>OX382317.1:14397041-17300924 GCA_947507805.1 Aporophyla nigra
TCTAAGACACGGAAGGGTCTTCGTATGTATGTATGGTAACCCATCCACGGAAAAACCGCGACAAACGTAGCTTAACCTGTTCGATTAACCCACGCGGCTATTATTACGTCTGGCTACCCGAAAATGTTATATTAATGTTAAAATGTAATAAGTAAATTAATCAAATTATATTAACCATTTAAGTACAACTCAATCTCATTATTATGAATTCGTAATCATTAATAACATTTCAGTAATTAATAAAACGTGTAACACATGTAAAGTTTACGACGAACATATTACGTATTTTATTTACATGGTGAATGCTGATGGCATTTTATGGCACATTACTTACGCGGTAAAAATATGGAGTTTTCATTACTCATTAAAACTTCTCGAGTTGAATGAGCGTTCTTAGTACAGAATCTTAAACAACTGTCCCGTTGGTCTCGTGGTCACAACCGCGACTGAGAAGCGTGCCGTTCTGGGTTTGATTCTCAGGTCGGGCAGTGTTACTGGGAATTTCTTAGTAACAGCCTGGAGTTTGGAAGTTGGCGGTGTGATACCCCCGTGCCTCGGTGCGCACGTTAGGCCGTTGGTCATAGGTGTAGGATTGCCGTCCCATCAGAGTATGAGAGTGAGGGAAGAGTGAGTGCTCCCGCGCCGATGGCTAGTCTCCGTTGCGATTGGCCGCAATGGCCGAACTACGTTTTGGAGAACTTAGGTAATTGATTATCAAAAATTTTAAGTGAACTGTTTGTGTTATTTATGAGAATAATTTCTTAAAACCGAATAGCCCGAAATCACCAAATCGCATAAGTAGTGTCTTTACCATAAGACACTACTTATGCGCATAAGTAGTGTCTTTTCGTATGAGAAAAGGCCCTCTGCCAAGTATTTTAGTTGCTATCAGTTTCCATATGAAAGCCATGATAAAAAAACAAATGAAACGAACGAAATCATAAAATGCCATTATTACTATCGATAGAAAATACTATCGTATCCAGATGTCTATTATATTTATAACTATGACTAATATAAGTTGTTCAAAATATTTTAATGCGAGAAATATTCCTACGATGCGCCTGACCACTTTTGTTAGCGTATCTTTGATTACAGTTCGAATTTCAAAGACTTGTCATTTGTTCAAAATGGCCGAATATAATTATTTGACAGTGATGTTATGCGTCATTTCACGTGACATATTTTTTCTAACACGCTGTAAGCTATTGCAAAGTGTACTGTATTAATTGTAATAGGAGAAGAGGCGTTTGGCCTCTATTGGGACCGGCTAAATTCTCGGTTTTGTTAACCTCCCACGCAACAAGACGCACCCCTCTTTATAAATTTGACCGCTATGTGTGTTTGCCTGCGGCACCGTAACTCTTAAATGGGTGAACCGATTCAGGTGCGGTTTTTTTTTATTTAAAGGTATGACTTGTTTTATCCGAATTCAGCCGTTTATGACACAACGATCCTGTGATTGAAATATTACCTAAAACTTGTTATTAAACTTAAAGAGCCCTTTACGTCCATTTTCTTTACTTTTTAGAGGATTTTGTTTTGGTCGGGGGTTCTTGAAATTTAACTCTATTTTTTTTCTTGTTTGTTAGAGAAAGTTTTAAAGAATATACACTGCTGTGCAAAGACTTCTTCTGATACAGAGAACGTCCGAAAATCACCACGCTTGCTCAATACGAGTTGGTGATTTCAGGCATAATTATATCCTACTAATGTTACTGACATTATTAATGTGAGAGTCTATATGTTTGGATGTTTGGTACTCAATCAGGCAAAAACGGCTAAACAGTTTTGGATGAAATTTGGCACACAGACAGTACATCAACTTTTACTCTATATCCGTGTTTACTCGGTTGGTGATTACTTGTGTACTTGAATTTCATATCACTTCCTTCATAGTTTACTTTTTACGTCGTTTTTGTACGCTCAAAAACATTTTTGTTAATTTAATTTCTCAGTAAGTGAATTATTGTAATTTTTTTTATGAGGAATAATAAAGTTCTTTAACCACCACGGATACTTTTTACTAGCGGGTTCTCGTGCGATAATTTGAGACCACCTACACGCGAGTGACGTCACTTATGGCTGCCATAGACGTTCAAGTAATTTGATCAAACAGGCTAGTTCAAACAGTTTGGTCAAATTGGCATAACTGTCTGTGGTAAAATTTGATCAAATTTAATGAGAAATCAAATGGAAGGAAGAAATATGAATTTTCGTATTTTTATTTGACCAAACTGTTTGTTCAAACTGTTTGATTAAAATTATGAGTGTGTGTGTTGCGAGCGCTCAGTTGTTGCTACGGAAGTGTTCCCTTGTGGACGTGTTGTATTGCAATATGTCGAACCGCGATGTACTAGAAGAATTCATACAAATATATCGAAATGAAACCTGTTTATGGAACATCAAAAATAAAGATTACCATAACAGAAATAAGCGGAATGGTGCTTGTTGTAAACTAATAAGATAAATATCATTACAATTTATAATAAAATAAATAACAAGTATTTTATATACCTTTAACCAATCTCTCCAGAGCACCTTATACAACATGTAACGTAATTAACGCACACCCTCTTAAGGGGTCATTATGAACAACTTTTACTATGGGACCAAACCTGAAATCGCGAAAAAAGAATCTGCTGTTTCATTCAAAAATTCAAAACCTATTCGACTAAAATGTATGAAACAGCTGATTTTTTTTGTCGCGATGTCAGGTTTGGTCCCATAGTAAAAGTTGTTCATAATGATGAGTACAATGACCCCTTAAGAGGGTGTGCGTTAATTACGGGACATGTTGTATAAAGCTTCGCAAGTTTCGGGAATAATACGTCCCAAAGCCTGAGGTGATATTAATGTCCAAAATTTTAGGTCTTCATAGCTCCTCCCAGTCGCAAGAAACCTCAAAGTTGCGCTTAATCTTTCATGTGGTGATATAGATTTTCGCATAATAGTGTCTTCTTTTTTAATTAATGGACTGACTAACGACAGAAGTTTTAAATATGTTTCCTCATTCATTCGCAAATAATTATGCCAGCCTTTAGGAGCAAATTTCAATTCATTTAACAAGTTTATATGCGAATATGCGTCTCTTTTCATGAGCCACTTTTTACACCATCCAGAACGTTTTTTTGTCCTTTTGTGAGCCTTCAAAGCAAACACTAAACCAACAATTGCTAAAGCATCATCTGTAGACATTATAAAGAAGCACTACCACTCTTCGCCCGCTTCGATACTGAACTGACACCGCTTCAAGTGTGCCTGATGGTGTGTGGTCGCTTGAAAGGTCATGCCAATTTGACCAAACTGTTTGAACTAGCCTGTTTGATCAAATTACTTGAACGTCTATGGCGGCCATTACAAAAGCATATCGACATTATTAATATCATCATTTATTCAAAAAATTCACGCAACATCAAAACTCTATTTTAAAATGGCACTCAGTATTTGAATACTATTAATAACATAAATATAAATAAACGAACGACTGAAATTTATACGATTTACGGCTTAAATTGTTACGATTCTGAAAAAATATTTGTATGAGTTATTGGAAACACGTGGGCTTGTGACAGGGGCGTATATCAGACCGAAGTGTAACAATAACAAGTAAATGGTCATGCTGTTGTTTTTTTTTGGGACTTTGAACGCTCTATGCGATGAAAAAGAAGGTGAAAAAATTGGTTAAAGGACAATGAACTTGTGTCCACAATGGAGGCTTTATTGTTATTGCGTCTAGGGTTGATTCGCTTTACATTTTACGATTTACGTATTTGAAGCATCAGTCTGTTTTCGAAAAATTGCAGATAACTGCCAAAAATTTCAAAAAAGCTTAAGTTTTAACGTCAGATTTAGTAACCTAAAGTACTAGGTCTTAAGTAATACGAGAAGTTGATTGTTAGATAGGGTGTCTGTATTTTGACAGTATAAGTGTGTAAATATTAATAAAAACATTTCGTTTAATTGATGTCGCTTAATACTGAATAATACAAAGAAAATACCAAGTCCAATAAATTTAATAAAATTCAATGTAAGTACAGTCAAGTCAATAAATTGCTACACAGATTCAAAATATAAATCTTAATATTTTATTTTACATATGGGTACAGCCTCCAAAAAACTCCACGGTAACTCTTTTTAAAATAATTATATAATTATAATAGCTTTTACAATGTTTTCAAATAACAGTGGCAATAGGTATGAGACAACAGTAGGCCTGCCTTCAAGTACGACATCAAATGAAATTCTACACTAATTCCCCCATTATAGCCATTTCATACGGCTTTCAAAAAACGATAGTTATGATTTGAATTTAGGGCCAATTAAAGTTGATTTTGTTGACTGGCCTGTTAGTCTAGTGGTTAGTGACCCTGACTGCTAAGGCTGAGGTCGTGGGATCGATTCCCACCCAGGACAAATCTTTGTGTGATGCGCATAATAATTTGTCTGTGTCTGGGTGTAATTTATCTATAATACGTATTTAGAAATATATAAGTATATTTATCAGTTGTCTGGTTGCCACAGTACAGGCTCTGCGTAGTTTGGGATCAAATAACGGTGTGTTCTCACTGCTTTTCAATTTGTAAAGCTCAGAAGTCTTTTTTGCAAATTACAACAAGATACTACATTGTTTCAATAATTTTTACGTTGTATTTTCTAAAAACAAGCTTATTACAAGCTGTAAACCACGTTGTTTTGTAAAACCCCAGTTCTTTGACGTATGATTAATGACATAATGTAAACATTAATGGCCATGTTGTTTGCGAATGTTGAACATGTGACGCATTATACTCCATTTGTTTAGGTAGTTAACTAAAGGTAAACAATCTTGATATGTCTTTTTATATAAAATAAATCGTATAAAAGACCAACAAATATTATTTAAATTAAGTTACTTACCTAACATCGGTTTAAGTAAATACCTAATTGTAAACATTTTTAGATTCAATTTTTAGACAGTTTTTTAAATAAAAGACATGTTAAGATTGTTTACATTTAGTTAACTACCTAAACAAATGGAGTATAGTATAAAACATCTGTTTAGCTGTTTCCCAACTACGTTAGGGGTAGGCTTTCCTATTACTTAGGACCCGGGATGGCGGCGCGTAGTGTTCCACGCGCGCCTCTATGATGTACGGGTGGAAGTTTAACACGTCACTCTCCCCTGACGTGAGGAGGCCCGCAGAGGCGGGCTGGCACCAGTTGGGGATCGCGGAAGACGCATTAGTTCCCGTGGTCCCCGACGTAGGTGTGGGACGGAAGAACGAGGTGGTTTAAGTCAGTAGGAGTCTGACGGAACCCTCTGCCCACCCCAGGGCGGAGGACATCCATGAGGATTTTCACCTCGATATCAAAACAAAAAAAAGGCTTTCAGTCTAACTGGATGCAGCTGAATACCATTATATTACATGGAGTATAGACTGCGTGTCTGACCTCCATAACCCAGTTATTGGGTAACACAATAGCAGCATGACTGGTGGTCAGACTTTCGCGCTTCCTGTAACTATTGTCAAATATCTGACGAATGACAGCCGAGACCAACTGCCTACCTACCTGCCAACGTTCTTTCCGAGGCACGGAGCTGTCTCGGTATGTAATGGATGATCACCCATCCACAGACCGACATCGGTAAGCGTTGCTTAACCTTGAAAATAGACCCTCGAGAAATAACTATTGTTTAGGCACTAGCTTCTCGTAGCGAATTTGATTAATGACAGAATACATACACAAATGTAAACTTAATAGCCATGTCTTTTATGTTTGTGTACATGTTACGAATTAGTGTGATACAAGGAATATTATTAGTTGACACAAGGCCGACGGAGCATCGACCCACGCGGTTTTGTATAGTTACAATAATAAAAATATAAATTTGTATTTTTAATAGTTCTCATTAAGAAAAATGTGGAATGAATTATTTTTTGTTAGATTCAAATTTTGACATTTTTCTTTAAGAGCTTAAAAAGAATTAGATATTGTATATTATGTTCGCTGGTTTTTACTGGACTACCGATAGTTTTGCTAAGTTAAAGGTTTTTTAACCTGAATACCTGTTTTCTAGACCTGGAACATTGCCAGACTTACCACTTTTAGCAGTCATTTAGCTTAAGACAAAGTTTTTTACATTTGTTCAAAGCTTCTTTTAAAAGTACCAGTATCTTTTCTTACAGTAAATCATAAATTAAAACTTCATATTGCATTTATAATCATAAAAAAGTAAATGTCTTAATAAAAACTTAACAGATATAATTCTCCCTAATCTTGGATTCGAACAACGAATCCGTAGAGTAGAATTAGTAATAAAATCTTTGTTTAATTACATTTACACCATATTTTTTCCAAAGGGACTCTTATTCAAATGAGTTCGAAGTTTTCAACCAAATTGGAATATAAGTAGCGACGTCTGTGATTCCAGGGCGCAGACTTAATAATGAGCAGAAGCGATTTTTAAATAGTAATTCAGAATTAAATAGGAAGTAGGTAAGTACGATTATCTCCAGGGATACTACTATCCTCGTTTTAAGCGGTTTTATTGACAGTCACGATTAATTTGGTGAAACATCGGCACTAAAGCAATATTTTCTCAGACAGTCGTTTTTGTAGCTATGAGATTGATGGTGTCACAATAGTAACAACATCCTAGTATTTTGGCATCATTATTCCACTTTAACTAACGGAAAATAACAATATTGTCACCCTTGTTTAGGGTTCCGCACCTCAAAAGGAAAAAGCGGAACCCTTATAGGATCACTTTGTTGTCCGTCCGTCCGTCCGTCCGTCCGTCCGTCTGTCAAGACCCTTTTTCTCAGGAACGCGTGAACGTATCTAGCTGAAATTTATATCAAATACTCAAATCTACTGTCCCTTGGAGCTGTGAAAAAATCAAACTTCTAAGTTAACGCAATCAAAAGATAAGCCGTTTATGCCGCAAATTTCCGCAAATTATCGAAACTCGCAAGGGAATCAAAACCTAAAGGGTACTTCCAGTCGATCTAGAATTTTGAAATTTGGTATGAAGCAACGTCTTATAGCACAGATAAAGGAAAAATTTCGAAAACATAAATATTTAGTTACATCATATAATAAAAATATTTTTTTTAATTTTAAACTTTATACCTACAGGTTTGTACGGAACCCTCGGTGCGCGAGTCCGACTCGCACGTGGCCGCTTTTTTTTTTCCTGGATGGGAAATCATCAAATGACTTCTCCCGCTCTGGGCGGAGCGGGAAGGCGTGTCAGACCTTTACTGACTAAAACCCACCCGTGTTCCTTCAGTTGCCCATGTGCCAGGGTCACGGTATCTCTTTCGAACAATCTCGCGACCCTGGCAGGCATCGGTCCTGGCAGACCCCTTCAGTATTGCTGACATCTCTTTGAGGCGCGCGTGGAACACTACGCGCCGTCGACCCGAGCCTGGTCCTTACCGGGCGGCGAGCGACCCATTGCTCGCCGCCCGCAAGCTCGCGCCTACGGTGGCCGAGAGTCCGCTATAGACTCCCGACGCCCGGGGCGTCTCCTCCTGCGGCGGCTAGGGACGTGAGGGCGCAGAGACTGCCACTCCCTCACGCGCCCCGCCTCCTCCTTTGCGAGCATTACTGCTTCGCAGAAGGAGGTGACGGCTTCCCATGCCCTCTCGCTCCGTACCATGGCTCGCACCAGGGCCGGACGCAAGAGGTCGCCGCTGCCGATCGCCTCCACGAGGACACGGCGGTGCTCCGCCAAGGCAGGGCACACCTCCACCGTATGCTCCACCGTGTCCTCCAGACGATACTCGCAATGGAAACACCAGGGCATTTCCTCCCGCTTTATCCTGAACAGGAACCCCCCGAAGCACCCATGCCCGGTGAGGACCTGCGTCAGGCGGAAGGTGAGGACGCCGTGGCGCCTCTCTATCCACTCCTCAAAGAGGGGACTTACCGCCGCAATTGTGGCGTGCCCAATACGATACTACCTTCACTTTACATTATTTAGGTTTAACTAGGTTTCAGTAATTAAGTTTCCTGAGCAAACATGGTTAATCAGGCAACGCTCTGGCTATCCAATTAATTGATTTATTAGTTTAGAGGTAATGGCTAATGTTTAAACGGATTTGAAGCTCAGTAATGTGTGTTTATTGGTCAGATACAAAGAGCAGTTCTAAGTCTTAAAGTAATTATTTGATTTACGTAATAGTACCTGTACAAAAAGTTTGTGCAGTCACGGGATGAAAAGGTTGAGTACTTTTAGGTTAGTATTTTAGTAGCACTACGGATATTACTTGCGCCGTGCATTTATCATGTAGTAAATATTTTGTCGTACCGTGTGGTGCCGGACGTAAAGAATAACACCACCCCATTTCTTCCCATGGGTGTCGTAAAAGGCGACTAAGGGACTTACTAGAGTATGGGCAGCAGCGTTCTCTATGCATTTTACCACCATACTGCGATCGCCAACCCGCCTGCTAAGCGTGGCGATTATGACAAAGCCCCCCAGATTGGGGGAGGCCTAAGTCTAGCAGTGGACTTCTTACGGCTGAAATGACGATGAAATATTTTGTCCAAAAAAAGTGCCCTGTTTTTTTACAACTATTTTTTTTCTGTATGGTAAATTGGTACAGTTGTCGACAATTCTGCTAATGTCAAATGTGAAATAAAAACCAAGTGTGCTAAAAAAAATAAAAAGTTTAATTCTTTAATAAAAATCGTCGATTGTTAAAGTAGAGTTAGTATGGGATACAAGATTGTTTTTTAAAGAGACAGGATAGATAAACGTACAACCACATTTCGTCAGTTATGTTATTTTAGGCCTAATTTACCTACGCTTAACAACCGCGCTTGCGACTACTAGAGCAACGAGACAGTCGCGAAAACTTAAGGCTAAATAAAACATTAAACTCGCTTCCGCCTATCAAGATGCGCTCATCCTTATCTTTATTACATAAAATGGCTTTCGTTCTGAAGATATTTGAATAATACCGATGTCTCCCAGACTTAATCGTTCAATAACATTATGAGACTCGTCATCCAAACTTTTATCTTTGAATGGGGGTAGACAGAAGTCAAATGGCTCCTTAGAACAACAATAAAAAAAAACTTGTTGGCTAGAAATAGCACAATAAATATGCGGCCATTGACTGTACTGAATGCCAACGTTTGAGACAGTAGCGGTCATAAAACGAGAGAGCGGGATGATATGAGACTCATTTGGTACCTATAGCTATGGTTAAAAATCCCGTCATAAATACACACTGTCCCACTCGCACGTTTTATGACATGGTCATACTATGAGACGTTTAGTCGTTAATGATTGATGCTGGTTTCAATAGCCGTAAAATTATTAACCTGTACCATAAATTATTCAGGATTTGTGTTTGTCTCTATAGTCTACAGGTGCCTCTAAACTTTGTTTTTTAACCCAGATATTATCTGACATTTCATGCTTTTCTGTTTGCTTTTCAGTGTAGCAGTGTGACACTATACCTGTCAAAATAGTACATAACTGGGTTTAAAAAACGAACGTTTAGACATTTCACTTGAAAGGGAGATGCGCCAATTACTGTCCTTTATTTAGATATTAATAAATATTTGTGTAGTTTATTATTATTTACTATAAGCTGTATTTTTCATGTTATTATGCAAACTATTTCCTTAACTCCTGGCCACAAGTTTGAAAGCGTAGAATCGGCAACAAGAGCTAAAGAAGCGCTACACGGCTGCGACATATACTCCGGATGCTGCACACTCAAAATAGAGTTCGCTAAGGTTAGTATGAAACACTTTCTTATTTTTAAAGGTATGAGGAAATACCCCCAAATTCTGAAAGCATATTACGTTGGATGCGCTGAAGTGGCGAAACATGAATTTTCCACCGTTTCTAGCAAAAAAAAAAAAAACATGAAATAGTTATTCAAAGGGATTAAATGAACTAGAGGGTCGTATTGACCTGCAAATTCCACAAATCTGAAGTAATTTTGAACTTCGTGGGCTATTTTGGCGCTTTTCATTTTGTGATTTGCTTTTGTTGTTGGTCTCGAAATCATAGCAATTAACATTACTTGTACAGTCTGTTCCGTGTGCCGAACGTAAAGAATAGCACCATCCCATGTAGTAAAAAGCGACTAAGGGACTTAGTAAAGATTAGGCAGCAGCGTACTCTATGCATTTGACCACCATACTGCAATCGCCAACCCGTCTTCCAGCCATGCCAAGCGTGGCGATTGTGGGAGGCCTATATCCAGCAGTGGATGTCTTTCGGCTGAAATGATGGACAGTCTGTTGATAATTTTTGTTGAATTAGTCCACGTTCGTACAGACTTAAAAACAACGCAGTGTTTAGCGCCGAGAGTTTAAAATCAAACGGTGTATTTTTTCGACTCGCTGGGATACGCCCTGCCCTAGGGAGAAAATAAAATGTTGGGCGAGAAGTCGTGAGTTCGATTCCTACTCGATATACCTACCTGATATACGTGAATTTACTTTGTAAAAATAATGGATTAAGGTTATTTACAACCTTCTTTCTTATATCTATGGTTACAACACCTTACCTTTTCTTACCTACATCAAATAATAATACCTATGTTATTGCAATATTATCATCAACGCAAAAATTTCCTAAGGATATAAAATTCTACCAGACACCTTCGAAACACGTACGTCTAGACACAATAGAGGTAGCTACACATTTCTCGTCCATCGGTCAGTAACTCTATCCGCCAGGGGGGCGCTAAGTGAGCTCTCAACAACGAAATGTTTGCATTAGAGTAAAGTTACCACCACTTATAGGTATGCCGAGTTTTGGTACTCCTACCCTGTAGACGTTTTTAGGTGACAATGATTGTGGTTGTATTACTTTTGCTTTTGCAAAGGGGTGAATTTTAGGGGTTGTAAATTTACACCCCTTTGCAATAGTGGGGTTGTTTAATGCAATAATAATATTTGCATAATGAGTTCTGTTCAAAACGAAAATTTACTTTTTAATTGTATTATAAGGCGCTTTATTGTTATTATATTATATTTGTTTCTCGTAAGTCGCTTCATATTATTTTAAGAACCATATTCAAATAACAACCCTTTGCAATAATGTAAAAGTTTCTTAATAAAAGGCTTAAAAATGTTTCTACACTCGTACTACACTCAAAACCAATCGATACGTCCAAAGCAGGAACGACACACAAAAAGTAACGGGTTTCCTGCAAATTTTGCTTACTCGCCCCTTTTCTCGGCGAGCGGGAATTTTGCGCGTGGTATAAAAAAGCCCCGTGTCCCTGTAGCGGTAAAATGGTATGATAGGGTTGTTCAGGTGACCAGGCATTTGACGGGATGGTCATGTTCGTTAGTATGGATAGGGGTGAAATTAGATGGGGTCCTCGGAAACGGCGAAGAGGACTAAACTAGGGGTAAACCGTCTTAAAATTAATATAGTTATGTCATCTCTCTCTTCGATGAAAAGCATAAAATAACAGCAGGAGTCACGTTGCTGTTGCAGATTTTTTATTATTAATTCAGTTCAAACTCGAAGTTTGCCAATGAACCAGCGCAGTATCCTGGGTGTCCGACTTTCAGACCGTATAAGGAATACAACACTGCGCGCCAAAACCAAGGTCACAGACGTTACCCAGAAAGCTGCTCAGGTTAAGTGGGACTGGCCCGGACATGCCTGCCGGATGTCTGATGAGAAATGGGCTAATAGAACCACCAATTGGGTCCCACTAAACGCACGACGACATCGTGGCAGACCGATACGAAGATAGCGGGACGAGCTTGATTCCTACCGAAAGGACTGGCCAGCACTAGCAAAAAACAGAATACTGTGGAAAAGGAGAGGGAGGTCTTTGCCCTGAACTGGGACAATACAGGCTAGTTAGATTAGATGGATTTCGAATTCAATTCAGCGAACATATGCTACTGCCGCAAGTCGTCGTCGCTTAAAATGAGAGAACTGTTAAAAAAAAAATTTAGAGGTGTCAAGGGACACCCGGATGGAACGAAGTTCCTTTCCAGGATTCATAATAGTTATAATTTTTTAATTATTTATTATGTACAAAAAACCATGTATACACTCAACAAAAATATTCTCTCCTTCTCTCTCTCTCCCTCTCTCCCTACCTCGCTCTCTCTCTCCCTCTCTCTCTCTCTCTCTCTCCCTCAAATTCAGAACTGTCAGGACTATCCCTATTATCTTCGGTCTCATAGTCAGCCTACTCAACCGTTAGGCAGGAGCTTCATTTGACAACATTGTTCGAAATAGCCTATCTTTTCATTCGATTTCCATTCTCCATAGGAAGGAAGGATGTAATGAAGTTTTGACATTCTTTATAATCACACTTCTGTTCGGTTCTGACAATGGTCGAAACGGTAATTATGTTAGGAGTGAGTTACAGTTGATTTTGTTGAGTTAGGGTTGAATTTGGGGGTGAGTTTGTCGGGTTGTTGGTACGATTGTTTGTTGACAAATCGTGATGAATTTGTTGTAAAATGTCGGCCCGGATTTTTGGAAGTTAAATTCTCATTGTTAGTATTGTTTATTTGTTGTAATTTGTTTGCTTCTGTGGAAACTCTTGAAGGTCGAAAAATGCGGTTAAAATCGCTTAAACTTTCTCAATTTGTAACATTGTTTATTCAAGACATTTCTATTTCATCCTTTATCATCGTCTTTTCTCGAAGTATTCCGACACGCGCCGACATCAATATTAGTACGCACGGCGACAAATCAAGCTATACATTTCCAGTATAAGCTGACTTCTCATTGTACGAAAACCCTATACAATGAGAGGTCTGTTACAACTGGAAATGTAGGTATAGCTTGATATGCAGCCGTGTGTACCTCTAACTATTTCTTCATCTAAACACGCAATAGAAAACAAGTATAAATCCACATTTCATTCAAAGCAGTATCGCAACGAACCACACTACCCTCCTATTTAGCAATTCAGAAAAATGAGGATCTCGGCAGTTTACCGACACGCGCTGCGGCCGACGATCCAATAAAAAAAGTCGTTCCAATTCGAATTTCGAATTCGAGCTATTTGCCTGACAACTGTCGCACTGTTTGGACGTGTGTCGCGATCGCAAGAATCGGAAAATTCTGTATTATCATTTAAAATTGGATTTGTATTCGTTACAGTAAACAGTTGGATTCGATTGTTTACGAAGTTTAAGTTGGAATGAGCTTTGGGACACAGCTGTGACTTCTGTAAAAGTATTTAATCTTCTTCGCTTTTGGGTCGGCTCGTCTATTATTGTCTGGTCCTATTGTCAGTTCCTACATTGAGTACGATATTTTTTCCATACTAGCTTCTGGTCGCGACTTTTTTTGTTTTACCAAACAAGTCGGACAAAGTGTTATTGAGTTTGTCTATCTTGATTTTCTCAGTAGCATCCCGGAGGCTGGATTTGTGCTCGCTTCGGTTGATGGCAATAGGTCATATTGTGGTGACAAAATTAGCCCTATTTCGTTTTAGAGGACACGGTGGAGCATACGGTGGAAGTGTGCCCTGCCTGGGCGGAGCACCGCCGTGTCCTCGTGGAGGCGATCGGCGGCGGCGACCTCTCGCGTCCGGCCCTGGTGCGTGCCATGGTACGGAGCGAGAGGGCATGGGAAGCCGTCACCTCCTTCTGCGAAGCAGTAAAGCTCGCGAAGGAGGAGGCGGGGCGCGTGAGGGAGTGGCAGTCTCTGCGCCCTCACGTCCCTAGCCGCCGCAGGAGGAGACGCCCCGGGCGCCGGGAGTCGATTGCGGACTCCCGGCCACCGTAGGCGCGAGCTTGCGGGTGGCGAGCAATGGGTAGCTCGCTGCCCGGTAAGGACCAAGCTCGGGTCGACGGCGCGTAGTGTTCCACGTGCGCCTCAAAGAGATGTCAGCAGTACTGAAGGGGTCTGCTAGGACCGATGCCTGCCGGGGTCACGTGATTGTTCTAAAGAGATACCGTGACCCTGGCACATGGGCAACTGAAGGAACACGGGTGGGTTTTAGTCAGTAAAAGTCTGACACGCCCTCCCGCTCCGCCCAGAGCGGGAGAAGTCATTTGATGATTTCCGATCCAAAAAAAAAAAAAAAAGCCCTATTTCGTTTGCGATTAGTTGGGACTTAGGCAAATAAAAATGGGCATTAAAGAAGTTTTTGTTTTTAAACATTAGTTCAAGGTTTCATGTTCTAAGATAGGCCCGTTTATACAGTCATCAAAAAAGGCTTTAGTATTGATTCTCAATCAAAAACAAAAAAAAGAAAACTAGGTCGCTTCAGAGATCCTAGACAAGTGGCATCGCTTTCATTGCTTTGCGTATTTCTACAAAGCCTTCCAACAGGATTGACATATTAAGTTTTTCGGTAGCTTATGTCACCATCAACATTTTATCCGAAAGATCACTGTTGGACACAGGCTTCCCTCAAGCCTCGTCACTGCGACCGGTTCTGCGTTTCCTTCATCTAGCTTTTTCTACCATTTAAGTTATATTCTTGGCCAAGTCACAAGATTTCGCGTTGTCTAACCTGATGTAACGAGTCGCTAAAAGCTCTCGTCTTTCAAGTGGTCGGTGTAAGATGCCCGTTGTTCTGCGGTGATAGGGTTGTCAGTTGTCATACAGAATAGGACGAAAATCTGTTGGGTTATACTTGAATTTAAAGTTAGAATGTCTCTTTGCAGGCATAGCTGCCATTTTGAATAATACGGGCTCTATATGATATTGCACAACAATATCGCAAATTGCGTATTGTTTTTGACCGTTTAGGTATAAATGAATGAATACGCAATGACTGTAATGACTTTTAACGAGTGGTATTTTTATTGCACCATTATTGAATTGTACCCATTGGATATGTACCCCGCAGGATTTTCTTACGCAAAAACATTGTAGCTCATATGTCGCTAACGTTATTGTGTGAAAATAAGGGATTGTTTGAGTGCAAGGGCTGAATCAAACAAATTGTTCACAAACTTATTGTACTGTGCAAGGGCCGGCTAATGTGCCATAACTCTCAGGATGACATAAGCCTCGCCCTGTTGTCATTTTGAGGTTTCAAATAAAGCGCTACTGTGTAAACCACTTCCATGAGTATTACTTGCCTTCCTATTAACTTAACAGTAATGCCGGAATGTGGTGCCGGACGTAAAGAATAACACCACCCCATTTCTTCCCGTGGGTGTCGTAAAAGGCGACTAAGGGTCTTACTAGAGAATGGGCAGCAGCGTTCTCTATGCATTTTACCACCATACTGCGATCGCCAACCCGCCTGCCAAGCGTGGCGATTATGGCAAAGCCCCCCAAATTGGGGGAGGCCTGAGTCCAGCAGTGGACGTCTTACGGCTGAAATGATGATGATGAATGCCGGAAATATTAGGGAATATAACATCTTCGCTTGATGTACGAATTGAGGAGTTTGCTATTAACTGTGCATCCTGCCAGGGTCACGAGATTTGTTCGAAAGAGTTATCGTGGCACTGGCATATAGGCAAATAAAGGAACACGGGTGGGTTTTAGTCAGTTAAAGTCTGACACGCTCTTCTGCTCCACCCAGAGCATGAGACGTCATTTAATGATTTCCCACCAACATAAAAAAAAAACTCTGCACAAAGGCAGATTCCGGGCTGCTACTGAGGAATTCCTTTAGGCTATAACCTGCAGGGCTTAGCAACATTTTTACTAAATCAGATAAAGGGAATAATGAGAAAATGATCACAAGATTCTACGTTTTTTTTATACGTCGACAAACGTGGCACTTCTGACAAAATAAAAACCTTTACAAAAAATAATAATTGAAAGGCGGCAAGATAACCGTGACTGTACTCTTTTGATAAAAGATCGACTTAACACCTTACAAATGATAACAAAAAAAAAAACATAATGTAACTTTCTGGCACGTGGCAGCCCTAACAATTCGGCCCTTATACAATCGATCGCTGGTTCCGTACACAATATAATAGGGTTCACAATGGACCGCTAAACGTTCCATTATTATGACACCCCTCGTCTATGGGACACTGAATGGGATATTTATGGGGTCTATAGTATTATTACAGGTATATATTATAAGTCAGGTGAGGGTCAAAATTTGCTGTGTAATTTTATTCATAACTGTGCGCTGGTTCTTATAAAAAACTTTTTGACAAAAATGAATTGTATCTTATAATTTATAATGGGCCACCTTAGCTTCCAAACTTGGACATTGGGTGCTGTTTTTTAATATGGATTTAACGTTTGAATGGCATCTCGCAGGTCAACCTCTCAGGTTGTTGGCTGCTTAACCAGACTTGCCTGTGGCTACTTTAATAAATTAACGTTTCCAGCCAGGGCTTAAAAAACTTAAAACTAGAGCAACTACTCGCTAAGGGCACCCCCTGTGGGGTACGGACCTCGGCTTAGGGCATTGCTGATAGAGGGCAGCAAGGGCGAACTGGATGGGAATGATTATCTCCGCAATCAATTAATATTCTAAAATATAATAATTATTTTTAGTCATTAACGTCTCACTGCTGGGCAAAGTCCTCCCTACTGTTTGTCCACCTCCTCTGTCCAGAGTTGTCTAGGACCAATCTTTAATAAAGGAGCCAGCCCTCCCACCTCCACCCACCATGTCTATCTGGGCCTGCCGCGATGTCTTTTGCCTTTAATCGAGACTGCACTTTTAGTAATAAAAGGAATTAAACAATAGTCAGCAAGATTTATTCATAAAAATAAGCACACAGTTTAAAATCGAACTAGGTATTTTAAAATAATTGTAGGCACACGGGCTAAAATATTTACATACTTGAAATTAAAGTCGCTTTGCGTATCTGTCTGTGTGACTGCGTTGTTCTTGTCAACTTCGCAACAGATTTTGGATGTGGATTCCACCATCATTCAGAAAATTCCAGAAGGTTTATGTGTTTAATATACATATGAAAGTAACATATATCAAAGTACTGTCAAACGTCGTAACAAGTGTCGTGTTTTGTCAACTCCAGTGTCAAAAACGTGTGAAGCAGGGATGGGTCTCTAGTATATCTATAAACTCACGCCATCCAAGAAAAATGCTAGAAGTAATCCACCACTAGTCATGCCTAGAATCCTATTCAACCCCTTAATAAAACCTTCATTCGCTTCAATGACAATCATACTGGCCCAGAAGGTTGTCCATTTTTCTCTCGAGAAACACAAAACATATAAATAATTACCCCATACAGCTTTAATTTACAGCACTAACGTTTAATGCAGCTTAAAATTCAGCTCACATAGAGTAGAAACGATAAACGAATAACATTTAAAACATGAAAAGCGGGTAGAACGAAAAACTCGACTATTTAACATCCGATTAAGTTAAAATAAAAAAAAGAGTCAGTCGCTCGGTCCGCGGACACGTAAGCTTGTCCGGGAGAGTTTTTGTGGGGTTCCGCGGTCAAATAGGGTTTGTGTGGATTTGAAGTAAGGAAAAATATTATTAAAATAATAAAAATGTGGTCGTACTATTGATATAATATCTAATATCTTAGGACAACCAACACAACCACAGATTACTAAATAGTTACTACGTAACAGATACTTCACTCAGTAGAAAATTTCCAATACCTACTGCTATAATAGCCTACTCCGTCGCGTCAGCAACCGCTGCATGCTAAATTGTACCTAAATGCTCAAGCGAACAAACGGATGGAACGATTAAAATTGAACAACGTGTGTGCGCTTCGCTTGCGAAAACCGCACTGAAAATGGTCCGCAAACGGCCCGAGACCGCTCGGCCGGGCGGTAGGTAATTATAGCGCGCAAGTACATGGAGTGACGGAGGCCTGACACAACTTTATCTGATACCAAACTAGGCAAAGCCTGTACTATGGCAACCAGACAACTGATAAACATACTTATATATTTCTAAATACGTACATATTATAGATAAATTACACCCAGACACAGAACAAATGATTGCGCTCATCACACAAAGATTTGTCCTGGGTGGGAATCGAACCCACGACCTCAGTCTTAGCAGTCAGGGTCACTAACCACTAGACTAACAGGCCAGTCAAATGTTGAGATGGTCATGTTGAGAGGATGAATGAAGAACGGCTTACACAAGGCAGATGGCCCTAGGAGGACATATTGTGACCTTATTGGTGATGTTCTTCAGAAAGACTAGGTGCGTAGTACTGGCAACCGGCGTGTGTATGACCAGTTGTATGAACCTAGCTCCGCAGTTTCTGCCTACCCCCATGGGAAAAAGGCGTTTTTTATTATTGTGAGTGGGAAATCATCAATTGACGTCAAAATACAGGCGTGATGTTTTGTTACCATAATAACATAGATAGTTCAGTTTTCTCATTACAGGGTAGGATAGGTAAAGCCCTTTAGCGAGCAGAGAAAACTCTTCGGTTATTGCTTATTTATAATGATTAAATGAAAGGATATTTTAAAAATAAAATAAAAAAATTAAAGATTAATCTAGCAAACTATCAGTGTAAGCTTAAATATTTTATGGTTTCTATAATGTTAAAGGATAACTTTAACATTTTAGATAACTTTATTCTTCTAAAAAATACACTAAATATAGAATTTAAAAAGTAACTAACAGCGTTTGCTTGAATATTTCATGGCTCCTAAAATTTTAAAGGAATATTATATTTTTTCTCTTCTAAAAACACTACAGTTAATACAGAATTTAAAAAATAAAGTAGTAAACTAACAATGGTGCCGATTCCCTTATTCACAAACTAAACTAAATTTAAGTTCAGTGCATCTTTTTCTTTCTATTTCATTAAGAAAAGGACAGAAGATAAATTTTAGTTTAGTCCTGTCAAATTAATCAGCGCTTCATACAAGTTTAGACGTGATTAAAAACTTGCCTACTAAAATTACGTCAATTTACGTCAAACGCTGATTAATTTGACAGGACTCAACTAAAATTTATCTTCTGTCCTTTTCTTAATGAAATAGAAAGAAAAAGATGCACTGAACTTAAATTTAGTTTAGTTTGTGAATAAGGGAATCGGCACCAATGTTAGCTTAAAAACTTCATAGTTTCTAAATGTTTAAAGCCTAATAACAATTTTACCTTTAAAAAAAATACGATGTAATTTAATAACAAAACGGTTGTAGCAAAAAATGTTTTTCGTGCTCACCGAATTTACAAACATTTGGAATTCTCTCAGTCCCTCTTTCATAATAAGTTAATCCAAACCGACCTTACCTGAAGTTTATTACGAATTCATAAAAGTAATTAACTAGGTTATAATTAACTTTGACCTATGACTGTATTTTTATGAAAAAATATCTGTTTTTTTTTGGAAGTACTTTAAAAATATTGTTGTGCATAGCCTTAAAATAAGTATGATGGTATATACCAATCCATATTATACTTCATGCTGGAAATGTAATACATCTTTGAAGAAAATTCAATTTATTTTTATGCGGAACCTTCAAAAAATATTTGCTCATTTCTCTTTAGCCTCACAAATAGGGCAAGAGTTAAATGTTAAAATTCTAAATGAACTGGAAAATGTTGCCGACCTCTGCATACGAATAAGCCATTTTTAGCATTTAGTCATTTTTTAGTAGTATATGACGTTGTGACTTACAACCTTAAACTTTTCGTCTGTTTTAACTGTAGTGTGTATGGTGAAAAGAAAACCATAATTTTTCATTGAATAAGAATACGAAAAATAATATTATTATCTAGCTTCTGCCTGCGATATCGTACGTTTGAAATTTCTCGTATTGCCCACCCTTTTTCTTTCTGACCTTTTTTTTGTTATCGAGTATTATTTAACTAGAAAATCGATTGCTAGTTGTTATTTCATATTCATAAAAACCTAGATTTCTAAATATAAATAGTGAATTAAATTACCTTTGAAACAAAGAAAATAATTGTAACTTGAGACTGAGATAGTAACTTATTAAATTATAAAAATAAATGTTATACAAAAATGGTTTCCTGATGAATCCTATCCAAGTGTAATAAGTATTATTAAGCCGAAACTGAGTTTATTTGGTTGTTACACTTTCACGCTTAAACGGCTAAACGAATTTGGACACAAATAGCCGACCTAGGCAAGGATATTGGCTATTTTTCATTATTTATGGATCGCAGACAAATTCATGGGTTACAGTTTAGAAATAAATTAGAAAAAGAAGTACATATTACATAACAGCATGCATTGTTTTGCAGAGTGTTGGGCAGAGGTGTACCTTACTAATAGGTCCCCACATTTTTCCAATAATGTTTAACTCCCATAAAAAAAGCAGAATGTAAAAAGAAAATGATTTGGTTCGGCTTAGTTTATATTAGACGAACCAATCACAACACAGTTTAATGATAAATGATTTTATATATGCACGTAGGTTTGTACAAACACTTTTACACGCCAATCATATTTTTTTTAACTAGATGAGGTCGGCGTTTCCTATCTGACTACTCTGAGAAGAAAGGTCGAAACAAAGTCAGAGGTCACAGTCTCTTTTAAAGTTCAGACATGTTTTCGCGGGGACTGCCAAAACCGACATTTAAAATAACGTAGATTAGTCAAAAGCATCATTACACCGCTTCCTACCTATACCATAAAGCGAAAACATCAGAACCGACATAACAAAGACCCCATTCCGCTGTAAAGCGATACATATACTTCATAGAGCGAGCCATTTCCCCTCAAAGCGCTGGAGTGCAAAGTACCCCTCGCGGTAAGCGCTGGATTGTCTCAGCCTTTGTGAGGCAATCGGATGCACGCAGGGATGAGGCAGACGTGGAACTGTAGTCTTTATTTTCATTTTTTTCTTGGAAAAGGAAGGAAGGAAGGTCTGAATGCGATTTCTTAAACTGCGTTGTTTAAATGAGTTTTTGTTTTTTAACCGACTTCAAAAAGGAGGAGGTTCTCAATTCGGATGTTTATGTTTTTTTTTTTTATGTATGTTCGGCCATAACTCCGTCATATATAGATGGATTTGCAAAATTCTTTTTTTGTTCGAAAGGGGTTTATTCCGAAATGGTCCCATGTAAATTTCATATAGATCTGATGATCAGTTCCGGAGACAGACACCGGAACTCTTTAAAAAATGACAGCAAATCAACCACGATTTCTGCTATCGCATAAATTTGCATTGTTTGTTTGGAATTAGTGCGGGGTGAATACCACAACTAAAAATTTAAAAATAAAAACTTTTATACAAAAAAAAAACAACCGACTTCCTTAAAAACACTACAAAGTGAAAAATAACTTTAATTTCGGAAGTCGGTGGCAAAATAACCATAAATACAGATCCTAAGACACCGACTTCCGAAATTAAAGTTATTTTTCACTTTGTAGTGTTTTTAAGGAAGTCGGTTGTTTTTTTTTTGTAAAAAAGTTTTTTGTGGATGGGAAATCATCAAATGACCTCTCCCGCTCTGGGTGGAGCGGGACGGGCGGGTCAGAATTTTACTGACTTAAATCCACCCGTGTTCTTTCAGTTGCCTATATGTCAGTGCCACGGTAACTCTTTCGAACAAATATCGCGACCCTAGCAGTGTTTAAATGATGTGGATTTACTGCGAAAATTATCGTTTTATTTCTTTTTATTCTTCTTAGCGTTTCGATAGCAATCTAAATATCATCATTTCAGCCGTAAGACGTTCACTGCTGGACTTAAGCCTCCTCCAATTTGGTGGGCTTTGCCATAATCGCCACGCTTGGCAGGCGGGTTGGCGATCGCAGTATGGTGGTAAAATGCATAGAGAACGCTGCTGCCCATTCTCTAGTTACTCCCTTAGTCGCCTTTTACGACACCCACGGGAAGAAATGGGGTGGTGTTATTCTTTACGTCCGGCACCACACGGTAATCTAAATATGGTCAGCCCATAATTTGGCTACGAGCTTAGCACTTTTAGCAGAGTCCATCAACTCCTGTAGCGTGTAGACATCAGTAATATACAAAGTCTAACTGTAAGTATTGGGGGGCCTGGTGACCCGTAACACAGGTATTCAATGCCTTCTTCGGGCACCAGTCTCTCACAAATGTTATTATGTATTTTTATTAGTTTAAGCACTTTATATAAACCTGCAACATTTGTGATGAGAAAATAAAATAATAAAATTAATAACTAATGATAGGTGGCACTGCTCACGCACTTCGTATCAGGACATGCTGAACAAGATAATAAGTGCCGCATTGTTTGTGGGACAGCACCACATTTACACTTCAGGGCGGACCGATGACTGCCAGGGTCGCGAGATTGTACGAAAGAGATACCGTGGCCCTGGCATATAAGCAAACGAAGGGACACGGGTGGGTTTTAGTCAGTAAAAGTCTGACACCCTCTCCCGCTCCGCCCAGAACGGGAGACGACATTTGAAGATTTACCACCCACAAAAAAAGGGCGGTGTCATCTGTGAATCATATTCTTATCTAATTTATTTCGGTTTTTGTCATACAAATTCAAATGAGGGGAAAATAGGAAAAGAGTTCATCAGTTCCTTGGCACAATCACTGTATTGATTTTCCATTCACTCTCGTAGTGGCACTAGCTGTGGATAGCAATGAATATGTTGAGATCATCATCATCATCATCAAAATTTCAGCCGAAAGACGTCCACAGCTGGACATAGGCCTTCCCAAGTACCGCTACTTCGACCGGCTCTGTACTTCCCGCATCAACGGATTGCTGCGACCTTCACCAGGTCAACGGTCCACCTTGTGCGAGGTCTTCCAACGCTTCGTGTTCCAGTACGCGATCGCTAATCCAGAATCTCTCGGTTCCATCGTACCCTGGCAATGGCCACTTAAGTTTTTTCAGGCATTTTCTGGGTCTTCAGAAAGAAAATACTGTTTTTACAATATAAACTTAATTTAATTTCAAAACGGTTTCCTTAATCGTCATTACATATTGATCCTCATCGCGACTGCTGAATTTGGCAAGGTATTTTAATATAACCCTGTAGTTTATCCCATAAATTGGTCATAGTCAAATTGAACCAAAGATTCGCATTGCATCGACGGTCACGCTACGTGAAACAATAAAATCTGGTTCAAATCCCGTGTAAAATCAGCCAACCGAACATTTCTATAGTTTCTGTCAAGTTTTCATTGTTAGGCCATAGAGTAGGCAATGATAAAATACGAATACTAGTTTTGTCCCATTTATTCCCGTGGGTGTCGTAAGAGGCGACTAAGCGACTTACTAGAGAATGGGCAGCAGCGTTCTCTATGCATTTTACCACCGTACTGCGATCACCAACCTGCCTGCTAAGCGTGGCAATTATTGCAAACTCCCCCGAATTGAGAGAGGCCTATGTCCAGCTGTGGACGTCTTCGGCTGAAATGATAACGATGATGATGACTAGTTTGTTTAGTGGACCCCTAGTGACCCAGTGGTAACGACCACACATTACGAAATGTGAAACCCAGATAGGCGCATAAAGTGTAAGTTATATCATCATGACCACTGCTCTCAAAACGGTGAAGGAAAACATCGTGAGACAACCGGCATGTCCTAGAGCTCTGTGACATCTGCCAAGCCACGCTGGGCCCGCGTAGTATCTGCCAAGCCACGCTGGGCCCGCGTAGTATCTGCCAAGCCACGCTGGGCCCGCGTAGTATCTGCCAAGCCACGCCGGGCCCGCGTAGTATCTGCCAAGCCACGCTGGGCCCGCGTAGTATCTGCCAAGCCACGCCGGGCCCGCGTAGTATCTGCCAAGCCACGCTGGGCCCGCGTAGTGAATTTACAGCCCAGCCCCGTCCCTCTCACCGATGCCAGAGTCGCGAGATTTGTACGAAAGAGTTATCGTGGCCCAGGCATATAGGTAACTGAAGGAACACGGGTGGGTTTTAGTCAGTAAAAGTCTGACACGCCCTCCCGCTCCGCCTTACCGCTCCGCCCTAGAGCGGAAGACGTCATTAGATGATTTAAACCTCACACACAAAAAAAAGTCTCTTGTAACGAGAGGCGGTCTGTTTCCCAGCTGTGGGAACATTTAGCCACTACTGCTCCAAAATTGCTTATGTCAAATCCCCCGCCCTCGCCTATGTTACCCCGCTAACTCTCCAGCCCTAAACAAAAAGGGTTGGCGCCAGTAAACGCCACAAGACGCGATATATTGAAATAGCTTGCATCGCGACACAAAACTACCCTATATTTGCCATTGTCTGAATGCTATGGGCTAGGGTTCCGTTTTGAAATAAAATCGTTTGTGGATCTTTAATCGTATAACTTTTTACCCGATTGCACGGCAGCAAAGGGACGTGTTCTTTTAAATAAGTTCTGTTTATAATAATTTGCAACTTAGTCACCCACAGGAAGAAATGGGGTGGTGAGATTCCTTATATTCGGCACCATATGAGACAAAAGTTTTATAAGTTCAGTAAAACCTAAGAGATTATTTAACTTTTCTTTTATTTGTTTCAGCCCGAAAGATTGAACGTGTTCAAAAATGACCAAGACAGCTGGGATTACACACGTAAGTAACTTTCTCATTGTTATTTTTAGTGTCAGTTCATACTATGATTCCAATATCGCTTCTCTTAATCAGTGAAATAACATCAACTACACTTGACACACCCACATTGTGTTGTTACCAATTTCTTAAAAATGTCACAAAACTTGATCCTGATGATCTTTTTGTATATCATTCACAACCAATCAGTACCCAAAGGAATAAGAGAGATAAAGGTAATTTATTGGGATTTTGTAAATTTTATTCGTGTGCAGAATTTTTTAGCAGAGTTCCTCTATGAATATTAAAATCTAGCCAAAGAATAGCATCATTACTTGGAAATACAATACCTGCACCCTAATTGCGAAACGCACAATTTATCAGAATCTGAATGGGATTGAAGATTATTTCTAAACCATTGCGTCATTTGTTCGAATAAATTGTCGGCTCAGCAACGTAAATAACACAATGAATGTTGTTTAACTATGAATATTAAACCAATTCCTACTGATAAAAAGTTCCGCAATTACCCCTCTGCATATATTACAAGACTTATATAGTATAAAAAAATAAAGTGATAATTTCCTTCGTTATCAGTTTTTTTTTAATTCTTTGCGTAATGAACAATAAAAGTGTAGATAATAAATAGCCCACTGTACAAAAATAAAACATAAAGAACATACCATACACGTTATCTTACTCCATATCTTCAGCCAAAAATACTACAATGAACATACACTCTCATATCTTTAACATCCCCTTACATTCTTACGAGTTATTATAACTAGGTCTTTTGCCAAAATCTCAGCACATTAGTCTGGGTACAAAGCATGGTCTATGGAATTGTATACGGTGACGCATTGGGGGCGAGGAACGCATTCTTGCGTCCGTGTCTTGCGTTGTCGTGTATGTTTTTCATACTGATTTTACCACAATTTTAATGTTTTATTTTTGTAATATAGTATATAATTGGTGTGCTTTTCGGTTATAGTCAAGTCTATTTAAGGCATGTGAGCTTTTTTTGTTGCATGAATATCGATGTTAATAGGTTTAGTAGTTTTCAGAAAATATACACTCATAAACTATACAAAAACTTTACAGATTAAAATATATGCGTAAAAAACAATTGAGAACATTTTCAATAGAAACTGGTAAACTCCGGTTATAACCGCTATATCTTGCACCATTCCAAAAATAAGACTTAGAGAACCATTATTTTTTATTCACGATCAAAATAATTACCCGACCATAAAATCTATTCCTCCATTAAAATGGGAGTCTGTTTCATTTAAATATTAAAGGAAACCAACTTAAAACTCTCACAAAGGGCGGTTAGCATGTCTAAAAGCCTTCTTTTCATATGCAAAAGAACCGGATTTATCCGGTTACCGCCAGCTCTGAGTAACAACAAGTAACCGTCTCGAATAGCAAGACGCCATTTTAGAATTGTAAAGTTTGAATTTAAAAGTTTTTTTTTATTACAAAAGGCGGCAGCTTGGTTCGTTGTTGCGTTCTTAATTTAAATTTGACGTTTCTGGGATGAATTTCTTTTTTAAATTTTTTATGGTGATGTGACAGTTTGAAAGTAGGAGGAAAGGATTCGTCGACAACTGGTGGTGGTTTAATTGAGGGGAATGGGTTATGTTAGATTTTCGAAGGGGTAAACTACTAAAAGACGAACTAGTAAAGACGTAAAGAGTAGCGTCAGCCCATTTCTTCCCGCGAGTATTGTAAGAGGCGACTAAGGGACTTACTAGAAAATGGGCAATAGTGTTCATCATTGGCAGACTTAGGTTAGAAACTGTTACCTTGTTGTTAGTTCTGTGTAGGCCTACCTTGGGTGTTCCTTTTGATATTCCATAACTCTAGGGTTTTAATGAGACCATGTCAAAGAATCAACTGGCATAAATATTTTTTCAAATTACGAAATGGTTTTCTTTTGTCTTCAATACGGGTGTAAGAAAATGCGATGTTATTACATTTCATGTAAGGATGTTTTACATAAATTATAATCGTGACGTTGAATTATTTTGATTGCACAAAAATAAAATATGCCAGTTGATTCTTTGACATGATCTTATTAATACAACAACAAAGCACGCCACTGTTTCAGACGTACCCGTATCCATGTTCATGAACATGGATACGGGTGTATCCATGTTCATGGACTTAGAGAGTAGGTCCTCAATAGCGGGATGCTAGTTACTATCCTCATATCGTCACCCTCCGCGCTAACTGTCTTATCTAGCAATTCGTAATTTTTCAGGGCAACAGTTTTTCGGTCGGACGCTACAATCATGTTACTGTAGTTACGTTGGCTGTGGCTTTATTTATGAATTAATTCCTTTTTTTTATTGCTCTTGGCTTACTCTTTAAGTTAATAGTAGCCCTAAAGCCCTAAGGTATCTATTTATTTATTTATATTCATTTGAAGCAGATACGTCACTCTGTGAGAACTTTGTTTTTCAACTTGTGTCTGTTACGACGTGACTGTTTGGTATATAAAAATATAAATAAAGCTCTATTAATCCACACTAATATTATAAATGCAAAGTTACTCTGTCTGTCTGACACGCTTTCCTGCTAAAACTACTGAACCGATTTAAATGAAATTTGGTACATAGTTTAGAGCCTGAGAAAGGACATAGGCTACTTTTTATTGCGGAAAAGGGAGGATGAAAGGTTGTAGGGAAGTATTGTCGTTTTTAAAGCTAGAATGATGAAACTTTTTTATTTGGCTTTTATTACATAATATATATTTATGAATTATATTTAAAGTTTGTTAAATTTTTACCCTTAAGCGGGTAAAATAACAATAGGTAATAGGGGATGAAAGTTTGTACGAAAAGGGGAATGACAAGAATCAGCGGAACTACTGGCCGGAATTGAAAAATTATTTTGTGTAGCCCATTTATTGAGGAACGCTATATAATATCACGCTACGGTCAAAAAGAGCGGAGCAGCAAACGAAAAATGGACGAAAACTGGCAGGCAATTCGATGCGACGGGAAAGGGAGCGTAAATTTGACGCGGACGAAGTCGCGGGCAGAAGCTAGTATCATATATTGTGAAATTGTACGCCGAAAGACGACGTTTATAAAAAACAGCATTTTCATTGCTAATAGGCAAGCTTATGGCTTGTTGGAGCTCAAATGTAGTAATTGTATTGGGGTTGAGTTTTGCTGTGATGCTAGTTTACATTTATTTCTTTCTGATCTAAACAAAGTCTTCTCTTGTTGGTGCTTCCTATACTTTTCGCAAATCTTTAATTTCTCTTCTTCAGAACCTTTTAAATACGTCATGCACAAACTACACTGATCTTTTTATGGGCGATGGAAAGACAATTTCTTGGATTTAAAAACCCTTAAAAATTGTTCCGTGAAGCCCAGCTTTTCTTCATACAGAAATGAAGATAAGCTGGGCTTCACGGAACAATTTTTAATCTTTTCTTCAAACATGTGGTACATCTTGGGTAGCGTCAGTTCACGATGTAAGTATTCTCTAGAAGAATGGTCCCTGCAGTAATGAGATTCAACCTTCGGGAATCTCTCAATGTGCTGTTCGATCATTATTGCGAGCGACCTGTCACTCTACGAAGAATTGGTCGACTAAACAGATTTGATTCCCTGCTCATTCAGTGTCCAACCGCCCGCACCCCACCCCCGTGCATACCGCAGTGTGACTTAATGATATCGCAATAAGCTTCTTATTCGTAAAAAAAAGCTTTGATCTCTAAACGACGTAAATGCAAAAAAAAAAATATTAATCATTATTAAAAAAAAATCTGCATCGGGACGAAAAAAATAAAATCTTACTAACTGTAGTACATACGACAGATAGTGAGAATATTTTTTCCCTCCTTTTGCACATACGCTAAAAAAAAAACTTGATTATCTTCTAAACGGTAAACAATAGAGATACGAGGACTAGAGACACCTTTTCGAAACAAAGTTATGAACACGTAGGTAATGCCCGTGTAGATACGTCAGTTTGTGAGATACGACAGTTAGCGGGGAGGGTGACGATATGTAGGACATCTAATCAAATTGTCATATATCAATGAGTTATGACCACCTCGTTAGCGCTGGATAACTAGACTATGAATACACGAAGTATATCGTAAATCAAACAGGTTAGGGTTCACATTAGTAGTGATCAATATTGCCAAATGGTTCATTTATATTCTGTCGAAAGAAGAAATGCATTCGGAATTACTTGCGAAATGACTGAAGTAGAAAATATAGTGACAACTTTCAGAATTATTTTCTAATAAAAGACACCATCATGTTCGTGCAAATTTGGGCCCAAAACCCAAAATCGGATAATTCGGAAGATCGGCGCAATAGTAAAAAATTGTAAGTAAGATTTCCTCGACACATTTTTTTCGCCGGCAAACTAATACTAAACTTTATAATTTTTGACGTCACTGTTCGGCTCCAGCACCCTCGAAATCCATGAAAATAATGAAAAAAAAAAGTTTTATGCAGTCGCCTTGGTTCTTCATTTTGATTTAACTTCCGAGTTCAAGACCAGCAAAAGCCTTGAAAACGATGAAACATTTGAAAATGCTCGGTTCTGCCATCTTGGAATTTCTTTTTAACCTTACTATGGGCTTCAGCACTCTCTAAAACCATGAAAACTATCTCACTTTCTGTCTTTTTCTATTAAATATAACAAAAAGTCGCATAGAGAAGCTTTTTCGTTACACAACGATTTCTACAATTTGACTCCTACCGCAAACTGCCTTACAGAACTTTATTCCAAAAGTATCCTAATATGGAAGCAGTTAATTATTTAAGCCTGATAATTTATTTTACCTACGACCAAAAATAAATGAGCACTAACGTATCCACAATGAGTTTCCCTTCTTAACGAAGAGGAGCGTGTTCTAAGGAAATTGCGATCGCGGCGTCGTTTAGTGAAAGTCGCCCGCAGCGACCTCTACCACACGACAGAGGCTCCATTAAATGTTAGGGCAGAAGGACCAAAAAAATAAATTGCATTTTCAAGCACACATTAGGTAGATATGAGTCGAAACGCCGGGAAGGAGATATGCTCAAACCACAATTTTCATTCCTCAGATTATAAAAATCTGAAGATTAAAGAATCGGTTTTTAATGAGGTCGTCCATTAGTTGTCCGAAGACTACACTGCCACAGACAAATATAGTTAGATCAAGAATCTACTGCTCGCATTACCACGGCTGTCAGAATAGCTGATGTCGTGTGGAAAATATTGACCAATCAGCGTGGTGGTAGGCGGGGCAGGGGGGTTGACTATCCAGCACCTTAACACGTTAACTGCCATGTCGGACTATGTCTCCGACACTTTTTGTTCCATTTAGGCCTTGTCGGACTACATGACCGACAACACATACAAAATCTGAACATGTCGTTGCTACCTGGCGGCCATGTTTTTGGAATAATTCATGTACATATTTATGGTATAAAATAATCTATTTAAAGTGAAATAACACTAAGTACATTTTTTTACTTTTGCTGATTTTAACCATGACAACTAACATACACAACCATTCGTAACACATTATCAATCAGAATCCGAATCATTTTGAAGGATTTTATAAAATCATTACTTCGTATGTTCGAGAAAAAAAAAATCCGCTCAGCAACGTAATTAGCGCAATTAATGTTGTTGAACTGTTAAAATGAAAACCATTTATTTGTTCGTGGGCCGCAGGGTACGCCGAACCCAAAAACCTTTAACTATTCACACACTCCTAGGGGCTATTGAAGAATCAAGTTACTATGCAGATGTCAGATTTCACAAATGCATAACTCTTTTGAAAGAGTTGATCTTCTGCACTGTCTTATTATGTGCATATATTATCTTTAGAAACGTGAGCACTGGATGCTTAGAGTCGGATGCTAAGTGGAGAAAGGCTTGCGGCAATGAGCAGATAATATTCAGTTTAGCGGTGTGGCTAAATATTTAAGTTCAGTCCTGCACCCTAATTGCGAAACGCACAATTTATCAGAATCTGAATGGAATTGAAGATTATTTCTAAACCATTGCGTCATTTGTTGGAATAAATTGTGGGCTCAGCAACGTAAATAACGCAATGAATGTTGTTTAACTATGAATCTTAAACCAATTCCTACCGATAAAAAGTTCCGCAATTACCCCTCTGGTTTGCGTTAAACAAACTAAACCTTAAGAAATCAAATCTGGCTAGCCTTGTACCAACTATGTTGGGGTCGGCTTCCAGTCTTACCGGATGCAGGTCAATACCAGTATTTTACATGAAGCAACTGCCTTTAAAACTTCCACAGCTCAGTTACGATACGAGGTAATACGATATCGTTTGGTAAGACTGGCTGTCAGACTTTCGTGCTTCTGACGACCCGGAACGACTGTCTAAGATGTACGAATGAGAGGCGGTACCAACGGCTTAACGTGCTATCTGAGGCATTGAGTGACCAATATACGATTAAACGTAAAGAAAATGCTTAGAAAGTTCATTTCCTCCGAATGACCATAACTCTATGATCCTCCGAATTACTAAAAAATAATTACTAAATATTTTTAAGCAACTCTACTAAGATTTGTCTCGCTTTTGGTGGGTATTTATAACATCACATCGTATAATCGGATATAAGGATCTATAAACGCCTTTTAACCAAATTATTATTAAAATATTGGTTGTTCTGAAGTTTCCTGTAATACCAACCAAGCAAATCAAATCAAAATATTTTTATTTCACATAATAGGTTTATGGGCACTTAAGACACGTCAGAAGCTAGGTGCACGGTTCCAAATAGTTGATTCCTATGGAGAAGAGCCGGCAATTGGCTTTAACAATGGTTTCAAATTACAGCGTTAATAGGTATGGGAGGACAGTGTAGGCCTGTTAACAAGTACCAAGTACTTAATATAATAGAAAATTGTCTAAAGTCTACAAGGCCTAACAAGTACCAGGTAGAAGGCAATTACCATAAACAGACCTAATAGACAAAAAAAAAGTTTAAATACCTTTTTTTTTTCTATTAGGTCTGTATTATATATTATTTATTTTCTATTTTTTAGGGTGTTTCGAATTTTGAGACGTATATCAGTGTAATTTGTGACGTATGTCAGCTTAGTTTGTGACGTATGTCAGCGTAGTTTGTGTCGTATGTCAGCGTAGTTTGTGATGTATGTCAGCGTAGTTTTCGAAGACAGTTTTTTTACTGTCCTGGTAACCCTGGCAAGGATAATGGCACAAATTTATGAAATTATTGCATTGTCATCGGTCCTTGACAGGTGTGCAAAGTTTGAATGAAATCTGGTCGTTTAAAGTGGGTCAAAATCGCGCTATAAGGAGTCGGTTCCAAACAAACAAACATACAAGTGAAGCTAATATAAATAAAGCGTGTAATAAACCTATTACAAGATAATTATCGACATCTCTAGAACCTAATTAAACTCAACAACAATAACTCTCTCACAAAAGCAAGAATTCTTCAACAAAACTCTTGAAAAACAGCTTAATTAATCATGCCTTTTGTAATGCAGAAAATCGTTCACAAATACTCCATTTTCGCTATTAATCATCGGGATGGACTCAAAACTTAATAGCTGGAGCTGTTCGTAATGACTAAAATGCTTTCAGAGCAAAAAGGAATTAAGATGAAGTTGTGATTAAGAAATGAGTTCTGTAGCAAAAATTATGGAATGGTGAAATATTTTTCTGTCTAAATCTTGATACTTTATCGGTATGTGGTAGTGGTAAAATAATCAAAGACTATTATGTTTTTTTATTGAGTTATGTAATCTGAAGGGATTATTATTAATTTAGTTGTCCGAAACGGCGAATCGAAATTTATAATATCTATATTGCTTTCTGTAGGCGATTCTCACGAACTTAATTTACGTGGCCGGATCGACAAATTCTGAAACAGAAATGTATTACGCAATTGGTACATTTTGTTTTTGAAGTGAAAACTTCTTTAGCGGCGTTGAGCACTTTTTCTGTAATGGGTATAAAATCTTAAACTCGCGTCAGGACACGTGACCTGATCGAAAAAGCGTAGGACGGATGGTTTTAATTTGGAAAAGCGCCATCTATTAAAACGAATACGAATCACTTGGCTAGCCTTGGTTAGTATGGTTATGGAATCATAGATGACGCTAATATAAACTACTAAACACGAAGATTTTACAGTAAAATATATGTCATTAAAAGTGTGTCTAATTCTAAAAAAATAAAATCGTAATATAGCATAAGCCATAAAATAAATATTACTTATGAATTAAATAATTGTAACAAATAACTTTTTCTAAGACAGCAACTCGATTATAGATGGCGCTCAAACTAATCATTCAATTTTTGAAGTGAAAACTTCTTTAGCGGCGTTGAGCACTTTTTCTGTAATGGGTATAAAATCTTAAACTCGCGTCAGGACACGTGACCTGATCGAAAAAGCGTAGGACGGATGGAGAGTAGACAGCTATCCCCTCTCTACGGCGCGGCGAAAATGTATGCCTGGGCCTACTGTTTCGTTTAGGCGGCGCAGGGCGCTTGCGCGAATGTTCGTCTATGTTACAGCGTGCCACGCGCATCCATGGATGGTGACAGCTGATGGCTCGACCGTCTGTGTAGTGATCACATTGTTGTGTATTCGTAAAATTCGTGAATATAAAGTGCTTAAAATATGGAAATTGAACAACAAATTATTCCCTAACCATTCCAAAATATCAAACATGCTCAATGTTAATAATCAAGTTTTCACTTCTGCCGGCACTCCCGGAGTGCAATTTTTTTTTTGCAATTAAGTAATAAGTTCGATTTTCTCCTATTATCTGTTAATTATTTTTTTTCTTCAGTATTGGCCATAAAAAACAAAACATGCCAATTATATATTTCTGGATACGTCTATTCGCCCTCAAATAAACTAACTACGTATTTTATTTAAAAGGCGATTCGCCTGTTTCGTGCGAATCGAATATTAAGTCATCTGAAGATATCAAGATTTGGTAGCGCATAAAGAACTTTTTCGTGCATAGAGTAGACATGTTCACTTGTCAAGTTTCCCGGCAAAACCTTAAAATTTACCACCAAAAACTTCCACCTAATTTGAACAAAACTTTGAAAGTAAAACGTATTTAAATGTGTATGCCTACTCAAGATTTGAATAGTTCGGTAACGCTTTGTCCTACCTGAAAATGTATTCAGCCATAGTCGCTACGACCAAATCAAAATGCCAATTTTTCCAATGAAACCATTCAATACTTTCATCCTAATACATAAAACAGAAGGCTTTTAACTCCTTTATGCGGAACCCTAAAAATCTCAGCGGAGAGTGCCAAATGTTGATGCATTTTGCATAAATTTTCAGTCGACGTGAATTTTAAATCACTTATCGGACTGCCGGTTCCCTTCGGACTATGGTAATCGTATTTTTTCACATTGATTAATGGAAATTTTCAATGGATGGAATTTCGGACGGATTGGGCAGGTTTTTTAGGGTTCCGTTGCCAAATGGCAAAAAACGGAACCCTTATAGATTCGCCATGTCTGTCTGTCTGTCTGTCTGTCTGTCTGTCCGAGTATGTCACAGCCACTTTTCTCCGAAACTATAAGAGCTGTGCTATTGAAACTTGGTAAGTGGATGTATTCAGTGAACCGCATTAAGATTTTCACACAAAAATAGAAAAAAAGCAATAATATTTGGGGTTCCCCATACATAGAATTGAAACTCAAAAATTTTTTTTTCATCAAACCCATACGTGTGGGGTATCTATGGATAGGTCTTCAAAAATGATATTGAGGTTTCTAATATCATTTTTTTTTAAAACAATAATATTTGGGGTTCCCCATACATAGAACTGAAACACAAAAAAAAAAATTAATCAAACCCTTACGTGTGGGGTATCTATGGATAGGTCTTTAAAAATGAAATTGAGGTTTCTAATATCATTTTTTTCTAAACTGAATAGTTTGCGCGAGAGACACTTCCAAAGTGGTAAAATGTGTGTCCCCCCCCCCCCCGTAACTTCTAAAATAAGGGAATGATAAAACTAAAAAAAATATATGATGTACATTACCATGAAAACTACCAACGAAAATTGGTTTGAACGAGATCTAGTAAGTAGTTTTTTTTTAATACGTCATAAATCGTAAACCACAATTTACCTTTCATTCAGTCAACTCAAATATAAAAATTTAAAAAAAAACATTTAATTTCATAAACGATGATGACGAATGATGATGATGATGACCTGCAGGTTTGTACGGAACCCTCGGTGCGCGAGTCCGACTCGCACTTGGCCGGTTTTTTTGCTAGTAATTGGGTTCATTGGAGATTTGGAGTTGATCTGATTTTAGATGGGTTATTTTTCTGCATTATAACTGATTCAGAATTTACCTTTTCTCGGAAACAATAGGATTGTTTCTTAGCTGGATATCTTATTTTGTCATTATATAGGCCGGCTTCCAGTCTTATTGGATGCATGTGAATAATAGTATTTTACATAAGGCAACTGCCTATCTGACCTCCACAACTGCCTATCTGACCTCCACAACTGCCTATCTGACCTCCACAACTGCCTATCTGACCTCCACAACTGCCTATCTGACCTCCACAACTGCCTATCTGACCTCCACAACTGCCTATCTGACCTCCACAACTGCCTATCTGACCTCCACAACTGCCTATCTGACCTCCACAACTGCCTACCTGACCTCCACAACTGCCTATCTGACCTCCACAACTGCCTATCTGACCTCCACAACTGCCTATCTGACCTCCACAACTGCCTATCTGACCTCCACAACTGCCTATCTGACCTCCACAACTCAGTTACTGGGTAACACGATTCCTCTTGCTAAGACTGGTTTTCAGATTTTTGTGCTTCTATCTACGAATGGTAGCAGATACCAACGGCTTCACGTGCTTTCCGAGACACGGGCGGGTCTCGATATGTAATGGACTAATTTCTGCCCGCGACTTTGCCCGCGTGTTTGTGGTTCATTCTGGGTTGGGTACTCCGTCGCATCGCATCGCCCACGGTATTATTTCCTTTTCACCCAGCGTTCTTTCGGACTGATGCTGAATATTTTTTCTCGGCTCCTAATCGTCCTAGCGAGATGTGAAGCCTAAAGCCTACCTAATGAACTGAGCTATCAAATGACTAGCGTATTCAAACAAACTCTTTAGCTTTATTATTAAAACTAGCTGTTACCCGCGACTTCATTTTTAACAAAAACGTTTTTGGTTCGTTTTTTTTTGTGATATTCTATTTTTTTTTCTAAAATAAAAGTAGCCTAAGTTACTCCTTGTTACATCAGCTATCTGCCAGTGAAAGTCCTGTCAAAATCGGTCCAGCCATTTCAGAGATTAGCCTGAACAAACAGACAGACAAAAATTGTAAAAAATGTTGTTTTGGTATATGAATCGTCTATACATCTATATACACTTAGTAAAAAGCGGTTATTTTAATATTACAAACAGACTTTCCAATTTTATTTATTTGTCTAGATGTATGGATCCCCATCCACCAACTGAACGCGGCAAGCGTAGCTTAACCTTCAATCCCACCGTGTGTTATCATTCAGTTAAGAGCCCCTACAAGAGCAATCATCATTTTCCTGTCACTATCCCAATTTATTTGTGGTCTGCGCGACATGTATTTTTCTGCCACACTTCTCTATTAGTCCTCATCTCGGTATTGGATGGCAAATCATCAAATGACTTCTCCCGCTCTGGGCGGAGCGGGAGGGCGTGTCAGACTTTTACTGACTAAAACCCACCCGTGTTCCTTCAGTTGCCCAAGCCCATGTGCCAGGGTCACGGTATCTCTTTCGAACAATCTCGCGACCCTGACAGGCATCGGTCCTAGCAGACACCTTCAGTGCTGCTGACAACTCTTTGAGGCGCGCGTGGAACACTACGCGCCGTCGACCCGAGCCTGGTCCTTACCGGGCGGCGAGCTACCCATTGCTCGCCACCCGCAAGCTCGCGCCTACGGTGGCCGGGAGTCCGCTATCGACTCCTGACGCCCGGGGCGTCTCCTCCTGCGGCGGCTAGGGACGTGAGGGCGCAGAGACTGCCACTCCCTCACGCGCCCCGCCTCCTCCTTCGCGAGCATTACTGCTTCACAGAAGGAGGTGACGGCTTCCCATGCCCTCTCGCTCCGTACCATGGCTTGCACCAGAGCCGGACGCGAGAGGTCGCCGCCGCCGATCGCCTCCACGAAAACACGGCGGTGCTCCGCCCAGGCAGGGCACACCTCCACCGTATGCTCCACCGTGTCCTCCAGACGATCCTCGCAATGGAAACACCCGGGCGTTTCCGCCCGCTTTATCCTGAAAAGGAACCCACCGAAGCACCCATGCCCGGTGAGAACCTGCGTCAGGCGGAAGGTGAGGACGCCGTGGCGCCTCTCAATCCACTCCTCAAAGAGGGGACTTACCGCCACAATTGTGGCGTGTCCAATACGATACTACCTTCACTTTACATTATTTAGGTTTAACTAGGTTTCCGCCCCGGCGTTTCGCCTCCTCGCGACACTCCCACATGTGGGCGAGGACCTTTGCCTCCAGGTATTCGCCCCCTTTCTATCCATATCATCATTCACACAGTCCATCCATCGTTTCTTTGGTCTGCCCCTACTCTTATAGCCATCGACATTCATACTCAAAACTTTCCTCACGAAATTTTCCTCATTCCTCCGTATCACGTGCCCATACCATGACAACCGATTTCTATATAACTTTTCAGTTATCGATGCTACATGAGCAATAAATGAATACTTGAAGAATGCATACAATCGAACGTTTTGCAGCAAATTAAATGACACAACACAATTCCAAGAAGACATCCTCCAGGCAGACACAGACCTGCTACTTCTAATTCCCACATGAGCTAGTTTCTCCGTAACAAAAGGAATCGTGTTAGTTGCACGGAATTGCGTTAGGAACTCCGTGTGTACTGATTTTATTACCAGCTTCCAACTATTGATAGCGCTGAGTATGGAGATTTTTTAAATTTCATCAAGTCTTACTGCAGCGTCCAGGGAAATGTAATAATGTATGAATAATTAACGCTTGTGTTTACAAATATTTTATGGCAGTCATTTCAAAGTTTCGATCTAGGTTTGAATGACCAGTATTTCTGGAAACCGTTCTCAGCCCTGGTTTTGACACGTAGATGACCCGTTCATGTGCAGAGAACCGCAATTAATTATGTTTAACAGTTCCATATTTATCATAGTTTAGAGACTTCTGCATAATGCACCAAGTAGTAAAATTCCAAAATAGATTGTCCACGTATTTTTTGTGTTATTTGAAAAAAATTTGATTGCCATCTGACACCGTATACGGTACCCGGTGTCCATTCCAAGTCCCTGACAAACTACATTATTGGAAAATCGTCTTTTTAACATAATCTGTAAAATAGACATTAGTTAATTATTGGCCATAACGTAGAATGTACTGGAAACGAAACATTATTTTACAACAACTCGCCTGTAAACCAACATTCTAATCAAATAAACAGATTATATTCTATTATATTCTGTCCCTGTCCATATTCTTATACGCAAGTATTTACCGAACACTAAAACGCCACTGGCTCAATAAATCAATACTGTCTCAATTAAGACCATCGAGAAGCAAAGTTATCAGTTCGAATAGCTTTAAAAATCCCAAGTTTTAATGCACTCCTATTAAAACGACAACTTTGGCAATTTCTGAATCAAACGAAAAGTTTATCAAAAGAAATTCGACTTTTCCGAGGAAGATTTTTGTGAGAATGAAAAGTTATTTTCGTTGCAATAAAATCCACTTGAAGGCAATATACCTGGCTTCGTTCTGAAGGTAGAACTTAGTAGACGGTTGGTGTGATGTATAGACTCACCGGCTAGCAAATATTTGTAAACTAGCTTTTGCCAGCAGCTTCGCCCGCGTGGAGGTCGGAAATTATCCCGCGGGAACGAACTACCGGGATAAAAAGATACCCTATATGTTAATCCAGGTTATAAACTATCTGTGTGCCAAATTTCATTCAAATCCGTTCAGTAGTTTTTGCGTGAAAGGGTAACAAACATACACATACACATACATCCATCATCACAAACTTTCGCATTTATAATATTAGTAGGATAGGATTGTCGGTTGATTTAGTTATCAGTTAAAAGAAAAGGTGAAGGTTGTCATAAGCCCGAAAGTCTGACCACCAATCTTGCCAAGGGGTATTGTGTTACCTGCTTACTGGATTGTAACACTCAGATAGGCTGTCGCTTCCTGTAAAATACTGGTAATGTGCTGCTTCCGGTAAGAATGCGACCCAAACATACATAGTTGGGAAATTATGAAGAGTATAGTTAAAACTTACAGAAATAAACATAGTTTATAATTCTCCTTTTATAATTGTATCCTGTTTTTAAACCATTCCATAAAAATAAAAATGGCTGTATCTAATTCTGCCTCTTACAAGGTGGACCGATGACTTTGTGCAGGTCGTAAGAATCTGCTGGATGTGGGATGTACAGAACCGGTCATAGTGGTGGTGGATACCTTGGAGGAGGCCTATTTCCAGCAGTGGATATCTTTTGGCTAAAATGATGATGATTATACGACTAGTTTCAATGATTTTAGTTGCCTACAATGACAGCGGTATTTAAAAGAAAATACTACCTTACTAAGCTTTTTGCATCCTTAAACGAAAAATACAAAACGTCCTACTTTTAACTTCAGTTCACTTACCAATCCGTGACTTTTAAAACCTAATTCCCTAATGCGCCTTCACATTAGACACAACAGAGAAGTAAAATAAAACCGTATCTCTTAATCTCAATGTGCACATCCCCAAAGCTTGGCTCGACGCACGGCGGACAGAGGAAGCCCTCTCTGGTCGTTAGAGCAGTCATTTCAGTAATACATTGTTATATGTATTATAGTTTGCAGGAACAACTACCCTCGCTTCAACAAATCTAATGCACGAGGTATTTTTCTCGATCTGGAATCTTGGCGCCCAACATGGGACTACATTTTTTTGCTTTTATTACGAATTGCATTGCTATGGTCTGTTTTCGTTTTTGTTTAATTTATAGGTATTGTTTTAGAGTAAATAATGGCTATTTTGGTGTGTTTGTCCATTGGCTTTTAAAACTTCGGGTTTCAATTAGTCTTTTCCCTCATGGCTCGTTAGAGTATTAATTCCATTAGGTTTGTTAGATAGCATCTGATATCACACGGTAGCTCTTCGAAAACTCATATTGGATTTAGGTTATTTTGTTATTCGATGGCAATTGGATGGAGGATTTTGGCGCCCAGCGTGAGACTCCATCTAGATATTGGCTATTTCGGATTTTCTGTTTAATACATTCTTACTAGTAAAGATTTTAATGTTAAATGAGCACACCATCTATTCCTTCTATCATTCATTCTAATTCCTCAAATACATATAAATCTAATATTCTAGGTACTTATTTCTCATTACTTATAGCTACGAATAACGGGCACTTACATGTAATTATCATATAAATTGCATTGCTTTTTATACCTTATGATATCTAATATAAGATATTATATTTATATTATTGTAATTAACGGATTAATAAGATTAAGGAATCATCGGGGAAGGCTGTAATATTCGTAATTAGCGATGGAGGAAGGTTCTAATAAAGCTTTTACGCTAATTTGCACGAGAGATCGTATAAAAAGTAGTTATTGTATACCATAGGAATCCGAAAAGTGTCTGGTGTTTTATGCTCCCGATTTCTTCAACTACAGTTCGAATTTATATACCGTAATAATCTCAAACTACCCTCTAAACTAACGTGAATTTAATAGCTGCAGGTAAGTTTTCAGGTAAAGATAAAATAACTGGAATAGTTTAAAACGTTTAAAAACCTGCATTAGTAATTCAAATTCTACTTGAATTATAACTTCCAGCTTTCTTTCTTTTCTTTTGCTTCAAAGGATTTATAATTAGAAGTGAATATTCTTTATACTTAGTAAAAACAAGTCTTTTCTATGTTAAAAAGATTTTTTTTTTAATACAAAATACACATGGGTTGAAATGTGACGAATCTTAGCCCTTTTTAATTAACTTAAATGAGGATTGGTTCATGAATTGGCTTGGGGTTAGGTACCATAACATAAACGTAAAAAAATAACGTTTTTACTATAAAAACGACCCTCCACTAAAAACACACAACAAAGTGAAAAATTGATTAATTTCAAAAGTCGGTGGCAAAAATCTGAAATACAGATCCAAAGACACTGACTTCGCAAATTATAGTTTTTTCCACTTTGTAGTGTTTACTCGGAAGTCGGTTGTTTTTTTTTTGCTGGTTTATTCTCGGAGATAAAACCCATAGCTAAAATATTATAACATATTATCTGATGCAGATAGCAAATCTCCAACAAATCCGTACTAAAACCCTATTTTAATACCTTACACATTCCTGTAGCAATTCTCGAAGTATTTACGAAACAAATATATAATAGCACAATAAATCCGCGTAGAACGAAGTGCAGAACAAATATTTTGATCGTGCATCCCATACTGCGAAGTTCGGTAAACAAAATCGCTTGCCAAATGTACTAGTTATAATCCTACCTAGGTTCTGGCCTAGGACGTATGTTTGGGCTGAAGATGTATATCGGGCTTATGTTCTGTCTTCGATGAATAGTGTCATTATAGTGGTTAGGATTTAAATTGTCTTGTTTATGGTTAATCAAGTGCGTAGTTTGTGTTTCATGAACTGTGTCCAAATAAACAGTATTCTTTCTTTCTTTCCTGCTTTTAGTGTTTGTTTGACTCGTGCGTTTCTCCGGTTATTGCTATGATCTTCCACGTCCAAATACTTATCTCGTCTTCTTTGTTTTTGGTTTTCGAAGTTAAATTGCCACATTGAATAGGGAAGTCCGGAGTCAAGACTTGTGCCCGGTTGATGAGAATAGCCCCTAATTACATGGCACTTAAACATTACTTACGAAATGTGGGTGTAATGTATGTAAGTTCATCTCAGTCTGACCCTTGAGTGGAAACAGTCGTGATGCTATGTAATAGGGAAGCTATTTCTGAATCCCAATTATGTCTTCTAACGGAATCTTTATCTATTATGTCTTCTTATTTTAGATGCTTCTACAAACTTATCCTTACTTATTCTTACAAGACATTTTTGTTCCGATCACTGACTTCGCATATTCTTCTGATACAAGAAATGAGGAGCCAACGTATATCTGTCCAACGATCAGATATATTGCTTATTGGTATTCAATACAGCTATGCAATCTGTATGAAGATGTTATGGCATAACGTTTGGCGACAGTTTGGTAGCACAGTAGCACTGTATTCAGCCCTTCCTTGTATTTTTGTATCGTTCCCTTCTTCAAAATCATTTCCTTGAAACGCTTCGGGTGAAAATGCTAAAAACTTTCAACAGGATGAAACAATTTAACATTTTTCATGTTGCATATTAAGGTTTGATTTCCTAAGAAAGCCGTGAACAGTTCACCTTAATTGACATTAATACTGGTGAAAATGACAGATTTAATGACAGCTGTTATATTTTGACGAAATCGCTTTCCTTGAAAATCCAAGTTGCAATTGTGAAAGCATTGTAACGGTGTAGAAGAGCTTAGAAAAGTGATGGCATTGTAAGTTATTCAAGCACTATTGTAATTCCGTCACAAGATAGTTCATAAACTCCATGTCTAGTAAGATCTCAGTCATTTGAAGACGAAATAATCTTCTAGATAATTAAACTTCAAGACATCGTGGCAGGTCCATACGTAGGTGGCGGGATGAGTTGGAGAAAGATTGAGAGATTAGGGAACATTTGCCCAGCAGTAGTACGTTAATGGCTTTTAGTAATATTAAATAACGAAACCAAAATTAGGAGATAACAATAATTTCGGAATGAAGTTCTGAAAACCTGCATTACAAACAAAAGTAGGGTATCTAGGTCATATTATCATTGCGTGACGAAGTTTTGTTGAAAGACCCATATTCATTCAGAATTGTATGACGTGTCAAGTGTACTTTTCAGTCCCATTCTGCAAGAAAGGAATTCTAAAGATAAGGACCATGCGCTCATTAATTAAACTTAATTAAAATTCCCTACTCTTCTTAGAGAAGGAAGTAATACTGTACTCTGAAATGATTAATTGCGGGTGGGTAGTTAGCAGAATTTATACGCTGCGTTGAATATTTAAATTATTTTAACCACTTGCCGTAAATTAGATTCTTTTTAAGACCACGAAGCAGAAAGAGTAGAGGTGACCCAGTGGTAACGGCCGCGACCTACGAGTTGTTAGTCGTAGGTTCGAGCTCAGACAGATGCTTAACTTTGTGTAAATTATTTCACCAAAGTCCTTTTAACTACTGAAAATATTATAAACTCTTCACAAAATTATTCAGTAAACATATATATCTACATTAGTTACATGTTTATAAAAAACCTCTTCGATTAGATATTTGGAAGTAGCTCGAAGCTCCGCTTTAATCTTTTACATATTTTTACCATCTCTTTAGTACAACTTTTTGCTGGCAAATAACAAATAATAGCTTCGTTACCATCATCATCATCATTACAGCTGAAAGATGTCCACTGTTGGGCATAGGCCTCCCGCAATTTGGGGGCTTGCCATTATCGCCACGCTTGGTAGGTGAATTAGCGATCGCAGATGCCTTTTTTTTCCCGCGGATGTCGAAAAAGGTGACTGAGTCTAACTAGAGAATGGACAGCAGCGTACTCTATGCATTTTACCACCATACTGCGAAATAATAGCTTATCTCCTAGAATTAGAATTTCCTCTTTACCAACAACCAAAGCATACATAACTAGGAATTCACATATCTAGACTAGATAAAGCTGTAAACATGGGTGAGATAACGGACCGTATTTCTGAAGCTGTCTTGGAATTATTCCAAAGTCTTCACAATTGGTTGGCGCTTCTTTGCTTTTGGTAAAATCTTGACGGGTAGGTTCTTGTTACCTGTTTTTGGAACTTTATTATTCGAATAATAAGTAAAAAAAAATTAAACCACCGAAAAAACTGAAATGTAAATAATAATTCAGTCCAAACGATTAATGAGCAAAGATCACTCAAAGCGCCTACTCAAAATGACTGAAAGGTTTATTATCATTTACTTATAATTTTTTTTGTTAAAAAGCTTTTATTTTATCATGTTCGTGGCTATAGTCTACTAATAAAACTTAGCGAGGCATACCCTATCCAATTAAAAAAGAATTATCAAAATCGGACTACTACGTAAAAATTTTGCGTGGTCATACATTACAATCAGTGAGTGAACATTCAATCAACCCCTTTTGTCCTACCCTTAGGGTAGATATTTTCCCAAATTTATATGGGACCACCTTCGGGGTACACCCTTTCCAATAAAAAAAGAATTATCAAAATCGGACTACTCTGTAAAAAGTTATGCGTTATACATAAAAAAATATATAGACGTGTTGACTTGAAAACCTCCTCCGTATTTTTTCGTCGGTTATAAAAAAAAGAGGCAGGGGTGACACATTTCGTCAGTTATGTTAAGTCCCATGTAATATGGGGCGAGTTTATTTTTATCGATGGGAGACAAATCCAGACTCCGAGCTGTTACTGAGAAATACTAAATCGAAAAACTCAATAACACTGCCTGACCTGGGAATCGAACCCAAAACCTAACTCCGCAAAAAGAAGAGTGTAAAAAATATTACTAACTGAAGAAATAACAGATTTACAATGGAAAACCTCGTTTTGTTTCATGCATTCTATTTATTTTACTCCATTTTAGTAGGTTGGGATCGTGCCAACTTTGGCCACACGCAAATGCCACATTCCCACCAAAACACCCAATTGAATCGTTCACTAATGAATGAACAACTATTCAAAAACTTCAAAGACCGAACGTTCATTCATTCGATGACTACCAACCACAGAAACTTTATGAATAGCTTCCAATTCAAAGAGATCTTATATGCTTACTACGACGTAGTGGGAAGGTAGGTCGGGTGGCCGAGGAAATTGCCTGACCATCCTGAACCATTGTGTGTTTCCCGCCAAACGGTATAATGGCGGCCATGACGTAAGGGGACCGAGAGTCGGAACTGCCATTTTGTTTTTTATGTAATGGCGGGCTATTGTTTTGTGCGTAATAAATGTGTATTTGGGTCATGTGCAGTGGTATTTTGTGTGGTATTTTAAGAAATGAAGATATGGTTTTTGGGAGATTATTATTGTTTATTCAAAGGATTGTATTTATGACTAGCTTCTGCCCGCGACTTCGTCCGCATCAAATTTTTGCTCCCCTGAGTCCCCTGACCCTTCCCGTCGCATCGAATTCCCTGCCAGTTTTCATCCATTTTGCATTGCTGCTCCGCACGTTTTGATCGTAGCGTGATGTTATATGGCCTATAGTCTTCTCAATGAATAGACTACCAAACTCCAAAATATTTTTTCTATTCGGACCAGTTCCTGAGATTACCGCGATCAACCAAACAAACAAACAAGTTCTTCAGCTTTGTAATATTAGTATAGATGTAGTTTTAAATGCTTTATAAAAAATTACTCAATACATATAAACTCACTCCATTTTCCCATGACGGTAGGCAGAAAAACAACAGATAGCCACCTGCTTCGATCCTTAGTCCTTTAAATAAAAAACGTAGGTATTACAATAGTGGGGAAAAAATATTAACAAAACCAAATAAGCCGATATTGGTGTAATACCCTAAATCTTTTACTATGTAACCGCTTTGTAAGTTCTTTAGAAAAAGCGAGTAATTCGTAAGCAGAACACGTCGTTTGGGAAAGATACTGGTCTTCTGGGCCATCTGGTTAGACTGGGAACGATACTAACTGAAAGAAAATGCTAGGATGAAGGTTTGTAATTTAGAGATGTTGGGTACTTACGTAAATATTAGGAATTGGCTGTGTTTCAAGTGTTTGGAACTATTGCAAACTTACAACGTCTTTGTAAGGTATGGCAAACAATAGGTTATTTGAGAGCAATACTATCGAACTAGAGCTTGCCGCGGTTAGTGGTAATAGCCAGCGTTTGCAACTAGGCATAAAATGACTTGTTGACAGATATTTTGAGGGTTTAAAACGAACATTCTTTTTGTTTATGTTCGTAGTGGACGGCAAAATTGTTGCTTTAATCTTTAAACAATTAGTCAGACAGTTCTTATATCAATTCTGGGATTTGTGGCTAAGTAATAACTGCACGAGCCGATCATTCGGTCCGTGGATAGAATAGAATAGAATTTTATTTTACAAATATGGGTAATACACAAGTTGTTATGATATGATTCATCAAAGCTCAGCCATATTTTACCATGCGGCATACAAACATTTACATTATTTATATAATTTGTCCTTACATTTTGAGAAACAGATCAATTGAAAAATATAATTATCATGGTATGGATGGTAGACCATCTTTATATACCAAGACCCCTTAGAGTGCTTCGGAAAGCAAGCTAAGCCGTTAGTGTCGGCTGTCGTTCGTAGATATTTGACAGTCGGTACGGCTCGTCAGAAACCCATAAGTTCGGCAACCACTCTTACCAAGGGGTAATGTGCTACCCAGTAACTGAGTTGTTGAGGTCAGATAGCTAGTAGTTCGATGTAAAATACTGTTATTCAGCTGCATACAGTTAGTCTTGAAACCGACCACAGCGTAGTTAGGAAAAGGCGAAGCATATGATGATGAATACCCCGAACTACGGCTAATGAAAAAATAATGAATCGTTATGCACTTTCTTATTTGTTGATAAGAAGTGATGCACTCGACAATAGAGCAAATATGTACCTACATACTAGAGACTTGAAGAATCTCAGGGTATGCAAACTAAATCATGAATCGTGCAAACTAATTCACAAATTGTGCAACCTAAGTCACAAATTGTGCAACCTAAGTCACGTTTTGCGCAAACAAAGTCACGAATTGTGCAAACTAGTCAATAATTGTGCAAATTAAGTCACGAATTGTGAAAATTAAGTCACGAATTGTGCAAACTAAGTCGCAAATTGTGCAAAGTAAGTCTCGAATAGTGCAAACTAATTCACGAATCAATTTTTAGTAATCAGGGGTATTACCGTATTACAACTGGCATAATTTCTAGTAATGATCCTTCACAGTGTTATCGTATGAAATCCTGGTTATTCGATTACATAAGATTCCTCTGAAAATGCAAGGTAGTAAGGGCTAAATGGACGAGGATAAGATATTTCTCCATATAAACAATACAGACGCAAATATTCCGATACCCACAACCATGTAGCTGTTACATCTGCCTAGCCTTTTCTTAACTATGTTGGGGTCGGATTGCAGTCTAACCGGGTGCAGCTAAATACCAGTATTTTTCGGCAGGTCCTCACTTAAGTTCTGCCGGCGTGATTTTACAGAAGGGAATGGCTGTTTGCAAAAGTATCGCCTTTTGGGAGGTGTAACTAGACTTGGTTAGAATGGAAGTAGATGTTAAATTAATATAAGCATCAGCTTGTAATATTCCTACTACTGAAATGCAATTGACACCGACTTGCGTAAAGCAACTTATAAGTGAAAATAACTTTAATTTTGGAAGTCGGTAGCAAAAACTGAAAAACTCTATTCATATAAAACAAAAATCGAATTTGATCAGCCATTAATTGCCGGAGATAACTGAGAACATAAGTACAAAAAAAAATGACTAAATGGGGAAGTACCCTTTTGAAGTACTAAGCAGTAAAGGAAATATGAACGGATTTTATCGAAAGCTATTGATTTCCTTATTTAAAAACAATTTTAATGTTCTTTGTCTTGAATGGAACTGGACAAAAGCCAACATAATCTTTCCGGCTTTAAACAAAAACTAGATAAATCAATGCATGTTTTTGCCAAGTTTTCTTCGATTCAATGCATTTCCTTTAATTAGGACTGGAGAAAAATAATTTTCTTAAATCAGATGCCAAAGTTACAAAACTATAAATCACACTAATACTTTATTGGCTTGACTTAAAAATATCTTGACGTTTACAGGAAAAATATCTTTAACATAATTTGCTCATAATATTAAGTATATCTACAAAGTTTTTGAGCGATCGCTTGTGAATGCATGGTCTGGTCTCGTATACATAACCTATACATACATAGTGGTCTTAAAAGTATCAAAATCAGTCAAGGCATTTATTCAAACTAGGCTGAGAATCATTACATTTCTCACTAAAATACCTTTGAGCTAAAGAATATCCAACAGCTTAGACAGACTACGTACAATTGATCCACAGTTACCATGCCCATGGACAATCTGTAGCGGCATCTATATCCACACATACGAACCACGAACCACTCATCACAGTGACGTCACACAAAATCCTGCATCGCGCAAGCAAAGTTTACCGCGCAACTGATCTGTTGACGGTGGTCACACGACACCCGTCTGATCGGAGGACCCATCCAGATGAGGATCTAGAAGGGTCCTCCAAAGCAAGGAGGCCTGATGAGTGAACTTTTACCCCTCTCATCATCATCTGCCTAGCCTTTTCTAACTATGTTGGAGTCGGATTCCATTCTAACCAGATGCAGCTGAATACCAGTATTTTACATGGAGCGACTGCCTATCTGACCTCCACAACCCAGTTAGTGGGTAATACGATACACCTTGGTAAGACTGGTTGTCAGACTTTCGGGCTTCTGACGACCCGTAACGACTGTCAAAGATCCACAAATGATAGCCGGGACCAACGGCTTAACGTGCTTTCCGAGGCACGGTGGGGGTTAGTATGGAAAGATGTTCACCCATCCACGAACCAATCGCGGCGAGAGTAGCTTAACCTGACCGATCGGTCCGTGCGGCTTTTTTACTTAGCCACAAGCCCCTCTTTTTAACCGACGAAAAAAAACGGAGGAGGTTATCAATTCGACGCGTATATTTTTTTTTTTTTTTTTTATGTATGACCACGCATAACTTTTTACATAGTAGTTCGATTGTGATAATTCTTTTTTTATTGGAAAGGGTATACTCCGAGGGTGGTCCCATATAAATTTGAAAAACAAAATCAAACCCTAAGGGTCAGAAAACAGGGGATGATTGATTGTTCACTCACTGATTGTTATGTTTAACCACGCTTAACTTTATACAGAGTAGTCCGATTTTGATAATTCTTTATTCATTGTATAGGGTATACCTTGCCAAGTATTATAAGTATATTAAAGCCACAAAAAATTATAAAATAAAAACTTTTTACCAAAAAATTTAACCGCCGAAAAAACTGAAAAGCAAAAAATAATAAACCTTAAAATTATGAGTCGGCGCTGGAAAATCAATGAACAAAGATCACTCAAAGCGCCGACTCATAATTTTAAGGTTTATTATTTTTTGCTTTTCAGTTTTTTCGGCGGTTAAATTTTTTGGTAAAAAGTTTTTATTACTTAACTTTTAACCCTCTATAAACCTTAAACCTTCCATAATTCGTAATTGTGGGCGAGTGTTCGATTCTCAATTCAAAAAACAGAAAGGTTCGGTCTTAATAGCTGACTGGCTATGTAAATATCTGGATTTTATTTTAGACCCTTTCTGCCATGTATTATTGGCTCAATCTGCTATCCATCCCTCCCACCCGTGTGTCCAGTCTGTTAGTATTCATGGCGCAACCGTCCGAGGTCGATATTGACTTCCACTATCCTCAATATTTTATTCAGTTATATGGCGAAACCCTTCTCTGCTGTTCTGTACCAACACTCGATATTTGTTCTGTAAATAGCCGTTAATTAATTAATAGCCCAGCTGGAGAAAACGGGAACAGAAGGTGTAATGAAAAGGTGGGTAGTTGGAGAATATTGGATGTTGTTGGGTAGTTTATTGTTAAGTAGAATTTCCTGGCGAGAGAACCGCTTCTTAAATATTGCTATATATATTTCGTGCAATTCATGAGTTCACGTCACGTAACTCTTGCCTCATTGTCATAAGGTATAAATTGGAATGATTGACATATCAAATATGTGTATTTTCTAAAGCAAGAATAATATAGAAATTCCTGGGTCCACTATGAGCCAATTAAAATATTTTGACTGTCATAATCAAAAATTTCGCGGAAAAACAAACAATTAAGTACTCATCTAGCGCATAAAATATAATATTCAACTGCCGTCATTTACAAACAAACAAATATCAGAGAATAAAGTATCCGACCGGAATTGTTTCCTGAAAAGCATTGTAATTAACACGTGTGAAGAACAGCAAACAGGGGGTGGTGGAGTATTCACTTTTAATTAAAATTAAATATTTCTGCAAATAGCGACGGTGAAGCGTTATTGGCGCCCAGCATGGGACACGTTTGTAAAATTATTGTTAGTCTGACTGGATGTCGGTAATTAATTGGAAACATCTGAAAAAAAATTGTTGTTGTAAAATACAGAATAAAAATTCTCCTTTTTCATAATTAAGTCGTTTCTAATAATTTCGACTGCCGTAAATACCTCATACCTATTTAGATACATTCCAGATTTACCACACAAAGTTTCGCACCTCCCTTCCCCTACAAATTTCTTTGTTCATCCCACATTCTATTCCTTTTTGACCCCGAAAATCATTTGTTGGATTTATTTATAATTTTAGTTCTGTTTCGCCCAAGAAGCCTCCTCTTTCTTCTCATTAACTCTTAATTTACAGAACTACGTATTATATAACAACCCTTTTAACTCTGAGAGACGTATATATATTTTATCTTTACTTCCTGTTGCTCATTAGAATAAGGGTTAAATGGCGTTTGAACTTTCATAAATACAAACAGCTGATGTTTCATAATTTGAATAAACCCCCATCGGCAGCCATCTTTAAAAAATTCAAAGTGGCCAAGTGCGAGTCGAACTCTAACACGAAGGGTTCCATACCACCGTACAATTTTGACCAGTACATATTTTTAACTGGCTTTTACCAGTGTCTTCGCCTGCATGGAGGTTACCGAACCAGTTTAGTTAGTTAGATTTACCGAACTGGGACAGTTTCCGACCTCCACGGCAACGCACTAACGGGATAAATCAAAATCAAACGTCATTTATATTCAAATTTGGCTGAGAATCACCACTTTTCTAACGTCAAATTACCACAGCAAAATCTCCCAAAAACACCCGCCCTTCACCACTTCATTGGGATTTAGCTGGAAAGAAGAAGTGGCGCAACGAACTCCCCAGCAGCATATAAAAAAAGTATCCAGGGTAGAGCAGGTCAGACAAATTTCATCCAATATATTTATATATAATATTAGTAGAAAGTGGAATACTTTTTGTTAAAAAAAAAACATGCTTCTGGGGACGCATTTAATTATTATTGTATCCCATTAATTTTATAAATCATTTTAGTTTTTATTATTTGTTGTTATAGTGGCCATAGTATTTTTTGGGAAAAGCCTCCCTCCCTCCACTCCTTTCATATTTCGCGAGCTCACGCGTCCTCCTTCCAGTTTTCACGGAATTTGTCTAGCTGCCGCGACCCCGCCTCTCTGTCTCAGGGCACCAGTTCATAGTATACTTTGTAAAAATTCCATGTGTCTACCTGTCACGATCAGACAGTCAGCGGAACCTTAATCATACCCGTTCTCACCCTTTGGGGTACGGAACCCTAGAAAATTCACTTCAATAATGAACCAAGGCAGCTTTATTAAAACTTATAATGAAACAACGTCTTGAATCTACGCGTTTTTTGTGCGAAAACTTTGAATGAAAAGTTAAAAATAAATCAACACAGTTTTTCCTGTTGTTGTTAAAAAGATAAGAAGTTAAGGGTTTTTCTTTGAAGGCCTAATGCAGAAGACTGTTTTGTAAAAAAGTAAGAAATATCACGCGTTTAATGAAACTGAAACGCATACAGGGTGACAGAGACATTGACACAAACTGAAAACATGATTTCAGCACATTATTCAAGATAGAGTAGAAATATTTCGACGGTAAAAAAACAGCTGTTTCATAGACAAATGCAATACCTACATACATACATACATACATAAAATCACGCCTTTTTCCCATGGGGGTAGGCAGAAACTACAGAACGCCACCTGCTACGATCCTTATATACTCCTTTTGCCTCGGTTAAGTTCATACATCTGGCGTGCGTGTATGACACACGCCGATTGCCAGTGCTACGCACCTGACCCTTCCGAAGAACATCACCAATAAGGTCACTATATGTTCTCCTAAGGCGTCCCCTTCCAGCGTGATCAGTCACATCAGCCTTGTAAATAACTTTTGTTAGCCGCCCTTCATTCATCCTCTCAACATGACCAAACTATCAAAGCATACTCTTTTCAATTTTTGTCACTACATCTTCTTTTAAACCGCTCCGTTGTCTTACCACATCATGCAATACCTATGCGGTGAAAATAAAGAGGTGTTCCACTAACAGCATTTTACAGAATTTTGTTTCGTGCTGTTAGTGGAGGTGCTCAAGTGCGGTTCGGGCAAGTGCTGTTCAAATCAGTGCTGTAAACAAGAAGTTCATAAGTTTTAGTAGTTCTTTTTCCCAGATCAACAATTATATAGAAATATTCCTAGTATCATTTCTTAGCTAATGAATACGGAAGGTGAATTTTCCTAGTATGTAATAGCTACAGGAGGCCAAGAGAAAACTAACGCCACATTCAAATGTAGACCCATAGTAGTGCGATCGTGATTTCCCTACGGAAAGGAATCGAATCCTAGCCAATTGTACTGCCTCCAATCTTTGTGCAAGCATATTGAGTAGGAAACGTAGGGGTCGTCCCGCTCCGCCCAGAGCGGGAGATTGATGATTTCCCACTCACAATAATAAAAACGCCTTTTTCCCATGGGGGTAGGCAGAAACATCGGAACTAGGTTCATACAACTGGTCATACACACACGCCGGTTGCCAGTACTACGCACCTAGTCTTTCTGAAGAACATCACCAATAAGGTTACAATATGTCCTCCTAGGGCCATCTGCCTTGTGTAAGCCGTTCTTCATTCATCCTCTCAACATGACCATCTCAACATTTGACTGGCCTGTTAGTCTAGTGGTTAGTGACCCTGACTTTGCGACTGAGATCGTGGGTTCGATTCCCACCCAGGACAAATCTTTGTGTGATGAGCACAATCATTTGTTCTGTGTCTGGGTGTAATTTATCTATAATATGTATGTATTTAGAAATATATAAGTATATTTATCAGTTGTCTGGTTACCATAGTACACGCTCTGCCTAGTTTGGGATCAGATAACAGTGTGTTGGTTGTCCTAAGATATTTATTTATTTATTTTATTTATGACCAAACCATCTAAGCGTACTTTTTAGGGTTCCGTTGCCAAATGGTAAAAAACGGAACCCTTATAGATTCGTCATGTCTGTCTGTCTGTCTGTCCGAGTATGTCACAGCCATTTTTTTCCGAAACTATAAGAGCTATGCTGTTGAAACTTGGTAAGTAGATGTATTCTGTGAACCGCATTAAGATTTTCACACAAAAATAGAAAAAAACAATAATATTTGGGGTTCCCTATACATAGAACTGAAACTAAAAAAAAAATCAAACCCTTACGTGTGGGGTATCTATGGATAGGTCTTCAAAAATGATATTTAGGTTTCTAATATCATTTTTTTCTAAACTGAATAGTTTGCGCGGGAGACACTTCCAAAGTAGTAAGATGTGTCCCCCCCCGTAACTTCTAAAATAAGGGAATGATAAAACTAAAAAAAATATATGATGTACATTACCATGTAAACTTCCACCGAAAATTGGTTTGAACGAGATCTAGTGAGTAGTTTTTTTTTTAATACGTCATAAATCGTAAACCACAATTTACCTTTCATTCAGTCAACTCAAATATAAAAATTAAAAAAAAAAAAACATTTAATTTCATAAACATAAACCTTATGCATAAACCGTGAATACCTGCAGGTTTGTACGGAACCCTCGGCGCGCGAGTCCGACTCGCACTTGGCCGGTTTTTCATTTTTTTCACTACTATCATACTTTCTACTTAAGGCCCTCTTGTAGTTGAAGACGTTTCGGCGAACACTGGCCGGTCGTTGCGAGCGCTTGAGCTGCTAGATTTTGTGTATAATTGTTTCGTGGAGACAAAATGATAAGGAAATTATAAAATATTTTCTTACCATGCCCTAAAATACAATAAAACCTATCTTTTGGTATAAGTTTTACATGGTTTAATGATGGAATCTCTTCAAGGTACACGTTTTAAACGGCGATTTAGTGTCATCTTTATGATTATTTTTTATCGAGCCAAATGTTTTAATTCACGTTTCTATCTTCACACAGCGCTTAACAGTATATTCAATTTTCCTAAATATTTTTTTTTTACGGAAACTATCCATTTTGCTAGATTTATAGAGGTTTAAAAAAGTTAAAAAGTACTGCAACCTCGCCTTGCCTTGTAAACGATTTCAAATACGCATAGTCTTTCACACTTCAAAGCAAGTCGCCACCGATAAGACACTCAATTTATATTCATTACGAGCCATCTCTGAGGGCGCGTTACCTCATTTCCTAATGGCATTATTTATTTGAGGTCAACCCCATGCGACGATGTAGCAACTCGACCCTTCGTCACTTTTTTAGGGTTAAATGTAGAGAATTATTGTTTTCTTAGGACCATTGACCTGTTTGGGTCGAGAACGCCTTTGGGGTTGATTCTGTGAAGGTTTCCTCATTTATGTGGTAATGAGCAGTGGTGGCCCACAGTTACCTGCCCGCATTTACGAATGGTAGGTTGTGAGTTCGAACTCAGGCAGGCGCTTAACTTTGTGTAGTTAATTACATCACCTCTGCTCTCTAAAATGATTAGGAAATTATCGTGAGGAAACCGGCATATCCTAGGACCAAAGTTGGCGGACTTTTGACAACTGCATGGTTTATTATGGCCCACTTCCTCGTTCAGAAGGGTGGCCTGTGTCCCAGCCGTGGGTACATTATAGGCTTTTTTTGTGGGTGAAAAAGCATCAAATGACTTCTCCCGCTTTGGGCGGAGCGGAAGGGCTAAAACCCACCCGTGTTCCTTCAGTTACCCATATGCCAGGGCCACGGTAACCAACATTATAGGCTGATTATGATTGAGAAAGTATAGGTAGCTTACCAAGTGGTATCGCATTACCGTGTGCATTTTTTCAGGTCAGATAGGCATTCGCTGCATCTAAAATATTGGTAGTCAGCCTTATCCAGTTAGACTGGAAGCTGACCCCAACATAATTTCGTATAGGCTAGGCAGATAGATTAACCTATTTTTACACCAACATTTAATAAAGTCTACCAGCTCATCTAAGTCACGTAACAGCTTCTGCCGTCCCCCAAGGGAGCAGAAACAAGCTGCGTACACGATGGTGCTACAATATCGTAATCCGACTCAATCTGGAGCAGTCTTCACCGTCACGTATTATATTATAAGGGCAGCGAGCGGAGACTCGCCCTTAGGGAGTGACAAATGGTATACCTACAAGGTTTATCAGCATTTGGACGGTTTGATTTCTGAAATGAAAATTTATTTCGGCGCATTTCTTTTTTAAATAGGGAACGAAACGACTATAGGTAAAATTTGTTTAGGTGCACTGCTTTTTACACGATTTATATTATCTTCACTTGTATGTTTGTATGTTTGTTTGTAAGCGACTCCTTATAGCGCGATTTTGACCCACTTTAAACGACCAGATTTCATTTTAACTCTGTAGACTTATCGAGGACCGATGACAATACTATAATTTCATACATTTGTGCCATTATCCTTACCAGGGTTTACAGGACAGCAAAAAAACTGTCTTCGAAAACTACGCTGACATACGTCACAAACCACGCTGACATAAGGCACAAACTACGCTGACATACGTCACAAACTACGATGACGTAACGACACAAACTACGCTGACATACGTCACAAACTACGCTGACATACGTCTCAAAATTCGAAACACCCTAAAAAATTGAAAATAAATAATAGTTTAAAAAAACTAAAAAACACGCTTCCTTCTTCGTCTAAGTCGCGTTCTTCATTGCTGAAGGTCGTGTCCCTGAAAGGCTTTCGTGGCTTTCTGAATGATGCTCTTCCATTTCGTTCGGTTCTCGGCTTCTCTCATGGCCGTTGTAACAGAAAGTCCAGTGAGGGCGGTTACTTGGTCGGACCAGCGGTTAGGTGACCGGCCGCGAGGTCTTTTCCCATCTACCTTACCCATCACCACCAACTTTTCAAGGTTATCCGGTTCCCGACGGGCAATGTGACCAAAGTAACCGAGAATCCTCTGGTAACAGATAGTTGGTAGTCTATCTCTTATCCGCAGCTGTTCTAGGATAGATTTATTCGTCCTCTTGGCGGTCCATGGTATGCGAAGCATTTTCCTCCAGCACCACATCTCAAACGCTTCTATCTTTTTACGTTCTATTGCCCGAATCGTCCACGACTCTGATCCGTAAAGGAATATCGGAAAAACCAGTGTCCGTATTAGTCTCACCTTGGTGACATTGGAGACCTTTCTGTTCTGCCAAACACGCTTCCATTGAAAACCATACTAAAAAGTACAAAATAATGGAATAAATAATAGTTTAAAAAAACTAAAAAACACGCTTCCATGGAAAACCAAACTAAAAAGTACAAAATAATGGAAAAAAAGCGTGGGGTGCTTTTAAGGTATTTTTTTATTGATATCAGGCACCCCACGCTTTTTTTCCATTATTTTGTACTTTTTAGTTTGGTTTTCCATGGAAGCGTGTTTTTTAGTTTTTTTAAACTATTATTTATTTTCTATTTTTTAGGGTATTTCGAATTTTGAGACGTATGTCAGCGTAGTTTGTGACAGTTTTTTTTATGTCCTGGTAACCCTGGCAAGGATAATGGCACAAATTTATGAAATTATTGCATTGTCATCAGTCCTTGACAGGTGTGCAAAGTTTGAATGAAATCTGGTCGTTTAAAGTAGGTCAAAATCGCACTATAAGGAGTCGGTTACAAACAAACATACAAACATACAAACATACAAATATACAAACATACAAACATACAAGTGAAGCTAATATAAAGCGTGTAAAAAAAGCGTGGGGTACCTGATATCAATAAAAAAATACCCTTAAAAGCACCCCACGCTTTTTTTAGTTATTTTTTTTAAACTATTATTTTTTCTATCAGTACATACGATATGACAATAATTATTTCGATAGGTATGTTTCGGATGTCACACAATACACGTTTTTTTATCGATCAGTGGTGTAAAAAGAGGTTCTGCTAAAGACAAGTACGGTCATCAAATAAAATGGCAAAAATATTTTGACATCTAAATGGCGATAGTGGTTTGCCTTGCATCAGAAAATATAAATATCATTTCGTGACAACCACTATAAGTTTTGGCCGAGCCTTATTACCGTTAAAATAAAAAATAAAGAATAAAAGGAAAAAAATATTCCTTAAGGAATAAATAAGGAATAAAATATTCCTTGTCCAAACCCATGGTCATGTTCTACCTGTAAGTCGAATTTCATCGAAATCCATTCAGCCGTTTAGGCGTCAAAAGGTAACAATTGGATTGAAAGAGATACTTCCGCATTTATAGTATTAAAGAAAATATCCACGCATGTTTTCTCCCAGATTTTTCTTTTTTTTATGTTTTGCTCTTAATGTGCGTCGTGTTTACCGTAAATAAGTGTATTTTCTTTCTTATTTCATTCATGTGATGTGTTGTTTTTTCCAAAGTTTTAAGTTTTTACTTCTGTGGGAAGTATTCCCCATGATAGCCCTTTTTTTCGGGGGGTAAGAGTAGACTACCATTATGAAAAGGTTTTTCAAAATTTTATCCCCTGAACGGGTCACAATTTTTGTTGATTTTAATATGGACTAAGTCGCGAGCTGAAGACAGCTTTAAAAAAGATCCAAATGTCGCCGTGTATCAAATATTGGACATACTAAACGACAATGGCCCCTGCTACAAGTGTACCTCACTTTTGTACGAGTATTTAAATCCCTCTTAAAGTAATCCATCTGTGTCCGTGCCCGGTATTTTTAAGACTTTCTAAATCTGTTGATGGGTCTTGAGTCTGAATGTACTGCTTCTATTTAGGATATTTATCTGATCATCATATCAAGTACCGTGTGTTCGAGACATGAGTATATCGCTCTTTAAAAGTGGTTCACTCTGAGTTCAATATTTGTTCACAAACTCATTCAAAATTGATAGAAAATGATATAACGAATTTAAAATTAATAAATGTTTACGCTGAAAAAGTTTGTGTGGGATGCAGCTTTTCTGGATACCGCTACTGTTTCTGAGTATTCTCACAAAAAAATTACAAACGACTTAATATAAACTTCGGAAGTCGGAGATAAAAAACAAAAATTCATATTCAAAGACACCAACTTCCGAAATTAAAGTCACTAGGTCGGTGGTCGGTGTTATCACTTTGTGGTGTTTGCTTTTCTTTTTGTAAAATATTAAAAGTATTATCAAAACTATCGCAAAAACTGCCCAAGCAAACTTAATAAAATTTATATAAGACCAGCTTTTGGCATTAAAATAAGAATTTTTAAATCGATCTACATTTGCCGGAGATATCATGGAAAATACATGCGAAAGGAAAACTGACGAGGTCAGTCTCCTCATTTTTGAAGTCGGTTAAAATATTACATCGATTTCTAACATCGGAAGGCAATTCTCGTAATTAAAAACGTTCAAAATCTCGTCGCAGTCTCTCCTCGGTGACAACGAAATGTCAAAAACTTGTCAAAAATGAATGACAACTCGAGGTATTTTTGACAGATTAAGACTAAAATCTTTCGTAAAATTACTAGAATTGCCTCTCAAACTAACCCTAGGATCTCTATAGAACAGTGTAATTTACGCTAAGTAAATAACTGACTGACTGAGTTCCGTGTGGTTCCATAAACAATAGCACCATCTTTCTTACCGTGGGTGTCGTAAGAGGCAACTAAGTGACTTAGAGAGACTGACTACTATACTGCTATCGGCAACCCGCCTGCCAAGCGTGTCAAACCCCCACATTTTTGGGGGAAATAACTTTTTTTCTCTGGGTGGGAAATCATCAAATGACGTCTCCCGCTCTGGGTCTGAGTGGAGCGGAATCGTGTCAGACTTTTACTGACTTAAACCCACCCGTGTTCCTTCAGTTGCTCATATGTCAGGGCCACGGTATCTCTTTCGAACAAATCTCGTGACCCTGGCAGGATGATGAAATAACTGACTTTGAAATCCCTCTTCAAAAATTCTCCCCCCGTATAGGCATCGCCATATTTGCTACCACTATTATCATCCCGTTATTTATATTTTTCGTCTATCTATGTGCTCATTTTCGTCATACATCATTGTACTGAGCGTTGAGTTACACTCACGGTAAGGTCGGGTTACCGGCTTACGGTATATCGACGATATAAATGGGGTCAGCAGAGACTGTAAAAAATAGGGTGTCGTATTCAGCCACTGATATTTTATGCCATCTGAGGTTGGCCATCTTTCTGATATCCGATATTTCGTAGTAAAACAATTTGTTATCTGTACAAATATCAACTTGGTGGTTGAGTTCTAAAATTTTGTATTTTTTTTGACAACTGTCAGTTTTTATTATTAAAGAAAATAAGAAATATATTTAATTTGAGACGCACATGTCATAAAAACATTATTGACATATTATTGACATCTCACAACCTGTCTTATAAATTGCAAAAAAAAAAAGTAAGAATATTTTAAATTCCGGGGCTCGATTGGCGCTTCTACTATAAGCAAGCAGCCTTGTTTAAGGAACTTAGAGGGTTGTATTAATAATGTATGTGATTATAATTCTCCAAAGCCATATTTATTACGGACCCTAAGGTTTCACTTAACATATTTCCGACAAGAATTCCCATCCACACAACCAGACAACGCTTGAATATAAATGAACTCTGATCAAACTGACCTCACTACGATGTTATCTCAACCGAAACCGATTGATAGAACATGAAGGGTTAAGCAACAAATAGCCCGGCGGTAACTCGAGTGGGGGTAGGAAATAGCCCAGCGTTTGGCGGGTTGAGAGCTCTTGTTACCTCTTTGGGTTAAAACGAGTTCGTGTACGTAAATAGATGGACAAGTGGAGAGGAATTTTGGGATTGAAATCATTATGGGAATTTATATAAGGCGTAGATCAGATAGGCAATTGGTCAAGGTAAAATTCTGGTATTTAGCTGCACCCGGTTAGACTGGAAACCGACCCAAAAAATAGTTGGGAATAGGCTAGGCAGATGATGATGGTCTTAAAAAATAGTTTTTTTTTTTTCTAAACGCGGACTATTTATAGGAGTTTTGTCTCAGGAGGTGTAATAATTAAATAATACTTTAGTACTTAAGGGGGCGAAAGTTACCAAGATTTCTATCGTTTAAATTTTGACTGACAACATGTCGGTTTCGATATTAACCTGTTTTTTGTTTTTGCCCTAGTATTTTAAAGTAAACACGCTTTGTGTAAATAGAAAATGCTTAATAAAGAACTTTTTTTTGCTTTTCGCATGTATGAACTGTTTAGTTGTTAATAACTTTTTCCAAATAAATAGGAACACAACAAGACATCACAACTCAAATGATCATGGAATTTTATCAGAAAAAATATGGAGAAAAATACAAAATACATTTTTGGGTCTACAGTGTTGAGTTTTTGCATGGCACTGTACTGACACTTTTCTAATTCATACTGTAAATACAATTGCATACTTCTTTTCTCGCTGAGCTATTTCTGATAAGGTTTCGCACAATATTACACGGAACACATTATGATATTCAACAGGTCATGAAACACAGAAACATGGGCTTCAGCTACTTTGGTACGTACAGCAAACATTAACATTATTAGTGTCACAGTTTCAGTTAGTCTTCGAAACATTTTCAGAAAGGACGCGACGCCATATTTTCATTAGTGCGAAAATGAACAAGATTGTTAAAAAATGCGAAAATGGAATTATATAGGTACTATTTTTGGATGATGAATTCAAAATATCAAATAAGTCCTCAAAATAGTTTTAATTTCTCCCGCCAACAACTATTGTAAAATAAAATGAAACTTTTGACGTAAACAAAATGTTTTTCGCAAAAGTGAATTTAAGGCTGGTAACAGTCCGGGCGATTTAACTGCCACGGACAGGCGTTGCTTTCGCATAACCCTCCAAAATTCGCTTATTCTATATAAGTTAAATTGTGTTTATTGTTTATCCTGAAAAGCATTTAAAATTATGTGCCAAATGATAATTTTTAAACTATAATTTCACTGTCACTGCTTTTAAAATTTCAATTTGTTAAGTTATACAAAATATTTCATATGCATCCACTATACCGTTTTAAATACTGCTAACATACATAAGTACACTTTATGAAAATTTTAAGTTGACTGCTAAATTGTCGCGGAAATGAAAGACGAAAAACAGCATGATTTTTGGTAACCGCGGTTTTTCTAATCTTTCAAAGTTTAATTGCAGATTAGATATCATCACACTTCTAATTCTTTTCAGCTACCTCTTTCAGCTTTCAGACTTCTCATTTAGATACATTTTAACTACGAATCTGCGATTAAACTTTGCTGTAATCTAACATGAGCGACTAAAATGACCTGTTTGACAGAGCCGCGTCATCGCGACTGCGTCGGACGATAAAAAGTTGCGTGACTAAAAGTTGCCGACGATTAGCGGTCAGCTTCCAACTTCGACTGTACTACCTCAGCTTCTGATATTAATGTTATTATATTAGTAATATCTTTCATGCACATATAAGACTAATGACAAACACACTCTGAAAAAAAGAATTATTTAAATGTTACATTTTGTACATCGTTTTGATCACCGAACAAACAGACAGAGAAATCAAGAAACACAGACACATTTGTCTCAATCACGATATACAAAGCGATGTTACAAACGTTCAAAAAGAGATTTTTTATGTTTATTTTTTTGTAGCTTTTTTCTGTAATAAAATTGGCATGCACCGTTAACGCTACGCGTGGTGACAATAGATAACTTTTTGTTGAGTTTTTTGAGAAAGAAATAAAGAGTGTGTTCGTCTTTTATATGTGCAGGGAAGGCACTGGTGTGGGTTGTCGATGGGTGACTGCGGACACATCCCATTACCACGGTGAGTGTTAGCTTTAGATTTTTATTTCTTACGGCTTGATGTTCAGACATGAATTTTGATTTAAAACAATATTACAGTTGGAATTAGTATAAATCATGTTAGATTTAAATTCAAATTCATAACTGAACATTGTCCTGGAATGGGTCTTAGTTATAAAAACGGCACTTTAGCTATTGTCACGGCTTATAAAAGTATACTTCCCGCAGCTCCTACCAGCAGCAGAGTGTACATGAAGTTTTTTGCCTTTTCTTCTTCATAGGTACCTAATAAACTTTGGAGTGGACATCTAGCTTCATCTTTCTGTCTTACCCAACCCTTTAAAAATTCAAAAGTGCCTGTGATTGGTTCATTTGAAATAAATGCTTTGAGCTTGAGTTTGAGTACAGCAACAGCAGTTTCCTTCATTCTACAAAATGTTGGCGATGACCGCATCATATTTAGCCCGAGTAGCGATTTTTTATCGCGCACTGTATTTTCAATGCAATGTTTAGCGTAGAGACTCGAAAATTGTGCAACAGTGCGCGACAAAAAAACGCCCGTGTGGCTGATTAGCGACATTTTTCATACATCGTCGAATCGCAGACCCCTTAACAGTGCGACCGCGGCCTAAAAGACCGGCTGCAACCGTTCAAATAAATTGTCTTGCCAATAATTGAACAAAATTGTCTTTTCAAGTTAAACTGGCAGTTGAGGAAACGATGGATCGATTTTAGTCGGTCGCCTACAAGCCATACATTTTTAATTATGTAAGGAAATTGCTGTTGCACCGTTGTGTGGGTTTCACTTCTCTGTTGCTTTAATGCTAAAACATAAATCATAAAATATCATGCCTTTATTCCCCGAAAGGAGGTAGGCAGAGGTGTATGTACACTTGTACAGTACACCCAGATTTTTCGCTATAAATTTTTAAGCCCCATATAATTGGGAGCATTTTGTCCCTGTGCACAAATTCAGAGAGCACCAAAATAAATGAAAATCCTGAAAAATATAGCAAACTGATATTAATACTTATTTGTAACCATTTTTTGGAAACGGAAGGTTTTTTTTTTCCTCAATAAATTAAATTAATAAAAATAGGAATAATATTTATTTCCAAGAATCATACAATCAAATTATGACCATCATGTCATATTCTACTATACTCCATTTGAAATAAGATTAGACATTTGAACAAACCTTTTTTACAGTCCGTTCAACCGATTTTGACTTCCATACCGTAGGTATAAGGATGACATTAAAACCAAAAAAAGTGGTTACAATACCGACTGTTTACGGCAGCTGCCATTTTTCTTGCCACAAACACAATAGAAGTCAAAATCGATTGAACGGACTGTAAAAAAGGTTTATTTAAATGTCTAATCTTATTGCAAATGGAGTATAGTATAAGAGAAAAAACTTACACATTTTGTATGGACGTGTAGAGTGTACAACGCTTAAAAAATCAATGCAATAGTTTATGTCTATAGTACATAAGGAAGGACACGCGGTAGTTAACTTCCACTATAATATGCATGAGCTCGAGCTGCAGGGACACTGGTTTTAAGGTCACTTCTCAAATAACAGCAGAAGGTTCAACGTTACAAAAATTTAAGGTAAAAAAATCACCAAAAACTTTTCTTCAATCAGTCAACGTACCGTGTGGTGCCGGACGTAAAGAATAACACCACCCCATTTCTTCCCGTGGGTGTCGTAAAAGGCGACTAAGGGACTTACTAGAGAATGGGCAGCAGCGTTCTCTATGCATTTTACCACCATATTGCGATCGCCAACCCGCCTGCCAAGCGTGGCGATTATGGCAAAGCCCCTCAAATTGGGGGAGGCCTAAGTCCAGCAGTGGACGTCTTACGGCTGAAATGATGATGATGATGATGAGTCAACGTAGCCTATCGCAATTCGCAGTCCACTGCTGGACATAGGCCTCCCCCAAGCTCCGCCACTTCGACCGGTTTTGTGCTTCCCGCGTCCAGCGGATTCCTGCGGCCTTCACAGGGTCATCAGTCCACCTTGTGGGAGGCCTTCCAATTTCTTAATTAATAGCAATTAATTCCATTTGGGGTTGAAACACTAGGGCCATGGGGTTCGAGTGCTCACTTTGTTTTTCGAGACATCTATTGCCAAGCAGTTGGTCGACTCTTCACATGCCCAGAGGGCTGCCTTTATTCTGGCCTAAGAATCAGCATCCCCATACATCTGGCCAATGCTACCAGCCTTTTGGCTATTTTACCTGTTGCAAATGAAATCTTGCTTCAAGCAGTTATACAGAAAGACAAGCTAAATGTATGGAAGTCAAAGTCTTCTTGAACTGTCCGTTTTAATGCTAAAAACTAAACGAGGTGACTATTACCTTATCGTCATGCTCAGCCCGTTTTCGTTCATTGCTGAGCATAGGCGTCTCTTTTCTTGTGCCAATCCCCACGCTCCTGTGCCAGCCTCACACAGGTTTTGCCGGCGATGGCAACAATATCGTCCGCCCATCTCGCTGCCGGACGACTGGCATCTCATCTTCCAGTCCTTGGACTCCACTCTGTCACAGTTTTACTTCATCTGTCATCACTGCGCCTTGCCAGGTGTACTGCCAAACTTCATTCATGTACTCTTAAAGACTCCCAAATAGGCTCTACGCGACACTCGTAGAAAAATTTCTATGAAAACTTAGTGGACATTGTTCTACAAAAGTCGTGTTGCGCTGTCGTGTCGCACCTGTCTGAAGAAGCCTTAACACGCGACTCATCTCATAATCATCATCCTTTAAGACGTCCACTGCTAGACATAGGCCTCCCTTAATTTGGGAGGCTTTGATGATGATGATTGATCTTTAAACGCCACGCTTGGCAGGCGGGTTGGCGATTGCAGTATGATGGTAAAATGCATGGAGAATGTTGCTGCCCATTCTCTAGTAAGTCCCTTAGTCTTCTTTTACGACAGCAACGGAAAGAAATGGGGGTATTGCTATTCTTTATGTCCGGTAACACACGAAACTGTTATCTATTCCCTGAAAAGTAGAAGCCATTTCAAATTGTTTTCATTTTCTTCAACTTTCTTTAATACATAATTCACCTTCTGCCATCCTTACTTACACCATCGAAGGTCACGTCCAAATACAGACAGTATTGATTGCCAGTCGATTGAATTAGTTATTACGACCACTGTCCTAGCTGCTTGCCCGATGGAAAGACGCTCGGTCGGACGTGCGTTTTCGGCCCAATCGTTGTTCTACAACGACTTTTACGAACTACCCTACATACCAATTTTAAAGTTTTCTGAATACCACTGGATAACACCGTGTGGTGTTGGAGTGGGTGTCGAAGTGCGGCAAGAGATCTTATGTGAGTTGAATGTATCTTTTACGTAGTTACTATGTGCTTGGGCCCCTAGCCCTTACCATAAACTGTATTGTATATTTGGTCGTCCAGTAAATTTCATTTGACCCTTGATTTGACGGGTCAACTAATTTCGGACGCGACCGTATCTTCATTGATGGATCTAGAAAGTAAACAGATGTTTGTGCAGGACAGTACCTCTCTGAAGCTCAAATGTGTCATATTTACGCCCAGATAATGTTCTCTATAAACCAGTGTTGTTTAGCAGCAGCAAGGCCTCTCTTTCTCCTCTTATCATGTCTTTTTTTGCCCTTGTTGTCCCACTGTTGTGCTACTTCCTGGGACTCACAGGGTGGCAGATTTGGCACATGACTCGTTCGATATGCGGCAAACGTGTCCGGCCCAGCCTTACTTAAGCTTGGCTGCTGTTTGGTGATGCCGGCAATTTTTCTTATGCGTTAGGAACGCAGTCCTTTAATCTGACTCCAAGAATGCTGCGCTCCATGGCTCGCCGGCAAACCTCAATGTTAGACCTCTACAGAACTGCAAAACCAAATTTGGGCGCTGTATCTGAGGATAAGGAGTATGCACATGTCCAATAATTTGCGTTTGGGGCAAATTTGTCAATATTTAAATTAAATACGTAACTTCCCTCCGCAACCCGCTTCGATTGCTCTGCAAAAACTCGCGTTGACAGATTGTTAGAATCATATATTTGTGAACTGTGGTTGTTATTGTTGCGTGTTGCACTGATTTTAATTAAGATTTTGTTTTCTCTCTATTCATATACTCATTTTCATTAGTTACTTATATACATGTGTACTGTACTTATTTTATTATATTTTTTGGAACTAGCATGGCTGCATGAACGGTCTTGGTCAGTGTGCGTATTTCACTTTAATCTCATCACACATTTCACTAATTTATAAGTCGGTAATAAAAAATAAAAAATGTCTCCATCGTGAAGACCAATTTCAAAGAAAACGTTGTTTGAAAAGCCATAAAACGATCAATTCCGAAAACTTTCCGATTCATTATTTCAAAGTATTTAAATTAACTATCGCAATAATGAAAAGCTTTTATGCCAACATCGATTTGCTGCCAAATATAAGATCGGATCAATTTTCGCACAGTTTTACTCAGTAATATTAAAATATTTCATTTGAGTGCTTTCTTTCATTTTGAAGACTACTGAGCTTCTGATTTCACTATTGAAAATGACTTTAAGATGAGTAAGAAAAATCATGCGTAGGAATTTTCCTACTCATGATTTTTCAAAATGTAACAAACTCGAATGAGTTTGTTTTATATTCTATTAATGAACATGATTTTAAGATGAGTAAGAAGAGTCATGCGTAAGAAATTTAATTTCAGTCCCATTTTGACAGTTATAATTCTCGTCTCAGGCGCCATGTTTAAATTTCATTAACAGTTTCATAGAGGCCTTTGTCTATTGGTGCTGGCAAGAATTCTCAGCCCTCTGCCTACTCCATGGGGAGTTATAGACAATACAACTTTAGGTTGTAAGAAGAAGTCAGTTCCCTCCACTGAAGGTCTAAGTAAATCCTCCTTATCACTAAACATTATCAGGAACAGCCTAGCCTTTCAAAAAGTATGCGGGTTCCAGTGTAGCAAGATGCGCCTAAAACCAGTACGTCATTCATTATTATTTTTATTTTTTCGTTGTTGTCAGACTAAAAGCTGTGTTCACACGGAGGAGGATTTTGTAGTCTGTGGTTTGCCTCCGACATTTTTCTATGGCCTTTCCAAAATAAATTAGAGTAGTGTGATATTATAAGGGTGTAAGCGAGAGGCATCGAGGCAAATGCAACAAGAAAAAATATTTACAAAAGAAAATGCTTCATTAAATTTTTATCCGAATAAAAAGCTCGCAAAATAGTGTTAAGACACCATTAAGAAGCGGTTTTTCCTAAAATTCGAGACAGTTTCTCAAAGGCCTAGTATTTGTCTGGCAAGGCAGTTCGCAGACCCATATAGAGTTAAAAAAAAAGGGCACCCAAAGATAATATCCTCCAAGATGTACTACCAGCCTTTAGTCTGACAGCAACGTAAAGGCTTCGGTTTAATAAGAAAGCGGTGAACACACTAACGGCTGTCAAAATACACAGTGTTTTTTGACACTTTAATGTCAAATACTAGTGAAAATGACAGATTTTTATAACGTTATCGCTTTCTTGGGAGACCAAAGCTTAAACCCTCTGCTCTGACCGATCCTGTGCTCGCATCCCGTACCTGCTACAATAAGTTAATGGTAACAAAGTTATATTTATGGTTATTTCTCCATTGTCCCCAGTATCAGACGATGTGCCGCCCGTACAGAGAAGTGCACCTCTCCTACAGTCTCCACAGTACACCGGCGGGAGGCCACAGCCTTACAGTAAGTAGACTTTTTTTTACCAGTATACCCATGGAAGATAGGAGTATAGAAGTATACTCTATGCTATGGTTGGTTGTGTCTGGTAGTTTGGGACAGCCAATTTTGTTCCTCTGTGACAAACTTTAGCGTTGACAGACGTCAAATGGTGGTAGAAAGGTAAGTGTACACTTTGATCACTTTACAAGAATGCCATTGATGATGTGTGCGTTAAAAAAATATTATTCTATTTCTCAAATTTTTGTATTATTCGGTATGTAAAAGTAAATCGGTTTTTGTATCAAAAATGTCATTAGGAAACAATTTTTTTTGGGTTAACTATACAGATATACTTACACCTACACATGACATTTTGTATGGGCTTGAATCTTGCCTCCTAACAGTAGATATAACACTATGTATACCACTATACCCACGTACAACTTTTGGGAATTTCGAACCAGTTGCGAACTCAACCGTAGCCTTAATCAAGAGCATTACACACGACGGACTGCCTAAATTATCCCCGATAGTTTCGTGTGAACATAGCCTAATATACTCGTTGCTATGTAGGTTGCATTCTATCATTCTTGGTATTGAGAAAAATCATGAATATGTAAAATAGATATAGAAGAATATTCTGGCATCGTGACTCAACATTTTGAATCAGATTGAAAATGATACTAAGTTCAATATAATTAAGGACGGTTTTCAACAAAAATAAAACGCTTCAGGATAGGTCTTTTACTACTTTATTTCTAATATTTTACTTTTTTATAAAATCTTTGGTTGGTCACAAAAAATATCAAATGAATACTAAAAGTAGATCCGTGTGTTGTCGGCGGGTTGGTACCCGCCTGCCAAGCGTGGCGATTCTGGCAAAGCCCCCCAAATTCGGGGAGACTATGTCCAGCAGTGGACGTCTCACGGCTAACATTATGATCATTACGATGACTAAAAGTAGATTAGTATTAAAATTTTGCAGCATAAAAAACCTGTCAATCTTAAGTATATATTTAGCCCGTAATGACCCACTGCTGGGCAAAAACCTCCTTCCCTTTTCCATTTCCACACACGCCATTGCTGGCCATAAAGAAAATACACGAAGAAATATACTTCACATTTATTCGTCATATTAACATGTCCCAAAAATCGTATGAAGTACACGTTTTCCAACTACAAGTTTAACTGAGCTGTGAAAAGTACTGAAAAGTTTCACAAATCGTCTAACTTCTGACTAGATTGTCACAGTTCCCAGAATGTTGGGCGCAATGAACGGGAGGGTTGTTGTATTAAATGGAATGCTAGTTTTAGAGTTGTGGGGGATGCAAGCAGAGAAAACATAGGTATTGTTACAAAATATATTATGTACTAATATACTCTGGTCGAATGACAAACGGTGACTTGTCAGAAAACCGAAAGTTTTTTTTTTTTGACAAATAATATATTAAATCGTGGTCGTCAATGATTACAAAAAAAAGAAGAAAGAAATATTTATATTTCTTTCTTTTTTCTCAAAGAACTGATTATCAAATTAATCAATTCTTTGAAAGAGTATATTATCAAGTTTTATTATTCACGAAAAAACATTAAAGCATGTGTGTAATAGAAAAATACTATAGTCATATGTCATGATTATAAATAGTGGCAATGGTGTTCCAGCGTTTCTGGGAAATCCGCCGATTCCAAAACAAAATAACAACTACTAAACTATTGATTCAAACCTAACAAACCAATACAACTTGAAAAATTCTTTAAAGTTTAATCAAGGTCATTATTTTGACAGCTAGAACTGATGTAATTTTTCTGTCTTCAGTTAAAAGAACTTTAGCATAAACTTCTTGCTTGAATCAAAACTAGAATAAATCACTACTAATAAAATCAATATTGACAAACTCAAGGTCGCTCAGCGCGCTGTGAGTTGTGAGCCATGCATGGAATTTCTTTAAAAGACAACTTCCAGAAAGGAATTATCCGGAAAATAAGTTGCGTCCACAACCCAGTTACTGGGTAACACGAAAACCTTTGGCAAGACTAGTTATCAGAACCAGGGCTCAGAACCAAGGGCTAAATTGCAAGCACATTGCAGAATAACCTTGACCCTTGCCTCCGCCATTTTGTCGTCAAACATCAAACACGAACAATGGATCCTGAACTGAGCAATCAAACTTAGTTCTATCTCAGTGAGAAAGGGCGCGTCTCACTGAAAGCGCATTCTGTAAAACGAAAGTCGAACGGTATTCAGAGATAAAACCATGGGAGAAAGAGATGTTGCTATTGTATTTTGTCTTGTATGGCTCAGTATCTCTCTCTCGAATTGGAACAATCATGGCTCTAATACGTCATAATACGGTCTCAAGTCGCTTTCTTCAACAAACCATTGGACTTTCATAAAGACGATAACAGAGGTTTCACTCGAGTCAAGGTTCAATTTTGTTTCATACCACGTTCACACAACCCCGACAATTATACAGGGTGGCAGAGAGATGTGGCGCAAAATGAAATATACATATTCAGGACATGATTATACACACGTAGAAATTTTTCATCGGATAGAAAGAAAAGTCATACAAAAATACAAGCAGTTCAGCAGGGGTCTTCAGAATCAAATACTGAGTTCATGGTAACAGGTCGTCGATGTCCCGTGAACGTTCATTTGCTCCTTTCAATCCATTTTTCTCATCATTGTCATCATTCGGTATGCGAGTGAATGATGCCGACCGCTGAAAATCAATATCGTTGGATCAGTTCAATTATGAATTCACTTTTCAGTTTTGATTAATTTGCGTTCAGGCGTTTGAAAAACAAACAAAATTAAATTTATGTAATCGCTTCATCTACCGCTTGTGCTTCGTTTATAACCAGTCCTCTCTTCCAAATATCCTCGTTCAGTAATCCAACTGCTCAGAAACTGTCCAAACCCGTCGATGCTCCCGGCTTGCTCAGAGTTTTAGGCTTCTAATTCGCGCGGCTTCATTCGAATGTTCAACTTTGAACGGGTTGATTCTGGTATGTTCGATTTCGAACAATTCGTTTTTAAATGAGACATACGTTTTGCGTACAGTTCTTGTGTCAAAGGTTATATTGAACATAATAAGTGAAAGCGTTTTTATTGAGAAACAAGCTTCTGCCCGCGACTTCGTCCGCGTTAAATTTCTTGCTCCCCCGACTTTTCCCGTCGCGTCGAATCGCCTACCCGTGCGATTTTTCCCGTTTTTGGGACATTTTTCATTACTGCTCCGCTCTTCTTAGTTGTAGCGTGATGTTATATAGCCTATAGCCTTCCTCGATAAATGGGCTACCCAACTCAAAAAGATTTTTTCAACTCAGACCAGTAGTTCCTGAGATTAGCGCGTTCAATCAAACAAACATACAAACAAACAAACAAACAAACAAACTCTTCAGCTTTATAATATTAGTATAGATTCACCATAGAACCTTGTTGGTCCAGTGGTCACAACCGCTACTGTTGCGCATAACTTCCTGGTTTCAATTCCGAGATCCTGCAAAGTGTTATTGAGTTTTTCTATTAAGAATTTCCTAGTTGCTACTAGGAAATTTCAGAAAAATGTACAACATTTTTCTGAAACTTTATGTTATCTATGTTATTTAGCGGCCATTGGGTCTTTACCTAATACTTCTCTAATACCAGGGGTCTAGGATCATGTACTGAATTTATGGTAAAAGATTCAGATTTCCTCTACGTTGACATTTATATTCGGATAATAAATAAAAATCTCTGCGATATTTTCATATTGATTTTTGATCTCAAATATTCATTGGTACTGATTCGTGCCCGAATGATGACACTATGCTAGCCCCCTATAACTTCAACCTTAAACATAACTAACGAAATGTGGGTGTCTATAGATACACATACATATACACTTAATCAGCTAATAATGTTCCCGCTGCTGGGACACAAGCCTCCTCTCTATGAAAGGGAGGGGCCTTAGTCCACCACACGGGCTCAGTGCGGTTTAGTGAATATTTAAAGTAATGCTGTCCCAAAATTAGGTCCAATAAATTTGATGGTAGCGCCCTGCATTTATCACTTTGTTATTGCATAGAAATGATGAAATTAGAAACATCTCCAATAAACTCACATACTTATAGAACTTAGCACTTATTGAATATTAAGAACTATGCTGTTTATTAAACAGTGCTTAAAGTCAAATTGTCTGAGGTCGCCAACACACATTTCGCTTATATGGTAATAAATGCTTGTACCTTGTAAGTCTGTGATGCTTATCATAATTTCTGCGGAAAAACGCCCACAGCTGGACATAGGCCTACCCTAAGAATTGCCACTTCTACTGGATCAGAAGGGTAATTGCGTCACTTGCTATCAGTACGAATCGGTTTCATTTTGATAGTGAAACAACATTCAATGCGTTATTTACGCTGTTGAGCCGACAATTTATTTGAACAAACGATGCAATGGATTATAAATAATCTTCAAGACGATTCAGATTCTGATAGATAATGTGTTACGCAATTAGGGCGCAGTTCTTCTCGTATCCAGCTTATTCCTGCGGCCTTCACATGGTCATTGGTCCACCTTGCAACGCTTCGAGGCCATCGGCTATCTGTTCTGCGAGCAATGTGGCCTTCCCACTGGCACTTAAGTAGTCCCTGTTGGTATTGCCTTAAAATTTGTGATCTAAATCTCACATTCTATCATAAAAAAAGCAAAAAAATATTTGAAATTCCCACATTCATTCGTATCTGTCTCTCTATAATTCCAGCTTCAGTACAAAATGTATTGTGCACTGACAAAACCAAACAAAGTGTCGCAAAAAATACAAGAAAATATGTACACGGAATATCTGTGGACGTCCTCGTGCAACGAAAGTGCTAAAATTGTAAAATTCACGAGTTTTGCATACATATCTTAATGTATTCATCTTTTTGGCTGCGAATTTCACGTTTAAAACATTTGATTTGAATATTCTTCGTGATATTTTGTACTGATGTAATGCGTTAACATTGTGGTAAAAGTTAGGGTGGTCTGGTATTTTTCAACTTGAGTGATATCCTTCACGGAGTAACGGATTCACTTGGACTGCACGACGAACTGTTCCATGGTTTTAATCCGCTAAATTATAGAGGTAACAGAAGTCACAGATTGTTCGCTGTGCCTGGGAGCAGAACCGTCACTCGAGCCCTATCTCCTGTTCTTCGCACACTTAAAATCAAAAATCAAAATAGCGCAGAGATTTTTAAGTGGTGGGGGCTTAGAAGCATGTACTGAATCTTTGATCATAGAGTCAGTACATGATTCTAAGCCCCTGGACTTAGAGAGGTATTAGGAATAGGCCAATGACGCAGGCTAACTGCAGTTGTCGCATTTTTGTAAAGCTAGCCCCGATAATAAATAAAGCAGCCACAATTTTCAAAAAATTCTATCACCTGAAAGGCGCAAAAATATAAAACAAGTACTCTATACATATTTAATCCTCAAAAATAAAGATGGAAAAAATTCTTAAAAATACTTCAAAAAAGATAATTTTCTTGTTACACTATAAAAATATCGTAAAACCCTCGCTGCAAAACATGAAATTTTGGACAGAATTGAAAAATTTCATGCATAAAAGATGGCGGATACGTACGTTACCAAATGAGGCGTTCTGAATAAAAACGAAATTTGTTTTAAACGATTCAGGAATGGGGCTCAATCCGACCTCTGCTAGGGAATTGAATTCGAAACCGTACGTTTTGAGATTAAAAAGGCATTCAGTGGTTCTATCGGTGGTTGAGATTTTAATATGGAAAGGTTTACATGAATGAGTAGTATTGAACATGATGAAAAAAACAACTCATGTTAGTGATATTAGGTAGTTTTTGAAGAATTCTCTTTTCGTTTCGTTTTGGTTGGTAATTTTATTTATTTAATGTTTGTTATACTTATGTAAGTCGTGAGTTCGATACTGAGCAGGCACTTTGTATATTTAATTTCATCACCACTGCTTTCTCATGGGGAAGGAAATCGTGCGGAATCCGGTATGTCCTAGAACAAAAAAAACCGAAGACAAGTGACATCCACCACTTCACACTAGGCCTGCGTGGTGGATACGGGCCGGTCCTTCTCACAGAGATGAGGCCTGTGTCCTAGCAGTGGGAACATTTTAGGCTGATTATAACGTTTTAGTTTTTCGTAAACCTACTGTTTTATATCTTTTATTATTGTAGTTCTTCTAATGCATGACTACCATTCATATATGCAACAATCTACATATTTACTTTTAATTCAATCTTCGAATAGAAAAGATATTTTCAAACTTGTATAGTTGCATAAACGAAATTAATTTTAACGTCACCATTAAACACCTACCTACTCTTACCTTTGCATAAAACAAACCTGTAAAAATCCTCAACTAAGACCTCAAAACGAGCGTAGATAAAAAAGAAACATCGTCGTTTAAAAGCGAGAGAGTGAAAGGCGTCCGTCCCCGTTGAAAACCAGCGGCGGAATGGGGAATACGCTACGTACCGTCGGGAATTGCAATAACGCCCAGGGTTGCAAGACGATAAAATTTAAATGCCGCAGTGTTGCTGGCAATACCGTCGACTGTTACTGCTAAACATGAAATTGCGCCGTGTATTTTGGTGGGAATTAGATTCTATGCGGTGTGTTTTGTAATAATATAGTGCATCCTTTATATTCATTAGATATAGCAATTCTTACACTATTTTTGTTATTTATTTTGACGAAATTAGGAGTGATTTTGGCTTCATTTTTGCTGAGGTCTTAAATCGGTTCTCGGCTAACAATTATTTATTTAGAACATAAACCAAATACAGAGAAATAAAGCTAAAAGTCGAATTAACCTTGACGATAAATAACAGCACTTTTCTCACTCAGTTATCATAAACGCAATGTATCAAGATATTGAGCGAACCATACCAAAACACCACATCGATCTACCTTGCGTTTTCCTATGTTGGGGTCGGCTCCCGGTCTAACGGGATGCAGTTCAATACCTGTATTTTACATGGAAAGAAGGAAAGAAAGAAAGAAAAATAGTTTATTCTGCAAAAACAAAACGCTCAACATGAAATAAAAAATTATTACAAAAAAAAAAAAATGCACACGTACAAGGTAGCCAAAAGCCCCGTATTCAAGATAAAACACGTTGTACAATGTTATCTATGGCTCATTGATGTCACGGCTACGGATCAAAGACAATACAAATCATATATTTGCGTTATGACAATGACAGTAATTATATAATAAAAAACATGGACCGACTGACTATATTCTGACCTCCACAGCGCAATTATTGGGTAACATGAGCCCTATGTTAAGACTGCTTGTCAGTTTTTCGGGCTTCTGACTACCCTTAATCAAACTAATAATACTGTGGCGGCATCTACACTGCCACATGCCAACTTCGCGTCATAATGACGTCACGCCGTCAAAATCCTGCATCGCGCAAGGAGAGTTTACCGCGCAACTAGCATATTTACAACGTCCCGACATCAGTCGTCGGGTAGTGGCCCACCAGACACAACACCTGAGTCTTCTCTTTTCTATAGTGGATGAGTGAACTTTACACTGTGTTTCCTTAAGCCTCTAAAGCTCTAAATAAATCCCAGTGTAGAATATACTATATCGTAAGTATTTATTATGCACGTGAATTCTATATCTTTCACAAATAAGATTCACACCATACAATCCACCTACAAAATGCACACACGAAATCGATCCGTGGCAACCCTGGCATGGGCTGACGTACACCGGTGTTGCTAGCTCTAAATAATTCATAAACTGCCAGCGCCGCTCGTAGCGCGCCCTTAATGATTTTCTTGCGTATGTACTTTATACTAATGTAGGTACTCTTCTAGTTTTGTAATGGAAGGAGGTATAAATGGAGTTATAATTCTATAATATATATAATAAATGAGTTTAGAATTCTACTTAAATTCGTTTTTATTCAATGCACTATTGGAAATAGAACTATTCAAAATGGCAACTTTTGTATACCAATTTCTACTAAAACAACTAACTTCTACTAAGTATGGACGTCGTTATACCAGAATTGCATCTATCTTTGGGAGCCTTTATTTACAACACAAAACACTATCAAAAGACTATTCTTTTGATAGTGTTTTGTGTAGGCAGTAAAAATCTTTCACATATTCCGATATACGCCTTCTACATTCGAGAATGAGGATTCCGAAGCAAAACAAACAAAACGAAATCTCAGTTGTAATGAAAAATTCAGTTCTCGTGTATCCCGTCTTACTCTTTCATTGACAGACAGACAGATACGGCTGTTTATTTAAAGTTGGCGCATATAGGCCAAGCGTAAAGAATAGCACCATCCCATTTCCTCCCGTGGGTGTCCTAAAAGGCGACTAAGGGACTTACTAGAGAATGGGCAGCAGCGTTCTCTATACACTTTCAAAACTATACTGCGATCGCCAACCCGCCTGCCACCGTGGAGATTATGGCAACCCGCCCCCCCATCCCCCTCCGATTGTGAGGCAGATCTATGTCCAGCAATGGACGTCTTTCAGCTGGAATGTATGATGATGATGCATATATTATGACAGCCAAATGCTCGTGTAGGTTTTCATTGATGTAGTTAATTATGGGTTTTGTCTTAACTTCGCTTGGCTTTTTTCAACTACTTATTCGGTTCGGCTTCCAGTGTAACCGGCTGCAGTTATATACCAGTGCTTTAAAAGGAGCCTATCTGCCTATCTGACCTTCAAAACCCAGTTTCTGGTTAACACTAAAACTAGTTATCAGACTTTCAAGCTTCTCGTCCATAGTGTACTAGCTTTTGCCCGTGACTTTGTCTGCGTAAATGTCGGTTATCGCGGACGCCGACAAAGTCGCGGAATAAAAAGTAGCCTTTCTTGGGGTTCAGACTGACCCCGTACCAAATTTCATCAATATCCGTTCAGTGGTTTAGTCGTGAAAGCGTAAGCGACAGAGTTACTTTCGCATTTATAATATTAAATTATGGATAGAGTATAGAAGTATAAATTTTTTGGTATCTACCGAAATACTGGCTTCATACCACGCTTTAACACAACCCTACTAAAATAAGGGATGGATGCAACGTTTTTCGCTCACACCCGCTTGTTTGCCGTTTAAAAATGGATGGGTACATCGCTTTCACCCTTTTTTTCATCCACCTGTGATGGTAAACATTATATCGTATGGGTGGGGTCGGATGGGGTTCATTATTTCCGCACGATATGAAGATGGGTTAGTGGGCTTTCTTTTATTCCATTAGATAATGATTTTGACACTTTTTATAGGTTCAACAGGTCATAACAACTCTGTCCAATCCGTGAGGGTGCTCTTAAGGGTCATGTAAAGGGAATCATGCATTAATTTTAAAAGAAGAAAAAGCAATATCGCCTGTTTTATTTAAATTAAACATTGGTTTTGTTCCGGCTATACATGCAACACGGGAGGCCACCTTGTAGTGGGTGTTTACAAGTTATAAACTTGAAGACACCTGTTACCTGCCAGGGTCGCGAGATTGTTCGAAAGAGACACCGTGACCCTGGCACATGGGCAACTGAAGGAACACGGGTGGGTTTTAGTCAGTAAAAGTCTGACACGCCCGGGACCCGCTCCGCCCAAGAGTGGGAGAAGCCAGTTGATGATGTCCCATCCAAAAAAAAAAAGATCCGTTACAAGAACCTGCGCTGAAAATTGTATAGGTATTTTTGGATTGAATTTATAATATAGGGTAATGTTGGTACTTAAAAATGTATTTAAAAAGCAATGGCTTTGTTATTTTTGGGTGATAATTCGATTTTAAATCATTATGTAATGTTATAGTATCTATGTGCGACTTTCAGATCGGACAGAGTTTTTGTGACTCATTGTAAGGATATCTCAACGACGAATATTTTTTCTTTTTAAATTGGCATATTTCATTGCACATTTTCGTCTGAATTTAACTGTGTGAAAACAGAAATAAAAATCTTTATTCGGTTGACATTGGAAAATATTATGCCTCGGAGAACCGTTTTCATAGCGTTTTATTATTCTCTTTACTGGAATATTTCATTTTATTTTATTCCGTCCAAAAGAACATTTTATATTTTAAAAATATTGGGTGAAAAATATTTTAAGTCACGGCGTCAGCAGCTAAAATTTATTCTGATAAGCGTGTGTCGCACAAAAACACATCAGCTTGATTAACATTGTTGAATATAATTGTAAGCAATGATGTAATATTAAATATAAATTCTTTACTAAAGCGTATGCCAAAATGGGTAAAGTTGTAGTAACATTAGTAATTTAGTACCTTACGCGTTAGAACTCAATTCGATATTGCTGTGCGCTCTTTACCTACTTTGATTCTTTACTTTAACAAACGACCTACGATAGAAAGAAAATACAATATCATTAGAATATTTTTCCAATATGACTAATACTGGCGATGATAATTTAAAAGAAGTATCGAAAAACCTCGATACGATTGTCAAATAATACATAAGCGTCAGAGTGGACTTCTTATTCTTCTTCGTCGTTATCTCAATATGACCACATACGACGCGTCTCAAAGTTATGTGGCCTTCCACAGTGTGAATCGTTCGATCTATGCTGCCTTCCAAAGAGTGGGCGGGGAGCTAAACAGGGTAGGAAGGATATCTACGAGCAAACTGTAATCTTTGATTCGGTACAAACGCCAGTACATCAAGGTACCCGAAACTGACAAATTTCCGCAGTCAATCTTGGGCCTAAAACTATAGCGATAAAGTTGAAAACCTATTAAAGAAATTTGGCAGATTGTAGTAGCTTTGTGCGTCGGTGTCTGTACATGATTCTGAACTCCAATTTGAAAATTAAATTTCAACGCAGGGGCGTTGAAATTTTTCGTCTATTAGTAAAAAAGAATTAAACTGTTCCATTTTGACCGCAGTTTTCTAGAATTTCTACGTTACTAGTCTAGGATCATGTGCTTAATTAATGGTTCCAATTTTCGCGTCGATATTCCTGCTACTTTGCATAAATAATTAAATAAGTAGCAGTAAAAGTATATGTCGTCATATTTCATCAACGTTCAACTTTTCCTTACATACGTATTTAAACTTACGACTTCTGTCCTTGTTTCTTCTTTGACCCGAAACACAAACACATTTACAACGAAACCATAAATAGCAAACACCAAATTGACATTAGCGAATACATTAAAAGACATATTATTATATTACACTTCGGTTATATGCGTCAACCACGCGTAAAACGGAACGCTTTTAAACAATTACGCACGTAATGGCGCCCCTTAAAATGTTTATTGATATCCGTTAATGGGGTTAAAGCGAAATATAAAATGCATTAATGTGGAATTTAAACATTTTCAGTGCCGGACAACGTATTGGTGGTGACCATTTTAAAACTTTTACGTACGTGTTTTGTGACAAAAAGGTTTATAAAATCAATGAATGGGTTAGCACTTTTTAACACATTATACAATGAAATACCTGTATTTGCAACTAGCTTTTATCAACGACTTCGTCCGCGTGGAAGTCGGAAGTTATCGCACGTTAACGTACTACCGGGATAGAAAATATTCCATTTGTTAATCCAAGTTATCTACTATTAATACTATCTGTGTGCCAAATTTCATCCAAATCCGGTTAGCCGTTTTTACGTGATTGAGTAACGAACACCTTTATCACACACATTTATGGGTTTCATTAAGTGGGATATATAATATAGTAGGAAGTAGGATTTAAAACTTCAACATAAATTATCCTAATCACGCAATACCTTAAGAAGATATAGACATCGAACCAAAAAAAGAATACTTCACAAATTAATATCTCAAGAACACACATCAAAAACACACTCGGACCAAAACACCAAAGACATGGATTGATATCCCGGCTCATCGACAGATGCGTCGACCACAGCTCCGCCTACCACCAGATCGTGCAGCGAGGATTCTTGCAGCCAGCACAGCCAGCATTCCTGCGAACATTCGCAGAACGGTGTGTATAGACCTGATTGGACCTTAAACCTGGATGTATTGAACAGCTAACTCTCCTATTGACCTTACACGAATGTGACTTAGATGTGATTTCGTCTATATAGACGGCAGCATGATGTTTAGTGCTTTGTGCGCAAAGGTTTTACAGCATGTTTTAAGAATGAAAACCCTATAACTGATTACAAACCTTTGAGTTCGGAAGTTTAATATTTACAAATAAACTTATTTGAAGAAGCTGGCAAAATATTTTTTATTGAATTAAATGCCTTTTTAATTAAAAGCGGTAATCTCGTGCGGGCTGGCAATGTCGCATTTGAAGTGGTTTCTCGTGATTATTTTATTTAATTGAAATAATAAGAACTTTTTTTTCACCCAAATACTAGATCGTTGGTTTTTATAAGTTCGTAGGATACTTTTTTTTTCAGTTACTTTTGTGTTTTTTCATAAAAATCGACCTATAACGGTCAATTATTTTCTATTAGCAGTACTTATTACGATTATTTAAAAGTAAATGTTAAAAATAATTTATAAATACCAAAGATGGCTGAAAAAGTCCTACCAACTTTGATTTAAATTTAATAAAATAATCAAGATAAACCACTTGAAATGCGATATTGTTAGCCCATACGGCATATACGCTCTTAACACCAAACCAATTATACTTAAATCAGCTATTGGATCGATAAGAAAACTTGTGTTTAAAATTACCTTAATATTTATCTTCAAATAAGTATGTTTGGTGGTTAGCTACTAAAATGTTGTGTTAGTACTAATGTTGTTATCCCAATAATATATTTCTGTGTGTTCACATAATACACTACTGTACTTGAGAATGATCTGTAAACAACCACAATATTGACTCTGACATAATTCAATTAAGAATTCATTCTGAAAATTAAGATTTAATTTAAAAAATTAAGAATTCATTTAAAAAATTAAGAATTCATTCTGAAAATTAAAAATTCATTTTAAATTTAAGAATTCATTCTGAATTGCTTCAATTACATATAAAAAAATACATGTATTGTATCAATAATATTAAGTAAGTTTTACATTCATATATCATACGTACTAAGATTATCAACATGTTTTCTTAATAAGACATAGTTTATTCATATTTTACATTTAATAACTTTTACGTAGCTAAGATTCATTTCTTTGAAGACTCATTTTGCGTCATGGCAATCACGAAAACCAGATTTTAAAATATTTTGTTCATATAAACAAAAGCGAGTTAATTTCTGTCCCAAAGATTCTGAAAATGAGGGAATATTGTTAAGAAATGTTTTACTACATACTGTAGTAAAAAAAAATCTCTCGTCTATTATTTGTCTTTGCCCTCAAAATCATCTTCCGTATTTCCCTTCTAAGCGTTTTCAGCTACGTAAAAACATAAGACATTACCACATACATAGCTTACAGTACATATTTATTATTGTCAAACAGCTATACAATAAAATACATTGTTTTCCTACACTTGACTTTCATTTGAGACCTACCCTGCATGTCCATAGCACCTGAGTGTTTAATAGCAGAATGGCACAGCATCTTGACCGCACTCTTGTGATGAAGATTCGTGTTCCTTCTTACTTATAAGGTTCTAGATCTCGTGACGGCTCGAGTTTAACTCGAGTGGTGGTAAAAAGTGGTGAGAGCACTGGTGGGCCAGTGGCAACGGGCGCGACTTACTGAGTTGCAGGTCTTTACTTTGTGCAAATTATTTCATCACCGCTGCTCTCAAAACGGTGAAGGAAAACATCGTGTGGAAAACGGCGAAAATCAAAAATTTTAACACATGTAACAAATAGCACTGGGCACACGTGGTAGATTACGGCCCACTGTAAGCGGTCTGTGTCCCAGCTGTGGGAACATTATTAGGCTTATTATACGTGATAAAAAAAATAGTATAAAGCATTGAATTTTTGCATATCAATGGCAAAACGGCAGGTTGGTTACGGTGTTTAGTGCTTTGGATTGGCCTGACATAGAGGAGAATCGTTAAACTTGGAAGTTTATTATGTACTCCGAATGAAAATTATCAGGAAAATAACATCAACTGTTTCTCTGGTCTTATCTATGATCCTTTCTGAATGTGCGGTCATAAGATGTACCTATCTAACGCATTTATTCCCTGTTAAGAATTTCAACGAATTTTCGTGTACGAATTTCAACCATATGAGAGAGAACATTTATATCTTTCGTAAGGCAAATATCTTTACTCTATGTCACACGGAGGTAAATATATCGCGTCGGATATTTTTCGCTTACGGGATCTTCAACTCACTGCCTAGCATCGTAAAGTTGAAAATCCAAACAATATGTTTTTTCGACGTGCTGGAAAACCACTCTGTTGGATTCTCATTGCTCGACTCAACACCGACTTTTGACTGGCCTGTTAATCTAGTGGTTAGTGACACTGACTGCTAAGTCTGAGGTCGTGGGTTCGATTCCCACCCAGGACAAATCCTTGTGTGATGAGTACAATCATTTGTTCTGTGTCTGGTTGTAATTCATCTATAATATGTATGTATTTAGAAATATATAAGTATATTTATCAGTTGTCTGGTTGCCACAGTACAGGCTCTACCTAGTTTGGGATCAGATAACGGTGTGTTGGTTGTCCTAAGATACTATTTTTAAACGAGAGTTAAAAAGTGCACGATAAATTCCCGCCATGATATTTTTGCGTCCTTGCGACCGTGGTCTTTCTTTGGCCGCAATCAGTTCATCTGTTATCTAAACCTATTCGGAGTTTCCATGTTAACGCATTTTTTCTTAATTTTCCTCAGATATGGACTACGGCAGCGGCGGGCCCCCGCCACCAGGGATGATGAAAGATCGACACGGGCCACCACCTCCACATCATCCGGTAATAAATCATCCTCTTGTATGTTATTAACCTTATTAAGAAAGAAAAGAAAGATAATACAGCACAGACTAAAAGGCACACGATATACAGTTGGAAAGAGTATAATAAAATTCAAATCAAACATAAAAGTGTAAGGTGCGATGACAAACTAGTATTAGAGCGTGCCTGACGGCTGCACCAAAATGACAACCTGAAGTGTGAGGTGACGGTATTAGGTATATCATAACATGCCATAGGTGTACCCATAGTACCACACAACCCACATTTCGCCAAATTTCATGATTTTTAACCCCCCCCCCCCCTCCGTCTTTGTAACAGCTGGTCACATTTGTGAGACCCCCCTCCCTAGTGTGACGTCACATATTTTGCAATTTTACATCTAGACATCGAATTAGTTCATATTTCATGTTTTAATAGTACTTTAAATATGTGTATTCAATTTTGAAATGTGACGTCACAAAATTTAGGGCCCCTCCTACCCCCTTGTCACACAATGTCACATTTCGTCGACCCCCTCCCCCCACTTAACGTGTGACGTAATTTATGGTCGGCCCTAATAGGGGCGAGCCTATTGCCAACAACCGGACACAAATTCAGACTCTTAGCTACTACTGAGAAATTCCGGATAGAAAAACGAAAAATACTTTGCCCGATCTGGGAATCGCACCCAGGACGTCATTCTCAGCAGTAGCGCCTGCGACCAGTAAGACCAAAGAGACTGTCTTCAAAATCCAATAAACAAAACTTTAGTAATCTGAAGCAATTTTCTCATAAATAAATGACAAAACATTAAATCAGCCATTTACAAACCAGGACTGTTGTTTATACTGAAACCCACTGATAATAAAGGAATATGAAGAAGTGAAATAAAATCAAATCAAATCAATTTATTTCGGGCTACAAAGACCCATATCATAAATACCTTACAGACTAACATACACACAAATAAAAACAATGTAAACATAAAACAAAAACGATATAAAACTATTGTACACGAAGTGACGGCGTCGTGTTGCGCTGCGTGGTGTCGCGTAGCCTTCCGCGGAATCGCCGATACACGACACCTTTCGGCCAAAACTCTTCCGTTCTTAGGTACTCTTTCGTTCTCCCTCTCACTTCACACCATTTTTCTTACATACAATGAAATTGCATAATTTGCTTTTTAAACATTACGATGGTAAATTGAGAGTAATTAATATCGAAATGGTATTGCTTCGTATTCGTTGATATCTTTATTGGACGCGAATCATTTTATTGGCGTCAACAGATTCATTTCCATTTCCTTAATTGAAAACGATAAAAAAAAAATTGGAGTCATGACAATTATGTAGATTCTCGTGTGTGACATTTGCGCTGGGATAAATGAATCGCAAAACAAATAATTTGAATAAAGAGAAGCTCAAATTTGAATGCCTCGTTTTTTTACTGTCCGAAAGCTGTTGTTTCGATTCCCGAGTGGGCAAAGTGGTATTGGATTTTTCTATCAGGAATCTTTAAAAGAAAGAGTGAAAGAAAACATCGCGAGGAAACCGGCAAGTCCTAGAACCAGAAATTCGAAGACATGTGGCCATCAACCCGTATTTGTCCTGCAGGAAAATGTATGGCCCACTACCTCTCTCAGAGAGGAGGCTTGTGTCCCAGCAGTGGGCATAGTAGGCTGATTGTGAACTATATGCAATTTATAACTACTAAAAGACCCAAAATAGAATGTTTCATACAAACCCGCTTTAATAGGTGCACTTGTACAAAGCGGTGCAGTACAAAACTTATTAGCTTTGCCTCCAGCAGGGTCGCGAGATTTGTTCGTAAGAGTTACCGTGGCCCTGGCATAGGCAAATGAAAAAACACAGGTGAATTTTGGTCAGTAAAAGTCTAACAAGCCACCCTGCTCCGCCCAGAGCGGGAGACGTCATTTGATGATTTCCCACCCAGAAAAAAAGGAGCTTTGCCTACGATTACGCTGTGGCGTAACGCTCGCACTAATTCGGACCCGCGAACATTACCAGAGTGCAAATATTTTCTGCTTTAACTGTATGTAATCTTCTTTTTTCCAGCGTGACGGCCGCGGCTACGGACCTGAAGGTTATGGCGGCGAGGGATTCGTCCCTCCCCCGCCTATGCATCACCCCAACATGCCGCCACAGAATCAGGTAATTATTACCCTAAAGGGGCTAAAAGTATAGAAATATACTGGGGATATTTGGATTCCCCTGTATATTTCAGATTAGAAGGAAAGAAAAATTTGAGAAAAAGTCTTATGCATTTATTAAATTTATGAATGGTAGAGTGAAACGACATCAAATTAAAGAAGGAGCTAAATTCACTCTCCGTTTACCAACACTAAGTGTTTATATTTCTATTATATTTGAAAAATCATAGTAGGTACTTTAGTACTTCAAAAAAAAAAGTATATTAGCCCACATTTTAATACTACATTTAAATGAACTCATTCTGTATTTAAATGAACCCAATATCTATTTAAATGAACTCAATATCCATTTAAATGAACTTCTACATTTAAATTATTTTCCTGTGTTAAGCTCCGTAGATCGTTTTTAGTAATGAGACAACCCATTGTGTCAACCTAAGTTAAATTTATACATTTGTCTTTGTCATTTTGTATCTATACTACAGAGAATTCTATCTATGTTAGCATTTATGTTCGTATGTACTGTAAACTATCGCGGCGGGATTTTATTGCGCACTCAATTTTCAACTCTCTGTTTTGAGCCGATCATTGAGAATCGAACAAAGCGCATTCCAGCACGACGAAAAAATACACTGTTGGATTATCAACTCTCAACGCTAACCAGTGCGATGAAATTCCAGTGCACGAAATATAATCGTCATGATACTTTTGCGTCCGTGGGATCGTATACATAGATTCTCCTGTTAAGTTTATCCAAACTAGCTATCTATCTATATATCTGTCTATCTTCTGATGCCACTAATGTGTCCCCTGCTACCGCAGGGCGGTCCCCCGCAGCAAGGCGCCGTGATGATGGTGTACGGACTGGACCCTCAGACTGTGAACGCGGATCGACTGTTCAACTTGTGTTGTCTCTACGGAAACGTTGTTAGAGTAAGTTAAACTGCATACTATTGATCACAATATAAACCACTAGCTTCTGCCCGCGACTTCGTCCGCGTCAAAATTTTTCTCTCCGGACCCTTCCCGTCGCATCGAATTACCTGCCAGTTTTCATCAATTTTTCGTTGCTGCGCTGCTCCTTTTGATTGTAGCGTGATGTTATATATATAGCCTATAGCCTTCTTCAATAAATAGGCTATCCTAAAACAAAAATATTTTTTCAATTTGGACCAGTTATAGTTCTTGAGATTACCGCGTTCAACCAAACAAACAAACTGTTCTGCTTTATAATGTTAGATAGATATAGATTCTGAAAGATTGATATTCTATTGCTTTGTATGTTCGAAAAAATTGTCTGCTAAGTAACGTAAATAACGCAATGAATGTTGTTGAACTGTCAAAATTAAAACCATTCGTAGTGTCAGTGTGCTACGCAATTGTGATGTTTGTGAATTAATAACTGGCTTTTTCAATATCTGAATGGGATTTTAAATAAAGCTATTATGTCAACTACTGGAAATGCAACATTGGAACTACGAAAACCGCGCCACGAAGTAAAGGCGAATTCCAAAGTCAAATTGTTACCATGGGAGTGCGATTGACTATACTTATGAATGTACTATAACGTTACAATATAGTCCTCCAAATCTTATTTAGGTCATGGCGGCCAATCTCAACGGAGACTAGCCATCGGCGCGGGAGTGTGGCAAGTGTGTGCGCAGACACAGGGGCAGTCACTGTTCCATCACTCTCATAGTGCGAAGGGACGGCAATCTGACACGACCGGAGAGAGATCAGGCGCAGGACCAACAGCTTAACTTGCAAAAATATACCAAAAGCGTGCTATACCGTGTAAAAATGTCGCCCATGAATGGTTAAATAAATAACAAAAAGTTGATAGGTTATATACACTTCGCCAGTGATGCGTCAAAACTAGGCTAATTGGCCTAGTTACAAATCGTCTTGTCTCTTTTTCGCTCCTGATAATTGCGAGTAGCCGTCCTACTTCCACGTGTCATCGTAACAGTGTGTTCTTGTGTCATTTTTTATTACGTGATACGGAGGAATGAGGAGAATGTCGTGAGGAAAGTATTGAGTATGAATGTCGATGGCTATAAGAGTAGAAGGAGACCAAAGAAACCCTGGATAGACTGTGTAAATTATGATATGGATAGAAAGGGGGTGACTACTGAGATGACGAGAGTAGAGAAGTGTGGAAGAAAAAGATATGTTGCGCCGCCGACCCGAAATAAATTGGGATATTTTAAACATCGAATGTTGGGCCGGATATTTTAAACATCGAATGTTGGGCCGGTAACTTATCTACATGTTCTTACTTATTAGAGCATTGTTACCATTGGCCCAATACCATTTTAATTTTGCCGATTTATAACCTTATTCAGATATTTGTGTTTCGAAGTTTTCAGAACACCTAGAAGTATTCCGCATGCGTAAAAACCGTAATTATATTCTTTGACAATTAATCTTAAACGCTTGTAATTCCAGATAAAGTTTTTGAAGACTAAAGAAGGCACGGCGATGGTCCAGATGGGAGACGGCGTGTCCGTGGAGAGGTGTGTGCAGAACCTTAACAATGTGACCGTTGGAGATTACACGTTGACACTGGCGTAAGTATATTTATTTACCACCAATTCTTCAAAGGCGAATATCGTCTATTAAACTGGAACATCGATTGATCGATCAGGTTATCTTTACATATCAACACCCCTCCGTGCCTCGGAAAGCATGTTAAGCCGTTAATCCCGGCTTGTCATTTTTGGATCTTTGACGGGTCGTTAGAAGCCCGAAATTCTGACAACCAGTCTTACCAAGTGGTATCGTAAAACCCAGTAACTGAGTTGTGGAGATCATATAGGCAGTCGCTCCATATAAAATTCATCTATGGATCCGGTTAGTCTGGAAGCCGACCCCAAAATAGTTGGGAAAAAGCTAGGCAGATGATGAGGAACCTGAACACGAACAGCATATCTAAACTGCGTTGAAGGTATGTCAGTCAGTGTGATAATTGATGTTGAATATTGACACTGCATAATCCGCCGATAACGACCCCACTGCTGGGACACAGGCCTCGTCTCTTTGAGAGGGAGTGGGTCGTAATCTCCTCCTCCTGATTTCTAGGGAGACGTCACCCACATTCCATCACCATTCCACCTTTCGAAGAATGTTTTTTGCTGTGTAATTTCATAATGGTTATTTTTACAGGTTCTCAAAACAAGCGTACCTATCAGAGGTGATGAACCCGTACCCGCTGCCAGACAAGAGCCCCTCGTTCAAAGACTACGTTGGCAACAAGAACAACAGGTTTTTAACCCCTGCCTCCATACACAAGAACAGAATACAGCCGCCTTCTAAGGTAAGGATCTTCTCTGTTATCTGCTGGACTAACACCCAGTTTGTGAAAAGGACCGTTATCATTAGCATTCGGAATGCGTGTTCTGCAAACATTCGATGCACGAACGTTTGTTACGCATCAAACATTCATTCGTGTAACAAATAGTTTTGTGAGCTAGTGAATTCAAATACTTCTATCTTCCTTGTAGTCTAGGTAAGCATCGACTGGTATTGTCTTTTGTAAGAAACAGATCGTGTCTGAGCTGACTCCAATCTTAATGTTGTTTTGTTTTGAGTATTTTCAACAGCTCACAAATAAATTCAAAATCTATTCAGCTATTTTTGTTTTATATTTCTGTGTTCCCTTCCTATAAAACCCTCTAACTTCAAAGAGAAGTGAGAGAGTGAACTGACATCTTCTGGGCACGCTCGTTCCTCCGTAGACCTCACCTATCAGGCGAAATCGAGGTCAAGAGTTAGGCCCATTGAGCACGAGAAAAAATAATTTTAATAGCACGAACTCAACTGTTTCAGGTGCTGCACTTCTTCAACACGCCGCCCGACGTGTCGGACGACCAGCTTCTCCAGGTGTTCAAGGACTACGGCGTCACCCCTCCGCACACCATCTCCAAATTCCCGCTCAAGAGCGAGAGGTGAGCGCATCTCTTTCATCATCATAATTTCAGCTGAAAGACGTCCACTGCTGAACATAGGCCTCACCCACCTGCCAGGGTCGCAAGATTTGTTCGAAAGAGATACCGTGACCCTGGCACATGGGCAACTGAAGGAACACGGGTGGGTTTTAGTCAGTAAAAGTCTGACACGCCCTTCCGCTCCACCCTAGAGCGGGAGAAGTTATTTGATGATTTCCCACCCACAAAAAAAAGGCCTCCCCCAAGCTCCACCACTACGACCGGTTTTGTGCTTCCCGCATCCAGCGGATTCCTGCGGCCTTCACAAGGTTATCGGTCCACCTTGTTGGAGGCCTTCCAACTCTACGTCTTCCGGTACGAAGTCGCCACTCCTGAACCTTTCGGCCCCTTTAGGCTTTACTCATTACTTGCAGCCATTCTTACGGCGTGTTGGAACAAGGGGAGCTTATAACATGGTAAAGATCAGTAAACGTAAGGTAGGATGCCTTCAGGCTAGGTGGAGCGACGATCTTCACAGGGTGGCTGGTAACAGCTGGATCAGATTTCCGAGGATCGAGTTCAATGTTATGCAGTTGGCTCTTGATGGACGTTAAGAATGTGGGGACTGGTAAAAAGGAGTGAAGAGTTGCAGGGGCGAATAGAGACAAAGTACTGAAAGGGCTATCAACGTAGAATTAATGTATTTTCTTACCAACAAGCTTTGGTTTCCTTCGGTAGCGGTGAGCAGTCACACAATAATGAAAAAAAAAAAGAAATTATCCGGACTAGAACCGGAGTAACCAACATAGCTTATAGAGTAAGCAAGCTGAAGTGGCAGTGGGCTGGCCATGTCTGTCGAAGAACCGATGGCCGGTGGAGCAGACGATTCGAGGCAAGCGTAGATGGACTGACGACCTTAAGAAGGAGGTTGTGACAGACTGAATGCGGAAAGTGGATGTCAGGGTGTTGTGGCGCAGCCTGGGAGAGGCCTATGCCCAGCAATGGACAGCTTCTTTTGAGCATGTCGATGGTAATCTAAATGGACTTGGTCTAGAATTCGGCTACGTTTTCTGTTCCACGGACTGCGAGAGGCTAACTTGGTTGAATGTGAAATCCTGTTAACATTACAGATTTTCATGACGGCCGTTATAATATAACGGAACCATTTCCTGGGAAACCCTAGCTCAAAGGAGAAGATATCGAACCTGCACCCTATTTGTGTAATACACGTTCAGTCATAATCTGAGTCATTTTTGTAGGATACTGCTGTACATAGCACCCCGGGTTCGGATTAGTGGGCAAGAAGGAGAAATCTTAGTTTGGGATTGATAATTTTTTAGTGAAGAAAATCAAATGATTTCGACGTTTTTAAAAATGCTTTGATTTTAAAAAAGAACTCGGACACATAATTTAATTTGAAAATGCCAGTGAAGGAGTTTGTTAAATTCATCATCATCATCATCATCATCATCATTCAGCCGAAAGACGTCCACTGCTGGACATAGGCCTCCCCCAAGCACCGCCACTTCGACCTATTCTGTGCTTCTCGCATCCAACGTATTCCTGCGGCCTTCACCAGGTCATCGGTCCATCTTGTGGGAGGCCTTCCAACGCTCCGTCTTCCAGTACGCGGTCGCCACTCCAGAACCTTCCGACCCCATCGGCCATCCGTTCTGCGAGCAATGTGCCCTGCCCACTGCCACTTAAGTTTGGCAATTCTTCGGGCTATGTCGGTTACCTTGGTTTTCCTACGGATCTCTTCATTTCTGATTCGATCGCGTAGGGAAACTCCAAGCATAGCCCTCTCCATTGCTCTTCAAAAATTTTAAAATGTTAAATTCATACGTAATATTTACTGACCTATAATTTCTGTAACATTGCAGATCGTCATCAGGCCTTATGGAGTTCCAGAATATCTCCCACTCCGTCATGGCGATAATGGCGTGCAACCACGCAACCATACAGCATCCAGGTAAATATACCACCATTCTACCTTACTTATCATCACGGCAGAGGCAAAACATCAGCAACAAGAAGCTTCAATTTTCCGACTAACCAACCAACTCTTTGACAATTTAAAAGTGCCTATACATGGATTAATTGAGAAACTTGTTTTGAATTTGGTTTAACTTATCACACTCGTTTTAGCAATAATATTACGCCTTATTTCCAAAGGAAGAGTCGGGCACAGGCACATTTCGCCAGTTATGTTTAAGTCTCACGTAATAGAGGGCGAGCCTATTGCCATCAACCGGGCACAAGTCTAGACTGGGTAATTCCAGATGGAAAACCCAATAATCAATAGCAAAAATGTGGCAGTAAATTGTAGAAATATTTTTAATTAATTCCTGGCAACATTCTTTCAACTGTCAGGTGTTACTGTACTCTGCTTTCTTTTGGCAACGTATTGCCATTACTCTTTGCTAATATTGCATAATGTCAATAGGTGACGGTATCTTCACATAGCTGCTTCACATCAACAGATATGTTGAAAAAAAAACGAGATTTAAGGGATTTTAACTTTTTTTGCTATTAAAGCTGCCAAAATACGCCGCAATTTTCCAGATAGACGAAATTGGCGATGGGACCGTGTCACTTAGAATGTATGCCCATTAACTAATATTTTATTTAACCATTTCCAGGTGCAAAATTCCCGTTCGTGATGAAGCTCTGCTTCTCATCGTCGCGGCAAATCGGCCAGGGGAAGGGCCAAAACCCTAATAAGAGTCAAAATCAAAACCAGGATCAAAATAACCAGAGAGAGAGACAAGGCCAAAACAATGGAATGGTTGAACACGATTACTAGTAAGAAATAAATTCACTAATGTATAGAAAAGAATATTATCAAGTGTTTAAAAAGACATGTACATTTTTTTTAAAGGTGACGGACCAATGTTGTATCGGATTGATATTTTAATTGGCAACCCTGGAGTTGTCATATTGTGCATTAGTTTTCGTTGTTGGCAAGCCAAAGATTAAGTGTTACCAGCGTGGAAAAATTTATGTTAAGTTTTTCGGTTATTCGTAGTTTATGCCGAGTATTTGTCTGCACAAAGTAGTTAGGGGCAAATATTATAGTCAATGTTGATTCTCAATCTCACGAAATCCTGCCATTTTTTTTTTGTATGTTTTTTTCAAAATTCTCTATTTATTGTGAATAGAATAACGGCCTAGTAAACATTAGGCTCCTTCTAAATATTTAAAATATGCTTATTTTTTGTTTTTCCTTGTTCTAGTCAAAATTCTATCGCATAATATTTCAGACTGACCCGGTTTTGAGAGGTTTTTTAAAATAATTTTCTATCGAAATGTCAATGTTTCTCATTCTTCGATAGTAGGGACCATAGATTTTACTATTGATCATCTCTATATTTGCTTGTGTTTTAAATTAATGTGTGTTTCGACTGGTGAAATGTTGCAAAGTTATTATTTACTTTAAATTAGGAATCACGCGTTGATAAAAAATGGTTATGGGTATTTTATGATAAAATATTAAATTGAATGCTAAAATAAATATGACTGGTTCTCAAAAAATTGATTAATATTATATTTATTTATCAAAATTAAAGTGGGTTTGCCCTCAAGTAGGTACTTTACTCATAATTTATTTCACCACCACTGCTCGCAGAACTGTGAAGGAAATAAATATAAGACTAAATAACTAGCCCAGAACAGACATCTGCCAATCTACACTGGGCCCAAGTGGTGGAATACGGCCCAGTCCCTCTCACAGAGAGGAGTTCCCAGCAGTCGAAATGTTTATCATTAAGGTGATACTATGCTTGTATACTACATCTATTACTCTACTTTTATATTTCAAATTAATTCGATTTTAACCAGTCTGAACACAACAAATTTAAAAATTTATGCTTTGTATTCGGGCAAACGTAACGCATAAATTATTAAACCAAAAATATAGAGATATCAGCTTTTATACAGCCTTAATGGGTCTAAATATAGCAACAAAATTCCACAAATAAAAGATCAAACCAACAATATTAAATATAAACAGTTTCAATTAAACTTCTTTTTAAGAAGAATAAATTAAATTTTACTATTCTAATGTATTAATTAATTTTGGAACACCAAAACCAGTACATATTTACATAGAAATTAAACAAAACATAATATAATAACAGTACTTGTATTTATACTTACTTTAGGTAGGTATACGGCATTCACCATAAAAACTACGTACTTAGTAAAAAAAAAAACATGAAAATATAAAATACAAAATTCAAAGTGGATATTTGTATTATCCTAATGTACGCACGGCGACAAATCAAGCTATACACTTCCAGTATAAGCTGATTTCTTATTGTACGAAGAGCGTATACATTGCGAGGTCTGCTCAAACTGGAAATGTATAACTTGATATGTAGCCGTGTGTAAAAATTAAAATAAAAACTCAGATCATCAAAGTACACGATTATCAAATATTCAATTTTTAACGCTTTTCTATGTCTATTTCATCATTCGAAACGTTGCTATATTTCGACCCGCAAATTATTTTGATGAAAAAAATATTCTCTATTCTTATAGTAAAAGATTGTACACATAATTTCCTAAAAGATCATTTTAAAAGTTTTCTAAAGAAACTAAACTTTCTACTTATTAAAAAAATCTATGACAAAAAATTTGACATTTTCTAAAAAAAAAAACTTTATTTTCACTTCCAAATACACACCAGCTTTTCGTTCCTTGACTTATCTAAGCCAAAAATTAAGCCAAAGTCTATTGAAAAAGTTAGAACTTAAATATAAAAAAAAACATATGTATAGAAAAAAAAACTGTTGTGTACATATGAGTGCTGTTAAACATATTTTGCATCAGTCCACTGCTGGACATAATGTTGGAGAAAGTCTTTTGTCCACTAGATGGCACTATATAATATTCTAAATAATTTTAATGGAGTTAGTAACTAAGCAATCGTTGTTACTTATTTTAAAAAATATATTTCATGAAATTTCACAAAAAAAAAACTTCAAAATTAGTCCAGCAGTTTAGTTGTTATAAAAGTACAATCAGGTACTCAAGTGTCATGTTTAAAAAGATATAATAATTAAATGAGTGGATATAAAATGGCAGTGTTAAATGTTTAAGAAATTTTAATTAGTTTATTTCCATTTTTAAATTGTTTGCGCGAGATTTAATTTTAACTTATTTAAATATTGTCAATTATGACATTATTTTAGTAGTAGTTATTTTAAATCCTCTACTTGTCCCTACACAATTGACTTAATGTGAAATACTTGAATGTTTTTGGTTTATGTTGCCTTATATTGCAATAAATATTTGTAAATAATATTAAATAGCAAATACTTCTTTTAAATTAGTATTCACCATAAAAAATATTCAAAATCCATAAAAAGGGATTTAGTGCTGTCAAATTGATTTTAATTGACCGTAATCCTAAGCCTACAACTTAAAATAAATCTGTTATAACGGCTTTTCTAATGGGATAAGATAGAAGTAGAGAAGATACAATTATTTGTATGAAATATACTATTCAATTTTTTGTATTACCTTTTTTTGTGGCTTGCATTTAAATCTCGCGCTAACAAGTAGTAAAAATAGTATATAAATGTATCTATTGAGAGGAATGACATATCTTATGTGGATAATAAAAGCGTTTCATGTGCTATGTCAATTTATAAACAGCTATGTATATGTATACATGTAGATATGTATTAGTGTACATCTCATGTACACTCGTGCACAACACCTTATATATTTTGTGTGACAACACAATGCTTTTAAGCTTAATAATAATAGATTTGTACTTAAAATACGCTGATTTAGATTTGTAGAATAAAATAAAATATTATTGTAAGATTAAGCCTGTTGTGCCCGATTGTACAGTCGCTTGTCTAATCGGAAATGTCAATTTCTTTGTAAGTTACGTCTAGCGTACGTCCGTATGTGTATAATATGCTTCGAAACTACATATCACAGTGACAAATAATAAAATTAGAGAAATATATATATATATATATATTTAAAAAAAAACACTAAATTATACTACATGTCTTTTTAACTTAGTCACAGGTTTTGCTCAATTTTCCGTTATTTGTTTGTTCTTCTAATTATTTTTTTCATTTTCATATCTTTTTTCTACTCATTGGTTGACAAAACATTCGGTTAGGTACTTAACAACTCACAGTTTGGCCTTAAGAGATTGTATTTGAAAACAAAAAGCAACATTATAATGCATTTAATTGAGTTTTTCAAAAAATATTTTACTACTGAACACTTTTCCTACAATATAAAGGCGTTAATATGGAATTTTGAGTTTTAGAATGAGACTGCCACACAGGTTTGAGTGCCACAGAGAGAGAGGTTTACAACGCCTAACTTTTTCATTAACTTACTGTAAATATTGACAGTCGTGTAAAGATATTTCATTAATCTCCCTTTAAAAAGTAAAGTAAAAAATCCTCCCAAGTCTTTTTCGGCCAGAGCTGAGCCTTCAAAACATTCATTACTCACTAAAAACTATTTGCTTCTAGCTAACGGCGATGAGGTGGCGCACACACACACACATATCAAGACGGACGGCACACACACACACAGCACACCACTACGAGTGCGATGGGGGGACAATGGGGGATTGCCGTTATTTTAAAAAAAAGCGAAAAATTCACCCGCTTACACCATAAACCCATATTCGAAACAGTTACCACACAAATTGGGAGGCGAGCGAATTTCTCGCGACGGCAATTTTTTGAATAATTCCTTATTTTTACAATTTGTGATCTAGATCACTCTTATAAAGACATTAACAGTTAGTTTTTTTAATATAATTTTAGACACAGTAACATGTTTTTTTTTTTCATATTATTACACATTATTACATTTCCATTTATTTCTTTGTTTTCTTTTTTTTTTTTGTTTAGAGCGGAGCTATGCTCCGGTGAATGCGTCTGCATTTCTTTTGTGGACTTAGCGGTTTAGGTATCGATTAAGTAATATTCCCATTTAATTTGATTAATTAGCTTTTAGTTACTTTTTATTTTACCGGTGCTGTTTTCATCCTCAAAAAACGTACGCACCTAGACGTAATAGTGACGAGTCATGAAGGTAGCACTGTTTCCCGTTTTAGCGACGATTTTTAGTAAAAAAAAAAATGATATTAGTTTGTGAGTAATGTTGAAAAAGTACTTAGTTTTCTTTCTTGTTCCCTTTTCTTGTGCGCGCGTAAACGGACAAGGCAATAATGTCTACGCGCATTTGTAATTTATCTAAAAAAAAAAACTTGGTTGTTTTGTAAAACGTGACAGTTGTGAAATGTACAAGAAATAAAGAAACTGAGGTATATTATAGAAAAAATTGTTTTATTTTTGGTTTTTATTAGACCACGCTTATGTGCTTGTTTCTTAAGTTTGCACCAGTTTAGTTCGTAGTGGCGATCTATTGACCATTTTTTAAATGTTTTAAGAACCAAAAGTATCTAAATGTAAGAAATAGTTTAGCACTCTTTAGGTTAGTAGTAAGTGTCATTGCAATGTCAATTATATTCGATTAGTGGAAAAAATAAAACAGTAAAGTTTTCTAAAAATTTTTCTTAAAAAATGTAGCGATGATTCGACTTAAAATTTGAGTAAAAAGCCTTGCACAAGGATTTAGAATAATAAGGTCAGATGATATTGGAGACACCATAATCACGCTGTTTGAAAAAAAAACTTTTTCTTTTTGTTTTTTGTGTCTAGGAATAGATGTTTGTATGGTGTGACCTTGTGGTAGCTCGTCTATATTACTGTTTATGAATAGCAAAACTTAGTCTCCTTTCCTTTAAATTATTTTGCAAAACTTCCTAGTGAACTACTAATGTCAAATTACATAAACAGTGTTATAGCCAGCATTCGAATAGTCCTAAATATAGCTGAATAAAATAAATGTTATCAGGTAAATAGATGATGCATATCTTTTTCTCTAGGAATATTTTCGAATGGAAAAAAACTAAATGTTCTAGAATTAGGACCTCGATGTCGTGATAGCTTCATTTGTGTTGAATGTACAGAGAAAATATTATTATTGTTTTTTTCTTTTTAAATTACTTTGTGTATGGTAATTTATAAATTTGTTGTTGTATTACTGACGAAATGACACTATTCTACTCAGATGAACGCAAATATCAAATTACACACGTTGTAGACACTAAAATTGACTATGACAACTTAAATGATTAAAAACAAGAAATTTGTTAACGGTCAGTTTTGATGTCTATTCGCGTAATTTCGCTAAACGATGCTTAACAGAACACGAGAAACAGCACGGTGGCACATAGTGAATATATTGTATTTTCTTTTCATTTCTAGCATACATTTTATTGGTATTAGGTCTTGTAGTTACATGATAAACATTAAAATACATGTCAACACAACAAATTCTTTCATTTCAAACACTACCACTGCAGAAAACATTGCAACACAGGTTTTTAAACCAACATAATATTTTTTTTTAAATTGGTGCGTAAAACTTGTGTTGGCGACTGTACATCCTAGCTACGTACTTACCTACATGCCTTTCAAAACCATTATGCTTTTTATTTTCTTTTAAAAAAGACATTTATTTTTTCACTTTACTACTGAACGCCTTAGTTCTCTATGACCTCTTGTCAATTAAAATACCAAATAAATATTTATTGACGAAATACCCCACTGAATTCAATTCTCTTCATAAAACTGGGTTTTTTTTTTCTTGCAATCCTATTTCAATGATTTCAAGATGATATTTATTAAAATAAAAAAGCTCAATTTCACCATATCGAAATGCAACTCAAGTGAAATGCTAAACTTGCACACAATTTACTTACGCAGTCAACATACTTAGCTTACGCGACACGAAGGCAGTTACTATCAAAATACTGCATCAGTTTTCAGTAGTTCCTACTAATATTATAAATGTGAAAGTTTATAAGTTTATCACTCGATTACGCAAAAATTGCTGAGCGGATTTCGATGAAATTTAACACACGGATAGTTCATAGCCTATATTAACCCATTGGATACTAATCCCGGTAGTATGCTTCCCCGGGATAATTTCCGACCTCCTTGCGGGTGGAGCTATGGGCGAAAGGTTATATGGAATAAAATATTGACCATTAATACTGATCAATAAGTTTGGCACATAAAAAATGACACTCTTGGCCTATGGCCCATTTGTTTAAGAAAAATAACCAATATAATATTCCCTGAAAAAGTAAACATTTAAACTGATGCAGTATATAATATTAGTAACAAATCCTTTATATGTCACAAAATGCCTTTCAAAATTTTGCACAACACATAAAAATATAATAAAATAAAATTATTAATGTATAAATATTTTAAAGTATGGCGAGAAAAATATGTTGATATGTAAATAGTAAGTATGTTATTTTAAATCTCAAAAAAACATTAGTTTTTATTGTACATTTTTAGAATTATCAAAAAAATAATATTATTATTATTATAGAGAGCTGCACTCGAGACGCAAGAAATTGTAAAATTGTATAGAAAAAAATAAATAATGTTTTGATTAAAATAAAGTGTTATTTATTTAATAATGGCGTGTGGCTAGACTACTGAACAATTTGGCGACCCTGGGTTCTATTCATCATCAATACTGCCTTTTCCCAACTATGTTGAAGTCTGCTTCAAAGCTAACCAGATGCAGCTGAATACCAATACACGGAGCGACTGTTTTATTTGACCTCCACAACCCACTTACTGAGTAATACGATACTCCTTCTTGGTAGTACTGGAAGTCAGACTTTCGGGCTACCAATTACCCGTAACCACCGTGAAACCCTTTCAATGACAGCCAGGAGCAACGACTTTGCGTGCTGTTTTAGGCATGTAGTCTACACTAATATTATAAAGAGGAAAAATTTGTATTTTTGTTTGTTTGTTTGTAATGGATAAACTCAAAAACTACTGAAACGATTTAAAAAATTCTTTCACTATTAGAAAGCTACATTATTTGCGAGTAACATAGGCTATATAACATCACGCTACAACCAAGAGTAGCGGAGCAGTAATGAAAAATGTTGCAAAAACGGGGAAAATCGCACGGGTAGGCGATTCGACGCGACGGGAAGGACCCGGAACAAAAAATTTTATGCGGACAAAGTCGCGGGCAGAAGCTAGTGTAGTATATAATGGACGGTCACTTATCCACGGACCTCTGCAAGCTTAGCTAAACCGTAGACAGACTTTTGTTTCTGGGAATGCATTTTCGCAGGTTATCTGAGGAGGTTGTCAGCTGCTTAACCGGACTTGCCTGTGGTTCCTTCAATTAATAAAATCCTCCAACCAGGGCTCAAAAAACCTAATAAGTGAGTATACACTAAGGGCACTCCCTGTGGGGCCCGGACATCGGCTTAGGCTAGTAATAAGCTGGATTGGAATTATCAAGGGACGAATTTAAAACTATAGGCTTGGCGGTGCGGCTTGTCTCTAGGAGAGGGTCGGGGTGGACATGAAGTGATGAATTGGGACATTGCGGCTGGCCTCGGCGGCGAGTACAAAAGGACGGCGGTCTGTTTTTTCAAAACGTGCTGGTTAACTTGCTGCTCTTCCCCCGATCGACCCGTGCGGCTTTTATTATATGTATAGACACGTCCCTTTGGCCCTGGGTTCGATCCCCATAACAAAAATCTGGCGTCTACTTTATCATCTGCCTAACCTATTCCCAACTATATTGGGGTCAGCTTCCAGTCTAATCGATGTAACTGAGTATCAATATTTTACATGGAGCGACTGCCTATCTGACCTCCAAAACCCAGTTACTGGGTATTACGATACCCCTTGGTAAGACTAGTTGTCAGACTTTCGGGCTTCTGACGACCGAAGACTGTCTAAGATCTACGAAACGCAGCCAGGACTAACGGCTTAACGTGCTTTCCGAGGGACGAAAGGGTCTTGGGATGCAAAGATGGTCACCCATCCACGGACCAACCGCGGCATGCGTAGCTTAACCTGAACGATCAACCCGTGCGGCTGTTATTACTCAGCCACAACCCGTTCAACTATTGGGTTTAACTATAAAGTGGTAAGATCTGACTTTAAAATCATCAGCGAAGATCGTGAATGTCCATGTGAAATAGCACGTAAAGTGATTCAAATGAAGAAATATGAAATCTTCAAAAATACGGAATCGTAATGTGCCAGTATGAACCTATAAACTTCTTAGCTATTACCAATGTCCCCAAACTCACACGTTTACGAATTGAATTGTACATTGGTATCACGGAATAGATCAAGCCGCTTATAAAATAAAAGTTAAAAAAAAAACTAAAAAACACGCTTCCATTGATATCAGGCACCCCACGCTTTTTTTTCCATTATTTTGTACTTTTTAGTTTGGTTTTCAATGGAAGCGTGTTTTTTAGTTTTTTAAAACTATTATTTATTTTCTATTTTTTAGGGTGTTTCGAATTTTGAGACGTATGTCAGCGTAGTTTGTGACGTATGTCAGCGTAGTTTTCGAAGACAGTTTTTTTGCTGTCCTGGTAACCCTGGCAAGGATAATGGCACATATTTATGAAATTATTGCATTGTCATCGGTCCTTGACAGGTGTGCAAAGTTTGAATGAAATCTGTTCGTTTAAAGTGGGTCAAAATCGCGCTATAAGGAGTCGGTTACAAACAAACATATAAATATACAAGTGAAGCTAATCTAAAGCGTGTAAAAATACTGGAAGTGCCCCTATAAGTACCTACTGCTTTAGGAACAAATGTCGCCAAAATGACATATTATGTACATTTGCAAATTGATGTACTTATCCAGTTTCGTAGGTGATCAAAACTATAAAAATTAATATTATGAGTCTAGGTGAAATCTGGAATCTAGATAATGCTCCGTCATGTGAGGGCTCAGGTCTGAAGTTCTCAAGAACTGAAGTTCTTAACAAGTGTTTACGAAAGATGTTATAGTAAAACTATGAAACTTTTGAATTAGGAAGCTTGGAACCAAATTAGAATTTTCAATTGCCGCTTCTTGCCGTTAAATATAGTGAAGCGCCAACGTCTACAAAAAACGGAACTAACGCAGGTCGCCATCTTGTCATGTGTGTTGCCATATAATTTTCAAATTCGTAGAAAAATTGCCTCTTGATATTTGCGCTCTTTTCGGTACTTACTTAATGGCTATATTTATGAACTACTGAAATGATAGTATAGATTCTGGTCGACCATCTTTACATACCAAGACCCTTCCGTGCCTCGGAAAGCACATTAAGCCGTTGGTCCCGGCTGTCTTTCGTAGATCTTAGACAGTCGTTACGGGTCGTCAGATGCCCGAAAGTCTGACAACAACTCTTACCAAGGAGACGGCTCACAAAAGGTATTTACAAGGCACATGTGAGTGGGAACACCGGGAGGGGACGCCCTAGGAGGACATAATAGTGACCTTATTGGTGATGTTCTTCAGAAAGGTCAGGTGCGTAGTACTCGCAACCGGCGTGTATGTATGACCAATTGTATGAATCCAAACGAGGCAAAAGGAGTGTGTAGAGATCGTAGCAGGTGGCGTTCCGTGGTTTCTGCCTATCCCCATGGGAAAAAGGCGTGATTGTATGTATGTATGTATTCTGGTTGATTCCGTATTTAAGTTCATTATATTACTTCACTGACTCACCGCCACACCTGCTTCACCTTCTTTGTTTCCCGCCATTACTTGTGACTGACAGATGACATTAGTGACAGCAGCTGCCTTACTACTTACAACTTGTATGCATGAGAAAGTGACACTTTAGATATGTAATATATTAAATAGATACACAACACCAATATTATTTAATATATTTTGAATTAATGTATTTTAATTTAATGTATTTTGGTCTAATGTATTTTAATTTAATGTATTTTGATCTAATTTATTTTAATGGTGTAATGAATTTAATGTATTTTGTTTTAATGAATTTGATGTATTTGTGATGTAGTTTAGTTATTGGGACTTTGTGCCTTAGCAAATAAATAAATAATAATAAATAATAATAAAATAATAATAAATATTATAGAGGGCGATTATTGTATATTCAAAAAGCATCTAAAGCTAGCTTCCTACGGTCCGTGATATCGCGGACGGACGCGGACCATCTCGCACAACACACCGTGGGAATGGTCTCGTCCGTGGTAGTACAGGACGTCTGTGGCGGTACGCCGGTATCCGTCACGAGGCGGTAACTTCAAAGGTGCGGTGTGACGCGACCCGAGCTCTCTTTTACTTTTACTCTTTCTTTTACGAGATTTCTCTTTCACTTTGCATTTTGAAATGAAGCTATTAAAAGATCTACATAGACACGCACTGTTGAAAAAGCCCTGTCTGTGTGCGATGCCGTCCGTGGTCGTCGGCTGCGCATGATGATCCGCATAATTACGCACCGTGGGAACCTAGCTTAAAGCGAGATCATTATCTTACCAACCCACTAGTTTTTAGTTACAAGCCTTACTCGTATCTCGTTAATCGCCAGTGGTGGTAAAGGTGCCAAATGCATAGTAGAGGTTTTAGCTAGGCATTAACTTAATGTTCGCATTAAAACACAATCACATACTATACACAATAATTACATTATTAAAAATGTGGCGTAACTGTGAATGATAGACTGAGAATCGCTGTGATAGGACAACCAGTGGTTAAATGATAAAGTGACAAAAATTTAAAAGTTTAGGAATAATAATGAAGGACGACTAACAAAAGGTATTTACATGGCAGCTTTTAGTGGAAACGCTGGGTGGGGATCCCTTTGAAGAACACTATAATACCACCTATAAAGACCTTAAGTATAGGTGTTCTGCAGAAAGGTATACTTGCAACCGGCGTGCGTGAATGACTAGGATATATGAACATAATCGAAGCAAAAGAAGTAAGTAGGTAAGCACAGCCTGCAGACCAGGATAGCTATTCACAACCATTCGACAGGTTGTCGAATCGAAAAGGACTCATGTGTTTTTAATTACTAATCTGCCTTGACCCCGATAGCAAATAACTGTCGGAAGAAAGGCGGTCATCGGTTTGATTTAAGCTGGCAAAATTTTAATTTGTGAATACTGAACAATCTATAAAGGACTCTTTTGATAAAATTCATTGATGTTTGATTATTCTTCGGCATGGAATCTTATCGAAAGTCTACCTAACACTGACCAGGAAATAGCAAAAAACTTCAGAAAAAATGAATTACGCGGGCTACCTTTCCACATTTTCCATTATTTGTCAATAAACGCCCCGTATTTGGATGGCTGTTATTATTTGACCGGTGGCTTTATTGGGAAATCAAAGCTTTAGCATACTTCTAACGCATAGCCTTGACGCTTGAATCTTTTGCTTTGGGTGTCTAATTGTGTGTATGTAGTAGCTGTAATACTGGAGACGTTAAATTGGTATTCTATTCCAAAGTTGTGGAGGTTAATGTTAAAAACATCTACCATACCAGTCATCAGTACCATTTCTTTCCGAAGTATCCAATCAACACGTATAAAGATAAGTTATAGATGCCAGATTGATCGCTTAAAGTCCCTCTTGAAAAACGAATTGTAGTTAGTATTTTTTTGCGATAGTCGATTTCAAAAGAGACAAACCTACCGGAAACACTTGCATAGCGACACGTAGCGGTGAAAAACGGAACTAAAATGATTAAGAATGTAATGGTGGCTGCTTGCGGTCCATTGCTGACAACATTATTTAAAAACCGTGTGAAAACCTTCAAAAACTAATAAAATACTCGAAGATTGTTGGAAAATTTGACCAGGTATGTGGATTTTAGTGGATTTTGTCGTAATTTTTCACCATAAATATGAATCTTTGATAACTTATGTAGCAAAATGGCTGCCATTTTATGCGAAATAGCAAAGGAAACGATTTTTCTGTGGCTATACTTGAATGTTTTGCGTGTATGGTGGTAGTAATTTTGAAATTATCGGCAACTGATAACGATGTAAACATTGATAAAACTTTGTGATATCAGAAAATTTGCATTTTTAGGTCATTGAAATTACATAAGACGAATTAAGCAATGGGTGTTCCATTTATAGTTACTATCGAAACATGCTTGCTGAGAGTTTGTAAACTTTTGTTTGACAAACTTTTTTTTAGGTGTGATCGTTATCAGAATTTATGTAAACAGGGCCAAAAGTCGGCCTTATAAATTCAGACAACACTTTTTTCAATCAACATTCATGTTAATTCAACCAACATCATAGATTTACAATCAAAAGTTCAAAAACAATAACAATCTTCTGCAGTTATCAATCATCAATAATAAAAGTGGTGGGAAATACCGCACACACAAGATAATTACCTTTTCAGCTACAATGTTTTATTATTTAGGAACACTTACAAAATAAGAAAGAACTTAAAAAGATGCTGTACTTTTATATTTCTTCCTGCTTAAATAAGATAGGAGAATTTACATTTTTGTTAAGATTATAAATTCTCTTCTTCTACTTACTTAAAACTTGATTTGTCATTTTTAATCAACTTTAAAAAGTGATTTCTAGTAGTTACTGTACATAGAATTTAAGTTATTACAAACATAGTGTAGGTATTGGTAATTCTGACAACCAGTCTTACCAATGGTAATTGTGTACCCAGTAACTGGGTTGTAAACGTCAGATAGGCAGTCGGTCTATGTTAAATATTTCTGCATCTGGTTTAACAGGAAGCTGCCTCCAACATAGTTGGAAAAGATTAGGCAGACAGCCAGTCATAGTATTTTGGAACCTATAATCTAAATATCTGCAAGATAAATATAAATCGCACCTCCAGTGCAACAACATCACTTATGCAAAATATGTAATATTTCAGGAGAAGCATTTGAAAATTCCACATCCTATTACCTATAATGTATTGACTAAAGAAATTAAGTAATATTTAAACTACAACTTTGAACTTCATATTAAAGTTAAAGCGAACATTTAATAAAGAGGTACATTAGCTACTTTTTCTCATATTCACAATCAGATCAATTTTGACAAAATTTGCATAAGTGACGTTGTTGCACCGGAGGTGCGAATTTTAGAAGTTTATACTGAGGTGGTATAATACAGGGTGTCCCAAAAATCAAGGTCAAGCCGAAAACGTATGATAGGCCCGGTGTTGACAGTTATCAGAAAAATAATAAAAAAATCTAAGTTAAGCATTTTTTTTTTCAGTATAGTCAGTTAAAGTTGGGCGATGTAATAATTTTTAGTACATGGTGGAGCAAAAAACTGATGTTTTCTTTAAAACTGAGGCAGTTGTGTTTTAATTTTGGACTGTAGTTTACAGAAGGGTTATTCAGGGTTACATCACTCACAAAAAAAATATGAAAAGTAAAGATTTGTAGTCACAATAATTTGAAAAGTACTTAACTTAGATTATTTTATTATTTTTTTGATAACTGTCACCACCTGGCCTATCAACCGTTTTCGGCTTGACGTTGATTTTTGGGACAACCTGTATATCATAGATTTTTTTAAATAGCTACTAGTTTAGGTGTTAGTTGTATTGTACCATATTGTGCTGGACGTAAAGAATACCATTAGAGAGAGAAGTGCCTTCTGGGCATGGCTTACGTCCAGCATTGGATGTCTTTCGGCCAAAATGATGATGATGAGGTGCTAGTTATATCATTATTTTTCCTACCATTCACTTCATACTTAAGTATTCTAACATCTAAACTGTAACATTTTCAGCATGAACCAGTGTTGCTTTATCTGCAACAACAGGGCCGGCCTCTCACTTAGAAATGCATCGAGCCTGTTTGGAGAACATGTAAGTATTTAGTTCATGGAATTATTTATTAAAATAAAGGAAAAAATTGTGAGGAAACCTGATTTGTTGTCATCCATGTTTCGTTTTTCTATACATATAGAAAAACTAAAAAAGCTTAACAACAAAGTCAATATGGGTAGTCAGAAGCTCGAAAGTCTTACCAAGGGGATTTGTATTACCCAGTTATTGGGTTGTGGAAGTCAGAGAGGCAATTGCGCCATGTAAAATACTGGTATTCAGCTGCATCCGGTTATACTGGAAGTTGATCCCAACATAGTGGAGAAAAGGCTAGGCCGATGTTGATATTTCTGAAGAAAAAGTTGTAATAAATAAATAAATATCTTAGGACAACCCACACACCGTTATCTGATCCCAAACTAGGCAGAGCCTGTACTATGGTAATCAGACAATTGATAAACATACTTATATATTTCTAAATACATACATATTATACATAAATTACACACAGACACAGAACAAATGATTGTGCTCATCACACAAAGATTTTTCCTGGGTGGGAATCAAACCCACGACCTCAGTCTTTGCAGTTAAGGTCACTAACCACTAGACTAACAGGCCAGTTGGTTGGTTGTGCATCTGTAATTTTCATGTTTCTGAAATACCATGAACAGGGTACCCCCACAGAGGTGTTTCTTTGTTTGTACTATCATGCTTTCTAGTGAATTCGTATGAAGTTTTCTTTATAAATTAGTATCTATACACTATTTAATTGTATCATTTACATATTTTCAGAATACATTACAATCAGGCAAGAAGGTATCGGAAGTTGTGAGTGAGATTGTCGGCAAACCAGTGCAAGAGAATAAAGTTCATACCAATATATTGTGTAAGAAATGCTTTAAAACATGCTCTGAGTATGACAGCATTCAAGTCAGGTGAGTTTACTTCATATTTAATTAACGCAATTAATATAAAAACTTATTCATTAATAATATAGGGTGGCAGACACATTGACTGACCTGTTAGTCTAGTGGTTAGTGACCCTGACTGCTAAGACTGAGGTCGTGGATTCAATTCCCACCCAGGACAAATGTTGTGTGATGAGCACAATCATTTGTTCTGTGTCTGGGTGTAATTTATCTATACCTAACCAACACACCGTTATCTGATCCCAAACTAGGCAGAGCCTGTACTATGGTAACCAGACAACTGATAATAAACATACTTATATATTTCTAAATACATACATATTATAGATGTATTTAGATGAGATGAGATGTGATGGGGGATGTGTGTGAGGTGTGATGTGATGTATTGAGATGTATTTTTATTTTTTTGCCTAGTTTGGGATCAGATAACGGTGTGTTGGTTGTGCTAACATATTTATTTATTGATGCGAAACTTGTTACCATAGATTTCTATAAAAGTGTAATAGCTTTTTTTCTGTATTGAATTTATGATAATAGTTTGTGCATCAATGTCAACCCTGCATATAAATAAAGCAGTAATTTTGCTTGCATGAGCATGAGGTTCAGGGATCGATTCCCGGATCAGGCAGTGTTATTAGGTTTTTCCATCTGGGGTTGATGGCAATAGGCTCGCCCCCTTATTACATAGGCCTTAAACATAACAGGCGAAATCTGGGTACTGTAGGCGCATCCCTGCCTAACTGGCGTGATGTTATGTAAGCAGTAAATGCAATATTTGGGCAATTGGGGAGGCTATGGGTCTGCACAGTGTGCCCCCCTCGAGGTAGCGTCCCTGGCAGCCGCCCGTCTTGACATTCCCTAGCTAGTTTCTGTTACTATGCTAGTAAATGGCCAAAACAGTAATATTCTAGTTTTTTTTTGTCCATGTTTCTTGTTAGGTCAGATATCAATCCTTGTCTAATTTACAACACAAAACCTAGATTTTTTCTTAAACATCCCATAAGGAGGAGGATGATTTAATATGTTAAATAAAATGTTTCTTTAAATCTATTTTCAGATTACAAACAATTAAAACGGATTTACTAGAACAATTCAAACTATCGTTACCTAATTATAACTTAGACTATGAAAACTATGAACAGAATGTATCTGCACCGCCGAAACCCAAACCAATTGTGGGCAACAAGTTGGTGTTGCCAGCATCAAAATTACTACCAATACCACCAGATTTGTTGCTCAAAGTGGGAAAATTGGCATCGTTCACCAAATCTAACATGATGTTACAAGATACCAAGGTAAGATTTTAAAATATTTACTGTTATATTTTCCAGACGTAGATCGTAGACAGTCGTTACGGGTCGTCAGAAGCCCGAAAGTCTGACAACCAGTCTTACCAAGGGGTATCGTATTACCCAGTAACTGGGTTGCGGAGTTCAGATAGGCAGTCGCTCTCGCTTCATGTAAAATACTGGTACTCAGCTGCATCCAGTTAGACTGGAAGCCGATCCCAACATAGTTGGGAATAGGCTGGGCAGATGATGATACAAACTTACAATTTAAAAAAAGTCACATCGGGCTGTCATCATCATAATTTCAGCCTTAAGATGTCCACTGCTGGACATAGGCCTCCCCCAATTTGGGAGGGTTTTCCATTCGCCACGCTTAGTAGGCGGGTTGACGATCGCAGTATGGTGGTAAAATGCATAGAGAACGCCGCTGCCCATTCTCTAGTAAGTCCCATAGTCGCCTCTTACGACACCCACGGGAAGAAACGGGATGTAGCTATTCTTTACGTGCGGCACCACACGAAACGACGCACATGAGGCTGTATGTTGAACAAAATATGATTCATGTGTGTAAACGGTATGTAATTAAAAAGGTAGTTGCTGAAAATCAGCGCTGCTGACGATAGATTCGTCTGACGTCGCAGCATTTTGCTGAGCAACGACCTGTTCTTGCACAGATACGACGCGCGGATCAAGTGTTCTTATTTTTAACCCCCGACGGAAAAAGAGGGGTGTTATAAGTTTGACGTGTCTGTCTGTCTGTCGGTCTGTCTGTGTGTCGGTCTGTCTGTGTGTCTGTCTGTCTGTGGCATCATAGCTCCCGAACGGATGAAGCGATTTCAATTATTATTTTTTTGTATTAAAGGTGATTTATGTGCGAGTGTTCTTAGACATGTTTGATGAAAATCGGTTGAGCCGTTTAAAAGTTGTGGGGGGTGAAAGTGGGGAAGAATAACCGAATGTCTACAAATATACTCGAGTGGGGTCTCAAATGAAAGCGCGCTGAAAGAGAATATTGATGACTTAATCGAGAATGTTCAAGCTTCGCTTGATGAGAAAATTGATGGTGGGAAAATTGGGACATGGAAATCCGATTGTCACGTGAGAGTATCAATGACTACATCTCAGTCTTTGCAATTCTGCTAAAGATGATGTGTCATGTGGGTTATTAAATAGTTTTCTTTGGTCGAGCTCACAAACTGCTACACCATTCAAGGAAAAGGCCAAGCCTATGTAGCCTGAAACAGAGTAAAAATACTCTACTTAAGGCTACATAGGCTTGGCCTTTTGCGAAAGTACTTTTACCTAAGTAAACCACAGCTTTTTCAACTGTCGTGCCTTGCAACTTATATGCCGTAATCGCCCAACATAAAATGATAGGAAACATTGTTCTTTCAATATTTCCATATCCTCTAAGACCTTGAAAAGTTACATTATGTGGCCTTATCAGAATTCATCCATTCTCGTCAACACAACTCCGGCCGATAGTGGCATCATCAAATTGAATTGATATTGTTTTTGGAAGCTTCCCATCTTCCTGTTGGCCACGGTGAAGTTCTATGTATTTACAACTTAACAAAATCTACATTATAATAAGTATACCTATAAAAAGTATAAAATAAAAAATTAAATAAAAAATTTAAAAAACCCCCGACACAAAAACCTAAAATCCCTTTAAAAAGTAAAAAATAATAAAAAAAACTCAATCTTGAAGTACCTAAGTATGTATTAATAATTCAAAAAAAATAATACGTCGCGTTGGGAGACCGCTCTGCGAGGGCAGACGTCGTAGACGGTCGTATCCTAAATGCAATATTTAGAAGTCATTTTATAAAAGTTTTCTTCAGTTAGGTAATAGACTATTTATAAGTAAATTGTTAGGTTTGGAGCGGTCCCCCAACGCGACGTATTTTTTTTTTTTAAATTATTAATACATACTTAGGTACTTCAAGATTGAGTTTTTTTTATTATTTTTTACTTTTTAAAGGGATTTTAGGTTTTTGTGTCGGGGGTTTTTTAAATTTTTAATTTAATTTTTTATTGTGGTATATTTGTCACAAAACTAGCCCAGAAATGCACTCTGCATCCGGCAATTTTTGTTTTTGTTTTGTTTATTACATAATTACTGGCAGTGTCATAACGCAGATCATAGAGGAAAGGGTAATATATGTTTTGTATTGTCTTTGGTCCGTAGCCGTGACATCAATGAGCCATAGATAACATTGTTTACTTTTTTTATCTTGAATACGGGGCTTTTGGCTACCTTGTACGTGTGCATTTTTCTTTTTTGTAACTATTTTTTATTTCATTTTGTGCGTTTTTAGGGTTCCGTTGCCAAATGGCAAAAAACGGAACCCTTATAGATTCGCCATGTCTGTCTGTCTGTCTGTCTGTCTGTCCGAGTATGTCGCAGCCACTTTTCTCCGAAACTATAAGAGCTGTGCTATTGAAACTTGGTAAGTAGATGTATTCAGTGAACCGCATTAAGATTTTCACACAAAAATAGAAAAAAAAAACAATAATATTTGGGGTTCCCCATACATAGAACTGAAACTCAAATTTTTTTTTTTCATCAAACCCTTACGTGTGTGGTATCTATGGATAGGTCTTCAAAAATGATATTGAGGTTTCTAATATCATTTTTTTTTTTAAACAATAATATTTGGGGTTCCCCATACATAGAACTGAAACACAAAAAAAAATTTCATCAAACCCTTACGTGTGGGGTATCTATGGATAGGTCTTCAAAAATGAAATTGAGGTTTCTAATATCATTTTTTTCTAAACTGAATAGTTTGCGCGAGAGACACTTCCAAAGTGGTAAAATGTGTGTCCCCCCCCCCCGTAACTTCTAAAATAAGGGAATGATAAAACTAAAAAAAAATATATGATGTACATTACCATGAAAACTACCAACGAAAATTGGTTTGAACGAGATCTAGTTAGTAGTTTTTTTTTAATACGTCATAAATCGTAAACCACAATTTACCTTTCATTCAGTCAACACAAATATAAAAATTAAAAAAAAAAACATTTCATTTCATAAACGATGATGACGAATGATGATGATGATGACCTGCAGGTTTGTACGGAACCCTCGGTGCGCGAGTCCGACTCGCACTTGGCCGGTTTTTTTTTTGTGTAGAATAAACTATTTTTCTTTCTATTTAAAATCATTAATACAAGCCTTTAAGTTCATTTAATCCCAATGAGTTATTTTTTCATGAAATAGTCATAGTAGATAGAGCATAGCGATATAGGCATATCTATAGTAAATAGATATACCTATTTTAGTACTTTATTTAAATTACTGAACTTAATTTTAAGTACTGTAAAGGGTGTAGCCGTACTTCCATGGGCAAACTGCCCCCAGTGGGAACCTATATCGTAACCTATGTTATATTGTAGAGTGTACTAATAGTAGTTCACCGAGTAGGTATTAGCTCTATATCTTAATTAATTGAGGAGCTATTTGGAAAAAAGTGTCCGGAGACGCCTTTTTTTCAAAGTGACATATCTCTGTTAATTTTAAAGCTAGGAAAATAAAACAAATTTCAGTGTTTATGGGACACTTTATGGTTTATTTAATAGCAATTTACTATGAGCCAAGCCTAAATAAAAATATTTAAAAAATTATTTTTTTTTTTTTTTTTAATGATTTCTATTAGATCGAATTGAGTGACCACTTTGGAAAAAATATATAATAATTGCCTATACCCGGCCTAACAGAATGCCAAGTTTCATCAAAATCCAAATGGTACAACATATGGAAAAAAAATATTAAAGTTAGTGGGGCACCATGTGACCACTTTGTTGACGCGTTTGTATAAATTGTATTAGATTTTAATAATCTTAGGCAAAGTAGCGTTTTCATAACTTGTAAAAAGTATATTAACGGTTGGTGGTGTCACTAGCCGATTACAATGGATTGTTGATCTACTTTTAAAGTGACTATATTTATCAAAAGTACTCGCATATGCATGTTCCTATATGATCACAGTGGATAGTCGCGGTACGCTCTCGCTTTTATTATTTGCGCCGTTTTGCAAAATCTTAATTCAGGAACGTAATGTTTGTTTTTGTTTAAACATATATACCGGATGACATTTTTTACCGTCTCGACCTTCATATGGTGTGTTGTGTAACTAGAATAGAAGGCAGGAAGGCCTTCAGATTCATCGTAGGTGACTAAAGGAGCGCGGGACGCGGGTGGACAGGGATGCGTGTGCGGCTCGTGCGCCTGCGAAAGATCAATGAGGCCGCCTATCGGCCGGCTTCAAAGGGTAGGACCGCGCTCCGAAATCAATGATACATGCCGCGCATTGAGTAGGGTGCGTATGATTTGAGTTTCGATAGATTTTAATTATTTTTTTTTGTTTTTTTTTTCCAAATTTCTGTTTTTGTTGTTCTAGTATGAAAATGTTACTTTAAATGTGTAGTATTTATTACTAGAACAATTTAATTAAATGTTATTCAAAAATAAAAATAATAAAAATTTCTATGCCAAAAGCTTCTATTCTGTTCACCTATCACCCCCATTTTTTTTCAAGACGCTAAAAAAAGTCACCCAGTATATATATATATATGTATACATACTAGCTGACAGTACAGACGTTGTCCTGTTTCCTAGAACTCGATAGCAGCGCCACCTTCCGGGTCCAATAGTGAATCTAAACTATCCAGGGTGCGACCCAAACGCATACAAAAAATTCATTCAAAGCGGTCCAGCCGTTTAGGAGGAGTTCAGTGACATACACACGTACAGTAGAATTATATATATAAAGATATAAATCAGTGAACAAAGCAGTGACCTAAAAATATATCGACTATGTCTGGGAAATGTAATAATTGTAGCTTTATATTGCAAAGGACTGGAAAACGAAAGAAAACATTGCAAACCGAAAATGAACTGCGTAAATACAACGTTGAACTTAAACTTCGAGATGTTCTGTGTAATAAATGTTGATTAATTGCGTTTGCTAAATCACCGGCTACTGACGACACATGACCAGGACCTTCCCCTATTCATATAGAAACAGAACCACCTGATATTTCACAATTCGAATTAGTGGGTGTAGAAAAGGATTATTATTATGATGATGAAGATGAAGACTTTTTTCTACGTCACAGTTTTAATGAAAACTTTATGATACTGCCGTTAAAGACGGTAATTTTACTCAAAATCATCAGCCTATATTGTTCCCACTTCTGGGACATAGGCCTCCGCTAAGTGAGAAGGAGTAGGCGGTAATCTACCACGCGGACCCAGTGCGGGTTGGTAGATGTCACATGTCTTCAAATGATTGGTTCTAGGACATACCAGTTTCCTCACGATATTTTCCTTCACCGTTTTGAGAGCAGTGGTGATGAAATTACTTACACAAAGTAAAGCGCCTGTCTGGGTTCGAACCCACGGCCTGCATCTCATAACTTGGAGCCAACTCATAAATATTGTATTTTGTGTAGCTCAAAATGTAATATTAAAACGATAAAAGATTAAAATAGAGGCATATCATGCTTTTGTTAAACTTCGTTTAAAAATATTTTCTTCGAAATTTCGTGTTATTTGATTTCATGTAATCTGAAACTTGTTGCTCTAAACATATAATACGTCCCAGGATTAAGAATTTGTAAAACGGCGCAAATAATAAAAGCGAGAGCGTACCGCGACTATCCACTGTGATCATGTAGGAACATGCATATGCGGGTACTTTTGATAAATCTAGTTACTTTAAAAGTTGATCAACAAACCATTGTAATAGGCTAGTGACACCACCAACCGTTAATATACTTCATAAAAGCTATCAAAACGCTACTTTGCCTAAGATTATTAAAATCTAATACAATTTATACAAACGCGTCAACAAAGTGGTCACATGGTGCCCCACTAACTTTAATATTTTTTTTTCCATATGTTGTACCATTTGGATTTTGATGAAACTTGGCATTCTGTTAGGCCGGGTATAGGGAATTATTATATATTTTTTCCAAAGTGGTCACTCAATTCGATCTAATAGAAATCATTAAAAAAATATTTAATTTAATTTTTTTTGATATTTTTATTTAGGCTTGGCTCATAGTAAATTGCTATTAAATAAACCATAAAGTGTCCCATAAACACTGAAATTTGTTTTATCTTCCTAGCTTTAAAATTAACAGAGATATGTCACTTTGAAAAAAAGGCGTCTCCGGACACTTTTTTCCAAATAGCTCCTCAATTAATTAAGATATAGAGCTAATACCTACTCGGTGAACTACTATTAGTACACTCTACAATATAACATAGGTTACGATATAGGTTCCCACTGGGGGCAGTTTGCCCATGGAAGTACGGCTACACCCTTTGTCACAATTTGCTCCATAAAACATGCATTATTGGAAACCTAAATGGAAGAAGTCAGTGATTCCTAAAATATAGGTTCTTTAACCTAGCTCTGTAGCCTGGGTATCAAATTTTCTGCAACCTGTTTTAAGGCAATAAAGAAATTTATAATTTCATTTAATTAATGATTTCAGTGATTATAATTTTGTAAACCCATATTTGCTACTATCACAAATATCTTCTTTCTTTCGGAAATACACTAATGAATTTTAATCCATCATTTCAGACATCCACAGCATCAACAGTAAACGTCAAAGTAAGCATGGGACCATCAGTGTTAACACAAACCATAAAAACATCAACCAGTAAACCGATTGAGAAACCTTTAGATTCAAATTCCATCCTGACTTCGATATCAAACGCTTTGAAAGATGACCTAGAAAGTTTGGTGACTACTCAAAGCAATATGAACTCTATGAACCAAAAGAATTCAATTTTGAGTTTCAATGTGAACTCTTTGCCTAAAGATTTTCTTTCTGGCGCTATTTTGACGAAAATTGATGAAAAAGATGATGATAATGAAAAGGGGGTGGAGACGATTGAGGACCATCCTATGGAGATTGATGAAGGTATGTCTTTATCTATATCTAACGTAATTAATGCAAGATTTCATATACATTAATTAGAGTACTGAGTTAAAAATGATCACAGAGTTGAGTTGCACGATTAGTGGAAAATGCGTGCACTGACTGGACAGGTCCACTCAATCTATATAGTTATTTCCTTAAAAGACCATTTCAGTCAACAATCTACATGGTCTTCACATGATGTGACCAAGATTTTGTCTGGACTTTAAAAGAGACTGTGACCTCCGAGTTTGTTTCGGCCTTTCTTTTCTTTGAAAACGCCGACATCATCTAGTTTAAAATAAAATTATCATTGATGTGTAAAAGTGTTTGTACAAACCTACTTACAGAAATACAATCATTTATCAGTAATTCAATTTTTAAAACATGACTATTATTATTAAGAAAATGTTGGTGACTCTAGCATTAATTTATGTATTTAAAGAGAGTAGTTTAGAGTCTTATTGCCTTGAAATAAGATTTAATTTTCTTTACCTCAATCGGCTGTAGGAATGGCAACCTGCATTATAAAAAAAACACCTATATTTAATCGTGAAATCAATTCAGTAGTCTATTGTGCACAAACTACTCTCTGGCTCTGCGTTTCTTCTGTTGATATTCAATTTAAATATTTCTTTTAATTTATTTTTTGTTTCATACTGATTTTATTATTTCAGATTGCCTGTCCGTGGTTCCTGTAACGACCGCTGATGATGGAAACTTAGTATTACAAGTTGATGCACTACAAGTAACTACGCTTTATTTTTTATTTTAATAACTTTTGTCAGCGGTTTTGCCCGCGTATTTATTTATACAAATGTATAAATAAATAAAATTGAAGTGTCTGTTTGTAGTTTCAAATTAACAGCTTTTCACTAAATGCATATGGAAGTATATACGGAACTTAAAAAAAAATCAATTTTTAACATTTTTGTCTCTCTGTCTGTTTCGGCTTATCTCTGAAACGGCTCGACCGATTTTGACGAGACTTTCACTAGCAGATAGCTATTGTTATAAGGAGTAACATAGGCTACTTTTTGACCTGGTTCCACATCCATTTTCACATCCACGCGAGTGAAGCCGCGGGCACAGCTAGTTATACATATAAACCTTCCTCTTGAATCACTCTGTCTATTGATGAAACCCGCATTAAAATCCGTTGCGAACTTTAAAAGATCTAAGCGTACAGACGCGGGAAGCGACTTTGTTTTATGTTATGTAAAGATGTCTGCTTCTCTCTCTGGCCAAATCTGAATGTACTGACCACTTGTAGAACACATGTTACTGCAAAAATTTGAACTGCCAAAACGCCCTATCTGCTACAATATACAGGCGCTGTTAATATGAATGACCATAGAACCTTAGTGGCAAAAATTTAAATTAAAAATTTAAATAACACCCAACAAACACCTTAAAATTAAAAAAAAAATATAAGTTTGGCCCTTTCATAAGAAGTTGTATGTTGTATTCGAAGAGCAGTGGTGGCCCAGTGGTATCGGCCGCGAAGTACGAAATGTAGGTCGTGGGTTCAAACCCAAGGAGGTGTTTTACTTTGTGTAAAAAATTTCATCACCACTGCTCTCCAAAGACGGTGAAATAAAACGTCGTGAGGAAACCGGCATGTCCTAGAACCAAAAAAATCGATGACATGTGACATCTACCAACCCGCACTGGGTCCGCATGTTTCCCAGCAATGGGAACAATATAGGCTGTGATTATGATGTTGTATTTACAAAACATAATCAAAACTAAAAATGTCTTTGAAGGTATGAGGAAGTGGAATCGGTTTGGGATTCCACTTTCTCATACCTCCAAAGTCATTTAAATCAAAATTATTTTGGGGCATTATTAAACACATGCAATGATTAATCCCTTTCTCTTCTTCTTTCAGTCAAAATCCGACGCAGCAGCCGAAGTGAGCGAATACCTAAACCTGCCGTCGCTAGAGGGCAATGAAGAAGAGAGTGAGGAACAGAAGTACATCCTCGGCAAGTTGCAGATACTCAACGAAGAAGATGAAGACGATGACGACGATGAAGGACGTAAGTGTTAGCCGACTGTGGGGTAACGAGGGGTTATGTACTTCACAGGCTATGTAGAGACTCCAAACGTTAAATAGAGCCGAAGATGGATGCGCTTAGTGTCCACTCATATCGGCCTTTAAATACCTTTCATAGTCAAATTCAAAACATTTATTTCAAATAGACCCAAAAAGGCACTTTTGAACGTCAACAGTTACATGAAAAGCTTATAATATTGTTACGTAGATCGTAAAGTCTAGAAACATTGCGCTAACTCCATCTCAGAAAGGGACAGCGTTACGTAGATCGAAAAGTCTAAAAACGTCACGCTAATTCCATCTAAGGATGGGGCAGTGTTCGAAACTACTAGAAACGACACGCTAACGCCATCTGTTATCAAGTAGCAAGTACTACAAACAATTGTACGTAGACACCACAGCCATCTATTGTCGAATAGCGGGATTAAACAGTAAACAGTTGGTTCTCGAAGTTTCTACGGTACTTGTGAACTGTGGAAAAGTGTTGAATGTTCGCGAATGTTCTGCTCGGGATTTAAATAGGGGATTGTTGGCCCGACGAACAGTTCGATTTCGGAAGCGATCGAATACGAATCAAGCGATACAGTATAAGCGAAACAAGTGATTCTGTTTGACATTTTAAATATTGCGATATTTGTGTTTAGTTAATTAAACTGTTTCGTGTGTTTTCGTAAAATTGGTTTCAATTAATTTATCCCGAACCCCAGCTCGTAACAATTATATTAAAACTTTTGTTAGCCGCCCCTCATTAATCCTCTCAAAGTGACCTGATTTCAATTTTGGTCATTACATCTTCTTGTAAACACCGTTGTCTTATCATATCATTCATAGTCACACCACCCATGCTTCGCAAGGAACACATTTCCACAGATTTTTTTTTATAGGAGCGCCGCTGCCTAACATTTGGCAAGTTTAGGTATATCTAACGGGAGTCAGGTGTTGTAGGCGGGGGTGACGGTGTTCCCTTGACGAAAGAGTGAAATTAAACCAGTCAGAATGTCGCAATCTTTGCTTATATTTTGTACACAGAAATAATACAGAAAATTACACAGAAATCACACATCAAATGGTTATGAGAAATAGTCAGTAGATACACAGCACACAATATAAAATACAATAATCAGAATAAGCAGAACACACAATTAAATCCTAGCTACATATTACTGAAGACTGGCTAACTAGTTTATAGGGTACATCGCGACTAAGCAGTGGACAATAGACATGGGTAGTTCGCGAACGATTGAAGGAAATGAAGTACTTCATTTCACATAATAAACTTATCTTTCCTTCAGTAGTCATTCAAATGTGTCTCTACTTCATTTAGTTCAGTGTTTCTTTTTGCTCGCACCAACTCAGCATTCATTTCGCTCGCATGCATGACTCGTACGTGTTCGTGTCACTTCGCAGGCCGGTTGGCTGTCGTCGGGCTGACGAGCGACGACGGGGCGGCGGCGGCGGCGCCTTTTTGACTAGGTGTGTGTCGCTCGTCTAGCTTACACACACATGACAATTTTTTGCATGCTGGGTAAATTATAATTAGACGTTATCCTCTTATTGAGAGAGTTAATTTTTTATGTATGATGGAATGTTATCGTAAGTGGTAGTCGAAACACACTGATATGAACTTTCGTGGTATAAAATAAAGTTTAATTTAGCGTAAAAAAATGGTTGTAAACTGTGACAAAAGTACGTTTATGAAAGATTATTATTGTTTACTATTTTAATAAGTTCGTCGAAGGATCGGCATCTCTCTCAAATTACCGAAGGAAAATCGAGATACGTATAAAAGTGAACTAAGTAAAGTGCATCATTCATCGTAACGTATCACACTACGCGAGCTCGATATCTCATTGATTCGTTCTGATATGCTGAACTAAATGAAGTACTGAACTAAATGAGTGGACTACTTCATTGAGTCAAAAGATATACTTCATTCATTTCTTTTCACTGACACATTTTGCGCATCTCTAGTGGACAACGGAGCCCCTTACTTCACAAACACTACGTGGTAACTTGTTGACGCATGCGAAATTGTAAGAAGCCTAAACTAAAAATAGACACTCGGCCCTTATATAGTTTTTACCGCATAGTGTAAATGGCCTACGCACTTCCTTACTTCCCGGGCGCTCCGCCAATTACAAACGATAAAAATGGACTTTCCCAAAGGAGCAGGTTTCGACCTGTCGAGAATTCGAAAACACGTGTAAGGAAGTTCAAGGCTCCTAATTTCTTATTGGACTAACAAATAGACGTCGTCCTATTGGAGCATACACTCTTGCACCATGATTACTGAACTACAAGTTTAATATTTAGGCATATAGATACCTAATTACAATTAGACTAAGATCCAGGTAATGAAAGCTAATTAGTACTTATAAACTACAATCAATGTAACCAAAGAAATAGAAATAGAAATAGAAATAATAGAAATAATATTTATTTGCATAAAACATGGTATATAAAGATGTTAAAGATAAAGTATAGAGCATACATGTTTAGCTTATATTATAGCATGCAAATATTATTGGTTACATTTAAAAATGTTTCCCGTCTGTAAATTCTGTGATACTATAAAAAAATTTCGTTTTTAGCCATTCGAGTAATTTTTTTTTAAACAATCTAAGATATAAAGTTTTAAAATCACTTGGAATTTTATTATAAATTCGAACACACATGGCTAAACAGTTTTTACTATATTTAGCTAGTCTCGGAAATTCACTTAATACAAGCCTGTGAGGATCTCGCCGGTTTCGAGAACATACATCCTCTGCCTTTTTAAATAGGTCTTTATGCTTCTTAACAAACATGCATACTTCATAGATATAAAGAGAAGGTAGCGGTAATAAACCAAGTTCTTTAAATATTGGCCTGCAAGATTCATCAGGTTGAAGCCCATATATTGCACGAATACACTTTTTTTGGGCAACAAAAACTCTATTCCCATCGGTACTGTTACCCCACATTATGAACCCATAGCGTATTAATGATTCTACGTAAGCATGATAGGTAGTGATAGCAGTTTTAATGTTTGTTATATTTTTAACCTTTCGCAGTGCATATACGAATTTATTTATTCTTGTAGATACATCATCGACTTGCGCTTTCCAATTTATGTCCTGATCTATTATTACTCCCAGAAATTTCGTTTGTGTAACTGCGTTAAGTTTTGGTATGTCAAGTTTAAAATTGTATTTATTATTATTCGAATTATTGAATTGTATGTAAACTGATTTATCTAAATTAATTTTTAAATTATTCATGTCAAGCCATTCAATTAATTTATCAATTGTGTTGTTGATTTCTGTTTCATGGTCGTTAATTGTATTAGTTTTTTTATCGGAAGTCACTATAATGGAAATATCATCAGCGAATAGAATGCATTTATGTTTTGTTATGTCTGTGATTGAATTTATATAGATTAGGAACAATATTGGGCCCAAAACACTTCCTTGTGGGACGCCATAATGGTTGCATTTATACTCAGATGAGTATGGTATCATAACGTTGTTATTATCCAATCTTGTAATAATAACACGTTGCTGCCGGTTATTAAGGTATGACGATATCCACTGAAGTGCATGTCCCCTTATCCCACTTAACTCCAGCTTTTTTAACAACAAATCATGTGACACTAGGTCAAAAGCTTTAGACAAATCAAAAAATAGTCCTGTTGTTAGATAGTTTTTGTTAATGTTGGATAGAATTTCTTTTATCAGAGAGAAGCTGGCTAATGTGGTAGATTTGCTTTTTTGAAAGCCATATTGGTCTTTATTAATAATGTCAAATTTGTTACAGAAATTAACTAGTCTTGTATTCATGCAAAGGCTAATTAGTGTTAAACAAACAATGACACAGGCATTACAGACTAATTTGATTCCAACAGGTTGTTCCTACAAGTAATATAAGCTAATTAGCATCCAACAGGCTAAGACATAAGTAATACACTGTTATTACGAACATGCTACGGTATTTAAGTCAGTATTTTCTTAGATATCTACTACTGGTTACGAAAGAACATTTAGGTATTTATTTAGGTATTTTACATGGGCTATAACTTAGTTACCTATAACATTAGAATAGAAATATTGGTGTCAATGGATAGCTAGTTTCATTGGGCTTCGCCCACAATAACAAAGACAGATTAATATTAAATATAGCTCGTTTTTTTGGGCTTCGCCTACAATACTAATATTATAAAGCTGAAGAGTTTGTTTGTTTGATTGCTTGATTGGACGCGGTAATCTCAGGAACAACTGGTCTGAATTGAAAAAATATTTTTGTGTTCGGTAACCTATTTATCGAGGAAGGCTATATGCTATATAACATCACGCTACAACTAAGAGGAGCGGAGCAGTAATGAAAAATGTTGCAAAAACGGGTAAAATCGCACGGGTAGGCGATTCGACGCGACGGGAAGGGTCGGGGGAACAAAAAATTTAACGCGGACGAATTTGCGGGCAGAAGCTATAATTATATAATCAGCGTATAATGTCTCCATTGTTCGAACACAGAGTGAGGAACCTCCAGAATCCTCCTCAATCCTCTCTTCCAGACAGAGAGGGCCGTAATCCACTTCGCGGGCCTATTGCGGGTTGTTTAATTGTACATGTCTTCAAATTTTTATTTCTAGGATATGCCGGTTTCTTTAATATGTTTTCCTTCACTGTTTTCAGCAGTGGTGATGAAATTATTTACACAAAGTAAACCTGCCTGGGAAATAACCTAGAACTCGTAGGTAGGGGGCCATTAACGATGTGTGATATGATCATCATCATCATCATCATCATTTCAGCCATAAGACGTCCACTGCTAGACTTAGGCCTCCCCCAATTTGGGGGGCTTTGCCATAAGCGCCACGCTTGGCAGGCGGATTATCGATCGCAGTATGGTGGTAAAAAGCATAGAGAACGCTGCTGCCCATTCTCAAGTCAGTCTCTTAGTCGCCTTTTACGACACCCACGGGAAGAAATGGGGTGGTGTTATTCTTTACGTCAGGCACCACACGGTACGATGTGTGCGGTGTGTACGGTATGATATAGTACTTAAGATAAATTTTTGATTACAGACACAATCGTCGTGGACAGTGAAAACGGGTCAATTCTACGGATGGTTGCCGGGCAGAAGTTTATCTACGAGGGCGGAGAGATATCCTTGGTGATGCCTGATGATGATGAACAGCAAGATGGTGATGGTGATGGTGATCAACTCGAGAATGCTGATAGTCAAGGTTGGTGATTATTTTAAGGGGTCCATACCGAAAGGGGGCCTCCGCTGTCGCTGCGGCAGTCTACAGCGTGCTGTATCTCTTGAGTCCTAATAGGTAGACAGTTGATTACCTTACGGTACGGTGCCGTTTGTGGCAGGCTTTTTTTAAAATGTTATCAATGGCACTACCATTGATCGTCATACAATATTCAATGCTCATTTACGCTGACGAGCAGACGATTTTTTTAAATATAAGCAGCAATGGATGTTTCATTCTATAAAAATGGAGGAGATTGTGAGTTACGCAATTTTGGAGTACTTATTGGCAATAGGATAACAATAGTGTATGCGATATTTATTTAATAAAACTTTATGCACAAGTAAAAAATATACTGTATAAAGGCGGACTTAATGCCGGAGGCATTTTCTACCGGTCAACCTTAGGAAATGAAGGTCGAAAATCGGAAGGTTTTCCATTACTAACAGAAAAGAAGAAACGAAAAAAGGATATAAAATTACCTATCTTAGTTTCGGTAAACGATTATGAACATATACATTTCAACAATGAACATTATTTCAGATACATATTGTATCTCAAACTTTACTGTATCTCTTCTCTTCTCGAAGGTGGATTAAATTCATTCATTCATTCGAATTCATGAATGCATGCCCTAGATAACAGACAACCGACGTACCAACCGATTCGTCCTAAATAATATTTTTATGTATTTCAGATTCTAACGATGATTCTCAGATCGAGTTACAAGTATCAGGCGATGAGGAAACTGCGAATGCCATTATTGCTGCTGCTCAGGAACAAGGTATTTATTACATTATATTAATAAAATATAATATATATATTAATAATAAATAATTATTGCCAGTGATGACATATGGAACCGAAACGTGGTCGCTCACAATGGGCCTTATTAGAAGGCTGAAAGTCAGCCAAAGGCGATGGAGAGGGCTATGCTTGGAGTTTCCCTACGCGATCGAATCAGAAATGAAGAGATCCGTAGGAGAACCAAGGTAACCGACATAGCCCGAAGAATTGCTAAACTGAAGTGGCAGTGGGCAGGGCACATTGCTCGCAGAACAGATGGCCGATGGAGCCGAAAGGTTCTGGAGTGGCGACCGCGTACCGGAAGACGTAGAGTTGGAAGGCCTCCAACAAGGTGGACCGATGACCTTGTGAAGGCCGCAGGAATCTGCTGGATGCGGGAAGCGCAAAACCGGTTGAAGTGGCGGAGCTTGGGGTAGGCCTATGTCCAGCAGTGGACGTCTTCCGGCTATAATGGTGATGATGATGAGTTACTACAGAATATTCAAATTCAAATATGTGTCTAGATATACGCCGGGTAAAAAGTTTCTGCTGGCGGAAAGGGATTGTGTTTTGTTCTAGTTGTCTGTGATGAGATGGGCAGGCAATGAGGCACGGGTGAAACTTTTTTTTTCTGGTTTATTGCGCCCCCTTAGTGCACTATTTCACAAAAAAAATATTCAATGGAATTAAATTACGGATTTGTTCGATAGAGTTACCGCGGCCCTGGTACAGGCAACTGAAATAACATGGGTGGGTTTTAGTCAGTAAAAGTCTGACACGCCCTCTCGCTCCGTCCAAGCGGGAAACGTCATTTGATGATATCCCGCCAAGAAAATAAAAGAGGGTCTTGTGGATGATTTTAACGATTATAATTATGTAAATATATACGTTGTTACGGTCGCGAATCTTATTATAATCAACATACAAACTGGCATTATACTTCGACTTTTAATTGTATTCAGTAACTTGACAGTTCAAAGCAAAATAATGATACCATACTAAAACTAATGTGTTGCGGTAGTGAACGATTTCGCTTAAAGAACATATGATAAAAATGGTTTAATTTAAATCCAACTTTATAAAGTAGTTTTTAAGACGTGGAATATATGTAAGAATAATTCGTCATCTGCCTAGCTTTCCTAACTGTGTTATGGTCGGCTTCCAGTCTAACCGAATGCAGCTGAATACCAGTATTTTACATGGGGCGACTGCCTAATACGTAGTCGGGCCATAAGTTCTGTCACATAGGTAAAATTTCGAATTTAGAATACAACTCTAGGAAAATATTATGGGCATTCGAAATTTGAATATTTAAAGAAAATAAAAACAAAGGGTTTCTGGAATTTTGCCCATTTTTTAAATGGAGTGGACGCGCAAAGAGGACCGAGGCGCAGTAATTGCACTGCATCATTGCGGTCACGCGCCAACCGAGATTTTCAAACTGCTGAAAAATTTGAAAATTCTACTTAGATTTGTTTATCGTACTATTAAACGATTCAGGGAAGATTCAAGATTAGAAGATAAACAAAGGAACGGTCGACCTCGTACTGTTCGGACTCCAGCGGTCATCAAAGCAGTGAATGGATTCGCACCAACGAAATCCTGTCCGCAAGCAAAAAATGTTGGCTCTGCAGATGGTACTAAGCAGAACTACTGTTAAAAGGGTGTTAAATGAAGACCAAGTACTGCGCGCTTATAGAAAAAAAAAAACAGCTCATCTTTTTAACGCACGGCTGAAGAAAATCAGACGCGAAAGAAGCCGAGTTTTGTTAAGGCGGTACGCGGGAAAAAAAATACCGCAAAATACTTTTTTCGGACGAAACAATTTTTAATGTTGAGGAGAGCTTCAACAAATAAAATGATAAATTGTATGCACACTCTAGTGAAGAAGCGAGCAGGCGTGTGCCACGTGTTCAGCGTGGTCATCACTATCAAAACAGTCCTAACAAACATTGTGGAACCTCTTTCACAAACAATGTTCGAAAACAGGCACTGGGTATTCCAGCAGGATTTTGCGCCGGCTCATAAGGCGAAAAGTACCTCACACTAAAAACTGGCTCACGACCCGTGGAATCGACTTTATCAGGCATGAGGATTGGCCCTCATCCAATCCAAACTTGAATCCCTTGGATTACAAAATATGGCAGCACTTACAGGAGAAGACCTGCGCTAAATCCCATCGTAAAGGTACTGTTACACATGCTCATTTCAAGCACGAAAGCATGCTTATTTTGAGCAATTGCTACTTACTAGCATGTGTGTCGGAATGTTGCTCAAAATTAGCATGCTCATTTCGAGTTTGCTTAAAAATCAATAGGCGTGCGATTTTTGAGCATGCTACCTGCGGCGCGGGTGGAAGGGAGCGTGCTTCAAGAACGTCTAAACAGCATGCTAGTATCGATCAGTCGCAGTCGTTCGCAACAAGTGAAGTGCGCGTGCACAATTTCACGCAAAATGTCTCGCTGGGGCGATGAAAAAACGCTCAAATTTGTAATTTTATATAGAAATAACGAGTGCTTGTGGAATCCCCGCATACCGCAGTATAAAAATAATGTTGAAAGAAATAATGCGTACGAAGACTTATTAACGAACATGGAGGATCAGTCCTTGACTGTGAAAATCATTAAAACCAAAGTTAAGAATTTAAGGTCTGCGTACCACGCAGAATTAAAAAAAGTCGAGAATTCAAAGCGATCTGGTTCTGGTGCCGCTACTGTTTACAAACCATCCGCGGCATGGTTTGATGAAATGAATTCCTTCCTTGGGGATACCAGCGAGTACAGGGAACCTATTGAAGTGGTGAGTTTCAGTTTTTAATAAATAGAAATGCACTTAACTGTTTGTAAAACATAATTATTTAATATCATAGAACAAGTACAGCATGTTTTGGTTATTTATTTATATTAGGGCAGAAGAATTAAATGACGATGGTGAATTTATATCATATGATCTTGCCACGGTACCGCCTCTGTAGTTTCAAAGAGCTGCGCATAGGTGTTTCTTATTGCTTCTGCCTGTCGAGAAGCGTGGTTACTGTAGCGTGTAGGTGGTATGCCTTCCAAAGCTCGCCGCAGTTGTGCCCTCCATGCTCCTGGTATCACAACACCTTGTTGTATATTTTCAAAGTCTACGCATCTTTGCGTGATGTACATATCTGATGTTTTCCGAAGCCAATTGTGTAAAGCGCAAGCAGCTAATGTAACTCGATCAACTTTTTCGGGGGTCATGTCGATGGCATTCATAAGAACTCGAAATCTTGTTACTAAAATACCAAACGCATTTTCAACGATTCGTCTGGCTCTCGATAAACGGTAGTTAAATAGTTTTTCTCTACGCGTTGGAGTTGTTCGATAGGGCTTCATAAGATATGACTTTAGAGGAAAAGCAGCATCCGCCACAATAACCGATTGGTCCGGTAAATTGAGAGTATTGTTTTCCAAAGCATGTGCCAAATTCGATTTTTGATAAACACCTCCGTCAGAAGCTCTTCCATTAGTTCCAACATTTACGTATGAAAAACTATAGTCATCATCAACTAAGGCCAGAAGTATAATGCTATGGGCACCCTTGTAGTTATAGTAGTCAGAAGTATCATCAGGAGCGAGTATATTTATGTGCTTTCCATCTAACGCTCCAATACATCCTGGAAAGTTCCATTTTGTACGAAAACCATGCTCAATGCGTATCCAGTCTTCACGGTTTGGAATCTGTAAAAAAAAACTTGATTAAATTACACTACACTTTATGTTGCAGGATTCAGACCAGTCCTCGCAGCATTCGGACGGGACTTTGCAGCATTCGGAAAATTCAACTACGCCAGAGAATATAATGTCACCACCTTTGACGACTCCACAAGACAGACCTCAATCACGCTCATCTAGTCAATCTAGTGTCACATCAAGACGACGTAAAAGAGCCCCACAGGAAGAGCCAATTAATGATGCACTCAACCGGTTGGAAAACATAAGTTCTGCGATAAATACACACACAGAATATGACGAATTCCATTATTTTGGCCTGAATCTTGCAGCCCAACTGCGAAGCCTGCCACTGTATGATGCATTAGACGTACAAACTCAAATCCAGAACATTTTGACTACGGCAAGACGTCGCCATCTGTGCCCTAACTTATCTGCCGCGACGGAATCAACTTTAATTAATACTCCATTTAAACAAACTATATCAACAAGCTCTGTTTTGAGCGCAGCTCCACAAACAGACACACAATTTTACACAATTCCTAATGTTGATTTGTTGCAACAAGCGTGGCGTTCTTCTTAAACCTAGTTAATTAATATGTTCAAATGTTGATTATTTTTTGTAAGTAATAAGATCATAAGATCGTTATTACTTATATGTTCAAATGTTGTTGATTGATTTTTGTAAGAAATAGAAGCATCTAGTATAAGATCTTTAGTTATTACTTAATATGTTTAAATGTTGTTGATTAGTACCTAATACAAATTAAAAAATAATAGTATCTGTATGTATAGTTATTACATCGTAAATGTTTAAACATTATTGATTTTTTTAATAAATGCCTTATCTCTACTTTCAACTGTTTTACTTACCCTTATATAATCCTTCAAAGCATTGTATATTGCTTCACAAACTTCAGGAAGAAATATCGATATAGTAGATCTTCCAACCCTGTAAAGTGCAACCAATGTATGTAAAGAATCTCCAGTTGCTAGATATCTTAATGTCACTTCTAACTTCACTTTAGCTGGGATAGCATTTCGCATGTGTGTATCTTGTTTCTGTATAGCGCTTTTAACTTGAGAGAGTAAACAGTCGAATTGATGCGGTAGCATCCGCATAAAGTTTTTATAACCCGTAGCATCTTCTACTCGCATTTCTGTAAGCAATTGAGCACTTGCTCCAAAGTCCTGTCTTCTAGATATCCAATCACGCGTATAGTCCCAGTCGCCCCCACATGGATTGCCACCAGGTGGCAATTGGGAGAAAAAAATCCCAGTTGCCACCGGGTGGCGACTGGGACCTTATTGCCCCCACTTCAAATCGCTGTACATTGCGGCGTGGATCGCCAAACCCCCTCATCACTATATTTCTTACGGCCGCGATGACGGGGTTGGCGGTCACATTTCCAATGTGGTTTTATTAGTAGATATGTGATATTTTTTAGGGACATACAAACAAGATTTTCTTTATTGTAGTTGCTTTTAATCACTTATTATTATTAATCATAAAAACCTGGTGTAAATTCGTATCACAGAAAATCTTAGTTTTTACAATAATTCACTATTGTTATAAGTTGATTATTATCTTTTATTTCATATTTAGACATATTATTTACATTTTTAAATATTTTTATAAAAACAAAAGTTGATTATTGTTAATATTTTGTTCTGTGATTTTCTTGCAATAAGACTGTTATTTTTAAGTTTTTTTTTACTATTATATGTTTAAGCTTTTTTTATACTTACAAAAATTTTAGAAACGTAGGTAACGATTGTTTTTTGTAAAACATGATTATTGTAAATATTTTGATTATCTGTGATACAAATTTACACCAAGTTTTTATGATTATGAGGTAATTTTTACGTTTAAGTAATTTGATTGATAAAACATAGTTATTGTAAATATGTAATTTGATTATCTGTGGCTGATGATGACTAGCTTTTGTTCCTAGTACTTATAATTATTGTAAAAACTAAGATTTATGATTAATAATAATAAGTGATTAAAAGCAACTACAATAAAGAAAATCTTGTTTGTATGTCCCTAAAAATATCACATATCTACTAATAAAACCACATTGGAAATGTGACCGCCAACCCCGTCATCGCAGCCGTAAGAAATATAGTGATGAGGGGGTTTGGCGATCCACGCCGCAATGTACAGCGATTTGAAGTGGGGGCAATAAGGTCCCAGTCGCCACCCGGTGGCAACTGGGATTTTTTTCTCCCAATTGCCACCTGTTGGCAATCCATGTGGGGGCGACTGGGACTATACGCAATCACGGACCCAAATCTTTCTCTTTCTTTTCTTTTTTTGACGAGCTGATATAAGCTTCTGGATGCATTGCATCGCCAGCAAAAGAATGATCTTGTTTAGCTCCATACGGATAGCTGTTTGATTGTCCATGACTTTATTTGAACTGACAGAGAGCAAGGAAGCACGCTATAAAATGGCATGTGTATTTGAATGTCTGCTTTGAGCATGCTTATTCAGGAGCATACTTAAAACTAGCATGCCTATTGCTAGCAAATGTAAACTGCTCATCAGCATGCTCGTATTGAGCATACTCAACAGCACGGTTTTAAGCATGCTATTTTAGAGCATTTGTAACAGTAGCATAACTTGAAGTCACTTAAAACATCTCTAATTAAGGCTCCGTGCACATAATTAACTCATTTTGGCCAATTTTGATCACTTGTTGTGAGGTAGGGAAGAAGAATATTCGTTTTTTTATTTGTTATTATAAGAGATGAGTTCTTAATCTTGTACGTGGCGGAAAGGGATTTTTCAAAAGACTTATAGCATACTGATAAATCAACAATACCCACAACCCCTTTTCCGAAAAGTAACGAACGAGTGACGTTTGTCTTCGTTTTACGAAAAACTGCAAAGGATTCTTTACATTAAAAAAATATAAATAACATAATTAAATGGTCTAATTGGACGTGGCGGAACCACTTTTTTGATTTTAATACGAAATATAGCAGAAAAAAATGTTGAAATAACGTAATTTTTGGGAAACTTCTCGACAAATAACTATTTTTTTCTATACCTTAGAAACACTTTTATGAAATTTTAAAAATTACATATTAAACTTAAGTTAACTATTGAATAGAATCCAAATTTTATTTTATTAATTAACATAAACTTAATTTGTTAAATAAAAGTCAAAGTGAACTATATAATCGATCGCGCAAAACCAATCCCGCCAGTAACGACCGGGCCTTCCCAGCGTGAGGACGTATCACTTTGCACCGCAGGAGCCCACGTGATCTACGTAAACATATTCCAAATATTGTACGCCAACTACCACATTTTGGTCCGGTAAGTATTAATTTCTTTTTTAAGTTGTTAGCTTGTGTATTTTTTTGCTTGTTGCAAAATGTTAATGTCTTACAGAATACCGGTGTACGAGTGTCCGTAAATCTTCTCATCCTTATCGGCTTGACCGATTTTGGTGATTTTATGTTAATAATTTTAGCGTCATCTGGATCATTCTTAGGTTTTGTTGAAGTTGGGTGAACTGTCGCACGACAACGTCTGCCTACCGAATCCGCTAGATAGTAGATATAATTAAATATTTATATCGCCCTACATTTATTTCTGGAACGAAGTGTTTTGACGCAGCTTCCGGTGAGAGAAACTTGTAGAAATTGTCATGTTACAAAAAATGGTAAAACATCTTTTATTTTATAGTAGAAAAAGAGATAGCTTTTCTGGTTTCAGAGGGTGATGAAGGCAATAGTGAGGTGAAAATGAAAATCCAAAATGGCCGCTGCAAAAATTTCGAATTTTTTTATCAGAGGTGTCGTTTTTATAGTTTCCGAAGGTTCTGAAGCCAATGATGAAGCGAAAATAAAAATCCAACATGGCGGCTGAAAACATTTCAAAATTTTTGTTACAGGTGTCGTTTATATAGTTTCCGAAGGTGCTGAAGCCGATGATGAGGTGAAAATAAAAATCCAAGATGGCGGCTGAAAACATTTCCAAATTTGTTGTCAGAGGTGTCGTTTTTACAGTTTCCGAGGGTGCTGAAGCCGATGATGAGGTGAAAATAAAAATCCAAGATGGCGGCTGTAATCATTTCCAATTTTTTTTGTCAAGGTGTCGTTTTTAGGGTTCCGTTGCCAAATGGCAAAAAACGGAACCCTTATAGATTCGTCATGTCTGTCTGTCTGTCTGTCCGAGTATGTCACAGCCATTTTTTTCCGAAACTATAAGAGCTATGCTGTTGAAACTTGGTAAGTAGATGTATTCTGTGAACCGCATTAAGATTTTCACACAAAAATAGAAAAAAAAACAATAATATTTGGGGTTCCCCATACATTGAAATGAAACTCAAAATTTTTTTTTCATCAAACCCATACGTGTGGGGTATCTATGGATAGGTCTTCAAAAATGATATTGAGGTTTCTAATATCATTTTTTAAAAAAACAATAATATTTGGGGTTCCCCATACATAGAACTGAAACTCAAAAATTTTTTTTCATCAAACCCATACGTGTGGGGTATCTATGGATAGGTCTTCAAAAATGATATTAGGTTTCTAATATCATTTTTTTCTAAACTGAATAGTTTGTGCGAGAGACACTTCCAAAGTGGTAAAATGTGTCCGTCCCCCCCCGTAACTTCTAAAATAAGGGAATGATAACATTACCATGTAAACTTCCACCGAAAATTAGTTTGAACGAGATCTAGTAAGTAGTTTTTTTTAATACGTCATAAATCATCAGATTTGATGACAAACATGAAATTCGTTATACACCTTCCAGAACAACCTAGGTCATCATCATTAGGTAAAATGAACAGGACTCGTTGAGATACATCTAATGAGCCCACATTCGCTGGGTTTACAAAAAGCTATTCAAAAGTTCCGTTATCCTTTATCATCAAACCAGCTCGAGGGTCACTTTATTCGGTTATCATGGGAATGCTTACATTTGGGAGAATTCAATCAATTCTAGTGGACTTTCCACTACAATGGACTATTTTTTGTTTTAAATTTATTTAATTCGAGTGTCCCTTCATCTAGCGTCATAAATCTTGTATTAGGAATCACCAGATTCATCTATACCTATTAAAGGTCGAATAATAGTCGATTTCCAATATTTTTTTGACCATTGATAACCGTATCAAACCATAATGATTTGGATGTAAACTATCAAACCTTATAATCAGTGAAAAAAAAATCATTCGTTTTCATCCAAAATTTATTTGAAATTTTCTATGTGTAACAGTCGATTTTGGATAAATACATGTGAAGAAACAAGATAATGTAATATATAGGTACATATAAATGTTCATTATACCACGGAGTCTTATTTTTTTTGACTAGGTCGTTATCTAAATTCATCGGTTTCTGGCCAGTACAATAAAATAACAATTTTATAGGTAAAGCCCTTTTTTTTTTTTTTTGGATGGGTAATCATCGAATGACTTCTCCCGCTCTGGGCGGAGCGGGAGGGCGTGTCAGACTTTTACTGACTAAAACTCACCCGTGTTCCTTCAGTTGCCCATGTGCCAGGGTCACGGTATCTCTTTCGAACAATCACGCGACCCCGGCAGGCATCGGTCCTAGCAGACCCCTACAGTACTGCTGACATCTCTTTGAGGCGCGCGTTGAACACTACGCGCCGTCGACCCGAGCTTGGTCCTTACCGGGCGGCGAGCTACCCATTGCTCGCCACCCGCAAGCTCGCGCCTACGGTGGCCGGGAGTCCGCAATCGACTCTCGGCGCCCGGGGCGTCTCCTCCTGCGGCGGCTAGGGACGTGAGGGCGCAGAGACTGCCACTCCCTCACGCGCCCCGCTTCCTCCTTCGCGAGCATTACTGCTTCGCAGAAGGAGGTGACGGCTTCCCATGCCCTCTCGCTCCGTACCATGGCTCGCACCAGGGCCGGACGCGAGAGGTCGCCGCCGCCGATCGCCTCCACGAGGACACGGCGTTGCTCCGCCCAGGCAGGGCACACTTCCACCGTGTGCTCCACCGTGTCCTCTAGACGATCCTCACAATGGAAACACCCGGGCGTTTCCTCCCGCTTTATCCTGAACAAGAACCCACCGAAGCACCCATGCCCGGTGAGAACCTGCGTCAGGCGGAAGGTGAGGACGCCGTGGCGCCTCTCTATTCACTCCTCAAAGTAGGTAAAGCCCTTATGTTCAAATTTAAATGTTTTGTATTTTCTAAAACTTTATCTTTTATCCCAATCCAATTCCAATTCGCCTATTCAATTGATTTTTTTTTTTGAATGATGAATATATTTAATTACAAAATTATGGAAACTACTCGTATTTATGTAAAACACTTACCTCAACATTATCTAATCTATCTATTTAATTGTACCTACATGTACCATTTTTATGCTTATTGTGATAAATATACTATTAAAATGTACACAAACATTCCAGACTTTTATTTCTTAACAATACCTGTATTACTTAAAAAATAAAACCACTATAGTATCAAAACTTTTTAAGCGATCACTACGCTCGATCTTTAGGCATGTGTGCGTAAACGGTGCACACAAACATAGCATAGCAGGAATTTACCTAAACTCGAGCGAGTGAATTATGTGCACGGGCTCTTAAAGCAGTCGCCGATATTGACATGATCGTCGTGCGTGCTTCGATTGATGACTGGCCTTGCAGATTGAAGGCTTGTATTGAAGCAAGAGGAGGACATTTCGAATAATTTAAATGTGGTTTAAATCTATTAGCATTAGACATCACCTTGGTTTTGTCCATGTTAATTTTTAGACCCACTCTTTCGGAAGCTTTACTGAGGTCATCGAGTATTGTACTGAGGTCCTCCATAGTATCAGCCATGGCTATTGTACCGTCGGCAAATCGAAGGTGAGTGGTGTACTCGCCATTGATGTTGATGCCATTCCCTTTCTAGTCCAGAATCTTGAAGACATCCTCCAGTGCAGCGGTGAACAGTTTCGGAGAGATTACGTCTCCCTGTCTAACCTCTCGCTGTAGAGGGATAGGTTTCGAGGCTCGATCCTGGAGCTGGACTGACATAGTGGCGTTTACATACGAACATTGAGCACCTCGATGTATCGATAGTCAATCTGGCACCGTTGAAGAGACTGCAGCACAGCCCAGGGTGCTAACTTTTGATTTTAATTCTGATCGATTGACATTGGAATTTTGACGCTTCGTATTCTTGAGTTCGACGCTAGCGCCAAAATGTGTTTAAATTGGGTGTCCATTTTGGAGAACTAAGTGTAATCGAGATCGGGCGTTGTTGTTTTTCCAATTGACACTATTGTTTTCAAGAATACCGAATCATGTGTATGCAAAATTAATATTGGAATCGTATTGGCATTAGATTGGAATTAAAATTAGGTTGAAGAGTAAGGCCCCAGGTCTCGATCGGATCGAAGGCTTTTTCGCAGTCCACAAACGCTAAGCAGAGAGGCAGGATATACTCTTCAGTCTTTTGTATAACATGCCGCAGCGTATTATGTATGTGGTCTACGGTGCTAAAGCCTTTACGGAATCCGGCTTGTTCGGGAGGCTGGAAGTCGTCAAACCTGCGCGCGACGGTCGCTGTCAAGTTAATGAATACAATTAAAAGTCAAAGTATAGATATACGCCGGCTAAAAGTTTCTGCTGGCGGAAAGGGATTGCGTTTTGTTTAAGTCGTCTGTGATGAGAGTGGTAGGCAAGGAGGCGCGGGTGAAACTTGATTTTTTTCTCGTTTTTGCGCTCCCTTAATAAAAAAGTCTGGAAGTGGATAAATCAAAATCAAAATCAAAAGTCATTTATTCAAACTAGGCTGAAAGTCAGCACTTTTTGAACGTCAAAGTCACATAAGACAGTCCCCCCAAAACGCCCGCCCTTCGACACTTCCTAGTGCTTTGGCTGGGAAGAAGAAGTGGCGGAACAAACTCCCCAGCAGCACTGCTGTCTGTTAAGTTAGAAGAACTTGATTCTATACAATATTGTATAAGTTATTAATATAATAAAACAAAACATACATTATTCGCCATATGTCAGCTAGCACACGCCATTATACCAACAAAACATTGAAAACTAAACTCAAGTTGAAATGAATAATGAAACAAAATCGTAAACAGAACTTAAAACCTTACTAAAGCCTCCAGGCACAAAGGGCGTGCCCGCTTACATATACAACGATGCAAATGATATATATACACAACAAATGAAATTAAAAGAAAATAAAAATAAATTAACAAAAGCAGTTAAATAAAAAAACAATTATATGAACTACCCATATAAACTGTCAGTGTGTGAGTTACAGTAATTACAGAATGTAAAACAGTGTCATAGAAGAAAAAATAAATATTATCTACACAATTAAGTTAGCAACTAGTTTGATAAACTCCTATGAGACTGTCCTATGGAGCGAGACCAGCATGTTTCCAAGCGTTCTTATCTTGGATGTAGTCCTCTAATTTGTAATAAGCTCGTTTACAAAGTGTACTTTTAATATGACTTTTAAACCTCCTTTCATTTAATTGCAATATATCAGAAGGTATTTTGTTGTAACATTTAACACAGTACCCCATAAAAGATGTATGTACTTTTGCTAATCTGAAAAATGGTTGATCTATCTTGTCTTTATTTCTAGTATTAAAGTTATGTCTATCGCTTATTTTATTAAAAAGATGTAGATTTTTTCTTACATACATAATATTTTCGTAAATGAATTGGCAAGGTACCGTCATAATATTAATCCTTTTAAATAGTTCCCTGAGGGATTCGCCGCGACATAGATTATAAATGGCTCTGACAGCTCGCTTTTGCAAAATAAAAATGGATTCAATGTCAGCAGCCCTACCCCACAGTAAAATGCCATACGACATAATGCTGTGGAAGTAGCTAAAATAGACCAAACGCGCGGTTTCTACATCTGTTAACTGTCTTATCTTTCTAACAGCATATGCGGCCGAGCTCAACCGCCCCGCAAGAGATGTTATATGAGGTCCCCATTGTAATTTCTCGTCTAGCGTGATTCCTAGGAAAACCGTTTGATCAATAAATTCCAGTTTTTCCCCATTCAATAAGATGTCACATTCGCTACCTCTGACATTAGGCAATTGAAATCTAATGCACTTGGTTTTTTTTTTGTTAAGTACCAAATTATTTACCGTAAACCAGTCTTGGACCTGAAGAATGGAGTTATTGACGTCGTCAAGATTTTGAGACCGTCTGTCGATTTTAAATATCAATGATGTGTCATCTGCAAATAACACCATCTTCGGTTGGTTTGGAAGTAGATGGGGTAGATCATTAATGTATACTAAAAAGAGGAATGGACCCAATATCGAGCCTTGAGGAACGCCCATTGCCATTTCAGACCCCAATGAGTTTACGCCGTTTACTTGGACTTTGACCATTCTATCCTTCAGGTATGATCTCATTAAGTCAAGAGCTGTATTTCTAATTCCATAGTGCTCTAGTTTCAGCAAAAGTGTCTCATGGTTTACGCAATCGAACGCCTTGGAAAGGTCACAAAAGATTCCAATGGCATCTTGTGCTTCTTCCCAGGCGTTAAAAATGTTCTTTATTAGGGTAACACCAGCGTCGGTGGTACAACGCCCTTTGGTGAAACCGAACTGGTGTTCATGAAAGATGGAGTTTTTATTAAAGTGACGTAACATTTGATTGAGCATTAACTTTTCAAACACCTTACTGAGAACTGGCAGAACTGACACGGGCCTATAATTGTTTGGTTCTTTACTATCACCGGATTTAAACAAAGGAACTACTTTGCTGTGTTTCATCAGATCCGGAAAGACTCCTTGGTCTACACTGGTGTTAAATATGAAAGCTAAATAGGGTGCAATGGTTTCAATAATAGAACTACAAAATTTGACAGACATTCCCCAAAGATCTTCTGTTGATTTAATTTTAAGATCTTTAAAAGCTTTTATAATAGCCTGGGGGTTAGTATGCTGAAACCTGAACTCTAAAGGGCATGCCCCTACATTCTTTTTGAGTAAGGCAGCGGAAAGCGCGGGTGACGAATTTAAAGCTTCAGTAGTTTTAACGGGAATATTAACGAAAAAATTTTGAAATTCCTGAGCTATTTCTATATCTGAGTTAATGGGGCCATGTGCAGACTCTAAATTAAATTCAGTATTACGCTGTTTTTTCCTACCTGTTTCATCATTTATTATTTGCCAGGTAGTTTTTATTTTATCATCCGCTGATTTTATTTTATTGCTAATATAAAGCGCTTTAGCCAAGCTGCACACACTTTTAAAAATTTTAGAATATTTTGCAACATACTGATGAAAGCTTCTATTAGTCATATGTTGCTTTACGCCATAAAGTTCAAAAAGTTTTTCTCTGCTTTTACGTATACCTGGAGTTGCCCAATCACTAAATAAGAACTTTGTGCAAATACTTTTAGTCTTTAGTGGGAAATTGTCATTAAATTGCGTGTTTAATAATGAGAAGAACTCGGCGTAGAACTCATTTGGGTCACATTCATTATTAAAACTGTGAAGACATAATGTACTGGCCAAAGAATGATTAAATTTCTCTAGATTTTTACATGTCATTGGCCTAAACCTTATTTGAATTTTTTGTAGAGGTATGTACGAGCAAAATGTTACTGTTTGACCACTGTGATCAGATGGCAACTTATTTACAATTTGTTTGTGTAAGTAATCACAGTTACAAAAAATATTATCTATACAAGTGGCAGAAGAAGCTGTCACTCGGGTTGGTTCCATAAAAACATTTGACAGATTAAATGACTTAAAAAGACTTAATAATCTGAAAGTATTTGAGTTACTTTCTAATAAATTAATATTAAAATCACCACATATGACCAGTGACTTACTACTAGTACTAAGTTTCTTTAGCACCTCTTCCATTACAGAATCAAACACAGATAGATTCTGGTAACTTGGAGGTCTGTATACACATACTATAACATGCTTATCAAGCTCAACACAGGACAGCTCAACAGTGTGTTCAACAGACAGCCCAATGATGTCCTTTCGTTCTTTCGATTTAATAGAATTTTTAACTAATATTAATGATCCGCCATGTATCATGCGTTTTCGGCTGAAAAAGCTAACTACACAGTAATTTTCATAATTTATTGACTTTACTTGATGATCTTTTAACCAATGTTCAGTTAAGCAAATGACATCAAACTTGGTGTTTTCTAAAAACAATTCTATTTCAAGTAATTTGGAAGAGCAACCTTGGATATTTTGATTATACAATTTTAAAGTGTGTTGCACTCCCTTTGGTTTTTTATTTTTATGACTAATAATGCCAGAAGATATCTTTTTATTATTCCCTAACAATAATTGGTTATTTGAAAGGGTACCTTCTGTTGTCTTATTACCTAGTTTAACGAATTATCTGGAGTGACCTCCACTACTCTAACTGAAGAGTCAAGAATGCCCGTCTGAGTTCCAGCAGGAAGAGAAAACTCTATCTGACTGGTAGTGGCCTCCGAGGATGTTGGTATTATAGATTTAGTAGTTAAACTAGGCAACATAGACTCATCACTAACACTATTCATGGTTATTTTAGCTATAATCTGATTAACATTATATGCTATCAACATAGCAATCATATGTCGACATTTCCAAGACAGAGATAAAGCTCTCTGAGTTAACTTAAAACCACTAATAAATTTATTAGTATCAAAATACAATAATTTGTCACTATGACAACATGTCAACTGGTGAATAGTACTATTCAACCTGTAAATATAATAATTATCAATATCTGATAAAGTATCAGAGTAGGGGAAAGCACACAACATTAGCTTCCCTATGTTTAACTTGAGTAAGGTGTCTACTCCATCCACTATGTCCTTTCTGGTAATACCAGTACTATTACCTAATAGCAAAACCATTGTGGAATAAGTATCTAGGTTTGTGCTTGCAATTCTTTTAATCATTTGATTGAAACTTATGTTATGATAACTATGATTTGTAAAACTGTGGCTAAGGTAATTAAGTAACATTTTTCCAAAGCCTGAACCTAATTCATCACAAAAGAATATAGACTTATTATTACTGTGTATATTAACACATGGCTCTGCTGGAAGCACCAACACCGGCGGAGACAAGTCAAGCTGAGGCTGAGTAGGTGGTGTTTGGTTGGCACAGCTGCATGACAGGTTATTGGTCAGAGACTCATAACTCTCAGCATTGCACTTCACTAAGTCTAATAGTTCCCCAGCCTCAATCATTCGCTCACCTAGTTGTTGTTGTGACCTCTCATATTTCTCAAAAATATTATTTAGCAAGTGCTCCTTTTGTAGAATATCATTATATAGGAGCTTAATATCAGTATCATACTTTTCCCTACATTCATCTAACTCAATGGTACAACTACTTAAACTTTTTGAAAGGTTAATACGTTCCTTTCTGAGGGAAAGATTTAATTTTAAGAGATTTTGTTTTTTAATTGCTCTCTGTGACCGTTTAATTATTTTCTTAATTTTAATATATTTCTTTAATTTATTGTGACTCATAACAATAGGACATAATGGTATGGTATCGTCACCAGTAAGATCAATTAATTCAGCTGGCTCACACACTGATGTTGACTTACTGCCTACCAATTTATAAAATAGGTTATCGGTGATAGCAACCTGTTCACTTACTTTGACAGACTGTGAAAGAGATAGGGCCTTATGGGCTTCACATAATTTCTGTTTTAGTTCTAAAATTTGGTTCAAAGCCAGTTCGTGTGTATCACTGCACTCATGAAATAATATAAAGATAGATAAAGGTGAATGCTCCAACCAGCTAAATATTATTCGCGCCTTTAAGACATATGTAGTTACAAAATTATAATCATCAAAATCATCAATACAACGCTTTAAGTTCATAAAGCTGTAGGACTTTTTCTGTTTTTTTTTGTTCTTAAGCCTTTATGAACTTGGAGGGTTGTATTGGCGATTTTGATGATTATAATTCTGTAACTACATACGTCTTACAGGCGCGAATAATATTTTAATCAACATACAACCTAGCACTGGCCTGCAAATTGCAAAAAAAACGAGAGCAAGAAATTTTGAATTTCGCGGGCTGGTTGAAGCAGTCACCTTAAATGAACTTACAGGGTTGTATTGATAATTTTTAAATATTATAATTATGTAAATACATTCATGTTATGGTCGCGAATCATATTTTAACCAACATACAACCTTTATTTTTGGGTGGGAAATCATCAAATGACTTCTTCCGCTCTGGGCGGAGCGGGTGTGTCAGACTTTTACTGACTAAAACCCACCCGTGTTTCTTCAGTTGCCTGTATACCAGGGCCGTGGTAAATCTTTCAAACTGATTCGCGACCCTGGCAGGTACCAACAAACACCCTGACAATAGGTCGACTAAAATGTTGTAATTTGTCGTAATTCAAAGATGTTGTATTCGTTTCCATGAGGTGGTGCCTTTATCAAGGTGGAGTCTGGCGAGATGTTCCGCGTGCAGTCGGTGTCGAGCGCGCCGGCCGCGCGCGACGCGCCGCTACAGATAGTCGCGCAGCACGGCAACCTGTTCAAGTGTCTGCTGTGCCAGAAGAGCGGTCAGTACCACACACACACACACACGCACACACACACACACACACACACATACACACACACATATCGCGCGTGACGCGCCGCTGCAGATAGTCGCGCAACACGGCAACCTGTGCAGTCAGTATCACACGCTAATGCACAAACACACACACACACACACACACACCCTCACACACACACACACACACACACACACCTTGCGATCCGTCGCATGCAAATTTGACACCGGTTCACAATTTGTCGGTTTGCCATGGACAGATCTATCGAAAAACAATGCGTTACATTGTAAATGATTTTTGCACAGTTCACAATTTTTGATAGATTATAATCTCGCGAGATACATTGTAATCTAACAGTATTTACAATTTGACGGTGACATATACATACGAAACCTATCAAATATAAACTCACAGAGCTGTTTAGATGATTTTTATCTACAACATCTCGTTCAGTGTCCTTGAATGGGTAAAGTCCCATGTAATAGCGAAACTATTGCCACTGCTCGGGCTCATTAACAGACTGTTCTGCTACGAAGAAATTTCTGACTGGACAATCTAGTTATTATGTTTTCAATAACAGTTTGAACGACATAGGGATAAAACCCTAGCCACCAAAATGTATCAATTACAGTAATTAGTTATCTATTACACCCGACCTTTTATGAATGCTTTAAGTTCAAAGATCCATATTTTTGGCCCATTTGAGAGTCTGAACTCTCAAATGGGCCGAAAATATTGATCTTTCATCACACATTCTATAAACCTTAGTCTATGTCGTCGAAGAATAATACTTGTTAACAATACATTTAATTGTCGAAAAAATAAGCCGAAACGTAAAATAAAAAGAATGATCCAACTAAACTCCTAAATTAACGTAACTTATTTGAAAACAAACAGGTGCCAAGTAAAAGAATGGCAGTTAGATTCATCACTTTTTAACTTCCGATGCAAAAAGAGGGGTGTTATAGGATTGACCACTATGTCTGTTTGTGGCACTGTAGCTCTTAAACCGATGAACAGATTTGGTTGCGGGATTATTTAAATTAAAAAGTTTGGTTTCTAGCGGTGGTTCTTAGACATGTTTTATCAAAATGGGTATAGCTGTTTCGATACGACGATCCTTTGATTAAAATGTTACTTACAAATTCTTATTAGACTGAAAGGGTCAATATGTATATATTTTTTTTACTTTTTAGAGGATTTTGTTTTGGGCGGGGTCTTTAAAATTTTAAATTGTTCAGTTTCTTTTTTCGTCGGTTCCAAACTGGTAATACGTTATTATTCAATCCTGTATTTTATTTACAGATGAAACTTCCTCAAGTGTTGAAGATGCAGATACAATGATGCGGCACTTGAAAACACAGCACGATGCAAGAATATACCTGTGTCGCTTCTGTGGCGCTGTCATGAGGAAACGCACGGAATATGCCACGCATATAGGTATGTATCTGTATTGTAATTAGGCCTATTATCGGTCTCTCTTGAATATCGTAGTTCTGTGGAGCAATGAAAACCAGTTATAAATTATAAATGCTTGTATTTCTGTAGGAGGTTTGTACAAACACTTTTACACGTCAATCATATTTTTGAAACTAGATGAGGTCGGCGTTTCCTATCTGACTACTGTGAGAAGAAAGGCTGAAACTAACTCAGAGATCACAGTCTCTTTTAAAGTCCAGACATAATCGTGGTCACAGAGTGAAGATTGATGCTTATGAATACTAGTGGATTATTATTCCCTCTGCTTTGCTAGATTTGCAGTTTAATGAGTTTAAAGCTAAAGTAAAATCCAACCTTTGTTCAAAGGCATACTATTCTATCAACGACTACTTAAACGATAAGAATAGTTGGTCGCTGTGATCAACTCAAGACAATGTTTATGTTCTTTCAATCCAGAATTAGTCTTCCTACTGACGGTTTATATGGGTAGTTCATATATTTGTTTTTTTTTTTTTTTTTAACTACTTTTATTAGTTTATTTTTATTTTCTTTTCCTTTCATTTATTGTGTATATGTATCATTTGCATCGTATATGTAAGCGGGCACGCCCTTTATGCCTGGAGGCTTTATTAACGTTTTAAGTTCTGTTTACGATTTTGTTTTATTATTTATTTCAGCTTGAGTTTAGTTTTCAATCTTTTGTTGGTATATTGGCGTGTGCTAGCTGACATATGGCGAATAATGTATGTTTTGTTTTATAATATTAATAACTTACACAATACTGTATAGAATCAAGTTCTTCTAACTTAACAGACAGCTGTGCTGCTGGGGAGTTTGTTCCGCCACTTCTTCTTCCCAGCGAAAGCACTAGGAAGTGTCGAAGGGCGGGCGTTTTGGGGGGACTGTCTCATGTAACTTTGACGTTCAAAAAGTGCTGACTCTCAGCCTAGTTTGAATAAATGACTTTTTGATTTGATTTGATTATAACTGCACTTGGGGCTGTCAAAGTCGGTAGATGCGAGTTGTTGAATTAAATCTTGCCAAGATTGTATTCAACCGCCCGCTTCCCTTCATACCTCACCGCTGACGCTTACCAGTAGGGTCAGCACTTCCGTCTGCACTGCACTGTTATTTTTGATAAAATTAATTAAAATATTGAATTATTGTTGCTGAAGCTACCAATAAATAAATAAATAAAAATAAATAAATATCTTAGGACAACCAACACACCGTTATCTGATCCCAAACTAGACAGAGCCTGTACTAAGGCAACCAGACAACTGATAAACATACTTATATATTCCTAAATATTAGGTTGGGGAAAAAGTTTTTTCGCATTATAGTATGTATGAACTTGTAATAAAATCTCTTTGGCTATACTATTTGTATCTGGCTGGTTTTGGTATCATTGAAAGTTTAAATTTAAAAGAACATAATTCCAAATTCAAATTAGGAAAATGTGTGATTTTCATTTGTTTTTCGTACCGTCAAGATGAGTGAATCTAATGAAGAAATTCGATAAATTTTAAAATTTTACTACAAAAAAGGGTAAAAATGCAACGCAAGCCGCGAAAAAAATTTGCGATGTTTATGGACCTAGTGTAGTGTCTGTGAGAGTAGCACAAATTTGGTTTAAGCGTTTTCAATCCGGAAATTTTGATGTCAAAGATGCACGTCGCTCTGGTCGCCCTATTACGGATAAAATGGATGCCATTTTTGAAAAAGTGGAGCAAGATCGGCATACCAGTAGTTACGACGTAGCTGAAGAACTGGAAATTGACCACAAAACAGTTTTGGCGCATTTGAAAAAAAAACTGGGTACACAAAAAAGCTCGACATTTGGGTACCTCACGAGCTCACTGAAAGAAACCTAATGAACCGTGTACTCATTTGTGATTCTTTATTACGACGTAATGAAACCGAACCATTTTTGAAGAAGCTGATATCTGGTGATGAAAAGTAGATCACGTATGACAAGAACGTGCGAAAAAGGTCGTGGTCAAAGGCCTGTCAGGCTTCACAGACTGTGGCGAAACCCGGGTTAACTCGCAACAAGGTGATGCTGTGTGTGTGGTGGGATTGGAAGGGCATTATTCATTATGAGCTGTTACCACCAGGCAGGACCATCGATTCTGAACTCTACTGCGAACAACTGATGAGATTAAAGCAAGAAGTTGAGAGAACGCGGCCGGAATTAATCAACAGAAGGGGTGTGGTTTTTCATCATGATAACGCTAGACCTCACACATCTTTAGCCACCCAACAAAAAATTAAGAGAGTTTGGCTGGGAGGTGTTAATGCATCCGCCGTATAGTCCTGACCTTGCACCTTCAGATTTCCACCTGTTTCGGTCTCTTCAGAATTCTTTAGGCAGTGTCAGGTTAACATCACGAGAGGACTGCCAAAACCACTTGTCGCGGTATTTTGACCAGAAGTCCCAAAATTTCTATAGCAGTGGGATCATGTCCCTACCTACAAGATGCCAAAAAGTTATCGAACAAAATGGTACCTACATACTTTAGTTAAATGTAAATAAACTTTATTAAAAAATGTTTTGAATTTTCTTAAAAAATGCGAAGAAACTTTTTCCCCAACCTATTACATACATATTATAGATAAATTACACCCAAACACAGAACAAATGATGGTGCTCATCACACAAAGATTTGTCCTGGGTGGGAATCGAACCCACGACCTCAGTCTTAGCAGTCAGGGTCACTAACCACTAGACTAACAGGCCAGTCAATGCAGCCATCATGTCAATATTTTGACGTTGACAGGTGCACAATTATGGAAATTGGAATAAATATGCCACCGTATAATAGGGTATTTTCCACTTTTTTAAAAACTATTTAATTTTGAAGACTGTGAAGGAATATTTAACAGAAAAATATTTTTTTTGTAATTAATCTCCATTTTCTGCATTAGAAGTGATTAAAATCTAATTTATTTTCAATGGTTTTAAATTTACCGCTTAAACGCTCCGCACGATGACGTTTACCACGGTGACGTTATCTTTGTGTAAACAAGTTGTAAACAGTATTTCGATCAAGTAATTTCGTATCTCAAATGGATAGAAAATGTTATTACTGGTGTGTGGTGCCTCTGTGTACAAATACTTCTAAAACTGCGCCACATAAACTATTTATACTCCGTAGCACAAAAATCGGGGTTGTTTGCAAAGAAATTTCCAACCATAAAAACATCTACTGTGGGCAGATTTGCACTATCGGCTTTTATAAAACCAGCTTCCATTGTATTTCCATTAATCCATTCCAAAAATCCTAAATATATCCTAAATCCACTCCGAGATTTACAGATCGAGCACAGATCACATACCTTAGTCAAAATTCAATATACACAAAAATGACGTCACACGGTAAACGTCAGCGCACCGAGCGTTTTGGCGGTAAATTCAAAACCATTAAAAATAAATTAGATTTTTTTCACTTCTAACGCGTAAAATGGACATTGATTAGATAAATTTTATTTTTCTGTTGAATATTTCTTCCCAGTCTTCAAAAAGAAACTGTTTTTAAAAAAACGGAAAATACCCTATTGTAAATACCGTTAGATTACAGTTTATCTCGCGAGGTTATTAACTATCGAAAAATTGTGCTCTGCAAAAGACATTTACAATTTAACGCATTATTTTTCGATAGATTATAAATCTGTTCAGGGCAAACCGACAAATTGTGAACAGGTATAAAGACTTGAATACGACGGATCGCATCTTGCGTTAATACTAAATAGCCAAGTAACTGCCATCAGCTCGGAAGTAGCACTCGCGCGCCATTTTTCACAGTTCGATCTAACCTAACCTATAATCTAACGATGTTCATAATGTTACGGTGACAATTACACTCGATAACGAATAAACAAAAAAAAGGCGCCGCGGTGCACATAACGATCAACCAATCAACGCGAGGTGCGTTCCATTGCATGCCATTTCACAATTGGACGGTTTTACTGTGCTTCGATTTATTATAATCTACCGAAAATAATGCGCCGATAAAGCGTCAAATTGTAAGCGGTATGTTCACGTACTTTGTAAGGTTCACAGTCTGACATTTGTGTAGTTCTTTTGTGAAATGTATTGAAAAAACAAGAAGGCAGCGTTAGGCTTGAGCTTCTGGCCACCTGCAAAAATAATTTTATAGCTAAATAACTAAGTTTTTTTTGTGTCTTTCTGTGTGATACCTTTTTTATCGTGTGAAAATCCTCATTGCTGACCTCCACCCCGGGTCGAGAGGAGGGGTCTGTCAGACTCTTACTGACTAAAACCACAAAACCACACGGTGTACTCTAGCTACCTTTAGCCGGGTGCTGGAGTGCACGCTCCTTCGGCTAGGAGTTGGCCCGCATGAGCACATGCGGACCCCTTCACCCTAACGACCACAAATGGTCGCAGATCCTCCAGAGAGAGGAGCGCGCGTAACACGGCGCGCCGCCGTCTCAGGCCTTTCCCTGTTCATGCAACAAACTCTCCAAGTCAGGCATTTTTTTTTTTGTGGGTGGGAAATCAACAAATGAGGTCTCCCGCTCTGGGTGGAGCGGAAGGGCGTGTCAGACTTTTACTGACTTAAATCCACCCGTGTTCCTTCAGTTGCCCATATGCCAAGGCCACGGTATTTCGTTTGAACAAATCTCGCGACCATGGCAGGCTCTGTGTGGATACCTGGGCGAAAAATGATTTTTTTGTGTTGTTTGCCAGCGTCGCACGCACAGGCAGCGCGCGGGTCCCGGCCGGGCGCGCACCGCTGTGCGCAGTGCGGCAAGTGCTACAGCTCGCGCACGCTGCTGGCCGAGCACGCCAACCTGCACTCGGGCGCGCGGCCCTACGCCTGCACGCTGTGCGGGAAGGCCTTCGCCTCCAAGTACACGCACCAGGCGCATCTCAAGACTCACGCGGTGAGTATACCACTACAGGTACTAACACCGCTGTGCGGAGTGCGGCAAGTGCTACAGCTCGCGCACGCTGCTGGCCGAGCACGCCAACCTGCACTCGGGCGCGCGGCCCTACGCCTGCACGCTGTGCGGGAAGGCCTTCGCCTCCAAGTACACGCACCAGGCGCATCTCAAGACTCACGCGGTGAGTATACCACTACAGGTACTAACACCGCTGTGCGGAGTGCGGCAAGTGCTACAGCTCGCGCACGCTGCTGGCCGAGCACGCCAACCTGCACTCGGGCGCGCGGCCCTACGCCTGCACGCTGTGCGGGAAGGCCTTCGCCTCCAAGTACACGCACCAGGCGCATCTCAAGACTCACGCGGTGAGTATACCACTACAGGTACTAACACCGCTGTGCGGAGTGCGGCAAGTGCTACAGCTCGCGCACGCTGCTGGCCGAGCACGCCAACCTGCACTCGGGCGCGCGGCCCTACGCCTGCACGCTGTGCGGGAAGGCCTTCGCCTCCAAGTACACGCACCAGGCGCATCTCAAGACTCACGCGGTGAGTATACCACTACAGGTACTAACACCGCTGTGCGGAGTGCGGCAAGTGCTACAGCTCGCGCACGCTGCTGGCCGAGCACGCCAACCTGCACTCGGGCGCGCGGCCCTACGCCTGCACGCTGTGCGGGAAGGCCTTCGCCTCCAAGTACACGCACCAGGCGCATCTCAAGACTCACGCGGTGAGTATACCACTACAGGTACTAACACCGCTGTGCGGAGTGCGGCAAGTGCTACAGCTCGCGCACGCTGCTGGCCGAGCACGCCAACCTGCACTCGGGCGCGCGGCCCTACGCCTGCACGCTGTGCGGGAAGGCCTTCGCCTCCAAGTACACGCACCAGGCGCATCTCAAGACTCACGCGGTGAGTATACCACTACAGGTACTAACACCGCTGTGCGGAGTGCGGCAAGTGCTACAGCTCGCGCACGCTGCTGGCCGAGCACGCCAACCTGCACTCGGGCGCGCGGCCCTACGCCTGCACGCTGTGCGGGAAGGCCTTCGCCTCCAAGTACACGCACCAGGCGCATCTCAAGACTCACGCGGTGAGTATACCACTACAGGTACTAACACCGCTGTGCGGAGTGCGGCAAGTGCTACAGCTCGCGCACGCTGCTGGCCGAGCACGCCAACCTGCACTCGGGCGCGCGGCCCTACGCCTGCACGCTGTGCGGGAAGGCCTTCGCCTCCAAGTACACGCACCAGGCGCATCTCAAGACTCACGCGGTGAGTATACCACTACAGGTACTAACACCGCTGTGCGGAGTGCGGCAAGTGCTACAGCTCGCGCACGCTGCTGGCCGAGCACGCCAACCTGCACTCGGGCGCGCGGCCCTACGCCTGCACGCTGTGCGGGAAGGCCTTCGCCTCCAAGTACACGCACCAGGCGCATCTCAAGACTCACGCGGTGAGTATACCACTACAGGTACTAACACCGCTGTGCGGAGTGCGGCAAGTGCTACAGCTCGCGCATCTTGATTCCAGTTTCAAAAAGATATGGTGCTATTGGTTATGTTCCTTCAGCTCCATCTCTCTCGCACTGGAATCATGATGATATGACGTCATACTACAGCACCAGAACAGGGTTTGCTTACAGTTTTACCAGAAACCTTTGGAACAAACCGAATGAGTGTATATGTCACCGTAAAATTGTAAATACTGTTAGATTATAATCTAAGTGAAACCGTCAAATTGTGAAATGGTAAACGACGGAACGTAACTATCGCTCTGATTGGTTGAACGTCATGTGCGCCGCCATATTTGTTTGCTGTCGAATGTATATGTCACCGTAAGATTATGAACATCGTTACATTATATATAGGTAAGGTTAGAACTTTGATCAACCGCGTGCGAGCCGAGCGAGCTCTACTTCCAAGTTGATGTCAGTTATTTAGTGTTAGCGCAAGATGATATCCGTCGCATGCAAATTTGATATCGGGTTACAATTTGCCGGTTTGCCATGGACAGATTCATGGTCTGTAAATTTCTGGCGGTTTTGAATATTTTGTAAATGTCCCGCAATCTGGTAGTGTCTTGTGTCGGGTCTTTGAGATCCCTAAAATAGGGTTTAACTATACGATGCATACATTTCGTCTTTTGGGACAGGTTAGCTCTAAGCCGCAATGGCTCTTTCTTCAAAAGGCCTTTTCAGACTATGGCCCTGCATTGTTAGACTTACATAAAATCCTAATAATATAATGTTTGGACTTGTTGAGACCATAACATCTGAGTTGGCTTCGGCATTTCTTCTCAGGGAACAGTCAGTTAGGAAATGCCGGCGCTATCTAGTTTTAAAATATTGACCAGCAAAATATTGACGTGTAAAAGTGTCTTTAAAGAATTACTTACTAAAATTAACATTTCATTTCATATTGAAAGAAAAGAAAGAAAATACGTTTATTTGCGGTAAATATGACGCAAAGACAAACTTAACACAACACAAATATAAAAAAAATAGCTGGGGAAAATATGCGTCAAATCCACGCAAAACGGCCATCGCTCAGCATAATACTGCGACTCTGTGTGAGACAGAGCCCCAGCGCTGGTTTTCAGCGACAGCCGGCGCTGACGTGTTACGTCGGACGGTACAGCAAGTCATGAATAAAAAGAAGTAACAATACTAAATCTTAAAAAATAAATAACAAAATATTAAAGAGTAAAAGAGATACAATTTTAAAACTTAAACAATAAAAAACACATTATTATAAAGTGGCAACATTTCGTTGCAACAGCAATATGACGCACGCGCCGCCAGATATTATTTATCTGTGCCATTCTTATTGCACCTTATTTTCTTTTTTTTTTGTATTGTAAATATACATCTTTACCTGCCCCTTTGTTTGTTCGTCTTGGGTTCGATTTCCAGGTGCTGGTCAAGAATTACTTACTCAAATAATTATTTCATTTCATATTGTACTTTATTAACCAACGAAAAAAAACGGAGGAGGTTATCAATTCGACGCGTATATATATTTTTTTGTTTTTTTCTTATGTATGACCACGCATAACTTTTTAGATAGTAGTCCGATTGTGATAATTCTTTTTTAATTGGAAAGGGTATACTCCGAAGGTGGTCCCATATAAATTTGGAACAAAATCGAACCCTAAGTAAGGGTCGGAAAGCAGAGGATGATTGATTGCTCACTCACTGATTGTAATGTATAACCACGCATAACTTTATACAGAGTAGTCCGATTTTGATCATTCTTTTTTCATTGGATAGGGTATACCTTGCCAAGTATTATCAGTACATTGAAGCCACAAAAAATTATAAAATAAAAACTTTTGAACAAAAAATTAAACCGCTGAAAACACTGAAAAGCAAAAAATAATAAACCTTAAAATTTTGAATCGGCGCTGAAAAATCAATGAACAAAGATCACTCAAAGCGCCGACTCATAACTTTAAGGTTTATTATTTTTTGCTTGTCACTTTTTTCGGCTGTTTAATTTTTTGTTAAAATGTTTTTATTTTTTTATTGTATGCCTTTGCCTTCTCCTTTGTAGAATCTAAGCTTATTACTAAGTGTTATGTAAACTAAATCTATATTATTTCGCTCTCAGGTCCGCCCGCGTCCCTACAAATGCACTCAATGCGGCAAATCGTTCCTCACGCAACAAAATCTGAATCAACATGAGAAAACACATTCAGGAATCAAAGATTTCGTCTGTAATATATGCAGTAAGTATTTTGTCTTTTCTTATCTCTTCAACACATGAGCAGCTTGTAGCTTATAGCATTTTTTTGTATCATGGGTTTGGACAAAATAAACCAGGATTGAAGAATAATTTCAGATATAGTTACTTGCATAAATATCAGTATAGCATAATTAGCTTATACCGTTCCCACTGCTGGGACACAGGCCTCCTCTCAGTGAGAGGGAGTAGGCCATAAACTACCACGCGGGCCCAGCGCGTATTGGTAGATGTCACATGTCTTAGAATGTTTGGTTCTAGGACATGCCGGTTTCCTCTCAATGTTTTTCTTCACCGTTTTGAGAGCAGTGGTGATGAAATAATTTACACAAAGTAGAGCACCTATCGGGGTTCGAACCTACGACCTACAACTCGCTAGTCGCGGCCGTTACCACTGGGTCACCACAGTTTTGTCACTGCCAAAAACCAATATAGCTTATTACAAGGCCTCCCTCAAGCTCCAGCACCTCGATCGGTTCTGTACTTCTGAGGCGTGCACTAGTTCACCAGTCCATCATGTGGGAGGTTTTCCAGTACGCGGTCACTACTCCAGAACCAGTAGCCCCATCAGCCATCTGTTCTGTGAGCAATATGCCCTGCCAACTACCACTTAAATTTGGTCATTCTTCGGGCTATGTCGGTTACCTTAGTTCTCCTATCGATCTCTTAATTTCTGATTCGATCAAAATCAAAATCAAAAGTCATTTATTCAAATTAGGCTGAGGATCAGCACTTTTCGAACGTCAAAATTACAAAAGACAGTCCCCCCAAAACGCCCACCCGTCGCGCACTTCCTAGTGCTTTAGCTGGGAAGAAGAAGTGGCCAACAAACTCCCCAGCAGCACAGCTGTCTGTCCAGTTAGAAGAACTTGATTCTATACAATGGTATATAGTAAAACATTAAGAGACACAAATTAAATTAAATGATTTGCTATATGCCAGCTAGCCAACCCAATATACCAACAAATAAAATGAAAACTATACTCAAGCATAAGCAAAAAAAAAATATGAAGAAACATGGCTGCAAAAATAAATAAACAAAAACCGGCCAAGTGCGAGTCGGACTCGCGCACCGAGGGTTCCGTACAAACCTGCAGGTCATCATCATCATCATTCGTCATCATCGTTTATGAAATTAAATGTTTTTTTTTTAATTTTTATATTTGAGTTGACTGAATGAAAGGTAAATTGTGGTTTACGATTTATGACGTATTAAAAAAAACTACTTACTAGATCTCGTTCAAACCAATTTTCGTTGGTAGTTTTCATGGTAATGTACATCATATATTTTTTTTAGTTTTATCATTCCCTTATTTTAGAAGTTACGGGGGGGGGGGGGGGGGGACACACATTTTACCACTTTGGAAGTGTCTCTCGCGCAAACTATTCAGTTTAGAAAAAAATGATATTAGAAACCTCAATTTCATTTTTAAAGACCTATCCATAGATACCCCACAAGTAAGGGTTTGATTAAATTTTTTTTTTGTGTTTCAGTTCTATGTATGGGGAACCCCAAATATTATTGTTTTAAAAAAAAATGATATTAGAAACCTCAATATCATTTTTGAAGACCTATCCAGAGATATCCCACACGTATGGGTTTGATGAAAAAAAAATTTTTGAGTTTCAATTCTATGTATGGGGAACCCCAAATATTATTGCTTTTTTTCTATTTTTGTGTGAAAATCTTAATGCGGTTCACTGAATACATCCACTTACCAAGTTTCAATAGCACAGCTCTTATAGTTTCGGAGAAAAGTGGCTGTGACATACTCGGACAGACAGACAGACAGACAGACAGACAGACATGGCGAATCTATAAGGGTTCCGTTTTTTGCCATTTGGCAACGGAACCCTAAAAACTGGCATAAAGGGCGTGACAGCTTACATATGCAATGCTGAATGTTCACATAGCTGTGACGACCTGAGTTACAACTCGAGGCCACAAATGATAAACTAGGACCATCGACGTAAAATAAATTAAACAGGTAAGTAATATTAATAATAATATCAACATCAAAGTCAGCAAGACGACCAGTCACCACAAGCAGCACCCGTTCACGAGCATAACGCAAAGATCAGCCATTGCCCCCCTCGCCATATTTGAGGGAAGGGGGCAACCCGACCCCCGACGCTACCGCAAGCATTGACATCTAAGGGAGCATGACGAACTTGCTGCCGGTTGCTCAAGCAAGAATTGAATGATTAATTGTCGAGGTCGCTAGCAAACCACATTATGCAATACTAATAAAATAAAATTGGCATAAACAGGAAAAAAATATGGAAACAATTATATTGAACCTATCACTAGGTACGCTAATACTGGAGAAAGAACATAAACATTGTCTTGAGTTAATCACAGCGACCAACTATTCTTATCATTTAAATAATCGTTGATGGAATAGTACGCCTTTTGACAAAGGTTGGATTTTACTTGAGCTTTAAACGCATTAAAAGGTAATTCTAGTAAAGAAGGTGGTAGCTTGTTGTAAAATGTTATACCAAGCCCAACAAATGAGTTATGCACCTTATGAAGCCGGTGAAAGGGAACACGTAGTTTGTCCTTACTTCTAGTGTTAACAGTGTGAATATCACTGTTTTTAGCGTATAAGTGTATATTTTGCCTAATATATAAGATGTTGGCGAAAATGAATTGTGATGACACCGTAAGAATACCAATATCTTTAAAAAAGTCCCTGAGGGAAACTCTGGCACCTAGCTGGTAAATTGCTCGAACAGCTCGTTTCTGAAGGACAAAAATATTTTGAATATCAGCTGCTGTACCCCACAGTAGAATACCGTAAGACATAACGCTGTGGAAATAACTAAAATAGACTAACCGAGCTGTATCAACGTCAGTATATTGTCTTACTTTTCTGACGGCGTAGGCAGCTGAACTGAGCCTTCCCGCTAGGCTTGAAATATGAGGGCCCCACTGAAGTTTGCCATCCACTGTTATGCCCAGAAAAACTGCCGAGTCTACAGTTTTAAGCACCTCTTTATCTAAGACGATGTTGGGACCTAGATTTCTAACATTCGGTAAGGCGAACTTTACACATTTGGTTTTCTTGGCATTGAGAACTAGGTTATTTGCCGTAAACCAATCGGTAACCATTGAGAGCGCACTGTTCACGTCGTCAAAATGTGGTCTGTTCCTGTCTACTTTAAAAATAAGAGATGTATCATCTGCAAACAGTACAACGTCACAAATACCCTTTAAAAAGAATGGTAAGTCATTGATATACACTAAAAACAAGAATGGGCCGAGTATAGAGCCTTGAGGCACACCTAACTGAACCGGTAGCCCGGCAGATTTTACACCATTAATATCTACACATTGGAACCTATTATGTAAATAAGAATTTATTACGTTTATAGCTTCGTTATGGACACCGTAATGACGTAGTTTACGCAAAAGCGTGTCATGGTGCACGCAATCAAAGGCTTTGGAGTGATCACAGAATACTCCGATAGCATTTTGCGAGTTCTCCCATGCGTTAAAAATGTGTTTCAAGAGAGCAACACCCGCATCTGTAGTTGAACGACCTTTTGTAAAGCCATATTGCTCATTATGAAGGAGGCTATTTAAATTAAAATGTCTTAGCAACTGCTTGAGGATTAACTTTTCAAATATTTTGCTAAATGCAGGTAAGATAGAAATAGGCCTAAAATTAGAAACGTCATTTTTATTACCTGATTTAAATAATGGTATGACTTTGCTACTCTTCATGAGGTCAGGAAAAGTTCCGACATCAACACATTTATTAAAAGTAACAGCTAAATAGGGGGCTACGATGTCTATTATATTACTTAATAGTTTGATGGAAATGCCCCAGAAATCACCAGTGTTTTTAGACTTAAGTGTGTTAAAAACATTAACTACATCCAGAGGCGTTACATGTTCAAAATTGAATAGGCAACTACTTTTTGGCACACTACTATGCAAAAGATTATCAGCTTTAGACGGGGACGAATTTAAGGAGCGAGTCGTAGTTACAGGTATGTTAGCAAAAAACTCATTAAATGCCTGTGCTACGTCAGCTGGCGTATTAACTAATTTGTTGTCGACCAAAATTTCAAGTTGTTTTTCTTGTTTAACCGATTTACCCGTCTCATTGTTAATGATTTTCCAAGTAGTTTTTATTTTATTATTTGAATTTTTAATTTGATCGCTTAAAAATTTGGATTTAGCAAAAGCACTAATCTGTTTAAATAATTTTGAATATTTTTTTACATACTCTAGGAAAGGAGTATCAAACCTGTATTTTTTTAAACCATATAACTCGTAAAGCCTCGCTCTACTTTTGTAAATACCTGGAGTAGCCCATTGGTTAAAGCCAACGGAGGTGCCATTAATGTCAATGGTTTTGGTCTTGAAAGTAGATTTGTACTCTTTTTGCACTACATCAAAGAGGGCTTCATAAATTGCATTAGGATTATCGTGTTCTACTATAGATGGTGCAATTCTGCGAGCTATATTATTTTTAAACTTGGTGCAACGACTAGCTGTATAAGGCCTGCATTCAAGTTTACGCGCCTTTTTAAACAATGGCATAGGGAAACTGGATAGCAAACCACAGTGGTCGGACGTTAAATCAGTTAACACTAATTTATTTTTGGCATCACAACCACTAAATATATTATCAAGACAAGTTGACGAACATGCCGTGATCCTGGTTGGTTCAAAAAACAAGTTAAATAAATTAAATGACCTAAACAGATTGAGACGTCTAATACTTAATGGAGTAACTTCTAGAATATTAATATTAAAATCTCCACATACAACTATACTTTTATTACTTGATTTTAACTTATTGAGTAAATCCTCCATGACTGATTCGAAACAAATGAAATCCCCAGAGGGGGGTCGATAAACGCAAATTATAACGTATCGCTCGAGTTCAACACAAGACAACTCAATAGTGCGCTCAATAGAAAGATTAACTAAATCTAAACGTTGCTTACATTTCAGCTTGTTTGAAACAAGAACTAAAGAACCACCGCGGATGGCCCTTTTTCTCGCAAATGAACTTTGTACAGTAAAATTATCATCATTGATAAACACTACTTCATGTTCTTTCAACCAATGTTCAGTTAAACATAACACCTGAACATCATGATTCTCTATAAATAAGCTTAACTCTAACTCTTTGCCGGACAGACCCTGCATATTTTGATGAACAACATTCAACATATGCGGCTCATCCGTTGTCGCACCTACTAGTTTAAACTACTAGGCGTATCAATAGTAGTGTTAGTATCACTACCAACAGTAAATAAACACGACTTCGACATACTACTTATGTCTGAGTTAATATAAGTACCAACAGTAAATAAACAACACTTCGACATACTACTTATGTCTGAGTTAATATAAGCTAATAGCCTCGCTATTTTATGTCTAAACATAAGGGGCAGATACACTGAGTTCCTTGTTGATTTTAACTTATCAACAAAAATGTTGGTATCAAAAAATATAAGTTTATCATTGTAGTGACTGACCAAAAACTGCATATGATTATTAAGCATATGAATATATTTGTTTTTTCTACTAGATAATTTCTCAAAATATGGAAAAGCACACAAAATAATTTTGTTACAATTAATCTTTAAAATCTCAGTAACACTGTCAGTAATATCATCTTGTTTGACCTGTGAACTATTACCTACAAACACAGTTATGTTGGTATTACAATCATATTGATATCTCATAATTGATGACATTATTTCTGTAAAGGATTTCCCAGGCAAACAATTATTTTGATTAGAAATATTCAACTTGTTACTAACTAATTTTCCTAAACCTCTTCCTATACTATCTGAAAACATAACGGACTGAAAACCAAGATGACTGCAACAAGGGGTAACACTACTAGCTACTGACTGTACCCCTTGAGATTGTTCATGCACAGTATCAGGTATATTTTGAATGGAGATACAGTGCAGACTACTCACAACTTGGGACGGGTCCACCGTTGCCTCAGGCTGGAGGGCATCAAGGTTGGATACCCTTTGACAAGTGCACTGAGTATTATTGAGAGTCAGCAAATCCACTCTGTCTACCAATTCATTTGTAGCAAGGATATGTTCCTTAATTTGGTGCTTAGAGCATATATATTTATTATAAAGTGACTTAAGGGATTCATCAAGAACTTGAATTTCAGACTGTAAGCGCTGAGTGTCTATTTCATATATATTTATGCTATCTTCTAATTTAATTTGATAATTTTTCAATTTGTTGACAAGAGAAACACGTTCTTTCCTTAATTGAATATTTTTGGAATAATGTTTCTGATGTTTCTTGAATTTATTACATTTTTTAATAATTTTATTCAGTCTTGCATATTTTTTAAATTTATTTTGACTTATTTTATGACTACAGTTATGTTTCAGTAAGGAATTCTCGGTAATGTCAATTGTCGTTATAGAGTGTGGGTTACAATTTGTATTAAACAATTCGTTAAACAAATGGTCAGTTTCTTTGGCCTGATTACGTTCTTTATCCTTTTCTAACTGTTGAATTTTGACATTTGCATGGATTAATTCATCCTCTAGGTCCCTAACCTTACATAAAGCCTCCTCATACAAATTACTACAGTTGTTGAAACCATCTGTAACCACCTTTAGTTGATCCCGTTCAGCAACAACACTGAGGTATTGAAGATGTAGGTCTACTAGCTCCTGTTTTAAGCTTGAGTTTTTGTAGACAACTTTCTCGACTTCCTTCTCACTTTCCTCTCTCTCGTCTAATAGCTCTTGACATTTATTTTTGGAAGCCTGTAGTTCGTGAAGGGTCGTTCTCAACTTAAGCTCCAATTCCTGAGCAGCAGCTTTACGGGTCATCACAGGCATGGTTTCAAGAGTAAGTACTGAAAGGATAATTAAAGGAACAGTGAGAACTAATTAGAAAGACAAACAAAGAAATGGAAAGCTAGAAGTGAAAGGGAAAATGGGAGAAATTAAAGATACTAGATAATAGTTAATGTTAGTGGTAATGGTAATGAGATAGGCTGGTGTATCTTATCCAAATGCAACTATTGAGATTAGATTATGTACAAGATATATTGATTTTATTGCCTTAATTTTACTTTTACATAAGTGGGTAGGATGCCTAGATTAAAAGTTTAGTTCTAGTTTTGCATATTTAAAGATTGCAATTTAACTAATAGACTAAGACTGGATAAATGTGTTACTAAGTATAAGTGCCGACTGTATGCTAATTATAAAACAAAATAAACAATACTCCCCGTTTAAATCCGCAGATCGAACATCAGCTGTTCGTGATAGGTTACCGGTATCGACAAGTAACCAAACACTGTGTTTTACTTTGTTAATTTACACGAAAACAATAATCCTTAGTAGTTAGGCAGTTATTTTACATATAGTTCGCGTTTGGAAACTCCAAGCATAGCCCTCTCTATCACCCTTTGGGTGACTTTCAGCCTTCTTATGAGGCTCATTGTCCGTTCCAAAATTATATTTACAAAAATATCTGTCAACATATTTTATTTTCTAAAACAGTCGTTATATTAATTATCTTGTTTATTTTCCAGACAAAGCCTTCAGTACGCAACACAACTTAGAAGTACACGGCGTAGTTCACTCTGGTAACAAGGCTTTTGTATGCACTGTATGTGGGAAAGCGTTCGCCAGGAGGGCTGAGCTGAGGGACCACATGCGGATACACACGGGTATGTACGGAAATATTCTCCAGATTCGCTAAATTCTGCCAGGGTCGCGAGATTTGTTCGAAAGAGTTACCGTGGCCCTGGCACAGGCAACTGAAGGAACACGGGTGGGTTTTAGTCAGTAAAAGTCTCAGAAACCCGCTCCGTCCAGAGCGGGTGACGTCATTTGATGATTTCCCACCCAGAAAAAAAAAGGCTTGTTAAATTATTTCGCGGTTATTACCTGAAATATTAGTTCAAAAATTTTCCTACGGAGGAATCGACAAAACGAAAAAAAATTGTTTTGTTTTCAAACAAGGTATATACCGAGTGACATTTTATAACGTCTTGAAAAAAAATGGGTGTTATAGGTGAACGGAGGAGAAGCCTTTGGCATAGAAATTTTTATAATTTTTATTTTTGAATAACATGTAATCAAATCAAATCAAATCAAAAGTCATTTATTCAAATTAGGCTGAGGATCAGCACTTTTCGAACGTCAAAATTACAAAAGACAGTCCCCCCAAAACGCCCACCGGCGCGCACTTGACATTGATTTAGCAATAAATACTACACATTTAAAGTAACATTTACATACTAGAACAACAAAAACAAGAAATATGGAAAAAAAAAGAAAAAAAAAAGCAATTAAAATCTATCGAAACTCAAATCACACGCACCCTACTCATTGCGCGGCATGTATCAATGATTTCGTAGCTAGTCTACCCTTTGAAGCCGGCCGATAGGCGGCCTCATTGATCTTTCGCAGGCGCACGAGCCGCACGGGCATCCCCGTCCGCCCGCGTCCCGCGCTCCTGTAGTCACCTGCGATGAAGGTCGAGACGATAAAAGATGTCATCCGGTATATAGTATATAAGCTAAAAGTCCTCATAATATGTAGGTACGGTCACCAAAAGGTTCATTTGAAAACCACCGTCAGGCACTAGTAGACTGGCATATATGCTGAACTGGGACTTTTTGGCGCAGCCATCGGTATCTTACTAAACCGCGACCATATCCGACGACCCTGGGTAATAATCTCTTTTGGTGAGTGTAAAAATATGTAGTAACAATAAGTTCCGTTACACTCCAGGCGAGCGGCCGTTCTCGTGCGACATCTGCGGGTCTCGCTTCACGCAGCGCTCCAACCTGCACTCGCACCGGCGCGCGACGCACTTCGACGACAAGCGCTACCACTGCGACCTGTGTCCCAAGAGGTTCAAGAGGAGGAGGTACGTAACAAACTGTTTTGGGAAATAATATTTTCTTTATAGAACACTGCATTCAGATTTTCGGAAAATTAGAGGCCAGTACCATTTTTTTACCATTTATGCACACATAAACAGACAACAGACGAAAAGAAAAATACGTACAAAGGTTTCGCTAGGAGATATATAGAAATCTCGCATATAGAAATCTCTTCCAGCATACCTGCGATAGGAGAGAAGATAAAAAAAGATATAATAGACATCGCTTAGACAACGTGTGTAATAGTAGACGAGAAAACGTAGATTCAAAAATTATACTACATATCATTTAAATATAAAAATATACATACGTACAAACACATACATAATACTTCTAAAATAAATATAACAATAATATAATTTAAATAAAAAATACACTTTCCCTCGTATTTAAAAACGTTTATTCGTCGCATCTCAGCAATAATCAATGTAAAAAATTAACACTTCGCTCGCGACTTCGTCTGCTTGACATTTTGTCCACTGATCTATATATATATATATAGATAATTATTCTTCCTATAGATGTAACACTTTTAGTGCCCAGTCCAAAAAAGAATTATTCAAAAGTAGACTCTATTCACACCTAGCTTATTTTTGTGATTTGCACCCGGTAGGCGGCTGCACGGCATGGTCGCAAGGTACGCAACTATACGTAGGACTCGGATGCGAGTCGTGGGCATGCGAACGAATTACCGTTGGACCCGGGAGCCGGGTGCTGGGCAGTAAAAGTGTTTGTGTGCCTATTACTAGAGAAACAAATGTATTTGAGAATAACTTATCCTTTATACGTCCACTATACACATCAATGAAATAACTAAATTGAAGCATCTCCCCAACAGACTACTGGAGTACCACATAAAGGCGTCTCACACAGGCGAACGGCCACTGAAGTGTGGCATCTGTCTACTGTCGTTCGTGTACCCCGAGCATTACAAGAAGCACGTGCGCATACATAGCGGGGAGAGGCCGTATGTGTGTGAGGTAAATATTTCTATTATATATTTTTTTGGTAGAACGCTAACAGACGATGAGTACAGAACGCTGTACCCCAAGCATTTATGGCGGGGTGGAGTCCCTATAACTTACTTTTTGATTTTTGGAACCCCCCGTTTATGTCACATGTCACTTACTATATTCGACGAAATCCTTCCTATTCAATGCTATATCCTAAACTACTGTAAATATTATATTGTCTTTCCTTTGATGTGGAAACAAGGCGAAAACATCCTACCATCCTACTACAAAGGCAATATTGAGAACACCTTGTTCACAATCAACATTTCTTTGTAAGAAAAGTTTGCTGCATAATAAACATAAAATAAAAAAAATAAACAAAAATAAGCCTTTATTGCTGTTTATCTTTCTTACAATGACTAAAGTGTTTGCTATATCTATGCCTACTTTTCTAAATAAAACTGAACAAATGTAACTGTTAAGCTACATTTTAACATTTAAATTAAACCATCGGCAAACGGTTATTTTTCTTTAACAGCTTGTCTGTCGACAAAGGCCTCCTCTAAAGATTTCCACTTAATCCGATCTTTTGCTACACGACTCCATACCGAAAACAAAATTTAAAAATGCTCTCACAGCTTACAGACAACAAAAATGGCGATGGTATATGTTACGAGAGAGAACAGAAAAATGGACTAAGTTAGTAACAGAATGGTACCCGAGAGGCAATAAAAAGAAATAGAGGTTCGGTATAATAAACATAATCAGCCTATAATGTTCCCACTGCTGGGGTACAGGCCTCCTGTCAATATCTGTATAACAAGACGGGGTCTGCAATCTACCACGTGGGGCCAGTGCGTGCTGATAGATGTCACATGTCTTCGATTTTTTTGTAAAATGCTATTGGAGTTTTCTGTGATCCCTCAAAGCTTTTGATTGCGTTCACCATGACTTGTTTCGACGTTAAATACGTCATTACGGTGTTCAAAACAAAATTCATAGTGTAATAAGTTCTTATTTGACACATTGGAGCGAAACATGATCAAAACATGCGTTGAAATCAGAAACGACCCACTACGACAAAAAGAGTCTAAACAGGATTTATACGACAACGTTTCGGTTCTCTCTAACGTCCTTGGCATTAATATTAAGTCAGACATTAGAGATATTTCTAGGTATAGGATTGACAAACAAAATAATTCCTCTGCGTTGTTCATAGAATTCTGTAACACTCTCATCAAAAGCAGATTTCTAGACTCTGTTAAAAGCTACAACAAGGGAAACCCCAACCAAAAGCTCAATTCAAACAACCTAGGATTCACAGCAAAAGCGGTACCTATCTATATAGCAGAGCAGCTGACAGCACAGTCTAGAAAACTTTTTTACTTGACCAGAAACTTTGCTAAAGCTCATAAATATGATTATTGTTGGATTTCGAATGGCCGTATTCTGTTAAAAAAGGTTCAGGAATCACCTTACATTGTTAATAAAAATGAAGCTCAATTACAACAGTTTTCGAAATTGCCTGAAGTATGACTATTATCAGTATGTTTACTTACATTGCTTTGTCTTTTTTATAATGAACTTTTTTGTAGATTTAGTAAATTTATTATTTGTGTAACTTACCGCTTAAGAAAAACAATAATAATTCTGCATGATAATTTATACATTACATTAATCAAAAACTTAACTGTACACTTCCGTTCACACACTCTAATCTATACACAAAACAACTTATACAGCATCCTAACACTCACCACTACATCTCACAATTATCTTATACTCATCATGCTTTACTGTAATCCATTACTACTGCTATTTTTACCTGTAAACCAAGAATCACTGTTCGAACTGTGCTCTAAATCTTATTTAACTCTATACCTTAACATTCGATCACATAAATTTGTTAAGTGATAACCTTGACGAATTTTCTGTATCTAAATCAGTGCACACCAGAAGACTGTTTATCTACTATAAATTCCCCGGATAGTCACCTGAAAGTTCTCTCTCAAAATATCAGATCAATTAATCGAAACTTTCATGATTTTGAAACACTCATATCCCGTCTTTCTTTCGATTGTGATGTAGCTGTTCTAACGGAGTGTTGGCTTCCTTGTCTAAGTAATGCCACTCTACCCCAGCTCCAAGGTTACTCTCCGATCCACACTACTAAACACCGAAATCAGAGTGACGGAGTAGTCGTGTACGTCAGATCAAATCTTGCATCCACAGTACATGAACCTGAATTTTATGACTCTGCTTCTGGTTTAATCATTGAACTTGCCTCCAACGTTGCTATCCTCTGCGTTTATAGATCCCCCTCTAATGACAGTATTGAAGTCTTTCTCAAATGAAATATTATCTTCCTTATCTGCATTTCAAACTGTAATTATAACAGGTGACATAAATATAAACATCAACATAGACAGCACAACGTCGACTATGAACCAATCGTCGCATGAATACCTAAATTGTCTTTCTCATCACGGGTTTCTACCTGCCCACCACCTTCCGACGAGAGGTAGGAATTGCCTTGACCACACTATTCTAAAAACTAAATTACCCTCTTCTACCTTCATTTTCGACTCCACAATTACGGACCACTTTTCTACCCTCTTTTGTTTAAATTTGAAGCCACCCCGTAGTTTTTCTAATAATACTATCCTCAAGACCGATTTCGCCTCACTCGACAACTCTATGCAAAATTTGGAATTCACGAATATTTTTTCCATGACTGATCCAAACGCTGCTACTGACTGTCTGATCCAAACTCTATCGCAGGAGATTAATATTCATTCAAAATTGAAGCATACAGCAAAACGCAAAAGAATCATTAAACCATGGATTACTCCAGGACTGCTCCGTTGCATGAGGAACAGAGACATTCTACACAAAAGATACAAACAGTCTCCTGATAATGAAATCCTTAAAGCTACCTACACAAGATACAGGAATTTCTGCAACAAGATTCTAAAAAAGGTTAAAAGACAGTTCGATTCAAATGAAATTTCCAAAGCTGGTCGTAATACTAAAATGTTATGGGATACAGTAAAGCGTGTCACAAACACAACTAAAATTACTCACCCTCCTACGGAGTTACTTTACTCCTCGGATACCCCGTCCCAATCTCTTAACGATGTTAATTCATTCTTTGTTAATATAGGGAAAGATCTTGCTGATCGTATTCCAAAAGATGTGGATAGCTGCCTGTCCCAATCCCGGTTTAATACCACAAATAGGTTGAGTTCTTTCGTTCTCTTGGAGACAACTCGAGATGAAGTAGCTTCTATTATTGGATCTCTAAAATCCAATGCTGCAGTGGGCTCTGATGGCATTTCTACAACCTTTATAAAAAGGTACTCAGCTATTCTCGCACCCGTGCTTAGCTATATCATTAACCTATGCCTCGTCTCTGGTACCTTCCCATCTTCGTTCAAAAAGGCCATTATTCATCCCATTTTTAAAGGGGGCGACCGTGCCTCTGTTAATAATTATCGTCCTATTGCGGTGCAGCCAGCTATGTCCAAAATTTTTGAAAGAATTATTAATAACAGACTTACCTCCTACCTTGAAAGCAATCATCTATTGTCAACCAACCAGTTTGGGTTCAGGAAGAAAATATCAACTTCAGACGCAGCCTTAAGACTGATAAATGGAATAGTTGATAATCTAAATCATCGCAAAAAATGTCTCACAGTGTTCATTGATCTTGCAAAGGCGTTTGACACCGTTCCAGTTCCCTGCCTTCTATCTAAACTAGAATGTCTCGGCGTACGTGGTAAACAACTCCAGCTCTTTCATTCATATCTTTCAGGCCGTAGGCAGATAGTCAAAATCGACTGTTGCCTTAGTGATGAGCTGCCTATTTCGTTTGGAGTGCCTCAAGGTAGTGTGCTGGGCCCTACTTTGTTCCTGGTGTTCATAAACGACCTTTGCAACTTGCACATGAGCTCTGGTAACATTGTCTCGTTTGCCGACGATACTGCAATTACCTTTTACGATGAATCCTGGGCTAAACTGAAAGCAACTGCTCAAACTGGATTTGATTTAATATATAGATGGCTTATCTCTCATTCACTCACGCTAAACACAAATAAAACTAAACTCATAACATTTTCTCTAAATTCAACTACGCAACCATTGACACCCATTACTCTAAAAGCTCACACCTGCCAATCCAATTTGGCCTTTTGCAACTGTCCGACAATTTCCTCTACTGACACAACTAAATACCTCGGTATCATCCTAGACAAACACCTGAACTTCAAAGCACACATCACCCACCTCACAGCTCGAGTTCGTAAACTCATATACATTTTTAAAACACTCAGACACATTGCCAGTACTTATGTGATACGCAGCGTGTATCTTGCCATGTGTCAGTCAATCATTTCGTACTGTATTAGTAGTTGGGGTGGAGCAGCAAAAACTATACTCAAACCACTGGAAGTGGCTCAAAGAGCAGTTCTTAAGGTTGCTACTTTTCGGCCAATGCTCTACCCAACCTCTGATCTGTATACAAAATGCAAAGTCCTTACAGTCCGGCAAATATTCATTCCCAAAGTTTTATTACTACAACACACACAAACTCCTTTTACATCAACTCAATCGTCACTTAGGCGAAAGAGCGAAATTTGTAAAGTTCCCTTCACACGCTTTGCTTTCACCAAACGTTTCTTTTACTACCTTGGGCCATTTTTATATAACAGAATCAACAAAACTATCCCTTTACATCAATCCACCTACGAAATGGGCAAGAAACAAATAACGGACTTTGTAACCAGATTGAACTACGACGACACCGAACATCTGCTCTCCTCTCAATCGTAGTGACTTCTCAAAAACCCCGTATTTAAACTAAAACTCCGTCATTTGCTTTACACACACACCACAGCTACATCACAAAACAAACACACACACACACACACACACACACACACACACACACACACACACACACACACACACACACACACACACACACACACACACCATACCTACATCACGAAACACACTATACTAACCCTTAGAATAAGTTAAATTCGTTTGCTCCATATAGTTCTAAGCAGTCTACTAAAATTGTTTGTACTCGTATGGGAACCTGGGCTGGCGAACCTTAATACAGGTTACTATGTAACCTAGCTAGGACGCCAGATTCAAATTATGTAACTTTTAGTCTTTTAAATTTTACCCTACACTGTGACTTATATTTATTGTAACAGACTGTACCTTACTTTTGAAATAAATAAATAATAAAATATTTGTAAAATAGGCACAAATGCGTAAATGTCAATGGAGTGAAAAATATCCCGTGTTATTAGTTCTGTATGGTGTACCTCAAGGCTCAATACAAGGTCCATTGTTATTGTATGCTAATGACTTACAATTCTATTTAAAGGGTAAAGCTTAGGTCAATTTCGTTTATTCATTGTTCATCATTAAAATAAGGTTCTCCAGCAGTAGACGGGTATCTTTTGACGATGGTTTTCTTTACAGATCTGCGGCAAATCGTTCAATTCCCGCGACAATCGCAACACGCATCGGTTCGTGCACAGCGACAAGAAGCCGTACGAGTGCGTCGCGTGCGGCGCCGGATATATGCGCAAACAGCTACTGTACGCGCATATGAACACTAGCGTACGTATATCACTCCTCACTAGAAAGAAACAAGAAGAAAGAAAAAACAACCGACTAAAAAAACACTACAAAGTCACAAATAACTTTAATTTCGGAATTCGGTGTCTTAGGGTCAGTAAGGTTTTTTTGCCACCGACTTCCGAAATTAAAGTTATTTTTGACTTTGTAGTGTTTTGTTTAAGGAAGTCGGTTGTTATTTTTTTTGTAAAAAGTTTTTATTTTTAACTTTTTAGTTATGGTAGATACCCCGCATTAATCTAATCGCGTTATTCGGTCATTTGTCGCGCAAATACTTAATGCAAATTTAAGACTTATATGGTTTTCACATAGATCCCATTGTCCAAATGAAACCAAATTACCAAAGACCATTCGGGAAGCACCAGCTTTCAAATAAAAAAAGAATCATCAAAATCGGTGCACCCAGTCAAAAGTTATGAGGTAACAAACATTTTTTTTTTTTTTTTTTTTAAACAGTGGAATTGATAACCTCCTCCTTTTTTGAAGTCGGTTAAAAACGTTTTTTGCGGCAAACATGACGTCGCCTCCTCTGTGAGATGAAGTATGCCGTAATTCACCACGCTGGTTGTCACACATATTCGAATTCAGTTCTAGGACATTCGTTTTCTCACGATGTTTTCCTTCACCGTTTTGAGAGCAGTGACGTAACTGTGTAAAGCACCTGTGACTGTTCGAACCTACCTGCCAGGGTCGCGAGATTTGTTCGAAATAGTTACCGAACTGAAGGAACATGGGCTTTAATATTCTTTGTAAAGAGTTCTCATTTGATCCATTTACTACCAACACCTCTTCTGCACGCGCTCGGCTGAACACCGACTTTTTTAAAACTATATAGTGTTTATTGTACCTTATATACATAAACTTGTCTATCGTGCTTGTTAGTGATCTTAAAATCTCTATTACTTTTTCTGTTTTTACCCGTGAGAACCTGTAATTGGCTTTATGTTTCTTATACAATTGTTATCCATATGTTATAGCTGTTGGTTCCCTTATGAAAATATAAATAAATAAATACAAAGTCTGACACGTCCTCCCGCCCAGACCGGGAGACGTCATATGATAATTTGCCAACAAAAAAAACGGTTCGAACCTACGGCCACGTACGTCACGGTCGGGCCAGCGCTGCTCTCACACTACTCGAACACGGCTAGGATCAGTACGATATCGTAGTCTATAATTTTGATGAACAGTGAGATGTTGACGTATCTCGCAATCTTTTTCGGAAAACATCGTGCAAAACACCGGTCGATTAAGCTTTGGTTAAATTGAGGCGAAAGCCGTGCTTGTTGGACTAGAAATACTCACACCGATTGCTACAAATAACTTGAATGGAGCTATTGGAAGGGGCCTGAATATTCGCATGAATTTGTAATCATAAAAGTGATCGGTGCATGACTTACCTTGCGGCATTCGCTTCTGTTTGAATAGTCCTTTAATGAAACAAGTTGAGATGATCTAGTTACTCTGATGCGAAACCTAGACGATCAGGAATCATTGTTTTATGAAATCAACGACTGATTTGTTAATTATTTCTTTTGCAGGGACATTTGGCGGAGTCGATAGTAGTCAATCAACCTAGGGTTATCAAAGTTACTGAAAATGTAAGTGGTTTTTTATTTCATCTTAAATTTATTCACAGAAAGACAACTAGAAGCATGATTTTGCACAAGACTTCTTTTTACAACGAAAGAGCATCAAATTCAATAGAAACTGTAGCCCTAGTGTGAGATTCTTTTAACCATTTTGAATTAACGCATCGACCGCGTTCGGCGCTCCGATTGACATTTTACTAATCCAAGGCCAATTGAAAAAAAAAAGAAAAAAAAAACTTACTTTAAAGAAACTTACACTAGGGCTATGAATAAAATTTCCTTCACACGACGATTTCATAGCGGTTCATATGATGGCTCGGCGAGACTATCGCCGCGTTATCTCGTTTGTGGTGAGATTACTCTAAAGGAGATTTTTTTTTAACCGCTTAATGGTTTTGATGTTTGAAATGGGGAAATTGGAACATAGACTTCTATTTATAAGTAAAAGACTATCTTTGAAAATGCACCAGATAAGGTTCCTAATAAGTTGCAGAGGAGACATCAGCGGGCAGTCAACTTAGCTTACTAATAATAAATTGCACGTTAAAAGAGATTGCGTGTAATGTAGAAGTATTGTATTACCCAGTAACTGGGTTATGGAGGTCAGATAGATAGTAGCTCCATGTAGGTATAGTACTGGTATTCATCTGCATTCAGTTAGACTGGGAGCCGACCCCAGGGTGCCCCAAAAAGGCTCGGCAGATGATGTTCACAATGAGAATAAGCAAAAGAGCAGCAGTAGAGTATTACCTTTTCTAATGTCATCATTAAAATGTTATCTGAAACATAGGAATTATTTCGAAATAAATTTTTACTAAGAATTTCCCGAGAATCCTCTAGAACCAAGAATAAAATATAAATAGATTTTTCCCATACATAAACTCAAACAGTAACTTTTCCTATTTTCAGGGCTCGAATCCATCACCAGAAATTACCCACGTAGAAGCGAAAAATAGTAAATTTGATACGGTGAGTATAACTACGAGTTGTTCCGTATGTTGCCGGACGTAAAAAATAGCACTTCACCCTATTTCTTCCCGTGGGTGTCGTAAGAGGCGACTAAGGGAATTACTAGAGAATGGGCAGCAGCGTTCTCTATGCATTTTAGAACCATACTGCGATCGCCAACCCGTCTGCCAAGCGTGACGATTATGGCGAAACCACCCAAACTGGGGGAGGCCTGCTTGGATGTCTTTCAGCTGAAATTATGATAATGAGTGTAATAACTAATATTGTACCATTCAATGATGAAAATTGCCATCGTTTAACCGAAAGACATCCACTGCGTGACATGCGTCTATGTCCAGCAGGACATTCAACAGGACATTGGTACACCTTGTGCGAGCTTTTTGTAAAAAATAAGCTTTCTTGATTATAAGAGGCGATGGTTTCAGACGATTATACTGGGTGTAAGGGACAGCCCTCCACAAACTGGTGGGGTAGATTCAGTATATCATACTAAGATGACCAGTACAAGAAATTATTTCAGGACCGTTCTGGGAATCCAATAAACCTGATTTGTTTTATTTTTTATTTCCTCACACGCAATGCAACTCGGATCAATTCGGAAAGCTGCCTTTGTGCAATCGCCGACGACGAGTTCGATGAACTCTGTAGTTAGACAGGAAGTGAACAGCTGATTTTACGCGTCGTTCGTTAGAGTATTTCAACATCCATTGCTGCTTTTTTTTATTTTAGCCGTATTGTTTACATAAATGGAGTGCTGCTTTCAGAGAATGTAATTTTACATTGAAATAAAACTGAAAAAGCTGAAAAAACGTTAAAAAAATCCTGAGAAAAATACCGGTGGAATATGATTCAAAATAAGGAGCTGAATGCACTCTGTCAGTTTGTGGAGGGCTGTCCCTTACACCCTGTATGTGACAGAATAGACGCAAATTTGAGTGTAGTTTGTTCATAATTGACCACTGAATCGATTTCAGTCACTTTTAATAAAGTTTTTTTTTCACAATACTTAAGTGTTTTGTGATTGTGTGCGTTGTTTTGTCTTTCAAAAACAAAAAAAAAAATGGTCGTTGCGTTATGCTTTCAATTCTGTAATTTAGAGGTATGAGTCGTTGTGTTAATTATGTAACACTATTTACCCGCGAATATTATTAGTAATCGTTGATAATTACACGTTTATAAAACACTACATAGCTTAAAAAAGAAAACGAATTTAAAACTGAAAAATTTGATGTCTGTGACTTAATTATGCGTTTTTTTCTAGATATTTGAAGCTGATGAATTGGAGGCGAGCGTGAAATCTGTCGGTAAGTCTTTCCAAATTTCATTAGTCTTTATTCCATAGACTAATGCAATAACAATATAATGATAACGTTAATCCTGCCAGGGTCGCGAGATTTGTTCGAAAGAGATACCGTGGCCTTGGCGTATGGGCAACCATGGGCATGATTTCCAACTTACATTTTTTTTTTAACGTTAATAACATATAAATTAATACAATTTCAGTGAAAGCAGAAGCAGAAGTGAATCTAGAAGACGCGAAATTCTACATAACGGAGGATAAGAAGTTAATATTACAAGATAGTGGTCAGTATTTCTTTATTTTACCACCAACTATGCTTTCCGGGAGCGATTAAATAGGTGAATGGGAATATTATAGAATATATAGTCTGGCCTAAGTCCAGCAGTGGACGTCTTACGGCTGAAATGATGATGATGATGATGTAGTCTATTCGCGTTAAGAAAAAGCGTGGGGTGCTTAATATCAATTAAAAGGACCCCACGCTTTGTTCCATTATTAACAGACGAAAAAAAAACGGAGGAGGTTATCAATTCGACGCGTATACCGGGTGACATTTTTTAACGTCTTGAAAAAAAAATGGGGGTAATAGGTGAAAAAAATCAATGAAAAAAGCTCACTCAAAGCGCCGACTCATAATTTTAAGGCTTTTAATTTTTTGCTTTTCAGTTATTTCGGTGGTTTAATTTTTTGTTAAAAAATTTTTTTTACGTTTTAGTTCGGTTTTCTATGGAAGTGTGTTTTTTTTTACCTATTATTTACTTTAAACTTTTGGGGGATTTCGAATTTTGTGACGTATGTCAGCGTAGTTTTCGAAGACAATTTTTTTTTTTATCAATCCTGGTAACCCCGGCAAGGATAATGGCACATATTTAAAATTATTGTATTGTCATCGGTCCTTGATAAGTATGCCAAATTTCGAGTTAATCCGAGGTTTTGAAGGGGGTCAAAATCATGTTTAAAGTTTACACGCTTTTATATTAGCTTCAAATGTATGTGCCTATGCACATACATTTGAAGCTAATATAAAAGCGTGTTAATAGTGACGCATCGCTGTCACTCAGCTTAGTCACGCTCCTTGACCAATAAGATCATAGTAAGTTAGAAATTCGTATTCATATTGTCCAGTTGAAGCAAGCTCTTTAGAAAGTACGTTCGAATTGTCGTGTGTAATATAACTGTCGAAATGTGCACACCTCTATAGCCAGAGGCTGAGAGGCGAGATTACAGACATAACGTTATGCTGTGTTATTAAAGGCTGTTTAACGTTCCCACTGCTGGGACACAGGCCTCCTCTTTGTGAAAGAGAAATAGGCTGTAATTCAACATGGGAATATTTTAAAAAGAGTACCATTGATAAGGGCAAAATTGCATCAACATTTCTCAAGTAGGACCTACTAAGCTAATTAATATATTTCTTCTTCCCAGCTAAAGCACTAGGAAGTGTCGAAGGGCGGGTGTTTTGGGGGACTGTCTTATGTAACTTTGACGTTCAAAAAGTGCTGACTCTCAGCCTAGTTTGAATAAATGACTTTTGATTTTGTTTTTTTATTTTTATTTTAATACTTACAGTGAGCCATTACATAGATAAAAATTACATAATTCTGAAACCTCTTATTAAATAAGAATTACATACATAACCTTCCCGCCTTCTTCCCATGGCGGTAGAAGGCGGACAAATAAGAAAGAAATAATTAATGTTTTGATTTTGGCAATTGCTTGATTCTGTACGTCTTTATTTTATTTTTTTCAGATAAAACAACTTTGAACTTAATACAAGAGGGCGATGAGTCCACGCTGCTGACTATACGTAAGTTTAAACAACACAACATTATACAGGGTGTCCGGTAATGAATGGATAACCTCGAAATGTCTTATAGTATAACTTATGGCCGTTCATAAAAGTAAAACAAGGTAAAAAAAATTAGACCTTTCTTTAAAAAAAAATCATATCTTAGGTACTACTTATGATATATTTTGTTTCTTTTTTTTTTCTGAACGGCCATAAGTTATACTATAAGACATTTCAAGGTTATCCATTCATTACCGGACACCCTGTATATAAAAAGAATACTGTTCCCATACATTCTGACCGCGTATGTATTGCAATTTTTATCATGAAACAAGCAGATTTATTTTTTGATAGCCGAACAAAGTATGTGTGACTCACTTCTGCGCCAAAAACGTGCACTATTAATAGCTTTATGTTTTGTTGATTCTTTACTATTAAAATTCCACTTTTTTAAATTGTTAACAACGCTAGTCTTAAAAAAATCCAAATTGTCTTATTGTATATCTGTGGAGAACGTGGTTGATTTCACATTTGTATCTGTATCCTATTTTTTTTTTGTATCTCTTGATGTGAAATTGTTTGTTTTCCCGAATAAATAAAATAAAATAAAATTTCAGCATTAATGAGACAAATGCTGTCTGACGCTAGTTTTTTTTTTTATGTCACAAAGTACGTGTGGGTCACTTTTGACTACCACTGCGCCCATTTCATTAATTCTGTTTTTTTTTTATTCCACAGATAATATAGGAGAGAGAGCCGAGGGCACTATTCTGGAAGCGGTAGATGCCGACCAACTTGGTGAACAGACTGAGGTCAGTAATAACTTTAAGAAGGATATACAGTCATATCGCAAAATTAGTTTAAAGCCAAGCTAATGCGTTCAAGACAGCCTTTGTATTTAAAAAAAAATAGTTTAAAAAAACTAAAAAACACGCTTCCATTGAAAACCAAACTAAAAAGTACAAAATAATGGAAAAAAAGCGTGGGGTGCCTGATATCATTAAAAAAATACCTTAAAAAGCACCCCACACTTTTTTTCCATTATTTTGTACTTTTTAGTTTGGTTTTCAATGGAAGCGTGTTTTTTTAGTTTTTTTTTTAATATTATTTATTTTCTATTTTTTAGGGTGTATCGGTTTTTTGAGACGTATGTAAGCGTAGTTTGAGACGTATGTCAGCATAGTTTGAGACGTATGTCAGCGTAGTTTTCGAAGACAGTTTTTTTTTTGCTGGCCTGGTAACCCTGGCAAGGATAATGGCGTAAATTAGTTTGTGACGTATGTCACCGTAGTTTTCGAAGACAGTTTTTTTTTGCTGTCCTGGTAACCCTGGCAAGGATAATGGGACAAATTTATGAAATTATTGCATTGTCATCGGTCCTTGACAGGTGTGCAAAGTTTGAATGAAATCTGGTCGTTTAAAGTGGGTCAAAATCGTGCTATAAGGAGTCGGTTACAAACAAACATACAAACATACAAATATACAAACATACAAGTGAAGCTAATATAAAGCGTGTAAAAAATGGTTTTAAGGCTGAATTCGTTTCAGCCAAAAGACGTCCACAGCTGGACATAGACTTTCCTAAAAGGGGGTGTTTGCTATAATCGCCACGCTTGGCAGGCGGGTTAGCGATCGCAGTATGAACGTAAAATGCATAGAGAACGGTGCTGCCCATTCTCTAGTTAGTCCCTTAGTTGCCTCGAACGACACCCACGGGAAGAAATGGGATAGTGCTATTATTTACGTCTGGAAATACACGGAACAGCTGAAAAGGCTCGGAAAGGCTGATTTAAATGTTGCGATTTCATCGACAGTGGCGTGCAATATGTTAAAGCAACAATAAAAATCCAAAAGTTAAATTGAGAAATGATTTAATTGTATTATACGCCATAGATAAAATTTTGTAGCGTGTAAAAATTAGGGTTTTTTTCCCACTAGGAACGAGTTCGATCAGATTTGTATACCTAGTTGAAAGTCTTCAGCGATTTTTTTTGCCTATTGATTTACATGATAGCAGGAACAATGACGCACAACCTGTTACAATGGATTCAGTTCATGATTCTGAAGCCACCATTTAATTTAAGATCGGTACCTAATTAATAAAAGTTCTATAAATTTTGAAAACGCGATCTTGCACTTTTCGAGGAAAAATGCTGACGCTTGGGTTTCTAGAATCAAGTGCTGAATTCATGGCTACAACATGCGCGTCGATAACCCTGCTACCCTAAATGTGTTATTAGTGGCTAAAGTCAGAAGATTTTGTTTGTTATTATTATTAGCCATTAATGTCTAACTGCTGGGCGTTTTGTGTTTCAAAACGTCTCCATCATTCAAAAAGTCACTGTAATTTAGACCTTTTTAAATATCTTACATGTCTTTTTAGGGTTCCGTTGCCAAATGGCAAAAAATGGAACCCTTATAGATTCGTCATGTCTGTCTGTCTGTCCGTGTAAGTCACAGCCACTTTTTTCCGAAACTATAAGAGCTATGCTGTTGAAACTTTGTAAGTAGATGTATTCTGAGAACCGCATTAAGATTTTCACACAAAAATAGAAAAAAAAAAAAACAATAATATTTGGGGTTCCCCATACATAGAACTGATACTCAAAAAAATGTTTTTCATCAAACCCATACGCGTGGTGTATCTATGGATAGGTCTTCAAAAATGACATTTAGGTTTCTAAAATATTTTTTTTCTAAACTGAATAGTTTGCACGAGAGACACTTCCAAAGTGGTAAAATGTGTGCCCCCCCCCCCCCCCCCGTAACTTCTAAAATAAGGGAATGATAAAACTAAAAAAAAATATATGATGTACATTACCATGTAAACTTCCACCGAAAATTGGTTTGAACGAGTCAGTAGTTTTTTTTTTAATACGTCATAAATCGTAAGCCGCAATTTACTTTTCATTCAATCAACACAAATATAAAAATTAAAAAAAAAACACATTAATTTCATAAACCTTATGCATAAACCGGGAATACCTACAGGTTTGTACGGAACCCTCGGTGCGCGAGTCCGACTCGCACTTGGCCGGTTTTTTTATTTTGTTACACATTGTATAAAAATATTTTGTTATAATAATATCATATTTTAATATTTCAGATCGTTGCTAATGACGAAAATGGCGGAATGGTGCGTCTAATACAAATTAAACTGCCGGACGGGAACAACGGATGGGTTGCTATAAACCGCTAATAATTACTTAGAAAAACCTGCTCTTTGCACCAACACACAACAATCATGATTATCTACAATGCATGTTCAATGAAACTGATGTTTATTGAGGTTAGCAAAATTTACCTTATAGAAACTTGACTAAGTATATGCTTGATTGAACAAAAACGTCGAAAAAAGCGTATGTAAGGATCGTAGCAAATGGCATTCTCTTGTTTTTGCCTACCGTAATGGGAAAAGGCGTTTATGTATGTACTAGCTTTTGCCAGCGGCTTCGCTCGCGTGGAGGTCGGAAATTATCCCGCGGGAACATACTACCGGGATAAAAAGTACCCTATGTGTTATTCCAGGTTATAAACTATCTGTGTGCCAAATTTCATCTAAATCCGTCCAGTAGTTTTTTCGTGAAAGGGTAACAAACATACACATACACATACATCCATCCTCACAAACTTTCGCATTTATCATATTAGTAGGGTATGCTAGATTTTGTGAAAATTCTGGCACCCGAAATTATGCATGAGGCAAGTTTTGAAGCTAGAATAGTAAGCTAGTAACTCTGACTTTGTGTATACAGCTTTATTTCCAACTCAAACTCATTACAGACATTTGAGTGAGTATGACATAGTACTAAGCTAGTGAAAAAGCTAGTAAGCTAGCTTTTCAAGCTAGTGGTACCTCATCAGATCTTTTCACTGTATGTATGGACTTAGTCACCGGAATGCCAAAATTTACTAGCACCGTGTAAACAGTACCAGCTTGTGTCAAGCCACGATATTATAGTTCTTGCTTGCTATCCTTGCTTTGAAAGACTAGCCTTGTGGATCCCGCGGGTTAATTTTGTAACGTTCGTAAACGATGTGACAGCTTACACTATGTATATTCGTCACTATGGCTGCACGGTTATCCTCAAACTTGATTAAAAAAGGCCTTTTACACGGGCAGCGTATTTAGACTGACTCTGACGTTGAGAATGTATGATTCTTTATGTAAATGGGTAGCTAGGTAGTTAATCCAAACTCCAGCTTTTTCGAAAGCCCTCGCATATGGGCAAATGAAGAAACATGGGTGGGTTTTAGTCAGTAAAAGTCTGACACGCATCTCTCGCTCCGCCCAGAGCGATAATTTGATGATTTCCCACCCACAAAAAAAAGAGCTAGGTAGTTAAAAGTAGCAATTTATTCAATTGAAATAATACTTTATACACACACACACATTTAATATTATTAACTGGCATTTATTGTATTATTAAGTCTGTATTATTATAAATACATAGTCAGAATTCATTGTAAAGTTATGTATTAGTTAATCTACCTATATTAATAATGTTATAAGGAGTTACTTCGGAACTACTGATCCGAAGATCAAAATTTATTCACTGATTGGAAGCTACATTGTTGCCGAGTGTTATAAGTTATATATTATGTTAAAACGAATTTCAAGCAGACGAAGGCACGGGCAGAAGTGTCTAGTGGTTTTTGTAAAAGACTGAAAAAATTGTGGCCACTGCGCTGTTATGCAAGAATTTGGACGTAGGCCGAATGGAGTTTAAAAAAAGTTGGGCTTAGTAGAGTCGTCTTTCTAAATATCTGTTTTTAATATCCGAGTACTGTAACAATTATTTACAATTTTTTATGTATATTTTTTTTTATAAAATCAGCCCATCGTATTGTTTCATATTTTACGATTACTTTGGGCATTACACTACACTATACAATATGTTTCTCTCCCGGAGCGACGCGCGCTTTATTTGTGGTAACCAAGCGTACAATCACGTTGTGAACGCACACACACATCCGTCATCGCCATTGTTTCGTACAGTAGAGAGAGAGGAGAGAGCTCCTGCACTTACACACATATTCACAGCGTGTTTCTACACTTGGGAACCACAAGTAAAGCGCGTTTCGCTTCGTGAGATAAAAATATTGTTGCCCAATGTAATCGTAATAGATGTATATGAAACAATATGGTGGGCTGATTTTAGAATCATAAGATTAATCTTATCGGAGGAATAAACAATGCTATATAAGTTTTGTCGCTTGGATGACGTTAACCAGAGGAACTGTGTATTCGTAAACATTTGTGAAGTTATATTAACCTGTATTTACATGGAGAGACTGCCTATCTGACCTCTAGATCCCAGTTACTGGGTAATACGATACCCTTTGGTAAGACTGGATGTTAGATTTTCGGGCTTCTGTACAACCCGTAACGGCTGTCAAAAGACAGCAGGGACCATCGGCTTAACACGCTTTCCGAGACATAGAGGGATCTTGGTATGTAAAAATGGTCACCCGTCCAAAAACCAACTGCGGGTTAACCTGAACGATCGGTCCGTGCGGCTTTTATTATTTAGCCACAAGCCAAGGAAGCTTCTATACTAATAATATAAAGCTGAAGAGTTTGTTTGGTTGAACGCGATAATCTCAGGAATTACTGGTCCGAATTGAAAAAATCTTTTTTTGTTGGGTAGCCTATTTATTGAGGAAGGCTATGATTAAAAAGAGCGGAGCAGCAACGAAAAATTGACGCAAACTGGCAGGCAATTCGATGCGACGGGAAGGGTCAAGGGAGCAAAAATTTGACGCAGACGAAGTCGCGGGCAGAAGCGCGTTTAATATAAATGTGCATATTCATAAAAACACTTCAAAAAGTAAAGTCAAAGCCAAGTTTTTTACGACTGCTTGTGGTCGGTTCAGTTAATGTTATTGAACTGCAAGAAAAATGTTGTAGCCTGAAGAAAATAATCTTTAAAAATTATGTAATTATTTAATAAGACGCAAAGCGATAATTGTTAAAAATATTGTTATTTGTGTAAATATGATAGTTAATTGTAAATAATATGAAATGTATTATTAAATATATTTTTATTATGGTACAAGTTATTTGTTTTTTTTTTAATGTATAAAATGGTACCTACTTTAGGTATGACAAGTATGAAGGTGAAGAAATTTGAATTTGAAATAATTAGTCCGAAGTATAGATGAAATAGCTTTCTATTTCATTATGTACTAATAGAAAATATTTTGTCTCTTGACATGTTGAATTTAGTAACATAATGTAAAGAAAATTTTGGATATTGTATAAATCCTCGTTCTAATCCTTTTTGATATTATATCGATCCTTTGGAATATACCTTATTATTTTAAAATAACGGTAGGTCCATAGCCCGAAGAATTGCCAAACTTAAGTGACAGTGGGCAGGGCACATTGCTCGTAGAACAGATGGCCGATGGGGCCGAAAGGTTCTGAAGTATCGACCGCGTACTGGAAGACGTAGAGTTGGAAGGCCTCCCACAAGATGGACCGATGACCTTGTGAAGGCCTCAGAACTCCGCTGGATGCGGGAAGCATAAAACCTGTCGAAATAGCGGAGCTTGGGGGAGGCCTATGTCCAGCAGTGGACATCTTTCGGCTGAATGATGAAAGGTAGGTCACTAGGTCTATTTTTATAATGCATGTTAATTATTTTCTCACTTTATCTTTTATATATGGGTACAGTTTCCACCAATCTTAAGGGCGCAAAGGTTAACACTAAAACATCTCTTTTCAAGACCAGATCTGTGCCTCAATAACATTGTAGCATTTTCCTTGGTATTTGGATTCGAAACGTAAGTTGCACCAAGAAATAGAACTAGTGGAGATTCCTTTTCCGCAAATATCACAAAAAGTAGACGTCCTAAGATAAAAATAATGAAATTTCAATCCCCTCCACAAGTAACCTCCAACTGAGGAATTTTCGACCTACAGATTATAAGATGACCTTTGACTTTAACCGTGACCTTTGAAAATGTATCTGGATTGAAACTGTATTTTACCAAATAACCTGCAAGCTGTGCAGTAGTTTTTTCACCAAGCTTATTTAGCACGGAAGCTCAATAATACAGTTTTCTGCGAACCCGACCCCTCTTCCCCTCTTCTTCTTTGTAAGAGAGATCCGTTAATTGCCACTAAAACGCTTTCATTTTAAAAGGAAGCGGCGAGGTAGCCCGCTAAATTCATTTCACGTGTTTGGCGATTTGCAGGTCTATGTATGGGTATATAAAATATCCAACATTTTTCAGCAAAGGTCTCCGTTAAGGTCATCGGTAAATCCTAGGGCAAAATCCAGGCAAGGTGTAAACACTCCCTCAAGAATTTAATAACAAGAGGGAGATAAAATGTAATATTTTTGCCCTAGGACGCCTATTTTAAAAAAAATATTTGCGAAAACTGAAAAAACTATTTCCAATATCTACATTTTAGGACGCAACGTTGACTCCCAGCTTCATAGTCGGTAGCCTCTGAAAAGAGTTTATATTTAAATAAATAAAACAATTTTGGTTTCAATGTTTTCTTATAAGTAATTTAAAAGTAATCAATAAATCTACAATTAACATGATGGGTATGAATGAATTATTTCGTATGTTCAAATATTATAACCATTTAGTGTTAACAGATGCGACACTAATATTTTATATTTTGGCCAGCGAATTTGGCGGCAAATTAAGAAAAATTTACAGCTGTGGCAACATGAAATTCTACCGTAAATATGGCTAAGTTTCCGATGTCGTAGAGCTGTCACTCAAACTTGTGTGATAGTCTCTCAAGATCTAAGTAATGAATGAATGAATGTAAACATGGGGCAAAAAGGTATTTTAAAATAGTTGCAACTGCCAAAATACTATACACAGGTAAATTATCTACAATTTTTATGTTACTACTATTTTTTTACATAGTTATTAACCTACAGACCGACGAAATTAATTGGACAACTTTTGTGACGTCATTCGCAAATATTTGACGGATGATATAATATATCCGTGTGTACTCCACGTAATGCTAGAACGGACAAGTAGACTATAAAACATTCAAACAATAATACGGTAGTGCGTCAAGTGAACTGACGAAGTTACGCCGGACGTATCTACCGTCAGAAGTGCGACTATCCAAAGAGGTTTCCAACTAGAATAGAATAAAGTTTATTGTCTCCAGTGTTACAGGTACTAGTAGGTACACACATACACAAAACTATAATACTGGAAGCAAAAGGTTTAAACGTCAGCATTATGCTTAGGTCCCCCTAGAGGGTTGCTAAGCGCTGGTTTTCAGCTTAAACCCTTGGCTCCTGTTTACAAAAATAAGTTAATTAACTAGTTATCCAATTGACGAGGTCGGCTAGTCAATAAGGTTTTAGTTAATGCTAAATCTAGCACCAACATCTTATGTAAATTAATTAAACTCATTACATTTTAAAACAAATAAAATACAACAATGTACAGATGCCAGCACATAAAGCTACTATAATCTGTCAAATTTCTTTAATAGGTTTTCAACTTTCTCGCTTTATCGTTCAAAATTGATTGGGAAAATTTGACAATTTCGAGTTGCTTGATGTGTGGCGTCTGGACAAGTACAGTTATTAGGAAATTATTTGAATTTGAGACTTAAACATTTGAATTACACCTTAAATACAAAGACAGTGAATATGAGACATAAAGGTAAACTTAACTATGTGATCGCTTTGGTTAGGACGCGGCAGCATTGTCGCACGAACTCGCAACCGCCGTATTCATTTTGTTCGGCGAACCCGAACACGAACAAATACGCGACATAAATGAATATGACGATCGCGGATTCGCGCAACCGATCGCTTTGGTTATGCCGCGGGTAAGATAAATCCTAAAGATTATCTTTTTCACACGATATACGTCGATTGATAAAATATAGGTTCTTAAAACAAAAACTGCCGATCGACGTTGACTAAACTCATTTCTCAAGATTGATGACAACACCTTGAAGGTGAGATCTGACTACGGTCGATCGCCTTATGACGTTCCCACTGCTGGGACACAAGTCTCCTTTCTGTCAGAGTGGATTGTGATGCAAAATACTCTTTCATCACTTACGTACATTTATTTCTCTATGAACCATCTGTCCATTGTACACACGGCTACATATCAAGCTGTATGGTTCCAGTTTAAGCTGAACTCTCATTATACGGAAATCCCATACAATGTGAGATCAGTTTATACTGGACATGCATAGCTTGATATGTAGGCGTGTGTACACTACAGATGGGCTACAACGCGCTTTTTGTATTGAAACGCGTTGTGCTGCAGTCAGACGCGGCTCTTATGTGCACTTGCCTTTATAGTAAAAAGGTCTCTAATAAAAATGAGATGGTTTTATAAATATAAACTTAACCATACTAAAGACTTATTACAATTAGATCACAAACTTAAAATTCAAAAGCATATAATATAAAAATATTAATAATTGGAATAGCAGTTATGGTACGAACATTTTTTTTTACGCGAATTAACAAATTATGTTAATTAATTTTCAAGAACAGTGTGAGTATTTTAATAACAGAATTTTTTTCTTGAAAAAAAAAAAAAAAAACATACAAATTATAAATTTAAATATGAGACGCAGATTTATGAGGCAGTAATACATTAACACAAAATACTTAATTCAAGAATAAAATGCATTTTAAAGAGTGAAATATAAATACGTACCTACTTACTTATATTAAAAAAAAAGGTTTAAGAAAATAAACTGAATATCAATAGTATTAGTAACAAAATATAAAATTTTACAGAATATTACAATGAATATTTTTGAAAATAAAAATAATAATATAAACATTAAACTACGAATTTATCGATACCTATACGTATATTTTTTGGTTACATGCGCATTTATTTTAAAAATACTACAATACGAATGATTTTAGTATCATTACAATGCAATAATTTTAAATTCTTGTAATTAAATCTTTACACAGCGTGGTAATTTCAGATGGTTAACTTTAAAAGTTATTGTCTTCGAAGAACTATCACACGAGGATAATAATTTACCTACTACTTACTGTAAACACCTTGGGAATAACATTTGTTTTATTGAATGATTCAATTATTTCATATTGGTCGTGATGATGACGGCAAATATAGGTTCAATACATGGAATATGTTATGATCATTTGTAGAATGCATAATATACAAGGTGCCCCTTGTGCACTTATTATGGCGTATAAGGAACGCTAAAACTATCTGACCAGAGAAGCGACGCCATAATATAGGATGCTGCACTGGCTCACCTAACTCAAATGGGTAATACAGCACAAACACTGAAAGCAACCAGTTTTTTTTTTTATATCACAGTCGAGTGAAAAATTTGCTTCAAATGCTACGGCTATACTGTCGTGTTATCGTCAATTGCAACCAGTGCTCTCTCTCTGTCGCACATAGCACGACGTCTCGATGTACATCAGAGAGAGCGCTACTCGATGTTCGCGATAACGCGATAATGTAGCCGTAGCGAATAGAACGGAGGATCTCAAATCTAAATTACTAGCCATAGACACGGAGGTTGGCATATGCATAAAAAAGAGGTTCCATTATCATAAACTTTTCTGTATTGTTGAATTCGTCACATTCAAAAGTGTCAATGTCAGAAAAAGGGTTATCGCTGTAAGAAACTTGTATATGAGGTTCGAGACATTACAATAATACCGAAAACGCATTTTGTGTAATTTACTTGAATCGGGAAAATCGGATTTAAGTTTCGGATTTCCCAATCCGAAACTTGCGAAATGCGTTTACCGACCCCAAATATATTGGGATAAAGAGAATATTTATTGACTCGGAAGCAAGTTCACCGGGACTAGTCACACTTATTCGGCTCTATTCAGCTTTTGTCCATAGAAAATAACGATTTTGTTTGGAGACGCGTACGCGTCCGTTCAGATTAACGGATGCCCTAAACAAAGTCCCTATAGGACATATTCGCTCAGCCATAAAGTGAAGAATATCTTAGTAACAAAGACGCAATACTAGTGTTAGGCGCAGGAACAGGCGAAGGAACATTTAATACCGCCGCTGCAAGGGTTGTGGCTGGACCACCTGCGAGGTGCCCTTTTCGTCGCTGGAAGACCTACTCACCTACCTGCCTGACACCGGTCACCTACGACTTGGGAACTACCAGGATAGTGGTTTTCTTTAGGCGGGCTAAAATTACATACGCGCTCGATATTAAGGTGAATGCCTAGATAGCCCTCGCCATACATTTTTCAGGTGTGGAAATCTCGGTAAATAAACAGTTTCTGCAGAATAAAAGCAACTGTAATGAGACTTTATAATGTATTATGTTCGCGTATAGCCCAAATTTTATAAAAAAAACAGTATTTCTAGGAGAATTAGACCGAATAAAAAACGAAAAATCTTTACATGTGTGAGTGACCTGAATCGCGCCATCTGACAGAAATTTATAGAACCACTGAGAAAGTTGGTTGCTGTTGTGTTACGAGTTTACGATTAGTAAACATTCATAATAGATGGCGCTGTTTGATATTCGAACATTTTAAAAGAATTTATCTTTTAAATTCGATAATGCGACGTTGCCATTCTAGAGGCAGCGCGCGCACACCGCGTTGTTGCCATACCGTCAATGCGTGATTACTTGAGTCTTGAAAACTTGCGAATCGTTTCCAGAATATTGTGTTTCTAGCAAGTTAGCGCCGGGCGCGCGGGTTTGCCCGCGGAGTTAACATTTTATGATTGATAAAATGTTTTTTATTATGGAATGAGAAAGAATGCTTTACATAAAGTGAAAAAAATATCTCTGCGATCTGCCCTTGGTTCACACAGATACAATACTAATGTAATTATTGTATTATCTAGTTTAAATATGTAGTAAGTAGTTACTAGTACACGACTTTCCAGATTTAAAAATCTTTTTAATGTATGTAAGTAGGTACTGATAACATTCTGATACGCTTAGGTACTAATCCATTGGTTTGGGTTGAATAAAATCAGAGAATAGAATTTGATGTATAAGTAAGTTATAACTAAATCAGGCGATCAGCGAAGCTACCTACACAATGGTGAAACGTAGGTACTACGTACATCTATTGATTGAATCATATTTATTCTTCTATTCTTTTATAATTCATGTGAAACCAGCAAGATTAGTGAATACACAGACAAACCACTTTGATTTTTCATAATTGCTTATTTTACTAGTATTATTAGCACACACAAAATGCGTCAAGCAGGGTTGCCAACTTTATTTTTTAGAAGATCGTACCATACATTTTAAAAGATCGTACTTTGCTAAGAATTCAAAAATAAAAATAGTACGCATTGAAATTTCAATAAAATAAATGGTAAACAAATGTGGTGGGTGTTACTATAACTTCAACGCAAAATTTAACATTTTGGTATAATATTTAAGAATCTGGACACCAATTTAGCAACTAAACTTTACGACGAGGTTTTTTTATTAAAGAAAAGGGGCTCGGAAGAGACTTTGTCATGAAATCCACACGAAACAATAAACACCAGTATCATTAGAACTTAAAACGAGATATTTACCATGTTTATTATTACTTAAAAAAAAACTGTGCTACCTACTACTGAGAACCATTCAAATGAGTGCCATCCGTGAAACAGTTTTCATCAGGGCTTGTTAACGTTACCAAATTCACACTATAAGTATCGTTAAGTAACGTTATTTTCATAAAGTTAATATTTTAACGGTAAAACGGGTAACGATACTTTGGTATCGAATCTATAAAATAACGTTACCAATTAACGTTACTAGTATCGATACTTTTACATACATACATACATAGAATCACGCCTTTTTCCCATGGGGGTAGGCAGAAACCACGGAACGCCACCTGCTACGATCTCTACACACTTCTTTTGCCTCGTTTAGGTTCATAAAATTGGTCATACACACACGCCGGTTGCGAGTACTACGCACCTGACCTTTCTGAAGAATATCACTAATAAGGTCCCTATATGTCCTCCTAGGGCGTCCCCTCCCGGTGTTTCCACTCACATCTGCCTTGTAAATACCTTTTGTGAGCCGACCTTCATTCATCCTCTCAACATGACCAAACCATCTAAGCATACTTTTTTCAATTTTTGTCACTACATCTTCTTTTACACCACACCGTTCTCTTATCACATCGTTACCTAATGAGTTGTTGTCAACCTGCGCAACCTAAGCGGCACGCCATGGGCGGCGGCGCTCTACGGCAACATCGCCAATCAAACGGTGCAAATGCAACTTCAATAATGTAGACGAAAGAAAGAGATGAAAGAAAATAAATAAAAAATTAACGGTACTCAGTTACCGGTAAAACGTATGCCAAGTATCGTTACCAAGCATTACGTGACCTCTACTAATAACGTTATCTTCGTCCGATGAAAGTAACGATACCAAATTTTTAACGTTATTCAAAGCCCTGGTTTTTATTCAAAAGTGAAGCGTTTTTGTGTTTTATTGACGGTAAGTGTTATTTTTATGTGCAATGAATGATTTTCAAGGTGATATAGAGTATTATTATAATGGTAATTAATTACCCTTAAAACTTTACAAAAGTGTAAGATTTAGAAGATGAAATACAAAATCAAACGTTAGCAACACTCGTTGATTGTCGTCACATGACATACTACAAATTTCAGATATTCTCTCTGAAAACAACAGCTTGATGGTGGTGTTATTTCTGTTTCTTGAAACATTTCATAAATAAGATACATTTGCTGTTGTTTGTAATTATTCTTTTTGATTTCAGATTGAATTGCAACTGAACTGCCTAAGATGAACCCGACTAATAAACTTGCATAAATGTATACGACATGTGTATTCAGGACCGCGAAAATCACGGAAAAAAGTGCAAGCTGTATTGAAAAGACATCATGGAAGTTCTTTTAGTGATCTATAGTGAGTAAATTAGATTCCCATAAGATTTCGAATCAGATTTACGTGAGTGGAGGTTATTTGATACTCGTTGGTTCGTGTTGTAGTCTTCGTTTACAGCCATTTTTCCTTGCAGCCGAAAGCAAGCGAAGGAACAACAAGCATGCAAGCATGGCGTAACAAGAAACAGAAGGTAGTGGAAGAAACCGCGGTTTGCCCTGTTGTATTTAGGTACCTACAGACCTATCAATATTTTTCTGTCTCTCAACACTGTTTTTTTAACATATCTTTTATTTCAGTCCACATTCAACTCAAGATCGTCATCAGCTGTCCAACCTTTCGACAGCTTAAGATACGCCCTAAACCTATTCGCGTGGTATACCAGAAATTCGATACGAAGCCATAGCCTGCAGCTCTAGCTTCAATACAGTTGAATCTGTTACAGAGCAAGTAGAGACTGTTGATTTTGATTGGCCACAACCCGATTCAGAGACTGAAGCTTATCAACTAACTGTGGAAAGAACATCAAGTGACAACTTATCAGGTTTGGTAGGGTACCGTATTGTTGACTTGAAGAAGGTCATATGGTCACAACTTTGATTCTTCATCTGGAATGGTAAGTCCCAACTTGATACCATATTTTTGTGTTCATTACATTAGTACGCTTTTGCTTGTTTGTTGTGATGAAGTTTATGTTTGACAATACCAAAGTACAACATATTTTACACAATGTTCAGTGTAACAAATATCATTATTTCTTGGTATGTATGTATAAAAATAATGTATTTCTTGGATTGTTTCTTTTTAACAGCTATTATTATTTTGATTCTAGGTCCAGGGTCAATTGCGAATTACCAAAATGAATAAATGTTACTTCATTTGCTTTATATCTGTCACCCAACCATTGACTGTCATAGAAGTTAACCGGGATGAGGAAGTTATCAACGCTATGATGCCGAAGTTGGTAACATTTTTTAAAACGTGTACTGCCAGAAATTATATTGAGAAGAGTTGAGAAAAATGCTAAATGTCTAGACATCAAGGAATTAAAAGGTATAAAAATATAAGTCTTACTCATTTCCTAACTTATTCCGCAGGTCTCTGAGGTGTGGGTTCAGTAAGAATAGTCTAACAAAACTGTGTAAATTCATTTGTTGCAGCGAAAACTGCGTCTTCCAGCATTTGATTCAGATCGCACGGAAATTATATAAATGGAAGTAAAAAGTGACAAGCAGAAGACTGATACGGCGCGGCGGCGGCGGCGACTGCAAAAAGTAGCGCGTAGAAAAGAAGATATTTTATTATAATATTTATAAGTATCTTTGTATGGTGGTACGAGTCGATGGTTCGAATCCAAGCCGGCACTTTGCTGAGTGTAAATTATTTCATCACCACAGTTCAGAGGAGGCCTGAGTCTCAGCAGTGGGAACATTATAGAATAATTAATAAGCTATTTTTGCACGTAGCGATGTATAGTTTGTGTTATTTTGTTAGTTCATAAGATTTTTCTGTGTAGATAAGTTTCACTCATGTATTTAGGTACCAGCCTAACAATTCAATTGTAAAAGAATATTTATTGCAGTTCAAAATTGTATCATAAGTAGGTATTCTTGAAACATTAATAAATGTTATGGTTAGCTAGCAACCCCTTTGTGTTGTTATGTAAGATACATGTGCCGTTATATATAGTTACGTATGATGTTATTTATATTGTAATCTACATACATAATTCTTTCTAATACTAAATTCAAAATCATAATTGTAAATATCAAAATATTTAAAAAAGTATGTTATCTTTGTATGGTGGTATGACTCGATGGTTTGAATCCAAACGGAAACTATCTAAGTAAATGTAGTGAGAGTAAATAAAACATTATTTTTATGAAAATATTAACCCCTTTTTACTAAATAAATATTATTAATTTATAGTAGGGTACAATAAAAAGCTTTACAATGTAATAAATAGTCTTTTATTTATTTAGTACACGTCACTATTTACACTTCCATTCCTTCTTCTGCCTTACATTTCTTCCCGTGGGTGTCGTAAAAGGCGACTAAGGGATTTACTAGAGAATGGGCAGCAGCGTTCTCTATGCATTTTACCATCACACTGCGATCGCCAACCCGCTTGCCAAGCGTGGTGATTATGGCAAAGCCCCCCAAATAGGGGGAGGCCTATATCCAGCAGTGGACGTCTTGCGGCTGAGATGATGACTATTTACACATTACAATTTAGGTTCAGTCACATTACTACAACTTATAGGGACAGTGTACCTATATTAATTTCATTTTAAACTGTTTGAATAAAACGACATCTAGTGGTGTCGAAAGTTACTACTATTTACTTTGCATGTGTGTGTAAAGAGTAAAGTCAAGCGGCTAAATCTTTAGAATGTACAAATCTTTGTATGAGACCAGTTAACAAGCACAGTGACTATCTAAAAAAATCAAGTTAATGCCCTAGGTTTCGCATATAATAAAGTTATCTATTAAAGATTTCTAAGTTAGGCGTAAAAATTGAAAATGTTCCAAATTGTGGATCTAGCGCCATCTAGCGACAAAATGGCATCTGAGATAATCATCCATCCACCTTAAGAACTCACGCCAGCCTTCCGCTGGAGCTAGCTAAACTTTATATTGTGTAATTTTTATACACCACATTAGACAAACAGACTTAGTTAAATATTACTGTGAAAAATTTGTATAAAAAACACCACGAACTTGCTATCAGAGGGAACGGTTTAAATTTGAAAAAATATCTCATTCTAACATAATACGTATTTAGCTAAAGACTTTATTCATATCTATCTGTGATACTAACGCTTGCCGCAACAATTCAATCAAAATGAAATAGTGCTTCAAGTTGCAGATAATTATATTCGCTTCGCAGTGAAAGTGTTCGGACTTATATATTGTTGTGTTTATTCGCTACGTTGTGTTCCCACTGGGTACGAAATGTAACGGCTGTGATGCCGATTTTAACGATGAGGTGTATATGGAGTGTTCCCAAGGAAAGTGTTAGAAGCTATATCGTCTAAAATGTCAGGCGGTGACGCTGGTGAACGCTTCTAAAGCATCGGAGGGTACCACTCGACTTTCATTCGCTGTTCTCAGCACATTACACAGTAGTTAAGAGAAGTCTTGAGCCCCGGGTTCGTAAACAAGCTATCTAATAAGGGACAATCAGTGTTCCTTTCGGCTCTAAATGAATGCATCTTTTTTTGTGGCTGTTTCGACTGCTCGGTCATAGTGTCGTAGAAGGAAAACGACTACGTCTACATTACGAAGGAATTTGTAAAACACTAACAGTGAAAGCCGCAAATTCACCGCGCCGCGCTGTATTTATGTATCTATTATTTAGAATATAAACATCTGTTTAGCAATTTTAGCACATCGTATGTTTACACCATTGATCTACCCATTTTATGTCCAGACTTATCACTGTCCATTCCATGGTTGCCTGGAAGAGATCGCATAAAGCGATAAGGCCGCCCATTGTATATTTTGTAGTCATTATAATGTTTTTTTTTGTTTTGTATTTTAATGGTGTACAATAAAGTATATATAAATAAATAAATAGGTTTAACCATGGCCGCGCGGTCGGGAAGCCCTAATGTTTGTACTTCACGACCTACAGAACGTAAAAGCTATGGCCGCGCGGTCGGTACATGGAGAACCGAAGTTCTGTTAGGACTTTCTTCTTACTATCTACATTTTCTACGAAAGCGTATCAGTGGTTAGTTGCTGATGACCTCGACATATTCTGTTGCACTTTGGGTGACTTTGATAGACCTATAAAATTTGCTATGGTACTTGACAAGTAGTGAACCTATTTAATTTTTAAGTGTACTACAATGTCGCAGTGGGTCTAGTCTGTAAGGATAATATTGTATGTTTGTAGTGAATAAATAAATAAAAAATTCGTTCGGAATTATGGTACGCATTTGGGCTACGTGTTAGAGCTGAGATTGGAAGTTCTTCAAGATTTGATGAACTCCATGATGCACAAATAAATATAGATGTACAGGTATGACTTACAGAATTATTTCCTAATATCCAATAAATACTTATGATTTTCTTGAATATTTTGGTTTTTGGTAGGTCCCTTGTAGTCATGGATTTGATTTGGTAGTAATGCCTTTTGTTTGAGTCAAACAAAAATAACAATCACTTACATGATCCTTTGGTTCCGTCCAAATCATTGGTATAGCAAATGGCAAATGTCTAGGTTCTTGTTTAGCCCAACCAAATAAGAGTCTCACACACGTTACACAACATTTATGTGTAACTCAGGGTTTGTCAGGAAAAGCAAAATAGTCTAAATAGCACTGTTCAATTAGTGATGTGAAATTTCGACACTGAGATGTAGTTAATTCTCCACACACATAACAAAAACTGTCCGGGTTTTCAAACACTTTCGTGGCATATTTACGATCTAACTAACGTAAATAAATTGTAATTTGGCAAACACAATAGTTACACAGTTGACTAAATGCAGTTATTTAAACAAAAAAAAAGTATATGAGGACAGAAATGAATATGTAGCTTTCATAAGAAAACTGAATGTGATAGAAACAAAACTGTTATATATTTTTCATGAGAGTACACCAACATAAACAAAAATCATTACAAAGTTCGTGTGACAAAAACAGTGTTTACCAGAGTTCCATGTGAAATTACCACCCTGTCTAATGTATCTACTTAAAATTTTATTCGGTTTTTTTAGATTTTAGGCACATTATATTTTATGCAATGGCAATCGTTCCAATTATTTTTTATTTTCATAAGTTCAGACTAAAACTAACCAACGTTTTTAGAACTTATTTATTCTTGTTACACTTTTTTTGATTAATATGGATTTTTTATAAAAAATGAGAAAGCTGATAAGAGTATATAAATGCATTTAATATTAAAGAAATTGATATTTCGAGTTTGAAACCTGAAGATTCGGTGTTAGATTCCTTTTAACCATTGAGTATTCACACTTCCAAAATGTTGATCTAAAAAAAATGTTTACAAAAAAAGCTACAAAACTATCAGACGTAACATAAAAATAGGTCGAAAAATAATATTCAAAAACGGTCAAATGTATATTGGAATGGCCCACTAATAGTATGGGAAAGATAGTGCTCGATTTTTGCGTTAAATTTTATTCTATTTAATAAATATGAAATGTTTGTTGGTAAGCGTTTTACTTGAGAACGGCTGGACCGATTTGGGCATTTTTCGTTTTATAATATTCGTGTTTGCAGTTTGCCAAAGAGCGATGGAACGCAGTATTCTGGGTGTAAAAGGACAAGACAAAATTCGGAACACCACGCTGCGTTCCAGAACGGGTATAACAGACGTAGGGAAAAAGGCTGCCAGGCTCAAATGGTATTGGGCGGGTCATATTAGCCGTATGCAAGATTAGCGCTGGGCAAAGATCTCTACACAATGGGTGCCTGAAGATGGACGGTAAACAGTTGCCGGAAAATTGGGGAAAACTGGAAATGCATTTCCTATGACAATTTTATATGAGTTGAAATTTTGGCACCCAAGCCAAGGGGGAATCAGCCTGTCAAAATTGTAATAGATAAGTATCGTAAAAAAAAGGTAATTTCATATCGCACCCAAGCTTTATGACATGGTTTTTAGGATCATCTTCAACCCAAAAAAAAAACATTGTCAACAGAGCTTATTAAACTATGGGTAAAGAAGTCAAAGGAACCATGACCTTACAATTTGAGGGAAAAGATAACGGTTTTTTATTTGGGGTGGGGGGGGTGGCGGATTTGGACTGGTGGGCGGGCGTTTTACTTCCTTATGTAACTTTGACGTTCAAAAAGTGCTGACTCTCAGCCTAGTTTGAATTTATGTCTTTTGATTTTGTAGAACTTTGAATTTATACTTTTTAATTTTATAAATAAGTTTTAATAATAGGCACCCTTTGTATATTTTATTTTACTTTTTTACGAATGGCAGTCGACTAGATGTTTAAAAAAAAAAAAATTGTACAACTTAAAACCAAACTAACTACTTGTAAAAAGAACTGTATTTCAATCGCTGTAAGGTTCTTATTACAGAAACAGCATCGATGGTTTAAATCATATACCTAAAAACCTAAAATGCGACCACCTATGACCATAGACACAATATCATTTGAGATCTATATTTTATTTCTATCCATAGATAAGTTGCATTAAAACTTATCTACTTAACACAATGCCATATTTCAATGGGCGTCAATGGGTTCAATCATTTCAAAAGCGCCTCCGTTTATAGCAGAATCGATGGTTTTATTTTTATAACGGAGTTTTTTTCAATCACAACAATGTAAGTAATAAAAATAAATTTAATTAAACCAAGAATACACAAGCTAACTGCACAAACCACTCTTTCACCATACCTTTATAATATACTAATTATAAGAACTAGGGGGCCCAGTGGCAACGGCTGCGACTTACGAGTAGTTATAATAGGACATTCATACGAATGCTTGCATGATAACAAGATTAATTGCATGTGCGTCAAGCTGGAATATGTTACCTCATTTAAATATCTGGGTCTTAGTATAGATAGGAATTTTAATTGGAAAACGCATGTAACTGATATTTGTAATAGACTGAGATCTGTACAAGGGAAATTCTATCAACTGAGACCGAGCGCTTCTCGCCATCAAACTGTACAATTTGGCGAGGGAATTATGAAAAAATAACTTTGTTTTTTGTGAGGGTAAATAAAAAAAAACACGGCCCACTCCCTCTCACCGAGAGGAGGCCCGTGTCCCAGCAGTGGGAACAATATAGGCTGCTGATGATGAAGAACTATCTGGAATTTTTAAGCGGAGTCTGTATTTGTGCTCGGTTGATGGCCCCCTTTAACATGGGACCTGAATATAGCTGGCGAAATGTGTGTACTGTAGGTAGGGTTGCCAGGTCATAAAACCGAAAAGCCGGACAGACCTGTCAGTTTAGCCGGACATTTGGGTAAAAAGGCCGGACATCTTTAATTATGTAGTCTTAAAAAAAAAAAACTAAACATAAGACTAATGAACTAAATACCTACATTTTAAAATATTTGTAACATAAAAGAATTCATATTTTTTGGTTGGCAGACACGTCCTATAAAAGTTGATTTTCCTTTAAAATTGAGTAGTAATAACGCGGCGAGGACAGTGCTAGTTCGCTCGTTTGCGCTAGCGATACAAGATGAGGCGGGTGAAGATAAAAATGATCATATCTAAAAAGCCTAACAAAAAGGCGGACGGCCAGACAACATCTAATTTAGCCGGAAATGCAACTAAAAAGCCTGACTGTATCCGGCTTTACCCGGACGCCTGGCAACCCTAACAGTAGGTACATCTCTGCCGAAGCATTTGGGGATTATAACGGTGGTAACCTTGAGTGTAATCACAATTTTTTTTTGGACAACACCTCGTTATCCGATCCCAAACTAGGCAGAGTCTGTACTATAGCAACTAGACAATGATAAATCTGTATATACATATATAATTCTACTGTACGTGTGTATGTCACTGAACTCCTCCTAAACGGCTGGACCGATTTGAATGAATTTTTTTGTATGCGTTTGGGTGGCACTCTGGTTTAGATTCACAAATCAACCCGACAGATGGCGCTGCTATCAAGTTCTAGGAAACAGGACAACGTCTGTACGGTCAGCTAGTATACATATATATTTTTATTATGTCTGGACTTTAAAAGAGACTGTGAGGTTGTTTCGGCCTTTCTTCTCAGAGTATTCAGATAGGAAATCACCACATCTAGTTAAAAAAAAATCTATACTAATATTACAAAGTTGAAGAGTTTGTTTGGTTGGTTGAACGCGGTAATCTCAGAAACTACTGGTTCGAATTGATAAAATATTTTAGTGTTAGGTAGCCTATTTATTGAGGAAGGCTATAGGCTATATAACATCACGCTACGATCAAAAGGAGCGGAGCAACAACGAGGAATGGACGAAAGCTAGTATGAAGTAAAATCATTTATCATTTTATCATACTTTTGTGCGAGTTACAGGCCTGTGTTTTCTTGGTTTAAACAGACAAATACAGAGGAGAAACATTGAGTTAAACATTGATTTATTAAACTCTTTAACTGGTCAAATTCACATCACTGGTAACAAGTGCACTTGTAAAATCGCCCTTACGGCGACGACATAAAGCCGTTGTCTTTTCCACCTATTATCTTGCCTTCTATGTCCAAAAACATAAAGTCAAGGTGACCTCTACGCTGACCCCGCGAATGGCTTGGAAATGGCGAAGTTTTAGGCCAAGAAAATTTAAATTACTGTGATACACACGGCGACAAATCAAACTATACATTTCCAGTTTTAGCTGACCTCGCCTTGTATAGGCTTTTCGTACAATGAGAGGTCAGCTTAAACTGGAAATGTAGCCGTGTGTACTATCGACACGTAAAAGAAGGCGTTAAAGTCAAAATGCTACTGCTAATGCAGTTGAGTGTACACCAGAAATAAATAAAAAAAGGACAAGGACATTATGAGTTATCTTACAAAGACCGGCTCTATAATAAGAAAGGACAATCTTACACTTATATCTGTACAAGAATCTTTTGCCGCATAGCTTTATGTGGAACGGACAGCACCATCTTGGTTTTTTTAAATACATGTCACATATGGTCAGTGGTCACGAGTCGCTCATGGGTTCGAAGCTTGACAGACACTTTATCTATACAAATAAATAAAATTGGAGTGTATGTTTTTAATATTAAAATAACCGCTTTTTACTAAGTGTATATGGGTGTATACACGGTACATATACCAAAACAACACTTTTTAAAATTTCTGTCTGTCTGTTTGTTCCGGCTAATCTCTGAAATGGCTGGACCGATTTTGACGGGACTTTCACTGGCAGATAGCTGATGTAACAAGGAGAAACTTAGGCTACTTTTACTTTAGAAAAAATAAATAATAGTTTAAAAAAACTAAAAACACGCTGAATTTTGAGACGTATGTCAGCGTAGTTTGTGACGTATGTCAGCGTAGTTTTCAAAGACCGTTTTTATGAAAAACTTTTTGTTAAATACCACGCGGACAAAGTCGCGGGTAACAGCTATTACCTATAATATAACCTGAATTAACACATCTTACCGCGGTAGTACGTCCTCCTGCGTTAATTTCCGACATCCACGCGGGCGTAGCCGCGGGCAAAAGCTAGTATTCTATAAATAATTTCTTCACCACTACTATCAAAACGGTGAACGAAAACATTTTGAGGAAATCGGCATGTTTTGAAACCAAAAATCCGAAGACATTTGATATCTAACAACCCGGACTGGACCCGCGTGGGGGATTACGGCCCACTCACAGACAGGAGGCATGTTTCCCAGCAGTGGGAACGTTTTGTCTGATTAAGCTATGCCAAAAGATTCTTATAGCAGTTTATTTTGGTATCTATTAAGGCTACAATATCTACTTTGTATTCGTTTCCGTATGACTTCGATGTCTGCTTATCCTATGTTGTTATACTGTTTGAGGGACATAGTCTTTGCAATAGCAAAATGGATTTAAATGTGGGTGTGTGGCACTTATACAGCTTGGCTCGTTTCCGTACCTGGAATACAAAAATAAACATTCATTTAAACCCAGGAGGAGGGCGAAGAAATCCTCATTTTTAATCCACGACGAAAAAACAGAGGTGTTATAAGTTTGACCACTGTGTCTGTCTGTGGCACCGTAGCTCTTAAACGGGCGAACCGATAGGGGTACGGTTTTTTTTTTAAAGTAGGCTTTCTAGGTTGGGTTAGGTTAGGTTTTATCAAAATCGGTTCAGCCGACACGACGATCGTTTGATCAAAATATTAACTACAACTTTTTATTAAAGTGCCAATACGTATATTTTCTTTTTACTTTTTAAAGGTCTTTGTTTTCGTCGCTGGTTTTTAAATTTTAACTTGTAACTTTTTACGTCTATGCTAACGTGGACTGTGTATAATACTTACGCATTCGTCCTAGATACATCTCTCGTATTGATCACAAATTTATCTTCATTCTTTAGGTACGTCATTGAGGCTTCATAAATACCGTGACCAGGACCGACAACCACCTGCAAAAAAAAATATTACATTTAACATTTCGCCTTTTCTCTCCGAGGGGTTAGGCAGACACCTATGTCTACCTATACCATAAAGTTTCGCCGGTTAAATTTATATATAGTGCCAAATTAAATTAGCTGGCAATACTATAACACATGTTTACATTATTTTTATGCATTTAATTGAGTCTTATTGCCTTAAAGTAAGACTGAATTTTCCTTGGCCAAATTGGCGGTAGGTATGGCAACATACATAATCCGCCGGCACAATCTTTTTGCGCAACTGCCATCGAAGACTGTAGCCAGAGCCGAATCCCCTGTCTGTCGTACATTAAAGATAATTAATGCCCTTCTGACTGCCAACCCTGAATGTGATGTGTTTGTTGATGAATGGAATAAAATAATGCGTATATGTCTGGGGTTCTGTGAGAGAAAGTATGCAAGAGAGTCCTCTGTTCCATATTAGTTTTTAATTTACGTAATTGTTTAAATTTATATTAGTATTGTCAACCTATCATGTTTCTATGTTAATTAAGGTGTTGTACCGTTTTAATTAACTATAAATAAATAAATAATTTCGGAAAATTTTAAGTTAGTGTAATCTAAAAAGTAGTCAATTATAAACGAACTACTTTCAGGACTTTCATTCTGTTGCAACTTGTATAAGTATCACGTACCTTTAACTGATAGTTTTCTTTGGATATCTTGGTGCTGGCTCCGAACTTGCCGAGGTAACCATCACTGTCTTTATTAGAGACGAACGAGAGCATTTTGCTGTTCGGCCTCTGGCTCATCACCCATTGAATTTGCTTCAGCGTACGTGGGACGCATTTTGACCTGAAAGTTAAATATCTAAATAAATCAATATCTTAGGACAACCAACACACCATTATCTGATCCCAAACTTGGCAGAACCTGTACTATGGTAACCAAACAACTGATAAATATACTTATATATTTCTAAACACACATATATTATAGATAAATTACACCCAGACACAGAACAAATGATTGTGCTCACCACACAAAGATTTGTCCTGGGTGAGAATCGAAACAACGAACTCAGTCTTTGCAGTTTAGGGTCACTAACCACTAGACTAACAGGCCAGGCATATTAAAGTTAAAAAAAAAAATGTGTATGTCAGCTCCGACGTACGAATGGAGTTCACTCGTTACGAACTATCTATACTAATATTATAAAGAGGTAAAATTTGTTTGTAAGTTTGTATGTAGGGGGTAATCTTCGGAACTACTGGTCCGAATAGTTTTTTTTTTTTTTTGTATTGGGTAGCCTATTTATCGAGGAAGGCTATAGGCTATATAACATCACGCTAAAACCAAGAGGAGCGGAGCAGTAATGAAAAATGTTGCTAAAACGGGGAAAATCGCACGGGTAGGCGATTCAACACGACGGGAAGGGTCGGGGGAACAAGAAATTTAACGCGGACGAAGTCGCGGGCAGAAGCTAGTTATAAAATATATAGATTATACCCCCCAGAAATTTTCATACCCCGGGCTTATTTATGAAAATCGATTCTTAAGGAGTAAATTCCAATAAACTCCAAAAAATTTAAAAAGAACAAAAAATAAAATTGAAAACAGTATGCTAGATGGTTTTTGGTCATGTTGAGAGGATGAATGGTTGGCGGCTGACAAAAAATATTTATAAAGCAGATGTGAGTGGAAACGAGAGGGGACGCCCTAGGAAGACATATGACTGTCCTGTTAGTCTAGTGGTTAGTGACCCTGACTGCTAAGACTGAGGTCGTGGGTTCGATTCCCACCCAGGACAAATCTTTGTGTGATGAGCACAATCATTTGTTCTGTGTCTGGGTGTAATTTATCTATAATATGTATGTATTTAGAAATATATAAGTATGTTTATCAGTTGTCTGGTTATCATAGTACAGGCTCTGCCTAATTTGGGATCAGATAACGTTGTGTTGGTTTTCCTAAGATATTATTATTATTATGTAGTGACCTTATTGGTGATGTTCTTCGGTAAGGTCAGTTGAATGTAAGAGGCAAAAGGAGTATGTAAGGATCGTAGTAGGTGGCGTTTTATAGTTTCTGCCTACCCCCAAGGGAAGTAGGCGTAAATTTATCTATGTGTTAAATAGAACCGTTAGGCACTTTTAATGGTCGTCCTTTTTAGAGTACCTTAGACAAACGGAAGAAACGGCACCCTTATGAATTCGTTATGTCCATCTGTCCAGATTTTTCAAAGCCATTTTTGTCATATACCGGATGACATTTTTTACCGTTTCGACCTTCATATGGTGTGTTGTGTAACTAGAACAGAAGGCAGGAAGGCCTTCAGATTCATCGTAGGTGATTAAAGGAGCGCGGGACGCGGGTGGACAGGGATGCGTGTGCGGCTCGTGCGCCTGCGAAAGATCAATGAGGCCGCCTATCGGCCGGCTTCAACGGGTAGGACCGCGCTACGAAATCAATGATACATGCCGCGCATTGAGTAGGGTGCGTATGATTTGAGTTTCGATAGATTTTAATAATTATTTTTTTTGTTTTCTTTTTCCAAATTTCTGTTTTTGTTGTTCTAGTATGAAAATGTTACTTTAAATGTGTAGTATTTATTACTAGATCAATTTAATTACATGTTATTCAAAAATAAAAATAATAAAAATTTCTATGCCAAAAGCTTCTATTCCGTTCACCTATTACCCCCATTTTTTTTCAAGACGCTAAAAAAAGTCACCCAGTATAGAAGGCACAAGCATTGATCACCACTCTTGCGCACAACATGTATTAATATACAAAAAAAAAACCCAAGATACACAAATCAACGTTTCAAAACCGACCGTACAAACAATCGCTACGCTTGGCAGGCGAGTTGGCGATCGCAGAATTATGGTAAAATGCATAGAGAACGCTGCTGCGCATTCTCTAGTAAGTCCCTTAGTCGTCTCTTGCGACACCCACGGAAAGAAATGAGGTGGTGCTATTCTTAATGTCCGGTACTAGACGGAACTGGTAATATATACCCTTATGGTGATAAAACCCTTTGGTAACATTGGTTAACACGCGTTCGGGTTTCTTACGACCCGTAACTGCTGACCATAAACTTAAAAAGTACGGTCACCAAAAGATACAAGCAACCAGGATTGTCGAATATAGTTGAAGTTGAGTAAGAAATCTATGCATATTTTCGAATAAAATTTCATTTAGATAATAAAAAACACATAATTAATTTAGCAAATTTTTTTGAAAACCTTCATCGGTTTCTTCAATCCACAGAACAAAGAATACAGAGAAGTGCCCTTACACTGGTTAAGCACAGGAACCAGTGTCGCCAAACTCACACATTTGCATAGCAAATTGTCGATTACACACATAAAAAAACAGTGATATGATTGGCTACAAATTACACACGCAAGTTTTACAAATCTTCTTCGAATTGCTTTCAAAAATTAAGTCGTATTACAAGGCATGAAAGTTGTTATTATTTGACATGACACACACAATAAAGACGTTTTTCGTTTAGAAACTTTAGATAGACAAATTTACAACGAGTTCAGCAACTCAATGCTAGATGGCGCTGTAACCAATTCATTCTATTCAGAACGCTAGCTCCTTTGAAATAGATGTCATATTCACATGCACTTGTAATCTCTGTTGGTGAGTAGCAAAACAAAAATAAGAGATGAGGAAATATATCGATATTTTAATATTGAAGTTACGTAATTTATTCGAGTGAGCAATGTAATAATTTGTTAACATCATACAAATGCTTAATAACGGAAAAGGTTGATTATCGTTAAAATATCAATGTTAAAGAGGTATTTGTATGTTTGTATGTAGCGGGCGAAACCGCTGATAGAAGCTAACGATAAATGAAACGATAACAGATCGTCGGGAGTCGATAGCGGACTCCCGGCCACCGTAGGCGCGAGCTTGCGGGTGGCGAGCAACGGGTAGCTCGCCGCCCGGTAAGGACCAGGCTCGAGTCGACGGCGCGTAGTGTTCCACGCGCGCCTCAAACAGATGTCAGCAGCAATGTAGGGGTCTGCTAGGACCGATGACTGCCAGGGTCGCGAGATTGTTCGAAAGAGATACCGGGACTCTGGCACATGGGCAACTGAAGGAACACGGGTGGGTTTTAGTCAGTAAAAGTCTGACACGCCCTCCCGCTCCGCCCAGAGCGGGAGAAGTCATTTGATGATTTCTAATCCAAAAAAAAAAAAAACGATAACAGATAGTACTAAAAATATTTACTAACCTTGAAATAACACATATTTATTTAATTACTTGTCGTTTTTATAATTTTATGTTTAATTTTAATAGGTGATGAAATCGTATATTAATATATTTTGTTGTGATAGCTTTCATTAAGTCAGTAATATGATTAGACGTAAGAAATTCCCCTAATTGATGATAGCTTATGTTTTGGAATATCGATGACCCAATGAACTGGCGCATTATTTTAGCCATGATATAATCTTTATTAAATATGTAACCGTCTTTTAAAAATATTTCGGACATCTGACATATCTTAATCAGAGATTCTGATGGGTATAATAATCCCCCTCTATCTTTAGCTATAATAAATCTATGTAATGATTGTTTTTTTTTTCTGTTACTAAAGCACTAACGCAAATATCACACTTAATTTTTTTAATCAACTGTCTTATTATATAACCAGCTATGTGAGCTATTGAATCCTTACTAAAATCAGACAAAATTATCGATACCGACCTACATTACGGATGTGTCCCATCCCTAATCGAGTAGCGTCGAAGTTACTAGAATTTTGGTTATGATTTTCCAGATGACGACTAAGTGCATTAAGACTTTGTGTCAATGAAAATAAGGTTGTTTATAGTTTGCATTGAAGTCATAACATGTGGTATTGCAATTAAAATCAATTATATTAAAAATTAACAAAGTTTAGTAGTTACTGATGATAGGATACACCTCCACAAGATACATTTTTTTTCTGCTTTCGTTTTTGCAGGTCAAAACCGCACAACAAGGCATAATTTGTAATATTTCGCGTATTTCTGCGATAACCAATCGCGACAAGTATCTGACGGCTAATAAGCTAAATGCTGCGCATCTGCGCTTAATGTTGACACGCGCCCGATATCTGAGGGGCACTTCCTCTAGTTTTCTTTATTCCGTGCTTCAATCAATCAACTCAGCCTATCGCAGTCCACTGCTGAACATAGGCCTCTCCCATGCTGCGCCACAACACCCTGTCCTCCGCCTTCCGCATCCAGTCTGCCCCAACCACTTTCCTCAGGTCTTCGGGCCATCTAGCTGGGGGGCGTCCACTCCAGGACTCATCTGCTCCATCGGCTATTGGTCTTTCGACAGACATGGGCAGCCCACTGCCACTTCAGCCTGCTTACTCTGCAAGCTATGTTGGTAACTCCAGTTGTTTTCCGGATAACTTCGTTCGGTTTATTAATAAGTTTCAACTATATCGGATAGTTTAGTCCGTGGAGTTTCTTGCCGGCTCTTCTCCATAGGAACCAACTATTTGGAACCGTGCACCTAGCTTCTGACGTTTCATAAGTGCCCATGTAGGTTTATATGAAATAAAAATATTTTGATTTGATTTGATTTGATTTAGTTACTTTTCTCTTTTGGTGATCATATGAGTTGAAAAAAACCGGCCAAGTGCGAGTCGGACTCGCGCACCGAGGGTTCCGTACAAACCTGTAGGTATTCACGGTTTATGTATAAGGTTTATGTTTATGAAATTAAATGTTTTTTTTAATAATTTTTATATTTGTGTTGATTGAATGAAAGGTAAATTGCGGTTTACGATTTATAGAAAGAAAGAAAGAAAGAAAAATAGTTTATTCTGCACAAACAAAACGCACAACATGAAATAAAAAATTGTTACAAAAAAAGAAAGAAAAATACGTACAAGGTAGCCAAAAGCCACGTATTCAAGATAAAAAACGTTGTAGAATGTTACCTATGGCTCATTGATGTCACGGCTACGGACCAAAGACAATACAAATCATATATCTGCGTTATGACACTGACAGTAATTATATAATAAAAAACAAACTTGCCGGATGCAGAGTGCATTTCTAGCTAGTTTTGTGACAAAAATACCACACAAATAAGAACACTTGATCTGTGCGTCGTATCTGTGCAAGAACAGGTCGTTGCTCAGCAAAATGCTGCGACGTCAGACGAATCTATCGTCAGCAGCGCTGATTTTCAGCAACTACCTTTTGAAATGACGTAATGACGTGCGCCGGCGTGAGTGACATAATAAATCTGGTAGGTAAGTATAAATTTTCATGAAACTAATTGTAATTCTAACTGAAGATAATTATTGTGTGTTAATATAAATTTATCTGTATTTATTCGAAATTTATTATACATATAAAACAAAAATACATACACTGAGACACTACACTTACACTAACATTAAAAAGTATCTAATAACTTTAGACGCTATAAATCATGGGAATTTCGATGGTAGGTAAGACGGCCATTTGCATTATGGCAAGGCGTCTGTTTACCATGCTTTACGGTCAAAGTGGCGTATAGCATGACGTATTAAAAAAAAACTACTTACGAGTTTCAGTTCTAAGTATGGGGAACCCCAAAATTTTTGTTTTTTTTTTCTATTTTTGTGTGAAAATCTTAATGCGGTTCACAGAATACATCTACTTACCAAATTTCAACAGAATAGCCTTTATAGTTTCGGAAAAAAGTGGCTGTGACATACGGACGGAGGGACAGACAGACAGACAGACATACATGACGAATCTATAAGGGTTCCGTTTTTTGTCAATTGGCAACGGAATCCTAAAAATTACTAGTAAAAAATTACCTTTGACTTTCCGTGAGATCATTGATGTAATTGACGAAGGCATCAACAGTCTTGTGAACCATTTCGTTGTCCGTCACATTCTTCCAATTGACACACGCACACCAATGGGGTTCGATGCCCGCTTCGCTACACGATCTGTTCTTAGGAATCTGGAAATTATTGATAAATTAAATTATATTTTATTTTAAGTAAAAATAATATTTAAAAAAAAACAAGAAAGTAGAAAATAATGGATAGACTGGGTTGCTTTATTTCAATAAAAAATACCCCATAATATATTTTTAAAATTTTTTTTAGTTCGTCTAGCAACAATAGCGTGTTTTTTGGCATTCTGGCCAGGATAAAGGCACAAACTGATGAAATTATTGTATTATTATTTATTTATTTATATTTATATATGCATTATACACACAGCAGAAATACACCAGAAATTACACCAGAAATTACATTTCAACTAAAAACATTTAACAATAAAAACATACAATGGGCGGCCTTATCGCTTTCTGCGATCTCTTCCAGGCAACCTTGGAATGGACAGTGATTGCGTGGACATAAAAATGGGGTTGTCACTGGTGCAAAATACAATTTACTTTAATAAATACATATAATAATCATATATATCCTATATAATAGATACTTATATACATAAATAAGTACTATATATACATATAAGACGATGAAAGACAAGTACAGATAATCACAGGTACGTGAACAAGATCACAACAACAAGTAATGCTCCTTCACGAGTTTCTTAAATATGGATAAAGATTGCGCGCGTTATCATCGATCCTTGATAAGTATGCCAAATTTCGAGTTAATCCGACGTTTTGAAACGGGGTCAAAATCATGTTCAAAGTTTCCGTTACATAGGCACATACTAACATACGTATGAAGCTAATAAACGCGTATTAAATACGTACCGGTTCCAACAGCGTCATTGCTCTCGGGAAGTCAGCGCCAGTGACTTTGAAAGGGTTCAAATCTTCAGACCAGTCAAGTACGTCCAAAATAGTAGCATGGATGTCGTGAGGCGTGGTCAGAATGTTGGCGTTAGCCTCTAGTTGGGCCTGTGCATTTGGACGCATACGTATAAACTTATCCGGTAAACGAATGCTCATTAAAGGTAAACGTTCCTCCAATTTCCCTTGCAGTGTGTCCCGCACTTTTGTGAACCTGAAGGAAGTAAAATTTTGAAATATCGTGTCTGTATTTGTTAAAAGAAAGGAAAGGTAGGTCAAATCAAATGATTAAAATTGTGTAAACGTATGTCAGCGTAGTTTTCGTAGACAGTTTTTAGTTTGCTATCCTGGTATCCACGGCACGGATAATGGCACAAATGTATGAAATTATTGTATTGTCATCGGTCCTTGATAAGTATGACAAATTTCGAGTTAATCCGACGTTTTGAAGGGGGTCAAAACTATGTTCAAAGTTTCCGTTACATAGGCACATACTAACATACATTCGAAGCTAATTTATTCGTATAGAATTGAATAAAAACAGAATCGCATTTTTGTTAATGTCCGTTAACTGACTGAAACGATAAGAAAAGAAAAGAACAGAGAAGCAAAAAAATAAATAAAGAATTGGTAGACTGCCGGTAAAAGGTAGAAGTCTACCGGCAATGCGAACATGATTGAAAAACTTATAGTTTCATTCAACGCAAATGAAGCGAGTGAGAACGCATATAATATTTAATATTATATGAGCTTATATAAAAATGTGTAAATATTACCTTGATTTTTTTTTAATATTTACAATGTACAGACCAGCACATAAAGCTACTACAATCTGTTAAATTTCTTTAATAGGTTTTCAACTTTATCGCTATAATATAAGGTTCAAGATTGATTTGGAAAATGTACAGTTTCGGGTAGCTTGATCTGCTGGCGTCTGAACATTACTAGCTTTTGTTAGCGGCTTCCCCCACGTAATATATATTTCCTCCTACCTCCGCCAATATATATTCCTAATAAACATATATTTCCTCTTGAATCACTCTGTCTATAGATGAAAACTGCATTAAAATCCGTTGCGTATTTTAAAAGATCTAAGCGTACAGACGCGGTAAGCGACTTTTTTTTACTATGTAAAGATAGAGATATTATGGTAACCTAGTCCCTACCAACTGATTTTCTTGACCCTTTATTTACTATTCTTATTCTTTTAATCTTTACCTTACCTCGGTCCATGGTCTCCAAAGACGATGAGGAGTGTGTCTTCGAAGACGTTCCTCTGCTCCAGGGTCTGGAGGAGGTTCACCATTCCATCATCTGCGACGGATATCATACTGTCATCGTGGGTGATGTCAGCCACGAACGTGAAACAAAACCGCTTGCCATCCAGACGCAGGAACTGTTGAAGCGAAAGTCAAATATATTTATTAGTAAAATGATCTACAGGGTCTTATTCTCTCAACTCGTAATTTATTCTGAATTTCTGATGCTATTTTTTGTTGTAATTGTCCTAAGCGTCGTATTAATCTATACTATGAGTTTCCTGTTTCTTGTTGGTAAATTTTGTACTCTGACATATTCTGAGGTAAAAAAAATCATCGGCGCTCGCGTCCCTTCGTTTGTCATAGACCATAGATAATTGTCTGTGGCATGGACAAGCGATTATGGAGCGTCGGGTCTAGGTGGATCGTGTATTCAAATAAAGGGTTTTTCAACAAGAACTTTGTTTTTCAATTAGGGCAATACCAACAGCATAACAGTTTTGAAATTTATTTTTTTGACGTATTCGTAGTACATGCTTTGGCAATTTTTACAATTAATTCAATGTCGCTCGAAAGTCGCATTAAAATAATTAAAATCCACTATGAAAATGGTGTTTTCTGTTAAAGTTACATTTCGTAAAATTTGTGATATTTTCGGACAACATAATCGTCCTTCTGAGACCGCTATTAAAAATCGGTCGCAAAATTTGAGTCGACAGGCTCGGTACAAAATGTGCCACATGTCACACAACCAATTAAACGATCAATTTATTGCAAAGCAAATTTCCCGATCGCATAATTTCACGAAATTCAGCGGTTAAGTGGCCAGCCAGATCATGTGACTTAACACCACTGGATTATTTTTTGTGGAGCTATGTTAAGGACAGAGTCTATACGGAGCCAATAGAATCGATTGCAGCCTTAAAACTCAAAATCCGTGATGTGATTAACGAAATAGACCCGCCATTTTGCCAAAAAGAGATTAAAAACTTTGATGAAAGAATCGACTGTCAGCGTGCTCGTGGTGGATATTTGTCAGATATCATTTTGCATTCATAATTGCCAATCTTTTCCCTTCGTAATGCAATAAAAAATTGAATCATCTTCATCTTAATTCTTTGTTTTATTTTGTTTTAAAAAACTGGCCAAGTGCGAGTCGGACTCGCGCACCGAGGGTTCCGTACAAACCTGCAGGTATTCACGGTTTATGCATAAGGTTTATGTTTATGAAATTAAACTTTTTTTTTTTTCATTTTTATAATAGGTCTTTACCTATGAAAATGCCGTTTTGTATGAAAAAAATTAAACGATTTTTTTTTCATGTATTTTTTATTTGTATTAATCGAAATAATCACCCATGCAATCAATGCATCTTTGCCAACGCAGTGGCAGTTTATTGATGCCCTTTTAAAAAAAATCAGCTGGACGGGAGGCAACAAATTCTTCAAAGGCATTTTGTACTGCCTCTCGGGTAGGGTATGGCGGGGCTAGTTGAGCATAGGGGCAAGTTGGGCAATCGAAATATCTCGAAAACTATTCACCGTACGCGTGGGCATCATATAGCGAAAAGAAGGAGCCGCGGAAGAGGAACTTATCGCGCGACCCCGAGTGGCGGTGCGACAAGCGAGTGAAGCACGCGTGCGCATTGTTTATTTTGGGACCAAAAATTCAAAAAATCGTAATCCGCAAATTTTCGTCTTAATTCGTCAAATGTTATTTGTTTTCAACCAGGTAAGTGTTATTCTTTCATAAATGTGTTGTACTTTTGATATGTTTAGAGGTTTTGGGTATGAATCTTGCCGTTTTTTTACTAAACTCACTTTTATTTAAAAATTTTGGGTTGGGGTTAGTTGAGCTAACTAACCCCACAACTTAGAACATCATTTCAGCCGTAAGACGTCCACTGCTGGACTTAGGCCTGCCCCAATTTGGGGGGCTTTGCCATAATCGCCACGCTTGGCAGGCGGGTTGGCGATCGCAGTATGGTGGTAAAATGCATAGAGAACGCTGCTGCCCATTCTCTAGTAAGTCCCTTAGTCGCCTTTTACGACACCCACGGGAAGAAATGGGGTGGTGTTATTCTTTACGTCCGGCACCACACGGTACTCCGGCACCACACGGTACTTAGAACAAAAGTAATATATGTTTTTTATTTTATTTTAGGATGCGGAGTTATAAAAGATAGACTACAAGATGTTCTTACATTATTGAAGACTTAAATAATGCTGCAAAAGCTGTCAACGATGAGGGAAAAATTGTGAATGCCACCGCCAAAGAATTTGGTATAAAACAGATGACTTTGACTAAATTTTTGAAGAAATCGATGATTATTCCTGTCTGATTTGTTGTGAAGGCTATTTTGATATTCTACCAAGAAAAACTTGGATCCAGTGTCAAGTTTGCAGGGAACGGGCACATATAAAATGTGTGCCAGATGCTGGTCTCACTTTCGTTTGTATCAATTGCAACAATGACAACGACGATTAAGTTTCTTAAGATCTCACATATATTTTCTTGTAAAATATAAGTTATATGGATAATAAAACAATTATTTATGGCTGATTTTAAACGGAAAGACTGAATCTAATCCTAAAATTAATCTTAAGATACGTTGATGTTTTGTTGATTCTAATTTTAGTTAATTATTCGAAGAAAATTACGTTAAGTTTTGTTGTTTTGTCACTAAAAGACAACATAAAGAGTTTTGATTGTCAAACAGAAATTTTATTTGATATTGATTACAAGGTTTGGCTAGACATTCTATGTGCTCAACTTGCCCCATACCCTTGCTCAACTTACCTCACCTATGGGGTACGTTGAGCATGTTCGACTTTGTGCATTTAAATAGCTGTAGTTTTTAAACGTGACTTATTAGCAATAAATTACTAAGACACTTTTGTAAAGGGATAAATTACTAATCCATCAGGTAGCATAACAACCCCTTGTGACTTATTGTTGAGGAGCTATATCAACTCAAGTGAAAAATTGCTCAACTAGCCCCGCCCTACCCTATTGAATTTTTTTCCCGCCAAGAAGTTATCCAAATTCTGGAAAAAGTAGTAGTCTGTAGGCGCAAGGTCTGGTGAGTAGGACGGATGACGGAGAGCTTCCAACCCCAGTTCTTGCAACTTGGAGACCGTCTGCTGTGCAGTATGAGGCCGCGCGTTGTCGTGCAGGAGCAGCGGAGACGAGCGATTGACCAATGCTGTTTGGAGATGTGCCAGCTTCTCCATCATTGAGTTCAGTTCTTCACAGTATACATCTGCAGCAATGCTCACCCCGTTTGGTAGCAAGCTGTGATGAATCACACCGGCGCTAGACCACCAAACAGTGACCATCAATTTTCTAGGGATAAGTTTTCGTTTAGGGCATTGTTTAGGTGCTGAACCAGGATCCAACCAACTTGCTGAGCGCTTGCGGTTATCAAACCGAATCCATTTTTTAACCGACTTCAAAAAAAGGAGGAGGTTATATCGTCACATCTACGGCAAACTTACGAATCTGCAGAAAATGTATTTTACAGGGGAGCGTTTTGAAAGTAAATATCAACGATTTCTTTTTTTTGTTAACGGGTATATAGGTACCATGGTACATTTTGGTTTTTAAAATGGTACTTTTTTATATAATGAATAACGGATTGTCAATATTTTAAATATTACGAACAGATTTTCATCATAATATCGATTTTACCAAAACTGCAGATTCGTAAGTTTGCCGTGGATGTGACGATATGTTCGACTGTATGTATTTTTTTTTTTTTTTTTTTTTTTTATGTATGTTCACCGATTTCTCCGCCAATTGTCAACCGATTTTGAAAATTCTTTTTTTATTCGTAAGGGTATACTCCTGAGGTGGTCCCATATTAATTTTGTGAAGATTTGATGTATACTTTGGGAGATAAACGAAGGAACTCCTCAAAAACAAACAGTACACGTAATGTGATTTGGATATTGTACTAAAGATCAAAAATAATTGCTGGTTCTATCTATCCATCCGTGGTGAACTAATTATAGTCTTCGAAGATACCGCATGGAACTCCTCATCGGTGAACAGTACATATAGGAACTTACAGTGAAAGGTTAGAAGGTTAGGGGATAATTCTTTGCATATTATAGGCACGTTTAGACCGTTACTTGTATTCTTATATTCCGTTGAGCTGATGATGGAAGGTACAACTCCTTATCGATCAGGAGTTAGAAGATATCTTGTCCTAGATAGACATACTCGTTGACATCGAGAATTGATTCCTCAGCAGACACTAGAGTGGGCTCTTACCCACTCTACTGTCTGCTTAATAAAAAAAAAAGCAGCCTTAATCATTTTGGCCTGGCCATTTATTATATTTTTATACAAATTTACAATTGCCTTAATCGTTGCATTTCACGCAATGCTCTTTCGTCATGCGGTTTCTTGAGCAATTTGTTTGCAATACCATCCAGAGTCTTTACACGACTTAGCGCAACATAAACTTGGCCTTTAGCAAAATCCAGTAAGACCTATCGCATAAATATGCATTGTTTGTTTGGAATTAGTGCAGGGTGAATACCACAACTAAAAATTTAAAAATAAAAACTTTTTTACAAAAAAAAAAACCACCGACTTCCTTGAAAACACTACAAAGTGAAAAATAACTTTAATTTCGGAAGTCGGTGGCAAAAAACAATAAATACAGATCCTAAGACACTATCTTATCTTGTCTTATTTTTCATTTTTCATCGCAGGTAACAATGCGGTTCAAAATTCCTTCATTTGTGTGTCTGTTGAGCAGTGCAAGGCACGTCTCGACGCGTACTTCGCGCTGGCGATCATTGAGTTCGTGGGGCACTCATTTGTCAAGCTTTTTTACCTTGCCAATTTGACGCAAATGGACCAATATTGTTTTGACGCTAACGTCGAAAGCTGCTGCTAAATCAGCCGTAGATTGTGTATCATCAGCTTCCACAATCGCCTTTAATTCGTCATTGTCGACCAAAGTCTTCGGACGACCGTGAGGTTTATTTTTCAGGTCGAAATTTCCAGAACGGAAGCGAGCAAACCAATAACAGGTGGTGCGTTGGTTTGTAGTGTTAGCTCCGTAAACGTCGTTGATGTTGCGTGCCGCTTGTGCCGCGTTGCTGCCACGACGGTACTCATATTCCATAATTACTCGAATTTTTCACGTATCCATGATGACGAAAAATATTGAAATGCGATGAAAATGTAATACTAATCAATAAACAAATGACTACTTTTGGAAAAAGAATTCCATGTTTTTAAAATAAAATTAATTTGAAATTAGAGTTCTTAGACAAACAAAAATTATTTTGATTTGAAATGGCCAGTCCTGCAGAACGGCAATTTCATAGGTAAAGACCTAATATTTGAGTTGACTGAATGAAAGGTAAATTGTGGTTTACAATTTAGGACGTATTAAAAAAAACTACTAACTAGATCTCGTTCAAACCAATTTTCGGTGGAAGTTTACATGGTAAAGTACATCATATATTTTTTTTAGTTTTATCATTCCCTTATTTTAGAAGTTACGGGGGGGACACACATTTTACCACTTTGGAAGTGTCTCTCGCGCAAACTTTTCAGTTTAGAAAAAAAGGATAATAGAAACCTCAATATCATTATTGAAGACCTATCTATAGAGACCCCACACGTGTGGGTTCGATGAAAAATTTTTTTTTAGTTTTAGTTCTATGTATGGGGAACCCCAAATATTATAATTATTTTTTTTCTATTTTTGTGTGAAAATCTTAATGCGGTTCACAGAATACATAGTACTTACCAAGTTTCAACAGCATAGCTCTTATAGTTTCGGAAAAAAATGGCTGTGTCATACTCGGACAGACAGACGGACAGACAGACATGACGAATCTATAAGGGTTCCGTTTTTTGCCATTAGGCAACGAAACCCTAAAAACAAAGTTCTTGTTGAAAAACCCTTTATTAATTTAGTTATTTTGTTTTCGTTTATATTTTAAGTAAATTTTATTTATTTTTTATATAGTAATAGTTTTTCAATGAGGGATTCATTGTTATGTCCGTAAAGGTGTACGAGGCATCACAGCGGGCCCTATCAGAATACCATAGATGTAGTTGTTTTTTTACAAATATCGCAGCATTATGCTGAGATAGGAGCCTTTTTGGGCCTCGCACAAGTCTTACTTTTTTATATTTTATAACTTTTAGAAATACTTTGTTATCCGTATGTTAAATGTAAATATTCTTTTTTATTGTTTTATGTCCTGTGTGTGTCCCAAATAAAATATATTTCTTTCTTTATTCTGAGTCTTTAATTAGACTCCAGACTCAGGCAGGCCGGGGTAAAGAAAACCTGTTCAGGTGGAGATTCACAGATGAATCCTCCCTGGAGTGTAAATGTGGTGCTGTCTCACAAACAATACAGCACATAATATCTTGTCCAGCGTGTCCTGATGTTTGCACGCGATAGGAATTTATGGACGCTACTGAAAATGCTTAGCTCGTAGCCAAATTCTGGCTAAATTCTAACTTTATTAGATTGCTATCAACATGCTAAGGAGATGGTGGGTCTTATTTAATTAGCTACCGATAGGTATCAATATCTAAACATGATAAGAAAAAATAAAATGATTTGATATCCCTTTTGGTTCAACCATAGATTGTGTGGTTAAACTTAAAATATCACAGAACTGGTGCACTCCCAATAGTGGGCGGGGTCGCACATAGGAGATGACGGGACGAGCTGGATAGGTTCCGTCAAAACAGGAAGGAGGACGTGCGGGTTTGTTACGAATCTGCTTAATCCTGTTAAAAATGAATGGATCTCTTCCTTTTCCAAACATTTTTCCAAATATTAGTTTTCTTCTTGTGGCCATCATCTCATCTGACAAGTGTAATCGGCCAGGACATATCCATGAGTGCGTATAGCTAGCCACATGAGTTCGTAATGAATTTTATAAATATAATTTTAAGTTATTTAGTAAACAATCGTAATAATTAATAAAATCATATACATATAGTTAAAAATGATTTAAATTATATAAACCAAAAGGTAGCCATTCATAGACTAAGCAGAAAAATAACTGACAGTTGACAATTTGGCATGTCACAACATTTCGAGTTAATATTTTATTTCAGCTATTTTTAAGTATTTATTTATTTTTTTGTATTTTTTTTTAGTTTTGCGTGGATGTGACGCATATTTTCCCACCCCTTATTTTTTATTTTTGTATGTTTCTGGTCTTTCTGTGCGTCATGTTTGCCGCAAATGAACGTATTTTCTTTCTTTCTTTATACAGGGTTATTTATAAAACACCGGCAACCTCTCAGGACTATGTTACTAACATCATAATTAACAACTTCTGTTCTATGACTTTTAAAAATTCATCATATTTTAGTTCATCAGATTTTCATACAAACATAAAAATATTTAAATTGAACGCTCTAAATGTAACGAAGTCTATGCGAAGCAAAAGAAAGCGATAGTACATTAGCGAGGGGAGTGGGGTTAGGGCGGCGGGGGCGCTTGAACTTGACCTATTTACGGGCGGACGATTTTTGTATGAAAATCTTATGAAATAAAATATGACGAATTTTTAAAAGTCATAGAACAAAAGTTGTTGATTATGATGGTAGTAACACAGTCCTGAGAGGTTTCCGGTGTTTTACAAATAACCCTGTATAAATCGTATTTAGATCGATTTGCTGAGTGTAGACATATAAACAAATAAAAAGGAAGATAAATAGGTATTAGGAATGATGAATTGAAGTGTAAGTATAGCATGAATACTATAGGTTCCAGAAATATGGAAGGAGTGCAGGGAGGCCTTTGTAAATGAAAGCGTAGGATAGTAAAAAATGATTTTTTTAGGGTCGGTTAAATAGAGTTCGTGCCGATAATAAATACCTGATCAGTAATATTCATCATCAGCTGGAACTGCGGTGTATCTCCCACGCAATACTTAGACCGCGGTTTGAGCCATTTCTTTCCGTTTTTGGACTCCTCAAGGTAGAAGGAGCGTAGGTAATGGTCGGCTGGTTGGTGAAGGAACCCGTTGAAGCGGTATTGGAAGGTCCCTATCCACGGCATGTCTTCGAAATATGCTGTGCGGTACCTGAAATAGGGAATTATTAATTAATGATTTAAAAAATGTTTGAAGAATTGTATCCTAGTAATAGTATAAATGTCAAAGTTGATGGTGATGTTAGCTTTATGTTTGTTGGCTTCGGCATTAAATTATGATTGCTTACCCATCTTTCTTAAGCTTGTAGAATATGAAAGGCATGGAATCCAGTGTGCCGTTGTTTTTAGCTGTCTTCCTGACATCGGGCAGTTCCAGCTCTGTCTTCCCTGTAAGTATAGGGAATAGGGCGGCCGGCGTACCATCACCGACAATGTTGTATCTGTAATATTCATTTTCTATATTAATCTATACTAATATTATAAATGCGAAAGTAACTCTGTCTATCTTTTATGCTTTCACGACTAAACCACTGAACCGATTTGGATGTAATTTGGTACGAGGTAAGTTTGAACCGCCAGAAAGGACATAAGCTACTTTTTAATCCGCAACTCCGTCTGCGTCCGCGATAAACGACATTTACGCGGACAAAGTCGCGGGCAAAAGCTAGTTAACATTAAATTTCTGTAAAATGAAGAATTTCATTTTCATAGATGTTAAAACCGTTTTTCTGTGTTAAATTTCAATTTAAAATTCCCCGCTTCTAAAAACAAAATTTCCTATAAATAAATAGGACTGGGCAGGACATGTTTGCCGCCTGTGACAAACTGTGGGCCCAAGTAGCACAGACCACGTACGAGATGGCGGGACGATCTGGATAGGTTCCGGCAAAACTGGAAGTAGGACGGGCTAGCGAAAGATCGAAGAAGTGGAGGGAGGCCTTTGCCCAGGCGTGGGACAGTGAAGGCTATTAATAAAAAAAAAATGCCAACCCATTGAGTACTGTTGCTTTGACGTGTTTTCTGAGATGTTCGTAACTCTTCGGCATTTTTCGTATAAAACCGTTCTTGGAGGTGGAGTCGAACCCAAATATAAGTACATTGAGTGTGTCTTCTCGATTCGGCGGAGGTTCTATCCGTTCTACTGACTTACGGAACCCTAAGGAATAGCCTATCCAAGTTGAACTGAGAATGCTGAAACAATAAAAAAAGCATATACAGAATAATTATAATATTTATTTACAAGAATACTAGGAATATTAGTTGACAAATATACAGATGTTTGGCGCATGGACCGACAAAATTTTTATGGGGGATTGGTCATGTGCTCACTCATAGATTTGACCCCTAAGTGTCGCTTTTTTGCATATTTAAGAGTTTGAAAACTCGTCAATTATTTTATCTTATCTATGCTAAGAATTTATGTATTATTTAGAATAATCATACATTAATTCAGGTCATTTTCAAAAACAAGTAAAAAATATTGTATTTCAATTACAATGACACTTAGGACATGGGGTCTTTGGGTGAAAGATCGCACATGACCCACCTAATCCCTCAAGATATTTTTTCGGTACATGCGCTAAACAACCTGTAGTATGTTTCCAAGATATTCTACCAGGCTGTTAGTAAAATAATAATAATCAGCCTATTACGTTCCCACGGCAGCGAGGCGAGCACGGCGTCTGTGATCCGCTTGAGTCACGCATTTTATCACGGTTATTTCTCCCAAACTGTGATAAAAATGTGTGACTCACGCCTATCACAGTAGGCCGCGTCTCTATGAAAGGGTAAGCCATAACTCACCATGCGGGACAAATGTCGGTTTGTGGAACTCCCGATTTTTTGCTTTATGCTATGTCATTACGGTTTCCTCACGATGTTTTCCTTCATCGTTTTGAGAGCAGTAGTGATAAATAAATTACACAAAGTTATACGAACCCACCTACGAGTAGTGGGTTAGGGCCGTTAACACTGCATCCATATCTCTATTTCAATAATGACTAAAAATCCACCTCTCATGCATGAGGTGGTGGCACCAAAAATTCGAAGACATGTGACATCTACCAACCCGCACTGGGCCCGCGTGGTGGATTACGGTCCACTCCGTCTCACAGAGAGGAGGCCTGTGTCCCAGCAGTGGGAACATTATAGGCTGATTATGATATAATGTGAGTTCCGTATTGGACGTAAAGAATAGCACCAAACCTTTTGTTTCCGTGTATATTTTTAAATCGAATGTTATGAAACTTTTATCTAAGAATAATGCAATGAATGTGTAATAATTAATAATAGATTTAATCCTATTTTGTATAATTTTAATTTTTGTTTTGTCTTGTCATTAAGTTATTAATTTATTCGTTATTTGTTGTGAATGATGTAATAATTTTAATTTGCACTATATGTTTAATAATGCCTGCCTACCACTATATGGTTAATGTGGCACTCATTACCTATATTCTGTTTTTTGATAAGTGGATAATGCAGTGGGCTGCAATATTGTTATTTGTACCAAATTTTTTGTAATGATAAAATTATATATTGCAGCTGTTTATTGTCCCTTAATAAAATAAATAGAGAATGGGCAACAGCATTCTTTATACATTTTACCACCATACTGCGATCGCCAACCCGCCTGCCGAACGTGGCGATTATTGCAAACCCATCCAAATTGGGGAAGGCCTATGTCCAGCAGTGGACGTCTTTTTGCTGAAATGATGATGTATTAGTGAATAAAATAAAAATCCCACTATTAGCGCCTTACCTTTTTCGATGTTTCCCCGAACATTTTATTTTGACATGATCACTTAGATTCAGTATGTAAGGTTGATCACCCTCCACTTCTGTGGCTTCCCCTAAGTAGTATTTACTGTCACTCACGTGTATAATATCTTGGTAGTTACACACTATATCTACCGTCGTAGATAATATTTCATCCACTACCCTACATTCGGAGAGCTGGAAAAATTAACAGTTATTGTTATATATTTTTTCTTGCTTTTTTTTAAGTGTTTAAAATGTAAAGCAGTAGGTGATTCCGGGTTGAAATGATGACGATGAACAAAAAGGTCCCAAATAATTTCGGTTGCAATAGAATTTGAGCTTTGTCGTGTATAATATTGAGTATGATATCGTTGCTCCCAAAACTTGAGAATTATCTGAGATTCTGAATTCAAATATAGATTGTAAAATGACGTATTACAAGGTTATTTTGGGGCGTAAATCCGCCATCTTGTTTAAAAGTGACATTTCACAAAATGGCTACGTCATTTGGCCGCCAAAAGATCTTTGTAGCAGTGTATACTTACATAGCATTTCACCCAGTCTTTCCCCTTGCAGGTAACTGGAGGAAAGTATTTGTCGAATTGCATCACCTCTCTTGCAAAAGGATCCAGCTGTGGAATCTCGCATCCACTCCCTTTATCTTCTTTCAAAGCTTCTTCGATCTTATGCTCTATAAATCTGGCAGAGAGATTTAAATACAGTGTTTGCTCAGGCGATTTTAATCCTTCAAGGAACAGGGCATAGAAAAGCAATTTTGATTGCTAGGAAAGACTGCGGAATATATACGACCAAACTGTCATGCTCCTACTGACTGACCAATACGTGCGTATGAGCACCAATACATACACGCCCGTTTCAATAATATTGTATAGGACGAGTTATGGCCAAGTAAGGCCATTTTCGACTGACTGTAATGTAGGAAGTTAAGTAATTTAAACTATAATATCAGTTCATTTTAGTTCAAATTGCTTTATCTTCCTACACTATAATGGTTTTTGCACACCTCCGCTTTGCGAATTTCGGTAAGAAATATGGCTACATTATGTCACGATTCGACTGGCGGAACATGAGAGTCATTGTAACAATCGGAGTAAAATTCTGTAGGTTTCGTCATGTTAGACACCGTATCTATTAGATTAGTTATTCTGTAAAATCTACATCCATTTTATTTAAAAAAAAAAATACTTTATAAACTTGTAGACTGGCACTGATCCGTGCAAAACAAACGCGGCTCCGATACAATTAGCGGGATGAGCGCGGAGGTGTCACCGCGGGAAAGAGATAGAATCATAAGCAATTCTGTGCGTTGGAACAGTCAGTGTAGCTTCTGTTTCGCACAACGGACAAGCCATGGCGGAACTACTGTGGTTTCGCTGATGATGGAGATGTGATATCCGCCTCAAGTTTTCAAATCACCTTAAAAGGCGATCTGTATATTAAAAGAAGCGAGTCACGACCGTATTAGAGAGAGAGAGTATTAGTTTTAGACCACCCGTATTAGTATGCGCCAATTAGGACATCGATACCAATACCGGCCGACACCGTATTTAAGAGAAGAAAATATTACTAGATACTGTTGCTAAACAAAAACCGGCCAAGTGCGAGTCGGACTCGCGCACCGAGGGTTCCGTACAAACCTGCAGGTCATCATCATCATCATTCGTCATCATCGTTTATGAAATTAAATGTTTTTTTTTTAATTTTTATATTTGAGTTGACTGAATGAAAGGTAAATTGTGGTTTACGATTTATGACGTATTAAAAAAAAACTACTTACTAGATCTCGTTCAAACCAATTTTCGTTGGTAGTTTTCATGGTAATGTACATCATATATTTTTTTTAGTTTTATCATTCCCTTATTTTAGAAGTTACGGGGGGGGGACACACATTTTACCACTTTGGAAGTGTCTCTCGCGCAAACTATTCAGTTTAGAAAAAAATGATATTAGAAACCTCAATTTCATTTTTAAAGACCTATCCATAGATACCCCACACGTAAGGGTTTGATTAAATATTTTTTTTGTGTTTCAGTTCTATGTATGGGGAACCCCAAATATTATTGTTTTAAAAAAAAATGATATTAGAAACCTCAATATCATTTTTGAAGACCTATCCATAGATACCCCACACGTATGGGTTTGATGAAAAAAAAATTTTTGAGTTTCAATTCTATGTATGGGGAACCCCAAATATTATTGATTTTTTTCTATTTTTGTGTGAAAATCTTAATGCGGTTCACTGAATACATCCACTTACCAAGTTTCAATAGCACAGCTCTTATAGTTTCGGAGAAAAGTGGCTGTGACATACTCGGACAGACAGACAGACAGACAGACAGACAGACAGACAGACAGACAGACAGACAGACATGGCGAATCTATAAGGGTTCCGTTTTTTGCCATTTGGCAACGGAACCCTAAAAACGTAAAAAATATTTTATCTACACTATCGAGACATTTGATGGTTTGGAAAATTTTGTACCAAACAACTCAGGGTGCGAACACTTGTCACACACACGCCACACGTTTTTAGCGTTACATTTCCAGTTTAACCTGACATCTCATTGTACGAAAAGCCTACACAATGCGAGCTCAGCTAAAACTGGAAACATATAGCTTGATATGTAGCCGTGTGTACAGCGGGGCGAGCACGGCCTGGATAGGCTTGAGTCACACAGTTTGGGAGCAAAAACCGTGATAAAATACGTGACACAAGCCTATGAAAGCCGTGCCTGTCCCGCTGGATGGCGTTTTGATTTGGGGCGTTTATCCAACTGCCGAATCTTGCCGCTTGACACTGCTCCGAACTAATCGCTGCGGCCATGGCTGATGCGTGGGAGCTTTTAGGCGCTAAGATAGTCCGCGAAATTCAAATATTTTAACGTTCTATGCAATTTGCAGCTCTCTCGTGATACTTCACGTTGTATAAAAAATAAACATAAGAGACGACTGAATCGATTGAGTATTTACGTACATAATAATTTCATTATAATTATCAATGCAATTTTCATTAATTAATCAAAATACCAAAATATTAAATTATAATTTCGCGGACTACCTACTCTAGGGAATGCCCCGTAAGGTCAGAGATTTAGATCACGCTCGTTTTAGTATTATAAACTTATGCAGTAAGCAACAAATTGCACATGCTTCATACAAAAAGCGTATTATTAAAGCCCGAATTAGGTTGACAACTTACAAGGCACATACAGCAACAACAACTAATTTTAAAGCAATATTACACAGTTCATCCAAAATTGGACAGTAATATACGGCCGACATTGACCCCTAGAGTTATGGGATATCAATAGGAACACGTTGTACAATTTTATATCAAGGTTTAACATTGGTAGTCAAGTGCAAAAGGATTTTCTGAAACTAAGACCAATATATTTCACGCGATACTGACCACTGAATCTATTTTCTTTTTTGCATGCACGTGTATTTGTACGCTCACCACAAGAGATAAGTAAATTGGTTCCATAGTAAAAGTTGTTCATGTTGATAACTTAGGTCACCTCTTTAAATTTTGTCGATAGTTTTCAAAGTCACCCTGTATATATACTTTTATATCTAGGTTTTGTCCTTGTTAAGACACGTGCAAACAGATATTCAAAGCAATTAAATTATAACATTGAATTAATTAATTAAAAACAAATAATTTGCAATTCCGCCACCAATAACCATGCAACATGCAAATAAGTCATGCAGAGTTAACTTACTAAGTACGGTACTATCTACTTACTCAATCACAGAGTTTCTGAAAAGATAAAACAAAAGTGAGGAAAGATAAAACAAAAGATAAGGAAAGAAACATTAGGTACCATGCTTCGAGCACGCGTGCGCGTTTCACAAATGTCACGGGTATTATTTGAAATACAAAATACACATGCCGTCTCATTGGCGTACAAATATGACGCTAACTAAGGTAGGATTTTCACGACTGACGTATAACCATGAGTAAAGACAATGTAAAGTAACTCATAACTCGATAAAGTAAGGTATAAATAAAAAAGTGCTACATTTAAAAAAAATATGACTGACCCGGAAAAGTGATCTTTAAACAAACAAAAAATGGTAACAAGAGAATTTTTATTTAAAAGGTTGACTATTAAACTTAACATATACCCTATATGTTTGGCGCATGGACCGACCAAATAATTGGGGGATTGGTTGGGTCATATTCAATCTTTTACCCATGTCTTAAGTGTCACTCATAGATTCCCCAAAAAATGTCGGTTCATGCGCCAAACACCCTGTATAGACAATTTCATGCAATCGGAGTGCGGCCAGTGCGGCCACAAGTACTCGCCAGTGTCATGGCCCAGGTACTCTACCCGTGTGAACGGACAGAGCGAGCAGAGCTACTGTCATGCGAGTACATATTGGTAGCTGTCTACTGTTAAGTTAGCAGCACGTATTAGCAGAATACGCCAATTAAAAATATATTTAAAAAATTAAAGGCGCCGGCTGCGTCTTAAAAATATAGTATATAAAATTTTAAGGCGCGACCGTGCGCTTATTTACAATATATGTATAAAAAAATGTAAAGGCGCGGTCGTACGCTAATTAAAAATATATTAAAATTGCACTAATGGATGAAGCGTAGACTGGTTTATAATATAAATATAAACTTAATAGTACGAAGAGGTACACCAAAATCATTACTATACCATAGGTAATGTGGAAATTTTAAAACAGTTTCTCGTTTTAACTCATCAAATTCAATAAGATTGCAATTAATGGCAATCGGGTCAGGTCAAGAGGGTTTCTTTTTCAAATACAGGAAGATTTTTTAGTCACCGTCCAAATTATGATATATTAATATTTTGCGAAAATCATTTAATACGTGTTTTTTCTTTTAGTATCACTCAATACAAAAATATTGAGATATCACATCACAAAGTTATCTCTTAAAAGTTGATGATTCTGGACACCGCCGCGCGCTAGGTAATAGTGCGGGCTATTACTTAGTACGTATGCACCGCGCTAGGTATTAATTTCGGCGGCCCACCCCGCGCGCCGCCGAAATTAATTGAAAACAATACTACACAAAGTTGCAAAGTTTCCCTTCATACTCTCACGGGCGGCAAGTGTAGTATTATTAACGTTTAACTTAGTGACCAAGCAGAGCGGATAATTCTTTCGAGAAAATGATTTAAAATGAAAATTTTATGTATCGTTTTTTTTTTTCAAAAATGTATTTATTGAATGATACCTAATGCCTAGAAGAAATTTGGACGGTGACTAAAAAAATCTTCCTGTATACTGTTTCAGTGCGTACAAGAGATAAGGCTCTACAGCACCTTTCACACTAAAACTCGAGTCTCTTAGTTAAAGTTATTCATAAGACTACTGGATTTATAATTCTTGGTGCTGAGCCAAGTATTGAGAATCTAACGAGGTGTGCGTTACCCAGGCCAGATGTTGTAGAAAATGGTCATTTGAATCTAATAGATAATTAGTTTTGCGGCTTCTGTAATTGTTGCGCACATTTTTAAATTTGTTGCGCTTATAGTTTTTTAATTATTTCACAAAAACATTTCCTGCTGGGGTAACGTTATCCCAGCCAGACCTTTTTCTTTCTAATGGGAATATTTAAATAAATACTAGCTATAAAATTAGTTGTCTAGATGAAGTAAATGTTGTGCCTTATTTTGTATTTGTTCTTTCATCGGTTGCGAAGTTATTCGAGATTTTGCTGGGGTAACGTTTTTGGTTTTGCTAGATCTTTGAAACGGTTAAGCGGATTCTTATCATATTTTGTACATGACTTTTTTGGAATTAGTTTAAATTTGTTCTGCAATAAAAAAAAACAAAATAATGCATAGTTTAAAGGTTATTTCATTAAATAGAAAAACACTTCAATTGGTTCCAGCACTCTCAATAAGAAGTCTAAAGACTTACTTTAAACGTTATTTTAAAGCTTGTAAATGCCTTCAAATGTATGTGAAGTTTCATTAGTATCCTGTAAGTATTTAACAAGTTATGATGATATTCAGTTCTTCACGAGCACGGTCTTGATGCGCGCGGTGTTATTTGGCCACTGGATTGGATATATGAACTGAATGTTATGTCAATTATTAGTTGTTTAGTTCAGTTGTATATCAGTAAAATTTCAGCGTAGTACATTGGATAATTAATGAGATAATACGATTAAAGTCATTAGGAAGTGAATGACCGAGGTAACCCGACCAAGTTTAGGTGGTTACGAAAAAGCGAAATCGCAGAACATTATGGTACCTTCTAAAATATGTAGGATAGTGTTACAAATTTAGTACAGACATGTACACAAGTTTTAAAAAAAACTACATGTTTATTAAAGAATTTTTATTAACAGGTAAAATAATCATTTCAACTGAACTTTTAAAGTATTAATAAACTTATACTTAAAAACAATCACAGATTAAAATAACAGATAGTAACTTTGCTATTTTGAAATTTTCTATTACTTTTTATTTAAATTATAGATTTCAGTATACACAGTACACAGTTACAGTTTTTATTTAAATATACACATATTGGAATGTGTAATGATCACAGACAATAAATTATATATAATGACTTTTTTCAGTTAACTCTAAACTTACGTATGTCTACTAATACCTACTTATATCAATTCAAATCACAGATCAAAGGTAATATTAAATGACAAACGCATTGCTTCCGACTGCATAAGATTGGAGACGATTTTTTTATTATTATTATTATCACATCTATAAAAAAATGTGACTAACATTAAAATTCACAATGAATTACCCCTTCACCCCACCCCTCCCGTGTCCCACCGAACGACATGTTATATCGGTGATTTTTGATAAGTATGTGCAACTGGAAGATAATAATAATGTTTTCATAGTACAGATATTATTATGTATTTAACAGTGTACGCGTCTGTACCGAAATTGTAAGGTGTATTATACTAAACATTTCAAAAGATAGCATAATTTTCTGCGATTTCGCTTTTTCGTAACCACCTAAACTTGGTCGGGTTACCTCGGTCATTCACTTCCTAATGACTTTAATCGTATTATCTCATTAATTATCCAATGTACTACGCTGAAATTTTACTGATATACAACTGAACTAAACAACTAATAATTGACATAACATTCAGTTCATATATCCAATCCAGTGGCCAAATAACACCGCGCGCATCAAGACCGTGCTCGTGAAGAACTGAATATCATCATAACTTGTTAAATACTTACAGGATACTAATGAAACTTCACATACATTTGAAAGCATTTACAAGCTTTAAAATAACGTTTAAAGTAAGTCTTTAGACCTCTTATTGAGAGTGCTGGAACCAATTGAAGTGTTTTTCTATTTAATGAAATAACCTTTAAACTATGCATTATTTTGGTTTTTTTATTGCAGAACAAATTTAAACTACTTCCTAAAAAGTCATGTACAAAATATGATAAGAATCCGCTTAACCGTTTCAAAGATCTAGCAAAACCAAAAACGTTACCCCAGCAAAATCTCGAATAACTTCGCAACCGATGAAAGAACAAATACAAAATAAGGCACAACATTTACTTCATCTAGACAACTAATTTTATAGCTAGTATTTATTTAAATATTCCCATTAGAAAGAAAAAGGTCTGGCTGGGATAACGTTACCCCAGCAGGAAATGTTTTTGTGAAATAATTAAAAAACTATAAGCGCAACAAAGGAGACGGGCGAATCTGGGCTAAACATGTTACAGAAATGAAATATTTATCAATATTTCCTTAAGTTTTTTTTGTAATTAATCATGAAATATTAAGTAGTTTTACCATTGTATAAAAAACGAAATATTTAATTAAAATAACACTGACTTCCCTAATTTTCACTTTTGAAACAATGTTGCCAGATCTAAAAAAAAAGTATCGATTTATTGAATACAAAATAATGATCATACAAGTATAAAATAGAAATAGAAACAGAACCTTGGAGGTGATTCAGTGTTTTCTCCTTCAGATAATGGCTAACCAGTGACACTTTTCTACGTCTCTAAAAAGATATAAAAATAAATTGAATATTAAAATCGATGTCACAATCGATCATCATATTTTATTATACAGGCAACACAGTGAAACTTATGTCAATGGCATGTCAAACATTAAACAAATATTCGCTTCTGTTTGTTTGGCTTACGGTAGTGGATATTTTTTTGTTGTGTTTTCGTGTGCTGTAATATTATTCGATTAGTATTCTTTAACGACTTTGGCTACGTTTAAGGATTCTGACGGTTATTACTTTGACAAACGACCCACGCATTTCTAACAACGGACTTCATAACTTGCCTACTCGTCTTACCTCACCCTCATATACCGGATTTCGAAGTTTAATACAATGAGTGCTCAACATCGTCATTGTATCAACTGCGGTATAGCTTGTTGGCGGCGCAATCCATCTAGAGGATTACAACAAATAGAAGACGAAGGCCTTCTTTCCATAATACAGCAATAGGTGGCACCTCAAGTGGTAAGTTTCGTAAACACCATGGAGAAGTCGTAAACATTTTGTTTTTTTTTTAAATGGTATTAGTATCTAAATATATTAATGCAGTAATCGTTATGGTAACGCCAGGCCCAACTTTGTATGAACTTTCGCCCGTCTCCTTTAAAAATGTGCGCAACAATTACAGAAGCCGCAAAACTAATTATCTATTAGATTCAAATGACCATTTTCGACAACATCTGGCCTGGGTAACGCACATTCTAACGAGTACATTCCACCGCATCGAAAAAACATTCATAAATTCACGCCTTGTTCCCATGGGGGTAGGCAGAAACTACGGTACGCCACCTGCTACGGTCCTTAAATACTCCTTTTACCTCGTTTAGGTTCACACAATTGGTCAAACACACGGCGGCGGCGGTTCCGAATACTATGCACCTGACCTTTTTTTCTTTTTATTGTGGGTGGGAAATCATCAAATGACGTCTCCCGCTCTGGGTGGAGCGGAAGGGCGTGTCAAACTTTTACTGACTAAAACCCACCCGTGTCCCTTCAGTTGCCCATGTGCCAGGGCAGCGACCATGGTCGCTGTGCCAGGGTCACGGTATTTCTTTCGAACAAATCTCGCGACCCTGGCAGGCATCGGTCCTAGCAGACCCCTTCAGTTCTGCTGACATCTCTTTGAGGCGCGCGTGGAACACTACACGCCGTCGACACGGGCCTGGTCCTATGTTGAGAGGAGGAATGAAGGACGGCTTACAAAAGGTATTCACAAGGCAGAAACACCGGGAGGGCACGCCCTAGGAGGATATATAGTGACCGTATTGGTGATGTTCTTCATAAAGGTCAGGTGCATAGTACTCGCAACCAACGAAAAACTCATTTTCAACTCTCTGTGTTAAGCAGTGCGTGCATTCTTTGCGCCAATAAATCCCACCGCGGTTTTCTATCGTGCCAATGTGGACTTTAAATGAGTAGGGGAAGAGCGGCGTCGATATGACGAGACTAGTACTTACAACTAGCTTCTGCCCCCGACTTCGTCCGCGTCAAAGTTTTGCTCCCCTGACCCTTCCCGTCGCATCGAATCACCTGCCCGTGCGAGGTCTTCCTATTCCTAACTTTTTTCTCGACACATTTAAAAAAAAAAAAAATATTAAAACCTTCCGTGCGTTCGCGCCTTAACAAACATACTAAAAAAAATTGCCGAATTTGTCGAGCCCTTCTCGAGTTATGCGCTTAGCAACATTCATTTTTATTTATATAGATGATTTTGTTGGATACTACTAGCTGCTGCCCACGTTTACGCCCGCGTGGATATTACAAATTATCCCACCGAAACTTGCTCCCGGAATAAAAAGTAGCCTATGTTACTTCTTATAATATCAACTAGATGCTAGTGAAAGTCCCGTCAAAATCAGTCCAGCCGTTTCTGGGATAAATTGTTTTTTTGATGTAAAGTACCGTATATATTTTAATATGCATTTAGTGAAAGCTGTTACTTTGAAATTACAAACAGACATTTAAATTTTATTTATTTAACATAGATTAATTTAAAGCGGTGGTTATTTAATATAACTTTTAGTAAGTATATTAAAAATGGCAAAATACATGTTTATTATTATCAAGTTCGGCAGTTAAAACTTAGCAGTAACGTAAATAAAAATTACTCATCATAACAAATATTAAATGGTTAATTAAATCAATAATAAGCATGAGTCTGCGACTTAGTAGGCTTGTGCGCACGGTTACACATCAAGCTATGCAACCCAGTATAAACTGATCTCACATTGTATGGGATTTCTGTATATTGAGAGGTCAGCTTAAACTGGAAATGTATAGCTTGATGTGTAGCCTTGTGTACAAACACTTCTTCACGTCAAAATTAAATTATGACATTTCATTATGGCTACCGACCTATGAAATTGCCGAAACCGCCACTTGTTATATTTTCTAAAAGGCGCAGGTGGCTTGATTTGAGTTGAGCTATGTATTTTGTTGATTCTCAAACAGCGCATTTACAATGACGTAAAACCATTAGTATGTCAGTGTAATGTAAATCAAATTTCATTGTCATAAAGTACACATTAAAATGATCACCATGAGTTTGGTAAATACTGTCGGTAATGACAACAATTACAGAGTTTTAGATTATTAGCTATGTCAATTACATTCTGTATATTCGGCACCTATCAAACGTGTGTTAGCATAACCTGAGTTTTCAATATTTTTGTTTAATGGTATATATCGGCATGTGCTAGCTTCAGAACCTCCAAGCTAAAAATGCATTCTGCGAGTCCCTATGAAATGTTCATAAAAATATACAACAAACTGCCTGATATGATAAAGAAAGAAGAAAAGTTAAATATATTTATAAAAACTTAATATTTAAATGATAAACATAAATAATAGATACATAGTAAATGTGTAAGAAAATAATTAATGTAGTTAAGTTTAATTTAATTATTAATATAATAATGATAAATAATTGATAACAACAGATTTTAATGATAAAACAGAGCTTCCTCTCTCCTACCCTTTTGCTGTGCCCTACAGGGTCCATAATGATCTAAATTATAACTAAGGTAAAACAATAAAGATACTGAGTATTTAAATTATTGGTTTTTTAATTTTAATTTTGTAATATTAAATATTTTGCATATTATTTTATAGATTTAAGATTTTAAAATTTAACAGACAGCTGTACTGCTGGAGAATTTGTTGCACCACTTCTTCACAGCTAAAGCACTAGGAATTGGTGCAAGTTGGGCGATTTGGACTGTCTTATGAAAATTTTATGTTTAAATAGTGCTGATTGTAATTTTACCAAATGACCTTTGATTCATTTACTTGTAAAGCTTGTATAATTTATCCAACTAGGTACCCTATTTTAATTAAAGTTTTAATAAAATTAGTGACATTGACACAAAGAAACAAACAACACAAACACGATAAAAAATATATATTATGGTGTACGCAGCGTAGGTAAGTACAAGCTAATAAGCGAAAATATTATTAACAATAACAATAATGCATGCAAGCAATTTTCATAGCCATTGATACCAATTGAGATATTACAAGAAGCAAATCGAAATTAATTATCTTTTAAATGAACCACGTCGTGATAAACCCAGTGTTTGGGAGTTCAAATCCGGGAAAGTATGCCCTTTCTAAGTTTATCTTGGATTTTGACTGGCCTGTTAGTCTAGTGGTTAGTGACCCTGACTGCTAAGACTGAGGTCGTGGGTTCAATTCCCACCCAGGACAAATCTTCGTGTGATGAGCACAATCATTTGTTCTGTGTCTGGGTGTAATTTATCTATATTAAGTATGTATTTAAACATATATAAGTATATTTATCAGTTGTCTGGTTGCCATAGTACAGGCTCTGCGTAGTTTGGGATCAGATATCGGTGTGTTGGTTGTCCTAAGATATTTATTTATTTTTATTTATTTCACGGACATATAATCCCCCGAAAATTTTATCAAACTATCTGAGAGCTTTCTACCTGAGCACGCGTTACAGACTTAGAAATTTTTAAATAGACTTCAAACCCAAATCAGTTAGAGCAAAGACAATTTCCACAGATGGGGGTACATGGACTTATCAGATCTTAAGTCCGTATAAGGTACTTCCTCACAGAAAATGGCCCACCTTACATCCTGTGCCGTATATCCTGTCACCTGTGCATTTGATGATCGTATAGTTATGACTGCGTCAGTGAGTGGAGTTCGTGCAGCTGAATTTTGGGGCAGAGATGTTTGAACTTTTTGCCATCGATATGCTAAGAATTCTGACATCGGTGAAGACAAACATCGTGAGAAAACTTGGTACTTTTATTTAAGTATGAAATCCACCCCGGGTAAGCGGCTCGGGTAAGCGTGATCAGTGCTCATGCCATGAATGAAAAGAGGCCTTTGTAAAGCTTAAATTCTTATATTTCACACAGCAATACCTAAATCGTTTTTTTTATTGGTTGTTTACCACTTCATTCTATCCATAGAAGCTGGAGTACCTCAGGCATCTGTGTTGGGCCCTGTTCTGTAGCAGTGCCCACTGGTGATCTACCCACCTAAAAGCTAATTATTACTGCAACCTATGCTGATGGCACAGCAGTTCTACTCTTAGCTCAAGGGCGGATTGCAGATGGAGATAATAAAATTTGCGTTCGTTTTGAACAGAGAACTAAGGTGAACTGTCTGGCTCGGGTTGGTGACGCTGAATCGCGTATACTCGGCGTTGAATCGTGTATACTCGGCTCGAGTCGTAGGTTTTCATTTCTATCGCGTGGTCATAAGCACACACCCTTCTTTATCTCTCTTTCTTTCAGTTCTTCAAACAACCCTAAGACTAATTGTCTTAGGGTTTGTCCAGTTGTCAGCATTACACACAAAGTTTGTAAAAACTCTGATATAGTCCCATAAAGTGAAAATATGAATGAAATACTTTTAATTTTCTCTCAATTGGTATCAACGCCTATTTTGGAAGAACAACTAAAATACCCTTACCTTTTATCTTTTACATTTTTAATTTTATTCTTTTTAACCACAACCGAGCTGCTTGCATTACTACTGACAGTGAAACTTGCAACAGTACTGGCAGGGAAGCGTGCATTTCTAGACAAAGATAGAAAATAAACACAGCACACAAAACAGAAAGAGAAAAAGCATGCTACTAGGAAGAAAGGCTGGCGAAAACCTGGCATTTTCATCTTTATTTCAACTCGTGCAAGGTTGGTTGTTTTTTGCGAGGCCTTCGCCAGCCCTTTAGTATGAATGAGACTAGATGAAACTTTTGCTACGACTAAATAAAGGAACGACAAAAGTCGAAAAGAAGAAATAAATGGTAAGACTGATATCAGACGCATCATTCAAGTTCTTAATTGTTTTGTTCTACATTCACACGACTCCGACAAAATTATAAATGTTGACGTGGACATCAACACGCCATCTGTAACCATAGATGCAGTAGTGCTATTCTGTAAAAAAAAAAACTTACTGTGATAAAGGCTCGTTCAGACAAGCGCGACGCGACGTCAAGCGCGAATCGGCGATTTATTTCTGTAGAACAATTTCTATGTACGTGTCGCGGCGCGACAGGTCGCCCCTGTGTGAAGTGTCACGCGCGTTTTCATAGAAATTGTTCTACGGATATAAATCGCCGAATCGCGCGCGACCTTCGCGTCGCGCTAGTCTGGACGAGCCTTAACTTGGGTGAAGTGAGCATAAACTAAGTTTCAGGTTAATCCCTAGCACCAGATGAAAAGACAGCTCACTTCACCTAAGTTCTCACGGTGAGATTTTAACAGAATAGATCGGCTGAACGTGATTCAGAACAGAGTTGTAAATTTTTTACAGTTAAAAAATGCTGTTCAATTGCATTTTTCTAAGACACAACATATTGTTTTTTTTTTTGATAGAAAGAAATAGTATTTATTGTGCCTCGCACAGAAACTAAACACAATATATTTAAAAACTAAACATTAAGAGTAAAACAAAACAAAAGTAAAATATAAACAGAAAATCTTGTACGAAGCCAAAAGGCTCTCTAGCATAAAATTATTTAAAAAAAAAAAACAGAATGTCCTGTACTAGGCCAAAAGGCATGCATGATGCTGCGACATTTAAAAATAAGTGTCGCAACAACGCTTTTGATAACCGGCGAATAATTCCTACTCATGTGCTAAATTCATGGTTACAGTTTGCGAGTGGATATCTACCGTCACCCGCATAAGAAGGAACGTTCATCTGCTTCTTTGATTTCATTTTGCAATCATTCGGTAGGCGAGTGAAAAATGGCGCCGAGTGACGAAATCCAATCCCATTTTTTTTCAATTTTGATTCATTTTGTATGCAGGCATTTTACTTCGAGTGCAAAATGTCGAAAGAAAATGAACACGAAGTGATGCGTCCGATATCGGCTTAGAGGATGGAAGTTTAGGAAAAACATAACATGATTAACACAACTTAAGTAACAAGTTTTAAAACTAACGTACTAAAACTACATAAAGCTACAAACGGTTTTAAAAGAGGTAACAAAGAAATAGCGTCTGTTATCGAAAAAGCCCACCCTCTTAGTTAAATTTCAAAATACACTAACACACGATTATTTGAAATGTATCACTTTTCTACGATTTTAATTAAAGCCAAAAAAAAGACAAATAAGCATACAGATTTTAAGCCTTTATCATTAGAAGCACAGAAATTTTAATAGACACATTCATTTAAAAAAAAGCGCACGTCATTAGAACCACAAATAGTTTTTAGAGAAAGTATTAGATATATATTCCCCATTTTGTGTTTTATCATTTCTTCACACTAATATCCAGGATAAAAAGCAGTAATGCCCTTCTTCAGGTGTGAAAAGGTAACAGAGTTCCTTTTGCATTTAAGAAAGTAGTTTGGATGCAGCACTATCGCTAATTTAAGTATCTACCCACTTTGGTTATACGGGCGATAATTTTTACGACCGTAAAATAACGCTTATTTTTATTATTTAACCATAGCTGATTTTGAATTAATGTACTAGAAAATAGCAGTAATAAAAATTACGTCAGTACGATAAAAAATACCTAGATCTATAAAGCCTTTTCGATTTACCTTTACAAAACTAATAATACACAAAGGACACTTAAGTTTCGTCTTCTTAAAACTCTTTCTGTCATTAGTATATGACTCAAAATGACAGCTAGACTACATAACACTTGAACGACATACAATTGAGTTGCAATTGAGTAACCTGCCGTAAATATGTAGTCTATTCTCAAGTCAATTAAACCATTGCGTTCCTGGGAAAGCAGTTCTTTCATATTCACAGCTGTCATTTTCACTAGTATTAGACAGTTTTCGAAATAGTTGCACATCATTGTTGCTCACGACTAGCATCAAATCGGCCCCCGTGATTGTAAATACAGTGAGCCAAAAATTTTCAATATTTTTAAATTGGTGTATCTTACTGATTATAGCAGATAACTCAGATATTTAAACGGACAACAAAAAGTAAATTTGCGTAGATTAAAAATACAAATATTCCTTGAAGGACATAATCACAGTACTGTAAAAAAAGTTGTACAGCAGTAAAACGACTAACTGTAGTTATAACAACGGGGGCAGAAATGTAGTGCAATTTTTGACTATCATGAATACGAAGCATTAACAAGTTGCCAGCGACACTGCAACATTCCATGCATTGCTATTAAAATCTTGGACAACTTTGATTCCCATTGAATACGGGGTTTAATGCTTTTTGACACTAAAGGGCAGAGAAACAAAACGTCTACAGCTTTCGAAAAGAAAATGTGCACTTTGAGAATTGTCGTCTAACTTCAGAACACGATCACGCTATGATAAGATCTAATATAGAACTGTTACAACCATAGATGTACACATGGCTGTGTACCGGTATATAGTTTGACGTGTATCAAATTATAGATTTCCAGTTTAAGCTGACCCCTCATTATACGGAAATCCCAAACAATGTGAGATTTTTACACACTGTTGAGTGACACATGGCGATCAGAGACCGGAGTAGGTGACTGGTCAGATATAAAACTTCAAACAAAAGCGCAATGAGAGGTGCATAAGCCTTTAATGTTCCCACTGCTAGGACACAAATCTCACGATGAGAGACCGTGACTCGTAATCCACTACGCGAGCCCAGTTTGGATTGGCAAACGTCTCTGGTTTTCGAATTTTTGGTTCTAGAACATGCCGAAATCGCGAAGATTCGGGAAGAGCACATTTTCTTTGGATAGCTTGTACTACAGGTAACAAAATCTTACAAACGGACTTACCTCCTCGTAATATCTAGGTCGGGTTCTCGTTGCAAATTGTCGTTTAGTGAAATATAATATATTATACAGATTATACTTATAGTTAATATGATTAACTGATTTCTTCGTGAACGATACCATCGTTTCACCACCATCACTGGCACCTGAAAACAAAGAAAAAACAAACATTAAATAAAGCTTGTATTTCTTTAGTCGAAAGCCCTAAGGTAGTCCGCGAAAATAAGCAGCCGCGTGCCCTTGTGACGTTGCGGGGGGAGTGTTACAAGTTATTACCCCCTCCCCCCCCCCCCCGGCATTGGCACTAGTCGGGGATCGTGCAAGGCGGACCAGTTCCCATGATCCCCTGTCCAAGTGTGGGAGGGGACACCAGGGTGGTTTTTAGTCAGATCTGACAACGCCCTCCGCCCGCCCTAGGGCTGAGGACATCCATGACGATTTTCCACCCCGGAACAACCAACAAAAAGACGTTAAAACTGTGCCCAACCGCTACATGTAAGTTAGTCGTAAGGTGAATGCTTCAACCAGCCCGCGAAATTCAAATTTTCTTACGTTTTTTGCAGGCCAGTGCTAGGTTGTATATTGGCTAAAATATTATTCGCGCTTGTTAGACATATGTAGTTACAGAATTATAATCATCAAAATCATCAATACAACGCTCTAAATTCATAAAGCTGTAGGAATGACTTTTTCTGTTTTTTTTTTTGTTCTTAGGCAAAGAGTAATAGGAATTATTTAAGGTTCCCAAAAAAGAGGCGCCATCATTATAGTGTTCAATAATTTAATTGGTTCCGTGAGTTGCCAGACGCAAAAATAGCACCACCTATTTCTTCCCGTCTGTGTCGTAAAAGGCGACTAAGGGGCTTACTACAGAATGGGCAGCAGCGTTCTCTATGCATTTTACCACCATACTGCGATCGCCAACCCGCCTGCCAAGCGTGGCGATTATAGCAAACCCCTCAAAATTGGGCAAAGCCTATGTCCAGCAGTGGACGTCTATCAGCTGAAATGATGATAAAGACGATTAATAATATGAGTTAAGGTGCAATTTACCGGTGTTAAACATCTGAAACACAACATCCTTTGAAACTTGCAATACAACTAAGTCAGAACAACTTGTCAAGTACTTGGCGTGTACTACGCATTACTATGGTCTACAGGTTGTTTTATTTATCTAAAAAAATAAATAAAATTAAAGTGTCTGTTTTTAATGTTGAAGTAATAGTTTTTTTTAAATAAATACATACAAAGTCTATACGGGACTAATGACGAAAAACAATTTTTCCAAATTTTTGTCTGTCTGTCTGTTTGTTTGTTCCGGCTAATCTCCGAAACGGTTGGACCGATTTTGACGACTTTCACTGGCAGGTAGCTGATCAGTCTTTTTGTGCCGGTAGACCGTGAAATACAAATTCCTTCAGACATGATCACAGCCTTTTTTACACGCTTTATAGCTAGCTTCACTTGTATGTTTGTATGTTTGTTTGTAACCGATTCCTTATAGTGCGATTTTGACCCACTTTAAACGACCAGATTTCATTTAAACTCTGTAGACTTATCGAGGACCGATGACAATATTATAATTTCATAAATTTGTGCCATTATCCTTGCCAGGGTTACCAGGACAGCAAAAAACTGTCTTCGAAAACTACGCTGACTTACGTCACAAACTACGCTGACATACGTCTCAAAATTCGAAACACCCTAAAAAATAGAAAATAAATAACAGTTTAAAAAAACTAAAAAACACGCTTACATAGAAAATCAAACTAAAAAGTAGAAAATAATGGAAAAAAAGCGTGGGGTGCTTTTTAAGGTATAAGGTATTTATATGTTGATATCAGGCACTCCACGCTTTTTTTCCATTATTTTCTACTTTTTAGTTTGTTTTTCTATGGAAGCGTGTTTTTTAGTTTTTTTTTTAAACTATTATTTTTATTACTCTGGGTTTGTTCTGAATGTTCGTCGGATATAGTTGCAGTTTAGTAAGAAACCGACAGCATTCAGCTGCATCCGGTTAGACTGGAAGCCGCCCTCAACGTAGTTGGGAAAAGGCTTGGCAGATTATAATGAATTTTGTCTTTTTTTTTCTTAAATAGCTGTGACGCATACGACAGCTGGTAAATATGTATATCCAAGGTGCATAGGCCAATCGATAGATAAGACACATGACATACGTTTATAAATAAGTAATAATTTCAGACATTTTTTTTGCTTTAACTTGGAAACAATACACATCAACACGCCGATAATCCTCAATGGGTTAAGCAGAGCTATATCTACTCTTCGCCATTTATGTTTATGTCATGTTGGGAGCCCATTGGCTTCAACCGGGCAAATATCCAGACTCCGATCTATTGCCGAGTAGTTAATTCCAGTTCAGAAAAACGTTTTACAAAAAAAAATAAAGACCTACTTCCTAAAAAAAACACTACAAAGTGAAAAATAACTTCCGTAAATAACCGTAGAAATGGGTTTTGTCTATTCTTGTTAGAATAGAGATGGAATTGTCATGTTACGCCCGCATAAAACGGTACAAATCTTTCTACAATCTTTAATTCTGTCTTTAATCTTTCTAAAATCTGTAATTTTGTCTATTCTTCCGTCGACAAAACCCATTTCTACGGTGGTCATGCTACGCGTGCAGGAGTTGATCACAGAACTGAGTTGGTCACAGAAGTTTTATGACGCCTGTAATTCGCTCTAAACCTGATTGAGTTTGGACTCTTCGAGGCGAGCACGGGCGCTGCGAGTCATAATCATGATTATAACGAACCGTGATGCATGATGGACGCTTCTGAAAGTGCTAAGCTCGTAGCCAAATTCTGGGCTGACTATCTTTAGATTGCTATCGTCACGTTCAGAAGAAGAAGTAGGGTGTCGCGTGGCTATTATTATGTAGCCACGAGCCCCTTTAGAAACACTCTGTATAAAGTAATAAATATTTAATCTATTTGCGTTATCAGTTAGGTCAGTGGCAGTAGTACCGAATGCTCGTAAACACACTCACAGCATTTATTTTAATATTTCAAACAATTTTTAACATTTATTACCATATTTTATTTATCGTTTTATAATATTTTATTTTTAAATTTTGTAGGTAATGTTCCTTTATTATTTACTAAAAAATGATAATATTTTTTTTACGAGATTTGGCGAGTTTATAGGTTGTCGGTTCGCACTCAGACAAGCGTATTACTTTAACAGAATTATTTCAGCACTATTGCTTTGAAAACGGTGAAGAAAAAATCGTGAGGAAACCGGCATGTCCAAGAACCAAAAATTCGAAGACATGTGACATCTATCCCCGAACTGTGACCGCGTTTTGGGTTACAGCCCACTCCCTCTCACCGAAAGGAGGCATGTGTCCCAGCTGTGGGCAAGTGAAAGGCTGATTATCCTATATTTTACGATGATTTAGTACTAAAGTTTTAATCAAAATTTTTTTACGTTCCTTTCAGGGTTTTAATCGCTGCCAATGCAGTGAAGCTATCGACTGCCTCGGATACCATGGCCTATCTTGCAGTAAAAGTGCAGACCAAATAGCACAACATGCCAGCATTAATGACGTCATCCGTCGTGCTCTTGTCAACCCAACAGTTTGGCAGGCGACGATGGGAAGAGACCAGACGGAATAACCATAATGTCTTGGAAGTTAGATTGGCGTACGGTGTGAGATGCAAGACACCCTTGAGCCATCCCATCTTCCTACCACGGCCGCTTACGCTGAATCGGCTGCTGCAGGTGCAGAAAACATGACGACTCGTAATCAAAAGACAACAGACTTGTCCCCTATTCCATGAAATGTTTATTTATGTAAATAGATCTTATAAGACACTTTTTACACGTTAATATTTTTACTAGTTGGCACCGGTATTTCCTAGCTGACTGTTCCCTGAGACGAAATGCCGACAAGAACTCAGAGGTCATGGTCTCTTTAACAGTCCAAACATTATATTATTAGAATTAGAGTCTAACAATGCAGAGCCAAGTCTGGAAAGGCCTTTTGAAGAAAGAGCCATTGCAGCTTTGAGCTGACCTGTCCTAACAGACGGCAATCGGCATGTACCTATGTATCAGTCATCGTGTAGCTCAACCCTATTTTAGGGAGCTCAACGACCCGTCACAAGACGCTAAAATATGCATGGGTCTTTTTTTGTGGGCGGGAAATCATCAACTCCCGCTCCACCCACCTGTGTTCCTTCAGTTGTCTATATGCCAGGGCCACGGTATCTCTTTCGAACAAATCTCGCGGCCATGGCAGCAAGGGATTAAAAAGTAACTTTCGACATGAGGACGTAGTTTATATCTCTGGTAATCCTTTAGGGAAATACAGGCGTAATGCTATGTCCAAATTATTGTGTCAATGGGCGTAAATGTTGAATGATGCATGACTGACAGATTACAGCGAACATGGCAGTCACAGTATCACAATAATGATCAGAAAACCAACTCTACGACAAGTTAAAAATTATAATTTTTTAATTAGCCGAATTAAAAAACAGAAAATTAATAATATTTCGCTTAAAAAATATGCTTTAATAGAAAACCAAACTAAAAAGTAGAAAATAATTTATATAAAATTCAAAATAAGAATGTCTGATTAATAAATGAAATCATTGTAATAACAGTCATTTATGTTTAAGTGTTTGGATGTTTGTTACTAAATCACGCAAAAACAGCTGAACGGATTTGGAATAAATTCGACAAACAGATATAATTTACAACCTGGATTAACACAAACAATACTTATCCCAGTAGTACGTTCCCGTGGAATAATTTCCGACCACCACAAAGACTTTGGCAAAAGCTAGTAGTAAGTAGTCATTGTAATTTTGTTTTCTAATATAAATAAATAAGTAAGAGAAGATACTCCGTGCATTGGAGCTTCTGTTTCAAATACTCTGGGGCGCCATGCATTGCGTTATCGCGTATCGTCAACGCCTAGTTTTAAATGTTCGCATTTTATAATCTACAGTTAAATAACTCACGCTAGAATATGAAATGAGGAATAATTGTAATTCATATTTTATGCAAGCAAAAGCAAGCAAGTCTAAATGGTACGGGTCGATAGTTCAGGTTAAGCTACGCTTTCCGCGGTCGGGACGTGGATGGGTGACCATCTTTACATAACGAGACCCCTCCGTACCTCGAGCACGTTAAGCTGCTGTTCCTGGCTGTCATTCTTTAGAGCTGTACCTCACCGGGACGCCATAGCAGCGCACCCAGGCGTCGCCAACAAAAAGTATAGTTAGCTACCTAAGAGCTCGTTCCCACTTGTCGGGTGTCGGATCCGCGCCTTTGTTCACACTTTCGGTTAATAATCGGTTGTCGGCCACGGTTGAAGCTAATACCAATTTTTAGCACTCTACGCAAAGCAACTAAGTACGATGGACGTCGATGAAGTTCTTGTTGTGATGTATTATTATTTAAGAAGAAAACAAAGAAAGACAGCCCAGAAAAAACAATATTGGGTGCACCCAATCCTGAGGGAAAGATTTAGTTTGGGAACATTTCAGAACTTAATAACAGAATTGAGAAGTGACGAAATTAAGTTTTTCAATTATTTTAGGATGTCAATAACTAAATTCAACGATCAGGATCCAACAGAACAAGGGGTAGCGGGGAGAGGGTTATCGGCACCGACATCTGACAAATGTGAATAGCGACATTCGTACTCATAGGCGAGCAAGATCCGACACGATTGTTTTCCGGGCGTAGAGGGCTGGCAAAACACCCGACATTTCTTGTCGGCGCCGACACAAAATCGGTTTTCGACAAGTATGAATAGCTTCATATAAAATACTCTGCCACTGGAACCTCCGATTAATATACGGATCCGACACCCGACAAGTGGGAACGAGCTCTTACGAAGCGGATTCCAGGTGAGCCAGCCACTATACAGGGTTATTTGTAAAACACCGGCAACCTCTCAGGGCTATGTTACTAACATCATAATCAACAACTTTTGTTCTATGACTTTTCAAAATTCAACATATTTTAGTTCATCAGATTTTCATACAAAAATCGGCCGCCCGTAAATATGTCAAGTTCAAGCGCCCCCGCTGCCCTAACCCCGGTCCCCTCGCTAATGTACTATCGCTTTCTTTTGCTTCGCATAGACTTCGTAACATTTAGAGCGTTCAATGTAAATATTTATATTTTTGTATCAGAATCTGATGAACTAAAATATGATGAATTTTGAAAATTCATAGAACAAAAGTTGTTGATTATGATGTTAGTAACATAGTCCTGAGAGGTTGTCGGTGTTTTACAAATAACCCTGTATAGCTGTACACATTTAGTTGACAGCGCGACCTGGGTGCTTACTCTTGAATATAATTCCAATAGATCAACATTGGAATTGTCAGTCAAACGCCAGTGATTGGCTGGACTCACTGAGTCTAGCCAATCCCTGACGTTTAACTCAACCAACTGACGTTTGGCCAATGTCGATCTATTGGAATTATATTCGAGAGTAAGCACCCTGGCGACGCCGCCATGGTTTCCCAATGAGTTTTGACTCTTAATCTTTGGCAGTCGTTACAGGTCGTCAGTATCCCGAGAGTCTAACAACCAGTCTTACCAAGGTCGTATAACCCAGTAACTTGGTTGTGGAGGTCAGATAGGCAGTCGCTCCATGTACAATACTGGTATTTAGCTGCATTCGGTTTGACTGGAAGCCGACCCCAAAATGGTTGGGAAAAGGCTAGGTAGATGGACTTACTTAGTCAGGATGCCAGAAAACATCGGGCAAAATATACAGTGTGACCTTGGAACTATTATGCAAGGTGCAGTTTTGGAGCTGCAAAACATTTCAGGAGGTAATTATGTTAGTGATTCTCGACCCGAATCAACAATAAAATGGGCAGGTATTTTTTTTTTTTCATTTTATTCTTATTTATGGAAATCGGTAAGTGTGAACTCCCTTTTTTTAAACGCGGCCAGTCTGTACGTGTCCTTAAGCTGCGCTTTCACACACACAAACAAACGCAACCGACATTTCTTTCATAGATCCAAAGCCGCGCTCCCCATCCAGAGTTATTCGGAAAAACAATAAAATTGAAAAATCTAAAAAAACATTTAAATAATATTGACTTGGTATCGTATTGTTATATGATTATTTACGAGTCTCATAACAACCTCCTAAAATGTTTTGCAGGTTCAAAACTGCATCTTGAAGTTACTCTGGATAAAATGTTCCTATTTTCGTTTCTGCGCCTTATCCAAGGACACACTGAATGACAATATCATGAGTACAGTATGCGCGTAATTTACTAACCATCATAATTACTATGAACATTACGAGGGTAATGACTTTTATGATCACACAGAAGCCTTGATAAAAGCCAGGAATTAGCTATGCGGAAATACAATCATGATATTGATAATACGCGACAGTTTCTATGATTCAAATTGCAAATCTTTCCGACCGTGAAATCACACGTGAATCAATCGCCCCACAGTCGCCCGATGTTAATCTGACTGAAAGTTTTTGTGGGGCTGATGACGTTTAGGATGTGCAAAAAAAAAATAGTTTAAAAAACTAAAAAACACGCTTTCATTTCATTTTTAAACTATTATTTACTTTCTATTTTTTAGGGTGTTTCGAATTTTGAGACGTATGTCAGCGTAGTTTGTGACGTATGTCAGCGTAGTTTTCGAAGACAGTTTTTTTGCTGTCCTGGTAACCCTGGCAAGGATAATGGCACAAATTAGTTTGTGACGTATGTCAGCGTAGTTATCGACGACAGTTTTTTTGCTGTCCTGGTAACCCTGGCAAGGATAATGGCACAAATTTATGAAATTATTGCATTGTCATCGGTCCTTGACAGATGTGCAAAGTTTGAATGAAATCTGGTCGTTTAAAGTGGGTCAAAATCGCGCTATAAGGAGTCGGTTACAAACAACCATACAAGTGAAGCTAATATAAAGCGTGTAAAAACGAAGTTCAAAAACTCATCATCATCATCATTTCAGCCAAAAGACGTCCACTGCTGGACATAGGCCTACCCCAATTTGGGGGCTTTGCCATAACCGCCACGCTTGGCAGGCGGGTTAGCGATTGCAGTATGGTGGTAAAATGCATAGAGAACGCTGCTGCCCATTCCCTAGTAATTCCCTTAGTCGCCTGTTACTACATCCACGGGAAGAAATGGGATGGTGCTATTCTTCACGTCCGTCACCAAACAGTACGTATATTATTATGATTAGTAGTTTAGGAGTTATAAGGGAACAGATGAATATTCATACATACCGGTCAAAATCATAACCCGCTTTTGGCACCGCCGCCGTAGTCGGGTAAAAATACACATACCCCGACACACTTGAACGTAACTTAAAACATGCATGGACGTCATTTAACCGTGACGTGACGCCAAACTCATAGAAACATGTCTGAACGAGGTAAAACGATTACAGACAATGGAAGAGTGCAGGGGGGTAATGCGTGTGACTCAAAAACTTTTTTACATCCTTAACAACACTGCAAAGTGTAACTTTTTCGTTATGGCATCTACCCCGCACTAGTTCCTATCAAACAATGCATATTTATGCAATAACAGAAATCGCGGTTGATTTGCTGTCATCTTTTAAAGAATTCCGGTGTCTATCTCCGAAACTCATCATCAGATCTATATGAAATTTAAATAGGATCATTTCGGAATAAACCCCTTTCGAACGAAAAAATAATTTTGCAAATCCGTCTATATGTTTACATAAAAAAAATTAAAAAAATATAAACATCCGTATTGAGAACCTCCTCCTTTCTAAAGTCGGTGGAAAAGTAGTAAGTGACTTTCATTATGACAGTCCAACAACATATACTGCGTTATTTACTTATAAAGATGATGAAGTGCATTTGTATCTATTTTGTTTTCTAAATATGAGGTTGTGAATTCTGTGTGGGAAATATCGTGAGGAAAGTATTGAGTATGAATGTCGATGACTATACGAGTAGAGGGAGACCAAAGAAACGATGGATGGACTGTGTGAATTATGATTTGGCTAGAAAGGGGGTGAATACTGAGATGACGATTAATAGAGAAGTGTGGAAGTAAAAGACATGTGGCGCCGACCGCAAATAAATTGTAATGGCAGGAGAATCATGCTATCTTTAAACCTAGATACTCATGCCCATTACGTCTGTAAAGATTTGCCAAGAAATTAAAAAAACTATTATATAGTTAACTGTAATTAATAATTACCAAATTTCTGCGTAAACAGCAATTTTCGGAGTGCCTCTCCGTGCAGTCCGAAACAAGACGGACCCAAACCAGCTTTAGATTAGTCTGATCCCGGCTTTCAGAAAGCTGAAAAAACAAGATAAATATAATTGAGCAATACCCTTATTTAAGAAAAAAAAATACTGTATAGGTAAGTCAAACCACAGGGAAAATTGCGTAACACACTAAAAGTGAGAATGGTTTTCATTTTGACATTTAAACAATATTCATTGGTTTATTTATGTTGTTGAGCGGACTTTATCGAACATATGAAGCAATGTATTAGTAATATATAGAGAGCATTAAATTATTTGCCATATGTCAGCTAGCTCTAACGCGCTAATTATATCGGTAGTGCCGGGACGCGCTAGCACCAGGGCGAGCATCTGATGCTTCGTCATGTCGAAATGTACAGGGCTGAGCTCCGCCACACCCTAGTCCAGTGGACTGGGAACAGCGCCTTGCGTAACCCAGTGCAGGGAATACCCCTTTAGCGGCGGTAACACCCGATGTGAGAGAGTGGTTGACATGTCGTCTGTGTCAAAACTTATCAAAAATGTATGGAAACTCGAGGTATTTTTGACAGATTGAGACTAAGATCATACCGTGAACGTTCTAAAATTACGAGAATTTGAAAATCAGATTGTGCATGTTCTTGAAATTACGAGAATTGCCCTTTAGAAGTCAAATAGTTATGACAGGACTGCAAATGCTAATTAAAAAAGAATACCTACATGTTTTACGTATTTATATTAGAGTTTCAAACCGTGTACAACTGACAGATGTCAGGCCTACATTCTCAGTGGACGGAATTTAGTTGGAACTGTGCCAGATACTGAATCAATATCCGGTAGATACTGGTATTTTATAAATAAACTACGACTTGTGATACTATATTTTTATTTGAAAATACTACGATAAGCTAGGTACTAAGACATTTTTCTATACTCTTGATAAAAAGAAAGATTGATTTAAAATATAAATAAACCCACGATAACTTTGTATTTTGTTTTAGAATTTCCTGTAAAAATAACTCAAACGCTTCAGGGACTTAACATAAGTATAAAGTAAAATAAGTTGACAATCAATCAATGCCCAACATTTCCTTTATGAATGACAATGCCCGAAATTACGTGTTTTTTCAAGACTCACATCTACATACTCGCGAAGATAAGTATGTCTTTGGCTCCGATATCGGACTATCCGGCTTATGGAATGGCCGGATATTCGTAATTCGGCAAAAAAAAAATAAACATACTGTTGTGTATCTTTAATGCAGGTATAGTCAGCGTCAATAATATCGGGACGAACACAGTTCAACATTATCTAAACAAGTGTGAAAATTCAGATGATGTTGAAATCTTTTTGAACAGTGTGGTCATTCCGAAATGTTTGATGCTGACTGTACTTGTAAATCTTATATTTATAAAAATCTCGAGCTACCCTGTTTGTTACGGCTAAACTCCGAAACTACTTAACAGATTGTTATTAAACTTTTTAATTATTTGTAATTTGGTCCAACTTAAAAGATAGGATCGTTTTTATCTCAAATGTTTTTTTATAGTACGCACGGCTACAGGACAAGCTATACATTTCCAGTATAAGCTGACATCTCATTCTACAAAAAGCTTACACATTGCGAGGTCAGCTTAAACTGGAAATTTTATAGCTTAGCCATGTGTACAATGTGTGTATTCATTGGTTAGTTCCAAGAATCCCTAATCGGTGGCGGTATAAGTTAATTAATCGTATCGTTTGAGATCTAGGTTACATAGACATCCACTGGATGGCGTTTTTTTTTTTCTGGATAACCATTACATAGTATTAAAGTCGCTTCCCGCTTCTGTACGCTTAGATCGGTTTTCATCAATAGACAGAGTGATTCAAGAGGAAGGTTTATAAGTAGTTTACCTACTTATTATAGTAGAAAAAGCCGAGTAATTAAAAAAATTCTAATGTGACGTCGTAACAAACATATTTATTTTTGCGCTTACATCGTAAACGTTGGCTAAACCTGACGAGATAGATCAAATTAATGTACTACGGAATTGTATATCTTAAAAAGATCGATAAAAAGTCCGCAATAGTCTATGTTTATCTCCTAAGGATAACCAACAAAAACCATTTTTATCTTTTATATATTACAAAAAAAAATATGGGTCATTCACCAAGGTATTTTAAACAATACCGTATCGTTCTTTATCCAATTAAATACATTAGATACGTTGTGCATTTGGTGTAGATCGAAGTTGCCCTTTACAGAATATCATTAAAATGAATATTTTAGAAGATTTCAGAGATTATATAAAATAGCCACAGAGCGGCTATTAAGCCGTCCGGCCGTCCCGGTTTGTAGCGGTCGGGTAGTGCAGGATTAGTAGGATTGTAATTCATATTACTTTAGCTTCATAGTAAATGCGAATGTCATATGTGTTCGAAGTACTCAAAATAAACCTAATTGTATTATTCCAAGTAAGAGAACGCGAAATATGGCTTAGATGTTTAGATTTTTGGATCGATTTGGATTTTTGGTATGTACGTTATTTCGGTAGTAGATTCCCATGTGATATTTTCCGACAGCTATACGGGTGAAGCCACTGGCCAAAGTACTATTCCTATATCTATGTTCGATTTGATAGCTGGTAGATAATTGAGTCTCTGTATAGGTACAATAGGAGCGTTAAGAAAAATCAGGAAGACTTATATTCAATTCAATCCAGCCCTATGTCCCAGTCTTCTTACTCTGAATACTATTTAGTTTTATTTTAAGTAGGTACATCAAACACACAAGATATTCTCATAAAATATGAATCCGAAGTAATATGAATTATAAACATACTTAGGTACTACTAATATTGATATTTTTACTTATACTTGACATTTTTAATATATTTTTTTTACTTACTTTATTTTTAAATTAATCTTCTGAATTCACTATAGATTTTGACATGAGATGAAATTGATTATGAATATTGTAATGTTACTTGCTTGCATAATCATATTATGACGAATTTATATTTTAATTTAATAGTACTTATATATCTTTTTTCTTAATAATTTGTATGTCAATTGGCAAAACATAGCGCACTACCTAATCCTTAAGATCTTGTAATAATTGTCACCTATGTTTACGAATAAATGATTTGATTTGATTTAATATTATAAATGTGAACATTTGTATGATTGGATGTTTGTTTCTCAATCACGCAAAACCGGCTGAATGGATCTGGACAGAAAATGGCACACAGATAGTATTTAATACCTATATAACCTAGATACATTCTTACCGCGGTAGTACGTCCTCTTGCGATAATTTCCGACATCCACGCGGGCGAAGCCGCGGGCAAAAGTTAGTCTTATAATAAGATTTGTATAAGTACCCTACATGTGTGAAAATAACACATCAGTTTTAAGGCTACCTAGTGCATACGCTATCCACAAAATAAAACAGTGAATTATTGTAGTGTTTTATAGAACATGATACTGATTTGTTAAATAAAACTCTTTTGGCCATTCAACTAGACAGTTAATTAATTCGGATAATTACAGGAGCAGCGGTGGAGTAAAGAAACAATGTACTTACATATTGTGTGAACGATGATATGGCTAGAAAAGGGGCGACTTTTGAAATGACAAACAGGAGATGTATAGAAGTTAACATGTTGCATCATCATCAAATAATTTATTATTTATTTATTTCAGCAAAAGAAAATTCAACAGATACCCGTAAATACTCTTAACTGAAAAATTATAAAAAAATTAAATTGTGTAAAGATTTATTTTGATAAAAGCATTAACTATTTCTTATGTCTTAAATAAATAAGATAGGCGTGAGATGATGATGAACAAGACAGTTCACAACTACAACTAATATATCAAACACTTTACTTCTTGTTCATTTTTGGCCTCTTATTTGGGTAATTTTATTTTATTTATTGAGGGATAATAAACAACTACAACATAAAATATAATACATAAGATTAACAAAATTTTAATAATTAAAGATGCAGTCCACTGCATTTTCCGCAGATAAGACATATTTAAAGATCAGTGGTTGCCACTAGACGAGCATAACCAACAATTATATTGAAATATATAAGTTAGCTATAGCTAAAAACCAAATTGGATCAGAAACAATTTCATTTACTTAAATTAAGCAATAAATAAATAATGATAATAATTATGATTGCTAATTACAATTAAGATATTTTTTTTTTAAATAATATTAGATTTAAATTTAAATTTATTTTTCGAGCATGCAAATATATAAGTAATATTTCACTACTGGAAAATTTCTGAACAACAAATGAATCAAAAGTGAAAAATAAAATCATTTGTGAACCGATTCAACAAAAAATTAAATGAATACTTATAAAGAATGTTGATGTGTTATTGGCTTTTCCATCTGGAATTTGTCAGTAGCAGCCCACTCTAGATTTAATAACACCTATTACATGGGACTTAAATATTACAAACTCGCTATAAATTTGGATCTGCCCCGTTGGTCTCGTGGTCGCAAGCGCGACTGCTGAGCGTGGGGTCAGCATTAATCTCCCTGCAGTTTTATATTTCTGATTCATACGGGAATGAAACTTGCAGGGTTGGAAAAAACTAATTAATATTTTTTGATTTTATTTAACACTTGAGGGCTTAAGGGATTGAGCGGACACAGCGCACGATTTGAATGCTAAGCAAAAGGGAAATCCCCGTGTAGTGTTTTGTACATTCCGCTTGCAATTACGGTCTCATTTTCGTTCTAACAAGCATTCATTCATTCAGTTTAGTTTACAATTGTTATTACTGTGATTATCATTGATTTTTATTGAAAAATCATTTGATTAAAATGTTGCAAACCCTGGGAATTTGAGACCCATTACACTGAAACTGAGATTTCAGTGTAATGGGAAATAATGGCTGAGCAACTCATAGTTCATCATGAGCACAGCCATTTTTTCAATCGGGCCAACACTTTACGTCTAAATATATTGAACATTTCATTTGCGAGAAAAAGGGCCATCCGCGGTGGTTCTTTAGTTCTTGTTTCAAACAAGCTGAAATGTAGATTTAGTTAATCTTTCTATTGAGCGCACTATTGAGTTGTCTTGTGTTGAACTCGAGCGATACGTTATAATTTGCGTTTATCGACCCCCCTCTGGGGATGTCATTTGTTTCGAATCAGTCATGGAGGATTTACTCAATAAGTTAAAATCAAGTAATAAAAGTATAGTTGTATGTGGAGATTTTAATATTAATATTCTAGAAGTTACTCCATTAACTATTAGACTTCTCAATCTGTTTAGGTAATTTAATTTATTTAACTTGTTTTTTGAACCAACCAGGATCACGGCATGTTCGTCAACTTGTCTTGATAATATATTTAGTGATTGTGATGCCAAAAATAAATTAGTGTTAACTGATTTAACGTCCGACCACTGTGGTTTGCTATCCAGTTTCCCTATGCCATTGTTTAAAAAGGCGCGTAAACTTGAATGCAGGCCTTATACAGCTAGTCGTTGCACCAAGTTTAAAAATAATATAGCTCGCAGAATTGCACCATCTATAGTAGAATACGATAATCCTAATGCAATTTATGAAGCCCTCTTTGATGTAGTGCAAAAAGAGTACAAATCTACTTTCAAGACCAAAACCATTGACATTAATGGCACCTCCGTTGGCTTTAACCAATGGGCTACTCCAGGTATTTACAAAAGTAGAGCGAGGCTTTACGAGTTATATGGTTTAAAAAAATACAGGTTTGATACTCCTTTCCTAGAGTATGTAAAAAAATATTCAAAATTATTTAAACAGATTATTGCTTTTGCTAAATCCAAATTTTTAAGCGATCAAATTAAAAATTCAAATAATAAAATAAAAACGACTTGGAAAATCATTAACAATGAGACGGGTAAATCGGTTAAACAAGAAAAACAACTTGAAATTTTGGTCGACAACAAATTAGTTAATACGCCAGCTGACGTAGCACAGGCATTTAATGAGTTTTTTGCCAACATACCTGTAACTACGACTCGCTCCTTAAATTCGTCCCCGTCTAAAGCTGATAATCTTTTGCATAGTAGTGTGCCAAAAAGTAGTTGCCTATTCAATTTTGAACATGTAACGCCTCGTGATGTAGTTAATGTTTTTAACACACTTAAGTCTAAAAACACTGGTGATTTCTGGGGCATTTCCATCAAACTATTAAGTAATATAATAGACATCGTAGCCCCCTATTTAGCTGTTACTTTTAATAAATGTGTTGATGTCGGAACTTTTCCTGACCTCATGAAGAGTAGCAAAGTCATACCATTATTTAAATCAGGTAATAAAAATGACGTTTCTAATTTTAGGCCTATTTCTATCTTACCTGCATTAAGCAAAATATTTGAAAAGTTAATCCTCAAGCAGTTGCTAAGACATTTTAATTTAAATAGCCTCCTTCATAATGAGCAATACGGCTTTACAAAAGGTCGTTCAACTACAGATGCGGGTGTTGCTCTCTTGAAACACATTTTTAACGCATGGGAGAACTCGCAAAATGCTATCGGAGTATTCTGTGATCTCTCCAAAGCCTTTGATTGCGTGCACCATGACACGCTTTTGTGTAAACTACGTCATTACGGTGTCCATAACGAAGCTATAAACGTAATAAATTCTTATTTACATAATAGGTTCCAATGTGTAGATATTAATGGTGTAAAATCTGCCGGGCTACCGGTTCAGTTAGGTGTGCCTCAAGGCTCTATACTCGGCCCATTCTTGTTTTTAGTGTATATCAATGACTTACCATTCTTTTTAAAGGGTATTTGTGACGTTGTACTGTTTGTAGATGATACATCTCTTATTTTTAAAGTAGACAGGAACAGACCAGATTTTGACGACGTGAACAGTGCACTCTCAATGGTTACCGATTGGTTTACGGCAAATAACCTAGTTCTCAATGCCAAGAAAACCAAATGTGTAAAGTTCGCCTTACCGAATGTTAGAAATCTAGGTCCCAACATCGTCTTAGATAAAGAGGTGCTTAAAACTGTAGACTCGGCAGTTTTTCTGGGCATAACAGTGGATGGCAAACTTCAGTGGGGCCCTCATATTTCAAGCCTAGCGGAAAGGCTCAGTTCAGCTGCCTACGCCGTCAGAAAAGTAAGACAATATACTGACGTTGATACAGCTCGGTTAGTCTATTTTAGTTATTTCCACAGCGTTATGTCTTACGGTATTCTACTGTGGGGTACAGCAGCTGATATTCAAAATATTTTTGTCCTTCAGAAACGAGCTGTTCGAGCAATTTACCAGCTAGGTGCCAGAGTTTCCCTAAGGGACTTTTTTAAAGATATTGGTATTCTTACGGTGTCATCACAATTCATTTTCGCCAACATCTTATATATTAGGCAAAATATACACTTATACGCTAAAAACAGTGATATTCACACTGTTAACACTAGAAGTAAGGACAAACTACGTGTTCCCTTTCACCGGCTTCATAAGGTGCATAACTCATTTGTTGGGCTTGGTATAACATTTTACAACAAGCTACCACCTTCTTTACTAGAATTACCTTTTAATGCGTTTAAAGCTCAAGTAAAATCCAACCTTTGTCAAAAGTCGTACTATTCCATCAACGATTATTTAAATGATAAGAATAGTTGGTCGCTGTGATTAACTCAAGACAATGTTTATGTTCTTTCTCCAGTATTAGCGTACCTAGTGATAGGTTCAATATAATTGTTTCCATATTTTTTTCCTGTTTATGCCAATTTTATTTTATTAGTATTGCATAATGTGGTTTGCTAGCGACCTCGACAAGTAATCATTCAATTCTTGCTTGAGCAACCGGCAGCAAGTTCGTCATGCTCCCTTAGATGTCAATGCTTGCGGTAGCGTCGGGGGTCGGGTTACCCCCTTCCCTCAAATATGGCGAGGGGGGCAATGGCTGATCTTTGCGTTATGCTCGTGAACGGGTGCTGCTTGTGGTGACTGGTCGTCTTGCTGACTTTGATGTTGATATTATTATTAATATTACTTACCTGTTTAATTTATTTTACGTCGATGGTCCTAGTTTATCATTTGTGGCCTCGAGTTGTAACTCAGGTCGTAACAGCTATGTGAACATTCAGCATTGCATATGTAAGCTGTCACGCCCTTTATGCCAGTTTTTTATTTTTGCAGCCATGTTTCTATATACATATTTTTTTTTGCTTATGCTTGAGTATAGTTTACATTTTATTTGTTGGTATATTGGGTTGGCTAGCTGGCATATAGCAAATCATGTAATTTAATTTGTGTCTCGTTTTACTATATACCATTGTATAGAATCAAGTTCTTCTAACTGGACAGACAGCTGTGCTGCTGGGGAGTTTGTTGGCCACTTCTTCTTCCCAGCTAAAGCACTAGGAAGTGCGCGACGGGTGGGCGTTTTGGGGGGACTGTCTTTTGTAATTTTGACGTTCGAAAAGTGCTGATCCTCAGCCTAATTTGAATAAATGACTTTTGATTTTGATTTTGATTGATTTTGATTAAATGGAATTCATAAAGTTTTAATGGCACACCGAGAGGTACTAAAATAGCCACTGCACTTGGTAATTTTTTTATGATCTTGATATTATTTGGATGGCCTTGTGGTTTATATTACATTCGGAGAGCTAGGTTCTCCTGGAAAACTCCTTTAAAAAGGGCTCTTATACTTTATTAGGCTAATTGTAATCATTAAAATTAAAATAAATTATGTAAGCTCTCAAAAAGTAAAAAACTTAAAGGTTTAAAGGAAAAATACTTACCAAATGTACATAAAAGATTGAACACTTACCATCAAGCCAGGTAAACTAACGCACAAAATATTACTTTTTTATGAAATAGGGTAAAAAATTATAAATTATTGATTTTTTCCTTAAATTAACAGAAAGATAACATCAATGTTCTTAGTAAGGTCAATTTTCGAAATGCAAATTAATCTGATAGTTTGTTCTTAGTAAATTATTTGTTACCTATTTTTTTTATTACTTATCATAAGTAAACAATTTTTTTTTACTCACCCGGTTAAGGAAAATAAGAACACTGGCTACCTAGAACTCGCAAATGATTACACAATGAAATTCACTATAACTCGCGATGTATGTAAACTTTTACAACGGATGTTTTAAAGCTAAACTAGTAATAAACATAAACACAGGACCGTATCCGAGACAGAATAATTAATACCGAATTACTGATAAGAAAATGTGTGAAGAAAACAAATCAATCTTTCTTTTTGACAACACTTTGAAAGCTCTAACTGACATGTGATTTTGAGAGTTTACGAAGAGAGCTACACACATAGTTTAGATTTCGTTTTCATCGCAACTTACAGAATATACATACAAAATTGATTTTCGGGATATTTTATATTTGTACTTCTAAAGGTTACATCTTTTATGCATTTGTGTAAATTAAGTGATCTCTGATTTCCATAAGCGCCATCTATAATCGCAAACAGATAACAATACCAAGATTCTTCTTCGACTTCGTAATAACAATCATTTTCACGGTAACCAAGTTCTATAAACTTTTTAGCGTTCTAATTAATGTTTTATTTTCAGATGTAAAATCTTTGATCTGTTCAAAAGGCTACATTAACTAAACCATTTGCCTCCCAAATAATATTGTCATTATCAGGATCATGGGGAATCAGGGGTAAAGCGCTTATTCCACTACACGATTTATTGGGCCCTGGAAATCGTGTTCCCTGCCTACCAGTTAGGGCGAGACTTATTACACTAAGCTAGAAATCGTTCCCTGCCTGAGTAGCACAGAGTACTTGTTTATATGCTCAGTCGTTAGCGCTTATAACTACACGATTTATCTTTATCGGGCCCTGCCGACAGGGACAGGGTAGTGTAATCGCAAACAGTGAGTTAGGGCCCAATAAATCGTGTAGTGGAATAAGCGCTTAAATAGTGATTTAGTTATGGCCGTCTCAATTCAGTAGAACTATCAAATAACGTTAATGTCCGAGCGAAAAGGAAACTGTAATCAAGCCGAGGCCAGCCATTATCTACTAGGCAATGTACAGTAAGTAGGTACGTAATGAGAACGTGACGTAAAATCACAGTAGGTAGGTTATACAATGTTTATCTGAATTAAATGCACATTATTAATGAAAATAGGTAGTTTGTTCAGAATCGTTTAATGAATCGATTCCTGTCATTTTTTTAATACGTATAAGTGACCTTGTGAAGGCCGCAGGAAACCTGGATACGGGAAGCACAAAACCGGTCGAAGTGGCGGAGCTTGGGGGCAGCCTATGTCCAACAGTGGACGTCTTTCAACCGAAATGATGAAGTGATGTTTTATCACAAAAAATAATGCAAACTACCTACGTAAATTACAGTAACATTTCCGTTGGTTCAGGCAAAACAAACCAAAAAGAACCTTGAAACAAGGGTTATAGATTGCTTTTTTACGACTGTCCACACTGACCACAATTTTCTCCCACAATCGGTATAAGTATAACCAAATGATCAATATTTTATACCTAAATTCTAGTAAAATGAAGGGGTATGCATGTACAGACGCCACCACATCAAGCTACTACAATCTGTCAAATTTCTTCAATAGATTTTCAACCTTAGGTATCGCTAAAGCAGTTCATCATGTTGATTGGGAGAATTTGTCAGTTTCGGGTACCTTGTATTTGAATATAATATACTTGATTAGAATATAATATTCTATTTGGGGTGTTTGATTTTTTTCTTTTTTTTTTTGTCTCCTGGCCAAAGGCCTCCCTCCACTCCTCCAACCTTCCGCGAGCCCGCGCGTCCTTCTTCCAGTTGTGACGGAACCTATCCAGCTCGTCCCACCATCTCCTACGTGATCTGCCGCATAGGATTATGTTCACATAACATAATAGGTAGGTATCATTGCGCCTGTATTCTCCGAAAGCAAATAAATATTAAAAAAAAGGTAAGTACACAGAGGTGTAAAGTCATACCTTTTTAATCTATGGTAAAATGCATTTTATTGCCGTAAACCCCTATTATTTTTCTATTAAGTTTTCCTACATCTTACCTATATTAATGGTGGTAAACCGAAATAAAATGGCTAGTGGCCATAAGGCGTTAAGGCGATTATCACACTGCACCGCGCACCGCCCCGGAGGGCGCGGGGCGATGGCGGTAAAGCGAATTGACCGCGCGGTCGGTCGGTGTACGTGTGTTTTGCATCTACGGATTTAATAGAGAGCAATGCGACATGAGATCCGCTTCACCGCCTACCGCGGCGGTGTGCGGTGCCGTGTGTTAATCGCCTAAATGGAATGGCCAGCCTATTGTCATTTGTCAACAACCGGGCATGCACACAAATTCAAGTACCAGGCTGCTACTAATACTGCCAAAGTCGCTGATTTGTTCGAAAGAGGTATCGTGGCCCTGGCACAGGCAACTGAAGGAACACGCGTGGGTTTTAGTCAGTAAAAGACTGACACCCAGAAAAAAAAATGTCTCATGCTGCATATCTGTAGTAGATAGAAACGATGACCGAGTGGCGCGGATGTGACTGGAGTATAAAACGACAAATACTTAATTAATTGCTTACCCGCTCAACCGCCACGGGGGACTGTAGTACCCAGAATGACTTAACTAACATCTGCCCTCAAAATTAATTTAAAAAAAAATCTCATTTATTTCAGCTTTTTAACTGCATATTTTATTGTAATGTTTAATTGCAATTTCAATTTACGAATTACTGATGTGGATGTGATCGGTGGTTAACAAGGTTCCGTACTCAAAGACTGTCAACGGGAACCTATAACTAAGGCTCCGCTGTCCGTCCCTAAGTTGTAATACTACAGCATTGGTGGACTAGTGACCAATAGTATCGACCCCAACTTACGAGTTGTAAGTCCAGAGTTCGAACTTCACAAAATAAAGTGCCCACTTTATAATTTACTACCTTTTGCCAACGGCTTCACCCGCGTATTAGGCACATAAACCTTCCTCTTGAATCACTCTGTCTATTGATAAACATTAAAATCCGCTGCTTGGCTTATTGGTACTGATGGATTTCATGCCATCATTCGAAAAAAAATTGGCTTCACTACTGAGCATAATCAGAGGCAGTCATAATAGCATCCTGAAGGCTGTGGTGCAGGCCCGGATTGGCCATACGGGCAAATCGGGCAAATGCCCGATGGGCCGGAAGCGCAGTGGGCCGGTCGGGCTGCTGGTTATACCAATAGTTTTCTTTTACGAATGACAGAGGGCCGGTTGTCTGTGAAATGCCCGGACTGAATTAAAGCCCCAGTCCGGCCCTGCTGTGGTAGCAGACACTTCCTCTGCCATAATAAGGCAATTTGTGAGAAGACTTATACCTACCCTAGTGGTCATTTGCAATGTCCAGTTGCTGGGTGATCTTGTTATTATTATGTCTGTAGAATAAGTTACTAACAATAGTGTTTTAAGGAAAACTGTTACTAACAATTTATGGATCTTAGTTGTCCGAGTTAAAATGGTTTTATTTATTTATTTAAAAGATCTGAGCTTATAGACGCGGGAAACGACTTAGTTTTAAAACTATGTAACTTTAGACAAAGAAAAGTGCCTGTCCGGGTTTGTCCCTACGATTTACAACTCCTTATATGGCGGTCGTTCTTACATAACACTATCATATTCTGTCGAATAGTCGTGACACATTACGAAAGAACTTTCACTGCCACGTCGCGCCAGCCGCATAACTAAAGAAGCTAAAAGAAGTCATGTACGTGACACACCTCAGTATTAAGTGATTGAAGACAATGAAGTACGAAAATCACCTTTATAACTGTTAAATATAAGAGGGCTATGATTGGAGTATCCCACGCGATCGAATCAGAAATGCAGAGATCCGGAGGAGAACTAAAGCCGGCAGCGGCGACCTCTCGCGTCCGGCCCCGGTGCAAGCACCTCCTTCACTATCTCCTTCTGCGAAGCAATAATGCTCGCGAAGGAGGAGGCGGGGCGCGTGTGGGTGAGGCAAACTATGCGCCCTCACGCCCTTAGCCGCCGCAGGAGGAGACAGGCGCGGTCGCAGCCTAACATTTTGGGGGGGTTACCATGAGTACTGAAGAATATTTTTAGGAAGGTACATCCTCTTTGGTCTAGTAGTCGCAAGCGCTACTGATCAGCATGATGTCCCGGGTATATAATCTTTTTGCAAATGTCCATCGGAGTCTCCGTGGCTCAAGTGAGAACAATTTTAAGATAGTAAGACAAGCAAATCGTTCAGGGTTTCGACACCATGACTGTCTTTGGGGGGAGTCATGACCCCTAGGAACACCCCCCTCGGACCGCGCCTGGGAGGAGAAGCCCCGGGCGTTGGGAGTCGATTGCGGACTCCCGGCTATCGTAGGCTTGCGTTGGGGTTTGCGGGCGGCGAGCAATGGGTAGCTCACCGCCCGGTAAGGACCAGGCCCGTGTCAACGGGGCGTAGTGTTCCACGCGCGTCTCAAAGAGATGTCAGCAAACTGAAGGGGTCTGCTAGGACCGATGCCTGCCAAGGTCACGAGATTTGTTCGAAAGAAGTACCGTGGCCATAGCATTATGGGCAGCTGAAGGAACACGGGTGGGTTTTAGTCAGTAAAAGTCTGACACGCCCTCCCGCTCCACCCAGATCGGGAGACGTCATTTGATGATTTCCCACCCACAAAAAAAGGAGAACTAAAGCCACCGTCATAGCCCGAAGAATGGCCAAACTTAAGTGACAATGGCATTGCTTGGAGAACAGATCATACCGTCTACATTTTTTTCGAAATGGTATCAGTGGTTAGCAAAAAGAATGGGACCTCTACGAGTTTAAGAAAACTGCGTGGCCGCGCGGTTCTCCGTGTGCCGACCGCGCGGCCATGGTTAAACATTTATAACTTTCTGAATATTGCATCTACGAATTTGCTACTTTCACTGTTAGTGTTTTACAAATTCCTTCGTAATGTCAATGTAGTCGTTTTTCTTCTACAACACTATGTCCGAGCAGTCGAAACAGATACCACTGTTGGACATAGGCCTCCCTCTATTTGGGGCGGTTGCCATACTCGCCACGCTTGGCAGGCGGGTTGACGATCGCAGTATGGTGGTAAAATGCATTGAGATTTCCAACCTCTTTAAGGAACACTTTATCGTGAAGTCTCCACGAGGATCTTTGTTACAGTCGGTGATGAATATTGAGCCTGGCATAGAACTAAGATTAAAATGCAAGGCGAAAGAGATTTGGAAAATAATAAAATACATGTCGCGTGGCTAAGCTCCTGGACACAACTGAACCGGCTTAAACAGACATAAATATTACCATAATATTTATTAAAAAAATGTGATAATTTATATTTTATGATGTTTGTAACACAATCACGCAAAAATTACTGAACAGATTTGGATGAAATTTGGCACACAGATAGTTTATAAGCTGGCTAATACATAGGATACGGTAGTTCCGTTCCTGTGGGATAATTTCTTGTCCCAGGAATCGAACCCAGGTCCCCATGCTCAGCAATAGCGCATGGGGCCACTAGACAAACGAGGTAGTCCAAGAGTGTTAAAAATAAATCTTAAAAGAATCTGAAATGCTTGGTTATCTAGCACGATGTTGAGCCACGGCGCGGCGGCGCGGCGAGAGTTAAGAAGAGTCTGTGGAAAGGTTGGCTACTCCTGACTGAGAGGGGTAATTGCGGAACTTTTTATCGGTAGGAATTGGTTTAATATTCATAGTTAAACAACATTCATTGCGTTATTTACGTTGCTGAGCCGACAATTTATTTGAACAAATGACGCAATGGTTTAGAAATAATCTTCAATTCCATTCAGATTCTGATAAATTGTGCGTTTCGCAATTAGGGTGCGGGTCAGAATACGTCAACCTTTCCACAGACTCTCTCAGCTGGTGTCAGGCTCAGGTCTGGGCGAGTCAGTCAACTCGTTAGGACATGGCGATAGTGGTGAGAGGACCTGGGAGTCCTGCACGAGTGTGAGTGCTGTGTATACACATTGCTGTGATCTGTTCAAAGGAAAACTGGTATAGGTATAAGGAAAAAAACCGGCCAAGTGCGAGTCGGACTCGCGCACCGAGGGTTCCGTAAAACGTTGTAGTACCTTTAAAATTATTAAAAATATTTTTACTAAATGATGTAACTAAAAATTTATGGTTTTCGCAATTATTCCTTTATCTGTGCTATAAGACGTTGCTTCGTACCAAATTTCAAAATTCTAGATCGACTGGACCTGTACCCTTTAGGTTTTGATTCCCTTGCGAGTTTCGAAAATTTGCGGAAATTTGCGGCATAAACGGCTATATCTTTTGATTGCGTTAGCTTAGAAGTTTGATTTTTTCACAGCTTCTAGGGACAGTAGACTTGAGTATTTGATATAAATTTCAGCTTGATACCTCCACGCGGTCCTGAGAAAAAGGGTCTTGACAGACGGACGGACGGACAACAAAGTGATCCTATAAGGGTTCCGCTTTTTCCTTTTGAGGTGCGGAACCCTAAAAATCAGAAAGCACCGGACCTGCATAGCTGTTCTCCACCACTCGGCTCGGCTCGGCTTTTCATTATTATCATTCACAAGCAGAATCTGAATCGTTTTGAAGATTATTTCAATTTTTTCTTTTGTTGGGCAAAAAAAAAAAAACTACTCAACAACGTAAATAAGTCAATGAATGCTGCTGAACTGTCTGCCTTGCTGTGATTTGCCTTGCCCCCGATAGCAAATAGCTGTCGGAAGAATAGCGGACCAAATTTTCAGGGTTTGGCTTTGTGAATACCGTAAATAAGTACTCCAACGATAACATTGATTCATATTCGATTCGGTACGGAACCGTAACGAATGATGCTGAATAGCGGCGGCGAGCTATGGGTAGCTAGCCGCCCGGTAAGGACCAGGGCCTCAAGTCTGCTATTACAATAGTGTCAAAATGGTCTATCATTGATTTCATAATTGTTGATTTTCACAAGTTTAGTAATCTACTAATATAATGGCGTCATTAAGACTTTCCAATGGTCAACCACTGACACTCCATTGAAAGAAATGGCTTAGAATGGTAATCTCGTACATAATGACAAATGAATGACTGACTCAGGCGGTAATCTGCTAAAATTTTGACAGTTCCTTTGATCAGTGACCTACCATTGGACCGTCATTGTGCAGTCATTGCTTGTAATAGCTCGGTTGTCAAAAAAAGTGTTTGCTAGCTATCGTGTTTGTGTGAATATCGAACGGAGAAATGTATTCACTACGAGCAAATATTCTCGAGCTAGCCAACGCAGTGGATGCTAGGGAAAGAAGATGGGCGGAATGCAAAAGACGTCGTCGAAGCCGTCGGTTGACGAGAATGAATACAAACCCCTTTATTGATATTCTCGAAGCGGAATTTGTAAAAACGTTTCGCAGACGACCCACTGACTCCATTTTGTATATTTAATAAATAATTAACTAACAAAACACCGGCCGCTAGAATTAAAACAGAGGGGTAATTGCGGAACTTTTTGTCGGTAGGAATTGGTTTAATATTCATAGTTAAACAACATTCATTGCATTATTTACGTTGCTGAGCCGACAATTTATTCGAACAAATGACGCAGTGGTTTAGACACAATATTCAATCCCATTCAGATTCTGAAAAATTGTGCGTTTAACAGATTAACGTCGGTAAGCAGTAATGTCACCTTTGACTTTGACAGCTAAACAGATAAAATATTATTGAGTTGTCTATTTTCACATTTATCCGCGTTATACATGTAAATGCAATGTTTTTGCTATTTATGAACTTCTTACTACTTCAGATTGTTTAAAACACTAATAAATAATATGTAAAAATATATATAAATGAAATTTGGCATGATTAAATGTTCAACTTTAGTAGTAGTTTTTCGAAAATCATTTCTACTAACGGGTTTCATAATAATGGCAATACGACAATGTCATTGTACCACGATTCTATTACGAGACCACTGACCGACCAATGATCCACCATTAAGAATTTAGCAGATTACGAACTTTTAGCAAAATGACAATGGGATCGTGTTGGAATGACGAATTTATAAAAAATAGCAGACTTGAGGCCCTGCCCTTGTCGACGACGGCGCGTTGTGTTCTACGCGCGCCTCAAAGAGATGTCAGCAATAATATAAAAACTTTTTTACAAAAAAAAACAACCGACTTCCTTAAAAACACTAAAAAGTGAAAAATAACTTTAATTTCGGAAGTCGGTGTCTTAGGATCTGTATTTATGGTTTTTTTGCCACCGACTTCCGAAATTAAAGTTATTTTTCACTTTGTAGTGTTTTTAAGGAAGTCGGTTGTTTTTTTTTGTAAAAAAGTTTTTATTTTTAAATTTTTAGTTGTGGTATTCACCCCGCACTAATTCCAAACAAACAATACATATTTATGCGATAGCAGAAATCGCGGTTGATTTGCTGTCATTTTTTAAAGAGTTCCGGTGTCTGTCTCCCGAACTCATCATCAGATCTATATGAAAATTATATGGGACCATTTCGGAATAAACCTCTTTCGAACAAAAAAAGAATTTTGCAAATCCGTCTATATATGACGGAGTAATGGCCGAACATACATAAAAAAAAAAAAAAACATAAACATCCGAATTGAGAACCTCCTCCTTTTTGAAGTCGGTTAAAAAGGGTCTGCTAGGACCGATGCCTACCAGAGTCGCGAGATTTTTTCGAAAGACATACCGTGGCCCTGGCATATGGGCAACTGAAGGAACACGGGTGGGTTTTAGTCAGTAAAAGTCTGACACGCCCTTCCGCTCCGCCCAGAGCGGGAGACGTCATTTGATGATTTCCCACACAAAAAAAAAATGATGGTGAATAGCTATGCTGGTTAGGAGTTACCTTTAAAATGAAAACTGGTTTATGGTTTTTGGGCCGGCTTAGGCGACGACGCCGTCAATGCTCAAGCACCCACTGTGTGGAGACTATTGCCCACCGGTCTCTGTGGATGCGGCCGGCCCAAAAAGAGGTGGGGAGACGATATAACTGGCCATGGAAGAGGTTGCCTGGAGGGATTTGGAGGAGGCCAGTGCTCAGCAGCAGGACAGAGTAGGCTAATATACAAAAAATAAAAAAGTTGTGCTTACTTTTTATGTAATATTTTATACAGGATTGAAGGAATATTGACGCGTCAAATGAAACCATGAATTCAGCCCTAGAATCCCCCTCGTGTAGAAATTATCATGGGTTATCAATAAAAAAATCTGTTTCGTATTAAAGTGCAACAAAAATTTACTGAACAGTAAAATTTGTTTTTTTGATAATAAACGATAAAAATTCACTCAGGGCGGTTCAAAGTCAGAGAAATTAAAACAGTCCTTAAGACAGACTATCATGATCACCGTCATCATTTCAGTCGCAAGACGTCCACTGCTGGACTTAGGACTTCTCCAATTTGGGAGGATTTGCCATAATCGCCATGCATGGTAAGTGAGTTGGCGATTGCAGTATGGTGGTAAAATGCATAGAGAACGCTGTTCCTCCTATCCACGGGAAGGTACCAGATCATAATATGGAATCTTCGATAAACGCTACAGTACTCACAGTCAAAGTTAAAGCATTTATTTCTACGTACGCACTTTTGAACGTCAACAGTTACATGAAAATAGAATTGATTCTAGTTGCCCCTTCCAAAAAGTAGATTCGTATGGAGAAGAATGGGCAAGAAACTCCACCGTTACTCTTTTAAAATAGTTTTCAGTATTTGTATACAATATTTATACAATTATGTGAAGACGATGCCAGTGACATTCATAGTGTAACTATTATGAACCAACACAAATATGTTGTAACTTCAATAAGGTATTCTCTAGTAAGTCCCTTACTCGCCTCTTACGACACCCACGGGGATGGTTATTCTTTACGCCGGCATCACCACACGGAGCTATAATAGCTAATAAATAAATACTCAGATAATCATAGCATGATGTTTTCCGCATCGGACAATGGTTATATAATTTTCCACAACAGTTCGAGAGGTCTTCATACAAACAATGTCACGGCCCAGTGGCCTTAGCTACGATAATACCGTCAGTATGTTCCAACATTCACTATGACATAACGTGTGTTCCGTGCCTTGGATTTCAACAACAATGTTTCACGTAAGTTATTAAATTCTTTTGTTTTTGCTTCGTAGATAGCTTCTTCTCAGTGTCGATGGTATGACACGGTCAGCCATAATTTTTGGGCCCAATGTTGCCCAAAAGCTGGCGAAAAAACATGTGTTACTCTGGTCGGGGAAGTCTTCGTTTTAATTGTTTTACTTTTGCGTCGAATCTCTAAAACCACTTGTTCATCTTGAACAATTACTTACAACAAACCTCTGCGAGCGTCGGTTTCTATATCAATTTTTTGCACATTAACTAAATGTCAAGGTCACCTTTCATATTTTTTTGCCAATTGGTAATTTTTATAAAATGTATAAAGCTAGATTTATCAACTGTAATAAAAAAATTTTACGTTATTTTTAGTTTGTAGTGTTTTTTTAGGAAGTCGGTTGTTATTTTTTTTTGTAAAAAGTTTTTATTTTTAACTTTTTAGTTGTGGTTGATACCCCGCAATAATCTAATCGCGTTATTCGTTCATTTGTCGTGCAAATATTTAATGCAAATTTAAGACTTATGTCGTTTTCGAATGGACCCCATTATCCAAATGGAACCAAATTAAAATGAGACCATTCGGGAAGCACCAGCTTTCAAATAAAAAAAAATCATCAAAATCCAAACATAAAAAAAAACAGTCGAATTTAATAACCTTCTCCCTTTTTTAAAGTCGTTTAAAAACAGTGGCATGGTTGTAAAGATTCGGCGCAATTTGACACAAATATAAGGAGGATATGATATCTCCGACCAGGGTAAAACATATTTTTTTTCTGGCTTTGTGTTTTGGGCTCAACTTTGTATTTAAGGTGACTGGTCTCCTTTAGTTGGCCCAAACGTTCGCCACCTCCACGGTGTCGTCGGCGATAGCAGAGGTCTGACAGAGATCTGACTTTGGTTGCATTTTTTGGGGAGACAAAAGAGCAGGATAAATGTTGTAAAGTAGTTTTCGAAAATCCTCCTACTAAACCGGAGCGGTAGATTTTATGAGGTTGTTGGTATATCGCCCCACATGGCTTCAGAGGTTTTTAAGGGTCTTTAATCACCAAGGGATCCCTATTGTTTCGTTATGTCCGTCTGTCCGAAGCTTAGCTCAGAGGCTCTTCGTATTAAAAAGCAGTAATTTGGTATGGATATACAAATATAGTTTTTTTTTTTTTTTTTGGATGGGAAATCATCAAATGACTTCTCCCGCTCTGGGCGGTGCGGGAGGGCATGTCAGACTTTTACTGACTAAAACCCACCCGTGTTTCTTCAGTTGCCCATGTGCCAGGGTCACGGTATCTCTTTCGAACAATCTCGCGACCCTGGCAGGATACAAATATAGTCACGGCGACAAAGTGGTAAAATATACTTACATACATACTTATTTATACACTCACCTCTACAAGTAAATTAGAGAGTTTTTTTTCTTCTACCTTTTTTTTTTGGCTGGGAAATCATCAAATGACTTCTCCCGCTCTTGGGCGGAGCAGGAGGGCGTGTCAGATTACTGACTAAAACCCACCCGTGTTTCTTCAGTTGCCCATGTGCCAGGGTCGCGGTGTCTCTTTCGATTTTCTTCTACCTCATGGAGTATTGTTGCGTAGGTCTTTCTAAACATTTTTTTTTAGTAAGGAATCCGTTTGTGAAATATTAAGCTATAAAGTGCTAACTTTTGTCAGAGTAGTGCCAAGCTAAATTATTGTTTTTGTAGTCTAAAACATGTACCATAATTAATGCAAGACATCGTACCTACATCATATTTAGAGTATTGAGTTAAAAGCATAATACAATAACAAAAACGTATTTTTTAAACTCACTAGTTATTATTAATATAATCCTTTTGATGCTACGGGCATTACTAGATTTCAAATAAGATTCAATTTTCTTTGGCTCAATCTGCGGTAGGTATGACAAAATACCCCCGACACAAAAACCTAAGATCCCTTTAAAAAGTAAAACATAATAAAAAAAACTCAATCTCGTACCTATATAAGTATGTATTAATATTTTTTTTTTAAAAGTACGTCGCGTTGGGGGACCGCTCCAAACCTAACAATTTAATTACAAATAGTTTATTACCTGACTGAAAAAAACTTTTATAAAAATTACTTCTAAATATTGCATTTAGGATACGACCGTCAACGAAGTCTGCCCTCGCAGAGCGGTCCCCCAACGCGACGTAGGTTTTTTTTTTTTAAATTATTAATACATACTTAGGTACTTTAAGATTGAGTTTTTTTTATTATTTTTTACTTTTTAAAGGGATTTTTGTGTCGGGGGTTTTTTAAATTTTAAATTGAATTTTTTATTTTATACTTTTATAGGTATACTTATTATAATGTAGATTTTGTTCAGTTGTACTTAAATACATAGAACTTCGCCATGGCCAACAGGAAGATGGGAAGCTTCCAAAAACAATATCAATTCAATTTGATGATGCCACTTTCGGCCGGAGTTGTGTTGACGAGAATGGATGGATTCTGATAAGGCCACATAATGTAACTTTTCAAGGTCTTAGAGGATATGGAAATATTGAAAGAACAATGTTTCCCATCATTTTATGTTGGGCGATTACAGCATATAAGTTGCAAGGGACGACAGTTGAAAAAGCTGTGGTTTACTTAGGTAAAAGTACTTTCACAAAAGGCCAAGCCTATGTAGCCTTAAGTAGAATATTTTTACTCTGCTTAAGGCTACATAGGCTTGGCCTTTTCCTTGGATGGTGTAGCAATTTGTGAGCTCGACCAAAGAAAACGATTTAATAACCCACATGACAAATTATCTTTAGCAGAATTGCAAAGACTGAGATGTAGTCATTGATACTCTCACTTGACAATCAGATTTCCGTGTCCCAATTTTCCCACCACCAATTTGCTCATCAAGGGAAGCTAAGAACATTCTATTCTCTTTCAGTGCGCTTTCATTTGAGGCCCCACTCGAGTATATTTGTAGACATTCGGTTATTCTTCCCCACTTTCACCCCCCACAACTTTTAAACGGCTCAACCGATTTTCATCAAACATGTCTAAGTACACTCGCACATAAGTCACCTTTAATACAAAAAAAAATATAATTGAAATCGCTTCATCCGTTCGGGAATTATGATGCCACAGACAGACAGACACACACACAGACAGACAGGTCAAACTTATAACCTTGAAAGTTTGAATAATAAAAAAAAAAACTAACACACCGTTATCTGATCCCAAACTAGGCAGAGCCTGTACTATGGTAGTCAGACAACTGATAAATATGCATTTCTAAATATATAGATACATATTTATAGATAAATTACACCCAGACACAGAACAAAAATGATTGTGCTCATCATACAAAGATTTGTCTTAGGTGGGAATCGAACACACTCTTAGCAGCTAGGGTCACTAACCACTAGACTAACAGGCCAGTCAATGTGATTAAAATTTATTTATCAGCGTAAGGTCGTCTCCTGCAGGCTAAAAGGCGTGATGGCTCATAGGTTCTAGGTTCATATTATGTTATTCAGGACATAAATGTACTGTGAGATCCTCGGGGGGATCAAGGCTCCCTGTATCGGATCGAACAATGAAACACCTTTGTAGTGCGCTTTAAATAATTAATTATGTAGTTTATTCTACTATTTGCAAATATATTTGAAGGCTTATTCTAAACTAGCATTTCGCCCGTGACTTTGTCCGCATAAATTTCGTATTTTATTCTACAAACTTTTACACAGGGTTTATACAGGGTTATTAAAAAAAAGTAAACTAACTTCATGATTTATGATACTTACATAAGTGTTTGTGCCAAGTTTCAAGCTTATTTAATCAAGGAATAGGATTTTTCATACAAACTAAATCCCACCTTTTTACCCTCCTTAAATTTCGAATTTACAAAAATTCTTAGTGCTCAGTCCTACATTATAAAAGGAAGCCGTATATAAAACCCTAAATTTTACGTTCCTAGCTCCAGCAGTTTCGCCTGCGCGTTGATATGTCTGTCAATCAGTTTCTCCTTTTGTTTATACAATGAGTAACATAATTAACGCAAGATCTCATAGAGTATTGAATTGACAGTATAATACAATACCAAACCCTTTTTAGGGTTCCGTTGCCAAATGGCAATGTCTGTCTGTCTGTCTGTCCGAGTATGTCACAGCCACTTTTTTCCGAAACTATAAGAGCTATGCTATTGAAACTTGGTAATTAGATTCAGTGAACCGCATTAAGATTTTCACACAAAAATAGAAAAAAAAAAACAATAATATTTGGGGTTCCCCATACACAGAACTGAAACTCATTTTTTTTTTTTTTTTCATCAAACCCATACGTGTGGGGTATCTATGGATAGGTCTTCAAAAATGATATTGAGGTTTCTAATATCATTTTTTTCTAAACTGAATAGTTTGCGCGAGAGACACTTCCAAAGTGGTAAAATGTGTCCCCCCCCCCCGTTACTTCTAAAATAAGGGAATGATAAAACTAAAAAAAATATATGATGTACATTACCATGTAAACTTCCACCGAAAATTGGTTTGAACCAGATCTAGTAAGTAGTATTTTTTTTAATACGTCATAAATTTACCTTTCATTCAGTCAACGCAAATATAAAATAAAAAAATAATTTCATAAACATAAACCTTATGCATAAACCGTGAATACCTGCAGGTTTGTACGGAACCCTCGGTGCACGAGTCCGACTCGCACTTGGCCGGTTTTTTAGGATTCCGTACCCAAAGGGTAAAACGAGACTCTATTACTAAGACTCCGCTGTCCATCCGTCCGGCCGTCTGTCACCACGCTGTATATCGTGAACCATGATAGTTAGCGAGTTGAAATGTTCACAGGGGCAGATGATGTATTTCTGTTGCCGCTATAACAACAAATACTAAAAAAACCGGCCAAGTGCGAGTCGGACTCGCGCACCGAGGGTTCCGTACAAACCTGCAGGTCATCATCATCATCATTCATCATCGTTTTTGAAATTAAATGTTTTTTTTTTAATTTATATATTTGAGTTGACTGAATGAAAGGTAAATTGTGGTTTACGATTAATGACGTATTTAAAAAAAACTACTTACTAGATCTCGTTCAAACCAATTTTCATTGTTAGTTTACATGGCAATGTACATCATGATCTACCCCGACACATCCCATACCCTTGTGTGTTATTTGCCGATGACAGTATGTTTCTAATAGACTGCCTCAACAAAGAGCTTTACGAAAATGAAATAAATAATTCCCTAAATCTTATAATAAACTGGCTCAACGACAATAATCTTATCATAAACCACAATAAAACAAAAATGCATTTCTATCAAAAAAATCTTCCTTTGAACTTAAAAATTAATTATAAAGGACAAACTATTGATAGCGTTAACGTGGTTAAATTTTTGGGTATACTGATTGACAGTCAATTAACTTGGAAACCGCAGGCTGAAGAAGTTTGCAAAAGATTAAGCACGTCTGCGTATGCTCTTTACAGCCTGTCCAAGAAAGTTAACGTCGATACATTAATGGTTGCATATCACGGTTTGGTGGTCTCTGTCCTAAGGTTTGGTGTAGTATTCTGGGGTAATTGTTCCGAAAGGGAGTCTATATTTAAAGCCCAAAAACGGTGCATACGATCAATCTTTAATCTCAAGGTAATAGATAGTTGCATTCCTTTTTTCAAGAAACACAAGATACTAACCTTCCCTAGTATATAGGGGAGCCGGGGGGAATAGGAGTCAGTGGGCAATGGGAGTCAATTCAAAATGAATTGAACCTTAAGGTTTACAGAATACGGCTATGTCGCATGGGGTTTAGCTCTGCACCCCTCCCGCACTGCCCAATACACCGGCCCGCCAGTCACGCTCGCGTCACCGGGAGCGACACACGTGTCACAGGGCAGGGGTCGTTGTAAAATTTCCAAAATTTCAATCGAAAACGTGAGTATCTATATTTATTCATTTTGCGTATAAAATAATCTTAAAGTGTAGTACTGGAACTAAATTTATATTTATTAATGCAAGTTATTAGATTTTCTAATGTTTTTGTGTAAAAAATTCAAATCTAGCTAACAAACCGTCATTGGGGTGATGAGAGTCAATTGACCCCCATTCCCCGCTTCGTCTTTTACTATGATAATTTTTTTTTTGTTAATTTCAGATGACAAGGAACTGGATAAGAAAGACCTCTAAAGCGAGTTGGACTGCAGGTGACCTGCAGGCAGCTGCGGTACGCATTAGACAAGGCGTATCAATACGCAAAGTTGCCAAGGAAACTGGTATTCCTTTCAGCACATTACAAAGAAGGATAAAGGAAAATAAATTCAAACCTCCAAAATTAGGAAGGCATGCCGTTTTTAATGAAGAGCAAGAAAATATACTTACAGAGCGTATTTTAAAATTAAGTAATATGTTTCATGGTTTGACGAAAAATCAACTAGGAAAAATAACATTTCAATGTGCTGAAAATTTAAAGCTATCACATAATTTTAACAGAGAGACTAGAATGGCTGGCAGGGACTGGATCCAAGGATTTCTTAAGAGAAATCTACGGATAAGCATTCGAAAACCTGAAGCTATAAGTATACAGAGAATTACAGGTTTTAATAAAACCGAGGTGAATAATATTTTTTTAAACTTGGAAGAAGTAAACGCAAAGGAAAAAGAACACAACGATCAGAAATTGTTACTGCTACACCACTGAAAACGGTTTTTGAAGAAAAAGCTAAGAAACGAAAGGAAAAAGAAAAACATACAAAAGGCAAAGGTATGAAGAAGATAAAAGAAGTAAAAAGGAACTTATTTAAGTCAAGTTCATTTGAAGAATCGGCTGATGAACAGGTTCCCTATGATGAGAGTGGTGATAGTGACATAGAAAATATTGAAATCCGGCAAAACTCCCAGAAAGAGCGTGATCAGTCTGTGTGCACGATATACCTCGAAGAGGGAAAACAGAGAGAAATCTGGTACCGTTGCCGTCTCTGTGCTGGATGGGCCCATGAGGCATGTACTGGATGTGATGATCCAAGTCGCTATCGCTGTGATGTTTGCATTTAAGTCGATTTACTTACTATTCTTTGTTATGATTCCATTGAGTTATCATTTCTAACTTTTAATTTTGTTAATTCTTATTTTTTGTTAAAAGAGATAATAATTTCGTTATTTTATTCGTTTTATAATTTTGACTCGTATTCCCCCATGGACTGACTTTCATTTCCCTTACATGTGGGTAATTGGAGTCAAAACTCCTTTTTTGTTTTTTAATAGGTAATTACGTTTAAGGCAATGATAGCCAAAAAAGACTCATATAACTTGATACCTGATTAGTTTTTAAAGATAAGTAAATATAAACAAATTATAAGACTGATCATATGTGATTACAATAACGAGTTTTCCTTAAGTGACTCCTAATTCCCCCAACTCCCCTACATACTCGAACTTTCTATTTTCGTTAAAAATAACAAACATCTATTTCCGGCATTAAATGATACGAGAATGCGAACTACTGCCTTGAGATCAAAATATCAGAGTCTATTGTGTACTGGTAGATATAACACTGCTTTGCTTAAAAAAAACATTATTGGTATGGCACCTATTATATTTAACAAATTGCCTAATTGCATAAAGGATCAGCCTTTAATAAAATTCAAGAAACTCCTGACGTCGTTGCTGGTAGATAAATGTTATTACTCTGTTACAGATTTTATAAATGATGAATTGTAATATTTGCTTCACTATCTCATTTATTATGTTAATAATTTTAGACTTAGCTGATCCATGATCTCATTTTAAATATAAGTACTTAGTTTATAAATTATCTGTAAGTTAATCACTATATTTTTGTATGCCAACAGGCAGAATGTACTGGAAACATATCCGAAAGCAACACCTCTATTGTAACACCTGCATTCTATACAAATAAAGAAATGATTTGATTTGATTTTGATTTGATCATATAATTTTTTTAGTTTTATCATTCCCTTATTTTAGAAGTTACGGGGGGGGGGGGGGGACACATTTTACCACTTTGGAAGTGTCTCTCGCGCAAACTATTCAGTTTAGAAAAAAATGATATTAGAAACCTCAATATCATTTTTGAAGACCTATCCATAGATACCCCACACGTATGGGTTTGATGAATTTTTTTTTTTGAGTTGCAGTTCTATATATGGGGAACCCCAAATATTATTGTTTTTTTTCTATTTTTGTGTGAAAATCTTAATGCGATTCACTGAATACATCTACTTACCAAGTTTCAATAGCACAGCTCTTACAGTTTCGGAAAAAAGTGGCTGTGACATACTCGGACAGACAGACATGACGAATCTATAAGGGTTCCGTTTTTTGCCATTTGGCAACGGAACCCTAAAAACCGAATAGAATAAATATTTAAGGGGGCTTTCAACAAAGGTGAGTTTTTTGCCGATAATGGTGCGGAACTCTTCGTGCGCGAGTCCTATAGTCGCCTATTCGCCTGTTCGGTCACCCACGGGAAGGAGGAAGGATTCTTTACGTCGCGCGTCGGCAACCACACGAAACATTAAAAGTTACTAAAATCGGTGTATAGCAACAAACTACTTTCAGGTCGTGCGTTTATTCTGTGGCACCTTTTTTTTTTGGATGGGAAATTATCAAATGACTTTTCCCGCTCTGGGCGGAACGGGACAGAGCGGTGTCAGACTTTAATGACTAAAATCCACCCGTGTTCCTTCAGTTACCCATATGCCAGGGCCACGGTATCTCGTTTGAACAATCTCGCGACCCTGGCAGTGAGGTGTGTATGGTGCTGATCCATGCGTCAAGTTCGTGAACGAGCCCCATCAGTTGAAATTGATCGTCTCCTAACTTCCAGGGCTTATTTTTAATCTTATATTTAGAATTGATTTTTCAATTTTTACATTGTTCTTACATACACTTGAAGAAACAAGAATATTGTACCCAAGATTTTGTAATACTAAAAGATTGTCCTTGGACTTTCTTGCCCGTTCTTCTCCATAGAGATCTACATTTTGGAATAGGCAGCTTGGCTTCAACTTTCTAACTGATCGACTTATTGACGTTTCAAAAGTACCCGCATTTATTAAAATAAATGCTTTGAGTTCGAGTTTCAGTAATACTGGGTAGATACAGACGCCAGCACATCAAGCTACTACAATCTGTCAAATTTCTTTAACAGATTTTCAAGTTTATCCTTTTTTTTAAGCATTAGGTTCAAGGTTGATTATGAGAATTTGACAGTTTCGGGTACCTTGATGTGCTGCCGTCTGTACTAACCACTGATGGCCTGTTCAATGAAACTGAACAAACGTACCGACCATAATAGGTATTGTCCGTTATTAGAGTCACATCACGCATCACTGAATCCTACGTTCATTGTGCGTAAGTACTGCTGTAGGAGTGGAATTCCATGTCAGAGTCTGCTTCCTGATAGCAATCTGATTTAGCCGAGGGCACTTGGCCAACCACTGACGAGAAACCGACTAGCTATCAAGGATTTTACCGCTCAAGAGACGTAAGAAATATTATAATTCCAGTCTTAGTAAAAGAGACCGCTGACTGTTCACACTACTGCACACTGTCGAGTATGGTATGCTCTCTTTAATAGCTCTTATCGCTAGAACAAGGTTACTCGTTCTGTACTTAAGCTACATATGCGAATAAAATCGGTGATCTAAGTGGAAAAGATATCCCATGTATTTGTGGTAGAGGACAGGGACAATGTTAGTAGCCGCGCTAATCTCAGGAAATAACTGTCAAATTTGATAAATTCTCTTTTCATTTGATAGCCCAATTCTTGGAGACGTCTACAACATCAGGCTAAGTTACCTATAAAACTAAAGCTGAAAAGAAAGAACGCTAGACATAAATGAAATAATGCAGGGAGGCGATAAGATGCGACGGGATTGGTCGGGCTGGCAAGAAATTTCACGCGGACGAAATCGGGGACAGAAACTAATTCATGTCCAATCTTTTTTTTTTTTTGATCACGAGGTGGAATTCCTCATGGATGTCCTCCGCCCTGGGGTGGGCGAAGGGGTCTGTCAGACTCTTACTGACTAAAACCACCCCGGTGTTCCGTCCCACACCTACGTCGGGGACCACGGGAACCAATATGTCTTCCGTGATTCCCGACTGGTGCCAGCCCGCCTTTGCGGGCTTCCTCACGTTAGGGGGGAGTGAGGTGTTAAACTCCCCCCGTACATCTCAGAGAGGCGCGCGTGGAACACTACGCGCCACCATCTCGGGTCCTAAGGAATAGGGGGTGACGGAAATCCCCAGATCCGTCGCCCCTGGACCCATTTAGGGGGGCTGGAAGAAGGCGTTGTCCACCCTCCACCGACGCCCGGTGCGCCTGCTGCGGGCTGGGTGAGCGGAAGATATCTGCCACTCGCTTTCCGCAGCCTCCTTCTGCGACATAACTGATTCGCAGAAGGATATCACCGCGTCTCAGGACTCCTCGCTGCCGACCATCGACTCGACCACGGCCGGCACCGATAGGTCGCTGCCTACTTCTGAGACGAGGACACGACGCGGCTCCTCCCAAGCACCACATTCTGCCAGCGTATGCCGCGCCGTATCCTCCCGGCTGTCGACGCAGTGGTGACACCGGGCGTCCGGCTCCCTGTTTATGCGACACAGGTACTTCCCGAAGCAACCATGCCCCGAGAGCACCTGCGTCGCCCGAAACGACAGGGAGCCGTGCCTCCTCCCGAGCCAGTGCCCGAGTACTGGCCGGACCGCCTCAACAGTAATTCATGTCTAATCTAATCTAACTAGCCTGTGTCCCGCTACAGGGCAAAGGCCTCCGTCTCCCTTTTCAACAGAATTCTGTCTTTTGCTAGTGCTGGCCAATCCTTTCGGTAGGAGTCAAGCTCGTCCCGCCATCTTTGTCTCGGCCTGCTGCGATGTCGTCGTGCGTTTAGTGGGACCCAATTGGTGGTTCTATTAGCCCATTTGTCATTAGACATCTGGCAGGCATGTCCAACCCAGTCCCACTTGAGCAGAGCAGCTTTTTGGGACCTTGGTTTTGGCGCGCAATGTTGTGTTCCTTATTTGGTCTGAAAGTTGAACACCCGAGATACTGTGCTCCATCTCTATTAGCCCATTTGTCATCAGACATCCGGCAAACATGTCCGGCCCAGAGGGGTAATTGCGTAACTTTTTATCGGTAGGAATTGGTTTAATATTCATAGTTAAACAACATTCATTGCGTTATTTACGTTGCTGAGCCGACAATTTATTCGAAAAAATGACGCAATGGTTTAGAAATAATCTTCAAACCCATTCAGATTCTGATAAATTGTGCATTACGCAATAAGGGTGTAGGCCCATTTAAGCTGTAATGTAATTCATGTAATGAACGAAAATTTGTTTCTTTTTCCAGAAAATGATCCTTCTGCTTTTCACAACTCTACTAACGACGGCGACTACCGAGAAATGTTACGGAATAATCTTCAGTAACAGATGCTATGCGGTCGACATCCTAAAGGAAGGGGTTAACAACATTCACCAGCTTGCTCTGAATGACAATGACAACACTTTGTACTTCACATTCGATCAAATCGCCAAAGTACCAATGAGAGGGCTCGGATTCTTTAACTTAATCACTAAAGAGACTGGCATCATTGAGGGTATCAGAAACGCTACAGGAGTAGCCATTGATCAAAGAAGAAACAGAATTTACGTGGGTGGTGCTGATGGTCTATTTTTCTTAAATGAAAACAAAGTCCCAGAGCAACTACCTGTACAAGATAATATACAATATTTGTTCTTCAAAGATATAATCTTCTTCATTAATCGAAGAAGAGAAGCGTATAGATTCGACAACGGGTTTGTCAGTCCACTGCAAGAAGTAAACGGAATAGCCGTAGATAAATTAATAGTTGACGATGAGTATAACATGTTTTTCTTACAAAACAGTAAACTATCTAGAGTCAAATTGGGAACTAGAGCAGTAAATACACATGAAAGGTTTACAGTGGATGCCATTTCAGCTGATTTTAATTATAAGCCGTATATAAGTACAACAAATGGAGTATATGTTTATAATAAGTATAAATATGCTTTAGACAAAGTTTCTAGTATTGTTAATTTGAGAGAATTAGTGTTTAATAGACAAGGGGATCCGATTTATGTAGTCATTGACAATATTGTAAAACTTAATAATCCTATTCCATATATTAGAGATTGATAAGAAGCAGTCACATTATGAACAATAGTTATTTATTTATTTATAAACAAAGTGTTTTATTGCGTCATTTACCCTGACCTTTTGTTATTGGAGCATCACAAACGTATATTGAATTTTAATCAAACATGACAATAACTTGTATGAATAAAAATCAGTTGCCGCATGTACGAAAGATCATTTAAAAAACAGCTCAGCCGATGTGGCATTTTATTAGCTTGGTATGTATATTATGTAACGGAATCTTAGAACGTGATTTTACCCCTTTTAAAACGTTGGATTAATTTGAAACATTGGACAATTATCAACGACCGATGACAATACAATATATTTGTGTCATTCATTACCCTGGCCAGGATCACCAAAATACCAAAAAAAAAAACGAAAATCCCGCTGTTGTAGCTAGCCGAACAAAGAATAGAAAATAAACAACACTCTTTCCTATAAAACCAAACTAAAACGTAGAATAGTTTTTTGTTGTGATCGTAATTGTCCGGACAAAGTCATCATCATCATTTCATCCGAAAGATGTCCACTGCTGGACATAGGCCTCGCAAAAAACCTTCACTTTAATCGGTAGTTTTTTGGGGGGTTTGCCATTAACGCCACGCTTGGCAAGCGGGTTGGCGATCGCAGTATGGCGGTAAAACGCATATAGACCGACAAGGTATGTCTGTTAGATTTTTGTTGGTCGTACTTGTCCCTTTTCGACCAACTGACTGAATCACTCACAGCCTGAGCCACTGCTTTTAAAAAAACCGGCCAACTGCGAGTCGGACTCGCGCACCGAGGGTTCCGTACAAACCTGTAGGTATAAAGTTTAAAAATTTAAAAAATATTTTTACTATATGATGTAACTAAAAATTTACGGTTTTCGCAATTTTTCCTTTATCTGTGCTATAAGATGTTGCTTTGTACCAAATTTCAAAATTCTAGATCAACTGGAAGTACCTTTTAGGTTTTGATTCCCTTGCGAGTTTCGAAAATTTGCGGAAATTTGCGGCATAAACGGCTATATCTTTTGATTGCTTTAGCTTAGAAGTTCGACTTTTTCACAGCTTCAAGGGACAGTAAACCTGAGTATTTGATATAAATTTCAGATTGATACCTCCACGCGTTCCTGAGAAAAAGGGTCTTGACAGACGGACAGACGGCCGGACAGACGGACGGACGGACAACAAAGTGATCCTATAAGGGTTCCGCTTTTTTCTTTTGAGGTGCGGAACCCTAAAAACGGTGAAGAAAACATCGTGAGGAACCCAGCATGTACAGACTCAGGCACATCAAGATACCTGAAACTATCATATTTTTCCAATCAGTCTTGAACCTTATATTTTAAGGTTAAAGTTAAAATCTAAGTAAAAGATATGTACATGTATATACAATATAAAAATAAATAATCATAAAGCATCAAAATATTCGTCTGCATCGTTGTCAACAGGAAACGTGCTCAAAAGGCTGGCAGCATTGGCACGTTTGTATGGCAATGCTGATTCTTTGGCCAAAAAATAGGCCAGCTCTCTGGTCACGTGAAGAGTTGACTAGCCACTTGGCAAAGTCTCGGAATACTATGTCAGCAAAGTTGAAAACCTATTTTAAAAAAAAAACGTAGTAGTACCTTCAAGTGCTGGCGTCTGTAGGTAGGTACTAGAACCAAAAATTCGAAGTACTGTAACTTCTACGAGCCAGCAGTGGGCTGATTACGGCCCACTCTCTCTTGCATACAGGAGGTCTGTGTCTTAGCCGTGGGAACATTTACAGGCTGATTATACGTTAATATTGGTAGGCCTATGTGTAAATTGTTCACCAAACACGTATATTTTTTAAAAATAACGGCCAAGTGTGTCGGACCATGAACAGACGCCAGCACTTGAAGCTACTACAATCTGTCAAATTTCTTTAATAGGTATTCAACTTTAACGCTAAAGTATCAAGATTGATTGGGAAAATTTGACAGTTTCGGGTACCTTGATTTGCTGGCGTCTGTACATTGAAGTGTTAGTAGTTGGGATGAATTTATCTCAAAGAGGTTATGATAGGACTCCCACTTTGCACCAGTTTGTACGAGGGGCAAGTCTATTGCTATTTATAGGGTTCAAATTCAGACTCTGCTACTGAGAAATTCCAAATGGAAAAACCCTTTGCCCGACCTGGGAATCGATCCCAGAACCTCATGCTCAGCAGTAGCTCTTGCGTCCACAAAACCGAGGCGTTCCTCAGTTCAAAGTTAAAACAAAAAAAAACCGGCCAAGTACGAGTCGGACTCGCGCACCGAGGGTTCCGTACAAACCTGTAGGTATATAAGTAAAAGTTCACCCATCACGACAATCGAGTCGTAGTTCTGTTCAGTTTCTTGGCTTGGTTTTATTTCGGTCTGTGTTTTATTTTGTTTATTATATAATGTAACCAAAAATTTACGGTTTTCGCAATTTTTCCTTTATCTGTGCTATAAGACGTTGCTTCGTACCAAAATTCAAAATTCTAGATCGACTAGAAGTACCCTTTAGGTTTTGATTCCCTTGCGAGTTTCGAAAATTTACGGAAATTTGCGGCATAAACGGCTATATCTTTTGATTGCGTTAGCTTAGAAGTTTGATTATTTCACAGCTCCAAGGGACAGTAGATTAGAGTATTTCATATAAATGTCAGCTTGATATCTCCACGCGTTCCTGAGAAAAAGGGTCTTGACAGACGGACGGACGGACGGACAACAAAGTGATCCTATAAGGGTTCCACTTTTTCCTTTTGAGGTGCGGAACCCTAACAAACAGTAGGTACGTATACAAAATATTTATTCCTTTCAAAATAGGAGTAGTACGCACGGCCACACATTAAGCTATAAATTTCCAGTATAAGCTGACATCTCGTTATACGAAAAGCCTATACAATGCGAGGTCAGCTAAAATTAGAAATGTATAGCTTGACCTGTTGCGGTGTGAACATTAAAAAAATAGTAAAAAAAATGCTTAAAAGTATTTATGGAAAATTAAGACGTATAATTAATCTCAAACACAAAATAAGTAGCACATTTAATAACTATAATTAGAAAACAAATGTAATTTAAAAAAACAAATGTCAATCGGCTTATCCAAAGATTACACATAAAACCTTTGACCGTGTTTGTACGTACGGTGACAAATCAAGCTATACATTTCCAGTATAAGCTGACATCTCATTGTACGAAAAGCCTATCCAATGCGAGGTCAGCTAAAACTAGAAATGTATAGCTTGACCTGTTGCGGTGTGTACATTAAAAAAATAGTTAAAAAATTGCTTTAAAGTATTTATGGAAAATTAAAACTTATAATTAATGTCAAACACAAGAAGTAGTATATTTAATAACTATAATTAGAAAACAAATGTAAATTTATAAAAAAAATGTCAATCGGCTTATCCAAAGATTACACATAAAGCCTTTGACCGTGGTTGTACGTACGGCGACAAATCAAGGTATAGATAACCAGTATAAGCTAACATCTCATTGTACGAAAAGCCTATCCAATGTGAGGTCAACTAAAACTAGAAATGTATAGCTTGACCTGTTGCGGTGTGTACATTAAAAAATTGGAAAAAAAAATGTTTAAAAGTATTTATGGAAAATTAAGACTTATAATTAATATCAAACACAATAAGTAGCATATTCAATAACTATAATTAGAAAACAAATGTAATTTTATAAAAAATTGTCCATCGGCTTATCCAAAGATTACACATAAAGCCTTTGACCGTGGTTGTACGTACGGAGACAAATCAAGCAGTATCTGACATCCGATTGTAGGAAAGTTTTATACAATGCAAGGTCTGTTAAAACTGGAATGGATAGCTTGATATGTAGCCGTGTGTACAATCGACTAAACGTTATGTTACTGACCCTGGCATCAACTGGTACCAATGACCAACAGATTTTGATTTTTGGCGACTATTTTTCGACTAATCGGCAACTTTATTTGGGAGAAAACAAATCTTCGCTAGGTTCCCTAGCTTTAGAGATGAAAGGCCAAGCTGCGGTATGCTGTCTCCAGATCGGCCACCAATAAACCCTAATAAGTTGTGAACCAGTGATCGATTAATTCTGATGTTTGGTGACTGATTTTGACTAATTAGCGATTTTTTTTTTGTGTTTTCAAAATTAAAATCGCTGATGGTGGCCCCTTCGTACGTTACGTACGTTTTTGATGAAAAAGCCAGTATAAGCTGGCCTCGTACTCATTAAAACTCCCTACTGCAGTCGGCCAATTCAAGATCAAAACCACAATGTCACTCGATTCTCTTTATCGAAAAATATTTTTCGAAAAAAATAATTATTGAATGGTACATAGCACGCACGGAGACAAATCAAGCTATGCATTTCCAGTGTAAACTGATCTAAAATTGTATAGGATTTCCGTAAAGTGAGAGGTCAGCTTAAACTGGAGATGTAGAGCTTGATATGTAGCCATGTGTATAAAGTACAGTGACGGATTACCAAGTTTCTTTGCAACCATATGAAAATCCTTGGCAACAAACTCTTACATTATTGTACTTTAAAAAACACGTGTATTTTTACATGAACATTAATGCACTCAAATACAGCGTAAACCATGAATGTAGCTACTTACTAGTTCACACAATGAAACAGTGTGGGGAGAAAAGGAAAGACACATACCGATTCCTATTGTTAGAAAGAGATGGACTTATATCTAGTTTCGTCTCTCGCTGCTGCATGTTCTGCCACTGGATGGTACGTGACTTATATACTTCAGGCCTTGCATTTATCTTGCCAATATTGAGCTGTGGTAACGCATCATTATATGTCACTATGTTTGCACACGGTAATCTCCGAAACTATCCAACCGATTTGAATGAAATTTTGTGAACTGGTTGGCTTGAAAGTAACTTGGACCTGCAGGGGCGAGTCGCTAGCTAGATATAAATTGTAGCCGGTTTGCGTCGGTTTGTGAGACTACGTTATTTTTCGAAATTATGTAGAGGATAAATATATACAGGGTGTCCAAGAACCTGGCGTCCAACTGGATTCCCACGATGCCCCAAGTTCTAACAGTACTCAGAAAAATATTTTAAAAAATCCACCCCATGTACTTACAGAATTATACTGATTTCAAAAAAAAAGGGGAAATGAGCACCCTGTGACATACTTTTGAATGCTGTGACTGCTAATGCTGATAATTTCGATATTTCTTGGAGGTTTTGTAATCTAGGGTATTGCTGTGTCTAAATAGAATGTAAAAATAATGTACTTATTGTACCATTTTAAAATAAAATATTATTTTAACTAAAGGTGATATGGAAAACTATTGAATTTCGCAACTTTGACCGACTGTAGTGTAAAAAAAATGTACCAAAATAGTATGGCAAGTGACGTCAAATTTTGACGCGTTTATTCCTCTTTTTAAAAAGGTATAATACTTACACATTAATTTGAAAAAAAAAATTTTGATAATATTTTTACTCAACAACCCAATTTTTACGAAGTGCCTACCTACTAACGGTAACTGTCGGACCCTTTCTTATCTTAGAAACTGTTATGTTACTACTATTATTTACTTCGGTTCCAAGAGTGAGCAAGAAGGAAATACACACAGGTAGATGGGTTCCCAGTAGAATAAAAGCAAAGAATGTTAGTTTAAAGATATTTTATTACAATAAATGTTCAAAATGTTGACCACCCGCGGCAATACAAGCTCTCACTCTCCTTAAAAAGGACCGCTTTATGTTTCGCGAGTAACTTTTTTGACGTATCACCTGCACTGCTTGTGTTATCTTCTCACGAAGGTCAGCGATGTCATTAATGGGCTTCGCATAAACGAGCTCCTTCATAGTTCCCCAGAAAAAAAAATCCAGCGGATTTAAGTCAGGTGAGCGGGCTGGCCACGGGATTGTTCCTGATCGCCCAATCCACCTGTTCGGGTATTGCTCGTCCAAAAACTCTCTAACGGATACGCGAAAATGTGCTGGACAGCCGTCGTGTTGGAACCACATATCTGGTGGGGTCTCTTCTAGTAAGTTTGGCAAATCATTTTGAAGAAAATTTAAATATGATTCGCCAGTCAAATTCTCGGGCATCTCAAATGGACCAATAATATTCCCACAGAGAATACCGGTCCACATGTTCACTTTGAACCGGTACTGGGATCTATCTTCTCGCATCAAGTGCGGATTTTCCACATGCCACTCGTGCAAGTTGTGTAGGTTCATGTAGCCATCCTTCTTAAATGTTGATTCATCTGACCACAAAATTTTGTCGATAAAGTTTTCGTCTTCTCGATGTTTTTGCAGGATTGTTTCACAAAACGCGACTCGGCTCGGATAGTCTCGAGGTAAAAGACTTTGCACTCGCTGTACGTGGTACGGATGATATTCTTCTTTTTGGAGAATACTGTGTGCTGTGCTCTTCGGTATCCCCGTATCAGCTTCTATTCCTCGCACAGAGATGCTTGGATTTGCCGACACCGCCTCTAAAACTTCATCGCGTATGAAGTCATTTACGGGTCGTCCTTCACCAGCTACTTGATTGGGGAACCGCCCGTCACATAGTGATCTGTGCACATTAATGAAAACTCTCTATCTCACTCGCACCTCTAACCTTTTTCTCCCTCACTCTTACCTGAATAATGGGGTACCATAAAGAAGAACCAGCAAATCGCAAAGATAGTTTCTGTCTTGCTCCCTCCTGTTGTAATAACGAATCACTATGGTGAGATGCATGCACATACCGTCCCTTACGGTCTAACCTGTTTTTTGAGAGGCCTGTTGTTATTTTTATGAGCATACAATAGTAATTCTTTAGAGGTTAGATTCAATTCGTCGTAAATTTTTCTTTCTAAGAATTCTGTAAGACATCGTAAAAATTGGGTTGTTGAGTAAAAATATTATCAAAAATTTTTTTTTTCAAATTAATGTGTAAGTATTATACCTTTTTAAAAAGAGGAATAAACGCGTCAAAATTTGACGTCACTTGCCATACTATTTTGGTACATTTTTTTTACACTACAGTCGGTCAAAGTTGCGAAATTCAATAGTTTTCCATATCACCTTTAGTTAAAATAATATTTTATTTTAAAATGGTACAATAAGTACTTTATTTTTACATTCTATTTAGACACAGCAATACCCTAGATTACAAAACCTCCAAGAAATATCGAAATTATCAGCATTAGCAGTCACAGCATTCAAAAGTATGTCACAGGGTGCTCATTTCCCCTTTTTTTTTGAAATCAGTATAATTCTGTAAGTACATGGGGTGGATTTTTTAAAATATTTTTCTGAGTACTGTTAGAACTTGGGGCATCGTGGGAATCCAGTTGGACGCCAGGTTCTTGGACACCCTGTATACATATATAAAATAGACCATTTAATATTAATAGACTTGAACGTTAAACAGCAGAGACATCGACGCACGATTTGTTACTATGGATTCTGCGTTGAAATATTTCGCTCTACTTTGAAACATTCTTGAAAATTTAGACAAAAAGCACCAAATACGATGAAGTCACCCAAAGTCTTCAAACACTTATACTCTATGACGATGTTGGTTGCATGCATTATTGGATTATATCCGTACACAGTGTGTTTTTTAAGACCAAAATATTTGCTATTCATCAGAGAGCTCACGAAAGGAAAGAAAAGTAGTCTGCGTCGCTGTTGCCGGACATGGTGAAGAAGACAGGTATTTGAAACAAAAACAGCTGTTTTCGACAACACTGCAATATGTCAATAGTAAAAATGTGTGAAATAGTTAATTAGATTATAATAATCGACGAAAATTTTCAACCCTTTCGCATTCTTAAACGCGGTGAGAATCATGTCGTAGTTTTGAATGCACGGTATCAGATTGCCTGTCTGTCTATATAAATATATAATATGACGTAGGTCATTATTATATTCATCAATGTATTAAAATGTTTGATTCATGAATAATATCACTTATTATTGACGAATCAGAAGTCCTTGGTAAACTCGAAACAGATCCACTACGACCGCTGAAACTGTCGGAGACATCTTAAACAGTTTCTTAACAAAATCTTCGCAATCAGAATATCCTCGCATATCTAAACACATCTTGTATACAAACGTGCCGTTATACAATTTTCTGTACTGAGTAGATTCATACGGTGATCCGCATAAAGTATTCAAATAATTCATATGTTGGATACAGTACTGTAGTTCTATGAAAGTGCTGACCGCTTTTCCGTCGTAAATTCTTTTGGCTTCATCACTATCGCATTTGAAATACTTGTGTGTGGCTCTTTTGACTTCCAATAACTCCTTCCAATCCTTACACAGTGACTTTTTAGTGGAGACTAAGGTCAGCATAACGTATGACAGCACCACCGCATAGACTTCCCTGATCACGTCCTCACCTTCCAACTGCTTTCTGCGAGCAAAGTACACAAGTGCAATAAACAATACAACACAATCTGGTTTTAGTTTAGCTAAAACTTCAGTGCTTATATCATTCTCAGTAAGAAAGTGCTCGAACAGCTTCAAACGCCTCACTTGATCCCAACCATTTTGGAACACAGACACACTGCAGTTGTAGCTTGGCTTACGAACATTTGGATCATTGGAATCTATCTCTTTATACGAGCTGGCATCCTGGTACATCTTGAATGTATCTCCTCTGTAATTTACCAGTAAGTTGTATGCATATTTTATTATATCAATCGATAGGAGCAGACAGTCTTGAGTTTTTTCAATGTTCCAAGATCCTTCAATAACCTTCCATTTGTAGAGATTGATGTATTCTGGCGGTACGTGTTTACATACCACTCCTTTCTCGAACCATTCGGGGTCTTGTTTCACTATCGAGATATTCGAATCAAGTAGATACTGAGTGACAAGCCCGACTCCGTCCCTCCGCATTTTTGTTAAAATTGTTTGATAATTTAACCAAAATTTGTTTCGGTCTTCATCATTAGACAATATTATTGCAATTCCGTCTCTCGCTTCTTGCTCGCTATGCTTCGATAGCCATAGGATCAGATGTTTGAATTTTAAGTGTTGAGAGACATTTGAAACCTCCCAAGTTTGCAATAGTGAATCAAAAAATTCCATCGGGAATACATATGAGTCGGTTAACGAAGCAAAAATTGCAGTTTTCTCTTCTGTCAGGGAATTCTTTTGGAGAAAATCCTGAAGTTTGAATTGGCGACATTGGATCGACTTTGTTCTGTTGTCAAATTTCATTGTTGTGGATGGTATATAACGGGCTTTTCTGAAGCAGTATTCTATATCAAAGCTGATGACAGGACATTCCAGTGTTCGAGCTAAGGCAACACACTCATCTTTGGACTCCGTGACGCAGAACGCGTAATTTATGTCCATTTCAGCTACTATTTGCACAGTAGCATCCTTTAAAAATATAGGTGGTACAAATACGCAGTTTGTATCAAAATCGAACATTACATTTTGGAACTTTTTTATTTTGTTCTCAATATCCGTATCACCACCTTTGATTACTATGTAGCATTTGACTTTAGCCTCTTTGTACATCTTAAATTGCATTTTCAAGTACTGAGCGTAATTGTCGGCTTCAATACCGAAGATGTAGGGGATCCCGCTATTTTCGTACATGTAGTGTAAATAATTCTGTCCATCAATTACAACAGGACAGTTTCTTAGAGTATAATTCTGCGTCTGCTCGGAGACTATATATTTCGGGTATTGGATGATCCTCATTGTGGTTTCTGAAACAGTAATTAATGATAGTTTAGTAAGGGCTTTTATTCAATTCGAGCGCAACATGACGTGAAGGGTGGGAGAAGTTAAGCGACAGGAAATCGAAGAAGTGAGTGAGTTAAAATTAATCACAACACGATTTCAAACTTGTCCTTACTACTGATGTGTTTTTGCCGTCCGGAAAAATTAATTAACGAACGAGAGTACAATTCCAAGTATCGAATTACTTTTGGACGCGCCCGTAGAGTCGGGAGCAGTGGTGGCTCAGTGGTCACAGCCGCGACTTACGAGTAGTAGGTCGTGAGTTCGAACCCGAGCAGGAGCTTTACATTGTGTAAATTATTTACTCTCAAATCGGTGAAGGAAAACATCGTGAGGAAACCGACATGTCTTAGAACCAAATATTCGAAGACAAATGATATCTACCAACCCGCACTGAGCCCTCTTGGTGGATTAAACCCCACTCTCTCTCACAGAGAGGAGGTTTGTGTCCCAGCAGTGGGATTATTATTGGCTGATGAGCATGACTAAAACCAAGCCAACCAAACCAGCCAATCACACTGCAGAGCTTAAGGACTGTTGACATAGTTATAGTCCGAGAGCCAGCAACAGATTTTAATGACCAATTTCCTCTCAAGCGGTAATTAGTAAAATGCATCAGAGTATAGTATTATAAAGCCTCGTGAACGTCAGCTGGCGCTTGGTTGGGGGGATGAGCGGTTGTAGCCTCCCACGCACGAAGAAAACAAAATACATTCACTCATTTCCTCTCAGCTAAAAATTTGTCAAATTGTAGCTAATCTAATATATCAACGAAAAAAAAAAAACAGCTGGTTACAACATAGTGTATTGTACAATACACTATGTTGTAACCAGCTGATTATTTTTTGTGTATGTATTTTTTTTTTCTTCGTGCGTGGGAGGCTACAACCGCTCGTCCCCCCAACCGACCGCCAGCTGACCTTCACGAGGCTTTATAATACTATAGTCTGATGCGTCTCACGAATTATCTCTCGAGAGGAAATAATTAACCAAATTTGCACCTGGCTCCCGGACTACTACAATAACTCATTATATTAAGCAAGTACTGGTAGTCGTTACTTTATGACTCATTAACGCATTTGTTTTAATGCAAAAAAAGCCTTCATAAGTCATTAAAGTACTCAAAAATGCACCTGTTATTTAAGGAACTACTTAGTGATGACTAATTCTCAGTAATAAGCATCGATCGATAATAACAATGTACCTACCTCCATTCCACCAGTAATGCAGTAACAAAGATAGTTACTGTAGGCAAAATATCTCAAAAGGAGCTATTTATATCTCTGGGAGCACCATGTGTCCTTGAAGAAAATGTGACATAAAACTTAAAAAAAAAAACACTACAAATCGAAAAATAACTTTAATTTCGGAAGTCGGTGTCTTAAGAACTGTATTTAAGGAGTTTTTGTCACCGACTTCCAAAATTAAAGTTATTTTTAACTTTGTGTTTTTTTTTAAGGAAGTCGGTTGTTATTTTTTTGTAAAAAGGTTTATTTTTTACTTTTTAGTTATGGTATGTACCCCGCACTAATCTAATCGCGTTATTCGTTCAATTGTCACACAAATACTTAATGCAAAAAGACTTATATGGTTTTCACATGGATTCCATTGTCAGAATGGAACTAAATTGTTACCACCACACAAAAGTGACCACATGGGAAGCACCAGCTTTCTAATAAAAAAAGTATCATCAAAATCCAAAATCCGTTCACCCACTCAAAAGTTATGAGCTAACAAACATAAAAAAAAACCGGCCAAGTGCGAGTCGGACTCGCGCACCGAGGGTTCCGTACAAACCTGTAGGTATAAAGTTTTAAATTTTAAAAAATATTTTTATTACCTACATGATGTAACTAAAAATTTACAGTTTTCGCAATTTTTCCTTTATCTGTGCTATAAGACGTTGCTTCGTACCAAATTTCAAAATTCTAGATCGACTGGAAGTACCCTATAGGTTTTGATTCCCTTGCGAGTTTCGAAAATTTGCTGAAATTTGCGGCATATTTTATATTTGATTGCGTTAGCTTATAGGTTTGATTTTTTCACAGCTCCAAGGAACAGCAGACTTGAGTATTTGATATAAATTTCAGCTTGATACCTCCACGCGTTCCTGAGAAAAAAGGGTCTTGACAGACGGACGGACGGACGGACGGACGGACAACAAAGTGATCCTATAAGGGTTCCGCTTTTTCCTTTTGAGGTGTGGAACCCTAAAAATACAGTCGAATTGAGAACCTCCTCCTTTTTTTGAAGTCGCTTAAAAATGGGTAAATAACAGTAGTGAAAACCGCAAGTCGAAACAAGGAGGGAATCATGAGATACCGACATTTTTGTGTTCTTAAAAAAAGCGTGGAGTGCTTTTTAAGGTATTAATTTTTTTATTGATATCAGGCACCCCACGCTTTTTTCCATTATTTTCTACTTTTTAGTTTGGTTATCTATGGAAGCGTGTTTTTTTTTATTTTTTTTAAACTATTATTTATTTTCTATTTTTTAGGGTGTTTCAAATTTTGAGACGTATGTCAGCGTAGTTTGTGACGTATGTCAGCGTAGTTTTCGAAGACAGTTTTTTGCTGTCCTGGTAACCCTGGCAAGGATAATGGCACAAATTTATGAAATTATTGCATTGTCATCGGTCCTTGACAGGTGTGCAAAGTTTGAATGAAATCTGGTCGTTTAAGGTGGGTCAAAATCGCGCTATAAGGAGTCGGTTACAAACATACATACAAGTGAAGCTAATATGAAGCGTGTAATAACAACTTTCATCGAATCGCTCCTAAAGTGCTGGACAAATAAAAAAAGCGTATTAACAATTTTTGTTGTTCTTTAATAGAGGAATGCAACTATATAGCTTTTTTTTTAAATTACGTACTTTTTCAATTTTTGGTTCTTTTTCCGATCTCTTGTATGGGGACGATCCACTGTGCGGCGTTCACTAAGCAGCGCGTCACATGACGCCTCAATCTGATAATATGAACCAATGGGAGCCAAGCTCTTGACACTTGACACCGCATACCACATGTATCGCTTGAACAAAGGTGCTTGCTATGTTTTATTTTTAAAACAGGAGCAAGACTTCATTGTTTGTATAAGAAATACTAACTTAGATGATATTCTGGCCTTGTGGCGCATCGTCAGCTTACGATTTGTATGTCATGTAGGTCAAATATTATAATAGTGAAATAAATAATTACACATTTTAGTTATGTACTAGCTCTCGCCGTAAACATTTGTTTTATTTACATGATTCACAACATCCAATAAACACGTACGCGTTGGGTACATACACTTACATAATTTATTGTTAGGTATTGCATACAAATAAGTAAAGCTTAAGTGTGTTTGTAATTTCAAAACATTATTAATTTATGAAATTGTGTCTGTCTGTCTGTTTGTTCCGGCTAATCTCTGAAATAGCTGGACCGATTTTGACGGGACTTTCACTGGCATTTAATTGATACTAGCTTTAGCCAGCGGCAGTGGCGTGCACAGGGTTTTATGACCGGGTAGGCAGTTCCAAAAAAAAGACGTCTTTCGTAATTGCTCAAGTTAGTGAAAAAAAACTCACTAGGTGGTTTAAAAGGTTGAAATGGCAATTTCCTGATGATGCTAATAAATGATTTCGGCCACCTCAAATATCTAATCCAAGTGAGTGATAGTTGAAAAAGGCCTTTCATGTGATTCGTTCCTATATGTAAATATATTGCTATATTGCTTTGATAGCCACGATACAGGCTCTGCCTAGTGTGGTTTCACTGTTATTTTTGTAAATTGTAATTTGATCTGCTAATAAAGTTATTATTATTATTATTATTATTTAATAAGTAAATTAAGTACGGATAACAGCAAAAATAATAAAGTAAACAAACTCGTTTATAAATGACATCTACGCGCCTATCTTTTTTAAATATGATTTTAAATCATCGTCATAAAAAGTTGGTATGCGTCTTCATTCGACCAATATTTTTTTTTTTCCGTCGAAAGCACAGAAAGATATTATGTACTCGTTGTTGACTTTGTGTGTTTCTTAAATATGTACCTAACGTGAGAATACGTTTTAATGAAAATTAACGTTCTGTCGATGCGCTGCTTGCTGGGATAGTAACAATCCCATCAAAAACATAAATGTGAAATGAGAGCCAAGTTCAATATTGTGATATGTCAAAGAACGTGAAATAAGGAGCAAAAATGTCATAATCGTTGGAATAGAAGAGCCAGTCTCAGTGTCTAAAGACGAAAGAACAGATATGGACATGGAACAAGCTGTTAAAATTATAAGGATGACAGGTGTGAACTGCTTGCCTGAGAAAATTTTCCGTCTCGGAAAATATAGCCCCAACAAAAATCGTCCTTTAAAAGTATGCTTTAAATCATCAGAAACGTCAATATCTATCTTACGTGGCAAAAACGATGCTAATACTGACAATATCAAAATATACTCGGATCAGACACCCCAACAACAAGATTTTCTGAGGAAGCTAAAGGGTGAACTTATGAGCCGATCTGAAAATGGCGAGTACAACTTAACAATAAGATAAATAAGGGGTGTGCCAAAGATAATTCAAATACCCGCAAAAAACTGACGCCAAAAGACACCAGCTATAATCAAAACTCTCACGCTAAAGACATTACTTACCAAATAATTGATAACTACGAGGATATTACTACAAGCACCAAATCTATAAAATTCTTATATGCAAATGTGCGCAGTATCGTTAAACCAGGGAAATTGGACGAACTAAAGTGTGTCGTGGAATCTTTTCGTAGTACCGTACACATCATTATACTGACTGAAACATGGATAAAAAGTGATGATGAAGCTAAAATAATTCAAATTCCTGGCTATACACATTACTATAATTACAGGCGAAGCGCAAGGGGTGGTGGAGTATCAATTTTCGCTCATAACAACTTAAACACCACTTAATTGAAGAACTATGCGAGAATGACAACCACTACGTCTGGATGCATCTTGAAAAGTATTCCCTTGACATAGCTGGCATCTATCGTAAACCAAACGCTTTTAATTTCAAAAACTTCCTTGAAACATACACCAAGCAACTGCATAAGCGGAGAAGAGTAATAATACTGGGGGATTTTAATATTAATGTGCTAAATTTGGATCAGACAACTATTAAATACAAAGAGGAACTACAAACTACTGGCTACAGACTTCTCAACAAAGTTGAGGAGAACTATTGTACCCGAGAAACCGCAACAACGAAAAGTATAATCGACCATGTTTGTACAAACCTTGCAGACATCAAGTTCCACCTTGCTATTATTGCAACTGCTATGTCGGATCATAACCAAATATACTTAGAAGTTAAAAAATATGAACCAGAACCACCTAGAAGAGTAAAATATGAAGCTATAGATTATGAAAAGCTGTACAATACTGTGAGAGATTGGAATACTACCAACGAAGATGACCTATACCAACTACTAGAACAAAAACTATTATCCAGTATCAATAGCAGTAAAATAACAAAATATAAAATATTGAATCCACCCAAGCAAGATTGGATAAGCAAAACAATTATTATAAACCTAATAAATAAAAGAAACATACTATGGAACACGTACAAAAAAAAGTGAATGATCAATTATTGCAGGAAAAATTTATAAATCAAAGAAATAAAGTCAGTCAAGTTATACAACAAACAGTGCTTATTACCAAAATGCTTTCGATCAATGCAAGAAAAATCCAAAAAAAATGTGGAATCTTATAAATGATCTCTCTAGGAATAAGGCCAGAGAGTCACAAGCACCGAGTAAACTCCTTGTGCCATCAGGTGTTTTGACTAATCAGACTGACATTTGTGAGTGTTTAAATGATTTTTTTTCAAACATAGGATCAGTTCTGGCTAGTCAAATTCCCAATCAATACCACAATAATTTAACCCATACTAAAGGAACGCAAGCAATTGGAACCTCGGACACACTTTCACAAATACGACCATGCACCATAAATGAAATAGAAAAAATTATTGAAAACTTAAAATTAAACACTAGCTCTGGCCTAGATGGTATAAACACAAAATCAATCAAATGCGTAAAAGACTTAATACTAGATGAACTTACAAATTGTATCAATAAACATTTAGAGCTTGGTACTTTTCCCGACAACCTCAAAACTGCCAAAGTCAGCCCCATCTACAAAAGTGGAAGTAAATCTGATCCATGAAATTATCGTCCAATTTCAGTCTTGCCGGTTCTTTCTAAAATTTTTGAACGTGTTTTGTACAACCGCCTTGATGAACATCTAACAACGCAAAACTTCCTTTTTAATAAACAATACGGTTTTAGGCCAAAATCTAACACACTTTCGGCAACAGTAGATCTAATAACAAAAATTAAACTAAGTATTGACAAAAAGCAAATAGCATTAGGTATTTTCATTGACCTGAAAAAATCATTTGACACAATAAGTCACAAACTGTTAATAAAAAAACTAAATGACATTGGTGTCACTGGTAGTGCCCTTGATATCTTTAAATCTTACCTGGCAAATCGTTCTCAAGTGGTTAAGATTAACGATACCCAAAGCAGTCCTAAAACCGTAAGTTTTGGCATTCCGCAGGGATCAATTTTGGGACCCTTATTATTCTTAATCTACATAAACAATATTCATGAAGTTGGACTTAAGGGCAATGTATCGTTGTACGCCGACGATACAGCTTTATTTTATTTTGGACACTCTATAGACGCTGTTGTGAGTGAGGCTCAGGGTGATCTACATCTTTTAAATGTGTGGTTTCAGTGCAATCTACTCACAATAAATGTAGCCAAAACCAACTACATAATTTTTGCGGCAAAAAATAAAAAACTACCACACCACCCACAATGAACCATTAATAACCAACCTATAAAGAAAGTTGACCACGAAAAGTACCTGGGATTAGTTTTAGATAACCACCTGAACTGGAAGCCACACATGGAGAGGGTTAGGTCTAAGCTGACTTCGCTCACGGGAGCCCTACGGAGTGTTGTCCGATGTCTTCCACGGCAAGTTCGCTACACTATATATAACACTCTTATAAAACCTCACCTGGACTATCTAATAGAAGTATGGGGCACAGCGGCTAAAACCAATATTGAAAAACTACAAAGAGCACAAAATAAGTTAATAAAGACACTTTTCCATTATGACTACAGTACACCAACACAAAAAATATACAATGAAACGAAGTTAATGAACATATCACAAACATACATATATAATACTTGCATCTTGATAAGAAAAATACTTAATAAAAGCATTCATACACAAATACATTTCACAAAGAAACATCAAATACACAAAATTAGGCTCAGAAATGCAAATGACATACAATTACACTCACCACGAACTAGCTATGGCAAAAAAAATGTGATGTACGAAGGTGCTGAATTGTATAATAAACTACCAAATAACATAAAAAATGTAACGACGATGTCAATATTTAAAAAACACTTAAAATTACATATACTTAATCAAAATAAAGCGAGCGCACCTTAGTACATTCCATACCACATCCAGTTGCGCGCGTTCCATGTTTTTTCGATTATGTAAATATTTCTCATGTAAGTGAAATTTCTTTCTTATGGGAAATAAAGATATCTCTAACCCGATATGTGCCTTGGTTGTTGACTTCAACGACAAAAGAAGTGAGATCTAAATGGGTGCCAAGTTCAGTGTTCAGTCCTGAAATTGATGTATAACTACGACGGGCGTTCAATGTATTCTCGGTTTCGGTATGAAAATAAAAGTTAATTCAATTGAAATTATTTTTATTTTTCAACTAGCTTTTGCTCGCGGCTTCGCCCGCATTGATGTCGGAAATTAATGCAAGAGGACGTACTATCGCGATAAGAATGTGTTATTCCAGGTTATATAAGTAATATAGACTCTGTGTGCTATTTTCGATCCAGATCCATTCAGCCATTTTTGCGTGATTGAGAAACAAACACCCAATCATACATATTTTCACATTTATAATATTAGTAGTAGTAGGATTATAATTCATATTACTTAGGATTCATAGTTTATGAGAAGATCATGTGTGTTGGTGTTTTTGAAATAATAGTAATAGTATTCAGAGTAAGAACATAGGGCTTGGTGTGGTTGAATATAAGTCTTCCTGGTTTTTCTTAACGCTCCTATTTTACATATAAGTACAGACACTCAATCATTACCGAACATAATTATAGGAATAGTACTTTTGCCAGTGGCTTGGCCCGTATAGCTGTCGGAAAATATCACCCGGGGCACCTACTACCGGGATAAAGTTGGTATCCTATCTTTACGTATCCATGATATAATATATCTTTGTGCCAAACTCGATCTAAATCCGTTTGGCCGTCTTCATATTCATTTCTTTATTTGCATTCCATAATGTTAAAAGTTCTTTCAAGTGGCTTAAAGCTAATGTACAATTATGGACCCTGTAGGGCACAGCAAAAAGAATTACAACTAATAATACAAAAAATAAAATTAAAATCAAATAAAAGCATAAATTAATAACAATTAACAATTTTAAAATAATTATGTCATTAAAGATTAATTATGTACATCATTTATTAAGTTGAGATCAATTATACCGGATGACATTTTTTACCGTCTCGACCTTCATATGGTGTGTTGTGTAACTAGAATAGAAGGCAGGAAGGCCTTCAGATTCATCGTAGGTGACTGAAGGAGCGCGGGACGCGGGTGGACAGGAATGCGTGTGCGGCTCGTGCGCCTGCGAAAGATCAATGAGGCCGCCTATCAGCCGGCTTCAAAGGGTAGGACCGCGCTCCGAAATCAATGATACATGCCGCGCATTGAGTAGGGTGCGTATGATTTGAGTTCCGATAGATTAAAAAAAAAAAAAAATTTTTTTTCCAAATTTCTGCTTTTGTTGTTCTAGTATGAAAATGTTACTTTAAATGTGTAGTATTTGTTGCTAGATCAATTTAATTACATGTTATTCAAAAATAAAAATAATAAAAATTTCTATGCCAAAAGCTTCTACTCCGTTCACCTATTACCCCCATTTTTTTTCAAGACGCTAAAAAATGTCACCCAGTATATCCTATACTAATCTTTGGCTGTGTGTGATGTCTGACTGTGTACAAATAATGTTTTTGTTATGTAAGTATTCGTTTATTATGTAGTATGCTTTTTTGATTAATATTTGTTTGAGTTTATTTATAAATGTCGTATTTTTGGTTTCATCTTTTAATGCATCTGGTAGTTTATTATAGAATTTTATGCACATTACGTAGGGGCTATTTGAATGTAGTTTCATGCCGCAATGCATTCAGGTCTTTGCATAATTGAGAAACAAACATCCAAAAATCTAAACATCTAAGCCATTTCGCGGTCTCTAACTTGGAATAATACTATTAGGTTTATTTTGAGTATAATGAACACACATGATATTCACAATTACTATGAAGCCAAAGTAATATGAATTACAATCCTACTTATCCTGTACTACCCGGCCGCTGCCAACGGATGGACGGGATGGATATACGACCCGCCAGCTGCTCTGCGCCCACTTTCTTCTAAGATATTCATTTAAATTACATGCTGTAAAGGGCCATATTGATCTATATTAAATGCACAATGTATTTAAGGTACTTAATTGGATAAGGATTAATGCTGTATTGCTTAAAATCGCTTCATAAATAAGCCATTATTTCTCGCAAAAAGTAAAAGATAAAAAATGGTTATTGTGGGTTATCCCTAAGAGATAGACATATACCATTGCGACATTTTTGTAGGCCTTTTTAAGGTGTACAATACTGTCGTACATTATTTTGATCTATTTCGTAGGATTCGGCCAGGGTTTCTCGAATTTTGAGACGTATTTCAGCGTAGTTTATGACGTATGTCACCGTAGTTTTCGAAGACAGTTATTTTTTTCTAAAATAAAAGAATCTTTCTAAAATAAACGTAGCCTAAGTTACTCCTTGTTACATCAGCTATCTGCCAGTGAAAGTCCTGTCAAAATCGGTTCAGCCATTTCAGAGATTAGCCGGAACAAACAGACAGACAGACAAAAATTGTAAAAAATGTTGTTTTGGTATATGTACCGTGTATACATCCATATACATTTAGTAAAAAGTGGTTATCTTAACATTAAAAACAGACACTCCAATTTTATTTATTTGTATAGATATGTATAGATATAATCCCCCATTACCTCAATGCATTTATTACATCTAGAAATTTATTTTTCAATACCCTGTAAAAAATAACTTTCCCCCTTCTCTGAAAAATGCGCATTTATGGCCGCCTTAAGCTCTTCATCGTTGAAAAATCGTTTTCCCCGAAGGTCTTTTTTCAAATAAGGGAACAAATAATAATCACTTGGAGCTAGGTCCGGAGTATAGGGTGGGTGGTTTATTTCTTCGAAACCACAATCTCGCACAGCAGCCTTGGAAACACGCGCCGTGTGGACCGGGGCGTTGTCGTGAAGAAGCAACACACCGGCGGTCAGTTTACCCCGTCTTTTTTCTTTAATTGCGTCCCGTAAATTTCGTAAAGTGGATGAGTAGGAAGCTGCGCTTATGGTTTCACCTTTTTTTGTGTACTCAATCAACAAAATTCCCTTTGAATCCCAAAAGATCGTGGCCATGACTTTTCCGGCAAACGGAACGACTTCGAATTTGTTAGGGGGGGCACTGCCCTTCTTGTGCCACTGCATGGATTCTTACTTACTTTCAGGGTCATAATGGTGAGCCCACGTTTCATCTCCGGTAACAATTTGATCGAAAATACTTGTTGGAACTTCACCACAGAGCTCTAAAAACTCTCTACAGCACTCGATTCGCACTTGTTTTTGAGGCGCCGCCGCCGTGAGCATTTGCGGCACCCATCTTGCACTAACTTTTGAAAGGTTAAGGAGGTCATGAAGAATAGTGTATTCGGTACCAACGGAGAGGTGGGTCATCTTTGCTATAATTTTCGTCTTCATTCGAGCATCTTCCAGTATAAGCTTCTCAACTTTTTTCACGTTTTCATCCGTAGAGGCAGTAACCGGGCCACCCGAGCGAGTGTCGTCTTCAATACTCTCTCTGTGCCTTTTAAATTCACTTGACCAATTTTGAAGCGTAGATAACGAAGGTGCAGAATTTTGGTAAACACCCACCATCTCTTCGTGAATCGTTTTTTGACTTTTTCCTTGTTTGGTAAGGAATTTAATAACAGCGCGGTGCTCGATTTTCTTCAGCATTGTCCAGTTAGCCATTCCAGTTGTCGTAGACTACGGGTAACTAGCAAACTAATGATCACAACTATATGACAATTTATATTTATACCCTCAGATAATGTCATTAATTAATTATTTTTTCAAATTACCCACATCATTAATAAATCACTCCGCCCCTCGAACGAACTCCCCTCGTACATAAAATATCATTTCTTTTTATAACTTAGGATAATATATTGTAGCCTAAGGTCTGTCTTGGATAGTTCTCATATACGAATATTCGATGGCTAGTAGTAGAATCATAATAATAATATGTATACAATATAATTATATACCACATGAAAGACAGTAAATGAGAATATTGATTTAATTAAATTGTAACTCAGCCCTCTTCCTCTCTCCAAATTTTTGCGTGCCTGACAGGGTCCATATTTTGATCTTGTACCATTTTTATTTTTTACCATCTATGTAACATATGGAATGCAATAAAGAATTGAGTATTGAGTATAGTTTCTACCAGCAAGCCAAATTTTCGGAATAATAAAATATGAACCGACAAGTAACAGGTTTAGAACTTTCGAAGGCTATAATATAATTCGTATATGAAAACTAGCCAAATCAGACCTTAGGTTATATTATATTATCCTAAGTTATAAAAAGAAATGATATTTCATGTAGTTATAAATAAATTTCAGGACTGACCATTGAACTTGGCACCCATTTAGATCTCACTTCTTTTGTCGTTGAAGTCAACAACCAAGGCATTAATCACAATATTGAACTTGGCTCTCATTTCACATTTATGTTTTTGATGGGATATCATTACTTTTTGTACATACACAAACACATATTATTAGTAGGTACTTATTTATGTATAATTAGATAGCAGAAGCTTACCAAACATAGGAGTACCAGCTAGAAAACGCTTTATGCCTTCAAAGTACCACATTGGCTAACTTGGTAGGTTTATCACAAAAAATATATTATATATATTATATTATATATTATTTTTTATTTTATTATATTATTTATTTATATTTTTATTTTATTTTTTTCTGAGGCGGTACGAAGTTCGCTGAGTCAGGTAGTTAGAGATAAAATTGAGATACATTTCTGCTAGCTGTGATGTTCACAAGGATGACTATCAGAAGCCACAGGGGTGAGAGTAACCAAGGTTGCTGGATTGAGTTGACTATGAGATGTTACTCCTGAAATACCCTGTCATGGTGTGAGTTTTGTTAATTCTGTTTAAGGATACTGGCACTTTTCTTGGCTGGATATTTTAATTCTGTACTTATTTGTATCTGGACGGAGTAATTTATATATAATGTATGTAAGAAGGTACACATAAAATAAGTATGATGGTAACATCCCACAGTAATGTAATGACCTAGCTGGACAGATCAAACTTCATCATTTCAGCCGTAAGACGTCCACTGCTGGACTTAGGCCTCCCCCAATTTGGGGGGCTATGCCATAATCGCCACGCTTGGCAGGCGGGTTGGCGATCGCAGTATGGTGGTAAAATGCATAGAAAACGCTGCTGCCCATTCTCTAGTAAGTTCCTTAGTCGCCTTTTACGACACCCACGGGAAGACATGGGGTGGTGTTATTCTTTACGTCCGGCTCCACACGGCACTAGACGAACTGTCAGATAAACTTAACATAGTATAAAATAAAGTCACATTTCGTGTTTGTACGCTTAGATCTTCTAAGCTACGCACCGGATTTTAATGCGGTTTTCGTAAATAGACAAAGTGATTCAAAAGGTTTATATGTATAAAATGCGGGTGAAGCCGCTGGTAAAAGCTAGCTTGGTAATAAGAGAAGTTTGTAAGTTAAGCTAAGTAAGTCAGAATGACTAATCGGTAGTGTTCTTTGTGGAAAACAAGTAAACTGACACTGACCTGCAAATGGCATTAAAAAAACGTAAGAAAGGATAACTTTGAAGGCTTACCTGGCATTTCCCACTTAAGCGTATTTGGTCTTTTACATTGAACTCCTTTTCGGTAGGAGTAAGCTTCTTAGTCGGAACGAGAGCCGGCCCACGAGCACTCGAGCTCACGTAGTAGGTACACTCGGTTAGGTTAAAACTGTGACCTGCTACGCACGAGTCGAGCGAGCGAAGCGACCGTTGCCGCGGCAGCGGCCGGCTAGTGCCAGAAACGACTAGATTCAGTGTGTCGGACAAGCGTGCATTCGAACCCAGTTTTGTCGCACAAGTGTTATTCGCACATCCATTTGTCGAGCTCACGTAGTACACTCTAATATGCTGCTACGTCCGGCAATTCCAGCGACGCAGCTTTATGTGTCCTGGCTACATTACACCACGAAGGTTGAGTAGATCGTGGAGTATGTGCGGATTAGAAAACTCCGATCTACATAAGCAAATAAGTAAGTTGATTACAGAAAATAAAACACTAAAATCTTTATGCCAATCGCCCTCCATATTTACAAGTCCTGGTGCAACGACTAAGAAAAAGAGGCAAGCTCAGTCAAACAACATACTTCCTACATCATCCCCTTTAATATCATCCAAATTGAATGTCGATACCAATGACTACTTAAATGTGTCCTCCTTAGAACAAGAAATTGTAACCCTTCAACAGCAATTAAAGGTTGCACAGCGGGAGATAGAAGTCCTCACGGACCGTATTGCAGTACTAATGCAAAATAGTTCCAATGCTTGTGAACCTGCTATTCTTCATGAACAGAAGCAGGATACTGTGAGCATTGCCAGTGCTCAAACAGGCATAGTTGCAGACAGGCTAAATATGGACCCCGAAAGGAAGATATTTATCTTCGGTACTCAGCGTTGTGTCGGGCTAGCAGCAGCCATCTATCACTCAAGAACTAATACACAATATGAAAAATACAGGGTCGTCGCTATAACAAAGCCAAATGCGCCTTGCAACGAAATAATAGCAAACTGTAGAAATACCAATTTGACATCAGAAGACAAACTTGTTATATGCGTAGGTGAAAATGATTACAACCCAAGCCTACTGTTATCTCAATTGCAAATTACTATAGACACATTTAAAAATAACACTATTATTGTACTAAATGTGGTAAAAAATGCGTACCTCAATGTACGTAAGCTAAACTATTCTATAAAAAATATTTGTAGTAAGTATAGAAATTGTCACTTTGTTAACCAAACATCCACGCAACTATACGATGTTTGCAAGTCTATAAATTACCTCATAGATTATAGTGATTATAGTGAGAAATATTTAAAACCTTGTGAAATTCGTAAAATAATAGCGAGTAACAAATCAAGTTCCAATTTAAAAGTTTCTACAAATGAACCCAAAAAAGGTACTATTCCGTACTACTTTAGTCGTTTTATGAATACATCCCCCAATAAAACTAGCTCCTCTTTGGAACGTAATGCAAAGGGTCAAATAGGGACTATACCGTATTACTTTCCTGTTCTAAACAAACGCGATTCATTTTTTCGTGCCTCAAACCAAAACAACACACAATTTTAGAATATTTCACCAAAATATCGCCAGTTTATTATCCAAACAAGAATTACTGGATATTACGATCCAGGAGTTAAAAAAAGCAAGGAATGACCCAGATGTAATATGTCTATCTGAAACTTTTGTAAAGAAAGGGTATGAAAGCTATGTGAAAATACATAACTATGAAATGGCCACTAATTTCTGCAGAGAAAAACAAAGAGGTGGCACATGTATATTAGTAAAAAAAGGTTTATCTTATAAAGAGTTATCATTCGTTAAAAACTATGCAACTCAAAACACGTTTGAAGTGTGCGGGTTAGAGATAACGAGTATTAAATTAGTAGTTATATGTATTTACAGAACACCACAATCTGATCCGAATCAATTTTTAACAAAATTACATAATCTTTTACATGATTTGTTAAATAAATATAAATCTAAATTAAATATAGTTGTGACTGGTGATTTTAACATTAATACCCTTAAAAAAGGCAACATCACAAATGGGCTGCAAGACTTGGCTAACAATTATAATTTGAAAATCCACATCGACGTTCCTACTCGCAAATTGACTTGTATTGACCACATATTAAGCAACATTGCCAACGCAACTGCCACTATACTTCCCCTGTATCTCTCAGACCATGACACGGCACAAATGTTAAGCTTCCCAACTAGACAGAAACCACAAAAATCACCAATATATTACATTTATAAAAGAGACTGTAACTTAGACAACATCCGAAAATTTAGGGAATGCCTCCAAAATCTTTCTTGGTTCGATATTTACCTCAACACGGACACAAACTGCGCATTCAATGAGTTTCATGAACTGGTGTGTTAATTCCAAAAAAAATGCTAACATAAAATATATCAATAATCATGATAATAAATGTAAAGCTACATGGACTGTCATTAAAAATGAAATAAATAATAATATACAAAAAGACAATATAGAATTTATAAAATTGAATGATAAAATAGTTACAGACCCTGTACAAATAGCTTCTATTTTTAATAAACATTTTGTAAACTCAACGCGTATTCCAGAGGAAAAAAGCATTAAGCAAGACCTTTACAAAAGCACATCCGTCAACTCAATGTTTCTTAGACCAATGCTGGTACACGAGGTACGGCAGGAAATAATGTCTCTGTCCAACAGCAGGTCGGAGGGCTATGATGAAGTAAATACAAAAATCATAAAAGCCTGCTGTAATGAACTCTCCGCTATTCTCACTCATTTAATAAACATGTCCTTTTCACATGGAACCTTCCCTGAAAGATTAAAACTGTCTTTAATAAAGCCTTTATTTAAGAAGGGAGATAAATGTGACATTAATAATTACAGGCCTATAACTTTAATTCCCATCTTTTCCAAAATTTATGAAAAATGTATGCACAAAAGACTAACTGATTTCTGCAATAAATTTCAAATTATAAGTAAAGAGCAGTTTGGATTTCAAAAGAATAAATCCACATCTTTGGCAATTTTTTCTCTTATGCAAGCTGTGCTCTCAAATATTAATAATAATAATTTAACTACTGGCCTCTTTTTTGATCTATCGAAAGCCTTCGATCTAGTGTCACACAGCATACTGCTAGAAAAGTTAGAAGCTATTGGGATTAGAGGACCAGTACTTCAGTGGCTATCGTCCTATTTAACTAATAGAAAACAACGTGTCATTATCAGTAAAAAAAACGAAAATAATGACGTTACACTTTACTCATCAGAATACAGACACAATAAATATGGCGTTCCACAAGGTAGCGTACTGGGCCCAATACTGTTCCTCATTTACATAAATGACATTATAAAAATTACCAACCACAAATGCATATTATTTGCTGACGATATTTCTATCATAGTGACATCTAACAAGAAACAAAATACCATTTTAGATCATGAGCTTCACATTAATAAAACAATTGATAAATTACTGCAATGGCTTGATACTAATCATTTGAAGATAAATTTAGACAAATCCATTTATATTCAATTTAATCAATCTAATAATTATAAAAATGACATTAAACTCAATATTAATCATATCAAAGAAGTAACGCATACAAAATTTTTAGGCGTAATAATAGATAAAGACATGAATTGGAAAGAACATGTAAGCAATGTCAGCACTAAAATTAATAAATTTGTATATGCACTAAAACAAGTCAAAAATGTAACTATTATAAAAACTGCTGTAATGTCATACCATGCGTACGTTGAATCGTTACTACGATATGGCCTTGTAATGTGGGGAAATAGTACAGACTTCAGCAGAGCTTTCATCGCTCAAAAAAAATGCATAAGGTCAATTTGTGGTCTTAAACCTGACGACTCATGTCGACCCATATTTAAGAAACTTGGTTTGTTACCGTTACCGTCACTTTATATTTACGAAATATGTGTGTTTGTAATAAAAAATAAACAATTGTTCAAAACCGCTAATGATGTTAATCCTAGAAATAGACGAGATCCTCACAAACTAGTCTTAAATGATTTACCTAGATTAGCTAAATATAATAAGAGCTGTCTAGCCATGTGTGTGCGCATTTATAACAAAATACCAAGGCATTTCAAGACACTAAATACAAGATTATTTAAAATTAAGTTTTATAAATGGTTACTTGAATGTAGTTTTTATAGTTTAAAAGAATTTTTAGATAAAAAGTGTTGATGGTTGATGCCTTCTTCACTTAACTTTATAATTTTGCATGCTATGTTTTATCTTAGCTAAACATGTTTGTGCCATATCTTTGTATTTAACACCATTGTATACCATGTTTTACGCAAATAAATATTTGATTTGATTTGATTTGATTTGAAGACCAGCTGGACCTTGAGGATCGAGCAGTTGGAGTTGCGTGACAACACGAACTTCAAATCGTTCGTGGTGCGAGTTCCGACTCATCATATCGAGACCTTCCTCAAGGAAGAGTTTTGGCCGAAGGGTGTCATGTATCGGCGATTTCGCGGAAGGCTACGCGACACCATGCAGCGCAACACGACCCCGTCACTTTGTGTACAATAGTAATTGTACTTGTTATGTTCGTGTATGATAAAGTATTTAGTATGGGTCTTTGTAACCCGAAATAAATCATTTGATTTAACCTGGGACATAACAAACCTGACGAAATATGGGTTTTTGCTAACCTTTCGTTTTGTACTCTAGGTAACGACGCAATTCGAAGCTTTTACGTCGTTCACTAGCCGGTTGAATAACGCAATTACAGAAACAATACATTAAAAAGCCACTGTGTCTCTCGTTAGACAAAGGGTTAACTAACTTTTGATCGGCAAAAAACACATCGGGACTTAAGATAATTATTGTCAAATTGTGTTTAAGTATTCATTCTTAGATCGATCCCAGAACTAATATTATATCTGTAGGTATCACTACAAGGACACAGGGCACACCCGTAACTTTTGCTAAAATTCCGGACTTTATGCTTTAGGACAAGGCCCCCAGAACACACGACGTATGGACCCAAAGTGGTATTTATATATGAATATAATTTTAAATACTTACAGAATAAGAATTCCTTTGTTAAAGTATCTGGACAGAGCACAGGCAGTTCAGAACGCTGCCGCCGCCGAGACGAGAGTACCTAATATGGACTTATGGAGGACGATAACGCGTCCCCATGCGCAGGAAAACTATGATTCATCGCGAATGTTGCAGTCAATAATTATAAAAGTAAGACATTCTAACATGTTTCTACTACGTTTCAATACTTCTCTACAAACAAAATATTAAGTTGCAAGATAACAGAGTAAATATTTATTTATTTACGCAAATCTTACTTACAACTACCGTTACGTTACTGATGCGATAGAGTGGTCCTGGTCTTACATCTAGACATGGGTAGTTCGCGAACGATTGAAGGAAATGAAGTACTTCATTTCACAGAATAAACTTATCTTTCCTTCAGTAGTCATTCAAATGTGTCTCTACTTCATTTAGTTCAGTGTTTCTTTTCGCTCGCACCAACTCAGCATTCATTTCGCTCGCATGCACGACTCGTACATGTTCGTGTCACTTCGCCGGCCGGTCGGTGACCGGCTGTCGTCGGGCTGACGAGCGCCGCCGCCGCGGCGCGGGCGGCGGGCGGCGGCGGCGGCGCCTTTTTGACTATGTGTGTGTCGCTCGTCTAGCTTACACACACATGACAATTTTTTGCATGCTGGGTAAATTATAATTAGACGTTATCCTTTTATTGAGAGAGTTAATTTTTTTATGTATGATAGAATGTTATCGTAAGTGGTAGTCGAAACACACTGATATGAACTTTCGTGCTATAAAATAAAGTTTAATTTAGCGTAAAAAAATGGTTGTAAACTGTGACAAAAGTACGTTTATTAAAGATTATTATTGTTTACTATTTTAATAAGTTCGTCGAAGGATCGGCATCTCTCTCAAATTACCGAAGGAAAATCGAGATACGTATAAAAGTGAACTAAGTAAAGTGCATCATTCATCGTAACGTATCACACTACGCGAGCTCGATATCTCATTGATTCGTTCTGATATGCTGAACTAAATGAAGTACTGAACTAAATGAGTGGACAACTTCATTGAGTCAAAAGATATACTTCATTCATTTCTTTTCACTGACACATTTTGCGCATCTCTCTCATTGATTCGTTCTGATATGCTGAACTAAATGAAGTACTGAACTAAATGAGTGGACTACTTCATTGAGTCAAAAGATATACTTCATTCATTTCTTTTCACTGACACATTTTGCGCATCTCTACTTACATCAACTTATGTAGGTATGTTCCGTTGCCACGTAATCACGCAGGTTATTTTTTTAAAGATAATTGTTGGTTTATTTCATTTTTCTACATTAAATTTCTATAAACAACAAAAATACAACTATCTATTTTCGCTAGACGTACAAAATTAAATGCCGATTTAACTCACTTTACAAAAAGAAACAAAAGGATAGTAACACGTACACGAAGTACTTGTCCGCATCACTGTCACCCTGAAACGGGCCAGAAGACTTACAGCATTACCATGTTGAATGGCAAATGCTAATTCTTGCCGGTCAAACAACGCGCCAGTCCTCTGCAAACTTTGCACGAGAAGAGAGAGAAGCATTTTGTCGCCGGAAGACTAGACAAAAATGACGTTTCTGTGTAGACAGTAGATATTTTTCTAATATTTTTAGCGAGGCGATTACGAAATCAAATCAAAATCAAAAGTCATTTATTTAAATTAGACTGAGGATCAGCACTTTTCGAACGTCAAAATTACATAAGACAGTCCTCCAAAACCCCCGCCCTTCACAAAATGTTAAGAGAAGTTTCTTCTCTACCCTAGCCAACTGTCCGCAACGTTAAGCATGACGTGCAATTTTTCGCCGATTTCGACAGTTTGAGATAGAAATCTTTCTTCCGAAATAGTTTTGTCTTCCTACTTATGAAGGGACCTAGACAAAGATTCGTTAGTTGTTTTTTATCAAGGCGATTAATTTTAGGCGGTCTGTTCTACAGTAGGGCAGAAATAGAAAGCGTCATGCTATGCCTGCTGTGGTCACATGATGTGTCGACCAGTCGGCGAGAAATGTCCGTAAAAACGAAATCAATCTATTATTATACAAAATCTTTTTAGAAATATTTAGTACCTAAACTCGTAAATTCACAACGTGCCTGCAACATTCACAGTCACACACACACAGGGGAATTCCCGTATCCACTCGCTCGCCAGTCGCCATGTTTCAATCTAGTCTATGTTTCGTTCTTGGAACTGGCTTGAAACCAAGTCTTTTGAGACAATTTTTTTTCTAATTTCGTGTCACGCGGTGCCGGTGCAGTGGAAACGTCCGCGATTTACGAGTAATAAATTGTAGATTCGAATCCAGGCAGGCGCTTTATTTGTTTGAATTATTTCATCACCAGTTCACCACTGCTCTCAAAACGGTTATAATAAAAAAAAAAACATAGTACAGCCAGCATGTTGTACTAGAACCACAATTTGAAGACATGCGACATCTACCAACCCACACTGGGCCTGCGTGGTGGATTATGGCCCATCTCCCTCTGACAGAAAGCAGGTCTGTGTCCCAGCCTGTGATATTCCTACTGGAATAGGCTTTATACTGGCTGATTATAGTAGTGCGGCTTGAACTTTTTTTTTTAAAGTTAAGCTATCATAGAATCAGTTTTTATGTTATTAATCTTAGCTACTCTGTGGTTCTAAGTGGGCCACATAAATGAGAAACGCTATTTGTAAAGGAACTATGAAATAAACCTGTCAAAATGAGTATAATTTCATGTTTTATTAAAGATAAAGTATATTTACAATTGTAAATAACTTACATACTGTTGTAAATATTACTTTTTATTAAAATATTCTGTAAAAAGCAACATCACTACTAAATTAAATGATGCTATGTATCCATTGAGTTGGAAAGTATTTTTTTTTATAGTTCAGAAATACGACACAGTTCACAAAACCTTCCGTTTTCTGGTTATTTTGTATTTTCACAATGGTAGGTATTTTTTTGTTTTTTTTATTTTTTTTTATTTTTTTTTGTGTTTTTTTTTGGTGCTATTTCATTAGATTACGAATCAATGTCACTGATTATTCGAGGTTATATTTATGTCTTCCCAGTTTTCATGTGGCTTTTGCCCTTTATTCCCGATGTCCCCGTATGCCATATCCCCGTCACGGGGACAGCGGGACGTGAATAAATTTATTTCCCGTTGTCACCATAACGTATATTCGGCTAACGGGGACAATGGGAAGTAAGCTTTTCACGAGTCGTTGTCCTCTTAAATCTGCATTCTGTTGTAAGCTTAGGTTTTAGCATGGGAAAAACAAAATGTATTTATTGAATGAATTTTAACTTTAGGTAAAAAAAAAAAAATAACTTGAAAACAAGGTCTAAATCCTTTATATTAATCTACCTACGGGTACCAAGACTAATATACCAATATTCCATACACTTTGTATGTGACGGTTAAAAAAGAAAAAACGGGGACAGTGGGCAATAATTTTTACTTATTTTATTCAACTATATTAACGGGGACAGTGTACGGGGATAACGGGAAGTATTTTTAAATATTTAATTGAAGTACCGCTGTCCCCGTAGGACGGGGACACGGCGTACGGGGACACCGGGAATAAAGGGCTTTTGCATGTGACTATATTACTTTTTGTCCCACGACAAAACACGCTGATTTCCACAATCCGCTGCGCCAAATCACATAATGTGAATGTGTAATAATGTGTTAATAAATTATTAAGTATTTCTTAAGTAAGTAATTGTGTTTATTCATACCAAGCTGCCCATTCTCTAGTAAGTCACTTAGTCGCATTTTACGACACCCACGGGAAGAAGTTGGAGCAGCGTTCTTTATGCATTTTACTACCATACTGCGATCGCCAACCGGCCTGCCAAGTGTGGCGATTACGGCAAAGCCTCCCAAATTGGGGAAGTCTAGCAGTGGACGTCTTACGATTGAAATGATGATGATTTTATCACGCTGAGTTAGTTGATTACTAAATGAATTATAATTATGTTCTTGTATGATGGCAATAATAAGAATGATGTTGAAGATGGTAATTGATTGTAATGTAAAGGTCTCCCAAAAGATCAATCGCAATTGTCAATTTTACGTGAGTAATTGTATGGGGTGATCCGGCAGAGAACCAAAGTTGTCGACATAGCTCATAGGATTAGCAAGCTAAAGTGGCAATGGGACAGCCACATTAGCCGTCGAACCGATGACCGTTGGGGTAAACGTGTTCTTGAGTGGAGACCGCGAATCGGCAAACGTAAGGTACACCCTCAGAGTAGGTGGAGCGATGATCTTCGCAGGGTGGCTGGTAGCAGCTGGATGAGAGTTGCCGAGAATCGAGCTGAATGGCGTGCAATTGTAGTGGCCTATGTCCAGCAGTGGACTGCTATAGGCTGATGATGATGATGATTTATGTGATTGATACACGATGCGCAAATTGATCGTCTACTACATGTAATTAAAGTGATTGACAATATTACTGCAATTACGATTGATCAATCGCAATTGATAGTTTCGAAGAGCCTTAAGGGGGATGCTCCGACCAGCCCGCGAAATTCAAAATTTCTTACATTTTTTGCAATTTGCAGGCCAGTGCTAGGTTGTATGTTGATTAAAATATTATTCGCGCCTGTAAGACGTATGTCGTTACAGAATTATAATCATCAAAATCGCCAACACAACCCTCCAAGTTCATAAAGCTATATTAACGACTTTTTCTCTTTTTTTTTAGACCTTTGAATTTCGCGGGCTGGTTTGGAGCATTCACCTTAAGAAATTATTGGAAAATATAAATGCGGGAATAACCGCTCAGTGCAATTGCCGTGAGTTTTATTTTAAAGTTCTGAAGCCAGGATTAATTGACGAACCGTTTTACCTTTTTGGCCGTCAGGTAAAAGTATTGAAGAAATCAAAATCAAAAGTCATTTATTCAAATTAGGCTGAGGATCAGCACTTTTCGAACGTCAAAATTACAAAAGACAGTCCCCCCAAAACGCCCACCCGTCGCGCACTTCCTAGTGCTTTAGCTGGGAAGCAAAAGTGGCCAACAAACTCCCCAGCAGCACAGCTGTCTGTCCAGTTAGAAGAACTTGATTCTATACAATGGTATATAGTAACATTAAGAGACACAAATTAAATTAAATGATTTGCTATATGCCAGCTAGCCAACCCAATATACCAACAAATAAAATGAGAACTATACTCAAGCATAAGCAAAAAAAATATGTATATAGAAACATGGCTGCAAAAATAAAAAAACTGGCATAAAGGGCGTGACAGCTTACATATGCAATGCTGAATGTTCACATAGCTGTTACGACCTGAGTTACAACTCGAGGCCACAAATGATAAACAAGGACCATCGACGTAAAATAAATTAAACAGGTAAGTAATATTAATAATAATATCAACATCAAAGTCAGCAAGAGAATTGGTAAGTTGCATAAAATAAAATCTGTACTTAGCAGTGATATAATTTTTGCCTTTTTATGTGTAATAGTATTAAATCAAATAATGTAAAAGTGCCAATCAATTCGTCGTTTTGCATTTTAAACGTTCTTTCATGAAAGCACCACTTTACCTACTGGCAGTGTTAATTCCTAATAAATTCAATTCTTTATTATTTACAGACAACGTTTGGCGTCTTTTGTTTATTTGGCTAACATTTTCGTTGTTCACTTGAGGTGTAATTGTACAGAATATTTAATAACTAATGGTGGCTGTGGCGGTGCAAACTTTAAGTTCGCGTAAAAGGTTACGGGGTGGCGCTAGTGGTACTCGATTATCTGTCAAGCTAAAAGTATAGTGCGCTCAGTATATTATGACTGGTGGTGAAATGCGGAACAGTTATAGAATTTCATTGGTAGATAAGCAAGGGATTTAAAATAGCATTGCACAGTCTGCGTTTTGTTAATAGGTAATAGGTAGAACGGGCTGGTGTCCGCAACTCCCTTCTGTACGCGTATTTTGCGTACGGGTGGGAAATCGGTTATTCGATCAACCCCAGCTCCTCGAGGAAGACCAGCAGCGCCTTGGAGCTACTTTATGTGGCGATCGCTGGGCAGTTTAGTAGTAAATGCGCTGCTGTCTCGTCGTCCTCAATGCAGGCCCTGCACAGCGGACTCTGTTACTCCTATGACAAAGAGATGTTTATTAAATGACCCATGGCCAGTTATAGCTGCTGTAACCGTACTTAGCTGTTGTTTGTTTGAGCGGAGAACCTGTTGTTAGAACGATCTACTCTTTTTGATTATTCTTCAAGAATGTTGTAGTGAAATAAAAATAAAATAATTAAATAATAAAATTCATTTATTTCAGGCATAACAACCCATATTACAAAAATTAAGTTAAAATGTGGCAATGATGTAGCAGACATTTTTTAGGGTTTTTAGTTTCGAGTTTAGTTTTGATTCGGTAGGCGTCGTAAACGCCAGAATCTTTAATAGGCTGATCAGTAATTTCTATAATGTTTTCACAATGGTCCGCAGAATCTCTTTGTTTTCATTGCGGTCTTTACGGATCTTTTGAATTTCAATCGGAGTAGCTCTGGACTTTCTATCAATTCAAAAACAAAAACTCCAGATGAGGAATAGTTTTTTTTTTTTTAATTTTCGTGTTCCAATTCGCTCATTCGGCCCAAGAAAGCGTCGTAGTTTTCAGAAACAAATTGTAGGTCTTTCCTAATATCATCGGTTCGTTCTTGGATGGTGTGCATTGCCGAACGGAGTTCATCTAGCTTACGATTTTACTGCTGTTGGAAACTTTCAAACACCGCCTTCATTTCAGCTACAGATGCTTTGGAATCATTTGCAATTGTAGACACGATCGAACACATCGGCTATCCGGGGGAAGAGAAGGACTTGTACGTTTACTCATTGTTTGCCGCACCGGTCGACGTCATCACGTCAGCGTCGGCTGTCGCTGAAAAACCAGAGCTGGGGCTTTGTCTAGCATAGGGTCGCAGCATTATACTGAGCGATGGCCGTTTTGCGTGGATGTGACGCATGTTTTCCTTCAGCTCATGTTACTGCAAATAACCATATTTTCTTTCTTCCATAAACCTCAATATTTGATTAATGTTGGAGAAAACTTAAATCAGTAAGAAAACATAAATACATCGTAGTTTAACGTGTTTCTAGTTTTTTTAAACTATTATGTACTTTATATTTTTAGGGTGTTTCGAATTTTGAAGCGTATGTCAGCGTTGCTTTCGTTTTTTTTTGTGACGTATGTCAGCGTAGTTTTTAATGACAGTTTTTTGCTATCCTGGTAACCCCAGCAAGGATAATGGCATAAATTTATTAAATTATTGTATAGTCATTGGTCCTTGATAAGTATGCCAAATTTTGAGTTAATCCGACGTTTTGGAGGGGGTCAAAATCATATTCAAAGTTTCCGTTATATAGGCACATACTAACATAACATCTATATTTTATTTTAATGATATAATTTTAGATTAATCATTTATCAAAATTTAGGTATACATTACCCCATTTCTTCCCGTGGGTGTCGTAAAAGGCGACTAAGGGACCTACTAGAGAATGGGCAGCAGCGTTCTCTATGCATTTTACCACCAAACTGCGATCGCCAACCCGCCTGCCAAGCGTGGCGATAACGGCAAAGCCCCCCAAATTGGGGGAGGCCTAAGTCCAGCAGTGGACGTCTTACGGCTGAAAAGATGATGATGATGATGAGGTATACATATGTACCAGGCCACTCAGAAAGTATTGCGAAAACAATTTTTTTTGTATGAGAGACTGGCCAGTTATAAACTATTATAAAAATAATGATTATTTATATGTAATAACTAATAATAGTTTAAAAAAACTAAAAAACACGCTTCCATACAAAACCAAACTAAAACGTACAAAATAATGGAAAAAAAGCGTGGGGTGCTTTTTAAGGTATTTTTTTATTGATATCAGGCACCCCACGCTTTTTTCCATTATTATCTACTTTTTAGTTAGGTTTTCTATGGAAGTGTTTTTTAGTTTTTTTAAACTATTATTTGTTTTCTATTTTTTAGGGTTTTTCGAATTTTGAGACGTATGTCAGCGTAATTTTCGAAGACAGTTTTTTTGCTGTTCTGGTAACTCTGGCAAGGATAATGGCACAAATTTATGAAATTATAGTATTGTCATCGGTCCTCGATAAGTCTACAGAGTTTGAATGAAATCTGGTTGTTTAAAGTGGGTCAAAATCGCGCTATAAGGAGTCGGTTACAAACAAACATACAAACATACCAACATACAAACGTACTAACATCCAAGTGAAGTTAATACACATAAAGCGTGTAAAAATAGGTACGTTCAAAATTTCCCTCCACATTTTTTGCGAGCTAATTAAATTATCGTGTCTCATTGGAAAATTAATTTACGCCGGGAACATTTTCGCGCTATGATTTTTTACGATTTCAAGTGTCGCCTGAAACTGGACGAATCGTATGGATAGACTTCAAATTGCATTCATGGATGAAGGCCAGGCCAAGGCAACTGTGTATCGTTGGTACAAAGAATTCAAACGTGGTCGACTAACTTTGGGGGATGAAGAAAGAAATGGTCGCCATTTGACGGCTGGCTGTTACGGAGGAAAACGTGCTAGCAGTGAAAAATTTAATCCAAGACAATAGGCGAATTACATATCAGGAGATTCGACACATACTGCACATTGGATCGGGAAGCCTTCACGAGATTCTACACGTGCATCTTCGCGTGAGGAGGATAGATTCACGCTGGGTGCCGCACAACCTCACCGATGCTCAGAAGCAGGCCCGGGTGGAATAGCGCCGTAATATGATAAACAAATTTGAAGCAGGCTCGTCTCGGCATGTTTACGACATTATTACAGGTGATGAGTCCTGGATTTATCAATACGATCCAGAAACGAAGCGCCAGTCGACGGTTTGGGTGTTTCAAAACTAATCAACGCCTACCAAAGTGAAGCGATCTAGAAGCGAGGGGAAGATTTTGATCGCGAGCTTTTTCAATTTGACTGACTACTTGGTGTCAATCCCTTTACGGAACCAAAGAAGTATCAACGCCGAATGGTATACTACCAAATGCTTGGCAGAAGTTTTCTCTGTTGAGAGCAACAAGCAACCAAACACAGGGCTCCGCGGGCTATTGCTCCACCACGATAACGCGCCCACGCACACCGCGTTCAAAACGAGGGACTTTTTGGACAGCACACCGCATCAAACACAAACACCTGGGTGAGCCTCCTTATAGCCCTGACCTAGCATCGTGTGACTTCTTTTTATTCCCAAAAATTAAAAGGGATACAATTTTCGTCGCCGGAAGATGCGCGTTCGAGCAGGCTGTAAACGATGTGTCTGCGGCGGACTGGAAAAAGTGTTTCTAAATCTGGTTCAGACGCATGAAACTGCATAGAGGCTAGTGGAGAGTATTTTGAAAAGATTTAATAAAAACATATTTACCTTCTTCCACTTCTTTTTATTTTCGCAAAACTTTCTGAGTGTCCCACGTATATATACCTAAATTTTGATAAGTGATAAATCTAAAATAATCATTTAAAAACCGTTAGTAAGTAGGTATAACTCTACTAGATAAACAGATAATATTAGGTATATTCTAACACCTTTTAACCTTTGAATGAAGTAATCTCGCAATCAATTAAAACGAAAACAACAAAACCGTACTTTTGGTACCAGCAGCATTTAATTTAATATTTGCTTAACTATTGTTGTAAATGCTTTTCAAGAGATCGATGTATTGTACTGTACTGTACAATACATTATAACATAAGTATTTAAAATATTTTGTACCTATTAAAAGCAATTTTATCAATTAAATAGAATACCTAGTTATCGAAACGGTGGCATATACAGGCTGATATTTTAAGTGTGCAGGAATGGCTCAATCAACAACTATAAGAAATTGCGATAAAACCGATAATTGAGGATCTGACAGAATGTAGCGCGAGTCTCAGCACCTCGAAAAAATACTTCACTCACTTCACTTACACACTATTTTCGTATTTATTTCATACTAGCTTTTGCCCGCAGCTTCGCCCGCGTGGATGTCGGAAATTATCGCAAGAGGACGTACTACCGCGGTTAATGTATTAAGAATGCATTAATCCAAGTTATATAGGTAATTATCCGCGACTAACAAAAAAGTTTTTCATTCGTTTTTTTTCGTGATATTCTATTTTTTTTTTTCTAAAATTAAAGTAGCCTTAGTTACTCCTAGTTACATCAGCTATCTGCCAGTGAAAGTTCCGTCAAAATCGGTCCAGTCATTTCAGAGATTAGCCGGAACAAACAGACAGACAGACAGACAAAAATGTTAAAATATGTTGTTTTGGTATATGTACCGTATATACATCCATATACACTTAGTAAAAATTGGTTATTTTAATATTAAAAACAGAGAAAGAGATACTGTGACCCTGGCACACGGGCAACTGGAACACGGGTGGGTTTTAGTCAGTAAAAGTCTGACACTCTGTCCCGCTCCGCCCAGAGCGGGAGAAGTCATTTAATAATTTCCAATCCAACAAAAAAAAAATCGACTGGGACTTATTGGACGGCGAGCTACGCCGAGCTCCGCCAGACCAATACATGAAATTAAATTGGCCCTGACACTCGTTTCGAGTTTTATTTCGCAATTTTGGGTATAGCCATTCACTTGGAAAATTCATCCTGTATGTACGATATCCCTACTTCGAGTTCCTCTTATCAGAGGACCAGGAGGTTATCATTAGGCCTAATATTGATACAATAAATACAGTTTTAAGTTTGACGAAAACCAGTGTACTGGTTTTATATCCTACGGGGTGGACATATTATCTACCTCTGAAACAAACTTTATCTTCAGGATAAAATGTATAAAACGAAGGGTGTGTTGGCGTTGGTAGCGCTGTATGTGGGGTTGGCGCACTCTTTCTCCTGAGGTGAGTAAACAAGTTGTTTTTCGTGTTTGAATTTCAACAATAATTTTGTTTTTCTTTTGAATTTTGGTGGTTTTGGGGTCCCGTACCAAAATGGTAAAAAGGAACTTTTATGATGAGACTCAGTCTGTCTGTCAGAGCAGATATCTCAAGAACTACTAGGTAATGCTATCAAGGAATAGTGATGTTTCCCAACAATTTTGCAAATAAGAAAGAAATAAAATGATGTGTATTTTTTTACAACAGGGACTGACAGCAAATGGCAAAAACGGAACCCTTATAATTTCCTCTCCGTCTGTCCTTCTGGATGCTACGCAGCCATTTTATGTATATCAATATAAAAGGCGTTGTAGGTGTTAACGTTAACAATATTGGTTCCCTAACTGTTTACAAATTACAGGTATCTGTACTGGAGCTCAACCAGCAAAATAGAGAGGGCTCGATTTCACGGCTCCGACAGAGAAGTTTAATAGACACCAAGGCCACGAATACTTGGCCAGTAGGCATAGCCATTGACCAGCAGGCACAAAAACTATACTGGTTAAATGCTCATTCTTTTTCTGGTTTGTCTGTTGAAACTGCTGATTGAATGGAGCTAACTGAAGAACGTTATTTAGTGAAAAAGTAAGCTTCATTACATTTAACGAATTGACCGTATCAAAAGATTTTCTCTATTGGAGGACGAGTGAGGCCGTTTGGCAATTTTCAAAGAATCCATCTGGGGACGAGAAACCGAAGAAATCAGTTTCTAGCACCCAATACATTAAACAAGGTATAACCTCTAATTATAAGTTTAATGAGCAGAACTGCAAAGTACTGAAGAGTCTGCTTCCAAGTAACTCAATGGTGGACTACGAGTTGTGTGTCCATGGTATGGAACTTATTGAGGAAACTCGTTGTGAATGTACACAGGGCTACATCGGAGAGAGATGCGATGTTTCAGTCTGTCAAAACTATTGTATAGAAGGAAACTGTAGTGTCAGTGACGAGCGACAACCTAAGTGCAGGTAAAACATGTACATTTTATTATGGACTAGTAGATGTAGTTCTATGTGGTGCGGGACGTAAAGAATAGCACCATCGCATTTCTTCACGTGGGTGTCGTAAAAAGCGGAGGGGCCTCACTAGAGAATGGGCAGCAGCGTTCTCTATGTATTTTACCACCATACAGCGACCAACCCGCCTGCTAAGAGCTGCTATAGTGGCAGAACGCTGCTGCCTATTCTCTAGTTAGTCTCTTAGTCGCCTCTTACGACACGCATGGGAAGAAATGAAATGTTGCTATTCTTTTTGTCCGGTACCACACGTAACAATGATTATTATAATTGATCGAAATAGTTAAAAGAAACTGACACTAGGGCCACAGAACCTGCGAACATACGTTCGAAACGGGACACTCACACAAACACGCGTATTTACGAGACCCTTAAGGTGAATGCTTCAACCAGCCCGCGAAATTCAAATTTTCTTACGTTTTTTGCAATTTGCAGGCCAGTGCTAGGTTGTATGTTGATTAAAATATTATTTGCGCCTGTAAGACATATGTAGTTACAGAATTATAATCATCAAAATCATCAATAAAACGCTCTAAAAAAAAAAGAGAAAAAGTCATTCCTACAGCTTTATGAACAAGCTGTAGGAATGACTTTTTCTCTTTTTTTTTTTGTTCTTAGGCCTTTATGAACTTGGAGGGTTGTATTGGTGATTTTGATGATTATAATTCTATAACTACATACGTCTCACAGTCGCGAATAATATTTTAATCAACATACAACCTACCACTGGCCTGCAAATTGCAAAAAACGTAAGAAATTTTGAATTTCGCGGGCTGGTTTGGAGCATTCATCTTAACTACCCAATATCTTATATTACTCTTTGCCCTTAACCTCCTGGATTCCGGAAAAAAGTTGTTGGATATTATTATTTGGTTGGAATTTTTTGACGTGTCTGTCAAACTCAAAATGACGTTTGATGCAGTGTTGCTAGTTTACTAAGGTTACCATAAAACGATTAGTTCCGGAAACAATTCACAGATTATTTTAGAACAAATGTTTAATTCTTTATGTAATTGAATTTCGCGGGCTGGTCGGAGCATCCCCCTTAAGGTGAATGCTCCAACCAGCCCGCGAAATTAAATTTTTCTTATGTTTTTTGCAATTTGCAGGCCAGTGCTAGGTTGTATGTTGATTAAAATATTATTCGCGCCTGTAAGACGTATGTAGTGACAGAATTATAATCATCAAAATCACCAATACAACCCTCTAAGTTCATAAAGCTGTAGGAATGACTTTTTGTTTTTTTTTTTTTGTTCCTACGCCTTTATGAACTTGGAGGGTTGTATTGGTGATTTTGATGATTATAATTCTGTAACTACATACGTCTTACAGCCGCGAATAATATTTTAATCAACATACAACTTAGCACTGGCCTGCAAATTGCAAAAAACACAAGAAATTTTGAATTTCGCTGGCTGGTTTGGAGCATTCCCCTTAAGTAATACGTTGGCACCAGCAACGTGTTATAATAACTGCACAATTTATTGTTGACACAACGCCTAATCACGGCAACTGTAAATATGAAATTATCAACGCTAAGAAATCACAGTAAACCATAAGTTTAACTTTTGCCCCGCAACACTTGCAAGTTTCAAATCTGGAGCAGTGATTCCCAAAGTTCAGTGAGGTGCCGACCGGACGAAAAGAATAGCAACATCCATTACTTCTCGTGGGTGTCATAAAAGACGACTACTTAAAACAAAGAAATCTTTTAAATGAAATTTATGTATCTTTGGTCCAGTCTGTTCTATTTTATTGCATAACTGTATGGGGTGGAGCAACAAAATCTAGTTTTCTAGAGTTGGAACGCGCTCAAAGAGCGATACGGTGATGTACTTTAAAAAAAGAATATTCTCCACTGAAAAGCTTTACAAATTATGTAATCTGCTGTCAGTGAGAAAATTGTACATCCTTCATATCATCCTCAAAACGCACAAAGAGACGCCATATGATCCTAAAATACTAGAAAAGAGGAAAAAGCACTGCATAGTAAATGTTCCCACAACTAAAACAGAATTTGCCAGCAGACAGTATAACAAACGTTCAGCCTTTTTATACAACAAAGTAAATAAACTCATATACATATACGATAAAAAAAAAAACAATGCAAAAAAGAATTAACAATATGGTTACACAATTTAAATTATGATGATACAGAGTTACTTTTACAACGGATGACTTAATAAAAAAAATGACATATGTAGTGATGTTATTAGCATATTTAGTCACACCATGTACAATCAAAATTTCCTTCTCTCACACACACACACACACACACACACACACACACACACACTTAGACACACCACCGCACTCACACACACATACAATGACACTCACGCACATATACAACAGATCGTATTTTCTTTCTTATTGTTTCTCTTTTGTTATTTGTATATTTATAATGTAAGGGAAGAGCGGAGCCTTCAACTACAGGTATTTCTATGCCTAAATGGAGACTCCTCGACATACACTGTAAGCTAAAATGATATGTAATAAACTTATTTTTTTTTTTTTTTTTTTTTTTTTTTTTTTTTTTTTTTTTTTTTAGTCGTCCAGCGTTGATAATTTCATATTTATAGTTGATTAGGCGTTGTGCTGCCAAAATGATGTCAGATATTTTTGTTGATGGCAGCAAGGTATAATTTTCTTCTGAACTAAACTGAGTCGGCAGATGTGTCTTTATAACACAAGATATGACCTTTAGTTACGAATGCTGATTTTCTGGATGACTATATGCAGTATCGTGTACTTTACTGTCGCGAACTTCGTCTGATAGTTTGTGTGCGTTACGTTTGCTCCGCCAAATTATCCAAACAAAAAAAATTGTTGGAAGTTGTCAAAATTGAAGGGAACAAACCAAAAATTTGTCAAAGTAGAAATAAAGAAGTTATAAGGGTTTAAGTTGGCCGTGCGAACGTAACATGGAGGATTGCGCGGCCATGGAGATCTGAGCAACTATTTGTGTTGGAGAATTATTTTTGTCAATTGACGACTGAATTTGTCAAAAATTGTCGTAAAAAGCTCTTGTGAAATATGCTTTACACAGATGATCACATAAATTCTAACCTAAGTTCAGGTTGATCACTTCAAGGACCCTTGCCTCCATAACATCTTATCTGCATTAATTAACGTTTCCTTTATCTCATTGTGGCTGAACGTGCACAAAGAGCCATTCTTAAGGTCTCTTATGGATTAGGAATCCGATACCCCACTGACATGTTGTATCGTGAAACGAGAGTGCTTACTGTGCGCCAACTTTATATTTTGTCAGTGCTACTTAAATTTCATAAAACTGCAGTAGCCACAGTCGTAATGGATCACCGCACACGTAGAAAGCCCAAATGGGACAGAGTCTTCTGCAAACTTAAATTCGGTAATAAGGCCTTCTCATTTATTGGTTAACAAAAAGCTCAACATCTACTCCTTGACGAAGTTTGGGTGCAAAAAACAGGTTCAAGAGTGGCAGCTCGGGCTTGACTACACTGAAACGGAACACTTTATATCTCTCAACTCTTAAAGTATTCATCTTCACATACACTTGTTCATCTCTTCCTAACAGTCACATCATACATACAGTTATCACATACATACACTTATCACATACACACGCTTATCACATACACACACTCTTCACATACACACACTCGTCACATACACACACTTCACATACACACACTCTTCACATACACACACTCTTGACATACACACACTTTTCATATCCACACTAACACTCATCACATACTCGTACATATGCTCATCACATGCACATATCATTTTGGTTACCTTTTAGTCTGTAGTTTTAGTGAAATTTACTAAACCGTTGCTTTTGTTTAACAAAATCCATATTATATGTCGAAAGAGACTGGATCCTGCGACACAGGGTATCCTAGTGCGGGATCCAGTCTCACATCTAAATACTGTAAAACGTTTGTGAACTAATAAATATTATTATTATTTTCATATATATTTATATATCTCGGGATCCTAGGATCCCGGTCTTTTAGAAGGCGTACGAGGGGCCGAAGCCAACTCGCAGAGGCCCCTTAGAAAGTTTAAATGAAGTGAGGCACTAACCGACGGTTATCCCCGTATGCACTGTGCAAGTGCACCCAAGGACAACCTCCGGTTGGTATTCGACTATTGCAGGATATGGAAACCAAGATGTTGGAGTATGTACTTGACTGGCTAAAATGGACTGGTTACCAAGAGCTATGGAAGGTCTATGGCCCCTGCCGCATCAATGTTTGTATTTACACGGATTAAATGGCAGGGGGTGACTTGCACACTCAATAATGGGCCCCCGGGAACCGTCGCAGGCACATAGTGACGCAGCGACAAGGGGGCAACACTTCCTTAGGTGCTTGAGAAGTGGAGAGGTATTCCACGGCTTTCAGAACAATCCCAGAGCCCGGAAGATGGTCAAGATCCCTACGAGCACTTACTGGAATACTTCCTTTCCCCGAGCACGTTTGCTCTTGCGAATCTCCACTCAAGCCGGCCAATAAAAGCAAGAATGAGGTGGGAGCTTTGAACCTCTTCATTGTTCACTCTAGCCGGCCAATAAAGGCAAGCCAGAGATGAGGAACAAGAATTGTCCCGGGAGATAGGGTCCGTGGGGTCACTACTGCCCAACAGCACGCCACATGCTTATTATTATTATTTACAGATGTAACACCGATTACTCTGGGCAAAGAGCAAAAAGTGAAGTCGGCGTGTGCTCCAACTGCTGTCTGAAGACGGCTCTTGTCCGGAACGAGCATAAGATGTGAAACCGTTGAAGAGTTTACTTCCATCTCTACCATCACCATTACGTACTAATCAGTAGAACAACATCTAACCTCAGCTGGTTTAGTGATAAGTTTAAAAAGATCTTTAATTCATTATTATCATCAGCCTTCTGTCACTATCCTAATTTATTGATCGTGATTTCAGATTTCGCTTCTTCTACATAGATACTTTATTTTTTATTTTGACTAGCTTTTTTTGTTGAATTACTTGTAGTAGGTAATACTTACAATAAATTATATTCCTTTTTATTCTATTCTTTTGATTATCATTATTCACCTGCCCGTCTTCTTCTGCTTCTTAGAGTGTCGATAGTAATCTAAATAGTAATATTATAAATGCGAAAGTAACTCTATTATGCTTTCACGACTAAACCATTGAACTTGTAGGCACCTTGCTTATGCCTACTGGATTTGCCACGGGAGTTACTACAGCTTGATGTATTAAATAAAGACACCGATCTGATTACTGTAAAATACTTATTTATTACCGAAAAATCCCAAGCACGAATAGGAACACTCGGATCGGCCAGCGCGCAGTAACTGGCGATCGCCCATACACACTTCTCTTTCATACTACAAACCGCTGACGCATAACATTCGTACTTACATTGTCCCTACAAACTGATTTCGATGAAATTTGGTGCGGGGTAAGTTTGAACCGCAAGAAAGGACTTAGGCTATTTTTCATTCGGCGACGTAATCTGCGTCCACGATGACCGATATTTACGCAGAAAAAGTCACAGACAAAAGCTAGTCATTAATAATAGAACCCTCTAGGATCATAAAATCTCATTGAATGACTATTTCATACCGTAGCGTGAGAGAAAAACTAGTTACAAAAAAAAAATTGACGATTTGTTAGAAAACCGTTTATTTCGCTATAATTGTATTATTTATGTTTGTGTTACCAAGTTTGTCTTTGCAATAGCAGTATTTATTAAGATATGGATGCTTGGCGCTGATGCACTTTGGTTCGTCACCATATCTGAAACAATTTGTAGCATTAAATCACTATATATCTCGGGACAGTCCTATGACCAGCAGTGGATGACAATCTGGCAGACTAAAACATCAATTCCTTAATCACGGTCATCATCATTCAGCCAAAAGACGTTCACGCTTGGACACAGGTCCCCCTTTTTTTTCTTGGGTGGGAGAAATCATCAAATGACATCTCCCGCTCCGCCCAGAGCGGGAGATATCATTTGATGAATTCCCACCCAAAAAAATTAAAAGGGGGACCTGGGAGGGCGTGTCAGACTTTTACAGACTAAAATCCACCCGTGTTAATTCAGTTGCCTATTTTCCAGGGCCACGGTATCTCTTTCGAACAAATATCGCGACCCTGGCAGGCATCGGTCCTAGCAGACCCCTTCAGTTTGCTGACATGTCTTTGAGGCGCGCGTGGAACAGTACGCTCCGTCGACACGGGCCAGGTCCCTACCAGGCGGCGAGCTACTCATTGCTCGCTGCCCGCAAGCCCGCGCCTCCGGTGGCCGGGAGTCCGCAATAGACTGCCGACGCCCGGGGTGTTTCCTCTTGCGGCAGCTAGGGGCGTGAGGGCGCAGACAATGCTTCTCCCTCACGCGCCTTGCATACCCTTCACGAGCATTACTGCTTTGCAGAAGGAGGTGACAGCTTCCCATGCCCTATCGCTCCGTACCATGGCTTGCACCGGGGCGAGAGGGCGTCGCCTCCGATCGCCTCCACGAGGACACGTCGGTGCTCCGCCTAGGCAGGGCACACCTCCACCGTATGCTCCACGAAGTCCTCTAGGTGATCCACGCAATGGAAACACCCGGGAGTTTCCTCCCGCTTTATTCGGAACAGAAACCTCCCGAAACAGCCATGTCCGGTGAGGAGTGAAAGCGAAAGGTGAGGATGCCGTGGCGCCTCTCTAGCCAGTTCTTAAAGAGGATTTTACTGCCGCAAATGTGGCGTGCCCATGATCTGTCCCCCGAAGGAGCAAAATAGGATGATAGATCTGAATAATTCTTCACGATCTTCTTCAGTGTTAGTCTAACTTTTTCCGATTTAGAGCTATACGTTCTGTATAGCCCCATCTCTTTCCTCCTCTGATGTTAGATTGAAATATTACTGCTATGAGAGGTAATTGGGCACTTTAGTCCATCTTGAGGGCCATGGGGAGTATGCAACGCCGCGCCTGTTTAACAGGCCTTTCTAAATCTAATCTAAATTAATCAATGGAATTGAATAGAAAAAATACAGACAAACTAGTGGTCGCCTAGTAGTCGAAATTCGACTATATTTCATTTTAATTTTAAGTTTGAATGATATGAATGACCTATAACATTATCTTAATTATTTGACACATTGTTTGACATTCAGTAAGACTATAGACAATAAAGACAAATAATATTAGTCTCTTCTCATTTTGACCACAGACTTCAACCATAAATCAAATAAAATTTATGTGTGTGTGTTTGTCAAACGCATGGTAGTATGTGTAACGTGTTATTTATTGAAAATAATGTATTTTTACACATAATTAAAAAAAAATAGCATTCCTCACTTTTTCTCTATATAAACTATAAGTGTGCGAAATTTCATACTCCTCCGTCCGCCCAATTTTCGTAAAAAGGGAGTCAAAGTTTTCGCTTCACGTATTAATATATACTAGATACCACACACCACTGTAGCATATTCATACACCCATTTGCAACTTCTTCTTCTTTCATGTGGTGCCGTTAGTGATCGATGGGTGCCGGACATAACGAATAGCATCCCATTTCTTCCCGTGGGTGTATTAGGGGGGACTAAGGGACTTACTAGAGAATGGGTAGCGGCGTTCTCTATGCATATTACCACCGCCTGTCAAGCGTGATAAACCCTCGCAATTTAGGGGAGGCCTATGTCCAGCAGTGGACATCTTTTGGCTGAAATGATGATACAAACTTCTATACATTCACCCACACTGTACACTTAGCAATGCTTAGATGGTACATACATGGTACATGGTGGTGGTAGTACATTCAATTCTGTATATTTGTTACTGCTGCATATTGTATAGCTATTGAAATCGTTAACATTACATTACAAAGAGCTGTGGATTTTAACCGACTTCAAAAAAGGAGGAGCTTCTCAATTCGATTGTTAATTCCTTTCTTTTTTTTTTTTTGTTTGTTACCTCAGAACTTTTGACTGGGTGAACCGATTTTAATGATGAAATACCACTCAAATTACAACACATTTCAAATACTAATAGTTTGATCAATTTAACGTCTCCATAAGATGTCTTCTACACATGCGCGGCTCGCGAGCTGCTCGCGACCCGCTTACGAACTACGCGCGTGCATATCATGTTCGTACGCTGCCCCTGCACCAGCCGCGCGCCTCTCGCGTCCAAGCTATGCGCAGTTCACAACCGGCTCACGAGCGGCGCAATCGCCAGGTCTGCTGGACATACTTTAAGGTCCGACATTTTCGGAAGAAAATTCACCACTGAGGCTCATACTTCAAACGCAAAAAGAGTTATGTGGGCACGAGCTGCTGGCATTGCAGGAGTTGCACTAGAGCGGCGCACCAAACGTTGGCTAAAACCACACGCAAGCAGCACGTGCAAGCAAGCTGCTCGCGAACGGCTCGTGAGCGGCGCATTCGCTACGTCTGGGACGTACCTACCATAAGAGTCACATCACATTAACTACTGTCACACTCACACAGATCAAACTTTTCTAAAACAGGATTTGTTTCATAATATGGAGGCGTCTCACTGCAATAAGGAAGACTACTTACGCGCTAACTCGAGATATATCCCTTTGGGTGATCATAAAATAATCACTGCGTCTATTGTAAATCATTGTGCCTTCAAACACACTGTTTCCGGGACTCATAATTATCTGAAACATTATATTTAAAGACATCATCATCTGCCTTTTCCCAATTATGTTGGGATCGTCTTCCATTATAAGGGGCCATCCATAAATTACGTCACACGTTAAGGGGGGGAAGGGTAGACGAATTGTGACATTGTGTGACAAGGGAGTGGGACCCTACATTTTGTGACGTCACATTTCAAAATTGAATATACAAAAAAGTACTATTAAAACACGAAATAAGAAACTATGACATGAAAGAACAATAAAAAAAAATTCTGTGTCTAGATGTAAAATTGCAAAATATGTGACGTCACACTATGGGGTCTCACAAATGTAACCAGCTGTGATAAGGACGGGGGGGGGGGGGGTCAAAAAGTCATGATATATGTGTGACGTAATTTATAGATGGCCCTTAACCGGATGCAACTGAATACCAATACTTTACATGAAGCAAGTACCTATCCGATCTCCAGAACCCAGTTACCGGGTAAAACGATACTCCTTGTTAAGACTGTTAGTCAGACTTTCGGATGACCCGTAAGAACTGACAAAGAGCTACAAATAAAAAACGGGACTAACGGCTTAACGTTGCTTTCCAAGACATGGAGGGGTTTCGACATGTTATTAACAGTCACCCATCCGCGAAAAAACCTCGGCAAGTTTAGCTTAACTTAGATCGATCCGTCCGGCTGTTTATATTTAGCTACAAACCCAAACCCCTCTTAAAGTCATGAAGCACAAATATTATTCATTACGTCAACTAATGTTATATTGTACCTAGAACTGTGATGCGTCGAGAGGCGCGTGTGCCCCGGCAACTCCACACTGCAAGGTGCAGAACTCATGCTGGTGCACGGGCGCCTCTCCGACGTCTCGTGGATACGTATAAACACTTTATCGATTTGGATATTTTGCACTTACGCACTCTAAGTTCAAAAAGATGGCTGTTGAACTTCCCAAATAGCTATCTTATAACAATTATTCCAAAAATACGTACGAGTTTTTTTTTAATATTGTATAATCAACGCATGAATTATTATCTAAGTACAAACTATTATTTCGCGGACATTGGTGTGGGTTACACTTTTACCTAGTCTATAACTTACTCTGTCACACTTAAATTGTAATGTGTAACTGTTTTATGCCCCAATAGTTTTTTTTTTTTTTAATTACTACTTGATTTAGGCCTCCTCCAGGTTTTGCCATAGTTAATTACTGGTATTGATGCTTGCCGCATCCAAGGGACATATGTGATGTTTATCGGGTAACCTTGTGAAGAGCCTGTGTCTCCCTCAGCAGGTGTATGAACTGTACCCTATATGTTACCACTCTGATCTCAATACAACAGGAGGGTTTGCCAGGAGGTGCGCCTTTCTGTGACCAATATGCCCCGCTGGCCGTCGCCACTTTGAGCTGTCCCACCACCGAAGAATTGCCAAACTTAAGTGACAGTGGGCAGGGCACATTGGTCGCAGAACTGATGGCCGATGGAGCTGAAAGGTTCTGGAGACCCCGTCTGGCAGACGTCAGATTGGAAGACGTCCCACAACGTAGACTGATAACCACAGGAATCCGCTGGATGCGAGAAGCATAGAATTGGTCGAAGTGGCGGTGCTTGGTGGAGGCCTATATCCAACTAGACGTCATTTGGCTGAAATTATGATGAAGATTGTGCACATCAATAAGTTCTAACGTCACGATATTATCGCGACTGTCCACGGCATCACGATAACTGGGAGAGGGGGGAGAAGTAAAAAATATGAAGAAATATGAATACGGTTTTACCGAAGGTGTACAAAACTGCAGTCCGCCTAGCTCTAATTTACGGTGCAGAATGCTGGCCAATAAAAAAAAGACTCAGGTCCAAAGGGCACACACCACCGAGAAGAGGATGCTGAGATGGGCAGGAGGGGTCACTCTTAAGGACAGAGTAAGGAACGAGCATATTCGAGGAAGTTTTAAGATCCGCCCAATCGAACAAAAGCTTTCTGAAGCGCGCCTGAGGTGGTATGGCCATGTAAGGAGAAGACCCAAGGAACACATGACTAAGCAAGACTTCGAGATGAACACAGGTCCAAAGAAGCGAGGTAGACCCCTTCTCACTTGGATGTCGGTGGTCAACAACGACCTGAAGCAAACCCAAGTGAATGATTCGACGACCCAGAACCGAAACATCTGGCGAAAAATGACGAGGAAAGCCGACCCCAAATGAAATTGGATAAGGTTAGGCAAAGAGAGAGAGAGTAAAATCGTAGACGTGTTCGTCCGCGATAACGTGACGTGCAGAATTATAAAAGAGTAGGTCTATGTGACTTTTCTGTTGGAAATTATGAATTACCTTGGCTTGATAATATTCGTCGAGGGTCTTCAACGCGTCGCTATAAGGATGCTGATACAAATGTGTTAATTCCTTGATACCAAAATAATTAACTTTTGAAAGATGATCTGTTGCGTTTTGGCGTTGCACCCATTCAGTGGACATAAGGCGTCGCTTGGCGCATTTGGACCTGAGAATGTTAGAAATTCTTTTGAACAATATTATTTCTTTTTAATACGTTACCCTGCGGAGTTCATGAAATCTATACTATAATATTATAAAGCTGAAGAGTTTGTTTGTATGTTTGTTTGATTGAACGCGCTAATCTCAGGAACTACTGGTCCGAATTGAAAAATATTTTTGTGTTGGGTAGCCTATTTATCGAGGAAGACTATAGGTTATATACCATCACGCTACAACTAAGAGGAGCGGAGCAGTAATGAAAAATGTTGCAAAAACGGGAAAAATCGCACGGGTAGGCGATTCAACGCGACGGGAAAGGTCGGGGGAATAAGAAATTTAACGCGGACGAAGTCGCGGGCGAAGCTAGTATCATATATCCACGATTGATTTCGCATGTACTTACCTACTTATGGGAAAAATCAAAAAGATGTGAAAAGTCTTTGTAGTGGTGAACGGTCATCATCATCTGCCAGGCCTTTTCTCAAATCTTTTTGGGTCGGTTTCCAGTCTAACCAAATGTAACTAGATACTAGTATTTTATGTGGAGCGACTGCTTATGTAACCCCTTTGCAAGGCTGGCGGTCAGAATTTTGGGGTTCTGACAACCCGTAACGACACTCAAAAGATCCACGAATTGTCGAACGTGTCGGATTGCCGTCCCATCGCACTATGAGAGTAAGGGAAGAGTGAGTGCCCCTGTGTTTGCGAACACACTCGTGCACTATAATATCTCCCGCGCCGACGGTTAGTCTCCGTTGAGATTGGCCGCCGTGGCCGAAATACGGTCTGGAGGACTATATATACAGGATGTCGGCGCATCACACATGCCTGTGGTCGACGGCGGCGCAGCGCGGGGGTCGGGGTACCGAACCCGAACATATAGGACTGCTGCGCGGGCGCCGCGCCACTCAGCTCACAGACGCGCACCACTACGGGCATTTCATTGTTCCTATTCATATATGTTAATATTGTAATTACGGCATTATACCTATTTTTTATACAGTCCACTCCAATCTTTTATTATAAAGTCCAGTTGAGCCCATTTATTTTATACTAGCTTCTGCCCACGACTTCGCCCGCGTTAAATTTTTGCTCCCCTGACCCTTCCCGTCGCATCGAATTGCCTTCCAGTTTTCGTCCGTTTTTCGTGTTTTTATATAGCCTTCCTCAATAAATAGGCTACCCAATACAAAAATAATTTTTCAATTCAGACCGTAGTAGTTTCAGAGATTACCGCGTTCAATCAAACAAACAAACTCTTCAGCTTTATAATATTAGTATGGATGAACTCTAAAAACAAACCGCTGTTCGTCGCTGATGCTGTCGATATACTCTGCCAGAACTTTTGCCACTTGCTCATACATCGGGCTGGAGCGGGGCACATCTGACCACTGGCCGCAGGCGCACCAATGCGGCATGACGCCGGCCTCGCCACACGAACGGGATTTAGGAATCTAGAACATGATACCATGTTAGGAGTCGTTGGTATAATGTAGGTACTTACTGCTGAGTGTTGAGGTCAAAAGGTCAGGCAACTAACAGGAAGGAGATGACCGCTTCCCATGCCCTTTCGCCCCATCGCCGCTGCCGATCGCCTTCACGAGGACACGGCGGTGCTCCGCTCAGGCAGGGCACATCTCCACCATATGCTCCACCGTGTCCTCCAGACGATCCACACAGTGGTAACACCCGGTATAGTATAGAATTCATGACAATAAATATGATTTCTATTTCTAAAATTACCGGTTTTAATAAGCTCATTGCTCTTGGCAGTTCAGACCCTGGTATGCTGTACGTGATGCTCTTTTCCTTTAGATCCAATACATCTAAAATTGTTGCGTAGATGTCAAAAGGAGTTGTCAGCACATCTATATTATTTCTCAGCGATGAAAAAGCTGTAGGTCTTCGTTTTTTCAGCTTTTCTGGTAAGAGAATAGCCATTAGAGGAAGGCGTTCTTCTAGTTTGCCCTGAGAAGTTGCCCGGATTGAAGAGAATCTGAAATAATCCATCAGTAATCATATTCGTGTATTCTATTTAAGGTGAAAAGGTCACTGATCCAATCAAAATTATAATTTTGCATTTTTCGTTTTCGTTCTTTCCGATTTTCCTCAAGAGGCTTAAGTTATCATAATATGCAAAAATATTTTTCCAAATCCGATTCAGATCAATAACACAGCCCGACATGACTATTGCTCCTTGAATGAGAGTAGTCATTCCCCGTAGATTTTGGGTCACTGAATTCAAATTCGGCCTCGGAATTGCTCCATCACATCACATTTTTAGGGTTCCGCTTTTTCCTTTTGAGGTGCGGATATAGGATCACTTTGTTGTCCGTCCGTCTGTCAAGACCCTTTTTCTCAAGAACGCGTGGAGGTATCAAGCTGAAATTTATATCAAATACTCAAGTCTACTGTCCCTTGGAGCTGTGAAAAAATCAAACTTCTAAGCTAACGCAATCAAAAGATATAGCCGTTTATACCGCAAATTTCCACAAATTTTCGAAACTCGCAAGGGAATCAAAACCTAAAGGGTACTTCCAGTCGATCTAGAATTTTGAAACTTGGTACGAAGCAACGTCTTATAGCACAGATAAAGGGAAAATTGCGAAAACAGTAAATTTTTAGTTACATCATATAATAAACAGAACAAAACCCAGACAGAAATAAAACCAAGCCAAGAAACAGAACAGAACTACGACTCGATTGTCGTGATGGGTGAACTTTTACTTATATACCTACAGGTTTGTACGGAACCCTCGGTGCGCGAGTTCGACTCGCACTTGGCCGGTTTTTTTTAGATATCCTAACCTAAAAGTGCAAAAAATACTATTTTAGCGTGTTTTCACAGTTATGTAGCATCGCGACAAATTAAGCTATCGAAAATGGCGTTGAGTTTGCGCGAATATCTTTTTTCATCATCGAGAAATTTGATTTTGAAAGTTTGAACCTAACGGTTAGGATATCTAAAAAATGTGATGTGACGGAGCAATTCCGAGGCCGAATTTGAATTCAGTGGCCCAAAATTTACGGAGAATGACTACTCTCATTCAAGGAGCAAGAGTCACGTCGGGCTGTGTAATTTAATCGCTAAATCAGATATAGCGCATTCAAACGAACATACTCTTCAGCTTTATTAAATGGTATGTTGATTGATAAAAATTACGTACAGTTGCAGAATCAAAAACGGTAAAACACTTCTAATACTGCTACACATAAGAATGAAAACACTGTTCAAAAGGGTGACATTATATGTAGCCGTCATAATCAGCCAAAAATGTTTCCACTGCTGGGACTACCATACGGGCCCGATACGAGTTGGTAGATGTCACATCCCTAGAGTATTTAGTTCTTTGACATGTTCGTTTCTTCACGATGTTTTCCTTCACCGTTCATAGATCAGTGGTGATGAAATTATTAACATAAAGCGCCTGCTTGGGTTTAAACCCACGATTTACAACTTGTAAGCCGAGGCCGTTACTACAGAGCCACCACTGCTCTCTGAAAAAGGAACGTTATTGAAAATTCAAATTGATCGACCATGAATGTTCAGTGACCATAGAAATATAAAAAATCAGGACGACAACTTTTTGCACGTACAGTTGGAAGGCCTCCAACAAGGTGGACCGATGACCTTGTGAAGGCCGCAGGAATCCGCTGGATGCGGGAAGCACAAAACCGGTCGCAGTGGCGGATCTTGGGGAGGCCTATGTAATTGTGCCAGCAGTGGACATCTTTTGGCTGAAATGATGATGTTTTCGCACTGACACTGAACGTTCAAGATCGATCGCTACCTTGATCCGTGGTCTCCCATGATCACAACAAGAGTGTCTTCAAGAGCTCTTCGAGCAGACAAGGTCTGGAGGAATGACAGAAGACTCTCATCTGCTGTTGGTAGTACTGTGAAATTCTCAGACGCCATGTCTACTATTAAGGTGAAACAGAACTTCTTGCCGTCTAGTTGGAGGAACTGTAACAAATGGAAAGGAAACGTTATCATCTTCCTGTCCTTGGGGGACGTCCATTAATTACGTGAAGCAATTATGGAGAATTTTCGAACCCTCCATCCCCCCTGGTGAGATGTCGTGAGATTTACCTTGACTCTCCCCATAATATCACGTGAGATTTTTCAAAATGCGTATTTAATGTAGTTGCGTTATGGCGGTGGCGGCATGATATCCCCCATTTTTCTTGGTTTGCTACCACGCTTGGCAGGTGGGTTGGCGATCGTAGTATGGCGGCAAAATGCATAGAGGACACTGCTGCCCATTCTTTAGTAAGTTGTTATTTCTTTACTTTCAAACAATGATCAAACCTGATGTTTGGTTCAAAATGTTGGGGCCACAAAAGAGATGAATGAAAGGCCATTACATGCAACTGAGATGAAAATACTAAGAGGAATCTGAGGTGTTACACAGATGGATAGAATAAGACATTGACACAAAACAGGAAGTCTGAAAGTGGTAACTTAAAAAATGTGTGTAAATCGGTTGTCATGCTATAGGTGTATGATACGGCGGAATGAGGATAAGGTTGTGAGGAAAATTTTGAGTATGAGTTGTCGACGACTATATGAGTAGGGGAAGACCAAAGAAATGATTGATGGACTGTGTGAAGGATATATATGGCAAGAAAGGGGATGACTACCGATATGACGACTAATAGAGAAGTATGGAAGAAAATACATGTTGCGCCGACTTCAAATAAATTGGGATAAGGGTAGGAGAATGTTGATGATATTACCAACCCGGACTGGACCGCATTGTGTATACACAATGCGGGTCCACTGCGGTCATATACATACAGTAATTTTTTTAACCAGTGCGCAATTTTTTTTTGTGTTTCAATATCAGTAGCAGAATACATTTCAATTATTTTTCAGTACTTTTTTTAAATTTTTATCCGACCTTAAATCAGTAAACTGTGGACACCCTACATATTTCGTAATGTGATATCGAAATAGTAATAGGTCAGTAACCGCACGCCGGCGTAGGTACTTCAAATATCTTAGAATTTTGACCGATCGAACAGCTGTAGGTACTAGTAGCCACGCTCGGTCGTTCACCTTCACCGCCACGCCTGTGTAGGTACTTAGAAATTCTTAGAATTTTGACCAATCGAACAGCTGGTCGGTCGTTCGCCTTAGCCTGCGCCGCGCGCATGTTACCATAAATACCAATTTCAAAACAAACATCTTTCGTTAACGATAACTTAATTTTTATTGTAATAAGATATATCAAAATAAAAATTACATGGTTATTATAACTCGTTTAAGTTTAATTTGTTAAAATTGGCGCACTGGTTAAAAACTTATCCTGTATATTTAAGAGAGCATAATTCTACGTATACATTTACCACTACTAATAGTATGTTTATGTTAAGCACCTCGTCAGCTAAATTCATCATTAGTTGGTACTGTGGCGTAGCTCCAAAGCAATGTCTGGCAACACCATCTCGGTCCGACCCCCCACTTTGGCTTATATTAGCCAATAGCAACGCTCGCAGGTAATGGTCAGCTGGCTGGCTTCGAAACCAATTGAATTTGTAATGGGGTGTGCCCATCCACGGCACGTCTTCGAAGTATGCTGTACGATACCTGGGAAATGAGTATTCAGTAAATTTAAGGTCACTAAAAGAAATAAGTCGCCAGGATCATCGGATATACTTGAAATTTCAAACCGATGTACGTTTTCGAATAAAAAAATAATAAAAATATAATATAAATAAAATTTAATAAAAAAACATCCACCGGTTTCCTACTACACTTCTACTATGATTACGGACGCTTTTAATGTGCACGTCTTTTTACAACGTTCTCACATAATTTCAACATGAATGACTAATTCACATCCACACTAATATTATAAATGCAAAAGTAACTCTGTCTATCTGTCTGTCTGTCTCGCTTTCCTGCTAAAACTACTGAACCGATTTAAATGAAATTTGGTACGTAGATAATTTAGAGCCTGAGAAAGGACATAGGCTACTTTTTATCCCGGTAGTACGTTCCCGCGGGTTATTTTCCGACCTCCACGCGGGCGAAGCCGCTGGTAAAAGCTAGTGTTTTATAAAACTGACCCGTATTCCTTCAGCATATGGAAAATAAACTTCTTAGAGTCAACAAATCTCTTTCTTGTTGCGCGCTTTCCCACATAAATATGTTCCTCTTCGGGTTTCCCTGTAAGGATCGGGTATAGCGCCGCGGTTGTGCCATCCCCAACGATATTGTAACTAGAAATGGAAATAATAATAACAAAACTTATGGTATTCATAAACGTTGCTTAAACTTTTTTCCTAGATTTACTCGACAGACGGTCACTGCGTACGGTAACCGCTTATCTCCACAACCAAGTTATTGGGTAATACGATACCCTTTAGTAAGACTGGCTGTCAGACTTTCGGGCTTCTGACGACTCGTAAAGGCAGTCAAAGATCCATGACCACCCAACCGCACGTGCAGTCCTGATCATCAGGTACAGTCTCAGCAGAAACCTTGGCACACTGCATTTTTGGCCGATCCGCAAACAGAGCTCTAAACCCTCTCTTAGTCCAGCAGTCAGCTTCTACACGGCGCTGTATCACATCCGACGGAATCGAGCACAACGGAGCGTCACCTCGATTCACTGGCGAATTCTCGCAGACAGTTCCCACTCACCGTGAACTATGTGATACTCGGTTCCGAGTCACAGGAACCTCAACCAGTCCTGGCAAGCATAGTAAGATACACGACTCAGACTACAATCGACCTCCCTCTGGTCCAGAAGTGAGTGGTGAAGCGGCATCTACACCGCCACAAGCAAATAACGCAGCACCCTCACGTCACGCGAAATCCTGCATCGCGCAAGCAAAGTTTACCGCGTAACTACGTTCCGACATCAATCGGTGGGCAGTTGGCCACCAGACACAATATCCGTCTGATCGGAGGATCCTCCCTTTTCTACGGAGGCTAAGGCCTGATGCGGCTGTAAACCCTAAGAATCTCTAAGGCTTCACAGCTGCGGGTCAGCCATTTATGGCTTAAATGATGATAATGATGAGCATACATAGTCTAGTATCACCTGTTTGAAAACCGACCTGTTCAAGATAACAGCATTCAACTTCTCAGTCAAATATTTGTAGCTATTTTGCATTTTCCTTATAAATCCGTTGCGTGATGCGGAGTCGAGACATAGGATCATGACGTTAAAAGAATCCTCTCGGTCAGGAGGAACTTGTTCAGTCGGGACTGGTCTGAAACCAGTTTGGTAGCCTGACCATCGGGCACGTACGTTAGGACTGGAAATGGATAAAGAATATATTAGCTAAACAGAAGAAACATGCCGCCATTGTTTTACTTGGCGCCTACATGTTTATTTCATCAAATCATAATTTCAGCCGTAAGACGTCCACTGCTGAACATAGGCCGCCCCCAATTTTTTGGGCCTTTGCCATAATCGCCACGATACCGACTTAAAATGAGTAATTTCCATTAACTTCAGAGCTTAGTTACAGTAAAAGATTAACTTTTTTTGCTTTTATTTATTTATTTAAACTTTTCGCACACAAAAAAAAGGTACAAAGGCGGACTTAATGCCTTTTCAGTTTCTTGTTTCGCTGGCTAAATATTTTGTTTAAAAGTTTTGTTTTGTGATAATTTTTTCGATCAAATGTAATGTTATGTGTGTTACGCTATAACCGTGCTGCGGGGCGAGGACGGCCTCTGTGATACGCTTGAGTCACGCATTTTTATCAGGGTTTATGTTCCCAAACTGTGATAAAAATGTGTGACTCAAGCTATCTCCTAGGCCGTTATCGCCGCGCTGTACATGATACATGTTACTCTTACTAAACTGTGAGAAAAATCCAACCTCTTCATATCTTTGCCAGTACAATCTATTTTGACATGGTCACTGTTATTGAGCAAAAACTTCTCCTTTCCAACAACTTTGGTTGGGGGGCCGATGTAAAATTTTCTTTCATCAACGTAAATAATATCCCTGTAGATACAGACTACATCTTTCACAGTTTTCAGGATTGCTTTCGTGACGCTGCATTCGGATTTCTGTAACATGAAATTTGGGACAATTTACTGCCCCAATTAATGCCTAATTTTTCATGGTCTAGTCGTAATAAACGATTGCTGAGAGTAGTAAGGTCTTGTTTGCGAAAGAATCGACCGCGCCTAATGAAGAAAAATCTTCCAATTTCTTCCGGCGATTCATCAAAAGTCGGCGTGGATAAATGTGTAAGGTTTTAAAGGATTTCATATCAGTAATTATATAATTCGATTTTCTGGACTCCTCCGCTTCTTTTGGCTTGAAATTATTATTGGGTCTTTGGTTTAAGGTCTGCTAGAGTATTGACTTAAACGCAAAATTGTCCGCTCTGAAAGAATCAAGCGCACCGAATTAAAGAAAACATCCGAATTCTTCCAGCGATTCATCCGAATTCGGCGAGGATATGTGTGCGAGGTTTCATAAGATTTCAGCCGAGTAATTTTAAAATTCGTTTCTATCAGCTCCTTCGCTTGTTTCTGTTCTGATAACTTACGAGCGTTTACATATTTCGGGTTCTTCTACAAATTTTAAGAGAACATGGGCCCAGTGCGAGTTGGTGGTGTGTTCTCTATCGATATTATTCTTAATACCTATTCACTTTCTATCTACTTACATAGCATTTGACCCAGTCTGTCCCGTCACACGTTACAAACGGCAAATTTTCCATGAAACTCGCCATGTCTTCGTCAAATGGGTTGAGTTGTGGCATTTTGCAGCCCCTACCTGTTTCTTGTTCCACATATTCCTCCACCAACCTCCTTTGGACTAGCCTAGAAGTTAATTAGCATTTAAAGCGTTTTAACACTGTTATTTGAAACCATTGTAAAAGCTAATTATTTAAAAAAAAGTAACCATGGAGTAAAACCAGTTAGGTAGATCCAACTTCGAGAAAGAGGTCAATCGTCGAATCCGACTCGGCTGGGCAGCGTTCGGGAAGCTACGCAATATCGTCTCGTCCCAAATACCGCAGTGTCTCAAGACAAAAGTCTTTGACCAGTGTGTGTTGCCCGTGATGATGTAGTGGCATACATACAGCAGCTTCAACATCCAACCGCGACGGCGCGCGGCCATGCACTGAGGACCGTAGCTGCCCCTACGTTGTTCCGTCCGCGCGCCGAGTTAGTGACTGAAGACGACGCGCGGACGGGACAACGTACACAATTTTTTAAATGAAAAATGAAATTATTGTATTGTCATTGGTCCTTGATAACTGTGCAATGTTTCAAATTAATACGATGTTTTGAAGGGGCTGAAAATCACGTTCAAAGATACCGTTACGTAGATACTTATAAAGAATAACACCACCCCATTTCTTCCCGTGGGTGTCGTAAAAGGCGACTAAGGGACTTACTAGAGAATAGGCAGCAGCGTTCTCTATGCATTTTACCACCATACTGCGATCGCCAACCCGCCTGCCAAGCGTGGCGATTATGGCAAAGCCCCCCAAATTGGGGGAGGCCTAAGTCCAGCAGTGGACGTCTTACGGATGAAATGATGATGAATGATGATGAGATACTTATCAATCTAATAGAAACATGATAAAAATGCTAGTCTATGAGCAATGTAGACTTCTTATTAGTACTTTACGAGTAGTGTTATATAAAGTACCTGTTGGTGGCAGTCAAGTCCTGAATGATGACCTTTGCTCGGTCCATGATGAAGAAGACTATTGGGCTAAGTAGCAGTACCAGCAGAACACCAAGAAATGAACGTCTTGAACGCCAGAGCATCTTCGAAAAAGGTAAGATCTGCAAGTACATGGTAATCGCTAAAGCCATCATCAAATACAAAATTTAATATCATAAAATTTAATATACATGAGCAGTGGTAAAGGCCGAGACTTATCGAATTGTAGATCGTAGATTCGAACCCAGGCAGGCACTTCCATCATTTCAACCGAAAGACGTACACTGCTGAACATAGGCCTCCCCTAAAAAAAATATGGGGTTGCAATAAACGCCACTCTTGGCAGGCGGGTTAGCGATCGAAGTATGGTGGTAAAATGCATGGAGAACGCTGCTGCCTATTCTCTAGTAAATTCTTTAGTCGCCTTTTACTATACCCACGGAAAGGGTTATGGTATACTTTACGTCCCGCATCACACAAAAAACAGGTTATGAAAATACTGGTCAGAACTTGTGCACGAAACGTTTGTCGTGAACAGAAAACCGTCTTCATATGTAAATTGCAACTGTGCGAAACTGAACCGGGTTGCTTGTGAATTAATAAAAAGAGAAGAATTCTAGAAACTTGTCATCATCAGCAGTATAATTTTCCCACTGCTGGAACACAGACCTCCTCTCGGTGAGAGGGAGAGGGCCATAATCCACCACGCGGGCCCAGTGCGGGTTGGTAGATGTTTTCGAATTTTTGTTTCTAAGACATGCCGGTTTCGTCAAGATGTTTTCCGTCACCGTTTTGAGTACAGTGGTAATGAAATAATTCATCATCATCATCATAACAGCCGTAAGACGTCCACTGCTGGACTCAGGCCTCCCCCAATTGGGGGGCTTTGCCATAATCGCCACGCTTGGCAGGCGGGTTGGCGATCGTAGTATGGTGGTAAAATGCATAGAGAACGCTGCTGCCCATTGTCTAGTAAGTCCCTTAGTCGCCTTTTACGACACCCACGGGAAGAAATGGGGTGGTATTATTCTTTACATCCGGCACCACACCGTACCACGGTACCATGAAATAATTAACACGAACTAAACCGCCTGCTTGGGTTGAACGCACGACCTACTACTCGTATGTCGCGGCGGTTACCACTAGGCCACCACTAAAGAAACTCGAGGGGCCGATTGGGCAAGATAGGGATTTTCTCTTGTAAATAAATATTCTCTTATATGGATGACATGTCAGTTGTCATTTCAGCTGAAAGACGTCCTCTGCAGGACAGGCCTCCCCAAACCGTCGCTCCATCGACCGGTTCTGTGCATTTCGTATTCATCGGATTCCGGCGACTTTCACCGTTGACATTTAATTCAAAGTAAAAAAACGTACCTTAGCCATTTTCTTGTAAAATATTTGTTACTTTTGTTATTCATTCAATTCTTGTAAAATGTCAAATAAATCAAAGTCCACAGATAAGAACAAATTACTCTTTATATGAGAGTGAATTATTATTATCATCACTATCATCGTTATTTTTAGGAATACCAAAAGATTTATAATAAGAATCAAATAGGTTTTTCAAAAATAATTTGAAAAGCCATTTTATAACAGCTAGCATTGAAAATTTGAGCGCCGCTATAATTATTACTAGATTGAAAACCATAAAACAAAATTGTTATTTAATGGTTCTTAAAAATATAAACATAGGTTCGTTTCCACAAATGCATTTTAGTCAAATTACAAGAAAACACACACTGGGTCTGGCACTTGAAAGTTGAAAATTAAAAAGCGCAGCAATTTATAAAAAAAATAAAGCCTATTTTTATTTTATCATAAAAATAATTATTCCATCCCCTTCTCTCATTCATTTTTCAGAGTGTACGCACGGCGACAAATCAAGCTATACCATTCCAGTATAAGCTGACTTCTCATTGTACGAAAAATGTATACAATGCGAGCTCTGCTAAAACTGGACATTATAACTTGAAATGTACCCGTGTTTACTAAAATTAAATGTACATTTTACGTTTTACGCGTTTTACGTAGGTACTTACAAATTTCTTGGAGAACTGATATCTCTTACTAACGGACTAGGACTCGGCCATCGTTAAAGGCTCGTACAAACAGGCGCGACATGTCGCGCGATGTGTCGCGGAGGCGATTCCAACGCAACACCTTTCATATTGGTGCGCCCACTCGTCGCGCCACGACGAGCAGCGCGACAGCTTATGGTACGTTTTGTATAGTCGTATAAATCCAGTAGTATAAATTATTATTAATATTTGTAATCTAATTGTTTGTATAGGACAATAGGTCATATAGGTTGGTATACTATAAGTTGCACAAGACAACCCTCAAAATGTTGTTACTGGAGTGTCTCTCTTTGCCAAGACACGACCCTCGACCTCATAATGGCTTAAAAGTCAGGGACGCTTCGGAAAACATGCTTGAGGCACTACTGTTTCTTGGTAGCTTCATAAGGGTTCGTTAAGCACGACTGTACTGAATTCTTCATGAACTGTGCATATTTTTGTGAAGTTTCACCAAAATTGACGTACATTGACAAACAATAACCTCTAAACAGAGTGTTCTATGGCAATGGTGCCGATATCGACGTTTTGGTGTTGAGAGAAAACGTGCAAAAGTAGACAAGAGTTACATTACAAGTTATTTAGGGATAGAAAAAAATATTTATGACACAAACCAGTGTTTGGAACAGGGTGTAAAGTTCACTCGACCGCCGTAGAAAAAGGAGGATTTTCCTACCAGACGGTTGTCGTGTCTAATTGGCGACTGCCCGACGATTGATGTCCGGCAGTTGCCGGACTTTGGATATATGTTAGTTGCGCGTTAAACTCTGCTTGCGCGATGCAAGATTTTGCTTGACGTCAGTGTGATGCGTAGATGGCCTGTGGTGGTTTAGATGCCGCTACAAGTGCTTCAACCACACAGTTTTCTAGAACTTCGCCATGTTTTAGTCTATCCGATCTAAAGTACCTACTGACGTCTTTACACAGTTATTTTACATCAGTGTTGTCGGTAGTGTGGGTGCGATCGCGCGCGCACGTCCCAGAGGGTCATGGCCATCTGGCTAATCCGGGGACATCACACGGTCTCATGTGAGGTGGCAAGCCTCCTTGCTGGATTGCCGCCATGGGATCTGGAGGGCACTTCTGTGCAAAAGTCCTCGCGCATATCTGGGAGTGGCGCGAAGAGGCAAAACGGCAGTAACTCCGCTACCGCGTGAAACCACAGAACGGCGGACAGAGCTCCGGCGGGATCTCATGACGACATAGCGGGTACGATTGTCTCGACCCAGTGCTCTACTGCTGAGACACATGCCTCCTCTCGGTAAAAGGTACTGGGCCTTGAACTACCACGCGGGCCTAGTGCAGGTTGGTAGATGTCACTTGTCTCCGAATTTCTGGTCCTAGGACATGCCGGTTTCTTCAACATGATTTCCTTCACAGTTTTGAGAGCAGTGGTAATGAAATTATTAATACAAAGTGGTGTAGAGCCAGCCTGGGTCGAACTCACGAGTAGCAACTTTTTAAGTCAGTCGGGGCGATACCAGTGGGCCACCACTGCTCTAAGCCAGCACACTAAGTATTGCGAATCCTGAACGCGGTACAAACATTAAGTCTGCGATATGTAACGACAAGCTTAATGAAAACCATTAAAATAGGACGCCTTCGATGGAAAGGATATGTTGCATAAATGAACGAGACCAGACCACTCAAACATTTCATGATAGTATTGCGGCGGTAAGTCTTCTCTTTGAGGAGTGGCTAGAGAGGTGCCACGGCGTCCTCATCTTTCGTCTTACGCAGGTCCTCACCTAGAGTTGCAAAGGACTCGAGTCTTCGAGTCCTAATTTTAAAGACTTGACTCAATTATGCAAGACTCAGTGTGCTCAAAAGGCTCGGAGTCTACAGATAAGCATTCGAGTCTTAAAAAGGAGTCAAGTCTTAAAAAGGACACGAGTCTTAAAAACGGCTCGCGTATTAGAAGGACTCGAGCCTTAAAATGAACCCGAGTGTTAAAGAAAAACTCGGAGCATGAAGATGAAACTTGTACCTCATCATTCGAAAAGACTCGAATAAAGGTAATAAATTCAAATTAGTGGTTATGATGTAACTTTGCCTACAAAAAAATCTGACGAGCTATTCGAGTTTTTATGAATGATGAGCTACAAGACTCAAGTTCATTTTAAGACTCGAGTCGTTTTTAAGACACGATTCCTTTTTAAAACTCGAGTCCCTTTTTAAGAGTCGAGAATGACTGGGGCTCGGCTTGACTCTACACTCCGAGCCTTTTGAGCACACTGAGTCTTGCATAATTGAGTGGAGTTTTTAAAATTACGACTCGAGGACTCGAATCCTTTGCAACACTATCCTCACCAGACACGGCTGCTTTGGGAGGTTCCTGTTCCGAATAAGGCGGGAGGAAACGCCCGGGTGTTGCCACTGTGTGCATCGCCTGGAGGACACTGTGGAGGATACGGTGAAGTTCTGCCCTGCCTGGGCGGAGAACCGCCGTGTCCTCGTGGAGGCGAGCAGTGGCAGCAATCTCTCGCATCCAGTCCTACATTGTACGTAGCGAGAGGGCAAGGGAAGCCGTCACCATCTTCTGCGAAGAAGTAATGCTCGCGACGGAGGAGGCGGATGGGACAGTGATGCAAAATTGGATGCAAATCTTCACTACGTGTACTTTATTGTACGTACGCACGGCGACAAATGAAGCTACAGAATTCCAGTATAAGTTGATTTTTCATTGTACGAAAAGCCTATATAATGTGAGGTCAACTTAAACTGGAAATGTATAACTTGATATATAGCCGACTGTACAAGGATCTTTTGGCACGTGGCCAAAATGTAAACGATTGCCGCCATTTTGTTTTGTCAAAACATTGATAATTTCACAAATGTCTATCAATAGCCCCAGGCCACGTTAGTATCACTCAGTCGCCAAAAGATTTTTGCAGCACTCGAGATGGACAAGCTTCCTTTGACACGTGGCCAAAATCACAAAAAATACTTGTTTTGTCTACACATTGACAATTTCACAAATGGATATCAACAGGGCATGACAGAAGCTCTCCTGTCAATGTCATTCAGGGACCGAAATCCATCACGCGGCTCCAATGCGGGTAGGTAGATGTCACATGTCTTCGAATCTTTGGTTCCAGGACAATGTCGGCTTCCTTACGATGTTTATCTTCACCGTTTTGAGAGCAGTGATGTGTTAGAACCTTGTTGAGTAGTTTGTGCGGCCTATCCAAATGTCGTATCTTTGGTATTGTTCGTCGAATCGTTGAGCTCCTTAAGTTCCGAGTTGAGATGTACGATAATCGACAAATGCGTGCACTGACTGGACAGGTTCACTAAAATCTGTGTGGTTCTTTCCTCTAAAGACCATTTCAGACACCGATCTACATGGTCATCAAATGATCTAGAAAAGATTTTAACGATGTGAACAGTGCACTCTCAATGGCTACGGATTGGTTTACCACTAATAACCTAGTTCTTAATGCTAAGAAAACAAAATGTATAAAGTTCGCTTTACCGAATGTTAGGCATCTGGGACCCAACGTCGTCTTAGATAATGAGGTGCTTGAAACTGTAGACTCGGCAGTTTTTCTAGGCATAACAGTAGACGCGAAACTACAGTGGGGCCCACATATTTCAAGCCTAGCCGGGAGGCTCAGTTCGGCTGCCTACGCCGTCAGGAAAGTTAGACAATACACGGACGTTGATACAGCTCGATTAGTCTATTTTAGTTATTTTCATAGCGTTATGTCCTACGGCATTTTGCTGTGGGCCAAAGCCGCGGACATTCAAAATATTTTTGTTCTTCAAAAACGAGCTGTTCGAGCTATATACCAACTAAGTACTAGAGTTTCTCTGAGAGAGTTGTTTAAAGATATTGGTATTCTTACGGTGGCATCACAATTCATCTTCGCCAACATCAGCAAAATATACATCTGTACACTAAGAACAGTGATATTCATAATATTAATACTAGAAATAAGGACAAGCTACGTGCTCCCTTTCACCGGCTCGGCTTCATAAGGTTCATAATTCATTTGTTGGTCTTGGTATTACCTTTTTCAACAAGCTTCCCTCTGCTTTCCTAGATTTGCAGTTTAATGAGTTTAAAGCTAAAGTAAAATCCAACGTTTGTTCAAAGGCATACTATTCTATCAACGACTTCTTAAACGATAAGAATAGTTGGTCGCTGTAATTAACTCAATGTTTATGTTCTTTCAACCAGAATCAGAATTAGCTTTCCTCATCGTTGTGTATGTAAGCGGGCACGCCCTTTATACCCGGAGGCTCTTATTTAGGTTTTAAGTTCTATTTACGATTTTATTATTTCAGCTTGAGTTTAGTTTTTTAATGTTTTGTTCGTATATTGGCTTGTGCTAGCTGACATATGACGCATAATTTGATGTATGTTTTGTTTTGTTTTATAATATTAATTACTTACATAATACTGTATAGAATCAAGTTCTTCTAACTTAACAGACAGCTGTGCTGCTGGGGAGTTTGTTCCGCCACTTCTTCTTCCCAGCTAAAGCACTAGGAAGTGTCGAAGGGTGGGCGTTTTGGGGGGACTGTCTCATGTAACTTTGACGTTCAAAAAGTGCTGACTCTCAGCCTAGTTTGAATAAATGACTTTTGATTTTGATTTTGATCTGACTAACAAAATTATATCCGTTTCTTTTTTTATATACACATTGACATTGGTAATTTTTAATACATACAATGACATGAACATTTACTTTGTAAAGTATCATATTGTTTTAATTATTGTGACTGTGAAGACTATGTGGGTCTTTTTTAAATTTTGTTTTCTTTTATTTCTCGGTAATCATGATCTGGCAGTTTATAGGGAAGATGCAAATATAATATTTATGAAAATTTTATGATTAAAATGTTAAAAAGTATAAAAGAAGGGCCACTGCAATGTTTTTATGTTACATAATGTTCATTTTTAACAATAATTACGAGTTAAAAATGACTTGAAACAAAACGTATTTCAAAACACCAATCAGCGTTTATAACAAGAGTGACGTCACCTCACTCCTGTTATGACAACTTATTGAGGCTATGGATGTAAAAGTTAATATTATTTTATGGGAATATTATTGCATTTTTATTGTAAAAAATGGAAGGTAGGTTTATAAAAGCAGATTCCAGGAATTTACTAAGAGTTATTTTTCAGAAAAAGTTTTCCTCCACCCATTTTAAACTTTAATCCAATTTTTGACGTCATTCTCCAACTATAAATGTAATACATGTTATAGACAAGTTTGTAAGCATTAGGTAGGTTACTAACGTGTTTTCACGTACAAGCAGATTTACTAAACATAATAACAAGTATATTCGCTGACTTATTACGTCAAAGTGATCTTCACAGTTCACAGCATCGAATAATGCAAAAAGGAAAGAATGCTATGCAATGAAGAATGAATGATGCATGATGATGATGTGATGTATTGTGGATTGCAATAAAGTTTTGAGTATTGAAATGGTGTTTCGAGAAAACTCAAATTTCTTTTCGCAGCTTGAAACCAACTTTTTCTCAGTTTTGGGTCTCAAGGTCCAGTCAAAAACAATTTATTTGGAAACTTTGTTTAAGTATACACGGACTCACTAGCTGGATTATTAGTGGTATTGTTATGATCACCTGATGTTGACGGATAGTCCATTTTAAATTTTTCAAAAAAAAACTATCTCAAAAGTCGAAAAAATATGCAAAAGTATGAAAGCCGACCAACAAATACAACCAGTGACAGACAAGAATGACGTCATCGGAACTATAGGTCCGTTTTCGCGGGAAAATTGAAACTGTCAATTTAAAACCTCATTTTTTCCGATAAATTACAATATTTTAATTTTTTTATATATTTGTGGTCTATTCTACATGGAATTCTTTAAAGTGAAAACAAAAATAAAAATATTGCATGTTGCCTATTTATGTGGCCTACTCAAATGTCCTTTCTTTGGGATTGTTCGTCATAGTGTTGGGCTCCTTATGTTCCGAGTTGAGCTAAACGAGTAGTGACAAATGCTTGCTCTGACTGAACAGGTCTACTCAATCTATGTGGTTCTTTCCTCAAAATACCATTTCAGTCACCAATCTACATGGTCTACACATGATGTGACCAAGATTATGTCTGGACTTTAAAAGAGACTGTGACCTCTGAGTTTGTTTCGGTCTTTCTTCTCAGAGTAGTCAGAAAGGAAACGCCGAACTCAACTAGTTTAAAGAAAAATATTATTGACGTGTGAAAGTGTTTGTGCAAACCTACTTATAGAAATAAAATCATTTATCATTTAACCACCAATGGTTATGTGAATTGTGCCCTGAATCTATACATCTATATACAAATAAATAAAATTGGAGTGTCTGTTTTTAATATTAAGATAACGACTTTTTACTAAGTGTATATCGCACTCCTAGATCTAAAGGGAACTAACTCAAAATTCTTAATTTTTCAGTTATGCACACCTTTGAGTCTGTCATTTCAATACCTATCGACCAATAAACCAGATTCAAAACTATTTCCAATATTTGGAGTCTAATGTTGGAAATAGTTTTGAATCTCGTTTATTGGTCGATAGGTATTGAAATGACAGACTCGAATGTGTGCATAATTCATAAATTAAGAATTTTGAGTTAGTTCCCATTAGATCTAGGGGTGCGATATAATAATAATAATATAATAATAAATCATTTAATTCAGGCAACAAAGACCCATAATATAAATACCTTATAGACTAACATACATAGGTAATTATAAAAACCATAAAAACACACTACACTTGGAAGCTTGGTTTCGGTCGATATGGATGTATACACGGTACATATACCAAAACAACATTTTTTACAATTTTTGTCTGTCTGTCTGTTTGTTCCGGCTAATCTCTGAAATGGCTGGACCGATTTTGACGGAACTTTCACTGACAGATAGCTCATGTAACAAGGAGTAACTTAGGCTACTTTAATTTTAGAAAAAATAAATAATAGTTTAAAAAAAAAACTAAAAACACGCTGAATTTTGAGACGTATGTCAGCGTAGTTTTCAAAGACAGTTTTTATGAAAAACTTTTTGTTAAATACCACGCGGACGAAGTCGCGGGTAACAGCTATTACCTATAATATAACCTGAATAAACACATCTTACCGCAGTAATACGTCCTCCTGCGTTAATTTCCGACATCCACGCGGGCGAAGCCGCGAGCAAAAGCTAGTAATTAAATATAGTTCAAAAACCTAACCCCGACTACTAAAAAATCCAAATTATAAATCTAAACATACAAACCTTCACATTTGTAATATTACTTGCATCTGCCCGCGACTTCACGCGCGCCTTCTTTCTTTCTTTCTTTCTCTTTCTATTTCACATATTTTTACTCTATACTTTATGAGTACAATAAAGTACGCGAAAATACTTTATATTGCAAGATTTGATTTCATTGAGATTTTGAAAAGTTTAGTCGTAAGTAATTTTCGTTAAACGAATATTATGTGACACAAACTGCAAAAAGCAAAAAAAAAATGTTTTTAAATATAATAATAAAAACAAATAAATCGAACTTTTATTTTTATACTATTTACTTTTTTTTTCTTACCTATAATAACCAATATACTTTAATTGCAAGAAAAAAGGTGGCAACCCTACGCCCAACCCTCCCCGTCGCATCGAATCGCCTGCCTCGTGCAATGTCTTCGTGTTAGTATTTTTTTTTCTGTTTGCTCGGCCCCTACTGGCCTGAGCGAGATCTTATATAGTCTATAGCCTTCCTCGATAAAAGGGCTATCCAACACTAAACCTGGTTCCTGAGATTAGTACATTCAACCAAATAAACTCTTCAGCTTTATAATATTTAGAGTTGGTTACAATTAAAAACGTTATAGTGAGCCAACCAGCACGCGTAGCATGACCACCGTAGAAATGAGTTTTGTCGACGGAAGAATAGACAAAATTACAGATTGAAGAAAGATTTGTACCGTGTTCTGCGGGCGTAGCATGACAATTCTATCTCTATTCTACCACGAATAGACAAAACCTATGGACAAAACCCATTTCTACGGTGGTCATGCTACGCGTGCTGAAAAGATATACCATCGCGGACTGTATATTAGAACTTTATGAGGGGAACAATTCCGTCATACATGATTTTTGCGTTACTTTAAACGTTTACGCAGCGCAAACAACGCGAGTTTAAAAGAACTAAGCATTCACAGCTACACACGCGAGAAGCTTTGTTTTATACTTTATACAGATTTACGAATCGTTTTGACAGTCTTATCTCGGCGACTAACAAAAGTCAAAAACTTGTCAAAAATACCTCGAGTTGCGGTGAGCTGTGTGATTCTTTCCTTAAATGACCACTTCAGACACCAATCCACATGGTCTTCACATGATCTGACCAAGATTATGTCTGGACTTTAAACGAGACGGTGACCGCTGAGTTTGTTTCGGCCTTTCTTCTCAGAGTAGTCAGTTAAGAAACGCCGACCTCATCTAGTTTAAAAAAAATATGATTGATGTGTAAAAGTGTTTGTGCAAACCTACTTGCAAAAATAATTTCATATATCAAACACTATCTTCTGCCCGCCACTTCGTCCGCGTTAAATTTCTTATTCCCCCGACCCACCCCGTCGCGTCGAATCGCCTACCCGTGCGATTTCCCCGTTTTTGCAACATTTTTCATTACTGCTCCGCTCCTCTTAGTTGTAGCGTGATGTAATAGCTTATAGCCTTCCTCGATAAATAGGCTACCCAATACAAAAATATTTTTTCAATTCGGACCAGAAGTTCCTGAAATTAGCGCGCTCAATCAAACAAACAAACAAACTCTTCAGCTTTATAATATTAGTATAGAAGTATAGATTACGAGAACACTTAAAATTACGAGAAATGCCCCTGTTATGAGTTGTGTTATTTTTTTTTATTGCAAATTTCAATGTAGCACGATTGCTTTCTACCTTTCAAATAACATAGGAACCCGTCATGGGCCTTCTCACGTACTTCTATTCCATGTAGCTTAATAAATTGCTATTTGTAGTATAAGGCTTAGTCATTTCAAATAATATTCCTATTGCGTCATCGTGGATTATGGCCCACTCCCTCTCACCAAGAGGAGGCCAGCAGCTGTTTCCCAGCAGTGGGGACATTATAGGCTACTGATGATGATGAATGGTATCAAAACCATCCAGAGGGGTAATTGCGGAACTTTTTATCGGTAGGAATTGGTTTAATATTCATAGTTAAACAACATTCATTGCGTTATTTACGTTGCTGAGCCACAATTTATTCGAACAAATGACGCAATGGTTTAGAAATAATCTTCAATCCCATTCAGATTCTGATAAATTGTGCGTTTCGCAATTAGGGTGCAGATACAATCAATGTAATACAATATCCATAGAGATATTACTACAACTTTGTACCTTTTAAATAGGAAAAACTTATTCCCCGACCATTAAGTCTATAATTAATTTCGATAACATTTAATATTTCCTTGATGAGTGACGCAAGTTAAAACATATTGCTATTATTTTCTATTCATAGAAGTAGGTACGCACGGCAACAACTCAAGCTATATATTTCCAGTATAAGCTGACATCTCATTGTATGCAAAGCCTATGTAATGCGTGGTCAGCTAAAACTGGAAATATAAAGCTTGATATGTAGTGTAGTAGGTTAACACCCTAAGCCCTAAACAAAGTAAAGGCAAAAATACGTGAAATAATATCTTCTATACCTATTTTTGTGTTATTTCAGCACACTAATTGCGAAACGCACAATTTATCAGAATCTGAATGGGATTGAAGATTATTTCTAAACCATTGCGTCATTTGTTCGAATAAATTGTCGGCTCAGCAACGTGAATAACGCAATGAATGTTGTTTAACTATGAATATTAAACCAATTCCTACCGATAAAAAGTTCCGCAATTACCCCTCTGGATCGTATTTTTTATCTGTCTTATACACCGTGACATTTTAGTGGTCTTACCAAGGTTGCCCACTCAATGTATCCGACATAATATACCTCTAGGCGTGATTAAAAAATTGTTACCAATTAAGAAAATACGTACTAAAAAAAATGCATTAGAATTATTTGTGTCATACGGTAGAGAACATACGCTACGCTACGCAGTTGAACCCATCAAAATTAAGCAGAACAAAAATGTAAGTGAAATTAGAATTTATATTGATGTCCGTTACCTAGAACAAGTTTATTACATTATGTTATCTTATATTCTCATGTAAGTGGCTCTTTGTCTTTTTGAGAATAAAGTATTTAAACGCAACGCACATACATACCTACCCAGCGCACGAGTCGACTAGAACATTCCATCTCCATTTTCCATGAGAGTCATTGGATACATGAAGAGGGCTGTCGTTGTTAGACGATTAAAATGTCACGGCATATATTATTAATATAAATTTCTTCAGTCCTATTATAAATGATTAAATTTTATCCAATATTATTATATGTAATCAGCAAAATCAAGCCATCTATTTAAAGACTTATATTGTTAAATATGTAATGATAATGCATATTTTAATTATTTTGAATGAATTTATAGTCCGCACGAGTATTTTAAGAGATTATGTGTTGAAAATATTATTGTATTTTATTTTTGGGAAATAAAAGGCTTAAATAATAATAATAATATATTATTATCCTGGACTTTTTCGTGAAATAAACACTTTTTTACACGCTTTATATTAGCTTCACTTGTATGTTTGTATATTTGTATGTTTGTATATTTGTATATTTGTATGTTTGTATATTTGTATGTTTGTTTGTAACCGACTCCTTATAGTGCGATTTTGACCCACTTTAAACGACCAGATTTCATTCAAACTTTGCACACCTGTCAAGGACTGATGACAATGCAATAATTTCATAAATTTGTGCCATTATCCTTGCCAGGGTTACCAGGACAGCAAAAAAACTGTCACAAACTACGCTGACGCACGTCTCAAAATTCGAAATACCCTAAAAAATAGAAAATAAATAATAGTTTAAAAAAACTAAAAAAACACGCTTCCATGGAAAACCAAACTAAAAAGTACAAAATAATGGAAAAAAAAGCGTGGGGTGCCTGATATCAATAAAAAAATACCTTAAAAGCACTCCACGCTTTTTTTTCCATTATTTTGTACTTTTTAGTTTGGTTTTCCATGGAAGCGTGTTTTTTTAGTTTTTTTAAACTATTATTTATTTAAATATTTTTTCCACGAATGTAAACGATGTGTTTACAGGTTCAAATTAAATTAGCTGGAAATGCTTTACCCACGTTTTGGCTTTCGGTATAGAAATATAATGAAAGAAATAAAATTAAAATAAAACATTATTCCAGCTCTGTTCAAAAACTTTAGTGACACTGACAGGGACTGAATAGTTTCTAATTCGTTTATATAAGACTTACTAACCAAATGGATGTTAAAGTTTATGCCGTATTTATGTCGTATGATTCCGAACGTCAAGAATAGCACCATCGCATTTCTTCCTGTGGCTGTCGTAAGAGGCGACTAAGTGACTAGAGAATGGGCAGCAGTGCTTTCTATGTATTTTACCACCATACTGCGATCGCCAACCCGCCTGCCAAGCGTGGCGATTATGGCAAACCCCCCCAAATTGGTGGAGGCCTATGTCCAGCAGTGGTCGTCTTTCAGCTGAAATGATAATATTGAATGATGAACAAATATTCTTGAAACACAGTTACAACAAAAAAGGTGACTCAAAAGACTTGATTTCAAGCCAGTTCCAAATACCAAACATAGATTAAAACGAAACGCGGCGAGGAAACGCGGGAACTCCCCTGTGTGTGCGTGTGTGTCGTGAATGTTGCAGGCACTTTATGAAATTAGAAGTTTCCTAAATATTTCCAATAAGATTTTGTATTATGATAAATTCATTTCCTTTTCTTAGGACTTATTACATGACCAGAGAACTGGCACAATCTGGACCAAAGAATTTGCATTGTTATTCAACGTGGCAATGCTGCCAGTCTTCTGGGAACGTTTCCGAATGACAGCGATGCGGACGAGTACTTTGATGCCTAAAGTATCCTTTTTAACCGACTTCAAAAAAAGGAGGAGGTTATATGTTCGACTGTATGTATTTTATTTTTATTTTTTTATGTATGTTCACCGATTTCTCCGCCAATTGTCAACCGATTTTGAAAATTCTTTTTTTATTCGTAAGGGTATACTCCTGAGGTGGTCCCATATTAATTTTGTGAAGATTTGATGTATACTTTGGGAGATAAACGAAGGAACTCCTCAAAAACAAACAGTACACGTAATGTGATTTGGATATTGTACTAAAAATCAAAAATAATTGCTGGTTCTATCTATCCATCCGTGGTGAACTAATTATAGTCTTCGAAGATACCGCATGGAACTCCTCATCGGTGAACAGTACATATAGGAACTTACAGTGAAAGGTTAGAAGGTTAGGGGATAATTCTTTGAATATTATAGGCACGTTTAGACCGTTACTTGTATTCTTATATTCCGTTGAGCTGATGATGGAAGGTACAACTCCTTATCGATCAGGAGTTAGAAGATATCTTGTCCTAGATAGACATACTCGTTGACATCGAGAATTGATTCCTCAGCAGACACTAGAGTGGGCTCTTACCCACTCTACTGTCTGCTTAATAAAAAAAAAAGCAGCCTTAATCATTTTGGCCTGGCCATTTATTATATTTTTATACACTTTTATATATATTTTTTTTTTTAGTATGCGGTTCTCTATTCGGATGTTTATTTTTTTTTTTTTTTTTTTTATGTATGTTCGGCCATTACTCCGTCATATAAAGACGGATTTACAAAATTCTTTTTTTGTTTGAAAGGAGTTTATTTCGAAATGGTCCCATATAAATTTCATATAGATCTGATGATTAGTTCCAGAGATAGACACTGGAACTCTTTAAAAAATGACAGCAAATCAACCGCGATTTCTGCTATCGCATAAATATGCATTGTTTGTTTGGAATTAGTGCGGGGTGGATACCACAACTAAAAATTTAAAAATAAAAACTATTTTTACAAAAAAAAAACAACCGACTTCCTTAAAAACACTACAAATTGAAAAATAACTTTAATTTCGGAAGTCGGTGGCAAAAAAACCATAAATACAGATCCTAAGACACCGACTTCCGAAATTAAAGTTATTTTTCAATTTGTAGTGTTTTTAAGGAAGTCGGTTGTTTTTTTTTTGTAAAAATAGTTTTTGTTTTTGTATTTATTTGTATAGTAAGTTAGTTAGACTTTTAATTGTCTACGTAGTGTAGTTGTGTTATAATTTGAATGTACCTATCTATACATATAATAATTTATAATGTATATAATAAATAAATAAATTTGAAGTGCCTGTTTGTAATTTCAAATTAGCAGCTTTTCACTAAATGCATATTATGAAAGTATATACGGTACTTACAGAAAAAAATACATTTTTTTTTAAATGTTTGTGTCTGTCTGTCAGTCTGGCTGTTTGATCCAGCTAATCTATGAAACGGCTGGACTAATTTCGATGGTACTCTCATTCGCAGTTAGCTAATGTTATAAAGAGTAACATAGGCTACTTTTTTATCCTAATATCACATCCATTATTACATCCACGCGGGCGAAGCCACGCGCTCAGTTAGTATGAAATAAACTAACAATTATTTCATTGCAAATTCCGAGATAACCGGCAGGATTACTTGTAATTGGTACAAAGTTGTGTATAGTTGCTCCGTTATAATGCGACTTAGTGTTTATATTATAGAGAACTAGCTTTTGCCGACGACTTCGTCTGTCGTCCGTAAATGTCGGTTATCGCGGACGCAGACGAAGTCGCGGATTAAAAAGTAAGTAACCTTTGTCTTTTCTTGGGGTTCAAACTTACCCCGTACCAAATTTCATCAAAATTGGTTCAGTGGTTTAGTCGTGAAAGTGTAACAGGCAGTCCGTTACTTTCGCATTTATAATATTAAGTGGAAAAGTATGGATAATATAGAGATAATATAGATAGAAAAATTTAAACGTGGTGGCTATGCTATAGGTAGGTATTTCTTAGAATGTCTTACTTTGGTATTGACTGCAACAATCGCGATGAATCATAGCTATACCTACCGGTGTTAGGGAAATACAAATATGTATACCTATACATTGTATATTTAGGCAACGGGAACCACGTTATCGTCCTCATAACAATTTCGGTGTTGTGAATTGGCGGTGCGCTGTCCCGATAGCAGTTAAACAAAGGAGTTATTATTCTGTAAGTATGTTAAATTATATTATTACTAGCTGCGTCCCTGACTTCGTTCGTTCGATTTATTTTTTTAGCGCGGAACCCCTAATTTTTTAACCGACTTCAAAAAAAGGAGGAGGTTATATGTTCGACTGTATGTATTTTTTTTATTTTTTTTTAATGTATGTTCACCGATTTCTCCGCCAATTGTCAACCGATTTTGAAAATTCTTTTTTTATTCGTAAGGGTATACTCCTGAGGTGGTCCCATATTAATTTTGTGAAGATTTGATGTATACTTTGGGAGATAAACGAAGGAACTCCTCAAAAACAAACAGTACACGTAATGTGATTTGGATATTGTACTATAGATCAAAAATAATTGCTGGTTCTATCTATCCATCCGTGGTGAACTAATTATAGTCTTCGAAGATACCGCATGGAACTCCTCATCGGTGAACAGTACATATAGGAACTTACAGTGAAAGGTTAGAAGGTTAGGGGATAATTCTTTGAATATTATAGGCACGTTTAGACCGTTACTTGTATTCTTATATTCCGTTGAGCTGATGATGGAAGGTACAACTCCTTATCGATCAGGATTTAGAAGATATCTTGTCCTAGATAGACATACTCGTTGACATCGAGAATTGATTCCTCAGCAGACACTAGAGTGGGCTGTTACCCACTCTACTGACTGCTTAATAAAAAAAAAGCAGCCTTAATCATTTTGGCCTGGCCATTTATTATATTTTTATACAAATTTACAATTGCCTTAATCGTTGCATTTCACGCAATGCTCTTTCGTCATGCGGTTTCTTGAGCAATTTGTTTGGCTCTAAGTCGCAAAGAGCAATACCATCCAGAGTCTTTACACGACTTAGCGCAACATAAACTTGGCCTTTAGCAAAAATTTTCTTGCCTAAGTTAATCACGGCTTTGTTTAGGGTGGTGCCCTGAAGTTTATGCACCGTTACCGCCCAACTAAGGATCAGCGGCAGCATCCTCCGTTCAACATCCCCATAACCTTTTGTTGTCTGATATGTTGTTGAAACAGGCGCTATGGCAACTAACCCCTCAGTGTCTTTCACTTTTTAACCGACTTCAAAAAGGAGGAGGTTATCAATTCGGATGTTTATATGTTTTTTTTTTTTTTTTTTATGTATGTTCGGCCATAACTCCGTCATATATAGACGGATTTGCAAAATTCTTTTTTTGTTCGAAAGGGGTGTATTCCGAAATGGTCCCATAAAATTTTCATATAGATCTGATGATGAGTTCGGGAGACAGACACCGGAACTCTTTAAAAAATGACAGGAAATCAACCGCGATTTCTGCTATCGCATAAATATGCATTGTTTGTTTGGAATTAGTGCAGGGTGAATACCGCAACTAAAAATTTAAAAATAAAAACTTTTTTGCAAAAAAAAAACAACCGACTTCCTTAAAAACACTACAAAGTGAAAAATAACTTTAATTTTGGAAGTCGGTGGCAAAAATACCATAAATACAGATCCTAAGACACCGACTTCCGAAATTAAAGTTATTTTTCACTTTGTAGTGTTTTTAAGGAAGTCGGTTGTTTTTTTTTTTATTCTATGAAATAAAAGTAGTCTAACTTACTCAAAATAACATAGGTAGCTGTGAGTGAAAGTCAATAAATAAAATAGAAGTGTTTGTTTGTAATTTCAAATTAAAAGCCTTTAACTAAATGCATATGAAACTATATACGGTACTGCTACCATTTTTTTTTAAATCAATTTTTTTTTGTGTGTTTGTTTGTTCCGGCTAATCTCTGTAACGGCTGGGCCGATTTCGACGGGACTTTCACTGGCAGATAGCTGATGTTATAAGGAGTAACATTGGCTGAAACTTTTTGTCTGAGTAGTACGATCTTGTGCGATCATTTCCGAACACCACGCCGACCAAGCCGCGGACACAGTTAGTTAAAAACGAATGTTTGAATCCAGTACCGAAAACATGCCGACCGTTCCCAAATAGATCCGAGCACGTGTGACGTCACTATGACTCATCGTCGCCCACATACCGATACAGTATTGTTACCACGGAGCATTGTTACTTTTACTGGTTAAAACGTGGAACAATTTTTAGGGTTCCGTTGCCAAATGGCAAAAAACGGAACCCTTATAGATTCGTCATGTCTGTCTGTCTGTCTGTCTGTCTGTCTGTCCGAGTATGTCACAGCCATTTTTTTCCGAAACTATAAGAGAGATGTATTCTGTAAACCGCATTAAGATTTTCACACAAAAATAGAAAAAAAACAATAATATTTGGGGTTCCCCATACATAGAACTGAAACTCAAAAATTTTTTTTTCATCAAACCCATACGTGTGGGGTATCTATGGATAGGTCTTCAAAAATGATATTGAGGTTTCTAATATCATTTTTTTCTAAACTGAATAGTTTGCGCGAGAGACACTTCCTCCGTAACTTCTAAAATAAGGGAATGATAAAACTAAAAAAAATATATGAAATCAAAATCAAAAAATCAAAATCAAAAGTCATTTATTCAAACTAGGCTGAGAGTCAGCACTTTTTGAACGTCAAAGTTACATGAGACAGTCCCCCCAAAACGCCCGCCCTTCGACAATTCCATGATGTACATTACCATGTAAACTTCCACCGAAAATTGGTTTGAACGAGATCTAGTAAGTAGTTTTTTTTTTAATACGTCATAGACCGTAAACCACAATTTACCTTTCATTCAGTCAACTCAAATTTAAAAAAAAAAACCATTTAATTTCATAAACATAAACCTTATGCATAAACCGTGAATTCCTGCAGGTTTGTACGGAACCCTCGGTGTGCGAGTCCGACTCGCACTTGGCCAGTTTTTTTGCGCAAAGGATTTTCAGCTCTCGCCATTGAACCGAACATTGAGAATCCAACGGAGTGTAGCGCGACTTATTGTGAGTCACACGTGTTTAATAAACTCTTGCCTCAGAACCTCTGTACAATGTAACATCGATTTTAAGAAATATCTTTTATGCTTTTATTGGGACTTTAATTGGCACCAGTATAATTATATCCCTAAAGATATAACATGGTGGCCCATGAGGGGAACAACAATAAATAAAAGTAATCCACGAAAATATAAATAAAATAGTTAAAAAAAACTAAAAAAACACGCTTCCATTGAAAACCAAACTAGTTTGGTTTTCAATGGAAACGAGTTTTTTAGTCTTTTTAAACTATTATTTATTTTCTATTTTTAGGGTGTTTTGAATTTTGAGACGTATGTCAGCGTAGTTTGTGACATATGTCAGCGTAGTTTGTGTCGTATGTCAGCGTAGTTTGTGACGTGTGACAGCGTAGTTTTCGAAGACAGTTTTTTTTGCTGTCCTGGTAACCCTGGCAAGGATAATGGCACAAATTAGTTTGTGACGTATGTCAGCGTAGTTAATAGGTAATAGGTAATAGGTAGAACGGGCTGGTGTCCGCAACTCCACGTCTGAGCGCGTATTTTGCGTACGGGTGGGAAATCGGTCATTCGATCCACCCCAGCTCCTCGAGGAAGGCCAGCAACGCTTTGACGTTGCTGACTATCTCGCGTAGGGTACCTGGGTTACCGAAGTACTTGGCCCTGTATGTGGCGATCGCCGGGCAGTTTAGAAGCACGTGCGCTGCTGTCTCGTCGTCCTCAATGCAGGCCCTGCACAGCGGACTGTCTGTAACTCCTATGACAAATAGATGTTTATTAAACGACCCATGGCCAGTTATTGCTGCTGTAACCATACGCAGCTGTCGTTTGTCTAGCCGGAGGACCTGTTTTGTGAGGCGAGCATCGATGGCAGGAAGCGCCTCCTTGGCCTGCCTGCACTCACTTTGGTCCACCCATAGCTTAAAGTGTAGATCCCTGGTACGTTTCCTTACCAGAGAGCGTAGGAACCCAAAGGGGAGCGGCACGATGGGTTCTGGTCCCACCGGTGTCATGCTCGACCCCCTTCTGGCAAGTTCATCGGCGGCATCGTTACCTAGCGAACCGCTGTGTCCTTTTATCCACTGAATGGTTATATTATTGAGGCTACCCACCTGGTTGAGGCGCTGGTGGCACTCGTATATTAGCCCAGAGTCAATCGAGTGACTGTCCAGCGCTTGCAGAACAGCCATACTATCTGAAAGTATGCGGATCGAGTGGTCTTTAACCGCCCTGGCCATAATGGCTGAAGCGGCAAGAGTGATCCCAATGCATTCCGCCTGGAACACTGTGTTGTGGGCTCCCAACGGTGTGGCTATATGTATGTTGAAGTCCTGCGAGAAGACTCCAGCACCTGTGCCACTGTCTGTTTTTGATCCGTCCGTGAAGATGCGCAGCTCAGTGGGGCGCAGACCCTCACACCGGCGATCTTCGTGAAGCTGGATTCTGTATTTTTTATCAAAAATAAATTGTTTGGGTACCCGGTCATTTATAGCCTTAGTGATGGGGAACTCATTGTTGAGTTCCTTAAGCAGCGCGGTGTGTTGTGTGTCTCTCTTTCTCCAGAGGTTAGTTGCGTCCAGACGCGCTGCCGCCAATGTGGCTTCCTGCTGTATGAACAGGTGGAGCGGTGGTAGTCCCAGCATGGCGTCCATGGCTGCAGTCGGAGTCGTCCTCATGCAGCCCGTGATCGCCATGCAGGCTAGTCTTTGCATGCGTTGCAGTTTGTTGCAGGCTGTAATAAGCTTGGTGCGGGGCCACCAGACCACGGCCCCGTAGGTGATCATGGGTCGGATCACTGCGGTGTACAGCCAAAGTATGATTTTGGGGGATAGGCCCCACTTCTTACCTATCATTTTCCTGCATTGCCAGAATGTGATGCAGGCCCTGTTTAGTTTGCTGTCTAAATGACTACTCCAGTTTAGCTTACTGTCAAGAATGACCCCGAGGTACTTGACTTCGTTGGCCAGCTGAAGTTCTGTATTGAACAATTTCGGTAGGCAGAAGGGACCTAAAGCTCGTTTATGGGTGAACATGACTAGCTCAGTTTTAGTGGGGTTCACTGAGAGGTCATATTCTCTGCACCATCTCTCTACGATACGTAGTGCTTGTTGGGTGAGGTTGAAGATCGTGCTCGTCACCTTCCCTGAGACAAGGATGGCGAGGTCGTCCGCATAACCTATTGTGTAGTAGTGACTGGCATTGAGTCTGGCGATTAACTCGTTAATCACCAAATTCCATAGGAGGGGTGACAGCACCCCTCCCTGGGGGCAGCCTCTGGCAATCATGGCCAGTTGCTGCTCATCCTCTAGGCGAACCACGCGCTTGCTTAGCATGTTTGTGATCCAGTCTATGAGTACCTGTTCAACTCCATGTCTGGAGAGGGCGCTGCTGATGCTGGAGAAATTTGTTTTGTCGAAAGCTCCTTCGATGTCTATGAAGGTACCCAGGCAGGTCCCTTTCTGATGTATCGCTTCCTCTATCTGGCTAACTACCAGATGAAGTGCCGATTCGGTGGACTTACCCGAGCTGTATGCGTGTTGGTTACCGTGCAACGGTAGGGTTTTCAGAGCGCCGTCCCTCAACTCCCTGTCGCACAGCCTTTCCAGGGTCTTTAGCAGAAAAGAGGTCAGGCTGATTGGTCTGTGGGATTTGGCGTTTGTGTAGTCGCCCTTACCTGGTTTAGGGATGAATATTACTTTCACTTCCCTCCATCCTTTGGGAACGTATCTAAATGCTAGACACGCTCTCATCAAAGGCACCAGTCTTGTTGCGATGAGGGTTCCACCCCACTGTAGTAGGGCGGGGAACACCCCATCCGGACCGGCGACCTTAAACGGATGGAAGCTCCGGATGGCCCATTGGAGTTTCTCCAACGTGATCACCTTGCTAGCATAAAACCAGTCATTATCTGATGGTGTTTGAGTTTCATCTTGCCAGTCGATAACATGCGAGAAAATACATCCAGGGAAGTGTGTTTCGATAAGGACGCGTCTCGTTTCTTCTGGCGAGGATGTGAGTGTATTGTCTGGTTTGCGGAGGGTAGTAGGCCCAGGTGTAGTTTGTTGTGCCAGTACTTTCCTTACCCTGTTTGCTTCCTGGCAGGACTCAATGCTACCCGTGTATTTGCGCCATCCCGAGGTGCTCCTGAACCTGATGCATTTTTTGTAGCAGGATTTGGCTGCGTAGTACTTATCCCAGTCCTCATCCGCACATGTATTCATGGCTCTGTTCAAAGCTTTTCTTACCTTCCCGCGTTTACGCTCCAGATCAGCACCCCACCAGGGTTGCTTGCCTGGTGTACTACGAGGTGTCGTCTCTGGGCAGGCAGTTCGGTAGCTGTCTAACATTGATTTAGTGAGGTATGCTACTTGTACCTCAATCTGTGTAGTGTCCGCAAATGACGTCGGATCGCTTGATGTCGCAAGTTCGGATACAAGGCTGCGTGTGTAGGTACCACGATCTGTGTTGCGCGGTTTGCGGCGCGGAGCTGCTGGCGGGACAGAGGCCTGGATGTCGAAGCGGATCCATCTGTGGTCGGAGCAGGAAGCCTCCCTAGAGACCTGCCAACCAGTGGTAATTTCCGCCGCGGCCTCTGTTGCCAGAGTGAGATCTATGATTGTGCGGCTTCGTCTGGTTACGAATGTCGGTTCGGAGCCAGTGTTTAGTAGGGATAGGTTAGTCGAGAATAAGTAATCAACCAAGGCCTTACCCCTTTCGTTTTGCGTGTCCATACCCCACAGCTGGTGATGAGCATTGGCATCGGCGCCGATGATGACCTCAAGCCCGGATCTCTCGCAATAGCTCACGAGGCGGGCGAGGTCATGCGGGGGCGGCGCCTCCGCTTCAGGCATGTAGGCCGAAGCGAAGACGATTGTCATCTCCATGGCGCCGTCACGCTGTATAAGCAGCTTTACTGCAGAGGTATCTCTGCAACAGAATTCAGTTAGAAGCTGTGTTTTAAGGTTACCTGTGACATAGATACACGACCTGGGTTGGTCATGATCAGTAGTGACCAGGAGCTTACCGCCAAGATTGGAGAGTCCTTGTATGCGGCCCGCTCTGATCCACGGCTCCTGGATCAGGGCGATGGCCGTGTGTTGAACCTCCAACCACTTCCGGAGCTGAGCCGTTGCGGTCTGACTGTGGTGGAGGTTTGCCTGGAGGATTTTACATTTTGACGAAGAGGACGCCATTGCTGGTCGGTTCCTCCTCGTCCTCCAGATTGAGCCCGGCAAACAGGCCGCCCTCGTCGAAGCCATCCTCCTCCTGGCGCGAAGCCGGGGACAGGGTTATGTCGTCCAACTCCGCGCCCGAAGAAGGGGCAGCGTCCAGGGCGGCAGCCGATTCCGCTACAGCGGGTTCGGCCACGGTTGCTACCGGGTTGCTTGCAGGGGGAGTCGACTCACCCGCTGGTGTCTCTGGCTGCTGCGCCAGAGTCTCTGCTATGGTGCCCGTGGCGGGGTCCCATCCCTGGGGGACGTCGGTGAACCTGCCGTTCCTACCCTGGAACTGCAGGTACACCTTCCCCGCCCCCAAAGATAGACGGCGCCCCGCGCCCATCAGGGTCGGTATTTGGTCCACCGGGACACCGACCACCACGAACCATGCTGAGGCCTGTTTGTCGGCATGCAGCAGCAACCAGCGCTTGATGTCGACCCATGGGTTCTGGTAGCTGAGAGCACGGCCTATATTGGTCGGCTCTCCGAGAACCCCCTGCTCGTCTGGGATCACGATCCCACAACGTGCCCGTTTTAGGATCTCCGACTGACTCTTGACTACTAACGTTAAGTCAGTAGGGAGAGTCATGTCGGAGACTGTTTTCCTTAGCCAGGCTAGGGTGTGGTCGTTTTCGCACCACAGTTTAAGGACACCACCGGCGAACACCGGCTTTGCGTTGAAAGTCGGCGCCGTGGTGTCCTGTTTGGGGGAGCAGGCCTCGAGTAAGATCTGCTTCTGGATTGCAGCGAGCACCTGGTCCGATACGTCCTTGCTGATGACCCCCGTGCGGTCACAAGTGACCGCGACGTCGAGGGTAGCACTGGCAGCTTGGGCGTAGCTTCTTTTAGCAACCCGTTTGGATTGATCAAGACGCGGCCGCTTATGCTCTCCACGAGGTGTGATGGTCTCGTTGAGAGCTCGCTTGGCCGCGGCCTGATCCTTCCCTCCGGGTTGCTGTGTCTTTGCCGGATTACTGGACGACGGTCGGCTGGTCGCGGGACGGTTCAGGCCGGCCTCTGCCTGCGACCGTTTTCCAGCGGCAAAGTTTAGCTGCCCGCTACTCGGTTTGACCGAACTAGCGGCAGTGGCCTGGTTGTTTAGAGGCCCTTTACCTTGCCTCCTGCGAGCCTGGCGGCGCTCCTTACGTGTCATACGCTGTGCTGTGGCAGCAGGAGCGCATGAGGGGTTTGTGCAAGGGCAACGGGCTTGTTGAATATTTTTACCCTTGCCCTTGCCCCGCTTCTGTGCAACCTTCCAGACGCGAGAGATCGCGTCCTCGTGGCTGTCTGCCGTGGTGGTGTCCTCCTTATGGGAGGAGGCTTGAGGAGCCGCAGAGGTGGGAGGGTGTTTCACATTGCCAGCAATATTTGGCACCGGTGTTAGTGTGGGGTGGGTCGGACCGGCAGCGATGTTAGTCTTCGCTGTGGTCCTCCCCTGGTTTATGAAAGGGGCGGTACTGGTCCCAGTCAGCGCCGACGCCCTTTGTTTCTTTTGGGACTTGTTTTGTTTGGTCTTGCCTGTAGCTTTCGCCACAGCCAGACCAGCGCCCGCGCTGGTACCCGCGGCGTTAGCTGCAGGGTGTCCAGGGGCAAGAGAAGTGCAGGCACCTCTCTTGGGAGCATCATCGGCTTTCGCCTCCGCTCCGGGTTGGTTGGTTTTAACGGGGTGTAATTCATCCATGTTAAATGTTGTAAAAGGATTCATCTCTCTGGCTCCCACCCTCCATGGAGCCCGCAACTGGGAACGTCTCGCTATGAAAAAGCTCGAACGTTAGGATTACCAGAGAGATATAGGGGCGCAAGGCTGGTTTACAGTGCGACATCGGGTGCTCGATCAGGTTGGCCCCCAACGAGCTGAACAACCCTCACTTACACCGTCAGCATGACCTTTACCTACCGCTTCGGTCATCCGGGGACAACCTCCGCGGACCTCACGCACCTCGCCTGTGGCCCTCTGACGGGACACTGTGGCCATTTCCCTACCCCTGGCTAGTGGGTAGGGCCACCGTTTCGCTTGAAATCCAGACCAAAGGGGGCGTGTTGCCTCACGGACACATAACAACCAGCGCCGTTCGGCTCAACCCCCCAGGACTCCTTCATCCCCGCTCACGGCGCTCAACTGCGCAGGTCCTAGCGCAGGTGACTGTTTCCTCCTAACTCGCCATCAGCTGCTTTTAGTGACAGTCGAGCCCGCCACCACCCAGTCACAGGGTGGTCACGTTCCGGAGTGGAAGTTGGGCAGGTGGGAGTTGTAGGAAGTGAGGATTTGGGTGGGATAGCGTGAGGAGGGGTTGTGGGATTTGGGGCGGGGAGGTAGTTTGGAACAGGAAATGGGGGGGGTTATGCGGGAGTGGGGAGGGGAGATAGGTGAGATAAAGTCGCCTGGCGGTTTCAGTTACGTCTATTTCATAAGGAATTAGACCAAGAACGGGGTGGCAACCTCGTGAAGGTGTATCCGCCAGACTTGCCTTGAGGATCTACACGACTTCAGCGCTCTCCCTCAAGACCCCGCCACCCTGCCGCCTCTGAGGGAGGCGGCAGAGTAGGCCTGCATCTATACTACCAAGCAAAGCCAAGCCAAGCATGTCGTTGTGCAACCGCAAAAGCATAAATTCAGACCCCCCCCTTGGCATATGTCAGCGTAGTTTGTGTCGTATGTCAGCGTAGTTTGTGACGTGTGTCAGCGTAGTTTTCAAAGACAGTATTTTTTGCTATCCTGGTAACCCTGGCAAGGATAATGGCACAAATTAGTTTGTGACGTATGTCAGCGTAGTTTTCAAAGACAGTTTTTTTGCTGTCCTGGTAACCCTGGCAAGGATAATGGCACAAATTTATGAAATTATTGCATTGTCATCGGTCCTTGACAGGTGTGCAAAGTTTGAATGAAATCTGTTCTGTTAAAGTGGGTCAAAATCGCGCTATAAGGAGTCGGTAAAAAACTCGTTTCCATTGAAAACCAAACTAGTTTGGTTTTCAATGGAAACGAGTTTTTTAGTCTTTTTAAACTATTATTTATTTTCTATTTTTAGGGTGTTTTGAATTTTGAGACGTATGTCAGCGTAGTTTGTGACATATGTCAGCGTAGTTTGTGTCGTATGTCAGCGTAGTTTGTGACGTGTGACAGCGTAGTTTTCGAAGACAGTTTTTTTTGCTGTCCTGGTAACCCTGGCAAGGATAATGGCACAAATTTGTTTGTGACGTATGTCAGCGTAGTTTTCAAAGACAGTATTTTTTGCTATCCTGGTAACCCTGGCAAGGATAATGGCACAAATTAGTTTGTGACGTATGTCAGCGTAGTTTTCAAAGACAGTTTTTTTGCTGTCCTGGTAACCCTGGCAAGGATAATGGCACAAATTTATGAAATTATTGCATTGTCATCGGTCCTTGACAGGTGTGCAAAGTTTGAATGAAATCTGTTCTGTTAAAGTGGGTCAAAATCGCGCTATAAGGAGTCGGTCACAAACGAACATACAAACATACAAGTGAAGCTAATATAAAGCGTGTAAAAACTACGGACTTCTTCAACCGAGCCGCCCATGGGCCACTATGTAATATCTTTAGGGATAAACTAGTGCCAATTAAAGTCCCAATCAAAGCAAATTACAATATATTTCTTAAAATCGATGTTACATACATGTACAGAGGTTCAGAGGCAAGTCAAAATGACAGTTGGTTTAACTAAATACATAGGCAAAGCGCCTGAGCAAATTAGACTAGCAACGGATATGCTATGAGCTAAGAATTGCTTATTTAGATTGCAAGGAAGACAATAATTTAATTCAAATTCATATTCAAATTCAAAATATTTATTTCAGAAATAAATCCATATAATGTTAGTAATAAAAAACAAGTTACTCTAATGTTAGTATTAAATCAAGAAAGAAAATAAAAATAAAATAAACGAATGAACCATTGAACTGATCGTTCAATGGTTCATTAGTTCATTTTCCTAAATGGGTATGAACTGAGGGGAGAGTCCCACCACCGGTCTGCGAACACATTCGGGATGCCATTGGAGGAGGACCGCAAGCGCTCAACCATGGAAGCGCAGCGCCTCCGCATGATGATACATTTTGTGTTCCATTTTCAACCGACTTCAAAAACTTGAAGGAGCACATGTAAAAGAAACCTTTATGGCTGTAATTTGTAATGTGAATGTGTTTCCTTTGTTGGAGATCCTAAATAAATAAATAAAATAAAAGGAGGAGGTTCTCAATTCGACTATATTTTTTATGTTTGTTACCTCAGAACTTTTGACTGGGTGAACCGATTTTGATGATTCTTTTTTTATTTGAAAACTGGTGCTTTCCGTGTGGTCCCATTTTATATGGTTTATATTGTTTATATGGTTTATTTAATATGGTTCTATTCTGACAATCGGATCCATGTGAAAACCATATAAGTCTTAAATTTGTATTAAGTATGTGCGCGACAAATGGACGATTAACGCGATTAGATTAGTGCGGGGTACACCATAACTAAAAAGTTAAAAATAAAAACTTAAAAACGAACAAAAACTGAATTCCTTTAAAAAACACCACAAAATGAAAAATAACTTTAATTTCGGAAGTTGGTGGCAAAAAAACTTTAAATACACCGACCTAAGACACCGACTTTCGAAATTAAAGTTATTTTTCACTTTGTAGTGTTTTTTTAAGGAAGTCTGCTGTTATTTTTTTTAAAGTTTTCAACTCTCGGCGCTAAGAAATGCGTAGAAAATTCCTATCCAGATACGATTCCGCCGTGATTTTGTTACGTTCGTGAGCACGTGGGTTAAATGTTATCGTGTTTACTTCGTACTAGGGGATCGTTCAACAATTACGTGATCATTTTTGGCCGTTTTTTTAACCCCCCCCCCCCCTATGTGATCACAGCGTAATCTTTTGTTTTAACCCCCCCCCCCCCTCACCTTGATTACGTAATCTTCGTCCGTGCTTAATGTTTGCTGTTTTATTAGCACTGACACGTATGATGCTTGGAAAAGTCGATAAAATATGCCGAAAAAGTATAAAAATACTGAATCTGGTCACACTGTTCCACAGTTTGTCTATAGCAGGGGAAATCCCGTTCCATCTATCTAATAGTTAGTGTAACCAGTATAGACTTCAAAATTGGACGTAAATATTTAGTTATATAAATGATGACGTAATCATGGATTATCTCCCCCCCCCCCCCCAAATAATCCAGATGTATATACAAGCACCCGCCCCCCCCCCCCCTTCGGTGATCACGTAATTGTTGAATGATCCCTAGTATACAGGATAAGGTTTTATCCAGTGCGCAACCTGTAACCATGAATTTAGCATATCATTCTACACCCCCCAGTGTAGAAAATTTTGATCGGGTATACAAAAAAAAAAAAAAACAGCTGTTCCAGAAATTTTGACCCTGTAGGTATCGTATTTTTCTATGAAACAGCAGATTTTTTTTTTGTAAAACCGACGAAAACTTTCTGCGCAAGGGGGTCTAGAATGTTATGCTATTATAGAATAAGTTATATTAAAAGATAATCAATAGGTCCTCATCTCTACCTACTGTATTTTCTTTTGCTGTGCCCGACAGGGTCCATGATTGTTACTAAATAAAATGTTTTACCAACTAAGCATATACATTGTGGAATGCAATAAAGTATTGAGTATTGAGTATTAATTCATGGTTACAATTTATGCACTGGTTAAAAACTTATCCTATATACGAATACGTACTAAAACAGTTCACGAAAGTAAGAAAAAATTGTGAGCAATTAGTAAGATTTTGCTAAAATAACATAAGGGAACGTGCATACCTACTACGTGACATATTTTTTAAGATTTTTCGACCCCTCTCTCCCTTCGGTGACACATTGTAAGTTGCAAGATGTTGTTCCGTAGTATTGGCATAAAGTGAAACAAATAAAAATAATTTGGCCATATTCAAATATAGTTCGAAAAAGTGCGAGATTTTTCTCTTCGAAATCGATTACATCACAAAAATCTAAGCCACATCACCTCTCCTGTGACCGTAGTAGGTACTTTAAAAACCTCCCTCCCCTCCTAAACGGTCACGTAGTATGGGTACGTTTCCTAAGCTAACGTAACTTTGTTCTTATTTCATCATCAGCAGCCTATACCGTTCCCACTGCTGGGACACAGGCCTCCTCTCGGTGACAGGGAGCGGGCCATAATCCACCACGCGGGCCAAGTGCGGGTTGGTAGATGTCACATATCTTCGAATTTTTGGGTCTACGACATGTCGGTTTCCTCACGATGTTTTCCTTCACCGTTTTGAGAGCAGTGGTGATGAAATAATTTACACAAAGTAAAGCGCCTGCTTGGATTCGAACACATGACCCGTTAGTCACGGTCGTTACATACCACTTGGTCACCACTGATCTACTTTACTGGTCTGCACTGTTCTTATTTATCTACTAGTAAGTATAACTTTCCTAATGAGAAAAGGTTACTAATTTGTTTCTATTCATATTTTTCATGAGGAATAAATAAAATAAATAAATAAATATCTTAGGACAACCAACACACCGTTATCTGATCCCAAACTAGGCAGAGCCTGTACTATGGCAACCAGACAACTGATAATCATACTTATATATTTATAAATACATACATATTATAGATAAATTACACCCAGACACAGAACAAATGATCATGCTCATCACACAAAGATTTGCCTGGGTGGGAATCGAACCCACGACCTCAGTCTCAGCAGTCAGGGTCACTAACCACTAGACTAACAGGCCAGTCAGAATGTTACACTAGTCTATAATAAAAGAACATTGTTACGTAAGCTTAACTTATTTAAGCATTTATCGTTAAAGTTGGAATTTCAATATTGTATTCAGTAACTAGACAGTTCAAAGAAAAATAATGTTACAAACACTAAAAATAATAGTCTTAGGGCCTTATCACACTAGCGGTTCACGAGCGTCTTCAAAGCGGAGCGAGTGCGCCGCGAATACGTCGCGGACGCGCAACGAGATCGCCGCGGATAGAACCGCTACTGAGTGTATTGTAAGTCAAAAACTCGCCGCGAACAGGCGTCGAAAACGCTGCGTAATCGCCACGTGTGCGCGGCGGCTTCGCTGTGCAGTCGCGACGTCATCGCGACGTATTAGCTGTGCACCCGCTCCGCTCTGAAGACGCTCGTAAACCGCTAGTGTGATAAGGCCCTTAGGGTAGTGAACGATTTTACATAAAGAACGAATGACAAAAATTGTTTAATTTAAGTAAATAAAACTTTAAAATTAGCTTGAAACATTTGGAATATAAAAATAATTTATAATTATTAATAAAGTAATTTTTACATATGAGGAAGTCTGAAAGTAGCATCGATAACTAAAAAGGTATGTGGGAATGGGTTGTCATGGCATAGTAACGCGATATGGGGAAATGAGGAAAATATCGTGAGGAAAGTATTGAGTATGAATGTCGATGGTAGAGTAGAAGGAGACTAAAGTAACGATGGATGGACTGTGTGAATTATGACAAGAGATAACGACTTATAAAGAAATGTGGAAGAAAATACATTTTGGGTCGACCACAAATAAATTGGGCAGGTGAATGATGATCTATTTAAATGTAATCTTTAATACTTTTTTTCCATTTGTACAATAATTTATTGATTAATAAAAATAATAAATTAACTTAATCAAAACTATACACAAACTAAAATAAAGCGTCGAAAAATTCATCCTCATCGCTGTCGACCGGCAATGTACCCAAGAGACTGGCGGCATTACTACGCTGTATAGCTGCTTAGCCACTGGCCAAAATAAAAACCAGCCCTTGGGTCACGAGAAGTGTTAACCAGCCGTTTTGATATTTCATTAAAGAGGATGAACACTCTGACCCCACGGCCCGAGGGTTTCAACCCCAAACGGCTCGAAAATATACCAATAAGGTTGCTATACTTTCGCCGCTTGAGGTTTTCCGCAGTCGCAGAGGCAGCGCTAGCGCAGCAAACCGAGCTAGGAAGATGGGATGGCGCAAGAGTATCGACACACGTTGCATCCCACACTAAAGGCCTACCCACCTTCCAAGAAAATAAAGACATACCGTCCGGTCTCTTGCCATCGTCGCGTGCTAAGCCATTGAGTTCTACTAATACAGCTAGATCGCCGACCAGTCTAACCGGATGCAGCTGAGTACCAGTATTTTACATGGAGCGACTGCCTATCTGACCTCCACAACCCAGTTACTGGGTAATACGACACCCGTTTGTAAGACTGGTTGTCAGACTTTCGGGCTTCTGACGACCCGTAACGACTGTCAGATCTACGAAAGACAGCCGGGACCAACGGCGTTGATTTCTGAGGCATGGAAGGGTCTTAGTACGTAAAGTAGGTCACCCATCCACGGACCAACCGCGGCAAGCGTAGCTTAACCTGAACGATCGACCCGTGCGGCTATTGTAACTTAGTCACAAGCCCCTCAAGCCCCTTTTATTTTTTTGGATGGGAAATCATCAAATGACCCGCTCTGGGCGGAGCGGGAGGGCGTGTCAGACTTTTACTGACTAAAACCCACCCGTGTTCCTTCAGTTGCCCATGTGCCAGGGTCACGGTATCTCTTTCGACCAATCTCGCGACCCTGGCAGGCATCGGTCCTAGCAGACGCCTTCAGTGTTGCTGCCATCTTTTTGAGGCGCGCGTGGAACACTACCCGCCACCGACCCGAGCCTGGTCCTTACCGGGTGGCGAGCTACCCATTGCTCGCCACCCGCAAGCTCGCGCCTGCGGTTGCCAGGAGTCCGCTATTGACTCCCGACGCCCGGGGCGTCTCCTCCTGTGCCGGCTAGGGACGTGAGCGCGCAGAGACTGCCACTCCCTCACGCGCCCCGCCTCCTCCTTCGCGAGCATTACTGCTTCGCAGAAGGAGGTGACGGTTTCCCATGCCCTCTCGCTCCGTACCATGGTTCGCACCAGGGCCGGACGCGAGAGGTCACCGCCACCGATCGCCTCCACGAGGACACGGCGCCCTCAAGCCCCTCAAATAGTACACCCACATATTGTGATTTATTGTTGTACAAATCAATACGTGACCAAATTACACAGAAGCTCTATTTTAGTGTTGGGTAGCCCATTTATCGAGGAAAGCTATATAACATCACGCTATGACCAATAGGAGCGGAGCAGCAATAAAAAATGTTGCAAAATCAGGAAAAATGAATTCATTTCAGAGCTTCCATTGCGTGCGCACGGGCGGAGGGTCAGGGTAGCAAAAAAATTAACGCGAAGTCGCGGGCTGAAGCTAATTCTCGTAATAAAAAATTTTCAATCAGATGTCAAAAACTTGTCGGAACATACTCACGCCTTTCTCCTATGGGGGTACGCAGAAACTACTAAACGTCACCTGCTACGATCCTCACATACTCCTTTTGCCTCGTTTAAGTTCATACATCTGGTCATACACGCAAACCGGTTACCAGTACTACGCACCTGACCCTTCTGAAGAACATCACCAATAAGGTCACTATATGTTCTCCTAGGGCGTCCCCTTCCGGCGTGACCAGTCACATCTGCCTTGTAAATAACTTTTGCTAGCCGCCCTTCGTTCATCCTCGCAACATGACCAAACCATCTAAACATACTCTTTTAAATTTTTGTCACTACATCTTCTTTTCAACCACACCGTTGTCTTATCACATCATTCCTCAGTGTATCAACTTATCTTGTATAGAAACTTGGGTATTTTGACAGATTTCTCATAATTTAAAATGTTCAAAATCTAGTCGCAGTCTCATATCGGCGACAACTAAATGTCGTTGATTGCCGCCGAGATCAAAGTTATCGAAAACTTACGAAAACTCGAGGTATTTTTGACAGTCAAACTGTCAAAAATACCTCGAGTTTTCGACTAAGAACAGACTATGATCGTTCTTAAAGTTACGAGAAATGCCCCTGAGACTCTGAATATCCTTAAAATTAATAGAATTGCACCTCAGATATCATCCTACTAGCTTCTGCCCGCGGTTTCGCCCGCGTGGATGTCGAAAAATATCCCACAGGAGCTTACTACCGGGATTAAAAGTACCGTATGTGTTAATCCAGGTAAACAATGTCTTATCGCACTGGTTGCTTTGTCTTATCCGACCAAGAGATTAAAAAGTTTCACATAAAATTCAACCCCCCATTTGACCCTCTTAGGGATGGAATTTTAAAACATCCTTTCTTAGTGGATACCTACTCTTCACAAAGAACACACCCTCCTAATTTTATGTCTCTAGGACCAGCGGTTTAAGCTGTGCGTTAATATATCGGTCAGTCACTCAGGACTTTGAATTTCATATACAGGATCAGTTTTTATCCAGTGCGCAAACTGTAACCATGAATTTAGCATATCATTCTAGACATCAGCGTAGAAAATTTTCGTCGGTTATACAAAAAAAAATCAGTTGTTCCATACATTTTGACGCCGTTAGGTATTGCATGAAACAGCTGATATTTTTTTGTAAAACCGACGAAAAATTTCTGCGCAAGGGGGTCTAGAATGATATGCTGAATTCATGGTTACAATTTACGCACTGCATAAAAATTTATCCTGTATATAGATAGATTTATCCAATTTAAATAATCTCACAAGCATGCGTGACGCTAGACGCAAGTCACATCGCCCGAGGCCATCAACTGGCTCTACTTTTTGATTTCCTTTCACTTGTCATCTCGCACCCCTCACGTAATGTTGGGCTTGAATCCAGCTAACTAAACTTTCATTACTTTTTGTTTCAGATATCACAATGAGGATCATCGAATTTCCGAAATATATAAACACGGAGGAGACGCAGGAATGGACTCTAAAAAACTGTTCCATTGTCATAGATGGACAAAATTATTTACACAACTCGTATCAGATGAGCAAGATCCCCTACGTCTTCGGTTGTGAAGCCGACAAATACGCTGAGTACTTGAAATGGCAATTTAAAATATACAGAAGGGCTAACATTAAATGCTACATATTATTCAAGGGTGGCGATACGGATATAGAGAACAAAATAAAAAAGTTCCAACATTCAATGTTCGATTTTGACACAAACTGCGTATTCGTACCACCAATATTTTTAAAGGATGCCACTGTGCAAAGTTTGAATGATATGGACGTAAACTACGCGTTCTGCGTCACGGAGACTCAAGATGAGGGTGCCGCCTTAGCTCAAAAACTAGAATGTCCTATCATCAGTTATGATATAGGATACTGCTTTAGAAAAGCCCGTTATATACCATACTTGACATTGAGATTTGACTATAGGACATGCTCAATCCCATGTCGTCAATACAAACTTCAAGATTTTCTCCAAAAGAATTCCTTGACTGAAGAGAAAGCTGCAATTTTTGCTACGTTATCCGACTCAACATTATTTCCAGCGGACTTTTTTGATTCACTGTTACAAACTTGGGATGTATTAAACTTCCCTCAATACTTAAAACTCAAAAATCTGATCCTGTGGCTCTCGAAGCATAGCGAGCAAGAAGCGAGAGACGGAATTGCAATAACATTGTCTAATGATGAAGACCGAAACAAATTTTGGTTAAATTATCAAACAATATTAACGAACATGCGGAAGGACGGAGCCGGGCTTGTCACTCAGTATCTACCTGATTCGAATATCCCTATAGTGAAACAAGACCCGGAATGGTTCGAGAAAGGAGTGGTATGTAAACACGTACCGCACGTATATATCAATCTGTACAAATCGAAGGTGACTCTAGGATCTTGGGACAATGAAACTAAATCTCAAGACTCTCTACTCCTATCGATTGATATAATTAAATATGCATACAACTTACTAACAAATTACAGAGGAGATACATTCAAGGTGTACCAGGATGCAAGCACATATAAAGAGATAGATCCTGATGACTCGAATATTCGTAAGCCAAGCTACAACTGCAGTGTGTCTGTGTTCGAGAATGGTTGGGATCAAGTGAGGCGTTTGAAGCTGTTCGAGCACTTTCTTACTGAGAATGATATAAGCACTGAAGTATTACCTAAACTAAAACCAGATTGTGTTGTATTGTTTATTGCACTTGTGTACTTTACTCGCAGAAAGCAGTTGGAAGGTGAGGACGTGACCAGGGAAGTGTATGCGGTAGTGCTGTCCTATGTTATGCTTAGTGATAGGATTTTACGATGCAACGCAGGCGAGTTAAAGCACGTTAGAAGAGTTACAAAAAAATATTTCAAATATGATGAAATTGAAGCTAAAAGAATTTACGACCGAAAAGCGCTCAGCAGGTTAACAGAACTACAGTACTGCATCCAGCACATGAATTATTTGAATACTTTATGCGGTTCACCGTATGAATCTACTCAGTACAGAAAATCATATAACGGCACGTTTGTATACAAGATGGTATATAATATGCGAAGACATGGAGATTGTGAAAATTTTGTTAAGGAACGGTTTAAGATGGCTCCAAATTTTTTAGCGGTTGTATTGGATTTGTTTCAAGTTTACCGAGAACTTTTGATGAGTGAATAACATTGTTATTCTTGAATCTAAATGTGAATGCACATTAGTGACCTACGTCAACGGTAGAAGCAACTGCTGCCGTCCCCAACGGCTGCTGACAACATAATATCGGCGGGCGGCGCTCGTGTGTATATGTTACGGCTAAAGGTGGGTGTGAACATAAACTTAAGATTAGCCGGCTAAACTTAGGTTTATCTTCGAGAAGCAGCTAAAGTTCGATATCATGTTAGTTTGCGTCGTGATATTCCATCTTTAACCGGCTAATGTGCACATTAACCAAAATGAAACAGCTAAAAATTTTCGCAAAATCAGTTTACAGTTTGTGAACAAAAATTCGTAGAATTGGAAAAAGTGTCGTCAGTGAAAATGACTATTCTCCAGCTTGCTAATGAACAGTCAACATCAGGTGGACAAGGCTTTCAAAGATTTAATTGCAAGACAAAATGTGGTATACGCAAATGCCGCTGCCGAATAAATAATGTTCTTTTAATTCGATATGCCATTCTAGTTTATCATGTTCCAACAAACACCCCCATATTAAACATTATAAATAGTAAACATTATTACATTGTTTCCTTTTTCATTTCCTTCTACATTTTTAGCCAAGGGCCTCCAGTTAGTTACACTTAACTTTAGCCGGCTAAAGATAGAAGAAACTAACATTAACACCTCCTCGAAGATAAACCTAAGTTTAGCCGGCTAATCTTAAGTTTATGTTCACACCCACCTTTAGCCGTAACATATATACACTTAGAATTAACTAGATAATAAGGATCTACGTCACAGTTTCTATTTATATAGTCTACTAGCGACCTGTATCTGTTTCAGATATTTTTTTTCTACTTGACTAAACATCGAGATTTGTTTATTATATCATGTGTATTCAAAACCTAAAAAACTTTTTTACAAAAAAAAAAAAAACAACCGACTTCCTTAAAAACACTACAAAGTGAAAAATAACTTTAATTTCGGAAGTCGGTGTCTTAGGATCTGTATTTATGGTTTTTTTGCCACCGACTTCCGAAATTAAAGTTATTTTTCACTTTGTAGTGTTTTTAAGGAAGTCGGTTGTTTTTTTTTTTGTAAAAAGTTTTTATTTTTAAATTTTTAGTTGTGGTATTCATCCTGCACTAATTCCAAACAAACAATGCATATTTATGCGATAGCAGAAATCGCGGTTGATTTGCTGTCATTTTTTAAAGAGTTCCGGTGTCTGTCTCCCGAACTCATCATCAGATCTATATGAAAATTATATGGGACCATTTCGGAATAAACCCCTTTCGAACTAAAAAAGAATTTTGGAAATCCGTCTATATATGACGGAGTTATGGCCGAACATACATTAAAAAAAAAAAAAAAAAAAACATCCGAATTGAGAACCTCCTCCTTTTTGAAGTCGGTTATAGGGTTGCATACCGCATCAAAATCTGTTTCGCAGTTTAGAAGAATATCGTGGTCACACAGACACTTTTTGGGATTGACATCTCGCAGATCAACCTAGGAAATTGTTGGGATATCCCTGTAGCTGCCTTGATACAATACGGCCTCCAACCAGGGCTTATAAACTTAAAAAAAAATACACGCTAAGGGCCTCTTCTGTGGGGTTGGATCTCGGGTTTGGATGTCGCTGGAAGAGGCAGGGCCCGGGCGAGATTGTAAATATTTAGAGACGTACACACCCCTACACACACTCATACACATAGACACATTCACTCGACTGACCACACCAACACTCTCTATTCTAATTTGTTTTATTTAATTACAGTTTTTGATGTTTATTCATTTTAATTTTAAGATTTTTACTTTTGTGTTTTGTTATGCATTCTAAGCTCCAACCTTTACTAACATGATTATTGTGATACCCAAATTGGGAGTGGAAACTGTCTCTCCCAAATACTCAGTTACTTATTATTACTCAGTGATCTAGCTAGAAGAGTAGCGATTCACCCAAAAATCCGTTGTATCTATACCATATACCTTAAAATAAGGGGGCGTCCATTAATTAAATGAGGCATTTTTGAGAATTTTTCGACCCACCCCCCCCCCCTCGCTCCCCTTGGTGAGATATCGTAAAATTTTCCTCAACTAAATCTCCCCCCCCCCCCCTAATATCATGCGAGATTCTTCAAAACTTCTATTTGGGCTGTAAACGTGTTGATTATTAAGAAAAAAAAAAACACAACCTTTTCTATTACTTTTATTGAAGACTAGCAAAGACTAGTATTTGTGAATATTACCGTAATTTAAAATCACAATAATAAAATTAAATAATGAATATCAAACAAAAATTAAGAAAAGATTTATTCTAATTCAGTCCATGTCTTGACTCAAGAAAATCATTTTATTCAAAATGGTATTCTTGGTTCAAGATTTTGGCTCTTTAGTCAAGTTAATTTTTTTATCAGTGTTATTGTCTCAGATTTGGCCATATTTTATTGTAGAAATAATTTTTCACGTAATTTTACACCGTTTTCTCCCCCTTAAACGAGATTTGGAAAGATTTAGCTTGAACACCTCACGAAATTAATGGACGCCTCCTAATGCATGCTTTTTAAGTCTCTTATGTACTGACGCCAGCTCATAAAGCTACTACAATTTGTAAAATTTCTTTAATAGGTTTCAACTTTATCGCCAAAGCAGTTCCGGGTAGCTTAATGTGCTGGCGTCTGTACTACCAAACCTTTATGTAACTAAAAAAATGTATATATATTTGGACAGCAATAAATATTTTGTATAAGTACAGTGTGTTTTTTCTTTTAAGTTTTAATTGAGGAGCTCCTCACTGGTCTTTTGGTCGCAAGCGCTGCACTGCTACTGAGTATGAATGAGGTCCTGGGTTCGTTTCCTATGTCGGACAAAGTTACTGGGTTGTAGCGGCATCTACACCGCCACATGCGAACTACGCATTAAACTGACGTCATGCAAAAAACCTGCATTGCGCAAGCAGAGTTTACCGCGCAACTAGAATATGACTGGCCTGTTAGTCTACTGGTTAGTGACCCTGACTGCTCAGACTGAGGTCGTGGGTTCGATTCCCACCCAGGACAAATGTTTGTGTGATGAGCACAGTCATTTGTTCTGTGTCTGGGTGAAATTTATCTATAATATGTATGTATTTAGAAATATATAAGTATGTTTGTCAGTTGTCTGGTTGCCATAGTACAGGCTCTGCCTAGTTTGGGATCAGGTAACGGTTTGTGGGTTGTCCTAAGATATTATTATTATTATATATTCAAAGTCCCGACATAAGTTGTCGTGTCTGGTGATCATACTCCAAAGGGTCTTCCAATCCCCTCTTACTGGCGAAATGTGGGTTGTACCTCTGCCTAACCCTCAGACAAATCTCAGCGAACCCGATGATCCCACTACTCTCCTCCAGGAGAGTCGAAAAGAGTACAGTACAGTGAGAACAACACACAAACACAAATCGTACCGACCTGCCCGCCGCCGAGGTCCGTCGTCGCGACCCCGACTAAATAGTCCCTCCCGACCCTTGCATGAGCCCAGCCCGCGATGCTGCGCCTGTAGCTTTAAATTAGCCCCTAAATAATTTAACCCAGATCCAGCATGTCCCTTGCTGCCCTCCCCCAGTGATCGCCTAAGCCGAGGTGCGAACCCCCCTCGGGGTTACCCTTAGGACTTTCACTTTAGTTTGTAATTTTACTATGGCCCGGCTGGAGGTCTAAAAAGTTTAACTTTTTAGAAATCGCCGGGCGAAAATCCGTTTAAGTAGTCAGAATCTTTTTCAGATTAACTACGAGATGTCCTACAAAAAAAAAAAAAAAAAAAACCTCAGACAAATACAGGCGTGATAGTTTGTTCTTCTTGATCTTACCTACTAACCTCTTCATAAAATCATCCCAACTGCAGCACGCGTAGCATGACCACCGTAGAAAGGGGTTTTGTCGACGGAAGAATAGACAAAATTACAGACTGTAGAAAGATTAAAGACAGAATTAAAGATTGTAGACAGGTTTGTACCGTTTTATGCTGGCGTAGCATGACAGTTCTATCCAAGAATAGACAAAGTTCTTTCTATGGTGGTCATGCTACGCGTACTGAACTCTTTAATGTGCGTGGTCCGACACACACTTAGCCGGTGTAAAAAAAAAATAAACAACGAAAACACTGCAAATTAATGAACTAAAATGGTTTGCTTATTTCTATTTTTAACCGATTTCAAAAAAAGGAGGAGGTTATCAATTCGACTGTATTTTTTTTTATATTTGTTAACTCATAAAGTCATAACTTTTGACTGGATGAACCGATTTTGATGATTCTTTTTTTTTTTAAAGCTGGTGCTTCCCGAATGGTTCCATTTTAATTTGGTTTCATTTGGACAAAGGGGTCCATGTGAAAACCACATAAGTCTTAAATTTGCATTAAGTTTTTGCGCGACGAATGAACGAATAACGCGATTAGATTAGTGCGGGGTATCTACCATAACTAAAAAGTTAAAAATAAAAACTTACTACAACAAAAAAAAAACCGACTTCCTAAAAAAAACACTACAAAGTGAAAAATTACTTTAATTTCGGAAGTCGATGGCAAAAAACCTTAAATACAGATCCTAAGACACCGACTTTCGAAATTAAAGTAATTTTCACTTTGTAGTGTTTTTTTTAGGAAGTCGGTTGTTATTTTTTAAGGTAATTTAGTAATCTTTGGTCATTGGTTGTTTGGCGCTGACTCAAAATTACTTAGGCTTCTTATTTTTTGCTTCACAGTTTTTAACGTGTTTCGGCTGAAAAGATGTGTTTCGTGTGATAGGAATTGTGTGTTAGTATACAAAGTCCTTAATTCAGTTATTTTATTTCAAATGTGTGTCTGTGATATCGACACAACTAACTTTATTATAATTTGTATGCTCTCGAGTAAAATATATTGTAATTTAACCTACATTTACAAATAAATTGGATTTTATTTGATTAATTTACCATCTAATTTCGACGGCATAATATTGTTTAGATTCTTTTAAACGAAAAGGATTAAAATAAAAAAAAAACAAATGTATTTTACTAGAAATATTTAATGTTTAAAAAAAAACCCGCCCAACAGGCCTTCCGTAGCCTCAAAAAGATATAAACAACGACAATTATTGATTAAACTGTCTATAATCTTTGTTCCTAAGTATTGTATCAACGAGTAGCCATAAAATTTAACACGTTGCGTACTTAAATAGTAGCAATACATCAATTCAGTAAATGATAAATGATTTTATTTCTGTATGTGAGTTTGTACAAACACTTTTACACGTCAATGATATTTTTTAAACTAGATGAGGTCAGCGTTTCCTAACTGACTACTCTGAGAAGAAAAGCTGAAACAAACTCAGAGGTCACAGTCTCTTTTAAAAGTCCAGACATAATATTGGTCACAACATGTGAAGACCATGTAGATTGGTGACTGAAATGGTCTTTTGAGGAAAGAACCACACAGATTGAGTGGACCTGTCCAGTCAGTGCACGCATTTGTCAATTATCATACAGATCAACTCGGTATTCTGTAACTCACATTGTAGACAATCAAATGAATTCTAGACAAACTTACCTTTGCTATAGAGTAAATGTTCACACATACATCGGTCTATATATAACTATGTATTTACATCTGTAAAAACTCCAATTTCAAATGTAACTTCTTTCGTCATTGCAAGATAACGTATGTTTTTTTTTTTTTTTTTTTTTTTAATTCGTTTATTCGTAGATATTAAACATAAAATGTAATACAATTCTTCTGCCAAACTGCAGTACAGTTTGTCGGCAGTGTTCTCGTGGATACAGCTTTTAATATCTAAGTATAACAAAAAGGGGTTCACAAAAAAAAATAAAAAACAGCACATGATGGGCTCAGGTCGTCTTGCCCACCAGGCTGGCATGAGCAACGTAAGCACACAACCCACTCCTCCCGACCGCCGCCACACCCCCCCGCCGGAGGGAGACAAGCAACCCAGCGCGAGCGAGACGCCGCGACGGCCGCTCGAGCGGCGACAAACGACAACAACCAACAACACACGCCTCGTGCGCATGCCAGACTGGTCGACTCACGCTTGCCTCACAAACGTTTTAGCTAGCTAAACTCCATTTATAATAGCACTAGACAGAAGTTAAAAAGGTTCTATTTGATGTACACTTTGTAAAAAATAAAAAGTACATTAAACTTGTTAAAGTTACGATTACTGCCAAAATTATTAAAAACTAGGTACTTATAAACCAGCGCTCACGCTAAATTGCAATCATATTAACCTTCTATCCTATGAATAAATGGAGTTTAGGCTCTTACGCTAAGGACATAAACCTAAATAGTGCTTTTGTGACATAGATAACTTTAATTTACGCTTGCCGCGGCTGGTCCGTGGATGGGTGACCATCTTTACATACCAAGACCATTCCGTGCTTAGGAAAGTACTTTAAGCCGTTGGTCCCGGCTGTTTTTCGTAGATCTTATACGGTCGTTTCGGGTCGTCAGAAGCCCGAAAGTCTGACAACCAGTCTTATCAAGAGGTATCGTGTTACACAGTAACTGGGTTGTGGAGGTCAGATAGGCAGTTGCTCCATGTAAAATACTGGCACTCAGCTGCATCCGGTTAGACTGGAAGCCGACCCTAACATAGTTGGGAAAAGGATAGGCAGATAAACTAACAATATTTATTGTTTTTCTTTTGATTTTTGTGAGAACTTGCGTTTTCCAAATTTTATTATGCTCCAGCACGCGTAGCATGACCACTATAGAAAGAACTTTGTCTATTCTTGGTAGTATAGAGTAGAACGTCATGCTACGCCAGCATAGAAACGGGTTTTGTCGACGGAAGAATAGGCAAAATTATAGATTGTAGAACGATTTATACCGTTTTATGCAGGCTTAGCGTTCGTTTCTCTAATTTTGATATCGCACCGTAGAAATCTTTGTGCAATCTGTTATCTTGTCGTTCGTTTCTCAAGATCTTTGTCTACGTCCCTTTAGATGTAGACTATTTTCGAAGAAAGTTTTCTATCCAAACTGTGAAAATCGCAGTGACAACTGTTAGTTGTACCTATAAGGTAGTGAAGATAATTTGATTTTGTAATCGATTTGATTTAGATTTAAAACAAAACAACAACCGTGAGTCAATAAATAAAGAAACTTTGGATAAATTTAGTTTATTGTTGTTAATTTTCATATTGTGTGAACTATCACTTTGTCTATTCTTCCGTCGACAAAACCCCTTTCTACGGTGGTCATGCTACCATGCAGGTAAGGTAATTATCAAATCTATGTAAATAATAAAAAAACTAAAAAACACGCTTCCATTGAAAACCAAACTAAAAAGTACCTAATAATGGAAAAAAGCGTGGGGTGCTTTTTTAGGTATTATTGATATCATGCACCCCACGCTTTTTTTCCATTATTTTGTACTTTTTACACGCTTTATATTAGCTTCACTTGTATGTTTGTATGTTTGTATATTTGTATGTTTGTATGTTTGTTTGTAACCGACTCCTTATAGCGCGATTTTGACCCACTTTAAACGACCAGATTTCATTCAAACTTTGCACACCTGTCAAGGACCGGTGACAATGCAGTAATTTCATAAATTTGTGCCATTATCCTTGCCAGGGTTACCAGGACAGCAAAAAAACTGTCTTCGAAAACTACACTGACATACGTCACAAACTACCTACGCTGACATACGTCTCAAAATTCGAAACACCCTAAAAAATAGAAAATAAATAATAGTTTAAAAAAACTAAAAAACACGCTTCCATAGAAAACCAAACTAAAAAGTAGAAAATAATGGAAAAAAGCGTGGGGTGCCTGATATCAATAAAAAAATACCTTAAAAAGCACCCCACGCTTTTTTTCCATTATTTTCTACTTTTTAGTTTGGTTTTCTATGGAAGCATGTTTTTTAGTTTTTTTAAACTATTATTTATTAGTTTGGTTTTCAATGGAAGCGTGTTTTTTAGTTTTTTTAAACTATTATTTATTTTCTATTTTTTAGGGTGTTTCGAATTTTGAGACATATGTCAGCGTAGTTTGTGACGTATGTCAGCGTAGTTTTCGAAGACAGTTTTTTTTTGCTGTCCTGGTAACCCTGGCAAGGATAATGGCACAAATTAGTTTGTGACGTATGTCAGCGTAGTTTTCGAAGACAGTTTTTTTGCTGTCCTGGTAACCCTGGCAAGGATAATGGCACAAATTTATGAAATTATTGTATTGTCATCGGTCCTTGACAGGTGTGCAAAGTTTGAATGAAATCGGGTCTTTTAAAGTGGGTCAAAATCGCGCTATAAGGAGTCGGTTACAAACAAACATACAAATATACAAACATACAAGTGAAGCTAATATAAAGCGTGTAAAAATAGTATTTTTATCGTTGTTATTTGTATCGTTGGTAAGCGCATTACTTGATAACGGCTCGACTGATTTGGCAATTTTTAATTTAAAATGCCCAGAATAATCCGAATTAATAGCGTTCATCCTGCGCGGGTTGGCAAACTTCGTTTTCCAAGTAGTTCTCTCTTTTATTAAGTTCTAAGTATCTTATTAAGTTTAAATCAAAGTAGTATGTTTTTCAGCCAAGCAGTAGATCGTTGGTATATATAATTAATTTGATTAATATTTACCCTTATTAGACTAATAAAGAAGTCCCGATGTCTTTCAAATAGTAAAAATTGTGCGAAATTAAATATAATTGACGGGCCTGTTAGTCTAGTGGTTGGTGACCCTGACTGCTAAGACTGAGGTCGTGGGTTCGATTCCCACTCAGGACAAATGATTGTGTGATGAGCACAATCATTTGTTCTGTATCTGGGTGTAATTTATCTATAATATGTATGTATTTAGAAATATATAAAATCAAAATCAAAATCAAAATCAAAAGTCATTTATTCAAATTAGGCTGAGGATCAGCACTTTTCGAACGTCAAAATTACAAAAGACAGTCCCCCCAAAACGCCCACCCGTCGCGCACTTCCTAGTGCTTTAGCTGGGAAGAAGAAGTGGCCAACAAACTCCCCAGCAGCACAGCTGTCTGTCCAGTTAGAAGAACTTGATTCTATACAATGGTATATAGTAAAACATTAAGAGACACAAATTAAATTAAATGATTTGCTATATGCCAGCTAGCCAACCCAATATACCAACAAATTAAATGAAAACTATACTCAAGCATAAGCAAAAATAAAAATATGTATATAGAAACATGGCTGCAAAAATAAAAAACTGGCATAAAGGGCGTGACAGCTTACATATGCAATGCTGAATGTTCACATAGCTGTTACGACCTGAGTTACAACTCGAGGCCACAAATGATAAACTAGGACCATCGATGTAAAATAAATTAAACAGGTAAGTAATATTAATAATAATATCAACACCAAAGTCAGCAAGACGACCAGTCACCACAAGCAGCACCCGTTCACGAGCATAACGCAAAGATCAGCCATTGCCCCCCTCGCCATATTTGAGGGAAGGGGGCAACCCGACCCCCGACGCTACCGCAAGCATTGACATCTAAGGGAGCATGACGAACTTGCTGCCGGTTGCTCAAGCAAGAATTGAATGATTACTTGTCGAGGTCGCTAGCTAACCACATTATGCAATACTAATAAAATAAAATTGGCATAAACAGGAAAAAAAATAAGGAAACAATTATATTGAACCTATCACTAGGTACGCTAATACTGGAGAAAGAACATAAACATTGTCTTGAGTTAATCACAGCGACCAACTATTCTTATCATTTAAATAATCGTTGATGGAATAGTACGCCTTTTGACAAAGGTTGGATTTTACTTGAGCTTTAAACGCATTAAAAGGTAATTCTAGTAAAGAAGGTGGTAGCTTGTTGTAAAATGTTATACCAAGCCCAACAAATGAGTTATGCACCTTATGAAGCCGGTGAAAGGGAACACGTAGTTTGTCCTTACTTCTAGTGTTAAGTGTGAATATCACTGTTTTTAGCGTATAAGTGTATATTTTGCCTAATATATAAGATGTTGGCGAAAATGAATTGTGATGACACCGTAAGAATACCAATATCTTTAAAAAAGTCCCTTAGGGAAACTCTGGCACCTAGCTGATAAATTGCTCGAACAGCTCGTTTCTGAAGGACAAAAATATTTTGAATATCAGCTGCAGTACCCCACAGTAGAATACCGTAAGACATAACGCTGTGGAAATAACTAAAATAGACTAACCGAGCTGTATCAACGTCAGTATATTGTCTTACTTTTCTGACGGCGTAGGCAGCTGAACTGAGCCTTCCCGCTAGGCTTGAAATATGTGGGCCCCACTGAAGTTTGCCATCCACTGTTATGCCCAGAAAAACTGCCGAGTCTACAGTTTTAAGCACCTCTTTATCTAAGACGATGTTGGGACCTAGATTTCTAACATTCGGTAAGGCGAACTTTACACATTTGGTTTTCTTGGCATTGAGAACTAGGTTATTTGCCGTAAACCAATCGGTAACCATCGAGAGTGCACAGTTCACGTCGTCAAAATCTGGTCTGTTCCTGTCTACTTTAAAAATAAGAGATGTATCATCTGCAAACAGTACAACGTCACAAATACCCTTTAAAAAGAATGGTAAGTCATTGATATACACTAAGAACAAGAATGGGCCGAGTATAGAGCCTTGAGGCACACCTAACTGAACCGGTAGCCCGGCAGACTTTACACCATTAATATCTACACATTGGAACCTATTATGTAAGTAAGAATTTATTACGTTTATAGCTTCGTTATGGACACCGTAATGACGTAGTTTACGCAAAAGCGTGTCATGGTGCACGCAATCAAAGGCTTTGGAGAGATCACAGAATACTCCGATAGCATTTTGCGACTTCTCCCATGCGTTAAAAATGTGTTTCAAGAGAGCAACACCCGCATCTGTAGTTGAACGACCTTTTGTAAAGCCATATTGCTCATTATGAAGGAGGCTATTTAAATTAAAATGTCTTAGCAACTGCTTGAGGATTAACTTTTCAAATATTTTGCTAAATGCAGGTAAGATAGAAATAGGCCTAAAATTAGAAACGTCATTTTTATTACCTGATTTAAATAATGGTATGACTTTGCTACTCTTCATGAGGTCAGGAAAAGTTCCGACATCAACACATTTATTAAAAGTAACAGCTAAATAGGGGGCTACGATGTCTATTATATTACTTAATAGTTTGATGGAAATGCCCCAGAAATCACCAGTGTTTTTAGACTTAAGTGTGTTAAAAACATTAACTACATCACGAGGCGTTACATGTTCAAAATTGAATAGGCAACTACTTTTTGGCACACTACTATGCAAAAGATTATCAGCTTTAGACGGGGACGAATTTAAGGAGCGAGTCGTAGTTACAGGTATGTTGGCAAAAAACTCATTAAATGCCTGTGCTACGTCAGCTGGCGTATTAACTAATTTGTTGTCGACCAAAATTTCAAGTTGTTTTTCTTGTTTAACCGATTTACCCGTCTCATTGTTAATGATTTTCCAAGTAGTTTTTATTTTATTATTTGAATTTTTAATTTGATCGCTTAAAAATTTGGATTTAGCAAAAGCACTAATCTGTTTAAATAATTTTGAATATTTTTTTACATACTCTAGGAAAGGAGTATCAAACCTGTATTTTTTTAAACCATATAACTCGTAAAGCCTCGCTCTACTTTTGTAAATACCTGGAGTAGCCCATTGGTTAAAGCCAACGGAGGTGCCATTAATGTCAATGGTTTTGGTCTTGAAAGTAGATTTGTACTCTTTTTGCACTACATCAAAGAGGGCTTCATAAATTGCATTAGGATTATCGTGTTCTACTATAGATGGTGCAATTCTGCGAGCTATATTATTTTTAAACTTGGTGCAACGACTAGCTGTATAAGGCCTGCATTCAAGTTTACGCGCCTTTTTACACAATGGCATAGGGAAACTGGATAGCAAACCACAGTGGTCGGACGTTAAATCAGTTAACACTAATTTATTTTTGGCATCACAATCACTAAATATATTATCAAGACAAGTTGACGAACATGCCGTGATCCTGGTTGGTTCAAAAAACAAGTTAAATAAATTAAATGACCTAAACAGATTGAGAAGTCTAATACTTAATGGAGTTACCTCTAGAATATTAATATTAAAATCTCCACATACAACTATACTTTTATTACTTGATTTTAACTTATTGAGTAAATCCTCCATGACTGATTCGAAACAAATGAAATCCCCAGAGGGGGGTCGATAAACGCAAATTATAACGTATCGCTCGAGTTCAACACAAGACAACTCAATAGTGCGCTCAATAGAAAGATTAACTAAATCTAAACGTTGCTTACATTTCAGCTTGTTTGAAACAAGAACTAAAGAACCACCGCGGATGGCCCTTTTTTATAAGTTTTATAAGTATGTTTATCAGTTGTCTGGTTGCCATAGTACAGGCTCTGCCTAGTTTGAGATCAGATAACGTTGTGTTGGTTGTCCAAAGATATATTATAGATATATATATATATATATAGTGTAAATTTGTGAAATGGGAAGTAACCTAAAGGAGATTGAGCACTTATAGATTCACTTTTTGCCGCGTATGGCCATTTGAGTTAATGTATAATTCATAATATTATTTTTATTGTTTTTTGACTTAAATTCATTGAAATAATTTGTGGGGCTTCTATTTTCATTTTAATTAGTATTTAATAGGTACAATAAATACGTCATGTGTCATGGGTTTATTACGGAAATACCAAGTAGTCAAAATTGTTATCAGTAAAATATCACTACGAATATAAGCCCGGAGGGAACTACGAAATCATAGTATCAGAAGGAAAAAACGATAACTTTAACTTTACAGTTAAAATTGAACTTTATTTCACGGAATTAGAGTTCAAACTACGTAACAATTTTGTTGTTTGGTTCGATACAAATTAAAATGTAATAATTATAAATCTAATATTAATTTAACTGTACATTAGGTACATTGGTAACATAAGGATCAAAATTGAACAGCAGTCATTGGTTGCGCTAACCATATGGTTAACATTTAGTTAACTCAATGGTAACCGGGAGGTCCGTAAGCGGTAGACGGTTGTTTGTAACCTTGGTTGCCATGGAAACCGGTTAACGAACCGCTGAAGTCGTTGGGAGTGGGGGCGTTGTAATTGTATCCTCCTGAAAATATAAAGAAAAATGTTGTAAAATTCAGACAATTGTCGTATTGTTGGAGTCAGAATGCTGGGCTGTGAAAACATAAAAAAAAAATAACAACCGACTTCCTTAAAAACCCTACAAAGGGAAAAATAACTTTAATTTCGGAAGTCGGTGTCTTAGGATCTGTATTTAAGTTTTTTGCCACCGACTTCCGAAATTAAAGTTATTTTTCACTTTGTAGTGTTTTTAAGGAAGTCAGTTGTTATTTTTTTGAAAAAAGTTTTTATTTTAAACTTTTTAGTTCTACCCCGCACAAATTCGGTAAAACAAGAAAAGTGTTTGGTTTTCTCATGGATGCCATTATGAGATTTGGATGACCACACGGGAAGCACCAGCTTTCATATAAAAAATAATAGTTTAAAAAAAACTAAAAAACACGCTTCCATGGAAAACCAAACTAAAAAGTACAAAATAATGGAAAAAAAGCGTGGGGTGCCTGATATCAATAAAAAAATACCTTAAAAGCACCCCACGCTTTTTTTCCATTATTTTGTACTTTTTAGTTTGGTTTTCCATGGAAGCGTGTTTTTTAGTTTTTTTTAAACTATTATTTATTTCCATTATTTTGTACTTTTTAGTTTGGTTTTCAATGGAAGCGTGTTTTTTAGTTTTTTAAACTATTGTTTATTTTCTATTTTTTAGGGTGTTTTGAATTTTGAGACGTATGTCAGCGTAGTTTGTGACGTATGTCAGCGTAGTTTGTGACGTATGTCAGCGTAGTTTGTGACGTATGTCAGCCTACTTTGTGTCGTATATCAGCGTAGTTTGTGACGTATGTCAGCATAGTTTTCGAAGACAGTTTTTTTGCTGTCCTGGTAACCCTGGTAAGGATAATGGCACAAATTTATGAAATTATTGCATTGTTATCGGTCCTTGACAGGTGTGCAAAGTTTGAATGAAATTTGGCCGTTTAAAGTGGGTCAAAATCGCGCTATAAGGAGTCGATTACAAACAAACATACAAATATACAAACATACAAGTGAAGCTAATATAAAGCGTGTAAAAAAGAATCATCAAAATCGATTCACCCAGTCAAAAGTTCAGCTGACATATGACGCATAATTTGATGTATGTTTTGTTTTGTTTTATAATATTAATTACTTACATAATACTGTATAGCATCAAGTTCTTCTAACTTAACAGACAGCTGTGCTGCTGGGGAGTTTGTTCCGCCACTTCTTCTTCCCAGCTAAAGCACTAGGAAGTGTCGAAGGGCGGGCGTTTTGGGGGGACTGTCTTATGTGACTTTGACGTTCAAAAAGTGCTGACTCTCAGCCTAGTTTGAATAAATGACTTTTGATTTTGATTTTATGAGGAAACAAACATAAAAAATACAGACGAATTGATAACCTCCTCGTTTTTTTTAAGTCGTTTAAAAAGAGATTGCATGAAGCTGAGATGAGAAAGTTCAGATGGAAGAGTGGAGTCATAAAAAATGGAGAAAGTTAGAAAAATTTATACAAGGTGTTCCTTTAAATACGCCATAACTAGGGTTGCCACCCGTACTTTATAATAAAGTATTGTACGTTATTTCACATAATTGTACTCTATACTTTATGAGAACAATAAAGTACGCAAAAATACTTTATATTCCAAGATTTGATTTCTTTGGGATTTTGAAAAGTTTTGGTCGTAAGTATTTTTCGTTAAACGAATATTATGTGACACAAACTGAAAAAAGCAATAAAAAATATGTTTTTAAATATAATAGTAAAAACAAATAAATCGTACTTTTATTTTTGTACTATGTACTTTTTTTACCTTTAATAACCAATGTACTTTAATTGCTAGAAAAAAAGGTGGCAACCCTAGCCATAACGGGAGACTATGAGACCCTGTCAAAGAATCAACTTGCAGATGCTTGGCATTATCACTGGCATAATCATATGGCCAGTGAGAAATCCCATCCACCACACGGCTTGTTGTTTAAAATAATACAGTACCTTGTCTGTTGTTGTAAGTAGGCTCTGGATATTTTGCTTGCCCCTCATATCTGACATCAGCGTGGAATCCAGTCTGCCAGTCAGCGTGGTATGTTACTGTAATAGGAAGAACAAACAGTTATAAAAATCGATGTGAATTGCTGATATTAAAAAAAAAAACTAGCCAAGTGCGAGTCGGATTCGCGCACGAAGGGTTCCGTACCATTATCTATAAAAACGGCAAAAAAATCATATCTGTTGTATGGGAGCCCTACTTAAATATTCATTTTATTCTGTTTTTTAGTATTTTTTGTTATAGCGGCAACAGAAATACATCATCTGAGAAAATTTCAACTGTCTAACTATGACGGTACATGAGAAATAGCGTGGTGACAGACGGACGGACGGACAGCGGAGTCTTAGTAATAGGGTCCCGTTTGAGTATGGAACCCTAAAAAACAAGTAGTCATGGGGACTGTCGACGAAAGTGAAAACTTAAAACTATGAAAAATAAGTGGCTTATTTTAATTTTAAAACTAATTTAAATTAAAACCATCTTGTTTGTTTTTTACAAAACAATTTATATTGTAAAATGTTCACCGTGTCACCGCTGCAAATACCTAAAGATACTTTTAGGACTTTACATAGGTATAAACTCAGGAACAGTTTGTTTTTTTAAATATTTTTGTCAACACAACTAACTGAACAGATCCAATCAATCTGTGACGTTCGTTCTTCAAAATACTATTTCAGACACCAATCTACATGGTCTTCACACGATCTAACCAATATTATGTCTGGACATAAAAACAACCTAAAAAGTAGAAAATAATTGAAAAAAAAAAGCGTTTTCTACTATCTATTTTCTACTTTTTAGTTTTGTTTTCTATGGAAGCGTGTTTTTAGGGTTCCGTACCCAAAGGCTAAAAGGAGACCCTATTACTAAGACTCCGGTTTCCGTCCGTCCGTCAGTCTGTCCCCAGCTGTATCTCAAGAATCGTGGACAGGTGAAATTTTCACAGTATTCTGTTGCCGCTATAACAACAAATACTAAAAAACAGAATAAAATAAATATCTAAGGGGGTTCCCATACAACAAACGTGATTTTTTTGCCGTTTTTATAGATAACGGTTCGGAACCTCACTTGAGCAGTTTTTTTCTTAAAACATTCAGATGCAAAACGCAAACGTGATCTAGTTTTTAAAATATGATTGATGTGTTAAAGTTTTTGTGGGAACCTACTTACAGAAAATAATTAATGTATTATTTAACACTTACCAATCTGGAGAGCAGTGATGGCCCAGTGGTATCAGCCCCTACTTACAAGTTAGGTCGTGGGTTCGAACCCAGGCAGGCGCTTTACTTTGTGTAAATAATCTCATCACCACTGCTCTCAAAACGGTGAAGGAAAACATCGTGAGGAAACCGGCATGTCCTAGAAACAACAGTCCGAAGAAATGTGACACCTACCAACCCGCACTGGACCCGCGTGGTAGATTACGGCCCACTTCCTCTCGCTGAGAGGAGGCCTGTGTCCCAGCAGTGGGAATAATATAGGCTGGTTATGATGACTTACCAATCTGCGTTCGTCCATCAGGCAACTGCACTCGATACTCTCCACGTACAACGTTGCCATCGGAACTCTCCTTGCGATCGTAATCATTGCCAGATTGGGCGTCTTTCACTGAGTATCCAAACTCATAGGACTTCGGCTGGAATGAGAAAACATTGATGTTAAAAATCAAAATCAAATATTTTTATTTCACATAAACCAACATGGACACTTATGAAACGTTAGAAGTGTACGGTGAGGTGCATGGTTCCAAATTGTTAATTCCTATGGTGAAGAGCTAGCAAGAACCTCCATGTTAACTCTTTTAAAAATAATCGGCTTTTACAATGGTTTTAAATAACAGTATTAATAGGTATGGGAGAACAGTGTAGGACTATCAGCAAGTACCAAGTACTTAATAAAATGGAAAATTGCCTACAGTCTGCTAGGCCTGCAACGTTCTCACATTCACAAAGTATAAAAATAGACCCTCGCCCCTAAAACGTAGGACATCTTGTAATGTGGTTGAATTATTCACCTCTGCTCAACCCTCGAACCAAAAGCTGCCGTCGCGTGAACAAGCGATAGTCACGTTCATGTCACTTTTAGTTCAGGGAACAAAATGGCGAGGCCGCGCCGACATAGCCTTCCGATTTTCCGAACAAAAAGTGACATATGATCGCGACGATCACGTATTCCTATTCACGCAAACGATCATGTTCGTTGGGACGCGGGCTAATTAACTTATGATTCACATAATGAGCATAATCAATCAATAACCTTCGCACTACCGAGACTCATTAAAGTCTGTGAGAGGCAGTGGGTCTTCATAATCCACCACGCGGACACAGTGCGGTTTGGTGGATACTACATGTGTTCGAATATTTGGATCTAGGTCATTCAATCAGATCATACCAATGGTGATCAGGTAAATTGCACAAAGTGTCTGCCTGGGTTCTAAACCGTAACCTACGACACGTATATCGTATACCTTTGCTACAGGTCAAACACCGCTCTCAAATCATCATAGAAAGATGCATTTACTAAAGAACACGAGTCACATTAAAAAACAAATGACAACGAACGTTACAAATTAAAATTTCCAGACCACTAAATCAGTCGAGAAATTCCACTTATTCATACTACAGCTTAACAAGCTCAATTACCGACCACATAGGATACGCCGAGTAAATCCCTACACATGAAATACAGACGACCTCTAAACTTGTTTACAACAATTTACTCATTTACAGAGAACTCAGCTGAGCGTGCAGACAAACCAACATACAGGAAACAACACTAAAATTAAATGAGGCGTTTAGTGCTGAGACAAAAGAACTAAATTTGAATGAATATACAGCAGTCAACAGCAAAAACAAAGTTGTTAAAATAAAGATAACTAATCAAAACATTAACAATACCAGTGGTAAAGCAGATTCAGTTTGTGTCGCACGCTCAAAAATGACCAACAAATTGTTATTTGTTGCTTTTCTCGTGTGTGTGGACGCGAAATTAAGGATTTACTTAACTGATACGCCTATTGAGAGAATAGGAAATAGAATATACAGAAAGGAACTCCTCACGAACGCTTTTCAAAGCCCTAAAGAACTGGCCTACGACTCTTCCAGCAGAAATCTGTTTTTCATGTACATGGACGATGAAACACAGAATTCTAGACGAGCATACGTAAATGTTGTGACGAAACAAGCAATGAAAATCGAAGGTATACAAAGAAACAAAGCTACTGCTGTGGACCCCGATACCGGTGAAGTCTATTTCGGATCAGACGATGGATTATACAAATATGATCCCCTGGATAACGTCGCTACAAACGTTGGCTTGTATAACATGAACATTTTCAAAATAGTTGTAAGAAACAATGAAATGTACTTAATAGATGCAAACGATCATATGATATACAAGATTTTCAATAGCGGACAATCTGCTGTTAAAGTTGGTAACATGAAAACAGTTATGGAATTTGACGTGGATAATGAGAAAAATGTTCATATAGTGACTATGTGTGGTGTTTTTTGTGCTTATAATAGTCATGAAATTATTAAAAATAAGGATTTGCGTGTTGTGTACCATTTTTTCGTTGAAGGTGAGAAGACTTATGGACTATCCGATGACGGGATTCATGAAATTGATTGTTACAACGGGACAGCTAGAAAGATCGCTAACCTAGATTTCTTTCCTAACAGCATGACCTTTGGGGATTACGGTGATATATTTTATAGTATTGATAACGATGTCTATAGGTTAAGGCCAATCAATTCTTATCATATCTACAATATTCATACGAAGACTAATTAATTTTAATGTTTTGTTTATTAAACTTTTGTAATAATAAGCAGTGTTGTTTTATACTTTTGTTAATGAACAAGGTCGATTTAACTTTGATGACAAATTCTGTGGGTCATACGTACACGTGGTCACTTTATCCAATATGGCAAAGTTTATCACGTTTTATGAAGACAGTGGACCTAGCACAAACGCACAAAGTTAGCGTAACGTAAAAACAAAGGTTTTATCTTTTGTTTTGGGAGCGACATATCACTGGTAATCTAAGCGACTCCACGTTAAGTACCCCGCTTCTGTGGGGTAAGGGTCTCGGCTTAGGACATCGTTGGAACAGGGTATATCGTGGAGGGGCTTGATCGGAATTAATATTATTTAGGGACGAATCTAAAGCTCAATAGTGCGGGCTGGCTCGAGTAAGGGTAGGGGACAGTTTTGACATATTGCCCACTTCATTTTTTATCTTTGCCGTGCTACGAATGCCCAGCTTATAAACCTTGAGCTCCACAATAAGAGCTCTCAGGAATCAAATTGATATTTAATTTGCGAGCGTTATGCCAAATAGCGTGGCCTATAATGTCATGAAAACTGAAATGTATGTTTGTTTGTAATATTTTTTTATGTTAGTTTTTTAGAACTACTAAGGGATTGGAGACAGTCCCAGTTTTTAAGTTTTTAATTTTATTTATGGTTCACGAATAAGGGTTGTACGAACATTTCGGTATTTAGGCCACACCCTCACTGAATGTGAATGATGGACGCTCTTGATAAAGTACAAAATGCTTGCGCATAAAATTTCCTTTGTGAAGCACTTGTGTGGCCTATTGCCACTGTTTTTATACATAAACCACCAGCTTTTCCACAGCTTTTCTTACCAGCTGTAGACATAATTTAAAAGGTAGACACTAACCATGCGTGTCTAAAATGATACCCATAATAATTACATTTCCGATGTACTGTAGCGCATCGAGCATGTTCGGACTGCTCTACTCCTCGCTAACAACCCTCAACAGTTGATTAGTCGATTAACATAAACTGCTGGAGAACAATGCTTTGTGCAATCGAATAATGGTATAAGTCGGCATAAACACGGACGGAATAAAAGTGCGGCAGAATTTTTTCGCGCACTGGCTGTTCAATTCTCGTTTTTGAACCGAACAATGAGAATCCAACACAGTGCAGCAAACGAAAGAAGCGAAAATCAAGAACTTATTTTGCAATGCGCTGAGACTGATTTCAACCTAAAAATGTCCCCAGCTGGACATAAAGCTCCCAAGTACCGCAATTTCGACCAGATTTGTGTTACTCACATCCAGCAGATTTCTGCGGCGATCGCACGAGTATGTCGTCCTAACTATGATATCATAAATGCGAAAGTACCTTTGTTTATCTGTTACGCCTTCACGCTGAAACAGCAGAATGGATTTTGATGAATTTGGTATCCTGAATCGCAGATGAAATGTTCATATAATAATAGTTAAAAAAAACTAAACAACACGCTTCCATTGAAAACCAAAGTAAAAAGTGCAAAATAATGGAAAAAAAGCGTGTGGTGCTTTTTAAGGTATTTTTTTATTGATATCAGGCACCCCACGCTTTTTTTTCCATTATTTTGTACTTTTTAGTTTGGTTTTCAATGGAAGCGTGTTTTTTAGTTTTTTTAAACTATTATTTATTTTCAATTTTTTAGGGTTTTTCGAATTTTGAGACGTATGTCAGCGTAGTTTATGACGTAAGTCAGCGTAGTTTTCGAAGACAGTTTTTTTTTGCTGTCCTGGTAACCCTGGCAAAGATAATGGCACAAATTAGTTTGTGACGTATGTCAGCGTAGTTTTCGAAGACAGTTTTTTTGCTGTCCTGGTAACCCTGGCAAGGATAATGACACAAATTTATGAAATTATTGCATTGTCATCGGTCCTTGACAGGTGTGCAAAGTTTGCATGAAATCTGGTCGTTTAAAGTGGGTCAAAATCGCGCTACAAGGAGTCGGTTATAAACAAACATACAAACATACAAACATACAAGTGAAGCTAATATAAAGCGTGTAAAAAAGCGCAAAGCTTGCTTTTGGTTGAACATGGCCTTAGTTCTAAAACTTTATTCGTATCACGATCCTGCTAGGACCACAGATATATCTGATATACAGTCCAGTGCCACAGAGGCTTAAAAGTTGCAAAAAACTTTGGCGCGTGAGTCCAGCCGATGGTAACTTCTCCACAGGAAGATGTGACCTTTGGCAAAAACTATCTAACCCCTCTTTACTTCTTCACTGAACCATCAGAGAGCCATACGGGCACAAGTTACGGTTGCCTACTTGGGAAACCTTAAATAGACTTTATCTACAAATGGGCCGCAGCAAGGACAACCTCCACAAGTGGGGGTTCATGGTTGGCTCGCATCACCAAAGTGTATGTGGCGTCCCTCCACAAACTATGGCTCACCTCCCATCTTATACCACTTGCCCTGTCACCTGCCCACGTGAGGATCTAACCTGGCTGCGTCAGCGAACGGTATTCGTGTTGCTGAATTTTGAGTCAAACTAATTTAGAAAACTATACTCAATACATACTTAGTTGCATCCCATAGTGTATATGATTAGGTGGACAATCGTGGACGCTGTCGGGTACAGAAAAAACATATAATAGGTAGAGATCCTAACTATACCTACCGTGTTTTTTTTTTTAGATGGGTAATCATCAAATGACTTCTCCCGCTCTGGGCGGAGCGGGAGGGCGTGTCAGACTTTTACTGACTAAAACCCACCCGTGTTCCTTCATTCACCCATATGCCAGGGCCACGGTATCTATACCTATCGTTTATGTTATAATTTAACTTATTCTGTTTAAATATTTTTTGGATATACTATACGTGTGGAGGCGGCGACGCCCGCCCCTGCTTGCTGTGCCTGCAGCCAGAACCAACCTACTGGCGAGAACTCCTCTCACTAGAGCCATGCGTGTGGTGAACGAGGTTCACGAGAGGGTTGATGTCTTGGTGCAACTTGAGTGAATTCGCAAGAGTTACATTCTTTATAATATGTGATTTAGATGTAGGTTAAGATTTAAGATATATCGCACCCCTAGATCTAAAGGGAACTAACTCAAAATTCTTAATTTTTGAATTATGCACACCTTTGAGTCTGTCATTTCAATACCTATCGACCAATAAACCAAATTCAAAACTATTTCCAATATTTGGAGTCGAATGTTGGAAATAGTTTTGAATCTGGTTTATTGGTCGATAGGTATTGAAATGACAGACTCGAAGGTGTGCATAACTGTAAAATTATGAATTTTGAGTTAGTTCCCTTTAGATCTAGGGGTGCGATATGTAGTACGTGATTTTGTAGGATGTACTTATATTAAGGATTTAGCATGTAAGGCCACTCTATCGCATTGGATCGCTGATCTGTAATGGTAGTGTAGCTAAGAATTGCGTAAATAAATAAATGTTACTTAAACATTTTTTGTGTTATTTTTGCCACAGACACAGAAGTTCTATTAGTTTTTGAAACGTTTCCACATTTCCTATTCACGTTAGTCTTAACTAAGCTGCTAATTGAAACTCTCTAATTAGCGACTTCAACTAAGCAATGCTAATCTCTCAGATGGTTTCATTGGTTGCGATTCTGAAAATTCCGTACGAAATTCGTTCACGCCAACTGTGTCGACGGTTTTCAAACTAGCAACAGATGCGTGTCCTCCTAATTATTAAAAATAAAAAGTTCTTAAGTTCAAAAAGTAAAAAAGCGACTACTTAACAATAACGCTCAAAAAAGTATCAAACAATAAAGTATTCTCATCTGAAACCCGTTAATCTGTTTACTTCGTTCAAAAATGTACTCTGTTTACAAATTACAGTTGTTGTAATCCACTAAAAAGTTATGAGGGAACAAATAAACACACACATACATACATACATACCTAAAGACAAAATCATAACCCTCCCTTTTGCTCGCACATAATTCACTTCCTTTTGAAAAGTCTTTAAAGTAGGGTAGGTTCTCGATTGGTTCGTGTATGGGTGACCATCTATACATACCAATACCCCTCCGTGCCTCGGAAAGTACGTTGGACTCGACTGTCATTTGTGCTTCTTTGACAGTCGTTACAGGTCGTCAGCAGACCGAAAATCTGACAACCAGTCTTACCGTGCGATATCGTACTACCCAGTAACTGGGTTGTGGAGGTCAGATAGGCAGTCGCTCCATGTAAAATATTGGTATCCAGCTGCATCCGGTTAGACTGGAAGTAGACCCCAATATAGGTAGAAAAAGGCTAGGCAGATGATGAGGTACTCACCACTTCATTGTCATGACTATGTCCATGATTGTGTCCGTTCCCGTGAATTTGGCCGTTGTCATAATTTTGTGATCCTGATCCGAAGGTGTTCTGTGATCCTGACCCGAAGGATGGAGGCAGGTAGTTGCTGCTTGGCGAAGTGAAACCTGTGGATATTAAGCATGGTTATAACAGCAGGGGGACTAAAACCAGATCAGAAAGCCAACGCGACGTGACCTTGGTGTTGCGATTGAGCAAAACCGAGGGTCGGAAGTGTTCGCTCAGCAGTTAGGGAAGTCTCATCTGACGAAATTTAGAACTTCAGTCATCATCATAATCAGCGTATATTATTCCCATTGCTGGGACACAGGCCTCCTCTCAGTAAGAGGGAGTGGGCAGTAATGTACCACGCAGGCCCAGAGCGGGTTGGTAGATGTCACATGTCTTCAATTTTTTTGTTCTAGGACATAACGGTTTCTACACAATGTTTTCCTTCACCGTTTTGAGAGCAGTGGTGATAAAATTATTTACACAAAGTAAAGCGCCTGCCTGAGTGTGAACCCACGACCTACAACTCGGTAAGTTGGGGCCGATACCACTGGGCCACCACTGCTCTAACTTAGAACTGAAGATGGCAAATTCGTGATTTCGAAGTCCAAGATACTCGAGGAAGTCGAGAATTTTTACGGGCACCTTTACACAACGCGCACGGCGAAACCAGTGGAATAGAGTGCATATTATGATCATCGAGCCGAATTAACGCGCCTCTACTCAGGGGAAGACCAAAGCCACCATGGCTGGTTTCTTTACAGGGTATTAAGGGATATCGAAGCCCACACAGTGGCCAATAATTCAGTGCCTATGTACTCGCCGTATTCAGATATTGACACCAATCACGTGCGCAACACATTGTGCTTACTACTACAGCTATACCGGACTCAGGTAGGCTGAAGTAAAGAAAAACTGCTCAGGTGGAGATTCACAGATGACTCCGCCCTTGAGTGCAAATGTGGTGCTATCCCACAAACAATGCGGCACTTGATATCTTGTCCAGCGTGTCCTGTTGTCACGCTACAGTAGTTAATGGACGCTACTGAAAGTGCTAAGCTCGTAGCCAAATTCTGGGCTAACTCTATTTAGATTGCTATCGATGCGTTAAGAAGAGAAGATTGCTGCGGCTGTATGGTTGGTCTCTTATAAAGGTTTTGGCTAACAGACCGAGCTTCAAACGTCCAGATACGAAGACGTACGAAGGTCTTCGAAATTGGAAGGTGTATTATGGAGATAAAATGTAGTTAGGCGGGGCACCTGGTACCGTGTGGTGCCGGGCGTAAAGAATAACACCACCCCATTTCTTCCCGTGGGTGTCGTAAAAGGCGACTAAGGGACTTACTAGAGAATGGGCAGCAGCGTTCTCTATGCATTTTACCACCATACTGCGATCGCCCACCCGCCTGCCAAGCGTGGCGATTATGGCAAAGCCCCCCCCCAAATTGGAGGAGGCCTAAGTCCAGCAGGACGTCTTTGGACGTCTTACTGCTTAAATGATGATGATGGTGATGGGGCACCTGGCAAGGCGCAGTGATGAGAGGTAGAGTAAGGCTGTGACCTGCCAGGGTCGCGAGATTGTTCGAAAGAGACACCGTGACCCTGGCACATGGGCAACTGAAGGAACACGGGTGGGTTTTAGTCAGTAAAAGTCTGACAACCCTTCCCGCTCCGGCCAAGAGCGGGAGACGTCATTTGATGATTTCCCACCCACAAAAAGAAACCTGTGACAGAGTGGCATCCAAAGACTGGAAGACCAGATTTCGGTCACCCGGCGGCGAGATGGGTGGACTACATTTTTGCCATCGTGAGAAAAACCTGGATGAGGCTGGCACAGGAGCGTGAGGATTGGCACAAGAAAAGAGAGGCCTAAACCCAGCAGGGGATGAAGTCAGGCTATGGATGATAATAAAAGGTTTTTTTAATACTGACCTGTAGTAGGTGGTAAGTAACTGTTGGTTGGAGAGTTATAACTGTTGTGGCTGGCAGGTTGCTGATAGTTGTAACCGGAGACCGGAGGCTCGCTGGTCGCTACTGCTGCCAGAATCGTCACCATGAAAACCTGAAAACAGAGAAATAGGAGCTTGAAAGGTGACTGTGATAAGCATACAATAGTTTGGTACAGTTAGCCTCAAAAAGATTTATCGACATGAATTTTGAGGCATTCCTTTCTTTGTTCCACATTGTTTGTTTGTTTGAACGCGTTAACTTCAGGATCTACCGTCGGATTTGAAAAAAAAATCTGTAATTGATATACTGATTCCTGAAGAAAGTTATAAGCTACTTAGAATCTCACTAAAATCCTTAGGAGCCAACCAAAATCTAAAAAAATCAGATAGAACGGCTAAGCCAAAATAATGCGACGGTGTCGTCCCGGGAAGCAAGAAATTTCACGCGAAGTCGCGGGCAGAAGCTTCTGAGGTATATTTATATTTTTATGACCGCCGAATACTTAGCAAACGACTTACTTTTTAATAAATTAAACAATTGATGTGTTACGTTTGCAATACTTCTTCATTAAGTTTTTTCTTTTTTTCTTGGCCAAATTATTTTTAAGCATAATCAGTCTGTACTGTCCCCACTGCTAAGGTTCCGGCCCCATCTCTGTGAGAGGGAGTGAGCCGCCCGAAAACCACGCCGAAACAGTGTGGTTGATGGATCCCATATTTCTTCAAATTTGGTTCTAGGATAGACAGACAGCGCAATGAAACTAGACATACCTACTGGCATCGACACTTAATATTACCAGGCTATTACTGCACGGCAAAGACCTCTTTTGATACAGAGAAGGCATGAGTATAGATCACCATGCGGCTTACCATAATAGCCATGCTTTGCAGGTGGATTGATAATCGTAGTATGGTTTTTAAAACGCATAGGGAACGCTGTTGCCCGTTCTCTAGTAAATCCCTTTTTTTCTTGTGGGTGGGAAATCATCAAATGACGTCTCCCATCTGGGCGGAGCGGGATGGCGTGTCAGACTGTTACTGACTAAAACCCACCCGTGTACCTTCAGTTGCCTATATGCCAGGGCCACGGTAACTCTTTCGAACAAATCTCGCGACCCTGGTAGGCTTCTTGTAAATCTCTAACTCGCCTTTTATGACACCCACGAGATAGAGTGGTGCTATTTTTTTTAAGAAACGCGCCACACGGACTACTTATCTTCTAAACGTGTTAAATAGGGCATGAAAGTTTGTATGAAAATTCGTAACTTTTACCGATGGAAAATACTATCTGGCAAACACCATGTACTTCATAATAAAGGACCCAGTAAGCTGTAAGTAGTAAGTGACCGACAAGCCCTTTCACCGGCCAACATGCATAATTAGTTACGTATTCTTGAAACTAATTCCCACGTAATAAATAAGGAGTTACTCCCATTTTCCCATGCGTCTATGGTTGCCCAACGGTCCCAGGATTACGCAATATTACCGTATGTATCTTTTAATCATACTGCTTGGATGAGAATAGACATGATTTAGGTACGTGTAGCAGACAGCCTATATTGTTTCCATTGCTGGGATACAGGACTCGACTTGATGAGAGGGAGTCGCAGGAGGAGACGCCCCGGGCGTCGGGAGTCTATAGCGGACTCCCGGCCACCGTAGGCGCGAGCTTGCAGCCGGCGAGCAATGGGTAGCTCGCCGCCCGGTAAGGACCAGGCTCGGGTCGACGGCGCGTAGTGTTCCACGCGCGCCTCAAAGAGATGTCAGCAGCACTGAAGGGGTCTGCTAGGACCGACGCCTGCCAGGGTCGCGAGATTGTTCGAAAGAGATACCGTGACCCTGGCACATGGGCAACTGAAGGAACACGGGTGGGTTTTAGTCAGTAAAAGTCTGACACGCCCTCCCGCTCCGCCCAGAGCGGGAGAAGTCATTTGATGATTTCCCATCCAGAAAAAAAATATAAAAAAATGAGAGGGAGTCGGCCGTACCTAAACCACCACGCGGGCCCAGTGCGGGTTGCTAGATGTCTTCGATTTTGCCGGTTTCCTCACGATGTTTTGCTCCAGCGATTAACCATTACTACAAGAAAAAGATATATTTTTCCTTGCCATAAACAGCAAAGATTTTTGCAACGGCATTTAGTTCCTTGGCTTCTAATTGGATTAACAAGGATAATTATATCCCTTAGTGAACCGGATGAAGATACTTTAAAGTTGTACATTTTCATCTCTTCTTGTCTCTCCGTCGTTGGTCTAAAATGGTCTGCTGGGCTCCATGTACTTGGGTAGGTTTTACTATAAGACAGAAATTTGGTATGATTTTCCCGGTAGTAGCCAGGAATCAAAATTTCTGCCAGATTTGTGGCAATAGAGAGATACAATCCGGAATGACGTGATCCGGCAGTGAACCAAAGTTGTTGATATAGCTCACAGAATAAGCTAGCTGAAGTGGCAATTGACCGGTTATATTACCAACTAGCTTTTGCCCGCGGCTTCGCCCGCGTGGATGTCGGAAATTAACGCAGGAGGACGTACTACCGCGGTAAGATGTGTTAATTCAGGTTATAGGTAATAGCTGTTACCCGCGACTTCATCCGCGTGGTATTTAACAAAAAGTTTTTCATAAAAACTGTCTTTGAAAACTACGCTGACATACGTCACAAACTACGCTGACTTACGTCACAAACTACGCTGACTTACGTCACAAACTACGCTGACATACGTCACAAACTACGCTGACATACGTCACAAACTACGCTGACATACGTCACAAACTACGCTGACATACGTCTAAAAATTCAGCGTGTTTTTAGTTTTTTTAAACTATTATTTATTTTTTCTAAAATAAATGTAGCCTAAGTTACTCCTTGTTACATCAGCTATCTGCCAGTGAAAGTTCCGTCAAAATCGGTCCAGCCATTTCAGAGATTAGCCGGAACAAACAGACATACAGACAAAAATTTAAAAAAAAATTGTTTTGGTATATGTACCGTGTATACATCCATATACACTTAGTAAAAAGTGGTTATCTTAAAAAAACAGACACTCCAATTTTATTTATTTGTATAGATAGACCCGATGGCCGAGAATCGGTAGAATGCTCTCAGGCTAGGTGAACCGACGACGCTCAGGCAGTTCGATAAGAGAACCGAAAATCGAGATGATTGGCGTGCAATTGGAGAGTCTTATTTCCAGCAGAGAACTGCAGTAGGCTGATGATGATGAGTGGTTATAGGCTCGTGATTTGCTTCAAGAAGGACGCACGTAAAGGGTAACACTTTCCACCGTAGGCGCGAGCTTGTGGGTGGCGAGCAATGGGTAGCTCGCCGCCCGGTAAGGACCAAGCTCGGGTCGACGGCGCGTAGTGTTCCACGCGCGCCTCAAAGAGATGTCAGCCACACTGAAGGGGTCTGCTAGGACCGATGCCTGCCGGGGTCGCGTGATTGTTCAAAAGAGATACCGTGACCCTGGCACATGGGCAACTGAAGGAACACGGGTGGGTTTTAGTCAGTAAAAGTCTGACACGCCCTCCCGCTCCGCCCAGAACGGGAGAAGTCATTTGATGATTTCCCATCCAAAAAAAAAAAAAAAAAAAAGGGTAACACTTTCACCTGGCGTAGTATGGAGTTTCAATAGCATATGAGGCCTTCTGCCTTCCTCTGCTAGGAATACATTCGTAAAGTTACGTACTTAAATTAAACATTTGTTTTCATAAGGATGAAAGGATACGAAATCTTTCTGAATTTCTGTTTACGCTCAACATGAAAGATCATTTCAATAATGATTTAATGAATGAGCTACTTTTTTAGTTTTGTTATATAATTTTGATTCATCATTCATCATTTCAGCCGTAAGACGTCCACTGCTGGACTTAGGCCTCCCCCAATTTGGGGGGCTTTGCCATAATCGCCACGCTTGGCAGGCGGGTTGGCGATCGCAGAATGGTGGTAAAATGCATAGAGAACGCTGCTGCCCATTCTCTAGTAAGTCCCTTAGTCGCCTTTTACGACACCCACGGGAAGAAATGGGGATTGGGGTGTGAATTTTGCCGAAAGATGTTTAGAATTTCACACATTTACGAAAGGTTAAAAAAAATTACATGGCCTCTTAAATATCACTCAGTGTGATAATATTGTATGATACAGTTCGACTGCTGGTGATCATTTAAAAAAAAAACAAATGAACTTTCTTTCAATTGTTCTCTCATGGTATTTTCAACATCCAATGCATTATTTAGTCAAACAACTCTATTGTATGTAAATAAATAATACGATTACAAAAGTCTTTCGCGGATTTTATTCGATTATGGCTAAACAAACCAACATCATTTTCCTAACAGCTATGTAGGAGTCACCTTCCAGTCTAACCGGATGCAGCTGAGTACCAGTATTTTACATGGAGCGACAGCCTATCTGTGACTGTTGACTGGCCTGTTAGTCTAGTGGTTAGTGACCCTGACTGCAAAGACTGAGGTCGTGGGTTCGATTACCACCCAGGACAAATGTTTGTGTGATGAGCACAATCATTTGTTCTGTGTCTGGGTGTAATTTATATATAATACTAGCTGACCCGGCACACGTTGTTTTGCCGGGTGAAAAAGAGTGAAAATTTAGAGTTGTATGTATTTTTGTATGTTGTATCATAAAGAAATAGAAATTAAAAATTTTGCCTAAAAAATAAAGTAATAAATTTAGGGGTGGACTACCCCTAACATTTAGGGGGATGAAAAATAGATGTTGGCCGATTCTCATAGATACCGGATAAGCACAAAAAATTTCATCAAAATCGGTCAATTTCGGAGGAGTACGGCAACGAAAACTGTGACACGAGAATTTTATATATTAGATGTATGTATTTAGAAATATATAAGTATGTTTATCAGTTGTCTGGTTACCATAGTACAGGCTCTGCCTAGTTTGGGATCAATTAACGGTGTGTTGGTTGTCCTAAGATATTTATTTATTATTTATTTATCTGACCTCTACAGACCACACCCAACTTTCTGACTACTTACCTGATGCAAATGGTAACAACTGATAAATATACTTCTATATTTCTAAATACATACATATTATAGATAAATTACACCCAGACACAGAACAAATGATTGTGCTCATCACACAAAAATTTGTCCTGGGTGGTAATCGAACCCACGACCTCAGTCTTTGCAGTCAGGGTCACTAACCACTAAACTAACAGGCCAGTCAAGTCAGTCAATTACTTGTGTGTTACGCAATTAGGGTCCTGGGTTAGGACATAGGACTGTAGCATTGCGATTTTATTCCGTCCGTGAGTATGTCGAATCTATACAAATATTATAAAGCCGAAGAGTCTGTTTGTTTGTTTGTATGTTTGTTTGATTGAACGCGCTAATCTCAGGAACTACTGGTTCGAATTGAAAAATTATTTTTGTGTTGGGTCAAAAGTGGTGGCAGTAATGAAAAATGTTGCAAAAACGGGAAAAATCGCAGGGGTAGGCGATTCGACGCGACGGGAATGGTCGGAAGAACAAGAAATTTTACGCGGACGAAGTCGCGGGCAGAAGCTAGTGTGAACCGTACTGGTTCAATACTCAGAAGTAAGGATTTGGAATATAAAAAGACACTCTTTACAGACTTTGGATACCACCTTTATTACTAACGTTTACAAAAAGTTACTATATAGTATACAATGGAAGTGACTAGCGCCGATGTCTCGATACGAATGCCCAAAAGTGCCGAGCGAGTATTACCACTCCATTGTCTGCACACTTCCCGCCATTTTACTTGCTTATGATTGGCCGAGAACTGTCAAAGTCTCGACCAAACACAAGGAATCAATACAACCACATTTAATATTAAAAGTAAATAGACATGATTATAAATAGTCAACAAACATATATTATTCTAGGCATAATTTATAACACTAGTATATAACAAAGAAGATAAATAATGAAACAAAGACGAGCTACGCCGCAGTATAAACTAGTTAAATTTCAAGAGTCCAAGACAATCGTTTCTCATGCAACACTGACCACGGAACATTTTCTTTGTTGTTCTCAGTTAAGTGTAGGTTTACATGGAGTGTGCTTTACAAGCAGTGGAGCAGTGATGGCCCAGCCCCAACTTACGAGTTGTATAATAAGTGGGTTCAAGCCTAAGCTTTACTTTGTGTACATAATTTTAATACCACTCCTCACAAAACGAAGGAAAATATCGTGAGGAAACCGACATGTCATAGAATCAAAAAATTCGAAGACATGTGACATCTACCAACCCGCACTGGGCCCGCGTATTCGATTACGGCCCACTCCCTCTCATCGACAGGAAACCTGTGTCCCAACAGTGGGACACCTTTCTTTAACTCCATACTTACTCGTATACTCCATAATTGAATTATTCCGATCTGTTACCCTGGTTTGTCTCATTTGGAGGACAGGTCGGAATAATTCCTCTAATTGGGGTGTACGTGATCTTGCGTTAATTAGGTCACACGTTGTATACGTAATAGGTACAGACGATATTTTCATTGGGTAAACGTTCGCTGATAAGTAATATACTTACTTCAAGTTTGAATTGAGGAAAACAGTATCTTTTAAATATTACTTTTCAAGTAACAATATTATCAACTACGATAGTGAAACAAATACAATTATTATTAATTTGACTCTTTATACTTAGCGCTAAACGCATTTAGTCATTTGTTTTGCAACTGATTTTAATGTTGTCGCCATGTAAACCCACTGCAACAATGATGGGCGTCTTAAAGCGGTTACAACAAGAATTATATCACCATTAAATTAAAAATGTACCAAGTGATGCGTTGGTGTTAAACTTATGTAGGCCTAGCGAGGCGAAAACGTATGACCAGCATGGCTGTTCAGAACCGATACGGCAGGCTGTCGAGTCGAAAATGACACATTTTTAGGGTTCCGTTGCCAAATGGCAAAAAACGGAACCCTTATGGATTCGTCATGTCTGTCTGTCTGTCCGTCCGTATGTCACAGCCACTTTTTCCGAAACTATAAGATCTATGCTGTTGAAACTTGGTAAGTAGATGTATTCTTTGAACTGCATTAAGATTTTCACAATTTAAAAAAAAAACAATAAATAAATTTTGGGGTTCCCCATACTTAAAACTGAAATTCAAAAAAAAATTTTTTTTCATCAAACCCATAAGTGTGGGGTATTTATGGATAGGTCTTCAAAAATTATATTAAGGTTTCTATATATATATACAATGTTATGTCTTTTAAACGGCGTTCACAAATCTGAAAACCAAAAGATCGGTCAGTTCTAATAAAATGATAGACCACTATTCTTCCAACAGCCATTGCTGCCATAGGCAAGGCAAGTCAGGTTATCAAAAAAACCGGCCAAGTGCGAGTTGGACTCGCGCATCGAGGGTTCCGTACAAACCTGTAGGTATTCACGGTTTATGCATAAGGTTTATGTTTATGAAATTTAATGTTTTTACACGCTTTATATTAGCTTCACTTGTATGTTTGTATGTTTGTTTGTAACCGACTCCTTATAGTGCGATTTTGACCCACTTTAAACGACCAGATTTCATTCAAACTTTGCACACCTGTCAAGGACTGATGACAATGCAATAATTTCATAAATTTGTGCCATTATCCTTGCCAGGGTTACCAGGACAGCAAAAAAACTGTCACAAACTACGCTGACATACGTCTCAAAATTCGAAATACCCTAAAAAATAGAAAATAAATAATAGTTTAAAAAAACTAAAAAACACGCTTCCATGGAAAACCAAACTAAAAAGTACAAAATAATGGAAAAAAAGCGTGGGGTGCCTGATATCAATAAAAAAATACCTTAAAAGCACCCCACGCTTTTTTTCCATTATTTTGTACTTTTTAGTTTGGTTTTCCATGGAAGCGTGTTTTTTAGTTTTTTTAAACTATTATTTTTTAGTAAGAACATTAAATTACTTAAAGTACCCACGTCAATTTTCAGAATACGGAATATTTTAATATGGTGTAAGTATTGACGCGCACTTGTGAATACTCCGGGGTTGAAATATTGGTCGCCCGTTATTTTATATTTGTACTAGCTGACCGTACAGACGTTGTCCTGTTTCTTGGAACTCGATAGCAGCGTCATCTGTCGGGCTGATTTGTGAATGCACACAAATAAAATCATTCAAATCGGTCCAGCCGTTTAGGAGGAGTTCAGTGACATACACACGTACAGTAGAATTATACATATATGAAGATTTGCTGTTCTTTACATTTTGACTTCTAGGTATCGCATTTATCTATGAAAAAATGTTTTCTTTTTACACGCTTTATATTAGCTTCACTTGTGTGATTGTATGTATGTTTGTTTGTAACCGACTCCTTATAGCGCGATTTTGACCCACTTTAAACGACCAGATTTCATTCAAACTTTGCACACCTGTCAAGGACCGATGAGAATGCAATAATTTCATAAATTTGTGCCATTATCCTTGCCAGGATTACCAGGACAGCAAAAAAACTGTCTTCGAAAACCATGCTGACATACGTTACAAATTACGCTGACATACGACACAAGCTAAGCTGACATACATCACAAACTACGCTGGCATACGACACAAACTACGCTGACATACGTCACAAACTACGCTGTCATACGCCTCAAAATTCGAAACACCCTAAAAAATAGAAAATAAATAATAGTTTAAAAAAACTAAAAAATATTTTGTACTTTTTAGTTTGGTTTTCAATGGAAGCGTGTTTTTTAGTTTTTTTACTATTATTTATTATAACCGAGGTAAAACTACGCTGGGGAGACTAGAATCATGCGCTGAATTAATGGTTTTAGTTTCGACGATGGCCATCGACACCAGCATGTATAAAGGCTCCTGCAGACAGGTGTGACGCGACAGCGCGACGCGACCTTTGTATAATAATTTCCGTGAAAGATTGATAGAAACTGTTCTATGAGTATCACGTCGCACCTGTTTGAAGGACCCTTAATTGTTAAAAAGGGACACATTTGACACTTACTCGTTTGCCAAATCCGTCATTTCATTGCTCCTAAAAACGACTTCCATTCTACTATGCCTATAATAATTATGATGTCATTATATACGTCAAATTATATCAATGTATACAATTACGAGTATAGTAACACGCACTATTATTTAAACTATTTCACAATTCGCGGCACGCTCTATTATATGTATGTCGTATAGCCTGATGAACGCAATTTTATCCAAATGGTACTTTATATTATTTTGAAATGTTGTGTTTACCCAATCTATACTAATATTATAAAGCTGAAGAGTTTGTTTGTTTGGTTGAACGTGGTAATCTCAGGAACTACTGGTCCGAATTGAAAAAATATTTTTCTGTTGTGTAGCCTATTTATTGAGGAAGGCTATAATAATATGGCTATATAACAACACGCTACAATCAAAAGGAGCGGACCAGCAATGAAAAATGGACGAAAACTGGTCTCATATAACTGACTAGCTGCACCCCTAGGTTTCACCTCTAATCTCTAGTCCTCTATTCCGTAAGAATATCGGGATAAAAAGTATCCTCTGTCCTAATGCAAGTCATGGTCTGCCCATGTTCCAAATTTCATACAAATACGTTCAGCTGTTTTAGCGTAACCCTGATAATAATAGTTTAGGATAGTTTAGATTATTTTTTTCTAGCCTCCACTGTCCCATTCCTTGGCGTGACCTCCCATCACTCATTCCATTTTCCGCGTGCCCACGCGTCGTCCTTACAGTTTTGACGGAAACCACTTCGTTGGCCGTCCATGTATCAATCTGTTAAGGCGCGGACTGACTACGATTTTAAATGCTACAACTACATGCTACAGCTCCAACAAATAAGGTTGAAAATTGAATAAATATTTGGATTGACGATGTGACTAAGCTGCGAATTGGCATTTATTTTACGGGTTTTATTTAGATTATTCGGACTACACACATTAAATTAAATAATTGTCTGGTTAAAGTTTTAAAGAAATGTTTATTCTATTGAACTCTTTAAAAAAAAAATGTTGTTATCGCTGAAAATACAGAGATGTTCGACGTCAAAGTTTTTTTTGTGAAACAATTTTTATTGGGAATATCAAACAATTTTTCACTATTCTATTCGGTTAGAATTTTTCTTTAAACCCTTCTCTGTCCACTGTATTTTTTGTGTCGTATATTTTCATTGCGTTACGTCATACTCGATTGTCAAAGACACCAGTGTTTTGTGAATATTGAGGTAACACCGCGCCTTAAAACCCTTTTTCTTGAGAACGCGTGGAGTTATCAAGTTAAAATTAATATAAAGTACGAAGATCTACAGTCTCTTGAAGCTCTAAAAAAAATCAAGGTTCTAAGTCAGCGCATTAAAAAACTATGGCCATTTGTGTCGCATATTTTGCTTACTTGCAAGCACTTGCAAGTAAATCAAAACTCACCGGGCAATTTTCGTTGACATAGAATCATAAAAATTGGCAAGAGGCAAGTTCTAACAGCACAAGAAAAGGGAAAAGTCTGACATTGCTAATTTGTACCTAGTTTAATCACATAATGTTTTTGCGATTGCAAACTTACATTTGCAGTTGGAGAACAGCATGCGTAGCATGACCGCCATAGAAACGGAATTTGTCGACGAAAGAGAAGACAAAATGATAGATTGTATCGTAGAAAAAATGTGTAAAACTGAAGAAAAGTTTCAATTCTTCAGTCGACAAGAGAACGATGTCAAGTGTGATGACTATTTCTCTTTACTATTGATGAGATAATAAAAACTTTTTTACAAAAAAAAACAACCGACTTCCTTAAAAACACTACAAAGTGAAAAATAACTTTAATTTCGGAAGTCGGTGTCTTAGGATCTGTATTTATGGTTTTTTTTGCCACCGACTTCCGAAATTAAAGTTATTTTTCACTTTATAGTGTTTTTAAGGAAGTCGGTTGTTTTTTTTTGTAAAAAAGTTTTTATTTTTATATTTTTAGTTGTGGTATCCACCCCGCACTAATTCCAAACAAACAATGCATATTTATGCGATAGCAGAAATCGCGGTTGATTTGCTGTCATTTTTTAAAGAGTTCCGGTGTCTATCTCTGGAACTCATCATCAGATCTATATGAAATTTATATGGGACCATTTCGGAATAAACTCCTTGCAAACAAAAAAAGAATTTTGCAAATCCGTCTATATATGACGGAGTTATGGCCGAACATACTCCTCCTTTTTGAAGTCGGTTAAAAACATTCTTATGGAATTAAAATACATAAGGAACTTTTTTGTTCTTGGTAGAATAGATATAGAATTGGTCATGATACGCCTGCAGATTGTCATATAACCGTATATCGATGTATGGGAGAACATATTCTTCATCTACATTTAAAACTTTTGTAAAGGGTACAGTATGCCCGCTAGTAGACTATATTGAGGACAAAAAGGCTTGGAATTGTGCTAATCCAATAAAATTACACAGTGAATCTTGATTTACTTTTTTAACCGACTTCAAAAAGGAGGAGGTTATCAATTCGGATGTTTATATGTATTTTTTTTTTTTTTTATGTATGTTCGGTCATAACTCCGTCATATATAGACGGATTTGCAAAATTCTTTTTTTGTTCGAAAGGAGTTTATTCCGAAATGGTCCCATATAATTTTCATATAGATCTGATGATGAGTTCGGGAGACAGACACCGGAACTCTTTAAAAAATGACAGAAAATCAACCGCGATTTCTGCTATCGCATAAATATGCATTGTTTGTTTGGAATTAGTGCAGGGTGAATACCACAACTAAAAATTTAAAAATAAAAACTTTTTTGCAAAAAAAAACAACCGACTTCCTTAAAAACACTACAAAGTGAAAAATAACTTTAATTTCGGAAGTCGGTGGCAAAAAAACCATAAATACAGATCCTAAGACACCGACTTCCGAAATTAAAGTTATTTTTCACTTTGTAGTGTTTTTAAGGAAGTCGGTTGTTTTTTTTTGCAAAAAAGTTTTTATTTTCTATCAGTTTAATACCTACCACTTTTCTAAAGCAATGACATGGATACTACAATGTTAAGTTTGTTCTTGGAGTACATCCATTGCTTTTCTGTATAGACAGACACTACTCCGCCAGTTCTTGTCTAGACGTACAAACGCGGGTTACTTTTCGGTATGATAATTTAGTCAACTTCTTAATAATTTCGGGACACACATTAAAATGTAATTAACAGAGTTATGGCGATTTTTCGAGGTACGCCCTGCTTATGTGCCTATAGCAATGTACACCACTGGTCTATCCTAACTACGGAACCCTTCATATTGCATGGTCCGACACGCACTTGGCCGGTTTTTTGTCATTTCTACATAAGATATGTGTGTAATTTGCCCATACTTCCGTGGGATCATCATATCATTATTGCCGCGGGGTCTGCCAACCATGACGCTACTCGTTCCCAAATGATTACGTTTGATGATAAAATTACGTTTCCTTAGATAAGCTATAGGTACAAAGAATCGTCATGTTTTATAACATAACATTTTGCCTTGTTCCTCCGAAGGGGTGGGCAGAAGTGTGGCTAGGGTTGCCAGGCGTCCGGATAAAGCCGGACACAGTCAGGCTTTTTGGTTGTGTGTCCGGTCAAATTAGACGATGTCCGGCCTGTCCGGCCTTTTTATTTGGCTTTTCAAATTTGATCTTTTTTGCCTTGGTTTCCGCTCCACCCGCCTCACCTTGTGTCGCTAGCGCAAGCGAGCGAACTAGCACTGTCCTCCCCGCCTTATTACTACTCAATTGTAAAGTAAAATTAGCTTTTAAAGCATGTGTCTGCCAATCAAAAATATTAATTCGTTTATGTTACTTATTTATTTTAACGTTATTTCATTAGTTTTAGTTGTTTAATTTTGCTTTAAGATTAAATAATTAAAGATGTCAGACCTTTTTACCCAAATGTTCGGCTAAACTGACTGGTCTGTACGGCTTTTCGGTTTTAAGACCTGGCAACCCTAGGTGTGGCTATAGTACACCCACATGTCGTCAGTTATGTTTATGTCCCATGTAACAGGGGGCGAGCCTATTGCCATCCACCGGGCACATTTCCAGACTACGGGCTAAGAAATTGTACTGAGAAATTCCAGATGAACAGTTAGCCCGAACTGGGAGGACTTCATACTCATCTATTGCTGAGCTGACTTTCGGTCATTAGACCAACGAGACAGTTAAACTAAATAAAATATATTGTACAGTATTAAAATCTAAGTACACTATATTAATTTATTTTCATAGTATACAGCAAAGTCACTTCCCGCGTCTGCACGCTTAGATCTTTTTAACCGACTTCAAAAAAAAGGAGGAGGTTATCTATTCGACTGTATTTTTTTATGTTTGTTCCCTCATGACTTTTGAGTGGATGAACCGATTTCGGTTGTATTTTTTTTTTTTTTTTTGTAAAAGTTTTTTAAACTACGCAACGGATAATCCGGTTTTCATCAGTAGACAGAGTGATTCAAGATGAAGAAACCGCTGGAAAACTAGTAATAATATTATAAAACTGAGGAGTTAGATCGGTTAAACGCGCGCATCTTAGGAACGCTGGTTCAAATTGAAAAAATATTTTAGTGTTGGATAGCCCATTTACCATGAAAGGCTATACCTAAATATAACCTAAGGCGATTATCACACGGCACCGCGCACCGCCGCGGAGGGCGGTGGCGGTAAAACGGATTGACCGCGAGGTCGTTCCGTGTACGTGTGTTAAGCATCAACGGATTTAATAGAGGGCAATGCGACATGAGATCCGCTTCACCGTCTACCGTGGCGGTGCGCGGTGCCGTGTGTTAATCGCCTAACGCAATCACGAATACGAAGTACTCGCACGGGCAGGCGTTTCGATGCGACAGGGTGCGTCGCGGGAGCAAGAAAATTGACGCGGACGAAGTCGCAGGCAGAAGCTAGTAATTAATACTTGTGGAAATTGCGGATACTGGACATGAAATATTATTGTAATTTTTCATGTGAGCAGTGATCTATGGTAACAGCCCTGACTTACGAATCTATTTACGATTAATATTTACTTTTGTAAATAATTTCATCACCACTGCTCTCAAAACGTCGAAGGAAAACATCGTGGCGAAACCGACATGCGATATAACGCTACTTACAACTCCTACTCAACCTACTATCAACTCCTAAGTCGGACCGTTACCACCGGGCTACCACTGTGGGGCGAGCACGGCCTCTGATATAGGCTTAAGTCACGCACTTTATCACTGTTTTTGCTAACAAACTGTGATAATAATGTGTGACCTGCCAGGGTCGCGAGACTGCCAGGGTCTCGAGATTGCTCGAAAGAGATACCGTGACCCTGGCACATGGGCAACTGAAGGAACACGGGTGGGTTTTAGTCAGTAAAAGTCTGACATGCCCTCCCGCTCCGCCCAGAGTGGGAGAAGTCATTTGATGATTTCCCATCCAAAAAAATAAAATAAAAAATGTGTGACTCGAGCTTACCACAGTAGGCCGTGCTTGCGCCGCGCTGCACTCAAATCTATTTTACACGCTTTATATTAGCTTCACTTGTATGTTTGTTTGTAACCAACTCCTTATAGCGCGATTTTGACCCACTTTAAACGACCAGATTTCATTTAAACTCTGTAGACTTATCGAGGACCGATGACAATACTATAATTTCATAAATTTGTGCCATTATCCTTGCCAGGGTTACCATTGGGTTACAGGGTTGATGATACTTTGCAATTTCGTTGCGAACAGACGTGTCAAAGATTTATTAAAATAAATAAATAATTACTTGCTGAATCGTGACCTAGTTTCAGCAAATAGCCGGTAGTAACGCAAACTGTGTCATACGTAAGCATAATATGTTAGATATGTGTAAACGATTAATGTGAAAATGTGTATAAGTTTTTAACAAGTAATAACTTATATTGTAATGGCAACCAGTCCCTTCAGCCGGGGCGGCAGATGTGCTCGGAGCCCACCTCCTACACCCGTGCCCGTGCCCGCACCTGCACCTGCACCCGAGCCCGCACCCGCTTCTCCCCCTAAACCGCCCAGCCAAAGAGTCGATGACGGGATTGAAGTGATAGCTACGCCAGAAATCCAGAACTGGATGTCGTCCATTGAGCAATGCCTCAATGAAGTATGCTCTATTACATCAGAGGGTAAATTGAACATGGAGCAAAAACTGCGGATAAGTACCCTATGCCGAAAAGTTAGTCACGGCACATCGCAGATGGCAGTCCAGTATCAGTCCCTCAAAATGAGAGCCGTCCGGGCCCACTCCACCGTCCAAACACTCGAGGACCAAATTGATCTGTCTCAACAACTACAAGACCTGAAGCAGAAAATCGGAGCCTCAATTAAACCAGTTACGGAATCTTCCTTTGCCGACATGGTAAAAAAAGGTACCAACAATTTTATACAGCCGATAAATTTAAGCTCAGTGGCTATATATCCTAATGATAAACTGAAGTCTAGTGAAGAGACCAAAACCCTTGTCCAAAAAATTATTTGCCCCGAGCAAATGAAACTCCAAATAAGAGGACTACGTAAGACAAAAAATGGCGGTGTTATTATCAGCACAGAATCAAAAGACGACATTGAGAAGGTGAAAAAAACGATGGAATTAGCAAATTCAGGCCTTACAGTAGACGAGCCCCCAAAAAGGAAGCCAAGAGTAGTGGTTATCGGAGTGCCCTCATCTATGCAAGAGAATGAAGTTTTTACTTGTTTATTCCACCAAAATCTAGCCGAGAACCTTCACAACTGCAGCCTCGAGAAATTTCTGACCTCCATTAAGTTAAGCCATAAGTCAGGTAAAAAGGACGCTGAAACCTGCAATTATATAATTGAAGTATCTGCAGAGATACGTAAAGCCCTGATAAATAAAGGCAGAGTGTTTGTGAATTGGTCATCATGCCCCGTCAGAGACTTTACACTTGTTACACGCTGTTATAACTGCCAGCAGTACGGACATGCGGCCAAATCATGTCGGGAGACCACCAATACCTGTGGCCATTGTGGTGATCAGGGTCACTCAATCAAAGATTGCACAAAGCAGGCTGAGACACCTAAATGCGCTACTTGCTTAAAATTCAAAAAGCCGAGCAACCACAAGACCAGTGCTGATGATTGTCCAGCGAAAATAATGGCAGAAAAGAGGTACATAAATTCTATCGATTATGTTGGCGCCTAAGAGCGCCGTTAATTAAGTATTTATCTAGCCCTTGTTATTGGTATTTTATAATTATGATTAGTAATTTAATTAATGACATAGATAAATTCTCTGTAGCTGAATCCCATACTTGTGACGTTGAACATTGTAAACAATATCTCTCCTCCTACTCTAGTCCGCTAACCATACTAACCCAAAATATTCGGAGTATTTCTAAGAATTACGACAGTTTTTGCATTTTCCTACAACGTCTAGACATAAACTGTGACGTTATTGTCTTAACCGAATGTTGGCTTTCAAAACAATATAACATACCACAAATTCCGGGATATAATATGTACAAAAGTAACATAACCTATAATCAGAACGATGGAGTGATAGTTTATGCCAGAAACCATCTCAATGTGTCTGTCGAGGAACCGAATATGTACGACTGTAGCAGATTGTTAATTAAAATTGGTTCAGAATTCGCGATACTAGCCTTATATCGATCCCCCTCTTTTAAAAATATAAACAATTTCACTGTCTCTTTAAATGAAGCCTTTCAGAATCTATCATTTTTCAAAAATACCATTTTGATTGGAGATATTAATATCAACATTCGTCCCGAAAGTGCTGACGCATCCGCTGAGGAATACCTTAACCTGTGCGCTTTCCATGGTTTGCTTCCCACTCACACGCTTCCTACCCATCAAAGTGGCTCCTGCTTGGACCATATATTACTCAAATCAAATTTCCCTGCTCTTGCCCTTGTAATTAATTCAACAATAACCGATCACAGTGCTTCCCTATTCATTTTAAATTGTAAATTGCCTAAAGTAGTCACTCGCACGATTACTAGATTAAACGTAAATAAACTTGAAGAAGACTTACACAATATCGACTTTGACCCGGTCTACGCTTCCGCTGATCCGCAGTTTTGTACAATGTACCTAATAAAAAATGTGCAACATGCAATTCAGAAAAACACTGTCACAACTCGGCTAAATAGCAAAAACTACAATATAAAACCATGGGTCACGGCAGGACTCATACGTTGTATGAAACATAGAGATAAATTGCATATGAAAGCTAAAACTAACCCAGATAATTTAATTTTACAACAGTCGTATAAACGATATCGTAACTTTTGTAATGATCTCCTAAAAAAAGTAAAATGCACCTACGATAAAACTGCACTTGAAAAGGCTGGTACGAGTAGCAAAAAAATCTGGAATTTTATTAAAAGTGTAACATACAATTCAAAACAAAATCAGTCATCTTCAAGTTTGTTACAAGCACACTCATCACAGTTAACATCTGCCAACATTGCAAATAATTTCTTTGTAAATGTTGGAAAGTGTTTAGCTGAAAAAGTTCAGGGCCAATCACAATATCTAACCAGCACTCCATTTCCATGTAGCACTATTTTATCATCCTTTGCGTTGTTAGACACTGACGAGGCTGAGGTAGAAACTATAATTATGAGTTTGAAAGATGACTCTGCAGTAGGCTGGGATAACATACCAAATAAGATTATTAAACAGTTTAGACACATTTTGATACCACCACTTACATATATCTTCCAAAAATGTTTATCTACAGGCATTTTTCCTGAGTGCCTAAAAAAAGCTGTTGTTGTCCCGGTTTATAAATCAGGCAATAAAGAACAAGTGACAAATTATAGACCTATTTCCTTACTGCCTTCTATGTCTAAAATATTAGAAAAAATTCTAAATAAAAGGCTTTACAAATACTTGGAGGATAAATTAATTTTATCGAAACGACAGTTTGGATTTAGGCCAAAAATGTCAACAGACGATGCCGTACATCATCTGACTGACTATTTATCCAAAGAACTTGATAATGGTAACCATACAGTAGGAATCTTCCTGGACCTCGCGAAAGCATTTGACACGGTTTCTATTTCTATTCTGTTGCGCAAGCTTGAAGCCATAGGTATAAGAGGGACCCAGCTGAAATTATTTAAGAGCTATTTAGAAGACCGTACCCAATGTGTAAGGATTGGTAATGTTCTCAGTGATGATCAAAAAAACACGTCTTTCGGAATTCCCCAAGGAAGTATTTTGGGACCTACACTTTTTTTGATTTATATAAACGATCTTTGTAATCTAAACTTAGAGCACGGCCAAATTATTTCTTATGCTGACGATACTGCCATACTATTTTCAGCTGACTCAGAAAACAATGTCTACAAATTTGCGCAACAGGGTTTTAATGTTGTTAATAAATGGCTTCAATATAATTCACTCACACTAAATGCAGACAAAACAAATTACATTAAGTTTTCGATGCGCAAGCAAACATCAACTTGCCCTACCTCGACAATTTATGCTCATTATTGCGCTATGCCTACAGATAACCAATGTGTTTGTCCTGTCATCAAAATGACAAATACAACGAAATACCTTGGTGTTATAATGGATGAATCACTTTCGTTCAAAAAACACATAGAAGCCTTAAATAGCAGAATTCGCAAGTTGATATTTGTTTTTAAAAAGTTACGCCATATTGCTGACCCAAAAATAATTAGACAAGTTTACTTTGCTCTATGCCAATCGATATTAACTTACTGTATTACCACATGGGGTGGAGCGGGTAAAACATTGTTATTAACTATCGAGAGAGCTCAGAGAGCGATACTCAAAGTCTCTACTTCCCGCCCTTTCCTTTTCCCTACTAACCTACTATACAAATCTTGTGAAGTATTAACAGTTCGACAGCTATTTATAATGGGCATTGTATTAAAACAACACGCAGCTCTACCCTACAGCACTGAATTTACTAATAAAAGACGTAAAGATATAGTCTGTCCACAAAATAGAACAAAACATGCTTTTATATCCAAATTTTATCTGTACCTCGGCCCTCTCCTCTATAATAGATTAAACTCTATAGCAAAAATTTTTTCACTAAACTATGCAAATTGTAAGAGAACTCTCAATGACGCTCTCCAAAGTATGTCTTACGAAGAAACAGAGAATTTACTAACTGTGTTAAAGTAAGTATTCACCTACGTTAAGTATTTAATTCTATAAAATTTTAGAAACTATTTTATAAGCTACTCAACATTTGTACAATAATTTGTCTATTCACAACTTTTGGTTATTTATTTATTTTATAAGACTATTTAGGCTCTTCTTGCCTGAAACACAGGATAACCTAGTTCAGGCACGTAAATATTAGAATATAATTTACATATAAGCAAACTGTACATATTTTTAAGCCTTTTATTTTTTGAATAAATATTATGTTATGTATGTTATGTTACCAGGACAGCAAAAAAACTGTCTCCGAAAACTACGCTGACATACATCACAAACTACGCTGACATAAGTCTCAAAATTCAAAACACCCTAAAAATAGAAAATAAATAATAGTTTAAAAAAACTAAAAAACACGCTTCCATAGAAAACCAAACTAAAAAGTAGAAAATAATGGAAAAAAAGCGTGGGGTACCTGATATCAATAAATATACTATAAAAGCACCTCACGCTTTTTTTCCATTATTTTCTACTTTGGTTTTCTATGGAAGCGTGTTTTTTAGTTTTTTTGAAACTATTATTTTCTGTAAATAGTTTTACTTGGTTGGGTTGGTAATTCTTACCTTAAAGTGCACCATTGTGGGGAGATTTAGCGACACCTGAAAAATAAACATTTATTAATTAATACTTAGTTAATCAAAAGTTCCGTGTGGTGTCGGACGTACAGCAAAGCATCATCCCATTTCGTCCCGTGGGTGTCGTAAGAGGCGTCTAAGGGACTAACTAGAGAATGGGCAGCAGCGTTCTCTATGCATTTAACCACCATACTGCGATCGCCAATCCGCCTGCCAAGCGTGACGATTATGGCAAAGTACCCCAAATTCGGAGGGTGTCTAGGTCCAGCATTCTTACGGTTGCAATGATGATGGTGAAGAAAAGTAATTAACAAAATCGTGTGAGCATAGATTGAATAAAGATGATTACTACGCGTGTGACTGCGTTGTTAGTTCAAACTACGAAACGGCTGTTGATGCGGTTTTAAAATTAAATTACAAAAAATTATTCCTTAGATACTAGAATAAGAAATTAGTACATAAGAGGAAGTCTGAAAGTGGCACCGATAGCTAAAGTTATATGGAAATCGGTTGTCATGATACGGGCACGTGTTACGGAGGAATGAGGAAAGGATTTTTTTTTTTTTTTTGGATGGGAAATCATCAAATGACTTCTACCGCTCTGGGCGGAGCGGGAGGGCGTGTCAGACTTTTACTGACTAAAACCCACCCGTGTTCCTTCAGTTGCCCATGTGCCAGGGTCACGGTATCTGTTTCGAACAATCACGCGACCCTGGCAGTTGAGGAAAGGTTTGATTATGAATTTCGATGGCTATAAGAGTAGAAGGAGACCAGAGAAGCGATGGGTGGGCTGTATGACTGATGATATGGATAGAAAAAGGGTGACAACCGAGATGACGACTAATAAAGAAATTGAATAAATTAAGATAGAGTAGGAGAATGTTGAAGGGCGGGCGTTTGGGGGGATTGTCTTATGTAATTTTTGACGTTTAAAAAGTGCTGACTCTCACCCTAGTTTAAATGATTTTGATTTTGAAGATACTAGCTTTCGCCAGCGGCTTCGCCCTCGTAGAGCTCGAAATTTTCCCGCGGGAACATACTTCCGGCTTTAAAAGTAACCTATATGTGTTAATCCAGGTTATAAACTATCTGTGTACCTTTCATCCAAAACCGTTAAGCAGTTTTTGCGTTAAAATAGTAATAAACATCCAGGCATCCTCACAAACTTTCACATTTATACTATTAGTAGGATGGTAGAATCTGGCGTTGAAAACACCCTAAGTAAACTACCTAATACATTAGTTACTGAGAACCAGAAACTAGTATCTCCACACCTTCTAAATCTGAGATCTTATCCTCGGCCATCTACCATCTGCACAATGGCCCACTCTCACGCAAGATGGCCGCATATCTCTTATGTAAGTAAAGACTTAGAAAATGCGTTCACAATTAAAACAATTACGTAAAAGTTTAGGAGAAGATTTATGGCGATCAGATTATACTATTCCCATAGTTTTATATAGTTTTTAACTAAAACTGTTCATTATCTGGTAATTACTCTTTATTTATGGTGGTAAACATCGTTAAGAATCTGCCGATCCGTACCCTAATTGCGAAACGCACAATTTACCAGAATCTGAATGGGATTGAAGATTGTTTCTAAACCATTGCGTCGTTTGTTCGAATAAATTGTCGGCTCAGCAACGTAAATAACGCAATGAATGTTGTTTAACTATGAATATCAAACCAATTGCTACCGATAAAAAACCTTATACAAAAAAAAAACAACCGACATGCTTAAAAAAAAAACACTACAAAGTCAAAAATAACCTTAATTTCGGAATTCCGTGTCTTAGGATCTGTATTTAAGGTTTTTGCCACCGACTTCCGAAATTAAAGATATTTTTGACTTTGTAGTGTTTTTTTAGGGTTCCGTTGCCAAATGGCAAAAAACGGAACCCTTATAGATTCGTCATGTCTGTCTGTCTGTCTGTCTGTCTGTCCGAGTATGTCACAGCCACTTTTTTCCGAAACTGTAAGAGCTGTGCTATTGAAACTTGGTAAGTAGATGTATTCAGTGAACCGCATTAAGATTTTCACACAAAAATAGAAAAAAACAATAATATTTGGGGTTCCCCATACATAGAACTGAAACTCAAAAAAAAATTTTTCATTAAACCCATACGTCTGGGGTATCTATGGATAGGTCTTCAAAAATGATATTGAGGTTTCTAATATCATTTCTTTCTAAACTGAATAGTTTGCGCGAGAGACACTTCCAAAGTGGTAAAATGTGTCCCCCCCCCCCCCCCCCGTAACTTCTAAAATAAGGGAATGATAAAACTAAAAAAAATATATGATGTACATTACCATGTAAACTACCAACGAAAATTGGTTTGAACGAGATCTAGTACGTAGTTTTTTTTTAATACGTCATAAATCGTAAACCACAATTTACCTTTCATTCAGTCAACTCAAATATAAAAATTAAAAAAAAAAAATCATTTCATAAACGATGATGACGAATAATGATGATGATGACCTGCAGGTTTGTACGGAACCCTCGGTGCGCGAGTCCGACTCGCACTTGGCCGGTTTTTTAACTTTTTAGTTATGGAAGATACCCCGCACTAATCTAATCGCGTTATTCGTTCATTTGTCGCGCAAATACTTAATGCAAATTTAAGACTTATATGGTTTTCACATGGACCCCATTGTCCGAATGGAACCAAATTAAAATGGGACCAATCGGGAAGCACCAGCTTTCAAATTAAAAAAAAAATCATCGAAATCGGTTCACACAGTCAAAAGTTATGAGCTAACAAACATAAAAAGAAAAAAAAATACAGACGAATTGATAACCTCCTCCTTTTTTTGAAGTCGGTTAAAAAGTTCCGCAATTATCCCTCTGTTCTAACACTAGGCATTCACAAATAATGGGGTTACATCTGGCGCTGACGGTCATCATCACCATAATTTCAGCCGAAAGACGTCCACTGCTGGACTTAGGCCTCCCTCAAGCACCGCCACGCGCCACTTCGACCGAGTCAGTGCTTCTCGCATCCAGCAGGTTCGTTTCAGGTATTTCGTTTCATTACATTATGAATACATCATCATTTCAGCCGTAAGACGTCCACTGCTGGACTTAGGCCTCCCCCAATTTGGAGGGCTTTGCCATAATTGCCACGCTTGGCAGGCGGGTTGGCGATCGCAGTGTGGTGGTAAAATGCATAGAGGACGCTGCTGCCCATTCTCTAGTAAGTCCCTTAGTCGCCTTTTACGACACCCACGGGAAGAAATGGCGTGGTGTTATTCTTTACGTCCGGCACCACACGGTACTATAGATAAAAAATAAAATCACGCCTTTTTCCCATGGGGGTAGGCAGAAACTACAGAACGCCACCTGCTACGATCCTTACATACTCCTTTTGCCTCGTTTAAGTTCATACATCTGGTCATACACGCACGCGGGTTACCAGTACTACGCACCCGACCTTTCTGAAGAACATCACCAATAAGGTCACTATATGTTCTTCTAAACCGTCCCCTTCTATTATATCTACCTATTTTACTGATTATTAATTTATTTCTGTACCTGACCGTGCCATCCCACTGGGCCCTATCGGAACATCAGCGCTGCGACCATTCCGTGGCTGCGACTATCTTTTTCAAATGTCGCAGCATCATACTGAGATAGGTGCCTTTGGGCCTCTTACAAGACTTTAATTTCTTTTTTTTTTTTACTTTCTAGACATTTTGTGTTTCTTCGTTTTTTTTTTTATGATTGTGTGTTTAGTTTAGTATAATAATAATATAATAATATTACACAACTATCACACAACGCCATCTAGTCCCAAGCTAAGCAGACCTTGTGTTATGGGTACTAGACAACTGATAAACATACTTATATATTTCTAAATATCGGGGTGACTAAAAAATTTTGCACCAAAAATAAAGAAATATCTATTTTAACACAACTTTATTATAAAATATGACTAATCAATAATATAATCACCATTACATTCTACAACCCTTTCCCATCGGATAGGTAGATCCTCAATATCTTTCTTCCAAAATTCGAGAGGCTGTGAAGACAAGAATTTCGCAACTGCCGTTTTCAGGTCATCGGAATTCGTAAAGCTTTTTCCACCCAGAAAATGCTTTAAGTGCCGAAACAGGTGGAAATCTGATGGCGCAAGGTCCGGTGAATAAGGCTGGTGAGGGACCGTTTGCCAGCCAAGATCCGCTAATTTATCTTTGGTCGTCTAAGCGATGTGGGGTCTGGCATTTTCATGCATGAGTTGAACCGTTGCACGTCTTGGGCGTTTTATGATTATAGTTTCGGCCAGATTTTGCAACAATTTAACATAAATGTCAGCTGTCAATGTCCTGTTAAGCGGAAGGTATTCAAAATAAAGAAGTCCCTTGTGATCCCACCATACGCACAACATAATCTTTGACGAGTGGGTTTGAGTTTTCGGCTGCGTTGGCGGGTCTTTTCCTCGCGGCAGCTAAACTGCTTGTCGTGTATAGTTTCGGTATAGAATCCATGTTTCATCACCGGTCACTATATCCCCCAAAAACTCTTTTCTATGCGGGCGAAGTAACATAGATTCCCAGATACCTACACGACATGTTTTGTTTTCGTCGGTAAGTGCATAGGGGATCAATCGCGATGCTACTTTCCTGTAACCTAATTCGTGCAGGTGATTCACGATTGACTGTTGACTGCAGCATACTGTCGCAGCTAATTCGCGCGTGCTCACAGCTGGGTTTTGTTCAACACAACGAAGTAACTTCTCTTCATCTATCGTAGCAGGTCGACCTGAACGCTCTTTATCTTCGAAGTTCGTATCTCCAGCAGAGAATCGATCATACCAGCGGTTGACAGTCCAGCGTGTTACTAGTGTCTCCTTAAATGCCTGGTTGATGTTGTCGGCTGCAACGCTTGCGTTGCTGCCCCTTAACCACTCGTAGAAGATGACAGCTCGAAGTTGACGTTTGTCAATCGGAGCCATTTCTGTGTGAAATCATAGCAATACTGCCCTTTTATATTCACCGTGCGATAGAGGGGGGTCCCTCTAGAATATTCTAGTGATGACTGCATGATACACAAGGTCTTACGAAAACTAGAAATTTCTAATAGTTTCAGTGCAGAATTTTCTAGTCAACCCGATACATACATATTATAGATAAATTACACCCAGACACAGAACAAATGATCCTGCTCATCACACAAACATTTGTCCAGGGTGGGAATCGAACCCACGACCTCCGGCATAGCAGTCAGGGTCACTAACCACTAGACCAACAGGCCTGTCAAAGAATGTCAATGTCAAGTATGTGATCTTCCTGTGAGAGTCACAGTAAATACTTTTTCTTTCTTTCTGTAACATCCCACCGGTAAAACCTACGTGAAGTGATATCATCCGGGGAATTTGTAGTAACTAGCTTTTGATAGCGGATCACCGCGTAGAGGTCCGAAATTATCACGGTCACGGAAACGAATAACCGGGATAAAAAGCTAGGTCTGTTACACGGAGCAAATACAAAGGTCTATTAGCACGAAATTGTGCACAAAAGTTCTTTATACATGGTGGTAGGGCATCGACGCACAATCTGTAACCGTGGATTCAGTAGGTACCTAGATGATTTAAAAAAAATAAAAAAACAATAAAATTTGCTCCGTCACACATTTTTAGGGTTCCGTTGCCAAATGGCCAAAAACGGAACCCTTATAGATTCGTCACGTCTGTCTGTCTGTCCGATTATGTCACAGCCACTTTTTTCCGAAACTATAAGAGCTATGCTATTGAAACTTGGTAAGTAGATGTATTCTGTGAACCGCATTAAGATTTTTACACAAAAATAGAAAAAAAAACAATAATATTTGGGGTTCCCCATACATAGAACTGAAACTCAAAAAAATTTTTTTTCATCAAACCCATACGTGTGGGGTATCTATGGATAGGTCTTCAAAAATGATATTGAGGTTTCTAATATCATTTTTTTCTAAACTGAATAGTTGGCGTGAGAGACACTTCCAAAGTGGTAATTTTTTTTTTTTTTAATTTTTTTTTTTTTTTGGTTTTTATTTTTTTTTTTAACTGACATCCTGTTTATTTCCTGTTTAGTTGTGACATCTATTATTTAATGATATTTTATATTGAACTCTGTTTGCTTTGTTTTTTTTTTTTATTATATGTCAACTAATCTTGAATTGTATTACCTTTGACTAATTAATTGAAAATGTATTACAGGTCTCTAATTTTTAATGTTATTTTAAGGAGATGTAATTTTACTTTTTTTTTTGCATTCAATGTTATTATAAACGGTTAAGGATATTTTATCTAAAATTCCACTTCTTCAAGTTTAATGATTGTAGTGAAGATAATCAATGCATGATAGACTCAGTGAGATATAGTTTTTTTTTTTTTTTTAAATGGGGCATTTATTTGTCCGTTTGTACGCTTCTTAGCAAAACACAGAGAATATAACCAAACATATTGTAACATCTCACACACCGTGTAACTACCTGTGTTTACAAATAAAGTTTTCTTATTCTTATTCTTAAAATGTGTGTCGTCGCTCCCCCCCCCCCCCCGCATAACTTCTAAAATAAGGGAATGATAAAACTAAAAAAAATATATGATGTACATTACCATGTAAACTTCCACCGAAAATTGATTTTCATTGAACGAGATCTAGTATGTAGTTTTTTTTTAATACGTCATAAATCGTAAACCACAATTTACCTTTCATTCAGTCAACTCAAATACAAAATTAAAAAAAAAAAATTTAATTTCATAAACATAAACCTTATGCATAAATCGTGAATACCGTATCGTTGAATGGTCGTTTCAATTAGTATCTAATGAATGCGCTCCTTTTTTATTTTTTCTCAAGAATTATAATGCGAGATTGGGTTATTTTGAAAGATTATTTACTGCCACTTCTATCAAATTCTTCAGAAAATTGTTTGATCTCGAACTGAAATTTATTTCTGTTTATTGCAAAGTCAGAGGTAACGTATGAAGGGAAATCGAAATCAAACACAATTAACTTTAGGACCGACTCTGATATCTCAGTATTTAATCAGTTTTTATTTATACCATCTTAGGTATGTATAAAAAGCTGTAACGTCTCCGTTAGCTGTATATTACGAAATATTAGGAGATTAGGGCATATAATACTTATTATACTGATAGTCCCACAAAATCGAGACTTATGAAACCGCAGGGTAGAGCTAGTCATTAATTAATTTATTTATTTCTTTAATTAAAACGGTTTACACCCAATTACAAAAATTAAAGACACTGTAGGTAACACGTGCACAAAAATAAAACAAAATAATATTTAAAAAAAAAATTGATACTGGTGAGATTTTTTTGATATCAAGTTTTATTAAAATGTCACATTTGTGAGGTTTATAGGTCTCACATCTATTTATTTGCTGGATTGGAGGAACTACTATTCGGTTCACTTATTAAAACTCACTTTAAAACTTGAAGACGTATTTATTTCTTTAATCAGTCGCCCATGGCGTGGTTCTTACAACTAACTTAAAATTCGAACATGCCTATATTTATAGTTAAAACACATAGGTGCAAGTTGCGCCGACTGCGCCGAGTTATCAAATTTTAAATTATCCAATGACATAACTAATTAAGTTTTAGGTTTTTGCGATCGACTCCGAGTCCACCAATCAGAGGCAGGCAAGAGCGTCTCGAGGTTTGGACAGGTTTCGACACGTTCTGATTTGACCAAACTTGACTCCGGAATAGATCGCAATTACAAAGATTCTTAGTTCCTAAATTGAATAGAATCAAACTATATCTAAACTAACTTATAGGTGCTATTATTTACATTGATCATACATAGATACATATTATTACAGTACATAGAATGTATATTATCACATAAGCGATCTATGCTATGGGTGTCCTGTACAATACACATTATTACTTAATCAATCTATGGGCGTCCTGCACATTCCTCCCGCCGTGCGTCGTCCGCTGCTGGCGTCGCAGTCGTAGCTTCCGGTGCAGGATCGTCGTGGTCTATTGATAGCACCACTATCTTCTTCACTGGACGTCGCAGGATACCTCCTTTCGTCGATACGTCCACTGTGCGCACCACTCCATCAGGGCCGGGGAATGTAGCACAGATGCGTCCTCTGATCCACATGTTTCTTGGGAGGTTGCCATCTACGATGAGCACTAGGTCGTCGACCTTGGGAATTATGCCTTTAGTGTGTGGCTCTCTGCGATTCCTTAGTTCTGGGAGATATTCTTTCAGCCATCTGGCCCAGAATATATCGGCGAGCCTTTGAGCTGCACGCCAACTGGCTCGTAGACGTAAGTCACTGTCGTCGAATTCCCCTGGAGTCGCGATGCGACCTGGACCGCCCAAAATGAAGTGATTGGGCGTCAATGCTTCAGGATCTTCGGGGTTCACTGACACGTGTGTAAGTGGTCGGCTGTTCACTGTGTGTTCGGCTTCGATGAGGAGTGTGTTGAGCACTTCTTCGCTCGGGAACCGCTCGTTCATTGTGGTGGCTAGTGCTGTCTTCACCGACCTCACCATACGTTCCCAGGCGCCCCCCATGAATGGTGCCCCAGGTGGGATGAATCGCCAGTCGATCATCTTCTTCGACGCTTCCTCTGCTGTAGCCGCGAAGATGGCTGCTCGCAGTTCCTTTTCGGCGCCGTGAAAGTTCGTCCCGTTGTCGGACCACAGCTGTGCTGGACATCCTCGACGTGCCATCATACGTCGTAAAGCCATGATCGCTGAATCTGTGTTGAGCGATACCACAAGTTCAAGGTGTATGGCGCGCGTTGTCAGGCACGTGAATAAGGCAACGTACCTCTTCTGATGACTTCGTCCCACTGTGATTGTTAATGGTCCGAAGTAGTCCAAGCCGGTGTAAGTGAATGGCCTCTGATGATGTGCTAATCGACAGGAAGGGAGGTCCCCTGTCATTGGTTGAGGGGGAGAGGCTGCCTTTATACGACATCGCAGACACTTGCTTATAATGTTCTTCACGGTTGGTCGTAGACGTAGCACCCAATGTTGCTGACGACACTCGTTGACTATGGTCTCTGTACCCGCGTGATGTAGTTTACGGTGGACGTGTTCGATCCATAATCGTGTCGTGGCGTGGTTTCCATCTAGGATCATGGGTTTCTTCAGGCGCTCTGTGATGTCCGTCATGGCGGTTATTCTGCTTTTCAGACGAATCTCTCCTTCGATGAATTCTGTGCACAATGGGTGTAGGCGACTGCTTCGTGAGATGGGCTTCTTGTTCTTCAGGGCTTCTATTTCTTCCTGGAAGGATTGTTGTTGTGAAGCTCTCAGGATCAGACTTTCGGCGCGGTGTAAGAGTTCAGCAGCGAGAGGTAGGTGATTATTTGTGACCTGTAGTCTCTCTTTCGGTTTGACCCGCACCATCTGCTCACCCCTTCTCCAATCAGGGTCGTTGCTATTGTTCTTCTTGGTTCTCTTGTAGTTAATATTCTCCCCTGATTGGCCGCAGAGTTGCAGGAACTGTAGAACTCGTGCTGTGGCTCGTAGGTACCTCTCCCAGCGCGAGAATCTATTGACTTTTGGTATAGCCTCGCTGAGCTGCACTTTCTTGTGTACGACGCTGCAGGTTCTTTCTTCTCCTGTGATTATGACAGGGTTCTTCTCATCAGCTGGCCATGTATCTGGGGGTCCTCGGAGGAATTCGGGACCGTGGAACCAGCGGTGATCTGCATCATAGTGTTCGGGTACATCTCTCGTAGCGTCATCTGCTGGGTTCAATTTGGTCGGGATCCAGCGCCATTCGTTGGTGGAGCTATGTTCTTCGATGGCTGCAATGCGGTGAGCGACATATGGTTTGTAAGACCTGGCTCCAGTCCTGATCCATGACAGTGTAGTTCTGCTGTCGCTCCAGAACGTGGTTGATTCTGGTACTCTTTCATGTTCTTCCTTAACCGCTGTCGCCATTCTTGCACCAAGCACTGCTGCTTGCAGCTCTAATCTTGGAATTGACATTAGCTTCAGTGGTGCCACCTTGGCTTTGGCTGTTATCAGGCAGACGTAGGTTCTTTCGTCGCTGGTGACCGTTCGCCAATATAATGCTGCTGAGTATGCAGATTCGCTTGCGTCGGTGAATATGTGCAGCTGTAGTGATTCCGTAGCGCTGAAGCCTGGATAAGTTCGGGGAATGGAGACAAGTTCAAGTGCTCTGAGATGAGCGAGCCATTTCCTCCAGCTTGCGGCTAGGTCACTGTCTAGGGCTTCGTCCCATGCTGTTCCACGACGCCAAACTTCTTGCAGTATTTGCTTGGCTCTGATGGTCACCGGCGATACAAGTCCCAATGGGTCGAATAAGGACATGACTATTCGGAGGGCTTCCCTTTTAGTAGGCGTGTCGTTCTGTAGGACGTTCTGAGGTATGCGTGTTAGGTTTAGATTGAAGGCAAGTGAGTCTACTATTGGTCTCCATATCAGACCGAGAACTCGTTCTGTCTGGATGTCGTCTTCCAGCTTGATGGTGTTTTCAGTCTCGGTTATCTCCCCTAGTGCTTCAAGAAGGGCGGTAGAGTTTGATGACCATTTCTTGAGTTCGAAATGTGCTTCGCTGTGAATGCTACGCACTGCTTGTGAGACTCTTACTGCTTCTTCTAACGTGTCGAAGCTGTTCAAATAGTCATCCATGTAATGTTTCCTTTTGATGGCTTCGACTGCCTCTGGTTGGTCATGTTGGAATCTCTCGGCGTTTGTGTTCTTCACATATATCGCTGTAGCTGGCGAGCAAGAGGCTCCGAAGATCAGCGACTTCATACGGTATTTTTCAGGTGGCTGGTTGTCTCTTCGGTCTCCTCGCCATAAGTAGCGGAGAGCGTCCCGGTCTTCTGGTCGAAGTTCTATTTGTAAGAACATCTCAGTAATATCAGCGGTCACGGCGATTGAGTGCTGACGGAAGCGCATTATTACTCCTGGTAATGATTGCAGAAGATCTGGACCAGTGAGCAGTTGATCATTTAGCGATATTCCTCTGGTCTTGGCTGCAGCGTCACAGACAATTCTTAACTTGTCCGGTTTCATTGGATTGAAAACCGCGAAGTGAGGTAGGTACCAGGTCCTATGTTCTGACGTGGTCGATGGAGCTGGTTCGGCGTATCCCTTTGACACTAGTGCTTCCATTTGTTCATAGTACCTCTTCTTTAGTTCTGGATCTTTATCGATTTTCTTTTCCACACTGATGAGCCTGTTCATAGCGCTATCGTAGTTGTCTGGCATTCTTATGTTCTCCTCTCGCCATAATAGAGCAGTTTGGTACCGTCCTTCTGTGGTCCTCCTCGTATGGTGCTGTAGAATACGAAGTGCTTTTTCATCTGGATCATTGATGGGTTTCCTTGGATTGACTTGCATGTTATCCATTGTGATGTATTCCTTCACAAGTTCATGAAGATCGTCGTCTGTGTAAGCATGTCTGATGAAGTTCACTCTGTGGCCAAGCGCTCGTGTGTGGCTGCCGTGCAAGACCCAACCGAGTGGCGTTAGTGATGCCACTGGTTGGTTCTTCTTTCCTGTTTTGATTTCTATTGTGATGAGAAGATCCCAGTTGTCTTGGCCGATCAGGAGTCTGGGTCTTGCATCTTCAGTCACTATATCTTTGGCTATGCCTCGAAGATGTTCACAATCCCTGACTGCTTCTCCAGGTATCCTCTGTGCAGCCAACTCTAGCTGCTTCACCGTTCTTGCCTGTAACTTGCGTTCAACTGTGTGACGTCCCTTGATGCAGAAGTTCACTCGACGAGATGTCACGTCGATTGTGGGTTCGCCATCGAAGGATGATATACGTAGTGGTTCATATGATCCTTCTGCTCCGATCTGACTGGCCAGGCTCTCGTCGATAAGTGTTACCGTGGAGCCATCATCCAAGAGCGCGTAGGTATCCACAGCTCCCGCCGGTCCAGAAAGGTGTACTGGTATTATTTTCAGGAATGACACCTTAGGGGTCCACGCTGAATGTACCTTCTCTTGTTCTTCGTTGGGGCACTCGGGTTCTTCTTTCTTCCTGTCGGCGTGTAACATCTTGTGATGTAGGTGGACACAGTCGTTTATTTCGCATTTCTTTGGTTTACAGCTGTGTTGCTTTGTTCTGTATTTGAGGCAACGAAAACACAACCGATTCTTCTTAGCTATGTCCCACCTAACATCGACAGTTGCTTTCTTGAATTGTTCACATTCTATGATGCTGTGTCCCTGTCGTTCACATAAACCACACTTCGGCTTGTTAGTTTCTTGCGTGGCATGTACCCGTTGCTGGCGTCGCTGCGTGTTCTGTTGAGTAGGTTGTGCGGTTGCAGCGATGTTTTCAGGCAGGGCGTACGGGCTGCATATTTCAGCTTCGATCTTGATGAATCGGGTGAACTTCAGTAGATCAGGTTCAGTTCTGGAGTTCATCGCTGAAAACTGGTACCACTGTCTCTTCAAGGTAGGTGTGAGCTTCTCAACAATAGCTTTAGTTACTTCGGGATTGTAAAGATAATGTCCACAGTTCAGTGCTTGCAGAGTTCCAACTATACTTTCAACTTTAGTAGCGAAGGTGCAAACATCACGCGGAGATTCGGTGAGGCGCGGTAGAGTTCGTAGACGTTCTATCTCAGCCATTGCAATTGAGTCTGAACGTCCGAAGCGTAGCTCGAGTGATTTCATAACTTCACTTGGGTCTGCATTCACTATTAATAGACCCTGTACAGCTTCCTTGGCTAGACCTCGAAGGCTTCTTCTAAGTCTGGACATGTTCTCCCCTGCTGTTAGTCTATGTGCCGTCTCATAGTAGGCGGCGCGAAACGTGAGCCAGTCTTGATGAGCTCCGTTGAAACAGGGTAGTTCGGTGTATCTCGTGGGCTGCTGGTACTGTGTAGATTGCACAGCGTGCGTGATCGCAGCAGCAAGTTCTTTCAAGTCCGTCCTTGGTTCTTGGACGGTCATTGTTGTAGGCTGACGTGCGGTGTGCGTAGATGGCATAGACTGTGGCACCCGGGTCCCGGCGGCGTAGCCCGTCGTGTAGTCGTGATGTGGTGCCGTAGTGTAGATCGGTTGCCATGATGTGTTCGTAGTTACGTACGTCGAGTTCTGTGGCCAAGGAGCGGCGGGTTCCGCCGACGCTGACGTTGGTTGCGGCTGCGCAGGCACATAGTTCGGTTGCCAGGATGCGGTTGTGTACACTGGTTGTAGGTTCGGGTGTGGCTGCATAGGCGCGGTGTTCTGCTGCCAGGCGGCGCTCACTGGCAGCCGGTTCAGGTGCGATTGTTCGATCGCAAGGTTTGACTGCCAGGCGGCGATCACTGGCGGTGGGTTCAGGTGCGGCTGTTCAGTCGCAAGGTTCGGCTGCCAGGCGGCGGCAGTGCTCACTGGCAGCATGTTCTCGGGTTCAGTAGTGCTGACTCCCGCCGGTAAAGTCGCCGGGATGTTCCAGGACACGGCAGCGTTCACTGGAACTGCAGGTTCGGTCGACGACTTTACGTTAGATTCATGTGGTCGATCGGCGATAGCGAGTAGCTGACTTGTTTGTAGCCACGTAGTCACTCGTTGATCATTGCCAGCTTCCGAGGCCACTGAGGATAGATCTTCATCGGTAGATTCAGCTTCAACCTCGGCAAGGCGTGCGGTTGCTAGTTCTACTAACCTTTGTGCTAGCTCCGCCTTGGCTTTAGCTACGCGACGCGATTTCGACACTTTTTCACTCGTAGACTTCATACGGCGACCACTTTCTTTGTTCTTAGGTTCATCGGCGACTCTTTGTTTAGCTGTGCGTTTAACTGTTGACTCGGTCGCGGCGGGGGCCTCCGATGTATCAGCTGTCGTTATCGTAGGCTCCGTAGTGGTCGTCTCAGTCGTAGTCTCAGTAGTGGCTTCTGTAGTGGCTTCCGTAGTGGTTTCAGTCGCTGCTTCATTTGCGTTTTCAGTAGCGGTTTCGGTTCGTTCTGTAGCTGTAGTCGACGGTTGTCTACCCTTTTTCCCTGTAGACCTCGTAACTGGCATTGTTCTTGATGAGTTGTTATAAATATTCTTCAAATAAGTTCACACTGGAGTCTTGTTTAATAGCGTTTTCACTCGAATCCGGCTCGCGAAGGACCAGACAATGTGAGGTTTATAGGTCTCACATCTATTTATTTGCTGGATTGGAGGAACTACTATTCGGTTCACTTATTAAAACTCACTTTAAAACTTGAAGACGTATTTATTTCTTTAATCAGTCGCCCATGGCGTGGTTCTTACAACTAACTTAAAATTCGAACATGCCTATATTTATAGTTAAAACACATAGGTGCAAGTTGCGCCGACTGCGCCGAGTTATCAAATTTTAAATTATCCAATGACATAACTAATTAAGTTTTAGGTTTTTGCGATCGACTCCGAGTCCACCAATCAGAGGCAGGCAAGAGCGTCTCGAGGTTTGGACAGGTTTCGACACGTTCTGATTTGACCAAACTTGACTCCGGAATAGATCGCAATTACAAAGATTCTTAGTTCCTAAATTGAATAGAATCAAACTATATCTAAACTAACTTATAGGTGCTATTATTTACATTGATCATACATAGATACATATTATTACAGTACATAGAATGTATATTATCACATAAGCGATCTATGCTATGGGTGTCCTGTACAATACACATTATTACTTAATCAATCTATGGGCGTCCTGCACACATTTAATACTTTTCTCAGTAGCAGCCCGGAGTCTGAGTTTGTTCCCGATTGGTGGCACTAGGCTCACCCTCTATTACTTGGGACTAAAACATATATGGTGTAGGTAATGTGGGTGTACTTTAGATAAACCTCTGCCAAACCCGCAAGGTAATATAGACGTGATGTTACCTATCTTATATCTTTAAACGAACAAGTAGAGCAATTCTTGTATATATTGTATATATATATATATCTGAATCTCGGAAGCGGCTCCAACGATCTTCATGAAATTTAGTATACAGGGAGTTTCGGGGGCGATAAATCGATCTATCTAGGATTCATTTCTATAAAATGTCGTTTTATTCGTGTTTTCAATAATCAACTTAAACATAAACTTTTTTTTAAGAAAAATATCAAAAAGGTAGCGTTTGGGTAGCCCCAATGTTGCCAATTAAACATAAACTGAAAAATATGACTCTTCCTGACATCTATTGGTGAATAATAATACCTACTACATATTTATGTCGGTAAGATCGAAAAATATTATTCATATTTCATCAGTATGTAATTAGTATTTAAATATAATTTCTAAAAAACACAATTTACAAAAAAAAATACCGAGCAAATCTCGGTCATCCAGATGTTGTTATTTAATACGTACAAGAAAAGGCGTTTACCAACGTTGCGTATTTTATGAAATTTCTAGCTTCTGCCCGCGGCTTTGTTCGCATGAAATTTTCTTACCCCGACCCGCGACATCGCATCGCAACGTCCACCCGCGCTACTACTTCACTTTGCGTCCTCTCCGACTTTTTTCTTTTAGTTCGGTCGTTTCGTGCTCTTACATAGTTCATTTCTGAGGGGTATGCTCCGGAATTAAAATATTTTGTATGTTGACATACAAACTTACTAAGCAACAAAAAAAAATGTGTTATTTTTACCGGATGAAAAGTTTTTTCAGAAATGTATAATTTCCTGATACTTAACTGTTTATTTGTGTTTACAGAAATCGGTTATTTATTTTGTTCTTTTTATTCAACAAATATTGAAACAGGGATCTAATTCAAAAGCTAATTAGTTTAGAAACAGATAGGTGCCTACATAATATAACATGACCCCTTTTTCTCAAAGAGTTGGGCAGAGGTGTATCTATACATAGTACACCCACATTTCGCCAGTTACGTTTAAGTTCTATGTAATAGGGGGCGAGCCTATTGCTCCGTGCATATAGCGCTTATAGCAGGGGTCGCCAACTGGCGGACCGCGGTCCGCATCCGGACCTCCGAACCATTTTGTGCGGACCGCGAGAACACAGCAACTTGCACTACAGAGTACGTAATTTAGTAAAAATGTATCCCCCGCATTATCTTTTTTGACGTCAATCCAAAAACGGCCAAATACCTTTTTTTATTTCCGTAAATACATTTATTTAATAAATATTTTTGTCTATAAAATGTGGTGCGGACCGCGATGATCATTTCATTTCTTAAAACGGACCCCGAGCATTTATTGGTGATCCCTGGTTTATAGTTTAGAATTTCCCAAGACAACAGAATAAGTCTTCTTTCTATAATTATATTAAGTAACTTTATTGTGTTCTAGGTTCATATCACTATTTCTTTCAATTATAATTTAGGTGTAATACTTTAGCCATCGTGCGAATGGGCTGAAGTTATCCTATCATATTAATAATTTGAATTAATTTCAATGACTTATTTACGTACGCACTCCAATGATATTATAAAGTATATCATTGACGCACTCATTAAATTTATTCTATTACCAACCTCTCTACCGTCTCGTATCATGTAGAATGTTGTGTTATTAAAAACGATTGACTAAAAATAAGAATAAATATTAAAAATAAACACAATCACATAAATTGAAACACAAATTATTTACCTTTTATCCAAATGCAACAACACAATTGTAAAACAAAGTCACTATTTTGATTTACGAAATAGAAATGGCGCGCGAATTTGAAAATAGAATGGAACGCACTGCCCCAGTTCTGTAAACGAACTGATACAGTTTATGCGCCATGTTGTTTTTATATACTGCTATGTTGAGAGCGCATCTTCATACAGCCTATTGTAAAAAAATTGTGACCTTGTTTATTTTTTATATAGATAAAATATCGATTTTTATTTATGCTCTAATTGATGAACATAGTGGAATTAATGTAAGATTTGTTAAGTAAGTTATTATTTTTGTACTTTTGTAATTGAATACTTACCGATAAGTGATAGGTGGATGGAACAGACTGGATGCGGAATGCAGAAAGTAGGGTGTAGTGGAGCAGCCTGAGGGAGGCCTATTTCTAGCATCAGACTAACATAACTATCTTTATGTTGAAGTCCAGGCTTAAAGCAGTTGTAGGATATCTAAAATTTCTCTAAATTATGCTCTCCCATCCTAGAACACGCAGATTTGGCGAAACGAAACCTATGCTTATGTTTTACTGGGTGGGAAATCCTCAAATGACGTCTCCCGCTCTGAGCGGAGCGAGAGGTCATGTCAGACTTTAGTGACTATAAAAACTTTTTAACAAAAAAATAAACCGCCAAAAAGTGAAAAGCAAAAAATTATAAACCATTCAGTCATTTTGAGTCGGGGCGCTTTGAGTGAGCTTTGTTCATTGTTTGGCGCCGACTCAAAATGACTGAAAGGTTTATATTTTTTTTGTTTTTCCGGCGGTTTAATTTTTTGTTAAAAAGTTTTTATTTTATCATTTTTTGTGGCTATAATCTATTAATTACTACATGCCTGCAAAATCAGACTATTCTGTAAGAAGTGATGCATTACAATCAATGAGTGAACAATAAATCATCACCCGTTTTCCTACCCTTAGGGTTGGAATTTTCTTTCCAAATTCACATAGGACCACCTCCGGGATATACCCTTTCCAATAAATTAGAATTATGAAAATCGGTCCACTCTTTAAAAAGTTATGCGTGGAAATATAAAAAAAAAAATACAAAAAATTATATATACGCGTCGAATTGAGAACCTCCTCCGTTTTTTTTCGTCGGTTAAAAACTCACCCGTGTTCCTTCAGTTGCCTTGCCATGGCCACGGTAATTCTTTAGAAAAAAATCGTGACCGTGACAGGAAGCCTATGCTTGTGCAGGCTTGCTTAAGTGGGATTTACTGTCAGGTAGCCCGCAATATTCAAATTGGCTTAAGTTTTATTTTTCCAACTGGCAAGTTAGTGTCAGTGTGTTAGTTAGTGTCTGTTTAAATGGTTGTATGTTTAAAATATGATTCAAGACCAAAAACAAAAAATAAATGGGTGTCCTGAATTATAATGATGAATATTGGCAAAAACGAAAACTGCTCTATAGTAACGATATAGGATTTATATTGCCGGTTTCATGACTATAAATCGAAAAACCGAAATCGACAAGAAAAAAAAAACAAAATCTTTGTCTTGAGATAAGTAGCCATTTAATGAGGTAAGTGAACTTCGAAAGGATGATGTTTTCTATTATCATAATTCTATAAGTAAATAAATATTTAATTCGGTCGCGAATCATAATTATTCAGTTCAACATACAACCTGATACTGCAGACCCACAAATAGAATAAAAACTTTTTTACAAAAAAAAAAACAACCGACTTCCTTAAAATCACTACAAAGTGAAAAATAACTTTAATTTCGGAAGTCGGTGTCTTAGGATCTGTATTTATGGTTTTTTTGCCACCGACTTCCGAAATTAAAGTTATTTTTCACTTTGTAGTGATTTTAAGGAAGTCGGTTGTTTTTTTTTTTGTAAAAAAGTTTTTATTTTTAAATTTTTAGTTGTGGTATTCACCCTGCACTAATTCCAAACAAACAATGCATATTTATGCGATAGCAGAAATCGCGGTTGATTTGCTGTCATTTTTTAAAGAGTTCCGGTGTCTGTCTAACGAACTCATCATCAGATCTATATGAAAATTATATGGGACCATTTCGGAATAAACCCCTTTCGAACAAAAAAAGAATTTTGCAAATCCGTCTATATATGACGGAGTTATGGCCGAACATACATAAAAAAAAAACATATAAACATCTGAATTGAGAACCTCCTCCTTTTTGAAGTCGGTTAAAAAAAACAAGAAAATTTAAATTTCACGGGTTACGCTGGCTACCTGACATAAAATTAAGTCGTCATTCACACTGACGTAACAAAATCTCGTGCCGTGTGGTACCGGACGTAAAGAATAGTTCCACCATTTCTTCCCGTGCGATCGTAAGAAGCGACCAAGGGACTAACTAGAGATTGGGCAGCAGCGTCCTCTATGCATTTTACCACCATATTACGATCGCCAACCCGTCTGCCAAGCGTGGCTATTATGGCAAACCCGCATTTTGATGGCTTGCGGCTGAAATGATTATGATGTTTTTTTTTTTTTTTGGATGGGAAATCATCAAATGACTTCTCCCGCTCTGGGCGGAGCGGGAGGGCGTGTCAGACTTTTACTGACTATGATTATGATGATGCATATAATTCCGGCGGGATTTTTAGGCGCACTGGAGTGTCAACTCTCTGCTTAGCGCCTAGAGTTGAAAATCGAATACTGTGTTTTTTCGACGCGTTGAAACTCACTCGCGTTGCACTCTGTTGAATTCTCAAAGCTCGGTTCAAAACCAAGAGTTTTCAAATATCCCAGAGTTTTTTTTTAATTTTCTTTAATACGGGTACTTACTAAGTTTTGCTTAACGTATTATACAGGATGTGGCGTAAGTAGTGGTCCACCGTTCAGGATTCGATGAACCAGATAATTAACTATAACATTAAAATTTTTAAACATTTTTACCCAAGGGTTCCGAAAATTGCAATGCCCTTACAGGGTGCATGTCTTAATACTGTCATGAAATACTAATGCATGCCTACTAATGAGTGTTTAACATGTTAGCAAATAAATAAATAAAATATTTTATTTTTGTCTTTTATTTACGAAATTTCCACCTTTTATTACATATTTGTTTGTAGTTTCAACAAAAACCATTATTTTTCATTTTGATTTCTGTTAATTACTGCTGAATACTAGAACTATCATGATAAATTATGATTTTTTTATGTAAATTCAGCTCTTTTGAAGAAAAAGTTGGTTCTTCTCTAATTTTAACCCCAATTTTTAACACACCATCAAGTTCAAGAGAAATTTTTGAAAAAAGAAAATTGGGTAAAATTGGTTAAAATTTTTAATTGTTATAGTTAATTATCTGGTTCATCGAATCCTGAACGGTGGACCATTACTTACGTCACACCCTGTATACATAATTTGGTTCTTCTGCCTAGACTAACTCTGTCAGGGTCTGGGGTTTGTTCGAAATAGTTACCGTAGCCCTGGCATAGGAAACTGGAGGAACACGGGTGGGTTTTAGTCATTTAAAGTCTGACACGCCCTCCCGCTTCGCCCAGAGCGGGAGACGTCATTAGATGATATCCCACCCAGAAAATAATGGCCTAGACTAACTGACATTCGATCAGCGATAACGATAATAATTGACAGTTAAAAATGTGTGGTGAGACTGAAATAAGCTACCAAAAAGCTTATAAATTTAATGTCAACACCACTGACAGCAAGCTAGTAGTCAATATGGTAAATACTGTTGAAAATATAGCGCTTCAAGAGTCTTGTGTCGTATGTATTGTTGGTAAGCATTGTGAAATTGTCTTTTAAAAAAACCTACGTAAAAAAAAAAACACTACATAGTGACAAGTAACTTTAATTTCGAATATTGGTGTCTTTGGTGTTCTATTTTCGTTTTTTCCGCTTCGTTTGTATTGAGTTTATTTAACACAGTCGAATACGTTTGTATTGAGTTTAACACAGTCGAATACTTTTATTCTTTGTAGAGCAGTGATGGCTTAGTTGTAACGACCGGGACTTACGAGTTGTATGTCGTGAGTTCGCCCAAGCAGGCACTTTATTTTGTGTAAATTATTTCATCACCAATGGAAAACATCGTGCGGAAAGCGACTTGTCTTAGAACCAAAAAATCCGAAGACAAGGGACATCTACCAACCCGCACTTGGCCCGCGTGGTAAATTATGGCCCACTCCCTCTCACCGAGAGGAGGCCTGTGTCCCAGCAGTGCGAATATTATAGGCTGCTGATGAATACCTTTACTTTCTAAGTAAGTAACAGTGATAGAAAATTATAGTAAAATCATCATCATAAATTCAGAACTAGAACAGAGGTTCACAGCTTGCCCAAATTCATATGAGACTAGATACACGGTTCACGCAAGTACCATAAACACGTTTTCAAACCAAAAAGTAATTTGAAAAATCGGTTGACAAATAACGGAGTTCTGCGGTAAACAACATTTAAAAAACAACCGAATTGACAACCTCATACTATTTGTTAAGTTAGTTGAAACAAGATGGCGGTGTTACTTCCAAATATAGCCACATGCCAAAAGATCCTTGTGCATCTGTAGTTGTAGGAATACAAAACTCTTTGAGAGCAATGCCCACTTGTCTAGGCTCTCTGCTGCTGGGATATAGGCTTCCGTAATCCACCACGGAGGCCCAGTACTGATACAGTTGATGTCACATCATATCTTCGTATTTTTTATTCTAGGACATGCCGGTTTCCGCACGATGTTTGTCTTCGCAATTTTAAGAGCAGTGGTGATGAAATATTTCACACTAAGTAAAGCAACTCCTTTGGTTCGAACCTACGATTTACAACTCGTATTTCGCAGCCATTTTCACTAAACCACTGGTTGTCTTGACCAAATTTCAATCATTCATAGACAAAACCCCTAACAAAAAGTGCTTACAGAAACCTAGATGATTTTTAAAGCCCCATTTTTATATCGAGGGTATAGTGCTCAGACCCCATTAAGTACGAAATTGTCAATTTCGTACTTATTGGGTTTTAACTTTACCCTACTAATAACTACTGCTCTTTTTCCGCAAATATTACAAATAAAATTATCAAGAAAGAATACGTTGTTCACTAGTGAGCAGGCAGGGCTTGTAATGTAACTGTTATACAGGGTGTCCAGTAAATAGCACGACATACTGCAGGGAGTGATAGCTTGGGTCACTACCTATCAATACAACACAATATATGTTCAGCAAAATCTTACGGATTTTTTTTTTCACCACTGTAGGTTAAACTTAAGTGATAAGAAAATAGTTCTGTGCAAATTTAAACAAAAAATAGTATTTCTTGAAAACATTCTTGTCTTTGATAGAAAAAAGACTTATCAATGAGTAAAGTAACTATTCACGAATAATTTGATGTAAAAAAAGTACTAGAAAAGGATTTTTTCATTACGAGATGCTTAAAAATCTGTTTCAAGGTAGAGATTTTTCGCTATTTCGGAAAATTTTGTAAAACTGTAAATCCGTAAGATTTTGCTGAATATATATTGTGTTGTATTGATAGGTAGTGACCCAAGCTATCACCCCCTGCAGTATGTCGTGCTATTTACTGGACACCCTGTATGTATGTACCTCCTGTGCGTCGCGTAGTCGGGTAAAAATTAAAAAACTTTTTTACAAAAAAAAAAAACAACCGACTTCCTTTAAAACACTACAAAGTGAAAAATAATTTTAATTTCGGAAGTCGGTGTCTTAGGATCTGTATTTATGGTTTTTTTGCCACCGACTTCCAAAATTAAAGTTATTTTTCACTTTGTAGTGTTTTAAAGGAAGTCGGTTGTTGTTTTTTTTGTAAATTTTTTTTATTTTTAAATGTTTAGTTGTGGTATCCACCCCGCACTAATTCCAAACAAACAATGCATATTTATGCGAAAGTAGAGTTCGTGGTTGATTTGCTATCATTTTTTAAAGAGTTCCGGTGTCTATCTCTGGAACTCATCATCAGATCTATATGAAATTTATATGGAACCATTTCGGAATAAACTCCTTTCAAAAAAAAAAAGAATTTTGCAAATCCGTCTATATATGACGGAGTTATGGCCGAACATACATAAAAAAAAAAAAAAAACATCCGAATTGAGAACCTCCTCCTTTTTGAAGTCGGTTAAAAAGAGTCTTAATTTTTTAAATTTTTGAATGGGCCTGCTCTTCATAAATAAACTCTACGGTCCTTACATAATTTTATTTTTGCCTCTTTTACGTTCACACACCTGTAGTGCTATTCTGTAAAAAAACTCACCGTGATAACTTGGGTGAAGTGAGCTTCAAGTGAGCTGTGTCAGTATTGTTATCCCTAGCATCAGATGGAATGATAGCTCACTTTTAGGTCACTTCACCTGAGTTCTCACGGTGAGATTTTAACAGAATAGATCGGCGGGTCGTACACGCACGCCGGTTTCGAGTGCTACGCTCCTGACCTTTCAAGAACATCGCCAATAAGGTCACTACATATAAATACTTACACGTCTATAGATAGAAGATAGATTTTGTTTCCTACATTATCCGATAGATATTGTTTACACTAATAGTATAGAAAGAAAGAAATAATGAAATATTTCGTCTCCCGCTCTGGGTGGAGCGGAAGAGCGTGTCAGACTTTTACTAAAACCCACCCGTGTTCCTTCAGTTGCCCCTATGCCAGGGCGGCCGCATCACTATCAAACAAATTGAGCGTTGAGACAGGTCCGAGAACCCCAGAACCCGGATATTAATCAATACCATCAGCCATCAGTTGAAATAAGGCGTACCTTAGCATTTCCTCCACAGGAAACCAACAATTATACATCAGAACATCGACAAAGCCATGATTCATTGTTTCTACTGATGCCAATCAGCAACCTTCCCGAAATATGACCTTCTAACATTATCTTATGGACGTGATAGTTTGAATGTCATCTCTGAATGGAAAACACGTCGATCTTCTTCACGTTGAACTGAGTGGGATTTTAGATCAGATGTCTCCGAGATCTAGTCTAGGCATTATGGAAAAACCTTGGTTGACGAAGCCGATTAGAACAAGATAACATGCAGATAAAAAACCGGGTAAGTGCGTGCCCGCCTCACTGACTGAGGGTTCTGTGCTTCCGTATCTATACTATACTAGCTTTTGCCAGCGGCTTCGCCCGCGTGGAGGTCGGAAAATATCCCACGGGAACGTACTACCGAGATAAAAAGTAATGTTAATCCAGGTTATGAACTATCTGTGTGCCAAATTTCATCCAAATCCGTCTAGTAGTTTTTTCGTGAGAGGGTAACAAACATACACATACACATACATCCATCCTCACAAACTTTCGCATTTATAATATTAGTAGGATATGTGTTTGTTTGGTAGAAAGCGCTAATATCAGGAACTACTGGTTCGAATTTAAAAAAATCTTTCAGTGTTGGATATCCCATTATAAAGGAAGACTATAGACTCTATAAAATTACACTAGCCGATCCTAAAAGTCACGTATTATGAAGACTTCGCACGGTTAGACGATTCGATGTGACGGAATACTTCGAGGAGCAAGAAATAGGTATGATGCCGATGAAGTCGCAAGCAGAAGTTACTTTAGAGATAAATTACAATTTATATCTAAACTAGCTTCTGCTACAGGACCAACTTAACTTTGCCGTTGGAAAACTTTGTCATAAATCAACCTAGATAATGGTTAGTTTACCAATTAAAAATAAAATTATAATCGCAATAAAAGTCATTATTTTGTGATACATACTGGTGTGTAGGTAACTACAAAACGTTTTTCGTATTTTTCCATTACATTGCATTGCTTCTTGCCAAATTTCCTGATTGTAGGTAAACGGGATGTCCCCTATAGTTTTTGATTCCCTTTCGAACGTCAAAATATTCGCCATAAACGGAGCATAAACGGCCGTATCTTTAGATTGCGTTGACTTAAGAAGTTTGATTTTAAGTTTTTTAGTTAATGTCAACCAATGAAAATGCGCCAACGCCTTGTAAGGGGTCCAAAATCATGCGCTAAATGGTTATCATATCATGATATCTGAACTGAATGGTTACCGTTTGTGCATTATTGTCCCTGCCATCCTGTATTGAAGTGCTATTGCACTCAGCAAAATTGTTGCTGACAAGAATCAAATACTGAATTCATTAACTGACTTATTCTAGACGTAGCTTGTTCCCTGCTTACCCAATCAAGTCAAACGGTACTGTAAAAGGTATCTTCAAATGTTAACCGTGACTCCTAATTAATGTGTTACAATAGTAAAAAGTATGGCAATGATCGGTAACTCACAACTTCACAAAGGTATAGGCGCTTGCGCAACGAAGTGTACTTATCAAACTTTGATTTATTGCGGGAACTGACAGAGGTTTTAAACCGTTAGTCTAAAGCACAATGAATAAAACTACCGTCCGTCAACTGTGGTATCTTTACTTTCGAAGAGCAACTTTAACCGTGAGTATAAGATGAATCGTCATCTGTCTAGCCTTTTCCTAACTACAATATTTTAGGATCGTCTTCCAGTCTAACCAGATGCAGCTGAGTACCAGTATTTCACATGGAACGACTGCCTATCTGACCTCCACAACCCAGTTACTGGGTGATACGATACATCATGGTAAGACTGGTAAAAGATGAATATGAATTAAATCATCATCATCAGCAGCCTATAATGTTCCCATTGCTGGGACACAGGCCTCCTCTCGCTGAGACGGAGTGGGCCGTAATGCACCACGCGGGCCCAGTGCGGGTTGGTAGATGTCACATGTCTTCGAATTTTATGGTTCTAAGACATGCCGGTTTCCTCACGATGTTTTCCTTCACCGTTTTGAGAGCAGTGGTGATGAAATAATTTACACAAAGTAATGCGCCTGCTACCCTGGCCTGCGCCTGGTACCGTGTGGTGCCGGACGTAAAGAATAACACCACCCCATTTCTTACCGTGGGTGTCGTAAAAGGCGACTAAGGGACTTACTAGAGAATGGGCAGCAGAGCGTTCTCTATGCATTTTACCACCATACTGCGATCGCCAACCCGCCTGCCAAGCGTGGCGATTATGGCAAAGCCCCCCAAATTGGGGGAGGCCTAAGTCCAGCAGTGGACGTCTGTCGGCTGAAATGATGATGATGATGATGAATGCGCCTGCTTGGGTTTGAACTCACGACCTACTTACTCATAAGTCGCGGCGGTGACCACTGGGCCACCACTGCTGCACTGCTACCATATGAATAAACTATGAATGAAAGTTATATCGCAATTACTAAAAATTTTGCACAAATAGTCGAGTTTGCTGCTTTTGTATCGTTTTGATATAAAATGGCGGCGACAGATATTCAGTAATTGAAACATATTTTTGCATTATAGAAAGTAAAGATGCTACAGTTAATCGTACAAGTTTCTTATGACGCGTGGCCGAGATTGAAACTGTCGCCATCTATGTTTTGCCCCCGTAAGTTTATATGTACGGGGTAATCTCTGGAACTACCTGTCGGCTTGGAAAATATAGTTTTGCATTTGATAGCTCAATTCCTTGTATGATTGAGGCTGTTTAACATCACGGTACAAAGCGTAAGAGATAAGCAAAAAGAAAAAAGGCAGAAAGGACGCTAAGTGAAAACGAAGTAGTGGGCGGACGGGCGATGAGATGCGACCAATGATAGCATAATATTATCATATTATAATATCATTTATTGGTTTGCAAAGATGAAAATTTGTTTATTGGTTTAGATCACCTCTTCATAACATATGTAGTATAAAACAAACTCGCTTCCCGCGTTTGTACATTTAGATCTTTTAAACTACGCAACGGATTTTAGTGCGGTTTTCATCAATATATAGAGTGATTCAAGAGGAAGGTTTATTTGTATAATATGCGAGCGAGGCCGCTGGCAAAAGCTAGTTTTATATAATATAATTGGATGCGACGCGGTCGGGACCGGAAATTTCAGCCAACAAAGTTGCGGGTAGAAGCTATGTTACAGATATAACAAGCCGACCAAAATGTTGCGCACTCCCGCCTCGTGCTCGTAATGATCCAAGGTCGTGAGTAATTGCTCCCGATGGCTGATAGTAAGTACTATCTCTGCACAAATTGGTACCAAACGTGTTATTAGATCATCTACTTTATGTCTACTTACAGAGGATCCGGTATAGTAAATAAGCCATTCTAGATACGTAGGATTTTTATTAATATCAATACTCATCTTTCCATTGATTGGTTTCAGAAGTTAGCATTATGACAAAACCGAGAATCTTATTACAATTGTCTCTTAATAGAACTAATTACTGTATTTAAATTAAGGCGTTATTAGTTTATTTTATGTTTTTGTTATCTAAAATACTTGCATGACACTTTAATGCCAGTTGCATACCATTATACTTGGAGGTACTTTGTCTCCTAAAGCACAGGCTTTTGGCCTAGTTCATGAGGCATTAGTTTGCCCTTAAAAGTTACTTTATTCCACAATATTCCCTTAATCCTTGTGTAGGTACTTATATGAATTTTTCTTTGTGTACACATAAAAAAAAAATGCTTTATTTACCTACAGAGCTACAGGCTCTTCTAAAAATCCAGATAGGATGTTGATTGCTTGCATCTTTTTCTCTTGATTGTGCTTTAGATAGGTGCAGTATCAAGCTAAACATATTTACATAACACACACATACAGGTACCTACACCGGTCAAAAACATAATCCTCCTTTTTGCTTTGCTGTAGTCGGTTCCGTGGGGGACGTAAAGAATAGCACCATCCCATTTCTTCCCGTGGGTGCCGTAAGAGGCGACTAAGGAACTTACTAGAGAATAGGCAGCAGCGTTCTCTATGCATTTTACGACCATACTGCGATCGCCAACCCGCCTGCCAAGCGTGGCGATTATGGCAAGCCCCTCAAATTGGGGGAAATCCACTCATTGGGGACGTCTTTTGGCTGAAATGGTGATGATGATAAGTCGAGTAAACAAGAGATGTACCAAAAACCCGTGAAGCACAGACAAAAAATACCTGTAACCCTGTAACATTAAAATCTTTTCTAAGCCCGTGAGAGCGACCTTCAAATCAATGGAACTCGAATAAAATCCCGATCTCACCTAACTTGCATAATAATTTTATTCTAATTGTAACAACTCTATTGTATCTGAACTAATTCTTTATACACCATTGTAGTATGTGAAAATCGGTTTCTTTTACATGTAATAGAACTTTTAATGGGGTAAACGTTTAGTAACACAAGATACCAAGATATTACTCAATGTTGCCATAGGAAAAAGGAAAAGATGTTATCAGAAGGAGTGCTAAGCGTTCTTTTCATTACGTTGTACTTAATTACTGCGAATGGGGGCGTCCATAGACAAAAATCTCACATGAAGAAATACCCAGACCCTGTGCCCAGATTATCTTCTTCCGGGATTGCATGCGACACAGATAGAAATGTTAAAAAAACTGACAGTTCTTTTTCATCATCTGACAAGCATTTTCCCAACTATGTTCGGGTCTGCCAGGGTCGCGAGATTCGTTCGAAAGAATTACCGTGGCCCTGTCATATGGGCAACTGAAGTAAAACGGGTGGGTTTCATTCTGTAAAAATCTGACACGCCTTTCCGCTCCACTCTAGAGCGGGAAGAGTCATTTGATGATTTCCCACCCAAAAAAAAGCGGCAAATTCCCAGACTAATATTTTTTTGTCGGAAAAGCAAAGGCATCAGCTCATACGGCCTCGTCGGTTTTCGTAATTTTATTTAATAATCATAACTGCATAATAAATGCGTATTCCTTTTTCAAAAAGATGTATAATGCTTTATATATGTCGTAGGATAATTTGATACTTCGAATCTTCGCGAAAATCTTAGGGGTTTTGCGAAAACGCGGATAATAAGACATAGGCGAAAAATTATCAAATCTTACTGGACAAAGTCAGGATTTTTGCGAAAATACTCGTTATTATAGCAATATTGCGAAACGAAACGCTGGCTGTTATGAAATAAGAACGCTGATTGGTCGATCAGCGCGTGACTCTATGATACAATACTTGAAGTTAATCATCGGCAAACTAGGAACCAATTAGAAGTCAGCCAGCAAAATTGTAGCCAATCAGTGTTGAGCACATCAAATCTTACTATAGTAACGAGTATTTTCGCAAAAATCCTGACTTTGTCCAGTAAGATTTGATAATTTTTCGCCTATGTCTAATTATCCGCGTTTTCGCAAAACCCCTAGGATTTTCGCGAAGATTCGAAGTATCAAATTATCCTACGACATATACAAACTCAATGGTGTAAATGTTATAGTCAAAGTCCGAAACACAGTCTCTTCGCGGAAGGACTGGTTTATCCTAGGTTTGGCCAAAGCCATCAGGCAATCCCCGAAATACATTTCAATTTCGCCCTTTGCCTGAAGTATTTTTAGTCAAACCCAGGAGCTCCTAACTTTTCAGTCAAACGTCGAAATTAAATTATTCTGTTTCGGTTTTGGCCTAGTCAATCCTAGAAGCGACTGCAAAACTCGGTCAAACGTTGATCTGAACATGTTTAAACAGGTTCATAATGTCTCTCGCGGTGTTCCGACCGATTGTTTTGTCATTTCATGTTCGTTCATTGAGCGTGCGGGCGTGTAATTGTGTAAAATTGAAGATGAGTGAATCAAACGGTGTTGTTGTTACTAAAAACGTGGATAAAGAAGCTTTAAAAGTAAAGTTTAAAGAGAAAATTTCTAATTTGAATAAAAATAAGTGTTCATTTCACATAAAAAAACTAACCTAACCTAACCTAACCTCCGTATATTCCAAAGCATTTATTTATTTATTTTATACTTTATTGCACATCGTACAAAAGGCGGGCCTAATGCCACACGGCATTCTCTCAAAGCATCTCAAATATAAAAGTGAAAATCACGTAAGCTGACCAATCAGGTGTCAGAACTGGCAGAGTTAAGCGGTTCTTAAGACTTGAAAGCTGCTTAAATGATAAAATGCTTCCAAATATACGAAGATAAGACACTTCATACCTATATCGGAGTTTGACTCGTCAAACCCCGATTTAATAAAATTGTGTTTTGACGTTTGCCTGACCAAATTAGTCTCTCCCAGGTTTGACGAAAATTGTTTAGTCAAAGGCCGAAAATTTACATTTGTTTGGGCTTTGACTAAGTCATTCAATCTGACCTGAGGATTGACCAGTCCAACCTAGGAGCGCCGGAGCTTCGGAGTTTGCCTATAACATAAACACAAATGTAGTTCAGTATAAATTTCGGTAAGTATTCCAAAATCACATTCTCCCCCTAGAGGATGAATGAAATTCAATTATCTTTCCCTGTTTTTAACAGATTAAAAATGACTATTGTTATGTTCGCTTTTTGTGGCATAGAATGTCACTTTTTGAGCAAGTGGTACGAAAAACACTTTTACAGGCTATGGTCACCTTTATCTATAGGTACATCTATACATACAAATAAATAAAATTGGAGTGTCTGTTTTTAATATTAAGATAACCACTTTTTACTAAGTGTATATGGATGTATACACGATACATATACCAAAACTACATTTTTTACAATTTTTGTCTGTCTGTCTGTCTGTTTGTTCCCGCTAATCTCTGAAATGGCTGGACCGATTTCGACGGGACTTTCACTGGCAGATAGCTGATGTAACAAGGAGTAACTTAGGCTATTTTTATTTTTAGAAAGATTCTTTTATTTTAGAAAAAAAATAACTATCTTCGAAAACTACGCTGACATACGTCTCAAAATTTGAAAAACCCTGGCTGAATCCTACGAAATAGATCAAAATAATGTACTACAGTATTGTACACCTTAAAAAGGCCTACAAAAATGTCCTCAATGGTATATGTCTATCTCTTAGGGATAACCCACAATAACCATTTTTTATCTTTTACTTTTTACGAGAAATAAGGGCTTATTTACGAAGCGATTTTAAGCAATACAGCATTAATCCTTATTCAATTAAGTACCTTAAATACATTGTGCATTTAATATAGATCAATATGGTCCTTTACAGCATGTAATTTAAATGAATATCTTAGAAGATATTAGAGATTTAAAAAGTGGGCGCAGGACGCGTTGGCAGCAACCGGGTAGTACAGGATAAGTAGGATTGTAATTCATATTACTTTGGCTTCATAGTAATTGCGAATATCATGTGTGTTCATTATACTCAAAATAAACCTAATAGTATTATTCCAAGTAAGAGACCGCGAAATGGCTTTAGATGTTTAGATTTTTGGATGTTTGTTTCTCAATGATGCAAAGACGGCCAAACGGATTTAGATCGAATTTGGCACAAAGATATATTATATCATGGATACGTAACAATATAGATCAATATGGTCCTTTACAGCATGTAATTTAAATGAATATCTTAGAAGATATTAGAGATTTAAAAAGTGGGCGCAGGACGCGTTGGCAGCAACCGGGTAGTACAGGATAAGTAGGATTGTAATTCATATTACTTTGGCTTCATAGTAATTGCGAATATCATGTGTGTTCATTATACTCAAAATAAACCTAATAGTATTATTCCAAGTAAGAGACCGCGAAATGGCTTTAGATGTTTAGATTTTTGGATGTTTGTTTCTCAATGATGCAAAGACGGCCAAACGGATTTAGATCGAATTTGGCACAAAGATATATTATATCATGGATACGTAACAGATAGGATACCTACTTTATCCCGGTAGTAGGTTCCCGGGTGATATTTTCCGACAGCTATACGGGCCAAGCCACTGGCAAAAGTACTATTTCTATAATTATGTTCGGTGTCTGGTAAATGATTGAGTGTCTGTATAGGTTAAACAGGAGCGTTAAGAAAAACCAGGAAGACTTATATTCAACTAAACCAAGCCCTATGTCACAGTCTTCTTACTCTGAATACTATTACTCTTATTTTAAAAACACCAACACACATAATGTTCACATAAACTATGAATCCTAAGTAATATGAATTATAATCCTACTACTACTAATATTATAAATGTGAAAATATGTATGATTGGGTGTTTGTTTCTCAATCACGCAAAAATGGCTGAATGGATCTGGATCGAAAATAGCACACAGAGTCTATATTACCTATATAACCTGGAATAACACATTCTTATCACGGTAGTACGTCCTCTTGCATTAATTTCCGACATCCACGCGGGCGAAGCCGCGGGCAAAAGCTAGTAAGTATATAATAATAACGGTTAAAACTTATTACAACATAATGAACTTGTTTGGTTATTAAACCTTTAACATTAATATACAAAATTATTGTAATAATTTCATTTATAAAATTAAAAACGCGGTAATCTACCTAATATCTAATAACTACTGGTCCAAATTGTTTTTTTTTTTGTTATGTGTCCTATTTATTGAGGAAGGATATAGGCTATATAACATCACGCTACGATCAAAAGGAGTGGAGCAGCAACGAAAAATAGTCGGAAACTGGCAGAAAATTTGATGCTACGGGAAGGGTCAACTGAGCAAAAATTTGACGCGAACGAAGTCGCGGGCAGAAGGTAGTGCAAAAATAAGCGTGAGGTGCTTTATAGATTGACTCTACTTTTATCAGCATCTTTCGATAAAATATTTAATTCATTTGATATCAAGCTCCCTACGCTGTTTTGAAATGATTATCTACTTTTTAGTCTGGTCCTCTATTAAAACGGGATTTTAACAACTTTTTTTCGAACATATGAATCAATGACTGGCCTGTTAGTCTAGTGGTTAGTGACCCTGACTGCTAAGACTGAGGTCGTGGGTTCGATTCCCACCCAGGACAAATCTTTGTGTGATGAGCACGATCATTTGTTCTGTGTCTGGGTGTAATTTATCTATAATATGTATGTATTTAGAAATATAATAAGTATGTTTATCAGTTGTCTGGTTGCCATAGTACAGGCTCTGCCTAGTTTGGGATCAGATAACGATGTGTTGGTTGTCCTAAGATATTTATTTTATTTATTTATTATTTATTATATAAGTATGTTTATCAGTTTTCTGGTTTCCATAGTACAGGCTCTGCCTAGTTTGGGATCAGATAACGGTGTGTTGGTTGTCCTAAGATATTTATTTATTTTTATTTATTTAAATGGATTAGTACCTAATATCCTTCAAAATGTGATTGACAGTGGTAAGACACTGTCACTATCAAGATACAGGGAAGCAGGGAAGCATGAAATTAGGCTGCTAATGACCATGCCAATAATGAAGTCAAAACACTTGTTACGTTACGTGCATCACAGTCAAAAACGGCTATAACATATAATTTACTCTCTATCATTGCGAATGGGTACCTAATTACCCGAATCAGTTCATTTGACGATCGCCACGAAATATTATTTCGTAACTACGTTAGTTGAAATGAATTCATCTCATTGCAATGGTTAATAATGCACTCACGCACGTATTATTACTGCAATAATAATAATCGTATGCTAGTGGAGATTCGCAAGAGCAAACGTGCTCGGGGAAAGGAAGTATTCCAGTAAGTGCTCGTAGGGATCTTGAGCATCTTCCGGCCTCTGGGATTGTTCTGAAAGCCGTGGAATACCTCTCCACTTCTCAAGTACCTCAGGAAGTATTGCCCCTTTGTCGCTACGTCACTATGTGCTAGCGACGTTTCCCATTATTGAGTGTGCAAGTCACCCCCTCCCATTTTATCCGTGTATACAAAACATTGATCAGGCAGGGGCCATTCCTTCCATAGTCGCGTTTACCAATCCACTATAGCCATCTAAACCCATAGCCTAATTTGCTTTGTTTCCATATTCTGTGACAGTTCTGCTCCAACCGGGGATTGTCCTTGGGTGCAATTGCATAGTGCATACAGGGATAATCGTCGGATGGTGCCCCCTCATCATTTAAAATTGTCTAAGGGGCCTCTGCGAGTTGGCTTCGGCCCCTCGTACGCCTTCCAAAGGTCCAGAACCCTAGGGTACTGAGAAATGTCAATCGTATGTTAGATGCTTTTCGGGATATGACGGTTACCCATAGTTAGGATTAGGTTTTCGAAATGTGAAAAATCTTGATAAAAAGCTGGACGATGAAGTGGTTCATCCTTATCATCATCATCATCATTTCAGCCAAAAGACGTACACTGCTGGACATAGGCCTCGTCCAAAATGGGGGGGTTCACTATAATCGCCACGTTTGGCAGGCGGGTTGACGATCGCAGGATGGTGGTAAAATGCATAGAGAACTCTGCTGCCCATTCTCTAGTAAGACCCTAAGTCCCTTTTTACGGTACCCACGGGTAGATATTGGAGACATTCTTTACGTCCGGCACCACACACATGAATGAAAGGCTCCACAGTTGAAAAAATAAAAACTTTTTACCAAAAAATTTAACCACCGAAAAAACTGAAAAGCAAAAAATAATAAACCTTAAAATTATGAGTCGGCGCTGAAAAATCAATGAACACAGATCACTCAAAGCGCCGACTCATAATTTTAAGGTTTATTATTTTTTGCTTTTCAGTTTTTTCGGCGGTTAAATTTTTTGGTAAAAAGTTTTTATTTTATATTTTTTTGTGGCTTTAATGTACTTATAATACTTGGCAAGGTATATTCAATCCAATGAATAAAGAATTATCAAAATCGGACTACTCTGTATAAAGTTATGCGTGGTTAAACATTACAATCAGTGAGTGAAAAATCAATCATCCCCTGTTTTCCGACCCTTAGGGTTCGATTTTGTTTTCCAAATTTATATGAGACCACCCTCGGAGTATACCCTTTCCAATAAAAAAAGAATTATCACAATCGGACTACTATGTAAAAAGTAATGCGTGGTCATACTTACATAAAAAAAAAACAAACAAAAAAAAAATATACGCGTCGAATTGATAACCTCCTCCGTTTTTTTTCGTCGGTTAATGAATTTATTCTACGAATAAACAATAAGTAGTTTAAAAATAATATTTAAAAAAACTAAAAAACACGATTCCTTTTTAGTTTTTTTTTTTTAACTATTATTTATTTTCATTAATTCTTTTGGGGTGTTTCAAATTTTGTGACATAGTTTTCGAATTTTGTGACGTAGTTTTCGAATTATGTGACGTATGTCAGTGTAGTTTTCGAAGACAATGTTTTTTTGCTATCCTGGTAACCCCGGAAAGGTTAATGGCACACATTTATAAAATTATTGTATAGTAATTGGGCCTTGATAAGTATGCCAAAATTTCGACTTAATCTGACGTCGACGATCGAAGAGGGTCAAAATCATGTTCCTTACATAGGCAGATACTAACATACGTATGAAACTAATAAAAGTGTGTTAAAAATGTTTTCAATTAATACAGCTAAGTATAAATGTTACTTTAAAATCTCCATTTGTAAGGTAAGTTTTTAATAGCATAAAATAATAATTATAAAACTACAAACTTTTCTCTTTACTTGTGCTGTGAGATCTTGCTTCTTTTTTCATGTGTCTAGGACCTAGACACATGAAAAAAGAAGCAAGATCTCGGGTACTTCCCGTTGATCTAGTCTCTAGGTCAACGGGAAGTACCCAATAGAAGTGTTTTAATTTATTTGCGAGTGTTAAAATATGTCACTAGATCAATGATGTGAAAATTAAAACAAATGGCGAAAATATGCATCATATTCGAGCAAAACGGCTATCGCTTAGCATAATGCTGGGAAAAAAGTGCAAAACAGAGCCACAGGTTTTCAGAGACAACCACCGTTGACGTGAATGACGTCGCCTGTAAAATATTTCATAATACCAACTAGAGAGTGGGTAAATACTATTTCCATGGTAGATCCACATTAAATCGGTTGTCTATACTCACTAATGGAGCTCAATCATGGCGGACATCTCTCCTCCAAGGACCCATAGAACACGTTCGAATTTCAAACAACAAAGCACGCCAAGCAAATTTCGTCATAGTGAATGATGTTTTTTTTTTTAAGATGCCAGATAACTGCTTATGGAGCCAATAAATAAGCATTTTGTAATGTTTTTGAAATATTTTAGAACTTATATTTAATGGATGGTCTGTGAACTATACCTAACATGCCTTATTTTTGCAATAAAGGTTGGAGATCTATATTATACTCAATGATAGATTTTGTTTTACGTTTTGTTAATAAAACTCAATAGATGAACAGATGATATACAAAGACTCTATTTAATTATTTTAATAAATTAAACAATAAGACTCGTAATTGATATCAATTACGTTATTCATTACAATTCCTTTTCCTGTCTTCATTATTTTATACAATTCAATATCAGAGACAATGAATACTTGCGTACTTTTAATTAATATCTTCCTTGCACGGTGTTCTATTGAAAAGTTTACAGTTTTAGGCAGATTAGTCTGCACCCTAATTGCGTAACACAATATCCATCAGAATCAGAATAATTTTAAAGGAAATTGCTAACTCACTGCTTCAATGGTACGAAAAATGCGTCTGATCACAATGTAGACTGCCAAAATGAAAACTATTACTACGATTAGTGTGTTACGCAACTGCTCCTCTGTTTCAAATTGACACTGACAGCTCTTGAACGTGGTTTAAATGTGCTGATCGTGTTCAGTTTTTATTGCTGAAATTCGCCCTCCACAATATGGTAGGAAAGAGACCTATTATACAGAGTGTAAAATCACAAAGCCGCCACTAACTCATTCTATACCTACATGAAAGTAAGTAACATTGTACAAGAATAATTGCTAGTAAGCTAGGTATGAGGGTTGTCATGAAAATTCACGCCACTAGTTGGCGCTACTTCGACAAGTGTTCTTCCATTGCTACAATGAATATAAAAATGTTCATAATTCGTTTCTTTCATTCTTTCATGCAGTAACGACTGAAGAAAGTACTTATAGACGCTTTGACACTTTCCAAGATTCGTTCGAAAGAGTTACCGTGGCCCTGGCATATGGGCAACTGAAGGAACACAGGTGGGTTTTAGTCAGTAAAAGTCTGACACGCCCTCCCGCTCCGCCCAGAGCGGGAGAAGTCATTTGATGATTTCCCATCCAAAAAAAAAAGTGCCCGGATCTGACGTTTCATTTGCTGCAGCAATAGCAGTGCAGGTAGCAAGCAACTGGAGACGGTGCCGGGTGACGTCATCGCAAGGGATCAGTAATTAGGGTTACCACGAGTAGTGACATATATTATGGAATGCAACAAAGATTTGAGATTTGACGTGCGGGGTCGATGAACGGCGGGCATCAATGGCTGAGTGAGTGAGTGATTAAAAATGGCGTTTGTTCATCAGACAATCAACGATGTATCAGGTGGTTATTTATTAAATTAATTCGAAGAACAACTGAGAGTGAACTATACGTACGCAAAATACGTGTAGTTGCGGACATCAGCCCGTATTACCTATTGACGGGAAGGTACCTACCTATAACGACAGCCTGGATAGTGCTATTCTTAGGGGGCGTCCATTAATTACGTGAGTCTTTTTGAGAATTTTTCGACCCACCCTCCCCTTGATGAGATTTTCCTCAACTCCCTCGCCCCTCCCCTTATCTCACGCGAGATTCTTCAAAACTTCTATTTGGGCTGTAAACGTGCTGGATTATTGAGAGAAAAAAAAACAAAAACACGAAAATGTTCTTAGACCAAGAATAATTTCTTAACTCAAGAATTTATTCTCTTGACTCAAGAAAATAATTTTCTTCAAAATGGTATTCTTGGTTCAAGATTTTGGCTCTTGAGTCAAGTTCATTTTTAGGGTTCCGTTGCCAAATGGCAAAAAACGGAACCCTTATAGATTCGTCATGTCTGTCTGTCTGTCCGAGTATGTCACAGCCAGTTTTTTCCGAAACTATAAGAGCTATGCTGTTGAAACTTGGTAAGTAGATGTATTCTGTGAACCGCATTAGGATTTTCACACAAAAATAGAAAAAGAACAATAATATTTGGGGTTCCCCATACATGGAACTGAAACTCAAAAATTTTTTTTTCATCAAACCCATACGTGTGGGGTATCTATGGATAGGTCTTCAAAAATGATATTGAGGTTTCTAATATCATTTTTTTCTAAACTGAACAGTTTGCGCGAGAGGCACTTCCAAAGTGGTAAAATGTGTCCCCCCCCCCCCCGTAACTTCTAACATAAGGGAATGATAAAACTAAAAAAAATATATGATGTACATTACCATGTAAACTTCCACCGAAAATTGGTTTGAACGAGATCTAGTAAGTAGTTTTTTTTTAATACGTCATAAATCGTAAAACCACAATTTACCTTTCATTCAGTCAACTCAAATATAAAATTAAAAAAAAACATTTAATTTCATAAACATAAACCTTATGCATAAACCGTGAATACCTGCAGGTTTGTACGGAACCCTCGGTGCGCGAGTCCGACTCGCACTTGGCCAGTTTTTTTATCAGTAGTAGTACTAGCCGTGCCGGTAGCCAGGACCAACCTTCTGGCGAAAACCCCCCTCACACAAACCATCCGCGTAGTAAACGAAATTCATGACAGAATAGACATATTTTCGTGCAATTTGAGTGAATTCGCAAAAGTTGTTTTAAACGTAGTGTAAACATGTTTAGAGTTTTATTTAGAAATACCTAGTAGTTATTTTATTAATAAAAGATAAAGCTGTTTAGGTTTAATTATTGTGTTAGTTTTTAAGTGTTATATCTTTTAGACTAAAGATGTACCTACCTATGTTTAGTTGTTAGTTAAATAAGTATTTTTATTGTTACAGTTTAATAAATACATGTACAGTAAGAATAATATTGATAGCCACACTATCGAATTAGTTTAAAGTCTGTAAAGATAGTTGTGAGATTACTTGTCACAACTATCTTACATAAATAAATAAATATTGTAAAGAGTGAATAATAATAAGTTAACCAGTCAGAAGTTACATGTCACACTATCGCATTAGGTACAAACCTGTAATGGTAGATGTAAGCTGGAAAATAAATAAATAAATAAACTATTGTCTCAGATTTGGCCATATTTTATTGTAGAAATAATTTTTCACGCAATTTTACACCGTTTTCTGCGATAAAAATAATTACGTGATATTTGCCAAGACCCCCCCTCCCCCCTAAGTGAGATTTGGAAAGATTTAGCTTGATCCCTCCCCCCCTACAACACCTCACGTAATTAATGGACGCCCCCTTACGTCCGGCACCACACAGACAAGCAAGGGCGACTAAGGCGCGTGTCCCGACTTACTCGTAAAAGACGACTAAGAGACTTACTAGAGAACGGGCAGCAGCGTTCTCTATGCTTTTTACCACTATACTGCGATGGCCAACCCGCCTGCCAAGCGTGGCGATAATGGCAAACACCTCAATTTTTGAGGGAGGCCTATGTCCAGCCATGGACGTCTTTCGGCTGAGATGATGATGATGATGATGATCCATGACAAATAAATAAAATAAATAAATATCTTAGGACAACCAACACACTGTTATCTGATCCCAAACTAGGCAGAGCCTGTACTATGGTAACCAGACAACTGATAAATATACTTATATATTTCTAAATACATACATATTATAGATAAATTACACCCAGACACAGAACAAATGATTGTGCTCATCACACAAATATTTGTCCTGGCTGGGAATCGAACCCACGACCTCAGTCTTTGCAGTCAAGGTCACTAACCACTAGACTAACAGGCCAGTCAAATGACGGAAACAATAATAATTTGAGTTACTGAAATCAAATTAAATCAAAATCAAAAGTCATTTATTCAAACTAGGCTGAGAGTCAGCACTTCTTGAACGTCAAAGTCACATAAGACAGTCCCCCAAAACGTACGTCCCACAGTTCTCGACTTCGTTAAGCGTATTTTTATACAGGCTGTTATTCTTAAGATTTTTTAAAGTTTGTATAAAATCCTTTGAAACTTGGACTTTAATCTTTTAATCTAACAAGTAACATTGCAACCCACATAAGTCGTGCATGGATTTTTTACATCTCAAAAGAGGCCGCCATGGCATTACGATTGCCATACACAGTGTTTATTGCCACAAAAATAGAAAATACTGAATTACTAAATTTTTTCTCTGGCAAACAAAAAATATAAAGTCACAGTGGTTCACGAGATAAACAGAACGTATAGTATAGGCAGACGGTATATATATTTTTTTTTGTGGGTGTGAGCACCATATGACGTCTCCTGCTCTTAGGTGGAGCAGAAGGGCGTGTCAGACTTTTACTGACTAAAACCCACCCGTGTTCCTTCATTTGCCCATGTGCTAGGGTCACGGTGTCTCTTTCGAACGAATCTCGCGACCCTAGCAGGCGGCAGAGGGGTAATTGCGTAACTTACTATTAGTAGGAATCGGTTTCATATTGACAGTTCAACAGCATTCATTGGATGTTTATCCGATTTTTTTTTCCAACATGTAACGCAATGGATTATAAATAATGTTCAAAGCGATTCAGATTCTGAATATGCGATATGGAATTAGGGTGCAGATTTATGAGACTCGATTTTATCCTATCTTTCATACTGCCCTAGTTTACTGAAAGACTGTTCAGTATCATTATCATTTTCAGGGTAATATGTGAAGGGAAAACCAGATGAAAATTTCTCGACAATAAGTACAAAATCACACTTCGCATTACACTTTTACCAAATAGTGTTTGGTGAAAATGCTGTGCTTATTAACCGACGAAAAAAACGGAGGAGGTTATCAATTCGACGCATATGTTTTATTTTTATGTATGATCACGCATAGCTTTTTACATAGTAGTCCGATTGTGATAATTCTTTTTTTATTGGAAAAGGTATACTCCGAAGGTGGTCCCATATAAATTTGGAAAACAAAATCGAACCCTAAGGGTCGGAAAACAGGGGATGATTGATTGTTCACTCACTGATTGTAATGTATAACCACGCATACTCAAAATTTTAAGGTTTTTATGTTTTGCTTCGGCGGTTTAATTTTTTGTTAAAAAGTTTTTAACTGAAAGTAAAAAAATAATTCCAACAAATGACACGCTAATTGATACAACATCACACCTGTATTCCACGAAGGGTTAGGCAGAGGCGTAGGTATCTGTACTACACAGTGGCGGCGCTAGGCTTCGGCGACGTCGGCCCCCGCCGCCGGCCTCGCCCCTGAGGGGGCATCGCAAAAAGTTTTACAAGTTACCTATGCATTTTCGTTTCGCCTATCATCCTGCACCCTAATAGCGAAACGCACAATTTATCAGAATCTGAATGGGATTGAAGATTATTTCTAAACCATTGCGTCATTTGTTCGAATAAATTGTCGGCTCAGCAACGTAAATAACGCAATGAATGTTGTTTAACTATGAATATTAAACCAATTCCTACCGATAAAAAGTTCCGCAATTACCCGTCTGGCTTAGGTAGCCGACCCGAAGAGGCCTTGCGAACTTGATGTAGCCGACGTGCACATGTGGTTTAGCGCCGCCACTGGTAGGTACTACACCCACATTTCGTCAGTTATATTTAAGTCCCATGTAACAGGCGAGTCTATTACCACCAGCACAAATTCAGACACCGGTCTGCTACTGAGAAATTCCTGATAGAAAACTCACTAACACTTTACCCAAACCTTTTTTTTCTGGGTGGCAAATCATCAATTGACGTGTCCCGCTCTGGGCGGAGCGGGAAGGCGTGTCAGACTTTTACTAACTAAACCCCACCCGTGTTCCTTCAGTTACTTGACATACGAATTCTGACGATTTAATCATTCCTCCTTTAGGTCTGACATACATAGTTAAAATATTCGATAATTGCTCAATTCATTTTCTATTTTGATACCATAATGCATGATTTTTAGATATTTTTATTATAGTAAATGGTTATTTGTAATCCTCTTCTTAATTTGGGCATCATATTTGTACGCCTCCTGGCATAACATAGCGCTCTGCACCCTAATTGCGAAACGCACAATTTATCAGAATCTGAATGGGATTGAAGATTATTTCTAAACCATTGTGTCATTTGTTCGAATAAATTGTCGGCTCAGCAACGTAAATAACGCAATGAATGTTGTTTAACTATGAATATTAAACCAATTCCTACCGATAAAAAGTTCCGCAATTACCCCTCTGTTCATCAAAATAAGATCTGTATTTTTTTACCTATGTTAACAAATAAATAAACTGAACTGAACTGAACTACCTGTGCCAGAGCCACGGTAGCTCTTTCGAACAATTCTGCGACCCTGGCAGGCATCGGCCCTAGCGGACCGTAATCCCGGGAACACTTTGCCCGACCCGGGAACCCAACCCACGACCTCAAGCTAACCAGTCGCGGCCACTAGACAAACAATGCAGTCTTTAACATGTACCTATGGTATAATTATAGTCAAAGCATTTATTTCAATTAGGCCCAAAAAAGGCACTTTTGAACGTCAACTGTTACATGAAAAAAAGAATTGATTCTAGTTGTCCTTTCCAAAACGTAAATTCGTATGGAGAAGAATGGGCAAGAAACTCCACCGTTACTCTTTTAAAATAGTTTTCAGTATTTGTAAACAATATTTATACGAGTATATGTGAAGACGATGCACCTACAATAAAAATTACCATACCACAACAGTTAAAAGAACTGAAAATGAAGCAATGAGAGATAAATTGATTATAATATATGATAGATACATGGTGCTCACATAGTTACAAAAACATTGTAAAGGCAAGGATACGAATTTCCTAATATATTTACAAGTTACAAGTCAGTGTATGAGTTACAGTTTTTACAGAATGTAAATCAGTGTCATAGAAGAAAAAAAAAAACTATATAATTAATATCTATTCTATTGCAGGTATAGCAAACGCAGTGCCACAGTGGTCACGTGGGAGACAAGTCTACGTCATTGCAGTGTGTAATAATAACACCCCAACCTCCTTTATTAACTGTGCGAATCAAATGAAACAATGAGGTTACAACTAACAATTACTTTGGTATTTGTTTTAATACCGTATTGTGCCGGACGTTAAGAATAGCACAATCGTATTTCTTCCCGTGGGTGTCGTAAAAGTCGACTGAGGGAGTTACTAGAGAATGGGCAGCAGCGTTCTCTATGCATTTGACCACCATACTTGACTGGCCTTTGACTGGCCTGTTAGTCTCGTGGTTAGTGACCCTGACTGCAAAGACTGAGGTCGTGGGTTCGATTACCACCCAGGACAAATCTTTGTGTGATGAGCACAATCATTTGTTCTGTGTCTGGGTGTATTGTATCTATAAATGTAATATGTATGTATTTAGAAATATATATCGCACCCCTAGATCTAAAGGGAACTAACTCAAAATTCTTAATTTATTCTTAATTTTTGAGTTATGCACACCTTCGAGTCTGTCATTTCAATACCTATCGACCAATAAACCAAATTCAAAACTATTTCCAATATTTGGAGTCGAATGTATATTTATCAGTTATCTGGTTCTGCCTAGTTTGGGATCAGCGGTGTGTTGGTTGTCCTAAGATATTTTTTTTTTAATACTGCGATCGCCAACCCGCCTGCCAGGCGTAACGATTATGGCAAACTCCCTCATTTTGGGGGACACATATAACTAGGAGTGGACGTCTTCCGGCTGAAATTGATAAAATACATTGCTTCATATGTTCGAACAATTTGTCTACTCAACAATGTAAACAACACAATGAATGTCATTGAACTGTCAAAATGAAAGCCATTCTTTTAGCTTAATATGTATTTAGATATTACTATTAATTGCAACCACTTTGTACTTTTAACATTATAATAACTTCAATTTATAAAATAAAGACAGAATGACAAGGAAAATATTGAATACATGAAACGACTGCCTCTTACAGCAGTCTACCAAAAAGTCCCCTGATAGTAGGTATCTATTTAACAATGGCCGCAACAATGCTCTTGTTTATGTTCCCATGCTGAATTTTGACCCATCTTATCGATGTATACGTCCGGCTCGGGATACTGCAGCGCCAGCACCTCGTCACGGTAAAGATATCTAATTCCTATTGCTAGTGTGTTATGCAAATACTCTATAGCACCTCATACTTGCGACGAATACACAAACGACGAATTCATTAACATCTACGAGTATGTATGTTTAATTCTACTCCCACATCCATCACATTTGAAGTAGGTACTAGGCAGTCAAGGAGTGATGAAGTGGTGAGCAGACACTCCCAAACAAATGAAGATCGTAATCATACCATCATACATGACCAATACGAAACACTTGACGTTTATTTGACAGCGAGTGACAGGTTCATGTTTGACAGATGAAATTTTTCACAGAAGTCTCACCTTGTTTGAATTCAAAAATAGAACCAGCAATGTTTCAACGTCAAATGTAACCTGACTCAAAAGTCGTTTATCTAAACTAGGCTGAGAATCAGTACTTTTTAACCGACTTCAATTAATTTTTGTTTCGTTGTATTTTTTAAATGTTTGTAACCCCAAAACTCCGTCATACAGGATCAGTTTTTATCCAGTGCGCAAACTGTAACCATGAATTCAGCATATCATTCTAGACCCCCCAGCGTAGAAAATTTTCGTCGGTTATACAAAAAAAAAATCAGCTGTTCCATACATTTTCACCCCGTAGGTTTATCGAGCTTCATGTATTGCATGGAGCTTGATGAAACTATCTGTGGTCGATACATTTTCATCTTGTTTTGTTTTTCTAAGTATGTATACTAACATAGTTTATAAGATAATGTAGTCACTAACACAATTTGGGCCCATGTAGTCTGTTAATAAAAGATTTTAATTTTTTATTGCATTTTTCTATGAAACAGCTGATATTTTTTTGTAAAACCGACGAAAAATTTCTGCGCAAGGGGGTCTAGAATGATATGCTGTATTCATGGTTACAATTTACGCACTGGATAAAAACTTATCCTGTATAAATCGAATTGAAAAATTATTCTTTGATTTGAAGTGTGTGTGTTTCGAGTGTTAAATGTGATACTCTCACTTGTTAAGTAAATAACAGGGATAGGAAATTATTATAACATCATCAACATAAACCCAATGGAAAAAATACGTATTATTGACGCTAACTCAAAAATCACTAATCTAAAGTTGACCAAAATTTTATTATAAGTGTGGTAGTCAAAGTCAAAGTCACAGCATTTATTTCAATTAGGCCCAAAAAAGGCATTTTTGAACGAGTCTTTAAACGTACCTTTTTAAACAAGATTTTTCAAATCTATACTACCTATATCATATATTAATACATACCTACTATAAAGCTGAAGAGTTTCTTTGTTTTATTGGTTGAACGCGCCAATGTCAAGAACTGGTGGTTCGAATTGAAAAATTCCCCCTTTAAGGTGAATGCTTCACCCAGCCTGCGAAAATCAAATTTTCTTACGTTTTTTGCAATTTGCAGGCCAGTGCTAGGTTTTATGTTGATTTAAATATTATTCGCGCCTGTAAAACATATGTAGTTACAGAATTATAATCATCAAAATCATCAATACAACGCTCTAAGTTCATAAAGCTGTAGGAATTCATTTTTCTGTTTTTTTTTTGTTCCTAGGCCTGGCCTAGGCGGGCTGGTTTGGAGCTTTCACCTTAACGAGAATTAGCCCCTTAATCGAGGAAGGCTTAGACTAATTATAACGTGACGCTGGGACCCTAAGAAGTCAAGCAAAAAGAAAAAAAGTTGAATACGAAGACCTAGCACGGGCAGGCGATTCCATGCGACGGATGGGTGGGTCGGGGGTGCAAGAAATATGACGCGGACGAAGTCGCGGGCAGAAGCTAGTGGACTTATAAATGACGAAGTTCTGAGGTAACAAAGATAAAAGAAAAAAACCCATTGAGACTCTCCTTCTTTTTTTTTAAAGTCATTTTAAAAATAGAATACTCACTGTATTAGAAAATTTCGGAGTATTCCTTCTGCATTTTCTCAAAGCGCCCTACACGTTATTAACAAACGAAATAATAATGGCCTCCTATTACGTAACAAACCATAGAGTACCATAGAGCCTCATAGAGCTATCAAATGGTAACAGACGTGGCCTTGCTTTCTTCAATAATAAGCAGATACATCTCATTACATCAGTCTCTTCAAATGTATATAAAAACAATAAACAAAACGCTTATTGTATGTCTTTTATGGCGGTGCGAGTAATAAGCGTATAGCGATTTTTGAACTTCGTTCTTGGAATGGGGTTTTCTTGTACTTTGGGCATTATCTAGTAAACTAATCCTATAGGATCTATTTTCACACGGGTGTAAAGAACCAAAAAGAGTAGGAAAAATTTAAATAATACGTTTATTTTTTCATATTATTTATGAGTTACAACAAATTAAAAAAAAGAACTAGGCAGAAATTAGTGGATACACCGGGAGGGGACGCCCTAAGAGAACACAGACCTTATTGGTGCTGGAAAGGTCAGGTGCGTAGTACTCGTAGCCAACGTGCGTGTATGACCTGCACCCTAATTGCGAAACGCACAATTTATCAGAATCTGAATGGGATTGAAGATTATTTCTAAACCATTGCATTTGTTCAAAAATCAAAATCAAAAGTCATTTATTCAAATTAGGCTGAGGATCAGCACTTTTCGAACGTCAAAATTACAAAAGACAGTCCCCCCAAAACGCCCACCCGTCGCGCACTTCCTAGTGCTTTAGCTGGGAAGAAGAAGTGGCCAACAAACTCCCCAGCAGCACAGCTGTCTGTCCAGTTAGAAGAACTTGATCGAACTTGAACGAATAAATTATCGGCTCAGCAACGTAAATAACGCAATGAATGTTGTTTAACTATGAATGTTAAACCAATTCCTACCGATAAAAAGTTTCGCAATTACCCCTCTGATCTATTAACGTAAACGTATAAGGCATATGCTACGGTGGACGTAAGGTAAGATAAGGTGTAGGTAACACGATAGCCCTTGTTAATACTGGTTGTCAAAACTTTTGGGCTTCTGACTACCCATAACGACTGTCAAAGATATAGTAATGAAATCCGGGAACAACGGATTAACGTGCTTTGGGAGGCAGTAGACACAGATCAACCGTGGCAAGCTTAGCTTTTTTTTAACGTGGAAAAATGCTCATGCATACTACGCTACCAACGGGGAGATAGTGCAGTTATGTGGAATCCAGTCCAACCCACTAAAACTCCACGGTGTTCTCCTGTGCTGCCGATGGTGGGAACACGGGCACGCGTAAACTCTCATCCGCAAGCCCGCCGCGGCTGTCTGTCACTGGACTCTCCTCTGGGAAGCACCTCCTCATCGGATCACCAGAACATACTGCTCGTCGCAAGCTAAGCTTACTTTTAACGATTGATTGATTTTTTGACGTGCCAGTGTGGCTGTAAATACTAAGCCACAAGCCTGCATTCTTATGGCAGTGTACACACGGTTACACATCAAGCTATACATTTCCAGTTTTAGCTGATCTCCCATTGTATAGGCTTTTCGTACTGTGAGAAGTCAGCTTATACTGGAAATGAATAGCTTGACCAGTGGTTGTGGTTGAATTTTAAAATTGACAGAAATACCCGTTATCGCTTCCGCTTGTAGCTTGCATCGCTTATGGAAGACACCGGACACACAATCAGACCATAATTGCGATCAGCTGACCTTGCTCCAGATCCCGTAACGTATTTGTTACTGTCATAGATTAGACCGACTCTGAAGAAGTGGCAGTAGGCATTTAACTATTGAAATTGAAACATTACGTAGGTTTTACCCCTGGCGTAGTCTGTATGGAAGTCTGAATTTGTCCCACGGGAATTTACTCATTGTTTTTAAACTGTACTGTCCCACAGCTGGGCTAAGCTCCATAGCTTTCCACTCTTCCTTGTGTTCCATCTCGCCAGCGTTTCCTAGGCCTCCGTCGTTGTATAAAGGAATGTACGAAAGAGGTAGAAAGTATCCTTTGGAACCGGTCATGGAGTATCTGTTAACCAGATTTTATCGAAATCCGTTCAGCTGTTAAGGTGTGAAATGGTAACAACAGACAGACAGATGAGCTAAGTTTTTCTAAGCTTCCTCTCTCTTACAATCGCTGGGCCTAACAGGGTACTAAATGATTACTTCTTCTTTACATAAAATAAAACTAAGTCGCTTCCCGCGTCTGTGCGCTTAGATCTTTTAAACTACGCAACAGATTTTAATACGGTTTTCATGAATAGACAGAGTGATTCAAAAGGAATGTTTATTTGTATAATATGCGAGCGAAGCCGCAGATAAAAGTTAGTACAGTTATAATTTTTAGTAGCCACGTAAGTACACAGTGGAATGTAGGTAAACTATTGAGCAATGATTGCGTAAAAAGTTGTTGTTCCTAAGAAGAAAACATTTTTTAAGAGGATAGGTAAAAATCTTTTGTCACATCTGCAAAAAGAAGTTATTCGTCCCAAAACACACAGTAATAATAAAAAGACATGGTGTTTTCCGATCTGGATCACTTCGTTTGTGGGTGGTCGAGCTTTTGTAATTACCTGCGCCATGTTGCAACGGAGATGTAGCCTTATTGTTCTTATTTTGTTTTTAATGGCCGCCGTCTTGAACTTCGGAAGGTCGAAGGTTTGAAAGCAAGGAGGTTGCCTCATGTGTAGGTAGTTGGTCCATAAAGATGATTTTATTACATACCTAACTAAGCATTTAAAACATTATTTATTTTAATACAACGTAATGTAACATCTTATTATAAATCCAGCATAAATACCTACTTAAGTTTTATAACGTAGGAGTCCAAAATATGATTGATTTTTAATCTTTTAACGTATTTACCTAGCTAAACTATTTAACGATCGTAGTAAAGGTGTAATTCTATAGTTTCTACCTACCCCAATGAAAAGAACTAAAAGAAGGCGTCAGTTTATGTATAAATGTGTATATTAATTAGGATTAATTAAATATTTAATTATAATTTTAAATAAGGCAGGTAATAAGTACTTACGTACATGAATTTTAGTCGGTTATTTAAAAAAAAAATGCTATTTCGTACATATTCACCACGTAAACCCCTGAAACCGAACGCTGCGCTGGGTCTCTGTCTCGCATGGGCTCACAGCATTTTGCTGAGCGATGATGGCCGCTTTGCGTGGATATGACGCATGTTTTCCCTCAGTTTTTCTTTTTTTTTGTGTTTGATCTTTTTTGCGTCATGTTTACCGTTAATAAACGTACTTACCTATTTCTTTTTTTTTTTTTTTTAATAGCTGATTAAAACTTTCACGAAAACTGTCGTGCTAACGACCCTCTAAGTTTAGATAAACTTAGAGGGTTGTATTGATGATTTTAATTCTATAAAATCTTCTATACCACCCTGTCGAAAAAACTGAAAATGCGAATTTCAACTCTCTTTGCTATAAGCAGTGCGTTGAAAATCCACTGTGCGAAAAAAATGCTTTTTGATTTTAGTAAGTACCTACTACGTCCCTTTTTTTTGTGGTTGGGTAATCATCAAATGACGTCTCCCGCTCTGGGTGGAGCGGAAGGGCGTGTCAGACTTTTACTGACTAAAACCCACCCGTGTTCCTTCACTTGCCCATGTGCCAGGGTCACGGTATCTCTTTCGAACAATCTCGCGACCCTGGCATGTACTAAGTCCCTGGGAACCAGCACCATAATTTCGTAACACAACTAACACACTATTAGTCAGAATCTGAAGCATTTTGAAGCTTATTCTTAATCCACTCTTTCAAATGTTCGAGAAAATTGTCTGCTTAGCAACGTAAACAACGCCATGAATATTGTGGAACTGCCAAAATAAAAACGATTCCTACTGATACTGTACTATCATAGCAATAAAAACATTATCAGTCACCCCTCTGGGCTAACGTAAACTACAACCTTTGACTTGACCTTTGACCTTTTGACTTTGTTCGTATTGCTTGTGACCTACTAATGCTCTATTTACCGCCCTCTAGCGCGTATTGCTGGAACTAAGTAACAAACCGAATGTATGATTTAGCATGGCAAAATAAATGCTTAGAATATTATTTAGTTATAGAATACATTCAATTGGAAAGCTTAAAAATTTAGTTTTCCACAAAATTATTGTGTGTAAATCATTGATAATAAGTTTATTTTAACTCATTTCATTAAAAACAACGCCATCTAGTATCGAATAGGAATAACTGCGCTACTCGTCGGCATCTCTTTGATATCAAAATAAGCGCGCCAGGCACGTGGCGGCTTTCTTTTGACAGAAAAGTAGCTTCACTTTTATAAATTGTTCAGAACCTTCGTCTTGTTGATGATTATTTAGTCTTCTTGTTGATTATTTACAAATAGGCGTCAATATAGCAATAATATTGTTGACTTTAGATAGAAAACTAAGATTTGACAAAGATTGAATGAGTTTTGTTTATTTCATTAACATTTTAGTGATATAAAATTAAGATTAATATTTTTGGTTTTCATTTTTCTATTGATGCGTGTGGGTTTATACAGAGTAATAAAAATACATCAACTTCATACATAGAAACGAAATCTACAAGTAAGACTAGAAATCGAACTCGCTACCAATGTAACGTCTAACTACTAAGCATGCATGGTTGTCGGCATCCTTTGTGCGATGCCGAAAGTCCAAATAATTTTATTTTTAAAATGTCAATCTGCCGGTGAAACTTGCGAAGTGAAGACGTATTTGTTATTTGGATGTGCTCTATTGTCGGTGAGTTTCGTTTTTCTTAATATTTACGACAAATTATTGTTTTTGTGTGATTACGTAATCTCATTTCGTATATGCTACGTGAATTGAGCTTGTGCATGTTGTTTTCTTCCCTTTTTACTTAATTTACGTACACGAGTTGCTAAAAACTTCCCGGTTTTTATTGATTTTTATTGTTATTGAGTTCATTAATCATCCACTAAGAATTTCCAACCAGAATCTTGGTAGATTTTAATCATGGCCAGGATAACCAAACACTGATTAGAAAACAAAATCACATTGTTTCAGTAATATGTAAATTTATAAAAAAGTAGTGCATCAAGTACAGCCCAAACTATGTGGTATTGTTATTTTTAATTTAAAACACTAACTAATTAATAAAACCCTTCGAAGTTTCTTTCCTATAAAAATTACTAAAATGTTTCTACTAATTGTACAGGAAGTTATTTGTGTGTACTTGTGTTGTTTCACGTCGATTCGCTTTGGTACGGTACCTACTTCTTTTTACACTACGAAATATTAACTATTTCAATAATTATGTAAAAATATTCGTTATAATCAAAACCAGAAAAAAGTAGCTGTATTTTACGATTTTGCGTAAAATTCTAGTAGGAATCTAGTTCGACCATCTTGACTTTTTAACACTCCGTGTTTTAACATCACTTCCGCCAAACTTTCAAAATGGATGATTAGATTTTTCTTCACGTGATTATGTAAATAGTGTTTTTTTTATTTGTTTATTAATGTTTTGGTGATATTTCAGATCCAAAAATGTATCCTACGAAGAGTACGTATGATTACATGACTGAAATAAACCGTTTGTTCCCCCGGATTGCCGAAAATGGTGAGAATAAATAAAACTTTTCTACATTCGTAGTTTTTTTTTTTCCACAATTGTGTATCAAATTATACAATGACATTTTAGGTAAGGGTTCAACGGTTCAACAAAGTCCGTCGTCACTTTTGTTCACTATCGTAACTGAAAGTCATACACAACAAATCAAAACAAACACAAATGAAAATAGATAATACAAACAAATGAATGACCTATGAATTTTTATGTAGGTAAATCAAATGTCATTTATTCCAATTAGGCTGGGGATCAGCACTTTTCGAACGTCAAAATTACAAAAGACAGTCCACCAAAACGCCCACCTGTCTGTAATTGTCTAAAAAAAATTATTAGTGTTATCTATGAGGCAATGAGAATGTTATGACTGATATCAGATATTTTTTGTAAACATTGTCACTAAAGTATTCTGTCAATGTAGAATACCTATTGAACAGGTTAAAATTTCGACTCCAATGCGAAAATCCACCACTCATTCACAAAATGTATCAATTTCAGATGCATTCCGGTCTCCAAACATGGTACCCAACCCAAATCTATGTTCACCATTCAGGCAGTCAACACCAGTGAACCGTTCCTCAAGTTCAACGGATTCAGCATCTCCAGACTCTTTCCCAGATATGTCTCATCGCTCAGATACCGATAGACAAGCCTATGAGACTCCCTTCATCGTCAGACGCCAACGCCCAATCATTGGACGTAAGATCTTTGACAACCCTGAACGTGTTCCTTCAACATTGGAGCCAACATACAAACCATTTGAACATGATATTGAATTCCCTAACACAATATGGCAACCAGATACTGAACACCATTTGTTCCCACCAACACCGCCTAGCATTCGTGTTGAACAGAAGAACTACTCGCAGAATGTTTTCTATGAACTATTTCCTACTGAGAAACGAGTATTTGAATTCAAGCAACCAGCTTCAACAGTATCTCCTGTATCAAACTACACGCCAGCTTCGCCGAAATTTACGCCAGCTTCGCCGAAATTTTCGCCGACACTGCCAACTACACCGAATTCGGCAAACGTTCCACCCCGTCGTATGCCAACATCACCGTTCAGGGTGCCAAGTCGGCCAAACTTCGGTCCTAGTTCATCTAAACATCAAGAATCCAGGGCTGCTAAGATGTGCACATTTTGTCGTAAGAACGGGGAGACTCCACTGGTTTACATGACGCATGCTGTGAGGGAAAATGTTGGCAACCAGAATATTGTGACGTGTCCCATATTGAGGTCTCATGTCTGCTCAACGTGCGGAGCTTCTGGAGATAATGCTCATACCATGTAAGTAATTACTGTTGGATCTTAAATGTACCTGACTGAGTAACTAAAACACAAATTGATGAAACTGAGGTTTTTAAATAGCCATCAAGCATTGCTATCACAAATTCTTTGGCTTGATACAAAAAACAATTCCTTTATTATTGCAAAAGACTTGAATGATGTTAAATAAAAACCAACTTGTTTATTGAAACAGTTCTAAAATTAAAAATGATTTTAATTTATATGCCTATTTGTATAAATATGTGAATTCTAGAAGTCTTCTTCTCAACTGTATTGGGGATGGTTTCCAGTCTAACTTGTTGTAACTAAATACCAGTATTTATGGAACAGCTGCCTATCTGACCTCCACAAGCCAGTTACTGAATAATAACTCTATGAAATTTTTATCACCTGGTTAGTGGGTCATATGAAAATTATCTTTATGGTGAGATAAATTATAAATTAGGTCCTGCCAGGGTCGCGAGATTTGTTCGAAAAAGATACCGTGACCTTGCACATGGGCAACTGAAGGAACACGGGTGGGTTTTAGTCAGTAAAAGTCTGACACGCCTTTCTGCTCCACCCAAGAGCGGGAGACGCCATTTGAAGATTTCCGACCCACATAAAAAATAAAAGTACAGATAGGTGTAGGTAGATAGAGTTTATGTGGCACCACTAATTGACATGAACAGGTATAATTTTTTATCCATATCTACCTGCAACAGTGATGAGAAAATGGATTAAATTAATTTTCTGAGAATGGACTAAAGTTGCCCATGTATTATCTAGTAACCTGGGTAACTGGGGGTCATATAAGCTGTTGATCTTTGTAAAAATACTTGTTACCAGCTGCATCCAATTGCAACTGCAAGCCATTGATGATGAGGAGTATAAGTAGCCACTACCCACTCAATTGTAGTGCCTAGAAGGTAGATACTAAAAGCCCTTCTTTTTCCAGTACATACTGCCCGGTACTTCGAAGCAGCAACAATGGCCGACCGCTGCAGTCAACAACCATTACACTGAAGAATACAAGGATCAAGAGCAATGGTAGGAGACGATTCTAAAAATCATTTATTTCTTAGGGCGAATTTTAGCAATGAAATTGCAGGCAATCAGCACATCTAAACCACTTTCAAGAGTGTTCAGTATCCATATTCCCTAACAATAATGACACTGGCAAGTCTTGACCATGGTTTAGATGTTCAGAATACTGATTACATTCAGTTTTGTTCGTAAAATTCGCCCTTACCTAAGGCATGGTTCCCACTGTGCTGTGTTATGTAATATTCATCCTGTTTCAAGTTTACCAACGCTAGACACTACCACACCTATTGAAATAGGTGCCTCTATACTTTGTTAAGTGTCGCATACGAAAGTGAACATTATTCATGAAAGTTTATTTGTATGCGAGACTTGCTCCTATTCGCTTATACTAATATAAACATTAACTGAGCGAGAATAAGGTTCATATTTTTATGAAGCACTTAGCAAAGCTATGTCAAAGTGAACTTTATGAAGAGAATATAGGCTCTATATGAAATTAGTGGCGCCCTAGACCACGCGATTTTTTGTTGAATGCATGACCCTCTTGATTAGGCAAATATGCCTTAGTTCTTCATTGTTTTAATGACAATGATCTAGATGGCCAAAACATTAGAAATACTATCTAGAATTTCTGAATATGTTGTGGGTTCCTTGTCAATAAATAGTAAAACTTTGACCTTGTGCTTGACTAGCGTAGTACGCACAGCTACACATCAAGCTATGCATATCTAGTATAAACTGATCTCACATTGTATGGGATTTCCGTATATTGAGAGGTCAATTTAAACTGGAAAAGTGTACATATTTTCAAACGAATAGAGGTCAATTTATGCTGGTTTTGTTGCTACTGACGAGCTACCTACTGGACATGAATGTAGATTTTATAATGTTTAATATTATTTTGTAACTCAATGATCTCATAAAAGATGATTTAGTTGATAATAATAATTAAGATTTCTATTGTGAACTGATATTTTTATGCATATAGACCCACTAACAAAAATGTATGTGTGAAAAAAATGGTTTAAACAGTCTTGTTTTAAACTTCTTTGCTTCTCTTTTTGTTAACAATTATTTGACTGTATTTTATAATTATGTGACGATTTTTAAACCTGGTTTTGACTATTTTTAATTTTATATTTTAATTATGACAAATAAGATTATATTATGTTGACAAGCATAAAATATATAGTCAAATTAAATTAGCTGGCAATACTTTACCCACGTGGCGGGTATCGAAATCGAAAGAAAAATTTTTCTTCGAGTTCCACGAAAAATAATTATAAAAGCAGCTGATCAGTTATGAGCATTGGTTCTTCGCCCATCGAATAATAGTTTATATTTTATTAATTTTCGTAACACGTGGGTAAAGATTGCCAGGTAATTTAACTTGATTCTTTATACGAATCACTATAATTTTTAAACAATTTTTATATGACAATGTCTACTCATCAGAATTATGTAAGATTATTTTTAATATTGTACACACAGTTATCAAGCTATAAAATACGAGTTCTACTTGACCTTGCATTGTATCGCCTTTACGTACAGTGAGAAGTCAGCTTATACTGGAAATGTGTAGCTTGATTTGCCACCATGCATACTCAAATAATCTTCTTTTTTTTTATTATTATAAATTTTGACTGCTATTATGCACTTTTTAATCACATTTTCACTAACCACAGTAATCTCATCATGCTTTCTGTTTTTACTTGCCCTGTGACGGACAATGTCTCCTCTTCAGTATAATTACATATTTTTGTTAAGAACATTTTTATATTATGACTTATTTTGTCCACAACTAATCATGATTCTTGTATTATTATAAACTTAGATATTATGTACTTTTAAAGCACATTTTAATATCATGGTTTTCTTTTGTACTTAGGCCTAAGAAAATGTCAACTCATCACATTTTAGTGAGAAAATTTTAAAATGACTTATTTTGTGCTCAAAAAGTCATGATTTTTATATTATTTTTAACGTTGACAGCACTCGTAATCACATTTTAACATCATGGTTTGTCTGACCCACTCAACAGCCCGCAATTTTCCGCATTTTCCGGCCGACCGCGAAAATTATTTGACCACATCCGAATCCGACTATATCCTAATTCGTAATACATACATACAGTTACATACACATGGTACACATACAGCTAAAAAGCTGAAATAAATGAGTTTTTTTTTTTTTAAATTAATTTTGAGGGTAGATGTTAATTTTCTCATTTTGGGTAATAGAGTACCCCGTGGCTGTTGAGTCGGTACTTAACCTTATGACAATGTCATCGTATCACATTTTTATTAAAAAAAAAAAAAAAACTAAAGTGCTTATTTGAGCATTTAAATTTTCTTATTATAAACTTTGACAGCTATTATGCACTCTTAATCGCATTTTAACATCATGGTTTCTCTTTTGTACTTGTCCTGTGAGAACAAAGACTATATAACCACTTGACTGCGCATACAGTGCCCCGCCGCTCGAAAACTATTAGTATTTTGTCGCCTATGCATAGGCTACGGTTCTAGTAACCATTTTAGTTGAGACCAATTGTTAGACCTCTGTGCACGCTAAATTAATGCAAATAATTTAACTTCATCTGCAATTATAACGCATCAAAATGCCTTTATGCGCGGTGAAGTGGTATGGGAAACATTCCAAAACTTCTTGTTATAAAAAGGATCGCATAACTTTTCATCGGTACGTAAAGAGTACGAAAAATAATTTTGATTTAATCAGATTATTATCCACCGTAGAGGTCTATTTAAAATGGTGGTTGGATAAACCAGCACACTGTTGAGTCCCGCGTTGATGTCTTTTGGAAAAGTCTCGTTCTCTCATTAGACAATTCTAATGCATCTATCCCTTACTTTCCCTTTGTATTTTTATCGTAAAAATTAGTGCTGTTACATTTAATAGCTGAAAGTCTATATCGAAAATAAAAACAAAAATTAATGTAAGTTTTATTCAATTCGAATACTGTGGCTTGTTTAGCTTCGTCTTGACAATCCGTTTGTAAACTGGCGCCAAAACTCACGTGGCCATAGTAACTTTTGCCTTGGGGATGATATTCGACTCCGTTTCTACACCGAATATGATAGTGGCATAAATTTTGTTATTGGATTCTCTAACTTTAATTTTATTAGTGATTGATTTTGATTAAATATGATTTCTTTGATTTTAATTGAGTATTTATCACAATTTTAAAATCCATTTTATCGATATCGACTATTTTCCCTTAATGAAGTAAACCAGCCCCACGACGGGCATACCCACGAAACTTGACCTTGAACTGACCAATTGCAGCCGCGCATTCTTCCTCGTCCCCCGGCCCGCAGTGGTGAGTCGTGTGCTTAGAAGAAATCGGCGTATACGCTCTCTAGTGGTTATATTCTCTTTGTGTGAGAATGTCTAATCATTACTACATATTTTTGTAAAGAAAATTTTTACATGACTTAAGTATTTTATGTTCAATTAATCATGATTCTTACATTTCTTATCATAAACTTTGACAGCTATTATGCACTCTTAATCGCATTTTAACATCATGGTTTCTCTTTTGTACTTGTCCTGTGAGAATGTCTAATCATCACTACATATTTTTGTCAAGAAAAATTTTATATGACTTAAGTATTTTATGTTCAATTAATCATGATTCTTAAATTACTTATTATAAACTTTGACAGCTATTATGCACTCTATTAATCACATTTTAACATCATGGTTTCTCTTTTGTACTTGCTTTTAACGCTAAAATGCTTCTATAAATAAGTTCTGTAGGGAGAAGCATAAAAATAGGGTGTTTTAACTGATCTTTATATGACTGACTGTAATGTAAAGAGATATCATACACAGTCTTAGACTGGCCACATTAACACGTTAAACGCCATGGGGACAACATATGGGCGTCACTTGTTTAGTCAAAGGAGCCAAGTTAAAAATTCTCGTCCCGACATTAAATGTCATATTTTTCAAAGTCATATTATTGATTAAAAACCAAATACAATCTGTTTTCTGCAGTGCCGTGGGGGTCGCGTCAAATACTTATTAGCTTCATATCTGTGCCAGATAGCGCAATAGATACTTAAAATTGCCTCTGACTCGCGGGGTCATATGTTTTCCACCGCAGCCCCAACGGAACTTTTATATGTCGCACAACCAGAAAGACTGAAAAATTAAAGAGGCGTTCAACGTGTTAAATAAGCGGCAGTGTAGAAATGTATTTACAATTTCCAAATGTCCCAGTATGGAAGAATTATATTCAAATAAAAATATTTTACCAAAAAACTACATTTCTGCACTATCGCTCATCTCAGTAGTATAAGATATAATAACTAACTACTATAAAAAATTGTATCATAAGATTTTGACTGATCTAAAAAGACTTTTAATCATGTTCCTACACTTTAGCCCCTTAATTATAAATATTGCTTAAAGAAAAGAGATATTTAAACATTAAAAAAATATGATTAATAAGACGTTAGTTGTTTAGTTAAATGTTTATAAATAAGGGGGATAATTTATATTTTAAAATGAAACTGAATGTGCATCAGGAGCTCGCCATATTCAAATTTTCTTTGTTTTTATTAGTTCTGTTTTACGTCGTTTATTATCGTCATTGTAAGAATGATATACATACTGAAAAATAATATGAATCAATTTTGTACCATCTAAGAATGTTTCTTCGCGTTTTGATCCAAAAATACGACGTACAACAAAGCTGCAAATTCTAGAGTAGACTTAAAATAAGTTTACTCTTTGAACTTTAAGGGCCGGCGCTCACTGCCGGCATGGCATGGCAAAGAATTTTATTACTAATCAAGTTATTTTGAATCTTATTTCAATGAGTTTAGAATTCATGTTACTTTATTTCGATACCACGATGCCGCGACGTGCCGCGGGATGCTGTGGCATGACGCAACGCGCCCCAGCATGCCGCGGGATGCTGCGGCATGACGAGTCATGTCGTTTCATTCCACGGGTGGCCGCGGCACGCCATTGCATCTCGCGAGACGTATGGGTCACTTTGTGTCGAGGAATTATGATTGTTAAGCTAGTTGAAATAAGGTCGTAACTTGTGCAACTTTATACTAAATCCCAGTCAACCATAACGACACAACTAACTTGGAATCCGCACAGAGCAAAACTGATTGATGCCAGTGGCTGGGCTTTCAGCAGAATGCCACGGCATGCAACGGGATACCACGAGATGCCACGGCATGCCACGGAACGCCGCGGGATGCCGGCATTGAGCGCCGGCCCTTGTATTTATTTTTTAAATTTGATTGTTTACACCAAACATAACTCACCATAAACGCTAATCTTGTTTTATTGTAGAGGAAAAATGGTGAATTGAAACAGTTCAGTATGAACGTAAATTTATGGGAACAAAAAACTTAGTTTTTTCTCAATTTTGATACGTTTACGTTCTTCAATCACCACCAGCAGCTGTATTATTATTTACTGTGAATTAAATAATAATTTTGTTCGCGAATAGTGATTTCTTTCAGTGATCATTACTGATACTACTAACCAATTTTAGTTTTTTTAGTATTTGTGTATTGGATCCTTTAATTTAACCTAGTACAGCATGTCATTTTGAATTGTGTTCGTTGCCACCAATTCCTTAGCTTATAAGATTTTTGATTACCTGACTTCTATGAAATGTAAGAAAAATAGATAATGATTTTGGTTATGAATTTTTAACTGTTACCAAAGGTCTCGTGTAGACCTTATGTCTTTTGTAATAGGTAAGTTTGATTTTTGCATTGCATTTGTTTAATAATGGTTTTGAACAGATTCTAATGTTTCCTAGTTTTTAAGGTTGATTATGGTACAAATGAGTTTATCAAAAGTTAGGAATGGTTTTTGTTTTTTAATTTTATTCTGTCTAATTTAGTTATTCATGGTTATGATTATATTCTGTAACGTATCTAACAATAATTTCATGTTTTCTAAACAATAGCATGAGTATTAAATCTTTTATTTTTTTCATTCTGAATTAAATTAAATTGCATACAATTTACAAGCATAACTTCTAAAAAAAGTTATCTCCTATGGCTCGATTTTCATAGAATTAAGATTTTATTAATAATTATATACTATTGTAATGTACATTATGTACCTACTAATTTTATGTATTCATAAGTTGTGTTACTACAAAGTACAAACTTATTCCCATGTTTTGTAATAAAAGTTTTTTAAACTATCTTTGGTTTTTATTTACTTCTCATAAATATTTGAGTAAACCGGCCAAGTGCGTGTCGGACCACATACAGTGAAGGCAGTAGCTGAAATGAACTGAGACTGCACTATATTGATTTGATTGAACCAAAAAATATTAGTAAAGTCGACGTCATACATTGAATATGTGTAAAACTTAAATTCAGAAATTCAAAATTCTCTCCGCTGGGACTACGCACACCTTGGGATGAGCCGCGCCGTGCCATCTCTGGAGAAGGCAGTGACCTGTCGCTCGCTCACCCGGCCCACAGCAGACGCACAGGGCGTCGGCGGAGGGCGGACAGTGCTCATACGTCCATCCTCCCTAAATGAGTCCAGGGGCGACGGATTTGGGGACATCCATCACCACCTTATTCCTTAGGACGTGAGATGATGACGCGGGGGGGGGGGGGGGGGGAATTCAACACCTGACTTGAGGTGACCCGTCTCTTCCTAGACCAATCTTTATTAAAAGAGTCCAGCTCATCACGCCATCTCTGTCGCCGAGATGTCTCTTGCCATAAAGCGAGACTCTATGGGGTCGTAAGTTTGGCCCACTCATCGTCTGCCATACGGCACATCTGTTCAGCCCAATTCTATTTAAGCGTGGCAGCTTCCCAAGTGACATCAGTTATTTCAGTAATGGAACGGATTGTTGTATTCTTAACCCATTCATAGATTAGACATGAAAATGTATATTAGTAAAAATGAAAATATGTTTTTTTTCGTCCGTGCTACGTGGTCTTACCAATGCTAAGACACCTGCAATTATGTACTTATCTAGTAGATAAGCTATTTACGAAGAGGCATTACTTTGTGCGGTGATGGGGAAAGATGAAGTGGCAAGTAAAAGAAGTGTTCTGACATGACGGTAAATGAAACAGTCACAGTGTGAGGAGCTGCTTTGCAGTCACTGTTTAAGCCTGTAAAAACTGTCTTAAGGCTCGTAAAGACAGGCACGACAGGTCGCGGAGGCGATTCTGCGAATTATCGCGACGCAACACCTTTCACACAGGCGCGACCACTCGTCGCGCTCGACGTTGTAGCGGCCGCGACGAGCAGCGCGACAAATTGTGGTACATTTTGTATGGCGTCGGCGTCGCGGCCAATTGTTTTACGGATAGAAATCGCCGTATCGCGCGCGACGGACGGTCGCGTCGCGCTACTCTGCACGAGCCTTTATAGGTACGTGTCCCCCAAGGTCTGAGGTAGAGACTTTAAGTTCCCCACTTTAGCATTTCGCGGTGTAAGAGTCAGATGAACGTATCTATATTTTCTCAATTTTACAGGAGAGCTAAACTTCTATAAAACCCTCTCCTCGCCTCGCCACACCTCATCTCGTCAATTTTACCAGCTTTTTATAAAAGATACAACAATTGACTAAAGAAAGTTAGCTCTCATAAAAAGTTGGTAAAGCTTGGTGAATTTTCACAGAATTTTAGCACTCCTGAGTCCTGTGAAATTGAGAATATGTAAATACCTACGTTCATCTGACTACACCGCGAATTTAAAAAGCCGTGGGTCATTGTTTTTATAAACTATCAGCGCCATCTATTACCTTAGTGTAAAAACGATAAATATTTAATGATTGGCATTCAAGGTTAAGATATTTACTTACGTCAGTTTGTTATCATTGAGTTCAACTTTCATTCAATACTTTAATAGTTTTGATAATTCAGATTCAGACAGGATGTGAAAATAAACGGACGCGTGAGAAAATCAGCTAAAAGTGCCAAAACTATTTTTAGTTCGGCGTTAGATACCTACCTTTATTTACATCTATCGTTGTGTCGTTAACCAACAACTAGTGCGTTTATTCAGCCAAGTATTTTGTTGTTCATTTGGTAAGAACTTAATTATTATAATGGATAAGGATGAATTCAGTGAGGATGAATTCGATGAGGATGAATCCGATGAGGATGAATTCGAAGAGGAGGAATTCGAAGAAGATGAATTCGAAGAGAATGAATTCGATGAGGTTGAATTCGATGAAGATGTATTGGAAGACGAGAACTACAATAATAATATTTTGATTGACACTGATAATTTACCGGTGATGCGTCTATTGACTCCATTTAACACGGAAGCATGTGGAATCTATGGCAGGTTAGTGGAATGTTAACTTAAAAATGATTCAGTAAGTAATAAAAAAGTATTAAAATTATGCAAGTAGATTTGAATACGGTTTTCTCTTTACAACTTTACTCATCCTTGATATCACATCACGATACAACAAGTTTTTTTGTTTGTTTTTAATTGTTTGTCCTTGACGTACTTCGCAAACGTTCTACTGTCAATGTCAATGTCACAGCAATGTCATCACATTTCACAAATTCACAATCACAACATTCGAATGTTTTCTCGAAATAAATAACATCCATTCGGTTATGGCGTAAAATTTAACTAAAACAACAACAAAATGAGTTCGGCGAAAGTTACAGAGTCTAAGACTCGCTCATCTTCTCCACCGAAAAATAAAACAGCAGTTGGCGATACTATAGTGACGGGAGATCCCGATCGTGATGAGGATTATTATACGCGACCCGATTTCATTTACGGGGGCCCATTTATATCTGTGAAATTACCTTCCCCATTTTTGGATACTTGTGCGCCGATGAATTATCCGCTACAGGGAACATTTAGAAAGTATGTATTACCTTTCCCTAAGTAGTACTTACCTAAACTTATTGGATTGTTCATGACGATCATCATCATTTCAGTCGACTGACGTCCACTGCTGGACATAGGCCTCCCCCAATTTGGAGGGGTTTGCCATAATCGCCACGATTGGTAATCGGGTTGGTGATCGCAGTATGGTGCTAAAATGCATAGAGAATGCTGCTGCCCATTCTCTAATAAATTCCTTAGTCGCTTTTTTACAACACCCACGGGAAGAAATGGGATGGTGCTATTCTTTACGTCCGGCACCACACGGAGCCATGATGATCAGCTGACCATAGCTGTGAAATAATAATAATATCTTAGGACAACCAACACAAAGTTATCTGATCCCAAACTAGGCAGAGCCTGTACTATGGTAACTAGACAACTGATAAACATACTTATATATTTCTAAATACATACATATTATAGATAAATTACACCCAGACACAGAGCAAATGATTGAGCTCATCACACAAACATTTGTCCTGGGTGGGAATCGAACCCACAACCTCAATCTTAGCAGTCAGGGTCACTAACCACTAGACTAACAGGCCAGTCAAAAAATTAATATAAATACTAGCATTTGCCAGAGGCTTCGCTCAAATATGGGTCGAAAATTATCCCGTTGGAACATATTACTGAGATTAAAAGTATCCTATCTGTTAATCCAGATTATAAACTGTTTGTCAAATTTCATCCAATTCCCTTAGGTCGTTTTAGCGTGATTAACTAACACACAAACATACTAACTTTCACATTGATAATAATAGTTTTTTTTATCATCTTTTATTGATAGTCTAAATAAAATAATCTTTCTGATCATCTTAATAGACAAGTATTTATATTTAACTTTTTAAGTATAAGACAACAGTACTAATAAAATAGTAATGATAGTTGCAGTAATTTAGACAAGGTTTGATAATAAAATTATGTGCTATCAGTGTATAAATATGATAATTAAGAGATTATTCGAGCCTTAGATGACACTTGTCAGTCAATTTTGCTCTTTATAACCATCATAAAGTATGATATTTATATAATACCATCTTTTGCTTGTGACTTCAGTGTGATGTTCAAATCAAATCAAATCATGTATTCGTAAACATAGGTGATAATTATATACAACAGGGCCATTGTCTGGATTACTATTATTAGATAAATTAATTAATTAAGAACCAATAAACGTATAAAGAAATGGTTACACTGTATTTTTTTTTACTTCAAAACTGAAAATATCTGTTTCTGCGGCCCTCCAGCTTTTGTAGTAAATTTAATTAGCCCGCGAAGGTATGTAGCTTGGACAGCCCTGATATACAAGATCTTAAAGATTAGGTAGTGCTCTATGTTTTGCCAATTGACATGTGAAATGAATTTGCCAAATGATGTTATATCTTTATCTTGATGTTTTATCTTTTGATTCTTGAAATCAGGCTTTCAATGTGTGATATTTTGAGCCCCAGTCCACCAAGTTGCATTGCATTGTATTATTGTAATAATTGAGTTCAATGATTGAATTTCCAAAGTGGAAGAAATGGTTGGTCTTGTTTCCTACTGCCCATGTGGAGTTCGAAAAAACCTGTCCAAGGTCGCACAGGTTTTTTCGAACTCCACACGGTTAGTTTAAATAAATACAAGATTGTATACTCTTCTCAACTCTTATTTTGTCTGGTCAAACGGTGTTGGAGTTTATCAGTCTCCAATTTTAATATATTATCAACATCCATTTTTATACATATTATGTGTATAGTCAATAATAATATCTCATGAAGTAATGACATGCCAAATAATTTTACACATATTCTTAAATGTTTCTTTTGGTAAATAAAATTAATGTTAATCATTTAAATTCTTACTTAATTAACTTATCTGACTATTTTATGTAATGTTTTCATGTTCACAAAATGTCAGCTCATGATATTTTTAGCTATTTCAAATAGCTATCGTAAATATTTATTGTATACTCCTTAGATATCAAACGATTTTCAGCTTTATGTCAAGAGATTACGATTTAAAATCGTGCGTTTTAGTTGAATCAGCTGTCGTGCTAAGCATCTTCATACATAGTTTAATTTAAAGCATTATGAACTTTATTGTCAACGAATCCAAGTCTGTTATCAGCTTGAATAGCTGAATATGATGATACGATATAAATTCAACGTGGTTTTGGAATCTACTGAATAATTTCAACAGATTTCTCAGAGCCCGGATAGCTCAGTCGGTAGAGCATTGGACTTTTAATCCAAGGGTCCAGGGTTCAAGTCCCTGTTCGGGCGGTATCTTTTTGCGTTTTTTTTTGTTTTTCATAAATGTTTCTAAATCTTTTTTCAATTTTGATATGTATTTTTGACTTTTTTGGTGCCAATATTTGAGTAATTTTCATTTTTTAATTTTCATGTTTTTTTCATCAAAAATGGTGGAGCTTTAAATTATTACTTCACGTCGAAAATTGCATTTTTTTTATTACGATTTCCAACATTTTATTTTCGTAAATTAAATGAAATTCATTTTTTTGTTCAATATCTTTTTTCTCCCTTTTTTCAGGAGTTTCGCTTATTTTTCGCTGAAGGAGAGGCTTCCTGTGATTTTAACCAAACTCATTGATTACTTGTCACGGGAAGGATCAAATATCGCAAGTGCCAATTCTGCGGTATGCATTATTTTATTATAAAAAAAAAAATACATAACTACAAAAATGGGTATCCCATTTTCATATTGCAAATTAACTTCTGCCCTTAAAAAAAAATTAAAACTAAAAACAATACTTAGTTATTATTTCCTGTAATTAATCAGCTGATTAAACCTATCTATGACGTCATAATTTTTATCTCAAAACCATTTTGGCGGCAATTCTGTTGACATGGTTCCATTTAGAATTAGATTTCTATTTGTGAGTTTGTATGTAGGGGATTATCTTCGGAACTACTGATCCGATTTCCAAAATGCGTTCACTATTGGGAAGCGGTATTGCCGAGCGTCATAGAATATATTCTATTTTCAAACAAGATTTTTTTTTGCGGATGAAGGCCAGAGCAGATATTAGTAATTAATAATTATATTTTGTTTTCTTGCAGTCAAAAGATGACGTTCAACAATTCATGCAATCGGTTGCTAAATTGAAAAACGACTTGGTTACTAATAAAGACTACGACCCGCTAACGGTAGACACACCAAATGCTGAAAAATGGAACCGCTGGATCGAAAGTCAAGATAATAAGAAGTATTTTCTGAACTCATGGATGTTCACAGAGTGCTACGTTTACCGAAAGCTTAAGGAAGGCTGTGAATTAACGTAAGTATATGTTATTATATACGTTTTTTTACAAAAACGAACTCTTGAACAACAATAAAACCATTAAAATCTCTTATGGTTGTAAAATAAAGTTTGAAACAGCGCCATCTCGTATCGTTTGAAGGAAACTAGTCTTTATCTTACAACTGCTTAAAATTATAGATGGCGCTAAATTAAACACTATCATGCAGAAATAATTTTACAGAGAATGCGTTTGATGTTTTTTATACAAAAAGAATTTTGCTGGACTTGTGTTTCAAGCAGTCCCACTAGATAGCGTTGTTATAAATTTTAACCTCTTATTTCAGAAAAGGGTTGAAAGAATTTGACTATTTTGAAGACCAAAAGAACAAATCATTTGCGAATAATGAAGAAATAATGTGTTTAGTCGCCGATAGAATGGTGACTATGACTAAGAAGTCCGAGAAAGACAAACGGAAAGCTGACTTTAATACTCTTCTGAAGGTAAACTTGTTTTTTTTTTTTGAACATAACTGAACATTACACCTACCTGTATTTTCCCGGAGGGTTAGGCAGATGTCCCAGGTAATAGGGGGCGAGTCTGTTGCCATCAATCACGCAACAAATCTCAGACGGAGGGCGCCATATTCAATTTAACGTGACGTCACAAATAACCAGCGGACTCCTCAGAACTTCTAAACTACTTACCATAATTTGACAAATGAGGTATTGTTAGAAGCGTCTTGGTAGTCCACTGGTTATTTGTGACGTCACGTTAAATTGAATATGGCGCCCTCCAGAGGACTAAAAGTCGTCTTTTTTTTCACTATCACTGCTTTCAGATGAGAATGTTTTAGAAAGACAGAAAATACGTTTATTTGCGGTAAATATGACGCAAAGAAAGACTGAACACAACAAAAATATAAAAAAGCTGGGGAAAATATGCGCCACACGCAAGACGTTGCCGACATACGACGACGTTTCTCGTTTCATACTTTTTAGATCGTTAATTTTGAGTAGTCGGGTTTTGTTGCTTCAACTTATGGTGTGGCTACAGGCAGTGAAATCAGCGGGGTCATTGCGTATCACAATTATAATGCGTTCCATTTCGACAGTACAACAATATTCATTACGCCATCAACGGTGTCGAGCAAAAGCATGGATGAGCCATGTAATCTCTTCACCACCCTTGGTTGACTGGTAGAGAATGCCTAAGGCGTTAAGTCCGCCTTTGTACCTTTTTTTGTGTGCGAAAAGTTTAAATAAATAAATGAGCAATTTTCTTTGGATTTGATCACACTCAAAGCATTTATTTTTTAAATAAATCAATTACATGCACTTTTTAACTTTCAAGGGGAGATGAGTCAGAAAAATGAAGCTAGTTGTCTATTCCAAAGCGTAGGTTCCTATGGACAAGAACTGGCAAGAAACTCCATGTACACTCTTTTCACTCAAAATTTTGTGTCAAAAAGTTGGGTACATCATTTAGGTTGAAATTATCAATGTGAGAACGATGTAAAAAGACGTGCACATTAAAAGCGTCCATAATTAAAACAAAACCGACTGGCCGGACGGGCCTGTTAGTCTAGTACAGGGTTACTCAAAGTGGGGTTCGCGAACCCCTAGGGGTTCGCCATGCGACGGTAGGGGGTTCGCTGTCATCTGGATACTTGAATGGGGGTACGTGGAACCAGGAGTTTGAGAAACCCTGGTCTAGTACTTAGTGACCCTGACTGCTAAGACTGAGGTTGTGGGTTCGATTCCTACCCAGGACAAATCTTTGTGTGACGAGCATAATCATTTGTTCTGTGTCTGGGTGTAATTTATCTTTAATATGTATGTATTTAGAAATATATAAGTATGTTTATCAGTTGTCTGGTTGCCATAGTACAGGCTCTGCCTAGTTTGGGATCAGATAACGTTGTGTTGGTTTTTCTAACATATATTATTACATATATCATCATCATTTCAGCCGTAAGACGTCCACTGCTGGACTTAGGCCTCCCCCAATTTGGGGGGCTTTGCCATAATCGCCACGCTTGGCAGGCGGGTTGGCGATCGCAGTATGGTGGTAAAATGCATAGAGAACGCTGCTGCCCATTCTCTAGTAAGTCCCTTAGTCGCCTTTTACGACACCCACAGGAAGAAATGGGGTGGTGTTATTCTTTACGTCCGGCACCACACGGTATTACATATAATATATTATAAAAATAAAATAACAATTCAGAAATTAACCCGTGGCAGCAAAGAGATGACCAGTCGCTAATGATGGTGTCAGTTCCCGAATATGATTGAAAATGTGTTACGCTATTGTTGCCATTGTTGTTATTGTTTGTAATTTCTTTGTGAGTGCATCCCATCCACCCCGGTCGTCCCGCCCCGTTAACGGGGCAGTTGGAAAACTTGTGCCATCGACCCCGGTTGAGCCGACCCTGTCGTTTACCGGGGTGGATGGCACAGATCTAGTCGCAACTACCCCGGTGTATTTCTAACGAAGCGGACAGCACAGATTGAGTAGCATACGCGCCGCATAGTAGAAAGTACTTATGTTCCAGTATTTGTTTCTTGGTGCTTACTAGTAATGAACATGTTGGTCTCTAATTTTAGATGGTATAATCCATTATTAATAAAAAAAAAGTAATAAAAATTCAATTAAAAATAGTAACATAACATTTTCGAGAATATTAAATATTAATAATTATATAATTACACTTCATATTTATTTTTATACCAATAACTAGCTGACCCAGCAGAACTTCGTACCGCCTCAGAATCAATTAATTGTACTTTGAAGGCATAAACCGTTTTCTAGCAGACAGTCCTTTGTTTGGTAAGCTCCTGCCAAGTTATGATAACCTAGTACGTCGAAGGCATAAAGCGTTTTCTAGCTGACACTCCTTTGTCTGATAAGCTCCAGCCAAGTTATGACTACCTGGTACTTCGAAGGCATACAGCGTTTTCTAGCTGACACTTCTATGTTTAGCAAGCTCCTACCCAGTTATGACAACCTGGTACTTCGAAGGCATAAGGCGTGTTCTAGCTGACACAACGGGTTAGGTGAGCTCCTATAGAGTTATGACCACCTGGTACTTCAAAGACATAAAGTGTTTTCTAGCAGACATACAAAATGTGTAAGAAAATTAAAAATCTCTTTAACACTACCGGGGCGTATGCGACTCAATCTGTGCTGTCCGCTTCATTAAAAACACACCGGGGTAGATGAGACTAAATCTGTGCCATCCACCCCGTTAAACGACCGAGTCGACACTACCGGGGTCGATGCAACAATTTTTCCCAACCACCCCGTTAACGGGACTGGACGACCGGGGTGGATGGGATACACTCTTCTTTGTTCTTCTTATTGTTTTTGTGTCCTGTGCGTGTTTTAAATAAAATATTTTTCTTTCTTTCTTTTATTGCCATGCAGGATTAATAGCTGAGGTCTTTTTCTATTTCAGATAAGTCTATGGGCCAACAGATGCGACCTATCCTTGTCCCTCGGTTCTCAAATGAACATCGTGCAGGCAGCTAAGGATGCCACGGAGAAGATACGTTTGAATCCACCCCCTCCTCCCCCCACGAAGGGAAAGAAAAAAAAGAAAAAGAAAGGCGCCCCCGCTGGGCCCATTATAATCAGCGCTGATCCGTTTCAGATGATACTGGACTTGAAGGATAGGGTAAGTTTTTATTTTGGTCAAAATTAAAAAATAATCTATATATATAAATATAATTAAAGTGTCTGTTTGTAATTTCAAATTAACAGCTTTTTACTAAATGCATATGAAAGTATTACGGTACATACATTAAAAAAAATCGATGGCTCCCACGCAGATGGTCGGAACATTGTTTTAGACTAAAACCGTTTTTTTGTGCCTTTACAACAATCTTGTATAGTATTATCTATTACTAAAATCCAAATTTTAATATCTTATATAAATAATGAGTTTTTTGTTGGATAATGGTCTTAACATTTAAACGCTCCCGCGCATAAACGTATACGAAAAATGCTCTCCTGAGAAAAAGGTTTTTTAGCCTTACGGCCTTATGCGTGGGAGGCGTCGAAATATCGTCTGTCTATCTGTTCGTTCCTGCTAATCTCTGAAACGGCTGGACCGATTTTGACGGGACTTATACTGGCATATAGCTAATGTTATAAGGAGTAACATAGGCTTTTTATATGTGTAACACGTCCCTGTGTGTTAACTTCCGAACACCACGCGGGCGAAGCCGCGGGTGCAGCTAGTTATACATCAAAACTTTCCTCTTGAATCACTCTGTCTATTGATGAAAATCGCATTAAAATCCGTTGCGCAGTTTAAAAGATCTAGCGTACAGACACGAAATGTGAGTTTATACAATGTTAACTAGTAGAGAATATACTTACTTCTTCTTCATAATAATGTTATTATGTTTCTTTTTCAGGTGCTAGTCGATAACTCCAATAGAATAGCTGACCAAGTGGCGAAAAGATCTGAAAAAATGTTGACTAGGGTTACCGCGGTATGTATTATATATCATTCATTGTCATTTGGCAAGTTCCACAGAGCAACAGTTAGCAATGTGTAGATTTATTTCATATTTTGTGTTTTAATCTTAATTTTGTTTTATTTTCTTGTGGTTTTTATATGTCTCTTAAATGTAATTTAATTTTTTAGCATCGTGTAAATTTGTATCATAGTTCTTACTTTTATGGGGCATGCGGCAATACTAACCTTAGTTAATAGAAAAACATTTTTTATTGTATGAGTATATACAGTTGTTGGTTTGCCAAAATAAATAAATAACGGAGCGTCACGTATTGAGATTTTCAGGTAGCTCTCGGACGTGAACAGAACTAGCTCCTATTAGGCGTGGTAACGCGACATTAATTGTTTAAAAGATAGTTGTGAGAACTCTATAATTATAACGGTCTATACCTAGTTCACACAATGACATTAGAACACAACATAAATCTTATGACCAAATAATAAATACGATTTCGCAGAGAGGAACGTTTTCGTAGGTCGCGCCTATACCTCACGATATCTCAAAACAGAAAGTGGGCTCGAAGACCCTTTTCCCAACATCTCTCTTAAACCCAAAAACATTGTTAGTTATTCCTCATAGAATGACCCACGACTACGTTCGGTAAACCATATGCAGACCACATGTAACCGCCGCTCTTGAAACCAATACTTGTTCTTCTCAGAAAGGCTGACATTAATCTTTTAATTAAATGACACAAAACTTTTTAACAAAAAATTAAACCGCCGAAAAAACTGAAAAGCAAAAGGCGGTTTAATTTTTTGTTAAAAGTTTTAATTATATATTTTTTTTTGTGGCTTTAATGTACTAATAATACTTGGCAAGGTATACTTGGCTTGGTAGGTGTCTATCCAATGAAAAAGAATTATCAAAATCGGACTACTCTGTATAAAGTTATTCGTGGTTATACATTACAATCAGTGAGTGAACAATCAATCATCCCCTGTTTTCTGACCCTTAGGGTTTGATTTTGTTTTCCAAATTTATATGGGACCACCCTCGGAGTATACCCTTTCCAATAAAAAAAGAATGATAAAAAGTTATGCGTGGTCATACATAAAAAAAAAACAAAAAAAATAATAATATACGCGTCGAATTGAGAACCTCCTCCGTTTTTTTTCGTCGGTTGAAAACTGACCTGCGCAGCGGGGTATCCAATCCGCACTAATGGATATACCGGATGTATCAAATAAACAATGAAAACTCTAATCACTTTAAATAATTGGCTATTTCGTCCTTAAACTATCTATCAGAAAAAAAACACTGCAGTAATTAATGCTTTACGCGTGTCTTTGCTCGCGCGTCGACATATATTTTTTTTTAATACTTTTACGTGCGTTGCGTTGTTATTCGTTTTTTTTTTGTGTGGCTTTTGACTTTTGACGCTCAGGTTTTTTTTTTTGGAATGGCATCTCATGGTTGACCTAAAAGGTCGTAACTATTTAACCGGGCTTTCCTGTGAATTCCTTAATAAATTCCATAATTTATCCAAAAAAAACCATCCGCCAGCCAGGGCTAATAAACTTAAAAACTAAAGCGACTATTCGTTAAGGGCACCCCTTGTGGGGTACGGACCTCGGCTTAGGGCGTCGCTGGTAGAGGGCAGCAAGAGACGGAGTGGATCTGAATGGTTATTATTTAAGGAACGAATTTAAAGCTACGGCACAGAATATATATTAGTACCTTACGGTACAGAAGTTTCACTCCCGAGTTTAGGTATGATAAACGCAAGCGTCCGGCCACCGTACTAGTCTCAATAGGCTTGCACTCGCTCGACTTGTCGCACACGCAGCGCACGCACCCGCGGATCAAAAGTAAACTGTTAATACCGTAAAGTACCTACTATTGTATATTCTACCTCTCCGACAGCCCTAGCAGATTGAAGCGAGACGGCAGACAGTTATTGTACTATGAACGCTATACGTAATGCAAAAAGGTTGAAATTAGGTTGTTTTCCAGAATAGTAGGTAAATATCTCGGGGATTTTGCGCCGCTTGTATGGAAGTGAGACAGGCCTGGCTACGGGCTCAGCGGCGTGACTCTATCTCTAATAGGGGACTATTTATTCAGGAGCGTCGCGATGGACTTCGACGTCGGAAAAACGGACGCTCCCGCTCTGGGCGGTGTGGGAGGGCATGACAGACTTTTACAGACTAAATCCCACCCGTGTTCCTCCAGTTGCCTATGCCAGAGCCACGATAACTCTTTCAAACAAATCTGCGACCCTGGCAGGCATCGGTCCTGGCTCTTCCCCTTTGTGCTGACATCTCTTTGAGGTGCGCGTGGAGCACAACGCGCCGTCGGCCCGGGCCTGGGTGCTTACTCTCGAATATAATTCCGATAAATCGACATTGGAATTGTCAGTCAAACGTCAGGGTTTTTTTTTTTTTTTTTTTGGATGGGAAATCATCAAATGACTTCTTCCGCTCTGGGCGGAGCGGGAGGGCATGTCAGACTTTTACAGACTAAATGCCACCCGTGTTCCTTCAGTTGCCTATGCCAGAGCCACGATAACTCTTTCGATCAAATCCGAGACCCTGGCAGGCATCGGTCCTGGCTCTTCCCTTTTGTGCTGACATCTCTTTGAGGTGCGCGTGGAGCACAACGCGCCGTCGACCCGGGCACGCGTAGGAGGAGACGCAGCGCGTGAGGGAGAAGCAATCTCTGAGCCTTCAAGCCTCAGTCGCAGCAGGAGACGCCCCGGGCGTCGGGAGTCCATTGCGGACTTCCGCGTACCGTAGGCGCGGGCTTGCGGGCGGCGAGCAATGGGTAGTTCGCAGCCCGGTAAGAACCAGGGTGCTTACTCTCGAATATAATTCCGATAAATCGACATTGGAATTGTCAGTCAAACGTCAGGGATTTTTTATTTTTTTTTGGATGGGAAATCATCAAAATCAAAATCAAAAGTCATTTATTCAAATTAGGCTGAGGATCAGCACTTTTCGAACGTCAAAATTACAAAAGACAGTCCCCCTAAAAACGCCCACCCGTCGCGCACTTCCTAGCACACATAGGGACAGACAGACAGCAAAGTGACTATATGTAACAAACTTTCATCCCCTATTCCCTATAGTTATTTTAACCCCTTTTTTTTTCGGATGGGAAAACATCAAATGACTTCTCCCGCTCTGGGCGGAGCGGGAGGGCATGTCAGACTTTTACTGACCCACCTGTGTTCCTTCAGTTGCCCATGTGCCAGGGTCACGGTATCTCTTTCGAACAATCTCGCGACCCCGGCAGGAAACGTCAGGGATTGGCTAGATTCAGTGAGTCCAGCCAATCCCTGACGTTTGACCAATGTCGATCTATTGGAATTATATTCCAGAGTAAGCACCCTGGTTCTTACCGGGCTGCGAACTACCCATTGCTCGCCGCCCGCAAGCCCGCGCCTAGTCTAGGTGCGCGGAAGTCCGCAATGGACTCCCGACGCCCGGGGCGTCTCCTGCTGCGACTGAGGCTTGAAGGCTCAGAGATTGCTTCTCCCTCACGCGCTGCGTCTCCTCCTACGCGTGCTACAGCTTCGCAGAAGGAGGTGACGGCTTCCAATGCCCTCTCGCTCCGTACCATGGCCTGGACCAGGGCCGGACACGAGGGATCGCCGCCGAAGTGCTACCCCCTAAATTGGTTTGATAATGAAGAGATGATTGTGTTGTTTGGATTTTGTGATGGTGAGTGTGTCTGTCCAGGACACTGGGTTGAATCATCTGCCTAGCCTTTTCCCAACTATGTTGGGGTCAGCTTCCAGTCTAACCGAATGCAGCTAAATACCAGTATTTTACATGTAGCGACTGCGTATCTGTCCTCCACAACTCGTGTCATCATCTGCCTAGCCTTTTCCCAACTATGTTGGGGTCAGCTCCCAGTCTAACCGGATGCAGCTGAGTACCGGTATTTCACATGGAGCGACTGCCTATCTGACCTCCACAACCCAGTTACTGGGTAATACGATATCCCCTAGTAAGACTAGTTGTCAGACTTTCGGGCTTTTGACTACCCGTAACGACTGTCTAAGATGTACGAAAGCCAGCCGGGACCAACGGCTTATCATGCTTTCTGAGGCACGGAAGGGTCTTGGTATGTAAATATGGTCACCCATCCACGGACCAACCGCGGCAAGCGTAGCTTAACCTAGACGATCAACCCGTGCGGCTATTATTACTTAGCCACAAGAGGGGAAAATTTATGATTCGTTGTCATTTTGCAGACATTTTCTGACAATCCTGCAGGTGTTTACGATTGTAGCTTTTTGAAGAGTTTGATATACATATTACACATGTGTGGGCTGGTAAATAGAGTGTTTTGAAAAACTGGTGAATCTGTTTAGGTATTACACCTGTTGTTGATAATACTATTATGACATTGCTAAGCCGCCTCATCCGGCTGATTTCTATTTTCAAGTCTGTATATTTTGTGGGGAACAATGAAAGTCACCCAAAGGGCGATGGAGAGGGCTATGCTTGGAGTATCCCTACGCGATCGAATCAGAAATGATGGGATCCGTATGACAACCAAGGTAACCGACATAGCCCGAACAATTGCTGAACTGAAGTGGCAGTGCGCAGGGTACATTGCTCGCAAAACAGATGGCCGATGGGGCAGGAAGGATATGGAGTGGCGACCGCGTAACGGAGGACCTAGAGTTGGAAGGCCTCCCACACGGTGGACCGATGACCTTGTGAAGGCTGCAGGAATCCGCTGGATGCTGGAAGCACAAAACCGGTCGAAGTGGCGGAGGCCTATGTCCAGGAGTGGACGTCCTTAGACTTAAATGATATTTTGAGAGTTTTCCTGATATAGTATTTTGTAGATAGTACCTATGTATTAGGAACAGCTATGTGTATGGTTCGTGCAGTTTTGTTTATTTTATCTAATAGAGTGATGTCTGCTCTATTGTAGTGTGTTGTTTTGTTAGTGAGGATAGTTATAATTTTGATTGGATAGTTATGAAAGGATAGTTATAAATTTAACTGGCCTGTTAGTCTAGTGGTTAGTGACCCTGACTGCTAAGACTGAGGTCGTGGGTTCGATTCCCACCCAGGACAAATCTTTGTGCGATGAGCACGATCATTTGTTCTGTGTCTGGGTGTAATTTATCCATAATATGTATGTATTTAGAAATATATAAGTATATTTATCAGTTGTCTCGTTACCATAGTACAGGCTCTGCCTAGTTTGGAATTAGATAACGTTGTGTTGGTTGTCCTAAGATATTATTATTATTTATTTATTATAATTATGATCTGGCTGGTTGAGTAATTTTTGCTGCCTACCTACAAATGTCCTTTCTTTGGTATTGTTCGTCGAATCGTTGAGCATCTCAAGTTCTGAGTTGAGCCGCACGATTAATGACAAATGCGTGCACTGACTGGACAGGTCCACTCAATCTATGTGGTTCTTTCCTCTAAAGACTATTTCAGACAGCTATCTACATAGTCTTCACATAATGTGACCAAGATTATTAGGTGTACAACTAATTTCTACCCGTTTTTTTGCAAAAAATAATAATATACTATACAAATTTTAATAAATATAAACACCACCAGCATCGCTCAGGCAACTGGTAAATCCCATGGCGATAAAATGCTTGATCTTTTGACGAAATAAAATCATCTATTATTTTTTGCACGTGATTTTCGTTTTGTTAGTGTCTGCCTGCCAAGTAATGTTGCAACGACCAGAATAGGTGAAAATCATAGGGTGAAATGTCTGGTGAATACGCCGGGTGTGGTAAAACTTCTCACTGTAAATTATTTATAGTGTGGTGGAAGATTGAACTTCTATGAGGTCTGGCGTTATCATGCTGCCGTATCACTGGTTGAGGTTTTTGTCTCACAAATTGTCTTTTTACATTGATTTTCACTGCAATTTTTTTTTAAAATTGACAACTGTAGTGTTCTGCAGTAACGGTTTCTCCTGGTTTGAGCAACTCATAATATAGCACTCCCCATTCATCCCACCAAATACAAAGCAATATTTTGTTTCCAAATGCATTACGTTTTGGTGTCGTTGGTTGTCCTGGGTCTACCCAATGTTTTCGTCGTTTAGGATACTCATAATAAATCCACTTTTCGTCACCTGTTACGAGTTTCCACAAAAAACTTTTTTTTTCTACCGTAAAAGCAACGTCAAACAGGTGTCAACGCGTCTTTCACGTTTTTCTGGGGTTAATTCATGGGGTACCCACTTCCCTTCTTTCTGAATCTTACCTAAAGCATGTAATCTTTTAGGAATAGCTTGTTGAGTGACGTTTAACTTTTCTGCAAGTTGTTGTTGTGTTTGCGCAGTTTTGGTCCAGTAATTCTTGCAATTCCTCGTCATTGATTGTTGGAGGCTTTCCAGAGCGTGTTTTATCAGTTAAATTGAAATCTCCATTTGTAAATTTCCGGAACCATCTTCGACACGTACTGTCATCAATAGCACTGTCACCATAAGTTGCACAGATTATTCTTTGAGCTTCAGCAGCACTTTTTCCTTGATGAAATTCGTATAGAAGACAATGACGGATATGCACACTACTTACTTCCATTTTTAACTCAATAAAAACATATAAATATTGAAGATTAATATATTAAGAGCGTAATGAATTTACAGAGTAAAAACAGCTGTGTATGTACATATGCGTATTAATAGTGATCTAATAACCGGCTGTGAGATAACGCCATCTTTTGAAAACGGGTAGAACTTAGTTGTAGACCTACTCAATACTCAATTCTTTATTGCATTCCATATGTTACATAGATGGTAAAAAAATAAAAATGGTACAAGATCAAAATATGGACCCTGTCGGGACCTAAAATGTCTGGTTTTTAAAAGAAACTGTGACTTCTGAGTTTCTTTCCGCCTTTGTTCTCAGAGTAGTCGGATAGAAAACACCGACCTCATCTAGCTCAAAAAATATTATTGACTTGTAAAAGTGTTTGTACAAACCTACTTACAGAAATAAAATCTTTATATAGTAATATAGTCTTCCTCGACAAATGGGCTATCAAACAATAAACGTAGCTAGTACAGCAGCTAGTACATCTAGCTACCCGAAACTGTCAAATTTTCCCAATTAATCATGAACTGTACCGTGTGGTGCCGGACGTAAAGAATAGCACCACCCCATTTCTTCCCGTGGGTGTCGTAAGAAGCGACTAAGGGACTTACTAGAGAATGGGCAGCAGCGTTCTCTATGCATTTTACCACCATACTGCGATCGCCAACCCGCCTGCCAAGCGTGGCGATTATGGCAAATCCCCTCCCAAGTCGGGGGAGGCTTATGTCCAGTAGTGGACGTCTTTCGGCTGACATGATGATGATGAATCATGAACTTAATACTGTGGCGATAAAGTTGAAAATCGATTAAAGAAATTTGATAGATTGTAGTAGCTTTAGTGCTGGCGTCTGTACATTTAACCAAACAAACTCTTCAGATTTATAACGTTTAGATTTGATTACAATTAAAAATGTTATAGTGAGCCAACCTTAAAACATAGACATTTGTTATCGCGGAATTTGTTTTTAGAGCTTATTAAGAGGACCAATTCCGTCATACATCATTTTTCCGTTAAAATTTCTTAGATTGTGTTTAAATGTTTTTTTTTTTTGTGTTTTACAGGCAAAAAACGCGACGACATTCAAGGCTAAGTGCAGTTGTCACAGATTAGCGACGAAGGCGGGCGTGCCGCTCTGCCGTCCAGCAGTGAGTATAAAACATTATTGTTATTTTAAGACTCTCTACAAAATATTCCTTAAGGTGGAGTCCAAGGTAGCCGTAGAAAAAGTTGAAATTATCTTATGTTTTTTTTTTATTTGTATGTCAGTGTCAGGTTGTCTGTTGCCAATTGAAAAAATTGGTAAAAAAAAAAAAACAAAAGAAATTCAACCTCCACGGTATCTCTTTCGAACAATCACGCGACCCCGGCAGAACCCTTGAGGTTTAAACCTTAAAAAAAATGTTCAGTGTTTGAGCTGTATGTACGGGGACGGGTCAAGGTATAAATTTCCAGTTTTAGCTGACCTCGCTTTTCCTACATTGAGAAGTCAGCTTAAACTGGAATTGTATTAGCTTATCCTGTGGCTGTGCGTAAAAATATATTTTCTCATCACATTCGCTCTGACCAATGGCGTCGCTTTTGAAATATTTACATTTTCCCACAGATATACACTTTTTTAATATTAATTTGTTGCTCAAAAAGAAATTATAATCAAAAATATATAATAACATAGATAGTTGTAATGATGGTTTTAATTATGAAGATTCTGTAAAAACAAATTTTACACGGTTGTGAATCATATTCTTATCAATATACAACCTGACTTTGAATAGCAAATTGTAAAAAAAAAACAATGACGAGTTGAAATTCTACTGTAGCACTTAACACAGGAAAGGGTACTTAATAGTACATTCTTTTTAAATGTTAAATATTGACGTCTTCACGTACGTATCTTAGGCTGTACCAGAAACCGAAGGTACAAAAGATGATGCGAAAGATGCAGCAACAAAAACAAAAGACGGAAAGAAAGAAGAGAAGAAAGAAGAGAAGAAGGAAGAGAAAAAAGAAGAAAAGAAAGAAGAGGTCAAAGAAGGGGCGAAAGAAGAGGCGAAAGAGGGGGCGAAAGACGAGGCGAAAGAAGGGGAGAAAGAAAAGGCGAAAGAAAAGCCTCCTAAGCCAATACCATGCCCTGCCAAGATGAACGTGCCACAAGCTGTTTTTTTTGGTAAGATTCATCCTTATCAGGTCATTATATTCCCATTGCAGGAACGCAGGCCTTCTCCCCTCCATAACCCACCACGCGGGCCCAGTGAGGGTTTGCTGATATCACATGTCTTCGAATCTTCAGTTCTAGGACATGCTGGTTTACTCACGATGTTTTCCTTCATCGTTTTGAGAGCAGTGTTAATTTAAATAAATTTTACAGAAAGTAAAGCGTCTGCATGGGTTCGAACCTACAAGTTATGTAAATAAGGGGCTAGCGTATTGTCATTAACTGGGCACTAATTAAGACTTCGGACTGCTCCTGAGAATTTGCCAAAGTAATGTTCTTCTAAATATTTAGATACATATAGCCCTTTTTTTTTTTTTTTTTTGGATGGGAAATCATCAAATGACTTCTCCCGCTCTGGGCGGAGCGGGAGGGCGTGTCAGACTTTTACTGACTAAAACCCACCCGTGTTCCTTCAGTTGCCCATGTGCCAGGGTCACGGTATCTCTTTCGAACAATCACGTGACCCCGGCAGGCATCGGTCCTAGCAGACCCCTTCAGTACTGCTGACATCTCTTTGAGACATCTCTTTTGTTAATTTAAATAAATTTTACAGAAAGTAAAGCGTCTGCATGGGTTCGAACCTACAAGTTATGTAAATAAGGGGCTAGCGTATTGTCATTAACTGGGCACTAATTAAGACTTCGGACTGCTCCTGAGAATTTGCCAAAGTAATGTTCTTCTAAATATTTAGATACATATAGCCCTTCAAATCGTATTTCGGCTATGGCGGCCAATCTCAACGGAGACTAGCCATCGGCGGGTAGGTATAGTGTACAAGTGTGTGCGCAGACGCACAGGGGACTCACACTGTCCTGACCCTCATAGTCATGGACGGCAATCCGACCAGGACCAATGGCTCAACGTGCTTTACGAGGCACGGGGGTATCACACCGTCAACTTCTAAACTCCGGGCTGTTACTAAGAAATTCCTAATGGAGAAAACCCAATAACACATTGCCTGACCTGGGAATCGAACCCAGGACCCCACGCTAAGCATTCGCGCTTGCCACCACGAGACCAACGGGGAGCTAAATATTACAGAGACAATCATTGCATCATTCTGCCTCTGTAATATGTTAAATAATATTTTCAATCTTTGCTTGTTAAGTGGCTTTTCATCATCATCATCATCATTTCAGCCGTAAGACGTCCACTGCTGGACTTAAGCCTCCCCCAATTTGGGGGGCTTTGCCATAATCGCCACGCTTGGCAGGCGGGTTGGCGATCGCAGTATGGTGGTAAAATGCATAGAGAACGCTGCTGCCCATTCTCTAGTAAATTAAGTGGCTCTTATGGCAACGCATTTAGGTTCATAATTCAGCTTATTATTCACTCGTGTTTTTTAGTTAACATTGCCACACTTGCTTTTTATTTTACTTTTTTTTTCAATCTCCCGTAGAGTTTTTAAATAGGCTGCTAAGCGGTCTTGCCAGTCCAAGACTGTTTTTACCACAAATAAAGCGCGTGCTTCTGAGATAAAATACTGAATATATAAAATTGTGTATTTGTCCACAGATATCGTTTGCGACAACGCTGGGTACGAACTGTTTGCGGATCTTTGCGTGGCGCATTTCGTGGTAGCACAGAAACTTGCGCAGAAGGTAAGACTTAGTCATTAACGAAGAAATAACTAAGGCTGTTAATGAAGAACATTGGGCATGTAGCGGCATCTATACCGCCATGCATCACTATGACGTCACGAAAAATACATCGCGCAAGCAGTTTTTTTTTTCGGGTGGGAAATCATCAAATGACGTGTCCCGCTCTGGGTGGAGCAGAAGGGCGTGTCAGACTTACTGACTAAAACTCAACCGTGTTCCTTACCTATATACCAAGGCCACGGTAACTCTTTCGAACAAATCTCGCGACCCTGGCAGAAGTAGAGTTTACCGCGCAACTAGCATATAAAGGATAAGTTTTTAACCAGTGCGCAAATTTTAACAAATTAAACTTAAACGAGTTATAATAACCATGCAATTTTTATTTTGATATATCTTAGTACAAAAAAATTAAGTTATCGTTAACGAAAGATGTTTATTTTGAAACTGGTTTTATGGTAACTTGCGCGCGGCGGCGAGTACCTACCAGCTGTTCGATCGGTCAAAATTCTAAGAAGTTCGAAGTACCTACGCGCGCGCGGTTTCTGACCTATTATTATTGTTGATATCATATTACAAAGTATGTAGGGTGTCTACAGTTTACTGATTTAAGGTCGGATAAAAAATAAAAATAAAAGTATTGAAAAAATAATTGAAATTTGTGTTCTATTACTGATACTGAACCACCAAAAAATTTGCGCAGTGGTAAAAAAAAAACCTTTGTACAACGTCCCGACATCTATAGTCGGGCAGTAGCCCACCAGATAACCGTGTGGTCGTGTGGAGGGTCCTCCCTGCACTACGGACGTAAAGTGAATTTTACACCCTCCAAAGGCAAAAATGGGCCTTGGTTCAGATGCCCTGATGATGGTGGCTAAAATTCGCCATGTTATTTTTATTAATATTTTGGCTAGTGTCACTGGTGTCAAGACAAATCGAATGGAATCTCATTGTTTTTTAATCAATCGAGTAGTTTTTTCAACAAGGCAGACTGATGACCTGGTGAAAGCCACAGGACTCCGCTGGATGTGAGAAGCGCAGCTCTCAAATCGGTGAAGGAAAACATCTTGAGGAAACCAGCATGTCCTAAAAATTCAATACACATGTGACATCTACAAACCCGTGATGGGTTACGGCCCACTCCCTCTCACCGAGAGGAGGCCTGTGTCCCAGCAGTGGGAACATTAAACACTGAATATGCATTCTTATTATACAATCAAGATGAGTGTGGTGTTAGTCCAGCCACCACCAGCCCATTTTTTCCCGTAGGTGTCGTAAGTGGCGACTAAGGGACTTACTAGAGAATGGGCAGCAGCGTTCCCTATGTATTTTACTACCATATTTCGATCGCCTGCCTGCCTAACACGCTTGGCGATCATGGCAAACCCTCCCTTTTTTGGGGGAGGCCTATATCCAGCAGTGGACATTTTTCGCCTGAAATGATGAAGATGATAAAACCGTTTTAGATCAGAAAAATATTTTTTTTTTTTGTTTGTCTTCAGGTTAGATTCCACGTAAAGAATATCCCATGGTTTATCTCAGATGTGACACCTAAAGATTTTCAGTAAGTATTCATTTTATTATTTAGCTCACCGTCCGTTAAAAAACCAGGTGCCTGATTTTCACTGAGTCATCTAAACTAATATTATAAAGCTGAAGAGTTTGTTTGTTTTATTGAACGCGCTAATCTCAAGAACTACTGGTCCGAATTGATAAAGTTATTTTTTTATTGGGTAGCCTATTTATTCAGGAAGGCTATAGGCTATATAACATCACGCTACAACTAAAAGGAGCGGAGCAGTAATGAAAAATGTTGCAAAAACGGGGGAAATCGGGTAGGCGATTTGACGCGACGGGAAGGGTCGGGGGAACAAGAAATTTAACGCGGACGAAGTCGCGGGCAGAAGCTAGTTTTACTTATAAAATACTTTAAGCCCATAAATGTACAGAGGTGGTAAATATTAATAATAATGGTAAGCATACTATAAGTTGCAGCAACAATTAAAGTTGAGTGAGTCTTTATTGCTTCAATGTTATTGTATGCGAGAAATTTGTACATATTTCCATTACCATTTCTTCACGTGAGTATAGTAAGAGGCGACTAAGGGACTTACTAGAGAATGGGCAGCAGCGTTCTCTATGCAGTTTACCAGCAAACTGCGATCGCCAACCCGCCTGCCAAGCGTGGCGATTATGGTAAGCCCCTCCAAATCGTGGGAGACGCATGTCTAGCAATGGACGTCTTATGGCTGAAATGATGTTGATGTTGACCGAAAGTCTGACGAACAGCTTTACCTTGTCGTATCATGTTAGGTTCCCATATTCTATTTATTTTTTACACGCTTTATATTAGCTAATTACGAAGGCTGCGGCCGGGATACTTAAAAAAAACCAATTTAGATTTTAAAACTAGTTTAATTCAAGTAAAAGGAATTACAATAAAAGAAAACTATATCTAGCTAAATCTAAAGTTATGTCTTCCTTCAAAGCCGAAATAGAAGTGCCCGGCCTCATGTTGCGCTGGCGCGATGGTGCCGCGGTATTTTGTTAGTTCAGCACCTTTGCCTCGCGTCGCTAATTGCGCATTTTACTTGTTTGTTATAATTGATTGAGGTCGTCCTTAGTCAGCGCTTTAGATATACTACGCCTGCGTAACACCTCCGCCTGTAGTTCAGCAACTATTTTAAAACGCTTAGTGAAAATGTTGCTGGTAGGTTTTCTCGTTGCGTATGCGTTTCAGATGTTACAGGAACTGCGTCTTCATGATTTCCTGGTCCTGTGGATACAGCATCGTTTTGGTTCCGTTTCCTGGAAAGGGTTCTTCCAGGGAAATATCTTCTGGTTATCATCGCAATTGTGAGTATGGCTGCGATACACAGTATAACATAAAACGGTATAGTGGTATGATATAGCGTTTCAGTTGTTTCAAACGATGAAATCGGCGACTGAAGAGTTATTCTGTCCTGAATAGTGTGTAGTCTATCCAAGTTAATAGATGTTAGATTTGCATGTAATGAGCTTATCTCCTGCATTTCAGTAGTGTAGGGGACGTTCAATACTTTTACAGGTTGGCCTTTTATCTCGTCCTTGGTGTTTAGTAAGGTAATTTCGTTTGTGTGTATCGAGCAGTGCAATGGAATGGTGGCAAGGTAGCTTCCCCGCAGTGTGTCGTAATCGTCGCTTCCACATTTCATCTGGACTCTAGTAGGTTGAGGAAATGATATAACGTAGTGTCTACTGTCTAGTTCTTCTACAGCCGGTTTAAATAGATGTACAGTCGTTAGTTTACAGGATTTTAGTAATGTCTTGCTTGAAATGAAGGTTTGCACGCAGTCAGCTTGAGTCTGGATATAGTGATTTGTCTTTTGCTCGCAGAGATACCGATTATTATCTAACTTCGGGCATTCTGCCTCCATGTACATGAACGTTTTCCCATTTGTTGCTATGAAAGGATAAGGAGGTATGAGGACTTGGTTGTTCTTGTTCGGGACTATGGAGAGTTTGTAGAGTGTATAAGTATCTTCTGAGACTATGGGGAACCTAAATGCTATTACTATTCTCTTGTCGTCGTAATAATATCCGGCTTTAATGGTGTCATAGTACTGTCGTAGTTCTAACTCTATTACGTGGTTCTTACCATAAATCTCCTTAAGCCTATTTACTACGCTACCTAAAATGTCTATTCCTAACATGCTATGATGGGTGGTCAACACGCGGGTGAACGATAAAATATTCTCTATTCTATATAATTCCGATAACACGTCCTCTATGTTTTCGCTGACGATAGTCAACAGCTGATTGAACTTAGCGACCTGGATCATATTTATGCTACTTTCTGCTTGTTTTATTAATAGACTCAGTGTGGTGTTAATTTTGTTCTGGTTTTCAACAATTTTATTTATAATATTAGTATGAGATAGCATCCATTCTTTACTGATGCTGATATGCTCGTTAAATTCGTCTACAGTTTTTTTTTGATTATTTCTCAACGTCTCTATGGCGTTATTATATCGAACAGCATCCGAGTAATCGAGGTTACCTGTAACGCTTTTTATGACAGATCCTAGGCCGTCTATAAGACCTCTTTTCGACCGTCTAGGCTCCAGAGTACGTAGGTGGTCAGTGACTCTACTTAACTTATCCGAAAGGTAGTCTATTTGATACTCGTAGAGAGAATATGCATCCTTCATCATGTGTAATTTAATGTAATCGAATTGAGTTTGTAGGGTGGAAAGAGTGTTTTCAATGTCGTCCAGGTTGACATATTGAAGGAAAGTATGATAGTGGGTTATTAGTCTGAGTGGTCCAAGTTTAAAGGGTAGTAGTCCAACTCCAGAGTCTAGGCTTTCAAGTTTTATCTCCTGGCTCCGTATTGCATGTATTGTCAGCATCAGCGTCATCCTGCAACAATTTAGCAGTCTTAGGTACGCGTTTAAGTCGTGATTTTGCTACGGGGCCGCGTTTCTTTGACGTATAGATGTGGATAGGTAAATCTGCTAAGACTACATCCTGAGTATATCTAGGGGCTAACTTTTGTCGCGGGGCTGATGGGTTTTTTATGAAGATCTGTTGCTTGGGTTGATACTCCTCCTCCTGCTCGCGGGTTTTATTTCTATTTTCGATTAAAGAGGTGCGATTAGTAAGAGAGGTTTCGTTTATGATTTGGTATACTTTTTTCATTTGATCTCTATGGTTTAATACGTACTGTTGCAATAGGTGGCTACTAAGATCGATGTCCCACGGGTCTCGGCTATCAAGATGCCCAGTTATTACATCGAATGGTCTGCACTTAGTAAAACTATGGATTGAGCTATTATATCCGAGTAAGGCGTATGGTATTAGGTTATTGGCGGGTTCTTTTTTATGTTGAATACGTAGGATTCTTATATGTTCGAGTAACGTGGAGTGGAACCTTTCTATGTTGCCGTTATCATTGGGACTGTGAGCTAGCGTTTTATGGTGATTAATTTTGTGGAGTCTAGTGAATTCAGCGAACAGCTGATTAGCATACTCGGTACCGTTGTCCGTTATTATAGTTACAGGGAATCCGTGGTGAGTGCAGAACTGCAATAGGCCCTGTAAGATACTAATTGCGGTGCCGTCTTTCATAAGATATGCTTGCCCGTATTTAGAGAATACATCGATGAATGTTAGGTATTTTTCATTTTCGACCGTGAAAAGGTCCATATGAATTATCTCGAACGGTTTAGTGGCCGGTGGCACTATGTTAAATTTTTGTTTGATGGGACTTCGATCGTATTTTGCCTGACCACAAATAGTGCATTCGTTAACATATTTTGTGATCTGGTCTCTCATCTTAGGCCAGTAATATTTATGCGAGAGGGCTAGGTGACATTCGTTTATGCCACGATGATTCGTTTTTCCGTCATGATAGTGCCTAATTATTTCCTGCTGCCTAAGGTACTGTTTTACATTTTCGAGTTCGGATTTACATAGCACGAGGTTCATTGCAGAGCTTTTAAAGTTGTCTTGTATTATGGGAATGATGTCATACATACTCAAAGGGGGGTTAATAAGAATGCCGGTTTTTACTTTCGGGTTTACGTACTCTTTTATGGCGGCTACAACGTCATCTATTAGGTATGATTGTGAAACTTGTATGGAGGTGCGAGTATGGGTGTCGAAAGGTTTGGTCGCGGTCGGTCTTTTTTTAATGTCTCCTACTACTGTCATGATTATTTGTCGGTGGAATTTATTTATAGGTTCGTCGGTGATTGGTACCTCGAGTATAGGGTTTTCGTTACTGGTATGGGCTGTTTCAGTACTAGAGTCTGCTATCGACGGGGGTTTCTCGGAAGGGTTCGCTATTATCGAGCTTATCTCGTCATTGTGTATTTCTACTCGCGAGAGGGCATCGGCATTGGTGTTGTTTTTGCCCTTTTTGTACACTACAGTAAAGTCATACTCACTGAGTTTCAATCTCCATCTAGTTAGACGCGAGTTAGGTTCTTTCAAGCTCATGATCCATTGCAATGGCTTATGATCCGTAACTATCCTAAACTTGCGTCCAAAGAGGTAGGGTCGAAAGTACTTAGTGGCCCACACGATAGCGAGAAGCTCTTTTTCGATGGTGCTGTAGTTTGTCTCGCTTTCGTTCAATGTTCGGGATGCGTATGAAATCGGTCTGTCTGACCCTATATGCCCTTGTGATAGTATGGCTCCTATTGCAAAGTTGGAGGCGTCTGTAGTCAGTATAAATTCCTTGTTAAAATCAGGGTACTGTAAGATTGGGTCGTTTGTTAAGAGGTTTTTACATCGTTCGTAGCAGTCAACGTAGTCTTTAGTAAGTGTAACGGTCCTACCCTTCTTTAAGCACTGAGTAAAGGGTTTCGTAATTTTAGCGAAATCGGGTATGAATTTTCTGTAGTATCCTATAAGTCCGAGGAACTGTTTTATCTGTTTTGCGGTTTTGGGTATGGGGTATTTCTGTATAGCTGCAATTTTGTCTGGGTTCGGTTTAATTCCCTCATTGCTTATTATATGACCTAAGAAAGCGGTTTCTAGCTTCAAGAATTCGGACTTATCCATCTGAATCTTAAAGTTAGACTCCCGGAGTCGTTGGAATACTTTTTCTAGGTTATTTAGGTGCTCCTGGAGCGAGGTACTGTACACTATGATGTCATCCATGTAGACCAGGCAGATCACGTTTTGTAGGCCTCTCAGAACATTGTCCATTACCCGTTGGAATGTTGACGGGGAGTTCTTTAAACCCATGGGCATTCTTAAGAACTCAAAATGCCCATGTTCTACGTTGAATGCCGTCTTATGAATATCGTCAGGGTCTGTCTCCACTTGATAAAAGCCGCTGGCAAGGTCAAGGGTACTAAAATACTGACACTTCCCTAATTTGTCCAGGACGTCTGTTATGTTCGGTATGGGGTATTTATCGTCTATGGTTTTTTCGTTTAATTTTCGGAAGTCTACTACGAGTCTCCATTTTTGTTTCCCAGAAGCGTCTGCTTTCTTAGGGACAACCCAAATAGGAGAGCTCCAGGCTGAGTCAGAGGGTCTGATTATATTTTGCTCCAGCATTTTTGAAATTTGCTCCCTAACCTCTTGGCGATGAACGAAAGGATATCTGTAAGTCTTGGTATAAATAGGTGTGTCATCTACAGTCCGTATACGGTGTTTTACTTTATTGGTGAAAGATAAGGGTTCGCCTTCTATGTAGAATACATCTGCATACTTCGAGCAAATATTTACTAAGTTAATTTTCTCCTCTTCATTAATATGATCTGTCCGCAATTTTGATATTACTTTATTAATGCGAGATGTGTCGGGTATTTGTTCTAGGTTCATGCATTCGATATTATTTAAGGTTACAGCCTCTACCGGGTGGTCTAGGGATAGAATAGTATCGTTGTTTGATGGGTTTAGAATTTCTACAATGCCGCGGTTATTACAAACGGCTGTAATGCATTCGCTTACAATACAATTGCATAGGTATTGTTGTGAGATATGTACGTCACCGTCTTTAGCGTTTATGGGTAGTCTGATAAGCTTAGTAGTGTTGGCTGGTATAACAGCCTCGTAAAGGTTTACATTCCGCGAATTAAACATTAAGATAGGGTTCTTTGCGGTAGCCGTAATCAGTAGGTTGTCCTTTAGGTCAATCTTCGTATTCCATTTGGTCAGTAAATCTAGTCCGATAAGTCCATCAAAGAATTTGTGAAAGTCATATATGAATAATTTAATTTCGCTAGGGTCATTGAGTTCGCGGAAAGATGGTATAGTTATAGAATAGTCGTTTCTAGTTGTGGCATGGACGTTAGTCACCTCGAAGGGGTCATAGTTAAGAGGGTATTCCGAGTAGTACCGTTGTACAGCTGTAGGACTAATAAACGACTGGTTTGCTCCGGTATCAATGAGTAGGTTTAGTGGGGGGTCGGATATTTTTATGTAGGGCAACTGTCGTTGCGTTTGCAAGTTGACTTCTATTTTGAGGGTTTTAATGGGGGTTTCCTCTGAAAATCCTGGTTTGCGTTACTAGTCGAGGGTTGGGGTTCCTCGCATTTAGTAGAGGGTTGAATTGGTTTTTGCTCAGGCGGTACGGCCGGTCCGAGATCCTGTACGTAATAGTAGTTGCCGTCGTCATAATAGACGTTATTATAGTCAGCGTGGTCGTAATCATAAGAGTAGGGTTCCTCCACGACGTAATAATCGTAGTTATATTCGTTACAATCGTTGAAGTTCATCTCACGGGTCTTAAAATAATTTATTGGGGGCGGGTTGCCAAACTTGCCCTAGTTGTGAGGTCTACTTGGCATGGGTTTAGCAATAAAATGGCTGACCCCGCTCATTGGCTGAGGTCCCGGGGCTAGGGCACGTGGCTGAATTCTGAATACGTTACTTTGCGCGTTATAGTTAGGCGGCGGCGCGCGGAACATTTGCTGCGTACGCGTTTGATTATTAAGTGCGATGGGCGCACGTGGCGCGCCATGTGGTTGGAACATAGGTGGTCTCCCACTGCTCTGCGGAACCGGTGGCCGTTGCCAGTTTGAAAAGGGTTTCGGCATCGGCATGGGTAGAAAACCTGTGGGCTGTGTTAGTAATTTGGGCATAGGAGCGGTTGGAAGTGGCCTTTTTACGCTCGCGCTATCATTACGGTCTTGCAGGTACATCACATTTAGTTCCTCTTGAACAAACTCCAGCGCCCTTTCGATGCTTTCAGGACGCATGCAACGTATGCGGGAACCCAGAGGTTCTTTTAGGCCACGTACAAACGCTTGCATTGTTAGTTTTTTGTATAGTGTACGTTTCGCTTCTATGGTGGTATTCACTGTTTCATGCAACGATATATAAGTCATGATGGTGCTGAATAACGATTGACACTGGTCGTAGTACTCTTGTGGAGTGCTGTTACCTTGAGCTGATACTAGGAGGTCATTATAGAGGGCCGTTTCGTCCCTCTGGTCGGCAAAGCTATTAATTAGAGTATTCCGTATTCCTGCCCAACTATCTGGGATGCCATTCGAATTAATTCTAGTTGCCGCGGTGCCTGTTATTTTATTTAGTATGCCGTTCAAAAGGCATAGATTACCTAACTCACTGCCCTGTGCATTACTTAAATAAGTACTAACTATCTGGTCACATAGTTTAATAAATCGCGTGAGTACGTTGGGGTTCCCATCGAACTCGGGGACTGGGCGTAGAGCCTTATAAATCGTGTCCGGATCGCACGACATTTTGCAGTCTTCGTATAAACTATTTAAACCTAAATCTATATCCCTATTCGAATCTAATACTAATTGCCTACTATTGGGTCTACCTGATGTAGACTCGCGAGGTCCTAAATTACGTGGGTGGAAAATTTTGAAGGATTAAGAGACTTGGGTACACAGGAAGCAACACAGGGAATAATTCAAGCGTACTCACATAACCTTCATATCGGTCTCTGGGGTCGATGTCTGGATCCCGTTCTCTCCCGGCAGCAATCCTTGAGTTCGGATACTCGATGAAGCTTGACAGCAGGTTAGCCGCGATCGCTCACGCGCGGTAGCGATAATATCGATATAAGATAGACCTAGCTAACCTCGAGAATCCTACCGACTGCGCCAATTACGAAGGCTGCGGCCGGGATACTTAAAAAAAACCAATTTAGATTTTAAAACTAGTTTAATTCAAGTAAAAGGAATTACATTAAAAGAAAACTATATCTAGCTAAATCTAAAGTTATGTCTTCCTTCAAAGCCGAAATAGAAGTGCCCGGCCTCATGTTGCGCTGGCGCGATGGTGCCGCGGTATTTTGTTAGTTCAGCACCTTTGCCTCGCGTCGCTAATTGCGCATTTTACTTGTTTGTTATAATTGATTGAGGTCGTCCTTAGTCAGCGCTTTAGATATACTACGCCTGCGTAACAAGCTTCACTTGTATGTTTGTATGTTTGTTTGTAACCGACTCCTTATAGTGCGATTTTGACCCACTTTAAACGACCAGATTTCATTCAAACTTTGCACACCTGTCAAGGACCGATGACAATGCAATAATTTCATAAATTTGTGCCATTATCCTTGCCAGGGTTACCAGGACAGCAAAAAAACTGTCTTCGAAAACTACGCTGACATACGTCACAAACTAATTTGTGCCATTATCCTTGCCAGGGTTACCAGGACAGCAAAAAAACTGTCTTCGAAAACTACGCTGACATACATCACAAACTACGCTGACATACGTCTCAAAATTCGAAACACCCTAAAAATAGAAAATAAATAATAGTTAAAAAAAACTAAAAAACACGCTTCCATTGAAAACTAAAAAGTACAAAATAATGGAAAATAATAGTTTTTAAGGTATTTTTTTATTGATATCAGGCACCCCACGCTTTTTTTCATTATTTTGTACTTTTTAGTTTGGTTTTCAATGGAAGCGTGTTTTTTAGTTTTTTTTAAACTATTATTTATTTTCTATTTTTTAGGGTGTTTCGAATTTTGAGACGTATGTCAGCGTAGTTTGTGACAGTTTTTTTGCTGTCCTGGTAACCCTGGCAAGGATAATGGAACAAATTTATGAAATTATTGCATTGTCATCGGTCCTTGACAGCAGGTGTGCAAAGTTTGAATGAAATCTGGTCGTTTAAAGTGGGTCAAATTCGCGCTATAAAGAGTCGGTTACAAACAAACATACAAATATACAAACATACAAACATACAAACAAATAAATAAAAAAAAACTCTGGTGTGGGACGCAACCTGTGTCGACACCCTTGCGCCATCTCATGTTCTTAGCACGGCGGGCTGTGCAGGCGCCGCTGCTGTGGCTGCCGAGACCCTCAAGCGGCGCAAATACTGTAACCTTATAGGTAACTACAGTTTTGAGCCGTTTGGGGTTGAAACGCTCGGGCCATGGGGCCCGAGTGCGCGTCTCCTTTTTAAGGAAATCTCTCATCGACTGATTGACACTTCACGTGACCAGAAGGCTGGCTCATTCTTTGGCCAAAGAATTAGCATTGCCATTCAACGTGGCAATGCTGCCAGTCTTCTGGGCACGTTTCCAGATGACAGCGATGCGGACGAGTACTTCGACCCCTAAGTGTCTTTCGTTTTTTTTTATTTATTTGTTTGTATAGTTAGTTATTTATTTTATTTTTAATGTTATTAATGTATAGTTATAGAAATTTGCGCTTAGATTCAAACATACAAATATACAAACATACAAGTGAAACTAATATAAAGCGTATAAAAAAAGCGTGGGGTGCCTGATATCAATAAAAAAATACCTTAAAAAGTACCCCACGCTTTTTTTCCATTATTTTGTACTTTTTAGTTTGGTTTTTTTATTATTTTATCCTGCATGCACGTTGTAATTTCTGTATGTGTACAATGTTTAAGCAAATAAATGGGTTCGAACCTTTTTATATGGGAGCTGGCATATGCACCGCCGCCATTTTGCTTTTTTTTTCAAAATGGGGGCGCACGATGTAAGTGGTATGCATAGGTAGAGGACACATAGACAAACAAAAAATGTCAGATAACAGGGTACCCGAAATTGTCATATTACTGAGATATTTGAAGGTAAACATCGACATGAGTACAGCCACAATAATTAAAGTAGGCATTACGTGTCTATAGGCGTCAGATTGTATCCAAATAATCGTTCCCAGGCTGTTTATTATTATTACGGTTTATTGGAAGAGTGTAGGTAAATTATATACTACTAGGAGCACGTGAAAACTGCTGCTATAATTCATTATTTATCTACTAAATCGCATCTATTTTTTTTCAGCTACGTGATAAACGCTTGCGCTACCAGTCAATTCAGTGCGCCCTCAACGACGGGTAAGACTTTAAATTAATTTAAAATCTCTCATTTTTAAGTAACTGTAGCTGTTTGGGGTCAATGGCCGCGGGACCCACGACCCCACAATAATAAGTTTGGGAAATTAAGTTGTTTTTTGTATAATCGTGATTCAAATCGAATCAAAATATTTTTATTTCACATAAACTTAAATGGGCACTTATGAAGCGTCAGAAGCTTGGTCCACGATTTGAAATCATTAGCTATGTCTGCAACGAAGATCACCCATTTGGTTCGGCGATTTGGCATTAAAAAAAACCGGCCAAGTGCGAGTCGGACTCGCGCACCGAGGGTTCCGTACAAACCTGTAGGTATAAAGTTTTAAATTTTTTTAAATATTTTTATTACATGATATAACTAAAAATTTACAGTTTTCGCAATTTTTCCTTTATCTGTGCTATAAGAAGTTGCTTCGTACCAAATTTCAAAATTCTAGATCGACTGGAAGTACCCTATAGGTTTTGATTCCCTTGCGAGTTTCGAAAATTTGCTGAAATTTGCGGCATAAACGGCTATATCTTTTGAATGCGTTAGCTTAGAGGTTTGATTTTTTCACAGCTCTAAGGGACAGTAGACTTGAGTATTTGGTATAAATTTCAGCTTGATACCTTCACCCGTTCCTGAGAAAAAGGGTCTTGACAGACGGACGGACGGACGGACGGACAACAAAGTGATCCTATAAGGGTTCCGCTTTTTCCTTTTGAGGTGCGGAACCCTAAAAAACGAAGTCGGCGGCCAGGAATGGGATTTTATGTATATGTTAGCTGTAGTAGAAACATGTCGTAGTATGATGAAAATGCTGTACTGAATTTGCGAACAAAGTATATGTAATAACGATAATTAAATGGAATAAATGATGTCCCTCCGCCATTTCGTGTAAGATTATTTCGCTATTTTAAGCTGGGTTATCATGTGACACATATAAAACTGTTAACTAGCCCTTAGCTGTAAGCGGCGTAGTATTCTTAAATTAAAATGAAATAAAGGTATTAAATTAAACAGAGTACGTGGAAACGAGTTGAAGGACTACCGCTCTCCATTTGCTGTTTTATTGAAACCTTTTTGTTTGAGCTTTCTTTTTTTAAAACATGTCCTAGCAGACCGCGTATTGGATAACGTCGCGTTGGAAAGCTTATCATATGTTATACTGAATACCTAGTGAAGGACGCAGGAATCCGCTCGATGCGACATACACAGAAACGGTCGAAGTGGCGGTTATTCGGGGAGGTCTATGTTCAGCAGTGGATGTCTTTTGTCTGAAATTATGATGACTCATTTTTACACCAGCCTTACACACGTATAATCATTAATTCAACATGAATGATATAACTAATATTTGTAACTATGTAAGTTAAAAGAGTTCATGGAGTTTCTTGCCGGTTTTTCTCCATTGGAACTTACTATTCTACTGGAGTGTGCAACTAGTTTCATCTATCTGACTGATCGACTTACCAATTCAAAAGTGCCTCTAAACGGCTAGATTAAAATAAATGCTTAAGAGTTTGAATTAGACATTCTGATATCTACTTTCTTTAGATGAGCGTAAAGGTGGTATTTGTTTAAGTTGAAAAAAATGAAGTTAAAAAAAAAAATTGAATGTGGAATAGTTATAAAGTAAACCTTATCCCCAACAGGTGCCACCGAAGGGGAGGCAGGAGAACCGAAAATAATAAAAGCGGATAACTTGAGAACACTTGGTGAGAAATGGAAGCAGTATGTTGAGGATGGCGTTTTTCTCGTTATGGTAAGTATTTCCATATCTCCAAGGTAAATTGCGCGTCGGGAATCATCGTCTATCCTCGGAAATACGAAGACGCGAAGATCAGTGGTGTCCCAGCGGTAACGACCGCGACTTACCGAGTTGTAGGTCGCAGGTTCGAACCCAAGCAGGCGGTTTAGTTTGTGTAAATTATTTCATCACTACTGCTCTCAAAACGGTGAAGGAAAACACCTTGAGGAAACCGGCATATCTTAGAACCAAAAAATCGAAGACATGTGACATCTACCAACCCGCACTGAGCCCGCGTGGTGGATTATGGCCCACTCCCTCTCACTGAAAGGAGACCTGTGTCCCAGCAGTGGGAACATTATCGGATGATGATGATGATGAGTGAAGATAAGATCTCATTTAGAGCTGTTACAACCATTGAAGTACTTGCCTATTTTGTATTGTCATGTCTTCAAAATTATAGGTTAAGTAACAACTCTATCATTTCAGCCGTAAGACGTCCACTGCTGGACTTAGGCCTCCCCCAATTTGGGGGGCTTTGCCATAATCGCCACGCTTGGCAGGCGGGTTGGCGATCGCAGTATGGTGGTAAAATGCTTAGAGAACGCTGCTGCCCATTCTCTAGTAAGCCCCTTAGTCGCCTTTTACGACACCCACGGGAAGAAATGGGGTGGTGTTATTCTTTACGTCCGGCACCACACGGTACAACAACTCTATGCAATTCCAAAAAAGTTTTGTGACAAATGACCGGACTAAGTAACCGAAAAGAGATGAAACTTCATAAAAAAGCGCTGTGAAAGGTGAACATTGGCGAAGGCTAAATAATAGTGCAGGCAGGCGACGCGATGTGATGTGACGGGATATTATAGGTAGAAATTTCACGCAAATGAAGTCGCGGGCAGAAGCTATTATTAACAGTATCATCGATCGCAAAACGCTAATGCTGAGAGTGAGATCCTTGGTTCGATTCCTGGTCCAGGAAAGAGTTATTGAGATATTTTTATTAATAAATTCTTGGTAGCCATTCCGGAGTCTGGATAACTACCCAGTTGATGGCAATAGGATCGGCCCATATTACATGGGACTTCGTACACAACTATAGTCTACTCGCATGAAGAAAATAGTGACTCACACATTGACAACACTCACCTTAACCGCGCCTCTTGACCCATTAGAACATAGTAAATTAGAAAGCCGTCTTCATATTGATCTGTTTAAGTAATCCCTTTAGACAGGACGTTCTAATTTACTATGATCTAATTGGTCAAGGGGCGTGGCTAAGCTGAGTGACAACGATGAGTCACTATTTTCTTAACGCGAATAGACTAAAGTGAAATTTGAGTGTACTCTGGATAACCTGTGCCTAACGATTTGTGAAAAAAGGCTCAGCACAATAATGTCCCCACTGCTGAGACCCAGACCTGTCCTTTATGAGAGGGAGTGGACTATAGTCCACGCGAGCCCAGAACGGGTTGATGGTGGATATCACAAGTCTTCGAATACTTGGTTCTAGGATATGCCGGTTGCCACACGCTGTGTTCCTTCACCGTTATGAGAGCAGTTGTGATGAAATGAGTTATACAAGGTAAACTCCCTGTTTCGCGGCAGGCCCAGACGGAGATGGCGGGACGGGCTGGACTCTTTTAATAAAAATTGGTCCTTGGCAGCTCGGGACAGAGAGACGTGAAAATAAAGTACGAAGGCCTTCGCCCACCAGTGGGATATCAACAGCAAATAAGCAGACTTAAGCATAATGTGTTCCCTCACGAACGCCATAGAACTGCATTTGCCAAACGTCAATTTTATGTTATTAGCACTAAACTGTACAACTGCCTAAATAAAAAGTTAAATATTTATTCGTACCCCAAATATCTTTGCAAAAACGTATTAAAAGATTATCTCCAAGCTCTAAATTATGATAACACTGAGGATCTTCTGCAGGGCAATTTACGGTTATGATGATAAATTATAAATATAATTCAGTCATAAATGTAATGTCCTATTCTTTCTCACTACACACACTCACCCTACACTTACTCACTACATACACATACATACCCTACACTTATTCAATACACACACAAACATATTTGAACTTTTTTTTTCCATTTTACTTTTAATTTACTTATATTAGAATCTGTTTTCTTTGCCACATCTCTTATTGTTTAAACGTCCTAATTTACTTTTATTATGGCTTTGTTTGTTTACGGAGAATCACTGACTCCTAAGTCACAGCCCTACACCTAGTTTAGGAGTCAGAGGATTTAATTAATGTGACCTAGTTATAAGCCTTAAATGTTCTTAGTCTTATGGATATTCTAATGTCATGGCTTGTGGTGAAATAAAGAATTTATTATTTATTATTTATTTAAATAAAGTAGGAAGGCCTTCGCCCACCAGTGGGATATCAACGGCAAATAATAAAAAAAAAACTGCCTTTTAGGTTCGAACACATGATCTACAACTCATAAGTCGCGGCCGTTGTCACTGGGCCACCACTGCTCTCGTTCGGTTTAGTGCCCAGTTGACGACAATAAGCTCGCCGCCTATTACATGAGCCTTTATCACAGTCGAAATGTGGTTTAAATTCAATAGGTCATCTCTGCCTTTTGTTTTTTGATAGGAAACCATCAAATAACGTCTCCCGCTCTGGGCGGAGCGGAAGAGCGTGCCATTTTTTTCTTGACTAAAACCCACCCGTGTTCCTTCAGTTGCCTATGCCAGGGCCAGGGTAACTCTTGCAGACAAATCCGATACCCTGGCAGAGGTCATCTCTGCCTAACCATGAAGACAGCCGTGGTATTACGTTATTCTATCCATTGCAGGCTGAAGATTTCTGGACATACCCCCACTGCTATAAGGACATGAAGAAACTCGAGCCCAATCTGTACAGAAAACTTCAAACCGCTGTGGCCATCATGTTTAAAGGAGACCTGAACTATCGCAAGTTGATGGGCGATGTCAATTGTAACCCTACTCTTGGATTCCTTGCTGCTCTGCAAGGTACGTATAAGTTCAATCAATCTGCCTAATCTTCCTCATTTCAGCCGAAAATCGTCCACTGCTAGACATAGGCCTCCCACAAGCGCCGTCACTTTGACCGGTTTTGTGCTTCCCGCGTCCAGAGGATTCCTGCGGCCTTCACCAGGTCATTGGTCCATCTTGTTGGAGGCCTTCCAACTCTACGTCTTCCAGTACGCGGTCGTCACTCCAGAATCTTTCGGCCCCATCAGCCATCTGTTCTGCGAGCAATGTGCCCTGCCCACTGCCACTTAAGTTTAGAAATTCTTCGGGCTATGCCTAGCCATATTCCAACTATATTGGTAAATGATAACGTGCCGCCTACGCTTGCCGCGGATGGTTCGAGGATGGGTGACCATCTTTACATATCAACACCCCTCCGTGCCTCGGAAAGTACGAAAAAAACTAAACTAAACTTGGATAATTATTGATTTATATTTGGGTAAAAAATAGAGTTTGGGGAGTTGTCATTTAAAAATTATTCGTGTATTGAGCTATATCGACGGGGTGGGAAAATAGTTCGCAGTGCCCGAGTAAGGGTTAAGCCCGTTGGTCTAGATCTTCATTTGTGGATTTTTGACGGTCGTTACGGATCGTCAGAAATCCGAAAGTCTGTCAACCAGTCTTACCAAGGGGTGTCGTATTACACAGTAACTGGGTTGTGGAGGTCAGATAGGCAGTCGCTCCATGTAAAATACTGGTACTCAGCTGCATCCGGTTAGACTGGTAGCCGTCTCCAATAAACGCTGGACAGGTTCACTCAAATCGAGTGTCGTTTTTTCCTCAAAAGACTGAGAAAAGAAAGAGACTTCACATGATGTGACCAAGATTATGTCTGGACTTTAAAAGAGACTGTGACCTCTGAGTTTGTTTCGGCCTTTCTTCTCAGAGCAGTCAGTTAGGAAACGCTGACCTCATCTAGTTAAAAAAAAAAAAAAACATTGACGTGTAAAAGTGTTTGTACAAACCTACTTATTTATTTTATTTATATATTTAAGCCTTTTATTTCCCAAAAAAAGGACAATAACAATTATAACTCATACTATCTTAAAATACTCGTGCGGATTATAAATTCATTCACAGTAGTTGAAACATGCAATAAAGTAATATTAAATAGTTCACAATTAATTCTTTAAATAAATAGATTGGTTACATATAATAAAATTTTATAAAATTTAATAATTTAAAATAGAATTGAATGATTTATATATTGGGTGCCCATTTATGGGCAACGGCCTCCTCCATCATATGCCATTCCTGTCTGTCTTGAGCTATTCGAGTCCAGGTGGGGCCAAACCTACTTACAGAAATAAAATCATTTATCATTTAACATAGTTGGGAAGAGGCTAAGCAAATGTTGGTTGTCTAATAATTGAAAACAGCTTCAATTTCTTCCTCTATCTTGCACACTGCTAAATCCTTGGTAAACTGGTTTCCGTCCAGGTTTCATCCCGGCTCCTATCATAGCGGTCCGCACGGTGAAGGCGGAGACGATCTGCGGGCTCCCGCGCGGCAGGTGGGACACACTCACGCAGTACGACCCCAAGTGGATGCAATCTGGAGAATACGGGTATGTCTCTTACGTCTCGGTTTTTAGGGTTCCGTTGCCAAATGGCAAAAAATGGAACCCTTATAGATTCGTCATGTCTGTCTGTCTGTCTGTCTGTCTGTCTGTCTGTCTGACCGAGTATGTCACAGCCACTTTTTTCCGAAACTATAAGAGCTATCCTATTGAAACTTGGTAAGTAGATGTATTCAGTGAACCGCATTAAGATTTTCACACAACAATAGAAAAAAAAACAATAATATTTGGGGTTCCCCATACATAGAAGTGAAACTCAAAAAAAAAAAAAAAACATCAAAGCCATACGTGTGGGGTATCTATGGAAAGGTCTTCAAAAATGATATTGAGGTTTCTAATGTCATTTTTTTCTAAATTGAATAGTTTGCGCGAGAGACACTTCCAAAGTGGTAAAATGTGTGTCCCCCCCCGTAACTTCTAAAATAAGGGAATTATAAAAAAAAATATATGATGTACATTACCATGTAAACTTCCACCGAAAATTGGTTTGAACGAGATCTAGTAAGTTGTTTTTTTTTTTAATACGTCATAAATTGTAAACCACAATTTACCTTTCATTCGGTCAACTCAAATATAAAAATAAAAAACTTTTAATTTCATAAACATAAACCTTATGCATAATCCGTGAATACCTGCAGATTTGTACGGAACCCTCAGTGCGCGAGTCCGACTCGCACTTGGCCGGTTTTTAATCCCTAGTTAACTCAACCAACGATAACATAGCCCGACGTGACTCTTGCTCCTTGAATGAGAGGAGTCATTCTCCGTAGATTTTGGGTCACTGAATTCAAATTCGGCCTCGGAATTGCTCCATCACATCGCACCTTTGGTAGAACAAGGGCATAATTGTCATAAATTGCCAAAATGACTTAAATATGCAGAAATGCTTTAAAAAACTAGCAGTTTTTTAATATTTGTAAACGATACACCTAAAAGAATATAGTATATAGTTTATGTCATACAAAGCAGAACAACCTTAGAACATTATTAACATAGCTAGACCACATTAAGTACAAAAAATATCTTAAAATTACTCTCCTGTAAAATTGCAAAAACTGCAATTGTGCCCTTGTTCTACCAAAGGTGCGACATCACATTTTTTAGATATCCTAACCTAAAAGTGCAAAAAACACGACTTTAGCGTGTTTTCACGGTTATGTAGCATCGCGACAAATTAAGCTATCGATTATAAGCATTGCTCTTCCAAATGGCGTTGAGTTTGCGCGAATATCTTTTTTCATCATCGAGAAATTTGATTTTGAAAATTTCTAATTTTTATATACATGAATTGTATGAAAAAAAATTCATCGTTTTGTCCGTGTGGTCAGCACCACACGGACAAAACGATGAATTTTTTTTGACGTGAAGAATAGCACAATCCCATTTCTTCCTGTGGGCGACGTAAGAGGCGACTAAGGGACTTACTAGAGAATGGGCAGCAGCGTTTCTCTATGCATTTTACCACCATACTGCGATCGCCAACCCGTCGACCAAGCGTAGCGATTATGGCAACCCTTCCCCCAAATGACAAGAACCAATAATAAATGGCCCCTAGTGAGAGGCGGCCCGCCTACCATTGGCTACGGTAGTGGTCAAGGCTACGGTGAGACAAGAGTCGGTGAGATGATGTCCATAAGGTCGGGTCTAAGATCTTCAAGACCCGTCGTACAATTTAAAACAAGAGGATCTCTGATCCTACTTTGCAGCTCATGGAGGAGAGGCGCGAGATGATCCTGCAATCTTCAGATGCTGCGCTCCAGTACCGGCAGCTCAATAGACGGATCTCTAAGTCCTTAAAAAGCGACCTTCGCCACTATAACGCTAAACGGATCAATGACGCGATAGAATAAAGGCTCCAAGGTCTTTGCTAGGGACCTGTCTATTGAGCGGAGCCAGCTTATGAAACTGAAGACCGATGATGATAACAAGTTATAATGTAGACGCATCCTAACGTATTTTCATTTCTTTTCCAGTGTGATACAGTACTGTCCGAAGGGCGAGGCGCTCAAAGTATCTGATCGTCCGTGTATCGACTACTGCACCACTTGCTTCGGCATTGTATGTCCCGAACACGTTGATATGTGATGTCTCGGTAAGTTAAAACGACCCTTTTGAATCAGATTTCAAAGGTAAACACTCACTTATCAAAGCCGAGGGAAGCACAGGAGCCAAAAGAATTACCTTTATAAAGTGCAATGAAACCTCCCACACAGCCGCGCCAAATCTGACGAATCACCGGAAGAATTTGGAAGGTTTTCTTTAATTCGACGAGCGGGAATCTGTGATAGACTTTGAGTCATGCATTTTATCACGGTTTTGCTCCTAAACTGTGATAAAAATGTGTGACTTCGGCCTATCACAGTAGGACGTACTCACCCCGCAGTAGACTTGGGCATAGTAGTTCGCGACTGAGATCGCTCAGTTTAGTTCACCGCTCTTTAACGAACTAGTTCGCTATTCTAGTTCATCCGCTCTTCTAGTTCATCCGCTCTTCTAGTTCATCCGCTCTTCTAGTTCATCCGCTCTTCTAGTTCATCCGCTCTTCTAGTTCATCCGCTCTTCTAGTTCATCCGCTCTTCTAGTTCATCCGCTCTTCTAGTTCATCCACTCCCAGCTCGAATCAAAGAGAGGCAGATCGTCCGCTCGTTTAGATTTTGCTCGTACTGCATGTGACAAGATTATGGAATGTTCTACTTTTACCTACAATTTTAGGACTCTAAAAAACAGCAATAACCTTTGAATGATAATTCATAAAATGATCATGATTGTAAAAAATACCAAGGTTTGTTGCAATAAATAACTAGTTTAGTGAGTAATCAAAAACCTTTTTGTATTTTGTCCCTTGTATTAGTTCGATTGACGCCATCCTCGCTCATTCGGTCGCGAACTGATGAACTAACGAACTATGGATCGGGAAATGAGCGAATTAGTTCGCGTAGTTCATCTATGGGAGCGCTCTTTTGACCTAGTTCGTTCGCGAACTACACAAGACTACCCCACAGGGTAGAGAAATGAGCGATTACCTTCAAAGTTCTTAGACATAGCCAGGTAGGAGAAAACCATAGAGAAGACGGATGGACCGTGTGAAAATGATACGGATAGAAAGGGAGTGACTACCGAGATGACTGATACAGAAGTGTGAAAAAAAAAACTGATAAAATTTCGTGCCAATGATTTTATTTATAAACATTGCTTAAAGTTTAGAGCACGTTGGCTTTGTCCTAAAATAAATTCATGAGGTTCGGATCGACTCGACACAATTCGTACTAAGCCAAGTGGCTTTTTCCCGAACATAGATCTATATCGGCTATGGTGAACTGCAGAATCATGCCGACTCGTACAAGTGTGTAGTGTACCCCATAAAGGCTGTTATGATTATACAAACATTTTAAATATTAATAATGTCTTTTTCTCGTTTCAGATTTGGATTGAACTCATTTTCTTGTTGTTTCTTTAAATCAAATGTTTTCAATATTTCGGCACAGTCATATTCTACACTGCTTTTCATAAATCAATCATAATATATTACTTGTTAACTATTCTTTAGATAAATCTGTTTTTGATTCGAATATTGTGTTTTATTTTTCCTAAAAATTCCCAGACTTCAAGGCTTTTATTTTCTTAGAAATCTGCGTATAGGTGTGCCAAAACATCAACAAATGTAAACGTTTCTATAGAAAAACTGCTAGACAGAGAAAGTTATAGCCAGTGGCGTGCATTGCAGGTAAGCACTAGACCGCCTATTCTTGTCTTGGCAGACAAACGCAAGTTTCTTTTAGGTATGATAATTTAGTTACAAAGAAGGAAAATACGTTTATTTGCGGCAAACATGACGCACAGAAAGATCAGAAACAAACAAAAATAAAAATAAGGTGTGGGACATTCGTCACATCCACGCAAAACGGCCATCACTCAGCATAATGCATTTCTTATTAATTTCGGGGTACACATTAAAATGTAATTGACAGACTTATGGTGATTTTTCGAGGTAGGCACTGCTTACGACATATGCCTATATGCAATGCCTTGATATACCCATGCCACTGGGTATAGTTGTTAGGCGACCACTAATCTCTCTGGGCCACCACTGTTCTTGCTGGGCCATTAATGCTCTTAATGGGCCATCACTTGTCTTCTATTCGTGGTTGTTTTTGGTAGGGCGGATTAAGTGACACAATGTATATTTTTTTATAAAATCATTTATTTACAAAATAATGAGTTACGCGACCTAACTGTACTAGTAAATAATAAAATGAATACATACATATTATAGATAAACATGGCAAAGGGTTTTCACACAATAAAAAATATTATGTCGGTTTCTATTATTCGTCCTTTAGGTACTATTTCTAAATATTTAAAGAAAGATGTGTAGCATTTAAAAGTGCATAATTTTTAGCATTGGTATAACTGGCCTTTAAGTCTTTAAGTATAGGAAACTGCTCATAAAAATAATTATATACTGGATAGCTTATAATTATTTTTCTGATCAGTTTTAAGTTAAACATACATATAGAAAAACAATAGACAAAAAAAATATTTTTAAAAGAAGGATGGAAAAACAGAAATTAAGATTATTTTCGCCATTTTGTTTTCATAATAACTATAACTAAATAAGCGTTTTGTACAATAGTCTTTTATTGACTCGTATCCTTTAAATACAGCGTGTGTCGTCGTCTACTAGCTAATATCAAAAACCGTGCCAAAAACGAAAATAATACTCTTCCATTTCCCTACTGCTTAAAAAATAGCATAGAATCCTTTAAAATGTACATTACTAACGAGAAATAGGTTTTTCCTTAAAAAATACGGCACAACATTGTCAAATAAAATTTTCGTTTTTCACATAACCTCCAAAACAATCCCGCCAAAAAGCAATCACAAATAAAATGTAGCAACTGTTAAATATTTCACAGTTAACATATTTTATCAGGTCCAAGACATCAAATTATCAATTAAAATCTCATACTAGATTTACCAAACTTCTAAATTTTCCGTTAAAACAAACATAGGTAATTGATAAAAATGCTGCCAGCCTAAAAAAATACCATAAACTTTTTAAACAAAGTCAATCATACTTTTTAGACTTGGACCTCATTCCCAAGGTATACGTTGGTGTTAGTATCCCTGTCCCTGACCCTGGTAGCCGCCGTTGTAGCCAGATTGTTGGCTATTTCTGTCATAGCCTCCCTGACCAAGTCCGGTATCTTCGTAGGAGATCTTGGGCTTGTAACCGTCTTGATCAGCTTCGTATTGTACAGTCTGTGGATGGTAGAAACGATCAGATAGTTGTTTGTTGTGGCTCTTTGTTCGACCAATAGCATGAAAACGGCGTCGGAGTCGAATCAAATGAATGAGGTAAAAGATCCGCCAAAATAGTAGCGGGTACGGGCACGGATCTTTCTTCTCCCTCGGATATCTGCGGATGCGGATACAGATACGGATATCCGGCACATCAATAATTCGCATACATTACTTTGTGTAAGTTCTAAGACACTACATGCTAAGTTAAGGTGTAGGTATTTAGATGAATCATCAAGCCATGTTTCAAATCAGTAGCATGCAGTGAGTAGTTGCCATAACAATTGCTCTTTAAAAGGTAATTGGATGAACTGGGACAATAAATAAAGCAGAGGGGCAATTCTCGTAATTTTAAGAACGTTCACAGTCTGGTCTCATTCTAAATCTGTCAAAAATACCTCGAGTTTCCATACAATTTTGTAAATTTTTGACATTTGAGTGTCGCCGAGATGGGACTACGACTAGAATTTGAACGTTTTTAATCAGGAGAATTGGCCTTCTGGTGTTATTTACGAGAGTAATTTCGTTAGAAACAAACAATCTTAGTCGTTAAATTCGATCTAGAAAATCAACCAAACCGTAACAGCTAGCTTGGAAACAAAATATGTATTAGGTAGGCATAGCTATAGAGTCCATTTAAAGTTATATCATGGACTACATTCAAAGTTTTGTCACTTCGGACAGGAGCAACCTTATTGCAATGGCAATAACTGTCACTATGATTTTGACAGTGACTCTGAGAAAAACTTGAATAGACAGTGCCAGTTTTGGTGCTTATGAGACATTTGCAGTTGGTAATTGTGAAATTGTTTTGACAAAACAAGATGGCGACGATTGTTCGTTATTTGAGTTTTATTTGTGCAGAATAAACAAATTCTCTTTCTTTTTTCTTTCCGTGTTCTTACTAATAATTAAAGATTAAGTAGACTTTACCTGTTTCCTGCCATCAGGAAGCAACACGTAGTATAGTCCCTCAGCCCTGTCTCCCTGCCTCGACTCGCGGTGACCGAAGTCGTTGCCAGACTGCTCATCTTTCACCATGTACTCGAAGTTGTAGTTAGCGGGCTCCTGGAAAGGAACAAACATGTTTTGTTAGCGTTACCAAAAAGACACACGGTATTCTGATTCTGTGCGAGGAAGCTAGGAAAAATCTATTATCGTCATATTTCTCTTGCCCATAGAGACGACGACTAATAGAGAATCTCATCGCTATAGTCAACTCCTTTCTAGCGATCTCTAGGAGAAATAAGATTTCTTCTCCCTTTGGTCTATTAGTACACCCGCAAAGAATGGAAGCTAGCCTAATTTAGCCTACACTTATGTACATGGTTCTTACATGATCTGACGAAGATAATGCCTGGAGTTTAAACAGAATTAAAATATTTTTTACTTCTTTTATCGTGGATTGTCACGAGAACCAAGCGTGTGTGCTAAATATCAGTTCGATGCTTCGAAGCTTCAGTGGAAGTGGGTGAAATACTGATTGCAAAATTCCAGAACATACAAGTGAATGGTTTACAGGTAAACCGGTCGATGACCGGCTGGGTAAATAAAAGTTTTCAATTATAATTGAAAACAGTCTGTAGCCTCTGAATTTGTTTCTATATTTCTTTTCAGAGTAGTAAATGATAAATGATTTTATTTCTGTAAGTAGGTTTTCATATCAATCATATTTTTTTAAACTAGAAGAGGTCGGCGTTTCCTGAGTACTGTGAGAAGAAAGTTGTGTAGAAAACAGCGAGCTCGTTTAGTTTTAAGAATATTTGTGTAAGAATATGGGTGTAAGAGGCATTTGGCCATGCAGTGAGACAATAATGGAGCAGTGGTGCCTCAGTAGTAACGGTCTCGTCTTACGAGTTGTATGTCGTGATTTAGAACCCAGCTTTACTTTGTGTAAATTACCACTGCTCTAAAAACGGTGAAAGAAAACACCTTAAGAAAACCGGCATGTCCTAGAACCAAAATTTCGAAGATATGTGACATCTGTCACCCCGCCCTGGGCCTGCGTGTTGAACACAGCTCACTTCTAAGAGAGATGGTCTGTGTCCCAGCAGTGGGAACATTATAGACTGAATCATCATCATCATCGTCATAATTTCAGGCGTAAGACGTCCACTGTTGGACATTGGCCTCCCCTAATATGGGGCCTTGCCATAATCGCCACGCGTGGCAGGCGGGTTGGCGATCGCAGTATAGTGGTAAAATGCAATAGAGCTCGCTGTTGCCCATTCCCTAGTAAATCCCTTAGTCGCCTCTTACGACACCCACGCTATTATTATTAATAGGCTATTATTATTGTAATGGTTGAAAACTCACCCCGTTGCTGCCGTCATCACTACCGTATCCTCCGGAACCAGGGGGTAAGTACTGACGACTCTGCTCCTGACCTCCGGAAGAGCGTCCTCCGAAAGATCCACCCTGGGAATGACCTGTAAAATATAGTCGTAACAGATGATTAATGCAATTCTTACGAGATCAAGATTCATTTAAAACGTGAAGCTGTCAGGGTTTCAAGATCAATTTGACGTTTGATGTAGATCTACATGTCTATTTAATTTAAGCTTCAGATTAATTGCGATAAGCAATCTATATAGTACTAGCTTCTGCCAGCGGCTTCGCCCGCGTGAAAATTCAACCCCCCAATTCACCCTCTTAGGGATGGAATTTCAAAAAACCCTTTCTTAGTGGATACCTACTCTTCACAAAGAACACACCCTCCAAAATTCATGTCTCTGCAACCAGCGGTTTAGGCTGTGCGTTGATATATCAGTCAGTCAGTCAGTCAGTCAGTCAGTCACTCAGGACTTTGAATTTTATATATATAGATTTCTTTCTATTTAGAGAGGGGTTTGCTGCTTTGAGACAAATAGGCAAGTAGTGCAAACTTATACTCAGATTCGGCAGACTAAAGACGAGCGACAAAGATAGGTAGTCATGGGTACTGTATACTGATGACGTCGTGACTTGTCGGTGACGCGAACTTTATAGGTTAGCCCCTAAAAAAATCGCTCAACACGGCTCATGAAGTTTTCACTTCAAAAAGATTAGTATGAAAGGATTTAGCCCTCCAACAACGCTTCCTGGAATAAGCTAATTACGTTAAAATACTTGTCGGCAGGGTTGTAGCTGACTCCATCCAGTGTGGGTCAGACGTATGTGTATTTGTATAAGTAGGTATCACCACTCTGCAGTGGTTAAGGCCTGGCATCGTGAGGAAATCTGGATTTATAGTTAGTCTGAAATCGCCGAACCTTCTTGAGCTAGTGTGGTGATTAATGCCTTCTGAACTGTGTTTGAGAAGAAGCCTAAGCCCTGTTGTAGGACAGTAATAGGCTGGTATTATTATCACCAGTCATGGTGGCAAAACACCTAAATGCCCCGAAATCATGAAAAAAGAAACTTACCGCCAGCACCTCCGAATCCTGGCGCTCCATATTGCTGAGAAGGAGCAATAGCTGACGGGGCGCCATACTGCGATGACGGAGCTCCATACTGGGACGAGGGTGCTCCAAACTGGGCCGACGGTGCACCGTACTGGGATGAGGGAGCTCCATATTGCGAAGCAGGCTGGCTTCCTTGTCCAGGGGCACCGTATTGCGAAGATGGTTGACTGCCAAATCCAGGGGCACCGTATTGCGAGGAAGGCTGACTGCCTTGTCCAGGGGCACCGTATTGCGAAGAAGGTTGGCTGCCCTGTCCAGGGGCACCGTATTGGGAGGATGGGGCGTTGAACTGTCCTTGGGGAGCTCCGTATTGGGTTGAAGGACGACGGGCACCACCACGGGATGGTCCGCGGCTTCTGGAATAAAGGATTAAGTTGATAGATAGATATGGTACATACGCACAGCCACACATCCAGCTATACATTTCCAGTATAAGCTGACATCTCGTTATACGAAAAGCGTATACAATGCGAGGTCAGCTAAAACTGGAAATGTATAGCTTTACCTGTAGCCGTCTGTACATGGCAGGCTGTAAAAAGTGCCATAATGAAACTGTCATCTAGTAGGTATGGCGTGTAAGAACAAAAAAAAAGAAGTAAATTCTGGAGCATTCCTGACTTGATTTGGTATCTAAAAAATTATAATATTTTTAAGAAGGTGTTAGTAACAGTAAACCAAAATAGCAACACTCAAACCTAAACGTTCAGGCATTCAAAATAGGGTATCAAAAAAGAAAAATGACTAATAAATGTTAAAGTTCTAAAAGTAGGGGTCTAACCAGGCAATAATATTGTACAGAATTTAATAATTACCTGCAGGTCAACGATTCAGGACGATTTGAATTAGGAACCATAACAAAAAAAAAAAAACGAAAGTTTTTACTTGAAAAATATAGTACCTATAGGAAAATTAAACTGATCTTTATTGCGTCGCACAAAAGCTGTGAAAAGTGGAGTATTCCCTGCGGGGATAACGGTGTACGTAGTCTGGAGCGAGTTTAAATCCCTCACTGCACTCAGGACTTCTAGTCTTCGCTCGAAAATCATTCATCATGCGCTCGGAATTTAAGCTAGCCTCATAAAAACACTGCTTTATTTCCTTATTGAATAATCTTTTTATTAAATTACCTGAACAAAGCGTCAGTCTGTCTCTGAATGCCTGGTGCTCCGGGGGTTCCGTACAGCTGCGAGGGTGCTCCGCCTCCCGCCTGGGGAGGGAGGTACCTGTTGTCCACTGGAGGCTCTGCCAAGCATACCACTGCTAGCGCGCTGATTAAGAGGATCTGGAAATGATGATTTACTTAGTAGATTACATATTGAAGCCGTTCACACGGTAATGTCTTGTACGATATTTAACGGTAAACATTTTATCACTCGACCACATCCCACTGTTCATATCTACGGCTTAAGCGAAGTATGAAACTGCTGTGTCCTTCCATGTCATAGAAAGAGTAGAAGGGCGGAAAGTCGGAAGCGGAAGTGTCGAAGGGCGGGCGTTTTGGGGGGACTGTCTTATGTAACTTTGACGTTCAAAAAGTGCTGACTCTCAGCCTAGTTTGAATAAATGACTTTTGATTTTTAGTAACTACTACTACGCGTCTCCAAGCTATACGGTCTTTTGCAGTGTGGACGGCACGGTACAAATAAAAAAAAACGTGTGCTCGAATAGTGCAATATACTCGGAATGTCTTAGGAACTATCAGTAGTTACATAGTTTTAGGTAATGGTTACTATAAATAATCAATAATATTGTCTATAATATATAACCGAAGAGAATCAAAGGGCCGAATCCCCTGTCTGTCGTACATTAAAGATGATTAATGCCCTTCTGACTGCCAACCCTGAATGTGATGTGTTTGTCGATGAATGGAATAAAACGATGCGTATAATATGTCTGGGGTTCTGTGAGAGAAAGTATGCAAAGGAGTCCTCTGTTCCATATTAGTTTTTAATTTACGTAATTGTTTAAATTTATATTAGTGTTGTGAACCTATCATCTGTTTCTATGTTAATTAATGTAATTCGTGTTGTACCGTTTTAATTAATTCACACTATAATATTATAAATGCAAAAGTATCTCTGTTTATCTGTCTGTCTGTCTCACTTTCCTGCTAAAACTACTGAACCGATTTAAATGAAATTTGGTACACAGATAGTTTAGAGCCTGAGAAAGGACATAGGCTACTTTTTGTCTCGGTAGTACGTTCCGGCGGGATATTTTCCGACCTCCACGCGGGCGAAGCCGCTGGCAAAAGCTAGTTATAAATAAATAAACAGCTGATTGTTTGTTTGTTTGCTTGAACGCGCTAATCTTAGGAACTACTGGTTCAAATTGAAAAATTATTTTAATATTTTGTGGCGTAATTATTGAGGATCGCGATAGAACCCTTTGGAGCCAAGCAAAAAGGAGAAAAGTCACGAATACGAACACCTCGTACGCCCAGGCGATTCGATTCAACGGGGAGAGTCGGAGGACCAATAAATTTAACGCGGACGAAGATGCGGGCAGAAGCTAGTGACAATATACTTGTGGAGTAGACTACGAGTCGAGTCTCGATGGCCAGTATTGGCCTAATTTGAGGCTCCTGGCGCGAGGCGACTTTGGTGGTGCTATTTCTATGAAAATTTTGTGGAAAATTATTCTACCGAAGACGCGTCGTGCTATCGCGTAGGCCTTGCCTGCCAGTTTCAGTTATAGGTCGAGAGTTAGAACTCAGACAGGCGCTCTACTTTGTGTTAATTTTTTCATCACTACTGCTCTCAAAACGGTCCTTAAGACCTTAAGAAGATGGCTCGGACAGACTACTAGATGCGGAAGACGGAGGACAGGTTGTTGTGACGCAGCTTGGGAGAGGTGTATGTCCAGCTGTGGAGTGCGATAGGCTGAGTTGATTCATTTGTGTTTTAAAATAATAGGAACGCTTTCTTACCTTCATGGTTATGAGGTAATGCAGATTTTTCTCACACGAAATAAACCTGAAAGAAAAAAAAATACATAGCATTCCATAAAACTTCCAGTCTGTGTCATTTTCTGTATTTTCACGACTTCAGCCGTACCTACTAATAGTTACAGTAATAATTCGTTACAAAGAAGTAACTTCTGTTATATCAATGTAAATTTTCGTTCCGGAAAACTTGAATTTTATTAGTGGTACAGAGATTTTATTAGAGGTTTAGAGTAGTAGATAATTACTTAAATTTAACCGATGCCCCAGTACGTAAATGGACTCGTAAGTCGATTCGCTCAAAATGAGTGAATCGTCATTTTAAAATAAATAATTTAATGTTTTCTATAGGCGACTCGCCCGAAGTTAATTTAGTTGTGGACGAATTGACGACTCCAGAATACGTGTGCAAGTGGCAACTTTTGCATTTTTTGAAATAATAAAATTTGCGTACTTTTTCCTTAACTTTTCGTAGGTTTCTTAATGTTTTATTTATAACGCGCCAATTACCTGATACGTGTTTCTGGAATCGTCAATTCCAGAAATACGTAGAAAAATAACCTGAAATGAGTACACCTTTTCGAGTATAAATATATTGTATTTATATTTTTTGACAGGCCTGTTGGTCTAGTGGTTAGCGACCCTGACTGCTATGCCGGAGGTCGTGGGTTCGATTCCCACCCAGGACAAATGTTTGTGTGATGAGCACGATCATTTGTTCTGTGTCTGGGTGTAATTTATCTATAATATGTATGTATTTAGAAATATATAAGTATGTTTATCAGTTGTCTAGTACCCATAACACAAGCTCTGCTTAGCTTGGGACTAGATGGCGTTGTGTGATAGTTGTGGAATATTATTATTATTATTTATTATTATTATATTCTTTCACACATACAAACTTGGTTTATAGCAATATTCAACAAACTAGTTATGTATGAACATAAATGAAGCAAAAAGCGTATGAAAGGATCGTAACAGGTGGCGTTCTGAAGTTTCTGCCTACTCCTATGGGAAAAACGCGTGAGTTTATGTATGATGTGTGGTTAATTAGGTACTCAATAAAATATCAATATCGACTTGTTGAAGACAACCTTTTTGTTACGAAGCTCGGAAGGACTAACTCAGAAACTAGGCGCTCTTTAGAGTATTCTAAAGAGCACATTTTTATTCCGTTCTAAAAAAAAAACTAGTACTTTTACGGTGACTGTCAAACGAGATACTTTCAAACGTCGTGACGACACTGATAAAAAAATCATTTGAGGCAAATCACTTACTCCAATGCTTAGTAAAATCACTACAAAATTTATTAATATGTATTTGGAAATCACGACAAAAAAATCCATATTACTGTCTTGCGTCGCGGTCACAACTGCTGAATGTGGTACTGGATTCGATGCCCAGTTCAGGTTGTGTTTTTGGGTTTTTCTACCAAGAATTTCTGAGAGTCTATCAGCCCGGAGTTTAGATTCGCACCCGGTGGATGATAATAGGCTCGCCCCCTATTACTTGGGACTTGAATATAAACTGCGGAAATAAGGGGGTAGGTATCTACACCTCTGTCTATCCCTTCGGAGAATGCAGGTCTGATGTAATTCAATCCAAATAATTAGTCTATGGCCAGATAAAAAATAAAAAATCAAACCTTCACAAAACACTTCACTCAACGGTTAAATTAGATTTTCAAAAATTCAAAATTTTGGAACACTGCTCGAGGACGGCAGATGTAGCCCGAATGATGATCCGTATTGATTCCCATCCGCTTATATACTAATGCAAGTGATTACTTATTACATGTAATGTATGTACATCCTTACTTACGTACATAGATGCTGTGTCTCTGTGTGTGTAGTGATTGGCGCATCTGCTTAGTGAGATGGTTAGAATGTTGCTCTACTTCGCTGTGAGTAAGGGTCAATGTCAGGAGAGTGATTTGGCACGCCTAGCGCCTGTGGGGTCAATTTGATGTTTGTTTTCATTTGTTTTGACTTCTATGGGGTAATTGCGTATAACACTAACAATATAATACTACATACTAATATCTACATAGAGTATTTTCTGGTTATACTCCCTTTAAAAAATAAAACCTCCATTAATATTATTAATTAACTTTCTTTGTCTTTTTTGTTTTATCTAGAACGATGTCTTTGTATATATATATTTTTGGAGTGGGCGTTGATAGCTGCGCTATAGCGCGCTGCGCTGTATTTTACATTTGTGGCTATCTTAGTTTTACTTTGTAAATAATTGTAAACTTAAGTTGTTTCAAATAAACTTTATTTATTTTAACTAACAATATTAATGCCTTTTAAGACAGCTGTAAAACATTTATTGCATAAATTACGTTGTGGAGCAATAAATTCTTCTGACATGTGAAACAATGAATTAGCAAACGGATCCTTCAAAATTAGGATTGTGTTTGAAAGTGAGTTTTACGCATATCGTGTGCTGATTTATAATATCGAGTTAGAATGTGAGTAAAGGATCTATATGCCATTCTCATCTGGAAAGACAGTCATATCTTTGAACCATGAATGCTATGAGAGAGATTATACTCTTAATCGTTGGTTTTTTTTATGGACCCTTTTTGTACTACTTAGTCATTACATCAAAATTTTAGTGATATTTATTCTAGAAGTATTTATGTATGTTTGTATGTATGTATATTTTTATTTTGTATGTTTATATTTAAATTATAGTATTATTTTTCTTCTACTATTACACACGTTGTCTACATCTCTTTGTATATTCTCTCCTATTGCAGGTATGCTGGAAGAGATTTCTATAGAAATAAGCATTACCTTTGTACATATTTTTCTGTTCCTTTCTTCTTGTCTATTTATATGTGTGCATAAATGGTTAAATAAATAAATAAATAAAATACAAATAAATCGTGACAACTCTATATTCAACTATTTGCGCCCCACGGTTACGCCCACATAAGCCTGGATCCCGTAAGAATATCAGGATAAAAAGTATTTCATGTCATCCAGGCATCCAGGTTTACCTATTAACTAAATTTTATCCGAATGCGTTTAGTAGTTTTTGCGGAAAAGCGTCTTAACATAGTTGGGAAAACGCTTGGCACATTGTATTGTTTCTTTATCCCCGAATTTGAGGTTTTTTTTTTAAAATTTGTTGCTATTGTAAGATATATTTACTATTTGTTAACGTAATTCCTAACACTTTCACAAAAAATTTAATTTCCGTAAAACTGACGACAGTTTTCACCGATAACCCAAAATGGCCGCCATTGTTCAGAGGATATAAACGTAGAGCACGTTACTCGGCGTTTCAGCAACATTCGTCTAAAAGCTATAAACGAAGGTGTGCTCCACTTCAAGCCGGCCTGGAACTAAATCACTCATGTTTTACTAGCTCAGAATATTAAATATACAGTAAACAAATACTTACTAAAGTTTAAATTTAGTAAGCGATGTTCTGTGTCCCTTAGGTCTCGGTTTTTTGTTCCCTAGTTGACCCAACCAACAATTAAACAATTATAAGTGTTAAATTTTGTTCGTGTGGTCCCAGACGTAAAAAATAGCACAATTCCATTTCTTACTGTGAGTGTCGTAAAAGACCACTAAGGGACTTACTAGAGAATGGGCAGCAGCGTTCTCTATGCATTTTACCACCATACTGTGATCGCCAACCCGCCTGCCAAGCGTGGTGATTATGGAAAATCCCTTCAAATTGGAGAAGTATATGTCTGGTTGTAGACGTCTTTTGGCTGGAATGATAAAAAGCCTGTTTGGCCTCACACAGGTCTTCGTCTATTATTGTTTTCACTATTTTGTTATTTTTAATTTTAATGTTTTTCTTTATTGTTTGTATTTCCTGTGCATATCTCAAATAAAATATTTATCTTTCTTTCTTTCTATACAAATCTATCGTTGACATTGGGGGTGTTACAGGGGGTTTCAAATCTCTACAGTCTCGTGTGCTATCTAGTCGTGGTACCTACTCTTACTGCACACAGTGCTATTTTTCGTTCATTTAGTATGTTGTTCAAGTCTTTACAGATATCAAAGACGGAACCACTTTATTATAAAGCCCACGCTTACGGTCTACTTGCACCACAAATTAGCCAGAATTATTTCATCACCATTGGTCTCAAAACGGTGAAGGAAAACATCGTGAGGAATACGGCATGTCCTAAAACAAAAACTTCGAAGATATGTGACATCTACCGATCTGGACTGAGCCCGCGTGGTGGATTATGGCCTATTTCGTGACCTGTGTCCCAGCAGAAAGAGCATTAGAGGCTGATTATGGTTATGCTGCGGAGTTTTGCTAACTAATCTATAGTTTTTACACGCTTTATATTAGCTTCACTTGTATGTTTGTTTGTAACCGACTCCTTATAGCGCGATTTTGACCCACTTTAAACGACCAGATTTCATTCAAACTTTGCACACCTGTCAAGGACCGATGACAATGCAATAATTTCAATGTAAAAATTTGTGCTATTATCCTTGCCAGGGTTACCAGGACAGCAAAAAAACTGTCTTCGAAAACTACGCTGACATACGTCACAAACTACGCTGACATACGACACAAACTACACTGACATACGTCACAAAATACGCTGAAATACGTCACAAACTACGCTGACATACGTCTCAAAATTCGAAACGCCCTAAAAAAATAGAAAATAAATAATAGTTTAAAAAAACTAAAATACACGCTTCCATTGAAAACCAAACTAAAAAGTAGAAAATAATGGAAAAAAATCGTGGGGTGCATGATATCAATAAAAAAATACCTTAAAAAGCACCCCACGCTATTTTCCATTATTTTGTACTTTTTAGTTTGGTTTTCAATGGAAGCGTGTTTTTTTAATATTATACTCATAAATGCGAACGTAACTTTGTCTGTCTGTTACGCTCTCACGACTAAACGACTGAACCGATTTTGATGAAATTTAGTGCGGGGTAAGTTTAAACCCTAAGAAAGGACATAGGCTACTTTTCATTCCGTGACATCGTCCGAGTTTACGCGGGCGAAGTCGCGGGAAAAAGCTAGTTGTATTATACTGATCTACTGACTGAAACTGAAGTAAGTACTAATCTAGGAATTAATGAATCAATTCACAATATCACTACCTGCACCCTAATTGCGAAACGCACAATTTATCAGAATCTGAATGGGATTGAAGATTATTTCTAAACCATTGCGTCATTTGTTCGAATAAATTGTGGCTCAGCAACGTAAATAACGCAATGAATGTTGTTTAACAATGAACATTAAACCAATTCCTACCGATAAAAAGTTCCGCAATTACCCCTCTGGTCTACTAAAAGGCATAGATCACAGCTCATTCAGAGGTTAAATAAACTAGCATTGATAACAGATTACTTATACCGATAGTATATTTAAGTATATATAATAGGTACCTACTATTTCTATCTTCCCTGTTGAAGAGTTTGTTGCGCCACTTCTTCCAGGCTAAAGCACTAGGAAGTGGTAAAAGGTGGGCGTTTTGGTGGACTGTCTAACGAGACAGTAACACGATACCACTTGGTAAGACTGGTTGTCAGACTATCGGGGTTGTGACGACCCGTAACGACTGATGTAAAGTAAAGTAAAGTAAAACTAAAAATTCATTTATTTTCCACACTAATCTAAACACAGTATAGGTACATAAAATAAATGGAGTGGACTGGAGCCTAAACTAGGGCAGCCCTGTATTTCAGGACTTCAGGTGAGTTGGTACGAATTACAAATTACAACTACAGGTGTAGTTAATAAATAAATATATTGTTTGTGTTTGGGTGAGTGAGCGTGTGTGTTGTGAGTGTGTTCGTGCGTGTGTGTGTTGTGTGTGTTGTGTGTGTGATGAGTGATGAGTGAGAGTAGTACGGTTGCGCGCAACTGTGTTTGTGGGAGTATGTATATAAATGTATGCGTGGTTATGAATAAGTGAGTTATGATTGCTCTTGCTTGATTAACTGCAGACAGAACAGAGATGTTATTTAGTCATTATAAGTAAGGATTCCGTATCATTGTCTTATCACACTGTGATGTTCAACAAGTGCTGACTCTCCGCCTAGTTTGAATCAATGACTTTTGATTATGATCCAGCTTCTCCAGCAAAAATTCATATATTCGTACTTTTTTTTTTGTAATTTTCAGGTCTGTGACAAGTTGTCTGTCGATTGAAAAATGGGTCGCGATCGTAACACATGTTTGTACAAAATGTCGTCAGGAAAGTTTTGTGTATGAAGGTGAATATTTATACAGATTGTTTGGGGTATGAACAGACAAATTTTTGTGAGGGATTGGGTGGGTCATGTGCTATCTTTCACCCATAGACCCCATGTTCTAAGTGTCACCCATAGATTAGACGCCTATTTGTCGCTGTTTTCATAGATTAATTCATTTTTAACAGTTTGTGAGTTCCACAAGTATTTTTTGTTATTGCTAAGAATTTATGTTTTATTTAGAATAATCATACATTGTAGAATGGGATGAAAGGTTATTTGGTGCAAATACAACAACAAACTTAAAAAATATGTCATTTTAAATAAGATGATTCAGGTAATTAAAAAAAAAAAAACTCGATTACAGGGACTCTTAGGACATGGGTGGGTGGGTCTATCTTTGAAGGTTGCACATGACCCACCCAATCCCCTAAAAAATGTTCCCGGTCCATGCGGCAAGCATCCTGTATGAGTAAGTATGGGGAAGACCAAATGAATAATGGATGGACTGTATAAAAAATAATATGGCTAGAAAGATAGAGGACTACTGAGATGACGACTAATAGAGAAGTCATCATTTTCTGCCTAGCCTTTTCCCAACATGATGAGGTCAGCTTCCAGTCTAACCGGATGCAGCTGAATACCAGTATTTAACATGGAGCAACTGCCTATCTGACTTCCACAACCCACTTACTGGGTAATACGATACCCCTTGGTAAGACTGGTTGTCAGACTTTCGGGCTTTTGACGACCCGTAACGACTGTCTAAGATCTACGAAAAGACAGCCAGAACCAACGGCTTAACGTGCTTTCCAAGGCACGGAAGGGTCTTGATATGTAAAGATGGTCACCCATCCATGGACCAACCGCGGCAAGCGTAGCTTAACCTGAACGATCAACCCGTGCGGTTGTTATTACTTAGCCATAAGCTCTTCGCTTAGCTACAAGCCCTAGAATAATAGAGAAGTATGGAAGAAAAAGACTTGTTGCGCCGACCGCGCGACCCTGACAAAATTGACATACCTACTTAAAGGCAGAAGAAATATGATGAAAGACAAAGCATCGTAAATGACAAATGCTAGTGAAAATATATAACACTTTGTTATTCGAATATCTTGATAAATAATTTTATGTGTTCAATGGTACGACATCGTGAGGAGATTTTAATGGGAATAAAACGATACGTTTGTCTGTTTGTATGCCTTTTTTGTGGGTGGGAAATCATCAAATGACGTCTCCCGCTCTGGGTGGAGCGGAACGGCGTGTCAGAATTTACTGACTAAAACCTACCCGTGTTCCTTCAGTTGTCTATATAAAATAAATATCTTAGGACAACCCACACACCGTTATCTGATCCCAAACTAGGCGGAGCCTGTACTAACTATGTTAACCAGACAACTGATAAATATACTTATATATTTCTAAATACATACATATTATAGATAAATTACACCCAGACACAGAACAAATAATAGTGCTCATCATACAAAGATTTATTCTGGGTGGGAATCGAACCCACGACCTCAGTCTTAGCAGTCAGGGTCACTAACCACTAGATTAACAGGCCAGTCCACGCCACTGAGTCATGGTCTCTCTTTCGAACAAATATCGCGACCCTGGCAGAGTACATATATGCCTGTCCTGGGTAATATTTTTGAGGCATTAAGCAGTTCGGTAAGTATGTTGTTAAAATGCTAAAGACTTTTAATGAGGAGGTTTGAAATCTAGCCTGGATTGATTGGATTTTCTTTCATTAAGTTCAACTGGTAGTGGTTTAATTTCGGTAATTAGCAAAACGACTAATTATTTGATTCTTTGAAATGTACTTCTAATTAATCTTAAAATTATCTCAAAATTCTCACTGACTGCGTTGGTCTAGTGGTCACGAACTCTACTGCTGCATATGATGTCCCGGATTCGATTCTCGGGTCAGGAAACGTGTTATTGATTTTTCCATCTAGAATTAACAAAGTCTAGATTTGTGCCAGCTTAATAATAATAGACTCACCCCGTATTATATGGGACTTAAATTTAACATCCCATTTCTTCCCGTGGGTGTCGTAAGAGGGAATTAAGGGACTTACTAGAGAATGGGCAGCAGCGTTCTCTATGTATTTTACCACAAATCCCCCCAAATTGGGGGAGGCCTCCCAAGTAGCACAAAAGTGCTGTATACTAGCATTTTTACAGTGCACAGTGAATGCATTAGTTGCTGAATAATAGCGTAGACAGCGCATCCTCAGATGATATAACTCTAATTTGGGCACAAATTATTCAGCACATAGCTGAGTAAGAGTTTCAATTGATAAATAATTGAATTATAACAACATTATAGTAGCATTTATGTGTGTAACAGTCACCTCAAGAGCTGAATATTGCCTGATTAACAAGCCACGTGTTACTTATTATACAGCAAGGAAGACGAATGTGTACATTGTGTGTACTCTTAAACAGTTGAATTGACACACTGAGCGAAATTGTGGACTGCAATAACTTAATATTATTTATTTTTCTTTAATATGAACTGTCAAATTGTAAAACATGAAGTGTATCGTTGTTTGCAAGATCTCAGGAGCCATTGTGAGAATATACATAAAATTTAAGGTAAGTAAAACTTCGATTTCTTGCTATTATATTGGAAATCTTATTGGGAACGTAACTTTACTGTCAAATACCATACATATTTAGTTCAAAATTTTTACGCGCCCTCGGAATACCACTAAAAACTAAAAGAAAAGTTACAAAATTAGAATGTAAATAAAATAAATATGTTTGTTTTAGTACAAAGAAAATAAATAGTTGGCTACGTTTTTTTCTAAACAGCTGTTACACCCCGGGTGAATACTAATAACTCTATGTAAATGCTCAGAGTACCGCTGTGGGCCTTATGTGACAATTTATAATGCAGTTCTGTGCTACTTGGGCTATGTCCAGCAGTGGACGTCTTTTGGCTAACATGTTGAATGATGAAACATAACTGGCAAAATGTGAGGGTACACCTTTGCTTAATCCCTTCGGGGAACTGATGTTTTGTTTTTAACTCATAGTTTAGGCAAGTAAAGTCCCAGTAAATAGCTTGTATGTTATGAATTTAGAATTTGTGGAGACAGGTGGCATTTGTCACGACAGTCATGGAAAATGCAGCATCTACTAAACCCAAATAGAAACATACAAATGTCAACTTTACTGCCATCTAAATTAAGTTGAGTTCAGAATGACACAGTCTATTCAATGGAACGTAAACGATTTTTAAGGTAATAGAAAATATACCCTATTACTAAGGCAGTAAGTTTCAGAATTGCTTGTCTAATGCTAATTTAAAGTGACTGATGTCTGCGTAGGATTGTATTGATTCATGGTGCGAAGTTCTGAACAATTAATTTCAAAATATTTGAAAGTAGTTCAGTGCTTGAAAGCTCTATAGCTTGATTTTCAATTGAAATACTCTAAAACATACCTATTTCATCATTATACTTTCGGAATAGTCCCATTGCGTACTAAAAGGCGCATCGTGGGTAGGACCCACAGAGCGTATAAAGGTTACCGCAGAACTGGCACGCCACGACAGCGCGACGCTATTGTACAACATCAATTTTTCAAGAAGTTTGCATAGAAATTATTCTCGCACCTGTCTGCTGGAGTCTTAAGGTGCATTCACGACAAAATTCACTTTTAGTAGAGCAACATTTTTTAACTTAAGGATAACTTTAAGTTATATTTACGGGTTTTGAAATAAAAAAAGAAAATAAGTTTATTTGCGGCAAACATGACGCACAGAAAGACCAGAAACATACAAAAATAAAAAAATAAGGTGTGGGGAAACATACGTCACATTCACGCAAAACGGCCATCACTCACTCACTCACTCACCCTTTGCTATAACTTTTTGTCACCCGAAATTGCATACCAATATTTGCAAACGTTGCCCCACAAAAATTCACTGCACGCGTAGCATGACCACCATAGAAAGAACTTTGTCTATTCTTGGTAGAATAGAGATAGAATTGTCATGCTACGCTAGCATAAAACGGTACAAATCTTTCTACAATCTTTAATTCTGTCTTTAATCTTTCTACAATCTGTAATTTTGTCTATTCTTCCGTCGACAAAATCCCTTTCTACGGTGGTCATGCTACACATGCTGGTGTGGATGCAGCTTTAAATATCAGACCTCATGCCCTTCTTCACTAACTCTAGGTGACACCCAAATGAATGACTCATCATTTGTATAGCCTTTTCTCACCTTACGGTGGGGTCGGCTGCCGTCTAAGCAGTTTCTGCTAACTACCAGTTTTTTTTTTGTCTGAGTGGTGCCTTAAAGAGTAGCATCCCGTTTCTTCCCGTTGGTTTCGTAAAAGATGACTAAGGGACTTGTAAGAGAATGGTCAGCAGCGTTCTCTATGCATTTTGCCACCATACTGCGATCGCCAACCCGCCTGCCAAGCGTGGCGATGATGGCAAGGAGAAACGGCCTCTAGTACCTGGCGGCCTGCCTACGCTTAGCTACGGTACCGGTCAAGGCTTACGGTGAGGTAAGGGTGCTAAGAATCCCCGGAAGACATCTGTCTACCACAAACATCAACGTAGCATTGGAGGGCCTGGAACAAGGTGGACTGATGACCTTGCGAAGGCCGCAGAAACCCGCTGGATGCGAGAAGCAGAGAACCGGTCGAAGTGGCGGTGCTTGAGCGAGGCCTATGTTCAGCAGTAGACGTATTACAGCTGAAATGATGACCAGTATTAGTAGAATTGCCAAACTTAAGTGGCAGTGGGCAGGGCACATTGCTCGCAGAACGGATGGCCGATGGGGTCGGAAGGTTCTGGAGTGGCGACCGCGTACTGGAAGACGGTGCGTTGGAAGACTCCCACAAGATGGACCGATGACCTGGTGAAGGCCGCAGGAATACGTTGGATGCGAGAAGCACAGAATAGGTCGAAGTGGCGGTGCTTGGGGGAGGCCAATGTCCAGCAGTGGACGTCTTTCGGCTGAAATGATGATGATGATGATGATGACCAGTATTGGTTATGGGGCGATTACCTATAATCTGGCCTTCACAATCCAGTAACTGGGTAACTGGGTAACAGAGTTTCGGGCTTCTGACGACCCGTAACGACTGTCAAAGAGTCACGAATGATAGCCGAGACCAACGGCTTTACGTGCTTTCAGAGGCACGGAGGAGTCTTGGTATGATAAATGCCTAATTAAGTAAAAGTGCGCTGTTGGATTTTCCACCCTCGGCTCAGCTCCTAAAGTTGAAAATCGAATGTTAGAAAAAACATGTGTTCTTAAAAATTATGAAACTAAGGGCCATCTGCCAGGGTCGCGAGATTGTTCGAAAGAGTTACCGTGGCCCTGGCATATTGGTAACTGAAAGAGCACGGGTGGGTTTTAGTCAGTAAAAGGCTGACACGCCGTTCCGCTCCGCCCAGAGCGGGAGAGTCATTTGATGATATCCCATCCAAAAAAAAGGGCCATTTACGAGTTTCCAACGATAAACACTAAAGAGAAAATGGGGCTGTCTAAAATACTTCTTACTAACTACTTATAAATGTGAAAGTTTGCGAGGATGTATGAATGGCAATTAAGGTGCAGGGTTGCGAAAATATAAGCCTACATACAATTCCGTACAATTACTCAAAATCAGAGGTCATTTAATCAAATTACGCTGAGGAACAGTACTTTTCGAACGTTAAAATTACATAAGACAGCCCCCAAAACGCCCACCCTTCACCATTTCCTAGTGCTTTAGCTGGGAAGAAGAAGTGGCCAACAAACTTTTAAAAGGCTATTAAGCCACCATCTGAAAAATGCATAAATTGTAAGTTTTTACCGTTTATATAATTATCTTAATTTTAGTTTATTACCAAGCGAAAGCGTCGTTTGTCTTATATATTAATTATCATGTTTTCCTCATAGAAGTGAATAATTGTATTCTTTTTGAGCGAAATAAATTTCTCAAACCGTAAACTCCCCAGCAGCACAGCTGTCTGTCCAGTAAGAAGAAGTAAGTAAGTAAGTAAATTTTATTTGTTTAAACATGGTGTACATACATTGCATGCAAGATCATAAGGAGATACAGAAAAGATCAGACATGTTCAGCTGCATACCGTGGCGTACAAATTGGTAGGAAGAGATGGTGCATGAACCGTTATAATATTCATCAAAATTACATTTCATCATTATTCATTAAAGATTAGGTATTTTTATTACAATTCAATGTCAAAGTAGTGATTAAATTAGTTGGTCAATAAAAATAAGAAATAAAATAAAATGTCACTAAAATTACAATTATTCCATAAAATACAATGGTTAACAAAAATAAAGTACAAAATACAACATTGTCATCTCAAAAACGGAGAAAATTGTCCTCTTTCATAAATTCCGATATACTATAATACCTACGCTCATTCAGTTAGTATTTTCTTCAGTTTACTTTTTAGAGCAGAAATATTTAATGAATTCCACGATTTGGGCATTTTATTAAAAATGTTCGGAGCCATAGAAAAGATACTCTTATGCATAAGAGTTGTTTTATCGCCGTGAACACTGAGTTTGAAATTATCACGTCTATTCCTAGGGAAAACATCAGACAAACGCTGGAATAAATGAGGATTGGATTTTATAAACATTATTGTTTCCAGGATATATAATGAGGGTAATGTCAATATCTTACGCTCTATAAAATAAGACTTATAGCTGTCCGTTGTTTGCAGTCTAAACATCGATCTAATGCATCTTTTCTGATGCAGAACTTGATGCAGTCTTCTATACTAGTAAGTAGTAAATGTTAAGAGACACAAAACATTAAATTAAATAATACTAACACTTGCCAACCCAATACACCAAAAATAAAATGAAAACTATACTCAAATAAGAGCAAAATATACATCTTTATATATACAATTCTGCCTATTGCTCGCAGGGCACATTGCTCGCAGAACGGATGGCCGATGGGGTCGGAAGGTTCTGGAGTGGCGACCGCGTACTGGAAGACGGAGCGTTGGAAGGCCTCCCACAAGATGGACCGATGACCTGGTGAAGGCCGCAGGAATACGTTGGATGCGAGAAGCACAGAATAGGTCGAAGTGGCGGTGCTTGGGGGAGGCCTATGTCCAGCAGTGGATGTCTTTCGGCTGAAATGATGACCAGTATTGGTAACTGGTTTGTGAAGGTCAGATACCTCCACAACCCGGCTGAAATGATGATGATGATATAATTCTACTGTATGTGTGTATGTCACTGGACTCCTCCTAAACGGCTGGACCGATTTGAAAGATTTTTTTTGTATGCGTTTGGGTGGCACCCTGAATGGTTTAGATTCACTATTGGACCCGGTAGGTGGCGCTGCTATCGAGTTCTAGGAAACAGGACAACGTCTGTACAGTCAGCTAGTATATATAATAACTAGCTTTTGCCCGCGGCTTCGCTCGCGTGGATATCGCAAATTAACGCAGGAGGACGTACTACCGCGGTAAGATGTGTTAATTCAGGTTATATTATAGGTAATAGATGTTACCCGCGACTTCGTCCGCGTGGTATTTAACAAAAAGTTTTTCATAAAAACTGTCTTTGAAAACTACGCTGACATACGTCTCAAAATTCAGCGTGTTTTTAGTTTTTTTAAACTATTATTTATTTTTTCTAAAATAAAAGTAGCCTAAGTTACTCCTTGTTACATCAGCTATCTGCCAGTGAAAGTTCCGTCAATATCGGTCCAGCCATTTCAGAGATTACCCGGAACAAACAGACAGACAGACAGACAGACAGACAGACAGACAAAAATTGTAAAAAATGTTGTTTTGGTATATGTATCGTGTATATATCCATATACACTTAGTAAAAAGTGGTTATTTTAATATTAAAAACAGACACTCCAATTTTATTTATTTGTATAGATGTATAGATAACGAAAACAAAGTACCAAAATAAAAACCTGGCATAAAAGGCGGCACAGACGCGGAGTACAGACGCGGGAAGAGACTTGTTTTATGTTACGTAAAGAAGATAAAGATTACTAGGAAGTAGGATTTAAATATTATATTTAGTTTAAAGTTGTTGAGATACCTCTGTCTCACTATTTCATACCAGTTTTTTTGCTAATCACACGAGCTACGACTGGCTATCGCAACACAACCTTACACTAGGTCAACTAGTATTAATAAAACAAGTAAAAAATTCAATTAAACCTCCATAGATCGCGGTAGCAGTCACGATTTAGATCAGCACGATCCGTTGCGTACGCGCAACTTGTCGATAAATTATATGATGCGAAGATGTCAGTTGAGCAATAGAGGCCGAGTATTGGAGAGGTCCTATCTCTCCTGAGTTTAGGCACTAAGATTCAATATTTTGACATATCTATACAAATAAATAAAATTGGAGTGTCTGTTTTTAATATTAAAATAACCACTTTTTACTAAGTGTATATGGATGTATACACGGTACATATACCAAAATAACATTTTTTACAATTTCTGTCTGTCTGTCTGTCTGTTTGTTCCGGCTAATCTTTGAAATGGCTGGACCGATTTTGACGGAACTTTCACTGGCAGATAGCTGATGTAACAAGGAGTAACTTAGGCTACTTTTATTTTTGAAAAAATAAATAATATTAAAAAAAAACTAAAAACACGCTGAATTTTGAGACGTATGTCAGCGTAGTTTGTGACATATGTCAGCGTAGTTTTCAAAGACAGTTTTTAAGAAAAACTTTTTGTTAAATACCACGTGGACGAAGTCGCGGTTACCAGTTATTACCTATAATATAACCTGAATTAACACATCGTACCGCGGTAGTACGTCCTCCTGCGTTAATTTCCGACATCCACGCGGGCGAAGCCGCGGGCAAAAGCTAGTCCTAAATAAGAAACGAAATCAACGCATAATTTGTAGTTTAATTCAGAAGACTAGGCAGTGATTTTCTTTTCTATTTTCACAGTTAGTAGTAGTGTATAGTGTAACCACCACTATAAAACAAATTAATTTACACACAAAGTATGCACCTATAATTGGACTATAATTAAAGGTGCATAGTTGTGTAAATAGAGTATAAGGTACGATGGAGTTGAATACGCGTATATATTTTTTCTTCCGTAGACATGCACACCATATACACGTAGCGTAGAGTGTACTCGTGGGGAGGTTCCATAAGCACACTCTACACTTACATCCCACAGACACGCACTACACTCACATACAATACACCCACATGCACAACATTAAGCACTTACCTATTTTAACTGATTTTTATATTTTTTAACTTTTAATTTTCCACTTTTTAATCTGTAAATATTTGTAATAGCTCTTTTTAAACTTACTGTTTTTTTGTTTTTTTTTTTTGTATCTGGAACGCTATCGTCTCCCTTTTGGAGGTGGGCGTTAATAGCTGCGACACAGTTTTATAACTAATGTAGCTATTTACGTACGCAATCAATTTGTAAAATCTGTTTTGTTCCAATAAAGATTATTATTATTATTATTTTTCATTGACATTTCTCAGTACCCGAGGGTTCTGGACCTTTGGAAGGCGTACGAGGGGCCGAAGCCAACTCGCAGAGGCCCCTTAGACAATTTTAAATGATGAGGGGGCACCATCCGACGATTATCCCTGTATGCACTATGCAATTGCACCCAAGGACAATCCCCGGTTGGAGCAGAACTGTCACAGAATATGGAAACAAAGCAAATTAGGCTATGGGTTTAGATGGCTATAGTGGATTGGTAACCGCAACTATGGAAGGACTATGGCCCCTGCCTGATCAATGTTTTGTATACACGGATAAAATGGCAGGGGGTGACTTGCACACTCAATAATGGGAAACGTCGCTAGCAGATAGTGACGTAGCGACAAGGGGGCAACACTTCCTTAGGTGCTTGAGAAGTGGAGAGGTATTCCACGGCTTTCAGAACAATCCCAGAGGCCGGAAGATGCTCAAGATCCCTATGAGCACTTACTGGAATACTTCCTTTCCCCGAGCACGATTGCTCTTGCGAATCTCCACTCAAGCCAGCCAATAAAGGCAAGAATGAGGTGGGAGCTCTGAACCTCGTCAGTATTCACTCCAGCCAGCCAATAAAGGCAAGCCAGAGATGAGGAACAAGAATTCTCCCGGGAGATAGGGTCCGTGGGGTCGCTACTGCCCAACAGCACGCCACTTGCTGTCCTGCGGGTTTATTATTATTATTATTGATAAAAACCCCTTTATTAAAAAAGAATGAAAAAATATAAACTTTAGCTTTATAGACTTAAGGTGTAGTTCCGTGGTACAAGGCTACCAGGTAAATGAGACGAACCTAAACTGTTGAAACAATTTAATTTAATACATAAAATAGGAAATAAACGGTTCTGAAGTAATTTTAAGGGCGGTTGTCCACTGCCGCTTTTTGTAGCGATTCTGTAACACGTTTCGTTCACGAACGTCTGTAGCGCTACTTAGGATTACCTAATAGTGAAATTCGCACGAATTTACTCGCCCTAATCATACGAATACCGGTCGAAGTGGCGGAGCTTGTGGGAGGCATATGTCCAGCAGTGGACGTCTTTAGGCTGAAATGATGATGATGATGAATCATACGAATCGTCACTTTTAAATAATTATTTTCTAAAGATGACTTGCATGAAGTTATTTGTGGGCGAATCAACAATTCCAGAAATACGTTTTAGGCAAGTAGCACGTTATATCTATAAATGTAAATGTCATCTTTTTGCAACTGTAGCATCCACAAGCAATCACTAATAAATAGTTATTACAGGATTGATTTTATCGATACTGCATCGCGTCTGCATGAATTCAGCTTCGCCACTGTATCGTCACTGTATTGCTGAATCGCGGCTGTATGGCGATATGGTAGCAATGTAAATCGTGGTAACGTGGGCGAAGGTATACGTCCAGCGATAGCATCGCGACTATATCGTAGTCTTTTGGCGATGGTATCGTAACTGAATCGCTGCAGTCACTTGCAGTGGGTGACCGCCTTAAAACTAACCATAACTAGCTTCTTGTCAGTTAGATCACGAACGAGAACGAATATACGACAGCCAAAATCGCATTTCAGTAAAGTCTGTATTATATTTCACAATAACAACGTGACAGAGTCGTACCTAGCTTTAAATGAATTATTATGTACTAATTAAGTAATGAACCGAGAAGTTCTTCTTAAAAGAAAATATGCGTCAGCCTGAGAACCTTATCCTTGAATTTCGTTGGTTAATTAAACAAGAACATCAAAAATAGGCTGAGGATCAGCACTTTTCGAACTTCAAAATCATATAAGACACTCCCCCAAAACGCCCGCCCTTTACCACTTCCTAGTGGTTCAGCTGGGAAGAAGTAGCGCCACAAACTCCCCAGCAGCACAGCTGTCTGTTAAGTTAGATAAACTTGATTCTATACAATAGTGTGGACAAAGTAATAAGCATTAAGAGACACAGAACATTAAATTAAATCATTTGTCATATGTCAGCTAACATGGTCTTTGACAATTTAGCAGAGGTCCACGCTCGAGGTTTTCCAGAGAGCTATGGAACGGAGTATTCTGGGTATTAAACTTGTGGACCGGGTTAAGATTACAACAATCCGTTCCATTACTAAAATAACTGATGTCACTCGGAAAGCTGCCACGATTGAATGGAATTGGGCTGAACACATTTGCCACATGTCAGACGATCTGTGGGCCAAACTTACGACCCAATAGGTCCCGCTTAATGGCAAGAGATATCCCGGCAGGCCCAGACAGAGATGGCGGGATGAGCTGGACTCTTTTAATAAAGATTGGTCCTTGGCAGCTCTGGACAGAGAGACGTGAAAAGAGAGTAGGGACGCCCTCGCCCAGCAGTGGGACAGAAAAGGCTAACAAAAAAAAAAAAAATCAGCTCGCCATGCCAAATACGAACAAATAAAATGAAAACAAATCTCAATTCAAAACAAAAAATGTAGGTATTACATTTAGATATCATAGTACCAAAATACAAGCCTCCTGGCATAAAGGGCGTGACAGCTTACATATGCAATGTGTGCATGTTCACATAGCTGTTACGACCCGAGTTACAATTTGACGCCACAAGAAATATTTTAGATGTGAAAAAAGTGCCTGTCAAAATGCTTTGAGTTTGTGTTTGATGATCCAGTGAACTTCGTGACGTAAGATCGATACAAAATTTCGATTTTTGGCTGTTCCTTCGGGTTTTTCCTATTTTTTTTTTTATGAAGCCACCCCAGTAATAGCGCTAACAAAACAAAATAAAAATATCCTAATCGGTCGACCCATTTCAAATTATTTGCGACACCAACGTAAGGCAATTAATATTTATACGGGGCCAAATTCAATTAGCTAGAAAATTAATAAAACAAAAACAAAACTACATGCGATGGGCGCAGGGGATTGGCCGTAATTTTGCCGCCATGTTTTTATAATGTTTCATGGAACTTACTTATTTTTATGGATTTCCAAAAACAATAACATAACAGTAAGTCGCTTAGTCGCCTCATACGCCACCCACGGCAAAAAATGTGATCCTGTTTTTAGCTGTATTATTTTTAAAGTTCTGACCAAAACGAAAGAAGACAACTTGTCACATAAAATTACGAATGAATAGTCTAAACCACACTTTACAACTCCAATTAAAACCACTCCAGAATTTCGAAATAACGAATTAATAAAATCGTTCCAAATTAAACATTAATTCGTATAAGAGTAATGAATCGGTAAAACGCATAGCGATTGCGATTCGATTGCGATAATCGAATAATTTCGCATAATGTAGGAGATGCGCCAGCGCATCGTGATGTCCATTAAATCGTTGCATATTAGCACGCTTAAGCTATTACGGGATAGACAGAGTGATCGGTGGTACGATGTGTAACTGTATCAAGCACGGTTTTCGATATAATGTAATTTTACTCAAGGATTTTGACTATCACCCTAGAGCCAGGAGCCAGGAGGCAGCCGCTACTAGAAGCGGCATTGTCAATACTTTGTATCAAAATCAAGCATGTCACTGTTTACTCGAACTTTGTTATTTATGACATGTAGAAATTGATGGTTTTGATTGGCGGATCATAACAGATGTCAACCTACTTTCAGCGCCACGAATAATAATAATATCTCAGGACAACCAACACAACGTTATCTGATCCCAAACTAGGCAGAGCCTGTTCTATGGTAACCAGACAACTGATAAACATACTTATATATTTCTAAATACATACATAGTATAGATAAATTACACCCAAACACAGAAAAATGATTGTGCTCATCACACAAAGATTTGTTCTGGGTGGGAATCGAACCCACGACCTCAGTCTTAGCAGTCAGGGTCACTAACCACTAGACTAACAGGCCAGTCAACCAGGAAGGCAATTGTCAAAATGGCGCTGTCGTCGCTAGTTCCCAACACAATGCGTGGCGTAGTTTAATTTTATTTAGAGCAGGCGTCGTCCTGTGGCATCAGCCCCGACTTACAGATGGTGGTTCATGGGTTCGAACCCAAGCAGGCGCTTTAGTTTGTGTAAATAATTTTATCACTACTGCTCTCAAAACGGTGAAAGAAACCATCATGAGGAAACCAGTTGGTCCTAGAATAAAAAATTTGAAGATATGTGACATCCAACTGGGCTGGCGAGGTAGATAACGGGCCACACCTTCTCACCGGGAGGAGGCCTGTGTTCCAGCCATGGAAAAATATAGGCTGATTATGGTGAGCGAGCGGGGGGATTGATCAGGTAAAGCTACGCTTGCCGAGGTTGGTTCTTGGATTGGTGAACATCTTGGCATACCGAGACTCTTCCGTGCCTCGGAAATCACGTTATGCCTTTGGTACCGGCGTTCATTCGTAGATCTTTGACAGGCGCTACGGGTTGTCAGAAACCCGACATTCTGCTAACCACTCTTACCAAGAGGTATCGTATTACCCAGTAACTGGGTTGTGGAGGTCAGATAGGCAGTTGCTCCATGTAAAATACTTGTATTCAGCTGCATCCGGTTAGACTGGAAGCCGATCCCAACAGAGTTGTGAAGAGGATAGGCTGATGGTGTTGATATGGTGAACAAGCAAGGTAATCAATGTTCGTACCTTCTATATGTGAAGAGACCTTTGCCCCTTTTTTTGTGGGTTGGGAAATCATCAATTTACATCTCTCGCTCTGGGTAGAGCAGAAAAAACTTTGACTAAAATCCACCCGTGTTCCTTCAGTTGCCTATATGCCATGGCCACGAAAACTCTTTCGAACAAATCTCGCGACCCTGGCAGAAGACCTTTCCTCTGCAATAGGAAAAAATGGCTGAAATTATTTCACAGCTCACCAAGGCGCGCCCTTTAATGTAATACGGGTTTAAACGGTAATGGAAAACGTTTCGACCGTCGCATCTATTCTCAGTGCTTTACGAGGAAAATCTAAAATTCTTATTGAAGCAATTTTCGCAATTGAATTAAAAGTCCAATTAAGTAGTTAGAAACTTTATTTGCCCTTCAAGAAATTACTTAATTTATCTTTATTCTGCGGATAAAACGGAGAAGGAAACATCGTGAGGAACCCGGCATGTCCTAGAACTAAAAAACTTTTTTACAAAAAAAAAAAAAAACAACCGACTTCCTTAAAAACACTACAAAGTGATAAATAACTTTAATTTTGGAAGTCGGTGGCAAAAAAACCATAAATGCAGATCCTAAGACACCGAAGTCAGTTGTTTTTTTTTGTAAAAAAGTTTTTATTTTAAAATTTTTAGTTGTGGTATCCACCCCGCACTAATTCCAAACAAACAATGCATATTTATGCGATACCAGAAATCGCGGTTGATTTGCTGTCATTTTTTAAAGAGTTCCGGTGTCTGTCTTCTGAACTCATCATCAAATCTATATGAAATATCGGAAATATGGGACCATTTCGGAATAAACCCCTTTCGAACAAAAAAGAATTTTGCAAATCCGTCTATATATGACGGAGTTATGGCCGAACATACATAAAAAAATATATAAACATCCGAATTGAGAACCTCCTCCTTTTTGAAGTCGGTTAAAAAAAGCGAATACTTGTAACCTACCAACACTTAGGTACTTGGCCCACGTGGTTTATAACAACTCACTTCTTTCTCGAAGAGAGGACGCCTGATTCCCAGCAGTGGGAAGGCTGATTATGCGTTATTGTATAGAATTAAAAGACTAACCATGGAGTTTCTTGCCGGCTCTTCTCCATAGGAACCAACAAAATGGAACCGTGCACATACCTTCTGACGTTTCATAAGTGCCCATGTAGGTTTATGTGAAATAAAATTAAATCAAAAACAGAATTAAATCGTAAAATTAATGTAATTCGCGTTTAAATATTTAAAAACGAGTTTAATTTCGTTAGATATAGTGATAAATAATAAGGATTAATGTTTGTGAGTTATTTCGTTGTAAAATCAATGAAATATCAATAAATCAGAACCAGCTGTCATCCAATGGACGGATTTGAAATCACCACATATCCTGGGGAGTATTTCTTCTAATTTAAGCTTATAATAACCAAAATCTGATTAATTCGGATCTGATAGACATTGCACTTTTTCCCCCTTTAACGTTCATACTACTTGTACCAGTTAACAATATCGTAAACAACCTGTGTTTGAAATTATGTTCATTAGGTTAAAATCACATAAACTACGCTAGAGACCCCACAGAAATCACTGTTCGATATTACATGACATATTTCTGTTGTGAACAATTGCTGAAATAGAATCACTCTTTGAAATTAATATTAGAAACTGGATTTAACTGAACAATAGTAGAACCTACCCCCCAACCAGTTTATAAATTTTTGCTTAACATTATTTTTTTTAGTTTCTTTCCCTTTTTACTGTTGAAAATTAATATTTAACTTTCATCCATAATTGAGATTTCACCCTTTTATTGCTATAATTCTTTTGCTCTCTTTACTATAAATTTGAACTTCCTATAGGCCCTTCATTTACTATCCACATCTCATCCCTCTTTTTTATTCCATTCTCACACTTAGCTTTCTCTTCTCTCATTCCAGGGTGCCTCTAGGGTTGGACTGTCAATATGTTGACCCGTAGAGCTGCATCCTTAGACGAAAAACTGAGGGCTACGTTAAAGGAATTGGATTCTAGTAAAAAGCAGTGCAATCAGCTGATACAGGAAAGGGAAGATAGCGAGGTCGAAATAGAGTTGATTAATAAAAAGAACACTGAGCTTAAGAATCAGTTGGCTGAACTACATGTACAGCATATGGACATACTTGACCAGCATCAACACCTTCGTCAACTAGTGTCAAATTACCAGCATTGTAGTGACACCTATGAACTGGCTTTGAGACGGATATCTGAACTGGAACTGGAATTAAGCAGGGCCCACAACACAATAACCCATTTGAGAACTCTCAAAGTCAGTGAAGAGTCTGCGATCACCTGCAGTCTCTATGATGAGTTGGTTGGTAGCAGATCCAAACCTACATGTGTTGAGCCAATTGTAACAATAGATTTAACTGATGATACCTTTTCTAAGAACAAATTGTTTACTAGCCACAATAAGTTAAAAAAATATATTAAAATTAATAGACTAATTAGAAAATATCAGAAAACATTGAAATGCCAAAAAGTTAATAAATTAAACACACAACTTAGGCAAAAAAATCTAAATTTAATACAAGAATTGAAGAAGTGTTATAGTGATTTGAAATTATGTAATACTTTATATGATACGGACACTCAGCACCTTCGGGATGAATTGTTTGTTAGGGAATTTGCACTAAAGGATATCTTTAATAAATATGAGGCTACTCAACTAGACCTGAGTAAGCGCATGCAGGAAGCCTGTGAGTTGGCAGACCTGGTCAAGTGTAATGCGGAGAGGTATGAGTCTCTGACAAATAACCTCTCTTTTAGCTGCACTTGCTCCACGGCACCCCAGCCTCAACTTGATACACCCACGCCCTCAGCAACTCAGCCAGTAAATAGCTGTATTACTGATGATAATAGCAATATTAACACAGCTTATATTTTTTCTGACAAATTTGGTCAAGGTTATGGTAGCATATTTAATCAGTGTTCACAACAATATGTAATTAATAATTGTTCACCCGGTGCCAGTATTAGCCAATTATTAAGTAAAATTAAATTGTCAAAAATAAACCCTGGTTCAACTGTAATATTATTATACGGGGATAGTATAAATGTTAGAAAAAAGGAAATAATTCAATGTGTCCATTTGATGTTACATCTCAATGAGACCAACAATTGTAAATTCATTTTCTGCGCCTTGCCGTATTCACGATACTTGTCTGATGAGCAAAACAGGCACATTTATTATTTAAACATGCTAATTTATAATAGGACTAGTTGTCACAGTGACACTATTTCATTTTTTGATTGTAATCAATTTATTACTGATTACAAACTAACGAATTATACTTTGTATTTGCCACGTAGTTGTAGGAGACATATTGCTAATCTTTTAGCATACAATTTACACCGTAACAATGGTACCAGTAGCATACCATCGATTACTGTTAGTAGTGGTACTAACGCCACTTTTGATACACCTAGTAATTTAAACTATTAGGTGCGACAACAGGTAAGCCGCATGTGTTGAATGTTGTACATCAAAATATGCAGGGTTTGTCTGGCAAAGAGCTAGAGTTAAGTTTATTTATTGAAAACTATGATGTTCAGGTATTATGTTTGACTGAACACTGGTTGAAGGAACATGAAGTAGCGTTTATGAATAATGATTTTTTTACTGTGCAAAGTGCATTTGTGAGGAAAAGTGCTATTCGCGGAGGATCATTAGTTTTTGTTTCGAACAAGTTGAAATGTAAACAACGGTTAGATCTAGTTAACCTTTCCATTGAGCGCATTATTGAGTTGTCTTGCGTTGAGTTGGAGCGTTATGTCATAATATGCGTTTATCGTCCCCCCTCTGGGGATTTTATTCGTTTCGAATCAGTAATGGAGGATTCACTCAATAAATTAAAATCAATTAATAAATGTATAATTTTATGTGGAGATTTCAATATTAATATTTTAGATGTTACTCCATTAAGTATTAGACTGCTCAATCTGTTTAGGTCTTTTAATTTAATAAACTTGTTCCTTGAACCAACTAGGGTCACGGCTTCTTCGTCGACTTGTCTTGATAATATATTTAGTGATTGTGATGCCAAAAATAAGTTTGTTTTAAGTGACTTAACGTCTGACCACTGTGGATTATTAGCCAGCTTCCCTTTGCCACTACTTAAAAAGCCGCATAAAATATTATGCAGGCCTTATACAGCTAGTCGTTGCAATAAATTTAAAAATAATATAGCTCATAGGATTACACCATCTATAGTAGAACGCGAGAATCCTAATGAAATCTATGGAGCCCTATTTGATATTGTGCAAAAAGAATACGAATCTACTTTTAAGACCAAAACTATTGATATTAATAGCACTTCCGTTAGCTTCAACCAATGGGCTACTCCAGGAATTTATAAAAGTAGAGCAAGACTATACGAGTTATATGGTTTGAAAAAATACAGATTTGATACTCCTTTTTTAGAGTATGTCAGTAATTATTCAAAATTGTTTAAAAAAATCTGCGCTTTAGCTAAATCAAAATTTTTAAGCGATACCATAAAAAAATCCAATAATAAAATAAAAACCACTTGGAAAATTATTAACAATGAAACGGGTAAACCGGTTAAACAGGAAAAACAACTAGAGATTATGATTAACAACAAATTGGTTAATAAAGCTGCCGTCATAGCTGAGGCATTTAATGAGTTTTTTGCCAACATACCTATAACTACGACTTGCTCCTTAAATTCGTCCTCGTCTAAAGCTGAAAACCTTTTGCATAGTTGTGTGCCCGGATGTAGTCGCTTATTTAGTTTCGAACATGTAACGCCTCGTGATGTGGTTAATATTTTTAACACACTTAAGTCTAAAAACACTGGGGATTTCTGGGGCATCTCCATTAAACTGTTAAGTAATATAATAGACATCGTAGCCCCCTATCTAGCTGTTACTTTTAATAAATGTGTTGATTTAGGATCTTTTCCTGACCTCATGAAGAGTAGTAAAGTCATACCATTATTTAAAACAGGTAATAAAAATAACGTTGGTAATTTCAGACCCATTTCTATCTTACCTGCATTTAGTAAAATATTTGAAAAGTTAATACTCAAGCAATTGCTAAGACATTTTAATTTAAATAGCCTCCTTCATAATGAGCAATATGGCTTTACAAAGGGTCGTTCGACAACAGATGCGGGTGTTGCTCTGCTGAAACACATTTTCAATGCTTGGGAGAACTCGCAAAATGCTATTGGAGTTTTCTGTGATCTCTCCAAAGCTTTTGATTGCGTTCACCATGACACACTTTTGCGTAAACTACGTCATTACGGTGTTCAAAACGAAGCTCTCAATGTCATAAGTTCTTATTTGCAAAATAGGCACCAATGTGTAGATGTCAATGGAGTAAAATCTTCCGGGCTACTAGTTCAGTTAGGTGTACCTCAAGGCTCAATACTGGGTCCATTCTTATTCTTAGTGTATATTAACGACTTACCATTCTATTTAAAGAATATCTGTGACATTGTACTATTTGCTGATGATACCTCACTTATCTTTAAAGTAGACAGGAATAGAAAAGATTTTGATGACGTGAATAGTGCGCTCTCAATGGTTACGGATTGGTTTACCACAAATAACCTAGTTCTTAATGCTAAGAAAACAAAATGTATAAAGTTCGCTTTACCGAATGTTAGGCATCTGGGACCCAACGTCGTCTTAGATAATGAGGTGCTTGAAACTGTAGACTCGGCAGTTTTTCTAGGCATAACAGTAGACGCGAAACTACAGTGGGGCCCACATATTTCAAGCCTAGCCGGGAGGCTCAGTTCAGCTGCCTACGCCGTCAGGAAAGTTAGACAATACACGGACGTTGATACAGCTCGATTAGTCTATTTTAGTTATTTTCATAGCGTTATGTCCTACGGCATTCTGCTGTGGGGCAAAGCCGCGGACATTCAAAATATTTTTGTTCTTCAAAAACGAGCTGTTCGAGCTATATACCAACTAGGTACTAGAGTTTCTCTGAGAGAGTTGTTTAAAGAAATTGGTATTCTTACGGTGGCATCACAATTCATCTTCGCCAACATCTTATATATTAAGCAAAATATACATCTGTACACTAAGAACAGTGATATTCATAATATTAATACTAGAAATAAGGACAAGCTACGTGCTCCCTTTCACCGGCTTCATAAGGTTCATAATTCATTTGTTGGTCTTGGTATTACCTTTTTCAACAAGCTTCCCTCTGCTTTCATAGATTTGCAGTTTAATGAGTTTAAAGCTAAAGTAAAATCCAACCTTTGTTCAAAGGCATACTATTCTATCAACGACTTCTTAAACGATAAGAATAGTTGGCCGCTGTAATTAGCTCAATGTTTATGTTCTTTCAACCAGAATCAGAATTAGCTTTCCTCATCATTGTGTATGTAAGCGGGCACGCCCTTTATACCCGGAGGCTCTTATTTAGGTTTTAAGTTCTATTTACGATTTTATTATTTCAGCTTGAGTTTAGTTTTTTTAAATGTTTTGTTCGTATATTGGCGTGTGCTAGCTGACATATGACGCATAATTTGATGTATGTTTTGTTTTGTTTTATACTATTAATTACTTACATAATACTGTATAGAATCAAGTTCTTCTAACTTAACAGACAGCTGTGCTGCTGGGGAGTTTGTTCCGCCACTTCTTCTTCCCAGCCAAAGCACTAGGAAGTGTCGAAGGGTGGGCGTTTTTGGGGGACTGTCTCATGTAACTTTGACGTTCAAAAAGTGCTGACTCTCAGCCTAGTTTGAATAAATGACTTTTGATTTTGATTTTGAATAAAAATGTTTTAATTTGATTTGCATTAAAGTAAATCGAATAGAATCAAAAACGAATGTGCCGAAGAGGGGGCTTTCCTTAATTTTTAACTGACTTCAAAAAGGAGGAAGATCAGAACTTGTCTGTATGTTTGGTTTTTTTATTTGTATGTATGTTTCGCGATATTTCCAGCAATTGTAGATGCATTTGGAAAATTCTTTTTTTAGTAGATAGGATTATAGAAATTTATGAGACATACCCTATGCATGCCTTATAAATTTTATTTACTTGGTTTGGGTATTTTTTGCTATAGCTTCGAGAGTAGATACTTTTTAATCCACATTATTTATCCAGATGAAATTCTACTGCTTCTTGTACCTGTTGCTTACATTGCAATTAGTGGTATACGAATTATAGTGGGTAGGTATTGTAACTAAAAAAAGAAAATAAAAACTTTTTACAAAAAAAAAAAAAAAATACTTACTTTAATTTTGGAAGTCGGTGACGAAAAACTATAAACTAAATTAACTTTATACTCAAAGTTTTTTTCGAAAGTCGGTAATTTTTTTTTTTTGGATGAAGTTTTTATTTTTTGTAGAATATTCATGAATTTTATTTGCTTGATTTCTCCTTACGACCACTGCAGTTCACGTCGCTTGGAACATCCGTTTAACAAGGACGATTAAGTAACTAGTTTTGTAATAAAATAATAACGAATCAATAGTGGAATTTTAACAAACTGTTCCCATTGCTTATTTTATAAATATCTCGCCTTATTTAAAGACCGTCACTAGTTAAACTTTAAACCATAAAGTTAAGCCTAGTTAATTTTTACTACGACAATAAAACATGGATGCCAAAGGAAAGGATCTGTAATTTTCAATGAATAAACTCATTGGATAAAGACCTTGCTCTCGATTAGTTGGATACCGATGTATCGATTACGGTTTGCTATCGAATCGATTGTCATAATAGAGACTCGTGCGCCGGTTGTGAAATCTGATGGAGTGATAGTGTTGTCGAATGTATCGATAGGAATTTCGATGATGTTATTTACTTTTTGAAGTGATTTTGTTAAGAATTCAAAAGATTCTAAATAAATGCAATTTTAAAAAGAAGTGTCAAGTTTAATAGGTTTTTATGTGTTTTGATTTGATACATACATATATAAACTCAAGCGTTTTTCTCATGGGGATGAGTATAAACTTCGGAACGCCACCTACTACGATCCTTATATCTTTGGCCTCGTTTAAGTTCATACATATGGTCATACACACACGCCGGTTGCGAGTACTACGCACCTGACCTTTCTGAAGAACATCACCAATAAAGTCACAATATGTCCTCCTAGGGCGTCCCCTCCTGGCGTTTTCACTCACATCTGCCTTGTAAATACCTTTTGTAAGCCGTCCTTCAGTCATCCTCTCAACATGACCAAACCATCTAAGCCTACTATTTCAATTTTTGTCAGTACATCTTCTTTTAAACCACATCGTTGTCTTATCACATTATTCCTCAGCCTATTCATAGTCATAGGTACATGACACCACACATGTTACGCATGGAACGCATTTTCACAGCATTGATTTTGCTTTCATGATTCTTTTGCTACACCCAACATTCACTTCCATACATAAGCATGGTACCTGCACACCATTTGGTATTAGATTTGATATTAGAACAATAATTATACTAATTATCTCTATTCAAGAGGACTGCGCCATGCCGCCTGTAGCCACTCTTGTCAATTCGCACGACCGTCAGGCTAAACTCTGTCGAAGCGCGCTAACTTCACGCTTGCGTTTGGTTGTCAAATGATATCCCGTACTCATGACTTTTCTGATAGACATATTTCTTATTTTATCGATATTCGTCTCTATCGACAATAACAACTAGCACAACATAAGTTACAGTTTTGATTTTGACAGCACGATATAACCTTGTCGTAATTAGATGATATTCGATCTGTAATGAATAATACCATTTGTATTAGGTAGTATTCAATTTATATCAGCCTCCAAGACTTGCGATACTAGTTTCTGTAATTGAACCTTAAAAAATTCGGCGTATTAGTCGACTCGCACGAATGCACAAAACAGAATCGGGCGAATCGTCTTTTAAATAAAATAGTAGATTATTTATCATGGGGATAAAGCAGTGTCTTCTGTCGCGGGTGACGATTTTAATCGAGCGTAACGAAGGACTTGAGGTTTACTCCCGAGCGTAGCAAGGGTGTTAAAAACTTAAATCACGAGCAAAGTGAGGGATTTAAGACGAGTCCTGAGTGTAGCGAGGGATTTAAGTTCACCCAAGACTAAGACAGCTTTATCACAGCTTTACTCACTCTACTTTTCGTACCATTTGCGAAAAAATTAACACAATAATGATATGAGATAAGCATTTATTAAAAATAATGACAATTAAAAATAAATTAAAATAAACTTAACGTTTATGTATTTGAAGAAAACAAAAACGCGGCAAATTCCTAGACTAATATTTTTTTGTCGGAAAAGCAAAGGCATCAAGCTCATACGGCCTCGTCGGTTTTCGTAATTTTATTTAATAATCATAACTGCATAATAAATGCGTATTCCTTTTTCAAAAAGATGTAGGTATAATGCTTTATATACAAACTCAATGGTGTAGACACACAAGTAGTTCAGTAAAAAGTTCGGTAAGTATTCCAAATTTAAATCACATTCTACCTAGAGGATTAATGAAATTCAGTACAATTTTCTTTCCCTGTTTTTAACAGATTAAAAATGACTATTGTTATGCTCGCTTTTTGTGGCATATAATGTCACTTTTTTGAGCAAGTGGTACGAAAATAATATTTTCTATAGGCGACTCGTACGACGTCAATTAATTTGTGGGCGAATGGAAATTCCAACAATACGTATAAGGCAACTGGCACGGTTTATAATTTAATTTCATAAAGTTAGTGTTTTTTTTTCTTTTTCCGGTGTCGTACGTAAAGAATAACACCATCCCATTTCCTCCCGTGGGTGTCTTAAAAAGAGATTAATGATGAATGGGTAGCAGCGTTCTCTATACATTTTATGACCACACTGCGATCGCTAACCCGCAATTTGAGGGAGCCTTTTGTCCAGCAGAGGACGTCTTTCAAAACTGATCACGTCATTTAAATTCAATTTAGACGAGAGAGAGAGAGAGAGAGTTATTTTTTTGATATTTTATTCCGACCGTCATTTTTCGAATGCGGAATACAAAGTAGCAGTGCTACTCTGCCGATTAGGGGTCTTCACAAGAGAGATGATGACATGCATGCAGATAAACACGGAAATAAGCGAATGGCCCTTTTTTAGGATAATCCGTACGTCTTTATGAAAAACCGGACAAGGACAAAATGAAAAAAAAAAACGCGACTTGCATGGAGAGGAATATGTTCCTAATAACTCAAAATGCACGGCTGGGTTGTTACATTGAACAATTGTATGATTTCTTACCATAAGCCCATAGGATTGTCTGTGACGGTCGCGAAAATTTTGACTAAGATATAAGGTTACTGTGGTGGCCTAGTGGTAACGGCCGCGACTTACGAGTAGCGGTCGTGAGTTCGAACCTATGAAGGCGGTAAACTTTGTGTAAATTATTTCATCACCACTGCTCTCAAAACGGTGAAGGAAAACATCGTGAGGAAACCGGCACGTCTTAGAACCAACAATTCGAAGACATGTGACATCTACCAACCCGCACTGGGCCCGTGTGGTGGGTTATGGCCCACTCCCTAAAACTGAGGGGAGGCCTGTGTCCCAGCAGTGGGAACATTATAGGCTGCTGATGTTAAGATTACTCAATTATTTATTGCATTTCATTATACACTGTGAAATTTTAATAGTCTTACAACGGCAGCCCACTTCATGTATCCAATGACTATACACATCCATAAGAAAAAAATTAAAAAATAAAAATATTATTAATTATGATGACGCATGACGTAGTTTGTTTCATATTTTGTCTCATGGAAAATGGAGATGGAATGATCTAGTTGACTCGTGCGCTGGGTAGGTATGTTTGTTCTCTACCATATGATACGTAAACATTATTAACAGGATGTTTCATAATTCTAATGCATTATTTATTTTTCTTAGTACATATTTTCTTAATTGTTAACAATTTTTTAATCATGCCTAGAGGTATATTATATCGGATACATAGAGTAGACAACCTTTGTAACACTACTAAAATGTAACACTACTAAAATGTCACGGTGTATGAGGTCGATAAAAGGAAAAGAAGGAAGAAGTAGGTAGGGAGGTAGGTGAGGTGGTGGTGGATATAAGGTTTGTGCCTTTTTTATGGATGGGAAATCATCAAATGACGTCTCCCGCTCTGGGTGGAGTGGCAGGGCGTGTCAGAATTTTACCGACTAAAACCTACCCGTATTCCTTCAGTTGCCTATGCCAGGGCCACGGCAACTCTTTCGACCAATTCTGCGATTCCCTGGCAGGAGAGAGTTAGGCCTTGTAGAGTTAGGGGCTTGAATCTATTTTATATCTGATAACTTTTAAACTGTGAACGCGTTATGTGACTTTTGGCAACCTATTTTACATTTTTTTTAATGGGTAACATAATATTCAGAGTACGCAACATATTCAGCGTACGGAACTCACCCCAAACTTCAACTTCAACTCGCACTTGTCGTACGGTTAGTTAAAGGAGGGTGCTGTGTTTATCTGCGTAAAGTATGTCAGTAAGCCAGCCAGTGACGTCACACGGCTTGATGCTTCCTTCACTATAATTGCCATGTTGGGTATATTTAGCGTCAAGCGTGTGTTGTGTAAGGCACGATCGTGCGCGGGCGCCGGCTTGGATATCGATCAGTTTGGTGCGGCGCCGGTGTAAGTCATAGGCGGAGGCGGTTTTATGTTATAGTGATGTTGGTTAATATAAGAGTGATTTTTCACTTAGCTGATTATTAAGTTTTATGTTTGATAGTTTGACTATCAAATGGATCGAATATAAATAATGATCAAATAATAAAACCAGCCAAGTGCGAGTTAGACTCGCGCACGAAGGGTTCCTTACCAGTATCTATAAAAACGGCAAAAAAATCATGTCTGTTGTATGCAACACCATAGGAGCATTTCTAAAATATTTATTGTATTCTGATTGAAGTATTTGATGTTATATCAGCAAAAGAAATACATCATCTGTAAAAATTTAAACTGTCTAACTATCACGGTTCATGAGATACAGCCTGGTGTCAGATGGACAGACGGACAGATGGACAGCGGAGTCTTAGTAATAGGATGTCGTTTTACCATTTGGGTACGGAACCCTAAAAAAACCGGAAATATTCATTTAGATATAATCTTTTTCTATCATTAAAGATAAAGAAGAAATAAAACTCAATTACAATCTAGCATAAAATACCTATAAGGAATTTTAATGTCACTTAACTTTTTATGTGATAATTAATTCATTTACATTAATAAATACGTATATAAAGTCACGCCTTCATAGGGCTATGTAGAAACTACAGGACATCACCTGAATTCATTAATTAGTTTACCTATTTCTGTAAACACATACAAACAAGAAGAAAAATACATACAAACGTGATGCTTATTTCTAAAGAAATTTCTTCCAGGATATCGTAACAGTAAAATAAAAAATAAAATGATTGAAATAAAAAAACCATTCGTTTAATAAAAAATAATATGAGACTACATACATACAAATAGATATATTTCTAAGATAAATATTACTAGAATATCCTGCTAATATTATAAATGGGAAAGTTTGTGGGGATGTATGGATGTTTAGTACTCTTTACAAACTACTGAACAACATATTTGTATGAAAATTGGCCCACAGGTAGTTTATATCCTGGATAGGGTGCCGGTAGTAGTTCCCGTGGGATAATTTCCGAGTTCCACGCGGGTGAAGCGAACTTTTTTGGTTAGTACATGGAACTATTAAAAGATGGCATGCGAGGTAATTATAATATGGTAGGTAATTATTGTATATCATAATGTGTGTTGTCGTAGTCTTGGTGATTTGTTGGTGTAACCGTTACGATTAAAATGTGACTTGTATCACCTGACATCAATCATGGACAACATTGTAAAACTTTTAAACTATTTTTGCTTTTCTTTAACTTTTGTGTTGAATACATACGTTTTGGAAGGCCTCTCACAAGGTGGACCTTGTAAAATGTTGCTAAATGACAGAAGGACAGAGCCGGTCGAGATAGCGACGCTTTGGAAGGCCTTTGTCCAACAGTGTAAGTCTTTTAGGTGAAATTATTATAAAAAACCGGCCAAGTGCGAGTCGGACTCACGCACCGAGGATTCCGTACAAACCTGTAGGTATATAAGTAAAAGTTCACCCATCACGACAATCTAGTCGTAGTTCTGTTCTGTTTCTTAGCTTGGTTTTATTTATGTCTGTGTTTTATTCTGTTTATTATATGATGTAACTAAAAATTTACGGTTTTCGCAATTTTTCCTTTATCTGTGCTATAAGACGTTGCTTCATACTAAATTTCAAAATTCTAGATCGACTGGAAGTACCCTTTAGGTTTTGATTCCCTTGCGCGTTTCGAAAATTTGAGGAAATTTGCGGTATAAACGGCTATATCTTTTGATTGCGTTAGCTTAGAAATTTGTTTTTTTCACAGCTCCAAGGGACAGTAGACCTGAGTATTTGTTATAAAGGAGATGTTTCATTTTTATATGGGGCTCCGGCCATAACGTGTACTGTTTAGCGAAGCTGGGTAAATTACTCATGAATAGAATAAAGTAACATTTTTTTCATAATATCAAATGGTTTTTATGTACAAAATAAAAATTAAAAATGTTTGACGTTTGTCCTAAGAGTTAGCAAGTGGTTATTTTGAATTCGTTTAGAAACACACTTCAAGAATGGAGACTAAAGATTTTTGTAACGATGAAATGATCACACTTAATTATGTTTACTCAAAAATATTTACAAGAGAATAATAGTAATTTATTTTTAACACTACAAGAATACACACATTTTTTAATTATCTTCTACTTAACATTGATTTGATGAGACATGATTTCAGAACGAATGAAGTCTGCAAGCAAACGAGACGCCATGTTGAATAAAACATGGTAATAATTTAAAAACTATTATTTTTTGTACACAACAAATCAGGCGCAAATTAACCAGGGAATATTTTTCCCTAATTTGTAGTATTTTTTCCTCTTTTTTGATAAATGTACATCTGATGGCCGAAAATGAAACATCTCCTTTCAGCTTGATACCTCCATGCGTTCCTGAGAAAAAGGGTCTTGACAGACGGACGGACGGACGGACGGACGGACGGACGGACGGACGGGCGGACAACAGAGTGATCCTATAAGGGTTCCGCTTTTTCCTTCTGAGGTGCGGAACCCTAAAAATAAGTACCAGCTCGTCGACTCGCTCAAAACTTAGACCACACAAAACAAATACTTATAGTTTTCTTCTGTCACGACGTTACTATCATCTTTCTTAAGCTAATAACCTGCTTATTTATAATACTCATATTTGCAAATATACCAGCTTGTAACTTTTACTAACTGCCATGCTTGCGTGGAAGTATCTCGTCCAAACTTAGTTTGCACATAATAATACTAGTTTTTGCCTTCGACTTCTTCCGCGTATATGTCAGTTATTGCGGACGCAGACGAAGTCGCGGCATAAAAAGTGGCCTGTGTCCTTTTTTGGGGTTCAGTCTTACCCGGTACCAAATTTCATCAAAATCGCTTCAGTAGTTTAGTCGCGAAAGCGTAACAGACAGACAGAGTTACTTTCGCATTTATAATATTAATAAGTTACTTATAATTGATATTAATAAGAACATATTTTTAAATGTATTTTTTTTCTTATATTTGAAAATATAGGTAACTAGCTTCTGCCCGCGACTTCGTCAGCGTCAAATTTTCGCTTCCCTTCCCGTCGCATCGAATTGCCTGCCAGATTTCGTCCATTTTTCGTTTGCTGCTCCGCTCCTTTTGACCGTAGCGTGATGTTATATAGCCTATAGCCTTCTTCAATAAATAGGCTACCCAAAACAAAAATAATGTTTCAATTCCGATCAGTAGTTCCTGGGATTAGCGCGTTCAATCTAACTAACAAACAAACTCTTCAGCTTTATAATATTATATAGTAACTAGCTTCCGCCAGCGGCTTCGCCCGCGTGAAAATTCAACCCCCCAATTTACCCTCTTAGGGATGGAATTTCAAAAAACTCTTTCTTAGTGGATACCTACTCTTCACAAAGAATACACCCTCCAAATTTCATGTCTCTAGGACCAGCGATTTAGGCTGTGCGTTGATATATCAGTCAGTCAGTCAGTCAGTCAGTCAGTCACTCAGGACTTTGAATTTTATATATACAGATAACTAGCTTTTGCCAGCAGCTTCGCCCGCGTGGAGGTCGGAAATTATCCCGCAGGAACGTACTACCGAGATAAAAAGTACCCTATGTGTTACTCCAGGTTAAAAACTACCTGTGTGCCTTTAGTTTAAATTGGGTCAGTAGTTTTTGCGTGAAAGAGGAACAAACATCCATACATACAAACTTCCGCGTTTATAATATTAGTAGGATATCGTATAAGTATATAGTATAGATTACTTTAAAAGATATATCTATCTATATATATAAAATTCAAAGTCCTGAGTGACTGACTGACTGACTGATATATCAACGCACAGCCTAAACCGCTGGTCCTAGAGACATGAAATTTGGAGGGTGTATTCTTTGTGAAGAGTAGGTATCCACTAAGAAAGGGTTTTTTGAAATTCCATCCCTAAGAGGGTGAATTGGGGGGTTGAATTTTCACGCGGGCGAAGCCGCTGGCGGAAGCTAGTATAATATAAAATTCAAAGTCCTGAGTGAGTGACTGACTGACTGACTGACTGATATATCAACGCACAGCCTAAACCGCTGGTCCTAGAGACATGAAATTTGGAGGTTGTGTTCTTTGTGAAAAGTAGGTATCCACTAAGAAAGGGTTTTTTGAAATTCCATATCTAACGGGGTTAAATGGGGGGTTGAAATGGTGAATTTTTCGACATCCACGCGGGCGAAACCGCGGCCGGAAGCTAGTTAATAATATAAAAACAAAGTATACATTATAGAAGTACTTATCGTTTAGATAATCACCACGTTGGGCTAGCCGTGAGGTAACAGGGTTGTGGAGGTCAGTCAGACTTTTATTTTTTTGCTACTAAGGTAGTCGCTTCATGTCATCATCCTCATAGGTAACCTATAATATTCCCACTGCTGGGATTCAGGCCTCCTCTGTTTCAGATGGAGTGTGCCCAGTCATACAGGTGTTCTAATTTTTTATTCTAAGACATGCCGGTTTTCTCACGATGTCTTCGTTCACCGTTTTGAGAGCAGTGGTGACATAGTTATTTTCACAAAGCAAAAGACCTGCTGGTGCAGGGTGGTGCCCGATGTAAAGACTAGCACCATTTCTTTTTCTTCTGGTGGGTGTCGTAAAAGGCGACTACGGAACTTACTAGAGAATAGGCAGCAGCGTTCTCTATACATTTTGACACCATACTGCGATCGCCATACCGTTTGCCAAGCATGCCGATAATGGAGAACCCCCCCTAAAAACGAACTGGCCAAATTGACGGTGTTTGGAGGAGGGCTATGTCCAGCAGTGGACGTCTTTCGGCTGAAATTATGATGATGAAAGGTCTGCCTGGATTCGAACCCACTATCACTGACGACGACGATTCGTAAGTCGGGGCCGATACCACCCAACACTGTTCTCCTTGCTCCATGTAAAATACTGGTATTTAGCTGCAGCGGCAGGGCGTGTCAGACTTTTACTGACTAAAACACACCCGTGTTCCTTCAGTTGCCCATGTGCCAGGGTCACGGTATCTCTTTCCAAAAATCTCGCGACCCTGGCAGTTGTTGTTGCCTTTATAAACGTGACTTAGCATCAGTAAAAAATAAAAACACTGTTACAAAAAAAAAAAAAAAAACAATAGGTTTCGAAAAATACAGTAGTGTGAAAAAAAAACTTTGGTTATGGAAATCGGTGGCAAAAAAACGAAATCAAAGACACTTTTTTTTGGTAATAAAGTTTTTAAATCTTGAGAGAAGCTTGGTAGTAAAAGCCTAGATTTTAAGATTGGATATAATATTGTAAATACATACACGGAAGAATTTCTTGTATAGCAACTATCATTAGACCCAATAATGTCTGCTTATGTTGTCATTTTGATGGATTGATTAATTATTCAATAGAAAGATAACGATGTCGGGATACCTAAGTTGAAGCACGGACGGATAAATAATTTGTAGTTGTTGCAATTTTTTGGAAGCCTAAATTAAATATGTCCACAGATATGATATCTCCTGAGATAGGGTTTCCCCAAGCATCGCTATTCAGAGCGGTCCTGTATTTGATGTATTTTTCATAATCAGCTTATGTTCCCACTGCTGGGAATGGACACAGACATCTCCACAAAAAAAAAGCCGAAAATAATTATCACGAAAACGTCCGAATACGAGAACGGATGGAAATGAATATTTCTGCCAAAAACCGGAAACGAAGTTCGGTCGGAATCAATTTTCAGGTAAAATTTAGTTTTTATCTGCGTTGACTAGTGTTGCAAAGGACTCGAGTCCTCGAGTCGTAATTTTAAAGACTCAACTCAATTATGCAAGACTCCGTGTGCTCAAAAGGCTCGAAGTCTAGAGTCAAGCACTCGAGTCTTAAAAAGGACTCGAGTCTTAAAAAGGATTCGAGTCTTAAAATAAACACGACTCTTAAAGAAAAACTCGGAACATGAAGATGAGACTTGTAGCTCACCATTCGAAAAGACTCGAATAGAAGGTGATAAGTTCAAGTTAGTGGTTATGATACAAAAAAAAACTGACTTTATTCGATTATTTTCGAATGATGAGCTACAAGTCTCATCATCATGCTTCGAGTTTTTCTTTAAGACTCGAGTTCATTTTAAGACTTGAGTCCTTTTTAAGACCAGAGTCCTTTTTAAGAATGAATCGGGCTCAGCTTGACTCCAGACTCCGAGCCTTTTGAGCACACCTAGACTTGCATAATTGAGTCGAGTCTTTAAAATTAAGACTCGAGGACTCGAGTCCTTTGCAACAATATGTATTAGTTTATAGTCATTGTTTTATATTATTTGTTTACTGTGTTTTTATGGGCCTAAGTTGCCTGAAATAAAGGATTGTATTGTATTGTATTGTATTGACTTGATTTTTAACGTGCACCCGAATCATCATCATTACCATCTTTTTTTTTTTTTTTCTGGATGGGAAATCATCAAATGCCTTCTCCCGCTCTGGGCGGAGCGGGAGGGCGTGTCAGACTTTTACTGACTAAAACCCACCCGTGTTCCTTCAGTTGCCCATGTGCCAGGGTCACGGTATCTCTTTCGAACAATCTCGCGACCCTGGCAGATCATTACCATCTAAACTAGCCTTTTCTGAACTATGTTGGGGTCAGCTTCCAGTCTAACTGGATGCAGCTGAATACCAGTATTTTACATGGAGCGACTGCCTATCTGGCCTCCATAACCCAGTTTCTGGATGGAACCCTTTGGTAAGACTGATTGTAAAACTTTTCGGTCTTCTGACGGCCCGTAACGACTGTCAGAGATCTGTTAATGACAGCCGGGACCAATAAACGTGCTTTCCGAGGCACGGAGGGGTCCTGGTATGTAAAGATGGTCACCCATCCACGAACCAACCGCGGCTAGCGTAGCTTAACCTGATCGATCGATCCGTGCGGCTGTTATTACTTAGCCACAAGAAAAAGGAACCCAACTATTATTACTAAATTCCAGCAATTTTGTTTATTGGACGGAACTCCAAGTGAATGGGTTTCGTGCGACGATGAATTGTAAACGCACGACTGTCGCCTACATCCCTACTTATACCCGTATCATTACGATGTTGTTGGTATGTGAGTTGCTCCATAGTTTTGGAAGTTTATGTCTTCGTAGGACTTAAAAGTTTCATCAACATATTTGTTTGGCCGATAGTTTTAATGGTACAAATGGAGAAATTAGTAACCATCATCATTATTTCAGCCGTAAGATGTCCACTGTTGGACCTTGGCCTCCCCCAATTTGCGGGGCTTTGCCATAATCGCTACGCTTGGCAGGCGGGTTGTCGATCGCGAAATCTAAGTAGTTTATTTTGTAAAAAATATGTAGAATAAATAATAGTTTAAAAAAACTAAAAAACACGCTTCCATGGAAAACCAAACTAAAAAGTACAAAATAATGGAAAAAAAGCGTGGGGTGCTTTTAAGGTATTTTTTTATTGTTATCAGGCACCCCACGCTTTTTTTCCATTATTTTGTACTTTTTAGTTTGGTTTTCCATGGAAGCGTGTTTTTTAGTTTTTTTAAACTATTATTTATTTTCTATTTTTTAGGGTATTTCGAATTTTGAGACGTGTGTCAGCGTAGTTTGTGACAGTTTTTTTGCTGTCATGGTAACCCTGGCAAGGATAATGGCACAAATTTATGAAATTATTGCATTGTCATCAGTCCTTGACAGGTGTGCAAAGTTTGAATGAAATCTGGTCGTTTAAAGTGGGTCAAAATCGCACTATAAGGAGTCGGTTACAAACAAACATACAAATATACAAACATACAAATATACAAACATACAAGTGAAGCTAATATAAAGCGTGTAAAAAGGTCAAGAACAAAATATATACGTGATAAGTATTTATTTTCTACATCATAGCACTTTCCCGACAAAATGTACCCATGCACCTTATATGCATAATAAAAGTCAGACGAGTTTGGACTAGGGATCAGTATGGACGAAGCCAGTCTTAGAGTCTATCAAACAGGTTGTTAACTAAATTGTATGGTTTAGATTTTTTTTTGTGGAACGGATTTACATTCTGTGATTACTTTAAGTTATACTCTAACTTGTAACTTGTTAAAATGTTTGGAAATTCGTATAAGTACTTGCCTTTGCAATATGTGAGCACCACATATAATTTATTTATCTCTCATTGCTTTATTTTAAATTCTTTTACTGTTGTGGTATGATAATTTCATTCTAGGTGCATCGTCCTCACATAATAATTATATAGATATTGCATATTAATATTGAAAAATATTTTAAAAGAGTAACTTTGGAGTTTCTTCTCCATTCTTCTCCATAGGAATCTGTCATTTTGAAAAGGTGACTAGATTAACTCCATTTTAATGTAAATGTTGACGTCGAAAAGTTCCTTTTATGTGCCTATTGTGTGAAATAATTGGTTTGAGTTTGAATTTACCGACAGCAAAGTATTTTATAATACTTGATATGAACCTAAATAATTTAATATCTTTGACCTATAGTCAAAATAAAGACTAGTTTTGTTATCATTTTAATTGTATCGGCACAAGTAACTAAATTGACATAAATTACGAAGTTTGAACTCTAATTCCGTAGAATTTTAATTATAATTTAAATGAACGTAGTATTTTCGTTTTGCTAGGCACGAAATTGAAGTGATAAGTTTGAACTTCAGTTTATATAAACAGTTGTTGTTTATTATACTCCTGATAATAATTATGAGTATTTGGGACTTCTATACAACAATAATCCACCAAAGTTAGGCCAGTTCTCACTCAAAAACTTTAATCTTTGAATTAAAAGTCATTTATTCAAACTAGTCTGAGAATCAGCACGTTTCGAAAGTCATAAATACGTAAGACAGTCTCTCAAAACGCCTGTTCTTCTCCACTTCCTAGTGCCTCAGCTGGGAAGAAGTAGCGCAACTAACTCCTCAACAGCACAATTGTCTGTTTAGTTAGACAAACTTATGACTTTGCTATGACGTTGCTCGGCAATAAACAAATATATGACCAACAGTTCGCGAATCGCCGTGAGGTCTCTAAGATCTAGCCACCTAAATCAGCGGTATTAAACTAAGATGCATTTCGGGTCTCTGCGTATGCGCTGAGTGCTTCTAAACCTTACCTTACATTACTACTTAAACTAACTAAATATTTGAAGAAGCAGAAGGACAGGGACAGGGAGACGTTATCACTCCAAAACTGTTCACCACTGCACTGGAGGATGTCTCCAAGGTTCTGGAGAGAAGGGTTAGCATCAAAATTAATGGCGAGTACATCACTCGCCTTCAGTTTGCCGACGATATAGTAGTCATGGCTGAGACTATGGAGGACCTCAGTACAATGCTCGAAGACCTCAGTAGAGCTTCCGAAAGAGTGGGTCTTAGGATGAACATGGACAAAAAGAAAGTGATATCTAATGTTCATGTCACACCCACTCTCATGAAGACCGGAGACTCTACACTCGAAGTAGTGGACGATTAGGTTTATCTAGTACAAACTGTCCGTAGTAGCAGGTCCAATTTCAAGAAAGAGGTCAACCGTCGAATCTGACTCGGCTGTGCAGCGTTCGGGAAGCTACGCAATATCTCCTTGTCCCACATACCGCAGTGTCTCAAGACGCAAGTCTTTTAACCAGTGCGTGTTGCCAGTGATGATAACACGCACGTGGTCGCTCACAATGAGCCTCATAAGGGCTGAAAGTCCCCTAAAGGGTAATGGAGAGAACTATATGCTTGGAGTTTCCCTACGCGATCTAATCAGAAATGAACAGATCCGTAGGAGAACTAAGGTAACCGACATAGCCCGAAGAATTGCCTGACTGAAGTGGCAGTGGGCAGGGTATATTGCTCGCAGAACAGGTAGCCGGTGGGGCCGGAAGGTTCTGGAGTGGCAACCGCGTAGTGGAAGACATAGCGTTGGAAGACCTCCCACAAGATAGACTGATGGCCAGGTGAAGGCCCTAGGAATCCGCTCGATGCAAGAAGCACATGATGATAGTACAGAAATCTTGAATCTTTTACTTGTCAGTAAATTGTATTGTACCCGTGTGGAGCAGGGCGGGTCGCTAGTTTTACATAATATCATAAACATTTTTAAAACATGTAATGTTATCAACACTACACACACTAAGTATCTAAATGGTGCCATATACAGGCTGATATCTCTATGTACTTGGATGATTATATCCAAAACCGTAATATATAGCAAAAAAAAAAACAAAAAACTCAAACGAGTCTCACGGCCACGGGCCTATTCTGATAAAAACTGAAACGGTATCACTTTTTCACATATTCTTGAAAAATAAAGTTTCACGTACTTATTTTGATTTTATTTATAAGAAAATATAACGACTGGAATGGGCGACTAGTATCTACTAACTTTTTTTTATATTGACGTCAAAAGTACCTATTATTTGAAATAAATGCTTTCACGTTGAAAGATTTTCCGAAAAAAAAAAGCAAAGCCGATTTCGAAATTAAAGTTATTTTGCATTATGTAAGGGGCCATAAATTACGTCACACAAGTTTCATGATGCTGGTCACATTTGTGAGACCCCCTCCCTAGTGTGACATCACATATTTTGCAATTTTACATCTGGACATAGATTTTTAAAAAAAAATTTCTTCCATAATTCATATTTCGTGTTTTAATAGTACTTTAAATATGTATATTCAATTTTTTAATGTGACGTCACAAAATTTAGGGCCCCTCTCACCCCTAGTCACACAATGTCACAATTCATCGACCCTCTCCCCTCCTTAACGTGTGACGTAATTTATGGATGACCCCTAATGTTTTTTGGAAGTCGGTTGTTTTTTTGTTCCGGAAAAAATGCTAATTATTCACTTTTAAGTTATGGTAGGGACCTACCCCACGGCAATTTGTATGCCACTACTTGCTATGTAAACAACAGTGAAAGAGACACAAAGTGGATTAAAACCGTGTTGTCGAAGCTAACGCAAAAACTACCAAAGTAATTTATATGGGATCATCCCTAAAGTATACATCATCCATTAAAAAAAAAAAAAATTGACATCGAACCACGATTGCAAAACAAAAAAAAACGTCTGTAGGCTCGTTTTTAGGGTTCCGCACCTCAAAAGAAAAAAGCGGAACCCTTATAAGATCACTTTGTTGTCCGTCCGTCCGTCCGTCCGTCCGTCTGTCAAGACCCTTTTTCTCAGGAACGCGTGGAGGTATCAAGCTGAAATTTATACCAAATACTCAAGTCTACTGTCTCTTGGAGCTGTGAAAAAATCAAACTTCTAAGCTAACGCAATCAGAAGATATAGCCGTTTATACCGCAAATTTCCTCAAATTTTCGAAACTCGCAAGGGAATCAAATCAAATCAATCAAATCAAAATATTTTTATTTCATATAACCTACATGGGCACTTATGAAACGTCAGAAGCTAGGTGCACGGTTCCAAATAGTTGGTTCCTATGGAGAAGAGCCGGCAAGAAACTCCACGGTTACTCTTTTAAAAATAATTCGTTTTTACAATTGTTTCAAATTACAGTGTTAATAGTATGGGAGGACAGTGTAGGCCTGTCAACAAGTACCAGGTACTGAATAAGATAGAAAATTGTCTACAGTCTACAAGGCCTACAACGTTCTCACATTCACAAAGTATAAAATAATCTATAAAATAATCTACATAAATAATATTATTTCTTAAATAAGACATATTACATTATTTAAACCAAATGTCATTATTGCCATGACAACTAATATTAAAGAGTACAATGTACAATTGTAGGTGTATAATTTCAAAAATGAGTAAATGTGAAAGAATGTAAAAACTGAAAAACTTGAATACAAAATGTACATCGTCATTCGGGAGCAGTTAATAGACACAGGTCATCCTGTAATGAGCTACCAGGGAAGCCACATGTGCAGAAGGAATTATTGCCAAACTTCCTTGTCTTCAACGTAGTCTTTTATCTTATAATATGCTTTTTTGATAAGGACACGTTTGATGTGTGATTTGAACTTTCCATAGCTAAGTTCAGTAACAGACTTTGGCAACTTGTTATAGAAGCGGATACTGTTTATAAGAAATGATTTACTAGTTTTAGTTAATCTAAATTTTGGTATCACAATTTCATTTTTACTACGCGTATTTATGTTATGGAAATCGCTTCTTATTTTGAAAAGGCCTAAATTTTTGCGAACATACAAAATACATTCAAAGATATAAAGAGAGGGAAGAGTCAGTATATCAATTTCTGTAAATTTGTTTCTAAGAGACTCGCGAGGCCCCATTTTATAGATTGCGCGGATTGCCCTCTTTTGCAAAATGAAAACTGAATCTACGTCAGCTGCAGAACCCCACAGTAGAACGCCATAAGACATAATACTGTGGAAATAAGCGAAGTATACTAATCGAGCTGTACCTATATCGGTCAACTGCCTAATTTTTCTTACTGCATATGCAGCTGAACTTAATCTACCTGACATAGCTCTAATGTGGGGACTCCACTGCAGTTTCGAATCTAGAGTAATTCCTAAAAATACAGTTTCCGAAATAGCATCTAGTTTCTTGCCATCAAGTTTTAAATTTAAATCTACTTGGGGAACATTTGGCAATGAGAACCTAATACATTTCGTTTTGTTCGCATTCAGTAAGAGATTATTAGCTGCAAACCATTTCGAAAGAATAGCTAGACTATCGTTAACATGTAAGAAATCCCTGTCTTTTCTATCTATTTTAAAAATAAGTGAAGTGTCATCAGCGAACAAAATTATATCCGAGAACTTAGCTATCATGTAAGGAAGGTCATTTATGTAAACTAAAAATAAGAAAGGGCCAAGAATTGAACCTTGCGGCACGCCCATCTTAACAAGAGACCCCAAGGACGTAGCCCCGCCAACGTTTACTTTTTGCTGTCTGTTTGATAAATAGGAAAGAACAAGATCGGCAGCTTGTCCACGAATTCCGTAGTGGTGTAATTTACAGATCAGTGTATTGTGGTCAACGCAGTCGAACGCTTTTGAGAGGTCACAGAAAATGCCAATTGCATCCTGGGACTGCTCCCAGGATTCTAATATGTGACTGATAAGTTTTACTCCCGCGTCACTCGTTGACTTACCTTTCGTGAAACCAAACTGTCGACTATGTAAAATTCCATTTGAGTTGAAATGAGCCAACATCTGGTCCAGCATGATTTTTTCATAAATTTTACTCAATGCTGGTAACACAGATATAGGTCTATAATTAGAAGGATCAGTTTTACTACCCGATTTGAAAATTGGTACTACTTTACTATGTTTCATTAAATCAGGAAACGTACCGCGGTCTAAACATTGATTAAATATACCTGTCAAGACAGGAGCAATGGTGTCGATGATATTTTCAAGAACTTTAACCGAAATACCCCATAAGTCTTCTGTGTTTTTTATGTTAAGACTTTTAAATGTTGTTTTAATTGTGGCAATACAAATGGGTTTGAATTCAAAACTAGGAATGTCCTTGTTGAAGTTTTCTTTAAGAAGAGATTCAGCTAATATAGATGATGAGGGGAGAGATTTCGTAACTTCTATTGGAATGTTAGTAAAGAAATTTTCAAGGGTCTCAGCAACTTTTAACTTATCTGAAATAGTTTTATTATCAATTTTTAGAGTCAACTCATTCTGATCTCGCTGTTTTGTGTTTCCAGTTTCTTTATTAATTATCTCCCAGACAGCTTTTATTTTATTGTTTGAAATACTAATTTTGTTACTTATCAATTTAGATTTAGCTTGAGCGCAGACTCTTTTGAATATCTTAGAATAGTTTCTTACATAATTATGAAGGGCTTGATCAGAAGTCAATGATTTTTCGTGATACAAATTATATAAAATATCTCTGCTTTTTCTAATGCCAGCAGTAGCCCACTCACTAAATTTTGGTTTAATATTGATTGAAACTTTTTTTACAGGACATGCTTTATTGAATTCTTGGCATACTGTAGAAAAAAAAGTGCCGTAGTTAATATTTGGGTCTTGTGAATCAAAACTTTCTGCTGAGAGATTCCTAAGAACATTATTATTAAACATTTTCAATTTATTTTTAGTCAGGGGTCTAAGTTCAATGGTTTTATTTAAGTGTAACTTTTTGTCTAAGTCAAACGATACAAGCTGACCGGTATGTTCAGACCTAACGCCACTAATTATGGACGACTCTTTTATTTTACAATTGGTAAATACATTATCTATGCATGAGGCTGTGGTTGGTGTTATTCTTGTCGGTTCATTAAATATGCATTTTAAATTGAATGATTTAAACAATGAGATAAGCTTACATTTTTCCGGTGAATTAACTAACAGATCAATATTTAGGTCACCACAAGCGAAAATTAATTTATTATCTTCAAAAAGTTTGCCTAATATTCCTTCCATAATGATCAAAAATGATGACAAGTTTGAGGCTGGTGGCCTATAAATACATAAGAAAGTATGGCCTTCAACCTCTGCACATGCTACCTCACATAAGCGATCAACAGAGCAAGCAGTAATATCCTTTCTTTCTTTATATCTAAGATAACTGTTGCATAATATCAAGGTACCACCCCCTATTGAAGACCTGTTGTACGCACTGGCAACTGAATAATTATTTATATTAAACAACATTCTATCTGGTTTTAACCAAGTTTCACAAAAACACAAGATATCCATATGATATTTATCTATTAACATTTCCACGTCTAGGATTTTGCCAGAGAAACGATTTATGTTTTGATGAAACAGCAAAATATTCTTATTATGCTTCCCTTTTGTCCCCTCTAAAAGTTTAAAGAATCAATAACAGTATTATTAGAAATGCTAGATAATACTGTTTCATCACTTAACCTAATCTCAGTTAAATTATCAATAACTGCGTGTATATTGTAAGCTAACAAAGTAGCTAATACATGTCTACTATTCTTGGGAAGAAACATATGTTCCCGAGCTAACACAAAATCTCTAACAAAATTGTTAGTATCAAAATACAATAAACGGTCACTATGACGACATGTTAAAATATGCATTAAGTTGTTTAAACTAAAAATGTAATCATTTTCTTCATTATTCAAATTATCTGAATAAGGCAAAGCACATAATATTAATTTGCCAAATTTTAATTTAAGTAGGGTGTCAATACCATTAACAATGTCCGTTTTAGTTAAACTCAGATTGTTTCCAATTAAGAGAACTACAGTAGTCTGCTGATTCATATTTGTTTGTTTTATTTTATGAACAAGCTCATTAAAATGCAGGTTATGGTAACAACAGTTTGCAATGGTATGTTATGAATCAAAACCTAAAGGGTACTTCCAGTCGATCTAGAATTTTGAAATTTGGTACGAAGCAACGTCTTATAGCACAGATAAAGGAAAAATTACGAAAACCGTAAATTTTTAATTACATCATATAATAAACAGAACAAAACACAGACAGAAATAAAACCAAGCCAAGAAACAGAACAGAACTACGACTCGATTGTCGTGATGGGTGAACTTTTACTTATATACCTACAGGTTTTTACGGAACCCTCGGTGCGCGAGTCCGACTCGCACTTGGCCGGTTTTTTTTTTTTTTTGTATACTCCACGATAGCTTTACTTATCAGAGGACGAGGTTATCAATGTGCCAAATTAATCTAATTTTGATTTCATGTTTGCAAAAAAACTGCGTTTTGTTTTATTCACGAGCGGTCACTGGGGTGGACACATCTTTTGCCACTGGAGAAACAACATCGTCTGCAGCGCAAAATGTTTAAAACGCAGTTTGTTTTGGCGTTGTTAGCGCTGCACGTGGGGTTGGCGCACTCTTTCACCTGGGGTGAGTACAAGAAATATAAAGAGTAGAGTACCTACAAGATTTGCAATGTTAAATTTAAATTTTTCTCGTAATGTTAGTTCGTGCAGTGTAATTTTTTTTACACAATACACTGATTGATTGTATGTGTATTTTTTTTTACCTTACAAGTAATTGTCAAAATTTATGAAACAGTGGTAATCTGTTGGAGCAAGGTCCGGGGAGTATGGTGGGTGTCGGATAAGTTCCAATTACAACTCCTCTTATTTAGTGACCGTCTAGTATATGATCCAGCCTTGTGCTAAAGCAGTTGATTAGGTACGGTTCTTTCACGGAAAGCTTTTCCATCATCATCAGCGCTGGGATGTTCTGCCAACTTCTTGCGAATATGCTCACGTGCTCACTTTAAATGATGACCGACAGGTTGGCGTCCTGGGTGCTTACTCTTGATTTTAATTTCGATCGATTGACGTTGTAATTTTGACGCTTCGTATTCTTTTCGACGCTAGCGCCAAAATGTGTTCAAATTAGGTGTCCATTTTGGAGAACTAAGTGGAATCGGGATCGGGCGTTGTTGTTGTTCCAATGTTTACACTATTGTTTTCAAGAGTAACGAATCACTTGTATGCAAAATTAACTTTGGAATAGTATTGGCTTTAAATTGGAATTAAAATTAGGTTGAAGAGTAAGCCCCCTGTTGTTCAGAGAGACCGAGTGGAGAAAGAAAGAAGCGTAAATGAAACCAGAGCGGTGAGAAGAACATCGTAAAAGACGATTGTTGTTACAACTTTAGCTGTCTTATAATTTTAATATTCAGTTTAGTTTATCTTTAGGTTAGGGGTCTTCAGCTTAGCTTGTTAATGGCCAAAATAACATAAAAAAAAATCACATAAATATACACCGTGACATTTTTAACCGTCTTACAACGGAAGCCCACTTCATGTATCCAATGACTACTACACATCCATAAGAAAAAAAAAACCGGCCAAGTGCGAGTCGGACTCGCGCACCGAGGGTTCCGTACAAACCTGCAGGTATTCACGGTTTATGCATAAGGTTTATGTTTATGAAATTAAATGTTTTTTTTTAAATTTTGTATTTGAGTTGACTGAATGAAAGGTAAATAGTGGAATACATACGTGTCCAATAACCTCTTTTTTTAAGTCGGTTAAAAACAATTCACCCAAAAATTGTACCATTAAAATGTACGGAAGTCATATCCACATATTTCATCATCCGTACAAAAGACAATGGCGATTTTAGTGTCACGTGACTATAATCAAAGCACGTGACCTAAAATTGCCGGTTCAACAATCGAGTTCATTCATCTTTTTCGGTTGCGTATTTTTCATTACAATGTTACGCAAATATCTTATAAATGCATAATAACAATAATACAATACATAGTAACCTAAGTAACGTCAATAGTATGCTATCAATAGTAGAATTATTGCTCGTAATACTGCGAAATCCGACGCCGGCCGCGGAAAAATGGCGGCAAAATGGATGAGGATGTTTGTTGAACTAACTATTTACGTGCAAATCTTTGTCAAAAACACAATCCTGGCAATAAAAACTGTATTTTACTTACCTGTCCATCTTACGTTTCAACAAAAACACTTCACACACACAACTTTGCACTTAAAACTTAATTATAATCGTACGGATCACCACGCTCATCCAAATGTTTATGTCAAACTGTCAACCTTCGTTGGCGCGTTTTAGGGCTGAGATAAGCGATTATATTGCATTGTCCGTCTATTGTGTACTCACTCGTCCATGCATAACCATCATAAATGCAGATTATTAATGCTAAATTCTGTAAAAATGAAAGTCTGCCGTTAATCAATGAACCATCGCGACCAATCCTGACTGACAGATCGAGTTATTTTTGCGATCAAGATACTTCATCATTTTTGACAGATGAGAGGCGTTTGTGCGCGCAATAAAATGTAAAATAATTATCAAACTTTGTATCACTATAATTATGACTTAAACCTACAATTATCCTTTTCCCGTAATTTTACATTCGTATCATTATCTTGAAGCCAAAAATTTTGAAGGTTTCACTTCTACCACGTGTGAATTGCACACATGTTTTTTTTTTTAGTTTTATCATTCCCTTATTTTAGAAGTTACGGGGAGGGGGACACATTTTACCACTTTGGAAGTGTCTCTCGCGCAAACTATTCAGCTTAGAAAAAAAATGATATTAGAAACCCTAATATAATTTTTGAAGACCTATCCTCTCACACGTATGGGTTTGATGAAAATTAATTTTTGAGTTTCAGTTCTATGTATGGGGAACCCCAAATATTATTGTTTTTTTTTTCTATTTCGGTGTGAAAATCTTAATGCAGTTCACAGAATACATCTACTTACCAAGTTTCAACAGCATAGCTCTTATAGTTTCGGAAAAAAGTGACTGTGACATACACGGACAGACAGACAGACAGATAGACAGACATGACGAATCTATAAGGGTTCCGTTTTTTGCCATTTGGCAACGGAACCCTAAAAATTGAACATTTGAATAACTGAAAAATAAAAATGTTATTCATTATGATGACGCAGAACATGGTTTTAAATTGATATTTTGTCTCATGGAAAATGGAGACGGAATGATTTAGTCGACTCGTGCGCTGGGTAGGTATGTTCTCTACCGTATGATACGTAAACATTATTAACATGATGTTTCATAATTCTAATGCAATATTAATTTTTCTTAGTATCTATTGTCTTAATTAATGGTAACAATTTTTTAATCACGCCTAGGGGTATATTATGTCGGATACATTGAGTGGACAACGTTTGTAAGACGACTAAAATGTCACGGTGTATATTAGGTTATTATTATTTATTATTATTATCAGCAGCCTATAACGTTCCCACTGCTGGGACACAGGCCTCCTCTCGGTGAGAGGGAGGAGATTATTTATTAGTACTAATTATATTTTGGTATCTACCAACCCGCACTGGACCCGCGTGTTAGATTACGGCCCACTCACTCTTATCGAGAAGAGGCCTGTACAATGGGAACAATATAGGCTGATTATGGGGCTTTTTGGCAAATTATCTAAGAAGAAAATTAAAAGTTATGTATGGACCGAAAAAAAGTAAACTCATTTAGTTTAATGAAGAGTGTAGTTCTCCTGTAAAAAGCGAAAAAGTGAGAATGTGACTAGTTCGGGTACCAATCGATTCTAACTTATAAAAAAAAACTTTATTTCAGACATGAATAGTCCATAGGTTGGTTAGTGATGGTAGTAACAATATTAGTATTGTTAGTAAGGACACAAAATACAATTAAATTGACTGAACCCGCCTTCAACGCTCATTGTGGAAGCTCCATAAGTATGTCAAAGGCAAGACATTAAGTTCTCATTCCATTCTCCCCTACACAAGCAGTTTACGGGGTTTGTTCACCGGAACAGCCTTGTCAGCTCTTTCCAGTCTGGATTCAGGCCTGGGCACAGTACTTCCTCTGCGCTTCTTAAAGTGACTGGTGACATTAGAGAAGCCATGGAGGATACCAAGGTTACCGTTCTGGTATTAATTGATTTCTCAAATGCCTTTAACGCTGTCAGCCACGATATTCTTCTTTCTATCCTTTCTCATCTTATGGTTTCGCCCGAGGCTCTGGAATGGTTCTCTTCTTATCTTCGGGGACGACAGCAGTCAGTTCGCGTTGATGAGAGTTCGTCGAGTTGGCGTGATCTGGAGGCTGGTGTTCCACAAGGCGGTATTCTTTCTCCATTGTTATTCTCCATCTTCATTAATTTTATAACTCACTGTCTTCGGTGTTCGTATCATCTTTATGCTGATGATCTACAATTGTATACAGCTGTGCAGGTAGAAAGTTTACTAGACTCTATAGCGGATATAAATCGAGACCTGGATGCAATATAAAAGTGGTCTGATAGTTTTGGAGTGTCAGTAAACCCTTCAAAGTGTCAGGCCATTGTTATTGGAAGCTTGCGCATGATGGGTAGGGTGACGCTTAGCTCTCTTCCTCCTCTCATGTTCAATGGTACCGTTATACCCATGACCTCTACGGTGAAAGATCTCGGTTTGCATCTTGACTCAACACTGAGCTGGCAACGCCAGGTGTCTAGTGTCAGTCAAAGAGTCAACAGGACTCTGCGATCCCTGTATCGTCTGAGGAACTTTTTGCCCGTTAAAACGAAGACCACGCTTGTGCAGACTTTGATTTTCCCAATCATCGACTATGGTGACGTGTGCTACTTTGACTTGAATGCGGTTTTGCTTGATAAACTCGACAAATTGCTCAATAATTGTATCTGATTCATATTTAATCTTAGGAAGTATGACCATGTGTCGAGCTATAGGTCTGAGCTCAAATGGATGTCTATTCGCCAAAGAAGAAGTTTGCGCGCTTTGACTACGCTTTTCTCCCTTCTCAACTCTCCAAATCCTCCTTCTTATCTTATGTCTAACTTCCAATATCTATGTTCTTCTCACACTAAGAATCTGCGTTCATCTAACAATCTTCTTCTACTTTGTCCTTCTCATTCTTCTGACTTTGTTCATTCTTCCTTTCATATTCAGTCCATTCTTCTTTGGAATGCGCTTCCTCTCGATATTAGGACGGCCACCAGTCGGTTTGCATTTAAGCGGAAATTGCAGAGTTATTTTCATAACAAATAGCGTAGAGTCATCTCAACACTTCTCTACCTTGAATTTGTATCTGTAGATTTATATATATACAGGATGTAAGGGTAAACACCGTTGTCACTTAACCCGTGAGTAGTTTGACTTAAATATAAAATAATAGAACAAGTTACAAAAAAATAAAAATTCCTAAAAGGGTTTAGAACGGACTTTATCCCACACCCCCCGCAAATTCATGGATATGCGCATGAGTGACGTAATCACTACAACGATCGCCGGCCGTCCTGTCACCCACACAACACATAAATACACATTACCTGTGATGTAACTTTCCCTTCATACTTTTCCTGGCTTAGGACAGGCACAAATACCTACCTACCTTAGGTTTTGCGTGACGAGTCTAAATGTAAATTTGATTCGAAATGGCTTTGGATTTTAAATGATTTGAATACATTTTTTTATTATCTTCGTCCGTACACAAAATAGAAATGTTATCGAGGTTTAAGTCACTGCGAAAATACCATCCGTGGTATCATGGTATGCGATCGTTATCATTTAGTTCTTGTGTGGGCCAGCACAGTGAACTGGCCGTAGGTACGTAGCCTTTGTGTCGCCGCCAACTTCGTTTCACGGTTTGGCACAGGTTGTCCAGGGAACAATTCTGCGTACATCCTACGCGCCCCGTTCAGATTATTACCCGCAATGGCGTAAAGCCGAACCATTTCGGTCCACTGTTCATTTGTGTACGACATTGTAAAACAATTTACGCGCGAAAAATGAGCGACGCTACGAGACGCGGCGCGGGCGTTACGTGCGCTCACTACCGAGACTGACAGCTGACTGGGGTCGCGAACCGCGACCCGTGCGTCGGCGTCGGGCAACGCGGGCGGCGAAGTTTGTTGCCCTCGCGCCTAGGGTGAAATATTCTTGTGGAAAAATACAGATTTTCTTTCAAAAAAAAAAGGTTGTTTTTTTTCATTGGTTTTACGTTCTATTAACGAAACCAAATCACTGGTTTCAAGGATAACGGTGTTTACCCTAACATCCTGTATATATTATAAGTATGTATTATAGCAAATATGTATGTGTATAATTAGTTTATAACCTATTTTAGTACTAGTTTTTTTCTCTTATTTATAATTCATTATTATACATTTTTCACTATTGTTCCTCTCAAACGAAGGCAGGTGTGCCATGTAATCTCTTCACCACCCTTGGTTGACTGGTAGAGAATGCCTAAGGCATTAAGTCCGCCTTTGTACCTTTTTTTGTGTGAGAAAAGTTTAAATAAAGAAATAAATAAGTGATGATATTACTTAGACATTACTTACTTATATATACTATAGGTAGCGTACCTACTTTATGGAAATTAGAAAGGAAAGATTTTGCTGCGCCACTTCCTCTTCCCAGCTAAAGCACTAGGCGTTTTGGAGGACTGTAGTATGTAATATGCCTCGTTTGAATAAATTACTTCTGATTTTTATGTAATCAGCTTAGAAATGTATATTTTCTTGTTTTAGACGTCGTCGTGCTGTGTGATGATGAACTAGATTTTTTTAATAATGGACGACTGATCAAGAAAGAACACATTCACTATCATATCGATAAAATAGCATACGATCCAATACACGACAAAGTCTTGTTGGGTCACCGGAACACCTCAAATATAGCTGTTTCTAGCTTCGACGTTACGACAAAGGAGATCAAACCTATAGTTACGAAAACAGTAGACGTAATAGGTCTTACATTTGACCCGCCTACAGAAACCATATTTTGGGTTGAAAACAGTGGTGAATTTGTATCATTGTACTCGTTTTCATTAAAACGTGGATCTCAGATCGCCAACGGAAATCTTATAATGACGTCAGAAGTGTCTGAAGTTTTTAGCTCTATTGCTGTGTTCAGCTGTGGAGGGTACGTTACTTTTAAATTTACTGTTTTAAGCTCAGCAAAATACCTCATTGGACTTTGAGAAAATGTATAGTTATTTACACATTACAGGGTTATCTACTGGATGACAGACACTAAGATACAGAGGGTTCTATTTGATGGCTCCAGAAAGAGACTTGCATATAAATTAGACAGTAACACTAAAAATCAGGGTTTGGCCATTGACCAAGAGAACTGGAGACTTTACTGGAGAGTATCTACAGAAGATGGTTCTGAAATATCTGTTGAGACTGTAGATTTGAGTGGACGGGATAGAAAAACACTATATACTCATAAAACTCGACCGTGGTACTTGCGTCCAAAGATACTGGGGTCAGTGACGGTTTCAAATGATTTCATCTACTGGTTGACCGAAAGTACAGACATCTTTTGGCAACTGCCAAAGGGTCTACCACACGACAGCCGTGTGACACCTAAAGAAGCGATAACTTATCGAAACCATTGTGGAACTTCTGATATTGCCGCCAAGTATAACGTTACGGTAACGAAAACTGGCGAGGTAGTTAAGTGTCTCCCGTCCGGACTAGTACCCAAGGACGACAACCCCGAGGACTATTACCGCAATAATTTTACAGATCTGCTTTGTGTCAATGGTAGGAAAAATAGTAAGGAATCCCGGTGTGATTGTAAAAGGGGTTACAGCGGTAAGAGATGCGATATTCCATTGTGTCACAACTATTGTCTCGATGGAAATTGTAGTATCAGTGCTGAGGGTCACCATAAATGCAGGTAAAACAAGTTCATTTTACTAGCCCATTTCATTCAAAAGTGTTCGTTGCGCGAAAACGCGACTGCTGCTTTCATAAGTCCCTTTTTGTAGAAAACCGAAACTGGATCCTACCTACTAAAAATCTACACTAATCCTACTTATTATTATAAATGTGAATGTAAGTTTGTTTGTTACGCTTTCACGCGAAAACTACTTAACCGATCATCATGAAACTTTGTACACATATTCTTAGAGGTATTAGAAGTAACATGGATATTTTATATGAAAAAAGAAAACTATATTTATTATTATTTTTTAACCGACGACAAAAAAAACCGAGGAGGTTATCAATTCGACGCGTATATTTTTTTTTGTTTTTTTTTAATGTTAGACCACACATAACTTTTTACATAGTAGTCCGATTGTGATAATTCTTTTTTTATTGGAAAGGGTATACTCCGAGGGTCGTCTCATATAAATTTGGAAAACAAAATCGAACCTTAAGGGTCGGAAAACAGGGGATGATTGATTGTTCACTCATTGATTGTAATGGATAACCACGCATAACTTTGTACAGAGTAGTCTGATTTTGATAATTATTTTTTCATTGGATAGGGCATACCTTGCCAAGTATTATTAGTACATTAAAGCCACAAAAAATTACAAAATAAAAAACTTTTTAACAAAATATTAAACCGCCGAAAAAAACAGAAAAGCAAAAAATAATAAACCTTAAAATTTTGAGTCGGCGTCAATGAACAAAGATCACTCAAAGCGCTGACTCATAATTTTAAGGTTTATTATGTTTTGCTTTTCTGTTTTTTTCGGCGGTTTAATTTTTTGTTAAAAAGTTTTTATTTTTAACGCGAGCGGTGCTGCGGGCAAAAAATTGTATTATTATAAAGAGGAAAGATTAGATCGTCTGTAAAATTGTTTATAATGGATAAACTCATTAACTACTAAACCGATTAAAAAATATATTTTACCTATTTATAGATACAGTATTGCGAAGTAACATGAGCTATTAATTTCACGTGGACGAAGTCGCGGGTGAAGTGCTAGTAATGAGTGCTGTTTGAATGTTTGTTATTTACACGCGACAACGACTTAACGGATTTGGATGAAAAGTACGCAGATGGATTATACCCTGGACACGGTAATAATACCGTGCCCTGGATGTTAATCCATACTACTGGGATATAAAATATCATTTGTGTTGACATAGGATACTTTTATTTCAATAGTACGTTCCCATAGGGTAAATTTCGACCGCCACGCAGACTATAAATAAATAAATAAATATCTTAGGGCAACCAACACACCGTTATCTTATCCCAAACTAAGCAGAGCCTGTACTATGGCAACCAGATAACTGATACATATATTTCTAAAAACATACTATATTATAGATAAATTAGACCCAGACACAGAATAAATAATTGAGCTCATCACACAAAGATTTGTCCTGGGTGGGAATCGAACCTACGACCTCCGTCTTAGCAGTCAGGTTCACTAACGACTAGACCAGGGGTCGGCAACACGCGGCCCGCGGGCCACGTGCGGCCCGCGGACGTCTTACTTGCGGCCCGTGAATGTTTTGTAAATAAGTAAGAAGTATCAAAATAAATGCATAAACGAATCGCGATCGTATAATGTGGATAGCCTTAAGAGCGCACTTCGCTCTGCACGCGAAAGAACAAATGTTGTTTATTTAAAAAATAAAATCTCTGATATGCACACAGACATAAAGGCATTCCAAATGTGCCCAGCGGACTGTCCGTCCGCTTACCGGCCCATCGTGCTGCTCGACGAGGTGGGCAAGCTCTTTGAAAGAGTCATTGCAGACCGCCTCGTCGGGTGGCTGGTGCGTGAGGGGCTGGATTTGGCGGACAGCCAGTTCGGTTTCCTCAAGGGGTGCTCTACGGTGGACGCCATCATGCGCGTGCGAGCCCTCACGACGGGGGATGTAGTGGCCCGGGGTCGGGTCCTCTTGGCGGTGTCTCTAGATATCGCCAATGCCTTAGATTTGGAGTTGCATCAGGGAGGCACTCCGGTATAACCGGATGCCGACCTACATCTGTCGTGTTATTGAAGCCTACCTGACGGATAAGACCGTCATCTACCCCGGTCACCCGGTCAGGGAGACTGGAACCGGCAAGAGATGTCATGCGGTGTCCCACAGGGATTGGCCGTGAAGCCGCATCTGTGGGACATCGGGTACGACTGGGTGGTGCCCGCCGAAATCCCTAGCGGCGTCAGCGTGGTTTGCCACGCTGACGACACGCTAGTCCTGGCGTCTATCCGTCACCCCCTATTCCTTAGGACCCGAGATGGTGGCGCGTAGTGTTCCACGCGCGCCTCTCTGAGATGTACGGGGGGAGTTTAACACCTCACTCCCCCCTAACGTGAGGAGGCCCGCAAAGGCGGGCCGGCACAAGTCGGGGATCGCGGAAAAGACATATTGGTTCCCGTGGTCCCCGACGTAGGTGTGGGATGGAACACCGGGGTGGTTTTAGTCAGTAAGAGTCTGACAGACCCCTCTGCCCACCCCAGGGCGGAGGACATCCATGAGGATTTCCACCTCGAGAACAAAAACAAAAAAAGGGGAGGTCGCACGAGGCGGCGGCCGAATTAATGATACGCGGGGTTGCGATAATAGTCAAAAGGATCCAGCAATTGGGACTCCAGGTGGCCTTGCACAAGTTTGAGGCCATGGGTTTTCATGGTCCTCGGAGAGCACTACCTGTGGTTTTCCAATTCACGGTAGGAGGGGTTCTCCTTGCCGGAGTGCCGCCATGGGATCTAGAAGCAAACGTCCTCGTCCTCGCGCATATGTGGAAGTGGCGCGAGAGGCGAAACGCCGAGGTGAAACTCCGCTGCCGCGACAAATCGTTGCACGGCGAACAGAGCTCCAGTGTGATCTCATGGCGACATGGTGGGTACGATTGTCGCAACCCAGCGCTGAGCACGCCACAATTGCGGCGGTAAGTCCCCTCTTTGAGGAGTGGATAGAGAGGCGCCACGGCGTCCTTACCTTCCACCTTAACGCAGGTCGTCAACGGGCATGGGTGCTATGGCGGGTTCCTGTTCAGGATAAAGCGGGAGGAAATACCCGGGTGTTTTCATTGCGAGGATCGTCTGGAGAACATGGTGGAGCATACGGTGGTGTGCCTTGCTTGGGCGGAGCACCGCCGTGTCCTCGTGGAGGCGATCGGCGTTGGCGGCCTCTCGCGTCCGGCCCTGGTGTGAGCCATGGTACGGAGCGAGAGGGCATGGGAAGCAGTAATGCTCGCGAAGGAGGAGGCGGAGCGCGTGAGGGAGTGGCAGTCTCTGCGCCCTCACGTCCCTAGCCGCCGCAGGAGATGCCCCGGGCGTCGGGAGTCGTTCGCGGACAGCCGGCCACCGTAGGCGCGGGCTTGCGGGTGGTGACCAATGCGTAGCTTGCCGCCCGGTAAGGACCTGGCCCCTGTCGACGGCGCGTAGTGTTCCACGCGCACCTCAAAGAGATGTCAGCAGTACTGAAGGGGTCTACTAGGACCGATGCCTGCCAGGGTCGCGAGACTTGTTCGAAAGAGATACCGTGGCCCTGGCACATGGGCAACTGAAGGAACACAGGTGGGTTTAGGTCAGTAAAAGTCTGACACGCCCTCCCGCTTCGTCCAAGAGCGGGACACGTCATTTGATGATTCCCCACCCACAAAAAAAGGCATTCCAAATGAAAATCAAACTCTTTATAAAACATATTGCTAAAGAAGAGGTGGATCATTTTCCGAATTGTAAAATGGCTGTCGAGGAACTTGGGAGTTAATTTTCATTGGAAAAGTGGCAAACTCAGTTCAGCGACAGATTTGGGATTTTAGCAAGCCTTTTCTTGTGTGATATTGGAGTACCGAGTCATTTACAAATGAACGTGATTGATCTCCAATCTAATGATGCTCTCAAAAGCTCTTTCTATGAAATCAATGATCTTGTTTATGGCAGCTTGCAGTTTTTATTAGGTAGCACTTACTTGCATAAACAAACTTTTTCATCTGTCAGTTATGGAAAAAAAAAAATGCTTCTCGCCTCATAGATGAGCATTTGCATTCTACGTATTCTAATTGAAACGACATCACAGCTAACATACCTACAAAAAATAACCTCCCAAATGCAACCGTCTGAGGTTGCATCACACTGAATTTTTTATAAAATCAGTTACTTGTTAGTAATTTTCATTTCTATTTTTCGGTGATTATTTTTCTAGCTATAAAGCCCAGACATATAAACATAATATATACGTGTATGAATTAAATTCCGTATGTGTTAACAATTTTAATAGCATTTTCATTTTTTAAATGGGATATGATCATTTATGGGATATATGTAGGATTGTAGGTAAATTGGGTTTCTAGGGTTACTATCTATATATGCGGCCCGCCTTTAGTTTATTTTGCCACCTGGTGGCCCTTGCCTGCCAAAAGGTTGCCGACCGCTGGACTAGACTATCAGGCCAGTCATTTACATATCACAGGCAAAAGCGAAGCAAAAGCAAAAGTTAGTTACATACAAACCCAGCGATTGCAATGATATAGGGACTAGATCTTAGGGCCGCGTTCGCGTCGTTATATCTAGTAAACGCGTGTAACTAAAGTCATCGGCACAGCTATGGTAACCTGTGGTGGTCAAACTTGTACTCGTATCGACATTAAGTCAAGTCATCGTTGCTAATGATCAAATGAGCCGCTATCCTGATTTCCTGACGTCAACGGCGGGTTGTTTCTTATGGCAATTAACCTATGATAAACTGTACATCAAATAATTGCATTGTTGTATATTTATTATCTATACTTATAATATTATAATGCTGAAGTTTGTTTGTTTGGTTGAACGCGCTAATCTCAAGAAGTACTGGTTCGAATTGAAAAAATATTGTAGTGTTGGGTAGCCCATTTATTAAGGAAAGTACAGGCTATATAACATCACGCTACCATTAATAGGAGCGGAGCAGCAATGAAAAATGTAGCAAAAACGAGGTCCACGCACGGGCAGGTTATTCGATGCGACGGGTTGCGTTGGGAGAGCAATAAATATAACGCGGACGAAGTCGCGGGCAGAAGCTAGTCGCATTATAAAATAAAATATTATTGTAGTCTGACATTAATACTTAATAGTGAGTCGCTACTCTGGCATGTCAACTAGGAAGAGGAAGAAATGGTGTCGTCATAATTTAAAAGAAGGAAATCAGTACTTTTAAAACGTATATATATGTTCGCAGCGTCTCTTGCCTACCTTGTTAATTGAGTTACCCTGTTTCATATCTTCATTATTTCAGCTGTAATGCCGGTAGCTCTGGAGAAAGGTGTGATGTCCACGCGTGCGATGGGTATTGTTTGAAGGGTGTCTGTTCCATTAATGATAAGAATGAGCCAGTTTGCCAATGCATAGAAGGTCATGAGGGAGACAGGTGCGATGTTCCTGTCTTTCTTGTCAAATGCTACCAAGCGTTTGCAATGTTGAAGGACACTCTAAATTCAGGTAAGAGTCTTTGTTATACGTATACAGACCGATCGGTATATGATCAGTTCTTTCTTGTCATCCGACCCAAAACCTTTACCACGTATGCACTGTGTCTGACTGTTACTGGCCCAAGATTATTCGCCCATGACGGTCAGCACGACCCTGGTAACATCAATCAATGAACTGAGCCAAATCCATTCAGCTGTTCGGCATAGGCCTCTCCCAAGTTGCGCCACAACACCCTCTCCTCCACCTTCCGCATCCAGTCTGTCCCAGCCACTTTTAGGTTGTCGGTCCATCTAGCTGGGCGGCCCCACGCCACGCTTGCCTATACATGGTGGCCACTTCAGGACTCGTCTACTCCATCAGCCATTAGTCCTACAACAAACACGGCCAGCCCACTGGTACTGCAGCTTGCATATTCTGCAAGCGATGTCAGTAACTCCGGTTCTTTTCCAGATAGTTTCATTGCTGAGTTTATCTTTCAAAGAAACTCCTAATACTCAATACTTTTATTGCATTCCACATGCAGGTATACTTAGGTGGTAAACTTAAAATAGGATCACATTATGGACTCTGTCGGGCACAGCAATATAAATGAGTTTGGAGTATTAGCCCGCTAAGTAGCACGCAAAGCGACCGTGACTTTGTCGTTCAGCCGGGTTTTAGGGGCCAATATACTTATTTTGTCGCTCTTTATATGTACAGTATTCAGTTCACAGCTCATAGGGGTGCGGAATTTTTTATCGGTAGAAATTGGTTTAATATTCATGGTTAAACAATATTCATTGCGTTATTTACGTTGCTGAGCCGACAATTTATTCGAACAAATGACGCAATGGTTTAGAAATAATCTTCAATCCCATTCAGATTCTGATAAATTGTGCGTTTCGCAATTAGGATGCAGGGTAACGTGGCGCGAATTTGTTGGTTCAGATTAATTAATATGGGTACGCGAAAGCTGTGGTGGCCTAGTGGTAACGACCCAGGAGTTGTCATACCCAGAACTAGACTGTCGCTTTACTATTTGTAAATTATTTGATCACCACTGCTCTCAAAACGGTGAAAGAAATCATCGTGAGGAAATCGACATGTAACATCTACATTTTATGTCCAGACTTATCACTCTCCATTCCATGGTTGCCTGGAAGAGATGACATAAAGCGATAAAGGCCGCCCATTATATATTTTGTAGTCATTGTAATGTATTTTTAACCGACTTAAAAAAGGAGGAGATTCTCAATTCGGATGTTTATATGTTTTTTTTTTATGTATGTTCGGCCATAACTCCGTCATATATAGACGGATTTGCAAAATTCTTTTTTTGTTCGAAAGGGGTTTATTCCGAAATCGTCCCATGTAAATTTCATATAGATTTGATGATGAGTTCGGGAGACAGACACCGGAACTCTTTAAAAAATGACAGCAAATCAACCGCGATTTCTGCTGTCGCATAAATATGCATTGTTTGTTTGGAATTACTGCGGGGTGAATACCACAACTAAAAATTTAAAAATAAAAACCTTTTTACAAAAAAAAAAACAACCGACTTCCTTAAAAACACTACAAAGAGAAAAATAACTTTAATTTCGGAAGGCGGTGGCAAAAAAACCATAAATACAGATCCTAAGATACCGACTTCCGAAACTAAAATTATTTTTCACTTTGTAGTGTTTTTAAGGAAGTCGATTGTTTTTTTTTTTGTAATTTTTTTTTATTTGTTATGTATTTTTATGGTGTATAATAAACTATACACACCGTGACATTTTAGTCGTCTTACAAACGTTGTCCACTCAATCTATCCGTAATATACCTCTAGGCGTGAATAAAAAATTGTTACCAATTAAGAAAACACGTACTAAAAAAATGCATTAGAATTATGAAACATCCTGTTAATAATGTTTACATATCATATGGTAGAGAACATATGTACATAGGTACTTACCCAGCGCACGAGTCGACTAGATCATTCCGTCATCATATTCTATGAGCCAAAATATCAAGCAAATTACGTCATGCGTCATCAATTAATCATAATGTTTTTTTTTTTTTAGTTATTCAAATGTTAATGTTAATGTCATTTTTTTCTTATGGATGTGTCGTAGTCATTGGATACATGAAGTGGGCCGCCGTTGTAAGACGATTAAAATATCACGGTGTATAAATAAATAAATCTACCAACCCACTCTGGGCCCGCGTGGTGGATTACGGCTAGAGGATTCGATATTTTGATATGATGATATGATGATTCGGATCTCGGGACCCCGATCATATTTTAGTCCCAAAATATTCGGGATAAAATTAAATTAATCCCGGGATTGATATATTTTTTCAAATAAGTCAATAAAAATGTGCGTGAAACGAAACGCACTTACCTTGATTTGACATTTTGACAGCCATCTTGTTTAGGCAGCTGATTTCATTTGTTTTTTTAACGACCAGTACCGGATTATGCGTAAAAGTGTGTAAAACTTCCCGCTTCGTTGATTTTTTGAAGTTTATTGTTAGTTTCATAAATTATTTACAGAAGTGCCTAGTTTGTTTATTTTATACGAAGGAAGTATAATTTTGTTTAACTGCCTTTTTGAAGATTTAAAACATAAATATTCTATGTCCTCACAAAACTAAAAGATAAATAAAAAATTGATTTTGATATGTTTTACTGTCTTTTTGTTACCACTTTCCATTACCAGTACAATCCCGGGACTAACCCGGGATCCCGAGATTAACTGTAGATAATCCCGAAATCCCGGGATTAGAAAAATCGACCTGGATCGAATCCTCTAATTACGGCTCACTCCCTCCTACTGACAGGAGGCCTGTGAATAGAGAATAATATAGGCAGATTACGAATGTAGGTACACTTGCCTTGATAATGTCTTTGTTGCATTCATTGTTCCTGTTCACGTTTCCTATACAGATTCGATGCCGATTACTCCAGGCAAAGAAGTGTTGCCGTTGTGTGCTCCAACTGCTGTCTGAAGAACTGCCCTTGTCCGGAACGCGCTCAGGATGTGAAGTCGTTGAAGAGTTTACCTCCACCTTTACCACCCCCACTACGTGCTAATCAGTAGAGCAACACCTAACCTCAGCTGGTTTAGTGATAAGTCATCCACAACCTTTTGTGATTCATCATCTTGATTTTGCTGCCTCTATCCTAATTGTTACTTGTGATTTTAGAATACACTTCCTTTCTCTATAGAGATAATTTATTTTAGTTTTTGACTAGCGGAGTTATTGGGTAAAACACTATCATTACTAATCGCTTTCATTTTGACAGTCCAAAAATATTTACTACGTATTTTTTTTTTCGGACAAATGAATCAACGGATTCAGAATCTGTAACATTTTGGATGATGTCATTCAAAATGTTACAGATTCTGTTTGATATTGTTTTACTAAATTACCGTGCTTATTTTGTTAAAAACAATAAATTATCTTTCTATTCTTATTTATTTTAATTTTAAATTACATAAAATTTCTCTTCTTCTCAATAGAATTCGTACATAAGTAATAAATGATTTTAATTTGGTTTAAGTTACGATCGAGTTGTTATCTGTTTACCCACATAATTTCATTTTATTTTTGGTATTTTGTTTTGTTTTGTTATTTTATATACGCACATTTATGCGGTCTAATATTACTCGTTATTATTATTGGGTATTTTTAACGTTAATAAATTTGGTTAGGAATAAATAAATTTTCAGTTATTATACGCTCCTGCTATTAGGAGGAGAGGGGTCCCCCTCTCCCCCTAATTTTACCTGCTCCGACTACTACCTACCTGAGGAAAGGGACGTCGTGTACGAATACGATTGTCCAAAATTTGGCCTTGTCATACTGCTGCTTTTAAGTGCAGTCATTTGACTACGAGTTTTCATTACTGTAACACGTAAAAATTTCCATTATTCCAAATCAAAAGTTAAAGGTTAAAGGCAAAACCGACTATCTGCGATTTTTTTGAGTTTTTCACTTTAATATACCATTCGATTCCCCATTTGATTCTTTACCTAATGGTAAAACAAACTAAACCGTAGGACTTACCGTTTCCGAGTTACCGAAAATTAAAAAACAAATAGCAAACTTTCTGAATGCGCTCACGGAGAATTTAATATTGACTTTTTTGGACTAAATAATTGGTTTTGCCTTTAACCCGGCGAAATGTTTTCATTTATTTTTAATAAATAATTTATTGAGTCGAGTGGACATAAACTTTAAATTAATTTTTCTCTAAAATGAAAGTGAAGTGCGTCTTACTATTTTACCTAATTAGTAAGGGAAGACTACTCTACAACATATATAAAAATCAACGGAATCTGTGATTCCCAAGTTTGGTACTCCCCTTGTTAGTTTTAAATATTGTTTCTCAGTAAGTGAATTTTTACTGCAACTCTTTATGAGAAATAAAGTTGTTCTAAACCAAAACCGATTTTGATTGCGTTAGCTTAGAAGTTTGATTTTTTTACAACTCCAAGGAACAGTAGACTTGAGTATTTCATATAAATTTTCACTTATCATAAACTTCGCTCATTTCGTTTTTCTTCGATGACTTGTGGTAAAGTGATACTAACAAAATGTTTTATTCAGTGTTCTTAATAGTACAATACCTTGAAATTCTATACAAGTTATATACAAAATCATTACAGTAAAACATGTCGATGATTTTCTTGTTGAAATGTTTGTTTGTTATTGAATTATCAGGTATTCAATGCCTTCCTCGGGCACCAGTCTCTCACAAATTTCATTATATATTTTTAATTAGTTTTATGTACCTACCTGCAACATTTGTGATGAGAAAATAAAATAAAATTGAATTATCTTATACGAGTAGTGGCGGTTATTGGGTAAAATCGATCAGTAGGTATCGCTTTCATTTTGACAGTTCTACAACATTCATGGCGTCGTTTAAGCAGATATATTTTACGAAAATATAAAAGAAACCGGCCAAGTGCGAGTCCAACTCGCGCACCGAGGGTTCCGTACAAACCTGCAGGTATAGAGTTAAAAAAAAATAATAATAATATGATGTAACTAAAAATTTACGGTTTTCGCAATTTTTCCTTTATCTGTGCAATAAGACGTTGCTTCGTATCAAATTTCAAAATTCTAGATCGTTTGGAAGTACCCTTTAGGTTTTGATTTCCTTGCGAGTTTCGAAAATTTGCGGCATAAACGGCTATATCTTTTGATTGCGTTAGCTTAGAAGTTGATTTTTTCACAGCTCCAAGGAACAGTAGACTTGAGTATTTGATATAAATTTCAGCTTAAAACCTCCACGCGTTCTTGAGAAAAAGGGTCTTGACAGACGGACGGACGGACGGACGGACAACAAAGTGATCCTATAAGGCTTCCGCTTTTTACACGCTTTATATTAGCTTCACTTGTATGTTTGTATGTTTGTTTGTAACCGACTCCTTATAGCGCGATTTTGACCCACTTTAAACGACCAGATTTCATTCAAACTTTGCAAACCTGTCAAGGACCGATGACAATGCAATAATTTCATAAATTTGTGCCATTATCCTTGCCAGGGTTACCAGGACAGCAAAAAAACCGTCTTCGAAAACTACGCTAAGATACGTCACAAACTACGCTGACATACGTCTCAAAATTCGAAACACACTAAAAAATAGAAAACAAATAATAGTTTAAAAAAACTAAAAAACACGCTTCCATTGAAAACCATACCAAAAAGTACAAAATAATGGAAAAAAAAGCGGGGGATGCTTTTTAAGGTAATTTTTTATTGATATCAGACACCCCACGCTTTTTGAAGCGTGTTTTTTAGTTTTTTTTAACTATTATTTTCCTTTTGAGGTGCGGAACCCTAAAAATCGATTTACAGTAACCCTCAAAATGATTTAGATTATGATTAATATAATATGATTTCAATAAAATTTGATCCACAAACAGACTATGACCTGGATTTTTTTTATTTCCGGGTTTATGTAGCAGTTTATCTTTAATATGGAAGGAGCAGCTCGTCTATATCCATACACGTAAGATGATTCCAGTAACTTCGTAAGGTCACCTCGCTTTTTAAAATTACCGGTATCACCTAGTGACCTGTAATTTATATAACTATCTATAAATTTTCACACAGTTTCATTTACGTATTTTGCTAATTTGAAAAACGGTCATTACAGTGGTCGAAAATCGACCATAATACATTTAAAACTTTATGTACATAAATTTACATTGTGGATTCTCGGATTTACTGTTTGTGTGATTAATACTTACTTGAGGAATCTGATTATTTACCTTTTTGCCGATTATATATTTTTTTGTATCTCCTGATTCTGCTTGATACCTTGGATTTTGTTCGGTGTGCAAGGACTACAAGCAATTCGTGTCAACTACAACAAATGTGTCTATAAATTGCGCATTGGCTCTTTACTGGACAGTAGTATTGGTTTAGTCTACAGCTGGGTACCCCTTAAATGTAAGTATTATATTTCCGGCGGCTAGTCAAATTATAAGATATTGATTATCTTTATTGCATAAAACTGCATAAGATGTTTTTTAGTTAAATAAAATACGTAGCCAGTAAGCGTAAGTGGTATGTTTGTAATAAATAGGATGAAGGCATGTTCCTTTACTTAACAAGCATAGCGTTTTTAACATAAATATCAAGAATTATTTATTTAGGTTAGCCAACAATTGTTTGCACAATACATTATAATTATAATTTCGATAACAGTACATTCTTAAGTGCAACAATTAATTATAGGCTAACACAGCATGCACCATTTATGGTTTTACACATTATTACAAAAACAGGATATTTACAATTAAAATCATGCAACATTTTTTGGTAATTCATGCGTAACAATAATACAACAACAAATAATTTAATAATAAATAATTGAACGAATAACAGAATGATAAAATTAACAAATATAAATAATTTAAGTATCATTATTAAATTCAGATGCATAGGATTACAGTAAAACAGATATAAAATAGAATATTAAAATTAAAATAAACATTTAGTAGCGAGGTTATTGGTTGAGAGTAAAGTGTTCAACCACATTTTTTTAAATTATCATTGACATGGTTCAATCTATACTTCCAAACTTATATTATAAAGCTGAAGAGTTTCTTTGTTTGTTTGGTTGATCGCGCTAATCTCAGGAACTACTGGTCGAATTGAAATATTCTTTCAGTGTTTGGTAGTCCATTTATCGAGAACCCTTGGTATTTGTATGAGGTTGATTCACTCAGAGGGCGTCGTTTTTGACCGTAAAGGTGTTGCTGATCAACATACTATGGAAAACTCAATAGCATGTCTTACTGGGCCTGTGAGCTGGACTTTAGGAAGTCAAGACTCTAGTGATGGTGCCAAGCATGTAGCTGAATTCTGGGCCGAGTGCCATTGACACGCAAAAAAGAACATATTTATATACACCTACTAGATTCTGCACGCGGCTTCGCCCGCGTGGATATCGAAAAATTCACCATTTCAACCCCCCATTTCACCCTTTTTGGAATGGAATTTCAAAAAACCGTTTCTTACTGGACACCTACTCTTCACAAAAACACACCCTCCAAATTTCATGTCTCTTGGACCAGCAGTTTACGCTGTGCGTTGATATATCAATCAGTCAATCAGTCAGTCAGTCACTCTGGACTTTGAATTTTATATAAACAGGGTGTTTGGCAGAACGTTGAACATACGAAAATGGTGGATAGGTGGGGTCATCTGCTACTTACTCAGCCCTAATTTATTTGGCCCCGGCCTAAAGGATATTTAAAAAAAAAATGGTTTTCTTTCTTCTTGTTTCACCACTTTCTTAACTTTAAAGTGTAATTTTTATTAAAAATGGGTAAAACAGGCAATATTTTTTTTTTTTAAATCTTTTATATTGGCAAATTCTTATAAAATTATTGCTTTATTCAGATGTTAGCTAGAAAATAAGTTATGAGTCCTCAAATTTACAGAAACATAAACGATTAAAAAAAAAAAAAAACATTGCCTGTTTTACCCATTTTTAATAAAAATTACTCTTTAAAGTTAAGAAAGTGGTGAAACAAGAAGAAAGAAAAGATTTAAAAAAATATCCAGTGGGCCAGGGCCAAATAAATTTGGGCTGAGTAAGTAGCAGATGACCCCACCGATCCACCATTTTCGTATGTTCAACGTTCTGCCAAACACCCTGTATCAAATCAAATCAAATCAAAAGTCATTTATTCAAACTAGGCTGAGAGTCAGCACTTTTTGAACGTCAAAGTCACATAAGACAGTCCCCCCAAAACGCCCGCCCTTCGACACTTCCTAGTGCTTTGGCTGGGAAGAAGAAGTGGCGGAACAAACTCCCCAGCAGCACTGCTGTCTGTTAAGTTAGAAGAACTTGATTCTATACAATATTGTATAAGTTATTAATATAATAAAACAAAACATACATTATTCGCCATATGTCAGCTAGCACACGCCATTATACCAACAAAACATTGAAAACTAAACTCAAGCTGAAATGAATAATGAAACAAAATCGTAAACAGAACTTAAAACCTTACTAAAGCCTCCAGGCATAAAGGGCGTGCCCGCTTACATATACAACGATGCAAATGATACATATACACAACAAATGAAATTAAAAGAAAATAAAAATAAATTAACAAAAGCAGTTAAATAAAAATAAAAAAAATACAATTATATGAACTACCCATATAAACTGTCAGTGTGTGAGTTACAGTAATTACAGAATGTAAAACAGTGTCATAGAAGAAAAAATAAATATTATCTACACAATTAAGTTAGCAACTAGTTTGATAAACTCTAAGACTGTCCTATGGAGCGAGACCAGCATGTTTCCAAGCGTTCTTATCTTGGATGTAGTCCTCTAATTTGTAATAAGCTCGTTTACAAAGTGTACTTTTAATATGACTTTTAAACCTCCTTTCATTTAATTGCAATATATCAGAAGGTATTTTGTTGTAACATTTAACACAGTACCCCATAAAAGATGTATGTACTTTTGCTAATCTGAAAAATGGTTGATCTATCTTGTCTTTATTTCTAGTATTAAAATTATGTCTATCGCTTATTTTATTAAAAAGATGTAGATTTTTTCTTACATACATAATATTTTCGTAAATGAATTGGCAAGGTACCGTCATAATATTAATCCTTTTAAATAGTTCCCTAAGGGATTCGCCGCGACATAGATTATAAATGGCTCTGACAGCTCGCTTTTGCAAAATAAAAATGGATTCAATGTCAGCAGCCCTACCCCACAGTAAAATGCCATACGACATAATGCTGTGGAAGTAGCTAAAATAGACCAAACGCGCGGTTTCTACATCTGTTAACTGTCTTATCTTTCTAACAGCATAAGCGGCTGAGCTCAACCGCCCCGCAAGAGATGTTATATGAGGTCCCCATTGTAATTTCTCGTCTAGCGTGATTCCTAGGAAAACCGTTTGATCAATAAATTCCAGTTTTCCCCCATTCAATAAGATGTCACATTCGCTACCTCTGACATTAGGCAATTGAAATCTAATGCACTTGGTTTTTTTTTTATTAAGTACCAAATTATTTACCGTAAACCAGTCTTGGACCTGAAGAATGGAGTTATTGTCGTCGTCAAGATTTTGAGACCGTCTGTTGATTTTAAATATCAATGATGTGTCATCTGCAAATAACACCATCTTCGGTTGGTTTGGAAGTAGATGGGGTAGATCATTAATGTATACTAAAAAGAGGAATGGACCCAATATCGAGCCTTGAGGAACGCCCATTGCCATTTCAGACCCCAATGAGTTTACGCCGTTTACTTGGACTTTGACCATTCTATCCTTCAGGTATGATCTTATTAAGTCAAGAGCTGTATTTCTAATTCCATAGTGCTCTAGTTTCAGCAAAAGTGTCTCATGGTTTACGCAATCGAACGCCTTGGAAAGGTCACAAAAGATTCCAATGGCATCTTGTGCTTCTTCCCAGGCGTTAAAAATGTTCTTTATTAGGGTAACACCAGCGTCGGTGGTACAACGCCCTTTGGTGAAACCGAACTGGTGTTCATGAAAGATGGAGTTTTTATTAAAGTGACGTAACATTTGATTGAGCATTAACTTTTCAAACACCTTACTGAGAACTGGTAGAACTGACACGGGCCTATAATTGTTTGGTTCTTTACTATCACCGGATTTAAACAAAGGAACTACTTTGCTGTGTTTCATCAGATCCGGAAAGACTCCTTGGTCTACACTGGTGTTAAATATGAAAGCTAAATAGGGTGCAATGGTTTCAATAATAGAACTACAAAATTTGACAGACATTCCCCAAAGATCTTCTGTTGATTTAATTTTAAGATCTTTAAAAGCTTTTATAATAGCCTGTGGGTTAGTATGCTGAAACCTAAACTCTAAAGGGCATGCCCCTACATTCTTTTTGAGTAAGGCAGTGGAAAGCGCGGGTGACGAATTTAAAGGTTCAGTAGTTTTAACGGGAATATTAACGAAAAAATTTTGAAATTCCTGAGCTATTTCTATATCTGAGTTAATGGGGCCATGTGCAGTCTCTAAATTAAATTCAGTATTACGCTGTTTTTTCCTACCTGTTTCATCATTTATTATTTGCCAGGTAGTTTTTATTTTATCATCTGCTGATTTTATTTTATTGCTAATATTAAGCGATTTAGCCAAGCTGCACACACTTTTAAAAAATTTAGAATATTTTGCAACATACTGATGAAAGCTTCTATTAGTCATATGTTGCTTTAGGCCATAAAGTTCAAAAAGTTTTTCTCTGCTTTTACGTATACCTGGAGTTGCCCAATCACTAAATAAGAACTTTGTGCAAATACTTTTAGTCTTTAGTGGGAAATTGTCATTAAATTGCGTGTTTAATAATGAGAAGAACTCGGCGTAGAACTCATTTGGGTCACATTCATTATTAAAACTGTGAACACATAATGTACTGGCCAAAGAATGATTAAATTTCTCTAGATTTTTACATGTCATTGGCCTAAACCTTATTTGAATTTTTTGTAGAGGTATGTACGAGCAAAATGTTACTGTTTGACCACTGTGATCAGATGGCAACTTATTTACAATTTGTTTGTGTAAGTAATCACAGTTACAAAAAATATTATCTATACAAGTGGCAGAAGAAGCTGTCACTCGGGTTGGTTCCATAAAAACATTTGACGGATTAAATGACTTAAAAAGACTTAATAATCTGAAAGTATTTGAGTTACTTTCTAATAAATTAATATTAAAATCACCACATATGACCAGTGACTTACTACTAGTACTAAGTTTCTTTAGCACCTCTTCCATTACAGAATCAAACACAGATAGATTCTGGTAACTTGGAGGTCTGTATACACATACTATAACATGCTTATCAAGCTCAACACAGGACAGCTCAACAGTGTGTTCAACAGACAGCCCAATGATGTCTTTTCGTTCTTTCGATTTAATAGAATTTTTAACTAATATTAATGATCCGCCATGTATCATGCGTTTTCGGCTGAAAAAGCTAACTACACAGTAATTTTCATAATTTATTGACTTTACTTGATGATCTTTTAACCAATGTTCAGTTAAGCAAATGACATCAAACTTGGTGTTTTCTAAAAACAATTCTATTTCAAGTAATTTGGAAGAGCAACCTTGGATATTTTGATTATACAATTTTAAAGTGTGTTGCACTCCCTTTGGTTTTTTATTTTCATGACTAATAATGCCAGAAGATATCTTTTTATTATTCCCTAACAATAATTGGTTATTTGAAAGGGTACCTTCTGTTGTCTTATTACCTAGTTTAACGAATTATCTGGAGTGACCTCCACTACTTTAACTGAAGAGTCAAGAATGCCCGTCTGAGTTCCAGCAGGAAGAGAAAACTCTATCTGACTGGTAGTGGCCTCCGAGGATGTTGGTATTATAGATTTAGTAGTTAAACTAGGCAACATAGACTCATCACTAACACTGTTCATGGTTATTTTAGCTATAATCTGATTAACATTATATGCTATCAACATAGCAATCATATGTCGACATTTCCAAGACAGAGATAAAGCTCTCTGAGTTAACTTAAAACCACTAATAAATTTATTAGTATCAAAATACAACAATTTGTCACTATGACAACATGTCAACTGGTGAATAGTACTATTCAACCTGTAAATATAATAATTATCAATATCTGATAAAGTATCAGAGTAGGGGAAAGCACACAACATTAGCTTCCCTATGTTTAACTTGAGTAAGGTGTCTACTCCATCCACTATGTCCTTTCTGGTAATACCAGTACTATTACCTAATAGCAAAACCATTGTGGAATAAGTATCTAGGTTTGTGCTTGCAATTCTTTTAATCATTTGATTGAAACTTATGTTATGATAACTATGATTTGTAAAACTGTGGCTAAGGTAATTAAGTAACATTTTTCCAAAGCCTGAACCTAATTCATCACAAAAGAATATAGACTTATTATTACTGTGTATATTAACACATGGCTCTGCTGGAAGCACCAACACCGGCGGAGACAAGTCAAGCTGAGGCTGAGTAGGTGGTGTTTGGTTGGCACAGCTGCATGACAGGTGCTCTCAGCATTGCACTTCACTAAGTCTAATAGTTCCCCAGCCTCAATCATTCGCTCACCTAGTTGTTGTTGTGACCTCTCATATTTCTCAAAAATATTGTTTAGCAAGTACTCCTTTTGTAGAATATCATTATATAGGAGCTTAATATCAGTATCATACTTTTCCCTACATTCATCTAACTCAATGGTACAACTACTTAAACTTTTTGAAAGGATAATACGTTCCTCTCTGAGGGAAAGATTTAATTTTAAGAGATTTTGTTTTTTAATTGCTCTCTGTGACCGTTTAATTATTTTCTTAATTTAATATATTTCTTTAATTTATTGTGACTTATAACAATAGGACATAATGGTATGGTATCGTCACCAGTAAGATCAATTAATACAGCTGGCTCACACACTGATGTTGACTTACTGCCTACCAATTTATAAAATATGTTATCGGTGATAGCAACCTGTTCACTTACTTTGACAGACTGTAAAAGAGATAGGGCCTTATGGGCTTCACATAATTTCTGTATAGATTACTAACCTAAAGACAGTTGGCTAAGATTAATGAATACATATTATTATATGAATATTTCTTTTCTTACGTCGCATATGGGCCGTATGGCAGACCAACGTATGTCACGGTTGAAATATACCACAACAGTTTCATTGGGAGGTCGCCTATGTTCAAAATTCATTTTTAGAAACCGAAAATATTTAATTCTACATTTAAATAAAGATAGATAATAATATGATGCCCTTAACCTTTGATTGATGTTATCTTAAATTTTTTTTTAAACGGAAACAAACATATTTTATCTAAATAAAAAATACGGGTGCCTTACTTACCTATGCATGATAAAGTTCTAATTCTACTATACTTACTTCTTTAATATTTGTGTTAAGTAGTAAATGATAAATGATTTTCGGTAAGTAGGTTTGTACAAACAGTTTTACACGTAAATCATTTTTTTTTTTAAACTAGATGAGGTCGGTGTTTCCTAAATGACTACTCTGAGAAGAAAGGCTGAAAACAAACTCAAAGGTCACAGTCTCTTTTAAAGTCCACACATAATCTTGGTCACATTATACGAAGACCCTGTGGATGGGTGACTGAAATGGTCTTTTGAGGAAAGAACCACACAAATTGAGTGGACCTGTCCAGTCAATGCAAGCATTTCTCACTAATCGTGCAGCTGAACTCAGAACATAAGAAGTTTAACGATTTGACGAACAATACCAAAGAAAAGACATCAGGTTAGGCCACATAAATTACTCAAACTGCCAGATTATGATTACAAGTTACTGAGAAGGAAAGAAAACAAAATAAAAAAGGACTCACATTAAGGACGCCCGATTTTTTGCTTTGAATCGATTTTCTGAATCGTAACGGATCGTAACTTCGTGAATCGATTCAGGATCTTAATCGTATTGTATTGAATCGCTCTTACTCGATCTCGGAAGATCGTATCGTAATTTCATAACATTAAAGAAACAATCAAAATCAGAATATATTTATTTCACCTAAACCTACACGGGCACTTATGAAATGTCAGAAGCTAGGTGCACGGCTCCAATTTGTTGATTCCTGTGGAAAAGAACCGGGAAGAGACTCCATAAAGAAGCACAGTATGCATGCAAAATTATTTATTTTAACTTAATTTTCTTAATAGATCAACTACAAAGTGTTCCACGGACGCCGTAGGGACAGATAGGTGTAATAGGTGATTCAGATAGTGAATCGTATCAACTAACATTAACATTTCCTTCCGAACGTCTGGTTTCTCTAGCTGAAAATACTTTGACACATAGCCAAAATTTATTTAAAAATCAATTTTTTTTTTTTTTTTTTTTTTTTTTTTTTTTTAAGTTTAAAATGTTAACAGTTGCAATCTGCACTATGTTCCGGAATGCCGAAAAAATGTCCTGCAAGACCCTTCTACAACTAAAATTTGGAATTTGTCTTCTATATACCAATAGGCTTCTATGCTCCAAGTTTCAGCGAGGAGGGTCAACCTTGACTCTAAGTAGGTAACCACACCCCCTGACCTTTCGAAACTCAAAACTTGACATCTTTTGACCCCCTGAACCCCATGTATGCAAAAATATTTCCCAAAAAGTGCTCAGGGAATTGCTGGACTTTTTTCGGCATTCCGGAACATAGTGATCTGTAATGTAAAAGATGTTTTATACTTTTTTAGATTAACAATTTAATATAAAAAACAGACGTTCGCAAGGGAATGCTAACATACACAAGCTGTAGTTCGTACGGTACATTGTTTAGGTTTTAGTTGATACGATTTTTTCATACGATCTTATAGGCGCATACGATTCGATCTGGCTAAGATCGTATCCTGTTGAATCGATTAAAAAAACCGATAGATTCATCCGTTCTCCAGATCGGGCATCCCTAACTCACATAGACTTCACATTCAAAATATTTGAAACAATATGATACTTTACAAAGTAAATATTCATGTAATTGTATACTCAGAGTAGCAGTAAGCCTGTCAGAAATATGCTCACACAAATATATTTATCTCTTGCGCAATCAATACTGATATACTGCATACCTGTTTGGGGTGGGGCAGCAAAATCTAAATTCATCCAATTGGAGCGAGCACAACGAGCCCTGCTCAAAATAATGTATTTTAAAAAAAGGAGATATTCTACAGAAAACCTCTACAAAATTAGCGATGTATTGTCAGTTAGAAAATTGTACATTACTCAAATAATTTTAAAAAAGCACAAAACCTTGCCTTATTATGCAGAAATACACTCTAGACGAAGAAAACACGATATAGTTCAAATACCGAAAACTAAGACCAAATTCGGATCTATGCAATTTAGTAAACGATCAGCTCAATTATATAACAAAATAAATAAAGAAATTTTCGTATATGCAAAATCTTACCATATATGTAAAGAAATGTTGATTGACTGGATAAAACCACTGACATATGAAAACACTGAAGCTCTCCTACAAATCGTAACCTAAGTACACGACCCACTCACACACACTCAGACACTCTCCCATACCTACACGTACATTCACACTCCCATACACATACAACCACACACTCATCAACACAACCAACTCATGCACACGCACGCACACGTTCACATAATTATATTTTGTTTTATTTTATCATGTTCTGTTTTTATTGTGTTAAGTAAGTACTTACTGCTGTGAAGGAGCGGAGTCTTTGAATACAGGCATTATCTGCTTAAATGAAGACTCCAAACCCAATATTGTTTATGTATAAATTTTGGACACAATAAACGTTATTATTATTATTATATTATATTATTATTATACTGTTTAATATAAGTATACATGTTGGTCAAATCGTTTGATGACCATGTAGGTCGGTGTCTTAAGTAGCATCCTGTTTTTCTGTGTGTGCGATGAGTTTTAAATGGATTTTGGTGCCATTATTTAGAGAATTTACTGTACGATAAATAAGTTTACTAAATTATACAGAAATATGGATGTTTTGACATATCAGTAATTGTTCCCGTATGCAGCAAGGGCGGATCACTAGTTTTACTTAACGTTAAAAACATTTGGAAAACAAGCAATTTTACCAGCTGTTTGTACTATGTAGGTACCGAGATGATGTATACATGCTGATATTTTTATGTGTACGCGAATGACTAAATCGAAAACCATTAGAAATGGCGAGACAAACTCTCAAACTAAAAGAATAATCACTTAATTATTGCAAAATTAGTTTTCCTTGCTAGAAATCCTACCCGTTGACTCCCCCTACGCTATGTATAATTTCAACCACTTGCCAGTGTCACTAATCAGGATCATATTGTGCGAATTGTCCCAAGTAATGATTGATTTACTTAAGTTTACCCCTTTTTTTTGTGGGTGGGAATCACCAAATGACACCTCCCGCTCTGGGCGGAGCGCGTGTCAGAGTTTTACTGACTAAACCCCGTGTTCCTTCAGTTGCCTATATGTCAAGGCCACGGTAAGTCTTTGGAACAAATCTCGCGACCTTGGCAGGCATCGGTCCTCGCGGACCCCTTCAATACTGCTGACATCTCTTTGGGGCGTGCGTAGAACACAACGCGCCACCGACACGGGCCTGGTCCGTGCCTACAGTGGCCGGGAGTCTGCAATGGACTCCCGACACCCGGGGCGCATAGCTTGCATCTCCCTCACGCGTCCCGCCTCCTCCTTCGCGAGCATTACTGCTTCGCGGAGGAGGTGACGGCTTCCCATGCCCTTTCGCTCCGTACCATAGCATGCACCATGGCCAGACGCGAGAGTTCGCCGCCAATATTGCGCCCCAACATCTTGTCCTCTACCTTTCGCATCCAGTCTGCCCCAGCCACTTTCTTTAGGTCGTCGGTCCACCTAGTTGGGGGGCGTCCCATGCTATGCTTGCCGATAAGCGGTCTCCACTCCACGAATCATCTGCTCCACCGGCCATCGGTCCTTCGACAGACATGGCCAGCCCATTGCCACTTCAGCTTGCTTACTCTGTCCTGCGATGTTGGTAAATCCAGTTCTTAAGTGGACTGCTATAGGCCGAGTTGATTGTTAGATTCCTTTAAATCAAATCAAAAGTCGTTTATTCAAACTAGGCTGAGAGTCAGCACTTTTTGAACGTCAAAGTTACATGAGACAGTCAAAATACTCGATGAGCACTAGGACCCCACAGCCCTAATGCTATAACCCCAAATGGCTGTAAGGCATAGCTCTCAATAAGGTTGTTATATTTGCGCAGCGCAGCCCACTGCGCTAATAAGATCGATGGCGTGAAGATGACAAATAGCATCCCGCAACAAAGGCCTACCGAAGTTCCAAGAACTTTTCGGAAATGTCGAACATTTTCCTCCAGTAATTCTTCTACATAGGAAACTTCATTTAGAAATGTCCGCTATTTTTACACGTTTTATATTAGCTTCACTTGTATGTTTGTTTGTAACCGACTCCTTATAGCGCGATTTTGACCCATTTTAAACGACCAGCACCCTAATTGCGAAACGCACAATTTATCAGAATCTGAATGGGATTGAAGATTATTTCTAAACCATTGCGTCATTTGTTCGAATAAATTGTCGGCTCAGCAACATAAATAACGCAATGAATGTTGTTTAACTATGAATATTAAACCAATTCCTACCGATAAAAAGTTCCGCAATTACCCCTCTAATTTCATTCAAACTTTGCACACCTGTCAAGGACAGAGGAGACAGGATAATTTCATAAATTTGTGCCATTATCCTTGCCAGGGTTACCAGGACAGCATAAAAACTGTCTTCGAAAACTACGCTGACATACAAACTACGCTGACATCGTCTCAAAATTCGAAACACCCTAAAAAATAGAAAATAAATAATATTTAAAAAAAACTATGAAACACGCTTCCATTGAAAACCAAACTAAAAAGTACAAAATAATGGAAAAAAAGCGTGGGGTGCCTGATATCAATAAAAAATACCTTAAAAGGCACCCCACGCTTTTTTTCCATTATTTTGTACTTTTTAGTTTGGTTTTTTATGATGCAGTTAGTCAGGCAGGGCCTATTCTGGAACATGAAATTTAAGGAACACACAACAACTATAAATGTCTGGCAACTGCATTTTGACTATATTAGGCCAGTTTCAGTTGGGCTAGGTGTTTTTACTTAAAAAAAAAACATAACATATAAGTAATTTTATTTTGCAATATTCGCTCACCGTAAAGTCTAATATTAGGATTATAATTGGTAATAGGTTATTTTATACCCGGTATACATGCCAGGAAAATAAAACAATGTGTATATTAAAAATAAGTAAATATTTAATTTTAAAACGATTCAAAATTCAAAATAGTTGTACAAAAATTATATGTAACAGAGGTACCAAGTGTAATCTATTCTTCTGATGATTTAACACATTATATAAAATGATGGAACGTTAATTGTTACTTGGTTTTAACCGACGAAAAAAACGGAGGAGGTTCACAACTTTTGAAGTTAAATGTCTTGAATTTTTCGTGTTTTGGTTTGTTGTGAACTAAAACAGAATCGAGGAGGTCTAAGTCGTTGTAACCTGATCTCGCATTTTCACAAAAAAGTCTCTAAATCTCTGAAAAAGATACAAAAATTAATTATATCAAGCTGTTAATTGCTAGAACAGGTCAATTTTGAAAAGCAATATATATTTTGAATATTGGCGGCTTTGCTCCACAGCAGAATGCCATATCATCATTATCGTAATACAGCTGTATTTATGTATACTGGTACATAATATGTCATTATATTCTAGTGTTATCTTTGACCTATAAAGGTCAGAATATTGGGCCACAAAAATAGATGAATGAAGTAATGAACTGCATAGTATAGCTGAGCTGAGAATGTAAAGAGGGATGGTACCAATACCTGAAAAGTTATGTGGAATTCGGTTGTCATGGTATGGTCACGTGATTTGAGAAAAAATGTCGTGAGGAAAGTTTTGAGTATGAATGTCGATGGCTATAAGAGTAGAGGGAGCCCAAAGAAACGATGGATGGTCTGTGAGACTTATGATATTGGTAAAAAGGGGGTGAATACCGAGATGACGACTAATAGAGAAGTGTGGAAGAAAAACACATATTGCCCCGACCCCAAATAAATTTGCATAAGGCCAGCCGAATTATGAATGATCTTGTACCTATATTATTCTCATTTTAAAAGAAAAATACCAAGAGATCGTTCGAATAACGAAACATTTTCTGAAAAATCTTTTTTACAAAAAAAAAAAAACAACCGACTTCCTTAAAAACACTACAAAGTGAAAAATAACTTTAATTTCGGAAGTCGGTGTCTTAGGATCTGTATTTATGATTTTTTGCCACCGACTTCCGAAATTAAAGTTATTTTTCACTTTGTAGTGTTTTTAAGGAAGTCGGTTGTTGTTTTTTTTGTAAAAAAGTTTTAATTTTTAGTTGTGGTATCCACCCCCCACTAATTCCAAACAAACACTGGAAGTAACCAAAAAGTTTAGGTTTTGATTCACGTGCATCATCAGCCTATAGCAGTCCACTGCTGGACATAGGCCTCTCCAACTGCACGCCATTCAGCCCGATTCTCGGCAACTCTCATCCAGTTGCTACCAGCCACCCTGCGAAGATCGTCGCGCCACCTAGCCTGAGGGCGTCCTACCTTACGTTTGCCGATTCGCGGTCTCCACTCAAGAACACGTCTACCCCAACGGTCATCGGTTCTACGGCTAATGTGGCCGGCCCATTGCCACTTCAGCTTGCTAATTCTTTGAGCTATGTCGATAACTTTGGTTCTCTGCCGGATCGCCTCATTCCGGATTCTGTCCCTCAGAGATACTCCAAGCATAGCTCGTTCCATAGCTCGCTGAGCAACTTTGAATTGATGGACCAGCCGTACCGTGAGTGCCCACGTTTCGGCTCCGTAGGTCACTTTTGATTCACTTGCGAGTTTCGAAAATTTGCGGAAATTTGCGGCATAAACCGCTAAATATTTTGATTGCGTTAGCTTAGAAGTTTGATTTTTTCACAGCTTCAAAGGGCAGTAGATTTTAGTATTTCATATAAATTTCAGCTTGATACCTCCACGCATTCCTTAGAAAAAGGGTCTTGACAGACGGACGGACGGATAACAAAGTGATCCTATAAGGGTTCCGCTTTTTCCTTTTGAGGTGCGGAACCCTAAAAACAAAAAAATACAGACATGAAGGTGAAAGATATAAATTGTTTCGTAAACAATATTTCACTCTTCCCTCACTCTCATAGTCCGATCGAAAAACTAAGAAATTCTTATGAAAAACCCAATAACACTTGCCCGACCTAGGAATCGAACCCAGGACCCCACTGGAATACGTTAAAATGAGATGTATAAAATTATGTAGTACTCACGGAATTTCAGTCGTTACTACCGGACATAAACCACTTTTAAATGGTTTCATGCCATTGGGACAAAATGGTCCCGGAAGAGTTCTGGACCACGACAGTCCCAGATAAGTTATAAACAATAATAGAAGAACTAGTTTCGGCCACATTTTGAAGAGCGTACGTATTTATTACAAGTGTATCTGTATACTAAAATTATGTTAAAATTATGGCACTATTTATACCCGTATATTATCGGTTTATTGAGTCAGCCTTATACAAGGTATTACCTATTTTATAAAATTTTTCTTATTATAGTGTATCTTAATATAATGTATCCTCGTATAATCAGCAAAACGGTACCTATTTTATACGCTTTATATTAGCTTCACTTGTATGTTTGTTTGTAACCGACTCCTTATAGCGCGATTTTGAACCACTTTAAACGACCAGATTTCATTCAAACTTTGCAAACCTGTCAAGGACCGATGACAATGCAATAATTTCATAAATTTGTGACATTATCCTTGCCAGGGTTACCAGGACAGCAAAAAAACTGTCTTCGAAAATTACGCTGATATACGTCACAAACTACGCTGACATACGTCTCAAAATTCGAAACACCCTAAAAAATAGAAAATAAATAATAGTTTAAAAAAACTAAAAAACACGCTTCCATTGAAAACCAAACTAAAAAGTACAAAATAATGGAAAAAAAGCGTGGGGTGCTTTTTAAGGTATTTTTTTATTGATATCAGGCTCCTTTGTGTTTTTTAGTTTTTTTTAACTATTATTTATTTAATACGCTTTTATTAGCTTGGTAAGTATCTTTGTAACGGTATCTTTGAACGTGATCTTCACCCCTTTCAAAACGTCGTATAAATTTGAAACTTCGCACACTTATCAAGGACCGATGACAATATTTTCTGTTGTTTATTACCTTGCTATCCTGCACCCTAATTGCGAAACGCATTATGTTGAAGCCGTTCCCGAACGACACTAAATATGTCAATGCCAGCGCGGGCGCGCGGGGCGCGCGTTCGCGCCATTGCGTTGACAGCCACTGCACGAGTGAAAGACTTTTACCGATATTTGTATTTTATTGTAAAACTTATTATACAGGGTTATTTGTAAAACACCGGCAACCTCTCAGGACTATGTTACTAACATCATAAGCAACAACTTTTGTTCTATGACTTTTAAAAATTCATCATATTTTAGTGCATCAGATTTTCAAACAAAAATAAAAATATTTAAATTGAACGCTCTAAATGTTACGGAGTCTATGCGAAGCAAAAGAAAGCGATAGTATATTAGCAAGGGGAGCGGGGTTAGGGCGGCGGGGGCGCTTGAACTTGACTTATTTACAGGCAGCCGATTTTTGTATGAAAATCTGATGCACTAAAATATGATGAATTTTTAAAAGTCATAGAACAAAAGTTGTTTATTATGATGTTAATAACATAGACCTGAGAGGTTGCCGGTGTTTTACAAATAACCCTGTATACCATCAAACCAACCAGCGTTTCATTAAGTGGAGTGGCCTACTAGAAATCGACCGATCATTTGGTGAACCCGACGTGATCCGACTAAAGAAAACAGCCAAAGTTTCGTCGCAACGGGTCCGTCTTTCAAACTTCGAATGAAGAAAACCTCGAGAAACTCGCCAGCCAGCAGCTGCAGCCATCATTTCCGAGGGAAGTGCATCTTCAATCCTACAATTTCCTATCCTGTGCTTTAATTTGTGTAGACATCGTTGGTGTAACTCCGATGAGTATATGCAAAAGTACATTACCTACCACAATTTGAAATAGGTATAAAACTTTGTAAATTGCGGCTTAAACCACATAAATCCTACTAAATAGTGTTAATTCTGCTGTTCTTCATTGTATTATTCAATTATTACCCATTCTAAACGATCCTCATTAGGATTTGATACTGACAATTTACGTCTACCCACTAGCATTCCAAAGTGTTTTTATAGTGTCGACTGTGTCGAGTTGCTCCCACATAATTCATCCTAATCTAAAGTATTACCCTTTCACGTCCTATTGTATAAAACAACACATTCTTACGTAAAGTTATCGATGATTTCAGATGCACTCTGGGAGTAGGCTTGCGAGATTTTAACAATAAAATCCGCCGTGTGTCGATCCGTGCATTCCAACTAGCACCGTGTCGATCACAGTGCGACGGTGCGCGACGTCGGCTGCGAAACCGGTTTGTTATCTTCACAAAGGAGTATCGTAACGTACCTATTCATTGTTTATCTATTAACAAGAACTTTATAATAGTTTGTTTACGTGTTTGCGCCGGCACCATGTTGGATTTAAGGGATTTAATTAAACAGAGAGGCAATGTCAGAGCTCGTCTAACATTATTTGAAAAATTTATAGATTCAAGCAAGGTAGATATTAAATAAATTACGAGACCTGTCTTGCACGTTTGATGATATTCAATCGCAAATTGAAATGTTGGATGAAGACTCAGATAACCAAATTAAAGAGCGTGAAGTCACAGAAAACATATTCTTCAAGTTAATTGCTAAAGCTCAGTCCATGATAGACAGCTTTGAGAAAGATCATAGCAAGTCTGAGTCCTCGTCCAACTCAATATCCAAAATATCACATGGATTAAAACTACCACCGATTACAATTGCTACATTTAATGGTGAATCAACTAAGTGGCTTTCCTTTAGGGATGTATACTTATCACTAATTCATAACAATGAAAGCATTGATGATGTAAATAAATTTCATTATCTTAAATCTTACCTAGAGGGCGCTGCTTCTTCAGTCATAAGCTCTGTAGCTATATCATCAAACAACTATTTAATCGCTTGGGATTTACTTTGCCAGCGATATGATAACAAACTTCTTTTAATAAATGAACACATTAAGTGTTTGTTCTCAATTGAATCCTTACATAAGGAATCTGATGTTGGCTTACACAATTTAATAGATTCTTTGTCTAAAAATCTAAGTGCGTTGAATTTATTAGGGGAACCCACTGACAAGTGGGATACACTTATTATTTACCTAGCGTCAACAAAATTAGACTGCATAACTGCCAGAAAATGGGAAGAATTTAGGAGTGATAAAGACTCGCCTACTTTAGAACAATTTTATTATTTTCTTCGTAAACGAGCTACAGTTATGGAAACCGTTAATGTTGGTAGGATTGTTAAAAATGAAAAACGTCACAGTTTGCCCAAAACAAAATCATTTATTTCATCGGCTGTTGATTCCTTGTCCAGTAAAAAACAGTGTGTTCTCTGTAAACAAGATCATAAGTTATATGAGTGTACTAAACTTAAATCTCTTTCTGTTGAAGAACGAATCTCACAAATTGCATCGTTAAAGGTATGCAGTAACTGTTTACAGGGAGGTCATAAGGCATTCCAGTGTAGGCTAAGTGGCTGTAGAATATGCCGGAGAAGGCACAACACTCTCCTACACAAACAATCTCCTTTCCAGAATACACAACAGAATGAACAATCATTATCTACTTCTACATCTACTACTGCACCCTTTTGTGATAATAATTTTAAAACAATTGAAACAAACTTACCTGTAGTGGCCTCCGCTGCAGCATCTGGTTCCTCCACATCCATTTCTATGTCTGCTGTCTCCGCCAATCAAGCTCTTCTGTCTACTGCGTTAGTCAAGGTGACAGTCAATGGAAAATTGTTTATTTTGAGAGCTTTACTAGATTGTGGCAGTCAAACATCCTTCATCAGTGAGAAAGCTCAGAAAATGATAGGTACCTGTACAGAGAAAACTGATTATCACTGTGTTTCTGGTTTGGGCAATACAGTGTTGAACATTACAAAGCATTGCAACATAGAAATACATTCTATGCACTCATCGTTCAGCAGGCCTGTCAAATGTTTTGTTTTGCCTCAAATTACTGATAATTTGCCGCATACTGCAATTTGTGTACAGGAATTAAACATTCCCAGTAATATTCAACTTGCTGACCCTAAGTTTTATTTACCAGCCGAAATAGATTTATTGCTAGGTGCTGATATATTTTGGGAATTGATTCAAACTGCTAGAGTTAGTTTGGGTTCACAAAGGCCAATACTACAAAAAACTCACCTAGGGTGGATAGTTTCTGGTCCCACAGGGGGAAGCCAGTACAATAGTAACAATCAAAAATTACACTGTCATTTCTCCCAAGGAATTAAAGATCAATTAGCTAAGTTCTGGGAACTCGAAGAGATTCCTTCGAACACTGATCACGAAAGTAACGATTGCGAGAAATTGTTTAGCGACACTACATTTCACCTTAGTGACGGCAGATTTTGTGTTAAAATTCCGCTTAAGGATTCTGTAGACAGATTAGGTGATTCGTACAGCATGGCTGAAAAAAGGTTGCTTCAACTAGAGAGGAAATTTAAAAACAAACCAATTTTGAAACAACAATATTGTGATTTTATTCGCGAGTATGAAAACTTAGGTCATATGACTCAATTGAGCAGGAAACCTGTATTTGGTTGTTATTTACCGCATCATGCAGTAATACGAGAAACTAGTGAAACTACTAAACTACGTGTTGTTTTCGACGCCTCAGCAAAAACATCTACTGGAGTCTCGTTCAACGACATACAACATGTCGGACCAGTAGTGCAGGATGACCTCTTTTCAATTCTATTGAGGTACAGGCAACATCGGTATGTGGTCTCAGCAGATGTGGAAAAAATGTACCGCCAAATATTGGTGGATCCAAGTCAGCGAATGTTACAACAAATTTTATGGCGCGACGATCCGTCAGAACCAATTAAGATTTATCAATTAAATACCGTGACATACGGAACGGCTTCGGCTCCATTTCTAAGCACGAGGTGTTTGGTACAGCTCTCCAAAGAATGCAAGGACGACAAAATATCAAACGTCATAAAAAATGACTTCTATGTCGATGATTTCCTTTCAGGAGCTGAAACTGAAAGGGAGTTACAGAGTATTATAGATTCAGTTACTGCAATTCTCAATTCAGCTTGTCTCCCTCTACGCAAATGGCGTACCAACTCACAATCCGCAATTCATGTCGACTCAAACCCTTCATCATTAAAAAACTTAGATTTGAGTTCTCAAACTTCGAGTGTGTTAGGGTTGAAGTGGGACCCGGCCCAAGATGTCTTCCGTTTTTCAGTTGACATGCAACGTGAACAAGTTGCAACTAAACGTTCAATTTTGTCCAACTCAGCTAAGTTATTCGACCCATTGGGTTTACTCGGTTTATGTACTATTGTTCCGAAAATAATACTACAAAGGCTGTGGCTATCGAATTTAGATTGGGATGAACCTGTAGATAATGCAGTACGAAAGGAATGGACAAGGTTTTTAAGCAATTTGGAAACTCTTTCTAAAATTGAAATTCCTAGATATGTTCTTATTAGCAAACCAATTATAATCGAACTTCACTCATTCTCAGATGCTTCCCAAGTTGCCTATGCTTCTGCAATTTATCTCCGCTCGGTCGACAGTTCCGGGCGTATCCTCGTTAGATTACTTTGTGCTAAAACAAAGGTTGCGCCAGTAAAGTCTGCAACCATACCTAGACTCGAGCTATGTGGTGCCTTACTTTCCGCACGCCTGAGTAATAAGGTTTTAAAAGCGCTACGTTGTAAAATTGACTCAGTTATTCACTGGACGGATTCAACAGTAGTCCTTGGTTGGTTGTCCGCCCAGGCTTATAATTTGAAACCCTTTGTGTCAAACCGTGTTAGTGAAATACAAGAATTGACTAAGCCACACACTTGGAGACATGTTCCTGGCGATACAAATCCTGCAGATCTAGCGTCTAGAGGATTAAATCCTAAGTCAATTCATTTAGCTAAACTATGGTGGGAAGGTCCATTGTTTTTATATGAGCACTTTAGTAAGTGGCCTCACAATATTAATAGCAAAAATATTCCTGAGTTACCTGAACTCAAAACTAATAAAAAGATAAGTACCATTACGCTGCAGACTACGACAACCCGTCCAGTGCTGATAGATTTTGAAAGAATTTCCAGTTTCACCACTATGCAAAGATGTATAGCCTATGTTTTACGCTACATAAACTATAAGCGATATAAAAGGGCCAAGGTTACTACTGGTCCATTCACACCTGATGAATTGGATGCTGCATTAAATGTTTTAATAAAACTACATCAGCATGAATGTTTTTCTAATGAGATTAAATTGATTAAAAATAAGCGTGACTTACCGTCTAAATCCAATTTGTTATCTCTCAGTCCATTCCTCACTGATGATGACATACTTTGTGTAGGCGGGCGCATCCAAAATTCAAATGAAACCTGCAATAAAAAGCATCCTATATTATTAGATGCCAATCATAACTTTACGAAATTATTATTCATTCATTATCATAAAAAGCTTTTGCATTGCGGACCTCAATTGTTACTCAACGACTTAAGAAATAAATACTGGCCCTTGAAAGGTAGAATATTAGCCAGAAGAACTGTGAACAATTGTAAGTTGTGTAGAATAATAAAGGCTAAAAGCGTTAATCCTATAATGGGAAACTTACCTGCTTCAAGAGTTACTCCTAGTGTTCCGTTTCAAGTAAGCGGTGTAGATTTTGCAGGGCCGTTCTACATCACCGATCGCAAAGGTCGTGGGTGTAAAATCACAAAATGTTACATGTGCCTATTCGTCTGCTTCAGCACAAAGGCTGTGCACTTAGAGGTAGCAAGTGACCTCACTTCCGATGCTTTCATTTTGTGCTTGAGGCGTTTTATATCCCGCCGAGGAAAGCCCTTAGAATTGTACTGCGATAACGGAACAAATTTTGTCGGCGCAAACAATGAATTAGCAAAGTTTTTGAATTCAAGCAATGAACGCGTTACCGGTTTTGCTGCCGACGAAGGCATTACGTTTAAATTTTCGCCAGCTTACTCTCCCCACTTTGGTGGGCTTTGGGAGGCAGGCGTTAAGTCCGCTAAATACCATACGACTAGGATTTTAGGTGATAAACATCTTACGTTTGAGGAGTTATCAACGTTGTTTGCGCAGATTGAAGCAATCCTCAATTCACGTCCCTTAAGCCCCCTATCCTCTGATCCTAATGACCTGAATCCTTTGACACCCGCGCACTTCTTGATCGGCAGGCCATTAACTTCCTTCCCATCGAAAGTCTTAATCAATGAGAACATCAATAGACTTGACAGATACCGAAGTCTAGAGCAAATGCGGCAACATTTCTGGGAAAGGTGGAGAAACGAATACCTAAGCGAGTTGCAGAAAAAACACAAATGGCGGATATCGCAAAGAGGATTTCAAGAAGGCGATTTAGTCATCATCAAGGAACCAAACGTTCCGCCATTGAAATGGCGTATGGCGCGGATCTGTAAACTGTATCGCGGGACTGATGGAACAGCACGAGTGGCAGATGTTTACACGTCAAGGGGCACTTTCCGCCGAGCTGTCCATAACCTTTGCTCTCTACCCGAGCCGACTCCAACCGAAGAACCTCGAAACCCTGAAGCGTTCGAGGAGGGGGAAGATGTTGAAGCCGTTCCCGAACGACACTAAATATGTCAATGCCAGCGCGGGCGCGCGGGGCGCGCGTTCGCGCCATTGCGTTGACAGCCACTGCACGAGTGAAAGACTTTTACCGATATTTGTATTTTATTGTAAAACTTATTATATACCATCAAACCAACCAGCGTTTCATTAAGTGGAGTGGCCTACTAGAAATCGACCGATCACATTACCTACCAGAATGTGAATCGGTTTGAAGATTGTTATTATACTCCTTTGCGTCATTTGTTCGAATAAATAGTCGGCTCAGCAACGTAAATAACGCAATGCTGAGACCCTCAAGCGGCGCAAATACTGTAGGCTGTAGGTTACCTTATAGGTAACTACAGTTTTGAGCCGTTTGGGGTTGAAACGCTCGGGTCATGGGGCCCGAGTGCGCGTCTCCTTTTTAAGGAAATTTCTCATCGACTGATCGACACTTCACGTGACCAGAGGGCTCAGTCATTCTTTGGCCAAAGAATTAGCATTGCCATTCAACGTGGCAATGCTGCCAGTCTGTGGGCACGTTTCCAGATGACAGTGATGCGGACGAGTACTTCGACGCCTAAATGTCCTTTGTTTTTGTATTTATTTGTATCTTTACCTCTAAAACTATTCTGTCATAATATCAAATACTATAATCATTAAATCTCCAAATAACGCAATTAATGTTGTTTAACTATCAAAATGAAAGCAATTCCTACTGAGAGCAATTTACGCAAGTACCCCTCTGGTGAGGATAGCAAAATAATATCATCTGCCTATCCTTTTCTCAACTATGCTGGGTCGGCTTCCAGTCTAACCGGATGCAGCTGAGTACCACTATTTACATGGAACGACAGCCTATCTGACCTCCACAATCCAGTTACTGTGTAATACGATACCCCTTGGTAAGACTGGTTGTCAGACTTTCGGGCTTCTGACGACTCGTAACGACTGTCTAAGATCTACGAAAGACAGCCGGGATCAAACGTATAAAACTGAAAAGTAGAAAATAATGGGAGACAGCGTAAGGTGCTTTTTGATATATGTTTAAATTGATATCAAGCACTTTACGGGTTTTTCCATCCATCGTGTTTTAAACGATTGTTTTTATACTATACAGGAAAAAAACAACATCTTTCTTTTATTTTATTGAAACTTTTCTGTCCTCTGATAAGCAATGTTTAACCTTGTGCACACTTGTAGGCTATTTTGATAAATCAGATGCCCGTTGCGTGGCACCGCCTAGTATCATTGTTGTTAGGATGGAAACTGAACGGGAACCGGTGGTCTAGAAATTAAAAAAAACGTTTTTTTTTTTCGATATTTCGAAAGTTACGTTAGAATATTTAAAAAAATATTCTCTAAAGGGTGAAGATTTTGTGTCATGCTACCTGTGGCGCAAGGCACAAAATCAATGAGCAAGATTTCAAATAAGCGTGCGACTAATAAGCACGTGTAACTTTACCCTTAGTGATTATCTGTGATTATACGATTAGTATTAATTAAAGTTAATAGTCTGTGATTGTACCTATTAAATGAAACATAATGTTGTTTTTTTTTTTATTTGATTCTAAATAACTTTTTTGACATTTTTATTTACTTACTTAATAGTTAATATTTTTTCTAATGTTGTAAGCGTGTTGACCAAAGACTATATAATATAACCACTTGACTGCGCATACAGTGCCCCGACGCTCGAAAACTATTAGTATTTTGTCGCCTATGCATAGGCTGCGGTTCAAGCAGCCATTTTAGTTGTGACCAATTGTTAGACCTCTGTGCACGCAAAATTATTGCAAATAATATAACTAAATCTGCAATTATAACGCATCAAAATACCTTCATGCGCGGTGAAGTGGTGTGGGAAACATTCCAAGACTTCTAGTTACAAAAACCGGCCAAGTGCGAGTCGGACTCGCGCACCGAGGGTTCCGTACAAACCTGCAGGTCATCATCATCATCATTCGTCATCATCGTTTATGAAATGAAATGTTTTTTTTTTCAAATTTTTATATTTGTGTTGACTGAATGAAAGGTAAATTGTGGTTTACGATTTATGACGTATTAAAAAAAAACTACTAACTAGATCTCGTTCAAACTAATTTTCGTTGGTAGTTTTCATGGTAATGTACATCATATATTTTTTTTTAGTTTTATCATTCCCTTATTTTAGAAGTTACGGGGGGGGGGACACACATTTTACCACTTTGGAAGTGTCTCTCGCGCAAACTATTCAGTTTAGAAAAAAATGATATTAGAAACCTCAATTTCATTTTTGAAGACCTATCCATAGTGTAGGGTTTTTAGAGATTTGAATAATCCGTTGTTATTTTTATAAAATGGCAACACAGTTCAACCGTCAATTTTGTGACGGACAGGGTAGTATATAAACGAGGGCACTAGGCCGAGAGGGCTCAATTTGGTGTGAATTAACTGTGGTGACTGTATCTGTGAAGAAGTGAAGAGAATATAAAAGTATCAGTACTGTATTTAGTGAGTTTTATTATACTTCAGAAGTGGGATCACAAAGGTAAAGTAATTTGTATTTTTTTTTAACGTTTATGCAAACATGTTGTAGCCTTAAGCTCGCTGTCCTATTTGGTCGGGGCACTCCCCGGTAATAAGGCAGTGAAGATTGGGTTTCTAACTTGACCATTTATGGTGTGATATTATTTGATCAGGGTTTCCATGATAAAACGACCGAGGAGTAAGTTTAGGATAATTTATGTACCTACAAATAAAGAAAAATAAATTAAAAATACACGTGGAGACCGGATGCTGTTTGTCACATTTGGTCGGGGTACTCCCCGATAATATGGCACAGCATTTTGTGTTTCTAACGTGTATACATAGTCTTACGATTGGATATTATTTGATCAGGGTTTCCATGATATAACGAATGAAAAATAAGTTTAGGATAATTTATGTACCTACAAAAAAAAAAAAAAAAAAAAACGCGTGGAGACCGAATGCTGTTTGTCACATTTGGTCGGGGTACTCCCCGATAATATGGCAAAGTATTTTGTGTTTCTAACGTGTATACATAGCCTTACGATTTGATATTATTTGATCAGGGTTTCCATGATAATACGACTGAAAAATAAGGTTAGGATAATTTATGTACCTACAAAAAAAAAAAAAAAAAACACGTGGAGACCGGATGCTGTTTGTCACATTTGGTCGGGGCACTCCCCGATAATATGGCAAGGCATTTTGGGTTTCTAACGTGTATACGTAGCCTTATGATTTGATTTTATTTGGTCAGGGTACTCCCTGATAATACGATTAAAAAAATAAGGTTATGATTAGTGCGAATCGTTTGTATTTTCGTGGAAATGTAAGTAGGTTGTTACCACTTGATTAAGGTACTCCCCGGCAATGTTACATGCTTCTGCCATCGCCTTCAGTTATCATTTTCATTTGGTTAGGGTACACCCTAATCACAACTATTTATTCAGGGTTACTTTTGGATATTTTATTTGGGAATCCTTACACGTGATTTGCTAACATTTGGCCAATATACTCCCTGACAATGATGTTAAACAACTCAGAAGCCTTATAGTGTGTTAATCTTGATCAGGGTACTCCCTGATAGTGTTGATAGACAGCTGGGTTTCACAAGGTATTGTTGTGGCCCTGTTTTACACTATGCAATTTGTATTATCGAACATTTATGTCCTTAAATGTCAATTTCAGTTTCACAATGGAAAAGGACAACGGTAACGCTCAATCGTTGGATGCTTCCTCTTGTGGTCGCAAGGGCAGCCGAAGGCGTCTGCTAACTCCAGTAACGTCTCTCTCGTCGCGTCATCAACGCGATATTTCCGGTGAACGCTACGGTGGCAGTCGAAGTCGAAGCAAGTCCAGGAGGCAAAGTTTTCGCGAGAAAGAGCTTGAGTTTGAGCAAGAACGAGAGCGGCTACGTATACTCGAACGTGAACTACGCAAGGAACATGAGAAGATATTAGAGGCACATGGGAATCGATCTGGAAGAAGCTACAAGAGTACGAGCCGTCGTCACTCCAAGGGCCAGCAGCACAGTTGCAGCCCCAGTCGGCCGCATCAATCGGAGCATGAAGCTACAAGAGCCAAGAAGAGACGAGGTGCACGTGAGCAGAGCAACGATAGTCTACGGAGCGACTGCGTATCGCAAGACAAAAGGTCACGTACCCCTTCTTTTACCGTTAAAGATGTCATGGATTTGGTGCATTCTATTAAACATGGGTTTGCATCTCAGCCGTCTACAAGTGCATCAATTTCGAAGAATATTGATCACAAAAATATTCTTCCTAATTTTGACCCATCAGCGAAAAATCAGCGTATTGACATTTGGCTGCGTAAAGTAAATGAATGCGCTACTGTATACGGCTGGGATGATACAACGACAACACATTTTGCTATGCAAAAACTTCAGGGTTTGGCTAAAGTTTGGTATGAGGGTCTTAACACGATTTTACATACTTGGAAGGAATGGCAAGATAAATTAATGAGTGCTTTTCCTTGCGAGCAAAACTATGGCCAAATCCTGGAAGATATGCTTAAGAGAAGAAGTAAATTTGGCGAACCAATTGAAGTATATTACTACGAAAAATTTGCGTTGTTAACTCAGTGTGACATTACGGGTAAACGCGCAGTAGATTGTATAATCCACGGTATATCTGATAGGACTATGAAATCGAGTGCGTTGGCGCTTTGTTGTTCTCAGCCTGAGCAGCTTCTCCAATTTCTAATGAGCAACAAAGAAAGCCAAACTTCAGATCGTAGTTTTACGAAAAATAACCATTCCAATTCTAAAACAAATCAAAATAAACCCAATCAGTCTCAGGGTTCGGTATTCTGCTTTAATTGTAGGGAGCGAGGTCACCCTTATTTACATTGTCCGAAGCCACTTGTCAAATGCAATAAATGCAACAAAATCGGTCACAAGGTAGAAAATTGCTGGCAAGATCCTAAATCCGATAGTGTAACGGGAAAAACTGGAGCACCATCTAAAACAATGTGTATTTCAAGTTCCAGTCCCAACTCAAAATTCATAAAGCTAGTCACAGTAAATGGGAGGACCGTAGAAGCATTTATTGATTTCGGTAGCGAAGTGACGTTGGTTAGGGAGTCAATAATTTTGAACCTTAATCTAGTGCATGATCAGGTCCCGTCGGTCATGAAAGGATTCGGGAATGAGGTGGTCCGATCATTGGGCAATATGCTGCTCGATATAGTGGTAGACGGGGTTGATGCAAGGGTAGCTTGTAGAGTTGTCGAAGATAATTTATTAGATAAACCAATATTGATAGGTCAGTCATACACAGAGCAACCACATATTCTTGTGTTCAAAAATTCTCACACTTTGCAATTTCGTAAGTTGCAAACTGAGATCCCAGTGGTTTATCCCGATGCTAAAAACCTTCAACTTGCTGAAGTTAGGATCGCAGCCGATGTCGAGCTTCATGGACCTGCATCCATTAAGGCTCGGGTAGGGTCCGAATTTAATGGCTATTTGATGTTGAGTAACAACATCGTGGGTGGTCCAAATCAAGAGGTTGTTGTTAATGGTGGTGTTTATCAGGTCCAGCGTGGAAATTTAGACATTCTTGTTTATCCATTTTCCATCCCCTGTAGTTTACGAAAGGAATTTGTTGCTAGTAGGGGAGAAAAGGTGGAGTTTGTCCAGAGAATAGTAATGCAGTCCCCAGGAATTACGGAATCTGCAGATATTCAAAATAATTTTGAACATGACATTCGGGAGGAAAACGTACGCACAGGTGATTCGGTATCAGAGGACGATAGACAAAGGCTTATGACTATACTTAAACAATATAAACATTGTTTCGCCTCAAATTTGAAAAATTTGGGTTGCACTGATGTTACGCAGATGACAATTGAGTTGAATAGTCAACGTCCTATTGTCTATCGCCCTTACAGGTTGTCACATCATGAGCGTGAGAAAGTGCAGTCTATGTTAGGTGAAATGTTGGAAGCCGGGATCGTTAGAGAATCGGTATCGGAGTATGCTAGTCCTATTATATTAGTCCGTAAAAAGGATGGCAGTTTTCGGATGTGTATTGATTATAGAATGTTGAATTCTGTAACAGTGAAAGAAAGATATCCGATGCCAATTATAGACGATGAGATAGCAAGATTATCGGGGCAAGCGTGTTTCATATCGCTTGATTTAGCGTCTGGGTATTATCAAGTGCCAATTTCTGAACCATGCAAACATTTGACTGCGTTCGTCACTCCAGACGGATTGTATGAATTTAACCGTATGCCGTTTGGTTTGGCCAACGCACCAGCAATTTTTCAGAGAATGATCAATAAAGTCTTGGGGTCAGCTCGATTCACTCATGCTACAGCATACATGGATGACGTGCTTATTTTTGGCAAAAATGCTACTGAATGTCTTGATAGGCTCGAACAAATACTGAAGCTGTTAGAAAATGCAAATCTTACATTGAATTTGTCTAAATGTAATTTTCTGCACGACAATATTGATTATCTTGGGTATGAGATTAGCTCGTCAGGAGTTCGGCCAGGTGAGAAGAAAATCCAGGCGGTTATGAATTTTCCACGGCCAGTTAACATTCATGGTGTTAGGCAATTCCTTGGCCTTGCTAGTTATTTTCGAAAATTTATCAAAAATTTCGCTCAATTAGCGTCGCCATTAATGCAGTTGTTAAAAAAGGACTCCGCATGGGTTTGGGGTCAAGAACAAGAGAATGCATTCCAGGTGCTTAAATCACAATTGGTAGACAGACCAGTTTTAGCTATTTACGATCGCGAGGCGGAGACAGAATTACATACTGACGCCAGCAAAGATGGCGTTGGAGGCATACTCTTGCAACGGTGTAAGGATAGTAGTTTTCTTCGACCAATTGCTTATTGTAGTAGGCGGACGTCGCCGGAGGAAAAGTATTATCATTCCTACGAATTAGAAACCTTGGCTGTCATTCGTTCATTAGAAAAGTTTCGGGTCTATTTGTTAGGTACGGAATTCAAAATAGTCACTGATTGTAGTGCTCTTCGTTCCACTTTTATGAAACGCGATCTCATACCTAGAATAGCGCGCTGGTGGCTTTTGCTGCAAGAATTTAACTGTTCAATTGAATACCGACCCGGTACTAGAATGTCTCATGTAGATGCGTTATCTCGCAATCCTATTTCTAATGATTCTATGATGACTGAATCCTCTACTCTGTTAGCTCAAGTTATGGTCATTAGTAGCGAAGACTGGTTACATACCCTTCAACTAGGGGATTCCGAATTAGAACGTATTAAACAGGTTATAGAAAAGGATTTAGATCCCAAGAATCTTCAATATATCAAAGATAATTATATTGTTCGAGATAATAAATTATATAGGTATCTTAATGGCGATAAGGATAATGTCCGCTGGGCAGTCCCAAAGGGAGCAAGGTGGCAGATATGCAGGATGAACCATGACGATATTGGTCATCTAGGATTAGAGAAAACTTTGGAAAGGGTTAAAAGTAATTATTGGTTTCCGAAGATGTCACGGTTTATCAAGAAGTATGTGTCCGCTTGTATCGAGTGTGCTTATGCTAAGAAGTCCGCGAATAGGAACGAAGGTTTACTACATCCGATTGAAAAAGTAGAGTCGCCGTTTCACACCCTGCATGTCGACCACCTTGGTCCGTTCGTCAAATCTAAACGAGGGTACTCTTACCTTTTAGTTGTGGTAGACTCGTTTACTAAGTTTGTATTTATAAAGCCCGTTCGGAACACGAATACACAAAATGTAATTCGTGCCCTGGATGACATATTCTATACATTTAGAATGCCTGACCGTTTGATCAGTGACCGTGGCAGTTGCTACACATCTAACTTGTTTAAAAGGTACTGTTATGATAAAGGTATAAAACACATCTTGAATGCTGTCGCGAGTCCCAAATCAAATGGCCAGGTAGAACGATATAACCGGACTATCCTAAATTCATTGAAAACACTAAACCTGAGACATGATGAGAGGGATTGGGATAGCCAGTTAGGGAAAATACAATGGGGATTGAATAACACTGTCCAAAAGACGACAGCTAGGAGGCCATCAGAAGTCATGTTCGGTACGTTCATGAATAGTGAAATTAATCCTAAATTAAATGAGGTAGTAGACGCGACTAGGGAAAATGTAGATGTGATAACTATCAGAAATCATGTTAAAGAAAGAATAGACACTGAACAGACAAAGCAGAAGCTGCGATACGATAAGAACAGACGCCCTGCTAAGGTATATAATCAAGGAGATTTAGTTAAAATTACTAAAGTTACTTTTAATAATGATGGGAAGAGCAAAAAACTCCTCCCATCCTACATAGGACCATATCGAGTCACTGAGGTTTTAGGCCAAGATAGATATAAGATAGCATCTATTCCCGGTTTCAGCAATAATACAAATAAACGCACTACCACTGTAGCAGCTGATCGAATGCTGCCGTGGGTACATGTAGCTGCGTTACAACTAAATAAATCGGACTCTAGCGAATCTAGTGATGATGACGAACATAGTGATGCATAGTGGTCATCAGTGTAGAATTGTATAGGACAATTATTACAGAATGTTTATATTGTTTCAGACCGAACGTGAGAATTGATTGGTTCACGTTACCGGTTATTATGCAAGAAGCTGACGTGAGAATTGATTGGTTCACGTCAGAAGTTAGAACACAATTGTAGACCGAGCTTGAGAATTGATTGGTTCACGTCACCGTCAATTGGAGGCAAGAATTGATTGGTTTGCCTAGATTTTTGAAGTCTCTGATCAGGTGTGAGAATTGATTGGTTCACAACCTGATAGAGTACGCAAGTTAATAGCGAGAATTGAATGGTTCGCACTAGCATATTAAATATAAACTAGAAAAGTTCTGATCGATTGTTAAATAGCGTCTTAATCTGAGAGGTTTTTTTGTTTGGCGAGAATTGATTGGTTCGCCAAAATTGTCGAAAATTCGTTATTTTGTGGAAAAACTGATTATATAGAAGAGTATAGTTATATAGCCTTTATCCAGTTAGTGTCGATTTCATAAATATATAAACATAACATATTAAATAATTGTATAAGTTGAATCAATTTATTTGGGATTAAATAATAACTATTGTAGCTAAATAATTATAAATTTAGTTTTTTAGTTTTATTGACCATTTTTGTTTATTTTTATTTTTTTGTTTAGTGTTATAAGGATCTAGTCTAATTGCTGTAACAATTTTTTTTTTCTTTACATTCCTTTATATTGTCATCATGAGTCCTCTCAGCCAAGTGTAGGGTATTGTAGATACCACCGGAGGCGTGTATGGGGACATACACGTTGTCAGGACGGTCGAGTGTAGGGTTTTTAGAGATTTGAATAATCCGTTGTTATTTTTATAAAATGGCAACACAGTTCAACCGTCAATTTTGTGACGGACAGGGTAGTATATAAACGAGGGCACTAGGCCGAGAGGGCTCAATTTGGTGTGAATTAACTGTGGTGACTGTATCTGTGAAGAAGTGAAGAGAATATAAAAGTATCAGTACTGTATTTAGTGAGTTTTATTATAATAGATACCCCACACGTAAGGGTTTGATGAAATTTTTTTTTTGTGTTTCAGTTCTATGTATGGGGAACCCCAAATATTATTGTTTAAAAAAAAAATGATATTAGAAACCTCAATATCATTTTTGAAGACCTATTCATAGATACCCCACACGTAAGGGTTTGATGAAAAAAAAAATTTTGAGTTTCAGTTCTATGTATGGGGAACCCCAAATATTATTGTTTTTTTTCTATTTTTGTGTGAAAATCTTAATGCGGTTCACTGAATACATCTACTTACCAAGTTTCAATAGCACAGCTCTTATAGTTTCGGAGAAAAGTGGCTGCGACATACTCGGACAGACAGACAGACAGACAGACATGGCGAATCTATAAGGGTTCCGTTTTTTGCCATTTGGCAACGGAACCCTAAAAATGATCGCATAACTTTTCATCAGTAAATAAACAGTACGAAAAACTATTGTGATTTAATCAGATTATGATCCACCTAGGAATGACCGTAGGGGTCTATTTAAAATGGTGGTTGGGTAAACCAGCACGCTGTGTGAGTCCCGCGTTGATGTCTTTTGGAAAAGTCTCGTTCTTTCATTAGACAATTCTAATGCATCTATCCCTTACTTTCACTTTGTATTTTTATCGTAAAAATTAGTGCTGTTTCCTTTAATAGCTGAAAGTCTTTATCGAAAATTTAAATTAAAATGAATGAAAATTTTATTCAATTGAAATACTGTGGCTTCTTTAGCTTCGTCTTGACAATCCGTTTGTAAACTGGCGCCAAAACTACCGTGGCCATAGTACCTTCTGCCTTGGGGATGATATTCGACACCGTTTCTGATTGCTATTTCGTCGAATATGATAGTGGCGAAAGTTTTGTTCTTGGATTCTCTAGTTTTCATTTTATTAGTGATTGATTTTGATTAAATATGATTTCTTTGATTTTAATTGAGTATTTATCACAATTTTAAAATCCATTTTATCGATATCGACTATTTTCCCTTAATGAAGTAGAGCAGCCCTACGATGGGCATACCTTCGCAACTTGACCTTGAATTGACCAATTGCAGCCGCACGTTCTTCCTCGTCCCCCGGCCCGCAGTGGTGAGTCGTGTGCTAAGCAGAAATCGGCCTATACGCTCTCTAGTGGTTATATTCTCTTTGGTGTTGACATTGTGTTAATTTTTTTATTTGATTCTATGTAGCATAAGAAATAAAAAAGCTGAAATCTATGGTAATTACATTTTTTTTTTTTTGGGAAAGAAGGAATCGTAGCAAATGTCACCCCCTCCCGGTGACAACTGAGAAACAGACTTCCCATTTTTCCCCACTAGTCAGTTTTCAAAGGGAACAGTTGGCACAAATTGTCACCCCGGTGACAACTGGGAAGACAATTCCTAGCTGTCACCCCGGAGGACAGGGCTAGAAGGGACTATTGAGAATAATTCGAAATAGGCATACGTACTTAGAATACCGTTCTCGGACGTAAAGAATAGCGCCATCATATTTCTTCCCGTGGGTGTCGTAGCGTGGGCAGCAGGATCTCTCACGCATTTTATCACCATACTGCGATCGCCAACCGACCTGCTAAACGTGGCGATTATGGCAAAGCCCCCATATTGAGGGAGGCCTATGTCCAGCAGTGGACATGAAACCTGAACAAAAGATTAATTAATTACGAAAGTTATGGTAATCCTCTCATTTTGGATAATCAGAGCAGTGACATCTGGTGACCCATCACACGGACTGTTTGAAATGGCTTGAATAGGGTTAAACTAGAGTTTACATCGCGAAAGTCTACTCAGAAACGGACGTGTTGTATGATTATGTTGGTAGATGGCACCAATTTTCTGTCACAAATGGACTTCTTAAGAACTTATGCTATCCTGGTAATTGTGTTGAATATTTGATTTTTACTAAGTGCATGTGCGCCGTGTGGTGCCGGACATAAAGAATAACACCACCCCATTTCTTCCCGTGGGTGTCGTAAAAGGCGACTAAGGGACTTACTAGAGAATGGGCAGCAGCGTTCTCTATGCATTTTACCACCATACTGCGATCGCCAACCCGCTTGCCAAGCGTGGCGATTATGGCAAAGCGCCCCGAATTGGGGGAGGCCTAAGTCCAGCAGTGGACGTCTCACGGTTGAAATGATGACTAAGTGCATATGGTTGACCATACGACCATAGACGACATGCCATGTCACGTCATTTGATTTTTACTAAGTGCATATGGTAACGTACGACGCAATATCATTTCTATTGCAACAATAGCGACATCTAGCTTCACGTGACCAAAACTGGAATACACAATTCTGTGATGGTGTGTGTTAGTAGTTATGTGTGTGTGTGTGCTACTGAAAGTGATGCCGTTTATGATGCAGCTGTGAGTGAAGTATACATATTAAGGGTGAGTTCAGCTATTACGGTCACGCTCAGAGGGGGGATGCAACAATTTAAGTCAACGCGAACCGAGTGCACTACGCTGTATGACTGACCAATCAGTAAGCTCTGGTTGTAAAGAAGCGTGAAAGAGTATACGAGCGTAATAATTGAATGTACCCTATTGTACTTACGATGCAAATGGAAATAGAATGTTTTGAAATTGTTTTCAGTTGCCATCAGTAATCATCAAATGACGTCTCCCGTTCTGGGTGGAGCGAAAGGGCGTGACAGACCTTTATTGACTAAAACCCACCCGTGTTCTTTCAGTTGCCTATGCCAGGGCGACGGTAACTCTTTCGAACAATTCCGAGACCCTGGCAGGTCCAAGTAGCTACGTCCTAACTTATTCATGGTGTATTGTATAATTTTCAAAATATGTTGTCTATTCGCCTAGCCATCCATTAAAATCATGCGAATAGCCTATAGAAAAAATATATATCGCACCCCTAGATCTAAAGGGAACTAACTCAAAATTCTTAATTTTACAATTATGCACACCTTCGAGTCTGTCATTTCAATACCTATCGACCAATAAACCAGATTCAAAACTATTTCCTACATTCGACTCCAAATATTGGAAATAGTTTTGAATCTGGTTTATTAGTCGATAGGTATTGAAATGACAGACTCGAATGTGTGCATAACTGAAAAATTAAGAATTTTGAGTTAGTTCCCTATAGATCTAGGGGTGCGATATACTGACTTAAATGTGTCGATTCCCTCGTTTCGGGCGTATATAAATCAAAATCACAAGTCAAAATCAAAATAGGCTGAGAGTCAGCACTTTTTGAACATCAAAGTTGCATATGACAGTCCCCCAAAACGCCCGCACTTCACCACTTCCTAGTGCTTTCGCTGGGAAGAAGAAGTGGCGCAACAAACTCCCCAGCAGCACAGCTGTCTGTTAAGTTGGAAGAATGAAAACAAAACATACATAAAAAAAATTGCCATACGTCAGCTAGCACACGCCAATATACCAAAAAAACATTTAAAACTAAACTCAAGCTGAAATAAATATTAGGTTGGGGAAAAAGTCTTTTCGCATTATAGTATGTATGAACTTGTAATAAAATCTCTTTGGCTATACTATTTGTATCTGGCTGGTTTTGGTATCATTGAAAGTTTAAATTTTAAAGAACATAATTCCAAATTCAAATTAGGAAAATGTGTGATTTTCATTTGTTTTTCGTACCGTCAAGATGAGTGAATCTAATGAAGAAATTCGATACATTTTAAAATTTTACTACAAAAAAGGTAAAAATGCAACGCAAGCCGCGAAAAAAATTTGCGATGTTTATGGACCTAGTGTAGTGTCTGTGAGAGTAGCACAAATTTGGTTTAAGCGTTTTCAATCCAGAAATTTTGATGTCAAAGATGCACGTCGCTCTGGTCGCCCTATTACGGATAAAATGGATGCCATTTTTGAAAAAGTGGAGCAAGATCGGCATACCAGTAGTTACGACGTAGCTGAAGAACTGGAAATTGACCACAAAACAGTTTTGGCGCATTTGAAAAAACTGGGTACACAAAAAAGCTCGACATTTGGGTACCTCACGAGCTCACTGAAAGAAACCTAATGAACCGTGTACTCATTTGTGATTCTTTATTACGACGTAATGAAACCGAACCATTTTTGGAGAAGCTGATAACTGGTGATGAAAAGTGGATCACGTATGACAAGAACGTGCGAAAAAGGTCGTGGTCAAAGGCCGGTCAGGCTTCACAGACTGTGGCGAAACCCGGGTTTACTCGCAATAAGGTGATGCTGTGTGTGTGGTGGGATTGGAAGGGCATTATTCATTATGAGCTGTTACCACCAGGCAGGACCATCGATTCTGAACTCTACTGCGAACAACTGATGAGATTAAAGCAAGAAGTTGAGAGAAAGCGGCCGGAATTAATCAACAGAAGGGGTGTTGTTTTTCATCATGATAACGCTAGACCTCACACATCTTTAGCCACCCAACAAAAATTAAGAGAGTTTGGCTGGGAGGTGTTAATACATCCACCGTATAGTCCTGACCTTGCACCTTCAGATTTCCACCTGTTTCGGTCTCTTCAGAATTCTTTAGGCAGTGTCAGGTTAACATCACGAGAGGACTGCCAAAACCACTTGTCGCGGTATTTTGACCAGAAGTCCCAAAATTTCTATAGCAATGGGATCATGTCCCTACCTACAAGATGGCAAAAAGTTATCGAACAAAATGGTACCTACATACTTTAGTTAAATGTAAATAAACTTTATTAAAAAATGTTTTGAATTTTCTTAAAAAATGCGAAGAAACTTTTTCCCCAACCTATTAATAAAAACGTAAACAGAACTTTAAACCTAAATTAAAGACTCCAGGCATAGAGGCAGTGCCCGCTTACTTAAACAATGATGCATTCTGTTATATATACAATTATACTTTTAGCTAAGTTTAATCGCACAAATCAACCAATTTGCCATTCCGTGCTAAGCCGTACGTTTTCAAATATCTTACAGCACAACGCCGCGTAAACGTCACCCAAAAACATAGTATCACCCAATACTTTGCTGATTCGGTCACACTACGTTAAAGACCTAGAACAAAGAGAAATTTAAATCTAAGTATTAACTTTTTTATCATCCTTTGCTTAAGGGGTTACATCTAGTTAAAGGCCTAAAAAAAGCGTGTTTTTGTGTTTTTTTTTTTGGTAAAATGATTGCATGTTTCAAACTGTTTTTTTTTTTCATAGTAAAGGGTATATTTTTGATTATGTTTCGTAATTTATTTATTGCAAAAAATTCACAAATGAGTCAGATATAATATATTTCCCGGACCGCTGGGCCTTAAAATCCTTCGATTAAAGACTAGATAATACAATAAAAAAAGGTAATTCATTTGGTTTTTTGATTTCAAATGATCGGTAGAAAAGTTACAGTGGTCACCGCGGGAGGCCTATCTTTAACAGCGGACCGGGAAATATATTATATCTGACAAATTTATAAATTTATTGCAATAGAAAAATTACGAAACATAATCAAAAATATACCCTATACTATGAAAAAAAAAAATAGTTTAAAACCTGCAATCATTTTACCAAAAAAAAAAAAAAAAACACAAAAACACGCGTTTTTTTCGGCCGTTAACTAGATGTAACCCCTTAAGCCGATTTATTCAGCAAAAAATTAAATTGTTCTTTATAATTTTAAAGGTGCACGTAGCTACTAGTAATTGAGGTACACGAATAAATACGTAAAGTCTAGATATTAAAAGGGGTAGGAAACTGCACTTGCGCACAAGGGGCTAGAGAACCGGTCGATAACTGCAAATAACCTCCCTGTGATGTATGGCGGACACCTTCGTCAGAACACAGACAGTATTTCAACTAGTCGTTGTGTCAAGTTTCAAACTTAGTGTTTAAATCAGGTGAGTGAAATTATGTGTCGATTCTACAATCGTTTTAGCACCCCAATGCCATTTTCTGTCGAAGAAAAACTATTAGCAGACGTCAGTGGTGTTTTCCTTGAAGTCAAAATGTTTGCGTACGTGTTTTCCGAAATATTTGAGCTACTAAAATGTTCCGTGTGTTGCTGACGTGAAGAATAACACCACCCGATTTCTTCCCGTCGGTAACGTAGAAGGCGACTAAGGGAATTACTAGAGAATGGGCAGCTGCGTACTCTATGCATTTTAGCACCATACTGCTATTGCCAATCCGCCTGGCAAGCGTGGCGATTGGCGGGAAACTCCTTTGGTGGAGGCCTATGGCCAGCAGTGAACGTCTTATGGCTGAATAATGATGATTTAAGTGCTTTGTTGATTTTTAAAGTAATTCATGGTGTTTGGAATACAAAGTTCCCTTAGAATTTAATAAGTCAGTGCATACGTCAAGATTTATTGTATTGTAAGTGAAACTATGTTAAATATTAAAAAAAAAAATGTTCGCCTTTTCTCATTCGGCCAGTTCTCTTTCCCAATTTTTTTATTTTTTACTTATTGTTACCCGCGACTTCGACGGCTTAATATTTTTAACAAAAAAGTTTTTCGTTCGTTTTTGTTATCGGGAGATTCTATTTTTTTTATTTTAAATAAAAGTAGCCTAAGTTACTTCTTGTTACATCAGCTATCTGCCAGAGAAAGTCCCGTCAAAATCGGTCCAGCCATTTCAGAGATTAGCCGGAACAAACAGACAGACAAAAATGTTGTTAAAAATGTAAAAAAAAAAAAAATGTTGTTTCAGTATATGAACCGTGTATACATCCATATATACTTAGTAAAAAGCGGTTTTTTTAATATTACAAACAGACACTCCAATTTTATTTATTTGTCTAGATTGGGGAACATAAATGAAGTTTTCAAGTGGACGCGTATATAATGTAAATATTACCACGAATAACTTTTATTACATTCTCAAGTTGGACGAGTCATCACTAAACTTTGGTGGCGTGGTGATTATGGCCATTAGGAAGAGTAGGCCTGTGTCCTTGCAGTGGAAAGTTCAAATAGTTAGTTTGATTATTATGGCTTGGCTAACATATGGCTTATCAAATTTCCAGGTGAAAGCAGCGGCAGCAATGGCGTGTACACAGAACGTACACAGGAACTGCATTCCGAGGCGGCATCTGATCCCTGTGTGTGAGGGACGAAGAGCCCCGCCACGGGTGCCGGTGGTGACCCAGCTGCGAGCCCCCTTGTCGGAGGTGACGCCCATGGAGGTCGTCGAAGTGGGCCGCAACGATATGGCCAAGCGCTGCCTCCAGGACAGGACAGCCACCGACGCTCCCGTCGACAATGTCAATCATTCACCCTAATTTCTAATCAGTTCCATACCATTCGAAATTTTAACTACCTGTTAACGTCTTCAACTCTTCATTTCATTGGTTCTCATCAGCTATCTAAACAAAAACTAGTACAGTCTGTCTATGAGAATCTTGACTTCGAATCATTATCGTTAATCTTTCCTCCCTATGTAATCCTTTCTATATAAACACCCAATAAACCTCGGAACTGACAAACGCATTTCATTTAAAATTTATAGACACAGTGTTAAAAATATCAACCTTATCGTCAATCAATAACATAAATATGTTATTTATTTAGGGTAGCCAACTATTGTTTACACAATATATTTAAAAATAGCTTTTGCCCGCGGCTTCACCCGCGTGGATGTCGGAAATTAACGCAGGAGGACGTACTACCGCGGTAAGATGTGTTAATTCAGGTTTTATTATAGGTAATAGCTGTTACCCGCAACTTCGTCCGCGTAGTATTTAACAAAAAGTTTTTCATAAAAACTGTCTTTGAAAACTACGCTGACATACGTCACAAACTACGCTGACATACGTCTCAAAATTCAGCGTGTTTTTAGTTTTTTTAAACTATTATTTATTTTTTCTAAAATAAAAGTAGCTTAAGTTACTCCTTGTTACATCAGCTATCTGCCAGTGAAAGTTCCGTCAAAATCGGTCCAGTCATTTCAGAGATTAGCCGGAACAAATAGACAGACAGACAGATAGACAGACAAAAATTGTAAAAAATGTTGTTTTGGTATATGTACCGTGTATACATCCATATACACTTAGTAAAAACTGGTTATCTTAATATTAAAAACAGACACTCCAATTTTATTTATTTGTATAGATGTATAGATAAAATATTTAAAATAATTTCGATAATAATATTAAAAAAGAAAAAATAAATATATACTCCACAACAACTAACTATAACCACTATACTAACAACCACTAACACTATAGTAACTATATTGTACTATTCTATTATTACTATTTCGTTTATTAATATTTATATACATAATCGATACATTTTTAAATATTTTTATACAAAGAAACTTACAAGAAAACATTAAAAAATACAAAAAATAGTGGACCACCGCACCGGTATCGGGAGCAGGGTCCAAGCTACCGGTGGTTAGGGCTCCAGAGACAGGAACCTCCTCACGATGCGAGCCGTGTCAAGGAGTACTGCCTTCTGAATCAGGCTCTTGATCCAACCGCCTAACGAGTCTCGATAGATGTTGCTCGAGGGTCTCGGCCATCAGCTCATTGGCTGATACGACAATCGGCACAAAGACAGCCGAGTCAACATTCCACATGTCAACATCCTCGTGTGCTAAGTCGAGATATTATTATTACTATACAGGGTGTTTGATGCATCGTGTGCCAAATTGAAATGGTCAACTACGGGGATCATCTGCTATCCTTTCAGACCCCTAAACACTTCTCATGCCCTGTGATTTTTTTTTCATCGACTTTTTATTGTTTTATTTTAAAAAAATACCCAAATTATACATTTAAATACAAATAAAAAAAAGTATAAGAGAGAGTTGTAGACTCTGAGTTTTAATTTTATTTAGATGTGTATTGTATTACAGTACTTTTAAATTCAAAAGAGACATTAGCCGTCTAGTTTTTAAAAAATTTACTCGCAAATTATCGGACTTCAATTAAAGCTGTCCATGTTAGAGCTATTTACATGGCTATAAAAAAAAAAACAAAAGCGACCGGGATCTTCCATCTCCCTCGAAAATCTCTAGTCTATCCTCTTGCTGGTGACGTGCCACATGCCATAAAAATCTTTTTACATCTCATCATTTATTTTTGACTGCCTCGTTGATCTAATGGTGGCAACTGTTGAGTATGAGGTCCTTGGTTCGTTCCTAGGTCGGCCAAAGTGTTATTGGGTTTTTCAATCTGGAATTTCTCAGTAGCAACCTGGAGAGTCTGTATTTGTGCCCGGTTGATGGCAATAAGCTCGCCCCCTATTACATGAGACTTAAACATAACAGGCGAAATTTGGGTGTACGATAGGTACACCTCTGCCCAACCCTGAAAGGAAACATGGCGTGATGTTATGTTAATTTATTTTTTCAAGTCGATTTTTTGTTCTTGAGTGCAACAATTTGCTACAGGCTTACACAACATGCACTATGCACTAAAACTCTTGCCGAACAGATTCCGGCAAATTATTGTGCCCAGGTACCCAGGCGTTCTACGCACGGTTGCGTTGTGTGTACCTGACGGGTACGTGGGGCGACGGAGGCGGCCGCCGCTGCTGTGGGTACCGCCCGCTCGCACCAACTTGCTGCAAGACGCGCCGCTGCAGCGCCGGCTGTCACTGAAAACCAACGCTGGGACTCTGTCTCGCATAGGGTCACAGCATTATGCTGAGTGATGGCCGTTTTGCGTGGATGTGACGCATGTTTTCCCACATCTTATTTTTATGTTTGTATACCTCTGATCTTTCTGTGCGTCATGTTTGCCGCAAATAACTGTATTTTCCTTCTTTCTTTTTTCGTCTTTACGCTCAATATGGTGTCACAACAGATTGACTGTTTCAATTGTACTTTGAGCGAATTATCACAGGCCGCATTTTTTAAGATTACTCTTGGTTGATCACAAACTTGTAAGTCGAACCATTGTTAGCTATTATAACTACACTATTGTATTAGGTGAGCCTATGATGATAGTTGTAAGTGTATTTAAATAAATAAATAAATTGTGACCTTTCCAAAAATCAAGCAAAAGCTGTAACTTGTCATCTTTTGCTATGATCAACACAGACGAAGATGAAATAACCCGAATAATTTCTGGCCTAAAAGTTGGCTGTGCTGTTGAATAGGATAATATAAGCGATAAGATCCTTAAGCTCCATCAGCATATTTTGCTACCTCCCTTAACGCACATATTTCGAATCTGTATTTCCAATGGAATTTTCTTTAGATTTTTAAAGAAGGCAGCTGTAATCCCTGTGTTTGAATCTGGAAGTATGGACTTAGTTAATAATTACAGGTCAATATCGTTACTTCCCTCGATATCAAAAATATTACAGAAAATTATAAGCAGTAGACTTGTGAGTTCACAAGTCTACTGCTGTCTGTCTGAAGTTATTGTGTTCTAGATAACTTCTTATTCCCTGCGCAATTTGGTTTTAGATCCAATCCACTGCTGATGCAGTGCATAGCCTGACCAATCACATTTCAAAAGAACTTGACCAAGGGAACAAGGCCCTGGGAGTGTTCCTTGATTTATTCTAGGCCTTCGACACAGTGTCTGTTCTTGTTCTTCTGAATAAATTACAGACTTCAGGAATAAGGGGAACGCCGCTGAAACTATTTGCTGACTAATTATATGACCGATACCAAAGCGTTAGAATAGATAAAACCACGAGCGATGAGTAAAAAAGTACGGGTTTTGGTGTTCCTCAGGAAAGTATTCTGGGTCCTACGCTTTTTCTGATTTATATAAACAACCTGTGTAACCTTAATATTAAAGATGGCAAAATTATATCATATGCCGACGACGCGGCGTTAATATTTACCGCTTAAATCAGTACCGAACTCTTCGAAATCGCACAATTAGGTTTTAATACTGTGACTAATTGGCTTCAAAGAAATTTACTAATATGAAATGCTGAGAAGACAACATTTTATAGAGTAATTAATAAGTTAGTTTAGTAGCTTACTATCACTTTCATATTTTTTTTTTGTGGAGAATATTGGCAATAAATTAGTTTTGATTTCGGCTATTCAGACCTCTCACGTTATAATTCTCGCCCAAAATAAATAGGAGCTCTTTCATTAGATACTAAATGATACGATCTTATCTTCCTTTAAAACTTTAGAAAATGCAGTATTTCAACTCTAAAAGCACGTCTGTAAAATCAAGTAAATCAGTGAAATCAATTTCATATACGGCCCCTTAGGTCGTACGTTTACAGGGAATAAATTAGTCTAATATTTTATTACGTACATATGGTATACAAAAATAAAAATCATGTAAAATACATAAGTATGAATTTTATGGAAACGGAAAGAATCTTAATCTAATGTAAAAAACAGAAAATATATGAACTTACATCACATTTACAATATTTAATATAACTAACCATTTATTAACACTAGATACTACACTAACTGACCAAACAAATAACCACAAACACAAAAGGACAATTAGGTATCGAACTACAAGATATTTGTTTTGCTAAAACATGGAAGATGTTATATACAGTTTGATTGAATCACTGTTATGTTTTGCCATGGCATACAAAATATAATAGAGTAGAGTATTAACGTTATTTATTGAATTACATCAATAATTAACGGTCAAAATAATCATAATAAGTCAACTATCAAACTAATATTATAGTCAAAAATTAGAATAAGTCAAAGTCAAAGTTTGTATCTTGAATAACTAATAATAATGAGAATAGTCCATGTTTCATTTAAAGTCAGGGCGTCAGCAACGCAGAATTTATGTAAACGAAGAAATATAATTGAGTGTTGTAACTGGTAATAAAAAAGAAAATATATATAATATTCAATACAAAGTAAATTGTTTATGAATAAATAAAATATAACTCTGTTGAGAACGAAAAAGAGTTCTGAAATCAGGACCAACCATATTGGAATAGGTGCATGAGGATGACGATGATGAATTATAGATTTTATTGCGGTAGGTTATCGTCAATTTGTCACTAAACCAGCTGAGGTTAGATGTTGTACTACTATGTAGTGGTGAAGGTAAACTCTTCAACGGCTTCATATCTTGTGCTGTGTTTCAGACAGCAGTTGGAGCACATGTCGACTCCTCTTCTATGCCCAGAGTGTCCAGCGTTACATCTGTAAAGGAAACACAAACACCAAAGTGATTAAAAGGCTAGCGTATATAACAATATCAATCTGAACCAAGGAATCTGCGCCACGTCACTCAGTCTTACCAAACAGCAAATTCTCGTAATTCAAATCTAGTCGCAGCCTCAAATCAAATGTCAAAAACTTGACAAAAATGTAAGGAATCGTGAGGTATTTTTGATAGATTGACACTGAGATCAAACTGTAAACGTTCTTAAAATTACGAGAATTGCCCGTCAGATATGAAGACATGTCTTCATATCTGACGATGAATAACCTTGGAGGAATATACTTACGAGATCATATAGTACGACTCGATGAAATGGTTAAGTTATAACGATTTGTTATGTTACGGGCGATTGATCTTGAGTTCTTAACAGTTAGACACAGTAAGTAAGTACATGGTAAAGGATTTTGGTTGGATCTGATGAATGTGAAGATAGAACTGATCAATCGGTCTTCGTCGGAATTATAAGATTCTTACCTGAGTTTAAAATATCCCTGAACATTGAATGCGTTTGAAAACATTTGCCAGCAGAGACGGGAACATTGCATCTTCTACCCGCAAAATGGTCTGTACATCGACAGACTGGCTCATTCTTATCATTCATGGAACAGACACCTTCATTCAGACAGAACTTGTGGCACGCTTTGACTCTACACCTTTCCCCATAGTAACCGGCATTACATCTGAAATAACGTACAGTAGCCAAAGTTAAATCATTTATTTCTAATAAGCACATATGAGACACCTTTGAATGTCAAAATTTACCAAAAATGTCATTTGATTCTATTATGAAACATGGTAAAGGTTCCATTAAACAGGCGCGACGCTACAGCCTGGCAATTATTTGGACAATTTCTTTAAAAACTTTTCTACAAAAGTCGCGTCGCACTGTCACTTCGCTACTGTCTATGAGACCCTTAACTAGATAAATCAAGTAACAAATACTAATTGTGAATTAAGGAAAGAAAACTAAATGCTAGAAAAAAAGTAAATGGTGCTCTACATGCGATTGTGACTAACCAGTTGGTTCGACTGGCTGTTCACAATGGTTTGCTGGTGCCTACGCTTATGTATGGAAGTGAATGTTGGGTGTGGCAAAAGAAGCATGAAAGTAGAATAAATTCTGTGGAAATGCGTTCATTGCGAAGCATGGGTGGTGACTGGTGTAACCGTGAATGATTATTCTGAGGAATAATGCGATAAGACAACGAACGGTGCTGTTTAAAAGAAGATGTAGTGACAAAAATTGAAAATGTACAACAAACAACAAATTACCTCGAAATGTAAAAGATCAAAAATCCATGTATGGTTTCAAAAAATCTCTAAAGAAACACATTTTAGCGGATTTAAAATTTTAGGCTATCTTCGGTAATAATTTTTTAACCATTTTTGTTGTGTAACCATCGCGTCGGTTAATATATCTTATTAGAAATAAGTTTTTTCTCAAATAAGTGAATGTAATTCTTTTTAACCGACTTCAAAAAGGAGGAGGTTATCAATTCGGATGTTTATATGTTTTTTTTTTTTTTTTTAATGTATGTTCGGCCATAACTCCGTCATATATAGACGGATTTGCAAAATTCTTTTTTTGTTCGAAAGGGGTTTATTCCGAAATGGTCCCATATAATTTTCATATAGATCTGATGATGAGTTCGGGAGACAGACACCGGAACTCTTTAAAAAATGACAGCAAATCAACCGCGATTTCTGCTATCGCATAAATATGCATTGTTTGTTTGGAATTAGTGCAGGGTGTATACCACAACTAAAAATTTAAAAATAAAAACTTTTTTGCAAAAAAAAAAACAACCGACTTCCTTAAAAACACTACAAAGTGAAAAATAACTTTAATTTCGGAAGTCGGTGTCTTAGGATCTGTATTTATGGTTTTTTTGCCACCGACTACCGAAATTAAAGTTATTTTTCACTTTGTAGTGTTTTTAAGGAAGTCGGTTGTTTTTTTTTTGCAAAAAAGTTTTTTTGAGAAATAAAGTTCTTAAACCATAAAGATTTGATCATGTTCAGAGGATGAATGAAGGGCGGCTAACAAAAGGTATTTACAAGACAGAAGTGATGATTGGTCACGTCGGAAGGGGACGCGGTCAGTGGGTCGTCTTAGGGCCCTAGGAAAAGCCCGTTACTGATTCTTCAGAAGGGTCAGGTGCGTAGTACTGGTAACCGGTTTGCGTGTATTACCAGATGTATGAATTTAAACAAGGCAAAAGGAATATGTACGGATCGTAGCACGTAGCGTTCTGTAGTTTCTGCCTGCCTTATGTATGTAGAAGTCAAGAAACAAATTGCTATTTTACAATTTTTTATTTCAAGTTACCTTTTTCTGGTGGAATGGAATGCGAGCTTACAACGCGTCCTGTTAGAAAATTCCGTAAGTGACCTCAAAATGTAACTAAATATCTTTTCTTAAAAAAATACTTGAATTCTCACCAAGGTAAGTTGGTAAGTGCGATTTCTGCTTGAATAAAGAATAAGAACATCCTATTCGAATATTTTAATCGAAACTGACTGCGTTATTATTAACAAAATGTTATTATAGTATAAAATACTTTTTAAATGATGAAAATGTATGACAATTAAATTTTTTTATTGACATTTTAATTTGTATTATATGAGAATTACTTAATTATTAATTTAGATGAAAACTATGTCGTTAGTTTTTACCTATGACTGCCTGATTTATATTTTTTGTTTTTACTTTTTACAACTCTTGTTTATAACTTTGCATGCCATAAGGTAGAATGTAGCGGAAACAATTCATATTTCCCATCTTATACTTGTACCTACATAGTTAGCAAATAAATATGAATTTGAATAAAGCAAATAATTTAATAAACACCATTTGGGGCTGTACCGTGTGATGCCGGACGTAAAGAATAACACCACCCCATTTCTTCCTGTGGGTGTCGTAAAAGGCGACTAAGGGCCTTACTAGAGAATGGGCAACAGCGATACTGCGATCGCCAACCCGCCTGCCAAGCGTGGCGATTATGGCAAAGCCCCCCAAATTGGGGGAGGCCTAAGTCTAGCAGTGGACGTCTTACGGCTGAAATGATGATGATGATGATGAGATGTAAGCAAGCAGCATCCTGGTGAGAGATGTCAAAATATGGCCGCGACATTATCGGACGTTAGAACAGTAGAAGAAAATAGTTTAATTTTAGTAATATTCGAGTAACAAACCGTAGTAAAATGTGACTTTTAATACTTTTCCTGGGTTTATTAACGATTATTATACACACAGTAGCCGTGGCTGGGACGCCCACGATGTAGCTAACAGGAACCCGAGTAAGGGTCGGTCGTTAGGGCTTTTGCCGACAAGCCGACGTAGACGTACCAACAAGTAGGTTGCGGTGTCGTATGGGCGACAAAACAACTGAGGCGGGCCGCGAGGTCGTATGGGAGGCATCGCGGCTGAGGATTGGAGGCCGCGGCGGCGGCAGTAGAGGAGTGTCGGTATTGAGGTACACCGCTCTCCCTACCTTCCGCGGCTTAAACGGGGTCACCACCGTCTGATAGTGGACATGGTGGGGCCGCAGCGGAAGAAAAGGTATAGCGTTGCCCGCTCTTCCCTATCCTCTGCGACTGAAAAGTGGTAGGCGGCGGGATCACTGTTCTGACCCGTCGCAGGGGGACCAAGGGTACCATACACGGAGTTGTTTGGTGCCCATGTGCTATTTGGTCCCCGGGGTGATCACGGCGAACTGTGTTCAGGCGCGCAGGTGATGGGGGGTATCCCCCAGAGGTGGGCCTGGTGACGGACAGCCGCGGTGGGTTCACAGAGGAATGCTTTTGTGTGACCGTGTTCGCGCTATAAGCGGTACAGGAGGACACCGTGGAGTTTTATCGCTATCTCCCCTTGGTGGCGCAGTATGCCTGAGCATTACTCCACGACTAAAAAAACTTTAGAGGTGTCAAGGGACACCCGGATGGAACGAAATTCCTTTCCAGGATTCATAATAGTTATATTTTTTTAATTATTTACTATGTACAAAAAACCTGTATACACTCAACAAAAATATTCTCTCCCTCTCTCTCCCTCTCTCTCTACCTCGCTCTCTCTCCCTCTCCCCCTCTGCATCTCGCCCCTCCCCCTCCCCCTCCCCCTCTCCCCCTCTCCCTCCCCCTCCCCCTCCCCCTCCCCATCTCCCCCCCTCTACCCCTCCCCCTCCCGCCGACGGCGGGCGCTTTCCAGTTTTCCAAACGAAAGTGACATTTAAATGCATTGACCGAAAATGTTCGTGCCACGATCTCTTTTGAATGAGAAGCGGAGTAATGAAATTACCATGTTTTACCTGCATTTAGGTCTTCCCTCAGCACTGACACTACATTCTCCTTGGAAACAGTAGTTGTAACAGATGAGGGAATTGTTGACGTTAGATACTGTTAAACTCTCCAGTGCCTCGCAGCTTTGGTTTGCCTGAATATTATAGTTAACGGCAAAACCACAACCTTGACAAGTCTTAATTTCAGCAATCGTTTTTTTAGGTTGCACATGACTGTCGTGCGGTGCACTCTTTGGTATTTTCCAAAAGGTCCCATGTTCCTTTTCGGACCAGTAGATGAAATCATTGGATACTTTCATTTGTTCAACTGAACCGTATGTATGCATATATAATGTTTTGCTGTTCTGCCCATTCAAATCTGCACTTTTAACAGACATTTTGTAATGATCCCTATATTGCTGTACTCCTTCAATCCAGTACATTTTGTTTGTCTGTTGGTCAATGGTGAAGGCAAACGTATAGTCAACTGTACCGTATAAATTAACCACAATTTCTCTCCCGGAGCCATCAAATCGAGCTCTGTATATCGCAGTGTTTGTCATCCAGTAGAAATACCTGTAATTTGTAAATTACCGTAAATTGACACTAATATCAATTATTAAAAAAACCGGCCAAGGGCGAGTCGGACTCACGCACCGAGGGTTCCGTAGAAAAAATATTTTTTATATGATGACACGAAAAATTTATGGTTTTCGCAATTTTTCCTTTATCTGTGCTATAAGACGTTGCTTCGTACAAAATTTCAAAATTCTAGATCGACTGGAAGTACCCTTTAGGTTTTGATTCCCTTGCGAGTTTCGAAAATTTGCGGCATAAACGGCTATATCTTTTGATTACGTAAGCTTAAAAGTTTGATTTTTTTCACAGCTCCAAGGGACAGTAGATTTGAGTATTTGGTATAAATTTCAGCTTGATACCTCCGCGCGTTCCTGAGAAAAAGGGTCTTGACAGACGGACGGACGGACGGACAACAAAGTGATCCTATAAAGGTTCCGCTTTTTCCTTTTGAGGTGCGGAACCCTAAAAAACACTGTATCATAATTATTAGTAACGTACCTTCCACAGCTATCCACAGCAATAAACTTTATCGACATACCCTCGGTCGACACTAAATTGAGCCCGTATTGTTGCGTTTTTAAAGAATACGAGGATACACTATGTGTATCAAATAAATAATATTCAACCCAAAAGAATGTTTCTGTGAGCGGGTCGAATGTCAGATCTTTTGTGGAAATTGAGGGTACTCGAGCTAAATGTTGTATTCTTTTTGTTATTATGTCATAGCTAGAAATAACAATGTCCTGATCTTCTTTGTAAGCCATGTACACGTAGTTGTACACTGGGTCGTAAGCTACTGTACTGATAGTATAATTCTGCGTCGGAATGTGTTCTGCGTGTGTTAGTTTTCCGTTATTATAAAATTGTAGTTCATTCTTATTCAACAGCACGATTTCTGAAACATATAAATATTATTATTCTAAGCTAATTCAAATATTTCCTATCCTAGCCCTTCCTTTAATAAAATACGTTACGCATAATAGGTACTTATGGTTATCGATTTATTTGCATTCTCACCAGATTGCTTCTCACACAAGAACTACATTTTGCCCACTGTCAGTCCTTGTATACCTACTGCCACCTAATGTTATGCCTCACAGACAGACATTCAATAAAAAAATATTAAAGGAAAATACAAACATGTCGACGTTCAATGGAAAGGAGTCTCTGCTTTTCGTGGGAACTTAATAACTCATGATAATAATATTAATCTCGGAGGCGGCGCTGATGCTCGCCACACACCACGTCATTTGTTTCCACGGGGCGAAAAGCGAGCGGCGGGATGTCCCTTAGCACGAATGTGTGGAGACGTATAAAAGATAAGATGGTTGAGGTATGTGAGATGGTGAAGGATAAAACGATATATTATGTGCTATGTGTTAATGAGACGAAAAGAAAGGGAGTGGACATATTCAAACACGGTACATTGACCGCTATCTGGTCTGGTGCTCAAGAGACACATAGGCCGTGTGTTCCACGCGCGCCTCAAAAAGATGTCAGCAAAACTGAAGGGGTCTGCTAGGACCGATGCCTGCCAGAGTCGCGAGATTGTTCAAAAGAGACACCGTGACTCTGGCACATGAGCAACTGAAGGAACACGGGTGGGTTTTAGTCAGTAAAAAAAAGTCTGACATACCTACCCTCCCGCTCCGCCCAGAGCGGGAGAAGTCATTTGATGATTTCCCATCAAAAAAAAAAAAAGGGTATGGGGTGTTATCGTTTCTGAGCGAATGATTAAATGCGTGAAAGAGTATTTTTGTGTTTGCCAGGATCTAAGTCTTTTATATTCTATTTTTGTACTCACCCCAGAAGAAGGCGTGCGCCAACGTGACGTATAGCACTAACAACAACGAAACACTCTGCGTTCTAAACATTTTGTACTGCAGACAACTTAGTTTTAACAGAGGTAGATGTTGCATCCACCCTGGTCCGTGAGATATAAAAGTAAACCGCAGTTTTTTCGCAAATGTGAAGTCATTATTAGCTTAATTAGGTATCAGGCCTATTGATAACCTGAGGGTCCTCTGATAAGTGGGGCTCCAAATAGGAATATCTTGCAGTTAAAAAAGCTAAATCTGAAACGATAAGGAATGGCGAGAGATAGTACAAAGAGGCTGGGAATCGATTTTGTTGAAAACAAAACTGTGTCATTCGATATTTGAATAAAATTTTAAGCTGGCCGAAAATCGAACATCTAGGTTTAGATTGAATTCTTAGTAATTTAAATCGATAAACTAATGTTATAACAGCGTATTACTAATGGCATAAGAACATATGATACACTAGCTTTTGCCCGCGGCTTCGCCCGCGTGGATGTCGGAAATTAATGCAAGAGGACGTACTACCGCGATAAGAATGTGTTATTCCAGGTTATATAGGTAATATAGACTCTGTGTGCTATTTTCGATCCAGATCCATTCAGCCATTTTTGCGTGATTGAGAAACAAACACCCAATCATACATATTTTCACATTTATAATATTATTAGTAGTAGGATTATAACTCATATTACTTAGGATTCATAGTTTATGAGAACATCATGTGTGTTGGTGTTTTTAAAATAAAAGTAATAGTATTCAGAGTAAGAAGACTGTGACATAGGGCTTGGTTTAGTTGAATATAAGTCTTCCTGGTTTTTCTTAACGCTCCTATTTTACCTATACAGACACTAAATCATTTACCAGACACCGAACAATTATAGGAATAGTACTTTTGCCAGTGGCTTGGCCCGTATAGCTGTCGGAAAATATCACCCGGGAACCTACTACCGGGATAAAGTAGGTATCCTATCTGTTACGTATCCATGATATAATACCTATATCTTTATGCCAAATTCGATCTAAATCCGTTTGGCCGTTTTTGCATCATTGAGAAACAAACATCCAAAAATCTAAACATCTAAGCCATTTCGCGGTCTCTTACTTGGAATAATACTATTAGGTTTATTTTGAGTATAATGAATACACATGATATTCGCAATTACTATGAAGCCAAAGTAATATGAATTACAATCCTACTTATCCTGTACTACCCGGCCCCTGCCAACGCGCTCTGCGCCCACTTTTTAAATCTCTAATATCGTCTAAGATATTCATTTAAATTACATGCTGTAAAGGGCCATATTGATCTATATTAAATGCACAATGTATTTAACGTACTTAATTGGATAAGGATTAATGCTGTATTGCTTAAAATCGCTTCGTAAATAAGCCCTTATTTCTCGTAAAAAGTAAAAGATAAAAAATGGTTATTGTGGGTTATCCCTAAGAGATAGACATATACCATTGAGGACATTTTTGTAGGCCTTTTTAAGGTGTACAATACTGTAGTACATTATTTTGATCTATTTCGTAGGATTCAGCCAGGGTTTTTCGAATTTTGAGACGTATGTCAGCGTAGTTTTCGAAGATAGTTATTTTTTTTTTCTAAAATAAAAGAATCTTTCTAAAATAAAAATAGCCTAAGTTACTCCTTGTTACATCAGCTATCTGCCAGTGAAAGTCCCGTCAAAATCGGTCCAGCCATTTCAGAGATTAGCGGGAACGAACAGACAGACAGACAAAAATTGTAAAAAATGTTGTTTTGGTATATGTATCGTGTATACATACATATATACTTAGTAAAAAGTGGTTATCTTAATATTAAAAACAGACACTCCAATTTTATTTATTTGTATGTATGTAATGTATAGATGTATAAATGTATAGATATGTATAGATGTATAGATGTTCCAGAAATCAACGTCAAGAGAGTTATTAGAAAAATATTTAAAAAAAATCTTTGTCATGTATACTTTTCAATTTTAATGGATTCAGAAAAAAAAATCAAAAAGTGACACTTTTTTTTTTTTTTTGATGGGAAATCAATTAATGACTTCTCCCGCTCTGGGCAGAGCGGGAGGGCGTGGCGGGCTTCAATTGCCGATGTGCTAGGGTCACGATGATCTTTGAGGGACGATCTTTCAAGTCATGTGACTACAAATATGAACTTCTAGGTAAGACTGGTTGTCAGACTTTCGGGTTTCTGATGACTCGTATCGACTGTCCAAGATCCACAATGGATCCGGAAAGAGATTGTCCGCCGGATTAATGGCTTAACGTTTTTTTCCGAAGCACGGGTGTCTCACACCGTCAACTTACAAACTGCGGGCTGTTTGTTATAAAAAACGAATGGAGAAACCTAATAACATTTTGCCCGACCTTTTTTTTCTGGGTGGGAAATAATCAAATTACGTCTCCCGCTCTGGATGGAGCGGGAGGGGGCGTGTCAGACTTTTACTGACTAAAACCCACCCGTGTTCCTTCAGTTGCCCATTGGACCAGGGTAACTCTTTCGAACAAATCTCGCGACCTTAGCAGGCATCGGTCCTAGAGAACCCTTTCAGTTTGCTGACATCTCTTTGAGGCGCGCGTGGAACACTACGCGCCGTCGGAGCCTAGGAGAAGAGGATCAGAAGTGAAACCAACAAAAGACAACAAAGTAACACCGTTTATTGGCACTCGAGAATGTTCTACAGTTTTACAGTCCGATAAGTTTACGCACGTCCGATTCGCACCGAGTCCCTAAAGCGTAGTGAGGCTGGCCGCCCGCAGACCGCAGGTATCAGGAACAGTATCGCCAGCTCAGCTTATCCTTTCTTACACGGCCTTTCCTGACATAAGAACGTCCTCGTTCTCTGATGAAACGTTGACAATCGACGACTCTTCGACCAGCTGGTCTCTCGATGTATCAGACATCAGCTCGTCGGAGGTTCCTGGATCTGGTCCTTACCGGGCGGCGAGCTTCCCATTGCTTGCCGCCCGCAAGCCCGCGCCTACGGTGGCCGGAAGTCTGCGGTGGATTTATTTGTTTGGTCTAACAGCTGAATTATCTCCATGCTCACCTTGACTCAGCAAATTTATGGATTACGTTGGTGACTGGCACCTACCATTTATTGGTCACGTTATTTTTTAGTTCGTTATTTCTTATTAGTGATGTGTTGGATCGTTAAAAATATATCCGCAGGTACGGATCCGAATACAGATATCGCACCCCTAAATCTAAAGGGAACTAACTCAAAATTCATAATTTTTGAGTTATGCACACCTACGAGTTTGTCATTTCAATACCTATCGACCAATAAACCAGATTCAATAATAATAATAATATAATAATAATAATAATATATTTATTTGCATAAAAACACGGTATACAAAGATGGTAAAAATTACAACATAGAACAATACATGTTTTGCCAATATAGTAATCGGCATGCAAATTTTTTCGCAGGTTACATTAGTTAACATTTTATATCAATGTAATCTTTAACACTATAAAAACTATTAACACATAACCATTCATAAATCTTTTTTTTAAATAATCTAGTGTTTAAATTTTTGAGATCATTTGGTAACTTATTATATAAACGTACACACATTGCAAGGCAACTCTTATTATACTTTGTTATTCTTGGAATATCACTTAGTACGAACTTGTTGGGGTCTCGTCGGTTACGGACATTAACATCATCAGCTTTAATAAATAAATTTTGATGTTTCTTTACAAACATACATGTCTCATAGATGTAAAGAGAAGGCAGCGGTAACAAACCAAGTTTTTTAAACACAGGTCTACATGATTCGTCTGGCTGGAGCCCGTAGATTGCTCTTATACACTTTTTTTGAGCAACAAATGCTCTATCATGATCGGTGCTGTTACCCCACATTACTAACCCATATCGCAACAACGACTCGACATATGCGTGATATGATGTTATCGCCGTTTTAATGTTAGTTATACTTCTAACCTGTTTGAGTGCATATACAAACTTATTTACTCTTTTTGAGACACTATCAACATGTGTTTTCCAGTTAAAATCTTGGTCTATATACACACCTAAAAATTTAGTTTGAGACACTTCTTCAATTTTAGGTATATTCAGTTTTATATCGTATTTGGGATTATTTGATTTATTAAATTGTATAAAGATGGACTTGTTTAGATTTATTGATAAGTTATTTATGTTTAGCCATTCAATTAGTTTTTCAATTGTGTTGTTTATGTCAGTTTCATGATCACTAACTGTGTTATTTTTTCTATCGGATGTAACAATTATGGAAATATCATCGGCAAATAATATACATTTATGATTTGTAATATCAGTAATGGAATTTATATAAAGTAGAAATAGGATTGGCCCCAAGACACTTCCTTGGGGGACGCCAAATTTGTTAAATTTATATTCAGATGAGTGTGGTACCATATCATTATTTTTATCTATTTTAGTAATGGTTACCCGCTGTTGTCTGTTATTAAGATACGATGATATCCATTGGAGTGCTGGCCCCCTAATCCCGAGTCTTTCTAACTTCTGCAATAATAAGTCATGGGACACTAGGTCAAAGGCTTTTGATAAGTCGAAGAATAACCCTGTAGTAAAATGATTTTTGTTAACATTTGTTAAAATTATATTAATAAGAGAGAAGATAGCTGTTGTGGTAGATTTTTGTTTTTGAAATCCGTACTGTTCGTTTTTAATAATATTGAATTTATTGCAGAAGTCAATCAATCTTCTATACATACATTTTTCGAATATCTTTGACAGAATGGGTATTAATGTTATAGGGCGATAGTTACTGACATCGGATTTTTCTCCCTTTTTAAAGAGCGGCTTGACTATAGATCGTTTCAATGCTTCGGGAAATGTGCCTACTGAGAACGATAAATTTATTAGATACGTTAAAATTACAATGACTAATTCAAAACTATTTTCAACATTCGACTCCAAATATTGGAAATAGTTTTGAATTTGGTTTATTGGTCGATAGGTATTGAAATGACTGACTCAAAGATGTGCATAACTCAAAAATTAAGAATTTTGAGTTAGTTCCCTTTAGATCTAGGGGTGCGATATGTGGTGTCAAGATCCGCGGATGCGGCTACGGATCTTAACTTTCTTACTCAATCGGTGTCGTTGCGCGTGACCTTGACACGATAGTTGACGCCACTTGACGCTTCGCTTGACAAGACATGTTCAGCGGGTTTTTCTTTTGTTTTATTTATAATTTAGTGACCATATATTTGATTTTAAGAAATAAAAAACAGTATGAATGGAATTTAATCGTTTTGCATTGCTATCTAACCACGTATTTCGCAGAATTTAATCTATGCATTGAAAATTAATAAGGTAAAAGATCCGTAAAATGTCCGACAAAAAGTAACGGATACGGATAAAGGTCCTTTTTCTGCCTCGGATATCCGCAGATATGGATACGGATACGGATATCCGGCGCATCAGTATTTCTTATATACAATTGCATGAAGAAAACTCATCATCTGCCTAGCCTTTTCAACTATGTTGGGGTCGGCTTCCAGACTTACCGGATGCAGCTGAGTACCAGTATTTTACATGGAGCAACTATCTATCTGACCTCCACAACCCAGTTACTGGGTAATAAGATACCCTTTGGTAAGACTGGTTGTCAGACTTTCGGGCTTCTGACGACCCGTAACGACTGTCTAAGATCTACAAAAAGCAGCTGGGACCAACGGCTTAACGTGCTTTCCGAGGCACGGAAGGGTCTTGGTATGTAAAGATGGTCACCCATCCACAGACCAACCGTGGCAAGCTAGATATTCAAGAATCTTTGCGGATGAAGCAATTCATATAATTTGGAATGAACTTAACTTTAGGTAAGTTGTTTAATCTCCAATTAGATTGATTGAGAAGATGGCTAAAACGCTACAAAGTTTATCTTTTAGACTCAATTTATCAGTGTTTTTTTTTTAAGTGTGTATAAAGTTACTGATATAGATAACACATGTTTAATTATATCGCGGACATGTGACGTTGAAGACCGCAGACAATATGTTTACGACTATCTAGATTCATTAACCTTACTGTGTTACGGATGGGAGTATTTAAAATAAAAAAACTCACCAACGCTAACAAAAAAAAAAAAAAAGTTTAAGTCTTAAACTCCTTAAACTAGATAGTGCTGTGGGTTGAAAAAAAACAAATAATTAATTAGACAGCAAAGAAGGGTGTGTGAGTGTAAGTATGTGAGTATAGGTGTGTGAGTGTAGGTGTGTGTGTAGGGAGTGTGTGATAATCAAAAGTAATTTAATATGATGATTTTAAATTTCTGATGGACATATTGATCTGCTTTTTTATGAGATGACTTCCAGTAGTCTTTCTGTGGCTTCATAATCGAGAGATTGAAGCCAATTTTTAACTTTAGCCTTACAATTGAAATTGATTTAGGAGTAGATGGAAAGGGCTTTATTGATTTTATTGTAGAGGTAATCTCCCAGGAAGCAAAAGAATCTACGGCTGAAACTGGTTTTGAAGGAGCTTGATTTACACACTGTGTATTTGCGTCTCTTGTTAAGAATTTCGACAGGATTGTATGGTAGTTGAGTATGCCTGCGAATGATAATGTTCATGATGAATAATTGGCGAACTGTCAGGACATTGCACTTCTGGTAAAGTTCTTTCGTTGGAAAGAGAAAGGGAAGCTTGCGACTAACTTTAAGTACAGCTCTCTGAGCTCTCTCCAATTTAAGCAAAGATGTCTTAGGGGCTCCACCCCATGCCGTTATGCAATATGATAAGATTGACTGAACTAGTGCGAAGTATACAGTGTTAATAGTACTAGTTTCCGCCACATGTCGTAAGTTTTTGAAAATGAATATCAACTTTCGTGTTCTCGCTGTAAGTGCGTTTACGTGCGACTGAAAACTAAGACTACTATCAATATGAACACCTAAATATTTAATAACAGCTGTTTTTTTAAGAGTAGGGCATGAACAAGGATTTTCTTGGACAGAGCATGTGTGTGATGTTATTGAAAGATTTTTATTATTAGGGGGGACTGCGCGATTTTGTACGGAAAAGGGAATATACATTGTCTTGGACACATTAAGAGTGAGTTTATTATCTGTTAACCACTCTGAGACCATATCAAAACCGAGTTGGGCATTTGAATAGACCTCTTCCCATGAGTCCGCGTGAAAAAGCAGAGCTGTGTCGTCTGCAAAGGTGACGATCCTGCCACCACGCAATTTGAGGTTACAAAGGGCGTTGATATACGTCAAAAATAATGTGGGGCCAAAAATACTGCCCTGTGGTATCCCGTACGTGATGTTAAGATCATCACTGCACTTATCACCAATCCTTACTCTTTGCATGCGATTTGTAAGATAGTCAGAAAATAATTTAAGTTGAGTGCCTCTCACTCCAAGCCTCTCCAGCTTCTCGAGGAGGAGCGGGCCAGAAACTGTGTCGAAAGCTTTTGCTAAGTCGAGAAAGATTGCTAGCACCTTCTATTTACCATCGAGATTACTGGAAACAAAGTTAAACAGCTCTTGGACGGCCCCACTAGTTGACTTTCCAGATCGGAAACCAAATTGAGAGGGTGATAACAGTTTGTTGGACTCGAGGTATTTAGTCAATCGTTTGTTTATTAACCTTTCTAGAATCTTGGATACCGTTGGCAAAATAGAAATAGGTCTAAAGTTATCGACACAGCCCCTGTCCCCTCCCTTATGTATTGGGTGAATTTCAGCAAGTTTAAGAGAGTTTGGGAAAGCGCCACTGGAGAACGCAAGATTACAGATATAAGTCAAAGGTGGAAGTACAATCTCTCTATAACGCTTTAAAAAGATAGCAGGGATATTGTCTCGACCAACTGCACAGTCGTTTTTAAGACCTTGGATTATTTGCTCAACCTCCGCTGTATCTGTAGGGAGTAAAACAAATGATTGTGTGAATGAGGTTTTGGTGTGTTCTTCAGGGAATCGATTATTGCTGGCTGGTATTTTCTCAGCTAGATTTTTACCCATATTTGCAAAATAAGAATTGATATTATTTAAGTCGTCAAGCGGATTGCCTTTGCATAGTAGTTCAGTAGGGACGTCGTTGTTTTTTTTTGTATGTGTGACGGTGTTAATGGCTTCCCAGAGCTTTTTGTTATTAATTGATGCAGCTTTGCTAATTTCTAATCTCTCATAGTCCACTCTTATTTTTTTTTAAAGATCATTGCAGAAGTTCCTATATCTTCTGTATGTTATTTCCAGCGTTTCATTATGCTGGTCTTTTTTTTTAAGTGCTTTAAGTTTTTGGTGCATGTTGTCGCGGTTCTTCATACATTTCAACAAGCCTCTGGTAATCCAGGGTTTTTTATAGTTTTCCTATTAGAGATCTTTATCGTAGAGGTATTATTTATAATTGCTTGATTCAGAGTGGAAATAAAATAACTTGTAGCTGTGTTGACATCACCGTCACTAAATATTGAAGAAAGGTCCATTAAGCTCATGTCATTGTCCAAGGTGTCATAGTTAATCTTTTTTATAATTTTAGAACCAGGCTTACGTTTTAGAGAATTTAGTTCAATTGCGAAGAATATACAATCATGGTCAGTTATAGAACTTTCCGCAATGTAACAATAAGCAGGTAGCCTTGTCTTAAGCATGACATGGTCTACACATGTAGCACTATGTGTGGGGAGTGTATGTGCTGGTAACATTCCATGGGAAGCTAATAAGTTTAAGTACGAGGACGAATTAGAATCAATATTATGAGGTGTAATGTCGACATTAATATCTCCGATAAGTATAATATTTGAATAAGCGGAATATTTAGTTAAAAGCGCATTTAGGGACTCTATAAATCTAGCTATATTTCTAAAACCTGCTGGCCTGTATATTGCAAAGAGAATGGTATTTTCATTAATTTCCAACATAAGACAGTTGGCATCCATGAGTATAGGCTCCTCAGATTTTAATCGTATTTTTGGCTTGTAGTAGACCACCACTCCTTCGTTCTGTGTTAAGTTATTGAGTGTACTAAGATATTCGTAGTCCTGTAGTTGGGGAATAGAATGAGTACGGGGAAGCCAACATTCTGTCAGTACGACGATATCCCATTCTGTTTGCGATCTTTCCATTAATGTCATGAAACTGGGTAAATTACGACTGATACTTCTTATATTTTGACAAACAATTTTGAATGAACTTTGATGAACATTTTCAATCAAAAAGGAATCAACACTACCATACGATGAAGTTGCGACAGCTAATTCGTCAAGGTCATTCGCTATTTCTATCAGATTAGTCATTTTTTATATAAAAGTACTTTGACGGTATTGGTTAAGGACATAACAATAGGCGGTAATAAATAACAAAAAATATATAAGAACGACCTGCGGGCAATACGCATGGTTTTAGCAGGAAGTATATACAACAGAAAGCGGATTATGAAAAGATAGCCATTAGATGTTACACAATAATATAAAATTAAGAAGTAGTACAGTCGAAATGTCTTCATGAAGGAGAAAGATTTTGGGTATTTTTGTGTGATAAGTAGTGCTAGTGTTTTTTTGTTTGTAGAGTGTTTAGTCCAGTAATAGAGTGTGACGTGGTGTGTTGTGGTTGTATAACCACCTGTTGGGTTTTTGCTGTTTAATTTAGTTACATAAAAACAAGTAATTATAATGTTACACGAATTATACAATTTAAAAAGAGAAAGTAGGAAGGGTAATAGGTATACTACTAAGAAGTGCAGTCATTGGGTGCCTTGCTGTTGTAGCTCATGAAGGGTTTGCTCCGATTTAACAAATACTGGTTTGGCACCTGCGATTTTTCTCAGGAATATGCATCCGTTTGTAGTCCAACAATAGACATATCCCTTAAGTTTCGCGAATTCTTTAGCAGCAAAAAACAGCTTTTTCGAGCTAGCAGGAAGGTGCTCTGATATGTAAATTGGCCGACGTTCGCCGGCCTAACCAATGGTCTGTGTATTGAGGCGGTCATCATTCGGGTGGTTTTTGTTAAAATTGCAGACTGCGACCAGCAGCTCGTTTTTAGTCGAGACATTCGAAAACTCGGCTACAATCGGCCTGACTGTGCCCGGTTTTCCAGGGAGCCGGTATACGTCACGCACGTGTGTATTATTGAGCGAGATATCAACTGTGGAGCCCACTTTAGCAATAATTGTGTGAAGGTCTGGTGTTCCTTCGTTTTCCTCGGCAGGTATGTTCCGGATTTCAATGCTAGAAGGCCGGGATAATCGCTGCAGATCAAGAATTTTAGTATCCAGATTTTGTACAGTTACATTTAATATTTATTTCTCTTTTTGTAGCGTATCAATTTGCTTTATCATATCGTTATACTGCTTGCCAATGAAACTAAGTGATTTTTCGAATTCGAGATGTGATTTTTGAATTTCCTGGTTTTGCCGTTTTATTTCAGCCATTTCTGATACTAACTTGTTTAGGGAAGAAGTTTGACCATCGCAAAATTTGGTAAGATAAGCTTGCTGATCTTCTTTCCACGTTCTTAACATCAGGTGGATTTCCGTTTTAAAATCTTGAAATTCGGTACCCGGAGAGAAACATGCTCTAGGACGCTTATTACACCGCACCGCGGAGTTAACATTATCACTCGGGCTACTCGACACAAGCTGTGGGATATCCGAATCAGACATCGTAAGTACTGCCTTTGGAGTATTCGTCGGCGGCGAGCGCTGCACATGGGACATCGTGTTAGGCGGGTAAAAGTAAATAGACCGCAGTACTCACGTAGGTAAGCGCACAGAAGCTCGTAGTGTCGGGGCTGCGATGAGGTACGTCACACCAAGCGCTTGCGTTGTCGTAACGGTCCTTGGGGAAGCGAGACAGCAATTATGACCACCGTGCTGCTTCCGCGGGGGTGAAGTATGCGCCCGGGGCCACGCTCGGACGATAGAACTCGCGGGATTTATGGACTCGGAATTGGTCACTCAGGCCTTTCGTTTGGGGTCAAAATAGTGTGAATACTAATTAAAATTACTTAATTAAACAAAAAACACGTCTTCTCTCAGTCACAGTATCGAACGGAAGGATGAATACAACGTTACAACTGACGCAAAACAATCTTTGTTTTTAAAAAAAAAAAACATGTAGGTATGCGAAGATACTACTTAACTTTGATTGTTTTATAAACCATTATATTTATATTATATAACCAAAAAAAACTCTCGATAAGTACCTAGTAGTATTGGTTTTTTTTTGGTGGGAAATCATCAAATGACTTCTCCCGCTCTGGGCGGAGCGGGAGAGCGTGTCTTACTACTGACTATAGCACACCCGTGTTGCTTCAGTTGCCTATGCCAGGGCCACGGTAACTATTTCGAATAAATTAGCGACCCTGGCAGGACTTACCGAGGGCTGGCTAAGTAATTCCTTAAATAACCTTCCAGTAATACCGATGTGCAAGTAATTACAGTAGAGCTCGTTTAGTACGACTTCGCATGTAACGACCAACCGTTTTTAGCGACGTAAGTATAGGCGCGTGTTTGGTTTTAATACAAGCCACTATGAAAGTACATCCGTTTATTACGACTCCGCTTACACCGACCGACCGCTTTTAACGACGGAATTTCACACAAAATTGTCCGGTTACAACGACGACGAGCGTTGACGTGTTTACGAATAAATCGTAGGTAAGAAACTATCTCCGCCCCGCGCTTCCCCCTTGCCTGCACGTCGCTGATTCGAATGCGATTGTTTAGTTTACGGCGTTAATTTGCGGGTGATGCGTACAAGAATGGCTTCGATAAAACGAAAAAAATTCTCTGTTGAAGAAAAAAGTGTCAATATTTTTATTGATTATACCGGATGACATTTTTTACCGTCTCGTCCTTCATATGGTATGTTGTGTAACTAGAATAGAAGGCAGGAAGGCCTTCAGATTCATCGTAGGTGACTCAAGGAGCGCGGGACGCGGGCGGACGGGGATGCGTGTGCGGCTCATGCGCCTGCGAAACATCAATGAAGCCGCCTATCGGCCGGCTTCAAAGGGTAGGACCGCGCTACGAAATCATTGATACATGCCGCGCATTGAGTACGGGTGCGTATGATTTGAGTTTCGTTAGACTTTAATTGTTTTTTTTTTCCAAATTTCTGTTTTTGTTGTTCTAGTATGAAAATGTTACTTTAAATGTGTTTTATTTATTGCTAGATCAATTTCATAACATGTTTTTCAAAAATAAAAATAATAAAAATTTCAATGCCAAAGGCTTCTACTCCGTTTACCTATTACACCCATTTTTTTTCAAGACGTTATAAAATGTCACCCGCTATGTACATTAAGAGAATTAAATAAATATTTTGATTCCGTTTTATTTTTTCTCTTGGCCACGTAAATATTATTAAATACATAATGTATGTATGTGTATATATGAATGTGATTTGAATAAAAATCAAAAATTGTCTTTTCGTTTAGTACGACCTCTGGTTAGTACGACGTATTATCACCGGTCCCTTCACCGTCGTTATAACCGGATTCTACTGTATATACCACAATAAACCACTATCAATATAATATGATGGCGTCATAATCTTTGCTAAGGAATTGTGGCGGTATCTTCACCGCTGTATGCGAGCTACGCATCACACTGACATCATACACTTAGGACATGGGGTCTATGGGTGTAAGATAGCACATGACCCATCCAATCCACCAAAAAATATTGCCAGTCCATGCGCCAAACATGCTGTATAGTTAACTTATCATTTGTAGTCCCATTGCCGCATGCCGTGTTCAGGACTGCTGTTTGACTGGCCTGTTAGTCTAGTGGTTAGTGACCCTGACTGCTAAGACTGAGGTCGTGGGTTCGATTCCCACCCAGGACAGATGTTTGTGTGACGAGCACGATCATTTGTTCTGTGTCTGGGTGTAATTTATCTATAGTATGAATGTATTTATAAATATATAAGTATGTTTATCTGGTTGCCATAGTACAGGCTCTGCCTAGTTTGGGATCAGATAACAGTGTGTTGGTTGTCCTAAGATATTTTATTTTTTATAGGAGGAGGTGGAGACATTGTTGGATTACAAACACATCCGGTTTAACGTCTCCGCCCATACCTCGAATAGTCCGGTCCAAGCGGCCCCGGCCGGGGTTGAGGATGGCCCGCGATAGGCGCTCAAGCGACTGAACCTGAAAGCCCTTCCTGTGGTTGACTCATCAGTCAGACCTATCGATATTGACGAGGAGGCAGAATGGTTCCGGGAGAAGACGAATCAAATCTGTGATACTGCGATACTGTGCGTTTGGTCTCCATCTGCCAGGCGCCAGGTGTAGTGGTAGTCGCAAGATATTACGCAGATTCCAATGTAATTAACAAATTCACAAGCCCTTTTGAATAATATAATAGTTGGTCAGCTAGTCAGAAAGTTGAGGCTACTTACCCTTCCTCCATATTTTGGAAGTCCAATTTGTCCAACAATTAATTTCCAATTCCAATTCTAATACTTACCTTTCTGGTTACCTGGCGGATACCGTCTCCACGCATCCCAGTGTTCCGTGCTCGTAAGTTCATCTGCGCGTTACCTTGGCTCGCTATCGGCGCAGGCGCGGCTTCTTCCGCACGAATGTTAGCTATGCATACTTCATTATGAATACCTCACACTTGGAACTGAGGAGAGTCGGCAAAGCTGTTGTTATTTGTGATAAGAACGTTTGCTTTGGCAAATAGTGTATGATGATCATCATGTGGTAGCTTTTTTCACCTTTGCTGGGGTCGTCTGCCATTGTTACTGGATGCAGCTGAATGCCAGTATTTTACATGGAGCGACTGCCTATCTGACCTCGTCATCATCAACATTTCAGCCGAAAGATGTCCAAAGCAGGACATAGGCCTTCCAAAAAAAAAAAAAAACTTTAGAGGTGTCAAGGGATGGAACGAAGTTCCTTTCCAGGATTCATAATAGTTATAATTTTTTAATTATTTATTATGTACAAAAAACCTGTTTACACTCAACAAAAATATTCTCTCTCTCTCCCTATCTCCTTCTCTCTCCCTCACTCTCTACCTCTCTCTCCCGCTCTCTCTCTCCCTCTCTCTCCCTCTCTCCCTCTTTACTCACAACAAAAAAAAAAAACAACAACATACAAAATATATACGGTCGAATTGAGAAAAAACTTTTTTCCGTCTAGCCCCCTTTCACAACGCGCGATAAGGAACTTCGTTCCAATTGGGGTTTTTGCCATGCTTGGCAGGCGGGTTGGCAATCGCTGTATGGTGGTAAAATGCATAGATAACGCTTCTGCCCATTCTCCAGTAAGTCCGTTAGTCGCTTCTTAAGACACCCACGGGAAGAATTGGGATAGTGCAATTCTTTACGTCTGGCACCACACAGGACCTCCACAATCTAGTAACTGGGTAATGTATTCAGCTGCATCCGGTTAAACTGGAAGCCGGCCCTAACACAGTTGGGAAATGGCTAGGCAGATGATGATGATGATTCTGTTTTGTGATAATCAGAGTATAACGTTCCCACTGCTGGGACACAGCCCACAGGCCTCTCGGGGAGATACGGTGGACCGTAATCCAACACGCGGGCCTGGTGCAAGTTGGTAGATGTCACATGTTTTGAAAATGTTTGGTAAATTATTAATAACAAAAAAAAAATATTTCTAGTAGCACACTAACAACCTTTGATACAACTAGTTATATATATGTATTAAAAAAAACATAAATGGTTGTTAGAGAGTAATTCACACTGACCTCCGTAGGTACTAGTAAAAACTGTATCACGGTAGGTCAGTATTCCTCGTTCTCCAATAATTATACTTTGTGTAAATTTTATCACCACTGCTCTCAAAACGGCGAAGGAAAACATCGTTAAGAAACCGGTATGTCTTAGAACTAAATATTCGCTGAGATGTCACATCTACCAACTGGGTCCGTGTGGTGGATTACGGCCCCTCCCTGTCATCTAGAGCAGGGTGCTTACTCTCGAATATAATTCCAATAGATCGACATTAGTCAAACGTCAGTTGGTTGAGTTAAACGTCAGGGATTGGCTAGACTCAGTGAGTCCAGCCAATCACTGACGTTTGACTGACAATTCCAATGTCGATCTATTGGAATTATATTCGAGAGTAAGCACCCAGGCCTGTGTGACCTGTGTCTCAGCAATGGGAGCGTTACAGGCTGACTATATATGTTTGTATGACCTTTCCCCCTACCTATTAAAATGATATCTGTGTTTAGAACTAAATAAAATACCTCAAAATTGTGTAATAATAAAACATTTATTTCAAAAATCACAGAGATCGTATGTATTCACATCAAGTTTTTATTCTAAGTACAGTCAGCAGTACAGAAATGGAATTTCTAATTCAAGAATTTAGAAAGAAAACAAAAAAAAAAAATAAAGACAAAAATGTTGAAGAAGAAACCGTAATATAAATACCATTGCTTTATGGTTATTATGGTTGAAGAATACATATTTAAGTAAATCTATGGTCAGCAAAAATCGATCATGCTGCCAACTGTACAATATATAATTATATAATGCATAAATGTACAAAATAACCTTAAAAATAAAATCACAAATTAATAACTTAACGTATTAAAATCCAGTCGCAAAATCAGACAAAATACAAATAAAAAAATATAAGTTGCTTTTCATTCTGTCAAGTTTAATAAGTCCCTGAACCATTTTCAATAGTTTTTGTCAAATAAATAATTGTTTGATTGTCAAAATAATAATAAAAATTGAAATTCAGAATTGTTTGTAGCACATTTTCTCAAGAACTGCTCTTCTTATTTCGATAAAACTGTTATTGTTGTGTAGTTTAGATGTTTTATTTCATTTTCTTTTTCTAATTCGTCTTCAAGACGCCTGAATGTCATTTAGGCATACAAATAATTTTCTTTTAAAATATATTAAGTACTTAAATTACTTTGTTGTATACATTATAACTTAGGGGCTAACAATAAGTTAAGTTATACTTAAATGTCACTTAATAATAGGAACATCGAGATTTAATCGGCGGGTAACATTTCTTGTCAAACTTTTGATGTTTTTTGCTCTGTAACAAAGAAATGATCAAGTTAATATAGATAATCTACTTTAATGAAAAGTGCTGGACTATTGTAGAGATATGAGTGAAAACGCTGGGAAGAGATGCCCTAGGAGGACATATAATGACCTTACTCGTGATGTTTTTCAGAAAGGTCAGGTGCGCAGTACTCGCAACCGGTGTGCGCGACCAAAGGAGTAATTGCAAACACACTTACAGTAGGAATGCCTTTCATTTTGGCTTACCGGATGCAGCTGAACACCAGTATTTTACATGGAGTGATCTTCTCATCCCAGCTACTCGGTAACGATACCAGCTACAGTTGTCAGACTTTCGGGCTTCTGACACCCGTAACTACTGACAAAGAACTATGAATGACGGCTTAGCATGCTTTTCGAGACACGGAGGAGTCTTGGTATGTAAAGATGATCATCCATCCACGGACTGACCGTGGCAAGCTAAGCTTAACCTGATCGATTGACCATTGCGGTTGTTTATTTTATTAACCTAAGCTCCATGTAAGATGAAATCTCCATGAAGTCGCACGTGACCCATGAAACAGACTCTGGGCTAATAATAGTCTGCTACTGAAGGAATCCAACAACTCTTTGTTCGCCCTTGGGATCAAACCTAGGAACTAATTCTCAGCAGTACCTAGCGCTTCCAGTTTGACCACTAGACCTACGAGGTAGTCACTGATTAAATTATTCTAAAATAAATAAAATAAAAAAGTATTAAAACTCACCATTATACTTTGGATGGTCTAAGGGGGTAAACGAAGGTCGTCTGGATATCCTTGCCGTACATGTTCTTGGCTATGCAGGTGAAGTTGCCCATGTCTGTCCAAAGCAGGGGGTTGATGAGCAGGTCGCCAGAGGGCAGCACCTGATTAAGAAAGAAAAAAATCTCAATTAATGACAGAATTGGTCCATCAAAGGTCCATCATCTGAGTCAAGTACCGCCATCTATATGTCGTAATCGACAAAGAGAACCCAAGAAGAAGGTTGTATTTTAACTGTGATAACAAGGAACTTGCAAGCATGTAAATGGCTCGCCGCAATTTACTTTGCTATAAAGTATTGTATGTATGATATTTGTAACTGTAAGCCACCAAAATATAAAGTGAATGAAATTTAAAATTATGAAATATTTGGAACGAAAGCATTGTTTTACAGGACCTCTCATCGATAAGCGGGTACAAATATTGTTTTGTCTTCTTACCCGCATCCTAGAGTTTCCGAACACGAGCTCATCATTGTTATCTTGCCAGAAGACCTGAGACTTGCTAACGCTGTCCACTCGGCATGGAAGGACGACATCAGAACCAATGTTTTGGAAGATGTTCGAGTAGTAAGAAGTAATTACTGGTTTTGTTGGCATACGGAATAGTTTCTGCAGGGTTAGGAGGTTTTCTTCTTCGCTTCCTGGAAATAAACAATAAATAGCATTTTTAAATAAAAATGGAAAAATAAACAATATGATAGTGAATAACTGTAGAAAAAAAAACTGTAAAAAATGATATTTTAGGGTTTCAGTGAGATAAGTAGCGCCATCTGTTATCGAATAGTGGAACCACAAATTGTATTAATTACTTTCATTGTACCTAGATGGCGCTGATTACAATTACTAAATAACTTATTTTTAAATTTTGATACTTAATGACTAAACTATAGTTCTTACCAAACTTCTTAGCCGCCCTGAAGTTGGCTACAATGGCTGCGCAGTAGTAAATCGAATGATACAGCACCGATGCGTGCCTTGCGCTTCGGAAAGCCAACTTCAGGGTGGCCCAGAAGTTTGGCGAGAGCTATAACTACAGTTAAACTACTTAATTCTTTTATTATAGTAAAAATAATTACCTTCAACAGTAAAAACAGTCGTCGAAGCAGTTTTCTGATTGAGCGCAGAGGTCGCCACACAAGTGAATACGTCACCGTTATTCGATGACGTCACGATTAGTTTGCTCACCAGCTGAGCAAAGCTTGAGGGGTCAGCAGGAAGGATGTCGTTGCTTTCCACTTCGTACTGTAAAAACATTTCATACAAATTAGAAATTATAAAATACAAAATTATTGATTGGAATAAGGTAATTTTACTCATGACTACTTTTGTAAATCAAGAATGTCAATATAGTCGGAAATCCAATTACATAGGTAAACATAAAAAATGTAGTAAAATGTACTCACATCAACTACAGACTCTCCATTCTTCATCCACTGCACGGAGGGCGCCGGCTTGCCGAGAACCTCACACTCTAACACCAGTCGGGTACCAGGCTCGAACTGGACAGTTTCCGGGGGCGCGACCCTGATGCGGACCATGTCGCGGAGGTGACGCCTTCTGGGGGTTACTACTGGAAAAAAAGGATAGGGTTGCAGAAGATCAGTCTTTGTAACTAATAATGTGTACATTAAATATTGACTGACCTGTTAGTCTAGTGGTTAGTGACCCTGACTGCTAAGACTGAGGTTGTGGGTTCGATTCCCACCTAGGACAAATGTTGCGTGATGAGCACAATCATTTGTTCTATGTCTGGGTGTAATTTATCTATAATATGTATGTATTTAGAAATATATAAGTATATTTATCAGTTGTCTGGTTACCATAGTACAGGCTCTGCCTAGTTTGGGATCAGATAACGGTGTATTGGTTGTCCTAACATATATATTTAACATATGTAACATATATTTATATGCCTGCTAAAGTAGTCGCTCTTTGTCAAATATTGCTATGTAGTTGGACTAGAAACCAACCTCAACATAGTCGAGAAAAGGTTAGGCACAAGCAAATAATAAGCCAATAAGGTTCCCACTGCTGGGACACAGGCCTCCTTTTTGTGAGAGGGAATGGATCGCAAATTCGTAATCCACCACTCTATCCGAGTTGGTAGATGTCACATGTTTTAAAATTTTAGTTCTAGAACATTCTGGTTTCCTCACGATGATTTCCTTCCCCATTTTGAGAGAAGTAGTGATGAAATCATTAACATAAAAGCAAACGGGCACTCTAGGTTCGAACCTACGACTATTACTTAACATAATGGTTATGTAGATGATGATAAAATGTCTACAAAGGTTGAGAGCTTCGGCATAGTTGCTAATGATGCTGTTGTCGATGATGCACGCTTGCAGACGTAACATTAACAATATGATAGAACTCGAGACTTGAAGACAAAATATCGAAGGGCTCGTGGCTTAGTGATAATAGCCGCACGGGTTGATCGGTCAGGTTAAACTACGCTTGCCGCGGTTGGTCCGTGGATGGGTGACCATTTTTACATATCAAGACCTTTGCGTGCCTCGGAAAGCACGTTAAGCCGTTGGTTCCGACTGTCTTTCGTAGATCTTAGACAGTCGTTACGGGTCGTCAGAAGCCTGAAAGTCTGACAACCGGTCTTACGAAGGGGTATCGTATTACCCAGTAGTTGGGTTGTGGAGGTCAGATAGGCAGTCGCTCCATGTAAAATTCTTGTACTCAGCTACATCCGGTTAGACTGGAATCCAACCCCAACACAGTTGGGAAAACGCTAGGATGATGTTGACATGAAGACAAATATAATTCTATCATTTGACTTTTGACTAATTTTAAGAACTATAAAACATCTTCAACGTCAATGATCGCATATAAAAATCATGATATTTCCCTCTCGTGACTGAAATAAACTGCCCTCATATCTTAGGAATGCATAATGATTTTAACCTAAATATCGTATCAGGATGAACTAGCCTTGCTAACTGCATAATAGCTTTACCAAAATCTTCAAATTACTGATTTTTCTCACAAAGAATACTATGACAAAATTCTGATCTCAAAATATTCATGTAACATTTTGGAACAGGCAAAAAATTTTGTATTCAAATAATATGAAAAATAATGCCCAGATGTAGCTATATTATAACACTTAGGGGTGTAATATAGTATCTTACGACTGGGGCCAATAAATCGATTGAATTGCAAACTTCGCCAGTCTACAGTCAATCGATTACAAAGTATAATCAATCATTTCAGTGAACATTTAAAATTTTCGTATAACTCTCGCAGAGTACTGAATAAAACAATTTTTTATTTTAGCATTTTTTGTTGAAATTTGTGATATATCCATTTTGATTTCAGCTTAGAAATGTCACTTCAATGTGCGGCCAGTTTTGTGGAAAAGGTTTGATACATAATATTTAAAATATTATCATAAATTGAGTTTTAAAATGGGTTAGCAACATAGTTTTTTATTCGGTATGATATTATAATAAAAAAAGTTTTACAGTAAGATCGATCGTATAGATATAAAAAGAGATATGGAGAAGGCCTTGGTATTTTAAAGAAATTTCTGAATAATGATAATATAACAGGAAAAAATCGGATATGAACGAGTAGGTCACGAAATTTTTTAAACTTTCGCTATAATTGAAAGGACTCTCGCAGACTTAAACTTGAAAATTGAGATCATTTCTGGCACAAGATAGCCGCAACTGGATATATTGGTTTAGTTTCTCCTTACCCCCATGGAAAGTAGGCATGAGTTTATGTATGTATATTAAGATAATAACTAAAATTAAATAGGCCCGGCCTTTGTTACATGGGACTTAAACATAACTGCACCCTAATTGCAAAACGCACAATTTATCAGAATCTGAATGGGATTGAAGATTATTTCTAAACCATTGCGTCATTTGTTCAAATAAATTTGCGGCTCAGCAACGTAAATAACGCAATGAATGTTGTTTAACTATGAATATTAAACCAATTCCTACCGATGAAAAGTTCCGCAATTACCCCTCTGGCTAAATTGGGTGTACTAAAGTTGTAAAATAATACTAAATACAGAAGTGAAGTTATGTGTGAGAAAATACCTTTTCCACCTGAAATGATGAGGATAACTAGAATAAAGTTTGGTGTTGAAAAATTACTCCACAAAACTACCGTTACACATCTAGACCATAAAAACCACAGTCACGGTTCTAATTTCAAAAGAGCTTAAGTCACAACATGGCGACAGGGAAGTCATAAAAGTCAAATCATTCAGAATAAATCAATACGAAATATTTCTGAAAATGGCGATGATTTCATATTGGCGCCTTTTGAATACAATTTTAATTTTGTGACCTCTTTTTTATTTGTGCTGAGGTGTTGTCATTATAATTACCCTATTTAGGGGAAAGAGGGTAATAATATTTGAGAGATTTTGAGTAACGATCTTATTGAAAAGCTAGTATAAACTGACTTGTTAGTACAAATAATGACGCTGATTATATAATTTAACTTGTGCTTTTCACATCTTGACCGAAGACCATTAATTGGGTTAAGACATAGGATACTTTTTATCCTATCCCGGGGAATCATTTTCTGATATCCACGCCGGCGAAGTCGCGGGCAAAGACTAGTCCTTTAATAAATGATTACCATGGGTAATATTAAAAAATAGAGTAAATGTTATATTATTACTTACCATTGGGTTGTATATTGTTGTCTAATCCTTTTCTGCTGTCAGCAACATGTGCACTCGCGAAAGTGCACAGCAGCGACACTAAGAGAGCGGCGAGTAGCGAAAGTGAGTTCATCATTGTTGCTATTCGATAAGAGATGTCGCTAGTTGAGTATTCAGATGCAGCCTGAAAATAAAATTTTGCTGGTTTATTTTGGGCACACGTATTTTATTTTGTTTTGATGTTGTTGTAATTGAATGAAATGTAGTTTTAAGATTTATAAAGAGTGGTACCCCAAGTAAATTTTGATTAAAATTCTTGATGTATGTTGAGTTTGTGATTAACTTACTCTAGAGCTTTCTAGCAGAATGTAAGAGTGACGTAAAGCAAGTGTATCTGCACATTTAAGGCGTGACCTACTAGTTGCCGCGAAATTTTAATTGTGCTATCTGTAATTTCATTCACTCTCATAAGATCACTCCAATAAAATCATGAAAACGATACAATAAAAATTGATGAGTACTTTTAAACTTCATGTAAACCACTGAATTGTGAAACAAAAAGATTACATTGAGTTTTCAAATACCACAAATTACTGAAATAAATCTAACTAAAAGCATATTTCACCACCTCCGGATATGTTTCGGTCAACTTATCTGTCAGTACTATAGTACAAATATATCGTGATGGCTCAGTGGTTAGTGCCTCGCATCTCATGTACGAGGTAGTGGCTAAATCCGAGCCAGTACCAATGGGAGTTATTTGACTTTAAAAAAGACTGTGGCCTTTGAGTTTGTTTCGGCATTTCTTCTCAGAGTAGTCAGATAGGAAAGGCCGACCTCATCTAGTTTAAAAAAATGACCGTCGAGTAAAAAACTTACTTACAGAAATAAAATCATTTGTCATTTATCATGTCAATTTGTATACTAGATACAGTACCTATTTATCATGTCAATTTGTATGCTAGATACAGTACCTATTTATTTTACACGCGTTTGCAATCAGCTGAATCAGCGCTTGATTTACCATTTATAACATGTGCTACCGAACATGGTTGGAGGCACTCTGTGATTTCTCATGAAGATAACAGTACAAGCCTGAATTGACTGAGGATATTCACGTGTTAGTAAAGACTACAGTCAAAGTGAAAATAGCTTATCAACCGATTTCAAGCAGTGTTCGACTTTCGAGACCCAGACAAGCGGTTTTCTTTGTGTTAATAATTTCATCGCCACTGCTCTCAAAACGGTGAAGGAAAACGTCGTGAGGAAACCAGCATGACTTAGAACCAAAATTCGAAGACATGTGACGCCAGGCTGATACTATGAAGTTCTTAATATAACACTGCCCCGCCTACAAGTTACATAATACACACACACACAAACACACACATATACACACACACACACACAAACACACACATATACACACACACATACACAGACACACACACACACACCGATTAAACTTAGATTGTAGACAAATGTTTTTGTATTAATTATTTCTTTTGTTATGGAAGAGCGGAGCCTTCTACTACAGGCTTTATTAGCTTAAAAGGAGGCTCCAATCACAACTTCAGTGTCATGTATTTGTTAAAGAAATAAACTAATTTGTATTTTGTATTTGTACTGCCCCGCCTGGGAATCGAACCCGCCTGCCGTCGGCGGTCGACCACTAGACCTAACAAGACAGTCATGTTTTAAAACTTATCAGGTAGACGAATATGCACGTGGGTTGCAAGTTAACATCAAATTTATCATATTTACTCATTATCAGATGTATCGATTACAAATCTCGGGAATTTTGACTATACGTCTGTTGACTATGGTCGTTTACATCGTTTTCCCCATTCGTCATATTTACTGTTTTCGGATTAAAAATTGATTTTGTATATTTAAGCAGCGGTAATCTTTGAATATGTTTTGATATTCATGGAAAAAGTTATTGTGGGATCTCCTTTAAATAATTTCGATGCGATAATTGGCTAATTGGTTGACTACGTCGTTGGTCTAGTGATGAACATGAGAATCTGGGTTTGAGTCCCATCAGAAATTCCGTAGCAGCCCGGAGTCTAGATTAGTGCCTGGTTCATGGCACGCTCCTTATAACATGGCACTTAATCATAACTGGATAAATGTGCGTGTACTGTAGGTGCCATAATACCCTTTGGGGAAACAACGCCTCATCTTATGTTATGGATGGCGCAGTGGATTTTGACATTTCGATTTTAGCAAACGATAGTCAGTTTAAGTGTCTTACAGGTTAACCTTTTATAAGACGGCTCATATAAAGTGACCAGTAATTTGGACAGTCATTTCAAGGTACCTAGGACCTTGAAGTGGATGGTAAGTTCTTCACTCTTCACTGTTTGCCGTCCTGACGGCTCGTATAAAGTGACTGAACAGTGAATAGTGAAGAAGTGACCGTCCACTTCAAGGTCCTAGGTATCTTAAATGACTGTCCAGTTTACTGGCCCCTTTATATGAGCCGTCCTATAAAGGTTAAGACATATGTATGTAGTTACAAAATTATAATCATCAAAATCATCAATACAACGCTTTAAGTTCATAAAGCTGTAGGAATGACTTTTCTGTTTTTTTTTTTGTTCTTAAGCCTTTATGAACTTGGAGGGTTGTATTGGCGATTTTGATGATTATAATTCTGTAACTACATACGTCTTATAGGCGCGAATAATATTTTAATCACCATACAACCTAGCACTGGCCTGCAAATTGCAAAAAACGCAAGAAATTTTGAATTTCGCGGGCTGGTTGAAGCTTTCACCTTAAACATACCTTACCAGGGAATTTAAGTGTTGTTGAGGGAAGAGTCGAAATAATTGTGCAGTACACCTCTGCCTATCCTTTCAACGAAATAAGGGCGTGATGTTATAATATAGTATGGAATGTGTAGAATCAGTACCCGAATCATTTTGACGGCATTGCTAACCTATTCCTTCTTATGTTCGAAAGATATGTCTGCTCAACAACGTAATGAAAATTGTGGAACTGTTAAAATGAAAGCGATTCCTCAACTGTTAGTATGTTGTGCAATTAGCCAGGGTCCCATATTACGAGCATTATGTTTCTTCGCATGTACAGACGCCAAGCGCATCAAGGTACCCGAAATTGTCAAATTCTCCTAATCAGTCTTGAACCTTAAACTTTAGCAATAAAGTTGAAAACCTATTAAAGAAAATTGACAGCTTGTAGTAGGTTTTTGTGCTGGCTTCTGTACGAAGCGTCACCATGCGTCAGTCTGTTTGCCTAAATCAAGTCTAAATTGGCTCCAATTTGAATTGAGAATACGTCATCAAATGACGGTAACCGTCATTGAGAAATAGTGGGTGTGCAACATTCTTTATAATCTAAATAATGATCATGACGAAATTGTAATGACGTATGAAAGAAATATGTCTGTTAACGTCAAGACTTCAAGGAAAAGACAATTCTTACCACGGTTGAAATTAGCCGTGGTAATTACTTATATAGGACTAGCTTCTGCCCGCGGCTTCGCCCGCGTGAATGTCGAAAAATATCCCACAGGACCGTACAAACGGGATCAAAATTATCCTATATGTGTTAATCCTGGTAAACAATGTCTTATCGCACTGCTAGTTTTGTCTAATCGGCCCAAGACAATAAAAAGTTTCACAGAAAATTCTAACCCCAATTCACCCTCTTAGTGATGGAACTTCAAAAAACCCTGTCTTAGTGGACATCTTCTCTTCACAAAGAACACACCCTCCAAGTTTTATGTCTCTAGGACCAGCTTTTTAGGCTGTGCGGTGATATATCAGTCAGTCAGTCTGTCACTCTGGACTTTGAATTTTATATATAGGTATGTAGTTTTTTTTTTAAGTTCTAGATTCCTAGTGTAGAAATGTTCCGTGTGGTGTCGGATGTAAAGAACTTCACCACCCCATTTCTTTCCGTGAGTGTCGTAAGAGGCGACTAAGGGACTAAAGAATGTGCAGCAGCGTTCTCTATGCATTTTACCACCATACTACGATCGCCAACCCGCCTGCCAAGCGTGGCGATTATGGCAAAGCCCCTCTTTTTTAGTTTTCTATGAAAACCGACGAAAAGTGTCTTTGCTAGGGGTCTAGAACTATATGCTGAATTGCTGAATTCATTTTTACAGGTTGCGCATTAGTCAATATATTGTCCTGTATAACCTAGTTAGCAAGTTTGTAGGTAAGTTAATATCGTCAATCCTAGAGACTTTTAGAAATGCAATTATAACATAGACTAAAAACGGCGAGAAACTCTGCAGTGTCATAGTCAAAATCACGTTAGAGAGAGAGAGAGAGAGAGAGTTCTCACTCTGTGAATGAAATAGCTCAGATACTTTTTCATTGTGCTGGTGCAAAGAGCCGATTTTGTGATGACCATCAAAGAGCTTCAAAGCTTACATTTTTTTTTTTATAGACTGTGTATGACGTAGTAACCACGTCTAGTAGACGGTTCACTGATCGCAATATTATATATAGCTCAATAGAAAACTGTCAAGCCCTTGATATATATACTAAAAAAAAAAACAGTTAGTCACTTTTTACGACATCATTCTGTGATGTCCAATTCTATTTTTACAAAAATATCTATGATTTTCCTAGAAAAGTTGACTCAATTGAGGAAAACTGATAACTGTGCGTGAAAATATTAAATATTAATTTTCAGAATTAATATCTCACTTTTTTTTTTAACTTTACATAGTATAAAACAAAGTCGCTACCTGCGTTTGTACGATTAGATCTTTTAAACAACACAACGGGTTTTATTGCGGTTTTCATCAATAGATCATCATCATTTCAGCCGTAAGACGTCCACTGCTGGACTTAGGCCTCCCACAATTTGGGGGGCTTTGCCCTAGATCCCCTAGATGCCCTAGATGCCCTAGATTGCATCAATAGATAGATTGATTCAAAAGGAAGGTTTACATGTATAATACGCGGGCAAACCCACTGGCAAAAGCTAGTTAAGAATATAATTCTCAAGGTCTAAGGTACCAGTGGTCAGGGCTCCAGAGAGAGGAACCTCCTAACAATACGAGCCGTGTCCAGAAGTACCGCTTGCTGAATACCGATAATCAGTACTGGTGCTGATCAAGACTTATTAGTCTGAATTAAATGGACTAATTAAAAAGGCTGACTGCAACTTCTGTGTATCTACTTGCGATATTGCAGTATTGAAAGTTATCGATTTAGTGGCTTCAAATTATATTTAAAAGCTATTTATTATTTGCATTAAAATATCTTTACCTAGTGATTTTATAGTAGTGGATTCTGGTTTCGCGAAAAAATAATAAAATTGTTAAAATTTCCATTTGAGATAACACAAAAGCAATTTATAAAATGACAAATTTCTATGAAATATCTGGGAAATTATTTTATCTAACTGTAGTTTTTTGAAATAAGAACAAAAAATGCATCTGGCTAAATTACGAAGTTTTTCTAAATTTAAATGCATTGTCTAAAAGATACAATTTACGTTTCACACTACCGAAATTTTCTTTTAAAGTCATGGAATTAAAATGATTCACTCCTTGCAAGTTTTTATTATTGAGACACAGCATAAATTAGTTTGTAGGCTAGGCAGATACAGTAGTGTCTCCACGGTAGGAACACTGAGTCATAATTCAGTACTCACAGGTTCGTGCCAGTTGTTAGCGCTACGTACCTTGCCGACACCGCGTTTACGATTTATCAAATTTATAGTATTTTTATTAGATAATTTGTAACCTTGATTTTTTGTCGTATTTTTTTTTTTTGATTTCTCTAAAAATTGTTATCGGAGGAAAATTTAGTGAAATTGAATGAGTTTTTGTCATTTTTTTTCCGGTAAATTACTTACGTACCTATTTTTTTTTTTTTCAAATTATTTTTATTCCCAAATGATTTTTGCTAAATTGATTTAAAACACTAAGGTTATTTAAACACAAATTTAAGTCACAGAAACTGAATAAAACAAACAGAAAAAAACTCCTAAAAGAAAAATATGATCGAAAAATTATTCCAAAAATTAATCGTAAAAAACACTCAATTAAGCGTAGAAACTAACCTTATTTATCTCGTTCGCACAAAACACACGATAAAATATAAAAATACAAAATTCCTTGAGCTGTTATCCGTCTGGGAGTAGTAATAGGAGTATGGCCAGTTCCTTTTTGCCACCCCTTATATATGGCTCGGCTCGTTTAACGAGTTGAGTACTTCGTGGCCTCGTGGAAATTTATTGCTAAGATTCTACTTTCGTATAGTGTGTGATTGGAAAATTAATTTCTGATTCTTTTTTTGAACTTTTTTATGGTGAATTGGTTAACTGTTTATGTAGTTCGATTTTTAATGATAGAAGTTTGATTTGTCTTTTTTAGTATAGTGTGTTGCGTTGTGTGACTTCGAGGAATGAATTTTTTTTAAATGTTTTTTTTTTGCATTTATGTTGCGCGATTGGGAAAAAATAATGGAAAATGTTTTTATGTGTGTTTTTTTTTTGTGATTTAGGACATTATGCTGCGTTGTCTGAGGAATGAAAAAGGAATTTATTTTAATTTGTGGTTTGTGTGTATTATTTTTATGGAGTGATACGTTTTCAGTCATTATTCACTATTATTATCACGTTTTCATACCTATCATTTTATGTAGCTTTCAATCAACGATGTTTTCCTTCACCTCTATCATTTTTAAGTACTTACCTAGTTAATTGTACCGTGTGGTGGCGGATATAAAGAATAGTACCATGCCATTTCTTCCCGTGGGTGTCGTAAAAGGCGACTAGGGGACTTATTGGAGAATGGGCAGCAGCGTTGGCTAAGCATTTTACCGCCATACTGCGATCGCCAACCCGCCTGCCAAGCGTGGCGATTATGGTAATGCTAAATTGGGGGAGGCTTATGTCCAGCGGCTGAAATGATGAAGATGATGACTTAGTTAAATAATAACAATTAAACTATATGGACTTTCCAAAAATGAGATTGAAAAACCAATCTCTCTTTTCCTCAACTGTTACCCGTAATTTTCCTCATAGTTTAAAAATTCATTCTGAAAAAATTAAAAACAAGGATCTTTATTCCTTATTAATTTAATTACTACTAAGAATGATTACTTACCGTCTGGATGGCGGGAATCCCACACATCTGTTCCTTTATCTTTTATCTCTATGGTTTTTTTTTTACCTAATGGCTTTGTTTCAATGACGTATGTAAGTAGGTGTTTATACAATGGGGCTATTAATTACAAAAGATCCAAAATTTTATGACGTTACTGTTTGGTGGCGTAGGTGTTGATAGAACGTCTGCTGAGTATGGGATTCCTGGGTTCGGATCTCGGGACAGTCAGTGTTCATCATCATACCTATTAAGGCTACAATGTTCCCACTGTTGGGACAGAAGCCTCCTCTCTGTGAGATAAGGAGGGGACTTATCTATGATCTTAATAACTTCGATACCTTCTAGAGATTACAAACTCAATTACTTATTTACTTACTAAATATAGCTGTAATTAACTAAAGCTACTGAGTGTTAGAATAAGAAAATGATTGTTCAGAAGGTTAGATGTCCGCCTATAATGTTCCCACTGTTGGGACACAGGCCTCCTCTTGGTGAGAGGGAATTGGCAGTAATCTACTACGCGGGCCCAGTACGGGTTGGTAGATCAGATGTCACTTGTCTAAAAATTTTTGGTTCTAAGACATGCCGGTTTCCTCACGATGTTTTCCTTCACCGTTTTGAGAGCAGTGGTGATGAAATTATTTACTGAAAGTAAAGCGCCTGACTGGATTCGAACCACGATCTACCACTTGAAAGTCGGGGCCGATGAAATGTCCAGAACCAAAAATTAGATGATATGTGACTTCTACCAACTGGGCCCGCGTGGTAGATTATGGTCCACTCCCTCTCACCGAGAGGAGGCCTGTGTCCCAGCAGTGGGAAAGGTATAGACTGATTATGCTACGTTATGGTTATTTTGTAAATTTTGTATGCTGTTGTTGTTTGTTTGTTTGTTTTTGTTGTTATATTTGTTGTGTGTGTTTTGTTGTTGTGTATTGTTGTTGTTGGTTGTTTTGTAATATTGTATTGTTGTGTGTGTTGTATTTTGTTTTGTTTTTTTTTTTTGTAGCTGGCGTGAAAGCGTAACAAATGTACATACAACATATGAAATCTCTAGGGTTTTTAATGAGGAACGTATAAAAAAAAAAAAATAGAAATTAGTTTGTTGTGTAAATTGAAAACTATTTGTAAGAAATAATGTTCCATGGGTAGCAGCGTTCTCTATGCATTTTATCACCGTACTGCGATCGCCAACCGGCCTGCCATGCGCGGCGATTATTTATGGGAAACCAATATTGCGCAATATGTCGAGCAGTGAATGATTTTCGTCTTAAACGATGATGTTCTAGACAAGTAAATCGGAACTTATAAGGCCATGGAACATGCATTCTTACAAACGTCTAACCGACTAATAACAAACTGAAGACTTTGTTCTTCCATTTCTTTGACTGAACTAATCTTTACAACTACCCCTTCTATTTGAAAAAGTATTTTTATATTTGATACCCCAAATCTTGAGGAAGGCATGACATGAGATGAAATTGATTATATATATCGTAATTTTACTTGCTTGCACAATCATATTATGACGAATTTATATTTTAATTTAATAGTACTTATAATATATTTTTTTTCTTAATAATTTGTATGTCAATTGGCAAAACATAGCGCACTACCTAATCCTTAAGATCTTGTATATAATTGTCACCTATGTTTACGAATAAATGATTTGATTTGATTTGATTTGCTATGCCAACAAATTCAGACTATCGGATCCTAAGGAGCTGTTAAAATAGAAATAAAGTTGAAAGTGAAATGCTAAGAGAATTCGAAGTAGTAATGTGGATAGGCGTTGCGATGCGACGCAGTGGGTCGGGGTGAAAATTTTATGCCAGGCCGAATTAAATTCAAAATTTGATTAAAGAGCATTATGGCTACCTAATAAAGAAAATACATTACGCCGCGCAAAATGTCAACAGTTTGACCTTGAGCGGGTGTAGTACGGAGTTTCAGTAGCAGAAGAGTTCTGTTTATACTGGTTTATTACCTGCCACTGACGTTTAGCCTACCATAGATAGTTGGAGCCGGCTTTTAGTTTAACCAGATGCAGAGCTGAATACTGACTGCCTATCTGATGAGCACAACCCAGTCACTGGGAAAAACCGCTGGTAACCGCGGGGATACCAGTTGGTAAGACTGCTTGTCAGACTTTCAGGTTTCTGACGACCCGTAACGACTGCCAAAGATCCACAAGCGATGTAGGTAGTTTCTGCAGCACGGTGGAGTCTCAACATGGTCAGCCATCTACAAACCAACCGCGGCCCGCGTACCTTAACCGGATCAATTCCTACCGTATCTAACTATCTACCAAAAATTCAATAAAAATAATCAGAATATCCAATCGATCGGTCGGAAGTTCGGCGCCGCATGTATATCTGTGAATAAGAATCAAGATACGGCCGATGTAGTCATGCTCCACATGTATTGTGCAATAGTCCACGTCACATGATTGGCTGCCTACGAGCGGCGGCTGCGTATGCGCAAGCCGGCGGGACGAGCCCCCAGCGTATATCGAGATAATAGACTGATAAACTACTTGGTTTACATTCCAAAGGTCGGATTAGGATGTTCGAATTTTTTTTTTGTACTCATACAACAGTTCCGTGTGGCAGCAGACGTAAAGAACATCACCCCATTTCTTCCCGTGGGTGTCGTATAAGGCGACTAAGGGACTCTAGCTGCCAGGGTCGCGAGATTTGTTCGAAAGAGACACCGTGCCCCTGGCACATGGGCAACTGAAGGAACACGGGTGGGTTTTAGTCAGTAAAAGTCTGACACGCCCTCCCGCTCCGCCCAAAAGCGGGAGACGTCATTTGATGATTTCCCACCCACAAAACAAAAAGGGACTTTCTGGAGAATAGGGCAGCAGCGTTCTTTAAGTGTAAATATGTAATAATATAGGGTACCCTTGCTCTAAAATAACTTATTGAATCCACACTAATATTATAAATGCAAAAGTAACTCTGTCTATCTGTCTGTCTCGCTTTCCTGCTAAAACTACTAAACCGATTTAAATGAAATTTGGTACACAGATAGTTTAGAGCCTGAGAAAGGACATAGGCTAGTTTTTATCCCGGTAGTACGTTCCCGCGGGATATTTTCCGACCTCCACGCGGGCGAAGCCGCTGGCAAAAGCTAGTACCAAATATGTTTAACATCAAAGTAGAAACTTATGGATGGGTACCCAAATGCATCTAATCGTCATTACTCGATAATCTCAAACTATAAACTGACTTGTAGGTATTACAGGGTAAGGAAAATAACACGTAACACATTGTATCATTTAAAGGTACACCACACACCTCATTTATTCCAAATAGGCATTTGGGGAGTTTGTTTACAAGGGATGGAAAGATTGATAAAGATGTGGAAAAAAGAGTGAATGCGGGAAATAAAGTAAACGGTGCTTTACATGCGATTGTGACCAACCAGTTGATGTCCGATAAGGCTCGACTGGCTGTTCACAGGGTGTACTGGTGCCTACGCTTATGTATGGAAGTGAATGTTGGGTATGTCAAAAGAAGCATGAAAGTAGAATAAATGCTGTGGAAATGCGTTCCTTGCGAAGCATGTGTGGTGTGACTATGAATGATAGGCTGAGGAATGATGTGATAAGAGAACGGTGTGGTTTAAAAGAAGATGTAGTGACAAAAATTGAAAAAAGTATGCTTAGATGGTTTGGTCATGTTGAGAGGATGAATGAAGGTCGGCTCACAAAAGGTATTTACAAGGCAGATGTGAGTGGAAACACCGGGAGGGGACGCCCTAGGAGGACATATAGGGACCTTATTGGTGATGTTCTTCAGAAAGGTCAGGTGCGTAGTACTCGCAACCGGCGTGTGTGTATGACCAATTGTATGAACCTAAACGAGGCAAAAGAAGTGTGTAGAGATCGTAGCAGGTGGCGTTCCGTGGTTTCTGTTTACCCCCATGGGAAAAAGGCGTGATTCTATGTATGTATGTATGTAGGCACACCTTTAAATAGAATTTACTCTAGTTGCCCGTTCCAAAGAGTAATGGCGGTTGGAGAAGAAGGACAAGAATCTCCAGCGCTACTCTTTAATAAATGTTTTACAATGTTATAAATACTTAATATTTAAGATTTTGGTGGTAAAAACCACCATACTGTGATTGCCAACCCGCCTGCCAAGCGTGGCGGTTATGGTTCTAGGACATGCCGGTTTCCTCAAGATATTTTCCTTCACCATTTTGAGAGTAGTGGTGATGAAATTATTTACACAAGGCAAAGCGCCTGTCTGGGTTCGAACCTTAGACCTCCTACTCGTATGTCGGGGCTGATACCACTACGCCACAACTGCTCTCACCTAGTGTCACCAAGGGGTATCGTGTTACTTGTGACACATACACTTTCCCCATTACACCACATTACACGAGCTTACTCACACACTACTGCCGCTGTTACACGTTTTAGTTCCCTAATTTTGTAAAATAAACGGACGAATGGATGGCCCACAGGATTTTCCTAGAATCGGGGTCATTATTCAAAATCTTGAGCATAAATGTAATATTCAAATAGCGTAACATGCATTGTATTTCTCCTTTTTACACGCTTTATATTAGCTTCACTTGTATGTGTTTGTTTGTAACCGACTCCTTATAGCGCGATTTTGACCCACTTTAAACGACCAGATTTCATTCAAACTTTGCACACCTGTCAAGGACCGATGACAATGCATTAATTTCATAAATTTGTGCCATTATCCTTGCCAGGGTTACCAGGACAACAAAAAAACTGTCTTCGAAAACTACGTTGACATACGTCACAAACTACGCTGACATAGGACACAAACTACGCTGACATACGTCACAAACTACGCTGTTTTGTGTTACTAGTTTTTTTTTTTACTATTATTTATTGTTAAATAAATTATACTAATACTCAACAACTGGGTTGTCGAGGAAGTAAAGCGCCAGTTTGGGTTCGAAACCTGCACTACCTTACAACTCGTATCTCACTGCCAATTTCACTGGGACACCACTGCTATGCTGTAAATTCTTCCCTGCAGCCTACAAAGATCCTGCCAGGGTGGTGGGTTTGTTCGTGGAAAGAGTTACCGTGGCCCTGGCACTGGCAACTGGAGGAACACGGGTAGGGTTTAGTCAGTAAAAGTCTGACACGCTCCCACGCTTCGTCCATGGATGGGAGATGGTGGAGAAGTCATTTGATGATTTCCCACACAAAAAAAAAAACCTACAATGATGACGGATTGTAGTTTTCATTATCTTTTATCTAGACTGAGATAACTATTTATCTCATTTAACATGATAACTCCATCTGTAACGTATTCCTCATTCCGGATCATTCTGAATCATTGTTTCAAGGTGTCGTTGTCATTCATTAATATCATGATATCAACCGACGAAGTAATATCAGACATCGATTTTTTTTTATCTTTTGTTGATTTTTGACAGTCATTATGGGTAGTCAGAAGCTTGAAATTCTGGCAACCAGTTTCACCATGAAGTATAGTATCTATACTAATATTATAAAGCTGAAGAGTTTGTTTGTATGGTTGAACGCGCTACTCTCAGGAACTACTGGTTCGAATTGAAAAAATCTTTTTGTGTTGAGTAGCCCATTTATCGAGAAAGATTATAAGCTATAAAACATTACGTTGCAGTCAAATGGAGTGGAGCAGCAAACGAAAAATGGACGACAAATGGCAGGCAATTCGATGCGACGGGAAGGGAAGCGAAAATTTGCCGCGGACGAAGTCGCGGGCAGAAGCTAGTTACCCAATAACTGGGTTATAGAGGTCAGATAGGCAGTCGCTCCATGTATTCAGCTACATCTAGTTAGACTGAAGCTGACCCCAACACAGTTGATAATAGCCTAGCTTGGAACCTAATTGTGTAACACACTGTCTATCTCAATCTCAATAATTTTGAAGGATATTACTAAACCATTCCTTCATGTGTTCGATAAATTTCTCAGCTCCACAACGTAGATAACGCAATGAATGTTGTTGAAATGTCAAACTTCAAAGTCTTTGCTACTGATCGTGTGTTACGAACTTATCCCACTTTTGATGATTACGTCTTCATAATACAACTTGTAGCAGTGGTGGCCCAGTGATAACGGCCGTGACTTATGAGTAGTAGGTCACAGGTTCCAACCCAAGCAGGCGCTTTACTTTGTGTAAATTATTTCATCATCACTGCTCTCAAAACGGTGAAGGAAAACATCGTGAGGAAACCGGCATGTCTTAGAACCATAAATTCGAAGACATGTGACATCTGCCAACCCGCACTGGGCCCGCCTGGTGGATTACAGCCCACTCACTCTCACCGAGAGGAGGCTTGTGTCCCAGCAGTGGGAACATTAGAGGCTGATGATGATGATGATGAATACAAGTCAAAGTAAAGAGTTCATCCGAATGCATAGACCTTTTTCGTTAAATTTAAATTCATTCATAACATGGAACTAAGCTTGTTTTCCCGGAAAGGGTAAGCAGAAGGCCACCCACATTCAGTCAGGTAAATTTTTACGTCCCACGTAACGGGTCGGTTTAATGCAATATTTTTTTGCAGAAAAGGGTTAGTAGAGAATTAGCAAAAGGGAAAATAATCAGATTTACATTTTGGAAACTATATTTTCTATCTTATTTCCTGGAACCTGGAACATAACAAGCTTGCGATAATAATGAAAAATACTAGCTTTTACTCTCGGCTTTCTCCGCTTGAAATTCACAACTTTCCATAGGAACTACTATTTCTTATCATATCCTTCCAATTTGAATTTACACAAAAAGAATGTCTATATTTTTGTCTCCCTGCACGCGTAGCATGACCACCGTAGAAATGGGTTTTGTCGACGGAAGAATAGACAAAATTACAGATTGTAGAAAGATTAAATACAGAATTAAAGATTGTAGAAAGATTTGTACCGTTTTTTGCTGGCGTTGCATGACAGTTCTATCTCTTTTCTACCAAGAATAGACAAAGTTCTTTCTATGGTGGTCATGCTACGCGTGCAGGTAGGGCAAAGTGTTATTTGGTTTTTCTATGTATTTGCATTTATCCCCATTTCTTCCCGTGGGTGTCGTAAAAGGGGACTAAGGGACTTAATAGAGAATGGGCAGCAGCGTTCTCTATGCATTTTACCACCATACTGCGATCGCCAACCCGCCTGCCAAGCGTGGCGATTATGGCAAAGCCCTCCAAATTGGGAGAGGCCTAAGTCCAGCAGTGGACGTCTTACGGCTGAAATGATGATGTATTTGCATGATCATAAGCAACTCGGTGTCTGGATTTGTGCCCATCATCATCATCATCATCATCATCATCATTTCAGCCGAAAGACGTCTAATGCTGAATGTAGGCCTCCACAAATTTGGGGTGTTTGTCATAATCGCTGCGCTTGGCAGGCGGGTTGGCAATCGCAGTATGGTCGTAAAACGCTTCTACTCATTATTTAGTAAGTCCCTTAGTCGCCTCTTACGACACTCACGAAACAAAATAGGATGGTGCTTTTTATTTACATCCGGCTCTGGAACAAGCCAGCATAATTATATACTTTTATGTTCTTACTACTGGGACACGGGCTATATCTCGGTGAGAGAGACTGGGCTGTAATCTAGCACGCGGGCCCAGCGCGTATTGGTAGATGTCACAATATGTCTTCAATTTCTTTGTTCTTGGACATGCCGGTTTCGTCACGATGTTTTCTTTCACTGCAGTGGTAATCAAATAATTTACACAAAGAAAAGCGTTTGTCTCAGCACTGCTCTCTAGTTGATTTGTGACCGGTTGATAGCAATAGGCTCGCCCCATATCACACGGGACTTGACCTAACTGGCGAAATTTGTGTTAACTGTAAATACACCTCTGTTTATCCCATCAAGGATCACAGGCATGATGCTATTTGCAATATCATCATTATCGGTTCAGTGGGTTTGTGTTTAAAACTAACAGACAGACAAAGTTACTTTTTCAGTAGTAACTTTAATTGTTCTGTGCTATAATTTTTAATGAGACGATAGCATCGCGGATATCCACGATAAGTTCATGTTTTTACGGATGTAAAGATAACGTAGCGTGATTTTATCGTGTACTGAATTTTCAACTTTTGGTGCAGAACCGATCATTGAGAACCGAACAGAGTGCATCCTTGCGTGTCCTAAAATTACACTTTTCGATTTTCAGCTCTAAGCACAAAGCAGTAGGTTGAAAATTCAGATATCCAAAAATTCTTCTGCTATATTCTGACGTTCGTGCGATTGTGGACTTACACATAAAAGCAAAATATATATGGAGGATATGTATAATATATCTATGAAGACGCTTTTCAAATTTCCCGTGCATGGTTGGATTTTGAATACGGAAGTCCTGACTTCCATATAAAACGTTCTCGTATCAACTATTGCGTCATTTTAATTAACTAACGAGGAATTCCATGACACCCCAACAAACAAACTAAGCTTATAAAATTAAGTCTATAAGGTCTAAACTCTTATACTTGTTATAAAAGAGCATTTATTATGTCAATGTTCCTTATAGTAGCACATTATTAGAAGATTTGGCTAATATTACCTTTATTCTTATAATTTGGCTGGGTAAACGTTAATAAATACAATTAATATGGCTACAATAAGAGTTCAAAATGTGTTCTTCTTATAGAGGCTAGTTACATTGCTTTTTAGCCATATAATATTCAAAGTTATATAAAGGCTTTTAATATGGTCAATTATTCTTAGAAAAGTAATGCACAAGGTAATTATGATGCTTTTTAACTTATAGGAGCATTTGATAAGAGGTCTATCCAACAAACTAATTTTAACATTTTATGTGATATTTACAAGGATGAAAGCAATCCGTATTCCCTTATACAGTGATTATAAAGATATTATTCTCTACATGGTCACATTAAAATGTTTTACATAACTAGATTCGCCATTTTGAAGTACAGCAGATTGTGTGAATTTATTACGGAGGGGAATTTACATTAAAAAATGGATTCAAAAGACTGGAAGAAGTTAAAAAGGAGCGGTGGTTACAGAGGAAAAGTAAAAAAAAGTCTACGAAAACATGGTTTTGAACATTACAACCACCACCTCTACTCCTATGATCCTACAAAATGACCAAGCAGATACTAACGAATCAGCCAGTTGTTCCGCAGAGGATTTTTTTATAGAAAATAAGAATGAAAAGGAAACCAGTGAAGAAGAATATAATTGTAGCGATATTGATATAAACATATTTTTAAATGAAGAGTTGAAGAATATTGATATTCGTAGTGATATCAGAGAATGGGCAGTGAAATTCAACATTTCCCATATCGCTTTAAGTGACCTATTAAAAATATTGCATCATGTAATGCCAAACAAAATGCCATTGGATGCGCGTACATTGCTCAAAACAAATAAAGTAGTAATATGCATTACTGAAACCAATGCAATATCTGCGGACAAACATATTATATTTATAATTATATTCTTTATTATGTACTTACAATTATAATTAAATTTCAAACTTAAAACTAGTGCACAAAAGCAAGCTTATCCCTATAAAGAGATCTCTTCCAGCCAACCCAACCATAGTGAAACATAAATTTTACACATATGGGAACAAGACTAGCTAGGTACAGGATTTTGTTCGTGAGAAAGGAACCCTAACGATATGTAAAATGGCGATAGCATAAACAGGAAATGATGCCATTATAAAGTCTTCACTCTCATAGATTCCTTGTAGACGATGTGCGAATCGTTTTGCTCTCATAATAGCACTGTTTATAACATGACTAAATAATTAATAACGTTTGTAGCACAAAAACAGCTAAAATTCAAGGGCGGGTTGATACTATAAGACACTGCGTACCACATTTTATCATGCATTTGAATTCCCATACACTTTTCACTATAAACGAGCACATAAATCGGGTAAATAAACTACATAAAATAATAACTTACCATTCACTTTTTAATAAAATGGTTGACGTTTCTCTTTATTCGCGAAACTTTTACGAAAATGTAAATCACTAAGAAAAAGACTTATTGCAGAATCATAAACAGACGGCTATAAGGGCCTATGGCTTTTTAAGAGCCTTTGATTTGCCGCAATGAATTTAACTCCCTTGTATCGAACCATAGTAAAACACGTATAAGGAAAAAAAAGCGGACAATAAAGCAACTAAAAGGGAGGTATAAGGTTATTGTCTTTATAATTTGTGCCCAAACGCACCCTTATTAGCGATAATACGGCTCCTATAAGAATATTATTTTTGGCAATATAAGCCACTACAAGACCAATTTTTGTTTGTTGGGACCTATTTAAATTATTACTACTTAAATGACTCATTCATAGTTCCGAGTAATTCATAAAACGGCGTGAAAAAAACTGTGAACGCATTTTTTACGACTCGTGACAGTTTTAAGAATAAGAACAAATCCAAGATGGCACTTATAATTTTCAAAACGTCAATTTTAAAATGGCCCCTGATAATGGCGCCACTTGTAGAGGCAAAGTGACAGCAGCTGTCAGAATATATACATTTTATTTTAGTTCCGTATTTGGCCACGTGTCAAGATACAGTACGTAGTTAATACGGAATAAGGTTCTAAATCGCATGGCACGTTCTTTTCTAAAAATGCTGATCTTTAGACTCGTGTCAGTTATCACGTAGGGAATAAATTTGATTACGATCGCCGGAATGAACGGCATGCTTGTGCTACCGCGCAATAAAAATACCTGTTTGTGTGATATCAGGAAATAATCGTAGTTTTACGAAGAAACTTTGGTACTATCGCTATCTAGGAATTTGTTATTTTAGAAATGCAATCTCACACATTTTTAGAGGTTAAGTCTTACGTAATAGCTCCACGTTTTTATGAATAAGGATAACTAATACTATTACCTAAAATAAGATAAATGGTTTCAGTTTCCGGGACTATAGGAATTATCCTCAGAGATGTGACATTTAAAAAATAAAAGTATTTGAAATGCAAAATAGAAAATACAAAATACCTATTTCCATTTTGTATTTAAATACTTTTTTTAGAAAAGCATTTTATATTTTATTTGAAATACTTTTTAGGACATATTTTGTATTTGCAAAATGCAAAATACTTTTTGCTAAGTTTTGTAAACATCAAAGAATTAATAATTAATGTGATGAGAAATGGTACTTGTTTTTCTCACTATGGCAACAGTGAATTGAACTGCTTTCTTGTCAGGCCACTTAGATATTTAGTTTTACTTTTTTCTTATGGTGGCATGATTATGAGACCACACAGGAGAAAGATGAGCGACAGTGTATTTGAGCAAATTATTTTATTAAAATATGTTAAGTAAATTTACCAGCCTGTTAGCTGACTGAAATAAATAAACTTTTTAACAAAATAAAGATACTTTAAAACTAAAAGTATTTTATTTTAATAAAGCATTTTGTAAATACGTATTTTGCATTTAGTATTTTAAATATAAAATGAAGAACTATTTTGTATTTGAAATAAGAAAATACAAAAGTACTTGCATTTTGCATTTGAATACATTTTATAACCTATTTTGCCCATCTCTGATTATCCTCAATTATTTGACGTCACTATTAGAGGATTTCGGATTTGATCTTTGATAAATTAAGTATTTCATCATCATTTCAGCCGAAAGAAGTCCAATGTTGGACATAGGCCTCCCGCAATTTGGGGAGGTTTTGCCATAAATGCCACGCTTGGTAGGTGGATTGGCTATCGCAGTATGGTAGTAAAATGCATAGAGAACGCTGCTGCCCATTCTCTAGTAAGTCCCTTAGTCACCTTTTACGACATCGACGGAAAGAAATGGGATAGTGAGCAGCTATTCTTTACGTCACATGACAAGTAGGTACTTAAATTACCGAAATACAGGAGTAGAAAATCGCAAGTCAAATCATGTTGATCATAAATCATCTTGCTAACAAAACTGTGTCAACAACCTTATTTAAATCCATTCAATTGTAATAAAACAATACACCATTGCAGTAATTATTCCCGCCAATTTGAAACCACCTGTCAAAATGACATAACTTTTTTATATTCAATAGTCGGGAAACGTCATAACGGCCAGTGCACATCGTAAAACCTTTTTTCTCAAAAGATGGCCACAAAAAAGGGTATGGAGGTGTTGACAGAAAAAAAAACAAAGAGAGATAAAAGTTAAAAGTCAGTTGCGTACGTGACTGTAGAAGCGTATCTTAACGCCGAGATGGCGGGGAAGTGACCTAGTAGAAGAGATGTCATTAGTCAAATTCTGTTTTAACTTTTAAAGGGACTTTGGACCTGCCAGGGTCGCGAGATTGTTCAGACGAGATACCGTGGCCCTGGCATATGGGTAACTTAAGGAACACGGGTGGGTTTTAGTCAGTAAAAGTCTGACACGCCCTCCCGCTCCACCCAAAGCGGGAGAAGTCATTTGATGATTTCCCATCCAAAAAAAAGGGACTTTGGTTTTCTATGGAAACGTGTTTATTTTCCCTTTAAACTGTTTTTTTATTTTCTATATTTTAGTTCAGCTAGCTACAAAAGTGGGTTTTTTTTTTGAGATCCTGGTTACCCTAACAAGGATAATGACATAAATTAATGAAATTATTGTATTGTCAATGATCCTTGCTAAACCTACAAAGTTTAAATTAAATCTGACCGTTTGAAGTGGGTCAAAATCAAGCCCAAAGGAGTCGGTTACTGACATGCCTACAAACAAACAAACACAGGTGAAGCTAATAAGTGCGTGTTAAAAACAACGTGTGTGAACTAGAAATGTTACTAGTTGCTAGTGGTTGGTACTTCGTTAGTGATATAAGTTTAGATATCAACATCAAATTTTTCTTTTTAATATCAATCTACGTAATTTTCAGCTACCTCATCATCATCATCATTTCAGCCGTAAGACGTCCACTGCTGGACTTAGGCCTCCCCCAATTTGGAGGGCTTTGCCATAATCGCCACGCTGGGCAGGCGGGTTGGCGATCGCAGTATGGTGGTAAAATGCATAGAGAACGCTGCTGCCCATTCTCTAGTAAGTCCCTTAGTCGCCTTTTACGACACCCACAGGAAGAAATGGGTTGGTGTTATTCTTTACGTCCGTCACCACACGGTACATTCAGCTACCTACGTATTTAAAACGGCCAAAGGATACCATTTCAAATAAATTAGGTATTTCATCATATAACCACTATAACTACAAATAATGATAGGAAAATTATATAATTAAATAACTACAAAAGTCGAAAGGCAATAGGCCTCCTAATTAAAAACGTTCAAAATCTAGTCGCATTGTCACTTCGGTGACAATCAAATGTCAAAAATGTATGGAAACTCTAGGTATTTTTGACAGAGACTGAGAACAGACTGTCAACGTTCTTAAAATTTTGAGAATTGGCCCACAGCATGTGTCTATATCTATACACGCGATCGAATCAGAAATGAAGAGATCCGTAGGAGAACCAAGGTAACCGATATAGCCCGAAGAATTGCTAAACTGAAGTGGCAGTGGACAGGGCACATTGCTCGCAGAACAGATGGCCGATGGGGCCGAAAGGTTCTGGAGTGGCGACCGCATACCGGAAGACGTAGAGTTGGAAGGCCTCCAACAAGGTGGACCGATGACCTTGTGAAAGCTGCAGGAATCCGCTGGATGCGGGAAGCACAAAACCTGTCGAAGTGGCGGAGCTTGGGGGAGGCCTAAGTCTAGCAGTGGACGTCTATCGGCTGAAATGATGATGTGTCTGTAGGTAAATGTAGGACATTTTTAGATTTATATCAGGAAAAAGGTTATTTCCTGATTGCTTATCAATTGACGTCATTAATCCAAAACCTTCTCAATTTTTGGTGCACATACCATAACGCCTACAATCCCTAAAGGAATAGGCAGAGGTATTATACCTGGTATTATTAGTATTTGGAGCACACAAATCGCGAAACGCCAGCCCTTATGAAGTCTTCATATTCATGACTTTGTTTGGTCCTTAGGATCCTGGCGTGATGGTATATAGTCTATAGCCTTCCTTGATAAAGGGGCTATTCGAGCTTACACAAAAAAAAAGAATTCGTTCTTGAGATTACCACGTTCAATCAAAACAAGTTTAAATTAATAGTAGAGATAAAAACTTGTCTTTTCAGTATAACTTTTGTCTCAAAAATTTTTTCAGTGTGTTTCTATATTTCATTATTTTCAATTTACTTCAATCCCCATGCACAACTTGGAATGTAAACTTTCAGTGGAGTACTAACCTGGCCAGTTGCCAGTTGATTCATCAGACAACCGACATGACATGTCTCTGAGCTCTGCACTTACAGTAATGAAGTTTAAGAAAATAAAGTTCTTTTTGGCTATGTTGCAACTTACTGGTTTGTCTTGGATGCACTTCAAAAACTATCAATGAATTTTTTATTATTCGTGACCGATCGAAGCGTTTCGTGTGGTACCAGACGTAAGGAATAGCAACATACCATTTCTTCCCGTGGGTGTCGTAAAAGGCGACTAAGGGACTTACTAGAGAATGGGCAGCAGCATTCTCTATGAATTTTACCATCATAATGCGATCGCCATCCCGCCTGCCAAGCGTGGCGGTTATGATAAACCTCCCCTTTTTGCAGGCGGCCTATGTCTATCATTGGACGTCTCCGGCTGAAATGATGATGATGACCGAAGCTTCGTTTTCGTACTTAGCTATTTTCAGTCAAATAATCGAATTTAGGCTTTATTTTAGTTTTCGGTCATAAACCAGCCGAAGTTTTGGGCAAATCCAAACTCACAAATTCGTGAATTGTCGCACGTCATCAAAAACAAAATGATACCCAAAAAGGGAATCATAATTTTTTTGTTTATGAATTTATGTCCTCTAGAGGGGTACCTTCAATATTCCATTTAATGTGACGGCACATAACCTAAAATCAGAGGACGATCAAGATGCATGCAAATATACATCGTAAGTAGTTTAATATGACTTGACTTGACTGGCCTGTTAGTCTAGTGGTTAGTGAGCCTGACTGCAAAGACTGAGGTCGTGGGTTCGATTCCCACCCAGGACAAATGTTTGTGTGATGAGCACAATCATTTGCTCTGTGTCTGGGTGTATTTATCTATAATATGTATGTATTTAGTCATATATAAGTATATACTTATCAGTTGTCTGGTTGCCATAGTACAGGCTCTGCCTAGTTTGGGACCAGATAAAGGTCTGTTGGTTGTCCTAAGATATTTATTTATTTAATATAAGTTATACCGCACATACCGGTCAAAATCACAAACTTTTTTTTATGGGTGGGAAATCAGCATATATGACGTCTCCCGCTCTGGGCGAAACGGGAGGACGTGTCAGACTTTTACTGACTAAAACCCACCCGTGTTCCTTCAGTTGCCTATATGCCACGGTAACTCTTTCGCACAAATCTCGCGACCCTGGCAGGAAAATAATAACCCTTCTTTTTGCTTCGCAGTCATTATCATCATTTCATCCGAAAATCGCCCACTGCTGACATAATCACCACGGAATGGCAGGCGGGTTGGCGATCACAGTAAATTGCATAAAGAACGCTGCTGCCCATTCTCTCGAAAGTCCCTTAGTCGCTTCTAGGACACTCACCGTTGCTTCGCCATAGTTGGGTTCAATAGATTCAAAATTCTACTTATAATCCATAAGTAAAATCGACCACAGCAATGCAAGAAAAGTATAGGCCGCTAAATGACGTCAATGGTCAACTTCCCCGAGGGCATATAGAGCAATGTTTTTATTAACATGACATTACTTGCAATTCAAATATAGTAAAAGAAAATATCGTGAAAGAGTTATTCTGTGGAATAAGGTGAATTAAAACTAGCCTACAGGATTCGCATTACACCTAGCTACTATACACATAAGTAGAGATCGAATATTCATTATTTATTTAAACTTCTCGCACACAAAAAAGGTACAAAGGCGGACTTAATGCCTTAGGCATTCTCTACCAATCAACCAAGGGTGGTGAAGAGATTAGATGGCAGGTGCTTTAATTGTGAGGAACAGTTATTGAAAAATACTATTAAAATACATCCTATATCGAATTATAAATAAGATGAGGAATATAAATAGATTATAAACTTATAATACACACATATATATTTACTATAATATATACTTACATACATATATTATATACACAGATTAAACCGAGAGATATTGAGATGACTCTACGCTATTTGTTTTGAAATAACTCCGCAATTTCCGCTTAAACGCATACCGAGTGGTGGTCGTCCTGATATCGAGAGGGAGCGCATTTCATAGAAGAATGGACTGAATATTAAAGGACGAATAAACAAAGTCAGAGGTATGAGAAGGACAGAGTAGGAGAAGATTGTTAGAAGAACGCAGATTTTTGACGTGAGAAGAACATAGATATTGAAAGTGAGACACGAGATAAGAAGGAGGAGTGGGAGATTTGAGAAGGGAGAGCAGACATCTTTGCTTCGATTCTAGATATTTCTCTGACTTTATGATGGTTGAATGTTCAGTGACAGAGTCGACCCCGTTATCACTTTACTAAACGATATTTAAATTGAATTGTTAGATTTATGTCGAGGGTTTCCCGACATGGGTACATTGTAAGTTATGTCTAGCCCTTTCAATTCCAAAAGTTTTTAACTTCTCAATCAATCTAGCCTGTTGCAAACTTTGTTGGGTTCAGCTTCCCGTCTGATTGGATGCAGCTAAATACAGTATTTTATATAAAGCGACTGCTTGTCTAAACTTCCACCACTACCACTTCAGCTGTAAGACGTCCACTGCTGGTCCTTTGGGGGCTTTGTCAGCATCGCCACGCACGGCAGGGTTGGCGATCGCTGTATGGTGGTAAAATGCATAGAGAACGCTGCTGCCCATTCTCTAGTAAGTAAGTAAGACCCTCCTCTCTCTTTAACCAAGTCCCAAACTGAACAAAACGAAACCTCAAAATATCCTAAAAACTAAACGAATCAAATGAATAAGTTCAACTATCTCGTGACCTAAATATATTCAGTTTTGTTCTAAACATCGGTTCAAAGCTCTGTGAGTGCTGTGAACCAGGTCCAGGTCGCCGTCCTCAAGTCCTTGTGTATGTAAAGTATCTAAAACAAAATAAATGAGGACACGAATAGCTGGTTTAAATTCAGGACGAAAATGTATGTGTTTTCAGTAAATATACATGGTGGTAGAGACATAATAAAACACTACAAAGTGAAAAATAACTTTAATTTTGGAAGTCGGTGTCTTAGGATTGAAATGGGACCACACGGGTAGCACTAGCTTTCAAATAAAAAAGAACCATCAAAATCGGTTCACCCAGGCAAAAGTTCTGAGGTAACAAACATTTCAAAAAAAAATACAGTCGAATTGAGAACCTCCTTCTTTTTATTAAGTTGGTTAAAAAATAAGTCAGCTGTTTCATAGGAACGTAAAAAAATACTCTCTATTGCATGTACGAACTTGCAGTGACCATTTTTATAACTTTATTACTGCATACAATGCAAAACGCGCCAGTTGCCTTATACGTATTTCTGGTGATGTCGATTCGCTCCACAAATAAATTAACTTCGTGCGAGTTTCCTATAGAAAATAATATATTGTTCATAAGTGTCAATTAAAATAGTGGTAGTCCAATCGTTATGGCCGTGAATTACGAGTTCTAGGTTTAAACCTCAACAGGGGCTTTACTTTAAGTAAATAATTTCATCATCACTGCTCTCAAAACGGTGAAGGTATGGCTCTGGTATAGGGTTGCCAACTATACTGTTAAAAAGAGTATTATACTGTTTTTCACTACATTATACTTTTTACTGCTGAACAAAAATAAAGTATACAAAATACTGTTTTCAGCATCAAAATGCTTAACACTGTAAGTGTTAGACTGACGCTCACACAAAAAGACTGTAAATTAATGAGTTGTGTGAGAAGGTCTAAAAAATATGTATTCAAAACATTAAATAAATAAAATACTGTTCATTTTTCTAAAATACTGTTTAATATTCTTCTCAGACCTCAATATACTTTATTTCTTGTAAAAAAAAAATTGGCAACGCTACTCTGGTATGTCATAGAACCAATATAATTCGAAGAGATGTGACATCTGGTAAATCTGGTGGGTGTAATTTATCTAAAATATGTATGTATTTAGAAATATATAAGTATGTTTATCAGTTGTCTAGTACCCATAACACAAGCTCTGCTTAGCTTGGGACTAGATGGCGTTGTGTGATAGTTGTGGAATATTATATTATATTATATATTATATCTACCATCCCGCACTGGGCCCGCGTGGTGGATTGTGGCCCACTTCCTCTCACCGAGAGGAGGCCTATGTCCCAGCAGTGGGAACGTCATAGTCCGATTATGCAGATTATGCAAGTATTTTTTTTTGTGGGTGGGAAATCATCAAATGACGTTTCCCGCTCCTGGGTGGAGAGGAAGAGCGTGTCAGACTTTTACTGACTAAAACCCACCCGTGTTCCTCCGGTTGCCAGGGTCACAGTATCTCTTTCAAACAAATCTGACCCAGACAGAGATTTTGCAAGTATCAATTCGCCCGTTTGGTACGACTACATTCGTGTGAATCCACCCGCTTGGCAGACGGGTCGGGCGATCGCAGTATGGTGGTAGAATGCATAGAGAACGCTGCTGCACATGCACTAGTAAGTACTTATAATGTCTGAGAAGATATTGTTGTCAAATAACTAGGACATTCGGTAATTACAACATCATCATGTGCCTAGCCTTCTCCCAACTATGTTAGGAGTCGGCTACCCGGATGCAGCTGAGTACCAGTATTTTACATGAAGTGACTATCTATGTCGGTTACCTTGGTGTTCCTACGGATCTCTTCATTTCTGATTCGATCGCGTAGGGAAACTCCAAGCATAGCCCTCTCCATTGCTCTTTGGGTGACTTTGAGCCTTCTTATGAGGCCCATTGTGAGTGACCACGTCTCAGTGCCATATGTCATCACTGGCAACACAAACTGGTCAAAGACTTTTGTCTTGAGACACTGCGGTATTTGGGACGAGAAGATATTGCGTAGCTTCCCGAACGCTGCCCAGCCGAGTCGGAAAACCAAGGTAACCAACATTCGCCCGAAGAATTGCCAAACTTAAGTGGCAGTGGGCAGGGCACATTGCTCGCAGAACGGATGGCCGATGGGGTCGGAAGGTTCTGGAGTGGCGACCGCGTACTGGAAGATGGAGCGTTGGAAGGCCTCCCACAAGATGGACCGATGACCTGGTGAAGGCCGCAGGAATACGTTGGATGCGAGAAGCACAGAATAGGTTAAAGTGGCGGTGCTTGGGGGAGGCCTATGTCCAGCAGTGGACGTCTTTCGGCTGAAATGATGATGATGATGATGACTATCTATCTGACCTTCACAACACAGTTACTGGATAATACGATACCCCTTGGTAGCAATGGTTGTCAGACTTTCGGGTTTCTGATGCCCCGTAAAGACTGTCGAAGATCCACAAAAAACAGCCGGGGCCAACGTGCTTTCAGAGGCACGGAGGGGTCGTCGTATGTAAAGATGGTCACCCATCCACGGACCAACCGCATTAAGCGCAGCTTAACCTGATCGATCGATCCTGCTGCTGTTATTACTTAGCCACGAATCCCATAATTAATTACACTAATGCATGTCTAATATTGCTAAAAAAAATCGTTTAAATCTAGGCTTTAAAATAATGTTCAACTGCATGAAAGTTTCTGATAAGATCAATCGTCATCTTCAGGCAACAATTGATCTTCTCTCTACAAAGAAATATTTACAAAAGGATCACAAAAATATGTGTTTAATTTTAAATTAAAATATAGTCGAGGATGATATGTTAAATATATCTCAGCATATCAGATGTTTCGTATTATTTTCAGAACTGATTTTAAATTTAAATCCATGGCTTGGTATCGACGCGTCAGATATTTTTCGCTGTGAATTTTTATTTTTTTCCTTATAGAATGAGTTTTCATAGAACGCAGTGAATAGATATTTTTTTACACATGATAAATTAAAGCTAGAACGACTAGACTGGAATGTCTTTATAAGCCATGGAAAGGTTAAAAAAAATATAGTGGCATAAAATCATGAAAAAGTCAGTGCTTGGGCTGGGAAGAAGTGACGCAACAAACTACACAGGTTGGCTGATCATTATTTCAGCCAAAAAGCGTCCATTGCTGGACCTAGGCCCCAAACACCGCCACATGACCCAGTTCTATGGTTAAAAAAAAACTTTATTAAAACTAAAAAACACGCTTCCATAGAAAATCAAACTAAAAAGTAGAAAATAATGGAAAAAAGCGTGGGGTACCTGATAACAATAAAAATACCTTAAAAAGCATTCATCATCATTTCAGCCGTAAGACGTCCACTGCTGGACTTAGGCCTCCCCCAATTTGGGTGGCTTTGCCATAATCGCCACGCTTGGCAGGCGGGTTGGCGATCGCAGTATAGTGGTAAAATGCATAGACAACGCTGCTGCCCATTCTCTAGTAAGTCCCTTAGTCGCCTTTTACGACACCCAGGGGAAGAAATGGGGTGGTGTCATTCTTTACGTCCGGCACTAGACGGTACAAAGCATGCGGTAAAAAGCATTATTTATTTTCAATTTTTTAGGGTGTTTCGAATTTTGAGACGTATGTCAGCGTAGTTTGTGACGAATGTCAGCGTAGTTTTCGAAGACAATTTTTTTGCTGTCCTGGTAACCGTCGCAAGGATAATGGCACAAATTTATGAAATTATAGTATTGTCATCGATCCTCGATAAGTGTACAGAGTTTAAATGAAATCTGGTCTTTTAAACTGGGTCAAAATCGCGCTATAAGGAGTCGGTTACAAACAAACATACAAGTGAAGCTAATATAAAGCGTGTAAAAAAGAAATACTGAGAATGTTTTTGTGTTTGTGTTGTTGTTACTTCTCACATTTAGCGAATACCTGCGGCTATCATCAGTTCAAAGGTCTACCTTGTGGCAGGTCTTCCAACGCTACGTCTTCCAGTACACGGTGGTCACAATCTTTTGGTCACATCAGCCATCTGTTCTGCGAGCAATGTGCCCTGCCCAATTTTGGGAATTCTTCGGGTTTTGTCGGTTACCTAAGTTCTCTTATGGATCTCTTCCTTTTTGATTCGATCGCGTAGGGAATCTCCAAGCATAGCCCTCTCCATTATTCTTTAGATGACTTCCAGCATTCTATAGAGGGGTCTGGGTTTTGGGTCACGATGAGCTAAATTAGGTTGGCTAAGTCAAATAGATTTTTTAGCATGTTAAATTTGTGTATATATTACTAGCTTCTTCCCGCGACTTCGTCCGCGTAAAATTTCTTGTCCCCCGACCTTTCCCGTCGCGTCGAATCGCCTACCCGTGCGATTTTTCCCGTTTTTGCAACATTTTTCATTACTGCTCGGCTTCTTTTAGTTGTAGCGTGATGTTATATAGCCTATAGCCTTCCTCTATAAATAGGCTACTCAACACAAAAGGAATTTTTCAATTCGGACCAGTAGTTCCTGAGATTAGCGCGTTCAATCAAACATACAAACAAACAAACTCTTCAGCTTTTAATCTTAATATATATAGATTTGAGTTGTGAAGTTGAAGTATTAGTACGAAGTCTGAAATTAGCACCAATAACTGAAAATTTGTGTGGGAATCGGTTGTCATGGTATGGTAACGTGATACGGAGGAATGAGGAAAATGACGTGAAGAAAGTATTGAGTATGAATGTCGAGGGCTATAAGAGTAGAGGGAGACCAAAGAAACGATGGATGGACTGTGTGAATTATGATATGGATAGAAATGGTTGTGACTACTGAGATGACGACTGATAGAGGGGTGTGGAAGAAAAAGACATTTGCGCCAACCCCAAATAAATTGGGACAAGGGCACAAGAGTGATGATGATGATGTGGAAGTGAAATATTAGCCGCTCCATGCCAAAAAATACCAGTCGGTATTTTGATCCTGGTTTGACGAAGAAAAGTCGCTCTTAATATCTCCTGAAGAAACAATTATTTACTGACATAACAACTGTTTAATTAACTAATTGTTTTTTGATCAAACAGTAAATAATGGAAGATCACAAAGTCACAGGGGGCAATTAATCCTCAACAAATTGTTTACCGCCTTTCATTTCTAACCCGAAAACCAACATGGCGTCTGACATAAAAAAGCGTTGGATACGCACAGGAAGGGTTCCGTACCACTGTGTATTATCTATCTGTACTTAATATTATAAAGCTGAAGAGTTTGTTTTTGGTTGTACGCGGTAATCTCAGAACTTCGGAACTACGGAACTACTGGTCCGAATTGAAAAAATATTTTTGTGTTGGGTAGCATATTTATTGGGAAAGGCTATAGGCTATATAACATCACGCTACAATCAAAAAGAGCGGAGCAGCAACGAAAAATGGACGAGAACTGGCAGACAACTCGATGCGACGGGAAGGGACAGAGGAACAAAAATTTGACGCAGACGAAGTCGCAGGCAGAAGCTAGTTTAATAATATATTCGTAAAAAATGAGAAGCTTGCGACTAAGTTACAACAACCGCACAGGTCGTTCGAACAGGTTAAGCTACGCTTACCACGGTTGGTCCGTGGATGGGTGACTATCTTAACACACCAAGACAACTCCATGCCTGAGAAAGCACACTGAGCTGTTTGTCTCGGTTGTTATCGGTGAATTCCAGAGTCTTTGGCAGTCGTTACGTCGTGGTCTGACAACCAATCTTACCTCGAAGTATCGTTAAAGATAAAGATATATTTATTGCGTAACTGTGTACATTAAGGTCTTATTAATAAACATTACATTTTTGGTTTCAACAGTCTACCCAAGTCGGATATGCAATAGTATGTTAAGAATTTAATTTACAAATATTACTTTTTATCAAAAAACTCATGCAGATTATAAAATACAATATCAATTAACATTTTTTTCAATTTATTTTAAACTAGCTTTTGCCAGCGGCTTCGCCCGCGTGGATGTCGGAAAATATCCCGCGGGAACGTACTACTGGGATAAAAAGTAGCCTATGTCAGGCTCTAAACTATCTGTGTACCAAATCTCATTTAAATCGGTTCAGTAGTTTTAGCAGGAAAGCGAGACAGACAGACAGACAGATAGACAGAGTTACTTTTGAATTTATAATATTAGTGTGGATATATTTCCGTTTAATTGCTTAATTGCAGGTGGTAACTGGTTGTACACACGAATGGCAGTAACATAGGTACTTTTATAATACATCATATTATTAATAACAGGTAAATTTATGTCATATTTATATTGTATCCGAATTTTTCTTTTAGAATTTGAATTGAAATCAAAGTATTGCATATTGTTTTTAACAAATAAACATAATTCGAGTATATAAATACCAGTCAGTGTCAGGAAACCCTTCGTTCTGGACCCTCTGTTCTCTCGTTTTATCTAGCAACTGAGTTGTGGAGGTCAGACAAGCAGGTGCTCCATGTAAAATACCAGCTTCTGGTTATACTGGACGCCGACTCCAACTAAATTGAGAAATGGTTATGCCAATGACTGACCTATTAGTCTAGTGGTTAGTGACCCTGACTGCTAAGACTGAGGTCGTGGGTTCGATTCCCACCCAGGACAAATGTTTGTGTGATGAGCACGATCATTTGTTCTGTGTCTGGGTGTAATTTATCTATAATATGTATGTATTTAGAAATATATGTCTATCAGTTGTCTGGTTGCCATAGTACAGGCTCTGCCTAGTTTGGGATCAGATAACGTTGTGTTGGTTGTCCTAAGATATTATTAAGATATTATTATTATAATGATATTCAAAAAACGCTGACATACACTTCATTCACATTTCTTATATGAGGACCTCCTTTAATTTTGAAATTTATTGTGTGTTGTTATAACGGTTTCTGCCTACCCCCGTGGGAAAAAGGCGTGATTCTATGTGTATGTGTATGTATGTGTTATAACAGTCATAGTAATAAACACCTTGTAAAATAAATCTAATAAATTACAGTTCACAAGATACAGCTCTGTGACGGACGGGACGGACAGTGGAGCGTCAGTAACAGAGTCCCGTGGGCATTCACATAATTTCAGCCGAAAAACGTCTACTGCCGGACATAGGCTTCCCCCAATTTGGACCATAAGGTAAACCCACGCAATGTACGGATACGGTATGTTACTCGCCACGCTTGGCAGGCGGGTTGGCGATCGCAGTATGGTGGGAAAATGCTCAGAGAACGCTGCTGCCCATTCTCTAGTAAGTCCCTTAGTCGAATTCTTACAACACGATAAGAAATGAGATAGTGCTATTCTTGACGTCTGGAACCCCACGAAACGGCATTGGGTACGGAACCCCAAAGCTATCGATAATAATCTCCTCCCCGCAAATTAATTATATTGGATATCAAGTATTGTTTCCCAGCGTGAGATAGCACTTGACCAAACATCTCGATTAGGAATAGTTGAGCTTATGACGCGAAAACCCTGGGATAGAGATAATCAATTTTATTTCTTTACTAGCTTCTGCTCGCGACTTCCTCCGCGTTAAATTTCTTGCTGCCCCGACACTTCCCGTCGCGTCGAATCGCCTATTCGTGCGATTTTCCCCGTTTTTGCAACATTTTTCATTACTGCTCCGCTCCTCTTGGTGTTAGCGTGATGTTATATAGCCTATAGCCTTTCTCGATAAACAGGCTACTCAACACAAAAAGATTTTTTCAATTCGGACCAGTAGTTCCTGAGATTAGCGCGTTCAATCAAACAAACAAATTCTTCAGCTTTATAATATTAGTACAGATAGGTAGCATAATACATAATAAGCCTATAATATTCCCCACTGCTGGGACGTAAGCCTACTCTCAGTGAGTGGGAGCGATCCGTAATCCACCACGCGTAGAGGTCACATGTCTTCAATTTTTTTTTGTTCTAAGACAGCTGGTTTCCTCACGATGTTTTCCTTCACCGTTTTGAGAACAGTGATGATAATGTTTCTGTCTGGTTCGAATCTCCGACCTACAACGCGCGACCGTTCCCACTGGGCCACTTGTGCCTTGATATTATAGGACATAAGAAAAGAGACTTTTCAAAAACGACCACTCAAGTCAATTGAGCAAGGTAACGCTTGCCGCGGTCAGTCGGTGGATGGGTGACAATCCATTTCATAACGAGATCTGGTTTTTTTTTTTAATATTCCACTACTATCACACAACGCCATCTAGTCCCAAGCTAAGCAGAGCTTGTGTTATGGGTACTAGACAACTGATAAACATACTTATATATTTCTAAATACATACATATTATAGATAAATTACACCCAGACACAGAACAAATGATCGTACTCATCACACAAACATTTGTCCTGGGTGGGAATCGAACCCACGACCTCCGGCATAGCAGTCAGGGTCGCTAACCACTAGACCAACAGGTCTGTCCGGTTCCAACAAATGATTTTGTTTCTGTAAGTAGGTTTGTATTACAAGTCAATGATATTTTTTTTAAACTAGATGAGGTCGGCGTTTCCTAACTGACTACTCTGAGAAGAAAGGCCGAAACAAACTCAGAGGTCACAGTCTCTTTTAAAGTCCAGACATAATCTTGGTCACATCATGTGAAGACCATGTAGATTGGTGACTGAAATGGTCGTATTGATTAATGACAATCGTTATGAGTAATTACTCTAGTCAATCTACCATAGGGTATTGCACACTTCTACAAGTGACTGTGTATCTGCTCTTCACAATCTAATCACTGGGTCACTTGAAGCTGACTCCAACATAGTTGCCAGCACGCTGAGCTAGTAACTAGGATTTACTTTGAAATTTCAACTATTAATAGAAAGAAATTAATTCACTTTGTTCAAAATTCAGGAAAACTTTCCAGAATAAACCACTAGAACATTTTCATTAATTTAGATATTAATAGTACTTCTAACCAAATTAATCTCCATTGAACCTCCGAATAAAATATAATTAACAAAGTAAGTAATTATAGAGCAGTCGCTATTCAGAATCTATGTTACTGTAAAAGCCTGAACTTAGGTAAATCAAAAGATTTTCCAGAAAAACCTTTTGTGCCAGTTGTTAATGTTAGAACTCCGAACTGCATCTTAATTGCGTATCACATCATCAATCAGAATCTGAATGACTGAAGGATCTTCAATTCGAATCCAATGCTTTGTATGTTTGCTTAAAATGTGTCTGCTCAACAATGTAATTATTGTAATGAATGATGTTGAACTGTCAAAATTACCCCTCTGTTTTGTGATCATCGTTAGTTTCAAACTCTTACGACTATTCGTTCGGTAAATTTAATGTAAAAAAATAGACTTGTCGAGACGTCTTTGATCTGAGGACAAGGATATGTAAAGGTGCGTCTAGACCTGGCGAATGCGCCGCTCGCGAGCCGCTTACAAACTGCGCGCGTGTTGCTCGTGTGCGATTTCAGCATACGCTTGGTGCGCCGCTCTAGTGCAACTCCAGCAAGTTTAAACTATGAGCCTCATTTGTGAATCTTCTTCTGAAGACGTCGGCTCTTAAAGTGTTTCCAGCCCTAGTGATTGAGCCGCTCGCAAGCTGCTTGCGAACTGCGTGTAGCTTGCACGCGAGCGGTACGCGGCCGCCGCAGGGGCAGCGTACGAACATGAAATGCATGCGCGCAGTTCGCAAGCGGCTCGCGAGCGACGCATTCGCCAGATCTGGACGCACCTTAACTGCCTCAAAAAGTGTTTGACGAAGAAATATGTGCTTGCAAGTCATCAGAATTGTTTTGTATTTCTTAAAACCAAAATAGCACTATGTGATGTAAGAACAATTTTTGTTTTCGCTGTAGGTAAATCGTCGTTTTATTTTTAATGAAATAGCAAATAGTAAGAAACCACTGATTTAGTTTTACGTAGTCTAAGGAAGCGTCATGTTTGTGAGAAGAGAATTTTATTTTTCAATATGTTTTAATATTCTAATACAAAATTAAATTCTTTTACTTTCGGTTAGGTAAGTAACTAAAACATATACCACAAATTTATAATAATGTAAAATATCTATTTAAGATTTTTTTCTGATGGGTATATAAAAAAAAAAATATTAAACTATATCAATTAATTAATTTAATCCACAAAAAAAAATCTTACACACTCTAATAATAAAAGCCAGAACAACCGTCTTTTTTTATAAAATCCTTACATTTACCAACTTATTTTGGTCAGTTCTATGATTCACTAATAAACGTAGTTTCACAGTAACATCTATACATAGAGGGTTGGTTTTCTCGGTAGGTCTGTAATTATAATACACAAGTGATGACACTGTGATCGTTGACTTAGAAACAACAGCCTATATTTAGGGTGGAAACAAGTGAAAAACAGGGTATAAAGATACTGGATGGTGTAATGTTTAAACCACGCCTCGTTTGTCGTATTATATTTTTGTTTCATAAAGCGACGCGCGGTGTAGTTGCGGTTACCAAGTGTACAAACACGCTGTGAATGTGTGTGTAAGTGTATGAGCTCACGGTAGTTCAAGACAATGGCGAAGTTGGACGTGTGTGTGGGTGTGTATTATGTGTGCGGGTGTGTGTTATGCACTGACGCTACTTTTCTTCACACACACATTCACAGCGTAATTTTACACGTATAAGTAAACCACAGTAAAACGCAGTGTTCTGTGTGATGCCAAACGTAAAGAATCGCTCCATCCCATTTCATTCCGCGGGTGTCGTAAGAGACGACTAAGGGGCTTTAGTAGGAAATGGCCAGCAGCGTTCTTTATACATTTTACTACCATACTGCGATCGCCAACCCGCCTGCCAAGCGTGGCGATTATGGCAAATCCCCCCTAATTAGGGGAGGCCTAAGTCCAGCAGTGGACGTCTCTTGGCTGAAATAATGATGACTTTTGTCTCACGAACCAACGCGCGTTTTTCTTGTGGTTACCAGGTGCATAAACACGCTGTAAATGTGTGCGCAGAAGCTCACGTAGACAATGGCGAAGTTCTACGTGTGTGTATGTGTGTGTGTGGTTAACACAAGTAAAATGCGCGGCGATAAGTGACATAAAAATAATACATGTGTCATAGAGTATAAAAAATGAGCGGTAAAAGTCTCTCAATTGATTATCGTAGTACTAAGGCGAGGGTAAACTCCGCGCCGTGACGCGCTCAGTAGATGGGGCGGAACGTGGGTAGAGTCGAGTTAGGTGGGAACTGACTGTAAGACGAGTCAGTCTTGTGAAGACACCGAACGAATGCAGACCCCCACTCACCCACTCACACCCACCTCCTACGCAAACTGTCGATTTGCTCGAACTTGGAAAATTGTACGTGAACGTTATAACCTCCTGAGACCCGCGACGTATTTACGAATATTTAATTGATGGAAGTTAATTTTTATGGCTTAATATAACATAGAGATAAATAAACATCAAATAAAAAAAATCTACCCTAACCCATTTAGCGTAAGGGCCATCACCAGGGTTATCACCAGTGATAACTTGGGTTCAAAGTGGTATTAAAACAAATTATTTTAGAAGGAAAATTTAATTAATGAAAAATTTCAAAATAATAAAAAAATTACTTATAATATTACTTAATTGAAACAAAAAAACACCAAATCACTAATTAAAATAAATATTTACCTTTACGTAAAGTCGACATGTTGGTAACGGCAAAATGTTCGATTTTAAACTGACTGCAATCGATGTAACTTAACAGCTAGAGAAATGGTGAGTGACTAGAAATATAAAGGATAGCTATGCTAACCATCGTACAAAAAAGCTTAAACGAGTTCCGATAGACGGCGTGGAAACAAATTTTTAACTAAGTGTATCACTGGTGATACCAGGGGTCTCAGAAGGAGAAGTACTGTGTTAATTATTCCGAAAGTAAAATACTAACTGATTTTCTTTATCATTGTGTTTTATTGAAAACCTGCACTATGTTTTCCGTACCACCGAATCGAAATGTTGATGGCATTATCGCTCAATCAACTCAGCCTATCGCAATCCACTGCTGGACATAGGCCTCTCCCATGCTGCGCCACAACACCCTGTCCTCCGCCTTCCGCATCCAGTCTGCCCCAGCCGCTTTCCTAAGGTCGTTGGTCCATCTAGCTGGGGGGCGTCCCACACTACGCTTGCCGATACGCGGTCTCCACTCCAGGACTCGTCTGCTCCACCGGCCATCGGTCCTTCGACAGACATAGCCAGCCCACTGCCACTTCAGCTTGCTTACTCTGCGAGCTATGTCGGTAACTCCAGTTCTTTTCCGGATAATTTCGTTTCTGATTTTATCCTTCAAAGAGACAATCGCTCAGCCATCATTAAATTCTTATACATGTCGGCGTCATATTGTGAGTGGCACGTGCATTGGGCTACGCGATAGCGCCGTAGCGTCGTAGCACGCTACGCCATTCTCCCACCTCATTGCTGGTGGGCGGAGTTAGAGCGCGCTACGTCGTAGCGTGCTACGTCGTTGCCCCACCTCCAATACTTCCGTATAAAAGACGCCGCACGGCGGCGAATGGGCATTCTAAGTTCAGGCGTGGCCCAGTGCACAGGTCGTATTGCTCTCAATTATTGTAATTACTCTGCCTCACTGTACATTGATACTCTTTTATATGAACTGTAATACTGTAACTGTATTACTGGGTGTCATGGCTATTTTAATATGGTGTTAAATTAATAATTATGGAAACTGATTAAGTGCAGTTTCGTATAAGGTCTATTGATTAAATAGTTCCTTAATATTGAAAGAACCTCTTTTATTTTACAATATGACCCTTTGCCTTCATCAGAAGTGGGATGAAACCCACTCCCACCTTTATCTGGGACTGCTGGCAATCTAATACGGGAACAAATGTCATTTTTTTTGGGTAGTATGGAATCAATTAAAAATAAGTGCAGATACTTTGACACCTCGCCACATGACACCCAGTATGCAATCGATGTTGGTTCCTTTCGATCCTGATGTAACTGAAACCAACATTATCAACTGGTGTGCATTAAGTGAGATTGTAATCGACAGTAAGAAGCCAGAAGGTGTAGACCTTATTTTGGCACTCGCTCACTCTCTAAAGACCCTCGCCGCCATGTGTTTTACAAGAATTAATCCAGATAATAGTTCATGAGATACTATTAAGAAAATGCTGGTCTCTAAATTTTCCAAACCCATGACAATGCAGGATAATTTGAATTTAATCACAATCATAAATTGATAACAAAGAAACCCCAGCCGAGTTAGGAAAACTTGTTGAAAAGTTTCCTGATGCAAATTTACCGGACCGGTTCTGCTATCTGTCCTATTATGATGCGATGACAAAATTCACCGTGAAAGAAACGAAGAACCGGGCACGTCCGAATCAGACACGAAAAAGTCTTGTCCATCAACTCAATTTCGGGGAAACTGCAATTTCTGCGAGAAGGTCGGTCAACGAGGGCAGGAATGTCGGCACGTTGCTTCAAAAGGTATCTGTTTTAGCAAAAACTCCACAGACGAACTCTGGAATAACCTGCTTCAAATGTGGTGAGGCTAGCCACGTGGTCACCACTTGCCTTAAACGCTGGAAGAAGAAAAGAGATCCCCACACCGAGCAACACCAGCAAACAAGTGAAGTGAACCTGTGTGCAGAGCAGCGCGTGGTGTTTTGGAAATAAGTGGTATGCAATTCCTTTCATATTTGACTCTGAATCTGAGTGTATCTTCATGAAGGTAACTGTGGCCTTCTTACTGGTGAAAAGTTTCATGAACCTTTAAAGGGGATTGATTGTAATAATGTTAATTGGTCCAATGTTCTCGAGAGAAGTCAGTTCTCGTCAAGCTGATCTAAGTTGATGGTCATTTAGATGTACCGTCAGGCTGGTATCTCCCGATAGTCACTCAGACGAGACTCTCCTGATGATGATGTTAATTGCTCAATCCAAATACAATGCCCAACCGTGTTACAAAACTTTCTTCTCGACGTTACATATCAAGTATTGTCTGACGAATGTTTCAATGAAAACGTTACCTTATTAATAGGTCACGACATTTTAGACAAGCAATATCCGTTGTGGATAATAAAGCTGCCTTAACTTAAAAAAAAAAGCAAATCTTAGCTCTATATTAGAAATGCCTCTTGACATTAATTCTATTGACGCAGATCTTACCGGTAAAGAAAATGAAGTTTTGATTGAAATACTCACTAAATACTCCTCATATCCCGAGTTACGAATCGTTAATGACAAAGTACAAGAATTACTAGATGCTAACATAATGCGTGAAAGTTCTTCGCCTTTCGTGAGTCCTACATCATTAATAAAAAAAAAGGGTCGGTACCGATCGTATGTGCGTTGATTACCGGGAACTCAATAGCAATACTCGACCAGACAGCTATCCTTTAATACTAGTTAGTGATCGAATCGATCACCAAATTTGCGTCCATAACGGGTCAGTCTGAGTACCTCACTATGCCATTTGGTTTATGAAATGCTTCACAGGTTTTTCAAAGAGCTATAAATATTGGACTTAAACCTCTAAATGACGATAAAATACTGATCTACATGGATGACGTACTTTCTGCATTAGAGACCGTTCAAAAAAGTTGTCTCGTTTAAATAGATTGCTAGATATAACTTTTTAAAAAATGTTCATGTATAAAGCCGAAAATTGAATATCTGGGTTTCGGAATATCCCCTGGAAAAATTAGACCAAATCCCCATAAGATTAAAAATATCCCTCCTCCAAGCACTGCTGCTCAGTACCAACAATTTATATGGCCTAGCCACATATTTTCGATATAACCTATATGGGCGTAAATTTACGGTTTTTATTGACTGTAACGCCTTAAAGGCCTCTCAGTACAAAAAGGACCTAACCCCTGAGTACATAGGTGGACAATTTTGCAGTCATATGACTTTGATATCATCTATAAAGAGGGAAAAAATATGGCACATCTAGACTTCCTTTCACGTAATCATGCTGACACATATTTAATTCATAAGGCAGCTAAAATTGTAAATTTGTCTGAACTGGAGAGGATTTGGTTATCTGTAGATAACGTGATTCCGAAATATGACACATTATATCCAAATTACGCTCAAATGACTTGCTGTCTGAAATATCACGCACATTATCGATATTAGACAGGGCATCGTAAAATCGAATGTTATAAAACCACTAAATGGTCACCGATATTGCCACACCCTTTAACATGGTAAATGATTAATCGAGTACACAGCGAAATAACACACCTTGGTTATAAAAAAAAACCTTCGATAAATTATACAATCTTTATTGGTTTCAAAATATGTCAATACTTGTCAAAACCTATGGAGGTTCGTGCGTCGCTTGTAAGGCTTCCAAAGGTCCCCCGTATGCCCAGCAGGTCGGTCAACATCCAATCCCTAAATTTGCCGTTCCATGGCATATAATTCATTTAGATTTAACTGGTAAACTCACAGGAAAAAGCGTGTTAAAAAGCGAGCGCAAGGAGTATTTTTCCGTGATTATTGATGGCTTTACAAAATCCGTCTTGTTAGTTATTAACTCACAAAAAAAAATGCAGTGAACTCGTTTGGCGCTCCTAAAAGAATAGTTGCAGATCGCGGTAGGTCATATGACAATACTGAATTTACGAATTTTTGTAAAGATAATCGTATCGATTTACAATTAATATCCACTGGTTCGCCTGGCCACTGGCCAGGTCGAGCGTGTCATGAGGACCTTAAAAAGTATGCTCGCTATAGATTCGGGTAGCTTATGGTAAGATCATGAAGTCAATATCCAATTAGTAGTTAGAGTCTCAATAGTACTCGTTGTAGAGCAACAGGGCTCACGCCCTTGGAATTAATAGTTGGTATTAAGGGTTCATTAGAGATAACAAGAGTTTCTGCTAATCATCCTGATCTCGTTTAAACCTCGAAACCATTATCCGATTCTTCTGTTGGTATAAAAAAAGCTGGTCCAATACGACACAGGTCGATTTACTGACAAATGCGTGCACTGATTGGACAAGTCCACTCAATCTGAGTGGTTCTTTCTTTAAAATACCACTTCAGACACCAATCCACATGGTCTTCACATGATGTGACCAAGATTATGTCTGCACTTTAAAAGAGACTGTGACCTCTGAGTTTGTTTCGGCCTTTCTTCTCAGAGTAGTCAGATAGGAAACGCCGACCACATCTAGTTAAAAAAAAAAATATGATTGACGTGTAAAAGTGTTTGTACAAACCTACTTGCAAAAATAAAGTCATTTATCATTTAACAAGGATAAAGCTATGGTAAAATGCTTTTCAGTACGTGATTTTGCCTTTGTTAAATTCAAAAAAAAGACACCAAATGAAACAGCACCGTAAATACAAAGGCCCCTTTAAAATCACCGCTATTTTGGAAGAAAACGATTGGTACGAATTGTAACACATTAATGGAAAGAATAGTCTACAAATACTCTCACAAAAAACTTACAAGTACCCCGTGGTCAGTCATTCTTTCTGGAATTCGCAGAATGTTATGATAAGGATGACGTGTCGGCGAAGAATAACATAGATGTTCTTGTCCACGAGACTAGGGAACAGATTAATAATGATGATATTCAGTCTCCTAATAGTGGTACTATCTCTGCCAATAACGATACCATGTCTGCCAAAAGTGACATATCTACCAGTGCAGGTTGTAGAAACCGTGGTTAACGTGCTGTTTCAGTAGAATCTATTGGCCCTGAATCAGTTAATATTGTAACAGAAGCACTTGTAAATCAACCAAAGTATTGAGCTATTTGTTAATTAAGCTAAAGAAATGATACTTGTTCGGCCTAGCTAGATCCGGTCCAGTTTAACTGAAGGGATACACCTGAAGGGCAAAACAATTGCCGGACCAGGAGGCTGATCTTGTAGGGTCAGAAGTTGACCGGACCAAGCGATAACCCTTGAAGAGTCATAATAGACTGGACCAAGTGGTTAAATATCTGAAGGGTCTAAGTAGACCGGACCAGAAACAATCAGGATGACCAAACGGTACTTAATCAGTTTTTCAAGTTCTAGATGAGACATTGTCAGCTGAGCGTACGAGGACGTCCGCACGTCAGTATGGCCGTGTCGGCGTCATATTGTGAGTGGCACGTGCATTGGGCTACGCGATAGCGCCGTAGCGTCGTAGCACGCTACGCCATTCTCCCACCTCATTGCTGGTGGGCGGAGTTAGAGCGCGCTACGTCGTAGCGTGCTACGTCGTTGCCCCACCTCCAATACTTCCGTATAAAAGACGCCGCACGGCGGCGAATGGGCATTCTAAGTTCAGGCGTGGCCCAGTGCACAGGTCGTATTGCTCTCAATTATTGTAATTACTCTGCCTCACTGTACATTGATACTCTTTTATATGAACTGTAATACTGTAACTGTATTACTGGGTGTCATGGCTATTTTAATATGGTGTTAAATTAATAATTATGGAAACTGATTAAGTGCAGTTTCGTATAAGGTCTATTGATTAAATAGTTCCTTAATATTGAAAGAACCTCTTTTATTTTACAATATGACCCTTTGCCTTCATACACATACAAATCTAGTATATAACAATATTAAATTAGGTACTAAATCTAATATCAATATATTATACTTCTTAAAGACAACTTTTTAATTTCGAAGGTCGGAGAGAACTGAATTAGGAAACTAGGCGAATGCCCCAAACATCACATTTCCATTCCGTTTTGCTAGAAAACCAGTTCTATTCCGATAACTGTCAAATAAGATACTCTTTAAACATCACTACACTAATACAAAATCGTTTTAGGCAAATGAGATCCTTACAATCTTCATAATATTATTCAAGATCTTATTAATATTATTAGAAATCATGACACTCCTACGCCAATCTGCTCATGAATGTATGAAACTTACTTTGTAATATAAGAAAAGTTTGCTTTAATAAAACCTGAAATCTAGCTTGTCCTATCAAACTTTGGCCTACGTTGTTTAGGGACCATTTCCAGTAATACCCTAAAGATTATTCGTTCATACATTAAAGTTACATAAGATTGCATAAACAACCAAGAAGTCAAAACACAATCAACGAGCAAGAACGTTTCTCGATGCAAAACATTGCTGCGAATACATAATTTAAGTGGCGGATATACTTACATAATTTCAATGCGCACATAACACTTGTGACAAGGCCACAGGACCAATTTATCTCGTCTGCCCGGCGTCCGTATGCCACTGCAGGGATGCACCAGAATGTCAGCGCCAGTAATTATTTGCCTGACATATTATATTGAGCTAGACTACCCTTTGGTGTAGCCTAGAGAAGTGCACCGAACTTTTTAAACTGCTGTTTTACTTATAGATTGTCAAAGTGTCACTTTGTCTTTAAATTTTTTGTTTTTATTTTCGGAATAAAGTTCTTTAACGCAGCTTCCAGTAGGAGTAAAATTGTAAAAATTGTCACGTAATAAAAAACGGGGTATACCCTGTACATAAGAGGCTTTACTATAGATGTTCTATAAAAGAAAGAGACAGCGAGTGAGTGAGATAGTTTTCATGGTTTTCGAGGTTCCTGAAACCAATAGTGACGTCTCAATGAAAATTCAAGATGCGGCTGCTAAACATTACAAATTTTTCATCACGGGTGTAGTTTTCAAGGTCTTCTAGGGTGCTGAAGGCGATATTGAAGGCAAAATATAAATTCTAGATGGCGGCTTCAAAAAAATTCAAAGTGTTCCCATGGTTGTCGTTTTCATGGATTTCGCGGGTGCTGAAGCCCATAGCTCATAAGAAGATTGAAAGTAATCCAAAGGATTGCCCTTTGTATGACTCTCAGGGAGGGCTATGCTTGGACTTTCCCTAAGCGATATGAAGAGATCCGTAAGAGAACCACAATAACCAACACGTCGTTGTAGATACTATCGGTACACCTCTGACCAACCTCCGAGGAATCAAGGCGTGATGATATGTATGTGTTTACATATGGTTTTGTTATTATTAAATTGTGCGTAGTTCGTACGTCTGTGTGTAGTGCTACGTATTTGTGTGGACTGAATAAATGATAAAAGCATCTATCTATCTAATGTCATGTCCAATAAAATCTGATGAATCCAATCATTCACTAAAGGGAATTCTTACCACAGTCATATGTTTTAACTTAGTAGATCTAACGTCACACAATGTTTCCCCAAAAGATTGGGCAAAAGTGTACCAAAGTGGACGCTCATATGTACGTAATAAAATCGTGTCGCCTTTCAACCCTCAGTACTACGCTGAGGGTTGAGAATCCAACGGAGTGCATCTCAGCGCGTCGAAAATCTAAAATCAATTTAAAATTAATCGCAATCAATCTTAAATCAATATAAAATTAATCACAATCAATGTAAAATAAATTTAAAATTAATCACAATCAATTTAACATTAATCACAATTAATCTTAAATCAATTTAAAATTAATCACAATCAATTTAACATTAATCACAATTAATCTTAAATCAATTTAAAATTAATCACAATCAATCTAAAATCAATTTAAAATTAATCACAATCAATCTAAAATCAATTTTAAAATTTTCAGCGCTAAGCGTTGGAGATCTAGTGCGCGAAAAAATCGTGCCGCCATTTAATGTACATCCTTGTGTACGTCGATAACATAAAATAACAACAACAAGAAACGGCAACAACTAACAAAAACATCGTCATTAAGTCATCATTTTTTTTCAGCCGAAAGACGTCCACTGCTGGACTTAGGCCTCCCCCAATGTGGCGGGAGTTTGCCATAATCGTCACGCTTGGCAGGCGGGTTGGCGATCGCAGTATGGTGGCAAAATGCACAGAGAACGCTGTAGCCCATTCTCTAGTCTGTCAAGTCCCATAGTCGCCTCTTACGACACCCTCTGGAAGAAATGGGGTAGTGCTATTCTTTACGTCCGGCACCACACGGTACGCCACACATCATTAAATACTTTAAGTATTTCCATTGAAAATTGACGATATAGAATTCTCCTTAATCTACATTAATATTATAAAGAGAAAAGATTTGATTGACATGGATATAAAAATATTCAAAATTCTTTCACCTATGGAAGGCTACATTATTTCGGAGTAACATCCTGTAAATTTTATGCAGCGGAAGTCGTGGGCGAAATTAGATAAAAATCTCGTAATGATAAGTATAAGTATTTATTGGAACAAAAAAAACAATACAATTTTGTAATCGTTAATACTGCGTTAGTTTAGTAACTGTGTCGCAGATATTAGCGCCCACCCCAGCAGCGAAAGACAACTGAGTGATGATGATTTTAAGTTATAAGTTTGGTTTTAAATAAGCAGATCATTAAAGTTTGTAACTATTAAAACTTTTGTTGTGTTTTAAGCTGATAACAAACATCAAGAAGGAAGACCCAGAGACCGTGAAATAAATATTTTCCTACGATTTTTGCAATTTGTAACTCCGTGTCAGGCTGCAGTGCCGCTATATGATGGTAAAATGCATAGAGAACGCTGCGGCACCCACGGGATGATATAGGATACAACCCCCCCCCCCCCCCTCTATGGTCTTTACGATGGAATTGGAGCTTTCCCGCACTCTGCAGATCAAAGAGGCAGATTTCTGTGTAACGATGGCATGGAAGCCATTGACGTGTACTTGTGCAAATATACTTGATGCGCTGCAAAAACGGGAAAATACACTAATTTACGCCTTCTTCCCATGGGGCTAAATAGAATCTACAGACCGCCACCTGTTACGATTCTGACATAATCCTTTGATTTCGTTACCGTTCAAAACAACTGAAGGAGAATTCCTGTAATTTCTCTACGTTTTTGACAAGCTATTGACATTGTTCTTTGCTAAGATTAGATTTAGACTTGATTTTGAACATTTTTAATTGGCCTTCTGTTCATACACGCACGCCGGTGGCCAGTAGGTACTTACTACGCAGCGGACCTTTTTAAAGAGGATACTACATGTCCTTCTAGGGGTCCCCTCCTCCCTCCGTTTCCGCTCGCTTGCCTTGAAAAGTTATTGTTTATACTTTTGTTAGTCGCCTTTCATTCGTCCTCCCTGCACGATCGAACTACTCTTTTTAATTTTTGTTTGTACGTCTTGTTTAAAACTGCATCGTTGTTTTATCACATCTTTCCTCAGCTTATCATTCATAGTCACTATACATGCTTTGCAAGGAACTAATTTCCACAGCATTTATTGTCTTTCATGCGTCTTTTGTCACGCCCAAAATTTTGTTTCCATACATAAATGAAGAAGAAACAGCCGATGAGGCTGACAGGTTTTGGAGTGGCGATCGAGTACAGGAAGACGTATTGTTGGAAGGTCTCCCACAGGAGCAGCTGATGACATTGTGAAGGCCGTAGGAATCCGTTGGATGTAAGAACCGCAGAACCGGTCGAAGTGGCGAAGGTTGGGGGAGGCCCATGTCCAGTTGTAGACGTCTTTCGGCTGAAATGAGGATGATATCTGCATAGGAAACAGCACGCCATTGTGAACAGTTTTGCACTTTTGTGCTCGACCAAACAGTCCAAAAAGTCTCGACTGGCTCTGCTTCAATGATTGGTGCTATACACTCACATGTATAGTGGTTTCCTTCACGGTTTTGAGAGCAGTGGTGATGAAATAACTTACATATAGTAAAGCGCCTGCTTGGGTTCGAACCTACAAATATGTAAGTCGCGGCCGTAACCAGTGGTCTTGCAGAAATCAAGACATCCTGCCATCTTTAAAATATAATATTGTTTGATGCTAAAGTTCCTACCTGCTATCATTCAATATTAGTCTTCTACAATAATGTTTTTTCAGTTTCTCTACATTGTTGACAAATAATTAAGAATACAATTATCCGTACAAAGCTGTGATGCAATATCCTGATCTATTTACAAAACGATTATATCGTAATTGTCCAGTCTTTTTCTAACTATGTTGGGATCAGCTTCCGGTCTGACCGGTGCAGCACCAGTATTTTAACTGGAGCGACTAACTATTTAACCACCACAATTCAATAAAAAATAAATATCTTAGGACAACCAACACACCGTTATCTGATCCCAAACTAGGCAGAGCCTGTATTATGGCAACCAGACAACTGATAAATATACTTATGTATGTTTAAATACCTACTTAATATAGATAAATTACACCCATAAATTACCCAATTACTGGGTGACGACCCGTGGTGACTGTCAAGGATCCTGGAATGACAGCCAAGGTATAGCCTAAAGGTATAACGTGCTTTCCAAGGCACGGAGGGGTCTTGTTACCCATCTACGAATCAACCATGGCAACCGAAGCTTAACCAGATCGATCGTACTATGCGGGTGTTATTACTTAGTCATATTAGCTCCTAATATACAATGGTTTTGGAGTATTATTCTTCTACGATAATGTCCTTCCATTTATTCTATATCCTTGACAAATAATTACAATTATCTTTGGTTGAGATGTGACGAAGTGTACTCGAGCTATTTACAAAACTAATTATATCCTTTGGAATTTTAGGATCATTCTGATTTTACACCGAAGTTTCTATAACATGTTTGTAATTGGCACAAAATCGAGATTATTTTAGTAATATCACGTATTTTTACCCGGAGGGATGGGCAGAGGCGTAGCTCACCTACATATTGCCAATTCATCATCATCATTTCAGCCGTAAGACGTCCACTACTGGACTTAGGCCTCCCCCAATTTGGTGGGCTTTGCCATAATCGCCACGCTTGGCAGGCGGATTGGTGATCGCAGTATGATGGTAAATTGCATAGAGAACGCTGCTGCCCATTCTTGCTATTGCCAATTATGTTTGGGTAAATTCAGACACTTGGCTGCTACTAAAAAATTCTAGACTGAAAAACTCAATATCACTTTTCCCGACCTGTGATCTAACCCAACTAAGTTCAGCAATGTTTGGAAAAGGTTATGTTTTAAGTGTTTTAAGAAACTTCGAAAAATGTTGCTGGATCGCTGGAATCACTGGAGCGTCTAGGGCCCCAGCCATTTCAGCTATCCTTATATCTGCTATAAGGTCCTGGGCGAGATTCCCAGGTCAGGCAAATCTGTCAGGGTCGCGAGATTTGTTCGAAAGAGATACCGTGGGCCTGGCATATGGGCAACTGAAGGAACACGGGTGGGTTTTAGTCATCAAAAGTCTGACACGCCCTTCCTAGAGCGGGAGAAGTCATTTGATGAATTCCCACTCACAAAAAAAAAGGTTAGGCAAATTGCTGTTGGTTGGTACAATATGGAATTACGAATTGCAAGGTCGTAGTTCGAATCCATACAAGCGCTTTACTGTATGTACATTATTTCATCACCACTGGTCTCAAAACGGTGAAGGAATACATCGTGAGTATCTGGCATATCTTAAACACATCACATCACCAACCCGCACTGGACTCGCGTGGTAGATTACGACCCACTCCATCTCAACAGCTAAGCTAATTAAGCCTTTGTTTTTAATAATTATCTTAATGTTTATTTATTTTACGTCAATGGTCCAAGTTTATCATTTGTGGCCTCAAGTTGTAACTCAGGTCGTAACAGCTATGTGAACATAATTCAGCATTGCATATGTAAGCTGTCACGCCATTTAATGGAGATTTTTATTTTGGTATTATAGTTTTTGTTTACATTTTTATTTTATTTGCTTGAGTATAGTTTTCATTTTACTGGTTGGTATATTGGCATGGCTAGCTGACATATGACAAATGATTTAAATATGTTCTGTATCTCGAAATCTAAATAACTTTACCAACCTACTATTGTATGGAATCAAGTTTATCCAATTAAACAGACAGCTGTGCTGCTGGGGAGATTTTGCCACTTCTTCCCAGCTAAAGCACTAGGAAACGGTGAAGGGCGGGAGAGTTAGGTAGTTAGTTGTTACCACTACTTAAGCTGGTGGAGGTGGTAAGAATTCGCTCATATCAATATGATATCAAGATTTGAACCCACAATTCATCTCTTACCAGTCCTACAGATACCGTTTGGGCTATTGCCTTTAGCAAAAAGAAAAGAAAAGAAACAGAAAATATATTTATTTAGCACAGTTTAAAAGGCACACAATAGGGTTACAGAAGGAAAGTGTCAATTTTTTTTTAATGTGTAAGGTGTGAAGTCAGAAACTAGCATTATAGTGCGCCTCGCAGCTGCGCCAAAAAGGGCCAGAACATCTTATAATAATCTAAGGAACTACATTTAGTGTTGGACTTCCCATTTATCGACGAAGGCCGAGTAAAAAGAAAAAAAAAAGTCACAAATACAAAGGCCTCACACGCGCAAGCGATTCAGTGCGATGGGATGGGTTGGGGGAGCAAGAGATTTAACGCAAACGAAGTCGTGGGCAGCTAGTCAAGAATATTCTAGGTACACACCTGACAAACTCATTCATTATTGTGTTGGGCTATTTTCGTTGTGACGCCTCAGGTTTAGGTAATTAGCGAAATTAGATTATCGTGTCACGTAACAGGAAATATACAAAAGGATTACTTAAAACGATACCAACGTAAGTGAAGGCACAGATAAATTAGTCTTATGACCGTATTTAGCATAAGACCTAGCGGAAGTCATTAGCAAGGGGGAAATAAAAAAAAATAACCCGCCTACAACTTCAATGAGTTGTCTTTTTTTTGTGGGTGGGAAATCATCAAATGACGTCTCCCGCTCTTGGGCAGAGCGGGAGGGCGTGTCAGACTTTTACTGACTAAAATCCTCCCATGTTCCTTCAGTTACCCATATGCCAGGGCCACGGTATCTCGTTTGAACAATCTCGCGACCCTGGCAGGTATCGGTCCTAGCAGACCCCTTCAGTACTGCTGACATCTCTTTGAGGCGCGCGTGAAACACTACGCGCCGTTAACACGGGTCTGGGTCCTTACCGGGCGGCGAGCTACCCGTTGCTCGCCGCCCGTAAGCCCGCGCGTACGGTGACCGGGAGTCTGTGATCGACTCCCGACGCCCGGGGCATACTATGTCACCCTAAACTATAGTTACACCTCTACTGGGTTGGGTAGAGGTGTAACTATAGTACTGGGTACAGGTATTCAGGGAAACAAGACGTCATGTTATATCTGTGTGTAGAATAAAACTATTATAGTAGAAAGCTTTCATCATCACTGCACTTAAAACGGTGGAGGAAAACATCGTGAGGAAACTGGCATGTCCAAGAACTAAAAATTCAAAGACGTGTGACATCTACCAACCCAAACTAGGTCCGCGTGGTAGACGGCTTACTCCCTCTCACTGAGAGGAGGCCTGTGTCCCAGCAGTGGGAACATTATAGGCAGACATCTGACCTTCTGAACAATTATTTTCTCATTTTAACACTCAGTAGCTTTAGTTAATTACAGCTATATTTAGTAAGTTAATAAGTAATTGAGTTTGTAATCTCTAGAAGGTATCGAAGTTATTAAGATGTTTGTTTAAATCTATTTCAAGAGGAAAATGGCTGACAGTAAAATGGCGCTGAATATAATATTCTTATCATTTAACATTTCAGGTGAAACACGTCCACTGTTAGACATGGGCCTCCCTCAATTCCTCGGGCTGGAGATCGCAGTATGGTGGTAAAATGCATAGAGAATTCTGCTTCCCATTCTCTAGTAAGTCCCTTAGTCGACTCTCACGACACCATTAATCACCAAAAAGAGATGGATAATGGTCCCATACGGTTGAGCCTATAAACGAACACAAATTAAACAAAATGTATTATGAAGCTATTGGTCCGTGGATGGGTGACCATCTTTACTTACCAAGACCCTTCCGTGCCTCGAAAAGCACGTTAAGCCGTTAGTCCCGGTTGTCTTTCGTAGATCTTAGACAGTCGTTACTGGTCGTCAAAAGCCCGAAAGTCTGACAACCAGTCTTACCAAGGGGTATCGTATTACCCAGTAACTGGGTTGTGGAGGTCAGATAGGCAGTCGCTCCATGTAAAATACTGGTACTCAGATGCATTTGGTTAGACTGAAAGCCGACCCTAACGTAGTTAGGAAAAGGCTAGGCAGAAGATGATGATGAAGCTATTTGTTTCAATGGGTATTTTTTCCATTCTCATATATTATGCTTCACAAACATTGTCTTTTTAAAATTCAGCAGAGTTTGCCAGAGAGCTATGGAACGGAGTATTCTGGGTATTAAACTTATGGACCGGGTTAAGAATACAACAATCCGTTCCATTACTAAAATAACTGATGTCACTCTGAAGGCTGCCACTGCGCCCTCACGTCCCTAGCCGCCGCAGGAGGAGACGCCCCGGGCGCCGGGAGTCGATTGCGGACTCCCGGCCACCGTAGGCGCGAGCTTGCGGGTGGCGAGCAATGGGTAGCTCGCCGCCCGGTAAGGACCAAGCTCGGGGCGACGGCGCGTAGTGTTCCACGCGCGCCTCAAAGAGATGTCAGCAGTACTGAAGGGGTCTGCTAGGACCGATGCCAGCTGGGGTCGCGTGATTGTTCGAAAGAGATACCGTGACCCTGGCACATGGGCAACTGAAGGAACACGGGTGGGTTTTAGTCGGTAAATCTGACACTCCCTCCCGCTCCGCCCAGAGCGGGAGAAGTCATTTGATGATTTCCCATCCAAAAAAAAAAAAAGGCTGCCACACTTAAATGGAACTGGGCTGGACACATCTGCCGTATATCAGACGATCAGTGGATCAAACTCGCTTAGTGACATCGCGGCAGGGCCCAGATGGAGATAATTCTGTCAACATCTATCCCCAAGTGTCAGAGAAAAAATTGTCGTTATGCTTGACAACATAGACTTTTAGTCGACTGAAGAATGGAAACATTTCTTCTCTTCAGTTTTAACATCACCGTACATAAAACGATAGAAATATTTCTACAATCTATCGTTTTGTCTATTCTTCCGTTGACAAAACCCGTTTCTATGGTGGTTTTGTTACGCGTGCAGGAATAGACCAAATGTGCCGCTTAAATCTCAAAAACTAATGAAATACGCATGTCGACAAAACTAATTCTCGTATAATTGCTAATGATTTTTACCACTACTCCCAAATTATCTCTATTAGCTATAAATTAACAAGTGTATGTTAAGAACAAAAATATCCATATCGCACGGTTGAAAGATATCTTAAGATTTATCCTTGCAGGGAATCCGCAATGTAGGTCTTTGCTCTTCTAAATACTCGCTCGTGTACCTACACACGGGTCGATCTTCAAGGTTAAGTAACGCTTGCCGAGGTCGGTCCATGGATGGGTGACCATCCTTTACATACAGAGGCTACACCACAACCACGTTACGCACGTTAAATAGTTGTTACAGGGTAGTCTGAACCCCGAAAGTCTGACAGTCAGTCTTACCAAGGGGTATTGTGTTACTCAGTAACAGGGTCGTAGAGGTCAGATAAGCAGTCGCTCCATGTAAACTACCTGTCTTTTGCTGCATCTGGTAAGACTCGAAGCCGACCTCAAAATATAGCTCGACTGGTTTTATTAATTGATGACTGTTCGATAATTGAACGCTACTTACAACAAAAGAAAAAAATCTGTCTGTGTGTATTTGCTCTAGTTAATCTCCGAAACGGCTGGACCGATTTTGACTGAACTTTCACTGTCAGCTAGTAATTTTAACTGACATTGTTTGACAAGCCTCCTTTCCTACCTTGGTGTAGTTAGCACTCTTTTTGTCAAAAATTACATAAGTACTTGCATGCGTATCCCCACTTATTATGTCTGACGGGAAATATCTTGATAATAGACACAATTATTGTTCTTATAAAAAATATAGGTGGATGTAGCAATCATGTCTAAGCTACATATTTAACGGATATCCATGATATAAAGGTCTGTTTGTTTGTTTGTATATACATGTTGTAACAGAATCAACGCAAGTCCTGAAAGTAGTTTTTTTCATAATTGACTGGTTTTTTTGCCTTGGGTGGGTAATCAAAACCCACCCGTGTTCCTTCAGTTGCCCTTATGCCAGGGCCACGGTAACTCATTCGAATGAATCTCGCGACCCTGGCAGGCATCGGTCCTAGCAGACCCCTTCAGTATTGCTGACATCTCTTTGAGACGCGCGTGGAACACTACGCGCCGTCGACCCGAGCCTAGTCCTAACCGGGCGGCGAGCTACCCATCTCTACTTACTCTACTCATGACTGGTCTACCATTGTAATCACGATTTAATCAGAGAGTAATTGCGTAATATACAATCAGTATGCATCGCTTTCATTTTGATATTCCGACAAAATTCATGGCGTTGTTTACGTTGCTAAGCAGACAATATTTTCGAACATATCGATACCTCCCACGTAAGTTGTTGTAACCCACAATATGCATGTTTTACGTTTATTAAACCAAACCGCCTATTTTTACATACTTTATATGTTAAGAGTAAAAAAAAAATTTTTTTTTTTTAAAGTATATTTACCAGACGTATAAAATTGTATCATTATTATATAGTAATATAGTCCTCCAGACCGAATTTCGGCCACGGCGGCCAATCTCAACGGAGACTAGCCATCGGCGCGGGAGATATTATAGTGCTCAAGTGTGTGCGCAGACATAGGAGCACTCACTCTTCCCTCACTCTCATAGTCCGATGGGACGGCAATCCGACACGACCGGAGAGAGATCAGGCGTAGGACCAACGGCTTAACGTGCTTTCCGAGGCACGGGGGTATCACACCGCCAACTTCCAAACTCCGGGCTGCTACTAAGAAATTCCTAATGGAAAAACCCAGAAACACTTTGCCCGACCCGGGAATCGAACCCAGGACCCCACGCTCAGCAGTCGCGCTTGCGACCACGAGACCAACGGGGCATTATTACAACGGCGGCGTATAACATGCTGGAATTCGCGACGTCCCCGTAAGGGGGCGTGGCGAGCGGCGTCGGAGCTGTGCTCCCTGGCCGCGGATGATGTGCGGTGGCCCGCTAAAACGGGCCCCTCAATATGTTGCCCATTGGGCTAACAACATAGTGGGACGCGTTAGTTGACGCGTCCCTGGCGTATAACATTGTATCCAACTCCGCAACGGTTTTTAGATTGCAAGTTACAATTTTGAAGATACAACAACTTACATGGGAGGTATCGATATGAAAGAATGGACTAGCATTAACCTTAAAAAAAAAACTCTGAAGATGATTATCGATTTTTAGGTTTTTAGGTTGTTTAATACAGAAATTATTTACGGAGGCTAAAAACTAAAATACAGATATATTAAAATAAATAACTAACTATACAAATAAATAAAAAACGTGAGCACAGGAAGTGGACCTGGCAGAGTCCCGACGGTGCAACTAAAAATGAGATTGACTTCATTATGTCGACGAAGAAGCAAATATTCAATGATGTCTCTGTGATCAACGCGGTGAAAACCGGGAGTGATCACCGCATGGTAAGAGGCACATTGAATATCAATATCAAGCTGGAAAGATCTCGGCTGATGAAGTCAACGCTCCGACCAGCACCGATCCAACTTCAGAACCCCGAGAGCTTTCAGCTCGAACTCCAGAATCGTTTTGAGTGCCTAGGGAGCTCCGTGGACGATTATAACGATGGGTTTGTGGAAACTGTCCATACGGTCGGGTCTAAGTTCTTCAAGACCCGCCGTACAAATAGAAAAAAGAAACTCTCAGATCCAACATTACAGCTCATGGAGCAGAGGCGCGGAATGATGAGACGCAGTCTTCAGAAGCTGCACTCGAGTACTGGCAACTCAATAGACGGATCTCTAAGTCCTTGAAAAGCGACCTTCGCCTCTTTAATACGGAACGTATTAAAGACGCGAAACAAGGGCTCCAAAGTCTTTGCAAGAGATCTGTCTATTGGGCAGAGTCAGCTTGCGAAACTGAAGACCGACGATGGCAGAATCGTGTCCGCCAAACCTGAGCTGTTTAAGGAGATTGAGAGGTTCTACGAACAGTTATACACGTCCACCAGAAACCCCGTTATGAATCTGGCTAACGACCCGAGAGCTAGGTTGACTCGACACTACACTGACGACATCCCGGACGTCAGCTTGTACGAGATTAGGATGGCTCTGAAGCAGCTCAAAAACAACAAGGCGCCGGGTGATGATGGAATTACAGCCGAACTCCTGAAGGCCGGCGGAAAACCCGTTCTAAAGGCCCTTCAGAAGCTGTTTGGTTCCGTCATACTCGAGGGCAAAACGCCACAGGCATGGAACAGAGGTGTGGTGGTACTTTTCTTTAAGAAGGGTGACAATACCCTGCTTAAGAATTATAGGCCCATCTCACTTCTGAGCCATGTCTACAAGCTGTTTTCAAGAGTCATCACGAATCGTCTCGCGCGCAGGTTTGACGACTTCCAGCCTCCCGAACAAGCTGGATTCCGTAAAGGCTTTAGCACCGTAGACCACATACATACGCTGCGGCAGGTTATACAGAAGACCGAAGAGTATAACCTGCCTCTCTGCTTAGCGTTTGTGGACTACGAAAAAGCCTTCGATTCGATCGAGACCTGGGCTGTACTGCAGTCTCTTCAACGGTGCCAGATTGACTATCGGTACATCGAGGTGCTGAAGTGTTTGTATGAAAACGCCACTATGTCAGTCCGGCTCCAGGACAAAGCCTCGAAACCTATCCTTCTGCAGCGAGGGGTGAGACAGGGAGACGTAATCTCTCCGAAACTGTTCACCGCTGCACTGGAGGATGTCTTCAAGGTTCTGGACTGGAAAGGGGCTGGCATCAACATCAATGGCGAGTACATCACTCACCTTCGATTTGCCGACGATATAGTAGTCATGGCTGAGACTATGGAGGACCTCAGTACAATGCTCGATGACCTCAGTAGAGCTTCCGAAAGAGTGGGTCTTAGGATGAACATGGACAAGACGAAGGTCATGTCCAATGCTCGTGTGATACCCACTTCAATGAAGATCGGAGGCGCTACACTCGAAGTTGTGGACGAATACGTGTACCTAGGACAGACTGTTCAGTCAGGTAGATCCAACTTCGAGAAAGAGGTCAATCGTCGAATCCGACTCGGCTGGGCAGCGTTCGGGAAGCTACGCAATATCTTCTCGTCCCAAATACCGCAGTGTCTCAAGACAAAAGTCTTTGACCAGTGTGTGTTGCCAGTGATGACATATGGCACTGAGACGTGGTCGCTCACAATGGGCCTCATAAGAAGGCTCAAAGTCACCCAAAGAATGAGTCAGCCCTCTGGTCACGTGATGTGTCGACCAGTCGATGAGAAATTCATATTAGAACTTGCCAAACGAAACGTTGGACAGTTTCTTGACACTTGTTGCCCGCACGATGTCAGATGGTCAAGAGAGCTGCGCCACGCCACCTATAGCCGCTTTTGTCTACTCACACGAACGTCAAACTAAACTTTGTTGTAGCGCGCCAACTTCACACTTACGTTTCTTTGTAAATTGACATCCCATACTCATGACTCTTGCGATAAATATAATATCAAGTTGAACAAAGTCAAACGTTGTACTAGTCTACAAACAATAGATATAAAATTGTCTACTTCCTGCGATCATTAGTAGAGTAAGAAAAAAAAGAATTTAGCGGAAGTGCTGATCCGACCTGTCATTATTTAGAGATGTCCGATCTTTATCTTTTACAGTAACGTAATTTTAGATGCAACGTTTTGTTTTTAACTTTCTTTCGACACGGACGTAATAATATCATGTGTGTTGGATTTTTTTGCTGCACTGGATATTTAACGAACTGCTAAGCGTCTAGAGTTGAAAATTGAACAGTGTATTTTTTCGACGTACTGAGATGCGTGCGATCTTGCACTATTTTAATAATGATAATATCTTAGGACAACCAACACACCGTCATCTGCTCCCAAACTAGGCAGAGCCTGTACTATGGCAACCAGACAACTGATAAATATACTTATATATTTCTAAATACATACATATTATAGACAAATTACACCTAGACACAGAACAAATAATTGTGCTCATCACACAAAGATTTGTCCTAGGTGGGAATCGAACCTTTAAATCAGTCTTAGCAGTCAGGGTCACTAACCACTAGACTAACAGGCCAGTCCATCATAGGCCTCCCCCAATTTGGAGGGTTGCAAATCACCGCGGTTCACAGGCGGGTTGGCGATCTCAGTATAGCGGTAATCTAAAAAATAAAAGGAATGCACCGACTTAGGCAAATCTTTCTTAACCATTGATCAAACCGTACGGCTATATTACGGTTATATTATTGTACGTTTATTGTTACGGCTATGTAGTACGGCGGTATTACTTAGCAACGAGCCCCTACTGGTTCTGGATTTTTTTACAAATATCTATAACATTAAATAAACTTTTTGTGACTAAAAAAACGCCTATAGTAACAACGGCTTATTAGTTGACTCGCACAAATGTACTCGCCCAAATCGGGCGAATGAACAGAGTATAATTTTCTATAAGCGACTCGCACTAACTTAATTTATTTATTACTAGCTTTTGCCCGCGGCTTCGCCCGCGTGGATGTCGGAAATTAATGCAAGAGGACGTACTACCGCGATAAGAATGTGTTATTCCAGGTTATATAGGTAATAAACTCTAACTCTGTGTGCTATTTTAGATCCAGATCCATTCAGCCATTTTTGCGTGATTGAGAAATAAACACCCAATCATACATATTTTCACATTTATAATATTATTAGTAGTAGGATTATAACTTAATATATTACTTAGGATTCATAATTTATGAGAACATCATGTGTGTTGGTGTTTTTAAAATAAAAGTAATAGTATTCAGAGTAAGAAGACTGTGACATAGGGCTTGGTTTAGTTGAATATAAGTCTTCCTGGTTTTTCTTAACGCTCCTATTTTACCTATACAGACACTCAATCATTTACCAGACACCGAACATAATTATAGGAAAAGTACTTTTGTCAGTGGCTTGGCCCGTATAGCTGTCGGAAAATATCACCCGGGAACCTACTACCGGGATAAAGTAGGTATCCTATCTGTTACGTATCCATGATATAATATATCTTTGTGCCAAATTCGATCTAAATCCGTTTGGCCGTCTTTGCATCATTGAGAAACAAACATCCAAAAATCTAAACATCTAAGCCATTTCGCGGTCTCTTACTTGGAATAATACTATTAGGTTTATTTTGAGTATAATGAACACACATGATATTCGCAATTACTATGAAGCCAAAGTAATATGAATTACAATCCTACTTATCCTGTACTACCCGGCCCCTGCCAACGCGCTTTGCGCCCACTTTTTAAATCTCTAATATCTTCTAAGATATTCATTTAAATTACATGCTGTAAAGGGCCATATTGATCTATATTAAATGCATAATGTATTAAAGGTACTTAATTGGATAAGGATTAATGCTGTATTGCTTAAAATCGCTTCGTAAATAAGCCCTTATTTCTCGTAAAAAGTAAAAGATAAAAATGGTTATTGTGGGTTATCCCTAAGAGATAGACATATACCATTGAGGACATTTTTGTAGACCTTTTTAAGGTGTACAATACTATAGTACATTATTTTGATCTATTTCGTAGGATTCAGCCAGGGTTTTTCGAATTTTGAGACGTATGTCAGCGTAGTTTTCGAAGATTGTTATTTTTTTTTCTAAAATAAAAGAATCTTTCTAAAATAAAAATAGCCTAAGTTACTCCTTGTTACATCAGCTATCTGCCAGTGAAAGTCCCGTCAAAATCGGTCCAGCCATTTCAGAGATTAGCGGGAACGAACAGACAGACAGACAAAAATTGTAAAAAATGTTGTTTTGGTATATGTATCGTGTATACATCCATATACACTTAGTAAAAAGTGGTTATCTTAATATTAAAAACAGACACTCCAATTTTATTTATTTGTATAGATGTATAGATTATGTCTGGCCTGTTAGTCTAGTGACCTGACCGATCGATCCGTGTGGCTGTTATTACTTAGCCATAAGACCCTCTATTTTTTTTTGGGATGGGAAATCATCAAATGACGTCTCGCGCTCTAGGGTGGAGCGGAAGGGTGTGTCAGACTTTTACTGACTAAAACCCACCCGTGTTTCTTCAGTTGCCTATATGCCAGGGCCACGGTAACTCTTTCGAATGAATCTCGCGACCCTGGCAGGCACAAGACCCTCTTAAGATAACAAAAATTCAATGCGTGCTAATTGCTTATTACTGGATTTGTCGATTCGCCCACAAATAAATTAACTTCCTGTGGGTCGCGTCTAGGAAAGTTATATTCTACAATACTAGCTAGAACCTAGCCTAGAACTCGATACGAACACGCCATCTGTCGGGCTGGTTTGTGAATCTAAACCATCCAGGGTGCCACCCAAACGCATACAAAAAAAAATTCATTCAAATCGGTCCACCCGTTTAGGAGGACTTCAGTGACATACACACGTAAAGTAGAAATTATTATATATATAAAGATATTTCATTATTATATTCGCCCAATTCGTGCAAGTATATTCGTGCGAATGGACTGATAAGCCCATAGATCGGTTCATACGTGCGTGAATGATATCTTAGAAATATTTTTAATAAAAATGGAGGCGCTAGACTATAAGGATTGTTCATTGGGCTGAGATATCATATCTTATTACATTTAACCGAACTCTCTTCAATACTTATATAAAATATAAAGTGTATTATGTTGCTAAGTGAAAATTTTACGATTTATTTGAAGACATTTTGCCGGCGGCTTCACCCGCGTGGATGTTAGAAAATAGCGGAACTTACTGCCGGATTAAAAGTACCTTATGTGTTAATCTGGATTAAAAACAACCGTGACAACAATTTTTTGCCAAAACCGTAGAGTCGTTTTTGCACCAATCCAGAATAAACGTCCCGAAACACAAACGGACAAAAAAAAATCTTCGTAACTATTTTAACATACGAAAGTTTACAAAAAATGTGAACACGAAGTGGTGGCCCAGTGGTTACGGCCGCGACTTACGAGTTAGAGGTCGTAGGAGGTTCAAACTCAGACAGGTTCTTTACCTTGCATAAATTATTTCATCACCACTGCTCTCAAATTGGTGAAGGAAAATATAATGAGGAACGGCATCAACAAACAATTCGAAGACATGATTTACCAACCCGTTCTGGGCAAGCGTGGTGAATAAGGGCCTCTCACAGAGAGGAAGTCTGTGTCCCAGTGGTGGGAACATGACTGGCCTGTTAGTCTATTGGTGAGTGACCCTGACTGCCAAGACTAAGGTCGTGGGTTCGATTCCCACCCAGGACAAATCTTTGTGTGATGAGCATACTCTTTTGTTCTGTGTCTGGGTGTAATTTATCTATAATATGTATGTATTTAGAAATATATAAGTATGTTTATCAGTTGTCTGGTTGCCATAGTACAGGCTCTGCCTAGTTTGGGATCAGATAACGTTGTGTTGGTTGTCCAAAGATATATTATATATTATTATATTATAACCTGACTATGCAAGAAATACTCCAAAGGTCTACGTTCCATCACCAGCATCGTCATCATTTCAGCTGAAAGACGTCCACTGCTGTTCATAGGCCTCTCCCAATTTGGTATGGTTTGCCAAAATCGCCACGCTTGGCAGGCGGGTTCGTTGTCACGTGATTGTTCGAAAGAGATACCGTGACCCTGGCACATGGGCAACTGAAGGAACACGGGTGGGTTTTGGTCAGTAAAAGTCTGACACGCCCTCCCGCTCCGCCCAGAGCGGGAGAAGTCATTTGATGATTTCCCATCCAAAAAAAAAAAAAAAAAGGCGGGTTGGCTATCGCAGTATGGTGGTAAAATGCATAGAGAACGCTGCTGCCCATTCTCTAGTAAGTCCCTTAGTCGCCTCTTACGACATAAGAAGAAATGGGGTGATGCTATTCTTTGCCCATCACCATTCGGAACCACACTTTTCAATGCAGACAATTTAATAATAGGTATTTGATTACCTGTCAGACCGTCAAATAATGGTGATCGTGAGCCACTCCATGGACCTTTAATATTTGTTCGCATTTCTCAGTTATTACTGAATAGATTTTAATGGAACTTTCTCTTTTATTATAAAGGGCTTATACCATGTACAGTTACTGCGGTTAGTAAGAATGAAAGTGTACACATTTGGGAGAAAGAAAGTAACTTTACAACGTGTTAGATTTTACTAATTCTCTAATGATTATTATTGTTCGTTTATTTATTTTCATACTTATTAGCGCATCGCATCCGGCATGTTTGCTGAAGCGCGTATAGATGGCTTTCAAGCCATCATGCGCAAGCAAGCAAACTAGTTGCTGCAGCGTCTACGAAGCGGCAGCAACAGCATCTTAAATGTGATTGCTGCCCGTTTTGACTGTCCTTTTCAAAATCATTGGATAAGGACAGCCATTGGCATCAGTTAGGTACTAACAATATTAATATAATTTTAAGTCCAATTTTTGTTCTAACACACTAACTTTTTATGATTTTGTAACATTTTTTTTTTTTTTATATCCTTTTTATGTACATTTATGGAGATTTTCTCTGAAATAAATTAATTGAATTAGATACATTTCAATAATAATAATATTTTTTGAAATAATAGGGGGATCTTGGCTTAGTAACAGTCGTATTGATCGATCGATCAGGTTAAGCTTCTTAAAAAGTATGATCTTCTGACTTTACAGTCTAGACGGAAACTTCTGGAAGTTATGACTCTGTTCAATGTGTGCCGCAATCATTTTGATTGTCCGGACTTAGTTAGGAGTCTGAGTTACCTGGTTCCTCGAACAGTTCCTGTACGTGAGGTACGCACTCAACGTCTTTTTGCTACTAGCCTCTGTAAATCCAACGCTGGCTCGCGTTCACCGCTTCATCGTTTTGTTAAGACATATAACGATGAATTTAACGTAATCGACATTCTTTTCCTTAGTAAAAATGCATTTAAGAAGGAAATCCAAGCAACCCTAAAGGTTCAGCAAAGTAATTTAAAATAGCGCAATATAATTTAATCACGTAGGTATCAATATAACTTAATCATGTATGCACACAAACTTACTTTTTTTTTTTATTTCAAAATCCAGTTCCAGAGTTCTAGGATAATTACTGTTGTATAGGTATTGTATCTGTGTTACCAGCTAGTTTTAAATACTTTGCATTGTAATCTGTGGAGAACGTTGTGGGTAGCACAATTGTTCAAAATTTTATATCTATGATAATATGTCTATCTCTTATTGTGTTACTATTTGTTTTTCCTTAAATACATAAAATAAAATATGCTACCCTTTCCGCGGTTGATTTTCGGATGGCTAAATATCTTTAGGTACATACCAAGACCCCTTCGTGCTTTGGAAAGCACATTAAGGCGTTGGCTCCCGGCTGTGGTTTTTTGATCTTTGAAAGTCGTCAGCGGTCGTCAGAAGCCCGAAAATAGGTATACGGTAGGTACCAGTACCTCAGAATATTTCTTTTTGTTCCATTTTGTTATACAAGATGCAGTTTTGAACCTGCAAAACATTTCAGGAGGTTGTTATGAGACTCGTAAATAATCATATAACAATACGATACCAAGTCAATAATCAATAATACTTTTTATTTTAGATTTTTCAATTTTATTGTTTTTCAGAATAACTCTGGATGGGGAGCGCGGCTTTGGATCTATGAAAGAAATGTCGGTTGCGTTTGTTTATGTGTATGAAAGCGGAGTTTAAGGACACGTACAGACTGGGCGCGTTTTAAAAAAGGGAGTTGACACTTACCGATTTCCGTAAATAAGAATAAAATGAAAAAAAAAACCTGCCCATTTTATTGTTGATACGGGTCGAGAATTACTAACATAATTACCTCCTGAAATGTTTTGCAGATCCAAAACTGCACCTTGTTTAGATACCCAACATGTGGGTAAAGTGCCATCTAATTTAATTTCAATCTATATAACTTAATGGCCATTTTATGAAATAGTCGTTGTCATTCTGCAAATATTCCGTGTGGTGCTGGACGGAAAGAATAACTCCACCCCATTTCTTCCCGTGCGTGTCGTAGAAGACGACTAAGGGACTTACTAGAGAATAGGCACCATCGTTCACTATGCATTTTACCACCATATGGCGATTGCCAACTCGCCTGCCAAGCGTGGCGATTATGGCAAACCCCTCAGATTGGGAGATGCCCATGTCCAGCAGTAGACGTCTTTCGGTTGATATTATTCAGAAAATTGCAAAAACCATAAAAAGTTTTGGATGTAAACCCCCCTTAAGGTACAGTCAGAGTCAAAAAATTGATACCAAGGACGTGCGCTTGACTGTACTAATATATTTGTTAATTTTACGTATCTTTTCTTTATCAATTTTGAATTTTTCAGTAGCAGCTCTGAGATTGGATTTCTGCCTGATGATGACAATTCTACCGAGTAGTAATCATCTCTCTCTTAGTTGCCCCCCCCCCCCCCCATATTATATGGTACTTAAATATAACTGGCGAAAAATTTAAGTGATGTAGAGGTACCTACAGCTCTGCCTCAGCCTCCGTGGAGACGTGATGTTTGTGTGTGTTTACCTACTGTTTTTTTTTTTTGTTTATCATTATGATGTTAAGTCAAATATCATCTATCTATAATCCAATCAGTAAAAAGAAAACGATTGAATCAAAGGAAATGATTAAATCCGGTTCACAGCATATCTTGGGAAAGTCCCTGATAAAATTACATTTCTTTTTGCTATCACATTATTTCTAATTAGTTAGTACCTACGTGTAAAAGATGATAAAGCTAGAAACAAGGTGACTAGGTATTAAGTATTTTAGTTTATTTTCGTTTTTAATTGCCTTCAAAAAGTAGAAGGTTTTCAATTCGTCTGTATGTTTTTTTTATGTGTATTTTCCGCGATTTCTCCGACAATAGTGGATGTATTTCGAACTTTCTTCTTTAAGTGGATAGAGTATACCTCAGGGGTGGTCCCATATAAATGTTATGTATACTTTGTTGGGGTAGTTTTGGCGTTAGACTCGACGATACGTTTTTAGGGTTCCGTTGCCAAATGGCAAAAAACGGAACCCTTATAGATTCGTCATGTCTGTCTGTCTGTCCGAGTATGTCACAGCCACTTTTTTCCGAAACTATAAGAGCTATGCTATTGAAACTTGGTAAATAGATGTATTCTGTGAACCGCATTAAGATTTTCACACAAAAATAGAAAAGAAAAAACAATAATATTTGAGGTTCCCCATACATAGAACTGAACCTCAAAATTTTTTTTTTCATCAAACCCATACGTGTGGGGTATCTATGGATAGGTCTTCAAAAATGATATTGATTATTTCTAATTTCAATTTTTTCTAAACTCAATTATTTCCGCGAGAGACACTTCCAAAGTAGTAAAATGTGTGTGTCCCCCCCCTCCCCGTAACTTCTAGAATAACGGAATGATAAAACTAAAAAAAATACATGATGTACATTACCATGTAAACTTCCACCGAAAATTGGTTTGAACGAGATGTAGTAAGTAGTTTTTTTTAATACGTCATAAATCGTAAACCACAATTTACATTTTATTCAGTCAACCCAAATATAAAAATTTAAAAAAAAACATTTAATTTCATAAGCATAAACCTTATGCATAAACCGTAAATACCTGCAGGTTTGTTCGGAACCCTAGGTGCGCGAGTCCGACTCGCACTTGGCCGGTTTTTAATTCGCTTTGTATATCCAGGTGACATTCTACTGCTTTCCGTCACTGTTGTTTACTTAGCAATAGTGATATACGAATTAGTGTGGGTGTAGGCACCATACGTGGACACTGACATTTGGGCTAGTCCACAAATATAAGATCGCTCAGCGGGCTATGGAGTGTGCTATGCTCGGAGTGTCTTTGAAGGATAAAATCAGGAATGAAGTTATCCGGAAAAGAACTGGAATTAACGACATAGCTTGCAAAGTAAGCAGGCTGACGGGGCAGTGGGCTGGCCATGTCTGTCGAAGGACCGATGGCCGGTGGAGCAGACGAGTCCTGGAGTGGAGACCGCGTATCGGCAAGCGTAGTGTGGGACGCTCCCCAGCTAGATGGACCGACGACCTCAAAGAGGTGGCTGGGACGGAGTGGATGCTGAAGCCAGAGGACAGGGTGTTGTGGCACAGCATGGGAGAGGCCTATGTCCAGCAGTGAACTGCGATAGGCTGAGTTGATGGAGGCACCATAACTAAAAAGGAAAAAAAAAGAAAAGCTTTTTCTACTAAAGTTGTTTCAGAAGTTGTTTTTTTTTTTCAAATAGTTTTTATTGGAAGGAAGTTCCTCATCGTACGTTATATTCTGCAAGCTTGCGATTGAGAGCTGGTCCGTGGATGGATGAACATCTCTATGTTGTATACCAAGATCGTCGTTACGGGTTGCCAGAAGCCTGAAAGTCTGACAAGCAGTCCTATCGTATTTCCCAGTAATTTTATTTATATGAATAATAGAAAAACTTTTATTTATACTGAAAGAAATACTTTAAAATTTTAAGGACCCCCGACCCCAAAAACCTTTGAAAAGCAAAATCAAAATAAAGGTATATGGAATTTCTCAATAGCAGCCTGTAATAGTAAACTGGACTTGTGCCCAATTGATGGCAAAAGGCTCGTCGCCTATTACATGGGACTTAAACATAACTGGCAAAAATATCGTTACTGGAAAGGCAAAATTACTTAACCGCCAAATTGGGCATATTGAGTTACATAAATAAAATATATAAATATACAAATAGTCCAAATTAAGTTAGTTAAAATAGTACAATTGCCATTAAAAAAAAAATACTACACTATACTATTTTAACTAACTTAATTTGGACTATTTGTATATTTATATATTTTACTAGCTTTTGCCCGCGGCTTCGCCCGCGTGGATGTCGGAAATTAATGCAAGAGGACGTACTACCGCGATAAGAATGTGTTATTCCAGGTTATATAGGTAGTATAGACTCTGTGTGCTATTTTCGATCCAGATCCATTCAGCCATTTTTGCGTGATTGAGAAACAAACACCCAATCATACATAGTTTCACATCAAAAAAAAAAAAGAAATACAAAAAAAAAGAATAAAAAAAAAGCTTTCATCATATATATAATATTATTAGTAGTAGAATTATAACTCATATTACTTAGGATTCATAGTTTATGAGAACATCATGTGTGTTGGTGTTTTTAAAATAAAAGTAATAGTATTCAGAGTAAGAAGACTGCGACATAGGGGTTGGTTTAGTTGAATATAAGTCTTCCTGGTTTTGCTTAACGCTCCTATTTTACCTATACACTCAATCATTTACCAGACACCGAACATAATTATAGGAATAGTACTTTTGCCAGTGGCTTGGCCCGTATAGCTGTCGGAAGATATCACCCGGGAACCTACTACCGGGATAAAGTAGGTATCCTATCTGTTACGTATCCATGATATAATATTATATCTTTGTGCCAAATTCGATCTAAATCCGTTTGGCCGTCTTTGCATCATTGAGAAACAAACATCCAAAAATCTAAACATCTAAGCCATTTCGCGGTCTCTTACTTGGAATAATACTATTAGGTTTATTTTGAGTATAATGAACACACATGATATTCGCAATTACTATGAAGCCAAAGTAATATGAATTACAATCCTACTTATCCTGTACTATTACCCGGCCGCTGCCAACGCGCTCTGCGCCCGCTTTTTAAATCTCTAATAATCTTCTAAGATATTCATTTAAATTACATGCTGTAAAGGGCCAAATTGATCTATATTAAATGCACAATGTATTTAAAGTACTTAATTGGATAAGGATTAATGCTGTATTGCTTAAAATCGCTTCGTAAATAAGCCCTTATTTCTCGTAAAAAGTAAAAGATAAAAAATGGTTATTGTGGGTTATCCCTAAGAGATAGACATATACCATTGAGGACATTTTTGTAGGCCTTTTTAAGGTGTATAATACTGTAGTACATTATTTTGATCTATTTCGTAGGATTCAGCCAGGGTTTTTCGAATTTTGAGACTTATGTCAGCGTAGTTTTCAAAGAAAGTTATTTTTTTCTAAAATAAAAGAATCTTTCTAAAATTAAAGTAGCCTAAGTTACTCCTTGTTACACCAGCTATTCGCCAGTGAAAGTCCCGTCAAAATCGGTCCAGCCATTTCAGAGATTAGCGGGAACAAACAGACAGACAGACAGACAGACAGACAAAAATTGTAAAAAATGTTGTTTTGGTATATGTATCGTGTATACATCCATATACACTTAGTAAACAGTGGTTATCTTAATATTAAAAACAGACACTCCAATTTTATTTATTTGTATAGAGTATAGATGTATAGATTTATGTAACTCAATATGCCCAATTTGGCGGTTAAGTAATTTTGCCTTTCCAGTGACGATATGGTTGTACAATAGGTACATCTCTGCCCAGCATTTCGAGGAAAAAAATATTTTTTATTTATTTATTTACTTTCCAACTTACAACTACCAATACAGGTTACTACCTAATGCGATAGTGTAACATCTAAATTCTTACTTACTAACTTATTATTATTTTGTTTACAATATCTATATTTTGTAACATATTACAAACATTGCAGCCTTTGTGAACTCACTCAGAGAACAACAGAATAGGTCCGTGTCACTAGCTATGAGGTTGAGAGTGCGGAGTGCACGCGTCAGTGGCGCCTCACTCAAAAGATTGGTGCTCGCGCGCGGTTCCGCTAGCAGCCGTGGCTGTCGTCTTCGCCACACGTACCTGTCCGGGACACACAAACCTATGTGCCCTAAAATGTCCGCATTATGTACCTTCCCTCTAAGTTCCTTGAACATGTACGAGACGAGTACGAGATTTCCCTAACCCTCAGTTCGTTATATCCAACCATACCCAAATGTTTTATGTTATGTTTTATACTAAACACTTCGGTCTTTATAGCATAAGTTTCGCTTACGTTTCCAACAGATTTTAGTGTGGTTTTAACCTTTAAGAGTTAGGTAGGTTTCCAAGCTTACCTAGACAACGACACGCGTCACCAGCCACATGCGTCATCAAGACGTCTACTTAAGATGCTTAATAATTAGGGTTCTCTTTTTAAGCAACCGTAAATAAGGAGGGAATTGCGGCTTAGTAATAAAAGCCGCAGCCCCCCAAATTGGGAGAGGCCTAAGGCCAGCAGTGGACGTCTCTACGGCTGCAATGATGATGATGAATAAAAGCCGAGAGCAGCTTTGTATAAATTATTTCATCACCACAGCTCTCAAAACGGTGAAGGAAAACATCGTGAGGAAACCGGCACGTCTTCGAACCAAAAATTCGAAGACATGTGATATCTACCAACCCGCACTGGGCCCGCGTGGTGGATTACGGCCCATTCCCTCTCACCGAGAGGAGGCCTGTGTCCCAGCAGTGGGAACAATATAGGCTACTGATGATGATAAATAAAAGCCGTACGTGTCGATTGCTTAGGTTAAGCTACGCTTACCGCGGATGGGTAACCATCTTTACATACCATGACCCTCCGTGCCTTGGAAAGCACGTTAAGCTGTTGGTCCTGGCTGTCACTCGTGATCTTTGACAGTCGTTTTGGGTCGTAAAAAGTCCGAAAGTCTGCCAACCAGTCTTGGCCAAGGGTGTCGTGTTATCCAGTGATTGGGTTGTGCACGTCATATAGGCCAGACTGTCCTATACAACGGCACTGGGTGGAAGTAGCTATAGGTATATATAAGTAAGTAATGTCACCTCTTAATGTCTTGCTTTTGACGTACCTATGGTGCTTCCACACTAAGCCTTTTTTTTTTGTATGGGAAATCATCAAATGACTTCTCCCGCTCTGGGCGGAGCGGGAGGGCATGTCAGACTTTTACTGACTAAAACCCACCCGTGTTCCTTCAGTTGCCCATTTGCCAGGGTCACGGTATCTCTTTCGAACAATCTCGCGACCCTGGCAGGACACTAAGCCTTGAAGGCGGGTTTAGGCAATTTAATTGTATTTTGTGTCCTCACTAACAATACTAAGATATAGAATTTAAATACTTTCTGTTACTAACCCATAACTAAACAACCTATGGACTATTCATGTCTGAAATAAAGTATTTTTATTTATTACATTTATAGGCAGTTGCTTCATAAGTTATTTAATCATTTATTATTAAAATAACTTTATTTTACTCCTCCACTAATTGCTTATTTTTCAACAATTTATTAGTGACATTAGTAACTTACTTACCTATATTACAATACTATCTTTTGTCATCCAGGTTTTCCCTGTGATTTTCTGTAGGTCATCCACCCACCTGGCTATTGGTAGACCAACGCTTCTTCTACCGTTTCTCACGCCGTAGGGCTACTAGTTTCCTGCCAGAGTCGCGATATCTGTTCGAAAGAGTTATCGTGGCCCTGCCATATGAGCAACTGAAGGAACACGGGTGGGTTTCAGTCAGTAAAAGTTTGACACGCCCTCCCGCTCAGCCCAGAGCGGGAGACGTCATTTGATGATTTCCCACCCAAAAAAAGGGCTACTAGTTTCTGATTACAATACAACGTACATAAAAGTTTTGTACCTGGTAGTATTTATCCGGCTCGAAGGTCCGAAAAAGTAAAGCGTTTGTAGTTAAATATGAGGAATGAACAAAACAAATATGGGACACTGCAATCACCAGAAAAAGGGGGTTATTCCTTATTTCGGGCGGATAAACGGAATTACTCAGAATAAGTAGCCAACTGGATTTGGAACTGAACATCGGAATACGTTTCCTAAAAACTATGATTGCTACTGAACCTTGATTATTTCAGCATGACAGTTTTTACAAACAAAATTTCCACATATATTCTTTTTTTACTATTATTTGTAAGTATAAAATATTAGCAGTCATTTCTTAATGATCAAGATAAGCTGAATATAATTGGTGCGTCATTCGGGGCTTTTCCTAGTTCGAATGGCACTACCATACATTCATGAGTACATCCGTCACCACAAATAATCTATACTATCTATACTACAATAATTATAAAGCTGAAGAGTTTGTTTATTTGTTTGTTTGATTGAACGCGGTAATCTCAGGAACTTCTGGTCCGAAATGAAAATTCTTTTTGTGTTGGGTAGCCTATTTATCGAGGAAGGTTATATAACATCACGCTACAACCAAGAATAACGGAGCAGTAATGAAAAATGTTGCAAAACCGGGGCAAATCGCACGGGTAGGCGATTCGACGCGACGGGAAGGGTCGGGGGAACGAGAAACGCGGACGAAGTCGCGGGCAGAATGTAATGATAAAGTTGAAGAGTTTGTTTGTTTTTTGACTACTGTCAGATTTGAAAATCTTTTTGTATTTGTTAGCTCAATTCTATTTTATCATCAGCATTCATAATTTCAGCCGTTAAACGTCCACTGCTGAACATAGGTCTCACCCAATGTGGGGGAGTTTGCCATAAACACCACGCTTGGCAGGCGGGTTGGCGATGGTAAAATGCATAGAAAACGCTGCTGCCCATTCTCTAGTAAATACTTTAGTCGCCTTTTCCGACACCCACGGGAAGAGATGAGATGGTGCTATTCTTTACGCCTGACACCACAAGGAACAAACCTACTTGTGTGATCTTCTATAACCCAGTAGGTAACCGAGTCGTGAAGGTCAGATAGGCTATCGATTTGTGTAAAATCCTGGTAAGCAGTTGCATTCGAATAGGCTGGAAGCCGACCCTAACATAAATAAAATATTTACTCAAGTAAGTACATCTTACACTCTCACACGTTTCAGTCATCTCAATCTTTTGTTGGTCAATATTTTCAAACTAGATCGCGTCGATTTCCTAGCTGAAAGATCCTTTAGAAGACATTTCGAAGCGAACTCAGTGGTCATGGTCTCTTTTAAGGTTATGATCAGGTGATGCGATGACTCTAGAGGGGTGCAGCGGCAAATGGTGTGTTTAATTCCTTATTTTTAGTTTTAATTGCTAAAATTTTAAAGCAAAATTCTTATTACTGACAAATTTGCTTTGCCTATGGACTTTTTGTCTGATGTAAATGTTTTATTTTTAAATTCCAAACATTACATTCATCATCATCATCATCATTTCAGCCGTAATACGTCCACTGCTGGACTTAGGCCTCCCCCAATTTGGGGGGCTTTGCCATAATCGCCACGCTTGGCAGGCGGGTTGGCGATCGCAGTATGGTGGTAAAATGCATAGAGAACGCTGCTCCCCATTCTCTAGTAAGTCCCTTAGTCACTTTTTACGACACCCACGGGAAGAAATGGGGTGGTGTTATTCTTTACGTCCGGCACCACACGGTACATTACGTAGTTAAAAAAAGGCTTCGTAGATGATGTAATGATCGATATCTATCTAGCCACTAAATGTCAGCTGTCGTAATGATACGTAGGATGACTAAACTAAGGGAAACAAGTCGTTAGTAGTAACAATGTAAGTGATAAATTAGTCAACCAGTAAAGACTGCCACTATTTATACATTATGATGGGCAAGCGAGTAGCAGCTGAAAGACTTCCACTGCTGGATATAGGCCTCCTCTAATATGGGGGGGGGGGTTACTATAATAGCCACGCTTAGCAGGCGGGTTGCGATCGCAGGATAGTCATAAAATGGTGATGGAGTTAAAACACTGCTACCCATTCTGTAGTAAATCCCTTAGTCGCATCTTGCGACACCCACGGGAACAAATCGGATGATGATATTCTTTACATCTGGCACTACACGGAACTATGATGGGTAAGCGAGTTAAAAAAACCGGCCAAGTGCGAGTCGGACTCGCGCACCGAGGGTTCCGTACAAACCTGCAGGTGTTCACGGTTTATGCATAAGGTTTATGTTTATGAAATTAAATGTTATTTTTTTAATTTTTATATTTGAGTTGACTGAATGAAAGGTAAATTGTGGTTTACGATTTATGACGTATTAAAAAAAAACTACTTACTAGATCTCGTTCAAACCAATTTTCGGTGGAAGTTTACATGGTAATGTACATCATATATTTTTTTTAGTTTTATCATTCCCTTATTTTAGAAGTTACGGGGGGGGGGGGGGACATTTTACCACTTTGGAAGTGTCTCTCGCGTAAACTATTCAGTTTAGAAAAAAATGATATTAGAAACCTCAATATCATTTTTGAAGACCTATCCATAGATACGTATGGGTTTGATGAATTTTTTTTTTTTTAGTTTCAGTTCTATGTATGGGGAACCCCAAATATTATTGTTTTTTTTTCTATTTTTGTGTGAAAATCTTAATGCGGTTTATAGAATACATCTACTTACCAAGTTTCAACAGCATAGCTCTTATAGTTTCGGAAAAAAGTGGGTGTGACATACAAGGACAGACAGACAGACATGACGAATCTATAAGGTGTTCCGTTTTTTGCCGTTTGGCAATGGAACCCTAAAAACTATATAAAACCGGCTAAGTACATGCGTTGGACCGATCAGGTCAAAACTGCAGTTAATGGTCCACTTCACGATTGCACAAGAAGGGCTGCAGTACGAGAGGAATGGCGACGGATTGTGAAGCTCGCCAACACACCTGAGGGGTTATTGCGGAACTTTTTATCGGTAGGAATTGGTTTAATATTCATAGTTAAAAAACATTCATTGCGTTATTTACGTTGCTGAGCCACAATTTATTCGAACAAATTACGCAATGGTTTAGAAATAATCTTTAATCCCCTTCAGATTCTGATAAATTGTGCGTTTCGCAATTAGGGTGCAGATATGACGACCACGACCACTCTGTCAAGAGTGTAACGAAGAAGAAGAAGAAGACATGTATCCGAGTAGTCGTGGCCCACAGGTATCGTCGGTTCAGTTGTAGGTCGTAGGTTCGTATCCAGGTAGCCGGTTAACTTTGTGTAAATAAATTGATCGTGAGGAAACCTGGCATGTCCTAGAACCAAAAATTTGAAGCCACGTGACATCTACTTACCCAGACTGGGCCACGTGCGCCCAATCCCTTTAACCGAAAAGAGCCCTATGTCCCAGCAGTGGGAACAATATAGGCTGATTATGACAAAATGTATTTGGAAATTTGAAATTAAATTAAAATTTTTATAGGAAAAGGTGTGTTGATTTTACTAGGACCAGCACCCTAATTATGAAATGCACTATCATTCAGAATCTGAATGGTATTGAAGCTTATTTGTAATCCGTTGCATCATTTGTTAGAATAAATTGTCGGCTCAACAATGTAAATAACGCAATGAATATTGTTTAACTATGAAAATGAAACCGATTACTATTGATAGCAAGTTACGCAATTACCCCTCAGGTTGACTGATAGCCCACTTCAAGCTTATTTTACCTAAATTATAGCGAATGGGAGTTTTACAAAAAAACTTGGCTAGTCCTTATTCTTCTTATCTTCTCTGTATTGATTATTAGATTTTGCCCATGCCTTCATCCGCGTAAATGTCGGTTATCGTGGATGCAGACGAAGTTGCGGAATAAAAAGTAGGTTATGTCCCTTCTTGGGGTTTAAATTTACCCCGTACCAAATTTCATCAAAATCGGTTCAGTGGTTTAGTCGCGTAACAGACAGACAGAAATACTTTCGCATTTATAATTTTAAAATATAGATTATCCTATTGGTATTGCTGGTCACAAATATCATGATTAATCTAGATTATATCGGCTTAAATCAACAATTACGGGGCCATACTTAATAAAGACAAACTTTATCTTTAAATCAAATAAAAAATATTAATAAAAATTTACTCACCTTTATAATCTTGAGGACAGGAGCGCCACACACGATGATAATAGTTTAATTTTGTTATTAACGGCACAACACTATAAAATGTAAAAAAGTATCGATAAAAGCACACCACTATACTAAATCGACACACTAGGAGACACGACGCGACAGTGTAGATAAAATGGGTAACTTAGTTTAAATTGTTTTTAGATCATTCTTATTAATTAATTAGTTTTCAACTTGTAAGCTTTTTGCTTAATATCGAAATACTAAACGAATATGCAATGAAATATAAATTGACTGATCGCTGAATAGGCGATACCATACATTTTGTTAATGCTAATACTTTACAAAACTTGCTTCTGTATCAGTAAATATACAAATCACGTCTATGCATGTACAATGATTATAATCAGTCTATATTGTTCCTACTGCTGTGGCCTTTTTAGGGTTCCGTTGCCAAATGGCAAAAAACGGAACCCTTATAGATTCGTCATGTCTGTCTGTCTGTCCGTGTATGCCACAGCCACTTTTTTCCGAAACTATAAGAGCTACGCTGTTGAAACTTGGTAAGTAGATGTATTCTGTGAACCGCATTAAGATTATCACAAAAAATAGAAAAAAAAACAAAAATGTTTGGGGAACTCAAAAAAAAAATTTTTCATCAAACCTATACGTGTGGGGTATCTATGGATAGGTCTTCAAAAATGATATAGAGGTCTCTTATATAATTTTTTTCTAAACTGAATGGTTTGCGTGAGAGACACTTCTAAAGTGGTAAAATTTGTGTCCCCCCCCCCCCCCGTAACTTCTTAAATAAGGGAATGATAAAACCAAAAAAAGTATTATGATGTACATTACCATGTAAACTTCCACCGAAAATTGGTTTGAACGAGGTCTAGTTAGTAGTTTTTTTTAATACGTCATAAATCGTAAACCACAATTTACTTTTCATTCAGTAAACTCAAATAGAAAAAAAAAAACATTTAATTTCATAAACATAAACCTTATGCATAAATCGTGAATACCATATGAATAGAATGCAGATTTGTATGGAGCCCTCGGTGCGCGAGTCCGACTCGCACTTGGCCGGTTTTTTTATATTTTTTTGTGGGTGGGAAATCATCAAATGACGTCTCCCGCTCTGGGCGAAGCGGTAGGGCGTGTCCGATTTACAGACTAAAACCCACCCGTGTTCCTTCAGTTGCCTATATGTCAGGGCCACGGTATTTCTTTCGAACAAATCTCACGACCCTGGCAGGCATCGGTCCTAGCGGACCCCTTTAATACTGCTGACATCTCTTTGAGGCGCGCGTGGAACACTACGCGCCGTCGACACGGGCCTGCACCCTAATTGCGAAACGCACAATTTATCAGAATCTGAATGGGATTGAATATTATTTCTAAACCATTGCGTCATTTGTTCGAATAAGTTGTCGGCTCAGCTACGTAAATAACGCAATGAATGTTGTTTAACTATGAATATTACACCAATTCCTACCGATAAAAAGTTTCGCAATTACCCCTCTGGTCCTTACCGGGCGGCGAGTTACCAATTGCTCGCCGCCCTCACTATACCTAATCCTTTCACGCGGGTGGCACCGGGATTCATAACTAGTTCATTCATTAATTTTAAAGCGTCATGCCTTTTGGTGAAACAATCATTGTAATTAAGTTATATCGCGTCGCATCCAGTTATAACTGGTTAGTCAAACCTAGATAAGGCAGTGCCGACCAAATTGCAGTTTTATTTAGTACCTATTATATTATTGTTTTTACAAATTGTATTACTAGAGAATGTGTAGCATCGTTCTCTATGTATTTTGCCGACATACTGCGATCGCCAACCCGCCTGCTAAGCGTGGCGATAATGGCAAACCCCCTCACATTTTGGGAGAGACCAATGTTCAGCAGTGGGCGTCATTCGGTTGAAATGATAATGATAAAATATATGATGCTTTATTCCGAGCAGACTTTGAAAGAAGAGGACAATGGAAACACCGGGATGAGTCGTCCAGAAGGACAGATAGTGCCATTATTGGTGATGTTCTTCAAAAAGGTCAGGTGCAACCAGGTACTCGCAATCGCAATAAGCAGTGCACTGATGATCCAGTGCACGAAGAAATCCCGCCGTGGTTTTTTTACGGCCGTGGGAACCTTTTGTTTGAAGTCGGAGTGTACGTCCTCCAAGTCGGAGTGTACGTCCTCCAAGTCGGAGTGTACGTCCTCCAAGTCGGAGTGTACGTCCTCCAAGTCGGAGTGTACGTCCTCAACCCTGGGTGTACCTATAGAGGTCTATCAGACTCTTACTGACTAAACACCCCGGTATTCCCTCGTACACGTACAGGGCGTGGGTGTTGAACTCCCTGCCACGGTCGCGAGATTTGTTCGAAAGAGATACCGTGGCCCTGGCATAGGCAACTGAAGAAACATGGGTGGGTTTTAGTCAGTAAAAGTCTGACACGCCATCCCGCTCCGCTCAGAGCAGGAGACGTCAATTGATGATTTCCCAACCACAAAACAAAAAGGAGAAAAGGTGTTAAACTTCCCCCGTTACACCATGGAGAGCTTAAGGGGCCAACACGTATATTTTTTTTACGGTTTAGACGTTTTTGTTTTGGTGGGTGGTTTAAAAAAAAATTGTGACGTGAACCTTTCACTCGTACGAAGTTGTGGGCAAAGTTATTTTTGTATTACCATACAAAAATAACAACCTTTAACAATGTTACGTCAGTATATGAAAACAGTGTCCTTTTGAGAGTAACGCCCTCGCAACAAATCTTCGTGGGTGTTATAAAATCCTGACGTACTTCTCAAAATAGAATATAACGCCTTCCTGGCTAATAATAAAAACTGACCAAGTGTGAGTCGGACTCGCACACGAGGGGTTTTGTATAATGAGGCAAAAAGTTACTCAATTCGCACGAAATTACTCGACTGAAACGGGCGAATCGACACTTTTAAATAATATATTACTTACTTACGAACGTGTTCGCACGAATTTGGTTTATTTGTGGGCGAATCGACAACTCCATAAATATGTAATAGGCAATTGGCACGTTGTGAATTCATTGCAATATGAACAGTAAGAAAAAAGCATATTTCTTTCTAGTTAATATGAGAAAATCGTTTTAATGTTATTACTTTACTGCATAAAACTCAAACCGTGCAAATTGCTACTACATATTTCTAAAGTATGTACTTGATTTGCCTACAATTCTATTAACTTCATGCGAATCGCCTACAGAAAAGGACATTCCATTTGAAACTGCCGATTCGCCCCTTTCGGGCGACTCAATTCGTGCGGATCGACTAATAAGGCTGCAGAGAAAGACGAAAAATAAAACACGTTCCTTTTCTTTTGTAAATTTATTTTTTATTGTTATTGCGGCAATAGAATTTATATGCACTCTGTGAACATTTCAACTATCAACCTATTCCGATTCATGAGCTACAGCCCTCTGACAGACAGACGGACGGACGGACGGAAAGCGGAGGCTTAATTATAGAGTTCAGTAGGCACCCATTGGGACCTTTACAGAACCCTAACAATTTGTATAAAAGTTCGATGGTCCGAAATAAAATAAATTGCTCCATCATAAAATTAGACAGCATATCTTCACACCTGAATTCCTCAAAGGGTTATGCAGAGATGTACTTATAGTACACCCACACTTTGCTAGTTATCATTGAGTCCTATGTAATAAGGGGCGAGCCTATTGCCATCAAACGAGTACAAATCCAGACTCTGGGCTGCTACTGAGATATTCCTGATTTGATGGAAAAACTGAATTTTACTTTGCCCGACTCTGGAATTGATCCCAGGACCTCATAGAGCTTGCGACCACTAGACCACCGAGGTAGTCAAAATAAAACTAATCGCTCCAATACAAACCGATATCGTAAGCGATTCCGTGTGATTCCGGACGTAAAGAATTAAGGCTCGTACAGACAGGCGCGACATGTTGCGCGACCTGTCGCGGAGGCGATTCTGCGATATATCGCGACGCAACACCTTTCACACTGGCGCGACAACTCGTGCGCGAATCGCGCGCGACGACCTTGTAGCGGCGCGACGAGCAACGCGACAGCTTTTAGTACATTTTGTATGGCGTCGCGGCGAATTCGCGGCCGCGACGCCACAGTCGCGGCGCGACGAGTTCGTCGCGGCTGCGAACCGACGCCACACAAAATGTACCTTATGTTGTCGCGCTGCTCGACGCGGAGGGACCGTATCGCGGCGCGACAGGTCGCCCCTGTGTGAAGTGTCGCGCGCGTTTTCATAGAAATTGTTCTACGGATATAAATCGCCGATTCGCGCGCGACCGTCGCGTCGCGCTAGTGTCACGAGCCTTTATGTGGGACCTCGGCTTAGGGCATCCCTGGTAGACGTACGTAGGACAACAAGGGACGGACTGGATCTGATAATTTTGACTGGCCTGTTAGTCTAGTGGTTAGTGACCCTGATTGCTAAGACTGCGGTCGTGGGTTCGGTTCCCCCTCAGGACAAATGTTTAAAATGAAATGCTATATGTAATGAAATGATTTGCTATATGCCAGCTAGCCAACCCAATATACCAACAAATAAAATGAAAACTATACTCAAGCATAAGCACAAAAATATGTATAATGTAAACATGGCTGCAAAAATAAGAGCCTCCTGGCGGAAAGGGCGTGACAGCTTACATAATTATGCAATGCTGAATATTCACATAGCTGTTACGACCTGAGTTACAACTCGAGGCCACAAATGATAAACTAGGACCATCGACGTAAAATAAATTAAACAGGTAAGTAATATTAATAATAATATCAACATCAAAGTCAGCAAGACGACCAGTCACCACAAGCAGCACCCGTTCACGAACATAACGCAAAGATCAGCCATTACCCCCCTCGCCATATTTGAGGGTGGGGGTAACCCGACCCCCGACGCTACCGCAAGCATTGACATCTAAGGGAGCATGACGAACTTGCTGCCGGTTGCTCAAGCAAGAATTGAATGATTACTTGTCGAGGTCGCTAGCTGACCACATTATGCAATACTACTCATTATCATAATCATTTGTTCTGTGTCTGGGTGTAATTTATCTATAATATGTATGTATTTAGAAATCATCATCATTTCAGCCGTAAAACGTCCACTGCTGGACTTAGGCCTCCCCCAATTCGGGGGGCTTTGCCATAATCGCCACGCTTGGCAGGCGGGTTGGCGATCGCAGTATGGTGGTAAAATACATAGAGAACGCTGCTGCCCATTCTCTAGTCCCTTAGTCACCTTTTACAACACCCACGGGAAGAAATGGGGTGGTGGAAATTTAGAAATATATAAGTAGATATATTTATCAGTTGTCTGGTTACCATAGTACAGGCTCTGCCTAGTTTGGGATCAGATAACGGTGTGTTGGTTGTCCTAAGATATTAGATAATGGTGCCGATTCCCTTATTCACAAACTAAACTAAATTTAAGTTCAGTGCATCTTTTTCTTTCTATTTCATTAAGAAAAGGACAGAAGATAAATTTTAGTTCAGTCCTGTCAAATTAATCAGCGCTTGACGTAAATTGACGTAATTTTAGTAGGCAAGTTTTTAATCACGTCTAAACTTGTATGGAGCGCTGATTAATTTGACAGGACTGAACTAAAATTTATCTTCTGTCCTTTTCTTAATGAAATAGAAAGAAAAAGATGCACTGAACTTAAATTTAGTTTAGTTTGTGAATAAGGGAATCGGCACCATTATACTATATTTAGGGACGAATTAAAGCTACAGGCTCAGCGGCGTGGGCTGGCTTGATCAACGTGGGTAAAGTATTAGTAGCTAATTTAATTTAGCCCTATATAACTTTTTTATTATAATATACTTTACCTAAATCAGGGAGTGAACATTATCAAACCACTCAGTATGGTTTTTGAACTAAAAAAAGCTGTTTAAAACCAAATGTTTTATAACGTTAAAAATCCGTTTGGCATCTATAGTTTTTAAACATAATTACCTTATATAAAATAAATTAATACTTCGTAAAGAGCCTTCAAAATTGTGCTATTTGCTTATACAGGCCCGAGTGTGGTGCAATTTGCAGGAATTCGAATCAGGTCACAGCGAAATTCGATCGATTTGTTGCATACCTACAGTTATTTAATAAATATCGCCTTAACAGCAAAAATGACAGTTTTACTTAGAAATTGTGGTTGCTCTAATTAATGAAATATTGTTGATTATGAAAGCAAACATTTCAATGGAAATGAGGTTGAGATAGGTCGGGAGTCAGGTTGTTAATCCATACAAGCGAATACTTTTGTCAACCTAGCATGTAGTCGACCAAACAATTTATTTACCATCACGGTTTCAGTAAAAGTTATAGTATATTTTTTTCCGAACTTTAGTAGGTACCTTACATCATTGTGGTATCGAGCCCTGAACTAGAATATCCTGTATGACCGGGGTCGAAAGGGAGACAAAAAAAAACAGGTAGAGAACAAAAAAAAAATAGTTTAAAAGAACTAAAAAACACGCTGCCATTGAAAACCAAACTAAAAAGTACAAATGCGTGTTTTTTAGTTTTTTTAAAACTATTATTTATTTTCTATTTTTTAGGGTATTTCGAATTTTGAGACGTATGTCAGCGTAGTTTGTGACGTATGTCAGCGTAGTTTGTGACGTATGTTAGCATAGTTTTCGAAGACAGTTTTTTTGCTGTCCTGGTAACCCTGGCAAAGATAATGGCACAAATTTATGAAATTATAGTATTGTCATCGGTCCTCGATAAGTCTACAGAGTTTGAATAAAATCTGGTCGTTTAAAGTGGGTCAAAATCACGATATAAGGAGTCGGTTACAAACAAAAATACAAACATATAAACATACAAGTGAAGCTAATATAAAGCGTGTAAAAAACAGTTTTTGCCAGCGATCAGAGGTCTGAAATGACAACGGAACGTACTACCGAGATAAATGACAAAAAGTATCCTTTGTGTTAATCCAGGTTATAAACTATCCACTCAATCTGTGTGGTTCTTTCCTCAGAATACCATTTCAGTCACAAATCGACATGGCCTTCACATGATGTGACCAAAATTATGTCTGGACTTTAAAAAACACTGTGAAGTTTTTCGGTCTGTCTTCTGAGAGTAGTCACTTAGGAAACGCCGACCTCATCTAGTTTAAAAAAATATAATTGGCGTGTAAAAATGTTCGTTCAAAACTACATACAGAAATTAAATCATTTATCAGTGTTTTTTACCTAATTTCATCTAAATCCGTTTGGCCGTTTTTGCGTAATTGAGTAACAATCATCTCACACAGCACAGACCACTAACAACTTCACCCTCCTTCCGCCTTCCCTCCTCCTTTCCTTTTTTCTTTTCGCTTTCTTTTATCCTTCCTTGCTCTTTCCTTCCTTATTTTTTCCTTGTTCGTATCTTCAACATATATTTTTTTCTACTTTCATTACTTACACAATTATATTATTAACTAGCTGACCCGACAGACGTTGTCCTGTCTCTTTGATGATATTTGAGCACGCATTCTGTCAATTTTATGTCAAATATCATAATGTTACATTAAAAAAGTTTACATTGTATTATATGGTTGTTAAGTATTCTTAAATAAGTGTTCATAAATTTTCTAATTTTCCGCGCAATTTTTTAAATTTTTTCTTTCATAATAACCATCTCCTGACAATTACAAACACAACAAAAAAAATAAAAGTGAAATCGGTCCAGCCGTTCACGCGTGATGGCGTGACCAAGGGAAATAGGGATTCATTTTTATATAGGACTAGCTGACCCGACAGACGTTGTCCTGTCTCTTTTATGATATTTGAGCACGCATTCTGTCAATTCTATGTCAAATGTCATAATGTTACATTAAAAAAGTTTACATTGGTGCCGATTCTGTTGTACACCGAACTAAACTAACTAAACTATCTCTAAAATTCCTTACTTTTGGCTAAGAGAATTTTAACGCTATTCTGCAAGAAAAAATCTCTAAATTAAAAAAAATATTTTGACACGACTAAATACGAATTTGACAATAAACGTGTTTTTTTTTTTGTCTTTTGGTTTCGCAACGTGGTACTTGTGTCCGCTACGCAATGAATTTTTAGAGACGAAGGCGCGCGCTAGGGGGCAGCCTGGACGTGTTTTATATGGAATTTTTCACTTTTTGATTGAAAAAAAAAAAAAAAAAATTACCCACGTGTTGAGATTTAAATGTTCCGGGCTTTCATAAAGGGGGTCGAAAATTTCATTATTTTTGCGATAGGATACGCCATTTTCGAGATATAAGCAAAAGAAAAAATAAAAAATACAGCACTTTTTGCACGTGAAGGCGAGAGGTTTTGGTGTGAATTTTTGTTCATGACCACTAGTTTTATTCCACACCTTTTTAATCGCGATTAAAAATAGTCAGATTTAGTCAAAATAAATTATTATAGTCTAAATTTTTGGTAAAAACCGGCAAACTCAGAATAGCAAAATTGTCATTTTCACTAAACTAATAACTCAGTGCAATCTTAGTGCTGTCAAACTAAAATATAGTTAAGTTGTGTCACTTTAGTCTATTTCAGAATAGAAAATCGTCGTTTGACAGGAATAAACCAAATTTTAGTGATTTTTAGTTTAGTTTAGAGAATTTTGTACAACAGAATCGGCACCATTGTCCTATTATATGGTTGTTAAGTATTACTTACTTTATGGTACACCTTTACAGAGAGTATACAGGTTAAAGTATCTAGGTCATATATTGACTCCCGACCTCAAAGACGATGATGACATTGAACGGGAGCGGAGGGCGTTGTCGGTTAGAGCGAACATGCTGGCTCGCAGGTTTGCACGATGCTCACTTTCCGTCAAAATCACGCTCTTTAGAGCCTACTGTACCGCCTTCTACACGTGCAGCCTGTGGGCTAGATATACGCAAAGATCGTACAGCGCTCTCCGCGTTCAGTATAACAATGCGTTTAGGATACTGGTGGGGCTGCATCGTTTCTGTAGCGCGTCAGGGATGTTCGCAGATGCGCATGTAGATTGCTTTTACGCAACAATGCGTAAAAGGTGCGCTTCCCTGGTGCGCAGAGTGTGGGGTAGCTCCAACAGTGTCTTAAGCATGGTTGCGAGTCGCCTGGACTGTGCATATGTGGGTCACTGTTGTGCTGTCTCTCATTGGATGTTGCAACGGTGATCAACCCTTATTGATTTCTTGTATTGTTTTCTTTTTTCGTTTATTTTCTGTGCTTACTAACATAGTCGTAAGTTTTACTAACAATTTTGAGTCTTGGTTACTTAAATACATAATTATTCTATTCTATTCTATAAGAACCTTCTACTGACCATTAAAAACACAACAAAAAAAGAAAAAGTGAAATCGGTCCAGCCGTTCACGCATGACGGCGTGACCAAGGGAAATAGAGATTCATTTTTTTTTATATAGGATTCTAAAACATTCTTTTTTGAAGTGAAAACTTCTTTAGCACCGTTGTGATTTGAAAGTCTATGAAACGAAAAAGCAACAGTAAAAACAGACAGACACATAACAACTTCATTATGTTTTGTGTCTCGCTCTAACACTTGGGGTAGTGGAAATCCTTAAGTAAGGGTGCTCCTTGAGACAGTTTACTTTTCTGTTTGACGTTTTTCGAGCATGCTTTTTGGACAAATAGACATTTGACTTTTTTACATTCGCCTCATTATCGTGAAGCCAAAATTTTTGAAGGTTTCACATGTTTTTTTTTGGGAATGACGTGGTTGTTGACAAGGATGCAAAGAATTGTCAACCTACTATGTGATTGGCTGCTCAACCGGAGTAGCCCGAGGCTACCTTAATAAATGAGATAACGATCTCCTGCCAGGACTTAAAAACTTAAAAGTTGGGCTAGTGGTTGTAAGCGCTACTACTGAGCATTAGGTCTTTGGGTCAATTTGGAAATCGGTCGAGCAGTCTCCTTCTTAGTGTGACGATAGTAATCTAAATAGAGTTAGCCCAGAATTTGGCTACGAGCTTGGCATTATCAGTAGCGTCCATCAACTCCTGTGGCGTGCAAACAACAGGACATGCTGGACAAAATATCGAGTGCCTCATCGTTTATGGGACAGCACCACATTTACACGTACATTTATAGTCGTCTATGAATCTCCACCTATACAGGTTTTCTTTACTCCGGCCTACCTGAGTCCGGAGTCTATTTAAAGACTTCCATGAAAGCCAAGGCAACTCGTGTCCAGTTGCGAGATTTTCAGCAGGTGGAACGAATGGGTTTGATAAGGAAGCGCCTTGTTGCCACAGATCTAGTCTTCCTTAGACTGTTCGCCAGTAAGTGGAAGAACACACTTCAGAAAGCTGTTGCGGCTTTTCAGCCTTTGTGACACGAGGATGTTGTCGTGCGTAGGGTGTCGTGTGTCAGAAACCATCGAGCAGCGTGTCGAGCAGTATTATTGAGTATTTCCATCAGCTTTGATTTGTGTCCGATTAATGGCAATTCCATGGGATTTAAAACATAACTAGCGAAATATATCCACGTTTCGCCTACTATAGTTACAGATAGGGTTGCCAGGTCATAAAACCGAAAAGCCGGACAAACCTGCCAGTTTAGCCGGACATTTGGGTAAAAAGGCCGGACATCTTTAATTGTTTAGTCTTAAAACAAAACTAAACATAAGACTAATGAACTAAATACACTTTAAAATCTTGGTAACATAAACTAATTAATATTTTTGGTTGGCAGACACCAGCCAACCAAAACTTTTAAAAGCTGATCTTCCTTTAAAATTGAGTAGTAATAACGCGGGGAGGACAGTGCTAGTTCGCTCACTTGCGCTAACAATACAAGGTGGGGTGAACACAAAAATGATCATAATTTAAAAAGCCTACCAAAAAGCCGGACAGGCTGGACACCATCTAATTTAGCCGGACATGCAATCAAAAAGCCTGACTGTGTCCGGCTCTATCCGGATGCCTGGCAACCCTAGTTACAGAGCTCCCAACTCTTCAGAGATTACAGGAGAGATGTTATGTATTGTATAGCTTAATCTGCCTTTAATGTTCCCACTGCTGGGACACAGGCCTCCTCTCTGTGTCTTGTCTGACAGGGTGGCGGATTTGTTCGATAGAGTTACCGTGGCCCTGGCATATGGGCAACTGAAGGAACACGGGTGGGTTTTAGTCAGTAAAAGTCTGACGCGTAGGAGATGTCAGTTGATGATTTCTCAACCAGAAAATAAATAAATAAGGGAACTGTTTTCAAAAGGGGTAAAGCCATTTTTAACCGACTTCAAACAAAGGAGGAGGTTATATGTTCGACTGTATGTATTTTTTTTTTTTTTTATGTATGTTCACCGATTTCTCCGCCAATTGTCAACCGATTTTGAAAATTCTTTTTTTATTCGTAAGGGTATACTCCTGAGGTGGTCCCATATTAATTTTGTGAAGATTTGATGTATACTTTGGGAGATAAACGAAGGAACTCCTCAAAAACAAACAGTACACGTAATGTGATTTGGATATTGTACTAAAAATCAAAAATAATTGCTGGTTCTATCTATCCATCCGTGGTGAACTAATTATAGTCTTCGAAGATACCGCATGGAACTCCTCATCGGTGAACAGTACATATAGGAACTTACAGTGAAAGGTTAGAAGGTTAGGGGATAATTCTTTGAATATTATAGGCACGTTTAGACCGTTACTTGTATTCTTATATTCCGTTGAGCTGATGATGGAAGGTACAACTCCTTATCGATCAGGAGTTAGAAGATATCTTGTCCTAGATAGACATACTCGTTGACATCGAGAATTGATTCCTCAGCAGACACTAGAGTGGGCTCTTACCCACTCTACTGTCTGCTTAATAAAAAAAAAAGCAGCCTTAATCATTTTGGCCTGGCCATTTATTATATTTTTATACATTTTTATATATTTTTATTATTTTTTTAGTATGCGGTTCTCTATTCGGATGTTTATATTTTTTTTTTTTTTTATGTATGTTCGGCCATAACTCCGTCATATAAAGACGGATTTACAAAATTCTTTTTTTGTTTGAAAGGAGTTTATTCCGAAATGGTCCCATATAAATTTCATATAGATCTGATGATTAGTTCCAGAGATAGACACTGGAACTCTTTAAAAAATGACAGCAAATCAACCGCGATTTCTGCTATCGCTTAAATATGCATTGTTTATTTGGAATTAGTGCGGGGTGGATACCACAACTAAAAATTTAAAAATAAAAACTATTTTTACAAAAAAAAAACAACCGACTTCCTTAAAAACACTACAAATTGAAAAATAACTTTAATTTCGGAAGTCGGTGGCAAAAAAACCATAAATACAGATCCTAAGACACCGACTTCCGAAATTAAAGTTATTTTTCAATTTGTAGTGTTTTTAAGGAAGTCGGTTGTTTTTTTTTGTAAAAATAGTTTTTGTGGTCAAGTCATGACTTGATTTGTTTCAGATTGGCTTTTTAGTCGATTTACTTAAGGTGACACATTGCGAAAACCGTGCTTTTTCTTTTAAGTGTACCTTTCTTACCATATGATAGTCGAACTTAATATTTAAGTGTATGATTTTTGACTATATGATCTAGTATCCTGTAAAAGGAATACACGATACGATAAAATTTTCTCGATACAAAAAAATCGCAAAGTTCTATCCATGTTTATGATTTTTTTAGCCTCAAGGCGCAATGCGTTAGATTTATTAAACATAGTTTACTTTAAAACATTGATAATAATCTTATCTAAGTTTTTGTAAAACAGTTTTCGTTTTAATAATACTTTTCATTCATAAAATACGGCTATTCGTTTTGGCACATACGTTATTTTATTCCAAGCGCATACACATTATCGCCATCTCTTTTTTTGCCTATAATAAGTAGTGTCATCACTCTCGTTCGTTCATAAATCAGTCGCCCAGTAGGGCTCATCGACGACGGATCTATGTCACTTTTTTACAAATCGGTGCGATCAAAATTACGTTTTTTATATATTTATGTCCACAGAAAAAGGTAGCAGTGAAGTATTTTGCTGTAATTATTTAATATAATAAGTGTTGGCTTTCCAAAAACTTTATATTTAGACTATATATGTGTCTATTTTTGTGACTGTGAATAATATAACATTCTTTTTCTATTACTATTTACTGACGACCTAAATTATGTATGAAAATGGGAAGAACCATAAACCAAAATTGAACAGTACCTTCAAGGTTAGAAGTACCTGCACAGGGCAATTAATACATTCATTTTGCAGGAATTCAATACCAATAATACGATGATAACAGTAAGAGGAATTCACCACCTTCACTAAAGCATTACAGCAACAATCTATTCTCACTTTGTAAAGTAATATTGAGTTAACACCCTATTTTCTAGAGAAGAACGTCTGTTTTATCCCAAAAACTTATAATAATCGTTCATTTAGAAATAATTAAAATAAGTGATTCGTTTTTACGTTTGAAGTACGTCAACAATATATCTATATGTCAAGTACTGACACTTTAAATACAAGAGCACAACGAAGGAATGGAGTCGCATTACAAGTGTGTAAAAGGTGAGGTCTTATACCTGACTGTGGCCCAAAGGAGAGTAATGATTTTGCCAAGAAAATGTATGATGATCGGTGAAACGAAGTTGGAGTTTATCAATCTCTTATATGCCAACATCCTTTTTATTTATATACCTCTAGATGATTAGTTCGTTATTTTTAATTTCATATCGTAAATAACAAAGGTATGCAAAATGTACCTTTTTGGAAATTACAAATAAAACTACTACTTAAACATTTAGATTTTCATGACGATTAGCACTAACCTGATTAGATCTGTTTCGACAAGGCGCTTACCTACCAAACCCATTCGTTCCACCCGCTGAAAATCTCGCAACTGAACACGAATTGCCTTGACTTTCATGGAATTCTTTAAATAGACTCCGGACTGGGGTAGGCCGGAGTAAAGAAAACCTGTACAGGAGGAGATTCATAGACGAATCAGCCCTGGAGTGTAAATGTGGTGCTGTCCCACAAATTATGAGGCACTTGATATCTTGTCCAGCATGTCCTGTTGTTTGCACGCCACAGGAGTTGATGGACGCTACTGAAAATGCCAAGCTCGTAGCCAAATTCTAGGCTAACTCTATTTAGATTGCTATCGACACGCTAAGAAGAAGAAACACTCACCTGACTCACAAAACAAACTGTTATAAATCCTTGTAATACCTTATTCGCTTGTCACTTAAGCTTCTTTGTCATATTTGACATTAAACATTTTCATTAGCCCGTTTATATCTTTACAGTAAAACTGAATCACCGTCTTGAGCAAAAATTGGGACAAACGGTTTTTCTCTATATGAATACTATGGAAAAGTAGTGCCCGTAGCAAATTTATTTTTTCTTTGAGTCGAGATCCTAAAAGTTCTGCTGCAATTTTAGAAAGATCTAATTTACGCATCAAGTTGTTTAATTCTGGCTGTGCAAATAGCTGTGGCTCGGTTTTGTCGATAGAGAGATCAATCAGTCGACAGTCAATCACATTTACTAGATATTTTTAATAACTACCAGCAAGTAAAATGACAGTCGAAAATAATAATTGTTCATCATCTGCCTAGCCTTTTCCCAACTATTTTGAGGTCAGCTTCCAGTCTCACCGGATGCAGCTGAGTATCAGTATTTTACATGGAGCGACTGCCTATCTAACCTCCAGTACCCGGTTACTGGGTAATACGATACCCCTTGGTAAGACTGGTTGTCAGACTTTTGGGCTTCTGACGACCCGTAACGACTGTCTAAGATCTACGAAAGACAGCCGGGACCGACGGCTTTTTTTTTTGGATGGTATATCATCAAATGACGTCTCCCGCTCTGGGTGGAGCAGAAGGGCGTGTCAGACTTTTAATGACTAAAACTCACCCGTGTTCCTTCAGTTGCCCATATGCCAGGACCACGGTACCTCTTTCGAACTAATCTCGCGACCCTGGCAGGGAGACCAACGGCTTAACGTGCTTTCCGAGGCACGGAAGGGTTTGTAAAGATGGTCAACCATCCACGGACAAACCGCGGCAAGCGTAGCTTAACCTGAATGACCGACCCGTGCAGCTGTTGTAACTTAGCCACAAGCCCTTCCGAAAATAATAATTGTTATCATATCATATTATTGTACTATGGTAGCATTTATGAAGATTGTTACAAAATCTTACGTGGTCGAATTTTTTCTTTATTTTTCCGTTAATCAGGAATTCAAATTCTGTAACAAACCATTATTCGATTTGAATTTATTTTATTTTTTTTACCCATGCATACCATTAATCAAAATTTAAGTTTAAGGTTTTTAAATATTTTGTATTAGTTGTCTACTCCATAGTTTACTATGCGCAAAATTTTAAAGACCGAGACAAATAATTAACGTCACTTGGCATGCACATTTTTCTTAAATATGTTGCCGTCTTTATCTTGCACTTCTATTTTAACAGTTGTGCGACGGTGACACGAATAATGCTTAGCGAAAGGCCATGCTAAGTAACGTTTTTAAATTTCGGTCAGTGATAATTCCTTTGTTCCACTTTTAGCCATTGGTAAAATAAGTCAATAAAGTTTGTGGCGATGACGTGTCGGCCGACCACTGAAGATAGATCCGCCACTCCCCGCGTGCGGGGGAAACAATCCAACTATCATCTATTTTCAAGGTAGGGTCTTAAAATGACTCGCTGGAAACAAGCGAATAGATTATTTCTGTATACTATTCGTAACAAGTTAATTTATTTATGAGCGAAGCGACAACTTCAGAAATACATAGATATTAGGCAATAAGCACATTTTGGAATGAATTAAATTTTATTTTATTTGGAGCTTTTGAGACCCTTCCTCTGGATGCACGTTAAGCCGTCCCGGGTGACATTCGTCATTCGTAGATCTTTGATAGTCGCTACGAGTCCTCAGAAGTCCGAAAGTCTGACAACCAGTCTTACCGAAAGGATGTCGGAGTATCCAGTAACTGGGTTATGAAGATCAGATAAGGAGTCATCATCATCATCATCATTTTAGCCATAAGACGTCCACTGCTGGACTTTGGCCTCCCCCTTGGGGGGCTTTGCCATAATCACCACGCTTGGCAGGCGGGTTGGCGATCGCAGTATGGTGGTAAAATGCATAGAGAACGCTGCTGCCCATTCTCTAGTAAGGATATAAGGAGTCGCTGCGTGTAAAATGCGCGTATTTAGCTGCATCTGGTCACAGAAGGCTTTGCCGATTGATTGCGCTTTAAATTCTTACTAGTGGTCGCCTAGTAGTCGAAATTCGACTATAATTCATTTTAATTTTAAGTTTGAATGATATGAATGACCTATAACATTATCTCAATTATTTGACACATTGTTTGACATTCAGTAAGACTATAGACAATAAAGGCAAATAATATTAGTCTCTTCTCATTTTGACCACAGACTTCAACCATAAATAAAAGAGAATTTATGTGTGTGTTTGTCAAACACATGGTAGTGTGTGTAAGGTGTTACTTATTGAAAATAATGTATTTTTACGCATAATTAAAAAAAAATTATTAGCATTCGTCACTTCTTCTCTGTATAAACTATAAGTGTGCGAAATTTCATACTCCTCCGACCGCCCAATTTTCGTAAAAAAGGATCCAAAGTTTTCGCTTCACGTATTATTATATAGATTAACTAGCTGACCCTACAGACGTTGTCCTGTCTCTTTGATGATATTTGAGCACGCATTCTGTCAATTCTATGTCAAATGTCATAATGTTACATTAAAAAAGTTTACATTGTCCTATTATATTGTTGTTAAGTATTCTTAAATAAGTGTTCTTAAATTTTCTAATTTTCCGCGCAATTTTTTATTTTTTTTCTTTTATAAGAACCTTCTCCTGACAATTACAAACACAACAAAAAAAAAGAAAGTGAAATCGGTCCAGCCGTTCACGCGTGATGCCGTGACCAAGGGAAATAGGGATTCATTTTTATATATATAGATTAATTAATGTTCCCTTATCTTCGCCAGTACGAAATATTTTTGAAGTGAAAACTTCTTTAGCACCGTTGTGATTTGAAAGTCTATGAAACGAAAAAGCGACAGTAAAAGGAGACAGACACATAACAACTTCATTATGTTTTGTGTCTCGCTCTGGGTGCTCCTTGAGACAGTTTACTTTTCTGTTTGACGTTTTTCGAGCAGGCTTTTTGGACAAATAGACATTTGACTTTTTTACATTCGTCTCATTATCTTGAAGCCAAAATTTTTTAAGGTTTCACTTCTACCACGTGTGAATTGCACACTTGTTTTTTATCTATTCCCTGTAAGTATCAGAAAAAAAAAACACGTAATAAATTAAAAATTTATTTGGTTATAAGCTTAAAATTAAAATGTACATACCCACAAGTTAAACCATTCTCTTGGACTTATCCAGTTTTATTTAGGAACGACGCAATATATCATTTTCTTCCACACTTCTCCATTAGTCGTCATTTCGGTAGATAAATAAACGGGTGAACGAACTATATAAATCATTTAAAAAAAAACATGAACCTTGTTTCAACCGATTCCCACGTTGCCACCCGATTTCCTGCAATGCGTAATCATCGAAAATCGATATAACTTTACAACTGCGCAATCTTTTAGTGACAATGTTGATATTACAGTCTAAGTCGCTGATAAGTCGCCGGCGCAACACTAGTTCCTCACTCTGTATTTCGCACTCGAACGAAAAACACGTATCGATATACATACTCGATAGAACTTTTCGGAGTTGAACAGCACTATTTTGTGATTGGAACGTCACATGTGATTTTTTTAATCTGTGAACATTTGTAGTTTTTTTTTCTATTGTACTTTTTTTTCTTCGTTTGTCGCGTTTCGTGTGTGTTCTTTATTTGAACATTCGTGTTTTGCTTTTAAAATTAAACTTTACAAAGATGTTAAATAGTTATAGAATACAATATTTCTTATATTTTACTATAAAGTAGTTTTGTGTTTTTATAATTATTATAAATCGTACTGTGTTGTTCGTGGTGTTTCATCAGTCGTGGATTCGGTAAGTACCTACTTACATTTTTTTTAATACCATTAGTTATGGTTATGCGTGTGTGAGTTATATCAATCCGTGAAATTAGTTCCAAGTGGAAACGAGTGAAGTTTTGTCGCATTTTGCGATATTTTCTAAATGTTTACCGAGATTTTTAATAATATATGAGGAGATCTCAAAGTGTCTAAGCTAAAAAATCTTATGCCACGTTTAAAAATTGAATGTTTCGTTTACTTTTTTCTAAATTTCTATTAGCGCTTTTTCTGCCATTATTATAAAAAGGATTTATATTAATAATCCACTTATCAACAGAGCTCTTTAGAGCAAACACTTACTTTCATGTTTAAGATTATGATATGTACCTACAGTTAAAATATTGACACTGATATTACTTGGCTATAATTTTAAGTTAAAAGACAAATAATTACTTATCAGGGGAACTGCACTCAGATAAAACACCGTTAATCTTTACCAAAGATTTTTCTAGATAATTTTATATTATATTTTTATGGTCCCACCGCTGGGACCGCAGGCCTCCTCTCTGTTAGAGGGAGTGGGCCATAGCCGTTATCCGCCTCGCGGCTCCTACGCGGGTTGGTGAATGCCACATGTGTTCGAAGTTCAAATTTAAATTACTACTTTTGAGCTCACAAAATTGTTTTATGCCAGTATCAATGATGTCAGTTAAACTCTGGGCTCTTTATATTTTCAAACCTGGAATTCCGATTATCATTCACCATTCTTTATCTTTTGTCGTAATTTATTTGTGGTCGGAGCAACAAGTCTTTTTCTTCCATACTTTTCTATTAGTCGTCATCTCAGAAGTCACTCCCTTTCTAGCGATTACATCTTACACAAAGCCCATCCGTCGTTTCTGTGCTATTCCTCTACTTTTAGTGCCATAAGAATCTTATTCAAAACCTTCAACCGATTTCGATACAAGTACAGTTCAAAAATGTATGGGAACCGTAACGTTCGATTACGCCCGACCTTGGATGCTCATAATCGGAAAGACGTCAGGAATGCGAGGTCTGTAATTACATCATGCGATTTCCGGGGTCAATGCCCTGATAATGACGGGCACTCCGAAATACCTACATACTTTGAAAAAATTCGGATTAATCCGCCGCAAATTTTCCCAATTCCGGGTTAGTTTCGAGTTTCCTCACGATATTTTCCTTCACCGTTTTGAGAGCAGTGGTGATGAAATAATTTACACAAAGTGAAGCCTGCTTAGGTTCAAACCTACGACATATATTAAGCGATTTTCTGAAAATATTTCGATTTTATATTCTTAAGGTTGCAGCTTAGGAATATTTCTGTAAATCGAAATATTTACAGAAAATCGCTTAATATATACCGCATTATGACAATGCCATTTCAAGATGATATCGCAAAGAAAATCGACTTCTATGTAGGTATGAAAAACCCATATGGGCTGGATCTTATATATAAACGATAATATGATAGACACACATCCGTATTCATTGAAGAAATACAGCTGTTAGGTAAATAACGTGAATTGTGTGAAGTACCTACCTACCGGAGGACCGAGTGTCAATAACAGAGGTCAATGTTTTAATACAAATAAAATATTCAACACTATTATATTCAATCCTACTATACAATGTGTTTGGCGAGTGGACCGATAGCATTTTTTGGGGGATTGGGTGATCATGTATCTTTCACCCAAAGACCCCATGTCCTAAGCGTCACTGTAATATACGAGATACAAATTTTTGTTTGTTTTTGCAAATTATCTGAATCATCGTCTCTAAAACGAAATTTTTTTTTTGGTTTTTGTTGTATTTAGAAAAAAAGAAAAATATTTCATTTGCGATACGCACAGGATATAAAAACAATAAAAGAACATAGAAACTTTTAGAATACATACAAATAAAAAAAAGGTATAAAACTAAAAGAATAAGACCTGTGCGAGTCTAAAAAGGCTCCTATCTCAGCATAATGCTGCGATATTTGTAAAAAAAAAAAAACAACTACCGCAGCGCTGGTATTCAGATAGGGCCCACTGTGATGCCACGGACACACTTACAGACGTTACAAAATTTGCACCAAATAACTTTTATTGTATTCTCTAATGTATGAATACTCTGAATAAAAAATAAATTCATAGCGTAGATCTTGGATGGTCACATAATCATGAACCAACCACGGCAAGTTTAGTTTAATCTGATCGATCGAACCGTGCGTCTGTGGTTGGCGTATTTACTTACCTATACAAGTCCCACAGCATATACCCAGTTTTTTTTTTTAATGACCTCACTCAGGTCAACCTATGAGGTTGTCCGTTTACTTAACCGGACTTGCCTGTGGCTACCTTAATAAACTAGCTTCTGTCTGCGACTTCGTCCGCGTCAAATTTTTGCTCCCCTGACCCTTCCCGTCATATCGAATTTCCTGCCAGTTTTCGTCCATTTCTCGTTGCTGCTCCGCTCCTTTTGATTGTAGAGTGATGTTATATACCTTATAGCCTTCCTCAATAATTAGGCTATCCAACACAAAAAGAAATTTTCAATTCGGACGAGTAGTTACTGAGATTACCGCGTTCAACCAAACAAACTCTTCAGCTTTATAATATTAGTGTAGATTAAGGACGCAGGCCAGGGCTTAAAAACCTAAAATTAGAGCGACTACTCGCTAAGGGCACCCTCTGTGGGGTACGGACCTCGGCTTAGGGCATCGCTGGTAGAGGATAGTAAGGGACGGGTTGGATCGGAAAGAAATTTACTCAGATTAACTTAAATTCATCTTTATTTTAAAACTTCGTTCTTACTTCGTGCCCCACTTTAGAGGTGACTTTCACTTAGCAAAGCTCAGATTAAAATAATCCCGGTTAAGACGTTACGGGCTCGAAAGTACATTTATTGTACTTGTACCCAAAAATAAACAGTTTAATGTTACTTGTATTATTCGAGACTGGTTGTAAATTGAGATTTAATGGGTTTTAGTTGAGTGATACAGTTATTTTACAACTTTTTATAATTACATAAATAAATTGCTACCGAAACCTTAATTACTTGGGAATTAAATGTGAACTAGTAAAATATGGATATCCTTTACACATTCACTTCTGCCATATATAAGTTACTGACTTCTATACGCAACTTCGTCCGCGTCAAATTTTTGACCTTCCGCGTCGCATTGAATCGCTTGCCCGTGTGAGTATTTCGTTTTCGTGACTTTTTTCTTTTTGCTCAGGTTCTAGGGGTTCTAGCGTGATATTATATGACCTATAGTGTTTCTCGATAAATGTGCTATCTAACACTAAAGGATTTTTTCAATTCGAACGATTCGTTCCTGAGATTAGCGCGTTCAACCAAACAAACTCTTCAGCTGTATAATCGAAACATCGATGCGAAACTAGCATAGCTCAACCTGATAGATCGATCCGTGTTGCTGTTATTTCTTATCCCCGAGCCCCTTATACTTACATATATACATACATATAAATAATCATAACTACATACATACAGACTATGCAACCGTAATTTATTTTTTATTCGCCGTAAAATTTCTACACCAAGGGCTTTAGAATCGTATACTGAATTAATGTTACATTTTGCCCAAAGATTTTCTGTATATTGTCTTGTCCAATCTTCAGCTACTAAAATTAATTACATAAGTATTAACATAACAGAAAATTACCTAACCATTCAACAGAACGAAGTTTTTATGCATACCTATTGTAGTTTGTAGTCTGTCTGTTACGTCACAGACAACCTAACCTTCATGCTTTGAATCTAGACTAGACTTACTAACTAAAAACATTCAAGGATTTAATTGGCGAAAGCGTCAGAGTAACCTGCAAAATCCAAATTTTATCGTCGTTTTTGCAACATACAGATGAGTATCAAGTTGTATATATACTACTAATTCATTATATTAGCCCCAAAAACGTATTTCTATGAAATAGAAATTGATTGTTTTAGAATAAAATTAACTCGGTGCACTAGATATTATTTAACTTAATCAAAATTTATTAGTCTTATTACGTAAACGTTCAAAACATGTCGTAGTTGTATAAGGCCGTAACGAATATTTATTTAAAGAATTACTAGCTATTGCCTGTGGTTTCGCCCTGTTATCTATATTAATATTATAAAGCTGAAGAGTTTGTTTGTTTGATTGATTGAACGCGCTAATCTCAGGAACTACTGGTCCGAATTGAAAAAAATACTTTTGTGTTGGATAGCCTATTTATCGAGGAAGGTTATATAACATCACGCTACAACCAAGAGGAGCGGAGCAGTAATGAAAAATGTTGCAAAAACGGGGTAAATTGCAGGGGTAGGCGATTCGACGCGACGGGAAGGGTCGGGGAACAAGAAATTTAACGCGGACGAAGTCGCGGGCGGAAGCTAGTTCTACATATAAACCTTGCTCTTGGATCACTCTGTCTATTGATGAAAACCGCATTAAAATCCGTTCCGCCGTTTAAAAGATTTTTTAATAGATAGAGTGATTCAAGACAAAGGTTTATACGTATAATACGCGGGCAAAGCCGCTGGCAAAAGTTAGTTTATAATATTAATAGGATTATTTCTTATTTATATGGTAGAAATGATGCAAAAACTATTTGTGTTCTGTGTTTGTGACTTTAAATCTGTTCTGTTTTTATTTACTAAACTAGCTGTGCCCACGGCTTCACCCGCGTGGTGTTCAGAAATTATCACACAGGGACGTGCTACTCAGACAAAAAGTAGCCTATGTTACTCCTTATAACATCAGCTATCTGCCAGTGAAATCGATTATGTCAAAATCGATATGTCAAATTGACAATCATATTATGACGAATTTATATTTTAATTTAATAGTACTTATAATATATTTTTTTCTTAATAATTTGTATGTCAATTGGCAAAACATAGCGCACTACCTAATGATCTTGTATATAATTGTCACCTATGTTTACGAATAAATGATTTGATTTGATTTGAGTGAATCCCATCAAAATCGGTCCAGCCGTTTCAGAGATTAGCCGGAACAAATAGACAGACAGATAGACAGGACAAAATTTAAAAACAATGATTTTTTGATGTAAGTACCATATATACTCTCATATGCATTTAGTGAAAAACTGTTAATTCGAAATTACAAACAGACACTTCAAATTTATTTATTTGTATGTATGTATAGATTCACGTTGTATGGACGTGTTTCTGTTAAAAATAAATCTATTTTTAAATTGACTTCAATACAGAAGGTTCTCAATTCCACTGTATTTATTTTATATCTCCGGGAAATGTCAGTCGATTTTGAAAATTTTTTAGGGGTCTCCTATAAAGTTCAGAAAAATATACGTACCACCAGGATGTCAGGGTGGAAAATTAGGGAATGATTTAATTTTACTGATTCTCTCAAAAGCTGATACTGATCATATTTGCATGAGGTTTTCTTTATTTAAATGAATATTTTTGGATCGCTTTTTAGTTGCGGTAACTACGAAAAATCAAAAAATAAAACTTTTTACAAAATAAAAAATATGGACAAGCACGAGTCGGACTCGCCCTCCGAAGGTTCCGTAGAAATGTGTAAACCGTACCTACATATTATAAAAGTTGTTGGGAAAATAAACTCTGTTGACCCTGTTTTTTACACGCTTTATATTAGCTTCACTTGTATGTTTGTATGTTTGTTTGTAACCGACTCCTTATAGCGCGATTTTGACCCACTTTAAACGCCCAGATTTCATTCAAACTTTGCACACCTGTCAAGGACCGATGACAATGCAATAATTTCATAAATTTGTGCCATTATCCTTGCCAGGGACCAAGACAGCAAAAAAACTGTCTTCGAAAACTACGCTGACATACGTCACAAACTAATTTGTGCCATTACCCTTGCCAGGGTTACCAGGACAGCAAGAAGAAAACTGTCTTTGAAAACTACGCTGACATACGTCTCAAAATTCGAAACACCCTAAAAAATAGAAATTAAATAATAGTTTAAAAAAAACTAAAAAACATGCTTCCATTGAAAACCAAACTAAAAAGTACAAAATAATGGAAAAAAAGCGTGGGGTGCCTGATGTCAATAAAAAAATACCTTAAAAAGCACCCCACGCTTTTCTTATTATTATTTTGTACTTTTTAGTTTGGTTTTCAATGGAAGCGTGTTTTTTAGTTTTTTTTAATGATTTAAATAGAAATGTATAGTTTTCACATTTTTCCCTTTATTTGTAGTATAAGACGGTATAACTTGCCAAATTACATAGTTCTAGGTCTACGGAAAATACCCTACAAATGATTCCCTTGAGAGTGTTTAAACGGCGGTATCTTTTTATAACGTGAACTTAGAAGTTTGATTTTTTCACAGCTTCAAGGACTATAGACATGAGTATTAATTTCAACTCGATACCTCCACGCGTACCTGAGATAAAGGATCTTGACAGACAGACAGACAGACGGACGGACGGAAGGACAGACGGACAACGAAGTGATCCTATAAGGGTTCCGTTTTTCTTTTTGACGTACGGAACCCTAGAAATAAAAACAAACGACTTCCAAAACACTACAAAGCGAAAAAAAATTTTTTTGGTCGTCGTTGGCCAAACCGAAAGTGCAAAACCAAAGACATACATACATCCGAAATAAAAGTTATTTTCACTTGTGTTTGTGAGTGTTTTCGAAAGTCAGCTGTTGTTCTTTCTAAATTTATTTCTGTCAATGAATTTAAGAATTATCATCAACGTTTAGCACCTCGACCTATCCCAAATAATTAAGAGGTCGGCGCGGCACACTTTTATCTCTCAAATATCTTTAAAATCTAGTAACAAAAGAATCATCGAGATTAAAGAATTCACTTTTCTTCACAATAATTGTCTAAAAATAACAATTAAACACACTATCTTTATAAAAACGACCCGCTCTCAAAACAATAAAAGAAACTCCGATAGTACTAGAGATAAAGGTTGAGTTACTACGTTAGATGTGTAATTTTAATCGGATTATTTTTAAGTTAATTTAACAATTTGTATTCATTGATTATTGTGTTAATTTTGCTCCCAATGACATCATATTTTAAAACGAAGTAGGTACTAAATATCCTTATCTACTTAGGAACCATATTATACATACAATATTTCAGCAGTCGTCATATAGTTAAAGTATTTCATTTTACTACACTTTCTTGAAGTCATTATATAATGAGTCTCGTTTTACCTAACTCTGTTTATTTTTGACCATTTAGAAGTCAACTAAGATAAGCACGCGATGTCTAAAATAACGGTGACCCATTGAACAAAGTTGTAGTAAACAGTAAGAGTAACAATAATTTTTCTTTCTTTCTTTCTTCTTTCAAACAGCAAAGAGTAACCGTAACAGCAAACGGTAACATTAAACAGTAACAATAAACTGTAAGAGTAACAGTTAACAGGAACATCAAACTGTAAAAGTAACAATAAACAGTAAAAGTAACAATAAACAGTAACAGTGCACGTTAACAGTAATAGTGAACAGTAATTAGTTAAAGTAAACAGAAACAGACACAGTAACAGTATCAATTAATATGTAGTAAACAGTATCGGCAAACAGTAATAGTAAACAGTAACAGTAGCAGTAAAACTAACAGTAAACGGTAACAGTAAACAGTAACCCATTCAACGTCTATCCTCAACAATTTAGCGATTCATCACAACCGTTCTCACAGCTCACAAAAATTGCACGACATATCTATATGTAGGTTAGCATTTTCGGTCATTCACAGACAGCAATCAGTTGAGTGTTCCATTGAGATCGGATAACAAGGTCGGTTGCATTCGGCGGCCGGGTCAGTGGCCGCACAATAACCAGATCAAGGCTATAATAAATACTCTCTATTGAGTTACATAACATTCTCTGTACGTACAAACTCACTTATTTTACCCGGTTTTAGGGTTCCGTACCTAAAGAGTAAAACGGGACGCTATTAGTAAGACTCCGCTGTCCGTCCGTCCGTCCGTCTGTCACCAGGCTGTATCTCATGAACCGTGATAGTTAGAGAGTTGACATTTTCACAGATGATGTATTTCTGTTGCCGCTATAACAACAAATACAAAAAAAAAAACAGAATGAAATAAATATTTAAAGGGGCTACCGTCATGCCAGGGTCGCGAGATTGTTCGAAAGAGACACCGTAACCCTGGCAAATGGGTTACTGAAGGAACACGGGTGGGGTTTAGTCAGTAAAAGTCTGACACGCCCTCCCACTCCACCCAAGGGCGGGAGACGTCATTTGATGATTTCCCATCCGAAAAAAAAAGGGGATCCCGTACAACAAACGTGATTTTTTTGCCGATAATGGTATGGAACCCTTCGTGCGCGAGTCCGACTCGCACTGGGCTGGTTTTTAGTATTTACATAACATTGCGCTTGTATTTCTCATGGAATGAGGCAGAGGTGTATTTGACACCCACATTTTCACAGTTATGTTTTAGACATAAAGGACGATTATTCTGTGTGTCCTGAAGATTGAACCAGGATCCAACAGAGAACCATTTTTGGAGAAGTTACTGATCTGTGGCATATCCTGGAGACGAGACGTTTCGTTCATTCATCCCATTTTGTGATTGATTTTTGAATTTGGATTTACTATTCCGTTATTGTCGGTGATTTCTATATTTTAAAAACAGCTCACGATTTATATTATTAGATTTTGTTAAGAACTAGCGAAGACAGCGACATTTTGACAGTTGCCTCTCCATTGAAAAAATGCTCCCCAAAAAATGAAGTGAGTGATTGCGTGCACTTAATTTATTAAAGCCGAGCCAAAAATCGTATAACTGAAGCCCGGTCTTCAGGTTCAGGTTTTTACCTAGGTAACAAGGCCACTAGATCTAGAATTGAGCAATGATGCGATAAGTCTAGCAACTGAAAAGTCACTTTTGTGACTGATTTTTATTTCTAAAGTTTCATCAGCTCCTGATGTTCCCACTGCAAAGATACAGCCAGGAGGGCTCGAGTCGATGTGTGGGACTGGGACGTAACACTACACTGGCCCAGTGCGTGGTTCTAATATATTTTTAGATTCCTCACGATGTTTCCTTTGCTGTTTAAAAATAATATCCTCAAAGATAAGCGCTTCTCTTCGCTCTCTAACTCGTAAGTTGGGGTCACCTACTGTACAACTCTATCGCAAATATATACAGGCAAAAATTGTATACTTTCTTTTTTATTAGTATCAACTGGCTATGTTGCAAACAATACTCCTTATCGCCACCAATTTCCAACGCTCCAAACGCTAGATTAGTTAAAAAATTAAACGTTAAACCGACTAAGTAATTAGCATGGTCTAGTTTACTTAATTACAAAAAACGTCTTCTAGGAACATTCTGTGAAGTCCGATTATTTCAAGGTTGCTCAATCGAAGCGTGAAGGTATTTTAATTTGTGTTTTCACACCTTTTTTGTAGTGTTGGCACTTCACTGTAACATGATAAATGGTTCTGTGTCAAATGCTAATTATTTTACTTGTAGTGCCTTTTAAACCGATAATCGTAATCAACCTGTATTATTCCCATTGCTGGGAAACAGGCGTTCTCTTCATGGATGGGCCATATCTTCGAATTCTTGTTTCTAGAACCATGTTTTCCTTCGCAGTTTTGTATGAGCTCGTTCGTAATGGTGTCAACAAGGTATTCTTAATAATAACAGTCAGCTTTTTTTTTTGGATTGGAAATCATCAAATGACTTCTCCCGCTCTGGGTGGAGCGGGAGGGCATGTCACACTTTTACTGACTAAAACCCACCCGTGTTCCTTCAGTTGCCCATGTGCCAGGGTCACGGTATCTCTTTCGAACAATCTCGCGACCCTGGCAGATAACAGTCAGCTTTAAAATAAAAGTTTTGGTCATTGTAAATATTATACCTACTTTAATCTCAATATTCTAATTCTTGTCTTGCGTTAATTATATTACATGTTGCAGTTGGGAATGGGTAGACTGATGATAACCCCAAGAAGAACGCTGAAGTAGATCAATTTAGGCAAAGTCAATATTTTGCGCTTTTCTTCAATACGCTGATGTTATAAATAAATACGATATCGCGTGATCTACAACGACCTCGATATTTTACTAGAAATAGTAGTACATACGCACAGTACAATATAACATTACGAAATACGACCAAAACATTTGTTTATTCATTAGAAAATTAATAATTCATTCATCAATTCCGAGTATTTGATCGCTGACTCTGAACTGTACGTAATACTGGGTTTCTGTGAAATCTTGAAAATTAATACAATTGATCAGCAAATTTTAAAAGTAGATTCGAGACCATATTTTACTCTGAAGAATACAAAAATTAAAAGTAGTTTTCGGGCTTTAGGGTGCGATTGTCATGACATCTACATCATTGACGTCGCGCAAAGTCCTGAATTGTGCTGACAGAATTTACCATGCAACTAGCATTATACCGGGTGACATTTTTTAACGTCTTGAAAAAAAATGGGGGTAATAGGTGAACGGAGTAGAAGCCTTTGGCATAGACACATTTGATATTTTTATTTTTGAATAACATGTAATGAAATTGATCTAGCAATAAATACTACACATTTAAAGTAACATTTTCATACTAGAACAACAAAAACAAAAATTTGGAAAAAAAAAAACAATTAAAAACCTATCGAAACTCAAATCACACGCACCCTACTCAATGCGCGGCATGTATCAATGATTTCGTAGCGCGGCCCTTTGAAGCCGGCCGATAGGCGGCCTCATTGATCTTTCACAGGCGCACGAGCCGCACACGCATCCCCGTCCGCCCGCTTCCCGCGCTCCTTGAGTCACCTGCGATTAATCTGAAGGCCTTCCTGCCTTCTATTCTAGTTACACAACACACCATATATGAAGGTCGAGACGGTGAAAAATGTCATCCGGTATAAATAACGTTCCGACATCATCGTCGTGTTTTAATTTCGATCCAACTCGATCCTTGCTGCCCCATATAATCTTGATGTTCTGAGCCGAGGTCCGTACCCCACAGGAGGTGCCCTTAGCGAGAAGTCGCTCAAATTTTAGCCCTGGCTGGGAACCTTAACTAAATAAGGTAGCCCCAGGTAAGTCAGGTTAAGTAGCCGACAATCTGATAGGTTAAAAAAATCTATCGTTGCAATTGGACACCCATGTGGTCGGAGGATCGTCTCTTTTCTACGAAGGTTAGTGAGCTTTACACCCTCATACCTCCAAACGATAAGGAAGCCTGCCAAAACTATTTAAGTTTTACGTTTTTTTTTTTAATTTGCAAATCACACCTAGGTTGTATGATTAAAATATGGGCAAAATACACGCGTAAAAAAATGTACAACATACCTTGTCACAATTTTTAACCAAACAGCACGCAGGGCTTGCACAGGTGAATGACCACAGGTCAGATAAAAAGAACGTACACAAATCACGAACATTTGTAAGAAAACATTTTTTTTAGCCTTAGGACAACAAACACACTGTTATTTGATCCTTAACTAAGCAGAGCCTGTACTATGGCAATCAGACAACTGATAAATATACTTATAAATTTATAAACACATACATATTATAGATAAATTACACCCAGACACAGAGCAAATGATTGTGCTCATCACACAAAGATATGTCCTGGGTGGGAATCGAACCCACGACCTCCGCCTTAGCAGTCAGGGTCACTAACCACTAGACTAACAGGCCAGTGAAACAATTTGCTTAGCCGTTTCTCTACGGCTAGTATTTTGGTATCGGCAGATAAATACTAGTATTTAACATGAAGCGTCTGCCTATCTCACCTCCACAGCTTAGTAACTGGGCAATACTATACCTTTTGGTAAGATTGATTGTCAGACTTGTAGGCTGCTATCTTCCCGTAAAGTCCTACAAATGACAGCCGACACCAACGGCTTAACGTGCTTTCTGAGGCACGAAAGGGTGTCGATATGGACCTATATTGATGGGCAGTCACCGACGAACCGACTGTGGCATGCGTTGCTTAACCTTCCATCGACCCTAGCGACTTATAATTTTTCATGAGCCCCTACATCCTGCCAGGGTCGCGAGATTGTTCAAACGAGATACTGTAGCCCAGGCATATGGGTAACTGAAGGAACACGGGTGGGTTTTAGTCAGTAAAAGTCTGACACGCCCTCCCGCTCCGCTCAGAGCGGGAGAAGTCATTTGATGATTTCCCATCCAAAAAAAATAGCCCCTCCATGTAAAAAAAATATATCTATGACCCATAATGTTTTACCTAATAATCAAATAATAATCAAACTCACGGATATTTTATGAAAAAAAAAAAATCGTAACCATTTTTTACTCAAACTAAGCAATGGAATTTTATAATCGTTTTTAAAAATGGAAGAAAAAACCCGTTAGTGGTGCGATGATGAAACGATTATTTTTAATCGTGAACGGCAATTAAATCGAGATACCGAGAATCGTAATCGGTGTTAAATCGATTTATGTAAAATTGGAATGCGGACAGATAGAACCAAATTTGGCGTGAAAGTTTACTATTTGGTTTTACGATGTTGCTAGGTTCTGTGTGGTGGCGGACGTAAAGAATAGCAACACCAATTTCTTCCCGTGGGTGTCGTAAATGGCGTCTAAAGGACTTACTAGAGAATGAGCAGCAGCGTTCTCTATGCATTTTACCATCATACTGCGATCACCAACTCGACTGCTAAGTGTGGTGATTATGGCAAAGCCCCCCAAATTGTGGGAGGCCTATGTCCAGCAGTGGACGTCTTTCGGCTTAATTGATGATGATGATGTTGCTAGGTGGCAGAAGACGGTCGAAGCAGTATCGATTTTGCGTTTGTGACAAAATCACAGTAATCTTAATAGTGTTCTGTCTTGGGTTGCTGCCTTGCCAATAGGGTTGCTACCTTTTTTTCTTGCAATTAATGTACATTGGTTATTATAGATAAGAAAAAAAAAGTACATAGTTTAAAAATAAAGAATGACTTATTTGTCCTCATTATTATATTTAAAAACAATTTTTTTATTACTTTTTGAAGTTTGTATCACAAAATTTTCATTTAACGAAAAAGTACTTACGGCTAAACTTTTCAAAATCCCAAAGAAATCAAATCTTTCAAAATAAAGTATTTTCGTGTACTTTATTTTTCTCATAAAGTATAGAGTACATTTATGTGAAATAACGTATAATACTTAATTATAAAGTACGGGTGGCAACCCTACTTGCCAATGACAAGCCTGTCTAAATCACAATGATATTTATTCTTTAAAAAATAAGGTTTCTTTTGGGTTCCTGGTGTCAGAGATGAAATAACTATGAATGGAAATGAGAATTTATGGAAGACAATCGCTCGCTTCGGAGGTCGCGGAAGTCATAAAAAAATGTCCTAAGCTAGATCTGAAGACTATTGCTCGCAGTTAGTGACAATCAATATCTAGTCAAAAATTAATTTTTGAACAGAATTTATGGGGTTTGCCTCGACAGACAGATTATCTGAGTTACTTTCGCATCGTAAATATTAGTACGGAAATCTATAATAAAGCTGAAGAGTTTGTTTGTTTGATTGAACGCGCTAATCTCAGGAACTACTGATCCGAATTGAAAAATTATTTTTGTGTTGGGTAGCTTATTTATCGAGGAAGGCTATAGGTTATATAACATCACGCTACAACCAAGAGGAGCGGAGCAGTAATGAAAAATGTTCCAAAAACGGGAAAAATCGCATGGGTAGGTGATTCGAAGCGACGGGAAGGGCCTGGAACAAAAAACTTTACGCGGACGAAGTCGCGGAAAGAAGCTAGTATTATATATCGAGGGTATAGTCGGAGTGATATTTTAGTTAGATGGACTAGTGGTCACAAACGCCACTCCTGGGTTCGCTTTCCAGATCGTGCAAAGTGTTAGTAAGTTTCCTATCTGGAATTTCTCAATAGCAACTCTTAGGATTTGTGACTGAAATGCGAGGGTAATATATGGTACCAGGGTCGCGAGATTTGTTCGAAAGAGACACCGTGGCCCTGGCACATGGGCAGCTGAAGGAACACGGATGGGTTTTAGTCAGTAAAAGTCTGACAAGTCCTCCCGCTCCGCCCAAGAGCGGGAGACGTCATTTGATCATTTCCCACCCACAAAAAAAGGGTAATATTTGGGCTTACCTCTGCCCAACCCTCCGAGGAAACAAGCCGTGATGTTATTTAATGTTATGCTAAAATAATCATGGTCAAATTTTCCTTTGCTTAAAACGCAAATACACAGAACTGCGACGTATATTCTTTATTGTCTAATCAACATCCTGTTATCTTGATGAAATAACCGATACCTATGTATTGCGCAGTCCGCGGAAGGAAGCCCCAATCTTCGTTTTTAACACTTTGACAGCGGAGTACAAGGTCTTTTAGACCTGCCCACAAAAGTGTGAGCAGTCAAGTGCCGTAAAACTGTGATAAGACAAATGTCACAAAAGTGTAACAAGATAAGTGTCACAAAACTGTGACTAGACAAATGTCACAAAAGTGTGACAAGATAAGTGCTAGGGATAAAAGGTCGTCAGTCGATTTACAAAACCCTTTGAAAAACAGATTTTCAAAAAATTATGACCATACCCATCCACTAGCCCGTTTTTTTTTTGGAGTATTATTATCAAATGACTTCTCCCGCTCTGGGTGGAGCGGAAAGGCGTGTCAGGCTTTTACTGATTAAAACCCACCCGTGTTCCTTGAGTTGCCTGTGCCAGGACCACGGTAACTTTTCTGAACTAATTTGGGACCTTGGCAGGATGACCATACCGCTCAAATCTGCTTCGCATCCGATACCAAGCAGTGAATGGGTTAAAATATTTAGTTCAGACGACTACGTTCTAGCAGTCCGATGGTCAGCGATGCGTCATACGGAAACTGGACAATGGACCGTTTGGGTCAGAATGGCCGTGGGAACAGGGGTTATTTGGGATGGCACGCTTACCTTCCGTGGTAGGTAAAACTATTATTACGACTTACCGTGGACCGGCAACGTGATTTGCTGATTTCCGTCCATGCCCGTTACTATGAATATGTTTACCTTTTATCAATCTCAAAAAGTTCTCTAGTTCTTCAACTTTCGTGAAACAGATTTGTCATTTGCTTTAATAAATATGAAATAAGTTAAAAAAAAAACTTTTTACCAAAAAATTTAACCGCCGAAAAAACTGAAAAGCAAAAAATAATAAACCGTAAAAAGTTTTTATTTTATATTTTTTTGTGGCTTTAATTTACTTATAATACTTGGCAAAGTATATCCTATCCAATGAATAAATAATGATCAAAATCGGACTACTCTGTATAAAGTTATGCGTGGTTTAACATTACAATCAGTGAGTGAACAATCAATCATCCCCTGTTTTCTGACCCTTAGGGTTTGATATTGTTTTCCAAATTTATATGGGACCACCCTCGGAGTATACCCTTTCCAATAAAAAAAGAATTATCACAATCGGACTACTATGTAAAAAATTACGCGTGGTCATACATAAAAAAAAAAACGAACAAAAAAAAAATATACGCGTCGAATTGATAACCTCCTCCGTTTTTTTTCGTCGTTTAAAAAGAAGAAATAGAGAAAAGTGGTGTATTCCGCCAAAAAATATGATTCCAAAATAAATGTACTCTATAAAAAACCGGCCAAGTGCGAGTCGGACTCGCGCACCGAGGGTTCCGTACCAACCTGCAGGTATTCACGGTTTATGCATAAGGTTTATGTTTATGAAATTAAATGTTTTTTTTTTTAATTTCTATATTTGAGTTGACTGAATGAAAGGTAAATTGTGGTTTACGATTTATGACGTATTAAAAAAAAACTACTTACTAGATCTCGTTCAAACCAATTTTCGGTGGAAGTTTACATGGTAATGTACATCATATATTTTTTTTAATTTTATCATTCCCTTATTTTAGAAGTTACGGGGGGGGGGGGACACATTTTACCACTTTGGAAGTGTCTCTCGCGCAAACTATTCAGTTTAAAAAAAAATGATATCAGAAACCTCAATATCATTTTTAAAGACCTATCCATAGACACCCCACACGGATGGGTTTGATGAAAAAAATTTTTTTGAGTTTCAGTTCTATGTATGGGGAACTCCAATATTATTGTTTTTTTTTTTCTATTTTTTTGTGAAAATCTTAATGCGGTTCACAGAATACATCAACTTACCAAGTTTCAACAGCATAGCTCTTATAGTTTCGGAAAAAAGTGGCTGTGACATACTCGGACAGACAGACAGACAGACATGACGAATCTATAAGGGTTCCGTTTTTTGTCATTTGGCAACGGAACCCTAAAAAAGACATTAAATATACACTCAATACCAAAAGCCAATTCAAGTACTAAAATGAAGTTGTTTATCATTCATTTATATACTCATCATCATCATCATCATCAGCTTACTGCTGCTGGACTCACTGCTGGACTTAGACTAGACCCTACGCTATATAACAAAATTTTCCGCAACCCTCATTCAGCTGCTACCAGCCTTTATTCATATGGTCCCTGACCCATATAATAATATCTTAGGACAACCAACACACCGCTATCTGATCCCAAACTAGGCAGAGCCTGTACCTACTATGGCAACTGATAAATATACTTATATATTTATCAGTTGCCATAGTAGGCATAAATACATATTATAGATAAATTACAACCAGACACAGAACAAATGATTGTGCTCATCACACAAAGATTTGTCCTGGGTGGGAATCGCACCCACTACCTTAGTCTTAGCAGTCAGGGTCACTAACCACTAGACTAACAGGGCAGTCAAAACAATGTCTTAATATTAATCTAAACTAACTAGCCGGTATCATCGCACTGCTGTGTAAAGTCCTCTCTCTGCCTTTTCCACACAATTTTTTCTGTTGCTTGGCAGTACTTTCCGTAGGAATCAAGCTCGTCTCGCCATCTTCGTCTCGATTTACTGCAAAGGCAATATCATTTGACTGGCCTGTTAGGCTAGTGGTTAGTGACTGTACGGGACAACAGTAAATGATAGATGTGATAGTTTATGATAATGATTTTATTGATATAATGTTATAGCTAATTGATACAGTGATCAGTAATGATAGGATGATTTTAGGATATCAACCAGCTACATGCTTATGATATGAGTACTCGCGGCGGAGACCGAACGTGAACTGACTTAACTTGCGCACGCGGTACAAAACTGCTTATTTTACATGAAAACATAAGAATTGTACGGTTGGATCGTACATGACTGCAAAGACGGAAGTCGTGGGTATGATTCCCACCCAGGACAAATCTTTGTATGATGAGCACAATTATTTGTTCTGTGTCTGGGTGTAATTTATCCATAATAAGTATGTATTTAGAAATATATAAGTATATTTATCAGTTGTCTGGTTGCCATAGTACAGGCTCTACCTAGTTTGGGATCAGGTGACGGTGTGTTGGTTGTCCTAAGATATTTATTTAGTGGGACCCAATCGGTGTTAGTCCATTTATCCGGCAAAGTATCTCTTAGGTTGTACTATTGTATCCTATGTTCCAATTCATGTTATGGATCGTCCAGGTACAAAATTTTATCTAAATCCGTTCAACCGTTATAGCGTGAAACCGTATCAAACAAACGTACAAAAACAAAACACATAGTTTCTCTTTATAAATATTTTACATAGAGCGACTACCTGACCTCTACAACTCAGTTACAAATAAAACCTAGTCACTATGCCTACCCTTTTTTTTTTTTTTTTTGTATGGGAAATCATCAAATGACTTCTCCCGCTCTGGGCGGAGCGGGAGGGCATGTCAGTTTTACTGACTAAAACCCACCCGTGTTCCTTCAGTTGCCCATGTGCCAGGGTCACGGTATCTCTTTCGAACAATCTCGCGACCCCGGCAGGCATCGGTCCTAGCAGACCCCTTCAATTTGCTGACATCTCTTTGAAGCGCGCATGGAACACTACGCGCCGTCGACCGGAGCTTGGTCCTTACTGGGCGGCGAGCTACCCATTGCTCACCGCCCGCAAGCTCGCGCCTACGGTGGCCGGGAGTCAGCTATCGACTCCCGACGCCCGGGGCGTCTCCTCCTGCGGCGGCTAGGGACGCGAGGGCGCAGAGACTGCCACTCCCTCACGCGCCCCGCCTCCTCCTTCCCGAGCATTACTGCTTCGCAGAAGGAGGTGACGGCTTCCCATGCCCTCTCGCTCCGTACCATGGCTCGCACCAGGATCGGACGCGAGAGGTCGCCGCCGCCGATCGCCTCCACGAGGACACGGCGGTGCTCCGCCCATGCAGGGCACACCTCCACCGTATGCTCCACCGTGTCCTCTAGACGATCCTCGCAACTATGCCTACCCTTTGCTCAACTATCTTGGGGTTAGATTCAAGTCTACCCGGATATAGCTCAATATCAGTATTTTATATTTAGCGACTGCCTATTTGACCTTCACAACCCTGTTACTGGGTAATACGATAACATTACGAATAAAACCTAGCATTTCATTCATCATTTTTTTTTTCATCATTTCATTTTCCATTTCAGCCGAAACAAGTCCACTGCTGAACATGGGCCTTTCCCAGTTTGAGGTGGTTAGCGATTGCAGTACGATGGTAAAATGTATAGAGAATGCTGCTGCCTATTCACTAGTAAGTCCCTTAGTGGCCTCTTACCACACCCACGGGAAGAAATGGGATGGGAGCATCATTAAGGCGAGGTTGCAGTACTTTTTAACTTTTTCAAACCTCTGTAAATCTAGCAAAACGGCTAGTTTCCGTAAAAAAAAATATTATTTAGGAAAATGTAACATACTATTAAGCGCTGTGTGAAGATGGAAACGTGAATTAAAACAATTGGCTCGATAAAAAATAATCATAAAGTTGACACTAAATCGTCATTTAAAACGTGTACTATGAACAGATTCCATTATTAAACCATGTAAAACTCATACCAAAAGATAGGTTTTATTGTTTTTTAGGGCATGCTGAGAAAATATTTTATAATTTCCTTATCATTTTGTCTCCACGAAACAATTATACACAAAATCTAGCAGCTCAAGCGCTCGCAGCGACCGGCCAGTGTTCGCCGAAACGTCTTCAACTACAAGATGGCCTTAATAAATATCAACAAATATACCCAATAAAGGACAGGTCTTTCCTCCACCTGAGATCAGAAGACACAAACCAGTTGCCATATTCTATGGAAACAATTTTAAAAGCACGTGGTAGTCGATAAAATATCGCAACACTTGACACACATACTTACATACAATTGAGTCTGCAATAAAACTGTCATATAGCCGCTATTTGGTGGGGCCCTGAAGCTAGCGGTTTATTTTCTTTACATATTATAGTATAAAACAAAGTCGCTTCCCGCGTCTGTACGCTTACATCTTTTAAACTCCGCAACGGATTTTAATGCGGTTTTCATCGATAGACAGAGTGATTTAAGAGGAAGGTGTATGGATAATACGTGGGCGAAGCCGCTGTCAAAAGCTAGTTTATTTATGTATGCTTTATTCATCATCATAATTATTTCAGCTGCAAGACATCCACTAGACATAAGTCTCCCCAAACAAAGAGAATAAAGTAGTCTTTGTCCCCAAAGGAGGTCTGCCATAATCGCCACGCTTGGCAGGCGGGTTGGCGATCGCAGTATGGTAGTAATAATGATAAAGATATGCTTTATTGTACACCAGGTAATACATATGTATGAAAAAAAGATACATTATCAATAATCGCTTTCTGGAATCTCTTCCAGGCAACGTTGGAATGGCCAGTGATTACTTGCACGCGTAGCATGACCACCATAGAAAGAACTTTGTCTATTCTTGGTAGAATAGAGATAGAACTGTAATGCTACGCCAGCATAAAACGGTACAAATCTTTCTACAATCTTTAATCGTGTCTTTAATCTTTCTACAGTCTGTAAATTTGTCTATTCTTCCGTAGACAAAACCCCTTTCTACGGTGGTCATGCTACGCATGCTGGACATAAAATGGGGCTGTCTTTAATATAGACACAATTGGTTTCGTTGGATTTTATCAATCTGACAACCGTTATTTGCCAGCATTTTATCAAATTCAGACACTGTTATGACTGACAAAGATCTACGAAAGACTAAAAAGAGAAAACCATGAATTAAGCACATCAGTCTAGTCCAGGATAGAAATATTCAGCAACTAGCTTCTGCCCGCGACTTCGTCTGCGTTAAATTTCTTGTTCTCCCGACCCTTCCTGTCGCGTCGAATCGCCTACCCGTGAGATTTTCCCCGTTTTTGCAACATTTTTCATTACTGCTCCGCTCCTCTTAGTTGTAGCGTAATGTTATATAGCCTATAACCTTTCTCGATAAATAGGGTACTCAACACAAAAATAATTATTCATTTCGGACCAGTAGTTTCTGAGATTAGCGCGTTCAATCAAACAAACAAACTCTTCAGCTTTATAATATTAGTATAGATTAAAAAAAAACCTCTGCTCTATATTTTTACCGTGAAGATGTTGCTCTTTACTGTTGTGACTCCTGCGTTCTTGTAGTTCTTCACGTATGTTTTCTGACATGGAACATTTCTATGCAGTAGTTACAGCATCCTGTAAATAATAGCTTATAAGTTAGACGCGGCTGTGTTCAATCGATTCATTAATATTCAAGTTGTGATGATGATAACGATCAATCGACATTATTTTTCTCCTTTTATATCTGTATCTATTAAAATACTTCTCAAGTTTTATTGTAATTTTTTATTGCACTTTCCTAGATTTTTTTTCTAATCAACGTAAAATTTCTAAGCCCCGATACGTAGAATTAAAAAAAAAAAATGTACATCATGTCCTATTTTGCCATAAATGTTGATCGCGTAGGTATTGGAATTTTCTCCGAAACAGCAGATTTTTTTTTTCTAACCAACTATAAATTTCAACTACAGGGTTCAGAATCATGTACTGAATACATGGTAACAGAATGTTCGTCAATATCTCTGCTACCCTGTAAGTCATCCGAAATATTTTAAGAATCCCTTAAAAGACTCATTCAAGTCATCTTGCAAATATTTCTTGCCACGCCTCCACAATACCGTTACATGAGCAACCGCTGACTGCGCGGCCACACCCTAGCCTAGTCACCGGATAGGGAAGAAATTTCAATGTCTGCATACCTTTACAATTGTCGCTATTACGTATATTATATTGGAAATAGTAGTTACATTGGTATTGCTGGGTTATATTTTATTGAACCTTCTTGCTAACGGTTTTGTTAGGACCTGGTTTTTACTTCAGTGTTAAGTCATTTATGAAGTGTTAAAATGTGTGGTTGTCATGCTCACTTTACTTAATCATCATCATTATCAACAGTTTAGCCGAAAGACGTCCACTGCTGACATAGGCCTCCCCCCAATTTGAGGAGGATTGCCATAATCAGAAGAAGTTGGCAGTATCATCACAACGGTAATGTTTCGTCATTGTTTGTCTCATTTGTTTTTAGTATATTTAATTATTTATGTATATGTATGTATGTATTTTTATATTTATATGTAGTTAGGTATATGTATTATGTTTATGATTTAAATAGGTAATACGTTTATATTTGAATATCTTCAATTTCATTGCACCTACCACTGTTTGTCTCTGCATCACCCAAAGGTTGACTGGTAGAAAATGCCTATGGCATTAAGTCCGCCTCTGTAAATTTATGTGCTTAAAGTGTTAAATAAATAAATAAATAATCACCACGCTTGGCAGGCAGCTTGACGAGCGCAGTATGGTGGTAAAATGCACAATCGGGAGGCCTGTATCCAGCACGGGGGGTCTTTTGGCTGAAATGGTAATGATTATGATGCGTCTATGTCATCTCGCTTCCCTTTCTTGGCACAGTAATGGCTAATAGTAATAAGGCGTCAGTCAGAGTTCAATCCTACGACCTTCATATTGTAAGTGACGACCGTTACTTACTTCTTGGTCATGACTGCTCACTCGGTCACCACTGCTCTGCTACCCTGTTAGTTAACTAATTAGCACATAACCATTTCAAATCAAATCATTTATTCGTAAATATAAATAAATAAATAAATATCTTAGGACAACCAACACACCGTTATCTGATCCCAAACTAGGCAGAGCCTGTACTATGGTAACCAGACGACTGATAAATATACTTATATATTTCTAAATACATACATATTATGGATAAATTACACCCAGACACAGAACAAATAGTTGCGCTCATCACACAAACATTTGTCCTGGGTGGGAATCGAACCCACGACCTCAGTCTTAACAGTCAGGGTCACTAACCACTAGACTAACAGGCCAGTCAGGTCAGGTGATAATTATATACAAGATCTTAAAGATGAGGTAGTGCGCTATGTTTTGCCAATGGACATACAAATTATTAAGAAAAAAATATATTATACTATTAAATTATTGAAATATAAATTCATCATAATATGATTATGCAAGCAAGTAAAATTTCAATATTCATAATCAATTTTATTTCATGTCAAATATTGACTATATTTGACATGGAATGTTAATTCATAAGATTAATTTAAAAATAAAATAAGTAAAAAAATATATTAAAAATGTCCAGTTTATGTAAAAATGACAATATTATAAAGTTACAGAGATCAATAACTTCTCTTGATAGAAGAAACACAAAAGGTATTTCAAGTGCAGATTTTGTTTTTCGCTTATAATAATAATAATATCTTAGGACAACCAACACACCGCTATCTGATCCCAAACTAAGCAGAGCTTGTACTATGGTAACCAGACAACTGATAAATATACTTAAATATTTCTAATTTTCTAATTATTATTTCTTTTTATAATCGGGTTGACCATTCAACCGTCAGAAATGTGTGCCCATGATCCATATTATAATGCGGTCGGCGCAAAATGCAGTATTTTCTTTAGTCGTCACGTTATCATTATCCTAAAATACATTTATCTTTTTTTTTCCTTCTAAATTCATCAACATAAAATATATTCATCACTCTCTTAGTCGTCAGCGTCACTAAAGAAATAAAATCTTTTCAATTTGTTGACCTTGATATCTTCCGTCATAAGAAATATGTGTCTTTAGTATGTTTCCTAGCGTGCAGTCGATTGTTTCCTGCCCTGTACTTAGTAACAGTCGGTACTAATGCCAACGGAAGTAACCTTCGTACAGAGAAAGTGGAATAAGTTCACACGGTGAAGGTTTGAGCAAGGTGACCTATACACCTTTCATAGCAGATCGTATTATATACACGTGCAACTTGTTGGTTTCTGTACCTTTGATTTTAGAACTAAATTCATATATTGTACGTTTTGGCAACAAATAGTTGTATGCATTAGGTTTTACTTCAAAAATATCTTAAATTCGAGGGTTCGTTTATATACGAACGTGGATTAAATTGGTTAAAATTGAAGATGGCTGCTGCGATTGAAATTTTTCGATATGTGTGTTATTGTTATGGTATTTAAGCGTGTTAAAGCTGATAGTGAGGTCAAAATGAAAATCTAAGATGGCGGCTGAGTTTTTTTTTAAATTCTTCTTAATCAAATCAAACACCCTTCAAAACTATAAAAATGGCACCCCCATTTTTATAGTTTTCAAGGGTGTTTAAGCCGACTGTGACGTCACAATATTCAGAAAGGCAGCAGCAAAAGTTTACAATTTTTTAATTATGATTGTCGTTTTCATAGTTTTCAAGGGTGCTAAAGCCGATAGCGTTAAGGATGTTAATCCTGTTGAAAATCGTTGTAAAATACAAAACGCTTTAAAAGCGAAGCGAAAACCAAACTTACGACTGGTAGACATAACCAATAAAATAACGATCGGCAAAACCGTGATCGTAGATCTTAGACTAGCAACATATGACTTCATTCATAGTTACGCTGGCACGTATACATAGGAGCCGAGCGGTCAACTGGGTCTATGACGCGTCGTTGTAACTAGAGGGTTATTATGCCTCACGAGTGTGTGTCCCTGTACTATTGATGTAAGGATGGATCTGCAGTAGATGCGATGCGAATATGATAGACAAATAGTTTATTTTTCTTTAACAAGATTTGTACAACATAGCTAGTGGTAGGAGCACGGGGGTAGGAGTGTCCTTTTAAACAAACAATTGCCTGTGTTAGGACACTCCACTCTTCTGAAACTTAGATAAAAGTAATGTTGTTTAGTTTATATAAACAAAAATAAAAAAATTCCAGTATTTACTATTTAGGTATACATATAAATTCGACATGGTAAATTACAAAACTAAAAAGAGAAATTTAAACTGTTTTGTGTATGTTACAAGTGAGTTGAGTATGTGTGATGTGTGTGTGTGTGGGGTGTATGTGTGGAGTGTAAGTGTACATGTGATACATAGGAATAAGTGTATGCATAAATGAGTGAGTTATGATGTCTGCTGCAAGAGGGCCTCGGTGTCGTCGTAGGTTTTATCCATTTGGTTATAAGTTTTTTACATTCATAATATTGCTTAGTATAAGTATACATATATCTCTTTATTTATATTATTGTAAAGTTGAGATGACCGTTTCTCGTATTGTCTATCACAAAACCTGGTTTTTGTTTGTGGAATCGGTGCTATAATATCTCTCCTTTTTGACAGGATATGCCATGAAGAGCAATATTATGAATAGACGTACAGACAGTAATGTCAAATTTCTTTAATAGGTTTTCAACTTTATCCCTAAGTATAAGGTTCAATATTGATTGGGAAATTTTGACAGTTTCGGGTAGCTTGATGTGCTGGCGACTGTACATTACATAATCCACTACGTTGGTCCAAAGCGGATTGGTAGATGTCACAATGATGTCTTCGAAAGTTTGGTTTGAAAACCTGTGACATCTACCAATTCACTCCCTCTAACAGAGAGGAGACCTGTATCTCGGCAGTGAGAATTAACATTATAATCTGAATGTGCTTATGCTAGATACTGACTAGTTTTATTTTCATTGACATACATCTATTCTGATTGACATACTTTTATTCTTATTGACATACGTATTATTTAGTTTTGACATAATTGTGATATTTTTTAGAGTAGCCAGTCCGACATTTTTATTTTTTTAAACATGATATTTAATTGGTGGATTGAAAAGTTCACGGCCTCAGCAAGATAACAATATAAAATTTAAGCAAAAGTAATTTTATTTTTCCACGTAATCTCCACTTAACTCTATGCACTTCTTCCATCTGGTTTCCAACGCCTGTATGCCGGTCATAAAAAAAGTTTCTTCAAGGCCTTCAAAAAAGTCACCCACCGCAGCTTCGACCTCTTCATTTGATGAAAATTTTTAACCTCCAAGGTGTTTTTTTAGGTTTGGGAATAAATGAAAGTCTGAAGGTGCCAAATCAGGGGAATAGGCGGGATGGGGCAGTAATTCAAAGCCACAATCACGAATTTGAGCCATAGATTCAACAGACGTGTGAACGCGTGCATTATCCTGATGGAACAACACTTTCTTGCTGAGTAATCCTGGCCTTTTCTCTTTGATTGTTTCACGCAAGTGACGTAAGAGGGTGCAATAATAAACCGAGTTTATATTTTCACGTTTTGCAAGGTAGTCCACCATGATGACACCTTTAGCATCTCAAAAACTGACGCCATCACCTTGCTAGCTGACAAAATTGTTTTGGCTTTTTTTGGAGTCGGTTCATCAGGTTATTTCCACTGCTTGGATTGCTGTTTTGACTCTGGGGTGTAGTGGTGTACCCAAGTTTCATCCATTGTTACAAATCTGGCCAAAAAATCTTGTGGATCAGCCTCAAACATTTCCAAACAGTCGCGAGAAATCGTGAGGCGTATTCGTTTTTGTTCGACTGAAAGCAATCTGGGTACCCACCGCGCAGAAACCTTAGAAAATCCAAGTTCATTGACAATGATGTTTTGTGTTCGTTTATACGAGATGCCAATAGTGTCTGCAACCTCCCTGGTGGTCAATCTCCGATCTGTCAATATCAGATCACAGATTTTCCCGATGTTTTCTTCAGTCGTAGACGTCATAGGCCGGCCAGAGCGAGGGTCATCTTCAATACTCTCTAGTCCGCGTTTAAATTCAGCAACCCACTTTTTCACAGTCGTATACGACGGAGCAGATTTCCTCAATGTTGTTGACATATCTTCGTGAATCTCTTTTGGAGTTAGTTTTTTTTTTTAAACAGGTATTTGATGACCGCACGTTGCTCAATTTTCACCATTCTTTAAAAACGCTGCACAAAGGCTCACAAAATTCAGTCTAATTTAAATACAGTTAATGCTATTGCGATAAAATTTTTGCAATTTGACAACCAGAGAGTAAACTAATCGAATGAGGTCAGTTACATTAAAATAGTTTAAGTATTACGTGTTAGGCCACGAACTTTTCAATCCACCTAGTAACTAAATTTGACACATCAATTTTTCTATGATTTGACATTTATCTGAAATCGTATTATATTTTTTATTTGAGTATAATGTCATAATTGAATATTATTTGCATGCCCATGTGACGGTAAAATTTGGAGGACTTTACTATGTAAAAAGCAACACCTATGTACTTATAACCCATTTTTGCAAAAAATATATGATTTGATTTGATTTGACTGACTATTTCAAAATAAAGAATGTAATCATCATCATCAGCCTATAGCAGTCCACTGCTGGGCATAGGCCTCTCCAATAACACGCCATTCAGCTCGATTCTCGGCAACTCTCATCCAGCTGCTACCAGCCACCCTGCGAAGATCATCGCTCTACCTAGACTGAGGACGCAGTACCTAACGTTTTCCGATTTACGGTCTCCACTCAAGAACACGTCTACCCCGTCATCGGTTCTACGGCTAATGTGGCCAGCCCATTGCCACTTCAGCTTTCCAATCCTATGAGTTAGGTCGACTACTTTGGTTCTCTCCTGGATCACCTCATTCCGGATTCTATTCCTCAGAGATACTCCAAGCATAGCTCGTTTCATAGCTCGCTGAGCGACTTTAAATTTATGGACCAGCTGTACCGTGAGTGTACACGTTTCGGCTCGTAGGTAGGTCATGGCCTACAGAATGTAATATAACATATAAAATTACGCCATATTTCCCAAAAGGGTTGGCAGAGGTGTGCCTAGAGTACCTACTCCCACGTTTCGTCAAGAAAGTGAAGTCAGAGTGGACCATACTTTGGCTCACAGAGACGAGGCATGTGTCCCAACGGTAGGAACATTATTTTATTTTATTTGTTTGGGACAAAAAACAGTTATACTTTACAGCATTTACAAAAGCAGTTATATTTTAATCGAAAATACCGTATTTTAAATACGTATAACCCACAATAGGTTGATTATGCATAAACCTACCAAATATAGAGGATTGTATATCACATGAGTCAAGATATAATATAATCCTTTGTATGACACTTTAAATTAAATGAATATTGGGGTCAAAATGAAACTAAAATCGTAAATTGTAAGAAACAAAAAAGAAATTTATTTAAATTATAAAATCTATATATATAAAATTCCTGAGTTACTGAGAAAAGTCCTGAGTGACTGACTGATATATCAACGCACAGCCTAAACAGCTGGTCCTAGAGACATGAAATTTGGAGGGTGTGTTCTTTGTGAGGAGTAGGTATCCACTAAGCAAGGGCTTTTTTAAATTCCATTCCTAAGAGGGTGAAAAATGGGAGTTGAAATGGTGAATTTTTCGACATCCATGCGGGCGAAGCCGCGGGCAGAAGCTAATTTTAAATAAAGTGTTAAACAGACAAAATTTTTTATTGAAAATCAATAATAACGTGTAAGTGTGTGTGCGCATGTAAGTAAGGTCAGATTTTCGCCACACATATCTTGCCGCACACTGGTCACCAAATCTTAGAACCCCACACAATTGGTAGCGACCGGGTGACTTGACCCGCTATGATAATAACCGGTATATATCGGTTATTACCCACAGTAATAGTTGCGTTAACTGCGAAATTACGAGGTTTAATCATTTAAGTATTAAGAGGGCTAAGTAATAACAGACGCACGTGTCGATCAATCAGGTTAAGCTACGGTTGAAGCGGTTGGTACGTGGATGGGTGACCATCTTTCCATACCTAGACCCCATCGTGCCTTGGAAAGCACGTTAAACTCTTAGACTCGGCTGTTATTTGTAGATATTTGATAGTCGTTACGGGTCGTCAGAAGCCTGAAAGTCTGACAACCAGTTTTACCAAGGGGTATCGTAATACCCAGTAACAAGGTTTTGTAAGTGAGATAGGCATGAAAAATACTGGTATGTAGCTGAATCCGGTTTGACTTGAAGCTGACCCCAACATCGTTGGGTAAAGGCTGGGCAGATGAATCATTAGTATAATCTAGTTATATGATACGTTGATGGTGATTGGGTTATTAGCTCGCTGATTAGACATAGAAATGATTATTTTGGAATAACTAAAATGCGCTATATTTAAAAGTGTAGTATCATTTAGGTGAGTAGATTATAATTCCAGACACGGAAGAGTGATAATTATGTCAAATTGTAATTTTTGTTCTAAGATAATCTTGAGACGGCTGGAAGCGTCTTAAACTCCATTTTCCTAGCTGGAAAGGTTTTTATCGAAGATCCTTAAATCCAAAAAAAAAATCCAATAAGTACATTTATGTGTAAACCAAATCATCAAAAAAAAACAAACATTTTTTTTATTGTTTATTTCCAAAATACTTATACTATATTACAATGTTTTTGCCATACAACGAAAACCTCTCAGGGTTTATCTGTGTGCTGGCGAGTCGTTTACGTTTTACAATGGTAACACATAGTACAATAGTAATTTAAAAATCATTTGGAAAAAAAGAATTGTGGCCCTTCGGCATCAGTCAGGGCTCTAGAAAGGTGGCACAGCACGCGTAGTGAGTAGGTTCCTTTCTCCAGGAGTACTGTTTTCTGAGTCAAGCGTTTGACCCAGCCGCGCAATGAGAGCCTCTGGAGGTGTTAGACGAGGCTCTCCGCTATTGGGCCATTTACTGTAATCTATACTAATATTATAAAGCTGAAGAGTTTGTTTGTTTGTTTGTATATTTGTTTGGTTCAACGCGGTAATCTCAGAATTGAAAAAATATTTCTGTGTTAGGTAGTCTATTTATTGAAAAAGGCTATAGGCTGTATAACATCACGCTACAATCAAAAAGAGCGGAGCAGCAACGAAAAATGGACGAAAAGTGGCAGGCAATTCGATGCGACGGGAAGGGTCGGGGTAGCAAAAATTTGACGTGAATGAAGTCGCGGGCAGAAGCTAGTGATTAAATATTACGGTGTGCTGAATACAATTTCCACGTCTTGTCGACCAACTCGTGTGCTAAGTCCAGATACTTGATATTTTTATCTTTCTCAGCTTTCACGAGATTCTCGTCATAAGGGACAGTGATATGAACAATCATTGTTTGAGGCTCTCGTCGATCTATCACCACTATATCAGGCTTATTAGCTACAATAAATATGTCAGTGATAATAGATTGACCCCAGTACAATGTACCGTGACCATTGTCGAGAACTGGGTCGGGCGCATACTGTTGGTGGTTGGTTGTGTATGGTATTCTGGACTCCACAAGGTTATACTGCAAGGCAAGTTGCTGGTACATAAACTGAACTACTACAAGACGAGAACAATCGGAAACAATATGTCAGATTGATTCACCGGGACGATGGTATGCCCGACAGATGTCAACTGTTCCGTCCTTGAAAATGTATTTCCGATAATATTATTCGTTATATCCATAAATTATTAATCTAGAAAAATGTTCTGTACTTTGTTGTATCATTATTCCTCTGGGTAACACTTGAGTTTCTTGCACATTCTTCTCCATATGAAACGACTTTTGGAAGGGGTGACTACAATCAATTGTATTTTAACGTAAACGTTGACGTTGAAAAGTTTATTTTATGTACCTATCTATTTATATAAAAGAAAGTCGTGTTAGTTACACTATTTATAACTCAAGAACGGCTGAACTGATTTAGCTGGAAATTGGTGGGGAGGTAACTTAGAACCAGGAGACGGACATAGGATACTTTACTATAGGCTATATAACATCACGCTACAATCAAAAGGAGCGGTGCAGCAACGAAAAAAGGACGGAAGCTGGCAGGCAATTCGATGCGACGGGAAGGGTCAAGGGAGCAAAAATTTGACGCGGACGAAGTCGCGGGCAAAAGCTAGTTTGAAATAAATGCTTTGTCTTTGACTTCACTTTGACACACCTTTCCACTTCGAAGGCGTGGCCTGCCCGTGAGAATCACACAGCCAATATTCCAACTTATCTGAAACATTATCTTTATCTTTTGACCAATTGTGCTAATACCACCATTATCTTGTACTTACCTTTATCTTTTCATATCATTTTTGATATGTGCAGAACTGTGTAATCTTTTAAAAGATTGTGTTAATGATTGGGTAGTCAAATACCTTTGAATTCCGGTGAAATTGCACAAAATTAAAGGTTTTTCATTCGGCTAAAGACAGTTTTTTTTAATCTGGATGAGGTCGGCGTTTCCTATCTGACTACTCTGAGAAGAAAGGCCGAAACCAACTCAGAGGTCACAGTCTCTTTTAAAGTTTAAACCTAATATTGGTTAGATCATGTGATGACCATGTAGTTTGATGTCAGAAATGGTCTTATGAGGAAAGTACCATACAGATTTAGTGTGGACCTGTTCAGTTAATGCACGCATTTGTTAGTAATCAATTATACAATTGAAAGTCAATTAACGTAATTTTCGGGAAACAGCGGTGATCCTTAATTATTACAAGTTGCAGGTTGCAACCCCAGCAGATGGTTTAGTTTGTGTAAATAATTTCATCATTGCTCTCAAAATGGTGAAGAAAAACATCATGAGGCATGTCCTAGAACGAAAAATTCGAAGACATGTAACATATACAAACCTGCACTGGCCCCGCGTAGTAGATTACAAATCTAATAACACATTGCCCGACTTTGGAAATGAACCCAAGATCTCATCGTTAACAGTAACAATTGCGACCACTAAACCAACGTGGCAGTTTCTATTTCTTGGGAAAAAGGCGTGCGTTTTGCTGGTAAAATGAGATTTCCGTGTACTGCCGGATATAAAGAATATCACCACCCCATTTCTTCCCGTGGGTATCGTAAGGACTGAGGGACATACAAGAGAATGGGCAGCAGCGTTTTCTATGCATTTTGTCATACTGCGATCGTTAACCCGCCTGCCAAGCGTGGCGATTAAGGCAAACGATCCCAAATTTGAACCAGCTATGTGCAGTAGTAGACGTCTTTCGTCTGAAATGATCAATGTGATTTCCTTAATTATAAATTAACTAGCTGACCCAGCGAACTTCGTATCGCCTAAGATTCAAAATGTTGTAATAAACCTTCCAAGTTTGACAACCTGGTACGCGGTGGTGATCTGGTAAGCGTTTTCTAGCTGATACTCATATGTTTGGGTAGCTCCTACTCGGTTATGATAACCTGTTACTTCGAAGGCATAAAGCGTTTTCTGGCTGACACTGCTGTTTAATAAGCTCATACCAAGTTATGACCGCCTGGTACCTCGAAGGCAAAGTTTTTGTCATACCACGTTTTATAGTGAAATGTATTCTCTTTGACGTTTTATGTCACATCACACGAGAACGCGGTCGAAGGGGATAAAAAGTATCCTTTGCCAAAAGCAAAAAAAAAAAAAAAAAAGTATCCTATGTCCTTCTCCTGGCTCTAAACTACCTCCCTGCCAATTTTCAGCTAAATCGGTTCAGCCGTTCTTGAGTTATAAGTGAAGTAACTAACACGACTTTCTTTTATATATATAGATAATATATTTTAGGACAACCAACACAACGTTATCTGATCCCAAACTAGGCAGAGCCTGTACTATGGCAACCAGAAAACTGATAAACATACTTCTATATTTCTAAGTACATACATATTATAGATAATTTACACCCAGACACAGAACAAATGATTGTGCTCATCACACAAAGATTTGTCCTGGGTGGGAATCGAACCCACGACCTCAGTCTTTGCAGTCAGGGTCACTAGCCACTAGACTAACAGGCCAGTCAATTATGTCTTGTCTATCCCCCCTTTAAGTAACAATAAGCTGTTATAACGTGTATCGGAACAGAATTTGATCAGGCGCACGTTTTTAATGTATGTCGAGGACGGCACATACGTCACCGTGACGCAGGCGTGCGTAATCGTAATCGAATCTATGCGCAAGAGTCGATTCAATCGATGCGCCAGAGTTTATCGACTTTTCACGGTGTGATTTGAATTTGTAATTGTTTAACTCTCGTTTTGTTAAGTGATTAGGTTTTTTCTTGTGGATAAGTAATAACAGCCGCACGTGTTGTTCGTTCAGGTTAAGCTACGCTTGCCGCGGTTGGTCCGTGGACCACTTTCGTAGATCTTAGACAGTCGTTACGGGTCGTCAGAAGCCCGAAAGTCTGACAACCAGTCTTACCTAGGGGTATCGTATTACCCAGTAACTGGGTTGTTGAGGTCAGATAGGCAGTCACTCCATGTAAAATACTAGTACTCAGCTGCATTCGGTTAGACTGAAAGCTGACTCTAACAAAGTTGGGAAAAGGCTAGGCAGATGATGATGCTGATGAATATAGATAGATGTGCTATAGAGAGATGATAGATTCGATTCCGATCCCGATAAGTCAGAACCCGCAGAACTGCCGAACGAAATTATGCTTCCGATTTCAACCACGGTTCTGAAACTATAAGGTGAATGCTTCAACCAGCCCGCGAAATTCAAATTTTCTTACGTTTTTTGCAATTTGCAGGCCAGTGCTAGGTTGTATGTTGATTAAAATATTATTCGCGACTGTAAGACGTATGTAGTTACAGAATTATAATCATTCATCATCATCATTTTTTTTTTGTGGGTGGGAAATCATTAAATTACGTCTCCCGCTCTGGGTGGAGTGGAAGGGCGTGTCAGAATTTTACCGACTAAAACCCACCCGTGTTCCTTCAGTTGCCCATATGCCAAGGCCACGGTACCTCTTTCGAACTGATCTCACGCCCCTGGCGGAACCTACCTCCGTTAAAATTTTAGTTCAGATGAGCATTGGACAAAGTATGGCGATCCCCTATCACCTCTAGCCTAGCTATATGTATTTATACAATGAAGTGCATCACATATAAACTGTAAATCATCAGTTTTATTACCTATACTCCACATATATATTAAAATCGACCACTTACATAAGCTGTGTCCTCTTATTTGTCTCGGGAATATGGCCGGCCTCCTCTCTGTTACCAAGCGAGCTTGTTAGGCGGGCCACACACTTGCGATTTGACAAACATTGACTTTGTACACACGGTTACATCAGCTATACATTTCCAGATTAAAGATACCTCGCAGCTTATACTGGAAACGTATAGTTTGTTTTGTCGCTTTGCGTATTTCTACATAAACCAGTATGACTTTTGACATAAGTTTATCAAAGACACCAATAAAGAAATTTGTTAGAGATGTCGCTTACGTCGTGAGTAGCAAACACTGCATGCTGTGGCAGCGTCACTAAGCGGAATTCGCACAGCAAAATTTTGAGCTTTTTGTCATCGATAGACAAAAAAAAAGGTATCTTTAACCACGGGACTTACACGACCGGTGGAAACTGTCGTTGACCCTTATTCGAAGAGGTTAGACCAACTCGCACAATGCTTCCGTGGTGAATTAGGGTCCACTTACTCCCACAGAGGGGAGGCTAGTGTCCTCAGTTGTGTAAGAAGGTTAGAGGTAGGAAGATATGGCCGAAGCACGTTGAAGTTGGCTTGGCGACTGCCTATCTGGCCTCCACAACCCAGCTATTGGGTAATACGTTAAATCTTTGTAAGATTGGTTGTCAAATTTAAGCTCCTTGGGACCAACAGATTAACGTAACATTGTTTATGGTGTTTGTGGCTTAATCACTGTTAAAATACACATTTACCCATATACAGGAAACAATTTTAACCAGTGCGTAAATTGTAACCTTTTATTCAGTATATGATTCTATTATAGACAGCGAAAACAAAATAGTTGATGCATACTTTTAGCAATATGCACATTGCAATTATTCTATGAAACAACAGATTTATTTCTGATAACCGACGAACAATTTCTACGCTAATGGGGCTAGAATCTCATAATTATGCTGAATTCATGGTTAGATTTCTTGCACTGGTTAAAATTCTACCCTGTATATCTAATTTACAAAAAAACGTAATAAATGGCATAACAGTTCATCACAGTCTAAATTATACTTTTAATAGGCCTAGTAAATATTGTACAACGTAATCAGTAAGAATTTTATCATTTCTGTTATCTTTATCATCGGTATGAAGATGTGTACGTGGGATAGTGACTGTGCTAATTATTAATTAATTACCTACGGGTTTGAAATTTATGCGCGTGCAGATTAGGAAGATATCTTATGTGCATTGATATTTATTGAGTTCGAGCATGGAACTCTGCTGTAGTTTCAAAGACCAGGTATATATGAGATTACATGCAGATAGGAACTAAAAATCTTCAATAAATGATAAATTATTTTATTTTTGTAAGTAGGTTTGTAATTTCATAAAAGTCGGCATTTGTTTAATATGAATCATTGTCATTCAAATAAATAATTAAAAATGATATCCTAAAGTAACTAAAACTATACATTAACTAAAATGAAGCGTCGAAACGTTAATCCACATTACTGTCGACTGGTATTGTACCCAAGAGACTGGCGGCATTACCACGTTGTATAACAATGCATAGGCTTTGGCCAAAATAAAAACCAGCCCTTGGGTCATGGGAAGTGTCAACCTGCTGTTTTGAGAATTCGTTATAAAGGCCATGAGAAAAAAGAATTCTTTTAGTTTTGTTTTAAAAGAACTAGTGTCCACCGTGCCTTTCAGAAACGAAGGCAATCTATTAAATAAGGAACAGATTGGTATCGTGGATTGTGTTTCACAAAATTATATTTCAGATTGATGAAACATTTAAGATCTTTTCTACGGATGCTTTCTTTTACCTCTCTTTTATCTATAGTTCTTAATTCATGATTGTATTTAAACATATTGATCTGACCATAATCATCCTATAACATTCCCACTGCTGGGACATAGGCCTCCACTCCTCGAGAAGAAGCACGCTGTAAACTACCATGCGGGCCCAGTGCGCGTTGGAGGATTTCACATATCTTAGAATTTTTGGTTCTAGAACATGGCGGTTTCCTAACGATGTCTTCCTCCACCGCTTTAGCTTCAGTGGTGATGCAATTATTAACCCACAACTCTTAAGTCGGAGCCGATACCACTACACCACCACTGATCTCATATTAATCAAAAGTACGATAAAAATTACAATCTCCGTTTTTTTTTTTTTATGGCCTCCACTGTCCCACTCCTGGGCAAAGAGCTCCCCCCACTACGTCTCCATCTTTCGTGAGCCCGCGCGTTCTCCTTCCAGTCTTCACAAACTCCTAACCACTACACCAACCCTAAAAAATCGCAAGACCCAAACGTTGTCTCACAGCCAGCCTACGGCCCGATACAAAGTCCACGAAATGATTGCATACGCAACTGAGCTCAGATGCAGTCGCCAAGCTGTCTCAAATGCAGTCACAATTGACTTCTGACACCGGCGGAGCTGATTAGTTAGCTAGTCGTGTGACGGTATGTGTGTCTGATGAAACTGTTCGGGATGTTGCGTTTGACTAATTTAGAGGTTACAGAGGATAGATAATTATTTAGGTTTGAAGAAGGCATCCAGATTTCTCAAATGTTTTCGATTCTAAAAGACTGCCAGCATTGTCGCATCTTCGGTGGGTTCCTGTTCAGGATAAAGCGGGAGGAAACGCCCGGGTGTTTCCATTGCGAGGATCGTCTGGAGGACACGGTGGAGCATACGGTGGAGGTGTGCCCTGCCTGGGCGGAGCACCGCCGTGTCCTCGCGGAGGCGATCGGCGGCGGCGATCTCTCGCGTCCGACCCTGGTGTGAGCCATGGTACGGAGCGAGAGGGCATGGGAAGCCGTCACCTTCTTCTGCGAAGCAGTAATGCTCGCGAAGGAGGAGGCGGGACGCGTGAGGGAGTGGCAGTCTCTACGCCCTCACGTCCCTAACCACCGCAGGAGGAGACGCCCCGGGCGTCGGGAGTCAATAGCAGACTCCCGGCCACCGTAGGCGCGGGCTTGCGGACGGCGAGCAATGGGTAGCTCGCCGCCCATTAAGGACCAGGCTAAGGTCAACGGCGCGTAGTGTTCCACGCGCGCCTCAAAGAGATGTCAGCGGCACTGAAGGGGTCTGCTAGGACCGATGCCTGCTAGGATCGCGAGATTGTTCGAAAGAGATACCGAGACCCTGGCACATGGGCAACTGAAAAAACACGGGTGGGTTTTAGTCAGTAAAAGTCTGACACGTCCTCCCGCTCCGCCCAGAGCTGGAGAAGTAATTTGATGATTTCCCATCCAAAATAAACAGCATTGTCACGTTAGATAGAAATGCTTAGCCTGTCGTCATCATAATTTCTGCCGATCGACATCCACAGCTGGACATAGGCAATATGAGGGGGTTTGCTATAATCGCCATGCTTGACAGGCGGGTTGGCGATCGCAGTATGGTGGTAAAATGCATAGAGAACGCTGCTGCCAATTCTTCAGTAAGTCCCTTAGGCGCCTCATACGACACCCACAGGAAGAAACGCTTAGTATAAAACACAATCAACGCGGTGGAGGAAGACATCGTTAGGAAACCGCCATGTTCTAGAACCAAAAATTCTAAGATATGTGACATACTTCAACGCGCACTGGGCCCGCATGGTAGATTACAGCGTGCTTCTTCTCGAGGAGTGGAGGCCTGTGTCCCAGCAGTGGGAATGTTATAGGATGATTATGGTCAGATCAATATGTTTAAATACAATCATGAATTAAGAACTATAGATAAAAGAGAGGTAAAAGAAAGCATCCGTAGAAAAGATCTTAAATGTTTCATCAATCTGAAATATAATTATATCAACATATAATTTTGCCACTGCTGGGATACAGGGCTCCTCTAAGACAGGGAGTGGGCCGTAATCAACCACGTGGATGGTATATTCGAATTTTTGGTTCTAGGACATGGTGTTTATCATACATAGTTTGTTATTACTGAATACTCTTGACTTCGATCACGTCTGATGGGAAGCGATTGATGAGGTCTGTGATGGAACTAGCGTACCTAGAAGATGCCTGTTTAGATACCCTTATTTAGAAGTTAGACGTAGAAGAAGATGAATGAACGGATGAATGAACGACGGCTCACAAAAGGTATTTATAAAAAAAATATTTATAAAGGTATGAGGCAATGTGAGTGGTAACACCGGGAGGGGATGCCCTTGGAGGACATATAGTGACCTTATTGGTGATGTTCTTCAGGAAGGTCAGTTGCGTAGTTCTTGCAACCGGCGTGTGTGTATGACCAATTGTATGAACCTAAACGAGGCAAAAGGAGTGTGTAGAGATCGTACCAGGTGGCGTTCCGTGGTTTCTGCCTACCCTTATGGGAAAAAGGCGTGATTGTATGTATGTACGTAGAAGAAGATAAATGTGGAAGTACATTAAAATATCACGCATTTACTCCGCATCCCTATTAAACAGGCAGATATATGTCTCTACCTATCTCCATAACAATATAAGACCATGTGATTGGTTTGGCAGTATTTGCTATCCCATCACAAGCCCACATACCAGACTACTAGTGAGAATTTCAGAAAATATGTTATACTAGCTTCTGCCCGCAACTTCGTCCGCGTCAAATTTTTGCTCCCCTGACCCTTCCCATCGCATCAAATTCCCTGCCAGTTTTCGTTCATTTTTCGTTGCTGCACCGCTCCTTTTAATTGTAGCGTAATGTTATATAGCCTATAGCCTTTCTTAATAAATAGGCTATCCAACACAAAACGATTTATTCTAATCGGACCAGTAGTTCCTGAGATTACCGCGTTCAACCAAACAAACAAACTCTTCAGCTTTATAATATTAGTATAGGTTTTCATACCCGGGGATCATATCTAGGACCAGACTCAAGGTAAAAACATAAAAATCCTTTTTTCACAACGGTCTTCAAAATAGACCCATGGTCAGTTCATAATCTTTTATTCATATTTTTTTTCTATTCATGAAGAAGACCCTGAAACAAGTTACGACATGTCTCACGTTGTCTCGTGTCTCGCTGTGAGCCGCCTGCAGAGCGAGCTACTGTTTTAGGCTTGAATCACACATTTTACCACAGTTAGGGAACAAAAATCGTGATAAAATCCGTGAATCAACGTCCGGACGGCAATCCGACACGACCCGAGAGACATCAGGTGCAAGATCAACGCAAACAAAAAACCCTCCCAAATTGGGGGAGGCGTATGTCCAGCAGTGGTCATCTTTCGGCTAAAAAGATGATGCATGATGAAACAATCATAAAACAGAGTTCAGAAAAAATATTTTTTGTTGCATAAATCTCATATTTTGAACATAAACTATTATATTTTATTTATGTAATGATAGTAAAGAAAATTCAATCAAATTATACTTAAAAATAAACCTCCGAAATTAATTCCACAAATTATGGCGAAAACCGCATCAAGATCGGTTGCGTAGTTTACAGGTAGTAGCGCGGTGACACAGGCAGACACGAAAAGTGACATTAATCTATGAATGTATAATAATACCTATCATTATTTTATTAATATTAGCAATTAGAACGACAATAGCTTTATGACGTTGATTAAAAGATTTAAACACATCCTTATATTATTAGAACAATACTAAGATCGTCATGATTCTCTAATAATTAATTTTACCAGTGTCTTCCAACGTCATAGTTCAAACAGTTATTGTTATTTAAATCAAATAATTGTGACCATATTTAATTAATTGGGACCATTGCGTATATTTAAATACTAGCTTCTGCTCGCGACTTCATCCGCGTCAAATTTTTGCTCCCGTGACCCTTCCCGTCGTATCGAATTGGCTGCCAGTTTTCGTCAATTTTTCTTTGCTGCTCCGCTCCCTTTAACGGCAGCGTAATTTTATATAGCCTTTCTCAATAAATAGGCTACTCAACACAAAAAGTATTTTTCAATTCAAACCAGTAGTTCCTGAGATTAGCGCGTTCAACCAAACAAACATACAAACAAACAAACTCTTCAGCTTTATAATATTAGTATAGATTTGATCCAATATCATCATCAACATCATTTCAGCCATAAGACGTCCACTGCTGGACATAGGCCGCCCCCAATTTGGGGGGCTTTGCCGTAAACGCCACGCTTGGCAGACGGGTTGGCAATCGCAATATGGTGGTAAAATTTATAGTGAACACTGCTGCCCATTGTCTAGTAGGTCCCCTAGTCGCCTCTTACGACACCCAGTTACGAGTTTTTTGACCGGTAAGTATGTATCTATGTTTGTTCATTCAACTGTTTACTCATAACCTCTAAACTTCTAATCAAAATTTTGACAAAATGTGTTAATGTTGAAATTAGCATCATGATAGATTAAATTGAATATGGCGCCCTCTACTGACTGTCATGTAGATAGTCACCCCATTTTGTGGCCACCATCTCTCATACAATCCCTCCATCGTTTTTAGGCCTTTCCTCAATCTTACTCGTGCCATATCAACATGACAACCACAGTTTTTAAACGTCAATTAAACTATAAAATAAAGGTGATGACCCACTGCAGGCGTGCTCACTCAATGACAGATACGACCGCATGTCTCTATTACGTAGCTTATAATTGTCATCCATTAATATTTGACTCGTGTTGTATCAAGTGACCACTTACAGATAGTCCACGTGTATGAATTTATAGGGAGTCTCGCTAAATGGGTAGAGATGGCAACGATACATAGGTCGTTAAATGGCATTTAGATGTTTTTTTATAGGAAATGCGTGCATAGGTACTTTTGTAGGACCTGTTTAACTTCCAAAAAGGTAAAGGCATGTAATAGTTTCAATAAACGCTTTTGCATAGGTTTCGTGTTTTTACGTCTGTTTGACTCCTCAGAATTTATTAATTTGTTACCTTTCAGGTGTGACTGCCTTTTTTTTGTGGTTAGGAAATCATCAAATGACTTCTCCCGCTCTAGGGTGGAGCGAAACGGTGCGTCAGACTTTTACTGACTAAAACCCACCCGTGTTCCTTTAGTTGCCCATGTGCCAGGGCCACGGTATCTCTTTCGAACAAATCTCGCGACCCTAGCAGAAAGAGGCTAAGGTTGCAATTTCACCAATGACACAGCACATGCAAGCTGCGTTCGAGACCTGTCAGACTGTCAGTGTTCTCATTGTAGTAGAATAATTACAATGACATCAATTGAAGCGGTTAAGGCATGCTGATCGCATCTTGTTTCTTTGGCGAAATTCGTTCTAACTATAAAACAGGTACTGAAAAATATTTACTGTTATAGGCGATCGCAGTATACTGGTAAAATGCATAGACAACGCTGCTGCCCATTCCCTAGTAAGTCCCTTCATCATTTCAGCCGTAAGACGTCCACTGCTGGACTTAGGCCTCTCCCAATTTGGGGGGCTTTGCCATAATCGCCACGCTTGGCAGGCGGGTTGGCGATCGCAGTACGGTGGTAACATGCATAGAGAACGCTGCTGCCCATTCCCTAGTAAGTCCCTTAGTCGCATCTAACGGCATTACGGCACCCATGGGAAGAAATAGGGCTATGCTATTCTTTACGTCTTACACCACACGGAATGGTAATAATTAAAAATGCCTTGAAACAAAATATGACTTGGATTAAAAACTGTTTTTCATAGGCATCAACCAAATGAAACCATGCACCTAGCTTTTGACGTTTCGTAAGTGGCATGTTAGTTTATGTGAAATAAAATATTTAGATTTTATTTGATTTCCCGAAGTCACGATCCACCATACTTGCTCCATACTACTAAAAAACTCACGTGGTAGATTACATCCCACTCTTTCCCGAAGACAGAAGGCCTGTGTCCCAGCAGTGGGAACATTATAGGCTGATTATGCTCATACACCACTGCAAGGACAATATCTATACTATATACAGGGTGTCCCGTAAATAATGGATCAAACGTAACGGGTAGGTAGCTTACCTCATTTCCAACAACTAATTTGAACAGTAAAAAAAACCGATAAGGTAACCAAGATAATTTTTTTTTTCGATTTTTACTATTTTCTGTACCAGCATTCAGTGTTTTTAATGCTGTTGCTGCAAATGGTATCATATTTAGGTGTGATTTTTGTCAAACATTTCTGAATAGTTTACTAATGTTATAAGATACCATTTTTTTAAATAACATTTTATTTGCCTTAGAAAAAAAATCTTGAATCGAAAAGTTTTGTTTTTACGATGAAAAGACCAGAATTGGAAAAATTCTCCTGTAAAAAAAATGTATGACACCAAAGTGTACCATTATTTTAAAAACTTGTAAAATTACTAAGGTTTGCAAATTGGTATAAAACTTACGTCTAGTCCTTGCGGTTACAAAGATATTGCTATGAATCTGACAGAGGTGCCAAATTACGAAATAAAATAAAATTTGAAAAAGTGTGCACAATTAAACTATTTTCTTAAAAATGTTTAGGTATCTCAGCGTATGAAAAAAATTAGGAGGTTAAATTAAAAAAAAAATACAAATAAATCGTTTATTTTGTTTTTACAGTAAATGTTCAAACTGACGTCCCCCTACGAGAATGCAAAGTCTGCACCTCCTAATAAAGGAAGCTCTTATCCGACGGACAAAATGGCTGTTGTTTATTTCTGATACAGCAGATTGGATGCGCTGACGTAATTCTTCTTCCGACGTTATTCGTTGTTTGTAAACTTTGTCTTTTAAACATCCCCAATAAAAAAAATCTAAGGGATTTAAATCAGGAGATCGCGGAGGCCACAAAATTGGTCCTAATCGGCCGATCCATCTGTCAGGGTAAGTTTCATTGAGTTGCGCCCTTACTGCCGTCGCATAGTGAGCGGGGCAACCATCATTTTGTAACCACATTGCTTGCCGCACGTCTTCTGGAATATTTTCTAATAACGTTGGCAACTCATTCCTTAAAAAATGCAGATAGTATTCGGCGTTTAGAGTTGCTGGTAGTTCAAAGGGCCCTATTATTTGCCCATTTATTATTCCTGCCCATAAATTTATTTTAAATTGATGTTGGCTCCTGTCCTCTCGCATCAAATGTGGGTTTACCAGCTGCCAACTGTGCAAATTATGCAAATTGAGATATCCATCTCGCCGGCATGAAGACTCGTCACTCCATAAAATTTTATTAAAAAACTGTGGGTCCGCCCGTATCATTCTAAGCATCCTTTGGCAAAATGCTACTCTTTGCGGGTAATCACGTGACGTCAGCGTTTGAACACGTTGCACGTGATATGGGTGCAACCGGTGCCTTTTTAGAACTCGATGTACCGTCGATCTTGGAATACCTGTGCGTTGCGCTATGACGCGAATTGAGACCGACGAATCTTCCTCGATTTCTCGAATAATAATTTCGTCATTGACTTGTAACGGTCGCCCTTCACTGGCACCCCCAACTCCGGTGCCAAGAATTCTTCCCTCAAGAAGCGCGTTATGCACTCTAATGAATACGCGATAGTCGGGATGTCGATCCCGGTTCGGGTATCTTTCACGATACAATCTTGCGGCCGCCCTGGCATTACCTCTTGCTTCTCCGTAGATAAAATGCATTTCGGCATACTCCCGTGGCGTGTACTCGTAACGAGGCATCGTACTACTGCACACACGTACAACCTCACACAAACGATTGTTTTCGAAGTCCGTAGGATTGCCAAGTCATTCGTCCAAAACACAAACAGTTCCAAATCGTTAGGCAAAGCAAAGTCCAAATACACAGCACAAGTTTAATTTTAAGGAACACAACAGTTAGGCACAGCGGGAGCGAAAGTAGTCTGACGTACGTATCAACTCGAAGAGAGATTCGTGTCAACTAAACAAATAAAATCATGCAACAATGAAGCCCTGTGTGAGTGAAGGGTGAAGGAAAAAAAATACCTGCACAAAGACACCGATTTACCAAAAATACAAAAGCGGCGCTATCTATCCCTTTCACACTGAGTGAGGTGCAACTCCGCAGGTAGCGGTCCCAAATTCCGAACAGATGACGTCATCGGCTCGGAATTACGCTACACGCTTAACCACATGCTTAGATTACAAGCATAAGCCATTACGAGAAAGAAAAGTTAGATAGTACCATTTTAATTTCAGTTCTGTCTTCTTCATCACATTCATAGCAATATCTTTGTAACCGCAAGGACTAGACGTAAGTTTTATACCAATTTGCAAACCTTAGTAATTTTACAAGTTTTAAAATAATGGTACACTTTGGTGTCATACATTTTTTTTACAGGAGAATTTTTCCAATTCTGGTCTTTTCATCGTAAAAACAAAACTTTTCGATTCAAGATTTTTTTTCTAAGGCAAATAAAATGTTATTTAAAAAAATGGTATCTTATAACATTAGTAAACTATTCAGAAATGTTTGACAAAAATCACACCTAAATATGATACCATTTGCAGCAACAGCATTAAAAACACTGAATGCTGGTACAGAAAATAGTAAAAATCGAAAAAAAAAATATCTTGGTTACCTTATCGGTTTTTTTTTTACTGTTCAAATTAGTTGTTGGAAATGAGGTAAGCTACCTACCCGTTACGTTTGATCCATTATTTACGGGACACCCTGTATATAATAATTATAATTTATAATTAATATTATAAAGCTGAAGACTTTGTTTGTCTGAACGCGCTAATCTCAGGAACTGCTGTTCCGATTTGAAAAAATATTTTTGTGTTGAGTAACCTATTTACTGAAAGAGGCTATATGCTATATAACATCACGCTACAATCAAAAATAGCGGAGCAGCAACGAAAAATTGACGAAAACTGGCAGGCAGTTCGATGCGACGGGAAGGGTCAGGGGAGCAAAAATTTGACGCGGACGAAGTCGCGGCAGAAGCTAGTTATAAATAAATTGGAATATGAGATAATCACACGCCGGAAGGGGACGCCCTAGGAGAACATATAGTGACCTTATTGGTGATGTTCTTCAGAAGGGTCAGGAGCGTAGTACTGGTAACCGGTTTGCGTGTGTGACCAGATGTATGAACTTAAACGAGGCAAAAGGAGTATGTAAGGATCGTAGCAGGTGGCGTTCTGTAGTTTCAGCTTACCCCCATGGGAAAACGGCGTGATTTTATGTACGTATGTATGAGATTATCATAACAGTACGTGTAATGTAGGTATGTGAGTCTGTTAACTGTTTCGTGAATACGTTTAGATTATAATATAGCCTTATCATAATTATGGTGATAGGATCGTAGCCATCGAAGTCCGTACTGTGAGTTCGGACTTCGGCCATTAACCCCTTTTTTTTAAATTCTTTATTTAATTTAGGGATTTTTGTACACATATGTGACGATGCTAATCCCATCGTACTTTTACAAATAATCACTTAATCATAAACTAAAGAAACTAACCCTAGTCACACAAAACTTAATCTAATTTATTATCTAATAAAAAGGTATACAATGTTTTTGCTGCTTCACAAGTAGGCTTAGCTAAAATACCGTGGAACATTCCAACATCCGTTAACGACAGTTTCAGTGAGTTCAGCAGTGCGTTTCTCTTGTTGGTATAGCGAACACATTCAACCAACACATGTTGTGCATCTTCTATTTTACCGCACACCTCACCACCCTTAAATCTTATGACACACGTTTTAGGGTTTTTTGTTTAATGCTTTAGCTCTAGATCTAGCTCTAGCTATTAAAAACCTCTAGATTGCATATAAATAAAATTAATGTGACAATATTTGTGCCTGTCAAACTTAGACGCAGGGAAGCCTATTGAATATTGTAGTGTTGAGTGATAAGCACTTATAGATATTATGTTAAATTCTACCCGTGACGTCGTCCGCGTAAAATTTTTGCTCCCCTGACCATTCCCATCGCATCGAATTGCCTGCCAGTTTTCGTCCAATTTCTCGTTGCTGCACCGCTTCTTTTGATTGTAGTGTGAAGTTATATAGCCTATAGCCTTCCTCAATAAATAGACTACCCAATACAAAAAGATTTTTTTCAGTTCTTGAGATTAACGCGTTCCACCAAACACACAAACTCTTCAGCTTTATAATATTATATAAGCATATAAATATAAATGTCTTATTGAGGTATTTATCTAAGAAAGCAGCGGTAGAGCAGTGGTAATTGCCGTTACTTACGATTTTGTAGATCGTAGGTTTGGACACAAACAGGATCTTTACTTTTGTGTTAATTATTTCATCACCGCTGTTCTTAGAACGGTAAAGAAAAACATCATGAAGAAACAAGCGTATCCTAGAATCAAAAATTCGATATCGAGCATTCTGCACTGGCCCGCGATTTGGATTATGGCCCAGTCCCTCTCACAGACAGGAGGCTGATTATAAAGGTATTTTCCACACTATCAACTAGCCTATTAGTGCAATTTTGGTGTGGTGTGCCCGCGTCATTGATAATGTAGACGCATGTGGAACAGGGTGTATTGCTTTTATTCATACTAATATTATAAATAATAGTTAACAAAAACTAAAAAACACGTTTCCATTGAAACCAAACTTAAAAGTACAAAATAATGGAAAAAAAGCGTGTTTGTGACGTATGTCAGCATAGTTTTCGAAGACAGTTTTTTTTGCTGTCCTGGTAACCCTGGCAAGGATAATGGCACAAATTAGTTTGTGACGTATGCCAGCGTAGTTTTCGAAGACAGATTTTTGCTGTCCTGGTAACCCTGGCAAGGATAATGGCACAAATTTATGAAATTATTGCATTGTCATCGGTCCTTGACAGGTGTGCAAAGTTTGAATGAAATCTGGTCGTTTAAAGTGGGTCAAAATCGCGCTATAAGGAGTCGGTTACAAACAAACAGACAAACATACAAGTGAAGCTAATATAAAGCGTGTAATAAATGGGAAAGTGTGTGTCTGTTTGTCCGTCTTTCACGGCAAAACGGAGCAACGAATAGACGTGATTTTTTGAGTGGAGATAGTGGAAGGGATGGAGAATGACATAGGCATTTTTTTTTCTTTTTTAGGTGGCTGGGGTAAACTTAAAAAAGCCGTGCTTTTCCCATGGACAATTGTATGTAGCATGTTCGCGTGTGTCCAATGCCCAGAATCCTTACATTCTATCCCCAAATGGAAAGACAAAATAATAATATCGTCTACAGTAGCGTATTAAAAATAACATTCTGTTCCAAGTTCTCTTCTGTGTTCTAAATCAGGAAAGGGGATCCGTGTTACCCCGAATTTAACGCGAGCAAAGCCGCGGGCAAAAGCTAGTTCCACATAAAAGACTGGTGAGCAACTACCCGACGATTGATGTCGGGACGTTGTATATGTGATAGTTTCGCGATAAATTCTGCTTGCGTCTGAAATGGCTTAACGGATTTGAATGAAATTCAGCATACATATTTTATAAACTGGTTTAACACACAGGATTCATAGAATAAGCAAACGAAGTCGCTAACTAAAGCCTGTAATAAATTACTTAAGTCCAAAGCCTACAAAGTCTAACCAATCCTTTAGCGTATTCCTTCGTTGACGTAAATGCAAAGCGCAGTACATGAGATGCAACTATCTGACCTATTTCTGCAAGTACGTCAGTATTCCATCTACATATTTTACTTTGCTTTACTTTTGCATACAGAGACGGCATTATACACTGTGCCACTGTATTTTAAGGGAAAAAGCGTACAATCTGATAACTTAGTGCTAGTCCTTCAGTGGTTTTGTTATTTGTAGAGATTTTTATAAAGAACTTATCTGGGAATATCTGTTACACACTTTTTTTGCTGTAAAGCAAGATTTTTTTCTCTTAACTAGCTTCTGCCCGCGACTTCGTACGCGTCAAATTTTAGCTCCCGTGACCCTTCCCGTCGTATCGAATTGCCTGCCAGTTTTCGTCCATTTTTCGTTGCTGCTCCGCTCCTTTTAGTTGTAGCGTAATTTTGTATAGTCTATAACCTTTTTCAATAAATAGGCTACTCAACACAAAAATAATTTTTCAATTCGGACCAGTAGTTCTTGAGATTAGCGCGTTCAACCAAACAAACAAACTCTTCAGCTTAAAATATTAGTATAGATTCAATGGCAACGGACAGTATGGCCGCTAGATTAATAACATCGTGCATTGCTTAATGCTTTGGTAATCATAACTACATAAAATAACTTCACACCTTATTTCACCGAAGGTTTTAGCAGAGGTGTCTATAGGGTACCCACATTTCTCCATTAATGTTTAAGTCCCATGTGATAGGGGGCCAGACTTCTGCCATCAACTGACTAAAATCCACACAATATATACCGGATGACATTTTTTACCGTCTCAACCTTCATATGGTGTGTTGTGTAACTAGAATAGAAGGCAGGAAAGCCTTCAGATTCATCGTAGGTGACTAAAGGAGCGCGGGACGCGGGCAGACGGGAATGCGTGTGCGGCTCGTGCGCCTGCGAAAGATCAATGAGGCCGCATATCGGCCGGCTTCAAAAGGTAGGACCGCGCTACGAAATCATTCATACATGCCGCGCAATGAGTAGGGTGCGTGTGATTTGAGTTTCGATAGGTTTTTAATTGTTTTTTTTATTTTCTTTCCAAATTTCTGTTTTTGTTGTTCTAGTATGAAAATGTTACTTTAAATGTGTAGTATTTATTGCTAGATCAATTTCATTACATGTTATTCAAAAATAAAAATATCAAAAAATTCTATGTCAAAGGCTTCTCACCTATTACCCTCTCCGTTCACCCCCATTTTTTTTCAAGATGTTAAAAAATGTCACCCGGTATATTACATTTTGACATTAGGTATTAATGGGTCCCGCTTAATGGCAAGAGACATCGCGGCAGGCCCAGACGGAGATGGCGGGATGAGCTGGACTCTTTTAATAAAGACGGGTTCTTGGCAGCTCTGAACAGAGAGACGTGGAAAGAGAGTAGGGAGGCCTTCGCCCAGCGGTGGGACAGCAACGGCTAATAATAATAATAAAGGTATTAGGAATCACAATTCAATATCACTAAACTTCAGAACGCTACTCATTGTCTTGACGTGATTGTGACAATAGTCGATATTTAAATATTCAAATCAGACTATGCCCTAAGTAATAAAAAGAAAAAATCAATCAATCAATCAACCAATTATTTTGTTAAACATAGGTATTTTGCCGAAAAATGCGATTTTATGAGAGGTTCCATGAATGGTATTCTGATAACGGCGAGAGCGCAATTTTTCAAATAAATACAGGTTACAGCGAACAAACACTCCCATTTCATAAATGTACATAGACGGAAGAGTGAGTAAGTTAAGTTCCTTAAATAATGGTTTACAACTATCATCCGATTGCAATTTGGTAAATGATCGCAAGCATTTCTTCTGAGCTTTAAAAGCAATGTCTCTATCAGTGGAGTTGCCCCAGAAAACTATTCCTTACCTAATACCAGAAGCCACATAAGTATTATAAGCTATTTGTACTGTAATTCGGCTGACTGTTTTTGATAGTATAAACAAAAAATACAGTAATATGCTTTTACTGTCACATTTTATAAATCAACTATATTTGATATTAACCTTTCTTAAGGTACACTTCACATAGGTCAAAGAATCTTAACAAATTAGCTGCGAAAATACATTATCCTACTAATATTATAAACGCGAAAGTTTGTATGTATGGATGTATACAGGGTGTGGCGTAAGTAGTGGTCCACCGTTCAGGATTCCATGAACCAGATAATTAACTATACAATTAAAAATTTTAAACATTTTTACCCAAGGCTTCCAAAAATATTTAATTTTTGTCTTTTATTTACGAAATTTCTACCTTTTATTACATATTTGTTTGTAGTTTCAACAAAAACCACTATTTTTTCATTCTGATTTCTATTAATTACTGCTGAATACTAGAGCTATCATGATAAATTATGATTTTTTATATAAATTCAGCTCTTTTGAAGAAATAGTTGGTTCTTCTTTAATTTTAACCCCAATTTTAACACACCATCAAATTCAAGAGCAATTTTTGTAAAAAAAAAAAAATTGGGTAATAATGGTTAAAAATTTTAATTGTTATAGTTAATTATCTGGTTCATAGAATCCTGAACGGTGGACCATTACTTACGCCACACCTTGTAGATATATGGGTATTTGTTAATCTTTCACGCAAAAACTACTGACCCGATTTAGATGAAATTTGGCACACAGATATTTTATAACCGAGAATAACACATAGAGTACTTTTTATCCCGGTAGTATGTTCCCGCGGGATAATTTCCGACCTCCACGTGGGTGAAGCCGCTGGCAAAAGCTAGTGACATTATAAATGGAACTTACTGACGATTAACTGACCACTTATATCTCCGAAACATTATCCTCCAAGGTTACCACAAAAAACGATACTTACACACTCAAGAACATACAGACAAAAAACCTATAAGAAAGTTTTTGCATAATAACTTGAGGCGTGTCTGGCTTTCTTGAGCTTCATTTTTCTTTGACGAGTTTCAAGTTGCTGACAAAAAATAAAACAGGTCAAGATCAAGGTAGTGGCACTAGCTTATCTGCCTGAGTTTGCTTGCTTTGTCATATTTTTACGGATGCATATTATGTTACCGAAAAAAGTTGGAGTAAGAGCTTTAACCGCTATTGTTCTGTCTCTACATAGCGATAGGCTATTTTCTATTAATTGTCTGTGTTGCAAGTCGCATCGTAAGAATTTACATCTGTTATTGTTACACGCTTTATATTAGCTTCACTTGTATGTTTGTATATTTGTATGTTTGTTTGTAACCGACTCCTTATAGAGCGATTTTGACCCACTTTAAACGACCAGATTTCATTCAAACTTTGCACACCTGTCAAGGGCCGATGACAATGTAATAATTTTATAAATTTGTGGTATTATCCTTGCCAGGGTTACCAGGACAGCAAAAAAACTGTCTTTGAAAACTACGCTGACATACGTCACAAACTAATTTGCGCCATTATCCTTACCAGGGTTACCAGGACAGCAAAAAAAACTGTCTTCGAAAACTACGCTGACATACGTCACAAACTACGCTGACATACGTCTTAAAATTCGAAACACTCTCAAAAATAGAAAATAAATAATAGTTTAAAAAAACTAAAAAACACGCTTCCATTGAAAACCAAACTAAAAAGTACAAAATAATGGAAAAAAAGCGTGGAGTGCCTGATATCAATAAAAAAATACCTGAAAAAGCACCCCATGCTTTTTTCCATTATTTTGTACTTTTTAGTTTGGTTTTCAATGGAAGCGTGTTTTTAAGTTTTTTTAAACTATTATTTTCTTTATTGTATCTAAGGTGATTGCGTATGGCAGTCTCTGCGCCCTCACGTCCCTAGCCGCCGCAGGAGGAGACGCCCCGGGCGCCGAGAGTCGATTGCGGACTCCCGGCCACCGTAGGCGCGAGCTTGCGGGTGGCGAGCAATGGGTAGGTCGCCGCCCGGTAAGGACCAAGCTCGGGTCGACGGCGCGTAGTGTTCCACGCGCGCCTCAAAGAGATGTCAGCAACACTGAAGGGGTCTGCTAGGACCGATGCCTGCCGGGGTCGCGTGATTGTTCGAAAGAGATACCGTGACCCTGGCACATGGGCAACTGAAGGAACACGGGTGGGTTTTAGTCAGTAAAAGTCTGACACGCCCTCCCGCTCCGCCCAGAGCGGGAGAAGTCATTTGATGCTTTCCCATCCAAAAAAAAAAAAAAAAAAAGGTGATTGCGTAACACAAGTAGGAATGGTCTTCATTTAAGCAGATCAACGAAATGCATAGCGTTATTTAAATTGTTTAGCAGACAAACTTTCGGACATACAGCAAAGAATTAGCAATCTCCTCCAAAGTAATTCAGATTCTGATTGATGGCATAATAAACAATGAGGATGCAGCAATTCAATTTGAGACTATATTATAAACAGCTACCCCTTTTTTAGTTATTTGTATGCAAGAAGTGATACAAATTAATGCACGTATACAAAACTAAATGCATGTCTGTATGTGCACATACGCTTCTCAGAATCTCTCGTCAGTAGAAATTCCACTGAATCAGTTGGATTGATTTAATTACGCTTTATTGAAATTGACGAACAAACTGACAGTCATGCAGCCTTGTGTATACTAAGGTCAGCAAGAAACCAGTTCTTGAAGCTTACGTCATATTACACCTCCGAAGCTTTTTTATTTCACTTTATTTTTTCAGAAAAAAACTTTACTGCGCAGTGGAGAAATGCTTTATAACGTTAAGCATATAGTTGGCTTTGGTTCCGTAGATAGTTTGTGTACTTATTATTTATCCAGTTGGTCAAGACATCAGAGTTTCTTATGTATTTTAATTCTGTAAAAATGTTTCTATCTCATCAATAGTAAAGAGAAATAGTCATCATACTTAACATCGTACTCTTGTCGACTGAAGAATAAAAACATCTCTTTTCTTCAGTTTTACACAATTTTTCTACGATACAATCTATTATTTTGTCTTCTCTTCCGTCGACAAATTCCGTTTCTATGGCGGTCATGCTATGCGTGCAGGAGTACGAATGTTAAGCTGTAGATGTGATTTCATAAGAAATAAAGACATAATGACAAATATTAAAAAAAACTACGATGAGTCAATTAAAGAAGAAAGGAAATTACCCTTTGTTTATAAAGAGATATCATGTCTTTGTTTCGTACTAGGGTAGAAATAGAATTCGCCATGCTACGCTTACAGGTGGCCTAGGTAAGTGACACTCGTTTTCAAAGCATTTCGTATTTTTATACCGACTTTCAAAAGGATTCACATAAGGTTTTCAATCGTTTACCGCGTATCGGTAATCGTTGCGTAGGACGAGTCTCCACCTAGATAGACCGAAAACCTTGAGACAGTGTCTGGGCACGGGCTGGAATGCGGAAGGCGGAGGACAGGGAGTTGTAGCGCAGCCTAGGAGAGTCCTATTTCAAGCAGTGGACTGCGATAGGCTGATTTAATTTCGGTAGCTATGTAAGTCCAATGCATACTTGCGATTCTATCATCGATTGTTGATAGAACTTATACCTTATAACTTTACCTAGGCTCTGTAGTCACGAAGTTTTATTGAAAATTTCTCAGTTATAACCTCGGAGTTTAGATTTGGATTCAGACGATGACGAGCATAATTATGTTTATTATTATATAACATTTCAATAAATTATCCATTTAAGGTGCATTTTCTATCTCCTGCATTAAATAACATACATGTTAAATACTGAATGCAATATTATCCATAATTGTTTCTAATGGCAACAATAAAATGTAATGGTAATGTTCTCTCTCTGATTTGGCGTCAAAATTATTGTCATTTATATTTTTCACTCCGATGTTTTTTTTTAAGTAATTACCTTTTGAAAATTTTGGTAATATTCTCTCTGAAAACCTTCCATTGTTGCTTCAATATATTTAATGATGGACAACGTTTCTCCATTACCGACTGAGCCATATTGCGGGCCATGGTAACCCAACAAAATATTCCAAACAAGGAAGTTTACCCCAAAAAATATTATATTAAAAAAACCACATAATTTATGATCTCTAATACACTTTAAACACGTACTTTCACGTCCTTCGTCGCTTCCTTCACACCTGCCATTACAATTTTTTTCGCGCTCTTTTTTGTCGCCATGTTGCCATGCTTTTTTTTTCTCCTTTTTTGAACGTCGTCGCCGCACTGACTCATTCGTATTATGCCAAGCTTTCTTGACAGTGACGTTACACAATCATAAAAGTTTTTATTTCGTAATTATAATCGACAAGTGAGGATTTTTTTGTTCCGTTTCTTTTTTATTGGTGAGTGTTCTTTTTTATTTTTGCAAGTGTTTGCGGTACCCGAACATTTTTTATACTACGTTTTTTGTGGATGACTTACGTCATATTTAGCTTTTCCTTTTAGTTCAGGTTTTTACCAATGGAAACTTGCGTCAAGAAAGAATGGAACTTATTCAAATTAAGTTATTCTATTAGTGGTTACCCAGTCGTCGAAATTAAACCTTAATTAAAAACATTAGATTTTTTCGCTCCTGTTCCATATAAATTTTAACTGTGCCAAATTTCATACTCCTCCGTCTGCGCAATTTTCGTAAAAGGGGTACAAAGTTTTAGCTACACGTATTAATATAAAGATGTAAGTACCTATATTGTTTGTCAAAATTATCACATAACATTATGTTGCTACCCGGGATATCTTCATCGTTATTCAACCCTAATTTAAATCTTCTAACATTGTTTTTCCGAAAGTTGATCAAATGGCAAAAAAATATTTTCTATTTCATGGACTTTACTGCTGGTACTCAGCTGCATACGGTTAGACTGGATGCTGACCCCAACATAGTTGGGAAAAGGCTAGGCAGATGATGATGATTTCATGGACTTGAGACCAAAACGATCGTGTAGTCCCAAAATTTGGTAAGCAAAGATAATAACATTCATATACCTAGATGTCTGTTTAAATCATTTGAAATTCAATTCGATTCATTTTTAAATATCAACCTGTACTGTAAACGGTATTGCTCATTCCTGGACCTGAGTTGCCTTGACTTACCTGGGCGTCTATAAATAGACTCTGGACCCAGGTAGGTTGAAGTAAATAAAACCTGCTCAGGTGGAGATTTACTGATGACTCCGCCCTAGAGTGTAAATGTGGTGCTGTCTCACAAACAATGCGGCACTTGATATCTTGTCCAGCGTGTCCTGCACCCTAATTGCGAAACGCACAATTTATCAGAATCTGAATGGGATTGAAGATTATTTCTAAACCATTGCGTCATTTGTTGGAATAAATTGACGGCTCAGCAACGTAAATAACGCAATGAATGTTGTTTAACTATGAATATTAAACCAATTCCTACCGATAAAAAGTTCCGCAATTACCCCTCTGTTGTTTGCACGCTACAGGAGTTGATGGACGTTGCTGAAGGTACCAAGCTCGTAGCCAAATTCTGAGCTATCTGTTTATGTATACAGGGTCAAATTAAATAAACTGGCAATACTTTCTGTACGCGTTAGGTTTCGATATCGAAAACTAATACAATAAAATTATAGTAAAAAAAAACACGTAGTATTTCTACTTTTTAGTTTGGTTTTCTACAGGAGCGTGATCTTTTAGTTTTTTTTTTTTTAATTATTATTTATTCAATTTTTTTTAGGGTGTTTTGAATTTTGTGATGTATGTCAGCGTAGTTTCAGAAGACAGTTTTTTTGCTATTCCGATAGCCCTGGCAAGGATAATGGCACAAATTTATGAAATTATTGTATTGTCATCAGTCCTCGATAAGTCTACAACGTTTAACTGAAATCAGACCGTTCGAAGTGGGTCAATATCGAGTCTAAAGGAGTCGGTTACAAATATATAAACATACAGGTGAAGCTAATAAAAACGTGTTAAAAAATTATAGTTTAAAAAAACTAAAAACACGCTTCCATTGAAAACCAAACTAAAAAGTACAAAATAATAGAAAAAAAGCGTGGGGTGCTTTTTAAGGTATTTTTTTATTGATATCAGGCACCCCACGCTTTTTTTCTATTATTTTGTACTTTTTAGTTTGGTTTTCAATGGAAGCGTGTTTTTAGTTTTTCTAAACTATAATTTATTTTCTATTTTTTAGGGTGTTTCGAATTTTGAGACGTATGTCAGCGTAGTTTGTGACAGTTTTTCTGCTGTCCTGGTAACCCTGGCAAGGATAATGGCACAAATTAGCTAGATTTTTACCGCTCGAACGCGTCACAGCCGTACGTCAACTAACTAACTAGCGCCCTCTAGCGGACAACATACAAAAGACGCTCAGGCAAGTGAAGCCTGTCCTGGTAATCCTGGCAAGGATAATGGCACAAATTTATGAAATTATTGCATTGTCATCGGTCCTTGACAGGTGTGCAAAGTTTGAATGAAATCTGGTCGTTTAAATTGGGTCAAAATCACGCTATAAGGAGTCGGTTACAAACAAACATACAAACATACTAACATACAAACATACTAACATACAAGTGAAGCTAATATAAAGCGTGTAAAAATCGATGGACGAAGGTCAAATCCCGTAATGGTTCAGCTGTTTTTGTTATTTTTCGTGGAACATAGATATTTTTTTTATGAATTTTCTTAAAAACTATAACATAACAGTCGGTTGGTTCCCTTAACAAATAAACCACGGTCATTAAAAGTTTGAACAAAGTTGGGATGACGAAAAAAAAATTTTTTTCTCTCTCTTTTTTGATATCGGTAACCAAAACGTGGGTAACGTTTTCCCAGCTAATTTAATTTAACCTTGTAGATTTCTATCGCAAAGGAAAAGATAAAAGTAAAGTAGCATGACTGGGCAAGATTTGCAATGAAGAAATCTACTCGTAGACCACTCCAAATGACCTGTCTATGTCAAAATTAAAGAATATTTTACCTTCGTAGAGAAGTACTCTATTGGTTGTTGCTACCCAGACGTAACGATAAAAAAAACCGTTACATTCAACATCACTAAACCACAATTTAAAATGAAATTACAAGAACATTATACTTCAGTTTTAATATTTCTAATCGCCATTACTTTAAAATAAGAGTTATTGACTCAGAACTAACACCGTAAATTAAACCGTCTCTTCAAGAGACAAGATTCAATATCCCTTGTGAGTGGAGGTCGTAAATTACGATATCTTTGTGTAAAACAAAATTTTATTACTTTAATGACGGGTCCTTATGTTTTCGGGTGATTTAAGACATGGGTTTTTGTACTGGATCTGTCCGAAGGTGATCGGAAGAACACGTGCTCTTAAATTTAATTTTCGGACTAGGATTGTCAAAGTTTTCGGAATTATTTTAATTTTATTAATTAGGTACCAGCTTTTGCCAGCGGTTTTGTCCGCAAATTATACATATAAATTTTCGTCTTGAATAGTGATTCAACGGAATTTAATGCGATTTTCATCAATGGACAGAGTGCTGTCCATTGATGGAAATTGCATTAAATTCCGTTGAGAGGTTTAAAAGATGTAAGCGTACACACGCGAGAAGCGACTTTGTTTCATACTATATAAAGATACGTTACATAAAGATCAGAGGGGTAATTGCGGAACTTTTTATCGGTAGGAATTAGTTTAATATTCATAGTTAAACAACATTCATTGCGTTATTTACGTTGCTGAGCCGACACTTTCTTCGAACAAATGACGCAATGGTTTAGAAATAATCTTGAATCCCATTCAGATTCTGATAAATTGTGCGTTTCGCAGTTAGGGTGCAGATCACAAATTATTTTTGACCGATTTTAACACACTTAACATAACATGACATCACGCCTTGCTTCCCCGGAGGATCGGGCAGAAGTGTACCTATAGTACTCCCATATTGTGCCAGTTATATTTAAGTCCCATGTAATAGGGGGCTTCTGAGAAATTCCAGACAGAAAAAAAAACCAATAACACTTTGTACAACCTGAGAATCGAAGCCAGGACCTCATGCTCAGTAATAGCGCTTGCAACTACTAAACCAATGAGACAGAACACACTTCTCAGAATCAAGTTTTTCTAACTGGACAGACAGCTGTGCTGCTGGGGAGTTTGTTGCGCCACTTCTTCTTCCCAGCTAAAGCACTAGGAAGTGGTGACGGGTGGGCGTTTTGAGGGACTGTCTTTTGTAATTTTGATGTTCGAAAAGTGCTGAGCCTCAGTTTAATTTGAATAAATGACATTTGATTGCATCTGATTAAAAAATGTAAGATTTTATAGTGCATGACTTTCATTAACCATTTTATCTTTAAATGCAATAATCAGGCATGAGAGCAGTGGTGGCCCAGTGTTATTAGCCCCGACTTACGAGTTGTCGTGGATTCAAACCCAGACAGGCGCTTTGTGGAAATAATTTCATCACTACTGCTCTCAAAATGGCGAAGGAAAACATCGTGAGGAAACTGGCATGTCCTTAGAACCAGTAATTCGAAAACATGTGACATCTACCAACCCGCACTGGGCCCGCGTGGTAGATTACGGCCCACACCCTCTCACCGAGAGGATGCCTGTGTCCCAGCAGTGGGAACAATATATGGTGATTATGATGAGGCAGTGTTCCGTTTGCTCCGTTCCGTTTTACGTGTGATGCCGGACGTAAAAAATAGCACCATCCCATTTCTGACCTTGGCTGTCGTAAAAGGCAACTAAGAGACTTACTTGAGAATGGGCAGCAGCGTTCCCTATGCCTTTTACTACTATACTGCGATCACCAATCCACCTATCAAGCATGGTGATTATGGCTAAACCCCGTTTTTACTGGTGGTCAGCTCAGTAGTATGTATTTCGACTGAAATAACTATGATAATGAATGAAACAATTCTCCACCGACCGACTCACATCCATGATAACCAAATTAAGCCAGAAACAGTCTAGCACATTCAAACAATCTCTAATAATTATATTCTCATCTTACAAAGAAAAGGAACATGTCATCCTAATTAACAAATTAACAGAAGAGTAAAGGAACCAAGTTTCATTAACCGTGATCCTGCATTCCAACATGGCAATCAACCAATCACCGGCTGATCTTGAACCCCGTGGTGGTCAAGGTTACATTTGACAGTTCACGCAATCACTCATTGGGTCAAGCCAAGATGGCGGGAAGGGATATGGGCAATATCCTGTCAGTTACGTAACGACACTAATTTTAATGTTCCTTTTATGATTTGGTGTGTCTGTGGGATGTATCTGTTAGGGCTTTAATTTTTAAGTAGCTGTTGTAAGTGTGTTTTGAGAGAAAAGGGCTCGTTCGTCGTGGAAAGTTTTCTATATTGTAGGGGAAAATTCATAACTGACATGGCTAACTAAATTGATCGATCTCTACGAAATGTACGATAATAATATAATAAAAACCATAAGTAATCTGAAGTCTTCATTGGGCTTGACAAGTCTCAAGGATGGACCAGACCAGCAGGGTCATTGTAAAATACATTAACAGTAGGGAAGGGTTTCGTTTGGAGAGTTCAACAACACTAATTACGTCATTTACTTTGTTGAGAAGATATTTTTAAAAGAAAAAGGACTTTTGGCTAAGTAATCAGCCGCACCGGTCAATCGATCAAGTTAACCTACGCTTGGGTGACCATCTATACGTACCAAGACTCCTCGGTGCCACGGAAAGCAGGTTAAGCTTATGTTCCCGCTTGTCATTTATGGATCTATGATGGGTTGTCAGAATCCCGAAAGTCTGACAACCAGTCTTACCAAGCGGTATACTGTTACCCAGTAACTGGGTTGTGAAGGTCAGATAGGCAGTCGCTCCGTGTAAAAAGCTGGTATTCAGCTGTATCCGGTTAGACTGGAAGCTGACCCCAATATAGTTGGGAACAGGCTAGGTAGATGATGATATGAAGTAATGGATTAATAAAATTCTTCAAAATGATACAGCTTCTGAATAAAACTCAGGTTAATGTATCTTTGCATAGAATCAAAGCGAAGATACAGCGACAGTATAATGCGTACAAAATACGTGTCTCAAGGAAAAAGCTAACATTTTTCTTAAAAAGTAGCTTATGGCCGGAGGGCGTGTCTGTCAGAAGGTTTGTGGAGTATAAAAATAGTCATCATTTTCATCATCATTTCAGCCATAAGACGTCCACTGCTGGACTTAGGCCTCCCCCAATTTGGGGGGCTTTGCCATAATCGCCACGCTTGGCAGGCGGATTGGCGATCGCAGTATGGTGGTACAATGCATAGAGAACGCTGCTGCCCATTCTCTAGTAAGTCCCTTAGTCGCCTTTTACGACACCCACAGGAAGAAATGGGGTGGTGTTATTCTTTACGTCCGGCACCACACGGTACTATAAAAATAGTGATTGTAGACAAATCACAAAGGAAAATAAATAATAAGACTTCCGTCAGTTTTAATTGTCGGTCAGTCCAAGATCAATTGACGGTGGAAGATCGTTATGTCAAACCGCTGATATAGTGGCGTTACAAAAAACATGGCTCATGCCCCATGACATTTCATATCTAGGAAGCGTAGACCAGGATTTCGGGTATACTGGCAAATCAGCGGTGGATACGTCGACGGGGATGTTACGCGGCAGGCCGAATGGTGGCGTTTCTATCCTATGGCGAAAGAGTACGTGTCTGTAGTGGAGTGTGAAAATGTGAGACTCACAGCCATTAAATAAGGAAATAAGTGTACAGAACAACAACACATAGAATCGAACTTACTTTCAACGCCGCGCTTCAAACCAGTGGACCAACGACAACGAAATATAATATTTTAATCGTTTTCAAGTTTCTGTGAATAAATAAATAATTATAGTTGTAATAAATAATGACAATGAAATTAATATTATCTTTTGCACCTATCTAGAATTATTGATAAGGGGGTGTTCACATGTCTTGTTCGTGACTAATAGTTTATCGAATTTGTTCTAGTCGTTCTCTTACTCATTTTGCTATCTAACTCCTCATAAAGTTTATTGATGGGAGTATTTAATTATTCAATCTGCAAATGATAACCTAATACAGGATCAGTTTTTGTCCAGTTGTGCAAACTGTAACCATGAATTCAGCATATCATTCTAGACCCCCCAGCGTAGAAAATTATCGTCGGTTATACAAAAAAAAATTCAGCTATTCCATACATTTTGACCCCGTAGGTATTGCATTTTTCTATGAAACAGGACTTCGCGAGGACGTCTATAATTATATGCTGAATTCATAGTTACAATTTACGCACTGGATACAAACTTATCCTATAGGTATATATTTCAGTTTTCATTGAAGACAAAAATATAAAAGAGTAGGTATGTTTTGATGGTTTGGTCATGTTGAGAGGAAAACTGAAGGACGGTTTGCTAAAGGTATTTATATTACAAGGCAGATATGAGTGGAAACGCCGAGAAGGGACGCCCTAGGAGGACATGTGACCTTATTGGTGATGTTCTTCAGAAGGGTCAGGTGCGTAGTACTGGTAACCGGCGTGCGTGTATGACAAGATGTATGAACCTAAACGAGGCAAAAGGAGTATGTTAGGATCGTAGTAGGTGGCGTTCCGTAGTTTTTGCCCACCCCCATCGGCAAAAGGCGTGAGTGTTTTTTTTTTTTTCAAATTTTTAAGCAATTTAATATCCAGATAGTTTGTAATGCGTTTTCAGTCAAATTATTTGAGTAAGAAAGAAAGATAACCAAACATAATATGATACTTTTATATCCAATCGTTAGTAAAAAATATTGCAAATCCTAAATTTGTACAGCACACTAATTATTTACAAAATTAAGAAATATCAAACACCTGAAGTAAAAAAAAAAAATTAATATCAAAGCCAATTTATATAAAATTATGTATAAAATCTTTGACATTCGCTGTCCAATGACTCACACGTTTCGCTCAGTCATATAAAAGAAATGATTTGTACTAATCGCGATTCCAGTACGATTTACACGATTGCTATGAGTGTGTACGCAGCCTTATCGTGCAGTGTGGTTGTGGCTTTAGAGGTTTTAGAGTTAGTGATAAAATAATAGTTATATTAAAAATAATTTGTGAGTGAAATTTGGACCCGTATACTCATTTTTGGATTTTTGGGTAAGTGAAATAATTAATTAATTATATTTAGCTTTGCCTTTAAACGTGGCAATGCTGTCAGTCTTCTGGGCACGTTTTCGGATGACAGTGACGCGACCGAGTACTTTAACACCTAAGGGCCGATTCTTTTTATCCGTAGTTAACTCAACCAATAGTTAAAAAAGTAACTATTGGTTAAATTTTGGCAAAATGTGTTTTTTTTAAAGAATTGGTAGTTTATCCAATGGTCAAATAATTAACAATTATTAGTTAAATAATGAGCCACCCAAAGTTGGAGGGTTAAACAATATGGCGGATGGTTAACTCAAGGATAACATCTCTTTTGTACAAGTTATTGTATTTCTGCTGCAACTGTTATAAGTAACGGTATGCTACTATTTGTTTGATTGTTGCCTGTTTTCTGGCATTTTAAGACAATGCTTGGTGGTCGAGATGAAAATTAGAGAAAATATTCACATAGTGAAAATAGCTTGATTTCAAAATGTAAAAAAACAGAAAACAAGAAAATTCACGGCAACGAAAAGAAGTATGACAGTTACCACTTTATCCCCTTATTACAAAACAAAGTTTGTATTTCGAACAGTTTAAATCACCAAGCCAGGTGGAAATGCAGTTCTTTTTACAAAACTGACACAATTTTCATTATCATTTTTGTAAAACAATTTTTTTATTAGAAAATAGAACTTTATCCAAATCGAAGTGAAGTAGGGAATTTTAAAATGGCTCAGTTTGGGCCAGAATTAAAGTTGCTCCGCCTTTTTCATTAGACATCTTGTCAGTAGCGCGTCGACAGTAATAAAATCTACCGTATAACGGAATAAAAAAGTTATATTTAAATATCAAGTTATCTTATCGATAGCTGCTATGGATTGTCTCCAGCCAGCGGCCTAGCGGTCACTCTGGTCTTTCCCACTTCTGATTTAATTACCCACGTTTTAAACATTATTTAATATTGTAATGAGTTTATCTGGTACCTATTTTATTTGTAAAAAAACCACAACCGTTAAGACACAAGGGAATCCCCAGAAAAACCGTTTGTATACTCGACTTATTACAGAAATTGTTTATTTTAGTGAAACCACATTATTGATTGTACTGCGATAAATACTAGAGAATGGGCAGCAGCGTTCTCTATACATTTTACTACCATACTACGATCGCCAACCCGCCAGTCAAGCGTGAGGTTTATGGCATAGCCCCCAAAACTGGGGGAGGCTTATATCTAGCAGTGGACGTATTTCGGCTAAAATGATGACTGTAATTAATAAGCGTAGAGGGTTTGAGGCTAGAAATAACAGCGGCACGGGTCGACGGCTTAGGTTAAGCTATACTTGTCGCGGTTGGTCCGTGGATGGGTGACCATCTTCACACACCAAGACTTCTCCTTGCCTCGGAAAGCACGTCCTTGATCCCGGCTGTCATATGTGGACTTTTGACAATCGTTATGGGTTGTCAGAAGCCCGAAAGTCTGAAAACCAGTCTCACCAAAATATCTCGGGTTACCCTGTAACTGGGTTGTGATAGTCAGATAAGTAGTCACTCCATCCTACTAATATTATTAACGCGAAAGTTTGTATGTATGGATGTATGGATGTTTGTTCCTCTTTCACGCAAAAACTACTGACCCGATTTAGATGAAATTTGGCACACAGATATTTTATAACCTGGAGTAACACATAGGGTACTGTTTATCCCGGTAGTATGTTCCCGCGGGATAATTTCCGACCTCCACGCGAGCGAAGCCGCTGGCAAAAGCTAGTATAAAATAATGTTAGAAATTCAGCTGCATTGAATTACACTGGACGCCGACATAGTTGGTCCAACATAGTGGTATGGTAGCCAGCCTATCATGTAGCCCAATGCAAGCCTCCTCTCTGTGAAAGGGCTCCGTGTCTTACTGGGAGGCGAAGATATACGATAGATAGAAATAGAGATCTTCATCATCTGCCTAGCCTGAGCAGTGGTGGCCCAGTGGTATCGGCCTCGACTTACGAGTTGTAGATCGTAGGTTTGAATCCAGGCAGGCGCTTTACTTGGCGTAAATAATTTCATCACTACCTGCACCCTAATTGCGAAACGCACAATTTATCAGAATCTGAATGGGATTGAAGATTATTTCGAAACCATTGCGTCATTTGTTCGAATAAATTGTCGGCTCAGCAACGTAAATAACGCAATGAATGTTGTTTAACCATGAATATTAAACCAATTCCTACCGATAAAAAGTTCCGCAATTACCCCTCTGCTCCCAAAACGGTGAAGCAAAACATCGTGAGGAAACCGGCATGTCTTAGAACCAAAAATTCGAAGACATGTGACATCCATCCAACCCGCACTGGGCCCGCGTGGTGGATTATGGCCCACTCCCACTCACTGAGAGGAGGCCTGTGTCCCAGCAGTGGGAACATTATAGGCTGATGATAATGCCTAGCCTTTTCCCAACTATATTGGGGTTGGCTTCCAGTCTAACTGGATGCAGCTGAGTACCAGTATTTTACATGGAGCGACTGCCTATCTGACCTCCACAACCCAGTTACTGGGTAATACGATACCCCTTGGTAAGACTGGTTGTCAGACTTTTCGGGCTTCTGACGACCCGTAACGACTGTCTAAGATCTACGAAAACAGCCGGGACCAATGGCTTAACGTGCTCCCCGAGGCACGGGTCTTGGTATGTAAAGATGGCCACCCATCTATAAGACCAACCGCGGCAAGCGTAGCTTAACCTGAACGATCAACCTGTGTGGCTGTAATTACTCAGCCACAAGCCCTATAGATAGAAACAGAGATATATATACAAAATATTATGTTAAAGACAAGGCAGTTTGGCATTAATTCCTTCTGCACATGTGGCTTCTCTGTTACCTAATTAACATAACTATGTAAATGCCTAAATTACGGTTTTTATTTTACTTTTTCCCAAATTTCTGTGATATAATCTTCTCATTATTTGACATAAGATATCGACAGTTCTAATGTTAACTCTTTAATAGTTGTTTGTAGCGACGATTGTGTCATTTGGTATTTATATTTTGATTATCTTTAAAATTTTGGAGATCCTGTTAAATTTTGTGAATGCGAAAACGTAGACAGTAGATTTGTAAACCATTTTCTATTTTATAATGTACCTGATACTTGTTGACAGGCCTACAATGTCCTCACAAACCAATCAACACTAATTTGAAAACATTGTAAAAACCAATTATTTTAAAAAGATCAACCGTGGTATTTCTTGCCGGCTCTTCTCCATATGAAAAGACAAATTGGAACCGTGAACTTAGCTTCTGACGTTTCATAATTACCCATGTATGTAGGTTTAAGTGAAATATATATTTATTTTTTCGTTAATATCGTCACGTTAAAAATTATGAAAGCGCTTAATTGCTTCTATCAACATCATTCATCATCGCCACGGCTTGGCAAGCGGATTGGCGATCGCAGTATGGTGGTAAAATGCATAGAGAACGCTGCTGCGCATTCTCTATTACGTCCCTTAGTCGCCTTTTACGACACCCATGGGAAGAAATGGGATGTTACAATCCTTTACATCCGGCATCATACGGCAGACAATTGCTTTCATTTTTAACGTCTACATTCCTTTACGTCTGCCGTAATAGATTGCCCTCCATTCATAATTTTCTGATGCAACAATCACGATGCTTAGATCACATTCTTTTTTTGTCTAAACATTTTTTCTATTAATATTTCAAGGCCGTACGAAACGTTTGACAATTATTTAAAAATAGCGCGTGTCTATCGTAACGTCCTTTCATTCATAGCTGATGCAATATACCAGGTGGATGGACCAGCGACCTAGTAGTAAAAATAACGTGACACGGGACATGTAAGTGGAAAAAGATCTTGTCATTATGTCTGGAGTATTGTGAGATGAGCGTATGACTGTCGAGTAGTTACGTAATTTTCGTTATTGTTTGTACCTATAGCCTTCCTCAATAAATAGGCTACCCAACACATAAATATTTTTTCAATTCGGACCTGATGACCGGTTCCTGAGATTATCGCGTTCAAACAAACAAACAAACTCTTCAGCTTTATAATATTAGTATAGATTATAATTCCCTTCATTTATTTTTAAAACTCATAAATTATATTTTTAAATATTAGAATATAAAATAAAAACATTTAAAAATATAAAAAATAGTAGCCCACCGGTATCGGGAACAGGGTCCAAGCTACCGGCGCGGCGGCGGTCAGGGCTCCAGAGAGAGGAACCTCCTGACAATGCGAGCCGTGTCCAGAAGTACCGCTTTCTGAATCAAGCCCTTGACCCAACTGCTTAACGAGAGCCTCTTCAGGTGTTGGTCGAGGCTCTTTAGTGTAGATTATTATTACTATACGGATAACAACGCGTCAGTTTCTAGGGCACGCTCGCCTTACAGAACTAACGCGTCACTATCCATCGTAAATCACGTGACATCGTACGATCGTCTCCCCACATACACATTCCTCGGCCGTCTGTCGTAACTTCCTTCATTCATAGCTGATGCAATAGGAAAGGTGCATGCCATCAGCGTTTTTCTGTCGCAGCTGGACTATGCATAACTTTTTCTATGCATTTTTTCTAGTTACTCGTAAAAAAAAGTTTAAAAAGGTTATGGCAGCGTGTTTTTTTATAACCTAACATACATAAACATACATACAATCACGCCTTTTTCCTATGAGGGTAGGCAGAATCCACGGAACGCCACCTGCTACGATCTCTACACACTCCTTTTGCCACGTTTAGGTTTATACAATTGGTCAACTAAAAATTTAACAAAACAAACTATTATTTAAATTCTATTTTTTAGTTCGACTAGCCACAAAAGAGTGTTTTATAGTTTTTTTGTTATCCTGGTAAACCTGGCAAGGATAATGGCACAAAATTATGATATTGTTGTTTTGTCATCAGTCCTCGATAAGTCTACAACGTTTAAATGTAATCTGACCATTTGAAGTGGGTCAAAATCAAGTCCAAAGGAGTCGGTTACAAACATAGTTACATACTTACAAACATATGTACATACATACAAACAAACATACAGGCGATGCTAATAAAAGTACGTTAAAAATTTGAGATGCCGCGAACAGTTTTTATAGCGAATAGTCGAATACCTATTAATAATAATAATCGCCTAGTCGAATAACTCGCCATTTAAAAAAAATCTAAATATAAAAATATAATTTGTTTATTATCAAATAATAATATCACGCTTGTAGTAGTAAAGGAAAAGCGAGTAAATATGATAGGTGCGAAGAACTCCCACCGCGGTTTTCTTACATCCGTGGGAACGTGGGTTTAATGTCAAAATAAGTAGGATCTAAACTTAATAATTATTATAAATGCGAAAGTACCTCTGTTACGCTTTCACGAATAAATCACTGAACTAATTTTGATGAAATTTGGTACGGGGTAAGTTTGTACCCCAAAAAATAACATAGGCTTCGTTTATTGCGCGACTTCATCTGCGTCCGCGATAACTGACATTTACCGGGCAAAAGCTCGTTGGTAATAAATAATAAAAAAATTGCAGCTCTGCATCATTTTTAATTTATTATCTATTACTGGCTTGTTAGTCTAGTAGTTAGTGACCCTGACTGCTAAGACTAAGGTCGTGGGTTCGAATCCCACCCAGGACAAATCTTTGTGTGATGAGCACGATCATTTGTTCTGTGTCTGGGTGTAATTTATCTATAATATGTATGTATTTAGAAATATATAAGTATGTTTATCAGTTGTCTGGTTGCCATAGTACAGGCTCTGCCTAGGTTGGGATCAGATAACGGTGTGTTGGTTGTCCTAAGATATTTACTAACATTAACTATCATACTCGCATTTCCATTCTAAGAAAATGAACTGTCTAGAAAGCTTCTTAGTTGGCAAGTTTATCTTAACTCAGGCTTAAAAGTTACCTTCTTTACCTACCAAGCTTATTTTAAAAAACAATGCTGACGTAATCACCATTTAGACCCTCTCATTTGCCATATCATCGAAAATAACCCCTCGCACCGTCTATGTTTTTTAGTCCGCATCATCAAGCATTCAGCACAAATACCTACCACTGCTTACCACGACATAATATGATCCAGGAACTCCATGATATCTTATCAGCAAACGATGACGACGTCATCAGCGTAGTTCTACGAACCTAGGAAGCCCTCCAAAACTTTGAAAGGGTACTTCATTCAAATGATGTCAATCCACAGATTTGGTTAAGTGCACTTGACAAAGATATTTTTTGTGAATATTGTTAGGCTTACTTATAAATATTTATGAATTTATGATTTTGTATGTATGTTCGTCTGTTCTGTCATAATTTCTTAACTCGTCAACATAATTTGACAAATGAGGTATCGTTGGATTGGAAGCTTCTTGATCGTTCGCTCATTAAGTTATGTGACGTCACATTCATTGAACATGGCGCCCTCTAGAGGACAAATCGTGAGGCGAATCACTTCAGCCCTTAGACAAGAAATTTCATGAGGACCACGACCGCTCTGACAAGAATCAAATCAAATCAAATAATTTATTTGCATAATACATGGTAAAAAACGTGTTAGTGGTATAAAAAGTACATTGTATTATAACCTAATGAGGTTTACAAATTAATATAGGTGTGTAACAAAAAAAAACATAAATTTAAAATTGAGTTACATTAAAAAAAAAACGCTAAAATAATAAATTAGTAGTCATTGTATTTGTGTTGCCATGTCAGATAAAAAAAGTCATCTTTCATTTAAATAATCATTAATTGAATAATAACATTTTGCAACTAGATATTCGTGGCAAAACTAATATGAATTTGTCTATTTTGTGTGTCTCTGATACTGTTTGTTACAAAGAAGAAGAGGAAATAAAGTATTGTATTAGTTTGTATTTTGTATTTGTAAAGTGAAGATCCGATTTTTTTTTCTGTTATGCCTTTTGGGATACTAAATGAAAGGGCTTATTTAGGACATTTTAGTGTGTGAGTTAGCCTCCAAATAATATTAATATAAAGTTCAAAAACTAAAACGAGACTACTGAAAAAATCACGCTCTTAAATGTATGGCAAAGATAATATTTCATGGTTTCGTACTTTTTAGACTGTTTTTCAGCAGTCGGAATTAAATCTCTCCCCCCCCCCCCCCTCTATTACATGGGACATAAACATAACAAGCGAAATGTGTTTGTAGTTGTACACTTCTGCCCAACCCTTCGGGAAAACAAGGAAAAGAAAGAAAGAAAAGAAAGAAAAATTGTTTATTCTGCACAAACTAAACGCACATTTTGAAAAATAAAATCAGATAGTTAAAGAAAATGCACATGTACAAAGTGGCCAAAAGCCCCGTATTTAAGCAAAGAAAAATTGTTGTCGATTGCTTGTTGATGTCAGGGCTATATAAATATGTGTGTGTGTGTGTGTGTGTGTGTGTGACATACAATTTTTGACTATACATTGACTACAATTAATTTAACTGTTAACAATCGTGTGCCATATAATTATATCAATGTGTAGACACAAAACATGTAACAAATTGGTAAATTAATTGTACATATTGATGAATCCATGTGGACGTGATGAATAGCACTACCCTAATTCTTCCCGTGGGTGTCGTTAAAAGCGACTAAGGGACTTACCAGAGATTGGCCAGCGCGTTTTCTATGCATTTTACCACCATACTGCGATCGTCAACCCGCCTGCCAAATTAGGGGAAACATGTCCGGCTGTGGACGTCTTTCGCCTGAATGATGATGGTGATGATATATTGATACAGTATTATGGAACTCATAAGCAACTAGCTTCTGCCCGCGACTTCATCCGAGTAAAATTTTTTGTTCCGGGCCCTTCCCGTCGCGTCGAATCGCCTACCGGTGCGATTTTCCCCGTTTTTGCGACATTTTTCATTACTGCTCCGCTCCTCTTAGTTGTAGCGTGATGTTATATAATCTATAGCCTTTCTCGATAAATAGGCTACCTAACACAAAAAAAAAAACAATTCGGACCAGTTGTTCCTGAGATTAGCGCGTTCAATCAAACAAACAAACAAACTCTTCAGCTTTATAATATTATTATAGATTTAATGTTTTTGGTCTAAATCTATACTAATATTAGTAGAGTCAAAGTCAAAAAAGACATCCGTGTGAACCTTCACACGGATGTCTTTTTTGACTTTGACTCTACTTATGGTTTTTAAGTGGAGGGATTCGAACTATGTCACTTTAAAACCGACTAAATACTAGCCAGATTCACACAATAGGGTTCCGGTAGTTAAATAACGAAAGTCCTTATAAAAGGAAGGTTTTCTCAAAATTCTTCCCAAAAAGGAGTTAAAAAAATACATGAAAGTTTGTATAGAGGTTTACAATTTTTACCTATGGGAAATTCCATCTGGCATATGACAGGTGAAAAAAAAAACAACAAAATAACTGAGTAGCAAACCAAAATAAAACTTGAGCAGCAATTTATTTATACAGGGTGTCCAGTAAATAGCACGACATACTGCAGGGGGTGATAACTTGGGTCACTACCTATCAATACAACACAATATATGTTCAGCAAAATCTTACGGATTTTTTTTTCACCACTGTAGGTTAAACTTAAGTGATAAGAAAATAGTTCTGTGCAAATTTAAACAAAAAATAGTATTTCTTGAAAACATTCTTGTCTTTGATAGAAAAAAGACTTATCAATGAGTAAAGTAACTATTCACGAATAATTTGATGTAAAAAAAAGTACTAGAAAAGGATTTTTTCATTACGAGATGCTTAAAAATCTGTTTCAACGTAGAGATTTTTCGGTATTTCGGAAAATTTTGTAAAACTGAAAATCCATAAGATTTTGCTGAACATATATTGTGTTGTATTGATAGGTAGTGACCCAAGCTATCACCCCCTGCAGTATGTCGTGCTATTTACTGGACACCCTGTATATGATATGTATGTATTTAGAAATATATAAGTATATTTATCAGTTGTCTGGTTGCCATAGTACAGGCTCCGCCTAGTTTGGGATCAGACAACGGTGTGTTCTTAAGATATAAGATATTTAAAAAAGCATCAGCTCAGAATACTAAAATCTGTATTACTTAGTTACCCACAAAGCTAAAAATAAAACCTCCCAGTATTTCTATTTTTCACTTAGTGAATTAATTCCAAACACAAAGAGTTTCATTAAAATATTTCCTAACCCATTTTCAAGAGACTTTTCGTCAATTTACTCCGAAATTAATTAACTTAAGCCCGCTTTTGTTCCTAAAATAGTCTAAGTATGACAAATTTAACATTTAAGTTAAATAATTTCTTTACTCGAATTAACTACAGGAAAGGTCACTGCCTAAAAAACACAATTAAGAAATTAAAGTCGTTTAACTAAGTTGTTTCTAAGGGCTGAAAGGAATTTTAAGAAGGAAAGTGACGGAATTACCTGTTGGTATAGGCCCACCTGATGTTTGGCTCCGTTCACGGCCTGTAGTGACGCGACTTGCGTTCAGTGACACTACTTACGCCAAGCGATGCGACTTGCGTCAAACAATACGCGCGCGTCACCTTTTTCCGTTCTTCGTCCCGCAAGTTGCGTCGAGTCCTTACTTGCTTGGCTCTTACCAACTGCCTTCATTTATTTATTATGTCGTCGGTCATTTCGGTGTCGTAAGACCCTGTCCATACTGGAATATTTCACCACGCGATTTTTTCTCGCAAATCTGTTTCACATTGAATCTTATAGGAGTAGCCGCACTGGTGTGGCGGTTAAAATTTCACGCCAAAAAATATCTGTCATTTAATGCTAACTGTACGCGATGCGGTACGGTTTATTATCGTGCGAATGTTTTGTACAGTATAAAGTAGCTATGGCTAAGGCTGTATCACCGTCAAATTGTAAATACTGTTCGATACCAATATATTTCGCGAGATTATAATCTATCGAATAATTGTGAACTGCAAAAACCAATTACAATGTACCGCATTCTTTTTCGATAGATTATAATCTGTTCAAGACTAACCGACAAACTGTGAACCGGTATCAAATTTGCATGCGACGAATCGCATCTATCACTAGTACTTAATAGCCAAGTAACTGCCAACATTTTGAAGTAGCGCTCGTTCGGCTCGCGCATGGATGGTCACAGTTCTAACCTAACCTAATCTATAATCTAGCGATGTTCATAATGTTACGGTGACATTTACATTCGATAGCAAAAAATAGTGCGGAGCGGTGCACATGACATTCAACCAATCAGCGCGCGAGTTGCGTTCCGTCACATGCCATTTCACAATTTGACGGTTTCACTTCGATAGATTATAATCTGCCGAAAACTAATGCATTAAATTATAAGCAGTATGTTACGGTTCACAATCTTTCGACAGTTTACAATCTTGCTAGATAAATTGTCTAACGCTATTTATAATTTTATTATGGTGACAGCCGCACTGCGAAATAAAATTCACGCGTTTTACTCACACAGTCGCACAGCATATATTGAAGTTAAAAAAAAACCATGTAACATCTTTGTATCAATAAATCTGACAAATAAATGGACTGTTACTACAATTAATAAACATTTTTTTTCAAATCACCATTATCATCATCCTTTCAGCCGTAAGACGTCCACTGCTAGACATAGGCCTCCTCCAATTTCGGGGGGTTTGCCATAATCACCACACTTGACTGGCTGGTTGACGATCGCAGTATGGTGGTAAAATGTATAGAAAACGCTACTGCCCATTCTCTAGTAAGTCCCTTAGTCGCCTCTTACGACACTCACGCGAAGAAATGGGAATCTGACTAGTAGTTCCAGAGATTAGTACAGTCAGTGCCCTGCATTATCTGATCCCTCCTGCACAGAAGAAATGAGGAAGAGGTCAGGTCAAGCTGAACGGACTGTACGTTCACTCTTCAGCGTTATTGTATTAGCGAAGTATAAAATAACTACATGTCATTATTGAACTAAATGACTGTTATATAAGATAACGATACGGAGTGTTTAATTGTAATTATCTTGTGCTAATAAGTAATAAAGAGTTGTAGCCGGCGCCTCTTATCACTAAATATAATATATCATTCTATTGATACAAGAGTCTGAATTATACAGGGTGTTTGGCGCAGGGACTGACAAATTTTTTTTTGTCACTTTTGGATTCTAAGTGTTGCTGTTTTTCATAGATTAATTCATTTTTAAGAGTTTGAAAGCTCGTCAAGTATTTTTTTGTTATCTATGATAAATGAATATTCATACAGTAGAGAATGTAATAAAAGTTTTTTGGTGCAAAAACAATAACAAACTAAAAAAAACGATGATTCAGGTAATTTTCAAAAACAAACAAAAAAAAATTAGTATTTTGATTACTGTGACAGTATTTCAATTACTGTGTCTTTCACCCATAGACCCCAAGTAGAAAGAAAGCACATGACCCACACAATCCCCTAAAAAAACTGTCGGTCTATGCGTCAAACACCCTGTATACACAAACTTAAAGTACTTATTTCAATTAAAACATGCAATTTTAAACTGTAAATTCGATCAGTAAGTGGGTGTTCGGGGTTGGGGTGAGGTTGAGATAAACTAAGATTAAAGATTATAAAGATAACTATATTTCAGTAAATACAAATGGGATAACTATTAAAACTAATGAGGTGAATAGGATGAGATTGAGTCGCGCCCGATATGCTGTCCGAAAACGTACTGACTGTTTTACTTAGATTAATTATACATAAAATATTCAAGGCATAGAGCGCGGTGTCGCAATTACGCTGACATGTTTATTATTGTTCGGTGATTGACCCGAACATGCTCCCGAGGGAGAAAAAGGTGAGGTTAGTAAATAGGTATAGTTAAATGGGTAATGCACTTAATATTAACAAGGTGAAAACAATATTCAAATAATACTAAGATAGTTATGTAGGGTTAGTTATGTTAAAAGATGAGATTAAAGTAACATTACAAATTAAACGGAATCGCTACAGTGTAAATCAGGAAGAGAAAACACACGAAAGATTGGTGAAGAACCGCTATCTTCACTTTTTTGTAAGCACTCACTAGATAGAGCTAGTCGCTCAGAATCACTTTTCACTGATTTACTACTAGATTGCCCTTTTTCCCTAATTTCACTACACTTAATCACAACACTTTCTGTAACGGTGCGCGGAGATGGCAATGCAGTCGTTGCAGAGGCTGTCGACCGCTCTGCTGTAGAAGTAGAACGATTTCTTTTACGTTGCCTTTGTCGCCAACATTTAAAGCCGTAAGCTACTCCCAACAACAAGATTCCCAATATGATGAGATATATTGCAGTATACTGATGGACGTCGTGGTAGGAGATCGAACGTAAACGTGTAAAGTTGAACCTAGCTGCCCATGCCAAAACTTAGATCTCTATGGAGAAGAAAGGGCAAGAAACTCCAAGGACACTGTTTTAAATCAATATATTACAAATTCCAGGGTCTGATATTGTTGTTCCTTCTTTAAGTGCGAACAATGTAAAAAAAAAAAAAAAAAATAAGCCCCGGAAGTTAGGAGATGACCAGTCTCAACCGACGGGACTCGTTCACGAACACGACGCGTGGATCAGCACCTTACAGCTCAGCCATTTCGTAGGGAACTATACAACGTGTGAACGCAAGGTCTCATACACCCCAATTAGATTATTGAATTAAAAGCATAATACAATGACCAAAAATGTATTTTTAAAGGTAACTTTATTACCTACTGGTCCCGTATGGTGCCGGACGTAAAAAATAGCACCATCTCATTTCTTTCCGTGGGTGACGTAAGAGGCGACTAAGAAATTTAGTAGAGAATGGGCAGCAGCGTTCTTATTCATTTCACCACCAAACTGCGATTTTCCCCGTTTTTGCACCATTTTTCATTACTGCTCCGCTCCTCTTGGTTGTAGCGTAATGTTATATAACTTATGTTACTTGCAGATAATGTAGCTTTCTAATGGTGAAAGAATTTTTTAAATCGGTCCAGTAGTTTTTGAGTTTATCCATTACAAACAAACAAAAATACAAATTTTTCCTCTTTATAATATTAGTCTAGATATGTATATAATATTATCGCATGGGTAGGCGATTCGACACGACGGGAAGGATCGAGGGAACACGAAATTTAATGCGGACGAAGTCGCGGGCAAAAGCTAGTCAATTATAAACAAACGATTTTCAGGACTTGTGTCTATTCTGTTACACTTTATATAATAAAATTTTTGTCGGTAAAACTTAGCCAACTTGAGGTTGGTAACAAAAATATTCTGGTCACATAGTCCCTGTAGTTTTTCTTAGCATCCCACACTGTTAATTCTCTTAATAAATAAGATTCTAATACAGCTCTTTGATAATTACTGCTTCATATGAAAATAGCTCAGGATTACTGAACTTAGAAGGACAATATTCTATCACACTAAAACCTACTTATAAAGACACTTCTCTTTACCCGCGACTTCGATCGTGTAGATTCCCAATTAACGCACACTATGCAGTCCAGAGGGGTAATTGTGGAACTTTTTATCGGTAGGAATTGGTTTAATATTCATAGTTAAACAACATTCATTGCGTTATTTACATTGCTGAGCCGACAATTTATTCGAACAAATGACGCAATGGTTTAGAAATAATCTTCAATCCCATTCAGATTCTGATAAATTGTGCGTTTCGCAATTAGGGTGCAGCACTTTATAAGTTGGGGGATTAAATTGCTAACAAAAATGTTTGGCTAAACGCTGCTTGCCATAGATCACATAAACTATTGTAATTTGATTAGCTCTTGCCAGCAGCTACGCCCGCGTATTATACATATAAATCTTCGTCTTTAATCACTCTGCCTAAAAATGAAAACCGCATTAAAATCCGTTGCGTATTTTAATCGGTTTAAGCGTATAGACGCGGGAAGCTACTTTATTAAAGTGAAACTTTTATTACATCGTCTCACACTTTTTCGTCTGTGTGTTGCATGTCGCGTGACGGTCGGCCGCGGAGTAGGCATAACGTGAAAGGCGCTCGCTGGTGCATGTTGTTGTTTATGGATTTATTTCAATTTTGAGTGCTTGAATTTATTATTTAACTTATTTCGTATGAATATTAAATTAAGTCTTTTTATAAATTTTTAGTTAAATGTCTATAATGTGACTTAAAGTTTCACTTTTACCGTGGTTTCATAAAAATCACACAATCCTTTTATTTTATACTACGTAAAGATTAGTTAAGTTTGTATATGTATTCTGGTGGAATAGACGGGCTGTTCTTCTTCTCTTCTTAATACAAATAAAACGTAACAAACCGATAGCTAGAGATTCTTTATCGTGTAAGTATACTGGGTGACTTTTTTTAGCGTCTTGAAAAAAATGGGGGTAATAGGTGAACGGAATAGAAGCTTTTGGCATAGAAATTTTTATTTTTTTTATTTTTGAATAACATGTAATTAAATTGATCTAGTAATAAATACTACACATTTAAAGTAACATTTTCATACTAGAACAACAAAACAGAAATTTGGAAAAAAATAAAACAAAAAAAAATAATTAAAATCCATCGAAACTCAAATCATACGCACCCTACTCAATGCGCGGCATGTATCATTGATTTCGGAGCGCGGTCCTACCCTTTGAAGCCGGCCGATAGGCGGCCTCATTGATCTTTCGTAGGCGCACGAGCCGCACACGCATCCCTGTCCACCCGCGTCCCGCGCTCCTTTAGTCACCTACGATGAATCTGAAGGCCTTCCTGCCTTCTATTCTAGTTACACAACACACCACATGAAGGTCGAGACGGTAAAAAATGTCAACCGGTATATCAGTAAAGCCCTAATCTCACTTACACGTGACATCCACATTGACCATATCACGCCCACGCATAGAATTAGACACATTATCTTCTATCTTATTGTTTGTACCGTGAGTGCTTAGCTTTGTTTCGATAATAGCAAATCAAAAGATTATAATAATAGGACTAATATTAGCACTGTCGTGATTAAGATTATGTTTTGTACTAGCTGTGTCCGCCGCTTCGCCTGCGTGGATATCGGATATCATCATACGGGGATGTGCTTCTGGAACAAAAAAGTAGGCTATGTTACTCCTTATATAACATCTACCAGTTAAAATCAGTCTTGCTGTTTCAGAGATAAGCCGGAACACAAAGACGAACAGACAGACAATAAAATATTTTTTTTTTTAAATGTTTTTTGTAGTAGGTATCGTATAAATGTACTTTCAATTTTATTTACTTGTATAAAGATATAGTTTTGAGTAATTTGTGCAAACGTCCTGCAGATCTGGTAGCGTCTTGTGACGGGTCGTTGAGCTCCCTAAAATAAGATTGAGCTACACGATGACTGATGCATATGTGTCATCTGTTGGGACAAGTCAGCTCAAAGCTGCAACGGTTCTTTCTTTAAAAAGCCCATCCAAACATCGCCCTGCATTGTGAGACTCTTTCTCTACATAAAATATCTGGGCTTTAAAAGAGTCCATGACCTCTGAGTTTGTGTCAGCATTTCTTCTCAGGGAATAGTCAGCTAGGAAATGCCGGCGCCATCATTTAAAATATTGACCCATAAAATGTTGACGTGTAAAAGTGTCTTATAAGATCTACTTACATAAATAAATAATAATTTTCCCATGCGGAAATTTCCGGACGTAAAGAATAACATCACCCTATGTCTTCCCGTGGGTGTCGTAAGACGCGACTAAGCGACTTACTAGAGAATGGGCAGCAGCGTTCTCTATGCATTTTACCACCATACTGCGATCGCCAACCCGCCTGCCAAGCGTGGCGATTATGGCAAAACCCCCCAAATTGGGGGAGGCCTAAGTACAGCAGAGAACGTCTTATGGCTAAAATGATGATGTCTTCCCTTGGGTGTCGTAAGAGGCGACTAAGGGACTAACTAGAGAATGAGCAGCAGTTGTCTTTATACATTTTACCACTAGACTACGATCGTCTACCCCTCTGCCAATCGTGGTGATTATCGCAAACTCCCAGATTCGGGGAGGCCTATGTACAGCAGTAGACGTCTTACGGCTGGAACGATAATAATAATGATCATAAACAAATATTTCACTATAATTTTAGTGTTTTTACTAATATACCGTTTATTCACATTACTTCGCTACATAAGTTCACTGACAGTTAAAAGTAACAATCAAACGAACCAGTCCCCACACGGGTAGGTATGAGCGTATTCTTATCTAAATACTACTATAAATCATTTTATCTTCATTGCAGATAAACTGAATAAATAAGATTGTACAATTCATTCACACTACACGCTTCTGACATTCTTACTATCAGTCAACTACTATTTTATAGGAGGGGCTTGTAGCTAAGTCATATCAGCTTCACTGGTCGATCGATCAGGTTAAGCCGGGGTTGGTCCGTGGGTGGGTGACCATCATTACGTATCAAGACCTCTTTGTGCCTCGGAAAGTACGTAAAGCCGTTGGTCCCGGCTAGGGTTGCCAGGCGTCCGGATAAAGTGTGTCAGGCTTTTTGGTTGTGTGTCCGGCCAAATTAGACGGTGTCCGCCCTGCCCGGCTTTTTGTTAGGCTTTTCAAATTTGATCTTTTTGCCTTGGTTTCGGCTCTACCCACCTCACCTTCTGTCGCCAGCGCAAGCGAGCGAACTAGCACTGTCTTCCCCGCCTTATTACTACTCAATTTAAAAGGAATCCAAGCCAATCAAAAATATTAATTCGTTTATATTACTTATTTATTTTAACGTTATTTCATTAGTGTTTTGTTTAATTTTGCTTTAAGATTATATAATTAAAGATGTCAGACCTTTTTACTCGAATGTCCGGCCGAACTGACTGGTCTGTCCGGCTTTTCGGTTTTAAGATCTGGCAACCCTAGTCCCGGCTATCAATCGTGGATCTTGGACTGTCATCATGGGTCGTCAGAAGCCCGAAAGGTGTCCAGACTTTCAAGAACCCAGGAATTGGGTAATACGATACCTACCACTCAGTAAGACTTTATCAATGGGTATCGCTATACTGAATCACTGGGTTATAGATGTCAGGTCAGATAGGCAGTCGCTCCATGTAAAATACTGGTATTTAGCTGCATCCGGGTAGACTGGAAGCCGACTCCAACATAGTTGGGAAAAGGCTGGGGTCAGCTCCTAGTCAAACCAGATGCAGCTGAAAGATAGTTGCAGTAACTACCTATTTGAAATCCACAACCCAGTAACTGGATAATACAATACACCTGGGTACTGGTTGTTAGACTTTCGGGATTTTGACGACCCGTAACGATTGTCAAAGATGTACAAATAACAGCCGGGACCAACGACTTAACGTGCTTTCCGAGGCACGGAGGGCTCTATACACCGTGACATTTCAGTCGTCATACAAACGTTGTCCACTCAATGTATCCGACATAATATACCTCTAGGCGTGATTAAAAAATTGTTACCAATTAAGAAAACACGTACTAAGAAAAATAAATAATGAATTAGAATTATGAAACATCCTGTTAATAATGTTTACGTATCATATGGTAGAGAACATACATACCTACCCAGCGCACGAGTCGACTAGATCATTCTATTTCCATTTTCCATGAGACAAAATATCAAACAAACTACGTCATTCGTCATCATAATGAATAATATTTTTATGTATTAGTTATTCAAATGTTCATTTTTTTCTAATGGATGTGTAGTAGTCATTGGATACGTGAAGTGGGTTGCCGTTGTAAGACAATTAAAATGTCACGTTGTATTTGCTATATGATTAAATAAAGTATATACACAAATAGTATCGAAAAAGCATTGATTAAACAGCCAAGCCAATTAACAATTCAAAATTAAAGTACAGAATTATTTTAGCAAGAAATTTTTTTCTTCATCATATTCAAATCTTTTTCAATCTCATATTGACCTAAGATAAAATGGAGGAACCCTGAACCGTCTGATAAGAGATAAGTACGCGCGTGCTCCCTTATCATTGAATAAATACCACACTTTGATGTTTAAACTATTTTTTGTGGAGCTTCTCTAGTTCTGTTTGTACGAAGACCCCACTGATAGTGTAGTTTAAGGGATACTGGGAACTGGGGGAGGCCCATGTTTAGCATTAGACGTGTTTCAGCTGAAATTACGAGGATGATGATGACACTAACAAGCACATGCTGAATTCATAGTCACAATACTACATGTCACCCTGTATAGATCTTTTATCCCTTAAACTATAATGAAAATTATTGTATTTAAATAAGACTCTTTGACCATCAAACCACGTCAAGATTAAAGTTCGAAGCACTGTCAATGAGATCATACAACAAATTCTCAATGATATAAGTGTCTTCACAAAAAACATGAGTACCTACATTTGTACAAATAACTAATTACATATGGCAAAAAATACACGATGTATATTCTATTTAATCTCAAGGTGTTGCAATTTCAACCGGATGAGCTCGTTACTAATAATATCAGCCGAACAAGTCGATCGAAGGTTAAGCTACGCTTATTGCGGTCGATTCGTGGATGGGTTACCATCCATAATATATTGAGACCCTCAGTGCCTCGGATAGCACGTAAAGTCGTTGGTCCCGGCTGTTATTTGACAATTTTTGACAGTCGTTACGGGTCGTCAAAAACCCGAAAGTCTGACAACCACGTCTTACGAAATGGTATCGTATTACCCAGTTACTGGGTTGTGGAGGTCAGATAGCCAGTCGCTTCGTGTAAAAGCTAACCCAAACATATTGGGAAAAGACAGGCAGATTGACTGACGATTTTAAACCGTTTGAACTTTAGTATAAAGATCGAAAGAGGTGTTCTTACAAGTCATGCAATTTGCACAAACAAATATACTTTTTCTCTTATTGGCAAGATGACGACGAACGGCTTAAATATCGTGGTGCTGCTAAATATGAAAAAAAAAAAATGAAATATAAATATTTGGTGTGACTTGTTGCTGAGTCAGGGGCTTGTGCCTAACAGCCACACGGGTCTATAGACGAGTTTAAGCTACGCTGATCGCGGTAGGTTCGTGGATTCCGTGCCTCGGAACTGTAAACTGTGACATAACTCTGAATGACCACAAAACATTTAACTCAGCACTGAAATCGAACCTAGAACTACACGCTCGACGTCTTCTAGACCACTAAACCACTTAATAATAGCTCAGAAATTGTTTCCCCGTAATTGTATAAATCGGGATTGTCCGGATATTTGTGAACCCACACACACCATACCGGACACACGTGCTCAACGTAACGTATACTATATGGAGTGACGTCACAAGTGCACAGAGTATGTATGATACAGAGGTTGAACTGCGAACATCCGAGAGATTCTCAACAGCAACGCGAGGTTACAGACTAGACTTGGTTGATGCTCATAACTGCTTAAGTGACAGTTTGACCCCCGTACCGTTGCCCGCTGTCACTGAAAACCAGCGCTGGGTCTCTGTTTTGCATAGGGTCGCAGTATTATTATTATTATATATTTGACTGGCCTGTTAGTCTAGTGGTTAGTGACCCTGACTGCTGAGACTGAGGTCGTGGGTTCGATTCCCACCCAGGACAAATCTTTGTGTGATGAGCACGATCATTTGTTCTGTGTCTGGGTATAATTTATCTATAATATGTATGTATTTAGACATATATAAGTATGTTTATCAGTTGTCTGGTTGCCATAGTACAGGCTCTGCCTAGTTTGGGATCAGATAACGGTGTGTTGGTTGTCCTAAGATATTTATTATTTATTATATTATTTTATTATTCTAAGCGATGGCCGTTTTGCGTGGATGCGACGCATTTTTTTTTTTTTGTTTGTTTTGTTGTATAGTGCAAATAAATGTATTTTCTCTCTTTCTTTTGAATCAGCTTCCGCGCTCTTTCGATTTCAACGCTGTCTTGATGACGAGCTTTTTCGTTGAGCCCAGCAAAGATATTGTCTTTTTGTGAATAGCATAGCTGATATACATAATTATGTGTATAGACCTCGAAGGAGTCATCCATAAACTCCTTCACTCTATAAGGAGGAGGGAGGGGTCAATAAAATGTCACATTGTGTGACAAGGAGAGGACGGGTCATAAGCTGCTTGACGAAACAAGTATACCTAAACATAATAAGGTTTTACTGAAATAATTAGCCTCTAATGTTCCCACTGCTGAGAAACAGGCCTCCTCATTATGAGAGAGAGAGGTCCGCAACACACGCGGGTCCCGTGCACGTTGGCGCATGTTACATGTCTTCGATTTTTTAGTTCTAGGACATGCCAGTTTCCTCACGATGTTTTCCTTCAACGTTTTGAGAGCTTAAGTGATGAAATAAATTACACTTAGCAAAGCACCAGTCAGGATTCGAACGACCATCCTTGCTTTCCGACAGACATTCACGTAGCTTTTTGAAATTGGTTTGCTATATGTTGCTTATCTCGATGGTATTATTTGGCCATTATACTTCTAGGGCATTCGTTTGACTGGCCTGTTAGTCTAGTGGTTAGCGACCCTGACTGCTAAGACTGAAGTCGTGGGTTTGATTCCCACCCAGGACAAGTCTTTGTGTGATGAGCACAATCATTTGTTCTGTGTCTGGGTGTAATTTTCCTATAATATGTATGTATTTAGAAATATATAAGTATATTTATCAGTTGTTTGGTTACCATAGTACAGGCTCTGCCTAGTTTGGGATCAGATAACAGTGTGTTGGTTGTTCTAAGATATATTATATTTCTTTTATTATATCCATCTCAATTAATAACCTTAGTGTATTTTAAAACTGTAAAATATTTGTCGTCACACCAGGGAAACGGTCCTGTGACTAGGACGGGGGCTCCAAAAATAATTAAAATCCATGTGACGTAATTCATAATTGGCGCCTAATTATCCATCATCATCATTATTTCAGCCGAAAGACGTCCACTGGTGGACATAGGCCTCCCTCAAACTTGGGGGGGGGCTTGCTATAATCGCCACACTTGGCAGGCGGGTTAGCGATCGCAGTATGGTGGTAAAATGCATAGAGAATGCTGCTCCCCATTCTCTAGTAAGTCCCTTAGTCGCCTCTTACGACACTCACGGCAAGAAATGGGATGGTGGTCTTTACGACCGGCACCACACAGACTACTGTAAAGTATCCATGTTACAAATAATCTGTGTCATAGGCGACTCCCGCGCAGATAAGGCATGGCGTGATTCGGGGCACGGCAGGAAGTAGCACGTTGGATTGTTCACGGCGTGACGTCATCGCGGTCGATATTAGAGATAAGGAGACATTGATAATAATGTAGACTTTAATAGAGTATTTTTTACACGCTTTATATTAGCTTCACTTGTATGTTTGTTTGTAATCGACTCCTTATAGCGCGATTTTGACCCACTTTAAACGACCAGATTTTATTTAAACTCTGCAGACTTATCGAGAACCGATGACAATTCTATAATTTCATACATTTGTGCCATTATCCTTGCCAGGGTTACCAAGACAGCAAAAAAAAACTGTCTTCGAAAACTACGCTGACATACGTCATAAACTACGCTGATATACGTCTCAAAATTCGAAACTCCCTAAAAATAGAAAATAAATAATAGTTAAAAAAAAACTAAAAAACACGCTTCCATAGAAAACCAAACTAAAAAGTACAAAATAATGGAAAAAAGCGTGGGGTGTCAGATATCAATAAAAAAATACCTTAAAAAGCACCCCACATTTTTTTCCATTATTTTCTACTTTTTAGTTTGGTTTTCTATGGAAGCATGTTTTTTAGTTTTTTCAAACTATTATTTTTATTATTATAATTATTTCGTTATCATTTTCCTGTTGCCACTGTTCATGATCCGAATATTTAATAGTACTACGTTTTTTTTTTTTAATACAACAGTTTTTATGGCACACTGGAACTTTCAACTTTAACTGTTCAGCCTAGCATTGAGAATCATACGCAGTTGTTGGAACGGCACAAATCCATCTCTATTTTATGTAGGATGGCTCTACCCGGATGGATGTGAAAATAGACGTGGTACTAGAACAAAAACAAGCCTTACTCCTTTTAACATTAGCTATCTGCGAGTGATAGTCACGTCAAAATAGGTCCAGCCATTTCAGAGATTAGCCGGAACAAACAGGCAGATAAACAGACAGACGAATTTTTTTTTTTGTAATTACCGTATATACTTTCATCTGCATTTAGTGAAAAGCTGTTAAATTGAAATTACAGACACTTAAATGTTATTTATTTGTATGTATATATAGATAGATGTCTAAGTGAAGGGCTTGTGGCTAAGTAATAACAGCCGCACGGGTCGATCATTCAGGTTAAGTTACGCTTGCCGCGGTTGGTCCATATTTATTATTATTTATTTTATTCATAAACAATTTACATTGTGTTGAATATTTACATATGCGGTTAACATAAAAATAGAAAAAAATTAAAATACAGAGAACTATGAACTATTAATTATCCTCCCAGTGAAATTCAAGTATTCGATGTATTATTAGTTCATCATTCAAGTATAGATGGGTGACCATCTTTACATACAAAGACCCTTCCGTGCCTCAGAAAGCACGTTAAGCCGTTGGTCCCGGCTGTCTTTCGTATATCTTAAACAGTCGTTACGGGTCGTCAGAAACCCGAAAGTCTGACAACCAGTCTTACCAAGGGGTATCGTATTACCCAGTAACTGGGCTGAGGAGGTCAGATAGGCAGTCGCTCCATGTAAAATACATCAGTACCGCATGCAGATGAGTATCAACTCAGCTGCATGCGGTTAGACTGGAAGCTGATCCCAACATAGTTGAGAAAAGGCTAGGCAGATGATGTATAGGTAGATAGATGTCGGGACAACGGTATCTGTCATCTTTCTTAATTTTTTTTCTGACAGCCATTTCCGAATTGTGTTCTATAATTACTAGCATAAAAGTGATATTAGTATGTAGCGGCATCTACACCGCTACATTCGAACTACGTATCACACTGACGTCATGAAAATCCTGCATCGCACAAGCAGAGTTTACCGCGCAACTATAGTCTTTTCGCCATGAGTTCCCTGACAGTTCTTGTCTGACAATTGTAGTGACGTGACCTAATGCAATATAATCGATTTTTTTATAATATCGATTCAGTTGGCAAAGAAAATGGAATCGGATTATCGATTTTAGATTTTCAAAATATTTTTTTAATAAACAGGTTATCCTACTTCCTACTAATATTATAAATGTGAAAGTTAGTATGTGTGTGTGTGTGGATGTTTCTTACTCTTTCACGCATAAAGTACTGTACGGATTTTGATGAAACTTTACAGTAATATAGATTATACATCAGAATAAGACATAGGCTACATAAAATCACGGGAGCAGAGCAAAAACCTGACATAACGCACTTGTACTGACGCGACGCGATCGCGATTACAGAATGGCCGCTCCGATTCATCTATTTTTTTGTCGATTAGTGTATTGAGTAGTGGCAATCTCTATTGGCTGACGTTCCATTCAACGCATTAGACATTTTTAAGATTAATACTTTATTATTTTATTTACTTAATTTATTAACAGTTAATTATAACTACAATAATTTACTTAGTAATTTACGAAAGGCAATATTTTTTTTATCATTTCTTTTTTAATTTTTTTGCCAGTTTATTTTTTATTCGTCTAAAGTAGTATGCGTGCCACGGAAAAAAATGAACTGTCAGGGAACTCATCACGAAAAGACTATAGCATATATACAACATCCCGACATTCATCGTCGGGCAGTTGCCTACCAGACACGACACCCGTCTGGTCGGAGAATCCTCCCTTTTCTACGGAGGTTGAGGGTACTTTACACCCTATTCCTCTTTCCTTCAAAAGTATTTCAATTTTCAATCATTCGGTAAGCGAGTGAAAGATATCGAGTGAAAAAAAGTGAAGCGTCTAATGTCTACTTAAGCGTTTTAAAAAAGAAACAGTACATAGAACTCATTATGAAAAACCAAACCTGATAAACTAAACGCATTTTCAACCTTGCTGCATTATCAGCCTAATGTTCCCACAGCTGGGACACAGGCCATCTCTCCGTGAGTGGGAGTGGACCGTCTCCACGCGTGCGCAGTGTAGGTTGATGAATGAGAGTCACATGAATTTTTCGGTTTTAGGACTTGCCAACTTCCTCACATGTCTTTCTTCAACGTTTTAGGGCCTGCCGACATCATTTATAAGGTTTCTATTTGTGCATATTTCACACATCGTCTTGAAAACATCGTGAGAAAACCGACATGTCCTAGACACAAACATTCGCAGACATGTGACATTTACCAACCAGCGTTGGGCCTGTGAGGTGGATTATGGCACTTTCCCACTCACAAGGAGGAAGCCTGTGTGTCCCTGCAAAGGGAAATTATAGGCTTATTTAATAAAATGCTAAATACAATGCTACCAGAAGAAATTCTGAGTAACTTTATTAAAACAAGACTAGTGTTTTCCTTATATTTTTTGATACTGCACTTTCCTTCACAGAATTCTCATGAATAATTAACAAATCACTAAGGTCATACACATGTATTCTGTTTCTTACCATGTGACCTTCAATCTTTTCGTAACTTTTAGGAGTTTTCCTCAATTCTGTATACATTACGTTGTTTTAATAAAATCTTATTGAAGATATATTAAACATAGTTGGCCTATAAATGAAATATGGTTGCCGACTGAAAGATTTAGGTTAGATTTGGCGTAATCTATGTATTTATTAAAACCGTCAGATGACCTGACCCGACCATTTATATAAATGAAAATATGAAACAAAGATAAAAAAAATGTGACGTGTGTGTGTGGGTGTGTGCGTGTGTGTATATACATACTACATACATACATATACAACATTTAACACATCAAAGCAATGATTAGAAAAGAGCAGAATAACAGTTGAACCTCGCCAAAAGATTCATCGGTGAAGCTCAAGCTGCACGAACCTTGCTGCAGCGTCGCCGTCGTTAAAAGAAGGCCTCCCAAAGATAAATATCACCCGTGTCTCTCGAATACTAACTCTAGAATTCTAGGATTCCTCAGCTCGCAATCCTTTCCTATCCTAAGGGCACGTCTTCCCTGCCAATACAGCGCCCCTCGGTCTACTCGTTGATATGCAATGGTCTCTGTAGCACCATAAAAATTAATCTTCAGGGCTAGTGCAAATCTTGGGATTCATTCGATTAATCGAGTCTGGTCACAAACAAATTCACTGACAGAGATCTCACAGTAACACTGTCAACAAGTGCCAGGTACTAAGTAAAACAGAAAATTGTCTGCAAATCTACAGTCTACAAGGTCTACAATGTTCTCACATTCACGAAATATAAAATATATTTTTTGGGCGGGAAATCATCAAATGACGTCTCCCGCTCTTGCGTGGAGCGGGCGTGTTAGACTTTTACTGACTAAAACCCACCCGTGTTTCTTCAGTTGCCCATATGCCAGGGCCACGGTAACTCTGGCAGGCATATAATAGATATTAGATAAGAAAATAAAACCACTACTCCCAAAAATGGGCATACCCACAATCCAGCTTAGCCAATAATTGGCTCTATATTTAGTCGTCCAGTAACGCTCTAATCATTCATAGTACGTACTAAAAATGCCGGCTGGAATCTAGAATCTCAATTTATGGACGTATTTTGAAAACATTTTCTAATTTTACAACAGAATGCGAGATCAGGTATTCCGCTATTTCTGTATCGTTTTGATTCCGCGAATGGTTTATTAAGAGAATTCTGTGGGAGGATGACGACCCGGACCCCGTGGTGCGTAGCTCTTGTTAAGACAAGACCAGAATCTGGATACCTGCAGGCTATTGCCTCTCCTAGAAAAAACTCCTTGGAGAAAATAAATTGTATCTCGTATAATTTATAATCCAACTTTATCCCATCACCATCATCAATTCAGCCGTAAGACGTCCAGTGCTGTACTTAGGCCTCCCCCAATTTGGGGGGCTTTGCCATAATCGCCACGCTTGGCAGGCAGGTTGGCGATCGCAGTATGGTGGTAAAATGTATAGAGAGCGCTGCTGCCCATTCTCTGGTAAGTCTTCGAGAAGAAATGGGGTGGCGTTATTCTTTACGTCCGGCACCACACTGTTTTATACCAAATTGTATCCAAATGTTACCAAATTTTGTCTAATTGCATTTAATCTTTAAGTTTCATTAAATTCTGCCTAGTTTTTATGAAATTTCATCATTCTCTGATTGTATATTTATTATCGGACAAGTGGTGGCACTGGTGGCCCAGTGGTAATGGCTGCGACTTACGAAGTGTAGGTCGTAGGTTCGAACCCAGGTAGGCGCTTTTATAATCTGCCTATATTGTTCCCACTACTGGGACACAGACTGAGCCTGCGTGGTGAATTACGGCACACTCCGCTGATAACCAAATATTAATGAGAAAATAAAATTTAATACATCTTCCCACGTGGTTGAAATCGCCTAAAATAAACAACATCCTGATATTGACACACTGCAGGGCAGTGATCATCTGATCACTACTCTTCTTCTCCTTCTTAGCGTGTCGATAGCAATCTAAATAGAGTTAGCCCAGAATTTTGTTACGAGCTTAGCATTTTCAGTAGCGTCCATCAACTCCTGTGGCGAGCAAACAACAGGACATGTTGGACAAGATATCAAGTGCCTCATCGTTTGTGGGACAGCACCACATTTACACTCCAGGGCTGAGTCGTCTATGAATCTCCACCTGTACAGGTTTTCTTTACTCCGGCCTACCTGAGTCCGGAGTCTATTTAAAGACTTCCATGAAAGCCAAGGCAACTACTACTCTTGTTAACGATGGATCATTAGCTATGTTGAGAAGATGAATGAAAGGCGACTAACAAAAGGTATTTAGAAATGGAGGAAGGGATATGCCTGGAGATGACGTCCTAAAAGGACACAATCTTTCATTATTGGTGATGTTCTGCGGAAAAGTCAGTTACACAGTACTCACAACCTGTACACGTGGCGTTCTTTACTTTCTGTCTACTCTATCGGGAAAAAAACTGTATGTTATAAGTAGATATACATGTAAGATATACAGTAGGTATAACTATGTGGAGTTCTAAAATGCACTATTCTAATGGGGAAAATGTACCACAGCTGAAAAAAAATAAAGGAACAGGTAGATAATTATGCCACCTACACTTACGGGTCATTGACCTTTTTGCTATTGTTAACTGCCAGATAAAACGAACCTTTTGACCGATAGTAGCAAGGCTATTTTATTATTAAGTAATCGTCTTTGTTCGATGTATTCTTTCACCGTTTCGAGAGCAGTGGTGGTGAAATAATTTATCTACACAAAGTAAAACGCCAGTCTCGTTCAAAACCTACAACTCGTAAATTGTGGTCATTACTACCTGCGGCACCACTGTTTTTCCAAACCTCCAAACCTCCTCCTCCTGATCCAAATAAACGAAACGTTTCTTATTATCATTTAGCCAAAAATAGTCTACTCCTACCAAAACCAATAAAAGAGACGGACAATCTGACACATACATACATAGAATCACGCCTTTTTCCCATGGGGGTAGGCAGAAACCACGGAACGCCACCTGCTACGATCTCTACACACTTCTTTTGCCTCGTTTAGGTTCATACAATTGGTCATACACACACGCCGGTTGCGAGTACTACGCACCTGGCCTTTCTGAAGAACATCACCAATAAGGTCCCTATATGTTCTCCTAGGGCGTCCCCTCCCGATGTTTCCACTCACATCTGCCTTATAAATACCTTTTGTGAGCCGACATAAATAAATAATAGTTTAAAAAACTAAAAACATTATTTCATAGAAAACCAAACTAAAACGTAGAAAGTAATGGGATCATAGCTTGGTGTGAAAAATACCTCAAAAAACACTCCACGCTTTTTGCCATTGTTTTCTACTTTTTAGCTTGGTTTTCTATGAAAGCGTGTTTTTTAGTTTTTTAAACAATTTTTTATTTTCAACTTTTAGTTCGGCTACGCACAAAAGCGATTTTATTTTTCGTTGTTGTTTTTTTGCTACCCTAGTTATCCTGGCCAGGACAATGACACAAATTCATGAAATTATTATATTGTCATCGGTCCTTGAAAAATGTGTAAAGTTTAAAATTAATCCGACGTTTTGTTGGGGGTAAAAATCACGTTCAAAGATTCCGTTACATACATTTAAAAATCATTCATTTATTCATACTAGGCTGAGGATCAGCACTTTTCGAACGTCGAAATTACATAAGACAGTCTCCCAAAAACACCCGCCTTTCACCACTTCCTAATGCTTTAGCTGGGAAGAAGAAGTGGCGCAACAAACTCCCCAGCATCACAGCTGTCTGTTTAGTTGGATAAATTTGATTCTATACAATAGTAGGTAGACAACTATACATACATACCAAGCTAAAAAAGCGAGTTAAAATAAAAAAAAAAATTGCTGCATACTCATTCCAGGCCAGAAGGAACACTCCATCCCAACGGACAGGTTCACCGCACTACAACTCTTAATAGATTGTTGAAATACAAATAAATACCAACATGAAATGAGCCAGATACAGGGAGCTCTCAACGCCTAACACCTATCTAAACTAAGGAAAACAAACATTCTTTAATATAAATGTTTACTAAATTAATTGTTTTATTTCTGGTAAATGCGCAAGCGGCGTTGAAAGATTCATGTTAACATGTCTGTTTTAAAATTGGAGTGATTGATTTTCGTTAATCTGTGTTAGTGGTGGGTTTGGAGTATGTATACGACAAGGTCTATTCTGTAAAAAATTCACCGTGATCGGTGAAGTAAACTTGAAGCGTGGTCAGTTCAAGCTTAGTTCACCGAAATTGTAACGAATTTTAAGGTGTAAGTGATACACTTCTCCATTAGTCATCCAACTCTTTGATCTCTCTGCTCTTATAACCATCGGTATCGAAATTGGTCTGCGCGCAAAATAATCGAGCTCGCTTCACTCTCTTTAGCATTGTGGATTCTCATACAGGAATGTTAAACAGTCCTCAATCCCTGAGTAGGCCTTTTAAATTAGGATTGTATCTAAAAATCCGTTCGTTCAGATTAAGTGTCCGTAAAGGGTAAATATTTAGGTCAATGTCTCAAATTCAGATTTATGAAACTTGTGTGACGTCAAATGACATAGTCATTTTGATATTTAGTATTTTATCGATACCTACCTAGTTATTGTAAAATTACGCTCATAAAACATAGATTATAATCGTAAAAAATCATGGTAAATCATAAAACGCGCTCTGTAGCTTGTTCATACTCTTAACTTCAGACTGTTGGCAGACGATATTTACATGTGAAGTTTTCCGGGGAATTTACTGATAGTACCTATTCTTTTTAGGTACTTTATTATAATTATTTCCCTTGCTTTTTCTCAGATATATTCGTTAACTTTCTTACCATTTTTGCGACGAAATACTTTAATTTTATACAAGTGAACCAAATGACAAAACAAAAAAAAACCAACCCGCACAGAGCCTGCCAAGTAGTTCACGTTTCTGTTATGTATTTCTTCTTGAACCAAATAAATTAATAAAATGTTTTGTGTTGGGTCACTTCTTCCCAGTTAAGGCTTTTTGCTGTTGCGTCACATGTCCTGGGTTCAATTCCTGAACAGCCCACATTCGGTATCTGTCTGTTTATATATTTGTGAGATTTGTGTTTGTAAATGCACCCACGTACCGGAGAAATTCTTAGCGTGGGGCGACCTTGTTTTATTATTGAAAGAAAGATAACGGGCTTCATGTTTGCAAAGCCGTGTGCCGAAAAATCACAAACTTCCATGCTTTTTTTTTGGAATGACTACTCTCAGGACATCCTATGAGGTTGTTGGCTGTTTAACCGGACTTGCCTGTGGCTACTTCAATAAATTGAGGTCTCCAGCCAGGGTTTAAAAAACTTAAAACTAGAGCGACTACTCGCTAAGAGCACCCCTTATGGGGTACGGACCTCAGCTTAGGGGATCACTGGTAGAGGGCAGCAAGGGACGGGCTGGAACGGAATGATTATTATTTGGTGCCGGACGTAAAGAATAACACCACCCCATTTCTTCCCGTGGGTGTCGTAAAAGGCGACTAAGGGACTTACTAGAGAATGGGCAGCAGCGTTCTCTATGCATTTTACCACCATACTGCGATCGCCAACCCGCCTGCCAAGCGAGGCGATTATGGCAAAGCCCCCCAAATTGGGGGAGGCCTAAGTCCAGCAGTGGACGTCTTACGGCTGAAATGATGATGACGATGATTATTTAGGGGCGAATTTAAAGCGGCGTGGGCTGCTTCAAGCTAGGGTCGGGGACAAAATTCCATACAAACTTTGGTCTTTAACTTCTTCAGGGGATCAATTTTCAAAAATCCTTTCTTAGTGCTGTATTTAAGGAACTCATGCGCAGAAATTCATGTTCCTAAACCCAGCGATAGGTATAGACTGTGAGTTGCCTTTGAATGTTATCTATGCGTTCAAAATGCCAACGAACGGAAAACTGAATGAATAGCAATTTTTTATTACACGTTTTATTAGCTTGGTATGTTTGTGTGTGACGGAATCTTTGAACGTGATTTTCATCCGCTTCAAAACATCGGATTAATTTGGAACTTTGCACAGTTATCAAAGACCGATGACAACACAATAATATGCCATTTTCCTGGCTGAGATCACTAGGACTAAAGAAAAAATAGCTTGTAAAACTAGTCGAACTAAAAAATATAAAAATAAATTATAATTTAAAAAACTAAAAAAACACGCTAAAAATAGAAAAGCAAATTAAAAAGTAGAAAATAATTTAAAAAAATAATTATAATTAAAACAAGGTTATGGTATGATATTGTGGTGATAGATCGACGAGAGCGTCGTGCAATGATTGTTGATATCGCTGTCCCTCATGACGAGTATCTCGTGAAAGCTGAGAAAGATAAAAAAATTGAGTATCTTGACTTAGCACACGAGGTTGTCGACATGTGGGATGTGGATTTTGCAATCATTGTACCGATAATCGTTACAGTAAATGGCCTAATAGCGAAGAGCCTCGACCAACACCTCAGGAGGCTCTCATTGCGCGGCTGGGTCAAGGGCTTGAAGCAGTACTCCTGGACACGGCACGCATTGTCAGGAGGTTCCTCTCTCTAGAGCCCTGACCATCGGCTAGTTGGACTCTGCTCCCGATGCCGATGGGTCACAATTTTTTTATATTTTTAAATGTTTTTGTAAGACTTTTGTAAAAATATTTGAAAATATACTTAATATGTAAGAAAATGAATAAATGAAAAACAAGGATAAAGTGATTAATACATGTTAAAAGCGTGGAGTGCTTGATATCAATTAATGTAAAATATTTTATCGACACTCTATTCTTATTTTGAATTTGTTAGGAAATATTTTCCACATTTTAGTTTGCTTTTTATTAAAGCGTGTTTATAGTTTATAACTATTATGTTTAAGCTAACTGACAAGGAATTTCTCAGGGGTTCACAATCATATACTGAGTCGATGGTAACAGGTTGCAGGTCGGTATCCTTGCTACCGTGCATGGCGCTATAGTCTGTGCCAGATGTGAAAAAAATAAAAGTCGTTGACACCTGCTTACCAATATATTAAAATTACCGTTTTGACCGTGCTAGCGACACTTTCTTTACATTTTTTTCGTATCATTTTGAAATATTTGAATACATTGGAAGGCGGGTGTCAACGACTTTTATTTTTTTCTTATCTGGCACACACTATACAAGTCTACAACCTACAATTAACAACGATACTTTAACTGGGTCTACGTGTCGCTCGCCTCGTGCCTACAAATTAACAGTCGGTCACAGACTATCAGGAAAGGCAAACCTTTTCACGAATGCGTAAAAAAAGAAAAAAAAAGCGTGTGCAGTTTACGAGTGCGTTCATAAAATCAAGCATTCCACGCTTTTTCTTTCAATTATTTTCTACTTTTTGTTTTGTTTTTCTATGGAAGCGTGTTTTTTTTTTTGTTTTTTAAACTATTATTTATTTTCTATTTTTTAGGATGTTTCGAAATTTGTATCGTATGTCAGCATAGTTTTCGAGAACAGGTTTTTTTTTGCTTTCCTGGTAACCCTGGCACGGATAATGGGACAAATTTATGAAATTATTGATTGTCATCGGTCTTCGATAAGTTTACAAAGTTTGAAAGAAAGAAAAAAAATCTGACCGTTTGATGTGGGTCACTATCAAAGAAGTCAGTTAGAAACAAACGAACATACAGGTGAAGATAATAAAAAGAAAACGTGTGCTAAAAATCCTAGTTCTATATGATATTTATATCAATGCCTCGTTGGTTTAGTAGTAGCAAGACCTAGTACAGCATGCGTAGCATGACCACCGTAGAAAGGGGTTTTGTCGACGGAAGAATAGACAAAATTACAGATTGTAGAAAGATTAAAGACAAAATTAAAGATTGTAGAAAGATTTGTACCGTTTAATGCTGGCGTAGCATGACAGTTCTATCTCTATTCTACCAAGAATAGACAAAGTTCTTTCTATGGTGGTCATGCTACGCGTGCTGAGCATGATGTACTTGGATCGATTCCCAGGTCGGGCAAAGTGTTATTGTGTTTTACTATCTGGGATTTCAATGGCAGCCCGGAGTCTGAATTCTTGCCCAGTTGATGGCAATAAGCTCGCCCCCTATTACATGGGACTTAAACATAACAGGCGAAATGCGGGTGTAGACCTCTGCCCAACCTTTTAGAGGAACAAGGCGTAATGTTATGTTATTTCAGTTTATATGGATTATCATTCTCGTACCCAAGGTACGAAACACGGAAAGGATGTGAGACAAGAATGTCACATCGCGGCATCCCTTTCACGCATCTTCATTATTCTTCATACAAAATGTATTAAGCCAATCTGGCACAAAACTTACAGGAAATACAAGACGCACGCGCATTTTCAATCTACATACTATTAGCCGCGTTTGCGTTCCGTCCGCAATACACGTACTCTATTGTATGTCCCACGCCATAGGTTCACCACCCCTGCCATAGAGCGTAGTCTATGGTCCTACGCGTAAGTCATCACGTACGCACTAACGCAGGTCCAACCGTTTTCCTTATACCTTACCATGTTAATCCATAGTAATGTCAACAACAGAGATAGGTGTTCAGGTTGTCAATCTTTGCCTCGGCAGCACCCAAAGGTTGACCGGGTTAAAATGACAGTTCTTAGATGTGTCAACCTATGTGGTTGTCAGCTGTATAACTGGGCTGTCAATAAATTAAGGCTACCAGCGAGGGCTTAAACTTAAAAACTAACTATATGGATGTATTTAGAAATATATAAGTACGTTTATCAGTTGTCTCGTTGCCATAGTACAGGCTCTGCCTAGTTTGGGATCAGATAACGGTGTGTTGGTTGTCCGAAGATATTTAAAAAAAAAAAAAAACTGTCTACACGCTACGGATCGGATCTCGGCTTAGGGCGTTTCTGGGGGAGAGAGCAGCAAAGGCACTGGATCGTATTTAACTTTATTAATTTCTGACATTCCGTTCCGTAGGTGCCGAACGTAACGAATAGGTCCATCCCATTTCCTCCCGTGGGTGTCGTGAGGAGCGACAAAGGGACGTTCTAGAGAATGGGCAGCAGCGTCCTCTATGCATTTTACCACCATACTGCAATCGCCAACCCACCTGCCAAGCGTGGCGATTATGGCAAACCTTCCCATATTGGAGGAGATCTATGTCCAGCAGTGGACCTTTTTCGGCTCAAAATCATCAAAATCAAAAGTCATTTATTCAAACTAGGCTGAAAGTCAGCACTTTTTGAACGTCAAAGTTACATAAGACAGCCCTCCCAAAACGCCCGCCCTTCGACACTTCCTAGTGCTTTAGCTGGGAAGAAGAAGTGGCGGAACAAACTCCCCAGCAGCACAGCTGTCTGTTAAGTTAGAAGAACTTGATTCTATACAATATTGTATAAGTTATTAATATAATAAAACAAAACATACATTATTCGCCATATGTCAGCTAGCACACGCCATTATACCAACAAAACATTGAAAAGCTGAAATAAATAATGAAACAAAATCGTAAACAGAACTTAAAACCTTACTAAAGCCTCCAGGCATAAAGGGCGTGCCCGCTTACATATACAACGATGCAAATGATACATATACACAATAAATGAAATTAAAAGAAAATAAAAATAAATTAACAAAAGCAGTTAGATAAAAAAAATAAAAAAAACAATTATATGAACTACCCATATAAACTGTCAGTGTGTGAGTTACAGTAATTACAGAATGTAAAATAGTGTCATAGAAGAAAAAATAAATATTATCTACACAATTAAGTTAGCAACTAGTTTGATAAACTCTAAGACTGTCCTATGGAGCGAGACCAGCATGTTTCCAAGCGTTCTTATCTTGGATGTAGTCCTCTAATTTGTAATAAGCTCGTTTACAAAGTGTACTTTTAATATGACTTTTAAACCTCCTTTCATTTAATTGCAATATATCAGAAGGTATTTTGTTGTTACATTTAACACAGTACCCCATAAAAGATGTATGTACTTTTGCTAATCTGAAAAATGGTTGATCTATCTTGTCTTTATTTCTAGTATTAAAATTATGTCTATCGCTTAAGATTTTTTCTTACATACATAATATTTTCGTAAATGAATTGGCAAGGTACCGTCATAATATTAATCCTTTTAAATAGTTCCCTGAGGGATTCGCCGCGACATAGATTATACATCGCTGAAATGATGATGATGAATTTCAGACAAAATTCAAACGGGACTAATGTTAGAGAACCACGCTGTGACGAAAATTATAATAGCCTCCAAGATTTCTTAGTACAATCATCGGACTGTCATTGGGCACACTTTACTCTTGACATTGCGTACCTTACTATCAGTAAAAATCTCTTTCGTTTTGACAGTTCAACAAAATTCATTGCGTTATTTACGTTGTTGAGCAGACAAGTTTTTCGAACATTTGTCGCAATGGATTAGAAATAATGTTCAAAATGATTCAGACTCTTATTGATAGTGCATTATGCAATTAGGGTCTAGCGCAATTTTTTTGGAATAGGAAGCCATCTTATGGTTTTGGTAGCAATGACGTCTGAACTATTGTTCGTCTTTACTAATAGTAATAATAATAGTAGGTAGGTACGTCATGGCTACTTACTTTAGCCCTGCTAGAAACATTCATATCAGCCTATATTGTTCCCACTGCTGGGACACAGGCCTCCTCTCGGTGAGAGGGAGTGGGCCATAATCCACCACGTGGGCCCAGTGCGGGTTGGTAGATATCACATGTCTTCGAATTGTTGGTTCTAGGACATGTCGGTTTCCTCACGATGTTTTTCTTCACCGTTTTGAGAGCAGTGATCATGAAATAATTTACACAAAGTGAAGCGCCTCACTGGGTTCGAACCCACGACCTACAATTCCTAAGCCGAGGCCTAAAACCACTGGGCCATAACTGCGCTAGAAAAATTCCTGATTAGCTAACCTTTCCAGTATATTTCCAGTTATTTCTTTCCTATATACCAAGCTTTTTTGCTGTTCGTACTTCCTATTAATAGTTCTCGGAAAAAGTGCAGCAATTATTTTGTGCCTTCGTAATATTAATTATTATGTAGAAATTAATCATTACTGCCTAGATTCCTATAATATTAATATTATACCGTTTATTGAATTGCTTTAAGAAAATTGAGCTTTTAAAAACTTCAAAGTGAGAAAAACTTTCACCATTTACAGTTTTTATTTTTAAATAAAAATTTTATAAAGGGTATGGGGCAACCATTAAATGTAAACAGAGTTTTCGAGAAAAAATCAATCATTCGATATTCATATTGATAAGCACCTCTTTGGTTTTCATCGTAATTTTTGCATATCGTTTTTTTCTCACAGACATCCATATTACTTTCAAATTGGGTACGCGGTGAAGGTTACCAGTAGTACTCACTATCAACAAGGTTACGCATTATTTATAATATATACAGCTTGTATCAAAAATGTGGGTACAGAGCATCAAAATAAACAACTTTATTCCTAGAACCAACACCAAATTTTTTCGCTAGACTCCAGTTGCCGAACATTTAAGAACACAACAACGTGTAATTTTAACAAAAAAAAATGGAATAAGCGTCGGGTGCACGTTAATAACAAAAATAAAAAAATACTACAAAAAGCACCCGATATTTTTCATTAATTTCTACTTTTTAATTTGGTATTCTATGAAAGCGTGTTTTTACACTATTGTTTATTTTCATTTTTAGTTCAGCTAGCTACAAAAGCGAGTTTTAGTTATTATTATTTTTTGCCTATTCTGGTTATCCTGGCCAAGATAATGGCACAAATTTATCAAATTATTGTATAATAATAATAATATCTTAGGACAACCAACACAACGTTATCTGATCCCAAACTAGGCAGAGCCTGTACTATGGTAACCAGACAACTGATAAACATATTTAAATATTTTGAAAATACATACATATTATAGATTAATTACACCCAGACACAGAACAAATTATTGTGCTCATCACACAAAGATGACAAATCTTTGTGTGATGAGCACAATGGGTGGGAATCGAACCCACGACCTCAGTCTTAGCAGTCAGGGTCACTAACCACTACACTAACAGGCCAGTAAATTATTGTATTGTCGTCGATCCTTGATAAGTGTGCAAAGTTTAAAATTAATCCAACGTTTTAAAGGGGGTGGAAATCACGTTCAAAGATTCCATTACTTAGATAAATATCAAGCTAAGAAAAGCGAGTCAATAAATAGAAATTACTTCACAACTACCATTAATAGCTTTTTTTGGGAACTAGCAACGACAGCTCCAGTTTGACAGTTACCTTCCCCACGGAACATTTTCAAAGCTTGGGGTTTAAAAGCTTAATTTCCTAGAAAGGAGTAGTGCCTTTTTTGCGTCGAGAAATGCTCATACGTACTGCGCTACCACGGGGAGATAGTGCAGTTACGTGGGACGCCAACCCACTAAAACTTCACGATGTACTCCTGTGCCGCTTATGGCGGGAACACGGACACGCGTAAGTACTCATTCGCGAACCCGCGCGGCTGTCCGTTACCAGACCCTCCTCTGGGGGATACCGCCCATTGCACACCGTGACCACCCTAAGGATGAAATAGCATATGCGTGACAGATGATCCCGTGTATGGCATTCTTGGTCCCATTGCGACGGGTCAGGAGGGTGGCCCCGCCGCCTACCACTTTAAGGCCACAGGGGATAGGGAGAGCGGTCAACGCTATACCGACACTCCTCCTCCCCTGCGGCCCCACCGCGTCCACCACGGATGGTGATGACCCCGTCTAGGCCGCAGAAGGCCCGCTCTCCCTGAGCGGCGCACCTCAATACCACACCTCAAACTCCTCTCCCACGGCGTTCCCGAAACCTCAGCTGTGATGCCCCCTAAACTACATCGCGGCCCGGCTCATTTGCGATGTCGCCGAAGCAACCTACTTGTTGGCTGCTACGTCTTTGGTTTGCCTGTAGAAACCCTGACGAGCGGCCCCTCCTCAGGACCCTCTTTGCTTCACCGTAGGTGACTAAACCACAGCTACCGAGCCCCCACACCTTGACAATGCGGGAACCCGATGGGGGAAAAAGTTGTAGTCCTGCCCATACCTTTCACATTTTTATCCCATTCTTCTGAATTTTCAGTTTTAACAAAAACGTTGAAAAAAAAAAATTTTTCAATGACAATATTGAGACAATTTGAAATTGCGCAATACACATTTCTGAATATGTCATTTCATGTAAAAGTGTAAAATAGACACGTTTTCCATACATGTGTACTAGCATTATGTAATAATATGACCTCAGATGGAACAATGAAAAACTAGTTTAGAATATTTTTAGATGCTGAAAAATTCATGAGATGACTGAAAAAATTATTCGACTTTGTTATAGATCGAAGTCAGAAAAAGCTGGGGAATTAGGCTTTATATCGCAATGAAAGAAAAATGCAAATTATTGCTAATAAATAATAGTAATAAAATTACCTATCATTTTTAATAAATTTTTGGAAAACAATTGCATCTGTAATAACTAAGGCACACTTTTTTTTTAATTGCCTCTTTTGGCCATCTGCACCCTAATTGCGAAACGTACAATTTATCAGAATCTGAATGGTATTGAAGATTATTTCTAAACCATTGCGTCATTTGTTCGAATAAATTGTCGGCTCAGCAACGTAAATAACGCAATGAATGTTGTTTAACTGTCAATATTAAACCAATTCCTACCGATAAAAACTTCCGCAATTACCCTTCTGGTCTTTTCACACAGTTGGTAACTTAAGCTATAATATCCTGACCAAACGGAAAAAAATAATCAAAACTAAAAAAAATATTAATTCGTATTACGATCCAACGACATTGAATTTCAACACTTGCTATCTTTCACACTCCTATCGAATGTGAACATGAAATGAAACAAGAATTAATTTCTGTGAAAAATTGTAGGTGTCGTTTGAACTTAGAATGAAACAAAAATTTTACATTCACTCAAATGAAGCCTCTGATATCAGCGTTAGTTTACATTTAGTTGAAAGTAAAATTATGGTGATTTGTAAGAAAATTCTTTTTGTTCACGCGTTTGAGAGCAAATCTAATCGCGTGTCAGGTAGTCACGTTTGAAGAAAGACGAGTATATATATATGTGATAATAAAAGCGCCGTTGAAAATAATACAAAACATTATGCAATCAAACGCTTCACTTTTTGGTAGTTCACGCGCAGTGAAACATATACACAATGAATAAATATGATTGAAAGTGTTTGTACAGACGCCAGCACATCAAGCTACCCGAAACCGACAAATTCCGCCAATCAACCTTGAACCTAATGCTTTAGCAATAAAGTTGAAAATCTATTAAAGAAATTTGACAGATTGTAGTAGCTTGATGCGGTGGCGTCTGTTAAAACCCACTTGCATAAAAGAAAAATGTAGCGACATCTACACCGCCTCATGCGACGCGTCACACGTCTCGCAAATCCTGCATCGCACAAGCAGAGTTTACCGCGCACTTAGCAACGAACAACGTCCCGACATCAATCGTCGGGGTTAGCAGGTCTGGTTAAGAAGCAGAAAACTTCATAAGTAGGTAGACCTGCGTCACCAAAAATCAACCGTCGGGCAGTTGCTCGCTAGACACGACATCTGTTTGGTCAAAGACTCCTCTCCTCCCTTTTATATAATAACAATAATAATGGTTTATTTATAAAATAAAAAAAAATAAAAAAATGGGCACATTTACAATATTACTTAAAAATTAAAATAGAGCACACATTTTCTATGGAGGTTGAGTGAACTTTACTCCCTGTTCCTCATACCTCCAAAAAATAAACTGAAAAGACTTTGGATTTCGGCACCCGACCCCTACCGAGTCATTGAGAAATGAATAAGTATGAACGTTAATATCTATGGAATATAGTCGTTTGAACTTCGGATGAAACAAAGTAAACATTCACTAAAGTGAAACGTCTGTTATCCGCCTTTTTTATGGGAAATTATCAAATGACTCTCTGGGCGGAGCGGGAGGGCGTGTCAGACTTTTACTCACTAAAACCCACCCGTGTTCCTTCAGTTGCACATGTACCAGGGTCACGGTGTCTCTTTCGAAGAATCTCACGACTCTGGCTGGTCTGTTATCAGCTTTACATTTAGTTGAAAGTAAAAATTATGTTAATTTGTATGAAAAATCTTTTTGTTCACGTTTCAGACTAGTTCGTCTCACGTGTCAAAAGTCACGTTCGTATAAAGTCACACATGTAACATATTTGGAACTTTTAAATAGATCAGAGATTAAATAAACTAGACGAAAATCGACCTTATTTCTCAAGTTATAGTCAAGTGCAGCGTGATTGTACGCTTGGTTACCACAAGTAAAGCGCGCATCGTTTCGTGTAAATAAAATGCATGTGTACCCATGAAATATATGAAGGGACTTGAGCTGTATGTAGCTATATAGGGCTTCCTATGTTTTTTCTTAAAATATACTTTTATTTATTCGGCGTTTTTGTTACAAGCTTGACAACAGACCGTTATATTGAAATATGCATAAATAAGAATATCATCGACTTTGTAAACTGTAACTTAAAATGTTAGATTTTTATGATAACGTTATAGTGTCTTTGAGATGCCGTGGCAAAAGCCGGTTAAGAAGCCAGCTTCCCATCAATTTTCTCTAAGCGCATCGGATGCAGTGCAGGTTGGTACATGTCACTTGTCTCTGAATTGTTGTTGTTGTTGGATATTTCACTTTCTTCACAATGTTTTCCTTCACCGTTTTGCGGGCAGTAGTGATGAAATATTTTACAAAGTATAGTGCCTGTTTGGATTCAAACCGACGACCACCATTGCTCACCATAGCTTTTTCCAAACTTCTTCAGGGTCGGCTTCCATTCTAACCGCATGCAGGTCAATGCTAGTATTTTACATGAAGTGACAGCCTATCTGACCTCCACAACCCAGGTTCTAGGTAAGACGATACTCTTGGTTAGATTTACTGTCAAACTGTCAGGCTTCTGACGACCCGGATCGACTGTCAATGCTCCATTAAAGACAGCCAACAATATCTTAACGGTTATCCGAGGCACAATAATAGTTTAAAAAAACTAAAAAAACACGCTTCCATTGAAAACCAAACTAAAAAGTACAAAATAATGGAAAAAAAGCGTGGGGTGCTTTTTAAGGTATTTTTTAATTGATATCAGGCACCCCACGCTTTTTTTCCATTATTTTGTACTTTTTAGTTTGGTTTTCAATGGAAGCGTGTTTTTTAGTTTTTTTAAACTATTAATTATTTTCTATTTTTTAGGGTGTTTCGAATTTTGAGACGTATGTCAGCGTAGCTTGTGACGTATGTCAGCGTAGTTTTCGAAGACAGGTTTTTTTGCTGTCCTGGTTACCCTGGCAAGGATAATGGCACAAATTAGTTTGTGACGTATGTCAGCGTAGTTTTCGAAGACAGTTTTTTTGCTGTCCTGGTAACCCTGGCAAGGATAATGACACAAATTTATGAAATTATTGCATTGTCATCGGTCCTTGACAGGTGTGCAAAGTTTGAATGAAATCTGGTCGTTTAAAGTGGGTCAAAATCGTGCTACAAGGAGTCGGTTACAAACAAACATACAAACATACAAGTGAAGCTAATATAAAGCGTGTAAAAAGCGTGGGGTGCCTGATATCAATAAAAAAAAATACCTTAAAAAGCACCCCACGCTTTTTTCCATTATTTTGTACGTTTTAGTTAGGTTTTCAATGGAAGCGTGTTTTTTAGTTTTTTTTTTTTAACTATTAATTTTTCTGTTCTTTTTTTGAGTCATGTTTACCGTAAATAAAAGTAATTTCTTTCTTTTCAATTTCTTACCATTCTTATTTTACAAGTAAAAAGGACACCCCTGTTCCAATTGTTAAATTAATTCGCTGAAATCTATAAAACGTTGAAAAATTAATATAAAATTCGTGATTTTTCTTGGAGCTTATTTAACATTTAAATTGGGTCATATAATTTGAAAATAAAATGATATGATTTGTGAAATTTATGCCAGACAGACTGCGCAATTTGGTTAGCCCTCATATTCATGAGCTGCACGTTGCTATGCATTGGCAGAGGTAACTGCAACTTTCGACGCGTTGGCAGTTGCCGTAGACGAGAATCGACGCCACTGCATAGTTAAGGCATTTATTTCAAACTAGCTTCTACCCGCGACTTCGTCCGCGTTAAATTTCTTGTTCCCCGAGCCTTCCCGTCGCGTCGAATCACCCGTGCGATTTTCCCCGTTTTTGCAACATTTTTCATTTCTGCTCCGCTTCTCTTGGTTGTAGCGTGATGTTATATAGCTTATAGCCTTTTTTTTTTGGATGGGAAATCATCAAATGACTGCGCTCTGGGTGGAGCGGGAGGGCGTGTCAGACTTTTACTGACTAAAACCCAGCCGTGTTCCTTCAGTTGCCCATGTGCCAAGGTCACGGTATCTCTTTCGAACAATCACGCGACCCCGGCAGGTCACATGACCCCGGCAGGATATAACCTATAGCCTTCTTCGATAAATAGGCTACCCAACACAAAAATAACTTTTCAATTCGGATCAGTAGTTCTTGAAATTAGCGCGTTCAATCAAACAAACAAGCAAACTTTTCAACTTTATAATATTAAGTATAGATAGGCACTTTAGAATGTCAATATTTACATTAAAATAGAATTGATTCTAGTTGCCCCTTCCAAAAGATAGTTTTGTATAGGGATGAATAGGCAAGAAAACCCACTTAGCTCTAAATACAACGAGCAGTCAGTTATCATAACTTCAGTACATCATTCTAAACTGTCCCGTTAGTTTCGTGGTCCCAAGTGCAACTGCTGAGGGTGGTTCTGGGTTCGATTCCTAGGTCGAACAAAGTTATTGCATTTTTTTTAATCAGGAATTTCTTAGCCCGGTGTTTGGAAGTTGGCGGTGCGACACCACCGTGCCTCGAAAAGTACGTTAAGCCGTTGGTCCTGTGCCTGATCTCTCTCGTGTCGTGTCGGATTGCCGTCCCATTGGACTTTGAGAGTGAGGGAAGACCGATGCCCCTGTATCTGCACACACTTCTGCACTATAATATCTCCCGCGCCGATGGCTAGTCTCCGTTGAATTTGGCCGCCATGGCCAAAATACGGTCTAGAGGACTGTAGACATGATTCTAAAACCGTTAGCATTTTTGCATTAGATACAATATTACGTATTTAATCTACTATAAGTCTCTTGATGGTATTCTAATATTTCCTGTCACTGTAGTTTAGGAAGTCGGTTGTTTAAATTTTATTAAAAATGCCAGCTGTATACCCTATATAAAATTGATTTTAAATTTATTTAAAAATCTTCCGATCCACACAGCCGGCGATTTAAATAGGTAAGCGATTAACATTTGTGGTCGTTTTGTAAGTCAATTGACATTTTGAAATCGGCGGGACGTGTCTTCGTACTCTGCGGGTTTGTATTAACCCTGCAATGATGGGCAAACATTTTCCATAATTTAATACACATACACAGTAGTCAAGGATAATTATGGTTTGTCAAATTGACATTGTAGAATGTTTTGTGGTAGTTTTTTTTTTAGAATGAACTACTTCAGCTCTTTATTTGCCACTTATTTCATAATTATATACAATATTTACATAATTTAAAATCTAAGTTTAAATCCAAAGAAAAAAAATGTAAATGTATAAATAAAAATAAATAATTATAAAGCATCAAAAAATTCGTCTGCATCGTTGTCAACAGGAAATGTGCCCAAAAGGCTGGCAGCATTGCCACGTTGTATGGCAATGCTGATTCTTTGCCCAAAAAATAGGCCAGCCCACTGGTCGGTCGACCAGCCGCTTGGCAATGTCTCGGTATATTATGTGAGCACTCGGACTCCATGGCCTAGAGTTTCAACCCCAAACGGCTCGAACATATAATTTCCAATTAAGTTGGAATATTTGCGCCGTTTGAAGTTTTCCGCACGTGCAGCAGCCGCTCCAGCACTTCCACTCGTGTAGTAGTAGTATTTTGATAGTAATATTATTCGGGTCATCATCATCATCATTTCAGCCAAAAGACGTTCACTGCCATAATCACCGCGCTTGGCAGGCGGGTCGGCGATTGCAGTAATGTGGTAAAATGTATAGAGAACTCTGCTGACCATTCTCTAGTAAATCCCTTAGTGGCCTCTTACGATACCCACGGGAAGAAATGAGACGGTGCTATTCTTTACGCTACCAGGATGGCTTCACGCTTTTTTCCCATGGGGTTAGGCAGAAACTACAGAAAACCACCTGCTAAGATCCTTACACACTCCTTTTGCCTCGTTTAAGTTCATACATCTGGTCATACACGCACGCCGGTTATCAGTACTACGCACCTGACCCTTCTGAAGAACATCACCAATAAGGTCACTATATGTTCTCCTATGGCGTCCCCTTACGGCATATCCAGTCACACCTGCCTTGTAAATATGTATACATATAAATCCTTTCATTATACACTAAAGAGGTACTTCGCTCTTATAATGATACCCTCAGAATATGAGTAAACACGTAACTTGAATCTGTTGTTATAAATTTAAGTAAATTTGAAATAAGAGGAAATATTGTATTGTGTAGTAAAAACTAAAGGGTCGTTAGTAATATGAATCCAATTTGGGACGATGTTTGTGGCTTTTATGTTATAATTTCATATGAGGTCAAGGACATTAATTGTTAGGCAAATTGACTACCAACTTAATTTGGCATTATTTAAATTACAGTTGTCATTCTTTGACAGTTGTATAATCATTTCAGCCGAAAGACGTCCACAGCTAGACCTAGACTTCTCCCAACGGGGGTTAGTCATAATAACCACGCTTGGCAGGCGGCGAACGCTGCCGCCCATTTTGTATTTAGTCCCTTAGTCACCATTCACGACACCGACGGGAGGAAATGAGATGGTGATATACTTGTTCTTGTTGTGTGAAATAAAACGGAAAATGTAATGATATGTATTGAAATGAAATTGTTTATTCTGTAAATTGGGTATTTGGATCACTTGTACACTTGATATTAAATAAAAAAAGTTATTTGAAGTCGACATTTCCTATCTGACTACTCCTGAAAATAAATGGCGAAACAAACACAACCATCAAAGTTTCTTAAACTCCAGACATAGCATTGGTCAGATCATGTAGATTAGTCCCTAAAATGTTCTTTTTAAAAATAGAACCACGAAGATTTGAGTGGACGAGTCCAGGCGGGATAAGTATTTGTGAGTTTTCGTGTAGACTCAAAACTTGAGAAGCTCAATGACTCTACGAACAATACCAAAGAAATTACATTTGGGTAGGCCACATAAGATAATCAAACAGCAAAACCAACGTTTAAACTAAATTAACAGACGGTGTCACTTTGCTTAGTCATTAATGAACTCGACTGTACATGTACAGACGCCAGCACATCAAAGTACCCGAAACTGTCAAATTTTCCCAATGTACCTTGGACCTAATGCTTTAGCGATAAAGTAGAAAATGTATTAAAGAAATTTGACAGATTGTAATAGGTCTATATGCTGGGGTCTCTACGTACATCCATTTTCAGTTTAATTAATAGTTATCTCCCAGAATAAGTTGTTACAAGGAGAAAATTACTGCAAAAATTTTATTTAAAAAAAAATACTAAAAAAAAGTACCCAATAGGGAAAATGGATAATTATAATTCTGGACTCTTACATTAATTAAATATACATTGTTTAGGAGTCAAGAAACAAAGTTATATATTTTTTTAATATATTACTTATTTTACAATGTCTTAGTTTATATTACATTTTTCTGGTGAAACGCAACACAAGCTCAAAACGCATCGTTTTCGAAAAAATTTCGCAAGTCACCTCAAAAGCCATTTAAATAAAATATATCTTTGCTTAGTTAACCGCTTGTATTCTAAACAATGTAAGTTAGTAAGTGCGATTTCTGCTTGAATAAAGCTTAAATAATAATTTAATTAGCACGATTTGGAGCTAAAACAGATGTAAGTGAAGCAGTATCGTGGTAAGTTACGTCACAATATGGCTGCGAAAATAACGCACGTTTGAACTGCAGTAGATTTTATTTTAAATTTTAATATTATTTTGGAGCAACAAACCGTATTAAAATTATACTTTAAATACTTTTCTTGCATTTATATTAACGTGCTTCATTGACAAAATAATAAAAAAATCTTGCATATCCCTATTGCCTTCGAATAACAATTTGCTCGATATGCTTGACAAAATCGTCTTCTCCGAAACGTAAATCACGCAATCAATGTTGTTCATTGTCAAAAAGAATGGCATTGCAATCGTTAGTATGCTACACAAATACCATGCGGAACACAAAATTGAAAAAAAAAGATGGCGGGACATAATATACAACGCAAGGTATCGAAGTGTTCGACCTCGATATTGCGCATTATCATGAAAAAATATGTTAAATTTGAACGTTCTAGAACGAAGATTCCACAGATGGGATGACTCCAAGGACATTAGCAGCATTTGAGAACCCATATGTCCTTCTGGAAGTTATTTGGTCTTTTGAAAGATATTTGAGCGTCTGGAAGTCATAATTATAATCCTCTTTAGCCTATATAAATCAACATCAAATCAAATCAATTTATTTTGGGGCTACAAAGACCCGTATCATAAATACCTTACAGACTAACATACATACAAATAAAAACCATGTAAACATAAAACTATTGTACACGAAGTGACGGCGTCGTGTTGCGCTGCGTGGTGTCGCGTAGCCTTCCGCGGAATCGCCGATACACGACACCCTTCGGCTCTTCCCCTCGTTTTCTTCTCCTCCGTTCTTCTTCTTCTCTTCTTCTTTCTCTTCTCTTCTTCTCTCTCTTCTATATGGACCTTAGGTACACAAATAGACCTCTGAAGCCCAAAACTAATGTGTTTATAACCGACTTCAAAAAGGAGGAGGTTCTCAATTCGTAGATATGTTTTTTTTATTTAGAATGTAAGTTCCGTGATATCTCCGGCAAGTGAGGACTTGCCGGAGATATCGCGGAACTCAATTTTTCGAAATATATCTCGAAAATTATTTTTTTAGTGGCACTTTAAATTTTACTTATCCAAAGACACCGACTTCCGAAATGAAAGTTAATATTCACATTGTAGATTTGTTTTTTTTTTTTTTCGGAAATTGGTTGAAATTTTTTTGCTGTTTTTGGGAAAAAATTGGTCTTTTGGAACCCATTGTGGGTTTTAGTACCCATATAGGCCTCTAAAACCCATAAAAATTCTAAAGATTTTGGAAATATCTTGCGAAGGTCGGTTGAAAGTCACTTGCTGGATTTACGTCTGGAATCAGACAACTTTTAACGTTTTAAGGGGCTACCCACACATTTTCGGCTTTCATTGAACGGAAAATTTTATTCAGCTTCTACCCTCGCTGAATCATGTTCGGGTCAGCTCTCAGCCTTTTCCAACTATACTCGGGTAAGCTTCTAGTCTAACCGGATGCAGCTGAATATCAGTATTTTTCATGTAGCGATGTTACACACTATTTCTACAACCCAGTTACTGGGTAATACGTTGTCCTTTGGCAAGACTCAATATTACCGATCGTGTTATTAAAATAAACGATGAAAATGTACTCACCACATAAGCAGGGCAGATTGCTCGCAGAACGGATGGCCGATAGGGCCGAAAGGTTCTGAAGTAGACGTAGCGTTGGAAGGCCTCCCACTAGGTAGACCGATAAACCTGGTGAAGGCCGCAGGAATCCACTGGATGCGAAAAGCACAACCGGTTGAAGTGGCGGTACTTGAGGCCAATGTCTAGCAGATGTGTTTTTGCTGAAATTTATTTATTTATTTTTCATTAGAATGACCGCACCCGATTACACTATTTGAACATCAATAATAATAATAATATCTTAGGACAACCAACACACCGTCGTCTGATCCCAAACTAGGCAGAGCCTAACCAGACAACTGATAAACATACTTATATATTTCTAAATACATACAAATTATAGATAAATGACACCCAGACACAGAACAAATGATTGTGCTCATCATACAAACATTTGTCCTGGGTGGGAATCGAACCCACGACCCCAGTCTTAGCAGTCAGGATCACTAACTACTAGACTAACAGGCCAGTAAAACTGTAAATGTTTTTATTAGCCTATACTGTTATTTATCAATTTCTAATATTTATCCGGATAAATTCGCAACACTAATCACACATCATCATCAGAAAATGATGTTGCAAAGAACCACCTGTAATCAGTTTCGCAAAATAATTCTCATTTGTTACCATACCATCTCCCTTGCCAACAAGGCCTTAGCAACCGAATGCATACCTATCTATTGACTATACTTACAGCTGATTCATCTGCATCGTTGCTGCTGACGGCTTCAATGAACGAATATTGCCATAATCATATTTGCATCAGGGACAATTTAGCGTGCATCGAGCCACACAGGCGATGGTGTGCGTTCAATCAATTGTGCATGATCATGACTGTTCTCGCAAAAGGGACAGGCAGAGAACTAAATATACCAGCATTTTATTGTCCCACCATTGTATTTTAAGGGCTTGCGGCTAAGGAATAACAGCCGCACGGGTTGATCGTTCAGGTTAAGCTACGCTTACCGCGGTTGATCCGTGGATGGGTGACCATACTGACCATATTTACATACCAAGACCCTTCCGTGCCTCGGAAAGCACGTTAAGCCTTCGGTCCCGGCTATCTTTCATAGCTCTTAGACAGTCGTTACGGATCAGAAGCCTGAAAGTCTGACAACCAGTCTTACCAAGGGGTATCGTATTATCCAGTAACTGGGTTGTGGACGTCAGATAGGCAGTCACTCCATGTATAATATTGGTACTAGTAACAGCTTACCGCATACCACATTAGTATTGGTACTAGTACCAATATTATACATCCGGATAGACTGGAAAGCAACCCGAAAATACCTAGGAAAAGGCTAGTCAGATGATGATACTCCTTGGGTGATTAGCAGATGTCGGAGTAGGTAGATTGATTTTACGTACTCGCATCATGAATAGTCATAGAAATCATAACAAGGATAAGCCTTTTTTCCAGGATTCCATTTTGGTACTTACGGGATTGAATCAAATATTGTGAAAGTAAGGATTTTTAAACTAGGTACTACATTAGAAATTTATAGAATGCGATAGATAAAATTTAAAATTGTTTTTTTTTTATACTGTAGAAGGCCGCTCTCGTATATAGTACTATGAAAAAGACAGCAAAAGGATAAACATTTCTTATTCATATTGATGTATTCTTTATTCTACTACACATTACAACATTTGAAATTAGTTTCAAAATACCGGAATCCCAGAGGCTTATCCGTACTAATATATACGTGCCAGTTCATTGATCCCATTTCAATATCATAATAAAAATTCCAATAATATTTCATCATTTCAGCTGGAAGACGACCACTACTAGACGTAACCCTACCGCAATTTGGGGGGTCTGCGATAATCGCAACGCTTGACTGGCGTTTTGGCGATCGCAGTATGGTAGTAAAATGCATAGAGAACGTTGCTGCCAATTCTCTAGTCCCTTAGTCGCCTTTTACGACACCCACGGGAAGAAATAGGCTGGTGCTATTTTTTACGTCCGACACCACACGAAACGATAATTTCGCTTGACAACAACCTGTACCTATAGTTTTAGTTTGAATATTTTATCGCCGCATACTACATTAGTAACGAGTAAGAAATCAATTTTAAATTGCACAGCATGTATACGTATGCATTCCATTCTTTAAATTAGGAATACTTAAGGTGGGTGTACAAACGCAGCCCTGGAAATTCATTTTGCTTCCTCTTTTTATAATTTGTTACCCACTATCACGTTGCATGATTCGTGGCCATTACAAATATAGCTTTGCAGAATTATCTATATATGTGAAGAAAAAACTTTGTACAGACGCCAGCACATCGAGCTACTATACTCTGTCAAATTTCGTTAAAGTGAATGTTCCAAACCAGCCCGCGAAATTCAAAATTTCTTGCGTTTTTTGCAATCTGCAGGCCAGTGCTAGGTTGTATGTTGATTAAAATATTATTCGCGCCTGTAAGACGTATGTAGTTACAGAATTATAATCATCAAAATCACCAATACAACCCTCCAAGTTCATAAAGTCCTAAGAACAAAAAAAAAAGAGAAAAAGTTTTCCTATAGTTTTATAAACTTAGAGCGTTGCATTGATAATTTTGATGATTATAATTCTGTAACTACATATGTCTTACAGGCGCGAATAATATTTTAATCAACATACAACTTAGTACTGGCCTGCAAATTGCAAAAAACGTAAGAAATTTTGAATTTCGCGGGCTGGTCGGAGCATCCCCCTTAATAGATTTTTAACTTTAACACTAAAGCATTAGGTTCAAGGTTGATTGGGGGAATTTGACATTTTCGGGTACCTTGATGTGCTGATGTACCTCTTTTTACGAAAATTACGCGGACGAAGAAGTACGAAATTTACTACGGTTAAAGTTTATAGGGAGGAGTGCAGATCGCTAATATTTTATATGATAATAATGCATTATAAATGAACTAGTATGAATTTCGATGGCTTTATGAGTAGGGGACGAAGAGACGATGGATGGACTGTGTAAATGATGGATAGAAAGGGGGTGACTACCGAGATCACGATTAATAAAGAAGTGTGGAAGAAAAAGAAATGTTGTTCCGACTTCAAATAAATTTGGATAACGGCCGAAGAATGATGATGGATGTGTTAGTGTTCGTTCATTCAATCTCATTGAGTGACTATTTCATATTAAAAGTCACTTAATAGTAATTGAACTAAGGCAAGGAAGGAAGAATAATTGAACTTATATTATTCTTTAAACACATACTCGTAAGTGCTACATACACACGTGTAGCGAATCATATTTTGCTCAACGTACAGCCTAAAACTGACTACAGATTGCAAAGAATCAAAGAAAAATCGCATTTCGCGGACTTCTCTGACGATTCCACCATCAAGAAATATCAATAAAGAGGAAGAATGTTAAGAAGGAGAAAATACAACGGTACAAGAATATTTTGGCGCGTGGCCATTATCGAAACTGAAGCCGCCATCTTGATTTTAATACAATGTCTTGACAACTTCACAAATAAGCTGTCAATGTTATTCTGGCGCCGAAATATTCTCGAAGCACTGTTTATTTATCTCGAAAACTCACTGGTCTAGCCACGGTCTAGCTGACTAGGGCTCCAAAAGGCCAATCGCATCACACACTGACAGTAGGGCTTTCATTTTGACGGTTCAACCACATTCATTGACTTATTTACATTTACGAACATTATAAAACAATGGATTACCAATTATAATATGTATGATAAAACGTTTTGGGGGAACCCAAAACGTTTCAGACTTATCTGAAAGATGATTTTATATTTAATATGTTTTATTTTATTTTATTATATCTGGATACTAGGCCTCCAGTGTCTAAAATTAATTAATTCTCCTGGCAAAAATTAAGGAATTTTTGGGTAACAAATAAAAATAACGAATGATTGTTGATGATGACTCATCCATAAATTTACACAACACTATTGCATTACATTTGTAATTTTTATGTAATTACCTGAACATAATCATTAACAATTTATTGTAAGAATAGATTTTCTGTTTTATCATTTTTATGTAAAATAATCACATTTACTACAGTAAATAATAATAATAATAAATATCTTAGGACAACCAACACACCGTTATCTGATCCCAAACTAGGCAGAGCCTGTACTATGGTAACCAGACAACTGATAAATGTACTTATATATTTCTAAATACATACATATTATAGATAAATCACATCCAGACACAGAACAAATGATCGTGCTCATCACACAAAGATTTGTCCTGGGTGGGAATTGAACCCACGACCTCAGTCTTAGCAGTCAGGGTCACTAACCACTAGACTAACAGGCCAGTAAGTAAAATAATCACCTCGATAAAATAATCGTATTGGAGAAATAAAACGTCTTTGCTATTCTCACAAAAATCATTACGTCAAAATTAGATCAAAAACTAAAAATAACTTTTCCTTCTTTTGGTGCACTTTTCAAAAGGGATTTTGCTTTAAAAAAATCCTGGTTTTATGTCATGCAATCGTAACAAAAAAAAAACAGTTTAAATCTAAAAAGAATCGCGGGCAAAGGAAACAGCATGTAAATCCTGTAAGCATACATCGTATCGAACTTTCTTTGTTCATTACAAAGTCAATGTGAGTGCGATTTAAAATTTTCATGGCGCCGTTCATTTGCGTTGCCGCAAACGCCTATATAAGTTTCTGCTGGCTAATAACAGTTTTCATTCACCGATCATTTCGACCGATGGTCTCATGTGAAAAGACGTTTAGACTCGTGGAACAGAGCGATATTGTGATTCAAACTCAAAATTAGAACCGATTTTTTGTTTTTTATTTTGGCTGTGATCGTGGCTTTTACTTATTTTTTTAAACTGTGAGTTTTTTGGCGGAAACGTGTGGCGGGAGTTTTGACAGGTACATATTTTTTAAATTATTAAATATTAAGTAGATTTTTTTGTGATTTGTTTGAAAGTTACGGGAAAAAATTAAAAGCACGTCCATTTTTTTTTTAGAGCATTTTATGTTTGTGCGAAAGAGTTGTTACTTAAGTACTGAATTTCACTAACATATGCAATTGTTAAATCACTAAAGATTTAAATTCTTGTTGTCTCATTAGAACAATTGAAATTTTGTATTACCAAAACAAACCCAAATTTTAAAATAATAATTTGTTAGTGATATTAACGAAGGAATATATTATAAAAAAATATCTTCCACGATATTTATAATACTCATCTATGAAAAAATACATACCAGTGACGGAGGTTAAGAGTTTTTGTTTAAATACGGAAAAGCCGTCAATCATCGTCAAGTACCATGTATTTAAGAAATATAATAATTTAGCAAAAAATATGCTTGTACGCACTTTTCTACAGGCTGTGTACATTAAATTAGAATATTAACTTATTTCTTAATTGGTTTACCATTTTAATAACAATTCCCAGTAAGTTAAAACTTCACTAAGGTTAAAACAATAAAACACTCTGACTTACGAATTGTAGGTTTTATTTTATTTATTTGGCTCACCAACAATTGAATACACTGATATAATTATATACGTATACATCCATTATACTTATAGGTTAGTTTACCAATTTCTTAAAGGTAAGCTACTCATGCATTACTTGTCGATTGATAATAATCATGTTTTCGACTTAATTCTCGCCAAAAATTAGATCACATAAAATCAAATGGGTTTCAACCCAGGCAGGCTTAATAATTTGTGTAATGTATATAACACTGTTTATGGTAACCCACCCCCCCCCCCCCTCCCAATGTCCGGCAGTGGACGAGCTGTAATGAAGATATATATATCACCGATACTCGAAAAACGGTGAAGGAAAACATCGTAAGGAAACTGTTCTAGAACCAAAAACTTTGAAGACTTGTGACATCTACCAACCCACACTTGGGCCGCGCGCTAGATTATAGCCCACTTTGACCGAGCAGTGGACTGTGTCCCTGTAGTGGGAACGTTACAATCTGATTTTACTTCTACTGAATCTGTATTTATACATATAGGGTTCCAAGGAAAATAACGTTCAATTTTTTTTACACTGGGTTGCGCTTTTCGTGTGTCTTTGTGACCGCTTGTTTCATCTAAACCAGGGTTTCTCAAACTTCTGGCTCCACGTACCCCCATTCAAGTTTCCAGATGACAGCCAACCCCCAAACTCCCCCCCCCCCCCCCAAAAAAAGAAAAGAATAACATTGTATGTAGAATAAAATAAAGTTTATTAATTGAATAACAGGTCACGCGCACTGTGTCACGCCACGAGCGAGTCAACAGTCAACAGTCGCGCGCGCACCTTCATGCTTTCCGCATGCGCCTACTAGTCACCCAGCCGCCATTACGAAAATTTTGTCGCGAACCCCCTACCGTCGCATGGCGAACCCCTAGGGATTCGCGAACCCCACTTTGATATGGTATTTAAAAAGATAACATTTCTTCAAGAAGGTTTATGTATGACGTTAATATTAAGCTTAGATATAGCACAGAATTAGTCATTAATAGATTGGACTCTCGTGGAGAAGAAGGGTCACTGGGAAGCAAGGGCCATTACGTAGGTACATATATAGTCCACCAGACCGTATTTCGGCCACGGCGGCCAATCTTAACGGAGACTAGCCATCGTCGCGGGAGATATTATAGTGCTCAAGTGTGTGCGCAGACACAAGAGCACTCACTCTTCTCTCGCTCTCAGAGTCCGATGGAACGGCAATCCGACACGACCGAAGAGAGATCAGGCGGAGGACCACCGATTTAACCTGCATTCCGAGGCACAGGGACACACGTTGACTCCCAAACTCTGGGCTGTTAGAAATTCCTAATGAAAAAAATCCCATGGGGGTAGGCAGAAACTACAGAACGCCACCTGCTACGATCATTCCATACTCTTTTGCTTCGATTAAGTTCATACATCTGGTCATACACGCACGCCAGTTACCAGTACTACGCACCTGACCCTACTGAGGAACATCATCAATAAGGTTGCTATATTTTCTCCTAGGGCATCCTCTTCCAGTAGGTATGTAAGTCTGTGATCAAATTATAAATCGACTTTTTCATCATCATCATCATCATTTCAGCCGTAAGACGTCCACTGCGGGACTTAGGCCTCCCCCAATTTGGAGGGCTTTGCCATAATCGCCACGCTTGGCAGGCGGTTTGGCGATTGCAGTATGGTGGTAAAATGCGTAGAGAACGCTGCTGCCCATTCTCTAGTAAGTCCCTTAGTCGCCTTTTACGACCCCCACGGGAAGAAATGGGGTGGTGTTATTCTTTACGTCCGGCACCACACGGTACTCACCACACGGTAATCGACTTTTTAGGAAAAGCTTAATCTGCTGCGAAAATCACTTTGTACATACTCTTTGTGTCTTTTATAGCTGAAATCGGTGTGTATGTACGAACTTCGTTATTAAAATTATGTAAATAATTATTAGCATGCGGTTCCTGCCGCCTGCTAACTTTTCAGGGAGAACAACTCCTTATGTCGTTTTCACTTTAGGTGCCAAAGTCCTGTAAAATGTGCTTAAACTTTCTCGTTAAATTCTCATCTTAAATTATTGCTTATTGTTGTTGGTAATTAAAACATCTCGCAGGGCAACTTTAGAGGTGTCGGCTGCTTAACTGGAGTTGCCTGTGACTGCCTTAATTAATTAAGGCCCCCAGCCGGGGCTTACAAACTTGAAAGTAGAGCGACTGTTCGTTTAGGGCACCCCCTGTGGGGTACGAATCTCGGGTTAGGGCAACACTGGTAGAGGGCAGTAAAGGGCAGATTGGATCAGAATGTATTGCACTGCTAAGAACCCACTTGCATAATAAAATCGATGTAAGAGACATTGACGCACAAAATTATAAACATAAATTCAGCATTTGATTTTAGATCGCACAACGTAGACATTTTTGTCATTCACTTAGAAAATATTAGTTGGTTCAAGCAAATGTGGATATATCTGTGTCTCTATTTACATAGTCATATAACTATGTAGATTATCCCTAGAACTATTCAGGGACGTGAGGTACAGACACGAATTGAGGGACAATTTCCGTAATTTTAAGAACGTTTACTGTCTGATCTCATTCTGAAGCTATCAAAAATACTTACTATTTTCTTTATATTTTTGACAACTTTTGGACATTTGATTATCGCTGAAGTGAGACTGCAAATAGATTTTCAACGTTTTTAATTACAAAAGTTGGCCTGCAGGTCTCAGTCTCAATCTGTCAAAAACATTATTGACAAGTTTTTGACATTATTGTGACGCTGAGATGAGATTGGGACTCGATTTTGAACGTTTTACTAGAATTGGCCTTCTTGACCATAACCTGGCTAGATAAAGACACGTTAAGTCACCGACAGTGACAATTTAGTAACACACACATGATTCATCGTGTTATCACTCACAAAATTATAATTATGTAATTGATCAACAATTACAATTCTAAACACATCGCTATTTTATCTGTTCTACGTGACTTGGAAGCTAACGGCATTCCATTCATCAGATGAGTCAAAAATTATAATAGTACTGCCCTAATTTTATAATAAGCTGGGATAGCTGTATAGGATTCCGTTATTCCAGAATTAAGTAGTTTCTTCACCCGCATGAGTGAGAAAATAACCGATCTAGCCTATCAGCCCAGCAATGCAGGGCGAAATTAGGGCATTGCTGGGGTCCTTCCCCCAGTGACGCCCTTAGTCGAAGCCCGTACCCCACAGGGGAAGCCCTCAGCGTGTAGTTGCTTAGTATACATTTTTTTTTGCTCTAGCTGAAGGTCTTAATTTATTAAAGCATCCACAGGATAGCCCGGTTAAGACCTGCAAGATGACATTCCCAAAAAAAGATATGAATGTGGATAACTACAATAAGAAGAGAATGTGGACGGACTGTGTAAAAGATGATTTGGCTAGATAGGTAGTAACTACCGAAATAATAACTAATAAAAAAGTACCTATTGAAGAAAATAACATGTTACGCCGACCATAGATAGATTGTGATTAAAACAAAAGAATGATGACGATGTTTTTTTTTTAATTTTTTTTTTTAACAATTTTTACATTTTGTCCAAATGTATTATAAAAAAACTAAACAACATAAAGACATACTTAAAACATTTAAAAAAAATTATGAAGACCAACATGATTGACAGGCAGATTTTTTTGTACTGCGAAGATTATTTTATAACCTCATGTATAATTACTCACTTACTACAGAATGGGCAGCAACGTTCTCTATACATTTTACCATCACACTGCGATCAATAACCGGCCAGTCAAGCTTGGCGATTATGGCAAATCCTCCCAAATTGAGGGAGGCCTTTCGGCTGGAATAATGATGATGACTCATGTATAAATCAAGAATAAAATTCAATTCAATTTAGGTGACACTGATATAAATGCCAAGAGAAAAAAAATGCACAACTAGTTGCCATGGATGTACAAGATGTGTTGATCAGTCGTCGGTTAAAAAAAAATGCTGTTCTATACTATACACACGTATAATTAAAGTCTGACAACCAGTCTTACCAAGGGGTATCGTATTACCCAGTAACTGGGTTGTGGAGGTCAGATAGGCAGTCGCTCCATGTAAAATACTGGTACTCAACTGCATCCGGTTAGACTGGAAGTCGACCCCAACATGTTGGGAAAAGGCTAGGCAGATGCATATGATAGTATACATAGATATAAGGTAAATAAAAAAACGAATTTTCATTCCGGCTAGTATTTTTTTTTAATGTTTGTTTTAGAAAAAAATTATGTGACAGAGTGGTCTTTATCTGTGGAGATCACATTTCGGCTTCCCACTCTGTCACGGTATTCTACGGGAAAAAGACGTATTAAATATCCTGGTCAGAGAAAATGAAAAATGACATAATATTAATAGGTAAAAAAATACGGACGTTTATTTGAACCAAATTAAAAAAACCGTCAATAGTCCAACGAGATGCCATAACAAGATGAAGGACAGACCGTTGTCGGTAAAAAAGTAGAACGACCCAAATAACTCAATGTACTGTGGTTGACTGTCAAAATGAAACCCATTGCGATCATTGGTTATTTCATGTGCGTAACGCAATTAATCATTTTTCATCAAGTTTCCGAAAATGCAATGCAACGTTTCAGTAGTGCGGTTGACGGTCCGTGACTATGTCGCTAAGGCCACTCAAAAAACTTTGAAACCAAGCCAGCCTAGCACAGTCATAATTTTCGGCGAATGACGTCCACTACTGGACATAGGCCTCCCCCAGTTTTGGGAGAGTTTTCCATAATTGCCATGCTTTTTTTTCTGGATGGGAAATCATCAAATGACTTCTCCCGCTCTGGGCGGAGCGGGCGTCAGACTTTTACTGACTAAAACCCACCCGTGTTCCTTCAGTTGCCCATGTGCCAGGGTCACGGTATCTCTTTCAAATAATTTCGCGACCCTGGCAGGCATCGGTCCTGGCAGACCCCTTCAGTGCTGCTGACATCTCTATGAGGCGCGCGTGGAACACTACGCGCCGTCGACCCGAGCCTGGTCCTTACCGGGCGGCGAGCTACCCATTGCTCGCCGCCCGCAAGCTCGCGCCAACGATGGCCGGGAGTCCGCTATAGACTCCCTACGCCCGGGGCGTCTCCTCCTGCGGCGGCTAGGACCGTGAGGGCGCAGAGACTGCGACTCCCTCACGCGCCCCGCCTCCTCCTTCGCGAACATTATTGCTTCGCAGAAGGAGGTGACGGCTTCCCATGCCCTCTCGCATAATTGCCATGCTTGATAAGTGAGTTTGCGATCGCAGGATGGTGGTAAAATTCATAGAAAGCGGGGCTGCCCATACTCTAGTAATTCCCTTAATCGCAGTCGAAACCGAATGGTATTATTCGTTACCTCCAGCGGTATACAGAACGTCATTATCCTGCTGAATTAAAAATTCTAGAAGGACGAAGTACCCAACTTAAGTAATAACAAAAATAATTAAAAAATACAACCGAATTAAGTACCGCCTCCTCCTTTTTGTGAAGTTGGTTAAAAACTCGGTGACGGTTAGCATAACCGTCTGTTTTTTTCTAACTATTTCATCTTTACTTCCTGTCGCAACACGTGCAGATTGTGATAAAGAAGTTAATGTGTTAGTAGGGTGAGCTCACCAGTTATTGCCCGACCATCTTGAAAATCAAAATTTAAACATTTATTTCAATGAAATCATTTACGGGTTTTTTTTTTTTTTTTGAAATGTCAAAGATTCGGTAGTTTGTAGTTGAAGCTTGTTGAAGGCTGAAGCCTATTCCAAAAACGCAGAAATCTATGCCAAAGAACGGAAAAGAAACTCCAAGGACATACTTTTTAAATTAAGATAATTACAAAATCCTGCTTTGAAATCTGTACTAAAAATATCTATACTAAAAATTATTGCAAAAGTGAGTTTGAAGATTGTACATAAAGAGTAAAAAAAACAAACTATTTTTAGTACGGCTAGCTACTAGAAAAGCGGCTTTTTCATTTTAATTTTTTTGCTATCCTGGTGATTCTGGCAAGAATAATGACGCAAATTTAATTTTTTGTCATTGATCCTTGATAAGCGTGCAAAATTTCAAATGAATCCAACGTTTCGATGGGTGGAAAAATCACGTTCAAAGATTCCGTTACCGTACATTTTACTGATATGTGTGACTGTATAAATACATGCCAAGCTAATAAAAGCATGTTAAAAAAACATTGATAGATGTACATTTTACCGATCACGACTTGCAAAACTGAATGACAGACAAAACACGACACAACTGAAAGTCTGAAAGATGTAAGCTCCTCAGTGTTAGATTTTTCTTAAATCCACTGACCGTGACAAAGTGCAAATCTATAGTTTAACACGTTCGGCTTAGCGCCGCTCTCATGAGGTGCGCACATGATGACACCCGCAAAATATTGATTTGTTGTGGCTCTAAATGTTGCTTTGACATTTGCAAGTGTTGCGGCGCAAATGTACAACTAATGGAATTTACTACGGCTTCCTGGCGTTGTGAGACGTAGTGCAAATAATATCATATTTTAATTAGACGTGATTAAACGTTGTGTTACCAATAAACTGTACAACTTTGTCGTTATAAGACGTTGTTGGTCCGAACGTGTTAAACGCAAACACAGTCGTAGGCGCCGCTAGTTTATCAACAGGGGAACTCCGAGTGACGTCATAACCTTCATTGATAAATTTGATCATGTACTTAGATTGTGTGAACTGATAGGCAAAGAATTATAATAGCGTCGTTTAGATTACGTCAAAGTACTCATTAGTATTCTTATGAGTCTAGCATGTCTTGTATGGGTCAGAAGGTTGGGCCACAAAAGGGATGAATGAAAGTCAATTGCATGCAGCTGAGATGAGAATGTTAAGAGGGATGTGTGGTATTACACGAATGGATAGAATAAGAAATTGGTACATAAGAGGAAGTCTGAAAGTGGCACCGATAGCTGAAAAGTTCTGTGAGAATCGGTTGTCATGGTATGGTCACGTGATACGGAAGAATGAGGAAAATAGCGTGAGGAAAGTATTGAGTATGAATGTCGATGGCTTTTAAGAGTAGAGGGAGACCAAAGAAACGATGGATGGACTGTGTGAATTATGATATGGATAGAAAGGGGGTGACTACTGAGATGACGACTAATAGAGAAGTGTGGAAGAAAAAAACATGTTACGCCGGCCTTAAATAAATTGTGATAAGGGCAGGAGGTCGATGATGAGTGTAACAACTGAGTCGATATTCACAAGAACGATTTTCGCATGAACTCAAACTGTACAAATATATTTAAAGTATAATCCCACGGTCACACGGACGTTACAAAGTCGTGGCAGGAATTTTTCGCGTTCTGTATTTTTAAATGCCAGTGTTGAAACGAGCATTAACTACTCAATATAGTGCATCTTAGAGCGTCGAAAATCGAACAGTGTTTGATTGTGGTATTCAATTTCAACCAAGCACAGGAACTTCAACAGTTCTAGTGCGGTGAAAATTCCCCCCGCAATTTTATTTCATCTATGTTCATATCACCATGTTTGTATCATTTCAGCTGGAACACGTCCCCTGTTGGACATAAGCCTCCCCCAATTTAAAAGGGTTTGCTATAGTCGCCACGATTGGCTACGACTAACTATAGTTTAATCTAATTGTACAGTTTGGGTTCATGAGAAAAAAAAAACGGATTTGAAATATGTAGATAACAAAATTTCTTAGATTTCTACAAGATTTTCTATAAATATGCATAATAATACAAACAATCAAAAAAAAAATAAAAAAAAAATATTAAGCTGTGAAAGCTCCTACATCGACCAAACGAAACGTTCGTTCGCTGGAAAAGTACTAAAAGTTTTAAAACAATTTTCCAGCTAAAATACAATCTTTTTGAATTAAACGTAAGGTTATTTGAAAAGTACTAATAAAATTTATTAGAAATATGACTGTCTGGACTGAAAGCCTCAAAACAAAATAGGGTCCTGCTGGCTTGATAAAAGTTTTGTAGGTGAATTCTTCATTGAATAATAATAATTTTAAAATTAAACTAAGGTATTTTTAAGGTACTAATACACCGCTAAACGGGACCATATAAGATTTGTCTATAGACCTTCAAACAACGGAGGGTCCTGCTGGAATATAATTTAAGATTTCGCTGTAACAATTAAGGTACTATTTTTTACTTATAACGATTCGGAAGGTACTAAATACTACGCAGGTTAACATTTAACTTTCAACCGGATTAAACCTATGGGTCCTGCTGGGTATACAAATGCTTCTTCGTATACTGAGAAGGGACGAGTATTGATAAACACGCTTACTCCAAATAGGTTGACAATTTCAGACTATAAGTCCAAGTTTCTTTTTATGATTGTAATCTAAGCTAATTAGCCTGTATGCCTCCATCTCCTTTTTCCATTGAATTCTCTCTTTTGCTAGTGAGGGCCAGCTTTTCGGTTGGAGTCCTTTATTATGATTATGCTTTTATTTTTTTCAATTAACAGGTTTTGTTTTCCTAACGTCCCGGAAGGAAGACAAAAAACGGGTTCTTTTTCTAAATTACCCATGCAGCAGGGATTTTTTTAGTGTTAGACTCTAAAAAATAATCGGCTTGTTTAAGTTTATCTTCAAATAATTTACTTACAAAGTCAATATTTAACAAGACGAAGTCCTTACTCATTCACCTTAACACTCAGCAAACAAAGCAGAAAAAAGATACCATCGTAAAAAACTTGCACGGTTATCAATTGTGCATCTCACCCTAATTTGGGTTTTAAAAGCGGTTGCTAGCCGGAAGAACATAAAAATTCTTTTCAAGGGACACTTTATTACCGTTTTACGAGTAAAAATGTTTGTCGAATGAATCATTGGCCTTTTGGAACACCCTTTTTTATAGCAAAGACACACCTCCAAAAGTTCCATGTATTTGCGTCAATATCTCCGTAACTGCCGCACCGATTTCCGTGAAATACTGTCCGAAATTATGTAGATAAAAGGACATGCTTTTAAAGGATGTATTACCAAAAAGTAATGTTTTTGCTATTTGCAGGTCAGTGTTAGGTATGTTGATTAAAATTTGGTTTGTGACGGTAACAAATATGGCTTTACAGAATTATAATAATTAAAATCCTCAAAAAACCTGTTATCGACGGAAAATTGCAAAAACCTGGTGCACAACCTAAATCTCTACTTCTAGAACCATACAATGTTGCACAAGACTTTCTTATGTAACTTGAGCGAGCAGTAGAGGACTCGAAAATTTTATTTGGATTGGAAATCATCAAATGTCTTCTCCCGCTCTAGGCAAAGCGGGAGGGCGTGTCAGACTTTTACTGACTAAAACCCACCTATGTTCCTTCAGTTACCTATATGCCAGGACCACGGTATCTCGTTTGAGCAATCTCGCGACCCTGGCAGGTATCGGTCCTAGCAGACCTCTTCAATACTACTCACATCTCTTTGAGGCGTGCGTGGAACACTACGCGCCGTCTACACGAGCCTGGTCCTTACCAGGCGACAAGCTACCCATTGCTCGCCGCAAGCCCGCGCCTATGGTGGTCGGGAGTCCGCGATCGACTCCCGATATAGGACATCTCTGACTGGACTATCCACGGCTTGAAATCAAAATCCAAATTCTTTATTTATTCTTTAGCTCGAAAGAAGTGGAGCAACAAACTCCTCAGTCACTTGTCACGACTAATAAAGTACCTAACCTAATTTTTTCTATTGTTTCAGATAACTCCTTCACTTGAATCTCTGCACTATTCATTAGTAATTTATTAACATAAACATGTATTATCTGGTAGTTTTGTTTGCCACGACGGCTCTGCTTGGCTGCGGGCGATCGGCGAATGTCAACAAACACATGAGACTCCTGTCTGACTTAGATAATAATATTGATCATGATGGTAAGTTCTTTTACATTATATATACCTATGTGTTTATTGCTTGTGGCTTAGTAATAACAGCGACACGGGTTGATCGTTCAGGTTAAGCTACGCTTGCCGCGGTTGGTCCATGGATGGGTGATCATCTTCACATACCAAGACCCTTCCGTGCCTCGGAAAGCACGTAAAGCCGTTGGTCCCGGCTGTCTTTCGTAGATCTTAGACAGTCGTTACGAGTCGTCAGAAGCCCGAAAGTCGCACAACCAGTCTTACCAAAGGGTATCGTATTACTCAGTAACCGGGTTGTGGAGGTCAGATAGGCAGTCGCTCCATGTAAAATACTGGTACTCAGCTGCATCCGGTAAGATTGGAAGCGGTCCCCAACATACTTGGGAAAACCCTAGGCAGATGACAAATCTTTATTGCTGGTTCTACAATGGTTTAAAAAATTACTAAAATAAAATAAATGTGGAATTTATGTATGTTTAGGTAAATTACGCTAGAATCTTTACAGTTCTCATTTGATATTGTTAACGCCATCTGTTGTCGAGTAGCAAGTACTGTTGAGAAAAACCCGGGAAACGCTAGAGAATGATAACAATAATAAATGTCTATTGAGAAACAGAAATCTTTTTTAAGTTTTTTATTCTACATTCTAAATTATAGTTATGCTTTTGTAAAATATAATTAATGATTTTCTGTTACTCAATAAACATTTATTATTGTTACCTATAATTCTCTAGCGTTTCTCGGGTCGGGCAGTGTAAATATAATATGAATATTGTTTTTTTTTAATCTGAAATTGGTCTGTGACAGACAAAATTTTTGATTTGTGCCCTGTTTGGACTTAAACATAATTGACCAAAATGTGGGTGTACTACTGTAATACACGTGGTTGACTTGGGAAATGTGTACCACTTTTGGTTAACCCTTTGGGAGAATAGGCTTAATGTTATATTATATTCATTTGTTCATACTTTTAATTTTACTTTTTTCTTTATTTAAGACTATTTTAATATATTAAATTACAGTACTTCCAACAAAACAGTCCGGAGCCCGTCGCTTCCTCACGATAACACAGCGCCCTCTAGCGACGTACGCACACAACAGCGGCGACGTGCTCGAACTAACTTGTGACGCGGTTGGCGCGCCAGCGCCATCTATACACTGGTTCAAGAACGATGCACCGGTTTATGAGGTGAGAACTCATCATCTATATTTATACACTTCTGCTACGTAAAAACTTCTTCTATTCGTTACTAGGTGGCAACACATACATCTTCTATAACGTCATTAGTCATTAAGATAGTACTTACTGATTAATAAAATGCACAATCATAAATAAGGTAGAGAAAGGTGTGTCCTTAGTTACAAATCACCTAACTCCCGTAGATAGGAACAGGGTTTGGAATCGGTACCCATACTACGGGTTCTTTACCACACACAACGCATCTAACACGTCTTAACCTAACAACATCAATAAGAATATGAATATGAACCTTGTATTTTTCAGTACGACGTAGAATCAAATGAGCTAATAGACAGCAACCCCAGTTCTCTCGCGCGGGTCATCTCGACCCTGCTGGTAACGAGGACGATGGGCCACGACGTGTACACCTGCCTCGTCAGTGCCGGCTCCAAGACGGCCAGGGCTACCACCGTGGTATACAGTACAGGTGACTAAATAAATCATTTTATTTCGCACACTTCTAAGGACATTACCCCGTTGATTTCGTCTACTTGCCCTTGCAATGTTTGTAAATATGTGAAATCCATGTTTCTATCATTTAATTACTGTATCTCTCATTCTTCAATTTCAATTATTTTACCTGTTGTGGTATGGTAATTTAAATCTAGGGCCATCGTCTTCACATTATAATTTTTGGTGATTCAGTATCAGTAATAGAACACATTTCAACTATTTTTTAAATACTTTTTTTTTCCATTTTTATCCGACCTTAAATCAGTAAACTGTGGATACCCAACATATTTCGTAATACGATATCAACAATAGAAATATGTCAGTAACCGCGCGCCGGTAGGTACTTCGAACTTCTTAGAATTTTGAGCGATCGAACAGCGGGTAGGTACTAGTAGCTATGCTCGGTGGTTCACCTTCGCCGCCGCGCCGGCGTAGGTATAGGTACTTCGAAGTTCTTAGAATTTTGACTGATCGAACAGCTGATAGGTACTTGTATCTACGCTCGGTCTTTCACCTTCGCCATGCGCAAGTTACCATAAAAACCAGTTTCAAAATAAACATCTTTCGTTAACGATAACTTAATTTTTTTGTACTAAGATATATCAAAATAAAAATTGCATGGTTTAAGTTAAATTTGTTAACAAATACGCACTGGTTAAAAACTTGTCTTGTATATTGTATACTAATATTGAAAACATTTTAAAAGAGTAACGGTGGAGTTTCTTGCCCATCCTTCTTCACACGAATCTGGGGCGACTAGAATAAATTCTATTTTAATTTAAATATTGACATTCAAAACTGCCATTTTTCAAAATAAATCAAAAATATTTATTTGCTAGAATATGGTATATACCTTTACAGTAAAGCAATGCACGCCACGGCATGGGTACCACGTATATTTGTATAGAGCAACAAACTTTAACTCCCCTTCTCTCCAACAGATGGCAGCACAGTACTATCGGAGCGCGCCAAGCTTTATCCCTTAGAGCCTCGCATAGTGGTGACGTATGAAATGTACGTGGACACTATAGGCAATAACATCGTACTGCCGTGCCGGGTCAAGGGACATCCCAAACCATATGTCACCTGGAGGGATAATAAAGGCGCCGTTGTTAAGAAGGATAGCAGGATGAAGGTAAGATTTAAAAAATAATATATTTTTACTGCTGTGTAGCGGCATCTAGCGGCGAACTACGAATCACACTGATGTCAAAATCCTGCATCGCGCAAGCAAAGATTACCCCGCATCTAGCCGATACATCTATACTAATATTATAAAGCTGAAGAGTTTGTTTGTTTTTGTTTGTTTGATTGATTGAACGCGGTAATCTCAGGAACTACTGGTCCGAATTGAAAAATTCTTTTTGTGCCGGGTGGCTTATTTATTGAGAAAGGCTATGGGCTATATAACATCACGCTACAACTAAGAGGAGCGGAGCCTCCGTTCGATTTAATAACCCCACACTCTTGCCGTCTTCTTGTGAGATCATACTGTGAACGTTCCTAAAACTATAATAAAAGCCTCTCAGATTTCGTCTGCATCTGGTTTGACTGAAAACCGGACCCAACATAGTTGGAAAAACGCTGCAGCCAGGCATCTTCATGATGATCATCATTTCAGCCGTAAGACGTCCACTGCTGGACTTAGGCCTCCCCCAATTTGGGGGGCTTTGCCATAATCGCCACGCTTGGCAGGCGGGTTGGCGATCGCAGTATGGTGGTAAAATGCATAGAGAACGCTGCAGCCCATTCTCTAGTAAGTCCCTTAGTCGCCTTTTACGACACCCACGGGAAGAAATGGGGTGGTGTTATTCTTTACGTCCGGCACCACACGGTACGACGGTACTTCATGATGATACATTGTAGTGATCAAATTTTCCAGCCAATTTTCGCATATTTATGATACTGTTACTCTGCAGGTGCTTCGTTCAGGCGAGCTAGTGATATCGTCTCTGCGCTGGAGCGATATGGGAGAGTTCACTTGCCAAGCCACCAACGTGTTCGGTTCGCAACTCGCTAAAACATTCGTTTATCCAGCTAAAGTAAGTATTATGTTCTAAAAGTAGATGCGCTGAGGAAGCCCGTGAAACAAAAAAAATCTTACGTTTTTTTGCAACGTCTTCTTTTTTACGGCTCCGTACTCAAATGGTAATACGGGACCCTATTACTAAGACTCCGCTGTCCGTCCGTCTTTCTGTTTGTCCGTCCGTCTATCACCAGGCTGTATCTCATGAACCGTAATAGTTAGACAGTTATAATTTTCACAGATGATGTATTTCTGTTGCCGCTATAACAACAAGTACTAAAAACAGAATAAAATAAATATTTAAGGGGGCTCCCATACAACAAACGTGATTTTTTTTTTGCTCTTTTTTGCTCGATATTAATAACGGCGACAGATAGGCGTGGCCTATGTCCAGCAGTAGACGTTTCCGCGAAAAGATGAAAATGATGTATGTATGTACAGTCAGTGACCTGTATTACCTGACCCCTTCTACACAGAAGAAGTCAGGAAGAGGGGTCAGGTTATGCGGGTCACTGCCTGTACATGTTCTAAGTTTGAGTTTATACTTTCTAACTAACATAATCTTTTCCAATTGTTTCAGGCCGGATAAACGGACAAACAAACCCACAAGCGTCGAGTATACTTAACTGGATGTTCCTGATAATAATTAAGTTTTAAATTAGGGCTGTTCCATACTGCGCCGGCGAACGCTGCGGTTGGCCGTTTTTACGCTTCTCATAACTTACAGATGAATGTAGAAATGATTAACTACAAATCATAAACGAACATGTTACTAGTAATATTTTTGGAATTTTATCCCAAAGTGGGGCTTTAAATAGACTTTTAAGTTATATAATTGTAGAGAAAACTTTGAAGTGTTATTTATTGTGAGCCTAAATAATAAAGCAATCAATAACTGTTGATATTAGGATTCGGTAACAATAATAAAGTGAATTATATATTTGCAGTAATTCTTTGCACTGAGAAAAAAAACCTAAGTGTTCTTGTAGTCTACTAATCTGTAAATGACAAACGTCAAAATGACATTTGTTGTTACTAATTAATTTAACCATTGAAAGGAAATGCTTTAGTTACTTAAAATGTTCAGTAATGAAAAATTTTCTCAATCAGAAATTCCAGGTTTTTTAAAATAAGTATCTGTTTCTTACCAATGTTTTTGTTAAAACACATAATCAAAGGATTATGGTATCTACATACAAAATATATCATTTTCATGTCTTCGCTTAAAATCAAACAAGTATTAAAAATGAAGCCTAAAGACACTAGCCGGCTTGGCCGCAGAGCGTTAAAACGCAGCGTTTCTCCGCTCGTGTGAAAACACCCTTAAAAATCGAGTCTGCCTATTATTTTTTTAAATATTTTTCGTTTACTAAATGTTGTTATTTTAATAAAAGAGAAACACTGAAGCGTCTATAAATCCGAATAATGTATTATTATGAATGATAAAGAAATAAATGAATGAAATAGTTGGGTCTTCACTATTTTCGTTATGGCTTAAGTACAGAAACAAAGTTTTATAGATTATTTTATTTTCATGAATAATATGTATAAACCTACCGATAGTTAAAAAAATATATATCAAACCCAGCTGTGGGGAGGGTTGAGAAAAATAAGTACAGATGCCAGCACACCAAGCTACCCGGAACTGTACAATTTTCCTAATCAATTTTAAACCTAATGCTGTAGCGATAAAGTTGAAAATCTATTAAAGAAATTTGAAAGAATGTAGTAGCTTTATGTGCTGGCGTCAGTACAATAATAATCTGCATCTGCCTACCCTGTTCCCAACTATGTTGGGGTCGTCACCCAGTCTAACCGAATGCAGATCAGTTTTTTTATATGGAGCTACTGCGTCTGGACCTCCACAAACCAACTTCTGGGTAAAATAATATGATGGTAAGACTGGTTGTCATACTTTCGTTCCACGTATGATAGCCGGGATCAATGGTTTAACACTATACTCCATTTGTTTAGGTAGTTAACTAAATGTAAACAATCTTAACATGTCTTTTATCTAAAAAACTGTCTAAAAATTGAATCTAAAAATGTTTACAATTAGGTATTTACTTAAACCGATGTTAGGTAAGTAACTTAATTTAAATAATATTTGTTGGTCTTTTATACGATTTATTTTATATAAAAAGACATATCAAGATTGTTTACCTTTAGTTAACTACCTAAACAAATGGAGTATAGAAGCGCGGAACATACCGACTGAGGTAAATTTGGATAAAAAAATATGTATATTGCAATTACTTGGTTGAAGTCACGTATAAACAATAAATAATAATAATCATCATATTTGATGAAAAGTCATACAAATTTACGATTATATATGCATAATAAAATATTAATTAGAGCAGGAAGAACATCGAAATGGGTCAAATTTGGGACGCCCGCACTTCTAGTGTTAACGTGCTTACCGGGGAACGGAGTATGTTAAACAAATAAGTACAATAAACATACAAAGATTTATTAATCCTTTGTTTTCTGATTAAAAATATCTATTAAACACTTCTTCATCAGTAAATATACTACATCTTATTTACACCATCCCATTTCTTCCCGTGGGTGTCGTAAGAGGCGACTAAGGGACTTACTAGAGAATGGGCAGCAGTGTTCTCTGTACTTCACACAGTCCATCCATCGTTTCTTTGGTCTCCCTCTACTCTTATAGCCATCGACATTCATACTCAATACTTTCCTCACGACATTTTCCTCATTCTTCCGTATTACGTGAGCATACCATGACAACCGATTTCCACATAACTTTTCAGTTATCGATACACTTACCAATCATAATGAAATTTTGTCAGGATGAAGTTTTGACAGGACAACGCCCGCAGTCAAGTTTGCCAGTTAGTAATAAAGTCAAGTACCCAACTACATCGAATTTAAATGTATACTTATTGATTCTAACTGTGATTCAAGTTAAAAACCTACAATAAACGAAATGACGAAATATTGATTCTTTCATTTATCATATATACATATAATATAATCCTCTTCAATAAATAAATATAAATAAAATATAAATTGGTATCTTAGGACAACCTACACAACGTTATCTGATCCCAAACTAGGCAGACCCTGTACTATGGTAACCAGACAACTGATAAACATATTATACTTATATATTTCTAAATACATACATATTATAGATATATTACACCCAGACACAGAACAAATGATTGTGCTCATCACACTAAGATTTGTCCTGGGTGGGAATCGAACCCACGACCTCAGTCTTAGCAGTCAGGGGCACTAACCACTACACTAACAGGCCAGTCCAGACCATCTTCTAGACAAATAAATAAAATTGGAGTGTCTGTTTGTAACATTAAAATAACCGCTTAATAAGTGTATATGGATGTATACATGGTTCATATACCAAAATATTTTTTAAAATTTTTGTCTGTCTGTCTGTTTGTTCCGGCTAATCTCTGAAATGACTGGACCGATTTTGACGGGACTTTCACTGGCAGATAGCTGATGTAACAAGGAGTAACTTAGGCTACTTTTATTTTAGAAAAAAAAATAGAATGTCAGAAAAAAAAAAACGAAAAACTTTTTTGTTAAAAATACCACGCGGATGAAGTCGCGGGTAAAAACGTACATAACCTGGATTAGTGCATTCTTAATACATTAACCGCGATAGTACGTCCTCTTGCGATAATTTCCGACATCCACGCGGACGAAGCCGAGGGTAAAAGCTAGTTATATATAATGTTGTATTCAGCAGCCTATAATGTTCCCACTGCTGGGACATAGGCCTTTTCTCGGAGAGGGAGTGGGCCATAATCCACCACGCGAGCCCACTGCGGGTTGGTTTATGTCACATGTCTTCTAATTTTTGGTTCTAAGACATGCCGGTTTCCACACGGTGTTTTCCTGCACCGTTTAGAGAGCAGTGGTGATGAAATAATTTACCCAAAACAAAACGCCTGCCAGTGTTCGAACCTACAACTTGTAAGTCCCGGCCCATTTCACTGTGTCTCCAATGCTCAAAGGCCACCTAGGGTCAAAATCAAATCAAAATATTAAATCATTTATTATGCAGATCATAATGTTTGGATGTTTATTTCCAGCTGAAGAGCCTTGTTCGCTACTCTATACACCTCTTTTAATTCCATCTCTCTTACTAGCGCTTCTGGTGTTCATCGGCGCTTTAGTCGGCGCCTGGTGTTCGCCACGCATGCGATGCACATCTGCGTAATATCTTGTGACCACCACTACACCTGGCGCCTGGCAGGTGGAGACTGAACGCGCGGCATCGCAGCATCACAGATTTGATTCATGGTCTCCCGGAACCATTCTGCCTCCTCGTCGATATCGACAGGCCTGACTGATGAGTGAACCACAGGAACGGCTTCCAGGTTCAGTCGGTTGAGCACCTATCGCGAGCCATCCTCGACCCCGGCCGGGGCCGCTTCGACCGGCCCTTTCGAGGTATGGGCCCAGACATAAGACTAGATGTATTTGTGATCCGACAACGTCTGCACCTTCTCCTATATATACCAGTCCTGAACACGGCATGCGGCAATGGAAATACAAATGATAAGATATAGTGTGTCCCAAAAGTAGTTGCTGAAACTGAATGTATATTTTTCCACTTTACATTTTGAGTAGTGACTGTACTTTTGAGGTTAGCATAACTGAGACCCTGCAGTTTTATTCCAGCTTTCTTAGAAGCAACAACGATCGAGTCAAAATGAGTGACCTTATGATGGAAGAAAAGGTTTATCTTGTCGAGTGCTTCTATTCTAGAGGAAAAGTGTATAGCGCTGGTTATAGGGGATTTTGCAATAAGTATGGAACGCATAGAGTTGCGAGTGAAAACACTCATAAAAGGTGACAACGTAATATGCACATATTTAGTATTGCGTCACTCAGTGGCAAGGCACTTTTTGACATTTTCCTTGTTAGTTTTTTTTAAAATTATGTTTTTTTTTACAGGATTCTCGATAATTTTATAGAATATGAAACCGTATAAGACCGAAGACACGATGTATCAGGCCGACCCGTATCAGTGACCGCAGATGAAAATGTTGAGAGAATCTATGACTGTCAATGAAATAATAAAAATAAAATAATAATAAAATAACTTTATTGACACAAAAAACCTTTGTATACAATAACAATAACAATTCACATAGGTAGTTAAATTGGTTTTTGGAAAAAGGCTGCACAAATAGTGGAAAACCCTGCCTCCTAAACTAGGGAAACCCTGTGACCTAGGAGTCAGTGTTCTACTAGTTACTACGTATACAAAATAAACCTTTATTTAAGAGTGTGATTCTAACAATAAACCCATAATGACCTGATTTGCTATATGAATGTTTTTAGTATGTGTGTGGGGGATGGGATGAGAATTGGGATCTATATATAATAATCCAATATCTCTTTACAGAAGTGCCTGTTTATACTTTACGTATACCCAAATAAAACCTCCATCTTTTCTCTTACAAACGCTATAATTTTTTATTTTTTTTGAAAGTCTGCAAACTCTTAAAAATTACAGCGATTAGTTTCAGCAACTACTTTTGGGACACCCTATATACAGGGTGTTTGGCGCATGAACTGGCAATATTTTTTGGGGGATTGGATGGGTCATATGCTATGTTTCAACCTGAGACCCCATGTCCTAAGTGTATGATGTCAATGTGATGCGTAGCTCGCATACAGCGGTGAAGATACCGCCACAATTCCTTAGCAAAGATTATGCCGCCATCATATTATATTGATAGTGGTTTATTGTGGTATGTAATTACTTGCACATCGGTATTACTGGAAGGTTATTTAAGGAATTACTTAGCCAGCCCTCGGTAAGTCCTGCCAGGGTCGCTGATTTATTCGAAACAGTCACCGTGGCCCTGGCATAGGCAACTGAAGCAACACGGGTGTGCTATAGTCAGTAGTCTGACACGCTCTCCCGCTCCGCTCAGAGCGAGAGACGTCTTTACACGCTTTATATTAGCTTCACTTGTATGTTTGTTTGTAACCGACTCCTTATAGCGCGATTTTGACCTACTTTAAACGATCAGATTTCATTCAAACTTTGCACACCTGTCAAGGATCGATGACAATGCAATAATTTCATAAATTTGTGCCATTATCCTTGCCAAGGTTACCAGGACAGCAAAAAAACTGTCATCAAAAACTACGCTGACATACGTCACAAACTAATTTGTGCCATTATTCTTGCCAGGGTTACCAGGATAGCAAAAAAAAACTGTCATCGAAAACTACGCTGACATACATCACAAACTACGCTGACATACGTCTCAAAATTCGTTACACCCTAAAAATAGAAAATAAATAATAGTTTAAAAAAACTAAAAAACACGCTTCCATTGAAAACCAAACTAAAAAGTACAAAATAATGGAAAAAAAGCGTGGGGTGCCTGATATCAATAAAAAAATACCTTAAAAAGCACCCCACGCTTTTTTTCCATTATTTTGTACTTTTTAGTTTGGTTTTCAATGGAAGCGTGTTTTTTAGTTTTTTTTAACTATTATTTATTTGATGATTTCTCACCAAAAAAAAAGCACTCGATAAGTACCATAATATAAGAATCAAAGTTAAGTAGTGTCTTCGCATCCATGTATTTTTTAAAACAAAGATTGTTTTGAGTCAGTAAGGTTAATGAATCTAGATAGTCGGAAACATATTGTCTGGAGTCTTCAACGTCATATGTCCGCGATATAATTAAACATGTGTTATCTATATCAGTAACTTTATACACAAATAAAAAAAGCACTGGTATATTGTGTCCAAAAGATAATCTTTGTGGCGTTTTTAGGCATCTACACAATCAATCTAATTGGAAATTAAAACAACTTACGTAAAGTTCATTCCAAATTAAACGAATTGCTTTCGATATTAAAGCATCTTTGCGGACAAAGACGCTTTAATATCGAAAACAAAAAAATTAAATGAAGCTTTATAAAATAACCGTAGTAGTATAACCGATGACCGTTGGGGTAGACGTGTTCTTGCGTGGAAACCGCGAATCAGCAAACGTAAGGTAGGACGCCCTCAGGCTAGGTGGAGCGACGATCTTCGCAGAGTGGCTGGTAGCAGAGGGATGAAAGTTGCCGAGAATCAAGTTGAATGCCGTGCAATTGGAAAGACCTAGCAGTGGACTGCTGTAAGTCTTATGATGATAATGATTTAAAATAAAGAATATCTAAAGCTGACGGTGGAATATTTCTGTTTCCTTAATGCCCTCCTCAGGACTTCTCTGTAATCATCGTGAGCTTCGGGGGACTATTGGAATGGAAATAGACAATAACACATATCTAGACAAATAAATAAAATTGGAGTGTCTGTTTGTAATATTAAAATAACCGCTTTTTACTAAGTGTATATGGATGTATACACGGTTCATATACCAAAACAACATTTTTTACAATTTTTGTCTGTCTGTTTGTTCCGGCTAATCTCTGAAATGGCTGGACCGATTTTGACGGGACTTTCACTGGCAGATAGCTGATGTAACAAGAAGTAACTTAGGCTAATTTTATTTTAGAAAAAATAGCATCACACAAAAAAAACTTTATTGTAAAAAATACCACGCGGATGAAGTTGCGGGTAATTACCTATTTAACCTGGATTATTGCATTCTTAATACATTGACCGCAGTAGTAGGTACGTCCTCTTGCGATAATTTCCGACACCCACGCGGGCGAAGCCGCGGGCAAAAGCTAGTCAATTTGTATGTTCACTAGTAACATTTACATCTTCAGGAGTAGTAGATCTTTTCAATGTTGCATCAAATAATTTGTTATGAGTCTCCAATCTACTACAATAAAGGCAACGACTGAACAATTCTTATATTATACACTAGCTTTTGCCCGCGGCTTCACCCGCGTGGATTGCGAAAAATATCCCACAGGAACACACTACCGAGATCAAAAGTACCCTATGTGTTAATCCCAGAGAATAAAAAAGTTTCACAAAAAATGAGATGGGATTTATAAAACTTAGAGGATACTAACTCTTTTCAAAGAACGCACCCTCACACCTCAAACATTTCAGAATAAGGTACCCAGGAGTATTGTTCATGCAAGGGATTGTGGCTAAGTTACAACAGCCGCACGGGTCGATCGTTCAGGTTAAGCTACGCTAGCCGCGGTTTGTTCGTAGATGGGTGGCCATCTTTACATACCAAGACCCTTCCGTGCCTCGGAAAGTACGTTAAGCAGTTGGTCCCACCTGTTTTTCATAGATCTTAGACAGTCGTTACGGGTCGTCAGAAGCCCGAAAGTCTGACAACCAGTCTTACCAAGGGGTATCGTATTACCCAGTAACTGAGTTGTGGAGGTCAGATAGGCAGTCTCTCCATGTAAAATACTGGTACTCAGCTGCATCCGGTAAGACTGGAAGCCGACCCCAACATAGTTGGGAAAAGGCTAGGCAGATGATGAGTATTGTTCATGCAATTGTATATAAGAAATAGTGATGCACCGGATATCCGTATCCGTATCCGCGGATATCCGAGGCAGAAGACGGACCTGTATCCGTATCCGTTACTTTTTTGCCGGATCTTTTACCTTATTAATTTTCAATACATAGATTAAATTCTGCGAAATACGTGGTTAAATAGCAATGCAAAACTATTAAATTCCATTCATACTGTTTTTTTAGTTCTTAAAATCAAATATATGGTCACTAAACTATAAACAAAACAAAAGAAAAACCCGCTGACCATGTCCTGTCAAGCGAAGCGTCAAGTGGCGTCACTATCGTGTCAAGGTCACGCGCAACGACACCGATTGATGAAGAAACTTAAGATCCGTATCCACGGATCTTGACACCAAATATCAGTATTCGGATCCGTAACCGCGGATATACATTTTTAACGATCCGGCACATCACTAATAAGAAATAACGACGCTGGACATTGATTTCTGCGACATGTTGTATACGTTAGTAACGTACGTATATACTTCCATAGGAAATTAGTAATACGCTGTTATGACATTAGTTTGACGATTGAAGTTACTAAGAATTCATTTAATAAATAAATCTAGATGTTCGATTTTCGGCCAACATAATATTTTATTCAAATATCGAATAATACAGTTTTTGTTTTGAACCAAATCGGTTCCCAGACTCCTTGTAGTATCTCTCGCCATTCCTTATCGTTTCAAATTTGGCTTTTTTAACTACAAGATATTCCTATTGAGAGCCCCACTTATCAGAGGACCCTTTGGCCAGGCCTATTGAGGTTATCAATAGGCCTGATACCTAATTCAGCTAATTATGACTTCACATTTGCGAAAAAACTGCGGTTTGCTTTTATATCTCATGGACCACGGTGGATGTACCATCTACCTCTGTTAAAACTACGTTGTCTGCAGTACAAAATGTTTAGATCGCAGAGTGTTTCGTTGTTGTTAGTGCTATACGTCACGTTGGCGCACGCCTTCTTCTGGGGTGAGTACAAAAATAGAATATAAAATACTTTATCCCTGGCAAACACAAAAATACTCTTTCACACATTTCATCATTCGCTCAGAAAGGACAACCCCCACACCCTGGACACGGCGGCCTATGTGTCTCTTGAGCACCAGACCAGATAACGGTCAATGTACCGTGTTTGAATAATGTCCACTCCCTTTCTTTTTGTCTCATTAACACATAGCACATATATCGTTGTATCCTTCACCATCTCACATACCTCAACCATCTTTTATACGTCCCTACACATTCGTGCTAAGGGACATCCCGCCGCTTGCTTTTCGTCCCGTGGAAACAAATGACGTGGTGTGTGGCGAGCATCAGCGCCGCCTCCAGCTTTAATATTATTATCATGAGTTATTAAGTTCCCACGAAAAGCAGAGACTCCTTACTCCTTTCCATTGAACGTCGACATTTTTGTATTTTCCTTTTATTTTTTTTATTGAATATCTGTGAGGCATATGATTAGCTGGGCAGCATACAAGGACTGACAGTGAAAATGTAGTTCTTGTGTGAGAAACAATCTGGTGAGAATGCAAATAAATCGATAACCATAAGTACCTATTATGCGTAAAGTATTTTATTAAAGGAAGGGGAAAGGCTAGGATAGGAAATATTTTAACTAGCTTAGAATAATAATATTTCTATGTTTCAGAAATTGTGCTGTTGAATAAGAATGAACTACAATTTTATAATAACGGAAAACTAACGCACACAGAACAAATTTCGACGCAGAATTCTACTATCAGTAACATAGCTTACGATCCAGTACACAACTACGTGTACATGGCTTATAAAGAATATTACTACATTTATCTTTCTAGGTTTGACGTAATAACAAAAAAAATAGACCTTTTAGCTCGAATACACACAAACGAACCCTCAATTCCCACAAAGGATCTTACATTCGACCCGCTCACGGAAACACTCTTTTGGGTTGAATATTATTTTTATAATAGACATGTTGTATCGTCGTTTTCATTAAAAACGCGACAATACGGACTCAGTTTAGTGTCGACGGAAAATAAGCCGATAAGGTTTATTGCTGTGGACAGCTGTGGAAGGTACGTTACTAATAATTACGATATAGTGTTTTTAATCATTGATATCAGTGTCAATTTACAGTTATTTACAAATTACAGGTATTTCTACTGGATGGCCAAGACTGCGATATACAGAGCTCGATTTGATGGCTCCGGGAGAGAAATTGTGGTTGATTTATACGGTACAGTTGACTATACGTTTGCCTTTACCATTGACCAACAGACAAACAAAATGTACTGGATTGAAGGAGTACAGCAATATAGGGATCATTACAAAATGTCTGTTAAAAGTGCAGATTTGAATGGGCAGAACAGCAAAACATTATATATGCATACATACGGTTCAATTGAACAAATGAAAGTATCCAATGATTTCATCTACTGGTCCGAAAAGGAACATGGGACCTTTTGGAAAATACCAAAGAGTGCACCGCACGACAGTCATGTGCAACCCAATAAAACTATTGCTGATATTAAGACTTGTCAAGGTTGTGGTTTTGCCGTTAACTATAATATTCAGGCAAACCAAAGCTGCGAGGCACTGGAGAGTCTTCTACAAACAGACAACAATTCCCTCATCTGTTACAACTACTGTTTCCAAGGAGATTGTAGTGTGAGTGCTGAGGGTCAACCTAAATGCAGGTAAAACATGTTCATTTCATTACTCCGCTTCTCATTCAAAAGTGACCGTTGCACGAAAATTTTCGATCACTGCATTCAAATGTCACTTTCGTTTGGAAAACTGGAAAGCGCCCGCCGTCGGCGCGACTATGCGTTCTGGTTCACTGAATAAAAAATTACGTATAAGCCCGAATATCGCGTTTGAATAGGATGCGGCTTTAGAGTTTAGTCTCTAAGGCTGCAACGTTATTACTAGTTACATAACACTAGGCAGCCGAACGCTCGCGACCAAGGCGTACACAGTCGTCCGCACTTACCAACTTACTTTGGTGAGAATACAAGCATTTTATTAAAAGAAACGATATCCATTCACATTTTGAGGTCACTTACGGTGTGTTTTAAGAGCTCTCATTCCATTCCACCAGGAAAAATTAGCTTCGAATAAAAAATAGTAATACATAAAAAATATAGCAATTTGTTTCTCGACTCCTGCATACATAATATGTACATACATAAAATCACTCTTTTTTCCCAAAGGGGTAGGCAGAAACTACAGAACGCCACCTGCTACGATCCTTACATACTGCTTTTGCTTCGTTTAAGTTCATACATCTGGTCATACACGCACGCCGGTTACCAGTATTATGCACCTGACCCTTCTGAAGAACATCACCAATAAGGTCAATATATGTCCTTCTAGGGTGTCCCCTCCCGGTATTTCCACTGATATCTGCCTTGTAAATACCTTTTGTTAGCCACCCTTCATTCATATTTTGAACATGATCAAGTCATCTAACTAAACACTTTTCAATTTTTATCACCACATCTTCTTTTAAACCGCACTGTTGTCTTATCACATTATTCCTCAGCATATCATTCACGGTTACACCACCCATGCGTCGCGATGAACGCATTTCCACAGTATTTATTCTACTTTCATGCTTCTTTTGCCACACCCAACATTCACTTCCATACATAAGCGTGCACCAGCACACCATTGTGAACAGCCAGTTGAGTCTTATCGGTCATCAACTGGTTGGTCACAATCGCATGTAGAGCACCATTTACTTAATTTCCAGCATGTTCTCTTCTTTCCACAATTCGAAATTAGTATTGATTATAGGGTGGTCTAGGTACCGTGTGGTGCCGGACGTAAATAATAACACCACCCCATTTCTTCTCGTGGGTGTCGTAAAAGGCGACTAAAAGACTTACTAGAGAATGGGCAGCAGCGTTCTCTATGCATTTTACCACCATACTGTGATCGCCAACCCGCCTGCCAAGCATGGCGATTATGGCAAAGCCCCCCAAACTGGGGGAGGCCTAAGTCCAGCAGTGGACGTCTTACGGCTGAAATGATGACTTGATTTATCGAGTTCAGGGTCTCATAGACAGGTGCAAAGTGACAGTGCGACGCAAGTTTTGTAGAACAGTTTTTATAGAAATTGTCCTAAAAATTGCCAGACTGTTGCGTCGCTCCTGTTTCATGGAACCTTTACTCTATTTCACAATAGAATCAAATTATATTTTTTGTAAATTGTCTGCATTTACAAAAAAATATAATTTGATTCAAAAGCGGCTCTTATGTGCTTATTAGACATAAATGATTTAACTTTGGCTACTGTACGTTATTTCAGATGTAATGCTGGTTATTCTGGGGAAAGGTGTAGAGTCAAAGCGTGTCACAAGTACTGTTTGAATGAAGGTGTCTGTTCCCTGAATAATAAGAGTGAGCCAGTCTGTCAATGTACAGACCATTTTGCGGGTAGAAGATGCAACGTTCCTGTCTCTGCTGTAAAATGTTTACAAACGCGTTCTATGTTCAGGGACTTTTTAAACACAGGTAAGAATCTTTTTAATACGATGAAGACTGATAATTAGTACATGACCAGTTCTATCTTCACATTCATCAGATCCAACCAAAAACCTTTACCACGTACTTACTTACTGTGTCTAACTGTTAAGGTCTCAAGATTAATCACCCGTAACGTAACAAATCGGTGTAACTTAACCATTTCATCGTGTCGTACTATATGATCTCGTAAGTATATTCCTCCAAGGTTACTCATCGTCCACACAGACGTATTAAAATCGTGGCGGTATTTTGTCACGTACTGGATCTTTGACTCACTGCTTAATGCCGAGAGATGAAAATCGAACAGAGTGCATCCCAACAAGCTTTGCGCAAAAAAATCTAACCGCGATTTTATAACATTCAAAATCGGAATAATCGCCACCATCTTGTTTTTTTTATTAATTAAAGTGTAATTTTTACAAAAACATTTGGACAAATAATTACCAAATACACAATGAGATTCAGGCGCCCATAGATCCTTTTGTAATGTTCACAGTCTGATCTCAGTATCAATCCGTCAAAAATGCCTCAAGATTCCTCACATTTTTGACAAGTTTTTGACATTTGATTTGAGGCTGCGGCTAGATTTGAATAACGAGAATCAGCTGTCTAGTAAGACTGAGTGACGTGGCGCAGATTTCTTGATTCAGATTGATAATGTTATATACGCTTGCCTTGTAATCTCTGTGATGTTTGCGTTTCCATTACAGATGTAACGCTGGACACTCTGGGCTTAGAAGAGGAGTCGACATGTGCTTCAACTGTTGTCTTAAATACAGCACAAGATATGAAGCCGTTGAAGAGTTTACCTTCACCTTTACCATCACTACCACATAGTAGTACAACATCTAACCTCAGCTGATTTAGTGACAAATTGACGATAACCTACCGCAATAAAATCTATAATTCATCATCATCATCATCATCCTCATGCACCTATTACAATATGGTTGGTCCTGATTTCAGAATTCTATTCCTTTCTCAACATGAATGTAACTCACATTTCTTTCATTCCATTTATTCATAAACAATTTTCTTTGTATTGAATATTATATATATATATATTTTCTATTTCATTACCAGTTATAACACTCAATTATATCTCTTTGTTTGTATAAATTCTGCGATGCAGACGAGTACCCTGACTTTAAATGAGACATGGACTGTGCTCATTATTATTACTTATTCAAGTAACAAACTTTGACTTTGAGTTATTCTTATTTTTTACTATAATACTAAATTTATATTTTACTTATTATTATTATTATTTATGTAACAATCCACTGTTGACATTATGCATTTCCGAACTTTATGACCGTTAATTATTGTTGTAATGCGTGAGTTAGTAGTGTTGTGATTATTTAGATTTCCTTACTCAGTTAAATTTTGTACGCCATTATGGCAAAACATGACAGTGATTCAATCGAACTTTGGGAAACAAAAAAAAAAAACATCTAAAAAATAAATAATAAATATCTTGTAGTTGGATACCTGATAGTCCTTTTGTGTTTGTGTTTATTTGTTTAGTCAGTTAGAATCTAGTGTACTTAATGTTGTGCTCACCTATAATTTGTGTGTATTTAGTTGGTTTGCCTAAATAAATAAATAAAATAAATAATGTTAGTTGTATTAAATATTGTAAATGTGATGTAAGTTAATTAATTTTCTATTTTTTAACATTAGATTAAGATTCTTTCCGTTTCCATAAAATTCATACTTATGTATTTTACATGATTTTTATTTTTATATACCAGATCTACCTAATAAAATATTAGATTAATTTATTCCCTGTCGATGCGTGACCTAAGGGGCCGCATACGAAATTCTGTCGATTTCACTGATTTACTTGATTTTACAGACGTGCTTTTACAGTTGAAATACTGCATTTTCTAAAGTTTTAATGCACAACTTGAAAGATTGTATCATTTATTATCTAATAAATGAGCTCCAATTTATTTTGGTCGATAATTATAATGCGAGATTTAGGTTGGTTTAGAAAAATATTTACTTTCAATTCTTCTGCCGATTCAAGTGTATTTATTTTGAAATAAAGTTTATTTCAGATATTTTAATTTTATGAACGAGAGTTCTGAATAGCCGAAATCAAAATCAATTATTGGACATATTATCAAAAAAACTATGTTTTTAATTATGAAAATGGTAGTAAGCTACTAAAATAACTTGACTTATTATTACCTACTCTATTAATTTTTGTCTTGTCAGCATTTAATGTTCTTTAAAATCAATTAGTCACAGTATCAAAACCTAGTTTTGCGATTTCGAAGACTTCGGTACTAGTTTAAGCGGTAAATATCAACGCCAATTCGTCGGCATATGAGATAATTTTGCCGTCTTTAATATTAAGGTTACACGAGTCGTTAATATAAATCAGGAAGAGCGTAGGGCCTAGAATACTTCCCTGAGGCATACCAAAACCCGTACTTTTCTGCTCATCGCTCATAGTTTTATCTATTCTAACGCCTAATGCGTTCATGTATCAGTCATATGCATGTGACATGATACCTGTATAATAGTAGTAAGCAAATAGTTTCAACGGCGTTCCCGTTATTCGTAAAGTGTGTTATTTATTCAGAAGAACAGAAACAGACTGTGTCGAAGGCCTAGGCTAAATCAAGGAAGACTCCCAGGACCTGGAACTGAGAGTTGAAGAACTGCCAGTTCTTAATAGCAAAGTTTTGTAATTGAATATGACGACTGTGATTTTTAATTTCAATCAAAATCAAAAGTCATTTATTCAAATTAGGCTGAGGATCAGCACTTTTCGAACGTCAAAATTACAAAAGACAGTCCCCCCCAAAACGCCCACCCGTCGCGCACTTCCTAGTGCTTTAGCTGGGAAGAAGAAGTGGCCAACAAACTCCCCAGCAGCACAGCTGTCTGTCCAGTTAGAAGAACTTGATTCTATACAATGGTATATAGTAAAACATTAAGAGACACAAATTAAATTAAATGATTTGCTATATGCCAGCTAGCCAACCCAATATACCAACAAATAAAATGAAAACTATACTCAAGCATAAGCAAAAAAAAAATATGTATATAGAAACATGGCTGCAAAAATAAAAAACTGGCATAAAGGGCGTGACAGCTTACATATGCAATGCTGAATGTTCACATAGCTGTTACGACCTGAGTTACAACTCGAGGCCACAAATGATAAACTAGGACCATCGACGTAAAATAAATTAAAAAGGTAAGTAATATTAATAATAATATTAACATCAAAGTCAGCAAGACGACCAGTCACCACAAGCAGCACCCGTTCACGAGCATAACACAAAGATCAGCCATTGCCGCCCTCGCCATATTTGAGGGAAGGGGGCAACCCGACCCCCGACGCTACCGCAAGCATTGACATCTAAGGGAGCATGACGAACTTGCTGCCGGTTGCTCAAGCAAGAATTGAATGATTACTTGTCGAGGTCGCTAGCTAACCACATTATGCAATACTAATAAAATAAAATTGGCATAAACAGGAAAAAAAATATGGAAACAATTATATTGAACCTATCACTAGGTACGCTAATACTGGAGAAAGAACATAAACATTGTCTTGAGTTAATCACAGCGACCAACTATTATTATCATTTAAATAATCGTTGATGGAATAGTACGCCTTTTGACAAAGGTTGGATTTTACTTGAGCTTTAAACGCATTAAAAGGTAATTCTAGTAAAGAAGGCGGTAGCTTGTTGTAAAATGTTATACCAAGCCCAACAAATGAGTTATGCACCTTATGAAGCCGGTGAAAGGGAACACGTAGTTTGTCCTTACTTCTAGTGTTAACAGTGTGAATATCACTGTTTTTAGCGTATAAGTGTATATTTTGCCTAATATATAAGATGTTGGCGAAAATGAATTGTGATGACACCGTAAGAATACCAATATCTTTAAAAAAGTCCCTTAGGGAAACTCTGGCACCTAGCTGGTAAATTGCTCGAACAGCTCGTTTCTGAAGGACAAAAATATTTTGAATATCAGCTGCAGTACCCCACAGTAGAATACCGTAAGACATAACGCTGTGGAAATAACTAAAATAGACTAACCGAGCTGTATCAACGTCAGTATATTGTCTTACTTTTCTGACGGCGTAGGCAGCTGAACTGAGCCTTCCCGCTAGGCTTGAAATATGTGGGCCCCACTGAAGTTTGCCATCCACTGTTATGCCCAGAAAAACTGCCGAGTCTACAGTTTTAAGCACCTCTTTATCTAAGACGATGTTGGGACCTAGATTTCTAACATTCGGTAAGGCGAACTTTACACATTTGGTTTTCTTGGCACTGAGAACTAGGTTATTTGCCGTAAACCAATCGGTAACCATTGAGAGTGCACTGTTCACGTCGTCAAAATCTGGTCTGTTCCTGTCTACTTTAAAAATAAGAGATGTATCATCTGCAAACAGTACAACGTCACAAATACCCTTTAAAAAGAATGGTAAGTCATTGATATACACTAAGAACAAGAATGGGCCGAGTATAGAGCCTTGAGGCACACCTAACTGAACCGGTAGCCCGGCAGACTTTACACCATTAATATCTACACATTGGAACCTATTATGTAAGTAAGAATTTATTACGTTTATAGCTTCGTTATGGACACCGTAATGACGTAGTTTACGCAAAAGCGTGTCATGGTGCACGCAATCAAAGGCTTTGGAGAGATCACAGAATACTCCGATAGCATTTTGCGAGTTCTCCCATGCGTTAAAAATGTGTTTCAAGAGAGCAACACCCGCATCTGTAGTTGAACGACCTTTTGTAAAGCCATATTGCTCATTATGAAGGAGGCTATTTAAATTAAAATGTCTTAGCAACTGCTTGAGGATTAACTTTTCAAATATTTTGCTAAATGAAGGTAAGATAGAAATAGGCCTAAAATTAGAAACGTCATTTTTATTACCTGATTTAAATAATGGTATGACTTTGCTACTCTTCATGAGGTCAGGAAAAGTTCCGACATCAACACATTTATTAAAAGTAACAGCTAAATAGGGGGCTACGATGTCTATTATATTACTTAATAGTTTGATGGAAATGCCCCAGAAATCACCAGTGTTTTTAGACTTAAGTGTGTTAAAAACATTAACTACATACATCACGAGGCGTTACATGTTCAAAATTGAATAGGCAACTACTTTTTGGCACACTACTATGCAAAAGATTATCAGCTTTAGACGGGGACGAATTTAAGGAGCGAGTCGTAGTTACAGGTATGTTGGCAAAAAACTCATTAAATGCCTGTGCTACGTCAGCTGGCGTATTAACTAATTTGTTGTCGACCAAAATTTCAAGTTGTTTTTCTTGTTTAACCGATTTACCCGTCTCATTGTTAATGATTTTCCAAGTAGTTTTTATTTTATTATTTGATTTTTTAATTTGATCGCTTAAAAATTTGGATTTAACAAAAGCACTAATCTGTTTAAATAATTTTGAATATTTTTTTACATACTCTAGGAAAGGAGTATCAAACCTGTATTTTTTTAAACCATATAACTCGTAAAGCCTCGCTCTACTTTTGTAAATACCTGGAGTAGCCCATTGGTTAAAGCCAACGGAGGTGCCATTAATGTCAATGGTTTTGGTCTTGAAAGTAGATTTGTACTCTTTTTGCACTACATCAAAGAGGGCTTCATAAATTGCATTAGGATTAACGTGTTCTACTATAGATGGTGCAATTCTGCGAGCTATATTATTTTTAAACTTGGTGCAACGACTAGCTGTATAAGGCCTGCATTCAAGTTTACGCGCCTTTTTAAACAATGGCATAGGGAAACTGGATAGCAAACCACAGTGGTCGGACGTTAAATCAGTTAACACTAATTTATTTTTGGCATCACAATCACTAAATATATTATCAAGACAAGTTGACGAACATGCCGTGATCCTGGTTGGTTCAAAAAACAAGTTAAATAAATTAAATGACCTAAACAGATTGAGAAGTCTAATACTTAATGGAGTAACCTCTAGAATATTAATATTAAAATCTCCACATACAACTATACTTTTATTACTTGATTTTAACTTATTGAGTAAATCCTCCATGACTGATTCGAAACAAATGAAATCCCCAGAGGGGGGTCGATAAACGCAAATTATAACGTATCGCTCGAGTTCAACACAAGACAACTCAATAGTGCGCTCAATAGAAAGATTAACTAAATCTAAACGTTGCTTACATTTCAGCTTGTTTGAAACAAGAACTAAAGAACCACCGCGGATGGCCCTTTTTCTCGCAAATGAACTTTGTACAGTAAAATTATCATCATTGATAAACACTACTTCATGTTCTTTCAACCAATGTTCAGTTAAACATAACACCTGAACATCATGATTCTCTATAAATAAGCTTAACTCTAACTCTTTGCCGGACAGACCCTGCATATTTTGATGAACAACATTCAACATATGCGGCTCATCCGTTGTCGCACCTACTAGTTTAAACTACTAGGCGTATCAATAGTAGTGTTAGTATCACTACCAACAGTAAATAAACACGACTTCGACATACTACTTATGTCTGAGTTAATATAAGTACCAACAGTAAATAAACAAGACTTCGACATACTACTTATGTCTGAGTTAATATAAGCTAATAGCCTCGCTATTTTATGTCTAAACATAAGGGGCAGATACACTGAGTTCCTTGTTGATTTTAACTTATCAACAAAAATGTTGGTATCAAAAAATATAAGTTTATCACTGTAGTGACTGACCAAAAACTGCATATGATTATTAAGCATATGAATATATTTGTTTTTTCTACTAGATAATTTCTCAAAATATGGAAAAGCACACAAAATAATTTTGTTACAATTAATCTTTAAAATCTCAGTAACACTGTCAGTAATATCATCTTGTTTGATCTGTGAACTATTACCTACAAACAAAGTTATGTTGGTATTACAATCATATTGATATCTCATAATTGATGACATTATTTCTGTAAAGGATTTCCCAGGCAAACAATTATTTTGATTAGAAATATTCAACTTGTTACTAACTAATTTCCCTAAACCTCTTCCTATACTATCTGAGAACATAACGGACTGAAAACCAAGGTGACTGCAACAAGGGGTAACACTACTAGCTACTGACTGTACCCCTTGAGATTGTTCATGCACAGTATCAGGTATATTTTGAATGGAGATACAGTGCAGACTACTCACAACTTGGGACGGGTCCACCGTTGCCTCAGGCTGGAGGGCATCAAGGTTGGATACCCTTTGACAAGTGCACCGAGTATTATTGAGAGTCAGCAAATCCACTCTGTCTACCAATTCATTTGTAGCAAGGATATGTTCCTTAATTTGGTGCTTAGAGCATACATATTTATTATAAAGTGACTTAAGGGATTCATCAAGAACTTGAATTTCAGACTGTAAGCGCTGAGTGTCTATTTCATATATATTTATGCTATCTTCTAATTTAATTTGATAATTTTTCAATTTGTTGACAAGAGAAACACGTTCTTTCCTTAATTGGATATTTTTGGAATAATGTTTCTGATGTTTCTTGAATTTATTACATTTTTTAATAATTTTATTCAGTCTTGCATATTTTTTTAATTTATTTTGACTTATTTTATGACTACAGTTATGTTTCAGTAAGGAATTCTCGGTAAGGTCAATTGTCGTTATAGAGTGTGGGTTACAATTTGTATTAAACAATTCGTTAAACAATTGGTCAGTTTCTTTGACCTGATTACGTTCTTTATCCTTTTCTAACTGTTGAATTTTGACATTTGCATGGATTAATTCATCCTCTAGGTCCCTAACCTTACATAAAGCCTCCTCATACAAATTACTACAGTTGTTGAAACCATCTGTAACCACCTTTAGTTGCAAGTTCCTTGTTATCACAATTACAACCTTCTTCTTGGATTCTCTTTGCCGATAACGAAAGATAGATGGCGCTACTTGACTCAAATGATGAACCTTTTACTGAACAATTGACACGAAATAAGTGTATTATTTCAATACAGGACACTGACCAACTGTGTGGCTTACAGTCGATAATGATTTTTAGAAACCTTTTTTTTAATAGGTACGCCTGAAAGAATCTGCCCAAAATTACTTAACACTAATGATACCAACACTTAATAGATACCTATTCTACCATAGGGGGTCAAATGACCCGAAATTTATGTTTCCTACTTGAATGTATGAAATATGGATGTTAGAAAGGAAATAAAAATAAAAATTTATTATAATTAAACAAAATAGTATATTGACCATTTCTATTACAAACGCAAAAAATAAAAACTTTTTTATTCATCGCATTTTTTACATATAAGTGTTTCCATCGTACATTTTCCGCAAACATATTTTTTACATTTAGAGCAAATTTTGTTAGTTTTATTTTCTTTACAGTATCCTATTTGACACCTCTTGCGTTGATTAGAATCTGTAGTAGACTTGGGCAACGATCGTTTCACATTTGTATTTTCTTTTGGTTGTCCACGCGCTTCTCGAAAATCGGCGGCAAGTTCTAACGCTAGCTTGAGTAAAAAATCTTGTCTCGATATATTATCTCCTGTCGTTTGCTTGTACAAAATCCAGGCATTTATGCCAGCTAAATCAAGGATATTGAAAAAAACTTGGAGAGGCCATCTGCAAGATTTAGACTTTGTAGTAAATTTTCTCGCCATTTGATCGGTCATGTCTACACCAAATTTGGTTTTGTTGTAATATGAAACAGTTTCAGGTAAACGCTTATCATTGTTTTCTACTGTTACAAATTTATGTTTAGAACTAAGTAAAAGTACTTTTTTGTTTGGCTTGCTTTTATAGATTGTAAGAGTACAATTATCTGAAGTAAAAATTTTCGAAGAAAATCTTGACATATTATCTTTCTTTTGCTTTGCAATTAGTGGTAATTCCCTTTTATTTGACCGAATAGTCCCAACTAGCGTAGTTTTTTTTGCTAGGAGTTTTATTGCTAGGGATTTGCTTGTGAAGAAGTTGTCTGTGGTCACAGTTCTTCCGCAGCCCGTAAATGGCTCGATGAGTTTGAGTACAACATATTCAGAGAGTTGTACTGAAGAGGGCCTATTTTCATCTTTTCCTAGATATGGAAGTGCATTTATGACGTATTTGCTATCGACGTCCGATGCCAACCAAAATTTGATTCCAAATTTATCCGGCTTGTTAGGCATGTATTGCGTAAATCTACATCTTACTTTAGTCGGAAATAGCTGTTCGTCTATAGTAATATTACCACCCGGTTTGTAACAGTTTTGGCTGTTCTCAATGAAAATATTCCAAATCGTGGATACCATAGCAAATTTATCTGTTTTCAAACGTTGGCTCCGCTGACTTTTTTTATCAAAACGAATAAATCTAAGAATTTCGGTAAAATTATTTCTGCTCATAGTTTCAGAAAAAAATTTAGGCCCCCATATGTTATTCCACAAAAAAGAAATTTTCAAATTATTTGCTCCGTATGCAGCTCGTGCATATAAAACTGCAATAAATGCATCTAATTTTTCTTGAGATAAACTCCAATCGGATCCTAATACTCTATTTGCTTCTTCTATTGTGCATGTTCTTATATGGTTCATAATACGGTGGTCAATTATCAATGAAAATGCAGTACTAACTTTACCTTTCATTATATGACGTTTTGCATATCCTGTTGGGCCTACTTCTTGCCTGAAAATGTTATGAAGTGGTGGTCTTCCAGGTGTGCCACCTACTTGTATTTCTTCCCAAACAGATCCATCATTCGCAACATGTTGTTCATTCATTTCTACTTCACTTTCTTCAGAACTTGAAAGTAATCTTGTTCTCTTTCGTCCACAATCGATATTCACAATATTTTCCTCTTCATCGTCAGTATCTGTAGACTCAAACTCATTTTCATTTGTAACCAATATATCTTCGTTTTCAGAAAATTCATCTTCACCGATTTCAGAAAACTCTTCCCCAATATTATTTATATCTTCTAAGAACTTGGACTGTCTCGTTCGCTTCGACATTTTTATGGGTCTTTACCCAAAAAGACCTGTATCACAAATAAAGTTATCAAAATAAAATATAAACTATTTACCAATACTTACATTTTTGCTACCTTTCTTTACACTAAAAATCTATCTAAAATGTTGATATTTTCTTGAAATTATTCTCAGCTATTTTGATTGAACTACTTTAAGCAACAGTCTTTGCATAAATGTGCAGCTTACCGACTACAATACGATAAGCAATTTGTATCGATAAGCTTATAAAACAAAAAATGTTCTCAGGGTCAAATGACCCGATATGGTAGACAACGGTATACAACAGGTATTACTCAACATAAACAAAACAAAAAACATATAAAAATAGCATAAGAACTGTAGATTAATTAGTAAGGAAAAGTCATAAAGTCAAAATTGCAGAAGTAATAAGATGATACGTTCTTTTTCAATGCAAAAGTTCAAAATGGGTCATTTGACCCGTTATGGTATTATTTAATATTCTTTCTTCATCTGGTGCTGCCCTCTGGCGACCTGCTCATCAACTCCCTACTTTGGACAGAAATGGGAAACTTTACCGGCATAGCCAAGAACATGTACAGCAAGGATATCGATACGACTTTCGTTTACCCCCTTAGACCATTTAAAGTAGGTAGGTATAATGGTGAGTGTTAACAATTTTTTTTTCCAAGGTCCAGCATAGAGTTGTTTGATTCCTTCAGTAGCAGACTAGTAGCCCAGAGTCTGTTTCATGGCTCACGTGGGTCTTCATGGGGATTTCACCTTACATGGGACTTTTAGGGTGTTTCGAATTTTGAGACGTATGTCAGCGTAGTTTTCGAAGACAGTTTTTTTGCTGTCCTGGTAACCCTGGCAAGGATAATGGCACAAATTAGTTTGTGACGTATGTCAGCGTAGTTTTCGAAGACTGTTTTTTTGCTGTCCTGGTAACCCTGACAAGGATAATGGCACAAATTTATGAAATTATTGCATTGTCATCGTTCCTTGACAGGTGTGCAAAGTTTGAATGAAATCTGGTCGTTTAAAGTGCGTCAAAATCGCGCTATAAGGAGTCGGTTACAAACAAACATACAAGTGAAGCTAATATAAAGCGTGTAAAAATAAACAACCACAATGGTCAATCGATCAGGTTAAGCTTTACTTGCCACGGTCAGTCCGTGGATGGGTGACCATCTTTACATACCAAGACCCCTCCGTGCCTCGGGCAGCATATTAAACCATTCGTCGCCGCTGTCCTTCTTGGACAGTCTTTCACACTTGGACTATCTTTGTCAGTCTTTACGGGTCGTCAGAAGCTTGAAAGTCTGACAACCACAAGAGGTATCGTGTTACCCAGTAACTGGGTTGAGGAGGTCAGATAGGCAGTCACTCCATGTAAAATACTGGTACCTATTCAGCTGCATCTGGTGAGCCAAAATTAAAGTCATTCCTACTGTACGTGTGTTTGCAAATACTCCTTTGGTCGGGCACGCCGGTTACCAGTACTACGCACCTGACCTTTCTGCAGAACATCACCAATAAGGTCACTATATATTATGTTCTCCTAGGGCGTGCCCTGCAGGTGTTTCCACTCACATCTGTACAATAGTCCAGCTCTTTTCATTAAAGTAGATTATCTATATGAATTTGGATCTTGGAAATTAGATTTTTATTTGTATTTTTTTTTTTTTTTTTTTTTTTATGGATAATATTGTAAAACTTTTTTAAACTTGAATATGGGGCTTTAGACTACCGTGTACGTGTGTTTTTTTTTTTCGTTATTATTTTATATTGTGCGTTTTGTTTGTGCAGAATAAACAATTTTTTTTAAATTTTATTATCTCTTTGTTACAGAGCAAAAACCATCGAAAAATTGACAAAAAAGTTACCCGCCGATTAAATCTCGATGTTCCTATTATTAAGTGACATTTAACTATATATATAACTCAACTTATTGTTAGCTTCTAAATTATAATGTATACAACAAAGTAAGTTAATTACTTAGTATATTTAAAAAGAAAATTATATTTGTACGCCAAAATGGCATTCAGACGCGTCTTGAAGGCGACTAAATTATATCAACTACACAATTTTGACAGATTTATCCATATAAGATTAGCAGTTTTTGAGACAATGTGTACCTAACAAACAATTCTGAATTTAGATTTTATTCTTATTTTGACAATCAAACCATTATTTATTTGACAAAAAACTATTTAAAATGGTTCAGTGGTCAGTAATATAAAACAATGGTATTTATATTACGGTTTACTTCTTCAACATTTTTGTCTTTTTACACGCTTTATATTAGCTTCAGTTGTTTGTTTGTATATTTGTATGTTTGTTTGTAACCGACTCATAGTGCGATTTTGAGCCACTTTAAACGACCAGATTTCATTTAAACTCTGTCGACTTATTGAGGACCGATGACAATACTATAATTTCATTTTGTGCCATTATCCTTGCCAGGGTTACCAGGACAACAAAAGAACTGTCTTCGAAAACTACGCTGACATACGTCACAAACTACGCTGACATACGTCTCAAAATTCGAAACACCCTAAAAAATAGAAAATAAATAATAGTTAAAAAAAAACTAAAAAACACGCTTCCATAGAAAACCAAACTAAAAAGTAGAAAATAATGGAAAAAAAGCGTGGGGTGCCTGATATCAATAAAAAAATACCTTAAAAAGCGCCCACGCTTTTTAAGCGAACCTACAACTCGTAAGGTGCGGCCACTACCACTGAGCCACCACTGCTCTCACTTTACCGGAAAGGTCACCCTTATTTTGTTGTTGTTAGGAAATCATCAAATGACGCCTCCTGCTCAGGGTGCAGCGGAAGGGCGTATCAGACTTTTACTGACTAAAACCCATTCTGGCATATGCCACGGGCCACGGAATCTCTTTCGAATAAATCTCACGACCCTGGCAGGCATCGGGCCTCGCGAACCCCTTCAGTTGTTGCTGACGTCTCTTTGAGGCGCGCGTGGAACACTACGCGCCGTCGACACGGGCCTGATCTTTAGCGGGCGGCGAGCTACCCATTGATCGCCGCCCGCAAGCTCGCGCCTACGGTGGCCGGGAGTCCGTAATCGACTCCCGACGCCCAGTGCGTCTCCTCCTGCGGCGGGTAGGAGCGTGAGGGCGCATAGCTTGCCTCTCCCTCACGCGCCCCGCCTCCTCCTTCGCGAGCATGACTGCTTCACAGAGGGAGGTGACGGCTTCCCATGCCCTCTTGCTCCGTACCATGGCTTGTACCAAGATCGGACGCGAGAAGTCGCCACCGCCGATCGCCTCCACGAGAACACGGCGGTGCTCTGCCCAGGTAGGCCACACCTCCACCGTATGCTCCACCGTGTCCTCCGTGCGATCCACACAGTGGTAACACACGGGCGTTCCCTCCCGCCTTATCTGAAACAGGAAACTCCCGAAACAGCCATGTTCGGTGAGGACCTGCGTAAGGCGGAAAGTGAGGACGCCGTGGCGCCACTCTATCCACTCCTCAAAGAGGGGACTTACCGCCGCAATTGTGACGTGCCCAAAGGTCACCATTACATTATTTTAATTTCACAGGAAGTACCTACAATACCATGGGTCTCCAAAAGACCACAAGCGTTAATCAAATAGTCAAACAAAATATCAGAACCATCCTTGGTTACCTACAGAAGTTTGTTTTTCCTACAGAAGGAGGATTTAAATGTAGACAGATATGAGTAAATTATACCTGTGGAAAATGTAAATTTCTATTTAGACAAAAGCTTTTGCAATATTTACTTCAGACATGTTTTTCATTATTCTTTAGCTATAAACTGAAATGGTTACAGTCTTGTGGTTTTCCTGTCGCAAAATGTGGTTGTAGTTTCAGAACATTTGCTTTGTTTTTGAAACCACCTGACCTGGTGAAGTGCAATAGCTATTAAATGTACTACACCTAACTTCCGTATTTAAAATTGAAGGTAAGACTTTCAGGCTTCTGACGACCCGTTTCACAAATCAAAATATATTTTTATGTAGTAGGTGTGTAATTAATTTTTTACTTAACAATTATTTCCTCGTCAGTGCCGTGACTCTATAGAAGACGATTTTAAATTAAGCTTTTGTTTGTTTTTAAGTTCTAATAACTCAGAAATCTATCGATCCAGCTAATTATTATTTGCTCAAAGATCCCTTTATAATAATCGAGATTATTATAATAATACGATGTCGCAACACTGCATTCGTTTACCCGAAGGTTACCGAGGTGACTGCACCAATTCTCGTCCAACCTTTCTAATAAGTGATGGTCCTTTGAGTTCGGTGAGCGGCAGTGATTGTGTGGTTACTTAATAGGTGCCTCTACCTTAGTTCATTATGTTATGTGGAGTATAAAATTGTTTGCGAGACGTATTGTGGTTTGTGGTTGAGGAAAATTGTTATATTGAGAACTCGGATAAAGTTTGGTAATCTGCTTTACATAGTATGAAACCCATCACAATATAGTACAAAACAAAGTCGCAACATAAAATACGACTTTGTTTTGTTCTATGTGTCAATTTGTACTATTTGTCTATACCAGCCTTTTCCAAAGTGGGCGATGACCCAGAAAAAAAATGGGGGCGTTGTGTAGAGTCTACACAACGCCCACATTTTTTTTCTGGGTGTCTTACCACCCCCCTTCCTGCCTGCAGCGCCCACAAGGGGGCGTTATCACCCACTTTGGAAAAGGCTGGTCTATACAATTAGATCTTTTAAGCTACGCAACGGATTTTAGTGCGGTTTTCCTCAAATAGATAGACTGACTCAAGAGGAAGTCTTATATGCAGGCGAAGACGCTGGCAAAAGCTAATCCATAATAATATAAAGGTTTTCAATGCCTGCACTGACTGGACAGGTCCACTCAATCTGTGTGCTTCTTTTCTCAAAAGACCATTTCAGGCACCTATCTACATGGTCTGACCAAAATGATTAAGACTTTATATTAAGAGACTGTGACCTCTGAGTTTGATTCGGCCTTTCTACTCAGAGTAGTCAGATAGGAAACGCCGACCTTATCTAGTTTAAACATATGTTTCACATGTAAAAATGTTTGTACAAACTTACACACAGAATTAAAATTTATTATCATATATAGAGAGGGTCGAGATGCATTCAAATGAGGTCATTGACAGCTTTTTCTCATCTTATAAAGCTTTTTCAGTTAACTCAAAAAAAGCGCGCTTAGCCGTTGGTCCCGGCGAACATTCATCAATCTTCGACAGTCGTTGCAGGCAGTCAGAAGCCTGAAAGTCTGACAAACGAATATTTACCAAGACACTTAAAATCAAATCAAAATCAAAAGTCATTTATTCAAACTAGGTTGAGAGTCAGCACTTTTTGAACGTCAAAGTTAGATAAGACAGTCCCCCCAAATGCCCGCCCTTCACCACTTCCTAATGCTTTAGCTGGGAAGAAGAAGTGGCGCAACAAACTCCCCAGCAGCACAGCTGTCTGTTCAGTTAGAAGAACTTAATTCTATACAATAATATAATGTAGGTAAGTAATGAACATTACGAAACAAAAAAATAATTAGATTATTTTCCATATGTAAGTTAGCACACGCCAATATACCAACAAAACATTGAAAACTTTACTCATTTATAAACAAATGATAAAATAGTAAACGGCACTTAAAACCTTAATAAAAGCCAGGCATAAAAGGGAGCCCGCTTACATATACAATGCTGCATTTTTCTCATATACAGGGGTGAACAAAAGTATTCGCACAGTCTACTTAAAAAATAAGATTTCCTGCCTGTCGGCTCATGTTCAAGAAATCAAGTTAACTCTGATATAAAAACTGTCTAGTTTATTTTATAGATTAATACCGCATTACATAATTTAAATATATCCTTTGGCATCCATATATTATTTTGAGACGAGTAACTGATATGTTAATTTTGTCGGACAAAAGTATTCGCACAGTATTTTACAAGTCTAGTGAACGTGTTTAAACTTGTTCGCACGATGTAAAGCGCAGTTGAATAGTGTAGAAAGGTCTCAGTTGTTGTGTTTTATTAGAAGGAACCGGTTGTGTTTTTGTTATTTTTTTTATAATAAGGCAACCATGGTTAGAAAAGCGATAGAGACTACGGAAAGTGAAAGGAAAATTATTTTAAATTTACATAAACTCAATAAATCTTATTCTGAAATTGCTAACGCAGTGAAACGAAGCCGTTCTACTGTTAGATATGTGATCAAACGATTCAAGAATGAAAGCAACTTATCAGATGCCTACAGAAGTGGTCGTCCCAGAAAATTAACTGTAAGAGATGAATCTCAAATTCTTCGTTTAATTAAAAAAGATCCAAAAATGTCATCACCACATATCTGTGGTGATGACATTTTATCGCAGCATTACTTAAAGATTATTTAGGAAAAAATGTACATCCAAAAACAATACGTAGAGTACTTCACCGCGCTGGGTACCACGCCAGAGTTGCACGGCGAAAACCATTTATCAATCAAATTAATAGAAAAAAAAGATTAGAGTTTGCTAAAGAGTATGTAACTAAGAGTAATAAATTCTGGAAGCAAGTAATATTTTCTGATGAAAGTAAATTCAATTTATTTAAGGTAAGTGGTAGAACTATAGTGTGGAGAAAACCTAATGAAGAGCTTGAATTAAAAAATTTACAAAGTACGATAAAACATGGGGGTGGATCAGTGATTGTATGGGGATGTATGGCTGGTAGTGGGGTTGGAAATTTGGTGTTCATTGAAAAGACTATGGACAAATTTTTATATTTGAATATTTTGAAGGAAAATTTAATTGCAAGTGCCAAAAAACTCAAATTGAAAACGAATTTTTATTTTCATCACGATAACGACCCTAAACATACGGCGCATATCGTGAAACAATGGATCACATTGAATGTTCCTAATTTTTTACACACGCCTCCACAATCCCCTGACTTAAATGTTATCGAAAATTTATGGGAAGAACTAGACAAACGCATCAGACAGCATCATATAACCAGCATTTCTGAACTTAAGCGGATATTAACACTCGAATGGAATCAAATCAGTTCTGAAAGTACTGAAAAATTGGTTAAGTCTATGCCTGATCGTATTAGAGAAGTTATCAAGCAAAAAGGCGGTCCTACAAGATATTAGCAATAATTAAGTGTAAAAAATTAATACTGTGCGAATATTTTTGTCCCTCAAAAACTAGGACATAAAATTGGTATTTGATTTATTGCTTTATTATAAATGTTTATAAAAATTATGATACATGTATAATTAAGTCAAAGAGGAGACGTTTATTTTTTTTATGGTGTTTGAATAAATAGTTCGAAGTTTAATAGACTTCAATTGTTTTATTGTGAAAGGGTTACCTGTGCGAATACTTTTGTCCACCTCTGTAGATAACTTGAAGTAACAAATGTTAACTTGAAGCCCACCCCAGCATAGTTGGAAAAGCGCTAGGCCACATGATGATCATCCTACACTATTTGCTAAAGCAAACGTTCTTATCAGAAATGGCAACAGCCTTGGCGACTCCCCGCTGTTCCAAGTGTGAGGTATTCATAATGAAGTATGCATAGCTAACATTCGTGCGGAAGAAAGCCGCGCCTGCGCCGATAGCGAGCCAAGGTAACAGACGAACTTACGAGCACAGAACATTGGGATGCGTGGAGATAATCTACAATCAGTGTTACCAAGGGGTACCGTATTACCCAGTAACTGGGTTATGGAGCTCAGAAAGGCAGTCGTTGTATAATAATACCTTAGGACAAGCAACGCAACGTTATCTGATCCCAAACTAGGCAGAGCCTGTACAATGGGAACCAGACAACTAATAAACATAGTTATATATTTCTAAATACATACATATTATAGATATATAACACCCAGACACAGAACAAACGATTGAGCTCATCACACAAATATTTGTCCTGGGTGGGAATCGAACCCACGACCTCAGTCTTAGCCACAGAACAATTATTCCGTGGTCTTAGCAGTCAGGGTCACTAACCACTAGACCAGGGATTACCAATAAATTTTACTCGGGGTCCTTTTTCACAAATGAAATGACCATCGCGGTCCGCACCACATTGTAAAGAAAAAAATATTTATTAAACAAATGTATTTACAGAAATAAAAAAGGTATTTGTTAGCTCGTTACTTCGCCTGGCCGTTTTTGGATTGACGTCAACAAAGATAATGCGGGGTATACATTTTTACTAAATTACGTACTCTGTAGTTCAAGTTGCTGTGTTCTCGCGGTCCGCACAAAATGGTTCGGATGCGGACCGCGGTCCGCCAGTTGGCGACCCCTGCACTAGACTAACAGACAGGCAGGCAGGTATGTAAAACACTGATATTCTGCTGTACTCATATTAGACTGAAAGCCGACCCTAAAATAGTTGGGAAAATACTAGGCAGATGATCTTTGCCAATCGTTGGCAATACTGGTATTTATTTACTTGCTGATGGACAATATTATAAAAAAAGATTAACAAAGTTTCATCTTCATCATTTCAGCTGAAATACGCCACTGCTGAACATAATCCTCTCCCAAAGGGGGGATTTGTCATAATCACTACGCATGGCAGGCGGGTTGGCGATCGCAGTATGGTGGTAAAATACATAGAGAACGCTGCTGCCCATTCTCTGGTAAGTCCCTTAGTCGATTTCAACGATACCACGAGAAGAAATGGGATGGTGATATTCTTTAAAAACTAAATAACTAAGTTTACCCTAACATTATTATCTCATCAACTAACTTGACCTTTTCAACAAATCATAATTCATATTGTTAAAATATCTATTCGACTAACGAGATAATCATTTAATTGTCCAAACTTTCTTTTTCAAAACATGCAAACAAAAATTACATAAGGAACTACAAAACATTGATTGTCCGTAACATAGTTTATACTAGCACAGACAGACGTTCACTCTGTATCAAAAATGTATATCGTTGTACATCATACAATGGCGTTTTTATGGTTGATTGAGATCGACAAATTGTATTTGGCTTTTGATAATAATAAAGATTTATTTATTATTTCAAATCTAACTTTAGTCTGTAACTCTACTAATAACGAAATCATCTTTAGGTCGTAAAAAAGGTGTATTAGGGCTATGTTTGGTTTAAAAATAACTGATAGTTGCAAACAGTATTTTATTAAATATAACATTTTAAGTCTCCCTTCCTTATTCATTTATGAAATAGCAAATTTTATACGAACCAATCCTAACCTATTTAAGAAACTATCAGACGTTTCTATTCGTAATGGACGGGATAATAATAAACTATGCGTACCAAGATCAACCACGGCATTGATGCGTAAAAGTATTTTTTGTTTAGCACCAATCATTTATAATAAAATCCCAAAACCTATTAGACAAATGCCGACTGCTGTTTAAAATAAATTTTAAAAAATATCTTATAGCCAAGTGCTATTACACCATATCGAAATTTTTAAATGAACGCAATTAATTAAATAGATTCCTATAATTACGACATTTTCACAATTTGCCCCTCGTGTTTGTAAAAAAAATATATTTTGTTTTATTTTTCAATTAGCATTAGGAATATTTTTTATTAGTTTGCTGTGTAGAATCAAGATTTTTTAATTTTTATTTTTTTTAGGATTTTTAATCCATTTTATTTTTATTTTTGTACGCCGTAATGGCAAAACATGCAGATCAACCTGTTATTTTAAGACCTTGCACATATTATTTGATGTATACTCAAGTTTTTACAGTAAATATATTTTATTCTATTCTGTGGCTTCACTCTATTCCTATGGAGAACTATTTCATATTATAATGGTTGGTATGGGTCATCACTATCATCTTTTCAGCCAAAATACCTACTGCTGAACATAGTGCCGTCCCTGGACCCATTTATGGGGCAGGAAGAGGGCATTATCTGCCCTCTGCCAACGCCCGGTGCGCCTATTGCGGGCCCGGAGAACACTCTAAACCTCCCTCTCGCTTTCCGCCACTGCAACATGACGTTTTCGCAAAAGGAGATCACCACGTCCCACGATGCTGCGCCGCGGACCCTAGAATGGATGACAGCCGGCAGCGACAGATTGGTTCCTATGTGTGAAACAAGGGCACGGTGGGTCTGCTCCCAGGATACACATTCTGTAAGCATATGGCATGCCGAGGACACTCTGCCTACCCTAAGGGGTTGGTAAAACTGCTACAAATATTAAAATATTAGTGGAATCTGCCGACTCCATCGGTATCCTGTGCCTTAAACGCGCAGCCTGACCGGGTAACATTTGACAAAGGCTAAGTTTAACCGAACGATCACATAACTGCAGTTAACTTAACTGCATGTTTAACTTATTGACGAATTGCGTGCTATGAGGTAAATTGAGGTAATGTGGTGTGCTGTGGAAATGTGAACTCAGCTCTAGTGTATAAGTTTAAAATAAAATAATATTATTATAGTTACTCTTTAAGCCATTGAAAATATTATATTTTCTTATTTAATTTACCTTATTTTACACGCTTTATATTAGCTTCACTTGTATGTTTGAATGTTTGTATATTTGTATGTTTGTATGTTTGTTTGTAACCGACTCCTTATAGCGCGATTTTGACCCACTTTAAACGACCAGATTTCATTCAAACTTTGCACACCTGTCAAGGATCGATGACAATGCAATAATTTCATAAATTTGTGCCATTATTCTTGCCAGGGTTACCAGGACAGCAAAAAAACTGTCTTCGAAAACTACGCTGACATACGTCACAAACTAATTTGTGCCATTATCCTTGCCAGGGTTACCATGACAGCAAAAAAAAACTGTCTTCGAAAACTACGCTGACATACGTCACAAACTACGCTGACATACGTCTCAAAATTCGAAACACCCTAAAAAATAGAAAATAAATAATAGTTTAAAAAAACTAAAAAACACGCTTCCATTGAAAACCAAACTAAAAAGTACAAAATAATGGAAAAAAGCGTGGGGTGCCTGATATCAATAAAAAAATACCTTAAAAAGCACCCCCCCCCCTTTTTTTCCATTATTTTGTACTTTTTAGTTTGGTTTTCAATGGAAGCGTGTTTTTTAGTTTTTTTAAACTATTATTTTTATATATTAGCCTACGCTGTCCCACTACTGAGCAAAGGCCTCCCCCAAATCCCACCAGGTATTCTTTTCCAGAGCCACCTCGATCCAACCCTTGGAGTACGCGTCGAGGTCGTCTCGCCACCTCTTCTTGGGCCGACCTCGCCGGGTCACACCACTCACCAGCCGCATGCACAGGAACCGCTGGGCAATAGTCTCCACACAGTGGGTACCTGAGGATTTAGCTTATTATTTAAGCTAAATTAAAAACACGTAGCAGGTGGCGTTCTGTAGTTTCTGCCTGCCCCCATGGGAAATAGGCGTGAGTGGTGCCATGAATTTATGTAGGCATGTATGTAATTTATAGCTTATATTAAAATTGTTATCTTCTTTTTAATAGTTTGATAAAAATTGATGGCTTAAAACACAAGTTTTCATAAACCTATATCAGGCATTTCTTCGTTAGGTACAGTAAGAATTTAAAAAACTCCTCGATTGCAATTAATGCAAATCATAGTTTTACTTTATACTGGAATAAAATGTACAGTTTTGTGAAAAAAATATCAGCCTGTAATATATTTCACGTCTGACCAAAAAACTGCTGCGGCCGCCTAGTTGGTTTAGCTTTCGTAAGTGCTACTTTCTGCTGAATACGAGTCTCCCCAGGTCGAGCAAAGTGTTATTCATTTTTACACGCTTTATATTAGCTTCACTTGTATGTTTGTATGTTTATTTGTAACCGACTCCTTATAGTGCGATTTTGACCCACTTTAAACGACCAGATTTCATTCAAACTTTGCACACCTGTCAAGGATCGATGACAATGCAATAATTTCATTTTGAACCATTATCCTTGTCTGGGTTACCAGGACAGCAAAAAAACTGTCTTCGAAAACTACGCTGACATACGTCACAAACTACGCTGACATATGTCTCAAAATTCGAAACACCCTAAAAATAGTAAATAAATAATATAAAGAAAAGCGTGGGGTGCCTGATATCAATAAAAAAAATACCTAAAAAAGCTCCCCACGCTTTTTTTCCATTATTTTCTACTTTTAGTTTGGTTTTCTATGGAAGCGTGTTTTTTGGTTTTTTTAAACTATTATTTTTCCACCTTGAGTTCCTCAGCCTGGAGTCTGGATACATGCCATAATCATTATCAATTCAGCCCAAAGACGTCCACTGCCGGCCAAACCCCTCCCCCAAGTTGGGGGGCTTTGCCTTAATCGCTAAGCTTAGGTGGACAGGTTATCGCGGTAGGGTGACAAAATGCACACGGTGGAGCATACGGTGGAGGTGTGCCCTGCCTGGGCGGAGCACCGCCGTGTCCTCGTGGAGGCGATCGGCGGCGGCGACCTCTCGCGTCCGGCCCTGGTGCGAGCCATGGTACGGAGTGAGAGGGCATGGGAAGCCGTCACCTCCTTCTGCGAAGCAGTAATGCTCGTGAAGGAGGAGGCGGAGCGCGTGAGGGAGTGGCAGTCTCTGCGCCCTCACGCCCCTAGCCGCCGCAGGAGGACGCCCGGGGCGTCTGCCCCGGGCGTCGGGAGTCGATTGCGGACTCCCGGCCACCGTAGGCGCGAGCTTGCGGGCGGCGCGCAATGGGTAGATCGCCGCCCGGTAAGGACCAAGCTCGGGTCGACGACGCGTAGTGTGCCACTCGCGCCTCAAAGAGATGTCAGCAGCACTGAAGGGGTCTCCTAGGACCGATGCCTCCCGGGGTCGCGTGATTGTTCGAAAGAGATACCGTGGCCCCGGCACATGGGCAACTGAAGGAACACGGGTGGGTTTTAGTCAGTAAAAGTCTAACACGCCCTCCCGCTCCGCCCAGAGCGGGAGAAGTCATTTGATGATTTCCCATCCAAAAAAAAAAAGGGTGACATAATGCATAGAGAACGCTATATTGGCATTAGTAGCTGACGTAGGTATGGCAAACAATTTCATTTAGGATACTAGGAGGTGGTGAAGGGCGGGCGTTTGGAGAACTGTCTAATGTAATTTTAACGTTCGAATAGCACAATTTGAATAATTAATTGAAAGTTTTTTTTTTAAAGTGATACAACTCAGTCTATATCGCCCACTGCTGGAAGCTTCTCCCAAGTTACACCACAGCTTGTACCAATCTTTCACAATCCCCCAATAAAGATATAATTAGTTCTCACGTTCTAGCAGATAGATTCAGCTATGAATATTTTATGTGTGACATTTACTGATACTGGAGACCTGCATCCATTAAACCGTAAGGTTATTGACCACATAAATATATAAACTACATAAGTAACCTATATTGTCGAAATGGCAGGTGATTTCACACACAATGTTTAAGTAGTTAGTTTAATTCTATCATAATAGTTTTGATGAATCAAGCTCTTGATATTAAAGTCTGAATTCATGATCTGACTGGCCTGTTAGTCTAGCGGTAGTCTAGTGGTTATCCTGACTGCTAAGACGGAGGTCGTGGGTTCGATTCCTACCCAGGACGAATCTTTATGTGATGAGTACAACTATTTATTCTGTGTCTGGGTGTAATTTATCTATAACATGTATGTATTTAGAAATATATAAGTATATTTATAAGTTGTCTGGTTACCATAGTGGCTCTGCCTAGTTTGGGACCAGATAACAGCCCAACTAGCAAAAAGTGGTTTTTAAACTATCCTAGAACCATCATTTATCGAGGATTATATGAGGCTTTTATCCGCATATAAGTTGCGAAAAGGGCCCACTTTATAAGTCTACTTTTACTTATAACGTATTTATATTAGACCGCTGAAATGCTATATACGCCTATATTGCTCCTGTAATTGAATTACGTCAATACAATTACTCCTGTAAATCTCACTATAGGTAAATTATAGTAAAAAATTAGATTAATACGCGCCTAGAAATGTTTCTATAAGCTCATATTATATGTTTGTGAACAGTCGAAGTAAGTGTATCGCGCATTCTTGTGCTCTGTAAAAATATTTTTAACATCTTTATACTATTCATGTCAACCATAGTAGAAAAACAAACTTATTGTTCTCAAATTGTTAGTCTTACTTATAGCTTATTCATAGGGGAACTTGAATTTTCTGTGAAATCTATCATGGTTTCGATAAAAATTTTGAAGCGCCTCTTGAAATTTGCTTATTTACATTTTAGTATTAATTAATATTAAATAAATATTATGAAGGCAGCTGCCATTTTCTTGGTGAGCATTTCCAAGTGTGACATAGTGCTAAAATAAGTATTTTTAGCATTTCCAAGTGTGACATAATACCAATATAAGTATATTGGTTCTATATTAGGTTATCTCAAAACCGAAGAAGATTCGCCATTGTTACCGATTAGGGTTCCGCAATGCCCGATGAAAATCGATTGATATTTATAGATAAGTAAGTTAAAGGAATATTATAAGGGTTTCTTCTACGTGCTAGGTTAAACATTAGTTTAAACATTGTTTTTATTTAACTTAATTATATAACAGGTTGCCGACGACTTAAACAAGACTATGTTCCTGGATATCGATCAATTTTTAACCAAAAATATTTCCGATCTTTAAAGAACTTAAAATGGCCTTGGAGTGTTACACATTTCTTGTTATCGGAGATATGTCCCGGTTGTCACAGCGTGGTTTCTATTAACACTAGAGATTTACATTTACGGGTACTGATGTGTAGGTTTTCTCTATTGGTATCTAGTAATGTTCGTGCGTCTTGAGGCAAAACATTGTTTATTCTCATATTTAAAATTTTAATTAAAGAGTTTAAGGCAGCATGAGGAATATTGAAGTCTAAATCCCAGTTTTTAATAGAATGACGCAGTAATTTTTTTTTAATCCGAAAGTTCTTTCTTATTATCGCTTTTAATATCGCTCAAAGATTTGGTACATTCGTTATCCGAACCTCTTCCATCTAAAGTAGTACTACAATTATCTTGTCCGGAACCCTCGCTAAAATTCGCGATACGGTCTCCACCAGTTAAATTTAAAACGTCGGCTGATGTCAAATCCTACAATAGGATTTGCAAAACTATATAAAGCGTGTTTTCGCCTGTACTGGTCGTTACAAGCAAAAGTGGCTTCTTAAGAGTTTTAACCAGGATTCTTTGATATTTCTTGGACAATAACACTACTGTGGAATGCCTATATAAATATGTCTAGGTTTAAAACAGCATACGATAAATCGATATAGAGAACAATTTATCCTACCGAGTGCTGCATGCTGTGTAATCTTGGTGATTTATTGTTTTTAAAACATAGATATGAAATTCATTTAACACTTACTTTTAAGGATATGTAAAACCAAACCATAAATGATTTACAATAATTTAACTTTAATTTACTTATATTGGCCATACAATATTAGCTTATATAAGGTTATAAGTAAAAATAACAAGAGTAATTGCTCCTCAGTGCAAATATTCCTGGAACATGCTCCTACAGGAGTATTAGGATTTAAATGGTCCGCAGATGTTATCTTATAGGCGCATATAAGTCCGAGTTACCGGAGTTATTACTCTTGAGTGCAATTACTCTTGTTTCATGCTTTCATAGGAGTCTTGATCCTATGTTTGCCAGGAAATATGATCCCATATACCGATATAAGTACAAATTATAGGATTATGCGTACTTGAGTAAAAACAGCATCTATTTATGCTGTTAAAAGCGCAGTAGCAACCACCAAAACCATCATCGGAGCTTTATAAGTCCTCGTAGCATTATAGAATCGCCATCCAGGATTATTTTGCTAGTTGGGAGTGTGTTGGTTGTCCTAAAACATTTTATTATTTATTTATTTAATCTTTTACAATGTAAGGTAGCTCCCAAACTGTTATATTAACAATTATATGTAAAAGTCTACTCTTACATAATTTTAAATTAGACCATCTAGTTTTATTAAGCTTATAATTAAATAAACTTAACCACAGATAGTACTATTAACACCTCACATCACATTATATCTAAGTATATGATTTTAAAGTGATTGACATACATGAGCATATGAATATAGTGCTACCGACGGACTGACTGACAGCTCTATTAAGATATAATAATTATGTCTTGTTATATAATTATACTAGCTTTTGCCCGCGGCTTCGCCCGCGTGGATGTCGGAAATTAACGCAGGAGGACGTACTACCGCGGTAAGATCTGTTAATTCAGGTTATATTATAGGTAATAGCTGTTACCCGCGACTTCGTCCGCGTGATATTTAACAAAAAGTTTTTCATAAAAACTGTCTTTGAAAACTACGCTAACATACGTCTCAAAATTCAGCGTGTTTTTACTATTTTTTTTTTTTTCTAAAATAAAAGTAGCCTAAGTTACTCCTTGTTACATCAGCTATCTACCAGTGAAAGTCCCGTCAAAATCGGTCCAGCCATTTCAGAGATTAGCCGAAACAAACAGACAGACAAAAATTGTAAAAATTTTTGTTTTGGTATATGTTCCGTGTATACATCCATATACACTTAGTAAAAAGTGGTAATCTATATATTATAAACAGACACTCCAATTTTATTTATTTTTATAGATGTATAGATTAAAAGTGATGCGGTTTCACACAATGCATAAAGGCTCCGTCACTGAATGCCTGTGAAGACGAATTATAGACTCTATTTCAAAGGCATAGACTTTACCTGTCAGGGTAGCGGATTTGTTCCAAAGAATTACCGTGGCCCTGGCACAGGCAAAAGAAGGAACACGGGTGAGTTCTAGTCACTAAAAGTCTGACACGCCTTCCCGCTCCGCCCAGAGCGGAAGACGCCATTTTATGATTTCCCACCCACAAAAAAATAAAAGGGTAAGTACATTGACACAAAATATAATTATTATTTACTAGCTTTTGCCAGCGGCTTCGCCCGCGTGGAGGTCGAAAAATATCCCGCGGGAACGTACTACCGCAATAAAAAGTACCCTATATGTTAATCCAGGTTATGAACTATCTGTGTGCCAAATTTCATCTAAATCCGTCCAGTAGCTTTTTCGTGAAAGGGTAACAAACATACACATACACATACATCCATCCTCACAAACTTTCGCATTTATGATATTAGTAGGATTATACTTCTTGTCAAAATTGGCGATTTGGCTCTGTTGTTCTTACATACCTATGCAACATTTGAAACAAACAACATTTGAAGTGGCAGAGGGCTGGCAATGTTTGTTGAAGGACCGATGGCCGATGGAGCAGGCGAGTCTTAGAGTGGAGACCACGTATCAACAAGCGGAGTGTAGGACGCTTCCCAGCTGGATGGACACAGGACCTACAAAAGTTGCTGGAACAGATTGGCTGCGGAAGGTGGAGGACAGGGTGTTGTGGCGTATCCTGGAAAGTGCACTGCCATGAGCTAACTTGAAATTTAGATCTATCCGATAGGGCATCCTTATCCTTTCATAGTATATATAAACAAAGTCGCATTTCGTGTTTGTACGCTTTACATCTTCTAAACTACGGATGGAACGAACGGATTTAATGCGGTTTTCATCAATAGACAGAGTGATCCAAGAAGAAGGTATATATGTACAATACGCGGGCGAAGTTGCTGGCAAAAGCTAGTAAAATATAAAAGTTAAAAATTCTTACCATCAAAACATTTATATATTCAAAATCTATAATATATAAAATGAATCGCTGCCTGTGTTGCTAAGCGCAAATCTCGAGATCAGCTCAACCGATTTCGCTAATTCTTTTTTTATAATATTTCTTGAAGTACGAGGATGGTTCTTACGGAGAGAAATATTTTAAAAATTGCCTGAAAATGTCTGAAAACAACACTTTTCTGTATTTCCATACAAAAGATTCGTAATAATACTTAAAAGTCAATTTGAACTTTAATACCATACCATAAAGTTTAAGTGTTCTAGGAGGGGTTTCGGGAAGGCAATACAATTGAGTGACGTCAGTATCAGTAATATTTGTCAATTGGTGACCCGGTGTGAAGAATAGCAGAATAAGTACAAAAAAAATAATAGAATCGACTGTTAGGCAGTACGAAGTTCGCCGGGTCAGCAAGTAATAGATAAATAAACAAAATAGAAAATGACAAAGCGGAAATGTCAATAGTCTCGGTCTATGAAACTCCGGAAAGAGACAACACATAATGTTTGTAAATTCATGCGCAGTAAATGGTCGTGAAATCTGAAATTGCATCCGTAAATCATTAACATACATTTAATTTAAACTTACAAGTAATATTACTACAGAAAATAATCATTTGTATGATAAATTATTTTATTTCTGTAAGTAGGTTTGTACAAACACTTTGACACGTCAATCATATTTTTTGAAACTAGATGAGGTGGACGTTTCCTAACTGACTACTCTGAGAAGAAAGGCCGAAACAAACTTAGAGGTCATAGTTTTTTTTAAAGTGTAGATAGCTGTCTGAAATGGTATTCTGAGGAAAGAACCATACAGATTGAGTGGACCTGTCCAGTCAGTGCACGCATTTGTCACTTATCGTACTCAGAAGTTCAACGATTAGCGAACAATAGCAAAGAAAGAACATTTGGGTGATTTTTGGTTACTTGCTGTAGTTGTAGCGGGTTGTATTATTAGTTTGATGATCTTACTTAGATAATGATATTACTTTTCTTACTGAGTGTTAAATGTTTTAAAATCCAGCCCTGCGAGCATAAGGTGGAGGGTGGCACACCCAGATCATTTCGTGGTTAATCGTTATAATAGGCTGTGCGTCTGAGTAACTGCTCGGGGGGTGGGAGTGGGAGAGAAAAATTGAGTGTCTAAAGTCTGACTAAATGACGGGACTGAAATATGGAGTGCCTTTTGACTGGCATGTTAGTCTAGTGGTTAGTGACCCTAACTGCTAAGTCTTGATTTGATTTGATTTGAACTGCTAAGACTAAGGTCGTGGGTTCGATTCCCACTCAGGACAAATCTTTGTGTGATGAGCAAAATTTTTTGTTCTGTGTCTGGGTTTAATTCATCTATAATATGTATGTATTTAGAAATATACAATATAAGTATGTTTATCAGTGGTCTGGTTGCCATAGCTCTGCCTAGTTTGGGATCAGATAACGTTGTGTTGGTTGTCCTAACAAGAAGATATTACTATAGGCACGGATAAGTGGCTCAACGCGAAGTTTCTTTTTTTAAATGAGCTTTTCCATCATCATCGTCATCATTTCAGCCGAAAGACGTCCACTGCTGGACATAGGCCTCCCCCAAGCACCGCCACTTCGACTGGTTCTATGCTTCGCCTTCAACGGAGTCCTGCGGCTTTCACCAGGTGTGCTGTGTGGTACCGGACGTTATGAATAAATAGCATTATCCCATTTTATCCAGTGGGTGTCTTAAGAGGCAACTAAGGAAACAACTAGAGAATGGGCAGCAGTGTTCTCTATGCATTTTATCAATACCATACTGCGATCGCCAACCCGCCTGCCAAGTGTGGCGATTATGGCAAATCCCTCCCAAAGTAATGACAATATGCTTTTTATCTTTTTGATATTTTTACCAAAGAGTAATCTGTTTCTAATTTGTGTCAGTCAAAGTTCATATTGTTTCTGTTGTTGATTCCTTGATTGAATATAAATTATAAGTAAGTTATTTATTTATTGTTCACTTCAAGTTATAGACATCAATGTAGCCCTGGCTCTCGTACTAGGAGTTCCTGTATCACAAGAGCCAAAATTGATGAAACTCTTGCATAATTAGGGGTATTTCACTCGTGAGATACTATTAAAAACGTCGTGTTTTATTAGCTAGTTATATTCGCGAAAGATAGAATGAGTGGACGGAAACCTTTGCCCAGGAGTGAAACAGTGGAGGCTAGTAAAAATAAAATTGATCAATGATTTCACCTGACTTTTGAGTGAATGACTCGACGACCCAGAACCGAAACATCTAGCGAAGAAGGACGAGGAGAGTCGACCTCAAATGAAATGGGATAAGGTTAGGCAAAGAGAGAGAGAGAGAGATCAATGATTTCATCTCCATGATCTAGATCATGGAGATGAAATCATTGATCATTGACCTAGGTTCAATTTGAGAAAAGGCGTTTGTTTGCCCTGCAGCCAAACCATTACTAGCTAATTAGAGTGGGTGAACGATAACAAATCTTTACAACGAGAGATGTATGTAATGTTGTTTTAATTTAACACCGACATTACTTAATTTGATAGGCAGTAGGCAGATGTATGGATAGTTAAAACACCTACAGTTCGTCAATGTTATTGGTAGTAGGAGTTCATCTTTATGCCTCTTGAATTGGCGTGAAGGAGTGTTTGCAATGTCAGAGGCAAGCTATATTCAAACTAGCTTCTGCCTGCGACTTCGTCCGCGTTAAATTTCTTGTGCCTCCGACCCTTCCCGTCGTCGCGTCGAATCACCTACCCATGCGATTTTCCCCGTTTTTGCAACATTTTTTATTACTGCTCCGCTCCTCTTGGTTGTAGCGTGATATTATATAGCCTTCCTTGATAAATAAGCTACCCAACACAAAAATAATTTTTCAATTCGGATCAGTAGTTCCTGAGATTAGCGCGTTCAATCAAACAAACAAACAAACTCTTCAGCTTTATAATATTAGTATAGATATGCATACTTACTAATATTATAAAAAGAAAAAATGTTTTTAACACCCTTTTATTAGCTTGGTATGCACCGGAATCTTTGAACGTGATTTTCACCCCCTTCAAAACGTTACAATAATTTAAAACTGCGCACTTACCAAGGATCGATGACAATACAATAATTTCATAAATTTGTGCCATTGTCCTGGCCAGGTTCACCAGGATTGTAAAAAAAAGGAGACGAAAAACCCGCTTTTACAGCTAGCCGAACTAAAAAAATCTGAAATAAATAATAGTTTAAAAACACGCTCACATAGAAAACTACGTTTTTTTTCCATTATTTTCTACTTTTTACACGCTTTATATTAGCTTCACTTGTATGTTCGTATGTATGTTTGTTTGTAACCGACTCCTTATAGCGCGATTTTGACCCACTTTAAACGACCAGATTTCATTCTAACTTTGCACACCTGTCAAGGACCGATGACAATGCAATAATTTCATAAATTTGTGCCATTATCCTTGCCAGGGTTACCAGGACAGCAAAAAAACTGTCTTCGAAAACTACGCTGACATACGTCACAAACTAATTTGGGTCATTATCCTTGCCAGGGTTACCAGGACAGCAAAAAAAACTGTCTTCGAAAACTACGCTGACATACGTCTCAAAATTCGAAACACCGTAAAAAATAGTAATATTTAATTGGACCAGTTCTGTTAGTGTTAATATATGTCGTTAATCGTGTAGGTCGGCTCAGAACTTGAATAACGCTGTCACGCTAAAACGGCTGAACGAATTTGGACGATATTTGGCACATGACCTGGATAAGGTCATAGGATACTTTTTATCCTGATACTCCTACGAGATTGAGACTCATGCCTTAGTGGGTTTTGTACCTATCTATTATACATATGTATATGGTGAGAAGAAATGTGAGTTCTGAGATTAACGGAAGAGTAAGACGATGCTGATGTGATTAATGCGATAAACATATAAGACAATGACGAAATTCTCCTTAGAAAGAATGAAAGAATACCATTTATTTGCCACAGTTCGTAAAACACAAAATAAAGTAACATGAAAAAAATAAGTTTAAAAAAAACAACATGTGTGTGCCTCACGGCTGCGCCAAAAAGGTTCATTTCAACATTAATGCCAGACAGATGCTGCCTGACGCTGGTTTACTAATAAACCTATAGGGACAAGTGACGAAGAGTACAAAACAGTATCAACATACATTATTTAATAATTATATTAATTATAAATAAATAAACTAACCATTAAACATACTTACTCACAAACACAAAACAAAACGAAACGAAAAAATACAGAAACCGCAGAAACCAAAGCAAAAAACCTATTACCGTGCGCGATGCACTCAAACACACGTGCAGCTCCATAGCACCGCAAATGGCACAGCAGCGTCATCCAGTCGTGGACATTTGAGGCAGCAAAGAATGGAAACCGGGTGGCACAACAGGAATTATGCTTAGAGTAAACATTTAAAGTAAACATTTCATATAAGTGAAACATTCTCCATAATGAGCATATATTGTTCCGACTGCTGGGATACAGCCCTCAAAGTCAAAGTGGCCCAGTGGTATCGGCCCCGATTTACGAGTTTTAGATCGTAGTTTTGAAGCCAAGCAGGCGCTTTACTTTGTGTAAATAATTTCATCCCCACTGCTCTCAAAACGATGAAGGAAAACATCGTGAGGAAACCGGCTGTCCTAGAACAAAAAATTTGAAGACGTGACATCTACCAATCCGCACTGGGCCGTATCTCAGCAGTGGGAACGATATAGGCTGAGTATGCTATAACACTTGTTTGGTCAAAAATAATTGTTTTTTTTTTATTATTTTAAACACTACTCCCCTCTGTCCATTTTTAGAACCTCACAAATTCTAAGGTGTTTCCACTGACATCCACTTTATAAATGGCCTTTATTAATCGTTACAACACCTGTATCTTTGTCTATTAGCTCAGACCTGACGGCGACTACAAACGCTTTTTTTATGATCTGACTTTTCGATGGCGTGGGACGATAGCATTATTTATAAAGTAATAATAGAGGCGACTGCATTATTATTAATAACATCATTCATAGCGCTCGTGATAGGGCACGGCTGAGCGATGATTTGCTGAATTCAGATCAGGTTGGCTGGGATTTTGTAATATACGCGCGGTGGGTTAGAGTGCGTGCTTTTAAAAGTTCGAAGTGATTCTTTTTGGGCTGTGTTTTTAACTTCCATGTCCTGGCTTGTCCGATAAAGCGGGCAGAACGGGTTTTAAAGAAAACAATCTACAACTATTTTGTTTTTTTTTTTTTTTTTTTGTGGGTGTGAAATCATCAAATGACGTCTCCCGCTCTAAGTAGAGCGGAAGGGCGTGTCAGAACTTGACTGACTAAAATCCACCGTGTTCCTTCAGTTGCCTGTACCAGGGCTGCGGTAACATTTTCGAACAAATCTGCTACCCTGGTAGGATTCTTTCTGGCCTTAATTTTGTAACTTCCATCTCCCGGCTTGTTCAATACAGTGGACAGAACGAATTTAACGGGAGCAACTAGTAAGGCAGAAGCTGATGCTCCGGTTAAAGCTTGTATACCGGGTGGCATGGGACATCGGCGCACAATCTACAACCATAAATTCAGTAGATGATGGGCGTTTAAACTTTTCGTCGGTTTTTATTAAAAAATATACTGTTTCATACATTTTAACCGCGTAGGTTTAACACTTTATATGAAGCAGCAGTATTTTTTTTATTGTTTTTATTGCTGACGTAAAATTTACACTTGCAGCAACATGTATCTATGTTGCTGCCACCCTATATTATGGCCCTGGAAACTAACAGTGAAACATATTTTTAGACAATTCATATCTACAAAAATAATCCAAAAAGAAGAATACAAACCTCATAGTTCATAGACAGGAAATTGTATCCACTGTAAATAACAGTTTCTGGGTTAGATAGATACCTACGTCAATAGGTAGGTAAACCGACTGTACGTTAGCTGCCCTGCTGTTCTGACCAAGATATTTCTAACCTCTTCCAGCCAAAAATACACTAGGGCATGGTAGCACAGTAGTCACGGCCGCGACTTATGAGTTCTAGCTCGTAGGTTCGAACCCCAACAGGCACTAAACTTTTTGTAAATAATATCATGACTACTGCTCTCAAAATGGTGAAGGAAAACATTGTGAGGAAACTGGCATACCCTAGAACCAAAACTTCAAAAACATATGACCTCTAGCAACTCACATTAGGCCCGCGTGGTAGATTACGGCACACTCCCTCTCACCGTGAGGAGGCCTGTGTCCCAGCAGTGGGAACGATATAGGCTGATTATGAAGGATATGTCTGTCCGTCTAGAGCAGCCTTTCCCAATGTGGAGGGACCCAATTTTTTTCTGAGTCTCTTACCACCCCACTTTAGGCCTGCAGCGCCCACAAAGGGCGTTATCGCCCGCTTTGGGAAAGGCTGGTCTAGAGTTTATACTTAATCCCTTTAACGCATCATCATCATCATCACCTTTCTGCCATCATTCCAATTTATGAGACTTCGTTAGCGCAGCATGTCTACTCCAACTAATATTATAAATGCAAAAGTTTGTGATTATGATTGTGGATGGATGTGTGTTACTCTTTCACGCAAAAACTTCTGAACGGATTTGGATGAAATTTGGTACACATATAGTTTATAACCTGGATTAACACATGAGGTACTTTTTATAATTTCAACTCCACGCGGGTGAAGCCACTGGCAGAAGCTAGTTCTTTCATAAACCCACTAAAGTATAACTCTCGATCGCGTAGGAATGACCTGTGTCCTAATCCGGGTCGTGTGCCAAATTCTATGTAAATTTGTTCAAGGTTAGGCATTATTCGTAACTTTAAGGCATTTATTACGGCGCGTCTTATGTACTAGGCCAGTGGAAAAATTATAGCCATATTACTTAACAAAAAAATGCTGTCTTGGTTATCTTAATTAAATTTTATCGTGTGTCCGTAATTCCTGAAACAAAAATACTCATTTCGTACCTAAAACCCAAACCAAATGATTGCATTTCAAACACTGCACTCTCTTATAGCGCACAAACTATTCAATTGAGTCGATATTTTTGACGTAAGGTTAAGTATGCCAGTTCAAGTACGTATTACAACTATGCGTGACACAGTTATTTCAGTGTGGCGCCATTTACACTGGAGCTTCAGTGCGCTCGTGTCAGTTACAGCATTCTTCTTCAGTCGTGACAGCATGAGCTACTAGAGCTACAAGGATAATTTAACGCCTCTGTAACTTCGGGTGCGTTGCTGGTAAACATTATTGAACTTGTGTCACAAAAACTTAAACGGCCATCTTGTTTTCACAATACATTGTTAATACAAGATGGCGGCTTTAGTTCCGATTATGTCCACGCGTCAAAATAACTTTGTGGCGCTGTATATGAGAGTAGCTTAAGTAATCTTAAAAAATAATAGTTTAAAAAACTAAAAAAGTTAGTTTAGAAAACCACCAACAATTTCTTACTCTTTTAACTTTTATATTTTATTTAGTTATATTTACATATACATTAGATCACTCCTTTTTCACATGGGGGTAGTTAGAAACTACAGAACCCCACCTGCTACGATCCTTACATACTCCTTTTGCCTCGTTTAGGTTCATACGCATACCCACGCTGGTTGCGAGTACTACGCACCTGACCTTTCTCGAGAACATCACCAATAAGGTCACTATATGTCCTCTTAGGGCATCCTCTCCCGGTGTTTCCATACACATCTGCCTTGTAAATTACCTTTTGTATGCCGACCATTCATCCTCTCAATATGACCATGCCATCTAAGTATAGATACCTAATCTTATAAATTTTTGTTATTTCGTTATGTATGACATAATAAAAACGAGGAAATTGTATTCCTTTTGAGGGCTTCCGTTGCGGGCTCTGCGTAAACGGTATAGTAACATAACAATAATGTATGACGAAATTGTTTCTCTTAGAAAAATCTAAACAAAAGTCCGGGATAGCGTATGTCTATTTTTTAAGGTTGGCTTACTGCAACGTTTTTAATTGCTGTAAAATCGAAACTAAATAGTTTGATTGGTTGAACGTACTAATCTCAGGAACTACGTTAAGTTTTGGATAGCCCATTCGTTGAAGAAGGCTGTATACTATATAACATCACGCTTGAACCCATAAGAGCCGAGAAATATAAAAGAAATATAAACTTATTCATTCTTTAGATAGTTAGATTATAAGGTGTCATAATAGCTTCCGGTATGATTGATTTGCAGGTGTCTCTGGAATTTAAAGTGATCCATGTCATATTGCGTAGTCATCACTTGGATATGGCAAAATGCCTTACATACATCACTCCTATAATTCTGGAAGGAACAGGCAGAGGCGTAGGCACCTATACTAACTAAATTATGACGACACGAAAGAATTACTTAAACCATAACTGAAACAAATCATGCACCCACTCACACATACACACCGTCACTCACTCTCACATATCCACACTCACACATACCGTCTACACCTACACATACACAACTAACTTACACTACCACGCTCACAAGGCACCCAAATAGACACTCCTTTCTCCTTGATGTTAATTAACTGAAACTACTTTTACCTTGTTCCCCGTTTCTTATACTAAAATCAATTGTATTAGTCTAGTTTGTTTTTAATGTACACATTACTAAATTGTAAGTACCTTTTATAACCTTTATATTGAACGGATGGATGACCCCTGTAACACAGGTTTTTCCTAGCATAGGGGTCATTGATCTTTTATCTTGTACCAGTCTATTTGCACATAGATTAAGTGTCACCCTGTATCTGTGTACTTTATGTCAAATAAATTCTATTCTATTCTATACTACTCCCAAATTACATACGCCAGTTTTGTTTAAGACCCATGTCATAGGACGCGAGCCATGGTCATAACCGGGCTCAAATCCGAACTCCGGGCTGCTACAGAGAAAGTCCTGTTAGAAATTCCAGTAACACTTAACCTAACATGGACCTAACATTGAAGTCAGGACTAGGGTTACCAGGCCTAAAAATGCAAAAACCTGTCTGCCAAGTCTAAAATTCCTGATTTTGAAAAAAAAATCTGGTCATAATGTTTCAAATAAAAATTAACGTATTTATTACTCTTTTTATTCAAATTATATTTTATAAGTACTTATATTTCCGATTGCTAACAACCGCTTTCAAAAAAATAGTTTTTACAGCTATTTCACAAAAATATTGCTCACATGACACATACTTGTAGTTGTATTGCGTAAGCAATATGGCTCTTATTAACTCCACTGAAAGTCTATTTCTTTCTTTGGTCCACTGTGAAGTCATAAGAGAAAAGACCAGTCCACATTTGCGTTGTGCGGCAAAATACTAAAAAAATACTGACAAATCGCTTAGTGTAGCACCCGTTGCTCGAGTGGGAGGATGTGTATGTAAGAAATCCGGTCTGACGTAAAATCCGGGCGGAGTCCGGTCTAAGACCTAATAATCCGGTCAAGACCGGATTTATCCGGTCAGATGGTAACCCTAGTCAGGACCGCATTCCCAGCAGTAACGTTTGCGACCACTAAACCGTAGAGGCAATCTAAAGGACTCCAAAATGTCCTTTGTCATTATAATGTAGACAAAGACATTTTCCTGGTCACTTGTTTGGTTCATCATCACCTGCACCCTAATTGCGAAACACACAATTTATCAGAATCTGAATGGAATTGAAGATTATTTCTAAACCATTGCGTCATTTGTTCCAATAAATTGTCGGCTCAGCAACGTAAATAACGCAATGAATGTTGTTTAACTATCAATATGAAAGCAATTCCTACCGATAAAAAGTTCCGCAATTACCACCTGGTTTACTTGGTCAGAAATCTTCCGCATCATAGAAGTTTGGACATTTAATAAAAAAAGATATTGACTGGCCTGTTAGTCTAGTGGTTAGTCGAGTCGTGGTACTGAGCTCGTGGGTTCGATTTCCACCCAGGACAAATCTTTGTGTGATGAGCACGATCATTTGTTCAGTGTCTGGGTGTAATTTATCTATAATATGTATGTATTTAGAAATATATAAGTATGTTTATCAGTTGTCTGGTCACCATAGTACAGGCTCTGCCTAGTTTGGGATCAGTTAATGGTGTGTTGGTTGTCCTAAGATATTTAAGATATTTTTTTTTAAATATTTGTGTCCGTCGACCCAGAGAATAAAATGTTTCATAGAAAATTCAACCCCCCATTTGCATTTGCATTTGCCATAGTACGGGCTCTGCCTAGTTTGGGATCAGATAACGTTGTGTTGGTTGTCCTAAGATATTTATTATTATTTATTTTCCCAACGAGGGAACATCCGGTCAAGCATTAAAAGATGTATTCTGAGCATTTTATTCACCTTTCGTGTAATTTACGAAGTGCATCTGTACCTGTTACCAACCTTCTAGAGCTTTTGAGCATGGAGTTGGTTTTAGGATATGTCGGTTTCCTCACGATGTTTTCCTTCACAGTTTTGAAAGCAGTCGTGATGTCATTATTTACACTAAGTAAAGCGCCTGCCTGGGTACTCGTGGGGGTCGATACCACTGGGCCACCACTGCTCTACTAACATAGGTATAATATTTTGGGTAAGTAATAGATGATATAACAACAAAATCTCTAATATTAACCACATATAACAACGGAACCTATAATTTTATTTAATATAGCGATTAGTTAATATGATGAACGATTGATATAATTTTAAAATAACTAATTTTTGTAAGCATAACATACATTAAATATAACATCGTTTGACATGACATACATTAAATATAAAATCGTTGGACATACCACTCAAAAGATATAAAACTTATTTGGTCTATAGTAACCTAAGTAGATATTAAACATAACTAGTAACTAATTACCACCTGCGCTAAGATAGGTCGACGGAGCCCCGCTTCGAGGCTCCTATTTCTGGGTGGTTTAAAAAAAAATTACGGCTGAGGCTAGCTCCGCTCCGCTTCGCTCCCGCCTTAGCCTTCTAACCTAACCTATCCGAGTCAGGGTACTCTGAGTCGGGGTGTTAACCATTATGACGTTTTTTATATATATTAAACGTTAGACCTAATGATTTTCGATTAAATAAACAATATACATATTAAACGTTAGACCAAATGATTTTCGATTACATAAACGTTATATCAAACAACGTTATACTAATTAAGTTATAGAATAAATAAATGTTATATGTAAAGAAATTATATCAACAGTTGGTATATCTCACGTTGTTTATATCTTATGAACTATAATAAAATGAAATTAGACCAAATGAGTTTATACGTTATGAGACCCACCCTAATATTTTTGTTCAGAATCCCTGTCCACCCAAATAATCGTGATTATCCTTGATAAATTCTCAGAATGATTTCACAAAAGCTACCTACTCACTCGATACCATTATTTTCGTGGAAATTTCAACACGACGGACAGACAGATCCTATTTAAAGATTACCACGAATATCGACAAGGTTCTAATCATCACGACGTTTTACCAATACGGATCCCTAAAAGGATTTCGTAACAGTAAGATTGTTCTTATTTGTAGGGATTGGTCTACAAGGTTAAGTTGTGCTTGTTACAGACAGATTGTGGATGGGTGACAAATGTTTAAAATTTAAGAAAAGGAAGCTGTTGGCTTTTTCACGTGTATATTTAGGGTCAAATTAAATTAGCTAGCAATAAGGTCGTCGGTCCATCTAGCTGGAGGGCATCTCACACTACGCTTAAAACTTTTAATTAATTTCATTTATAAAGTAACGAGGTGAGTGGCTTGTGGCTAAGTAATTACAGCCGGACAGTTGGGTTAAGCTACGCTTGCCACGGTTGGTCTGTGGATGGGTGACCATCTTTACATATTAGGAAAACATATTATTATGCCACTAGCTTCTGCCCGCGACTTCGTCCGTGTCAAATTTTCGCTCCCCTTCCCGTCGCATCGAATTGCCTGCCAGTTTTCGTCCATTTTTCGTTTGCTGCTCCGCTCCTTTTGACCGTAGCGTGATGTTATATAGCATTCCTCAATAAATGGGCTACCCAACACTAAAAGAATTTTCCAATTCCGACCAGTAGTTCCGCCGATTCTTGTCATTCCCCTTTTCGTACAAACTTTCATCTCCTATTCCCTATTGTTATTTTACCCCCTTAAGGGTAAAAATTTAACAAACTTTAAATATAATTCATATATGTAATAAAAGCCAAATAAAAAAGTTTCATCATTCTAGCTTTAAAAATGACAATACTTCCCTACAACCTTTCATCCTCCCTTTCAACCCCTTAAAACCCCTTTTCCGCTATAAAAAGTAGCCTATGTCCTTTCTCAGGCTCTAAACTATCTGTGTACCAAATTTCATTGTAGTTTTTGCAGGAAAGCGAGACAGACAGATAGAGTTACTTTTGCATTTATAATATTAATATATAGTGTGGATTACAGGTCGTCAGAAGTCGAAATGTCTGACAACCAGTCTTACCAAGGGGTACCATATTGCTCAATAACTGTAGAGGTTAGATAGGTAGCCATTTCTTGTATATACTGATATTCAGCTGCATCCGGTAAGACTGGAATCCGACCCTAACATACTTGACAAAAGGCTAAACAGACGATGGTGATGATGAAAGTACTAATGGGGTTTTAGTAATAGTGCACAGAGCTTCAACCGTCTTCATAACCAGCCTATATTGTTCCCACTGCTGGGACACAGGCCTCCTCTCGGTGAGAGGGAGTGGGCCGTAATCTACCACGCGGGCCCAATGTGGGTAGGTAGATGTCACATGTCTTCGAGTTTTTAGATGCAGGACATGCCGGTTTCCTCTACATGTTTTCCTTCACCGTTTTGAGATCAGTGGTGATGAAATTATTTACACAAAGTATAACGCCTGCCTGGGTTCGAACCCACGACCAGCAACTTGTTAGTGAGGGTCGATACCACTCGGCCACCACTGCTCTCTACCGTCTTACCTCTTAAAATCCTATTTAACTACCTAAATATCCTGAACCACAGCTAGAGGTGGCTGCACTATCGATAATTATAAACACCAATACATCATGTTCACTAGAGGTGACCACTTATCGATAAACCCAATGTATCATTAGCCAATTTACATTTAATCACATATTATCGACATAGGCCTATCGATAAGGAGGCGTACTCTATCAGCTAGTAATTAATTATAGAGCTTGATTAAGATTAATTTAGTCGATGATATTTAAGATTTATTGCAATAGCGGTCATATTAAAATATATAATGTTAATCATACAGTATCTTCGTTTACAATCTAGTAAGGATTTAATATGAGTTAAGCGGGGTAAATAAGCTACATCATAATTCAAAAGATATAAAACATTGTGGCAGGGAAATATTTCGCTGTTTATATAAAAAAAAAAAACAAAATACAGTTGAATTGATAACCTCCTCCTTTTTTTTGAAGTCGGTTAAAAAATATGTCACGTAACGCATAGCGTAACGTAACGTTTGAAAATTTCTAGAAGGTTTGATTTTACCCTCATAAATTTTCATATCCCGGGAAAACTTTTGAGGAGTAAAATCAAACTTTCTCTGCTTAGACAGGCAGTGGCGTTAGTAATGGTCCACCGTTCAGGATTCGATGAACCAGATAATTAAGTATAACAATTAAACATTTTAACCATTTTTACCCAAATTTATTTTTTACAAAAATTGCAAAATTAGAGAACAACCAACTTTTTCTTCAAAAGAGCTGAATTTACAAAAAAAAAATCATAATTTATTATGATAGCTCTAGTATTCAGCAGTAATTAACAGAAATCAAAATGAAAAAATAATGGTTTTTGTTGAAACTACAAACAAATATGTAATAAAAGGTAGAAATTTCGTAAATAAAAGACAAAAATGAAATATTTTCGGAACCCTTGGGTAAAAATGTTTAAAATGTTTAATTGTTATAGTTAATTATCTGGTTCATCGAATCCTGAACGGTGGACCACTACTTACGCCACACCCTGTATGTATAAAAATCAATTCATAAGGTGTAAAAAAACTTAAATGAAATCATGACATCTAAGGCCAATTCTGGCTTAAAAAGTTGCATTGCTGATTTTAATGATTAGATTAAGGCGCTGTTCTAAGGTTACCTTAGCGTATCCTCCTTGCGCTAAAGTAGCCTGACAAAATGAATTTACTTACGTTTTTTTTTTCGCTTTTTTGTATGTCAGTGTCAGTTTAATTAAGGCGCTGCCCTAATCGCGAGCTAACTTCGCGCATCATCCATGCGCTGAGGTAGCCCGAGAAAATTTTATTTCGATTTTTTGTTTTCTTGCACATCAGTATGAGTTTTATTAAGGCACTGCCCTAGCCGCGATCTACATACTTAAGCGCATCGTAGGTCAAAAAATCAATTTACTTAGATTTTTTGTTTTTTGAAGGTCGATGTTAGTTTTATTAAGGCGCTGCCCTAGCCGCGATCTACATACTTAAGCGCATCGTAGGTCAAAAAATCAATTTACTTAGATTTTTTGTTTTTTGAAGGTCGATGTTAGTTTTATTAAGGCGCTGCCCTAGCCGCGATCTACATACTTAAGCGCATCGTAGCTCAAAAAATCAATTTACTTAGGTTTTTTTGTTTTTTGAAGGTCGATGCCAGTTTTATTAATTCGCTGCCGTAGGATACCGTAAAACGCTCACTTCATTTTAACTAGACAGGAATATTAGTACATATTACAAGCCAGAAAAAACAGCGTTAATTGTCAAAGAAAAGAATTTAAAATATTTCATATAAATAAAATAATATCATAATAAAACAATCGACGTTAAAAATACTTTTCGTCACATAATTCTCAATATTTTCAAGCGCGAACTATCATATTTTATGAAATGATAATAAAAGGAGTTCAATCAACTAAATAAATAGGTACCAAATAATTATTCCACTGAGCTGTGCAAATATTTTTCAGTTCAATGAAACTACAAAATTACTTTTAATTTGTCGGTATCTCGATTCAACTAACATTAAACACGTTATGAACCTTATTTGCTGCCACGAAGCTGTATCGCCAATTACAGTAGAACGCCGATTATCCAAATAAATTGGGACCGGGGTCGATTCGGATAATCGTAAATTCGGATAATTCGATATAGACTGGTTATAAAGAAAAATGAACTGTCACATATAGAATAAACTTTATTAAGTTTAACAAACTCCGTTCTACAATAACGCTCACTTGAACATCTCGAGAGTAAGTTGCAACCCCATCAGGCCTTAACAAAAATACAAAGTATAAAAATTCACAACAGTAATAGAGGTACTATACACGCTTAGGACCGATTCGGATAATTGGCGATTCGGTTAATCGGCGTTCGGATAATCGCCGTTCTACTGTACTTTAAAAAAAAACCTGCCTCGCCTTAAGCGTTTATAAAACAAAAACCAATTAAAAGTTAACAGAAGCTAACAATTGTATTTATTAAATTAGTTCTGCCAATCATTTTTAAGGATCTTTATTAGTGGCGTAACTAAGTAATACACTTTTGTAATCATTAAGCTTTTAAAGAACTTACCTTTCATTCACTTTACGGTGGTCCAATCGTTCATTGAAAAGTGGCGGACTAATTTGAAGTTGAATAAGAATGAAACTAAAAAAATTCTTTAAGAACTGGTTCATCATCTCATTATCACTAATCATTTGAGCCGAATGACATCCACTGCTGGACATTGGTCTCCCCCAATTTGGGGGAGGGGGTTGCCATAATTACGACACTTGGCACGCGGGTTGGCAATCGCAGTATGGTGGTAAAATTCATTGAAAATGCTGCTGCCAATTCTCTAGTAAGTCCCTTAGTCGCCTCTTACGACAGCCACGGGAAGAAATATATTGGTGCTATTCTTTACGACCGGCACCACGGAACTCGTGATCTGCTTATAACTTTTCCCAGCTATATTACAGTCGACTTCCATTCTAACCGGTAGCAGCTGAATACCAGTGTTTTACATGGTCCGCCAGCCTACCTATCCTCCACAACCCGGTAACTGGGTAATACAATGTCCTTTGATAAGACTGACTTTCAAACTTTCGAGCTTCTGACTACCCGTAACGACTGTCAAAGATGTACAAATAATCAACGGCTTAATGTGTTTTCTGAGGCACAGAGAACTCTCCATATGCTAAGGATGGTCACCCATCTAGTTTTAAAAAACATTGACCAAAAAATGGTGACGTGTAAAAGTGTCTTATAAGATCTACTTCAGAAATAAACAAATTGTATTTTGCACCAGTGACAACCCCATTTTAATGTCCACGCAATCACTGTCCATTCCAAGGTTGCCTGGAAGAGATCGCAGAAAGCGATAAGGCCGCCCATTGTATGTTTTTTTTTTTTTGTGTTAAATGTTCTTGTTGTTATGTATTTTCTGGTGTACAATAAAGCATATATATAAATAAATAAATAAACATTTCATTTCATTTCATAAACATTTCATATCATTTCATAAACATTTCATTTCATTAACATTTCCTTTCATAAACATTTCATTTCATAAACATTTCGTTTCATAAACATTTCATTTCGTCCACAAACTGACCGCAGCAAGCGTAGCTTAACCTTAGATCTACCCGTGTGGTTGTTTAGCCACGAGCTCCTCAACACTAAAACAAGTCTTCATGTGTAAGAAAACAAATACTTACATAATATATCCATGACCTGTTACCTAAAAAAAAAAAAATAGAAAATAATTTGTTACCTGACCTTAAGTGAGCCAAATTACACGTTACAGTACATCGTTAGTTAATTGCATTCGTTCAAGGTTCGATTCTCAGGTGCTTATGTAATAATGAACGCGATATTTTGTATAACACGTTGATATCTTGTAAAGTGAAATTTTCTATAATTTTCCTCCTTATGTTAAGACCCTAGTTGGTCTAGTGGTCGCAAGCGTGAGGTTTTTTTTTGAGCTTCTGGGTTCAATTCCCAGGTCGGTTAATGTTTCAAAAATCTTGACAGGTCGGCCATGAGCATATGATGCGGAGGAATGAAGAAAATGTCGAGTAAGAATGTGGAAGGCTATTGGAGTAGAAGAAGACCAAAGAAACGATGGATGGACAGTGTGAAAGATGATATGGCTAGAATCCAAGATGGCATCTGCGAAAATGTTGAAACGTTTCTTCCTAGGTGTAGTTTTTAATGTTTTCGAGGGTGCTGAAGCCAATAGTATGGTCGAAATGAAGGCAGTGGCTGCAAAAAAAAAAACAAAGTTTTCGTCATGAGTGTCGTATTCATAGTTTTCGAGGGTGCATGATAATTGATAACTGAAGAAAAAATTGTACGCTAGATTCATGATTACAGTAAGCGCGGCGATAACCACCCATTACAACAATTATTCTCAACTATTTTCTCTAAAGATCCGGACTGTTTTGCGTGGATGTGATGCATGTTTTCCCCCAGCGTTTTCTTTTAATTTTTGTTGTGTTTGGTCTTTCTTTGCGTCATGTTTACCAGAAATAAATGTATATTCTTTCTTTTTTCAAATACGCAGAGTTGTATGATATACCCACATTTTGCTACTTACATTTAAATCTCAGAACCATTTACCACAAGCCCTTAAAACGAAGACTGTTTACAGTAAAATCTAATTAATAGTCAATAATTAATATTTACTGGTTATCTTATTAAAGACGGTGACATGCTTCGACTATGATTAATAAGTGACCAAGACTGCATAGACCTCGTAATTAACCGCTGGATTAATTATAAACTGCATCTAATAACAAATAATTATTTAAATTTACTGGCAGTGTACGTGGCTCTACATGTCTCTAAATATGGAGGGGAACTGATATCAATGAATTACCCTTATAACTTTGTTGTTTTGATTTATGTTTAAGTTTTGACAGAAGTACTTACAAATCAAAAAGTGGACAAGCTTTTTAAACAATTAAAAAAAAAAAGAACGACAACAAACAAAAGTTTAAAAAAAAATTTGTTTCTCGATTACTCGAAAACGGCTATACCGATTTGTTACTCAGGTAGCCTAAGTTTGGTCAAATTAAACTGATATGTGGTATTTTTTCCACTTTGATGATGTTATAATAACATTAATAACTTTTTGTCATTATAATAATAATAATAAATTGTTCATTAATAAAAAGGGACACATTTACAATAAATACGTTAAACAATTTAAATAGAGCAGATTTGCTAATTTGCCTGAACTAGGTAGAACTTGTGTTTCAGGCTACAAATGCACAAATTCTTAAAGTAATAAATTAACAATGTGTAGTAATAACTAAAATTAAAACAAAGGTAACAAAAGTAAAATAGCGTGTTAGCGGTTTTATTTCGCGAGGACGCGAAACGCCGGGGCGAAACTCCGCTGCCGCGACAAATCGCGGCACGGCGGGCAGAGCTCCGGCAGGATCTCATGGCGACATGGCGGGTACGATTGTCGCAACCCAGTGCTGGGCACGCCACAATTGCGGCGGTAAGTCCCCTCTTTGAGGAGTGGATTGAGAGGCGCCACGGCGTCCTCACCTTCCGCCTGACGCAGGTTCTCACCGGGCGTGGGTGCTTCGGTGGGTTCCTGTTCAGGATAAAGCGGGAGGAAACGCCCGGGTGTTTCCATTGTGAGGATCGTCTGGAGGACACGGTGGAGCATACGGTGGAGGTGTGCCCTGCCTGGGCGGAGCACCACCATGTCCTCGTGGAGGCGATCGGCGGCGGCGACCTCTCGCGTCCGGCCCTGGTGCGAGCCATGGTACGGAGCGAGAGGGCATGGGAAGCCGTCACCTTCTTCTGCGAAGCAGTAATGCTCGCGAAGGAGGAGGCGGGGCGCGTGAGGGAGTGGCAGTCTCTGCGCCCTCACGTCCCTAGCCGCCGCAGGAGGAGACGCCCCGGGCGTCGGGAGTCGATAGCGGACTCCCGGCCACCGCAGGCGCGAGCTTGCGGGTGGCGAGCAATGGGTAGCTCACCGCCCGGTAAGGACCAGGCTCGGGTCGACGGCGCATAGTGTTCGACGCGCGCCTCAAAGAGATGTCAACAGCAATGTAGGGGTCTGCTAGGACCGATGCCTGCCAGGGTCGCGAGATTGTTCGAAAGAGATACCTTGACTCTGGCACATGGGCAACTGAAAGAACACGGGTGGGTTTTAGTCAGTAAAAGTCTGACACGCCCTCCTGCTCCGCCCAGAGCGGGAGAAGTCATTTGATGATTTCCCATCCAAAAAAAAAAAAAAGCGGTTTTGTTTGCAGACAACTAGTAAATCTTCTGTCTGTGCATAATCTATGGTAGGTAAATATTGAAGTATATTATTTTTATAGCTATAGTAGTTTAATTTATAGATACTTAGTTTTCTATTTAATCTATTGTACAGAAATGGGCCTAAAAATGTATAGAATCTTTCTACAAAGATATGTTTTGAGGTCTCATTTGTTATACATACTATATCATTCCGTCTCTTGTTATCATTGATTGTAGCTGGCGTTTTTCTTTTTTTTGGGTGGGAAATCATCAAATGACGTCTTTTCAGACTTTTACTGACTAAAACTCACTCGCGTTCTTTGAGTTGCCTGTGCCAGGGCCACGGTAGCTCTTCTGAACAAATTCGTGACTCTGGCAAATTGTGTACCACTATACTGGTATAGTCACGAAAAATGTATCTGTTATACGTAACTACAAAAAATTTAAAATCCTACTAAAATCCCTATTTCAAAACTTTGTAATATTATAAGTGCGAAAGTAACTCTGTTTGTCTGTTACGCTTTCACGCCTAAACCACTGAACCGATTTTGATGAGATTTGGTACGGAGATAGACTAGACCTTGAAAAAGGACATTGGCCACCTTTTGTCCGGGTAGGACGCTTCCGTGGGGTAATTTTCAACATCCACGCGGGTGAAGCCGGGGGCAGAAGCTACTGTATAATTAACTAGCTTCTGCCCGCGACTTCTTCCGCGTCAAATTTTTGCTCCCCTGACCCTCCCCGTTGCATCGAATTGCCTGCCAGTTTTCGTCCATTTTTCGTTGCTGCTCCGCTCCTTGTAATCGTAGCGTGATGTCATATAACCTAGCCTTCTTCAATAAATAGGCTACCCAACACAAAAATAATTATTAAATTCTGATCAGTAGTTCCTGAGATTACTACGTTCAACCAAACAAACAGACAAACTCTTCAGTTTTATAATATTAGAATACATGTGAAAGTTTGTGGCGATATACAAATGTTTTGTTAATTTTTCCACAAAAACTACTGAACGGTTTTGCATGTAAGTCACACAGATAGTTTATAACCATGAATTAATACATAGGATACTTTTTATTCCGGTAGTACGTTCCCGCAGGGTATAATTGCCGACCTCCACGTGGCCGAACCGCCGCCGCCGTCAAAAACTAGTTATTTATAAGTTCGACGTTGATAAAGGAGTCAACATAACAATGGCGATACCTTGTCAAAAACCCATCACCAACCATGGGAAAAGCTGCTAAGTACAAGTTACACTTAACTAAGTTATGCGAGGACGAACAGACGTGACTCCTATCATTCGGAATGCTTGCCAAAGTCGTTCACACTATAGGTCATGATTATAATATGTTTAACACTTGCTTATAGCGGTTTTTTAGGGTCATAACACCACGCTTGTGTTCGTTGAGGGTAGGCAGAAGTGTACACACTTGTTGCGAGTTTAAGTAAGTTGCATGTGTCTTAGTTTGGGATAAAGAACGCTGCTGCCCGTTCTCTAGTAATTCCCTTAGTCGCTTTTTACGACACCCAGGGGAAGAAATGGAATGGTGTTATTTTTTTTCGTTGGAACGGAAAAACCACACGGAACATAAACGTTGATGTGAAGCATATTTCCCCTCAACTATTTCTATTGTGTTTGTGCTTAATTCTTTCTTTTAGCGTCACAACATTGATCATTAACATTTCAGCTGAAAGACGTCAACTGCTGGACAAAGGCCACCCCCAAGCACCGCGACTTCGATAGTTTCTGTCCTTCTCGCATCCAGCGTATTCCTGCAGCCTTCACCAGGTCATCGGTCCATCTTGTGGGAGGTCTTCCAACGCTACGACTTCTAGCACTCGATTCGTCGATTCGCCCGATTTCGGCGAGTTATTTCGCGCGAATCCACTAATAAGACTTATGTTTAAGTCCCATATAATAGAGGGCGAACCTATTGCCGATAAATGCAGAGTCCAGGCTGTTTCTGAGAAATTCAAGTCAAGTCAAAAGTCATTTATTCAAATTAGGCTGAGGAACAGCATTTTTCGAACGTAAAAATTACATAAGACAGTCCCCCGAAACGCCGACCCTTCACTACTTCCTAGTGCTTGGCTTCCTAAGCTGGAAAGAAGAATTGGCGCAAGAAACTGCCCAGCAGCACAGCTGTCTGTTTAGTTATTCACGTTGGAAAACCCAAAAGCACTCCCTCCTCGATCTCTCCTCCTGTTCCTCGACGAATTTTAAGTATAATACCAACTAACGTAATGAGGCAAAAGAAACCAGCTTATTATAACTTCGGTGTGAAGACATGACTCAAATCTGATGGAATGCGCTCGTCAGTTGTTTTCTCACAGTAGGTCACGGGTTGGAGTACGTTTAGCGACCTGACTGACATTGTTATTGTGATTCTAATACGATTATCACAAGGTTACAAAGGTGTGTTGTTATTGTGATGGATTGAAGAATGTTTGGTAGTTATGGTGGCTGATGAAATCAGTTTAGTAAAGTAAACTAAACTACAAATGCTTGTATGAGAATCAGGAGCCTTATTCCTTGTATATACGGAACTAATCGTCCAACCACAGTAGATAGATATTGATTATTTAGTGCACAGAAGTGATAGTGTGTTGTTTGTGTTATTTAGCTGAGAACCGACTGAAATGGAAGAACATCATTCAGAAAGCCATAAAAGCCTTTCAGGGACACGACCTTCAGCAATGAAGAACGCGACTTAGAAGAGAGTACACAGAAAATATAGCACAACATACGAATGCACCATGAAATAATGGATATATTTCATTAGCTAAGTATAGGGTGAAGATTTACAAAAAAAAAAAACAGAAATGAAGATATAATTATAAATAAATAAAACTTTTTATTTCGATCAACAAAGGATCATAAACACAACAATTACAAAATTAAAAAGAAATGAAAAGTTTAATAATACCAAAAACACATACAATAAAAAAAACCACACAAAGCGTTCTACCGCATTCGGTTGCTCAGTATGTGAATCATGCAGCAATGGTTCAGGTACTGAAAATCGAACCTCTGCGCGAATTCCCTCAGGATGCCGCTGGAGCTAGCCCGAATCCTGCGCACCAGGGACGTGCATCGTTTCCGCATAGTAGAATAGAAACAGTCTACTTGCGACTCGGCGAACATCCTTGATGCGCTGCAGAATCGGGGCAGCCCCATCAGCACCCTGAATGCATTATTATATTGCACACGCAAGGCGTCGTACTGTCGGCGTGATTATAATGATGACACTTTTGTCTAGGATTTTCTGCTAAAAAGCAATCTATCATATTATTTCAGTATGTAATAACCTGTGTGGCATTTTTCCAAAAAAATGTTGTGGTTGCCTTCCAGTCTACCCGGATGCAGCTGAATACGTGAAACGACTGCCTATTTGAGCTCCACAACCCAGTTAGGTAACACGAACCCCCAGGTAAGACCGACTGGCCTGTTAGTCTAGTGGTTAGTGACCCTGACTGCTAACACTGAGGTCGTGGGTTCGATTCCCACCCAGGACAAATCTTTGTGTGATGAGCACGATCATTTGTTCTGTGTCTGGGTGTAATTTATCCATAATATGTATGTATTTAGAAGTATATAAGTATATTTATCAGTTGTCTGGTTGCTATAGTACAGGCTCTGCCTAGTTTGGGATCAGATAACGTTGTGTTGGTTGTCCTAAGATATTATTATTATTATTACCGGTTGTCAGAAGTTCGGGCTTCTGACGACTCGAAACGAATGTAGAAGATCCACGAGTAGCAACCGGACTTGTTAGTCAGCATAACCTGCTTTCCGAGGCACGGAGGGGTCTTGGTTTGTCACTCATCCCCGTACCAACCATGACTAGCGTGACGAAACCGATCTATCAACCCGTGCGGCTGCTATAGGTCATAATACAGGTTGGTACATAATATATTCAGCGTTTTAGGGCAAAAAATAAAATAAATAATGTTTCTCAATACCTAGTAATTTTTGTATTGGAGACAACGCTTAGCCGTTGGTACCGGCTTTCATTTTTAGATCTTTGACAGTCTTTACGGGTCGTCAGAAGCCCGAGTTATACAACCAGTCTTACCTTACTAAAGGGTATCGTATTTACTAGTACCTAACTAGGTTTGGAGGTCAGATAGGTAGTTGTTCCATGTAAAATCCTGATATTCAGCTGCATCCGGTTATACTGGAAGCTGACCCCAACACAGTTGGGAAACAGCTAGGCAGGTGAATACTAGTAATTTTAATAAAATATCATCATTACATCTAATGAGACCTAAAAATATTATAATGTCAAAATGTGTCTATTACAACTTGTAAGTACCTAGTTAACTTCTTACTACATAATTTCTACAATCTAATAAAGTAAATTATGGGTTTAAAAGTAGATAATGTATCTGTCATGTATTTTAATGAAAATCGTCTTTTTATAGTGAAGAAATCGGTCGTTAAAGGTGCATTCAAAACTTAATTAAAAGGTAGGTACGAAGGCTATGCCATAAAAGTAAGTAACATAGGATATAACGGGTACCAACGTAGCGGGATCTACACCGCCATATGGGAATGTCATGCAAAATCCTGCATCGCGCAATCAGAGTTCCCCGCGCAACAAGCAAATATATAAAATCCCGACATCCATCATCGGGCACTTTCCCACCAGATATGACACCCATATGGCCATCCGTGTGGTGCCGGACGAAAAGAATAGGACCATCCCATCTCTTCCCGTGGGTGTCGTAAAAGGCGACTAAGGGACTTACTAGAGACTGGGCAGCAGTGTTCTCTATCCATATCACCACCATAAGTACTGCGATCGCCAACCCGCTTGCCAAGCGTGGCGATTATGGTGAGTCTCCCCAAATTGGGGGAGGCCTATGCCCAGCAGTGGACGAATTTCGCCTGAAATGATGATGATGATGACACCCGTCTGGTTGGAGGATACTCCCTTTTCTGCGGAGGTTGAGGGGACTTTACACCCTATTCCTCATATCTCCAAACCAAAAATTAAAATAACAGCACCCTACATGCGTAACACACTACGACACAGGCCTGTCTTCGAGAGGGACTGGGCTATAATGTACCACGCGGGGCAAGTGTGGGTTGCTAGATGTCACAGTCTTCGAATTTCTGATGCTAGGACATGCCGATTTCATCGGGTTGCATATCCTCAAATTTTTAGTTATGCCGGTTTCCTCACGATGTTTTCCTTCACGGTTTCGAAATTTTTCATATAAAGTCAAGCGCTGGCCTGCGTTCGAACCTACGCTCTAGAACTCGTAAGTTGGAGTTGTTACAGCGGAGCCACCACTGCCCAATCTTTTTGCATTCTGTATCTGTGTCTTAAGAGGCCGACACGAAATTGCGGCCTATAAACACTGCTGGTATACCGCCTCCTCTTCATGAAAAGGAGTGGCCCCGGGGCGGGTAGGTAGATGTCACATATCTTTGAATTTAAAGTTCTAAGACATGCCGGTTTCCTCACGATGTTTTCCTTCACCGTTTTAGGAGCAGTGGTGATGAAATAATTTCAAGGGCTTCGAAGTCGGTGTCGTTACCACGGGGCCAACACTATCCTCTCTTTTTGCATTCTGCATTTGTTTCTTTAACAAGAAAACAATTAAAACAATCAATACTACGTACAAAGAGAAGCATCTCGAAAATTACCACAAAATCTTCGTGTATGTGTGCCAAGGTCGCCGGAGAAAGGAGCGCATTGTTTCGCCAAGCCACCGAACAATGGACGTGGACAAAACGCTTGAATTGTTACAGATTCAACTGTTTACACAACTTTTTGGATTTATTGTCCGTTTCACGGCTTACAGGGTATGTGGTTATTAATTGGAGACTATTAGGATTGGCCTGGATTTATAGAAAAACGGAAACACAAACATATTTGTTTGTTTATATAAGTACCTGCGCCGGCAAAAAGACCTTTGCTACAAGCATGTTACAAATAAGTAGAGGACAATATTCAAGATAACAACTGCTTACCTGGAATATTATCCTCAGAGTTGTGACAGGCTCTTTTCTTTGTGTAAGTTATTTTAACACCACTGCTCTCAAAACGGTGAAGGAAAACATCGTGAGGAAACCGGCATGTCCTACAGCCTGAAATTGGAAGACATGTGACATCTACTAACCCGCACTGGACCTGCATGGTTTGACTTTGTCTAGACTCTAAATAGTTCTATGGAGCAGGACCAGCATTTCCAATTATTCTTATCTTGGATGCATAACAAACAAAATCTGACATAACAAACGAATTTTGTCCTGCATCCCGCTTGTAACCCCACATTTCCCAAATGAAATACCTAGCGAACCTACTGCTAGAAATAGAGGTTGCTACACAATGTCTCAACATTCCAGAGATTTCTCGTAATCTCAAGAACGTTCACAGCCTGATCTAAATCTGTTAAAAATACCTCGAGTTTCCCTGCATCTTTGACAAGTTTTTTGACATTTGATTATTGCCGAAATGAGATAGCGACCAGATTTTGAAAATTTTTACACTCCTTTATTAGGTTGGTATGTATGTAAAAGAATGTTTGAAAGTGATTTTCACCCCCTTTAAAACGTCAGATTAATTTGAACCTTTGGACACTTATCAAGGACCGAAGACAATACTATAGTTTCATTTTGTGCCAATATCTTGCCCAGGATCAGCAGTACAACAAAAAAAAAATACACTTTTGTAGCTAGCCGAACTAAAAAGTTGAAACAACTTTTTCACAAAAAAAAAAAAACAACCGACTTCCTTAAAAACACTACAAATGTTTTTATTTTTAAATTTTTAGTTGTGGTATTCACCCTGCACTAATTCCAAACAAAAAATGCATATTTATGCGATAGCAGAAATCGCGGTTCATTTGCTAATATTTTTTAAAGAGTTCCGTTGTCTCCGGAACTCATCATCAGATCTATATGAAAATTATATGGGACCATTTCGGAATAAACCCCTTTCGAACAAAAAAATAATTTTGCAAATCCGTCTATATATGACGGAGTTATTGCCGAACATACATTTAAAAAAAAACATATAAACATCCGAATTGAGAACCTCCTCCTTTTTGAAGTCGGTTAAAAATAATGGAATAGAAGTGTGGGGTGCTAGATATCAATTATAAAAATACATTTTACACGCTCTCTCTCTCAATTATTTTCTCTGTTTCTATGAAAGCGTTTTTATTAATATTTTATACTACTATTTATCAATAACGATAACTGCAGGCCTTCTGATCGAAATCGGATCCTAATTGGCTGTACCAATAATAATTGAGTCACGTCAAATAATTCAATCAGTAATTACATTAGTCCTAAGACAGTATTGCAAACGATGTTTCTACCATCAATTTAGGGTTCCATTAATATTTATACCGCTACATCTGGTAGTCCGCGTATTAACCTACTGAACCCCACGACATCCAATGATGACCGAACTTGAGTTACGATCTGCATCAAGAATTGCTTTACATAACTTTATCGAAGATTGTTTTACTTACTGTATGTATGATTTTAAGTACTTATATCGAATAATATCTTCATTCAGCATCTGTACGGCTGGGCCCCCATTTCTTCCCGTGAGTGTCGTAAAAGGCGAATTACTAGAGAATGGGCAGCAGCGTTCTCTACGCATTTTGCCACCATACTGTGATGGGCTAACCTGCCAAGCGTGGCGATTATAGCAACCCCAAATTGGGGGAGGCCTATGTCTAGCAGTGGATATCTTCCGGCTTAAATGGCGATGATGATGATGATTTTATATGGAGAAACTGTCTCTCTGAACTCCACAACCCAATTACTGGGTAATACGATCAATTTAAAATCATCTTGACTAGCCTGTTAGTCTAGTGGTTAATGACCCTGACTGCAAAGACTGAGGTCGTGGGTTCGATTCCCACCCAGAACAAATCTTTGTGTGATGACCTCAACCATTTGTTCTGTGTGTGGGTGTAATTTATCTATAATACTAGCTTTTGCCATAGTTCCCGATCTCGCGGGATCTCTTCAAAAATGAAATGTGGAAGATATTCTAGGGAACTCTTCAAAAATCAACATAATGAGCTCTGCGTTTGAATTGAAGATATGTATACTCACTTAGGGCATTAAAGCCGTTATTGCCGATCGAAAAAGGCGAAAATGTTATTTTTCCCTTATTTTCAAAATATTATTTTGATTTGCCATTTCAGAAAAAAATACTGTTTCTCCCTTGACAAATTTTCTATTATTTTAGGCTTTAAAGATTATTAAAGTTTCTTACACCAAGACATTTCTGTATACCACGTTTTTAGTTTTGCCATCCTTTGCAAAAATATATAGGTCTTGTGGTTTTGACACTATTGAGCACGCAACGTAGAGTTGTCCATGGGAGAAACAGTCTTTTTCAAGATGTACCCCCGCAACTTTATTTAAAAGAAATTATATTACAACCTATTCTCTTAATAACCAAGCATAAAACTAAATAATTTAAAAGGAACGATCTAATTAATTTAAAAATTAAAACGAATTTAGACATACAATTTTAGTATCTACTAATAATCGAGATCAAACTAAACTTACATTATACAACAACCAGACAACCCAACAAATAAACCTTTTAGTTTTAATCGACAAATACAACGGAACCAATTTTGAAAACAACCACCAGCCAGACAACCCAACAAATAAACCTTTTAATCTACTAATACAACGGTGCCAATTTTAAATTTACGAAACGATCAATCCACAATTCCACGACAGTACCGAAGCGCTCGGCCGATACCCAACCAAATGCGTGTAACGAAACCATAGCGCGATCTATTTCGATCCCAACGCCATCTATCGAGCATAGTGACAACTCGGATTATTTATCTATACTCCGTTCGGGCATTTTCTTTGTACTAAAAGTTTTATTATATTGATATTATTTTTTTCATACCTTTTTACTATTTATTTACTTTTGTCCGATGAATTAAAACAATAACATGAACCGAACTCGTGTAACGATCGACACCATTGCGCGATCACCAACTCGACAAATAGTACTAATAGAATTATCTATACTCCGTTAGAGCATTTTCTTTGTACTAAAAGTTGTATTATATTATATTTTCATACCTTATTACTATTTATTTACATTTTTCCGATGAATTTTCAGTACTGAATTGATGCCGACTCTTGACCAATAGATGGCGCTGTAAGTCCGGAATAAATTTTATTTTTTATTTTATTTTTTGTAATAAAAACTATCCTATGTCCATCCTCAAGTTCCAAACTATGTCTGTACCAAATTTCACACAAATCGGTTCAGTAGTTTAGGCGTGAAGCAAAGACAGACAGACAGACAGACAGACAGAAAGACAGACAGACAGACAGACAGAGTTACTTTCACATTTATAATATTAGTTTGGATGTATGTATTTAGAAATATATAAGTATATTTATCAGTTGTCTGGTTGCATATACTTACAGTACAGGCTCTGCCTAGTTTGGGATCAGATAACGGTGTGTTGGTTATCCTAAGATAATTATTAATTAATTTTTATCTTGAAAATGTTAGAACTCCACGACACTTACAAGAATAAATGAGATGGTGCCAACCCTTACGGTCGGCATCACACAGCACCATGTACATACGTAAAATACATATTTAGCTGCATCCGGTTTAACTAGAAGCTGACCCCATAGAGCATAATGGCCCAACGGCTTAACGTGCTTTCCGAGACACGGACCCCTCCATCTTGATATGTAAAGATGATCACCCATCCACAGACCAAGCGTAGCTTAACCTGAGCCACTTCCGTTAACCCCGTTACAAAATAAAGTGTTAAGAAAACTAAATTCCCACGGGAAAGAGACAACGCCGCGGGGCGAGACTGTACGTTATACAAGACTTGTTACATTAAACTATACTTAATTAAAAGCAGAACATGGCTATTTTAATTAGACCTCTCTCACGTGCACTTTATCAACAACACACAACCTTGTGGACCAGGACATAGGGTTCATTTTCAAAAGGAGAGTGATGGGTTGATAGGTCTTACTGATTGGTTATGCGTAGACGCAGTTTCTAAGAAGATTGAAGTGACCGATGTTTATCGGGTCAACTGAATTAAAGTTTTGCTGTAATGTTGTACAAGTTTTGTGCAAGATACGTTGTTGGAAGCATTATTTTTGATTGCCTACATGCGCTGTCAGGTTTCCGATATCACAGGTGGCATAATACTTAAGTAGCTTTGTGTCTTAATGTGTAAATTAAATTTATTTTGATTATAATTAGAAAGTAGCTTGACATGAGTCCCAAAACGTTGCTCCATTTCGGTTAGAATCAAAATCAAAATATTTTTGTCACATAAACCTACACGGGCACTTATGAATCGTCAGAAGCTAGGTTAATGGTAGCATCTAGAAGTTTCCTACGGAGAAAAGCCGGCAAGAAACTCCACATTTTCTCTTTAAAAATAATAATAATATCTTAGGATAACCAACACACCGTTATCTGATCCCAAACTAGGCAAAGCCTGTGGCAACCAGACAACTGATAAATATACTTATATATTTCTAAATACACACATACATATTATAGAAAAATTACACCCAGACACAGGACTAATGATTGTGTTCATCACATAAAGATTTGTCCTGGGTGGGAATTGAACCCACGACCTCAGTCTTAGCAGTCAGGGTAAGGTCAGGGTCGGGGCCTTAGGCCAGGGAATATAGAGCAGTGATTGCCCCGTGGTAACGGCTGCTACTTACAAGTTTTTAGTTGTGGGTTCAAAACCCAGGTAGGCCCTGCCAGGGTCGTGAGATTTGTTCGAAAGAGTTACCGTGGTCCTGGCATAGGCAACTGAAAGAACACGGGTGGGTTTTAGTCTGTAAAAGTCTGTCACGCCCTTCCGCTCTACGCAGAGCAGGAGACGTTTTTTTTTTTTTTTTTGGATGGCAAATCATCAAATGACTTCTCCCGCTCTGGGCGGAGCGGGAGGGCATGTCAGACTTTTACTGACTAAAACCCACCCGTGTTCCTTCAGTTGCCCATGTGCCAGGGTCACGGTATCTCTTTCGAACAATCTCGCGACCCCGGCAGGCATCGGTCTTAGCAGACCCCTTCAGTGGTGCTGACATCTCTTTGAGGCGCGCGTGGAACACTACGCGCCGTCGACCCGAGCTTGGTCCTTACCGGGCGGCGAGCTACCCATTGCTCACCGCCCGCAAGCTCGCGCCTACGGTGGCCGGGAGTCAGCTATCGACTCCCGACGCCCGGGGCGTCTCCTCCTGCGGCGGCTAGGGACGCGAGGGCGCAGAGACTGCCACTCCCTCACGCGCCCCGCCTCCTCCTTCGCGAGCATTACTGCTTCGCAGAAGGAGGTGACGGCTTCCCATACCGTCTCGCTCCGTACCATGGCTCGCACCAGGGCCGGACGCGAGAGGTCGCCGCCGCCGATCGCCTCCACGAGGACACGGTGGTGCTCCACCCAGGCAGGGCACACCTCCACCGTATGCTCCACCGTGTCCTCTAGACGATCCTCACAATGGAAACACCCGGGCGTTTCCTCCCGCTTTATCCTGAACAGGAACCCACCGAAGCACCCATGCCCGGTGAGAACCTGCGTCAGGCGGAAGGTGAGGACGCCGTGGCGCCTTTCTATCCACTCCTCAAAGAGGGGACTTACCGCCGCAATTGTGGCGTGCCCAAGGAGACGTCATTTGATGATATCCCACCCAAAAAAAAAAACCAAGTAGGCACTTCACTTTGTGTATTTCATTTCATTACCATTACACTCAAAACGGATTGAGGAAAACATCGTGAAGAAACCTAATGAAAAATGTCCTAGATCCAAAAATTCGATAACATGTGGCAACTGGGCCCGTGTGGTGAATCACGACCTCTCAGCCTCTTAGTGCGCAGTGAGAGCATTTATAGGCTGCTGATGATGATGATGATGCATTTATCATAAATTAGGATAGTGGCAGGAGAATGATGGAAACTAGCGCATATAACTCATTGACTTACAACAGTTACAACTTATGAACTATACAGTATAAGTTTTTATCTAGTGCGCAAACTGTAACCATGAATTCAGCATATCATTCTAGACCCCCTTGCGCAGAAATTTTTCGTCGGTTTTACAAAAAAAAAAATCAGCTGTTTCATAGAAAAATGCAATACCTACAGGGTTAAAATGTATGGAACAGCAGATTTTTTTTTTTTTGAAATCCGACGAAGATTTTCTGCACTGGGAAAAATTTTCTGTCGTAGAATGATATGCTGAATTCATGGTTACAATTTGCGCACTGGATAAAAACTTACCCTGTATATATTTCATAAACCTATTGTTTTTTATACACAGCAAAGCTCCCAACCGCAAATGCCAACATTAATTCACCGTACGCAATTGGTATCATCTTGAATATAATCCTAATAGTTTACTAGATGATTTTCATCACGTTATGTTTTACATAATCAAAGTCGTGCTACATGCGACATTGGGAATATGTATTAAAGGATGTTTATGTTTACAATGTAAGACAGCTAAGTGAACTGGAGTGAGTCAGCAAAATTGACTTGTGGATGAATGAAGAACTGTTAACCTTTTTTTTTATCTCGAGGTGGATTTCCTCATAGATGTTCTCCATCCTGGGGTGAGTGGAGGGGTTTGTCAGACTCTTACTGACTAAACCACCCCGGTGTTCCCTCCCGCACCTACGTCGGGGACCACGGGATCTAATGCTTCTTCCGCGATCCCCGACTGAGCATTTGTTAGCCTTTTTATTTTTTATTTATCTCGAGGTGGAAATCCTCATGGGTGTCCTCCGCCCTGGGGTGGGCAGAGGGGTCTGGCAGGCTCTTACTGACTAAAACCACCCCGGTGTTCCGCCCCACACCTACGTCGGCATTTGTTAGCCTGGTGCAACTTCATAGGTTGGTGTGGGGTATGTACCATAATTAAAAGGAGAAAAATAATAAAAAACTTTTTGCAACAAAAATTTTCTTCCCGAAAAAACCTGTCATCATCATCATCATCATTTCAGCTGCAAGACGTCCACTGTTGGACATAGATATCCTTCAATTTGGGGGGATTAGCCATAATCGCCACGCTTGGGGTTGGCGATAGCAGTATGATGCTCTATGTAAAATGCATAGAGGACGCTGCTGCCCATTCTCTAGTACAAAATAAAAAACATTTTTGCTAAAAAAAAAAACACAGCTGTGGTTTGGTGACGGATGTAAAGAATAGAATCACCCCATTTCTTATTGTCGTAAGAAGCAACTAAGATACTTGTTTTCTCGTAGATTACAAAATTTAAACTTAATTCAGATTCAAGAGATTGTTGCATTCACTCATTGAGCTGGTAGTCAAAGGTTAGAGCGACACATTCGCAGATTCCGACCACGCTATATAAACGCATCAGTACGGTATATGTACATATCTCACGCACCGATCAACGGGCAAAGAATATGTGTGCAGATCGGACAGTGGGGATTTTGAGAGTGGGATTGTGACTATTAGTACTGTCTCTTCTATAGACTTGTTAGTCGACTCGTCTCGTCAAGAAATGCGTATTCGTTAATTGGCACGTTCTATATTTTTAACCAATTCGACGCGTATATTTTTATTTTATTTTTTTATGTATGACCACGCATAACTTTTACATGGTAGTCCGATTGTAATAATTCTTTGAAGGTGGTTCCATATAAATTTGGAAAACAAAATCGAACCCTAAGGATCGGAAAACAGGGGATGATTGATTGTTCACTCACTGATTGTAATGTATAACCACGCATAACTTTGTACAGAGTAGTCCGATTTTGACAATTCTTTTTCATTTGATAGGGTATACCTTGCCAAGTATTATTAGTACATTAAAGCTACAAAAAAATTATAGAATAAAAACTTTTTAACAAAAAAACAAACCACGCTTTTCAGTTTTTTCGGCGGTTTAATGTTTTTGTTCAAAAGTTCTTATAGTTTTTTCCTTTACTTTTCATTGTTCCTTAAATTTTCATTCAAAACGTTTTAATTATAATTTACATATTTCTGGACTAAATTGCATGTACTAGCTGTGAACTTACTCATAAGTTTATTACATAAGAAACCGCTTCATTAGATCTGCGTGTTGTTATTAAGTCGTTCAAAAATTGATTAACGTAAATGAGTTTTAAATTAGGCAGAAAACAATCCTTCAACTTGACCTATATTCGAAATGTCACATCTGTACGGTCCAAATAATCATCAGCTTCTATACGTAATGTTTTATGACATTTGGCGCAGAATGCGGGATGCCGTGCGGTCGTCAAGTACGCATGTACCGTCAGCAATGGCAGCTAATGTAATGTGATTATTATTATATTATTATTTATATTGCCACATATCCTGTTGGTAATGTCAAGTTGCACGGCAAGGCTACTGAAATTAGGTAGATAATAATTGCTATGAATTTTTGGGTTGTACTTCATCACCATCATCATCATTTCAGCTGAATGATGTCCACCGCTGGACATAGCCTCCCCTCCCCAAATCTGGGGGGTTTGCCATAATTGCCACGCTTGGCAGGCGGATTGGCGATCGCAGTATGGTGGTAAAATGCATAGAGACCGCTGCTGCCCATTCTCTAGTAAGTCCCTTAGTCGCTTTTTACGACACCCACGGGAAGAAATAAGATGATGCTATTCTTTACGTCCGGCATCACACAGAACTGGTAGGCTTCTAACATTATAAGTCAAATGTAGGTACAGACGTCAGAACATAAAACTACTACTATCTGTCAAATTTCTTTAATAGGTTTTCAACTTTATCGCTAAAATATAAGGTTCAAGATTAATTGGAAAAATTTGACAGTTTCGGGTAGATTGATGTATATATTTCTTTAACAGGTTTTCAACTTTATCGCTTAAGTATAAGGTTCAAAATTTATTGAGATAATTTGACAGTTTCGGGTAGATTGATGTGCTGGCATCTGTACCTACACAAAGGCTAAGTTTAATAACCAACATTAAAATCTAAATGTCAACGATAATTAAGAGAAAGTTCATAGAAACTTAACGTTTTAATGACAAATTGAAAACACGCACGACTATTGTTTGTTTTATAATTATGTTCAACATTTATGTAATGTGCATAATGTCTGACATTTTGATAACATTCTGGCCACAGGTAAAAAATAGAAGAGATTCCTATGGTATCCGACATAGCCCGAAGAATTGCCAAACTTAAGTGGCAGTGGGCAGGTGACATTGCTCGCAGAACAAATGGCCGATGGGGCTGGAAGGTTTTGGAGAGGCCACCGCGTACTGGAAGACGTAGCGTTGGAAAGCCCCCCACCAGACGGACCGATGAACTGGTGAATGCCGCAGGAATCCACTGAATTTCTATTTTGTCTCGTTCGGCAGTCCGTGAGCGAGCAGCTCAACCAACGAAGAATATTTCTCCAATAGGTACTTCTTTCCAACTTACAAGTTGTCACCTAAGTTAAAAGTTCATATATGTCGAATCCAGATACATAGGATCCCGACCAGACATACTTAGCTACATACACAGTGTCAGGTATACAGTCGTGGGCGCAGAACGGGTAAACGTGAGAAATAGCTCCTTTAACTTGTGCACACAATATCGTTACAGATTCACTTATTAATACTACATAACTAATTAATACTCTGAACTTAAAAGGAAACACAGAGCAGTTCCTAGGCCAGTACGTGTCAGGACCACGTCTAAACGATCACTGTTTCTCCATGCGTCCGTATCGAACCCCATACTCAATCCTAGACTCTGTACAGCGCTAAACAAAGGCGCTTTGTGTCTCATTTTAAGTGCTACCTCATGAATGCTATCTTGTATTTAATATTATTATTAGTTTATTACATTGACTGGCCTGTTAGTCTAGTGGTTAGTGGTCCTGACTGCTAAGGCTGAGGTCGTGGGTTCGATTCCCACCCAGGACAAATCTTTGTGTGACGAGCACAATCATTTGTTCTGTGTCTGGGTGTAATTTATCTATAATATGTATGTATTTAGAAATAAATAAGTATATTTATCAGTTGTCTGGTTACCATAGTACAGGCTCTGCCTAGTTTGGGATCAGATAACGGTGTGTTGGTTGTCCTAAGATTAAGATTAATTAAAAATGCTTCCTCTCTCCTAACTCACTTATTTTGCTGTGCCCGACAGGGTCCATATGATCTAATCATAAGTTTACCACCTAAGAACACATGTGGAATGCATAAGTATTGAGTATTGGAAAGATCCGACATATACCTATCTATCTATATGTATAAAAGCGAAAAATCACTCATTCATACATTCACTCACTGATTATTCACGAAATCTCAAAAACTGTTGACGCTGCGAACATTTAATTTGGCACAGAGGTAGATTATGAGTAGGAGATGTCAGGTAAGAAAGGATTTTTGTAAACTCCCCTGTAAAGGGGTGAAATAGAGGATGGAAGTATGTATAAAAGTCCGTTAATATTGAAGCTAGGTTCTTACACTTTGTGTTTAGGCTGACCATTAAAAATTAATTTATTGTATCTCAGCGTTTTTGATAATTCTACTCCCGAAGAGCTGAAAAAGTAGATGAAGTTGTGTGGAATCTACATTTTCAAAGTAAATATCATTAAATTTATTATTTAGGCATAGGATTGGTAACTAACGCAACAAAATACTCATCATCCACGCTGGTGATGCCGCGGGCAAAAGCTAATAACGAAATATTTTCACATTTTTATATGAATTCTTGTATTTTCTTCCAATCTGTACTTACGCGCCCTGATCCTAAGGTCGATGAAGCGCTCCGTCACCAGACAGACACAATCTGTTTTATATACATATACTAAAGCAGCACAGCACTAGGCCACAATTTTGTCAGCTTGTATTTTTAACCGACTTCAAAAAGGAGGAGGTTCTCAATTCTACCGTACGTTTTTTTTTGTATATGAATTTTCCGCGATATCTTCGACAATTGTGGATCGCTTTGGCAAAATGACCTTATCATCATTTCAGGCAAAATATGTCCACTGCTGGACATAGGCCTCCCCCAAGCACCGCCACTTGGACCGCTTCTGTGCTGCTTGGATTCCTGCGGCCTTCATCAGGTCATCGGACCACAGGAGCTTGTGGGTTACCTTATGAGCCTAAGATTTTAAAGGCTGCTCCAACAACTGTCTTGCGGAAACGTAGCTAAATCAGCTTTTTCATAATGCGTAATGAACAATGCGAGAACAGTGATAGCCCAGTAGAATCGGTTGCGACCCACGAAGTTCGTAGGTTTGTGCCCTGTCAGACACTTCGCTTTGTGTAAATTATGGCATCACCATTACCCTGAAAACGATGCAGAAAAATATAGTGAGGAAACCAGCATTTCTTAGAACTAAAAGTTTGAAGACATTCGATACTTCCCAGGTCTCCGGCCTGTTTCCTAGAAGTCGGAATATTATAAGCTGCTTTTATATGTATGTTTTCATCTTATTGTCATTCAGAACATTGCGGAAATGCTTAGTCTAGTAATAAATAAGAAGGGAATGAGGATAAATATCTATACATAGTTGCAGTCGACGCATCTGTTATTGATGAGGGTACGAAACGTTATTGTGATCAACATCGGCTTTGAATCTATTAGTACAAATGGCTGCACATCAATCTATACAATTCCAGTTTTAGCTGAGGTCGCATTGTATATGTCGTAGGATAATTTGATACTTCGAATCTTCGCGAAAATCCTAGAGGTTTTGCGAAAACGCGGATAATTAGACATAGGCGAAAAATTATCAAATCTTACTGGACAAAGTCAGGATTTTTGCGAAAATACTCGTTATTATAGCAATATTGCGAAACGAAACGCTGGCTGTTATGAAATAAGAACGCTGATTGGTCGGTCAGCGCATTCAATAAGAGATCGTCTCTGATTGGTTGACGTCTTAAATGTCAATCATTTGTTGCCGCACGTTATTTGTTTACGTTTGTGTCTGAGTTAAATAGCAGAAGTGTTTTGTTTTTTATCGTAAATAGTGTACCTACTTGGACTTAAATAAAGTGGTAAATAAAAGTGCTACACGGATGTACTAAGTGATACAATACTTGAAGTTAATCATCGGCAAACTAGGAACCAATTAGAAGTCAGCCAGCAAAATTGTAGCCAATCAGTGTTGAGCACATCAAATCTTACTATAGTAACGAGTATTTTCGCAAAAATCCTGACTTTGTCCAGTAAGATTTGATAATTTTTCGCCTATGTCTAATTATCCGCGTTTTCGCAAAACCCCTAGGATTTTCGCGAAGATTCGAAGTATCAAATTATCCTACGACATATACATATACCGTACAATGAATAGTCAGCTTATAGTGGAAATGTCTACTGATACAAGATAGTTAAATCAAATTCAAACTGTTATTCCCAATTATCTATACTAATATTATAAAGCTGAAGAGTTTTTTTGTTTGATTGAACGCGGTAATCTCAGGAACTACTGGTCCGAATTGAAAAAATCTTTTTGTGTTGGGTAGCATATTTATGGAGAAAAATTATAGGTTATATAACATTACGCTACAACCAAGAGGAGTGGAGCAGTAATGAAAAATGTTGCAAAAACGGGTAAAATCGCACGGGTAGGCGATTCGACGCGACGCACATAGGTACATGTATTTGAACGATCTACGCGGCCAAAATTATTTTATTGCTGAATTGGTATCTAAACAAGGTAAATAAACAAAATAACTTATTTTTCAAAATAAAGACACATTTTTTCCAAAAAAAAATAATTACAAATTTTATAAATAATAATATTTAGATCACTATTTAAGTTTCTTGATTTTCTTCTTCGCTATCTGACGAATTTTCTGATATGTTGGATTCCGGAGACACTAGCATGGCCAAGGTTTCAGGCAGAAATGTTTCTGATTTCCTTTTTATTATAGTTCGCGTGCTAATAAGCAGAGGATCTAAACTGAGCAGAAGGCGTTTAAAAATATCCTGATTACAATTTTGCCTGGAAAATTTCCTCGCAAAATCTTGATGGTAACATATTATACAATGTTTGTTGCGAGCCTCAGCTGCTTCCTCGAAAAGCTGTCCGATTGACAATAACGGTTTTTCAAATATGACTGCGCATAGACTAAAATCTTGTGCATTATTGGCGTTATAGGATGTCAATCATGAAGGTTCACATAAATACGAGCACTTTCTGAAGCATATCTTTCATATTTCACGGGATGAATTTTAAACTCGCTTGAAATTGCTTCCAATATGGTTTTTAGTCTATAAATTAGCTCATAACCGATGCCAGTTATTTTATTTCATCAGCTTTGGTCCATCTTTGTTTAATTTCTGATTTAAAATTAGCAAAACCACGTTTCAATTGAACAAGTTGGTCTTCATTGTAACTGGTGAAGCGTGTAAATAGCTTGTACCTTTTTCTAGATTGTTTTTAAGAACTAACCTAAATTTGAATTAAGAATATAAGTAATGGCGGGAGCCTAAAACTTCCACATTTGATGAATCCTCGTAAAAGAATTCAAAATCAAAAGTCATTTATTCAAATTAGGCTGAGGATCAGCACTTTTCGAACGTCAAAATTACAAAAGACAGTCCCCCCAAAACGCCCACCCGTCGCGCACTTCCTAGTGCTATAGCTGGGAAGAAGAAGTGGCCAACAAACTCCCCAGCAGCACAGCTGTCTGTCCAGTTAGAAGAACTTGATTCTATACAATGGTATATAGTAAAACATTAAGAGACACAAATTAAATTAAATGATTTGCTATATGCCAGCTAGCCAACCCAATATACCAACAAATAAAATGAAAACTATACTCAAGCATAAGCAAAAAAAATATGTATATAGAAACATGGCTGCAAAAATAAAAGCCTGGCATAAAGGTCGTGACAGCTTACATATGCAATGCTGAATGTTCACATAGCTGTTACGACCTGAGTTACAAGTCGAGGCCACAAATGATAAACTAGGACCATCGACGTAAAATAAATTAAACAGGTAAGTAATATTAATAATAATATCAACATCAAAGTCAGCAAGACGACCAGTCACCACAAGCAGCACCCGTTCACGAGCATAACGCAAAGATCAGCCATTGAAAGCAGCAATTCACCCACGTACCTTAACAATCCAGAGATCCAGTCAGACCCAGGCAGATGACTCATTCATGGGCGCGTAATGGCGTGGGTATGGCTGCCGGCCGGCTAGCTAAATCTTGATAAATCAAAGTAAAGTAAAGTAAATTAAAGTAAATTTATTAAGAACAAGTTAACAGACACGAAATCCACCGGTGGAATGGTTCAAATTCCAAAAAATCAACACTGCACTATAAGTTCTCAATGAAGCACAGATGTAGGTCCATTTATTTTACGAATATCTTCAAGGTTTCACCAAAAATGGATTTTTTAAAGACGGAGATGGCGCGCTCACATATTCGGAGTGCGATGGCGTACAGAGAACTCGTCTTTTCCTCCCGCTAATGCCATCTATCGGCAATGTTGTGAGAATACTCAAGAAAGTTTCGATACATGGGCGCTGCAATAGCAAATATCGGTGCGGGGATTCATCAATTGAGAAACTAAAATATTTAATTTGAAATAATAAACTATTATGTTCTATGGGAGAATCCTACAATATTGTTATTATATTTTTATATTGGTTGGCATTGACGCTTCACCAGTAACCTTCACATGATAAAAGTTTATCTTTTGTATAGTTGAATCGGGCATCTAAATTAGGCAAATTTTCTTTCATCATGAGGTCAAACAAGTATTTTTGGGTCATAATCCTTACTTCTGATGTACCTTCTGAACCTAAAACAAACATACACTATGTTAAAAGTCGCTTACAAATATTTTCAGTTTTTGACGAAATTTCGCTGAATATCTTTAATCCCTCAAAACAGTATCTATCCGGACGTTTCCGGAAATGTTTTTTATAGCATTTATAAGTAAAAGGATCGTATAATAATCTGTAATTAAAATTATAGCCTGATCTACCCCGATACATAAACAAAAACACTAGCAAAGAAAAAATATTGAAGGGAATCACATTGATGAATGAGAATGGTAAATGAGATTTTTTAAATAAGAACAAAGAATGTAGTTTGATAGTTGATCATAATTTATTTATGCAATTTATAAGTCCCTTACCTTGTCCATTAGAATCCATCACTTTCAATTCGTAAAAAGAACTTGATACTATAAAAAAACCACTTTAAAAGTTTAATGTTTAGAAAAGCGCCGAGATCACATTGTACTCTAGAAGTCTAGATGAAAGGGTCAAATTCCGACTAACACTACAGGTGAGGGGGGGCACGCTAGCAAGTAAATAATGCATAGGTACTGTGCCCGGGTTCATACTCTTTTCCTGGAACTGGTTTTTATGAATGTTATTGTTATTTTGATAATGGGACTTTTGGCCGCCTAGATCGTGCAAATACCTGTATGTGCGATGGGAACGGTCGGGGGAACAAGACATCTAACACGAACGAAGTCGCGGGCAGAAGCTAGTTTTATTGATATAAATCAAATTGAACATGCTATTCTTGCTATGTCTCTATTCTCTATCTTATTGATTGAATGACTATTTATTTCTGTAGCGGCATCTATAGCGCCACACGCACACACTGGCGTCACGCATTATCCTGCATCACGCAATCAGAGTTTACCGCGCAACTAGCTAATATACAAAGTGCCGACATCAATCGTCGGGCTGTTGCCTACCAGCACGCGTAGCATGACCACCGTAGAAATGGGTTTTGTCGACGGAAGAATAGATAAAATTACAGATTGTAGAAAGATTAAAGACAAAATTAATGATTGTAGAAAGATTTGTACCGTTTTATGCGGGCGTAGCATGACAATTCTATCTCTATCCTAACAAGAATAGACAAAACCTATTTCTACGGTAGTCATGCTACGCGTGCAGACACGACACACGTCTAGTCGGAAGATCCTCCCATTTCTACGGAGACAAACTTAACCAAAGTCACAAACATGTTTAATGTTGTAGCGCAAAATGTCTTCTATCAAAATCAATCTAAGGTTGTACTTTGTCTGCTAGGACCGGTGCCTGCCGAGGTCGCGTGATTGTTCGAAAGAGATACCGTGGCCCCGGCACATGGGCAACTGAAGGAACACGGGTGGGTTTTAGTCAGTAAAAGTCTGACACGCCCTACCGCTCCGCCCAGAGCGGGAGAAGTCATTTGATGATTTCCCATCCAAAAAAAAAAAAAAAGGTTGTACTTTTAATCCTATTCAGTAACTTGATAGTTCAACGAAAAATAATGACACCATACTAAAACTAATAGTGTTGGGGTAGTGAACGATTTCACGTAAAGAATGAATGATAAAAATGGTTTAAATTAAATAAAACTTTAAAAAATCGTTTTTAGGATGTGGAATACAAGAATAATTAATATTTTTAATGACAGTTATTTACTTTTTTTATTTTCTTCTGATAGAAACTAAACTAAATATAAAAATCGTGTCACTTTACTTTTCTTTTTTTACTATAGTCATTTTATATCCTCTGACAGCCATAGACTATATATATATATATATATATCTCGATACTATATATACATCGTGTTTTAAAACAAGTTATTAAATTTATATTACAAAGTTTGCATGTAAGTACATTATTTCAAGTTCATTGAATTTCATTCATTCTTGTACCACCTCACTACCTTTTTTTTTACAAAACTTGGTATCCCTCCAACTGTCAAGTTACTGAACAGGATTAAAAGTCTTAGGTCTTAGTCCTTAGGTCGCCTTTTCCCAACTACTTTGAGATCGCCTTTCAGTTAAACCGTTTGTCTGGATACCAGTACAGTTTGTTCCGCCACTTCTTCTTCCCAGCTAAAGTACTAGGAAGTGTCGAAGGGCGGGCGTTTTGGGGGGACTGTCTTATGTAACTTTGACATTCAAAAAGTGCTGACTCTCAGCCTAGTTTGAATAAATAACTTTTGATTTGATTTGAGTATTTTACACAGATCGACTGCCTGTCTGACCTTCACAACCCAGTTACTACATGATATCCTTTGGTTAGACTATTGTCAAACTTTCCGTCTTCTAACTACTTTTAAACTATCAAAGATCTATCTACAACCGGGACCAGCACGTTAACGTGCTATATTCGAGGCATGACGAATCTCTATAAAGACGTTCATCAGTAATAAACCTAGGAAGATTAATGTCAGCCTACAATTTACGATGTTTTCTTGTAAGACATTGAAGATCATATCCTTATAGTTGTTGAAATTCCTGAGTGATGTCATAATACGATGCGGCGTTGACTTGTAGATGTGTGTACCGTTTGTTCACCTACCACCGTCAACAGAACGTCAACGAGAATCTATGTACATAGATTTTATTCGAGCACAGGTGACGGCGTGCGGTGGACACGCAGCTTTAGTCTATACCAGCCTTTCCCAAAGTGGGCGATAACGCCCCCTTGTGGGTGCTGCAGGCCTAAAAGGGGATGGTAAGAGACCCAGAAAAAAATGGGGGCGTTGTGTAGAGTCTACAGGGCCTAAAGGGGGGTGGTAAGAGACCCAGAAAAAAAATGGGGGCGTTGTGTAGAGTCTACACTGCAGCGCCCACAAGGGGGCGTTATCGCCCACTTTGGGACAGGCTGGTCTATACTAATATTTATAAAGAGGTATTTGCTTTCATCATTTCAGCCGAAAGACGTCCACTGCTGGACATAGGCCTCCCCCAAGCACCGCCACTTCGACCTATTCTGTGCTTCTCGCATCCAACGTATTCCTGCGGCCTTCACCAGGTCATCGGTCCATCTTGTGGGAGGCCTTCCAACGCTCCGTCTTCCAGTACGCGGTCGCCACTCCAGAACCTTCCGACCCCATCGGCCATCCATTCTGCGAGCAATGTGCCCTGCCCACTGCCACTTAAGTTTGGCAATTCTTCGGGCTATGTCGGTTACCTTGGTTTTCCTACGGATCTCTTCATTTCTGATTAGATCGCGTAGGGAAACTCCAAGCATAGCCCTCTCCATTGCTCTTTGGGTGACTTTGAGCCTTCTTATGAGGCCCATTGTGAGCGACCACGTCTCAGTGCCATATGTCATCACTGGCAACACACACTGGTCAAAGACTTTTGTCTTGAGACACTGCGGTATTTGGAACGAGAAGATATTGCGTAGCTTCACGAACGCTGCCCAGCCGAGTCGGATTCGACGATTGACCTCTTTCTCGAAGTATTTGCTTTAAGGTCACATAATCAGTCTATACTGTTGCCACAGCAGGGACACAGGCCTCCTCTCGGTGAGAGGCAACGGGCCGAGAGATGTCACATGTCTTCAAATTTTTGGTTCTAGGACATGCCGGTTTCCTTAAGACGCTTTCCTTCACCGTTTTGAACCCGCCAACTACAACTCGAATGGGGTCTATAACTGGGCTGTAGAATTCAGATGGGCAGTCACCCCATGCATGGGCGCCGGCAAGTGTTTTTTCTGGGATGTAGATATTCAGCTCCACAAAGCGAGCTCGACTTTTTTTGCACTTCACAAGAGGTGCACAAACAAATTGCAGAATGTAAGAGAGAACTTTTAAGAATTCTCCTCTAATAGCTTGAGATCTCTATTATAATATTAGGCCTTTCCTCATTTTTTTAGTAAATATTTTCACACCTATATTTTATTTATGAATAATTGCCAAATTTAAGTTGCAATGGGCAGGGCACATTGCTCGAAGAACAAAAGGCCGATGGGACCTAAAGTTATTGGAGTGGCAACTGCGTACTGAAAGACGTAGAGATGGAAGACCTTCCGCAAGGTAGACCGATGACCTTGCGAAGGCCAGGAAACACCCGGATGCAGAAAGCACAAGACCGGTCGAAGTGGTGGACCTTAGGGGCGGCCTATGTCCAGCAGTGGACGTCTTTCCACTGAAATAATGATGATCATATTTTATTTTGGAGCCAGGGATGCTTGCATACCATTCCAAGCGCCCATGGCTCTATGTAAAATACTGGCTTTCTGATTATGCCGTAAGTCAACCCCAGTATATCTACATACATGTAACTTAAGTACAGCTATAATTTTATCACCATCTTTACTTAGAAAAAGAAAATTTTATTATAGATACGATTATTACGGTCTATATTGAACTATTTGCATTTTGTAATGCTAGGCTATAAAGATTATTATTATAATAAACATAAAATAAATCTGATTTGGTCTACCGCAGTCTTTACAAAATCATAGTAAAAAGATACTACCCATAATTAGGTCACATCAAGTCTCTTCTATGGACTGGATGCGGAAGGTTGAGGACAGGGTGTTGTGGTGCAGCATAGGCGAGACCTATGTTTAGCAGTGGACTACAATAGGCTGAGTTCGTTGAAGTGTCTTCTCGTCTATCAATAGAAACGAAGTTTTTCGTCCGTTTGCCCATGTATGTTCCGAATTGGCCCAAAACCGGTTGAACGGATTGGGATGAAATTTGCCGGAGAAATAGTTTTTATCTCGATAGTACGATCCCGTTGGATTTTGCCGTCATCCCAGCGTATGAAAACGCGTCCAAAAGCTAGTAGTTTTGTGAGGAGCTTCTTGTCTAAGGAACCGTTACCACCAGCTTGGACCTTGCTCCAGACATCCGCAGACCACTATTTACACTATTCATCAGCATCATTTCAGCCAGAAGCCGAACACTGCTAGACATGTGGCCTTCCCCAAGAACCGCCAATTTCACCAATTCATTTTTTGGAAGGTTTTGCCATAATCGCCATGCTTGGCAGGCAGGTTGGCGATCGCAGTATGGTGATAAAATGCATAGAGATAGCTACTGCCCATTCTCTAGTAAGCCCCTTAGTCACCTTTTACGACACCCACGGGAAGAAATGGGATGGTGTTATTCTTTATATCCGACTCCATACGGACAATCTACACCACTATAAAGAGGTCAACTTTGTAAGTTTGGGTGATTGTAGGAAGTAATCTCTGGAACTACCCGTCAGATTTTTTTTTAATTTTTATTTGTTGGCCCAGTTCTTGAAGAAAGTTATAGGGTATAGACATCACGTTATATACCTAAAGAGATGAAAAAAAAATGGCGAGACGAACGCTAAGTTGAAACGGAGGAATATTGCGGGCGGGCAATAAGGATGCTACGCGGCGTCGCGTCGTCGTAGCCAAAACTTCCCTCGGACGAAGTTGTGGGCAAGGTGTTAGTTTTCTACATTTTCAAATGTTATTTTTATTATAAACTACTAGCTTCTACCCGCGACTTCGTCCACGTCAAATTTTTGCTCCGCTGACCCTTCCCGTCGCATCGAATTGCCTGCCAGTTTTTGAACATTTTTCATCGCTACTCCGCTCCTTTTGATTGTAGCGTGATGTTATATAGCCTATAGCCTTCCTAAATAGCTTAGGCTGGATAGCCTATTTATTGAGGAAGGCTATAGGCAGGCAAGGCACAAAAAGAATTTTTCAATTCGGACTAGTTGTTCCTGAGATTAGCGCGTTCAACCAAACAGACAAACATACAAACAAACAAACAAACTCTTCAGCTTTATAATATTACTATCTTCTTTGCTCCCGTAACCCTTCCCGTCGCATCGAATTGGCTGGCAGTTGTCTTCCATTTTTCGTTGCTGCTCCTCTCCTTTGGATTGTAGCGTGATGTTATATAGCTTATAGCCTTCCTCAATAAATAGGCTACTCAACACAAAAATAATTTTTCAATTCGGAACAGTAGTTGCTGAGATTAGCGCGTTCAACCAAACAAACAAACATGAAAACAAACTCTTCAGCTTTATAATATTAAGTATAGATATGTCTTCCACTACCAAGAAACAATTTTATTAATGAATCTTCATATTTCAGCTGCCGTATACTTTAGGCTCGCGTTGGAAGTGTTAAACAACTAGCTTTTGCCCGCAGCTTCGTCCGCGTGGAGATCGCAAATTATCCTACGAGGACGAACTACCGGGATAAAAAGTAATAGATCTTTAAACACAGAACGGTCGCGAGCAAACATAGACACCTACATCAGGCGTGGCGACAGACAGGGCCTTTTTAACAGCCGCCAGAATCATTCGTCTCGTCATAAATGGGTGTTAGTGATGAAATATATCAAAATTGTAATGCTATTTCCAAAACATAATATTTTTCAGTTATTCCCGAAATCAAATACAAACAATTAGTACCTCATAACAACAAGTTTCATCGCATGAGGTTATCAAAACGATTTTGATAACAGAGGCGTGATCTGACTTGACCTGACACTTAATTCATTTGCAGAGAAGGAATTCCCAAAACAACAATGCTGATAATAGTTTTATTTGCACTGAGTACCTATATAAGCAAAATCGTTCCTTATAAACTTATTGTTAGCCTGGCTTAATTCGAATACATTAAATGCAGCATGTATTATAAAGATGTGGTCAAAAGGATGTGGTACAGATCATCAAAGTGTTGTGCATGATATCCATGTCCGTGTCAATTGAACCGTAACATACTGCTTACAATTGAACACATTATTTTTCGATAGATTATAATCTATTGAAGCAAACCTGCAAAATGTAAACGACCCTGCACTTGTCCAATTTTATCACCCGTTAAATTGTGAACCGTCCCTAAAGTTCTCGCCTATCAGGTACCGAATAAAAATTATTTATTTAAATTTATGTTTTTTTTATTTTTATTTGACGATTGATTGATTTTTTGTCGTATTGTTGCTTGTATACTACAATACTACTTTCACCATAAAAATAATTTTATGTTACAATTTTTCCCCCCGCAGCACTCGCTTCACAATACAAGATCTTCCACTTCATTGCCGAAATCGTTTTTGACTAACCGTATGAGCCACAATTCTACCTCTTGTGCTTCTCTTTTCATCGATTTTTGCTCGTTGTAGATCCAGATTCTTTTTAATTCTCAAGTGTCCAGCTCGTTTCTGATGCTTTTGTTTCAATTAATATTAACTTTTCATCAGATGATGAGCATATTTCTTTTTCAGTCGCTTATTGAATTCTACATCTCCTTGTGGTGTCTTATTGCAATCGTTTCCAAGTCGTTTTTACAGTAACCAAACTTGAATCTTAGAAAAAAATTGAAAATTATTTCTGAACATCTTCACACTTCTAAATCGCATATAAAATAATTTCTTCTGGATTCTTTTGGTTTGTTTTATTTATTTTTTTTGTACGAATAAGGGTTTGGGCTTTCTTTAACAGTATCTATATGTATAAAATTCAAAGTCCTGAGTGACTGACTGACTAACTGATATATCAACGAACAGCCTAAACCGCTGGTCCTAGTGACGTGAAATTTGCAGGGTGTGTTCTTTGTGAGGAGTAGGTATCCACTAAGAAAGGGTTTTTTGAAATTCCATTCCTAAGAGGGTGAAATGGGGGGTTGAAATGGTGAATTTAGTGACATACACGCGGGCGAAGCCGTGGGCAGAAGCTAGTCGCATATAAAATAATTTCTTCTGTATTCTTTTGGTTTGTTTTTTGTATGAATAAGGTTTTGGGCTTTCTTTGACAGTATATATCTATATATATAAAATTCAAAGTCCTGCGTGACTGACTGACTGATATATCAACGCACAGCCTAAACCACTGGTTCTAGAGACCTGAAATTTGGAGGGTGCGTTCTTTGTAAAGAGTAGGTATCTACTAAGAAAGGGTTTTTTGAAATTCCATACATAAGAGGGTGAAACGGGGGTTGAATTTTCTGTGAAACTTTTTATTCTCTGGGTCGGTTGATACGCGGACGAAGTCGCAGTTTAGAATAAAGAAGCTGCGCGTCTTAGAAGCTCAATGTAACAAATTTTTCGTACTCTTCTTTCGATTTTTCTTTTGAAACAGGAAATAACATTACCTGCACTTTAATTGCTTAAGGCACTATTAATCAGAATCTGAATCAGTTTGAAGATTATTTGTAATGCATTGCGTCTTATGTTGGAAAAAATGTTCTGTTCCACAACATACATAACGCAATGAGTGTTGTTGAACTGTCTTTATGAAAGGGATTTCTATTAAGAGTAAAATACGCATTTACCCCTCTGGTATAAGTGCAAGTATAGTCTTTAAAACTAGACGTTATTTGTTTATTCTTACCTCGATTATCTAAATTGACATGTTTACGCTCCTTTTCTATGACGTAGCGTACTTCGGGTGTTTTGTTTTACGTCCTTGTTTGAAATGAACAGCCTCTGGCTAACTTTAAGTTTCTAAGATCAGATAATCGTCATTATCTCGAACGATTCTTTACTACAAGTTAGTATTCCATCTCTAACACTATAAGTGGTGGCTTTATCTTTCACACCGATTTAATGAACCAGCACCGCATGAGCTAGTTTCAGAATTATCATCACTTTCCGGTATACAATAATTTGCCAAATTAATATAGTTGTTACTATTTTTCTTTAATTGAATGGTCACTGTCTGAATCTACCTTAATATCAGGTATAAAATCTGTGTTCATATCGCTACTATAATCCGCTCAAGGTTTCAACTAGCTCTAAAGTGCTTGGAAACTTAGCTAGCAAAAGTGATGGATATTCTTCACAACCATCCCAGTAAAATTCAACGCAATTATTGATTTGTTATATGGAACCGTAATATCTATCTCGCGAGATTATAAACAATCGAAAAATTCTGAACTGTAAAAACAATTATTAATTTAACCCCATAATGTGTTGAATTGTAAGCAGTATGTTACGGTTCAATTGACACGGACATGGATATCATGCACATCACTTTGATGATCTGTACCACATCCTTTTGACCACATCTTTATAATACATGCTATATTTAATGTATTCGAATTCACTACAGTTGTTTAAACACGGAACAGTCGCGAGCAAACATGGACACCTACATCAGGCGTCGCGACAGACATGGCCTTTTTGACAAACGCCAGAATCATTCGTCCCGATATAAATGGGTATTAGTGATGAAATATATAATAATTCAAATGCTTTTTCCGAAATATAATATTTTTCAGGTATTCCCTACATCAAATACAAACATTTAGTACCTTAATACAACAAGTTTCACCACATGAGGTTATCATAACAACTTTGATAACCCTCTGTTATTGTGATCTGACTTGACCTGACACTTAATTCATTTGCAGAAAAGGAATTCCCGAAACAACAATGCTGATAATACGTATAGTTTTATTTAACCGAGCACCTATACAGGAAGATTTTTTAGTCACCGTCCAAATTATGATATATTAATATTTTGCAAAAATCATTTAATACGTGTGTTTTCTTTTAGTATCACTCAATACAAAAATATTGAGATATCACATCACAAAGTTTTCTATAAAAAGTTGATGATTCTGGACAACGCCGCGCGCTAGGTAATAGTGCGGGCTATTACCTAGTGCGTATGCACCGCGCTAGGTATTAATTTCGGCGGCCCACCCCACGCGCCGCCGAAATTAATTGAAAACAATAATAAACAAAGTTGCAAATTTTCCCTTCATACTCTCACGGGCGGCAAGTGTAGTATTATTAACGTTTAACTTAGTGACCACGCAGAGCGGATAATTCTTTCGAGTAAATGATTTAAAATGAAAATATTATGTATCTTTTTTTTTTCAAAAATGGATTTATTGGATGATACCTAATGCCTAGAAAAAATTTGGACGGTGACTAAAAAATCTTCCTGTATAAGCAAAATTGTTCCTGAGAAATTTATTCGTAGCCTGACTTTGGGAGACGCAGCATCTTATTACAAAAAATACAATATTCAGTGTCGAACAACTCCATAGGATATTACAAAAGCAAGTGATACAAGATAAATTGTGAGTATAATAAAAATAATGTCCAGATTAAAACTGTTCGTTGTACTACAGAATCAAACATTGTTCTGATTTCTGATAGTATGATGCTATGACGATTGAAGAAGACATTCATTCATTCATTTTCTTTTCCACGCATTCGTCGTTTTTTGTTTCATTTGAATAACCATTTATGCTTCAGGCCTATGCCCAGCCGTGGACGGCTTTCGTTGTGTTTCTTGTGTTGCCAAAAATAAATCTGTTAATCTGTCATGATCTTTCTGCCGTCTTTTTTTTTGTTGTAAATTCTATTTTAAAATAAATATTGACGTTCGATAGTGCCTTTTATGGACCTATTTGAAATGCTGTTCGGTGTTATGTGGAGTCGTCTTAACACGGTTTTTGAGATTAAATTCCTCTATCAACAGTATCGAAAGGCATTCTATCATTCACTCCTTTACTTTCTTATCGTTCCTCAAACAAGACTATGTTATTTGGTCTACCGCTTCCTCTTTATCAGTCTACATTTAAATTCATCCCTCTTTTTAACCGACTTCAAAAAAAGGAGGAGGTTATCAATTCGACCGGTTTTTTAAATGTTTGTTACCTCATAACTTTTGACTGAGTGAACCGATTTTGATGATTATTTTTTTATTTGAAAGCTGGTGCTTCCCGAATGGGAATTCTCATTTTAATTTGGTTGCATTTGGACAATGGGGTCCATGTGAAAACCACATAAGTCTTAAATTTGCATTAAGTATTTGCGCGACAAATGAACGAATAACGCGATTAGATTAGTGCGGGGTATCTACCATAACTAAAAAGTTAAAAATAAAAACTTTTTACAAAAAAATAACAACTAACTTCCTTGAAAAAAACACTAAAAAGTCAAAAATAACTTTAATTTCGGAAGTCGGTGGCAAGAAAACCTTAAATACAGATCCTAAGACACGGAATTCCGAAATTAAATTTATTTTTGACTCTCTAGTGTTTTTTTTTTTTAAGGAAGTCTGATGTTAATTTTTTGTAACAAATTTTACTTCAAGTCCACCCATGTTTCGTCCTTGATAGAAAAGAAATAATTAATGGTAATTTATTTATTTATTTTTTGTTTTTCAGCCACCAAATACGAAAAATGTTCCGGTTCTTGACTCTAGCAATGTTGATGGTGGGAGCGTTGGTGGTTATTGCTGGTCCACTCACGCGAACCTGCACTAAAACGACTGGCCCTGTAAGTAAATTCAAGATCTGATGAAGAGATATGACACGTCTTATAACTTCTGGTTCTAGGACATGACGGTTACCTCATGATGTTTTCTATCACCGTTTTGAGGACAGTGGTGATGAGTCACTGAGTCACCAACGCTTGAAAGATCTGTATCATTACCCTTATCCTTATTTATTTGACGATTATATTTCTACTTCTTTCAGTCATCCCTGCAAGTAATCATCTCGTTTCTAGACACACAACTTTTCACGTTGACATTCTGTCTGCTAACCCTAGTGAAAAAACCACGTGCCTTTTCCTTCCTTTTGGGAATATGTCACGTCCACGGACAAGCTATGTGCCCAGTTGTTAGCAATAGGTTCGCTCCCTAAAACATAGGACTTAAACACTTATGCTGTTATAAAATGAACTTATCAACTATTTTATTTGTTGCCAGAAAGGAGAGATCATAGAAACGTGTCTCGTGGTTGGACGAATTGGAAATAGGGACATTAACCAAACTGAAATGACTATCAGTGGTCCGGGCTCCATCACTATCAACGAGCCTGGATTGAGGGTTGAAGTTGGGAACACACATATTGTTCGTGGCAACTATGATAATACCAATTCTGAGTGGGATACCGATGCGTTAGATGATATGTTTGATGATGATGGTTTTTTACTGATGACTAATCTTGATATAAAGTAATGTTGTTCGAATCACTTATTATAACATATTTATTCATTTTTATTTCTAAGTTTGTTTTATTGAAGACTAGCTGACCCGACAGACGTTGTCCTGTCTCTTTGATGATATTTGAGCACGCATTCTGTCAATTCTATGTCAAATGTCATAATGTTACATTAAAAAAGTTTACATTGTCCTATTATATGGTTGTTAAGTATTCTTAAATAAGTGTTCTTAAATTTTCTAATTTTCCGCGCAATTTTTTAATTTTTTTCGTTCATAAGAACCTTCTCCGGACAATTACAAACACAACAACAAAAAAAAAAGTGAAATCGGTCCAGCCGTTCACGCGTGATGGCGTGACCAAGGGAAATAGGGATTCATTTTAATATATATAGATTGATTATTTTATTGGTTGTTGGTCTTATTGCTAACAATTAGTGTTTTTTATTTGATCGGGGAAGTTTGAAAGTGGTGCCAGTGACAGTAAAGTTGAAAAGAAATTGTTTGGTTTGGTATGGGCATGTGAGGATGAGCGAGGAATCACATGTTACTAAAAGAGTGAAGAATATAAATTTTAATGGATGGAGAGGGATAAAAAGGCTTGAGAAAAAAAATATGGATTGTGTTTGTAATGATAATTATGAATGAAAAGAGAAATGATAGCGTGACGCGGGAAGAATCAAAGAAGAAAGCGTGTTGCGCCGACCACAAGAAAGTGGGACAAAGGCAGGAAGACGGTGACGATTTTTTTTTTAATTTATTTATTTATTTATTTGTGAACAATTTATTAGCTTAAGATACTGTTCACATTACAATATATAAAGCCGCCAGTAACAGTCACAATACCCCCCGTACTAGTTGGTACTGTATTACAGTGGGGTATTATTCCTCATTGCTGTGACCCGTACAGTAACAAACGAGTGAGAACTTAAGATAATAGGCTCCATAAGAAAGAAAAAAGAAACAATTAAAGAAACTTAAATAATTTAGCAATGAAAATACTACACTTATTACTATTTTGGCTTGTCTGTGATTGTGATGTTTGAATTTGATTGGTCCTATAATTGTCTCACTGCTGGGACACAAGCATCTTCTCAGTGAAAAGGAGTGGGCTGTAAACCACCACGCATGCCCAGTGCGGGTTAGTAGATGTCACATGTATTTCAAGTTTTGGTTCTAGAATATGATGGTTTCCTCACGGTGTATTCCTTCATTGTTTTGAGGGCAGGTGTGATGAAATAATTCACACAAAGTAAAGTGCCGGTCTGGGTTCGAACCTACGACCTACTGCTCTCACTCGACCACCACTGCTATCACTAGACCAACACTGCTCTCACTCAAGCACCACTGTTCTCACAAGGCCACCACTGCTGACACTCGATCACCACTGCTCTCACTCGACCACCACTGCTCTCACTCGATCACCACTGCTCTCACTCGATCACCACTGCTCTCACTCGGCCACCACTGCTCTCACTCGACCACCAATGCTCTCACTCGACCGCCAATGCTCTCACTAGGCCACCACTGCTCTCACTCGAGCACCACTGCTCTCACTCGACTGCCAATGCTCTCACTAGGCCACCATTGCTCTCACTAGGCCACCACTGCTCTCACTCGAGCACCACTGCTCTCACTAGGCTACCACTACTTAAACTGGGTCACCACTGCTCTCACTCGAGCACCACAGTGCTCGCTGGACCACTACTGGTCTCACTTGACCACCACTACTCTCACTTGACCATCACTGCTCTCACAAGGCCACCACCGCTCTCACTAGGCTACAACTGCTCTCTCTGGGCCACCACTTTTCTCATTCTCAATTTATCACCACGTACTCTACCCATATTTGCAAAATAAACAACTTACTTACTTACAGTACTTACCGCCCAGTATACATCAGTATTTATTTAAATACACTCATATTATAATAATCTACATGATCATAGTTATAGCTTCACTAAACAAATATAATAAAATAAATGTTATGGCTATAAATTAAACATTGACCGCGACGATTAAGTTTCTTATAAAGGTATTAATATTACGAGTATTTATAGTATCCTTTTTCCTGTACTAAAGTTACTAACGATAAAACTGGTTAAGGTATGGCTTCCGTGAAGAGTGGTGACTGCCTCATAAAATTTCCAGTGAAAATGATGGCAGCGGCAAAGTTTGAAATCTTTAGATTCGCCCAACCGCGTTTAAAAGTAGTCACATTGCTATTTTAACACTTTTTACACAAAAGAACGCAGAATTGCCGGTTTCCTCACAATGTTTTCGAACCTACGATCTAAATAACTTGAAAGTCGGGGTAGCTACCATTTGGCCACCATTGCTCTCAGTGCCAACTTAGACTCCTTGTTCATAGCCACTATCAAGAAACAGTGAGATTTTCCACTCCTTAGCTTTACAGACAAATGTGAAAAAATAAATAAGACTAAATAAATTGCCTGCTTGGTCAGAATGTTGGGCCACAAAAGGGATAAATGAAAGACAATTGCATGCAGCTGAGATGAGAATGTTAAGAGGGATGTATGGTGTTATACGAATGGATAGAATAAGAAATGAGTACATAAGAGGAAGTCTGAAATTGGCACTGATAACTGAAGAGTTGTGTGGCGGTTGTCATAGTCACGTGATACGGAGGAATGCGGAATTATCGTGAGGAAAGTTTTGAGTATGAATGTCGATGGCTATAAGAGAGAGACCAAAGAAACGATGGATGGACTGTGTGAATGATAATATGGAAAGAAAGGAGGTGACTTCTGAGACGACGGCTAATAGAGAAGTGTGGAAGAAAAAGAAATGTTGCGCCGACCCCAAATAAATTGGAGCAAGGGCTCCTGCCCGTACAACAATGATGAAATTGCCTACCTGGGATCGATTCGAACCCACAACCTCTAACTCGTAAGTCAGCTCTGCTACGACTGCGCCATACCACTGCCCTTCTCTACGTAGGCTCACTAACAATACACAATAATAACTCATTAGTCGTTGCTTCAACTATAAATACACAAAAGGAATGTATTTACAATAATAACATCGTATATTATTATAAGAAGGTGCGCAGTGGGCGAATCTTGACACTTGTTTGTATTGTAATCATTCCGTAGGCTCAGCAGAGGTGTTAAATATTGTAAGGCATGGTTGAAGATAGTCTTAAGTACCTTTATACCTTGAAAATATTGTGTATGAATTATTGAGATAGTAATATCTCTATCAAAATAAAAAAAGTAGGGGGTAATGTATGCAACTATTACTCGATTCATGAGGAAAGTTATATACTATTCAATGGCACGCTACGAATCTTAAAGAACCCAGTAAAGTAACATAAAATTGGAAAAAACGCTTAGAGTCGAAAATAACGCTGCCTGAGTCCCGCAGTCGACGTCTTTCGGCTGGAGTGATGATGACGTATAAAAGTGATTCCGATATCCTTTACTACACTGTGTCATTTGATTTCACCCTGAGGGGTAATGGCGTCGTCGGGAGTCTATAGCGGACTCCCGGCCACCGTAGGCGCGAGCTTGCGGGCGGCGAGCAATGGGTAGCTCGCCGCCCGGTAAGGACCAGGCTCGGGTCGACGGCGCGTAGTGTTCCACGCGCGCCTCAAAGAGATGTCACTGAAGGGGTCTGGTAGAACCGATGCCTGCCAGGGTCGCGAGATTGTTCGAAAGAGATATCGTGACCCTGGCACATAGGCAAGTGAAGGAACACGGGTGGGTTTTAGTCAGTAAAAGTCTGACACGCCCTCCCGCTCCGCCCAGAGCGGGAGAAGTTATTTGATGATTTCCCATCCAGAAAAAAAAGGGGTAATGGCGTAACACAGTAAAGGGAGGATGACTTTTATTTTGACAGTTTAACAAACATTAATTGTATAGGTACTTATACTGTTGAGCAGACAATTTTTTATTTCTAACTGATAATATTTTATTCAATTAGCATGAGTCATCATCATTTCTACCAAAAGACGTCCACTGCTGGACATAGGCCTCCCTCAACCACCACCACTTCCACCGATTCTGAGCATGTTTTGGTGGCTGCCATAATCGTCACGGTTGGCAGGCCGCTTGGCGATCACAGTATGGTGATAAAATGCATAGAGAACGCTGCTGCCAATCCTCCAGTAAGTCCCTTAGTCGCGTTTTACGACACCCACGGAAAGAAATGGGATTGTGCTATTTTTTATGTCCGGTACCACTCAGAACTTTACACGTCATATAAAAAAAATCTAATAAGCTTACTGTATTGGACATTTTCTATCTTATAACCCCTGAGAAGAAATGACGATACAAAGGTCGAAAAAAATTTGTGATCAACGTCCCGTTTAAAGTTCTCTTAAAATTCAGTTCCTATCCTGGTGATCCACGGTTACTAGTTGCTTTATTATTTTTATAGTAGACCATTGTGGCTAAGTGATAAGAGCCGAACGAGTCAATGGATTAGGGTAAGGTACTGTTGCCGTGGTCGGTCCTTGGATGGGTGACCATCATTGTATATTACCCCTCCATGTCTCCGAAAGGGCGTCCAGCTGTTAGTCCCGGCTGTCAATCTTTGACAAACGTTACGGGTTTACTAAGGGGAATACTGTTACCCGATAATTGGGTTGTTGACCTAACTGCGTCATGTCTGAAGTAGGTAAGTGTGACTCCACAATCCAGTTAGTCTTTCCGCGTAAAATTCTGGAATAAAGCTGCATTTAGCTAGATAGGAAGCAAAGTGTAGCTTAAGCGTAGCTCCCGTTCTCCTTCCGAAGAGGAGGAAAAGCTACCCAGATGATAATGATGAGCATCCGAATACACAAATCATTATAGTCCTGCCTACAGCCAAAGATTTCTCCATTTAATCTTTCTCACAATTCATCCATCCCTCTTTTTTTTCTATGAACACACACAGGTCTATTTTCCAAACACCTCTACTTACGTCATTTTAACCCCGATGCCATCGAGAAGCATCCTTCTATAATTAATGCTGGCAGCCCACTCGAATGCTGAGTCCTACGCAGACTCGTCATCTTGTAGAGTGTGCTCAGCTGTGTTTATTGTATTTAGTAGACAAATGGCGTATTCTTAAGAACATTTATTGGAAATTATTGTATGATGACTAATCCTAATTCTATAGTTTACCCACTAAAATAAAATGGCCACATTTAACGTTTGCTTTAAAAACTTACATCATCATCATCATTATTTCACCTGAAAGACGTCCACTGTTGGGCATACACAGTCCTCTCCCAATTTGGGGGGGGTTTGCCAAAATCGCCAGGCTTGGCAGGCGTGTTGGCGATCGCTGTATGGTGGTAAAATGCATAGAGAACGCTGCTGTCTATTCTCTAGTAAGTCCCTTAGTCGCCTTCTACGACACCTATGGAAAGAGATGGGATGACGCTATACCTTACGTCCGGGACCACACGATTTAAAAACTTTATCTACATAAGTCGAAATAAGGTTCGATACAAATCTGGCTAGAACGTTTAAGCTTGGACCTAAGTTAGCAGTTAGGCGGAATTAGACAAACCCATGTCTTGGTATATAACATTAGCTGTCAGTGATATGGTACCTGACCCAGAATATAACATTATCAGCCTATGGTATTTCTACTTCTGTGACACCGGTCTCTTCTCGGTGGGAGGCCCAGTACAGAGTAGTAAATGTCACAAGTCTTCGATTTTTCGGTTCTAGAATATGTCGATTTCCTCATTATGTTTTCCTTCACCGTTGAGAACAGTGGTGACGAAATAAGGAACACAAGCGCCCGTCTGCGTTCGAACCTGCGACCTACAATTCGTAAATCGCCAGCCGTAACCACTGGGCCACCACTGCACACAGAGCAAGGACAAAAAGCCGTTGAAATGAAAAAAAGCACTGACCAGGTTGTTGAAATGAAAAAAAGCACTGACCAGAAGTTGTTGAAATGAAAAAGAGCACTTATCAAAAGCTGTTGAAATGAAAAAGAGTGCAGACCAGGGTGCTTACTCTGGAATATAATTCCAATACATCGACATTGGTCAAACGTCAGTTGGTCGAGTTAAACGCCAGGGATTGGCTAGACTCAGTGAGTCCAGCCAATCACTGACGTTTGACTGACAATTCCAATGTCGATCTATCGGAATTATATTCGAGAGTAAGCACCCTGAACCTGTTGCAATAAAAAATAGCACAGACAAGAAACAGTTGAAATCAAACCAAGAGCACAGACAAGAAGCTGTTGCAATGTCGGATTTAAGTCTAGCGATCAATATGCTGGTCGTAATATACAATGGCTAAATAGCTAATATTTGAGCCCTAACGCAGCTGACGTTTCAATTCAACATATTCTATTTCACATAAACCTACATGATGAGCACATAGGACACATCTGAACATAGATGCTCGAAACCAATTGGTCGATTAGCCGGAGAAACGAAGCTGCTAAAAAAGTGTAAGGTCTCAAAAAATAATAATTCATACGAAGCAACACTAATCAAGTTATTAGTCCTATTACCTCGCATCTCCGAAGATTACAAACTAACAAACAATCTGACCTATAAAACCGACCACTAATATAATGATAATAATAATGATCTATAATTACAGTAATAATATAATTGTTACGCCATCTTGGGTTCTCACGGACGCAGGTAATCGCTCATACCTTACCATATTTGGTGCAAATGTGAGAGAATAAGGCACTTGTTCCACTGCCGACGAGGCAGCGACTAGCTAGCAATGATTTTAAGAAACATATCTTATCCGCAAATGCTGTTAACTTGATATGTATTTCGATCAGAAACTATAACTGAAACCATTTTGTTCTTTTAACAATATAGTCACTTCAAACTTTATAATAAAAACATAGAAGGACAAGGAACTGTCAGGGTCACGGATGAGTTACCGAGGCTCTGGCCATTTGATGATTTTCCACTCAGAAAGAAAAAAAAGGATGACAATGGAAATATTTAACACATAAAACGACCGCTTCTTATAGCGGTCTTCGAAAACTCCCCTAATAGGAATATTATACCATTAAAAAACTTTTTGACAAAAATTAAACAGACGAAAAAAGAAATTGAAAAGCAAAAAATAAACCTTCTAGGGTAACTAACCTCCTAAATTAATGTAAATTACTAATTTGGTCAAATAATGGCAGCTTGATTCATCTGTAGCATTGATAATTTCGTTAGCGCCGACTCAAATTTAGCCATTTACGAATAATTTTTGAAGTGAAAACTTCTTTAGCGGCGTTGAGCACTTTTTCTGTAATGGGTATAAAATCTTAAACTCGCGTCAGGACACGTGACCTGATCGAAAAAGCGTAGGACGGATGGTTTTAATTTGGAAAAGCGCCATCTATTAAAACGAATACGAATCACTTGGCTAGCCTTGGTTAGTATGGTTATGGAATCATAGATGACGCTAATATAAACTACTAAACACGAAGAGTTTACAGTAAAATATATGTCATTAAAAGTGTGTCTAATTCTAAAAAAATAAAATCGTAATATAGCATAAGCCATAAAATAAATATTACTTATGAATTAAATAATTGTAACAAATAACTTTTTCTAAGACAGCAACTCGATTATAGATGGCGCTCAAACTAATCATTCAATTTTTGAAGTGAAAACTTCTTTAGCGGCGTTGAGCACTTTTTCTGTAATGGGTATAAAATCTTAAACTCGCGTCAGGACACGTGACCTGATCGAAAAAGCGTAGGACGGATGGAGAGTAGACAGCTATCCCCTCTCTACGGCGCGGCGAAAATGTATGCCTGGGCCTACTGTTTCGTTTAGGCGGCGCAGGGCGCTTGCGCGAATGTTCGTCTATGTTACAGCGTGCCACGCGCATCCATGGATGGTGACAGCTGATGGCTCGACCGTCTGTGTAGTGATCACATTGTTGTGTATTCGTAAAATTCGTGAATATAAAGTGCTTAAAATATGGAAATTGAACAACAAATTATTCCCTAACCATTCCAAAATATCAAACATGCTCAACGTTAATAATCAAGTTTTCACTTCTGCCGGCACTCCCGGAGTGCAATTTTTTTTTTTGAAGAGTTTAGTAAGATAAAAGGTTTATTTTTAGCTTTACCTTTTTCGTCAATTCAATTTTTTGTTTTAAAATGTTTTTCATTCATAGTGAAGTACCTACACGAGCGTAACTTAGCCGAGGGCTTCTGTGAAGCGGAGCCCTTACTGTGGTTTGCGCTTACGATTTAGCTATTAGATGAGTGTGAAGTGGGTTTATAAGTGTGTTTTAAAGTCAACTTCTCAAGCTTAAATTGAGAGATTACAGTTTAATAAACTTACGATATCCTATTTCTTCCCGTGGGTATCGTAAGAGGCGACTAAGGGACTTACTAGAGAATGGGCAGCAGCGTTCTCTATGCATTTTACCACCATACTGCAATCGCCAATAGTCTGTCAAGCGTAGCGATTATGGCAAATCCCGTCATAATGCTTGGAGGAGGCCTATGTCCAGCAGTGGACGTCTTTCCACTGAAATGATGATGATGATGTTCCTTCTAGTACTAAGTGTTGCCCGGGAGATACTTGAACATTGTAGAACAAGACCTCAGTTAAGTTTATTTTAAAATCCCGGTACTACGACCTCAATAATTTAGAGACCTTGTTAAGGAAACAATTTTGAATATTGCTTCCTAGTATCTAACGTTGAAACTGTATTTTTTTATAATTTCTTATTTTGTTTATATATAGTTTTTATTTCATGCCTGTTTAGCTTAAGTTTAATTTTATCAGTAACAATGTATTTTTTTGTTGTACCTATAAACTGTAAGCGCACGTCGCATTAATTTTATAACTTGTTTTTATAATATGTGGAAAATGTTGTGGGTTACACATTTACTCACTCTTTAGATCATATTTTGTATAATATTGTAGTGTATAACTGTTTGTTTTCCCAAATAAATAAAATAAAATAAAACGCAGGCGAAGTCGCGGGTAAAAGCTAGTCCTTAAACACATACACAAATTTTTTAAACGATTTCAAAAAGAAGGAAGTTCGCCTTTCGACTTATGTTCCCTGATTTCTCTAGAAATTGTGGATGGATTTCGAAAAAAAAAATATATATTTTATAGGGTATGCCTTAGGGGTGGTCCTATATAAATTATTTATTTATAATAAGCACACCAACAGCACAGTCAATTCAAATAACATACAATTTAAAATCGGCACTTCAGTAACCATGCAAATAACAGGAATGCATGACATTAGCATATGAATATTAGAGACAATAGAGAAAAAACTTAAAAGTAAAAAGTGTATCCAGAGACCCAAACTTAGAGCACTACAAAATACGAATTTTACACGTTACACAGACGTGCAGTCGTCACACTGTTTAAGGCGAGGTTGCAGTACTTTTTAACTTTTTTAAACCTCTGTAAATCTAGCAAAATTACTAGTTTCCGTAAAAAAAATATAATTTAAGAAAATTGAACATACTGTTAAGCGCTGTGTGAAGATAGAAAAGTGAATTAAAAAAACTCGCTCGTTAAAAAATAATCATAAAGATGACACTAAATTGCTATTTAAAACGTGTGCCTTGAAGAGATCCCATCATTAAACCATGAAAAACTTATACCAAAAGATAGGTTTAATTGTCTTTTAGGGCATGCTGAGAAAATATTTTATAATTTCCTTATAATTTTTTTACCACGAAACAATTATACACAAAATCTAGCAGCTCAAGCGCTCGCAACGACCGGCCAGTGTTCGCCGAAACGTCTTCAATTGCAAGAGGGCCTTAAATAGGGAACGTCTCTATGAAGCGAAAGTCATGGAGAATAATAAATATATCAATGGGGTATTCTGTCAAATTGGACCTGTCATTATATTCCCTTGCCATACGTGTTAAGGGGCTATTAAATGTGGTATTTAGTGTGGATGTAGGCAATTCAAAAATACGATGACGACTTACTACGTAGTCTAGACCTAAAGTTATAATAGTTTACCAATTGTGCCTCAATGGAACCGTTTATTATTTTGTAGAGTATTAGTAAGTCAGAATGGTTACGTCTTTCTTTTAAGCTAATCATTTTAAAGTACCTTAACCTGTTATTATAATCAGGTATTATAATCATATATTTACTTTGCTTGAGTATTTTGGGGTTAGTTTCGATAATACGTTTTTAATCCTATTGGTTTATTTACATGCCATTCTACTGCTGCCTGTCACAGTTGCTTACATAGCAAGTAGCGGTATACAAATTAGTGTGGGGGGAACCATACCTAAAAAGTGAAAGAAGACTTCGGTTTAAAGACATTTATTTCTCAAAAAACAAGAACATTACAGTTCACTTAAAATATTGAGAAATGTAATATAAAACTAAAAGTAAGTGTGATTCTCTGTGCTCACAATAAAGAATTAGGCAATAAAGGTTACAAATGTTACAATTGATATTGTTAGTGTTGTATTCTAACGTATTCTTCTAGGGCTTTTTTAAATTGAAATATGGTGTCACTATTGGTTATGTCATCAGGTAGTGCATTATACAGTTTTGCTCCCTCGTACAATATATTTTTCCTTCCATAGTTAGTTCTGGGTTGTCGTAATTCTAGTTTGTCTCGTCGTCTTGCGTTGTATGTGTAAGTTTTCTTTTTAAAGTTTAATTGTGAATGTGTATCTTGTGTTATGATTTTATGTATTAGAGTGCATGTTTTAAGTAAATAGTTTATATTAGGTTGTCCACCACCAACAAACTCACAAAACTATAACCCAGTGAATGTATTACAAAATATACTGTGGTTAGTGGAAGTAAATGAGAAATAAATGAGTTAGCACAAATTGCCAGTTTCAAATGACTTTCCTTAATTAATGTTGCCACACTCTTTCTAAATAAATGCTTATCGTGACCTGTTGAAAAATGTGTTTTTTTACTGTTGGACCTACTGGCACGGTATAACGTACTTACGACCGAGTTGCATATAACGTTCCCACTGCTGGGACACAGGCCTCCTGTCGTTGAGAAGGAGTAGACCATAAACCACTACGTGGGCCTAGTATGGGTTGGTAGATGTGACATGTCTTTGATTTTTTGGTTCTAGAACATGCCGTTTTTATTCACCGCTTTGAGAGCAGTGATAGATACGACCGGTGTCAGCCAGGTAGGTGGGTAGGTCTTCCAGCAGTAGGTAGGCAGCTCGCAGGTTGTCCAGCCACAACCCTTGCAGCGGCGACAAGGATATTCCTTCCGGTATGGAAGAACCCTGGAATCCACTAGTTAGGCATTTTACAAAATGTCGGAATTCCTGTTACTGGCTCACTTAAATTATTTCACAAAGTAAAGCATCTGTTCGGGTTTGAACCTACGACGTACTTCTACCCGTATATCGCGACCGTTACCACTGGGTCACCACTACTCCGTCTATCAAAGCTAAACGTCAGGAATCTTCAAGAAAGAAAAAAAATATCTTTAAATTGTACATGAAAATCTGAATTCTCTTCGATCTATGTATATTTTTTTAGAGCTTAACTTAGAAAGAGACTAAGATTTCTCGTCTGCGGTTACAACCACAGAAATATCATCAGAATGCTGCTTTTTATCAAAATATATTTTGTTGCGTTGCTGTTGCAAATGTATTTATTCTTATTTGCATCTCTATTATACCATTCGTTCATTATTAGTCTATATCTCTATCGCGTTCCGTGTAGTTCCGAACGTAATGAATAACACCACCCTATTTCTTCGTGTGGGTGTCGTAAAATGTTACTAAGGGATGGGCAGTATCTGCCCTAATCCCCATTTATTTCGGATCGGTGCAACATATCTTTTTCTTCCACACTTCTCTATTAGTCGTTATCTCGGTAGTCACCCCCTTTCTATTCATACAATAATTGACACAGTCCATCCATCGTTTCTTTGGTCTCCCTCTAATGCTATATCCAACGACATTCATACTAAAAATTTCAAACTAAAAAACCGATCAAAAACTCAACAACTAAAACCCATTATTAAATTGACCCTCACTTGAATAATCATATAGATATTAGACCCCAAAAAAAAACTTAGCATTCATTAACACCTACGTTCTTATAAGGCAAAGGTATTTTATACAAATTACATCTATTGTAGGAATACAAAAACACGGTAGCTTACTATTGAAAGAACAACAAAAAAAACCAAGTTGTAATATAAAGTAAATAAATTCAATACTCGTAATTATTGAACGTTTATTTCTGACCCTCACTTTGACAAGAGAATTATTGTTTATTATTATTAAAGTGTTATTATTTCATCGTATTTGGTGTTACAAACCTTTTTTGTTGCACCTACTTCCGATTATCATTAGAGATGTAGATGTACAGTTAAGATTAGCAGTGTCTTTAAGTTGACGGGTTCAGTACAATTTTCTATGGTACAAAATAATGCATTTCCATCAATTCCTAGATTTTTATTCAGATATTTTATTTTCGTTAGTTTAATAACTCCAGAACTTCAAAATTATGAATTGTATAAAAGACTACCTACTACTAATATACAATACTTATCCGGTTGTACCAAGTGACCTTTGTCATTTTTTCGTATTTTATATTGTATTTCAGACTAAAACGTACCCGTGTTCCTTCAGTTGCCTATGCCAGGGCCACGGTAACTCTTTCGAACAAATCTCGCGACCCTGGCAGGAAACTTATAAAGCCTGGCAACCAAATCTACCACTAATAAAGAGAATAAACCTACTGCTGTTTTAATTTTTAACCAACTTCAAAAAGGAGGAGGTTCTCAATTCGGATGTTTATATGTTTTTTTTTAATGTATTTTCGGCCATAACTCCGTCATATATAGACGGAATTCCAAAATTCTTTTTTTGTTCGAAAGGGGTTTATTTCGAAATGGTCCCATATAATTTTCATATAGATCTGATGATGAGTTCGGGAGACAGACACCGGAACTCTTTAAAAAATGACAGCAAATCAACCGCGATTTCTGCTATCGCATAAATATGCATTGTTTGTTTGGAATTAGTGCAGGATGAATACCACAACTAAAAATTTAAAAATAAAAACTTTTTTACAAAAAAAAAACAACCGACTTCCTTAAAAACACTACAAAGTGAAAAATAACTTTAATTTCGGAAGTCGGTGGCAAAAAAACCATAAATACAGATCCTAAGACACCGACTTCCGAAATTAAAGTTATTTTTCACTTTGTAGTGTTTTTAAGGAAGTCGGTTGTTTTTTTTTGTAAAAAAGTTTTTATGTTTAACAGAATCTACGAAGCAACTACCTACTCCCACCCTCTAACTTTCCCGTTTACCTTTAACCACATTTTCTATTTTTTCTGTGTACCGAACAATTAATAAAACCCTGTAAGCAGCCCATTTAATTCAAATCAAAAAGAATTCTTAATAGTCTATTCAGTGTATATTTTAACAGTGACCACCGTGCCACACGACGCACGGCAAATCAACTGATACTCGTGCTGTGTCGACCTTATACAATCAACAAGTTTTACGGAACCCTAAAGCGTGGGCGAAGCATAATAGTGTTCGTAATTATAATCATTGTGTGTGTAATATGATTGTAATAGTTTGAATACTATTATTGTATAACTTACAACACCACACCAAATATAATGAAAACTACGTATTTGGTATTGGAATATTTGAATGATAACTCACACATTCCGAATATATTTGTAACTTATTGTTGAAAAAAAGCTTTACAAGGCTTTTTGTAGAGGCAAAAAAGTGCCTGACTAATATCATCACCATTTTTAGGGTTCCGTCCCTCAAAAGGAAAAACGGAATCCTTGTAGGATCACTTTGTTGCCCGTCCGTCTATCTGTCTGTCTCTGTCTGTATCTATCTCGGAACGCGTGGAGGTATCGAGTTGAAATTAAAACGATATAGTCCAATCTAAAGTCTCTTGAAGCTGTGAAAACCAAACTTCTAAATTAACGTTAAAAAAAGATACGGCCGTTTATGCCGCAAAAAATAAAAACGAATATTTCGACACTCTTAAGGGAATAAAAATGTATAGGGTATTTCCCGTCATATACTAAAAGTATAGGGAAAAATATACTTTTGTAATTAAATCATAAAAAAACAGGATCGGAACCCTCGATGGGCGTGTCCGACTCGCACTTGCCCGGCTTTTTTGTCGTGTAGAAATCTTCATGGATGGCCTTCACCCTGAGGTGGGTGGAGGGGTCTATCAGGCTCCTACTGACTAAAACCGCAAGGAGTTTTGCTGCTACCTTTAGCCAGGGTGCTGGTGTGCTTTCACATTTCATCACACTCATCAATTTCAATCATCATCTCTTGAGTTCTAGCCTAACGCTCTGTATTATTTAACCGACTTCAAAAAAGGAGGAGGTTCTATGTTCCACTGTGTATTTTTTTTAATGTATGTTCACAGATTTCTTTGCCAACTGTGAACCGATTAAAAAAAAAACTTTTTTTAATTAATAGGTTATGATGATTAAGGGGGTCCCACATAAATTTTATTGAATTTTTTTGACTGGCCTGTTAGTCTAGTGGTTAGTGACCCTGACTGCTAAGACTGAGGTCGTGGGTTCGATTCCCACCCAGGACAAATCTTTGTGTGATGAGCTCAATCATTTGTTCTGTGTCTGGGTGTAATTTATCTAAAATATGTATGTATTTAGAAATATATAAGTATATTTATCAGTTGTCTGGTTGCCATAGTACAGATTCTGCCTAGTTTGGGATCAGATAACAGTGTGTTGGTTGTCCTAAGATATTATTATTATTAATACGTATTTAATCCACCTTTTTAACCGACTTCAAAAAGGAGGAGGTTATCAATTCGGATGTTTGTTTTTTTTTTTTTATGTATGTTCGGCCATAACTCCGTCATATATAGACGGATTTGCAAAATTCTTTTTTTGTTCTAAAGGGGTTTATTCCGAAATGGTCCCATATAATTTTCATAAGATCTGATGATGAGTTCGGGAGACAGACACCGGAACTCTTTAAAAAATGACAGGAAATCAACCGCGATTTCTGCTATCGCATAAATATGCATTGTTTGTTTGGAATTAGTGCAGGGTGAATACCACAACTAAAAATTTAAAAATAAAAACATTTTTTGCAAAAAAAAAAAAACAAGCGACTTCCTTAAGGACGCTATAACATTTTTCTACAAATATCGTTGGTTTTCCAGTACCAATTACATCAAGAGGAATCACAACTGCGAAGTCAATTATGGTCTTTAATTAAAGATAATTTATTCATCTCCATTATGATACCATAAAAATTATATAGTCCCATACAATATTTTCACAAAAATACGTTTTCCCCACCGCAATAATCGAAGAAAATGAAAAATAATGGGGTCTGGAAAGGTACCTGTATAGTGAGATCAACTGCATATTTTAACTTTAAAATGACAACAAATTGTGGCTAGTATAATCTTCTACGTTTTGCCTAAATATTTTGTAATTAAATACATAACTTTTTTATTTATGAGAAAAATAAAGAACATTCTCAACTTTCTTCATACATTTTAAACTCGCGGCTTCTCATTCCGCGCTCAGACGCGCCCTAGGAAGCACGGGCGTATCGCTTTTTTGTACAAAATAAATACGATCAAAATAATAATAAAGTGAGTGCCGTGCTGTATACTGTGGTTGAAAAATGTTGATACTTTTCGGACAAAAACTATGAGTACCAAACTTATTATCAGAACTTGATTTAGAAATAAATAACTCAAATTCTATTGGGATTATTGAGGTAGGGTAATTATGACTATGTATTCATTTTCAAGAATTCAAAATGGCGGATAATTATTCAATAAAAAGTTATATTTTCAACGTGGTAATTAAATTATGCAAGTGTCGTCCATTATTGGAACGAAATTCTTTAATGTAGCTTGCGGTAGGGGTAAACAAGGGTGCTGAATCTGATTCAAAATCAAAAATGGTGGTTACGAAAATTTTCAAAATTTTCATCATGGGTGTCGTTTTCAAGATTTTCGAAGGTGCTGAAGCCGAAAACTCCATACAAATTACATTTGGAGCCAAAAAAAGGCGACCCCACAAGTTTTTCATTCAAAACGACGAATATTTTAATTTTTTAAATAAAAAGTGGGCATAGCTATCAAATTTGGATAATTTTAGGATAGTTATTACGAATGATTCATCCAAATACGGCGGGTATTGTTTTTTTATAAAAAGATCTTTATCCATATTGGGGGTAGGGATTATAAAATCTTCGATTTTTAATTGAAAATGGCGGATGTACTGTTATGATGAAATGTCGACATGGGTATCAATTTTGGGGGTTTTGCTAGTATGTAGCCACAATATTTAACGTAACTTTAATAATAATAAATAATAATAAATAAATAATATTCCACGACTATCACATAACGAATTTTTTAATTATTTACATAAATAAAAAATTCTGAATACGCGCTGCAATCTCAAAGGTGAGGGTCGCGCGTCACACAATTTTTGCTTAGTTTTCTTTAAGGAATATCCTGTATATTTTCATCGATTACAACGATATTCTACGATCACCATCAGTTATATTTGTTTATTATCCAAAAATATTGTTAAAGTATTTTATTGTTACACCTCGTTTTTTTTTAATTGTCAAATTATACGTTACCCCAAAAATATTGATGATCATGGTAGTAAAAGTTATGTACTGTCACTAAATTCAGATAGTAAAGTTACTTTACTACAAATTTTACTCAACAGTGCTAGTAAAATAAAATAAATAATACCTTCGAGTATCAAGATTAGTTAACTAATGTTTAAAATCGAGCAGACAATGGTTTCAATGTGTGCGTGCGCGTAATGTTGTTGTGTGGCGACTCAGATACCTAAACTTGAGCGATTCAAAAAAGTTATAGCGTCCTTAAAAACACTACAAAGTGAAAAATAACTTTAATTTCGGAAGTCGGTGGCAAAAAAACCATAAATACAAATCCTAAGACACCGACTACCGAAATTAAAGTTATTTTTCACTTTGTAGTGTTTTTAAGGAAGTCGGTTGTTTTTTTTTGCAAAAAAGTTTTTTTTATTCTAATATTTCCTGTCACTGCTATTGACCTGGCCAGTAATGGTATACGAATTAGTGCAGGGTAGATACCGTAAGGCGTTACTGATTCTTTGACCAAAAATTTAACTTAAACTTTGAACTTTATCTTTAAGGCAACTTCCTCTATATCCGTCCTTGATGTTAGCGGTATCTATAAGTACCAATCCCATCAGGAAGGCTTCCAATTCATCATTTGTCAGCGGAGGCTTAGTAACATGGTTCCGTTGGCACCCTTTGTCTACGGAACGTCAAAAATAAAGATTCCAGTACAGACGTCAGCACATCAAGCTACCAGAAACTGACAAATTCTGCCAATCAACCTTGAACCTAATGCTTTAGCGATAAAGTTGAAAATCTATTAAAGAAATTTTACAGATTGTAGTAGCTTTTTTTTGGATGGGAAATCATCAAATGACTTCTCCCGCTCTGGGCGGAGCGGGAGGGCGTGTCAGACATTTACTGACTAAAACCCACCCGTGTTCCTTAAGTTGCCCATGTGCCAGGGTCACGGTATCTCTTTAAAACAATCTCGCGACCCTGGCAGGGATTGTAGTAGCTTAATATGCTGGCGTCTGTACTAAGCCTCGAAATGATTAAAAAAATTAAAAAGGTATTATCTAGATTATTTTTAAAACAAAAAAGCTCACTTAGCGATCATTCAGTCAAGGTCCATTGCATGCACCTATTAGGATTATAGTTTTATAATACGCCTCTTTGTTTCGGTCTATAGACCTCACTAATAAAGATCAAGGTGCTTTTTATTTATTTTTAATGAAATCAAATTCTTCTGCACTTAAACGTGAACTCACTTTAGATCTAGCCTAAAGCTCTAAATCAGTTTTTAATCGACTTCAAAAATGTACGAAGTTCTATTTTCCACGTGTTCCCAACTGTGCTGGGTTATTGCTCCAGTCTACTCGTTTGCAGTAGAATATCAGTATTTTACATGGAACGGCTGCTTATGCTGACCTCCACAACTCAGTTACTGGGTTCAGCTCTTTAAGTTTTGCACAGCATGATTATTGACAAATGTATGCACTGACTGGACAGGTCCACTCAGTCTCTGTGGTTCTTTCCTCAAAACTCCATTTCAGACATTTTTTCTCAGAGTAGTCAGATAAGAACCGCTGACTTCATCTAGTTTTCAAAACATAATTGACGTGTAAAAGTGTTTGTACAAACATTTCTATTATCATTTAGCACCATATCGTGGTTCTTTAAAAATGATCAACCGACTCAAAAAATAAACAATATGTATCTTCAAATTCAACCAACAAGATCAAAAGCCCGCTAAACGCTAATAATTTACAAACATTACAAAATGCTCTGCGAACATGCGAAAAGCTTCATCATCTATATAATATACTGCATCAATTACTGCCAACAAAAGACGAGTAATAAATAAAACTGAGCACTCTAATTACGGAGAACAGCACCTTGAACCACCAGGTATGCTAGTCAAATGTCAGCCGCTGATACATTTGTGGTTTTGAAGTGTTCAAATGGACTAAAGTGCGCGTGAATTTGGCAGAGAATTATGTTCGGTAATTGACACTATATGCTAAGGCCTCGTCTGTACTGTGGCAATGTTTTTAAAGATTGTTTTTGTTTTATAACAATTATTTGTAACTGAAACATTTTAATAGAGTCTTCATTTAATATACATACATCAACTCACGCCCTTTTCCAATGGAGGTAGGCAGAAACAACACAACGCCACCTGCTGATCCTGATATATACTCCTTTTGCCTCGTTTAAGTTCATACATCTGGTCATATACGCATCTACCGCATCTAAGCATACTCAATTTTTGTCACCCACCAAGGTTTCGTAAAGTGTGATTTGTGGATGAACTTGAATTGAATTGAATGAAGTTTTTTTTTATTTTTTGCAATTTGTAGGTCAGTGTCACGTGGTATGTTGAACATAATAGAAGATTCGCGTATAACCAGTATGTATTTACAGAATTATAATCATTAACACGCCCTCTAAGTTCATATCAACCGATTCATCATCATCATCATTACAGCCGTAAGACGTCCACTGCTGGACTTAGGCCTCCCCCAATTTGGGGGGCTTTGCCATAATCACCACGCTTGGCAGACGGGTTGGCGATCGCAGTATGGTGGTAAAATGCATAGAGAACGCTGCCGCCCATTCTCTAGTAAGTCCTTTAGTCGCCTTTTACGACACCCACGGGAAGAAATGGGGTAGTGTTATTCTTTACGTCCGGCACCACACGGTATCAACCGATTGATTGACTGTTTCACATGAATCAACCAATAGCCTTATAGGTATGAACATAGAGGGTTATATGACCCTGACAGATCTGAAAATTGTAATAAAAAGAATTCTGCGGGCTACCCTACCCTTTAACTCTTATTTTTAAGAAAGAAAAAAAATACAGCAATAGATATAGGTACAGCAGGAAAAAGTAAAATTAAAATCAAATACAAAATCTAAGAGAGAGTGAGTGACACTTTCATCTGGTACGTACGACGAAATGTAAAGAACGCACAGACGTAAAGGATAGCACTATCCCATTTTATGCCGTGGGTGTTGTAAGCGGTGACTAAGGGACTTACTAGAGAATGGGCAGCAGCGTCTATGAATTTTCCCACCAGTTTACCAGCAGTGGAGGTCTATCGGCTGAAATGATAATGATGATAATTTTAAAGAGTTTTTGGTCACTAATTCGAATAGTTTCATATTTTAATACGTTTTATTTTAGTTGTTGATATGTTGGCATTTAATCACTATTTCTAATGACAGTAGCAATGTAAATGACGATGGAGCGCGCTTGCCTAGAAATTTTTCACCAGACAATAAGCATTACCGTAATCAACCTAAAATGTCCTCACTCAAAATCAAAAGTTATTCAAATTAGGCTCAGAATCAGCACTTTTCGAACGTCAAAATTACAAAAGACAGTCCCCCAAAACGCCCACCCCTAACCACTTCCTAGTGCTTTACCTGGGAAAAAGAAATGTCGCAACAAACTCCCCAGCAGCACAGCTATCTGTCCAGGTAGAAGAACTTGATTTTATACAATGGTAAGTAGTAAACATTAAGAGACACAAAACATTAGTTTAAATTATTTGCTATATGCCAGCTAGCCAACCCAATATACCAACAAATAAAATGAAAACTATACTCAAGTAAAAGCAAAAAAAAAAATGAATGTATAATGTAAACATAGCTACAAAAATAAAAGCCTCCTGGCATAAAGAGCGACTTCGGCCTCTTCTCGGTGGTAGTTGGTAGATGTCACACGTATTTGATTTTTTCGTTCTAGGACATGCCGGTTTCCTCACGATGTTTTCCTTCACCGTTTTGGGAGCAGTGGTGATCAGATAATTTACATAATCTATGGCGGCTATCACTTGGTTACTACTGCTCTTTTTGCCAACTTTGACTCCTTTTTTATAGAAGAAAAGAGGTGTCCCACTCTAAGGAGTAGAACACCTCTTTGTTTCCTCTTTATGTCTTTATTTCTGTATAGCTAAGGCTGTACGTACAAATGTGTTTTGAAAGTTTCGGTGAGTTATTCCTTAAATAAGTTACCCTTTAACAGATCCTAGAAGGCAGGTATTTTATTCTTCACACATTATTTTAAACTCTAAAGATGATATAGGATTAACTGGCTTCACATAACCTCTACAACTCATAGTAATTTTACCATCAATTGGTATTTCCCAGGTATTCTTGTGGTATCTTCACATACCTAGCAACGATAGTTTGAGCAATTTTCTGACTCCTTACATGATTTGTGTGTTCATAATTCAGGATAAAAGGAGGTGGTAATCCCTAATTTGTTGTAATTTGACAGAGTAACTGCTTTGAAATTACAGGGACTTTTCGTGTTTGTTTGTAAGGTTGGCAAAATAAAAGCCCGTAGTAGCAGTCGGTTTATTTCGTCATCGCCGCCGAGGCCCGCCGCGACATTCCAATCCATGTTCGCCCCGACCCTTGGTCGAGCCTGCTCGCGCTGCTGAGCCTGTAGTATTAAATTCATCCCTAAATATAGTCCTCCAGACCGTATTTCGGCCACGGCGGCCAATCTCAGCGGAGACTAGCCATCCGCGTGGGAGATATTATAGTGCTCAAGTGTGTGCGCACACACAGGAGCACTCACTCTTCCCTTACTCTCATAGTCCGATGGGACGGCAATCCGACCCGACCGGAGAGACATCAGGCGTAGGACCAACAGCTTTTTTAACGTGCTTTCCGACGCACGGGGGTATCACACCGCCAATTTCCAAACTCCGGGATGCTACTAAGAAATTCCTAATGGAAAAACCCAGTAACACTTTGCCCGACCTGGGAATCGAACCCAGGACCCCACGCTCAGCAGCTGCGCTTGCGACCACGAGACCAACGGGGCAGTTATCCCTAAATAATATCGTTCCGAACCAACCCATCCCTTGCTGCTCTGTTCCAATGGCGCCCCAAGCCGAGGTCCGTACTCCACAGGAGGGTGCCCTTAGTATTCTTACTTAGTTTTTCGGTCCTGGCTGGGGCTCTTAATTTATTAATTGACAGGCCTGTTGGTCTAGTGGTTAGCGACCCTGACTGCTATGCCGGAGGTCGTGGGTTCGATTCCCACCCAGGACAAATGTTTGTGTGATGAGCACGATCATTTGTTCTGTGTCTGGGTGTAATTTATCTATAATATGTATGTATTTAGAAATATATAAGTATGTTTATCAGTTGTCTAGTACCCATAACACAAGCTCTGCTTAGCTTGGGACTAGATGGCGTTGTGTGATAGTTGTGGAATATTATTATATTATTATTATATTATTATTAAGGTAGCCACAGGCAAATCCAGTTAAGCAGCCGATAACCCTGCCAGCGTCGCGACCACGATGGTCGCGACAATTTCGATAAGATACCGGGGCCCTGGTATAGGTATAGGCAACTGAAGGAACACGGGTGGGTTTTAGTCAGTAAAAATCTGACACGCCCTACCGCTTCGCCCAGAGCGGGAGACGTAATTTGATGATTTCCCAACCACAAAAAAAAAGCAGCCAACAACTTCCAAGGTTGACCAGCGAGATAACATTTCCGAAATAAAAAAAGAAAATTTAACTAAAGTCAACTATTATTCCATCTAGGTTTAACACTCAGTTACAGTTTACTTCAAATTCACTTTACCTAATTAGAGATTTATATTATGTCGATCTTCGCCGTGCGGCTGGTCGCTTACCAAATCGCTTCAAAGTTGAATCGCCACCCCAATTAGACAGTATATAAAAATTGCAGACGATTAGTACATTTTGCTTCAAAATTATCTGTATAATTATATCATCATCATATGCAGAAACTCATGAATACAGACTTCATCATCACGTGAAAGTCGAGGCGATTCAACTCCTTGACAACACTGAATTAGTGCGAAGACTAAAAAGGGTTAAACCGACCAGGCCGACCGACCGGCCGGGTTAGACTGTAGCCGATCTAATTAATTAATGCACAACATCTTATACGTGTACCTACATTCATAGCAAATAAAGTACTGATTCTGATTCTGATTCTGATTCTGACCCTTTGAGTTAGTGTAGTGCAGTGTAAGTGAACATGAACTACAGTGAAACTGCTAACTTTTATAAAGCACACGTTAATCAAGTGTCTTCCCCTTAACTGCCAGTAAGTAAGAAAGACGTTATTGGACGATTTCTTAGTTTTATAGTTACTTAGCAGTTTAAGTTATATTTAAATTACTTATTAGGTCATAGGCTAGATTGTAATGTAAATAAAGTATCATCTAATGTGATACTTTATTTTGCAAAAAAAAATATCAGCCGATGATATCCACAAATGGACATATGCCTCCCCCAATTTGAGGGCATTTTATACGCTATTTATTTTGCTTTGATAATATAAGTTTCCGTTAAAGATATTATTTTAATTTACTGATCTCGGACGTAAAGAAAAGCACCATACCATTTCTCAAACCCTCCCCAAATTGAGGAAGACCTATGTAACATCATTTCCACTGAAAGTTTATTTGTTTACTTACATAACTTTTTACAATACTTCATACAACTATTTACACTGGATACTAAATTGATTTACTAACTAACTAACAATATCAATATGTACATATCGTATCGTTACTACTTTATTTTATTTTTTTATCTGATTCAAATTTATTTAATTTATAAATGCATACACATATCACGTTGCAACATTGATATAAAACTGATTTACATCCGTCACCTCACACTTCAGGTCCAGTTGAAAACCAGCGTCAGGCACTAGTTGTCTGGCTTTTTGCTGAACTGGACCTTTTTGGCGCAGCCGTGAGGCACACTATAATGCTAGTTTCTGACATCTCACCTAACACTTTTTTATTTTATTTTTTACTCTTTCCTGCTGTATTAACTATTATGTGCCTTTCAACTGTGCTAAATAAATGTATTTTCTTTCTTTCTTTCTTTCTTCACTGAAAGACGTTCACTGCTGGACATAGGCGTCCCTCACTCCTCCACTTAAACCTACATGGACATTTATGTTTAGTGCTAAATTCTTTTAGTGCTTGTTTTGGCAAAAGTAATAGTTAAGAATTATTACGATTTTGTAAATCATTAACTAACGCAGTTTCAGTAACATCATGAGAATTTAACTGTTTCTTTTTCTACTTTAAGAATTACAGACCAATTAGTGACTTAAAACGTTCATTAAAGTAACATTACTTAACAAAATGGCACATTTAAAACAATAACTAGAGTTTTGTTGCCCGTAGATGCACCAATAACGATGTGACTTTCACTTTAAAATAGATGTGGAGTAGGATTGCCAATGTTAATGGCGGTTGTGTCATTTAAATGTGTTTTTTTATTTGTGTTTTTATTAATGGGATCAACTGGGTTAGGACGTTATTTAAGATCTGTTGTTTATGCTCTGATTGTTCGTAATGAGAGTTATGGCTGTATTTTTAGATGTTGGTTGGCGTTAATAGAATTTTATGACCAGCTGATGAGGTCTGATATGAGGTCAGCAGCTAACCTGACAGACGTTGTTCGTCCAAATTTGCATAATTCACACAAAATTTCCATAAAAAATACACTTTCAGTTTTTCTGTATTTTTCTATTTTGCCGGCAACTTATCAAACATTTTCTTTCATACCAATCTTGTCCTGACAATTACAAACAACGACAAAAAAATTGCCAAACAGGTGCCGTTCTGAAGTGACAAAATCCAAATACATTCATTAATTGTTTTATTCATATAAGAAGATTACCTTTTGGATCTGAAACTATCCCACGGGAACGTACTAACGGTATCAAAAATATCTCAAGTGTTAACTTAGGTAATAAACTATCTGTGTGCCAAATCTCATCTAAATCCGGTCAGCCTTTTTTATGTGATTGAGTAACAAACATCCAGACATCGAATATACAAACATTCACTTTTATAATATGATATTTACTAGCTTTTGGCCAGCAGTTTCACCCGTGTGGAAGTTGGAAAATATCCCACGGGAGCGTACTACCGGAATATATAGATGCCTATTTGTTAATCTAGAATATAAACTATTTGTTTGCCAAATTACAAAATCCGTTCAGCCGTTTTTGCGTGATTGAGTAACAAACATCCAAACATTCACATGTTAATATTAGTAGGATTACAACTTGTTATTCTAGTATGAGTATTTGCAAAAGTCCTCTTTTCATATAGAAATGGAATGAACACTGATAACCAAGCTTGCACACGGCATGTCGGCTATGTCAGAAAGCCAATTCTCATATGAAAACGTTAAAAATCTAGTCACAATCTTATTTCAGTGAGTTGTGGTGTAAGTGAGCCTCAGAATACGCTTTTAACGTTATCAGATCATCATGTCAGTCAAAAGACGTCCACTGCTGGACATATGATACGCCCCCCCCCCCCCCCAATTTGGGGTGGGGTTTGCCATAATCGCCACACTTTGCAGGCGGGTTATCGCTCGCAGTATGGTGGTAAAATGTATTGAGAACGCTGCTGCCCATTCTCTAGTAAGTCCCTTAGTCGCATCTTACAACGCCCACGGGGACAAATGAGATGATAATATTCTTTACGTCCGTCACACTACACAGATCGGATATAAAGTAGACAAACCAACATAAACTCAGCATTCGGAAAAAACCATTATTCCCCTGAAAAATAAATCTATAAATGAAATGAAACGAGTTGAAATCTGTACTAATATTATAAAGCTGAAGAGTTTGTTTGTTTGTATGTTTGTTTGTTTGGTTGAACGCGCTATTCTCAGGAACTACTGGTCCGATTTGAAAAATTATTTTTGTGTTGAGTAGCCTATTTATTGAGGCAAGCCAAAGGCTATATAATATCACGCTACAATTAAAAGGAACGGAGCAACAACGAAAAATGGTCGAAAACTTGCAGCCAATTTGATGCGACAGGAAGGGTCAGGGGAGCAAAAATTTGACGCGGACGAAGTCGCGGGCAGAAGCTAGCTTTTATTATATGCAAGTAGAATTTATAAGGTACTTTTACACGTCAACATTTTATTGAACAATATTTGATAACTAGATGGCATCGGCAATTCCTAGCTGACTATTCCCTGAGAAGAAATTCCGAAACAAACTCAGAGGTCATGGTTTCTTTTAAAGTCTAAACATTATATTATTAGAATTTTATGTGAGTCTAACGATGCTGGCCGAAGGGACTTTTGAAGAAAGAGTCATTGCAACTATGAGCTGACCTGTCCCAACAGACGGCATATATGTATCAGTCATCGTGTAGCTCAACCCTATTTAAGGGAGCTCAACGACCCGTCATAAGACGCTACCAGATCTGCAGGACATTTGCGTAGGCCATATACAAAATAGTCAAAACCGCCCAACAGTTATAAAGTCATGTATTCAATCTGGAGTCCGTGTGAAGCCGGACGTAAAGAATAACACCACCCCATTTCTTCCCGTGGGTGTCGTAAAAGGCGACTAAGGGACTTACTAGAGAATGGGCAGCAGTGTACTCTATGCATATAACCACCATACTGCGATCGCCAACCCGCCTGCCAAGTGTGGTGATTATAGCTAAGCCCACATTGGGCGAGGCCTATGTCCAGCAGTGGAGGGCTTGCTGGTAGGTACTCACATTAACAGAATAAAAAACGATGTCTTGATTTTTTTCATGATACGACCCTTAGGTAATATTTATCATTGCAGTTATTTAAATCACCACACCTCATCATTAACTCCAATCTTTTGTAGTCTTCATCTTTTCTCATCTTCATACAAAACAAGATCGACACAAGATAAATGTCAAAAACATCAAAGTTATGAATAGCTGAAGACCACTAATGTGTTAGACAAGCAGGCTAATGATTGCCTGACAAATAGCCTAGCCGTATAGCCTTATAGCCCGACTATATAGCCTCAGGGAACAATGAACGTCAGTATAAGATGAGTAATTGACAGCTCAATGAGTAAAAGGTCGGGCTATAGGCGAGGAGATAGCGGCAAGTTGGTGAACTTTACGTGAGAAGGTTATTTTATCGATAAGGTAGTATGATTAGACAAAGGAATGTATTGACAATCTCGAATCTCGTATTATTATAGTAAACTAGCTTTTGCAACTTCATCCGCGTAAATGTTCGTTATCGCTAACGAAGTCGCGCAATAAAAAATACTCTATGTCCTTTCCACAATACCAAATATCATCAAAATCGGTTCAGTGGTTTAGTCGTGAAAGCGAAAGAGTTACTATCCCATTTATAATATTAAATTATAGAAGTATAGGTTCTACTCAATGTTAGATTACACAGGGTGTCCCAAAAATCAACGTCAAGCCGAAAACGGTTTATAGGCCAGGTGGTGACAGTTATCAGATATTTTTTTTATGAGGAATGTAACCATGAATAACCCTTCTGTAAACTATAGTCCAAAATTAAAACACAACTACCTCAGTTTTAAAGAAAACATCACTTTTATGCTCCACCATGTACTAAAAATTATTACATCGCCCAACTTTAACTGACTGTACTGAAAAAAAAATGCTTAACTTAGATTTTTTTACTATTTTTCTCCTAACTGTCACCACCTGGCCTATCAACCGTTTTCGGCTTTACGTTGATTTTTGGGACACCCTGTATACTCAAATTAAATTACATCAACATATGAAGTTTCGACGTTAAGTTTAGACTTGGAGAAAACTAACGGCCACATTTGCCTTGAATTGAAAAGCACTAAGTTATGGAGAGAGGCCTTTACCCTGCAGTAGGATGATACAAATTATCGCTAACAGCAACAGTTACGGCGAACCTTGGACCTCTTATTCATGTATCAACAAATTGCCCTAATTAGATATTACTTCTCTTATTTGACCCTCTTCAAGATTCTACTCGCAAATAATTTTGAAAATCCCAACTTTTTAATATTATAAATCCGAAAGTAACTCTGTCTATTACGCGTTCACGCCTAAACCACTAAACCTATTTTGATGAGATTTGGTACAGAGATATGGGAAAGGGCGTAGGCTACCTTTTGCCCAGTAGCACATTCCCGTGGGATATTTTTCGACGTAAACGCGGGTGAAGAGGGCAGAAGTTAGTAGTAAATAATAACAAGGATTCCAGCGTTTTACGTGACAGAAAAAATGGATCAACAAAGTTTATAGTAAATACCTACGAGGCTATGACGTACTACATTTGTAGGTCACACAATAAATGAATGGATCCAATATTTTCGCTCACTAGCTCTCAGACTACAAAGGTCGTCGGTTCGGTTCTAAAGTGTTGCATTCTTGGGCAAGGTCACCGATGCGATCGATAAGTCCCTTTCTCATGTTGAACATCACGCGTAGACCAATGAAGGTAAGCAGATGGTTAAGTTGGGTAATTATAATGATTATTTTTGACATTTACTGTAATTTTATAAATAATTGCGAGATCAGAACAATTACAATGTTTCGGATAGTAAGTACCTAGATAAAATACAATTTTATATGTTGTCTTTTAGTAGTGAGTGTGAGAGAGCTCTACAATAATATTCGATATATCTTCAGCATGACACAATTTTCAGGAAAACTTTCCGAAGATTCAGCGAAGATATTTTGGAGGATCGCGATTCAGCGATGAAGTATTGGCTAATTGGTAAAAATATCCAGCTTTTGTTCTTGTTCTCAAATAACACCGTGCCGTAAAATATAGCTCCAACTCGATTAAATGAAAAATACACAAAAGAAAATCACCCGTAATTTAAAACGAAATACAAAATGGCCGACAACAGGCTACCGCGTGAACCTTTAATTTTATGCTCTAAATTAGATTTTACAAAACTAACAGCCGTAGGCAAAAAGACTGCCAGGGTCAAATGGGGCGGTTCACATTAGCCGTATGCAAGATGACCGCTGGGCAAAGGTCTGCACACAATGGGTGCCTGAAGACGGACGACGCCACCGCGGTCGGCCCAGAAAGCGCTGGTGACACGACCTAGATGCGTACGGCGACGACTGGTTTGAGGTGGCGCGGGACCAGAGTTCCTGAAAGAAATTGGGGGAGGCCTTTGCCCAGCAGTGGGACAGTATAGGTTAAACAAAAAAAAAAAGATTTTAAAAACGAACTGGATTTCTAACATAAAAATGTACGTTGACCTTAGAAATTGCAAAAAAAATAATCTTATTTCAGTAAAGAAAATGTAAACCGACGCCTAATTGTTGTCAAGATCTACCTATATTTCGTTTGGTGAAGGTATGGTGATTACAGCACCTATGGTATCATTAATCGCGGTAATGAGTCGACGATACGATTTAATATAATATTATTGTAGTGCAGTACAGTAATAATGACAAATTGTTATTTAATTTAGTATTATGTCATGACAAAGTGATGTGGATGGCTTTATGCTATAGGAAGACAGGTTGATTGAGCGTATTTTAGAGAGTGGGCGGAGTGACCGAATCAGGAATGAAGAAATCCGCAGGAGAACCAAGGCATCCGACATTGCTCGAAGAATTGCTAAACTTAAAGTGGAAGAGGGCAGGGCACATTACTCGCAGAAAAATGTGCCTGAAAGGTTCTGGAGTGGTGACCGCGTACCGGAAGACGTAGAGTTGGAAGGCCTCCAACAAGGTGGACCGATGACCTTGTGGAAGCCGCAGGAATCCGCTGGATGCGGGAAGCACAGAACTGATCGAAGTGGTGGAGGTTGGGGGAAGGCTGTGTCCAATAGTGGACGTCTTTCCGCTGATAAGATGATAATTATGGGTTCACTGGTTTTGTTATGTGTAAAACAAAGTTATGTTAGTCAATAAACGAACACTCAACATGCTACCTTTTTATTTATTTTATTTAATATGGGACAATAGACAGCTGCAATATAAAATGTTTACATATGACAATAATACAGGCTCATAATTAGTATTAGCCATATTGTAGCCCACTACATTATCCGCATGTTTACATAATTAAAATAAGGTAAAAAAAGTGCCACTAGAGTAGAAAAAAAAATAGAAAAATATTTATTGTCCAGGTAATACAATAAGCAAACATAGGTTAATATCAAGTTGAGACGACATGAGTAGCTTAAATATTACCTACAGCTAGTTACAGTTTATATTTACCAGTGAGCCCCAAACTAGACAGTTAGTCTGTATCTTGGGGCTCAGGATACGAATTCCAGAGTGGAAACTAGAGAGGTGATTTTCGGTAGGGCTATGCGTATGTGTAAAGTTTGTGTGGTGTGTGTGCATGTGGTATATATGTGTATGTGTGTGTATGTGGTGTATATGTGTGTGTGTGTGTGTAGCATAACTAATGTAAAATAAAAAAAAAGGTTGATTATTAAAATACAATACAGTTGAATAATGACAAAAAAAAATGAAAAAGTAAATACAAATATATGTGAATTTTTAATAACATTAAAAATTTATGGGACTGGATTCTTTTTATCGGAAGTAAAAATTTAGATTATTACAAAAAAAGTAAATTATAGTATAAGAAACTATAATTAATTATTAAAAATAATTAAAACAGTTAAAATTGTGGACTCTCACTATTTCTTATTAATTATAATTAGATAAGATTTTAAAAACATTGGACTTAAATTTCGATTTCGATTTTTTCTTTTCAGCTGTAAGTTTTAATTATTTGATACTAAATCGTAGACATGATATGTGACATCTACCGACCCGCACTGGGCCTGCGTGGTAAATTACGGCCCACTCACTCCTACCGAGAGGAGGCCTGTGTCCCAGCAGTGGAAACGACAATAGGTTGATTATGATGATGACGATAATATCTTCTAACTATAAAAGAGACTATGACGTCTGAGTTTGATCGGCATTTTTTCTCTGGGAACAGTCAGCTGGGAATTACCGTTGCCATCTAATTTTAAAATGTTGACCGAAATATTTACCTGTAATAGTAATCGAAAAGATCTACCTACAAATAAAAAAAAAAATACTATAGATTGTTCCATTTTTAAGCACAACAAAGTAACTGCAAAAATATCAGCTGGAAGCAAAATCTTTCACAAGCTACTGGTCCTTAAAACACCTCAGAAATATGCCCATTCTTGTGTCACTCTCTAATCAGATCGTTCTGTACCACTTGCCCACTGACCGTGCGTCCTCGACCTCGCATCTTTGGCAAAAACCTCTCATTATTTGATATACTCTATTGAGGTTACGAATACATACGTTATATTATATATTAGACGCTTGAGTCACTCCGACATAATAACGACCACGCGGATTTCACGCAAGGTTAAGTTGCACTTGCTGAAGTTGGTGCGTGGATGGGAGACCATATTTTATACTTCAAAATACAAATTCGATAATCCTCTACGAGAGACTTTTTTTAAGTTATGTAAAGAAAAAATGCTTAACAGATATATTTTGGATATTTGGAAGGCCGATAGTCCAACGCACCGGCAAAAATCCCAATATTTCAACTGCCCCGTTGGTCTCGTGGTCGCAAGCGCGACTGCTGAGCGTGGGGTCCTGGATTCGACACCCAGGTCGGGCAAAGTGTTCTGGGTTTTTCCATTAAGAATTTCTTAGTAGCAGCCCGGAGTTTGGAAGTTGGCGGTGTGATACCCCCGTGCCTCGGAAAGCACGTTAAGCCGTTGGTCCTCAGCCTGATCTCTCTCCGGTCGTGTCGGATTGCCATCCCATCGGACTATGAGAGTGAGGGAAGAGTGAGTGCTCCTGTGTCTGCGCACACACTTGAGCACTATAATATCTCCCGCGCCGATGGCTAGTCTCCGTTGAGATTGGCCGCCGTAGCCGAAATACGCTCTGGACAAAAAAAATCTGCTGTTTCATTCAAAAGTTTAATACCTACTCGATCAAAATGTATGAAACAGCTGATTTTTTTTCGCGATTTCAGGTTTGGGCCCATAGTAAAAGTTGTTCATAATGATGAGTACAATGACCCCTAAAGAATGCGTTAATTACGTTACATGTTGTATATATTTCAAGAAGTCACAACTTCTACTACTAATCAAATCCTTTTGGAGATCTTGTTCACCATATCACTTTAAGATCAGATAACACAAAGTAAGTGATGAGCACTATACATATAATAAATGTGATATATCTAGCCCAATAATTGAATTGGAGAAGACTAGGTAAGCCGATACTAAAGTATCATCCGACGAACACAGATGCAACATTTTGGGTGTCTAAACTTTTTACAACCAATCGAGTCAGCCGAAAAACGTAAACTGCTAGACTTATGTAGGTCCTTCCAAAGGATAAGACATGTATAGCATAGCAACTGACATGAAAAAAGAAGCACCCTTTCTTTTCACACGAAGTCTGGCAGCTTTCTACCAGGTCTCTGAAATAATGATGTCGTAATTATAGCTAGCAACTACATCCGAACGGTTGTGTAAGCCGCGCGTCTAAACATTGTACTATTGTCTTTATTTTCCCGTGCAAATCCGTTTAGTGTGGAGATAAACTTGGGACTTGGGCTTTTTAGTTTCCTTAGATACATTAACTATTATATCACACTGTGCTGCAAAGCTTTTGTTAGTTATATTCTGTTCCCTCTTTCCACTTACTTCTGTCAATCTCTAAAATAAATAATAGTTTAAAAAGACTAAAAAAACACGCTTTCATAGAAAACCAAACTAAAAAGTAGAAAATAATGGACAAAAGCGTGGGGTGCGTGATATCATTAAAAAAATACCTCAAAAAGCACCCCACGCTTTTTCCATTATTTTCTACTATTTAGTTTGGTTTTCTATGAAAGCGTGTTTTTTTTTAATATACATTTTTTTAGTTCGGCTAGGTACTAAAGCGGGTTTTTTGTTTTCTTTTTTTTGCTATCCTGGTGATCCTGGCCAGGCTAATGGCAAATTTATGAAATTATTGTATTGTCAACGGTCCTTGATAAGTGTGCAATGTTTAAATCTCTCTCTCTCTTTTAAAATCCGACGTTTTAAAGGGGATGAAAATCACGTTCAAAGATTCCATTTCATACCAACCTAGTAAAAGCGTGCTAAAGGAGTCCATATCTTTATTCCTAGTTCTTAGTCCAAGTTGTTTCACTAACCTATATTTTTAAACCTTCAGCAGTGTTTTGCTTCCGAAGACATATTGTAAGCATCAGTTTTCTTTCGTAAATCATCATTTTCTACCCCATAAATCTTTTACTACCACATTTCTTCCCGTGGGTGTTGTAAAAGGTGACTAAGGGACTTACTAGAGCATGGACAGCAGCTTTCACAATGCATTTTACCACCAAACTGCGATCGCCAACCTGCCTGCTAAGCGTGGCGATTATGGCAAACTCTCCCGAATTGAGAAGGTCTATGTCCAGCAGCTGTACCGTGTGGTGCCGGATGTAAAGAATAGCATCACCCCATTTCTTCCCGTGGGTGTCGTAAGAGGCGACTACGGGACTTACTAGAGAATGGGCAGCAGCGTTCTCTATGCATTTCACCACCATACTGCGATCGCCAATCCGCCTGCCAAGCGTGGCGATTATGACAAAGCCCCCCAAATTGGGGGAGGCCTATGTCTGTGGACGTATTACGGCTGAAATGATGAATGATGATGATGTTGAAATCTTTTAATAATATCTTGGAGAGAGAGAGACTTAAAGAAAGAATTACAAAAAATGTATTGCTTTTACCATGAAACAGTAGTAACGAGTTTCATCTTTAATAGCACAGATGCCGTAACGATACCCGATTCTCATGACACCTAAGCTATGTGTCTGCGTGTCGGTCGCAAATCGTAATGCAATGTCGTGTGTGTCACGTTCATCTAGGCCGTGACCTACGACGTATATTTCTATATAATATAGGCAAGTATGTGGTAGGAATGTGGATGATGTGAGCCCTAACAAAAGAGATAATCCATAAGTTATCAACAGACTGTGTAAAGGTGCTAAGTAAAACCTTCCTGTGGAATCATTCTGTCTGTTGATGCAAACAACATTAAATTGCGTTGTGTAGGTTATAAGATCTTAACGTACAGACGGGAACTGACCTTGTTTTATAATGTGTAGAGATTTCTAAAATGGGGATATTTTAAAACTAATTAGAAACATTAAAGACACAGACAGATTGAATATACTCATGCACAAAAAAGTGAAAAAATATTAAATTACCCAGTTCAGGTAAAAACTTTCATAATCTTTCTCCCCTACGTACTTCTGACATGCCGATAAAATCTTTGTCCTTTAGTCCGCAAACACATCGCTTAATAGGTATCGTTTGTTGGGTTACTGACCAAGAGATCATTTAGTGCGGTGTATGTGGTACATGACTAATGATAAAGATTTATTGAGAACTATCTGTTGTCCGCATCTTCGTCAGCAATGTAGGATATAAAACTTTTTACAAAAATATAACAACCGACTTCCTTAAAAAAAAAAACACTACGAAGTCAAAAATAACTTTAATTTCGGAATTCGGTGACTTAGGATCTGTATTTAAGTTGTTTTTTTTTTTTTTGCCGAAGTCGGTTGTTATTTTTTTGTAAAAAGTTTTTATTTTTCTCTTTTTAGTTATCAAATCAAATCAAATCAAATCAAAAGTCATTTATTCAAACTAGGCTGTGAGTCAGCACTTTTTGAACGTCAAAGTCACATAAGACAGTCCCCCCAAAACGCCCGCCCTTCGACACTTCCTAGTGCTTTGGCTGGGAAGAAGAAGTGGCGGAACAAACTCCCCAGCAGCACTGCTGTCTGTTAAGTTAGAAGAACTTGATTCTATACAATATTGTATAAGTTATTAATATAATAAAACAAAACATACATTATTCGCCATATGTTAGCTAGCACACGCCATTATACCAACAAAACATTGAAAACTAAACTCAAGCTGAAATGAATAATGAAACAAAATCGTAAACAGAACAATGGTAGATACCCCGCACTAATCTAATCGCGTTATTCGTTCATTTGTCGCGCAAATACTTAATGCAAATTTAAGACTTATATGGTTTTCACATGGATCCCATTGTTCGAATGGAACTTAATTAAAATGAAACCATTCGAAAAGCACCAGCTTTCAAATAAAAAAAGAATCATCAAAATCGGTTCACCCAAACAAAAGTTAAGAGGTAACAATTTTTTTTTTAAAATACAGTCGAATTAATAACCTCCTCCTTTTTTTGAAGTCGGTTAAAAATAGCCTATATCCTTACCCAGACCATGGTCTGTGTGCTAAATTTTATCCCAATCTATTCAGACATTTTAGCGTGCAAGCATAACAGACAAACTTACTTTCGCATTTATAATATTAATTAGGATAATGAAATAGACAAGTTACATCACTTAAAGACCAACACTATACTGAGTGTTTTTACTGATAGGTGGGAGTCCCCCATGCTGCAAAGGTGGGTGCGACTTCATGTCGTTATTTAATTTTGTTACTTAATACTAACATTAGGTTTTTAAGAATATTGTTACTAACATACTATGGACTTTGTCTGAAATAATTTTTTATAATAATAAAGACAAATTTATAATAATTACCACCCAGATAACAATACTTCCGCAATATTTCTCGACAATTCCTATTGCGAAGCTCGAAGCAATTATTGCTTTCAAAAAAGTCGCCAAAAATATGTGACACCATGCAAATCGATCATCGTCGTCAAGGGCTATTAAAAATCATACACGGTGCGATGATTCAACTTGTAACATATCTATGTCATTGTGACATGGAGAATATTGTTAGTGGTCGGGTACATGAGTCACTTTTATTCTTCTCCACTTCCAAATATGTTTATGTCACATAAACCTACATGGTCACTTATGAAACGTTAAAAGCTAGGTACACGGTTCTATTTTTTTGTTTCTTATAGAGAAAAGCCGGCAAGAAACTACAAGGTTCATCATTACAGCTGTAAGACGTCCACTGCTGGACTTAGGCCTCCCCCAATTTGGGGGGCTTTGCCATAATCGCCACGCTTGGCAGGCGGGTTGGCGATCGCAGTATGGTGGTAAAATGCATAGATAACGCTGCTGCCCATTCTCTAGTAAGCCTTCCTTAGTCGCTTTTTACGACACCCACGGGAAGAAATGGGGTGGTGTTATTCTTTACGTCCGGCACCACACGGTACACGTCCGGCACCACACGGTACTACAAGGTTACTCTTTTAAAAATAATTGACTTTTACAATAGTTTCAAATTACAGTGTTAATAGGTATGGGACGACAGTGTAGGCCTATCAACAAGTACCAGGTACTTAATAAAATGGAACATTGTCTACAGTCTACAGGGGTTACAACGTTTTCACATTCACCAAATTACAAAATAATTTACTTAAATGATAACGATAAGGTTTCATCATATGCCTACCCTTTTCACAACTAATTTGAAGTCGGATTCCAGTCAAACCGGATGTACTACAGATCTGGAAGCGTCTTGTGACGGGTCGTTGAGCTCCCTGAAATAGGGTTGAGCTACACGATGACAGATGCATGCCCGCCGTCTGTTGGGAACACTCAGCTCATAGCTGCAAGAGACCATGACCTCTGAGTTTATTTTGAAATTTCATCTCAGAGATCAGTCAGTTAGGAAACGTCAGCACCATCTAGTTCTTAAAATGGGGATCAACAAAATTTAGACACGTAAAAGTACCTAAAAAGAACCACTTAAAAAAAATTAACATTTCATTTTTCCGACTTAATTACTTATTAAAATTACCAGACAAAATATAGGAAATATAACGTTCGGAGTTCGTCAAGGATCGCTGTTGGGTCCCCTATTCATATTGATATAAATAGATACCTAAAAACTATTTTTATGGGTCCTGCTAGACGAATGTACAAAATCTTCAATTAAGTCTATTAAATTCATGAAAAATACTTTGAAGAATCTTCTCGTGTGCATCAGCTCTTAAATCAATTTCATAACGCATTGTCACAGTGAATACCGGTAGGTATAGGAAGCTTAAAACTTGTTTTAAAATTAATTTTTAGTTTATAATAGTTGTAGCTATTGCAGCTACTGGTTTTATTGATAAACGATTTTCTTTGTTCACAAGAACCACTGGGACAATACTCGTATTATTAAGAGCGTTCGAATTCTGAACTCAGGACTATGGAGATATCATTTTCTGCTCTTTCTCAGTTTTTAACCGACTTCAAAAAGGAGGAGGTTCTCAATTCGGATGTTTATATTTTTTTTATTTTTTTTTTATGTATGTTCGGCCATAACTCCGTCATATATAAACGGATTTGCAAAATTTTTTTTTTGTTCGAAAGGGGTTTATTCCGAAATGGTCCCATGTAAATTTCATATAGATCTGATGATGAGTTCGGAAGACAGACACCGGAACTCTTTAAAAAATGACAGCAAATCAACCGCGATTTCTGCTATCGCATAAATATGCATTCTTTGTTTGGAATTAGTGCGGGGTGAATACCACAACTAAAAATTTAAAAATAAAAACTTTTTTACAAAAAAAAAAACAACCGACTTCCTTAAAAACACTACAAAGTGAAAAATAACTTCAATTTCGGAAGTCGGTGGCAAAATAACCATAAATACAGATCCTAAGACACCGACTTCCGAAATTGAAGTTATTTTTCACTTTGTAGTGTTTTTAAGGATGTCGGTTGTTTTTTTTTTGTAAAAAAGTTTTTTATTACGATAATCTGGCAGTTGAAGTACTTTATGCGGCCTACCTAAATATCTTTCTTTGGTAGTTCGTCGAGTCGTTGAGCTCCTGAAGTTCTGAGCTGTAGGATTACTGACATATGCGTGAAGTGACTGGACAGATCCATTCAATTTGTGTGGTTCATTCCCCAAAAGATCATTTTAGACATCAATCTACATGTTCTTCTCATGATCAGACCAAGATCATGTCTCAAATTTAAGAGTGACTGTGACCTCTGAGATATTTTTGGCCTTTCTTCTCAGAATGGTGAGATAGGAAACGCCGACCTCATCTTGTTGCAAAACAATGTTTAGCATGATCATGTGTTTGTACAAACTTAGTTACAGATTAAAAATAATTTAGTATTATGAATTCTACTTGTGATCAAACCATGCCCCACTTGCTGGAGTGCCCTAAGTGCCCGTTCACCTGAACCTCGATGACCTAAAGAATGCCACTGATGCCGCAATTAACGTGGCCACCTCATCATCATCATTTCAGCCAATGTGGCCACCTACCGGGCTCAAACTATTAAGAAAAAGTGTACGTCTACCATTGCCACAAAAAGAAGGAGAAGTTCTAAGCCATGGTGGTCGGCATGCAAATGTGAAACACATTGCATTCATTCATCAGGTAACACATTATTTCATTAAGCTGATGATTTTTTGTACAAGCTTGTTTTGCCACTCAACACCGTTGTATTATTGATGGGGAAACAAAAAGACGGCAAGCGTGAGTCGTGGGATAATCTTAGAATATCGTATTTGAAACTGTGTATTAGTTTGCCAAAGCGAATGGCAATTTGTTCCACAAGTGAAAATTAGTTACCGCCTCCACTCTAAGGGTCCAGCAAAGGCATAAATGATAAACAATGTTTATTTATATAAGTAAGTTTGTACTTTTACACATCAATCATATTTTAAAAGAAAATGCGGTCGGCGTTTCCTATTGGACTACTCAGAGAGGAGAAGCCGAAACAAACTCAGAGGTCACAGTCTATTTTAAAGTCCAGCTGTAATTTTGGTGTGTATGTAATCGACTTTTGAGAAAAGACCAACCCAGATTCAGTGGACTTGGCCAGTCAGTGCACTCATTTGTCAGTAATCATAAAACTCAACTTATAAAATAAGGACCTCAACGATCCGACCAACAGTACAGAAAAAAGGACATGTAGGTACGCCGCATAAATTACTTAAACTGCCAGACTCTAATTAAAACTTCATCATCATCATCATCATTTCAGCCGTAAGACGTCCACTGCTGGACTTAGGCCTCCCCCAATTTGGGGGGCTTTGCCATAATCGCCACGCTTGGCAGGCGGGTTGGCGATCGCAGTATGGTGGTAAAATGCATAGAGAACGCTGCTGCCCATTCTCTAGTAAGTCCCTTAGTCGCCTTTTACGACACCCACAGGAAGAAATGGGGTGGTGTTATTCTTTACGTCCGGCACCACACGGTACAATTAACAACAACTCGGTTGTTCGGTACAACTTAATGAGAATAAAACATACAATTTATTATCATACCCCTTTTTAGGACAACTGAGATTTACGAAGCTTTATAGACACATATCATATCCCTTATAATTTGCATGTTGTAGGATTAATATGACAGAAAAATACAAGAATAAAATCTGTACTTGTGGTGCTCTACAATAATTATGAAGGAAAAGCTCCAGAAAAGTTCAAAAACTTTTTGCTTCAGTTTTCTAATTTAAAAAAAAAATCAATAAAAATAATAGTTTAAAAAAACTAAAAAACACGCTTCCATTGAAAACCAAACTAAAAAGTACAAAATAATGGAAAAAAAGCGTGGGGTGCTTTTTAAGGTATTTTTTAAATTATATCAGGCACCCCACGCTTTTTTTCCATTATTTTGTACTTTTTAGTTTGGTTTTCAATGGAAGCGTGTTTTTTAGTTTTTTTAAACTATTATTTATTTTCTATTTTTTAGGGTATTTCGAATTTTGAGACGTATGTCAGCGTAGTTTGTGACAGTTTTTTTGCTGTCCTGGTAACCCTGGCAAGGATAATGGCACAAATTTATGAAATTATTGCATTGTCATCGGTCCTTGACAGGTGTGCAAAGTTTGAATGAAATCTGGTCGTTTAAAGTGGGTCAAAATCGCGCTATAAGGAGTCGGTTACAAACAAACATACAAATATACAAACATACAAGTGAAGCTAATATAAAGCGTGTAAAAATAGTTTAAGGATAAGAGGGGTAATTGCGGAACTTTTTATCGGTAGGAATTGGTTTAATATTCATAGTTAAACAACATTCATTACGTTATTTACGTTGCTGAGCCGACAATTTATTCAAACAAATGACGCAATGGTTTAGAAATAATCTGCAATCCCATTCAGATTCTGATAAATTGTGCGTTTCGCAATTAGGGTGCAGTTTTTTAAGAAGTACAACTGTTATCGTGCAGACCATATTTGATTGCTTTCGAGACATCCCATAGTCATACAACTTTTAGTAACCGACGAAAAACAAATGGAGGAGGTTCTCAAGAAGACGCGTATTTTTTTTTGTTTTTTTTATTTTTTATTTATGACCACGCGTAATTTTTTACAGAGTGGACCGATTTTGATAATTATTTTTCTATTGGAAAGGGTATATTCCGAAGGTGATCCCATATTAAATTTGGAATGAGAATTCCAACCCTAAGGGTAGGAAAACAGGGGATGATTGATTGTTCACTCATTAATTGTAATGCATAACTTCTTACAGAATAGTCCGATTTTGCAAGCATGTAGTAATTAGTAGATTATAGCCACAAAAAATAAAAAAATAATAACTTTTAAACAACAAATTCAACCGCCGATACAGCTGAAAACCAAAAAATAATAAACTTTTCATTCATTTTGAGTCGGCGCTGGCACCAAACAATCAATGAACAAAGATCACTCAAAGAGCTGACACAAAATTTTTCGTTAAAAAGATTTTTATTTTATAACATCATGTACCACAAAATTTTACTTTTGTATATAATCAGCTTATTATATTCCCACTGCTGGGACTCAGGCCTCCTCTCGGTGAGAGGGAGTGGGCTGTTATCCACCACGCAGCCGCGGGCCCAGTGCGGATTGGTAGATATCACATGACTTCGAATTTTCGGTTCTAGTATAAGCCGGTTTGCTCAAGATATTTCCTTCACAGTTTTAAGGCGCGGTGTTACCTCAATATTCACAAAACACTGGTGTCTTTGACAATCGAGTATGACGTAACGCAATGAAAATATACGACACAAAAAATACAGTGGACAGAGAAGGGTTTAAAGAAAAATTCTAACCGAATAGAATAGTGAAAAATTGTTTGATATTCCCAATAAAAATTGTTTCACAAAAAAAACTTTGACGTCGAACATCTCTGTATTTTCAGCGATAACAACATTTTTTTTTTAAAGAGTTCAATAGAATAAACATTACTTTAAAACTTTAACCAGACAATTATTTAATTTAATGTGTGTAGTCCGAATAATCTAAATAAAACCCGTAAAATAAATGCCAATTCGCAGCTTAGTCACATCGTCAATCCAAATATTTATTCAATTTTCAACCTTATTTGTTGGAGCTGTAGCATGTAGTTGTAGCATTTAAAATCGTAGTCAGTCCGCGCCTTAAGAGCAGTAGTTCTAGAATAATTTACACAAAGTAAAGTGGTGGCCAAGTGGTAACGACCGTGACTTACGAGTAGTAGGTCGTGAATTCGAACCCAAGTATTTACAATTTAACCCAATAATTTACACAAAGTAATGCGCCTGCATTACTTTGTGTAAATTATTTCATCACCACTGCTCTTAAAACGGTGAAGGAAAACATCGTGAGGAAACCGACTGGTCTGAGAACCAAAAATTCGAAGACATGTGACATCTACCAACCCGCACTGGGCCCGTGTGGTGGATTATGGCCCGCTCCCTTTCACCGAGAGGAGGCCTGTGTCCCAGCAGTGGGAACGTTATAGTCTGCTGATGAAGAAAGTGCCTGCTTAGGTTCAAACCTACGACCTACAAGTCATCGTTGGAAGGCAGGGTGTTGTGGCATAGCCTGGTAGTGGCCTATGTCCAACAGTGGACTGCTATAGGCTAACTTGATTGCTACCAAATATAGTGTCCGACTGTACAATTACAATCCACTAATCAAGTGATTAACTCTCGTGTATTGACGAAACCATCGTCATTATCCTCGTACACTCACAATCGAAGGCTGTGAGAATTTATGAGAAAAATATACAAATATTACGCAACCAGGGACCTAACCCAGGACCTTATGATCTACATTCATGCTTCGTAACCTCTAATACAATGGCATGGCTGACACCGCTTAAACATTTCCACACATAGGGATCATTAAAGTGCGTTCAGAGTGACATTAGTGGTATAATAATAATATAGAACGTTTGTTTTCTCTACGCAAATTATGAATTTAATGCTAAACTTAGTAATTAATGCACGTAAAAAAAGCTGATTTTGTGAGTGACTGGTGCCAGAGGTAGGTTTATTTAAAAACCTGTATTACAGATCACCAAGACCCTACTGCAGCTAGATTAGAGAAACAATATAACATGTAGTAACATAACAAGAATACCAAAAAAACTGTGGAAATACTAGAGGGTGTGTGAGTAACCAGAGAGAGTGTATGAACGAGATGTAAGAGTATATGTGAGGGGTTGCTTGAGTATGTGTGGAGTGAGTATGGTTGATGGTATGCAGAACCAGGAGAGGGCAGTGTGTATAAATATTCTAGATATTTTTTTATTTTGTTTTTTTGGATGGGATATCATGAAATAACTTCTCCCGCTCTGGGCGGAGCGGGTGGGATTGTCATGTCAGACTTTTACTGACTAAAACCCACCCGTGTTCCTTCAGTTGCCCATATGCCAGGGTCACGGTAACTCTTTCGAACGAATCTCGCGACCCTGGCAGGATAGTCTAGATATGAACCCTGCTCAATTCAAATCAAATCTCAAATCTTCATTGCACTCCATAATATATACAAGTGGTGGGTATTAATATATGTAGAAACAATTATGGACCCTGTAGGGCACAGCAACATTTTAAATTCTAATTAGAATAGAGAGAAGAGCGTTTTAATCATTTTCCTATAAATTCTTAATATTGGTCTGTATTTTTAACAATAATAAATTAAATTGTATATTATTATTGCTCCACTGGTCATGATTAAGTCCCATATGAACACATGAACAGAAGACATGAGACATCTACCAACCCGCACTAGGCCTGCTTGTTGGACGTTCTCTCTCGAAGAGAGGTCTGTGTCACATTGTAGACTGATTTTGCTATGCGCTCTACAGATTTGTAAGCGTTTTGTGACGGATCGTTGAGCTCTCTAAAATAGGGTTGAGCTACACGATGACTAAGGTATGCAGTATGTTGAGACAGATCAACTTAAAACTGCAATGGCTCTTTCTTCAAAAAGCCCTTCCAGATATGGTCCTGCATTGTTACCAATTCATAGAACATCCTAATAATTATAATGTTGTGAATCGGTTCAGATATCAGTCAGCTAGGAAATGCCGGCGCCATCTAACTTTTATATTTGATCAACAAAATATTGACGTGTAAAAGTGTCTTAAAACATCTATTTATATAAAATAACATTTTAATTCAATGATTTGGTCTTGATGAACAAAACTATCGTAGAATGGGTCAACGTAAGAGATTTCAGCACATATTGAAGGGGTCCGCGAGGATCGATGCCTGCCAGGGTCACGGATTCCTTCAAAAGAGGTACCGTGGCCCTGGCAAAGGCAACTGAAGGAAAACGGGTGGGTTTTAGTCAGTGAAAGTCTATCACGCCCTTCCACTCCACCCAAAGCAGGAGAGGGCATTTGTTGATTTCCCACAAAAAAATGGGTGCACTGACCTCTGGTTACCCCCTCGATGTGTACAAGCATAATACTATGATGTCCCAACTGAGCATTAACTTGAATCTTCACGCTAACTCTGGCTAATGAGACGGCTACTCTTAGAGGACAGTTTTCAATAGGCTGTGGCAACAAATCATCTTAATAGACCATAAATTACGTCTCCTTAGGAGATGTGCTAATACCAGTTCTATCTATCATACAAATGTGATGGCTCTGTATTTATAAGTAAGTGGGGTAATTGAAGTTTGTTAATGGGGGAAGTGGGCTTTAATTTGTGAGAAAAGTGCATCGACGCTTGTGTGAATAGTGCTGCGACAATTCGCCATTTTGTTTTTTATTCTTTTTGAATTTCGATTTCGCATTTTTCAATGTATCATATTCATTCGAATTATACCATTGTTCGAAACTTTTAAATATACTTTTACTTTTTTAGGATTAGTCAATTTGTAAAAAAGGTTATTATGTTCTTATTTTTTAGGACTGGAAATTTCAATGTCAGTTGATGAAATGCATGAGTCTATAAATGGCTAAATAAGGAATGATTTCGTTGCTTATAAAGTATTTGAAATAAAAATCGAAAGGTCTTTGATTGATTATACCTATGTTTTTTAGTCCGTGTGGTTCTGTGTGGTGCCGGACATAAAGAATAGTACCACCCCATTTCTTCACGTGGGTGTCGTAAAAGGCGACGAAGGGACTTACTAGAGAATGGGCAGCAGCGTTCTCTATGCATTTTACCACCATACTGCGATCGACAACCCTCCTGCCAAGCGTGAAAATAATGGCAAACCCCATTGGGGTAGGCCTATGCCCAGCAGTGGACGTCTTTGGGCTGAAATGATTATGATGATGGTGATGTTTTTTACCATGAATTAGGACTTAATGATAGTGTACTACCACCTCTACTATCTACATGGTCTTCACATGTTGTGACCAATATTATGTCTTGACTTTAAAAGAGACTGTGACCTCTGAGTTTGTTTCGGCCTTTCTTCTCAGAGTAGACAGTTAGGAAACGCCGAATTCATCTAGTTTCAAAAAAATATCATTGACATGTAAAAGTGTTTGTACAAACCTACTTAAATAAAATTATTTATCAGCATTTATTTATCATTTACCAGTCCAAAAGTGAGCTACCTATTTGAAGTAAATAAATCAATCCAAAATATTTAAAAACTTAAATCAAAAATAAAATCATATCCAAACTCATTCCCATCACTAAAGACTTATGGAGTAACGAGGAGGTCAAAGATCATTCAACTAATATTTTCTAATTAAATTTAATAGTGCGAATGTAAACGCCATCATCAATTATAGTTACAATTAAATGTAAGTAGTTTTATTAATTTAAATTAATTGAAGCTGTAATTTAGTTGTGAAATCGCCTGGGGTAGAAAAGATACTTATATCAAACTCCTTTTTCTTTTTTCTTTTTTTGGATGGGAAATCGTCACATGACTTCTCCCGCTCTGGGCGGAGCGGGAGGGCATGTCAGACTTTTACTGAAAAAAAACCCACCCGTGTTCCTTCAGTTGCCCATGTGCCAGGGTCACGGTATCTCTTTCGAACAATCTCGCGACCCTGGCGGGACATATCAAACTCCTGACAATTGTCCGAATTTATGCAAAATGGAACCACACGACAAATTTAGTTTTTTTTACTTTGTTGTGAAGAATACTCATTTAAAAGTGGTCTAAATTCTTATACAAAAAATAGTATACCTTGTTTCCAAAAAAAAATCATGTGGTTCTTTTTTGTATAAAAATGATAATATTTTTTTTTTCAAATGAGTATTCTTCAAAAAAAGTAAAAAAACTAAATTGTTGTCTAAAGTCGTGTGGTTCTATTTTGCATAAATACGGACAATTACAATTTGCTGTGCTTACACATAATGGAGTAACGGTAGAGTTTTTTGGCCATTCTTAACCACCTTCACCAGTAGCCACATCTTATTAATTTACACTAAGTATAGCCATCCAAACCGTATTACGGTCATGCTGGCCAATCTCAACGGAGACCAGCTATCCATAGGGGCACTCACTGTTCCCCCTCTCTCATAGTCCGATGGGAGGGCAATCCGACTCGACCAGAGAGATATCAGGCGTAGGACCAACGGCTTGACGTGCACACCGAGGCACGGGGGAGACACATCGCTAACTTCTAAACTTCGGGGTGTTACTAAGAAATTCCTTATGGAAACACCCAATAATACTTTACCCGACCTGAAAAGCGAAACCAGAACCTAAGCAGTTGCGCTTGCGATCACGACACTAACAGGGCAGTTAGTAACATACACACGCTGACAACCTACGCCATAAACACAAATTAACTATAGCTACCTCTGAATAGTTTCATATCAAGTCATCAGCGTTTGATAAAGAATTAGAGTAGTAACCATCTCAGATGAAATCATAATTCTCTCAACTTCAACGTAACAAAGCCACCAAACAGATGACGTCACAAATAAATAGCAATCTTATGAATATATAAAACAATTTACTTTGAACGTACTATAATAATTGTAGTAGTACCATATTCTTGCGTCCATGAGACTCATCTTGTAGCCTTATTTCCGCTCCGTTCACTTAACTGAACCAATTATGTGTTTAACTAAATGAAGGCATAGTAGGGTCAAAGTGAAATGTACAGTGACGTACATTTAGAGATGAGGTTTTATGTGATATTAACTGGGCTGCTTCAATTTTTACTCGACTGCGCCAAAAGGACGGTTTTGTTTTACGAGTGAATGTATGTATGTAGGCCATCATCTGCCTAGCTTTTTCCTAACAGTGTTGAGGTCGCCTTCCAGTCTGTCTTTTTTATTTGAAGTTCAGTTTATACGCAGTCGGGTTTTTTGTTTTTTTTTTTTACAATCTTAATGTTGTATTTTTATGTAGGAGTGAACTTCCACACTGATATTTAATTTTACTGCCAAGCACCTTCGCTGTTTTCCGGTTTTTAAGGATATTTTATATACTAGACCACGCCCGCGGCTTCGCCCGCTTTGAGGTCGGAAATGCTACCACGGCAACAATTCTTTTTTTAGGGTTCCGCACCTCAAAAGGAAAAAGCGGAACCCTTATAGGATCACTTTGTTGTCCGTCCGTCCGTCCGTCCGTCCGTCTGTCAAGACCCTTTTTCTCAAGAACGCGTGGAGGTATCAAGCTGAAATTTATATCAAATACTCAAGTCTACTGTCCCTTGGACCTGTGAAAAAATCAAACTTCTAAGCTAACGCAATCAAAAGATATAGCCGTATATGCCGCAAATTTCCGCCAATTTTCGAAACTCGCAAGGGAATCAAAACCTAAAGGGTACTTCCAGTCGATCTAGAATTTTGAAATTTGGTAAGAAGCAACGTCTTATAGCACAGATATAGGAAAAATTGCGAAAACCGTAAATTTTTAGTTACATCATATAGTAAAAATATTTTTAATAATTTTAAACTTACTACCCCTTTCCTCATGAACGCGTAGAGGTATTAAACACTACAGGTTTGTACGGAACCCTCGGTGCGCGAGTCCGACTCGCACTTGGCCAGTTTTTTTTCTATTGCGTTCGAATATATTATAAACAAGTATGCAACATAAGTAAGTACTCTTCTGCCTGGCCATTTTCCAACTATGATTGTATTGGCTTCCAGTGTAACCGGATGCAGCTGGATACCAGTATTTTACATGAAGCGACTGCTCAACCCAGTGGCTGGGTAATACGACACATCTTGGTAAGACTGGTTGTCAGACTTTCGCGCTTCTGACGACCTGTACCGACGATTCTTATTAATTTTATTAATGTATTTCATAAAATAATAGTTAAATAATACTTATCTAATCGCTGTAATTATCTTTAGAACATTTTGTACCTTAAAATTATTTATTTTTATTTTTGCAAAATACAAGGACTTTTATTTCGAAATCTCAACTCAAATTATTGATAGGTAAATCATAATAATTATGAGTGAATAGGCGGGTACTTACCTGCACCACAACGTATAATTTAAATCAAAGGTTTTACGTGTAAATCGTTATCGAATTCTGAAGATCAGATTCGATACTACTTTGGCACGTGACTGTACGCGCAGAGCCAGTTCACCACCAATTTGTCGTTACGTCAGAACAATTTGAGATGCGTACTGCGTAGGCAAGTCAATTAGTATTGCTACAATTCTTAAAACTTATTTATATTGTGAAAGACTTAAATTGATGCTGTCATACAAAGTGAAATAATCATAGGTAGCCCAAGATAACTAACGAGAGAGTAAACAATCTTTTATTTTTTAAGTGACAAAATTGTTACAGTTATTTACAACCTCCAAATTTTATATATTTATTACGTAAATAAAGACGAAAACTCATATCGGTTATACCCTTTTGCTCCTAAATATGCATGACACATTGCACGTGATAAGTATTACACTTTTATATATAAGGTGTATCTATTCATACACGAAATATTTAAAGAGGTACACTTTTAGGTGGTAAAGAAGCTATAGCAATGAAAAAAACAAAAATTCCGAAATGTATTTTTTTCAAAATTTAATATTTATAAATTATTTGACGCACATAAGAAATACTGGCTCCTTCTTATTTTTAACATCCATTACTCTAGTTTCTATAGACGCGCTCGCGCTGTCCGGTCGCCGCCCTCGCAGCATCAAGCGTGCCATTTATAGAATTTGGAGTTAGGTTTTATGCAAAACGTCTCAAGCAGTTTTAAAATTATAATAATTACGAAAATTTAATAACGCTTAGATAAAAAAAATCTTTTTGCTTCTATAGCTTCTTTACCACCTACAGGTGCGCCTCTTAAAATATTTCGTGTATGAATAGATACACCTTATATATATATATACTACACTACAAAAATAACACATAAACAGCTTTTCAAAACGAAACACTTTAAAATGTAATATAAGATTTCTGAAGTCGACTTTTTTTAGCATTTTTGTTTTTGTGCAACTGACTTCTGAAATTTAAGTTATTATTCATTTTTAAGTGTTTTTTTGAAGTCGATTCATTTTTTTTATTTTTAAATAAACTTTTTATTTTTTAGCTGTGGTACCTACTCTACACAAATTTGTACACCTTCTCTACTTACTAATTAAATAACATTGAGTTGTTATATTATCAGCACCAACATACATTGACTGGAAAAAGTCCGTCGCAGTATTATGCTGAGCGATGGCCGTTTTGCGTGGATGTGACGCATATTTTCCCCAGCTTTTTTATATTTTTTTTGTGTTCAATTTTTTTTGCATCATATTTACCGCAAATAAACGTATTTTCTTTCTTTCTTTCTTTTTTTTCGTGTTACTGAAGCTAACTCAAAAACAATTAATCAGAACTTGACCCAATTTACACGGGACTTCTGTTTAAGTTAACCTTATCAAATGTAAGATTTTCCAAATTGTTTTATGGATGACGGAGTTCTGAGGCAATAAACATAAAAAAAAATAACTTAATTGAGAATATCTTCCTTTTCTGAATGCGATTAAAAATTAAATAAAGGCAGCTAAAGAATAGAAGTCACATGGGTTTTACACTTACTCTTTAATCCACATTACACATTACACTAAATAAATATTACACTTTTATAGGTGGGTAAGTAATAACAGCCTCACGGGTCGATCGATCAGGTTAAGCTACGCCTACCGCGGTTGGCCCGTAGGTGGATAACTATAGTTACATACCAAGACACCTCCGTGATTTGGAAAGCACGTTAAGCCATTCGCTATAAGTTGCGTTTGCTATAAGTTTCCTGAAAATAATAAAATCAATTAATATGTAAAATAAATACGTTTTCAAACAATTAAAAAAGATTATCCAGGGAATACTTTGCATGTGTAAGCTCATTTAAAACTCAAATCATTTTTTTTTTAAAGTATCAAATAAGGAAAACGATTTATACAAAAAAAAAAAAACGTAATTATCTTCTATAAATTTAAGTACTTATAACTATTCTGACCTAGTTACATCAAATGATGTACTCATCACGATCACAGATAATATTTAATTCACTGATACATCACCATCATTCGATTATCACGATTATTATGCTCTCAGGGTAATGTTCAATTAATAGGTAATAATTTAATAAAATTGCAATTTTGAGGAAGCCTGAAAAATGGTCTCTGTTCGAATTTTCAATTGAATTATTATTATACAGAGCTTTCCCTAAAAAGTAACCCCTGGAAATTAAGCCAGGAAAAATAATCCTGAGAAAGTACGCTCCGGAAAATAAGCCCGGAAAAATAAATCCTTAAAAGTAAGCCTGTGAAAGTAAGCCTGGAAAAGTAACCCTGGGAAGGAAAGCCCTAAAAAATAAGCCTCGGAGAGTAAGCTCGGAAAAGTAAGCCCAAGAAAGTAAGCCCGGGAAAATAAGCCTGGGAAAATGTGCCCGTGAATATAAACCCGTAAAAGTAAGCCTACGAAAATAAGAACGGGAAAATAAACCCAAGGAAGTGAGCCCGGAAAAATAAGCCTAGAAAAGTTACTTGGGAAAGTAAACCCGATGAGTCAATAAAATTAAGGACTCTTGTGTTGTCTCTAAATTTGGCAACCCTTTAGACGGTGGGGGTAAAACTTGCTAACCAAACTTTAAAAAAGAAAAAAAAAATGTTGTAGAATTCCAGCAGAAAGTAGGTCAATCTTCTAAGATCTAACTCTTAATCAATTAGCATCAACATCATCACGACCTTATCAATACAATACAGATTATGATGTAAGTTTGGCATCCCTTATGTTCCCTTCCACATTTAACTCGTCTGCCTTCACAGCAAGAATGAACAGGCATCTTCTGGGCACGCTCGTTCTATCCTAGACCTCATTCATCGCTTTCCATCATGCAATGACCAAAGGCATAACCTCGATGGCCGGTAGGCCTATTCAGCAACAAAATAAATTTTCTAAAAATTTCCTTATATACTGGTACACTACTTTTTTTTGGATTCGTATCCAAAAGCTTCCCATATAATTCTATACATTTTATACTGCTACATTTTTCACAAAGATTAATCAAAGAACATAGCACATTCAACTTATTAACTCTTAATTATTTTGCTCGATAAATAAAATCATGAAAAAAAACTCAAATCAAATCAAAAGTCATTTATTTAAATTAAACTAGGCTAAGAGTCAGCACTTTTAGAACGTCAAAATTACATAAGAAAATCCCCCGAAACGCCCACCCTTCACCACTTCCTACTTCTGAGTGCTTTAGCTAGGAAGAATCATTAAATAATAGAACAATCCAGAAGCCTCTCAGAAAATTGGTATCCTTGGATCCATAGATTTCAAAAAATGACATAGAAATAATTAGTTTTTCTCTGATAGAAAACTAGGAAGAGAATTACAAAACAGGGCAAAATAATTGCGCTACCACTTTTTATCGTCCAACTGAACATCGAATAGTTTTACAAAAAAATGCGGGTGACCGACTGTAGGACAGACACTTGGATGAACCCATAACTGTTAAATAGCCACCCATCCAGTTCTATAAATACCCAACCGCGTCAGTATCAAAAGCTGAACGTTTTTCACAGAATCTTCTTACTACCAATCAATACGCTCGTTAAGAATTTACTCCATTTTCCATTCCATAATCGAAAAAAAAAACCCGGAAGCTATCCTACCAATACATCCTTGGTTGCCAAAACTAACTAAAATTTAGAGTATATTTAAAAGTTTAAATGTTCCTTTGCTAGAAAAAAGGAAAGAATTGCAAAATAATTGGTTCACAACTTTTTCGTCTTCCAGCCTTCTAATTTGGGCCTATGCCCAAAAAGTTTCGGAAAATGTCACGTGTGACCGACAGACTGACAGACCGATTTGGTTAAACTATCACAGTTCTAAAGCCACCCATCTAATAATATTCTTATTCTCTCGTTAAAAAAACTTGACGTTTTTCACAGAATCCTCTAACTACCAATCAATACGCTCTCTCATTAAGAATTTACTCCATTTTCCATTCCATAATCGAAAAAACCCGGAAGCTACCCCACCAACGCATCCTTGGTTGCCCAACTAACATAGAATTCAGAGCATGTATAAAAAGGTACGTATTCCCCTGCAAGTGTCAGTCGTCCATGTACAGTAGTTGCGTGCACACGTTTCTAGTAATTTTGTGTCTGTGATTGTGTAGTGAAGTGTAAGGAACGAAGGCGTTTGAAAAAGTTAGTTCTGTTTTTGAATTTCTTTTATTTTTCTTCTGAGGAGGTGTTCGGAGACGTTCTTTTTTTTTGAAGTTGCAGCGGTTTTTGTTGAGAGGTTTTTAGGTTTGCAACTGCATGTTTTTGCAATTAATAGGTGCATTCCAAGTTTAAATGTTACGAAGAGGATTAATTCGTACAAGAATCCTATAGAATTCTATTTAAGAAAAATAAAATGAAATGTATTATCATGTAAAGTGAAAACGTTACGATATTGTTTATGGATTTTGTAATTACCATTAATGGAATAACAAAAAACCAAAAGCAACATCTTTAACACATTCGAAATCTGAATTGTTTTAGCAAATTTTCTAAAAATACCGCAGTTGTTTTGTTCTTGCCATAACAAATCAAAATTAACAACACAATAAACATAAAAATCCAAATAAAAACTGAATACTTCCTAAATTTTTAATTCATCAACTCGTCAATTCATAACTTCCAAGTTATAACTTGTAACTTATTAACATAACTATGGAAGCCAGACGATTTGAATATAATACTAATTGTTTATGAAGTAGTATTAAAAGTTATTCACTTAAAATCATGGTTACATTTGACATATAAAATAATCAGATATAAATAAATAACTTACATAGCATCACGACGGTATTCTTCAAAGAGGGTAGACAGAGGCATAGTTTATGTCAACTTTTAAACTGTTCGTTTTAAGTCCCACGTAACACACACACTTACCCAGACTCCGGGTACTATTAAGAAATGTCTAATTGTTAAGACCAATACCACTCTACCCGACTTGAGAATCGAACACATGTTAAAGTTAGACTTGCCACCACTAGACCAACGGGGCATTACGGTACGGTTTTTGAGAATAAATCTACATTATATAGTAATACGTGAAGCAAAAACATTGTATTCTTTTTTACGAAAATTACGCGGTCGGATGAGTATGAAATTTGGCCCCATTAAAGTTTGTATGGAGAAGGAGTGCAGATAGCAAAAACTCCGAGCATAGCCCGCTCCATAGCGCGCTGAGCGACATTAAATTTGTGGAGCAGCCCAACTGTCAGTATCCACGTTTCGACACCGTATGTAGTATACCACTAGTATCTTTAAACCTATAAAGTATACCAACACTTTGCCCGATAGGTTTTCAGCCCTATGTATGAGGGGTCTATTTCCAATAACCGATCACAAATACAGACAAAAAAAAAATTGGAGACGAAAATGCTTTGCCCGACTTGAGAATTAAACCCATGCACAATCGCGCTCGGAACCACTTAACCAACGAGGTACTCAACCGGAGTTTACAATACCAGAAATTCCTTCCATAAGTTAATACCATCTAAGATGTTTAACAACTCCAAGATTACTATGGAACTCGCAAATTACTATTCATTAATATTTTTACGACCATACTAAAGTACTAAAATGAATTAACCCGTGTAATAAGCATTACAAAAGTATACAAAATAGACATAAAAATAAACTATGTTCAACATTGCTATTTTTAACAGGCTTTTATGAGTTTCGTATGTTTGTATGTAACCGAATCTTTGAACGTGATTTTCACCCCCTTTAAAACGTTGGATTAATTTTAAACTTTGCACACTTATCAAGGATCGATGACAATACAAAAATTTCATAAATTTGTGCCATTAGCCTGGTCAGGATCAGCAAGATTGCAAAAATAAAAACGAAATTCTCGCTTTTGCAGCTAGAAGAACTTAAACATTGAAAATAAATAAAAAAACGCTTTTTTCCATTATTTGCAATTTTTTACTTTGGTTTTGTATAAAAAGTGTATAGAATAGACTAGAATAGAATAGCATTTATTTGCAAATATGGGTTATACATAAGTATTAGTAGGTTTTCATCAGAGTTCTGCCATATTTCACCATTCGGCATGCAAACATTTACATTATATAAAATTGTTAAAATTTAAATTCTTATTCTTTTTTCTTCTTTTTTCTTAATGTTATAAATAAAGAGGAAAGATTTGATTTTGATATGTATGTTTGTAACGAATGGGCTCCGAAACTACTGAACTGATTTAAAAAATTGATTCACCAGTAGATAGCTATATTTTTACGAAATAACATAGGCTTTATTTTCAAAAAAATTAGGAATCCGTAAGAAAATTGCAATATTGTAAACCTAAGGTAGAAAACGTAAAATTATTTTTTGATAGAACAAAATAATGTACAACAGGTTTATAGGTCTTATTAATGTCTACAAAAAGTTCACGAGACAACATATCCATCTATTATAGTTAAGAATCAATAACACCTTTTGTGTTCTAAAAAAAACACACCACGCTTTTTTTATTATTTTCTCATTTTTAGTTTGGTTTTCTATGGAAGCGTGTTTGTTAGTTTTTGCATCCTGGTAACCCTGGCAAGGATAACGGCACAAATTTATAAAACTTTTGTATTGTCATCGGTCTTTGATAAGTATGCCAAATTTCGAGTTAATCCGACGTTTTAAAGGGGGCAAAATCATATTCAAAGTTTCCGTTACATAGGCACATACTAACATACGTTTGAGGCTAATAAAAGCGTTTTAAAAACAGCTGGATCTGGCAAGACCGGAAGCTGGTCATAACAAAGTTGCAAACCATTAGCTAGGCCCTGAAACAGTTCCAAGTTTATAAAACATGTTTTTCTTTTATAAACACTCGGTTCTTCATAATTTCATTCAAAATCCATGAATATAGGAAATTAGGGGATTATGGCTGGAAAAATACAAAGTAAAAATCTATACTATCTATACTAATATTATAAAGCTGAAGAGTTTGTTTGTTTGATTGAACGCGCTAATCTCTGGAACTACTGGTCCGAATTGAAAAATTCTTTTTGTGTTGAGTAGCCCATTTATCTAATAAGGCTATATAACATTACGCTACAACTAAGAGGAGCGGAGTAGTAATGAAAAATGTTACAAAAACGGGGAAAATCGCACGGGTAGGCGATTCGACGCGACGGGAAGGGTCGGGGGAACAAGAAATTTAACGCGGATGAAGTCGCGAGCAGAAGCTAGTAAAAGATAAAATATAAATGTAATTACATAAAAAGAGACTAAATAAAATACATTAACTTTGCAGACCCATTTATTTTGCATTTGATTAGCATAATCTGCGTTTACTGTTTCCAATGCTGCGATACGGGCCTCCTCTGCGAGAGAGAGTGGGCCGTAATCCACCACGTGGGCCCATTGCGGGTTCTGTTAGAAGTCAAAAGTTTTTTGCATTTAGAGCTCTAGGACAAGCCGGTTTCCTCACGATATTTTCCTTTACCGTTTAGTTCTGGCACAAACTAGGTCAACAGATATTCTCAATATGTAGTAGCCTATTCAGAGAATCGGTACATTAGTCAACTGCTTTCAACGGTAAAAAATCAAATTACATAAATCCATAATTTGTTCCTGCCCATTAGATTGACATGTCAGAGTACAAATCGTACGCAATCTCGACACTTATGTGGTTCACATTAATGGCGTCTGTCGAAATAATTTCACATAGATTCACAACATACTCGTAGGTCGCAGTAAGTTACATCTTATTGCGGAAATACAACTGAAATGTGGAGTAAATCGATTAGAAAATACTGTACTTACAGAATTGGTCAAGTAAAAAGATATTGACCCTTATTTTCCCTGACTGCTAAGACTGAGGTCGTGGGTTCGATTTCCACCCAGGACAAATGTTTGTGTGATGAGCACAATAATTTGTTCTGTGTCTGGGTGTAATTTGTCTATAATATGTATGTATTTAGAAATATACAGGAAGATTTTTTAGTCCCGTCCAACATTTTTCAAAGCATTAGGTATCATTCAATAAATCCATTTAAAAAAAAATGATACATAAAATTTTCATTTTAAATCATTTTCTCGAAAGAATTTCCGCTCTGCGTGGTTACTAAGTTGAACGTTAATAACACTACAATTGCCGCCCGTGAGAGTATGAAGGGAAAATTTGCAACTTTGTTTATTATTGTTTTCAATTAATTTCGGCGGCGCGCGGGGTGGGCCGCCGAAATTAATACCTAGGGCGGTGCATACGCACTAGGTAATAGCCCGCAGTATTACCTAGCGCGCGGCGGTGTCCAGAATCATCAACTTTTTATAGATAACTTTGTGATGTGATATCTCAATATTTTTGTATTGAGTGATACTAAAAGAAAAAACCCGTATTAAATGATTTTCGCAAAATATAAGTATGTTTATCAGTTGTCTGGTTGCCATAGTACAGGCTCTGCCTAGTTTGGGATCAGATAACGTTGTGTTGGTTGTCCTAAGATATTATTATTATTATTCCAAGTTGAATGTAAACTATGGCATCATCACCATTTGCCTTTTCCCAACTATCTTGGGGTTAGCTTCCACTCTAACCAAATACAGATGAATCCCACTATTTTAAATGAACGAATGCTTGTCGGACCTCCGCAACCCAGTAACTGGGTAATACGTTACCCCTTTGCCTGGTTGTCAGACTTTCGAGCTTCTGACGACCGTCAAAGTCCACGCATGAAAATAAACTATGTATTGTTGTACATATTTGTTTTTTATCAAATTCAGTTAAATAGTATTTTAATAGCACACTATCGGGATGAAAAGTATTCTACGTATTATTCCAAGCTATAAACTATCTGTATATTGTACAATTGTCGTCCAAATCCGATTGGCCATTTTTGCGTGATTGCGTTACAAATATCTGAACATCTAAGCATCCAAGCATACAAACTTTTACATGTATAATATTTTAGTAGGATATATCCTACTAAAATATTATACTAAAGAAAAGGTTAAAGAGCTTACCTTTTCGTTTAAAAGTGCTGATTTCTTTTCACCACCCCTTGAGCCAATTTTCGAGCTATGAAGAAGTTACGCCATATGTCGGTTAAAACCAGGATCATAATTTTAATGCGAATTGACTAACAACTCATATTGTCTGTATATTCAAATGAATCAGTGTCTATTTGCTTAGTTATTTTCCTAACTTTATCTTCCGAACTAACCTAATTCGTAAACGAATTCCATTCTTTTCAAGACTCCAACCTTTTCGAAGTCAGTAAAAATATCATAAAAATAATTAGTATTCTGCGAACTATAACCGAAACACAATCATCTTAAAACAATGAAAACGAAAAGTTCAATACTGAAGGTTAAAAGTATTAAAACAAAGCTGTAGAACGCTTTAACTGCAAGAAGGGACTTAAGACACAAGGTTTAAGTTTAAGCCAAGGTCCAGATGCGTCAAGTGCCTTCCATATTTGCTTAGAGCCGTGTCTGTCAATAGATTCTAGTAGTTATGTTGCTTATAAATCCAGCTACACATTTCCAGTATAAGCTGACTTCTCATTGTACGAACAGCCTGTGCAAAGCGAGGTCAACTAAAACTGGAAATGTATAAGTTTAATATGTCGCCGCGTGTACCAACATAGCGAGTAGACTTGTAAATTAATTTGACTTTCAACTCTAGGATTAGTAAGTAGGTTAAGATAGAGGTATTTAGGTCAGATTATGGTGTATAACTGTTTGGTCCGTGTAGTACTGTGTAGTAAAGAACAGCACCATCACATTTCTTCCCGTGGGTTTCGTAAGAGACGACTTACTTGAGGATGACAGTGTTTTCTATGCATTTTACCATCATACTGCGATCGCTAACCCGCCTGCCAAGCGTGGCGATTATGGCAAACCCCTCTATAGGGGGGGAGGCCTATGTCCAGCAGTGGGCGTGTTTCGGCTAAAACGATGATGATGATTTACAAGCCGTATTCGATAGGATTTCCCTTTGGCAAAAATAAATAACTTCCATAAAAACCATCACTGTTTACGATACAAAAGAAATTTGCTCGTATCGCAGTAAACATACAGCAAATAGATAGCTGCAAACCCCATTTTATAAGGCTTAATAATTTAACTCTGCCATGCATATATATACTCGAAATTTGCAAATTTGCTCATAAACACCAAGACTTTTACACTAAACGAGAAGACATACAAACACGATACACACTTAGATACAAAACACGATTAAACATACCAACATCCCGCCTAAAAATACACTCATCAAGCCCTCTGGTTATGTCGATAAAAATTTACAATAAGTTACCAGAATACATAAGAACAGAGAAAAAAAGCCATCTATTCACTAGCAAATTAAGAAATCTTTTATTAAGTAAATGCTACTATAGTGTCTACGAATATTTAAATAATAAATCCCTTAAACTAGCTTAGAAAACTCCAAAGCATGTATTTAATTTATTTTTTATTACTATTTTAGAATAAGTTACATTATAAGATAATCAATAGGTCCTCTTCTCTACCTACTGTATTTTTTTTTGCTGTGCCCGACAGGGTCCACGATTGTTTCTAAATAAAATGTTTTACCATCTAAGCATATACATTGTGGAATGCAATAAAGTATTGAGTAAAAACCTACACTCCCAATAAATAATGTCCTAGGTATGGGCCACCCCTTTAGGAGGTGTTGATTTTTTAATAACCCTTCCTCAGTGTCCACTTTTGCTATATAGATAACTTGTGGTCATTCTTATAGACCCAGCAACTAAGTTAAATATAATATTTTTATGGTGTAGGTATATTATTTTCGGCCAGTTGAGGTTTTTGTAAGCTCGAGATAATTTTTTTTCTTTTTGATCTATCAGTATTTTTTTGGCACCGATTGTTCTTTGTGATCTGTATCTAAATGCTCATGAATTAGGGCAATAAAGTTATAAATATACAATTATTTGACCGTCAATTAATCCTAAGTCCGAAAAACAAAGGACAACGCCCATTTTTATTCTGCACTGTTATTATTTTCAAATCTTTTAAGTTCACTATGTAAAGATACACCAAGAAACGAAACCTAATCAAGTTCTATTTATCACCATATGATAATAATGCCACATAAACCATGCATTTTAACAACAGATAAATTAATGTTAACGTAGTGCTACTAACAAATGTGCATATTTATAAATAGATGCAGTTAATGCTCTTCAACCCACAAGTCTATGTTACAAGTAACGAAGTCAATCATCTAGTCAATGCTTTACGCTATTAGTAATGAAAAGGAGTTTGTAGGGCTGTCGAAGGTATACTACAACACTAGTTTTTCCAGCGGCTTTGACCGCATATTTATACTAATATTATAAAGCTGAAGAGTTTGTTTGTTTGATTGATCGCGCTAATCTTAGGAACTCCTGGTCCGAATTGAAAAATTATTTTTGCATTGGGTAGCCTCTTTATCGAGAAAGGCTATATATAACATCACGCTACAACTAAGAGGAGCGTAGCAGTAATGAAAAATGTTGCAAAAACGGGGGAAATCGGGTAGGCGATTCGACGCGACGGGAAGGGTCGGGGGAACAAGAAATTTAACGCGGACGGAGTCGCGGGCAGAAGCTAGTTATACATATAACCTTCCTCTTGAATCACTTTGTCTATTGACGATTAAAACCGCATTAAAATCCTTTGCGTAGTTTAAAAGATCTAAGCGTATAGATGCGGGAAGCGACTTTGTTTTATACTACGTAAAGATACAACATAATTTTAACGCAAGACCATAAACATCCCCAATTAGAGTCTTGAGTAAGCATTGTATGTACAATGACCAAAACTTTTTTTTGCATTACTTTATGCATTCAAAATTGAGTCTTGAAATAAGGATTTTGCATTTTTTTAGGCTTTAACGGCGGTAGGTATAGAAAAATATATAATTTTTGAAAAATACCCATATTAAAAGTTACTGAAAACGATTTACACTCTGATATTGTGACGATTATTGTATACTTGCATGCAATTGTGTAGTCTCTGTTGGAGATTCAATGAATAAATAAATCATAACAATATGAGATTAATGAAAAATATGAATGAAGGGAAAGAATATTGTTTTTTATTTTATTTTAGTAATGTATTAAGTGTTTGTGTGAAGTACCAGTTTTTCAAATGCTGTGAAAAGGTCTTCTAAGATTAAAATTTTCAAGAATTTTGTGAATATTAAATAATGTATCTAGCTACTATATTTTTATATTGCCCATCGTATTATTAAAAGCCTAAAAGGGGTTAAATATTTGTGTATGGAAGTTCGTCATTTTATCGATGGAAAACTCCAGCGATCACATGGCTTGTTTTTTAGTATTAAATTATATTTGACTTTAGTCCCAACTAAGTTTTTTTTGCCCAATATTAAAGAAACTGTCGAGAATTTTACAACGCATAGGATTGTATTTTTCGCCAAAACCCTACGTCTTGAATTACAAAACCCTGCAAGAATTTAAAATATTTACTCAACAAACTCCAAATTCCCTCAAGCTATAAAAACCCAACTATCACAACGTCTTTATTTTTAAGTAAGTGAAATGACTAAGAAAAGTGACCTAAACTGTAATTACTTTCAACACTTTCCTCGTGACAGCCTTAACTTTAAACAAATTATACATTTACTATGAAACTCGTCGGCTTACTCAAAGTCCTTATTAACTTCGTGAGTCCTCAATTTAGAAGAAGCGTAGCTTTTTGATTGGTAATTAGAAAACTACTAAATGTTTGTAATGCCACGGTTGTAAGACAGTTTATTCTAGAAGTCTAATTTATTCGGCTGGATTTCTATTTATTACCATTTGTTGTTCGTGTTACGTTAGTTGTCACAGCGTATACAAATTCAATTTAAATTACCTATAACATTTTTTTTTTTTTTATATTTTCTCATGAACAAAATCACGACAAAAATAAAAAAAACACGCTCCTGGTGGAGTTTGCACAAAAAATACTCATATCAACTAGGTGGCTGACCCTAATAGAAAACACATAAGATACATTTTTTTGTATTTGTTTTTCATGTTTGGATATCGATACCTATCATGTCTGTGCAGTTTCGCTAACAAACTTAATTTGACCCTGTATAATACCCATTCATATGTGTTAAAGGACCTCTCCATTAAAATTTACTCACTTCTCGATACCTGTTTCATTTTACTCTCTGCATATTTTGAGACCAGGAGGCGGTGTTGCACTGAATCTAAGCTTGATAAAGGAATAATTAGTTAATGGAATTAACACTTTGTTATAATTGCAATATGTCGTATTTTAATTAGTCTAAATCCGAAGCTTTGTTTGTGCTTGAACCTAGGATCTTGAATAAGATCCCTGGACGAATTAAAGACATAAATAAATTACACAAATTTAAAAAAGTTTTACTGAAAATGTTATATGAAAAAACATATTATACGGTTAACGAATACCTAAGTGATACATTATAATTAATTTATTTTGATATTATTTATTGATTTGACAATTTATATTGGAATTTATTATTATTACATTTTATGGGAATGTTATATTGTATCCATAATTTGAATTAGAATGATTTAATAACGGTTTATATTTTTAGATAATTTATTACAATCAGCATGTTTGTACCAACATAATATTTGTAAGCCTATGAAGACTATACATAGTGTTCTTTAATAATTACAACATGTGTACCTTTTTTTTTTTTTTTTTTTTTCGTGTGGAAATCCTCATGGATGTCCTCCACCCTGGGGTGGGTGGAGGGGTCTGTCAGACTTCTACTGACTAAAACCACACGGTGTTCTGCTGCTACCTTTAGCCGGGGTGCTGGAGTGCTTGCGCATTTCGTCACGCTCCCCCGGCTAGGTGTTGGCCCGCATGAGTACATGCGGGCCCCAACCTATCTATGTTTAGCAAATAAAAACATTTGTATTTGAAAAAACAAACGACTGACACAGCAAAATTATCGCAATGAAAAATTTTTTGATTATCACAAAACGGTTTTATCATTTCGAGTGTTTTGTCAATTAGTTTATGTAGCAATCACTACTATAAACTAGTTTAATAAACGATAACGTTAAAGCAAAAACCACTCGCACAAAAAACCACAGACATTTTCTCCAGAACATAAAAAATAAACCGAATTATCTATAACACATCGGAGCCGACCTCTTCATTGGCACAAACAAACAATGGCGTCGCGTGTGACTATTACAAAACGAAGGTAAGCTGAAGTAGGAAACGCAGAGATTATCCATTCGACGCGGCTGTGACAGACGGCAAGACATCTTTACATGCAATGTAGTGGTTATAGATAATTATGATGAGCTTGCTCAAAATAGAAGGATGGACACATTGAATCTGTCAATTTTTGTTTCTCACGAAAAGTTTTAATACTAAATTTTGTCAGCAGTTTTGCTCTCCTGCAGAGATTTATCCCGGACTAGCTTCTGCCCGTGACTTCGTTCGCGTTAAATTTCTTGTTCCCCCGACCCTTCCCATCGCGTCGATTGGCTACCCGTGCGATTTTCCCCGTTTTTGAAAAAAAATTCATTAGTGCTCCGCTCCTCTTGGTTGTAGCGTGATGCTATATATTCTTTTCTCGATAAATAGGCTACCCAACACAAAAAGATTTTTCCCATTCGGATCAGTAGTTCCTGAGATTAGAGCGTTCAATCAAACAAACTCTTCAGCTTTATTTTTTCTTATACGCAACGATCATTCAGCGCCCTGCGCGTCCAATATAACAATGCGTTCAGGGCGTTGTTGGGGCTGCCGCGCTGGTGCAGTGCGTCGGGCATGTTCGCGGATGCACATGTTGACAGCTTCCACGCCGTGCTCCCCAAACGATGCGCTGCGGCGCTCTGCAGGTTGCGCGCCAGCACCAACAGCATCCTGGCTGTTATTGCGGATAGGCTAGATACGCGTTACGTTCAGCACTGGGTTAATACCCACATTAGGAAATAAGTTATTTAACTGTTTATTTTATTTCATTTTATTTTATTTTTTAAGTACTAACACTAGTTTCATAAGTTTTACTGTACTAACATTCTATGGATTTTTTAAATCTGAATTAAAAAGTTTTTATTTTATTTATTTATAATATTAGTATAGAAATAATATCGTCCCTCTTACGTTAAGCCGTTGGTCCCGTCTGTCATTTGTGGATAATTGACAGTCGTTAAGGGTCGTCAGAAGCCCGAAAGTCTGACAACCATCTTAGCAGGGATATCATACTAAGTTACTGGGGTGTGAAGGTCAGATAGGCAGTCAGTCCTCGTAAATTACAGGTCTTCAGCTGCATCCGGTTAGACTGGAAACTGACCCCAACATAGTTAGGAAAAGGCTTAGTAGATTGATCGCCGTGACTTCACTCTCGTGCAGGGATTTTTCCGGGCCCTAAATACATAGCCTATGGATGGACTGTGTGAACATTGATATGGCTAGAAAAAGGGTGACTAGCGGCATGAGGACTATTAAAGAAGTATCGAAGAAAGTTGGGATATGGGCAGAAAAATTATGGTGATCATAATGGTATATACTTAGCTTAGGTGACTCTCCGGGCCAAAAACAATTTAAATGAAAAAAACACGTCGATCTGGGGTTCCCTTAGAAAAGGGATGCCGACAAATCATCAAACACACCATAATGGTCTACAGAAAAATTTGTCTGAGAATGTCAAAAAAACACAAAGAAAAGTTGAAACAATATTGTGTGCTTCACAGATGCGAGAAATATTCACCATCATTATCATCATCATTATTCATTATCATCATCATTTCAGCCGTAAGCCGTCCACTGCCGGATATAGGCCCCCCCAATTTGGGAGGGATTTGCCATAATCACCACGCTTGGCAATCGCAGTATGGTGGTAAAATGCACAGAGAACGCTACTGCCCATTCTCTAGTAATAAGTCCCTTAGTCGCCTCTTACGACACCCACAGGAAGAAATGGGGTGGTGCTGTTCTTTACATCCGACACCACACTGAACATATCTACATCGGACTGAAAAAGTAATATGGTTTTCGAGTCGCTACACAATTCAAAAACAATATTTAGGTTTCAGTCTGTGTTATTGACAATGGAATGGACGTAGTAGTACTAGAACGCCATAGGGTATTGCAATATCAACACACAAGCCAAGTAGGTACCATTATCTGGGATAGTAAACTGTATAGGAAGTTAACAAATTGTCGAAGTAATGTGCGCTTGTTGTAGATCCTTGTCAACTATAGGTAGGCATTATCATAAGGGCTGAAAGCAGCAGAATAGATATTTAGTCATTGGAAGCACTTCGAATACCTTTGGACCTAATTTAGACCACTATTGCTCTTTAAACGGTGAAGGAAAATATCGTGAGATGACCATAAATTCGAAGACAGGTGACATCCAATCACCCGCACTGGGCACGCGTGATGGAAAACAGTTAAGTCGGTGTCACCAAGATAACGTTATAAACTGGTTATACTTATGCTAACATAAAACGATATACTCAATCATTTTTTTCATACTAACAACAAAGTTGGAATGATGAAAAAACAATTTTGTAAAAAAGTATGTCATTTGTTTTCAAAATCGATACCGCACACGTTTTGGTTTGAGTATTGCCAACTATTTTAATTTGAAACTGTATACTCGTCCTTCAGGTTTTTTTAAATTTTGCTTTAACTCCAAAATCCACATACGCACAATTTGTAGTTCAAACTTGAGACCACCAACCTTCAAAATCCCATCTAATCAAGTTAATATTCAAACAGACATCAGATAAACTTACAGTTAAGTTATAGTTAAGTTAACTATACTTATGCGGTTACCGTCAACCGGTAACCTTCAGGTAACCGTTCAGTTCACGACTTTGACATATCAACCGACGACTAAGTCAGTGAGATTGGTAATTTTCTAAGTTATTTCTATGTTAAGTTGAGGTTTATCGTGGGACTTAAGTTAAGTATCTAACTTAAGGTTGATGCTCTCATGTAGCCCACAAATTTTAATGATTTTTACGCTGAGATATTTATTGGCGATCGCAGTATGGTGATAAAATGCATAGAGAACGCTGCTGCTCATTCTCTAGTAAGTCCCTTAGTCGCCTCTTACGACACCCACGGGAAGAAATGGGGTGGTGTTATTCTTTACGTCTGGCACCACACGGGTCTTATAATTTCGTAACTGTTTTAATTATACTATCTTTGAAATGATGATTTGCATGCCCATGTGACGACAGTACATGGAGGACTATTATAAAAAAAAAACATCTGTACCTATTGGTACTCTATATCCATGTTTGTAAAAAAATAAATGATTGGATTCGATTATTTTTTCATCGGTTATCAAAACGAAATATCTGCTGTTTTATAGAAAAGTGCAATACCTACGCGGTCAAAATATATACAGAATGTTTGGCTCAGGGGCAGGAAAAATGTTATAGGGGATTGGGGGGGACTTGTGTTAGCTTTCACTCCAGCCCTAAGTGTTACTGTAATAGAGATACGATATATTTGTTTGTTTTTGAAATTTTAATTACCTGAATCATCGTCTTTAAAACATCATATTTTTAAGTTTGTTGTTGTATTTGTACGAACTTTTAATTTTTATTGCATTCTTTAATTTATGATTGTTTTAAATAATACATAAATTCTTAGCATAGATAACCAAAAAAAAGACTTGACGACCTTTCAAACTCTTAAAAATAAATTAATCCATGAAAAACAGCGACATTTAGGGGTCTAATCTATGAGTGACACTTAGAACATAGGGTCTATGGGTGAAAGATAGCACATGACTCAACTAATACCCCAAACAAAAATTGTCGGCGCATTCGCCAAACACCCTGCAGAAATTCTTTTTGATAAGTTACGAAAAATCTCTTCAAAATCATGTACAGAATCCAAGAAGCCATCCACACAAGTTTCTGCCTTGAAGCCTTATATTAGACTTCAAAGTTTTTCAACTGCAACTCAGCAACAACCTCTGCAACACAACGTTACACAAAAACTCGTTGTATGTTGCTCAAAACATAATTTACGACAAAATAAATAGGTAAGATAATAAGTTCACAGATTCATAATCATTAAAATCACCGATAGATCTATAAATCATATTTCAAAGAAAATAATAATGAGTATTTCATGATAACATGACGTTTTCAATCAAGTATTACTTAGATTTTGATGATTTTAACTTAGACTCCGATTTATAAATGTAACTTAGCACGTATCTCAATTTATCGTCATCATTTAAGCCAGAAGACGTTCACTGCTGGACTTAGGCGTCCCCCAATTTGGAGGGTATTTGCCATAATCGCCACGCTTAGCAGGTGGATTGGCGATCGCAGTATGGTGGTAAAATGTATAAAGAACGCTGCTGCCCATTCTCTAGTAAGTCCCTTAGTCGCCTCTTACGACACCCACGGGAAGAAATGGGATGGTAGAATATTCTTTACGTCCGATCCCACAAGGAACCAGGATGGTAACTCCATTAACTATGCATTATTTAAAACTGTTATATTTCAAGTAGGTACCAAAGAGAGACGGGAACATGTCTAAATCAAAGCACAAGCATAAGTTACGTTTGAAGGGGTCTGCTAGGACCGATGCCTGCCAGGATCGCGACATTTGTTCGACAGGGATACCGTGGCCCTGGCACAGGCAACTGAAGGAACACGGGTGGGTTTTAATCAGTAAAAGTCAGACACGCCCTCCCGCTCCGCCCAGAGCGGGAGACGTCATTTGATGATTTCACCCACAAAAAAAAAGCATAAGTTACGTTTATAAATTTAAGCCTTACAGCGCCAACCTTAAGTTTTTATAGTGGACTCTAAATTTAATCCTTTAAGGCACAATTTACAGTTGATGTAGTAATTAATGTCATGTACATACATATGTCATAAAATACGTTCTAAAAGTATTTAAAATATAGGTATGGCGTGCAATGTAACTTACATTAGAATTTGCGAAACCTAGGCACTAAAAATTCCGACTAATGTCTCTGATTTGTGCGAAGATTATTTTGTAATTTACTTGGAAGTTTCATCGTTAGGATATTGTCGACTTTGTTGGTGACTTTATCGTAGTATCTAGTGACAGTTGTGTATTCAAGAGAGAGAGATATATCAAGAGCTAATTTTGTTTACTAAGAAAGTTGGGAAACACTGTTCAGTAGTCTAAGATTTCCATAATTAAATTCTACACGCTTTGGTCCTTATAAAACAAATAACAGAAATTGTCAGATTTCCCACCCAAAAAAGATAAATAAAGAGGGTGTAGACTCTTTTTTTTAAATGGGAAATCATCTAATGACTTCTCCCACTCTGGGAGGAGCGGGAGGGCGTGTCAGACATTTACTGACTAAAACCCACCCGTGTTCCTTCAGTTGCGCATGTGCCAGGGTCACGGTATCTCTTTCGAATAATCTCGCGACCCTGGCAGGCATCGGTCCTAGCAGACCCCTTCAGTGCTGCTGACATCTCTTTGAGGCACGCGTGGAACACTACGCGCCGTCGACCCGAGCCTGGTCCTTACCGGGCGGCGAGCTACCCATTGCTCGCCACCCGCAAGCTCGCCACCCGCAAGCTCGCGCCTACGGTGGCCGGGAGTCCGCTATAGACTCCCGACGCCCGGAGCGTCTCCTCCTGCGGCGGCTAGGGACGTGAGAGCGCAGAGACTGCCGGGTGTAGACGCTTAGTTGTAATTTCATTAAGCCCTGGCTCTTATACTAGGACACGGCCTAGCAATCTTGCAATGCCACCAACATTCAAATTCAATCTACTTTGATTAAGCGTCGTAAAACATTTTACATGAATAATAATTGAACATCAATTATTAATTAAATTACTGATGCAGCTTGTTTATAGTTCATCCTTATTAGTTTGTAAATGGTAATTGGATTTACTCTATAAATTGTGATTTTATTGGAGGCACTAAGTGGGTTTATGACGATATCCTTTTGGCATAGTCTTCTTTGTAATGATCAGATATAGCTCGTAACTCCTCTTTGGGAAAAAGACCTAAGTAAAGCCTTTTTTTGTGGGTGGGAAACCATCAAATGACTTCTCCCGCTCTGGGCGGAGCGGGAGGGCGTGTCAGACTTTTACTGACTAAAACCCACCCGTGTTCCTTCTGTTGCCTATGCCAGGGCCACTGTAATTCTTTCGAACAAGTCTCACGACGAGGCATCGGTCCTAGCGGACACCCTAACCTACGTAAGTCCTGCTATCGGTGCCCTTACTTTGATTCCTTAAAAGACCTACTTTTAACTTTGGTGCCCTACGCACCGCCTACTATGATTTCATCAACATAACTAGCAGGTGACTTCTCATTACGCCTGTTCACCAACTCATAATAAACTTATCTGGGCGGTGATTTCTTACTAAGTATGGTCTGTTCACCGTCTCCTATTATGTTTCCTATAACTTATCTGGTAGGTGATTTCTTATAAAGAAATCATTTTTGTGTGGCCGAGTGCAAATACTGAGCATGGATCTATTAAGAATATGATTTCTCAGAAGCAGTACGACACCTTAGACTTTTATGCCAGGAGGCTTTTATTTTTAACCGAGGAAAAAAAACGGAGGAGGTTATCAATTCGACGCGTATATTTTTTTTGTGTTTTTTTTTTTTATCTATGACCACGCATAACTTTTTACATAGTAGTCCGATTGTGATAATTCTTAAATTTAAAAAATAAAATCAAACCCCTAAGGGTCACAAAACAGGGGATGATTGGTTGTTCACTCACTGATTGTTATGTTTAACCACGCATAACTTTATACAGAGTAGTCCGATTTTGATAATTCTTTATTCATTGGATAGGGTATACCTTGCCAAGTATTATAAGTATATTAAAGCCACAAAAAAATATAAAATAAAACTTTTTACCAAAAACTTTAACCGCCGAAAAAACTGAAAAGCAAAAAATAATAAACCTTAAAATTATGAGTCGGCGCTGGAAAATCAATGAACAAAGATCACTCAAAGCGGCGACTCATAATTTTAAGGTTTATTATTTTTTGCTTTTCAGTTTTTTCGGCGGTTAAATTTTTTGGTAAAAAGTTTTTTGCAGCCATGTTTACATTATACATATTTTTTGCTAATGCTTGAGTATAGTTTTCATTTTATTTGTTGGTATATTGGGTTGGCTAGCTGGCATATAGCAAATCATTTAATTTAATTTAATGTTTTTTGTTTCTAAATGTTATACTATATACCATTGTATAGAATCAAGTTCTTCTAACTGGACAGACAGCTGTGCTGCTGGGGAGTTTGTTGGCCACTTCTTCTTCCCAGCTAAAGTACTAGGAAGTGCGCGACGGGTGGGCGTTTTGGGGGACTGTCTTTTGTAATTTTGACGTTCGAAAAGTACTGATATTCAGCCTAATTTGAATAAATGACTTTTGATTTTGATTTTGAGATTTTTTTGCAGCAATAGGCTTGCACCTATTCGATTAAAAAATGTAGATGTACTTAGCTAACTCCTTGGGAAAATGCAGGTACTTCTTATGCTAATTTTAATTAAACAATCAACAAAGGAAGTCCAGACGACGACGAGAAGTTATTTGATGATTTCCCATCCAAAAACAAAAGGTATTAAAACTTACGTGACAGTTTCGAAGAAGAAGAATATTTGGATATTTGTTAGTCAGTCACGCAAAAACGGCTGAGCCATTTGGATGAAATTAGACACAGGGTCAAATTAAAATAGCTGGCAAAACTTTTTGGATGTCGATATTCAATACTAATAATGTAAAAAAATATAAAAAATTCAACGTTCTTTGTTAAAAACTTTAAATGACACCGAGGACATCAAGGCAACCAAATGACTGTTCTGTTTTGGTTTTCGAAAAAATCGTAAAAAATATCTATGTTAAATTGTAAAGTGTAATTTTATGTTACTAGAGAATGGGCAGCAGCGTTCTCTATACATTTTACCACCATACTGCGATCGCCAACCCGCCTGCCAAGCGTGGCGATTATGGCAAAGCCCCCCAAATTGGGGGAGGCCTAAGTCCAGCAGTGGACGTCTTACGGCTGAAATGATGATGATGATGATGAATTTTATGTTAAATTACAAAAACAGCTGATTAGTTACGGGCATTGACCTTCGCCCATCGATTGATGAAAAACTTTTTCCTAGACATGGGCGAAGCTGTGGGCAAAATCTAGGTCACAATAAAAATAAATCTGCGCATCTAATAAATCACAAACCTTGCATCGAACGGAAACATATTATTATAACAGATCAGTCGGACGATGGCCGGCCTCAAAACAGAGTGATAAATTTTTACAACCCACTCTGGCATTTGATATTTGTTGAATATCCTTTGTAAAGTAATCAAATTAGATTTCACAATGTTTTGCGTCTTGTTATGAAGGTTTTGTGAGTGAAAATAAGACGCAAAATCTTTAGTTGCGCAGTACTCGTAAATAGCTTCTATCTAACAGATTTCTGAGTGAGTTTAATATTATTTAACCACGTCCACGGCCTCATCGTCATCTGCCTAGCCATTTCCAAAGTATTCATCATACTAATAATGCACATTGGGGTCGGCTTCCAGTCTTACCGGATGCAGCTGTATTTTATATGAAGCGACTGTCTGTCTGACCTCCAAAACCCAGTAACCTCGGCCACGGTACGAAGTCATAAAGTGGGTTCGAATACGAAAACACGTCCTGGCTTTTTGGGCCTTGTCAGGACCTAATCCGGCATTTTTTTTAATCTTTACATAGTATAAAAAACTTTTTACAAAAAAATAACAACCGACTTCCTTAAAAAAAAACACTACAAAGTCAAAAATAACTTTAATTTCGGAATTCGGTGTCTTAGGATCTGTATTTAAGGTTTTTTTGCCACCGACTTCCGAAGTTATTTTTGACTTTGTAGTGATTTTTAGAGGTTGTTATTTTTTTGGAAAAGTTTTTATTTTTAACTTTTTAGTTATGGTAGATACCCCCGCACTAATCTAATCGCGTTATTCGTTCATTTGTCGCGCAAATACTTAATGCAAATTTAAGACTTATATGGTTTTCACATGGACTCCACTGTCCGAATGGAAATGGGACCATTCGGGAAGCACCAGATTTCAAAAAAAAAAAAAAAACATCAAAATCGGTTCACCCAGTCAAAAGTTATGAGGTAACAAACGTAAAAAAAAAACAACAAAATACAGACGAATTGATAACCTCTTCCTTTTTTTGAAGTCGCTTCCGCTGTCTGTTCGCTTGATCTTTTAAACTCCTCAACGCATTTTAATGCAGTTTTCAGCAATAGATAGAGTGATTCAAGAGGAAGGTTTATATGTTTAATACGCGGGCGAAGCCGCTGTCAAAAGCTAGTGATGTAATGATGCCTAGAATGTTCCCACTGCTGAGACACAGGCCTGCCATCCGTGAGAGGGAGCGGACCGTAATCCACTACGCGGGACCAGTGCGAGTTAGTGGATGAACCGTGGCCCACTGGTAACGATTTGTAAGTCATAGGCTGGAACCCAGTCAAAATATGTGATTTATTTCATCACCACTGCTCTCAAAACGGTGAAGGAAAACATCGTGAGGAAACCGGCATGTCTTAGAACCAAAAATTCGAAGATATGTGATATCTACCAACCCGCACTGGGCCCGCGTGGTTGATTACAGGTCACTCCCTTTTACAGAGGTTTGTGTCCCAGCAATGCGAACGTTATCCGCTAATTTTTGTATTATTTTAAAATTGTAATGATGTAATAAATTGATAGTTGGCCTAATCTAATCTAATATAACTAGCCTGTATTGTCTCACTGCAGGGTAAAGGCCCTCTCCCTTCTCCATCTCCCTGTTATTAGGTCAATAAAAATAAAATACAGTACTAAGTAACTTCACACAAGAATTGATGTCACAAAATATAAAAACTACAATCGACCTAAAAATACATGCACTTCGGAAACATCATTAAAGTAATTTACGATTACAACACTTCCAAAAAACATGACTATTCTTACCGAAAACCATTTGTATAATGTTCTATTCTAACTATCCGGTGAGGTCAAGGTGAAGAGTGATGTATGGAGAACTCTATCTATACCAATATTATAAAGCTAAAGAGTTTGTTTGTTTGGTTGAACGCGCTTATCTCAGGAACTACTCGTTCGAAATGAAAAATTGTTTTTAATGTTGAGTAGCCTGTTTATCGAGCAAATTTATAAACTATATTACAACTAACTATATTACATTGTATGTTTTTTTTTGTGTTAAATGTTCTTGTTGTTATGTATTTTTTTGGTGTACAATAAAGCATTTATAAATAAATAAATAAATATATACAACATGCTTTAACTAATAAGAGCAGAGCAGCAATCAAAAATGTTGTAAAAACAGGGAAAACTTTATTCCATTCGAGAGGTTCCATTACGTGCGTTGCGTAAACGGTTAAAGTGACGCAGCTTTAATATATGACGAAATTGTTCCTCTTAAAAAGTTCTAAAATAATTCCCGATAGAATATGTCTATTTTTTAAGATTGGCTCACTCTCACGGTTTTGAATTGTGATTAAGTCTAAATATTATCAAGCTGAGAAGTTTGGTTGAACGTACTAATTTCAGGAACTACGTTTAGTGTTTGATAGTCCATTTATGGAGGAAGGCTATTGACTATATAACATCACAATACGACCCTTAGGAGCCGAGCAAAAAGAAAAAAGTCACTAATATGAAGACCTCACACGTGCAGGCATTTCGATGCGACGGGATGGGTCGGGGGAGCAAGAAATTTGACGCGCATGAAGTCGCGGGCAGAAGTTAGTTTCAACTAAAAATGTTGCAAGGACGTAATAATATCATGTTGAGATGCACTCTATTCGATTCTCAATTCTTAATCAACACCACTCCAGTGACAACACAGTGCGCGAAAAAGTCCTGTCGCTATATTTTTAAATCCCTGTGGACTTCGACTAAGGCCACGTTCCGATGGACGTGACAAAATAGATAGTTCATAATCCTACTAATATTATAAACGTGAAAGTTTGTATGTATGGATGTTTGTTCCTCTTTCACGCAAAAACTACTGATCCGATTTGGATGAAATTTGGCACACAGATAATTTATAACCTGGATTAACACATAGGGTTATTTTTGTCCCGGTAGTAAGTTCCCGCGGGATATTTTCCGACCTCCACGCGGGTGAAATCGCTGGCAAAAGCTAGTCTATTTATATTTCCCATCTTATTTATAATTTGACATAGGATGTATTTTAATAGTATTTTTCAATAACTGTTCCTCACAATCAAAGCATCTGCCATCTAATGTCTTCGCCACCCTTGGTTGACTGGTAGAGAATGCCTAAGGCATTAAGTCCGCCTTTTTTGTGTGCGAGAAGTTTAAATAAATAAAATCGCGATGGAATTTCTTTGCGCTCTAGATCTGCTATGCACTGCGAAGCGCTGATGTGTGTTGTTTTTAGAGCTATGATGGCCCATTGGTAACGGCTGTGACTTATCATTTGTAGGTCGTGGGTTCGAACAAAAGCAGGCACTTTACTTTGTGTAAATTATTTCATCACCACTGCTTTCAAAACAGTGAAGGAAAACTTCGTGAGGAAACTGGCATGTCTTAGAACCGACAATTCGAAGACCTGTGACATCTACCAACCCGCACTGGCCTGCGTGGCGGATTATGACCCACTCCCCCCCACAAAGCGGTGGCTTGTGTCCCAACAGTGGGAACATTATAGCTTGATTATATATGTGGATTGTGGTAGACGGATCTTCTGCTAACAAGATATTTTTCCGAACCGATATCGAAAATTTCAACGTCAACGCGCCCAAAGAAAAAATCTCTATGCTTTGGGACTAAACAAAAAGTTGTCTAGCATCTCAATCACACTTTGACCTAGAAATCTAGACATTACAGCAGTTAAAAAATACCTAGATGGACGCAATGCATTGTGTGAAACTCAGAAAAAGTCTCCGACATGCAACTTTTAGAATTGTATGCAAATCTTAATTGCGCAAAGGAATTAACCCATTTTTCCGAAAATTATTTTGAATAAAATGCAAAATATTATTATCATCATCATTTCAGCCGAAAGACGTCCACTGCTGGACATAGCCCTCCCCCAAATTAGGGGGTTCGCCGTTATCACCACACTTGAGAGGTGGGTTAGCAAACTCGGTATGATGGTAAAATGAATAGAGAACGCTGCTGCCCATTCTCTAGTAAGTCCCTTAGTCGTCTTTTACGACACCCAGAAGAAAAAATGGGATGGTCCTATTTTTACACGCTTTATATTAACTTCACTTGTATGTTTGTATATTTGTCTGTTTGTTTGTAACCGACTCCTTATAGCGCGATTTTGACCCACTTTAAACGACCAGATTTCATTCAAACTTTGCACACCTGTCAAGGACCGATGACAATGCAATAATTTCATAAATTTGTGCCATTATCCTTGCCAGGGTTACCAAGACAGCAAAAAAACTGTCTTCGAAAACTACGCTGACATACGTCACAAACTAATTTGTGCCATTATCCTTGCCAGGGTTACCAGGACAGCAAAAAAAACTGTCTTCGAAAACTACGCTGACATACGTCACAAACTACGCTGACATACGTCTCAAAATTCGAAACACCCTAAAAAATAGAAAATAAATAATAGTTTAAAAAAACTAAAAAACACGCTTCCATTGAAAACCAAACTAAAAAGTACAAAATAATGGGAAAAAAGCGTGTAAAAAGCGTGGGGTGCCTGATATCAATAAAAAAATACCTTAAAAAGCACCCCACGCTTTTTTCCCATTATTTTGTACTTTTTAGTTTGGTTTTCAATGGAAGCGTGTTTTTTAGTTTTTTTTAACTATTATTTTTTACGTCCGACACCACACGGAACATATTATAGTTTACTTTTATGTTTTTTTCTTTTTATTTATATCTTATTTCTGTTTACAGGTAAACACAACATAGTATCAAAAATGGTTCCCTCAGTCAAAAGGGTAAGTTATTAATTGTTTAATCATAGTAATTATAACTAAAAACGGAATTAATTTTATTTTCTACAAACAATAAGATTAATTTAAACATTCTTAACTTCTTTACTCGTTTCGTGTTTAGGTGCTTTTAAAATATTATAAAAAATAAGGTTGACTATGGTTAGCCGCCATCTTGATTTCTAAGTCAACACATACACACGTCCGTGTAGAAGTCGACTAACTTTAAAAAAACCTAAGCTGCACTTAAAGTATCAATTACTATCAATCAAAATCCCTAATAAACGTCAATCATTGATACATTAAAACAATCACTATTTTGTAACTTACCTTTAAAACAGTCAAATTAATAAACACAATAAGAGTGGAAGGCCAAAATTAAGTTAAAAAATTAATTTCACACGCGAATCCATTGTGTTGTCAAATGAAAAACAACCATTGATCATTTTAATGCTAGACGTTGGAATAAACAATCGAATTTATTTAACAATATAGACACAGACGTCATCACGCTTTGTTAAAAAGGAAGTGAGCAGAGAATGTATTCAGGAAATGGTAATGTACCTTTTTATGCCTATAGCACCCCAATGGTTTGGCAGATGAGAAGTGGATAGAGAGGCGCCACGGCGTCCTCACCTTCCGCCTGACGCTGGTTCTCACCGGGCATGGGTGCTTCGGTGGGTTCCTATTCGGGATAAAGCGGATTTGCGAGGATCGCTTGGAGGACACGGTGGAGCATACGGTGGAGGTGTACCCTGCCTGGGCGGAGCACCGCCGTGTCCTCGTGGAGTTCATCGGCGGCGGCGACCTCTCGCGTCCGGCCCTGGTGCGATCCATAGTACGGAGCGAGAGGGCATGGGCAGCCGTCACCTCCTTCTGCGAAGCAGTAATGCTCGCGAAGGAGGAGGCGGGGCGCGTGAGGGAGTAGCAGTCTCTGCGCCCTCACGTCCCTAGCCGCCGCAGGATGAGACGCCCCGGGCGCCGGGAGTCGATAGCTGAGACAACACAACCACATTGAGGAGCTTGTAGTCTAGATTAATGTCCAGTTAATGACAATAGATTCAGCCTCTATTTTACGAAACACTAGCTTCTGCCCGCGACTTCGTTCCCATCAAATTTCTTGCTTCACTAGCCCACTCCGTCGCACCGAATCGCTTGCCCGTGCGAGTGCTTCGTATTCGTGATTTTTTTCTATTTGCTCAGCTCCTAAGATCCTAACGTGATATAGACTACAGCCTTCCTCACTAAATGGGCTCAAAAATCACTAAAAGATTTTTTCAATTCGAACCAGTAGTTCCTGAGATTAGGGCGTTTAACCAAACAAACTCTACAGCTATAGAATATTATGTAAAGTATGGATAAGCTTCTACCAACGCCAGGGTCGCGAGATTAGTTCGAAAGAGTTACCGCGCCAGGCATATGGGCAACTGAAGGAACGCTGGGGTGGGTTTTAGTCAGTAAAAGTCTGACACGCCCCTCCGCTCCACCCAGAGCGGCAGACGTCACTTTATGACTTCCCATCCAAAAAAAAGCATGGATAAACTTTGGTAGAATGAGAGTCATAAAAGTCCGCCAAAGTCTTAATAAAAATATAGCATGATATTCTGTTATGATTCCAAATCAAAAGTCATTTATTCAAATTAGGCTGTGAATCAGCACTTTTTGAACGTCAAAATTACAAAAGACAGTCCTCTAAAACGCCCACCCTTCACCACTTCCTAATGCTTTAGCTGGGAAGAAAAAATGGCGCAACTAACTCCCCAGCTAGCTATATTGAACGCGCTCTAAATTCATTCTACAACAAATTGTCCATAGTAAACCAATGGCAGTTACCCTTTGCATACTCGCACTATGTAAACAACTAGAGCCCGTATTTACTATGAGCACTTGCAAAGTGATGCAGGTGCGTTAACATCTAAATGTGCACTATGTTAAAATTAAATACAGCTAGAAGTTAATTTTAGATGATTTTTTGTTCCGTGTATTGCCGGCTGGAAAGATAGCACCGTTTCTGCGTTTCATTTCTTTCCGTGGCTGTCGTTGAAGGCGACTAACGGAGTTACTATAGAATGGGCAGCAGCGTTCTCTATGCATTTTACAACCATACTAATAATAATATCTTAGGACAACCAACACACTGCTATGTGATTCCAAACTAGGCAGAGCCTGTACTATGGTAACTAGACATCTGATAAATATACTTATATATTTCTAAATACATACATATCTATCTATACTAATATTATAAAGCTGAAGAGTTTGTTTGTTAATTTGATTGAACGCGCTAATCTCAGGAGCTTCTGGTCTGAATTGATAAATTATTTTTGTGTTGGGTAGCCTATTTATCGAGGAAGGCTACAGGCTATATTACATCACGCTACAACCAAGAGGAGCGGAGCAGTAATGAAAAATGTTGTAAAAACGGGGAAAATCGCACGGGTAGGCAATTCGACACGACGGGAAGGCTCGGGGAACAAGAAATTTAACGCGGACGAAGTCGCGGGCAGAAGCTAGTTATAGATAAATTACACCCAAACACAGAACAAATAATTGTGCTCATCACACAAAGATTTGTCCTGGGTGGGAATCGAGCCCACGCCCTCAGTCTTAGCAGTCAGGGTCACTAACCACCAGACTAACAAGCCAGTCAAATACTGCGATCGCTAACCCGCCTGCCAAGCGTGGCGATTATGGCAGAACCCCTCCAAATTGGGGGAAGCCTAAGTCCAGCAGTGTACGTCTTTCGGCTGAAGTGATGAAGATGAATTTTATCTATGAACCCTTTTAAATGGTCAGGTTCACTGAAATCAAAGGGCTAATTGCGTAATACACTAACAGTAGGAATTTTAGACTTTCATTTTGATAGTTAAAAATATTCTTTGTGTTATTTACATAACTGAACAAAAAAAAAATTGAACATGTGTAGCAATGGATTTGAGTCCGGTTGATGGCAATTGCCTCGCCCGCTATTACATGGGACTTAAACATAACAGGCGACATGTGGGTGTACTACAGATACACCTCTGCCCAACCCTTCCTGGATACACGGCTTGATGTTAATTTGGGGTTACTACAGAAAAAAATATTCAAGCCTTCCTTTTAGTGTGCTTACATTTTTAACCGACGAAAAAAAACGGAGGAGGTTATCAATTCGATGCGTAATTTTTTTTTTATGAATGACCACGCATAACTTTGTTCAGAGTAGTCCGATTCTGATAATTCTTTTTTGCATTGGATAGGGTATACCTTGCCAAGTATTATTAGTACATTAAAGCCACAAAAAAATACAAAATAAAAACTTTTTAACAAAAAATTAAACCGCCGAAAAAACAGAAAAGCAAAAAAGCAAAAAATAATAAACCTTAAAATTTTGAGTCGGCGCTGAAAAATCAATGAACTAAGATCACTCAAAGCGCCGACTCATAATTTTAAGGTTTATTATTTTTTGCTTTTCTATTTTTTCGGCGGTTTAATTTTTTGTTAAAAAGTTTTTTTCAGTTCAACAGTTCTAAATGAACGAATACCCTCTTTATCACTCAAATTGATAAAATTTCAAAAATAACTTCCTACGTTGTGATTATTTTTCGTGCAATAGAATTTCAACACACAGCTCAGCGTCGAGAGTCGAAAATCGAACTGTTGGGTTGGAGTCTATTGGATACTCAATGATCGGATCCACACAGATTTGAAAATAGAACGCACGATGAATACCCGCCACCATTTGTAATCTCCCATGTGAACTTAGGTTTACAATTTGGCGCCAACTTCTATATATGTAATCGTATTCACATCGATACATCGATACCAGTATTTTTAAATCGATAAGAAGTCGATTGAAGTGCAAAAAAACATGTCCGCATAATAAACCCATAAAAAAAATCATTTTGATGTAATACATTTTTTTATGTATTCCAATTGAAAGTTGTTTTTGCGAGATTATTTAATTGTGAAAGTGTACCGATTCAATTTTTTTTTTGTGTGTATGTATAATATGTGTTTCATTCAATTAATTCTTTAGAGTTCCGTATTCAAAATGTACCCGAAACGAACCCTATTAGACCACATATGACTGACTTACTAAGGCTCCGCAATCCATCCGTCCGTTTGTCACAGGGCTATCTTTAGAACAAGTTTAGGTAAAACCTTAAAATGACTATGGCTATTCCTAAAAAAAAAATATATTTAATTTAATTTTTTACTCATTTAAAATTATGTAGTGATAAATATTGTACGGTGGTACGGAATCCTTCATGTTCGAGTACGACTCGCACTTGACCGCTTTTTTTGTGTGAACGTACGTATGTGTGTTTCATGTCTCTAAATTGCTGGCGTTATAATGATGTCTGTATTCTTGATTGATTGCTCTGTGATTACGTTTGGAAATAAGTCAAATAAGAGTGTTTATGAAATTATGCATTAAACAGTGATCAAAGATGAAGATATATTACTAAGTATTTTTAAAGGTGTATCTGTATAATGCAGTAATTGCCACATTTGGCAAATTACTTTGTGGTTTTAATTTAGATATGTTGTCATTGGATAAAGCTACACAATGACAAGAGATCGGATATTCAGATGCATATTCACCTAAAGTTCAAATGTTGGCTAATATGGAATGCGCGTTTTTACCGTGTTATGTGTGTTGTTTTAACTAACACATACCACCCTACACACACATTTATTTGCATCTGGGGTTAAACATTAATTTTAAATAAATATGATGATCCAAGAAAACCGGCTTTAATAAAAAATACGAAGCCGCTTCCGTGCGTTCACAGCTAAATAGTAACATTAGGTAAATATGCATCCGAATATCCGATCACTGATAATGACGCATACAATTTTTCTCAAGAATTTGGTTCTTTTTCTTTTGAGCGTGTCGATAGCAATCTAAATACAGTCAGCTCAGAATTTGGCTGCAAGCTTGGCACTCTCAACAGCGTCCATCAACTCCTGTAGCGTGCAAACAACAGGACATGCTGGACAAGATATCAAGTGCCGCATTGTTTGTGAGACAGCACCACATTTACATTCTAGGGCGGAGTCATCTCTGTTTCTCCACGTGAGCAGGTTTTCTTTGCTTCTTTGACGATGCCTGCCAAGGTCGCGATTTTTTCGATAGAGTTACCGTGGCCCAGGTACAGGCAACTGAAGGAACACGGGTGGGTCTTAGTCAGTAAAAGTCTGACAGTCCCGCTCTAAAATCATTTGATGATTTTCCAAAAAAAAATAAAAGGTTTGAGCCATCAGTGATTCTTCACCTGAGCAGCTTTCTTTGCTACGGCCTACCTGAGTCTGAAGTCTATTTAAAGACTTCCAGGAAAGCGAAGGTAACTCAAGTCCAGGTGCAAGATTTTCAGCTAGTGATACGAATAGGTGTGGTAGGAAACACCATCCCGCTTTTGTACAACAAGCTATTTTAACATTGTTTTTACGTGTAATTCTTGAGTAACTAAGTTTTAAGCTGATTTGGCAACCATTCAACAAAATTTTTCCACTACAAAAAACGTGTTTAATTGATGCCCCTAGTAGGAAAGTATTTTAATGCTTCAAATGATCTCTATAAGTGCTAAAGATGCCTAATTAATAGCCGGAAAGCAGTCCTTAATCCAGTTAAAACCTCATTCAAATAACATTGGAATGTATGAATAAATGTTGCCATACCCAAAACTGTTATCTACTATGAGTAACACCCATCCAAATACAAAAATTGTATTCGGAATACATGAACTAAATACTCCAAATTGAATGCAAGTTCCGTAATTCGACCAATAGATGGCATACCAATAGCTTGGCCCTTTTAGGAGTTTTTTATCTTGTCTATAGATTCTAGTCTCCTCTTAAATGTCAGTTGATGTCCTCAAACATTCTAGAGTGAATGAAATATCTTACCAGGCTACGAGTTTTACGATAGAACTGTAAATGGTAGTAGTAAAAGTAAATATGTCGGACCGTTGTAAAGATAAATGTCGTAACATGACGTATTTGGAGTCCAGTGCATTTCAGATCAGTGAGCACATTTTTAGTGTAGGTAAGGCAAAGGCTACTCATAAAGATAGAACAAGCAGTAACCTATTGTCAAATTTGAAAAAAGTTAAAATAATTGAATTAAATGCACCCGGCAACCTGACATCAGGATGGCAGATTACTTTAAAATGATGATTGCTACGCATACAGACACGTACATTTATACTTATTTTAGTACAAAAACGTACATTTTACGTACAGTTATATAGTTTATTATTGAATTTTTTGGAAGTCACACACCCGCCATTCTGACGGATACGTAATCACCATACTTACATACTGCGTTTTGAAGATTAAAAAAAAAAGGAAATTTGTGGTTTTTGCCATAATCGCCACGCTAGTGTGGCGGTAGAAACATAGAGAACACTGCTGTCCATTCTTAGTAAGTCCCTTAGTTGCCTTTTTCGACACCCACGGGAAGAAATGGGATAGTACAATTCTTTACGTCCGACACCGTAAAGAATATCACGAAATATTTTGAACGTAAAATATATTGGGATTTTCTAATAATCAAAAGTAATATAGACTATGTAACTGCAATATTCAATCAACATTGTTCTCATTTTAAACTTTGCTTTTTAAAACATTACCTAAACAAATTGGCTATTTACAGATACAAATTAGAATACAAAGATCATTAATCTTATTTATATCTATAAATTAGATTACAAAGAATTAACCTAGTACATCATCTTTAAAATCAATTTTAATAAAATTGACGTAAATTAATTTTAAATTAATTGGAAAAATTCTTTCAATGGCTTACTATGGCTATAAAAATAAATGAATATCAATGCATGATCTATTAGTTTAATAAATACTGAAGACAATTTACGAAGACAGTTATTGTCAATTTGTCTGTTCATAATTAGGTTGCTTCTCAATTAGTGTAATAAAGACTGAGCCAATGTTGAGCATAATATAAATAATATTATACAATAGGGTTTCTTTATTGAATTAAAAAACATAAGTCACGTATTCAACTTTGTGTAAATAATTTCACCACAACCGCTCTCAAAACGGTGAAGGAAAACATCGTGAGGAAACCATGTCCTAGAAACAAAAATTCGAAGACATATGACATCTACCAACCTGCATTGGTCCCGCGTGGTGGATTATGGCCCATTTCCTCTCACCGAGAGACAGCCTGTGTCCCAGCAGTGGGAACATTATAGGCTGCTAATGATGACTATACCAAACAGTTCATTCATCAAATTAAATTCTATACGATAACCTCCATCGGTTTCTTACTAAACTTCAATTACAATATCCGTAGACCCTGTTTACTTATCTGAACATAGTGTCAAAGACTTAATAAAGAATGGCGTGGACAAATTCGCGCATATATTTTAGACACCACTAAACCCGGGTCACCAGTTTGACCCTAAGTTGTCGCTATCACTGTAACGAGCATTGCACTTTCTCAGAAATACCAAGAAACGGGTAATTTTAGACTTCATACATCATCCAAGGATGTCAAGTAGTGCTGGGGTATTTAAGTGTTTGGAGTTTATCCGAAATATACGAAAAAATATATAAAAGTAATGATTTATAGTGTGTATGTATGTGTTGCGTTGTATGTTTTCTTATTTTTTTAGTAACCTGGAATAGGTTACTAAAAAATAAGATTATGTTAAGTAATAGATATATAATTGCTGAGAAATTGCTAATTTTAGATACTCTTAAAATATAATTTTGAAAAAAAAATAGATAAATTTTTACAACTTTGTTATAATAATTTCGTAAACATAGTAAAGAAAATGACTCTTTACACATTTATTTAAAAAAAAAATATTATCTAAACGTGTACTTATTTTGTCAACTATCCTTTTTAAAACAATTTCATAACAGCTACAGGTTCGGTTTTGTAATATAGAAGAGCAGTACAGAATCATCCTAAGAGACCTGGTGCAATACAACCAACTCCAGCGCAGTATCAAATTACATTGTCCATAAAGTGCATAAGAGAAACGACTTGAGGACAGCATTTATATGGGCCTTGTAAGCTATTAATACGTCATCAATTGCTTTCTGTTAGTGTCTGCAATTACAGGTAATTCGAGAGATATTATCGGATTTATTTTACACAACGGAAAGCAGTATGGTCACTCTAAAATACGGTAAAATCTTAAGAAACAAATCTTTTCGTGACATTTTAAATACTTTTGGGCTGTCATTTGGTTGCTTATAAGTTGGCTTTAGGGGGCTTTTATATCATCATCATCATTTCAGCCGTAAGACGTCCACTGCTGGACTTAGGCTTTTCCCAATTTGGGGGGCTTTGCCATAATCGCCACGCTTGGCAGGCGGGTTGGCGATCGCAGTATGGTGGTAAAATGCATAGAGAACGCTGCTGTCCATTCTCTAGTAAGTCCCTTAGTCGCCTTTTACGACACCCACGGGAAGAAATGGGGTGGTGTTATTCGTTACGTCCGGCACCACAACAACACACGGTACACCTTTTATATAAATCGTATTTTTTTTTAAACTAGTCTGATTTAGAAATCGGATATTGAGAATGCATGATATTGACGGATGAAAAAATATTTTTAAAAATTGTTACTACAATAGGGATTTTTTTTTCTATTAAAAACTCAAATAAGTTGTGGTTATCATGTTTTTTTAAAATAATTCGGATATCGATACAAAAAAGTCCTTTAAAATATCCGAAATTATCCACACATTGACATCCCTAACGTAACACTATCATGCAACGTCTAATCGAATGGCGACATGCAATTTATCACAACTTTATAACAACACTAAATCATACGAAAATCGCCTCTAATCTTATGAAGTACAAGAGTTATGGCGATTGTACATTATTTTGTATCAAGACCTATCGGCAAGATTGTATGAAGATGAAAGAAGAATTTGTAATGAGGTGGAACGGTAGCCGTTCTAGTGTTAAGTTGTATATTTATTTTTATTGCTAGTATGCTAACCGGAATTGCCAGACGGAATTTCTCTAAAGCAGAATTTTGACGAGACGTACGTAGGAAAGCCTCGCCAAAATTCTGCTCCGACATCGACCGTACTGTGCCCGGCGTCAGCCAAACTCGGCCGATCGAGCCAAACTTATATAAAAGAAAATGAGAGCATATAACTAGTAAATGAACGTCAACGAATCATATCATTCATTCATAATGCCTGTAATAAAAGTTCTATCCATACGTCATATTCGTGAACGGCTGCTCTCAGTAAGGACTGGTCATCTCTTAGCTGCCGCAGCATATTTAAATTACACGTTTTTTTTTTGGAATTACATCTCGTAAGTCAACCTATGAGGTTGTCGGTTGCTTAACCGGACTGGCCTGTGGCTACCTTAATGAACAGAGGCCTCTTAGCCAGGGCTTAAAATCTTAAAACTAGAGCCACTACTCGCTAAGGGGTACCACTGTGGGGTACGGACCTCGGCTTAGGGCATCGCTGGTAGTGAGCGGCAAGGGACGCTGGATCAGAATTATTTAAATTTCTGAATAGTTTTCCTATTTTGTGACCCCTATATAGTTGAGAAATAGTTAAGCAGATAGTGATGCTGTCGAGTATTTTCTAGATGTGTTTTTACGAAACAAAATGTATAATATAACATACTCATAACCACGTTATATAAACTGTAGGTAAGAACATGTTAAAGTGACTACCCCCTTGTGTAATTGCGTAATGTTTTAACCGCTAAGTCAACATCTTAAGAATGTACAATGATATTTTTATGGAAGCTCTTATCATAATGCTCTATGTGATCTTTGACCTAGTCGTGGAATGCAAGATGGTAAAGAGACTATTCTAACTATTTTCTAAGATTAATCTTTTCTTTCATTTAAGAACAGGTTTATTTATAGAACAACATCCAATGGGACTTTATATTACACTAACTTCTGCCCGCGACTTCGTTCGCGTCATATTTTTGCTTGGACCTTCCCGTCGCATCGAATTGCATGCCAGTTTTCGAATATTTTTCGTTGCTGCTCCGCTTCTTTTCATCGTGATGTTATATAGCCTATAGCCTTCGTCAATATATAGGCTACCCAAAACAAAAAGGTTTTTTAATTCGGACTAGTAGGTCCTGAGATTAGCGCGTTCCACCAAACAAAAAAACTCTTCAGCTTTATAATATTATAAAGTAATAAAGTATAGATTTTGCCAGTCATGAAAATGAACCACTCTTACTAAGCAACCAAGTGCAAAATATGAAAAAAAAAACTGCTTTTCCATATATTTTGATCGTGTGCACTTTTGTATTAAATTAAAACATCAATGAAAACTTATGTACCTAGTTTTGCAAAATTAATTCTAGGTAATATAGAATTAATTTTCCATATTTGAGAACCAGTTCAATTAAGACATATTTTGATGTGAAACTAGCTTTTGCCCACCACGTTGCTCGCGTGAAGGTCGGAAACGTACGAGAAGAAAAAATATCCAGTGTGTTAATCCAGATTATAATATTTATATAAATCTTCCTCTTGAATCACTGTCTATTAATCCGTTGCGTAGTTTAAAAGATCGAAGCGTACAAATGCGGGAAACGACTTTGTTTTATACTGTGTAGAGATAAAGAAGTAGGATATCTATACTAATATTATAAAGCTGAAGAGTTTGTTTTGATTGAATGCGCTAATCTCAGGAACTACTGAAAATATAATTTAGCGTTTGGTAGCCCATTTTTTCATCGCATCGCGCTTGAACCCTTAGAAACCGAGCAAAAAGAAAAAAGTCACGAATACGGAGACCTCACACGGGTAAGCGATTCGACGCGACGGGAATGGTCGGGGTAACAAGAAATATAAAATGGACGAAGTCGCGGGCAGAAGCTACTTTATAATATTAATAGCATAGTCGGATAAAAACCACAGCATAAACATAATCCATAACCGAATCATAAGTTGGTCAATACAGAACTATTAAGGGCAAGTTATCATAGGGCTCCCCATACCCACACTTTATTTGTAAGCGCGCTCGATTACTGCGCATTAAATGTGACCAATTTATCTTGAAACTCGGTTGAAATGTTGCTTGTGGAGATGAACATCAAAACCAGGTGTTTTTCCTGATATAAATCAGTGATTAAGCTAATCTACACTAATAATATTATAAAGAAGAAAAATTTGTATTTTTGTTTGTTTGTTTGTAATGGATAAACTCAAAAACTACTGGACCGATTAAAAAAATTCTTTGTTCATTAAAAAGCTACATTATCTGCAAGTAACATAAGCTATATTACATCACGCCACAACTAAGAGGAGCGGAGCAGTCATGAAAACTGTTGCAAAAACGGGGAAAATCGCACGGGTAGGCGATTCGACGCGACGGGAAGGGTCGGGGGAACAAGAAATTTTACGCGGACGAAGTCGCGGGCAGAAGCTAGTACATACTATTCATATAAATATACCTTTCATTTTTTTTTGGGTAGGAAATCATCAAATGACTTCTCCCGCTCTGGGCGGAGCGGGAGGGCGTGTCAGACTTTTACTGACTAAAACCCACCCGTGTTCCTTCAGTTGCCCATTTGCCAGGGTCACGGTATCTCTTTCGAACAATCTCGCGACCCTGACAGGCATCGGTCCTGGCAGACCCCTTCAGTGCTGCTGACATCTCTTCGAGGCGCGCGTGGAACACTACGTGCCGTCGACCCGAGCCTGGTCCTTACCGGGCGGCGAGCTACCCATTGCTCGCCGTCCGCAAGCTTTGCGCCTACGGTGGCCGGGAGTCCGCTATCGACTCCCGAATATGCCTGTCATTCGTAGATCTTAAACAGTCGTTACGGGTCTTCAGAAGGCCGAAAGACCGACAACGAGTCTTACCAAGGGGTATCGTAGTATCTTTGTGGAGGTCATATAGGTAGTCGCTCCATGTAAAATACTGGTACTCAGCTGCATTCGGTTAATCTGGAAGCCGACCCCAAGATAATTGGGAAAAGGCTAGGTAGATGATGATGATATCTTTTCACGCTTAAATCTAAACCAATCATTATGAAAGGAGGAGGGTAAAGATTAGAACATTTTTCGCCTATCATAATCATGAAAATTCAAAGTATTTATCAACGTCATGTTATTGTGTTTATGTGGAGTTTAGGTATCGACCTTTACATCTATTCTAAAATAATAAAACAAAAAATAGCAAGTCAAATAAAAAAAAATCATCAAACTTGGCAAATTCGTTGAAGTTTTGTTATTAACCGACTTCAAAAAGGAGGAGGTTCTCAATTCGGATGTTAATATGTTTTTTTTTTATGTATGTTCGGTCATATCTCCGTCATATATAAGCGGATTTGCAAAATTCTTTTTTTTTTCGAAAGGGGTTTATTCCGAAATGGTCCCATATAATTTTCATATAGATCTGATGATGAGTTCGGGAGACAAACACCGGAACTGTTTAAAAAATGACAGCAAATCAACCGCGATTTCTGCTATCGCATAAATATGCATTGTTTGTTTGGAATTAGTGCAGGGTGAATACCACAACTAAAACTTTAAAAATAAAAACTTTTTTACAAAAAAAAAACAATCGACTTCCTTAAAAACACTACAAAGTGAAAAATAACTTTAATTTCAGAAGTCGGAGGCAAAAAAACCATAAATACAGATCCTAAGACACCGACTTCCGAAATTAAAGTTATTTTTAATTTTGTAGTGTTTTTAAGGAAGTCGGTTGTTTTTTTTTTTTTTTGTAAAAAAGTTTTGTTAAGCACTTTTTCTACCTTCATTGAAAATAAACTGTCAAGCGCTTTATGCACCAAAACAAATGAATGCTAGTTAAAAAGTCTATTTACTGTAGTACTTGAGAGACTTAAAAATATGTTGGTGCATAAAGCGCTTAACAGTTTATTTTCGAGGAGTAAGAAATTTAGCACATGTAAAGTTCATATGGAGAAGGAGTGTAGAAACCCAACTTTTTTTTAATAAAAATAATATGGAAATATAACATAAATTTTAAAAAAAGAACATGATCGAATTTCAAGCGCGGGGCTTCCACTAACAATGTTAAATATTTGCCCATTAGAAAATAAATACTTTGAAGAAATCCCGCCAAATACCAACATAAAATGGTTGCCTGTTATACAAAGCGTTCGCCACAGAATAGCGAATAGCAGTGCACTCACACGATATTATTACATATAAATTGACACAGAATCGTGCCAAATTGCGGCTCTGTGACCTCGAGTGCGCAACCTAGCGTTAGGGTCACCACGTTAAGTGTAGGAATTTGAATTTTAGAAAATAAGGACCATTTGTTCGGGATATCGCTGTCATTTATTTTGAGCTTAATTGTGACATTGGTATCATTTATCCTTGTACCCATTTATTTGGGTATTTTTTCTGAGAATAGTTGATTTGTTTTTGTTTTTTTATATTAGTATAACGAGTTAAAAATAAAAATTACTATTCACTGTGAAAACTTTATACAGTATTTTCTTTTTACATGTCGAAAAAATATATTCAATAATGAGACTGTTTTCCAAACCGTTTAAATGAAGTGTTCATTGAAACAATAAATACAAAAGTAGACGAAGAAATGAAAGTTATTTTCTATTTAGATTTTTATTTTAAATGTCGGTTGTTTTTTTTAATTTTTTTATTTATATTTTTGTCAAAATTATCAAAGTAGTTATGAGGACAATTAAACGAAAACATCCATAAATTCAAATGCTTTTCTAGTCTAAACTAAACACGGATCTAAGTAAAGGGTTATATTAAGCAGACTAAGTTGCACTATCAAACCTAATATGAGCACCTATTAAATGGGAAGTTACAGTCATTTGATAGCCATGTACTGCACTTCGTTGTACAGTTAAATATGAAATTATTGGGATATAAACATTCAGTTCTGTGTGTGATCGGCGAATCCCTTCGTATTCGCAGTAGGATTTATGAAGAAGAATATTATCACATTAAAGACTTTCTTAGCTAATCTTTACACACATAGAGAGAAGAAATTCCATATGCTGCCGCACGTAAAGAACAGCACCATCCCATTTCTTCGCAAGGTTGTCGTAAAAGGCGGCTAAGGAACTTACTAGAGATGAGCAGCAGTGTTCATATTCATATTCATATCTTTATTTGCATTCCATAATGTTAAAAGTTCTTTTAAGTGGCTTAAAGCTAATGTACAATTATGGTTCTCTATGGATTTTACCATATAGGTACTGCGATCGCCAACCCGCCTGCCAAGCGTGGCGGTTATGGCAAATCTCCTCAAATTGGGGGAAGCCTATGTCCAGCAGTGGACGTCTTTGGGCTGAAATGATGATGATGATGATTACACATATGCAGACAAGAAACTAAACATATCAAAAAGGATAATCGCCAACACGCTTCCTAGCTTCCCTGCGAGCTTCCACGCCTTCCTTGTTTTCTACTACACAAAATAATAAAACTTACGTGGACAATTAAACTTAATTCAAAGCCAGTTTCAACTATTTATTATAAAGACAGAAGAAGATAGTGGGAACTCTGAGATTCCCAGCTAAAGCACTAAGAAATGGTAAACTTTGGGCGTTTTGGGGACTGTCTTATGTAATTTTGACGTTCAAAAAGTGCTGACTCTCAGCCGAGTGTGAATAAATGACTTTTGATTTTGATTTTGAGGCCCTTTGCACTAAACTACTGTTAATGCACCGCTTGTAGGCACGGTCGTCACTTATGCATGCATCACAATAGAAGCTTGTAAACGGACACGTTTTTCCTACGGCGCGGTTTATACGCCGCACCGTTAACCGTGCCTTTTTTTTTTGGATGGGAAATCATCAAATGACTTCTCCCGCTCTGGGCGGAGCGGGAGGGCGTGTCAGACTTTTACTGACTAAAACCCACCCGAGTTCCTTCAGTTGCCCATGTGCCAGGGTCACGGTATCTCTTTCGAACAATCTCGCGACCCTGGCAGGGTAAACCGTACCTGACTCTGAAACACATCTCTAATCATTTTTAACACGCTTTTATTAACTTCAAACGTATAAAACCAAACTAAAAAGTAGAAAATAATGGAAAAAAGCGTGGGGTGCTTGATGTGATTGTTTTTAATTTAGTTTTCTATGGAACCGTGTTTTTTAGTTTTTTGTAACTATTTTTTTTTTCTGATTTCTTCATCGACAAAAAGATTCGTCGCCAATAGAACGTTTATTCGATTATCTTTTGACATATAATATTATGACGGCATATATATACTGAGATCATTTTTTTTCTTTTTCTCTGACTCTTGTCCTTCAAAATAGTGAAGACCCTTAATAAAATAAACTAACAAAGTCTAAAGCGCTAACTAGAAATATCAGTAACACCCATTACTAATCTACGTACATGAATAATGATGTCAATCAAAACCTCATTTATAAACTTAGAATGGATCCTAATTTTGTATAGCAGTCAGTTGAGACTAATCCGCGCTAATGCAGATGCATGGTCACATTAGCACAATGTTATTGATGTTCGGAAACCTTCCCACGTGATTCTGATGCATTCTGTTAAGAATTCCGGTCTTTGTCTACAATTCTAAATAAACTTTAAGTTAGGTTAAAATTAATATAACATTGATAGAACTGGTGTTCTTGAGTGGAGACAGCGAATGGGCAAACGTAAGGTAGGACGCCCTCAGGCTAGGTGGAGCGACGATCTTCGCAGGGTGGCTGGTAGCAGCTGGATGAGAGTTACCGAATATTGAGCTGAATGGCGTGCAATTGGAGAGGCCTATGGCCAGCAGTAGACTGCTATAGGCTGATGATGATGATAGAATTCGTGGCCGTGTGGCATACCACAGTCACAAGTTTGTGGGAGCAGGTTCCCTTTGCTCTTGAAACGGTTTAGGAAAACTTCGTTAGGCATTTCCTAGAACCAAAAATTCTAAGACATGAGACTTGGCATGGTAGATTACAGCTCAGTCCCTCTCGAACAGACGAGGTATATGTCCCAGCTATGGGAACATTTGAGGCTAATCACTGTAGTAGAATTTCTTTGTAGAACAAGTTTTTAAGTAATTGAATAATATTATGCGATTCATATCGGGTTTAACATGAGAGTTTGTTAAAAAAGTCTTTACGCGCTTTAGATATAACACAGAGATCCAGAGAGAGACAGAGGAATTCAGATTATTTATTTGTAAACATATGTTACAGATACACGAGTGTGTAAGATGTTATATTATTGTAAGTTCTGTTAGCAATAAAATATATATGTTGAATTTAACGCTTGCTGGCACTAATTCCAAGATCGAAGACTATTGGAAACATTGGAATGTATTGATCGGTCGAGCCCATCAGATACCTCATTACATCCTTTTGGTACCATTTGTGTCGATCTGTGAGGCTTGCGCTAGGCACTAAAGACATTTACATCAATTATGTAAGTATAAGATTTACATATTACTTGCGATTCTGTTCTGTTGCCAGGCGTGTTGAAATGTCTTCAAATACCGCACAATCTACATGACATTATAATGTGTGTGCTTGGAACTGCTAATTGACACTGCTCACAATTATGTTTAATGTGTAGTCAAATAGGAAACGCCGACCTCATGTAGCTCAAAAAATATTATTGATTTGTAAAAGTGTTTGTACAAACCTACTTACAGAAATAAAATCATTTATCATTTGATCAATTAAATAAGCTATGTTGTGGGCTAAAAGAGCCAAGGATTGGGCCATATTACATGCTAGACGAAATCACAGCAGATTGAATTGAAGGGATGAACTTGACGGCTTTACCGAGAGTACAATGATCATCATTCAGCACAAACACGTCCACTGCTGGATATACCCCTCTAGCTATTTGGGGGGTTTGCCATTATGGCAACGCTTGGCAAGCGCGATGGCAATCGCAGTATGGTGGTAAAATGCATAGAGAATGCTGCTGCCCATTCTCTAGTAAGTCCTTTAGTCGCCACTTACAACACCCACGGGAAGAAATGGGATGGTGCTATTATTATTTATGCCATTTAATGTACTTCTGACGCATTTAGCTAGGGATTATTGTTAAGTATAAATAAGAATATTAAAGTAGAAATTTATTAAAAATGTATTAATTTATTAATGTTTGTAAAGTTAATATATTTAATTTGGAGAGACGTGATAAACTCGTTGCTGGGTGAGGAACGAGGTTATTTTTAACTACTAATACTATTGTTTACGTTGTTTCTTTTTGTGTATGTACCTACTGTGCAAATTTCGACACAAATGTATTTTGTTTATGAAATAAATAACTTGAACTTGAACTTATTGAATGAATTGATTATTGAGAGAGACAAAATACAAGATGCAGTTTTGAACCTGCAAAACATTTCAGGAGGTTGTTATGAGACTCGTAAATAATCATATAACAATACGATACCAAGTCAATAATCAATAATACTTTTTATTTTAGATTTTTCAATTTTATTGTTTTTCAGAATAACTCTGGATCTTTTTCTTCGGCTTTGAATTTATGAAAGAAATGTCAGTTGCGTTTGTTTGTGTGTGTGAAAGCGCAGTTTAAGGACACGTACAGACTGGCCGCGTTTTAAAAAAGGGAGTTCACACTTACCGATTTCCGTAAATAAGAATAAAATGAAGAAAAAAAAACCTGCCCATGTTATTGTTGATTCGGGTCGAGAATCACTAACATAATTACCTCCTGAAATGTTTTGCAGATCGAAAACTGCATCTTGTATAATAGATATTTTCACACCTGTTAAGTATGGATATAGTTTAAAGAACGCCAAAACCACACCACAGCCCGACTTCACCCACGGCTGGGCTTAGACCTCTCATCTCATATACAAATATTTAGGTAATACAATTTATTTAGGTATTTAACACAAACTTCTATCCATGGGTTTAGGCAGAAACTATAGAACTCCTCCAACTAGGATCCTTACACACATACCTTTTTTTTTGGGTGGGAAATCATCAAATGACTTCTCCTGCTTTGGGCGGAGCGGGAGGGCGTGTCAAACTTTTACTGACTAAAACTCACCCGTGTTCTTTCAGTTGCCCATGTGCCAGGGTCACGGTATCTCTTTCGAACAATCTCGCGACCCTGGCAGGCTTGTGTCAGGCTCATCCAGGTGTTTTAACGATGTTATCATTGTCTAATAACAATTAATACAATTTATGTATGTATGTAACATAAACTCACATCTTCTCCCAATGGTACAGACAGAAACTATAGCTCCCATTGCTACAATCCTTACACATACCTTTTGCTTCGTTTTCGCTCATACTTTGGGTCATATACACACGGCAGTAATATCAACTTATATTGTTATTATTTCATCATCTGTGCCGTAGATCATCCTGAAACATTTAAAATAGTGAAATTCTCATTTCAGTCTTATTTTTGCATTGCAAGACAAAAGCTACTTCTTATACACATTGCACATAAGTGGAGTCATCAATCAAAAGTTTTGTAACTTCTACATACAGGAGCCGTTTCACATTTGTTGTTTATTAGATTATCGACATTCGTTAGTATGAACTATTCAATGGCTGGCAATAGGCTCGCCCCCTACTACATGTAGTGTATATATTTGACTAGCACTTCATCCGCGTGACTCACAGGAACTGTGCTTTTTTTCGGCATAAAATATAGCTAATGTTACTTGGTGATAATGTAACTTTCTATAGGTGAAATATTTTTTTAAATCAGTTCAGTAATTTTCCAGTTTATCCATTACAAACATACATACAAAAAAATCTAATCTTTACTCTTTATAACAATAGCTTAGATGACTGGCAAAATGCGGGTGTACCTGCAATCATTAAAACTTAAGTCTAAGATCCTTATTCAAATAACGCTGACAAATTGTGAGCATTTGTGATAAATCTATACATACAAATAAATAAAATTGGAGTGTCTGTTTTTAATATTAAGATAACCACTTTTTACTAAGTGTATATGGATGTATACACGGTACATATACCAAACCAACATTTTTTACAATTTTTGTTTGTCTGTCTGTCTGTCTGTTTGTTCCAGCTAATCTCTGAAATTTTATTATTATTATATTATTTATAGTAACTTAGGCTACTTTTATTTTAGAAAAAATAAATAATAGTTTAAAAAAACTAGAAACACGCTGAATTTTGATACGTATGTCAGCGTAGTTTGTGACGTATGTCAGCTTAGTTTTCAAAGACAGTTTTTATGAAAAACTTTTTGTTAAATACCACGCGGACGAAGTCGCGGGTAACAGCTATTACCTATAATATAACCTGAATTAACACATCTTACCGCGGTAGTACGTCCTCCTGCAATAATTTCCGACATCCACGCGGGCGAAGCCGCGGGCAAAAGCTAGTACATACATAAAATGTAGTCCCCGAAAAGTCCTGGTTTTCAAGGACTAGATCTTACAAATGTATTTTTATCCTTCACCATGTCCGGATGATTTATCACGAAAGAAGAAGGTACAACGCTTCAGCTTCGAGGAATATTATGTATAATGTTATATGTATATGTTGTCAATGGCAAGGTAATTTCATCGCTTTCTGTGATGCCATCATGATGATTAATGATGAGTCTTAAGTGGCAATAGGCAGGGTACATTGCTCGTAAAACGGATGGCTGATGAAGCCAAAAGGTTCTGGAATATACTCGAAGACGTAGCTTTGGAAGGCGTTCCACAAGGTGGCCCGATGACCTGGTGAAGATTCAGATTCAGATTTCAGATGACCTGATGAAGATTTAGATTCAGATTAAGAAGGCCGCAGGAATCTGCTAGATCCGCGAAGAACCGGTCAAAGTGGCGGAGCTTGGGGGACGCCTATCTACGGCTTTGGATGTCATTCGGCTGAATTACTGATATTGAGAATGTCTGTGATGTCTGTGATCTGTGGCTGTGTTCTTGCTGATCATATTTCTCTCTCCAAAAGCCCGTTACTCCAAAGAGTTGTACACAGAAAGTAAAGATGCCATAGTTGACGGTATTAAATTATTCAAACGCACCTTCATTACAATTATATCTGCAGTAAGTAGTTACTAATTAACATTGTGAATAGAAGCAAAGGTCCTCAGCCCGATAGTACAGGAGTAGATAGCAGACAGAGAATTCACACAATCGCATTATCAAGGAAATGGTGTGCGTCTGCCAGGGTCGCGAGATTTTTCGAAAGAGATACCGTGACCCTGGCACATGGGCAACTGAAGGAACACGGGCGGGTTTTATTCAGTAAAAGCCTGACACCATCATCAAATGACTTCTCCCGCTCCACCCAGAGCGGGAGAAGTCATTTGATGATTTCCCATCCAGAAAAAAAATATTAAAAAATGGTGTGCGCAATAAAATACCATATTGAAGGGATTTTTCCTCATTTATAATAATAACTACCTTTTGCCCGCGGCTTCACCCGGGTATTAAATACATATATACATTGTGCAACCTTCAACCTCCCTCTTGAATGACTCTGTCTATGGATAAAAACGCATTAAAATCCTTTGCATAGTTTAAAATGTAAGCGGTCAGACGAGGACGAAGACTTGCAGGTATGTAATTTTGTAACCTTTATTACCCTTACTACAAGGTTCTACACTCGGCCCTTTAATATTCCTTATCTTCATCAACAATATCAATTAAATTAATCATGATTGTTAAGAGAGTTACTTCACTGTATGCCAACGATGCTTACACCAAATGAAATAAATGCTAGTATCAAATGCATGATATTTCGTGGCAAAAATATATTCAATTTAGTTTTAAAAATACTTGATATTTCGTGGCAAAAATACGGTAAAATTTAATGCTAAAAATAAATGTTATTTCTTCCCAAAAATACATAAAATGGAGTGCTAAAAATACAACACACCTAGTGCTCAAAATAAAAAATTCTTAAACGTTTTTAAATATTTTACCACCATTCTTAATACCGTCCGATTCGTGAAAACAAATATACATTCCGCATTGTTGCTCCTTGCAAGATCTATCTCAACCCTTTTCCCGATATTGAGTCTCTGTCACATATCTACTCCTGTCCCCTTAGCGTAGCATGCAGGAACATTGCCCACAGTGGGTCAGTAGTCATCGCAACCGGTCTACAACCAGTTTCTAGGTGACACTAGGCACGCTTGTTTGTATCTTCACGGCGTGCCTTTTGTGGGTGTAATATATAAGCATTAAGCCTTCAAAGGTAGAGAAACACGGTAGTTGTTCCTCATAATTATAATTATTTTTCTGAATGGCTCAGGTACTAAAATTCAGACACGTTAGCCACCTCAATAATAATCAAGTTTGAAAAACAAACTGTAAACGTCCATCTTAGACTTTATAGATTGCAGACGGGTTCAGTTACTAATTGAGTGTAATGTGGACAAAACCTTCTTAAACGTCTTTGTCTTCCTAAAAAGCCAACTTAATTCAGCTAAGTGGAGTAGCTAACCTAAGTCTATATTCGTGATAGTTCGGACTTGCAACGCGAACCTCTTTCAAACCGCTTCCGCCATAATGCTCTCGACCAATAAGAATAAAAAGAAAAAGAGCTTCTAGAACGTTCTAGAAGACACTTTTCTCGACCGGCCTGCGCGTCAAAAACCTGTAGTTTATTATTTTATAAAACTAGTTACTTCGCGAACCCTATTGTTTTTATGTGCATTTTTGACCGATATTTGAAGATCGGCCTTATTAAACACATTTTTTTGTGAGATCTACAACGTGCGCGTTGATGTCTTTTGTTCTATGAACACCGACTGTCGGTACCGGTTTACGAAGTTTAGCGATTCAACGACCTTTTATCGCAAAACTATGTCATATACGATACTAATTGATCGTAATAAAGTATTTAGTTTGTCACAGGTTGCAAAGGACTTAAAACATGCCCTAGAGAAAAACTAGTATAAATATTATGTATTAGCGGACTTCAGAACTACCGATTTTCATAATTATTATTGATAGTTCATCTCATCTTTACATAGTACAAACCAACGTTGCATTTAGTATTTGTACGCTTAGATTTTTTAAACCACGCAACGGATTTTAATGCAGTTTTCATAAATAAACAGAGTGCGTCAAAAGGAAGGTTTATATGTAAAATTATCATCATCATCATTTCAGCCGCAAGACGTCCACTGCTGGACTTAGGCCTCCCCCAATTTGGGAGGCTTTGCCATAATCACCACGCTTGGCAGGCGGGTTGGCGATCGCAGTATGGTGGTAAAATGCATAGAGAACGCTGCTGCCCATTCTCTAGTAAGTCCCTTAGTCGCCTTTGACGACACCCATGGGAAGAAATGGGGTGGTTTTATTCTTTACGTTCTTTACATGGTATATGTAAAATACGCGAGCGAAACCACTAGCAAAATCTAGTAACACATATAAAATGTTCCTCGTTGCGGTCAACCCGTCTAATTTAACGGTCATCCGCATCAAAGTTATTCAATCATTTAAATAAAGCCATAAAACTACACTTACAATTCACAATATACCTTTTTTATAGGATCCCATAAATATACCAAAGAAACACTTTATAACAAAGATAACTGCGATTCCTACCGACATCAAAAGTATTAAACCATGAAGGGAACGCATAAAAACAACAATAAAAATAAAAAGTTACGAGTAACACCGGGAGTTTGAACATGATCGATTTAACTGTTGAAATGCTCATAAAAAAGAATTGGGTATGTAACCTCTTTTATATTAGTAACACTGTGTTGTCATATTTTTAGTCAGCACAGAGTCAGAAAACAGAACAGGTTAGCTAAGGTTAGTGCTTTTGTAAGAAATTAATACCTCGTTTCTTTATTTTTCAACTCAATAAATATTTTTATATACGCATAAAAATAAAGGAGCACTGCCTTCCGTATCAGGCTCTTGATCCACCCGCCTAACGAGAGCCTGAGATGTTGATCGTTTATTAAACTAAAGACGAATTAATCTGAAGACCACCCAACAACTAGACACACCAACAAATGGAAACTAAGGTATAAATCTTCTCACAAATTGCATTATTTTGGCGGAATAATTATCGGCCGCCATAGACTTCAAAATGATACAGACGCTATAGCCCCAAATTATATTTACTTATACGAAGAAACAATGACAGCAATAAAAAACTAAACAATGTCTAGTATGTTAATCTATACTAATAGTAAAAAGCTGAAGAGTTTGTTTGTTTGATGGAACGCGCTAATCTCTGGAACTACTGGTCTGAATTGAAAAATTCTTTTTGTGTTGGATAGCCTATTTATCGAGAAAGGCTATATAACATTGCGCTACAGCTAAGAGGAGCGGAGCAGTAATGAAAAATGTTGCAAAAATTGGGAAAATCGCATGGGTAGGCGATTCGACGGGAAGAGTCGGAGGAACAAGAAATTTAACGCAGACGAAGTCGCGAGCAGAAGCTATTTAAGTCATAATAACAAACATTCTATTATTATTACACTATTACATTAACAGCGTACTCAATTATAATTTATAATTATTCATATTAAATATAAGTTATGTTTTGTTGCATAATCACTCGTATTACGCGAATGAATAACGTTTATTATTCATTACTGTAATTTTAGATCTTGTTTCCGTCTTAAAATTCAATTAAATTCAATATTATATTACATAACAGCTATTTACAGTAATTATTGACTATATTATATAACTATTCTCGTTATATTAGTCTTTTTTCATGACACTTGTGTGTTTGAAAGTCGAATTTCTTAATTAAATTAGTTCCAAATATTACTACTTATTTTTGTTGCCGCTAGTGTCTTAGCGATAAGTGGATATTAACAAATGCGGAACGATAAGCGAATGATTTTTCGATTGTTATAATGTTAAGCGATTGATCGCACGATTTTTGCCGTTTGCTATTTATACGTAATAAGCCTACGGGTCTCATTAGGCATTTCGCCGTCAAATCTGTTTACTAAAACATATAAAATATATTCCCATATACAGTATTATTAAAAATCCAAAACTAAAAACTAACCATCTTAAAATAATAATTTGTACGCACGGCAACAAATCAAGCTATACAATTCCAGTATAAGCTAACTTCTCATTGTACGAAAAGTCTATACAATGCGAGGTCTGTTAAAACTGGAAATTTATAGCTTATTATGTAGCCGTGTACACAGGTCTATAAAAGAAAATAATCACAGTGCATCAAAAAATTCGTTCGCATCAATACAAGGGGCTTACTCTTCAACCAATTAAAAAACCAAAAACCAACAAATTTTAATTCCAATCTAAAGCCAATACGATTCCAACGTTAATTTTGCTTACACGATATTCGGTACTCTTGAAAACAATAGTGTCAACATTAGAACGACAACAACACCCGCTCTCGATTCCACTTAGTTCTCCAAAATGGACACCCATTTTAAACACATTTTGGCGCTAGCGTCGAACTCAAGAATACGAAACGTCAAAATTCCAATGTCAATCGATCGGAATTAAAATCAAGAGTAAACACCCAGATCTTTGTGATAATGAAGAAATAATAAAATTATTAATTCCACGCCCAAGCTCGCCCATCTTGCCGTCATCATCTAACAAGACGTCAACGTCACTCTAACAACTGGACTGACAACTGACAACCGATTGTTAGTTGTGTTTACATAATACGGATGCCGGTATTTACTGGTTACTTCACGGTAATCGTGGGCTAAACATAACGATTAGGGATTAAGTGCGATGGGAAAATAAGTGAGTTCAGTAAAGCCTTCTTAGTGGGTTGATTTCTGTGTTCATTTGAGAATGTAAGTGTCTAGCTGTCCCGACCAACGTTGTCCCGTAAAAAATTCAATATTATTCTGGTGTTGAGGTCATGAAAAATCCCATATGTCGTGTGTTTATTGAGTAACATACATACATACATATATAAACTCAAGCTTTTTTCCTATAGGTAGGCAGAAACTACAGAACGCCTCTTACGATCCTTACATACGCTTTTTGCCTCGTTTAAGTTCACACACGCACGCTGATTACTATTGTAGTGCATCCGGCATGTTTGCTGACGCCAGCGTAGATGACTTCTACGCAATTATGCGTAAAAAAAGTTGCGTCGGTTGTGCGACGAGTTCGGGGGAGCCCGAATAGCGTCCTAAGGATGATTGGTGAGAGAACCGATACTGTTCTGCTCAGTAGGTTCACTGAACTCCATGTTTTCCGAGACCGATGAACCTACTGTGCAGGGGGGTAGACGGTGTGTATTTGTTATTTTTTACTTTTACTTTTATTTACTAACATTAGTTATAAGCAAAATCTGTGTTACTAACAACCTTGCCTTGCCTATGGACTTTGTTGTCTGAAATAAAAGATTTTTATTTTATTATTACTAGTACTACGCACTTGATCTTTCTGAAGAAACTTACGCTTATGTATGGTAGTAAATGTTGAGTGTGGAAAAAGAAGCATGAAAGTAGAATAAATGCTGTGGAAATTCCTTCCTTACGAAGCATGTGTGGTGTAACCTTAATTGATAGGCTGAGGACTGACGTGATAAGACAACAGTGCGGTTTATTAAATAAATATATTTAAAAAGAACAGTCTCCGAAGCCATTTTTGCCAAGTGAGGGCGGGCCTGTCATAAGATGTACACTTTCATTCGCCATGGGTGGCATTAGACACCATAACAACAATATGCATCCAATTTGACAATTCACACTAACATCTCTATAAACATAGCTATCAACTTTTCTTCTGCACAATACATTATTAACTTATAATATTCATTGTGAATAACATAATAGTATTATGGTATCACTTTGACAAGCTTGTATAATTTGGTTATTGTTGACATAATGATGCAGAAATTTAAAGTCAATAAAGACATTTGTTTAAAGACATCGCTGTCTTATGGTGAAAGAAATGATTGTGAGGAAAAATGACATAATCTTAATATAGGAGAGTGAAAATACGTCAATCGATTAGGTTAATATACTTGTACCGTATGGTGCCAGACGTAAAGAATAACACCACCCCATTTCTTCCCGTGGGTGTCGTAAAAGGCGACTAAGGGGCTTACTAGAGAATGGGCAGCAGCGTTCTCTATGCATTTTACCACCATACTGCGATCGCCAACCCGCCTGCCAACCGTGGCGATTATGGCAATGCCTCCCAAATTTGGGGAGGCCAAGTCCAGCAGTAGACATCTTAAGGCTGAAATGATGATGATGACTTTTGCCACTGTCAGTACGTAGATGGGTGACCAAATTTACATACCGAGGCCTCTCCGTGCCTCGGAAAACGTTAAACTGTCGGTCTTGGCACTCATCCGTGGATTTTCGACGATGTTACGCGCCGTGGGTAACCCAAAAGCCTGACAACCAGTCTTACCAAGGCGTATCATGGCTACCTACTTAGTTATAGCGTTGTGGAAGTCAGACAGGCAGTCTTTCTATGTAAAATACTGGTATTCAGTTGGACTCTGTTAGGGGCCATTCATAAATTACGTCACACATATTTCATGTTTTTTGACCCCCCCTCCCCCCCCCCCCCCGTCCTTGTCACAGCTTGTCACATTTGAGAGACTCCCTAGTGTGAAGTCACATATTTCGCAATTTTACCTCTAGACATAGAATTTTTCTTTCATAGTTCATATTTCGTGTTTTAATAGTACTTTAAATTTGTATATTCAATTTTGAAATATGATGTCACAAAATGTTGGGCTCACCCCCTTGTCACACAATGTCACAATTCGTTGACCCCCTCCCCCCCTTAACGTGTGACGTAATTTATGGATGGCCCCTTAAACTGGAAGGCGACCCTAAAAATAGCCAGAAAAAAGCCAGGCAGATGATGTTATCATAAAATGTAGAGAAATTTAATGTCAATGAAGACATTCGTTTTTAGACACCACTGTCTGATGTCACTGTGAAGGATACGTTTTTGAGGCATAACATCATAGAGAACTCCTGTTCGAACCAACTCTATTCAATGCAATTTGGCTTCCTGAAGAGGGATTTGCAATGGTTTAATCTAGAAAGAAAATGAAATAAATAATATCTTATGACAACCAACACAACGTTATCTGATCCCAAACTAGGCAGAGCCTGTACTATGGTAACCAGACAACTGATAAACATACTTATATATTTCCAAATACATACCTATTATAGATAAATTACACCCAGACACAGAACAAATGATTGTGCTCATCACACAAAGATTTGACCTGGGTGAGAATCAAACCCACGACCTCAGTCTTAGCAGTCAGGGTCACTAACCACTAAACTAATAGGCCAGTTAGACTTATATGTATAATGGTTTGAAACGGCAATATCATTGCTTGTTCTTCCGGATTTATAATAATAACTCGTTTCTTCCTGCGACTTCGACCGCATGAAATTTCTAGTTCCTCCGATCCACCTCATCAAGCAAGCCCGCGTTCTTGCTTAGCATTCTTGTCACCTTTTTTGTTTTGCTCCACTCCTATGGCTCCTAGCTTAATATTAAATAACCTATCAAATGCAACAATTTCTCAAATTGAACGGATAGTTCCAGAGATCCTATCTACTCCAATTCGCTATCCATTCCTCCTACTGCTTCTAAAACAGGTGGGCTAAACAACTCAAATACTTTTCCCCTGACTCAACAATCACTGATCAATGCCCTAATCAACTGAACAAGCCATTCATTCACTCAGATCTGCCCCTTGACCGTGGCACCTAATATGGCAACACTGACAATATCAACTGTCACTTATGTCATATTAAAAAAACATTTGTTGTTGTCTATTATAGACTTTTGACAGTTATTGTATAAGTAAGGTCAGGGGACAATATAGTATTAAGTTTTCGCGATTCATTGTCAAGATAAGTTATTTAATTGTAATATTATGTATTATTATATCATAGGTTTGTTTGTATTCTTTGTTATGGTATAGATACTGCATACTAAGGTACCTAATCACACTTACAAAGAGAAAGTAAAAAAGTCATTTTCTAATAAAGTCTATGTCTTCAAGTTATTGGATTTTTCAATTAGGAATTTCTTAGCAGCAGCCTGGAATTTGTGCCCATTTGATGGCAATAGGCTCGCCCGCTTATACATGGAAATTAAACATAAATCTCACCATCTATTAAATGAAACTCAAACATAAATGGTGGAGCAGTAGTTTCCCAGTGGTAATGGCCGCAACTTACAAATTGCAGATCGTATATTCGAACCTAGACCGACTTACTTGCTTTACTTAGTGTTAATTATTTCATCACCACTGCGCTCAAAACGATGAACGATGACGCTCAAACATCGTGAGGGAACTGGCATGTCCTAGAACCAAAAATTCGAAGACATATGACATCATCCTTATTGGTGATGTTCTTCAGAAGGGTCAGGTGCGTAGTATTGGTAACCGACGTGCTGTATGACCAGATAACTTAAACGAAACAAAGGCGATCGTAGCAGGTGACGCTCTGTAGTTTCTGCCTACCCCGATGGGAAAAAGACGAGAGTTTATGTATGTAATACGTATATATGTTACATCTACCAACCCGCACTGGGCCCGCGTGGTGGATTCCCCAGCAGTGGGAACATTAAAGGCTGATTATTGCTATGAATCATATCAAAATGTGGTTGTATGGGTTTTTTTTTTTTGGACGGGAAATCATCAAATGACTTCTCCCGCTCTGGGCGGAGCGGGAGGGCGTGTCAGACTTTTACTGACTAAACCCACCCGTGTCCCTTCAGTTGCCTATATGCCAGGGCCACGGTATCTCTTTCGAATAAATTCGCAATCCTGGCGGAAGGGTACACCTCTGTCTAACCTTTTAGGAAATGCAAGCGCAATGTTATGTAACATAGATGCTATTATTTTTTATATTCCGTTTAACATCGATTTGTGTCGTAAATTCGATGTAGAGAAAAGATTAACAAATATTATGATTGTAATTGCTTTTCGGTTTTTTACCGTAGTGTAAAATAACCGTTTAGTGATTAATGTTATTAATTTGAAAGCTTAAAGCTGTGATGTAAATATTGAGTTTTTTTGTCGTACTTCCTCGACCATCACCAGTTGTACGTTGATATTAAATTATTGTTTGTCATTGATTGGTAATGCAAAGAAATCTAGGTTACAGAAACATAGGCTTTTCCTTCTGATTTCTAGAAAAAAATAGTTCAGATAGAACCTATGATAACATCCCGGATGTTATTTTTCGATACATTTCTTCTTTTAAATTTAACTTTGTATTGTATTCAAAAATGAAATTATTTGTGTACAACTACTATATATATCATTATAAACCCTTTCAGTTCCACATAATCACGGAAGCAAACAGAAAAGTATTATTTCTCAAATCTCACTTGCAACAAATTTTCTTACGCAAATCCCGCAAACCGGGAAACTATTTTCCTTTCAATCAATTTTCTTCCAACGTTTTTACCATTCTCATATCTCTGCAATCTTGTATTTAGCAATTTTAGATAAGTAGGCAATCACTTACACCTACACCGTGAGAAATTGAGCACATTCGAGAAATGAGTTTATAATTATAGGCTGTATGGCTTGTGGCCGTCGCCTCGCAGTTTAAAAGTTGAATCTGTCAAATTGAAATTTAGCGGCAAATTGTGTTGCCAGACTTTAAAAAGTGTTTACTAATCTCTTTTTACATTTTAATGCTATTATTTGTTTAACAGTTATTCATCCCGGTATTTCTTGAAAGGGAAAGCTGTGTCTATACGATGTCACCCACATTACCAAGAATTTTAAATGTCATGTCTTCGGTGCTTGCGTTTTGCCAATAACCAATAATAATCCAAACTTATGAACGGATGAGAAACATCACTTTATTTAAAAAAAAATACTTTGCTCAACCTGGACATCGTATTCAAGACCGCACAGCCGTCGCGCCTACGACATGTAATGTCATACGCTATTATTTAATTATATGTTTATTTCCTAGAATGTTAAGTGCCAACCATTACTAAGGAATTGTCTAATTACCAAGAACTTAATGAAGATGGAATTTAAAGTGCGAGTAAAATTATGTCATAAAATACATATAAGGCATCGCATTGCGCTTAGTTAGCAAAAAGGAAATATATTATTATAAATCCTATAATATTATGTGTTAGAAATATGTTGTTACTTAACCATTTAACGATATTTATAGTCAATAATTCACAGCTGTATATGGTGTCCTGCTCTCAAAACGATGAAGGAAAACGTCGTGACTACTGTTCATGTCTTTCTTTTCTTTTGTGGGAAATCATCAAATAACGTCTCCCCGAAGAAGCGGGAGGGCGTGTCAGACTTTTACTGACAAAAACCCACCCGTATTCCTTCAGTTGCCTATTTGCCAGTGCCACGGTATCTCTTTCGAGCAAATCTCGCTTCGAACAAAAACAAATCGAAGACATGTGACATCCACTCCCTCTCACAGAAAAGTCTGTGTTTCAACAGTGGGAACATTATAGGCTGTATATGCCATGTCCTGTTTGTACTAAGAGCAGTTACTTATCATCCTGTAATAAAGTCGTTTAACTGTTTTTAGGGTTCCGCACCTCAAAAGGAAAAAGCGGAACCCTTATAGGATCACTTTGTTGTCCGTCCGTCCGTCCGTCCGTCCGTCTGTCAAGACCCTTTTTCTCAGGAACGCGTGGAGGTATCAAGCTGAAATTTATATCAAATACTCAAATCTACTTTCCCTTGGAGCTGTGAAAAAATCAAACTTCTAAGCTAACACAATCAAAAGATATAGCCGTTTATGCCGCAAATTTCAGCAAATTTTCGAAACTCGCAAGGGAATCAAAACCTATAGGGTACTTCCAGTCGATCTAGAATTTTGAAATTTGGTACGAAGCAACGTCTTATAGCACAGATAAAGGAAAAATGCGAAAACTGTAAATTTTTAGTTACATCATGTAATAAAAATATTTTTAAAAATTTAAAACTTAAACCTACAGGTTTGTACGGAACCCTCGGTGCGCGAGTCCGACTCGCACTTGGCCGGTTTTTTAACAGTGCTTTACGAAGAAAATAATTTAAAACCATGATTTACCTTTTCCGTTTCCTTGAGGCAGTTATCTCATATCTATTCACATTGCTAGGCAATAAATATTTAGGTGCTTAGTTAGAGGTATTTAGAAATAAAATATGTTGAGTTTTATTAAGTCGATGGAACAGATTACAGACTTAGTTTTCTTTTTCTTTTAAACAGCTATAAAAATACATTTAAAGCCTAAACATACATACATAAAATCACGCCTTTTCCCATGGAAGTAGGTTCATACAACTGGTCATTTATTTATTTATTTTTATTTATTTATTTACTTTCCAACTTACAACTACCAATACAGGTTACTACCTAATGCGATAGTGTAACATCTAAATTCTCACTTACTAACTTATTATTATTTTGTTTACAATATCTATATTTTTTAACATATTACAAACATTGCAGCCTTTGTGAACTCACTCAGAGAACAACAGAATAGGTCCGTGTCACTAGCTATGAGGTTGAGAGTGCGGAGTGCACGCGTCAGTGGCGCCTCACTCAAAAGATTGGTGCTCGCGCGCGGTTCCGCTAGCAGCCGTGGCTGTCGTCTTCGCCACACGTACCTGTCCGGGACACACTGTCATACACACACGCCGGTTGCGAGTACTACGCACCTGACCTTCCTGAAGAACATCACCAATAACGTTACTATATGTCGTCCTAGGGTGTCCCCTTTCGGCGTTTCTACTGACATCTGCCTTGTAAATACCTTTTGTAAACCGTCCTCATTCATCCTCTCAACATAACCAAACAAACTCTTTTCAATTTTTGTCACTACATCTTCTTCTAAAGCATAAATTAAATAGCTATATACGTGAGCAAAATGTATCGATTCAACTTGCGATCAATTTAATATCTTTAACCCATCTCGTTAACTATAAAACTGTAATCCAACTAAACTGTATTTTTATTTTTTGAGTTACCTTACAGCAAACGAAATGAAAATCATTTTTCTAAGGTAGCAACACTGACACGCGATTAGTTAGGTCTGCATTTAAAAAAGTATTGACTCCATCTTGCGTCAAGTGCGAGCCGCATCAATTTTCCTGTCACACTAGGTACCAATTAAATTGATTTATGCGTACAGCTTGAACTTACATTATATAGTAATAATAATGCCTTATGTAAGACTTTATGTAATATTTGACATTTGACCTTTAATAAGGTTCGCGTGTTCATTTTTTGTTGTAATTATTGTTTGTTTGAACATCATTTGGTTTAAGGTTAAGGCAACGATGTAATAGTATTACATATATCTTGTAATTTACAAAATCTACGCCAGCACATCAAGGTACCCTAAAATGTCAAATTTTCCCAATCAATCTTGCACCTAATACTTTAGCGTTAAAGTTGAAAATCTATTAAAGAAATTTGACAGATTGTAGTAGCTTCAAGTGCTGGCGTCTAGACGTACACACGATCGAAATCCAACAAAATGCATCCCAGCGCGTCGAAAAATTCACTGTTCGATTTTCAACTCTAAGCGCTTAGTGGTGGGTTGAATTGAAGATACATATTTCCAAATATTCCCAACTCGCATAGCATGACCACCACAGATTCACAAGAAACGAAAGACAACATGCCAGGTCAGATGGTAGAAATGTGTTTTCGGCCACCCCTGCATGGTGTCAAAAATTAAGAAAAAAATCGTTACTTTGTCTGCGTGGAGTAGCGACAGAAGTGGTGTTGCTACGTGTGCTGAAAGTCTTTCTTAGGATTCCATAAAGCATTCTAAGCCATCCAATGGAATTTAATTTCATGTAAGTAGTTTTTAGCTCTTAAAACTTCTACGTACGGTTACCAAAAGAGATAAATAACCAGTCGTCCGTGACGGTACATAGCCGGTTCCTATCAGGTACTTACTCAGTTTAAATAAATGCAATTTTAAGATAAAAATAAGTTTATCAACTGATTTCAAGGTTTTTAAGTGCAACTTATAAATAACACAATATACACAACGTAACACAAATTTATAATAAATTAAAACCACAGATTGCCTACAACGACCCTCACTAAAATCTTGAACAAGAGTCAAGAATACAAAAATAGATAAAATCAATGTTTCCTTTATTTCTCACAAGTCACACCGTATCGATAGCATCTCTGCCTGGTCCCCAACGATTGTGCCGTAACGATAAATATGTATTAGCGGATAAATCTCACAGATTTATTAAATCTGATATGTCTCACAGCAAAAATAAGCCTGTGTTTTGTAACTGAAAGACTTCCATTACTACAATTTTAGACCCTAACTTCACCAGGTTAAAGTTCAAAGTTACAAATGAAAGACGTATAAAGTAACACTTTACCCATTTACTAGTAAATTAAACGCTATCTACTCGAAAATAAGTGTCAAAATTGCTTGTCTTGGTAACTGATGTGACCGTTCTCACAAAAACAATAGAAAACAATATTTAGGTTAAAAGAGTTGAATTATTTCACACAATTTACGACTGCATGCATACATGCGTGCTTGTAATTTATACTTTAATTACTGCTTACCCTTGTACCAGTGCGAAAATCGCCAATCATCACTATGTTGAATTTATAACCTCCACGACTGGCGAATGGCGATACTTAAATGAACACCTTTTGTAATGAGCCTTCTCAAACATCATCATCATTTCCGCCGAAAGACGTCCACTGTTGGACTTAGGCCTCCCCTAAATTGGGAGAGTTTGCCAAAATTGTCACGCTTGGCAGGCAGGTTGGCGATCGTAATGCACAGAGAACGCTGCTGCCCATTCTCTAGTAAGTCCCTTAGTTGCCGGAAAGAAACGAGTTGGTGCTATTTTTTACGTCTGGCAACATATGGAACTTTTATTTTAATATTAATTTGTGTAAACCATTTATATACCCATAAAAATATTCAATTCTTTGAAGAATACAGTGATATCCATAATTTAAATACCTACCTTGAACAAGGCTTAAGAAAAATAGGTGTTTAGATATCACCGAATAAGTATTCCGATCCGGTTAAGCTCACAGGTGACGGTATCCTTAGACAGCCAGATCCAAATATTAATATTTGGTTGAGCAACTGTCATGAGAGATGAAACCCATTATGCTGAACCTGCTTTCAGATGAAATGATGATACAATAACCATTAGTTTGTGTTATAAAATGGCTTAAAAGACAGGAATACACTTCCTAGATATCTATAATATGTTGAAAAGTTGTCTACTAGCTACTAACTTTTGGCTATGGCTTTCAGAACGTTTCATATTTTTGCAAGGACTTACAACAGAATGGGCATAAGCTTTGGTAGCTAATATCGGTTTGTAGTAGTGTCACATTTTTAATTCTCCATCATCGTTATCAAATCAAATCAAATCAATTTATTTCGGGCAACAATGACTCATATCATAAATACCTTAAATACAAATGAAAAACATTAAACTATTGAACATGAAGTGACGATCGTGTTGCGTGATGTCGCGTAGCCTTCTGCGGAATCGCCGACACACCGTTCGGCCAAAACTCTTCCTTGAGGATGGTCCCCATAAGATGAGTCAGAAACCACGAATGTCTTGAAGTTCTCTGCTCTTGTTATCGCTGATAGAGTATCACTGTGATATCCACAGCCCAGTTCTACCTGTAAAAATGTTTTTTTCCGTCGTAACAATTGCTCAATCAAATTTATATATTAATACGTGAGGTAAAACTTTGTTCCTCATTTTTACGAAAGTTACGCGAACGGAGGAGTAATGTTTGGCACAGTTAAAATTTATATTGAGAAGGAGTGCAGAAAGGTAATAATTTTACATATTAGTGCATTAAACATACCTGTTTTTTTATATTACATACACTACCATGCGTTTGACACACACACTCATCGCTTACAGTTGAAGTCTGTGGTCACCCTGAGAAGAGATTAATATTATTTGTTTTTATTGTCTATAGTCTTACTAAATGTCAAACATTCTGTCAATTAGTTATGGTTACATATGTCATTTGTTGTTCAAACTTCGAATTTAAATGAACTATGTTCAAATTTCGACCACAAGGAGACCACTAGTATTAATAACATATACCATTATATTAATATCTACATAACATTAATAACTAGGACTAGCGGTTTAGGCTGTGCGTTGATATATCAGTCAGTCAGTCACTCTGGATCTATCTGAAGAGGCAAAGCATCCAACTATTTCCATAAATTCCGAAATAACTTGTCCTCTCGGAAACGAAAACATCAATTACTCTAAACATAGGAATCAAAGTAGTGTTCGTAGCATTTAGAAAGTTAATAATAGTGCCCTAGTTCGCAGTAGAATTGCAACCCGTGTCACTGGTCGTGACTCGAGTTGAGCAACTCATGTCAGGAACTAGAGGTTACAGGGATCCTGCACGAAATTATGTTCGTTAACCGTCATGATGGCGGAAGGACCATATCTTTTTTGAGAAGCAGTATTTTAAATTTTAGTGCCTCTTAATAGGGCTTTATTTGGGAAGACGCTCAAATTCAAACTCTAACGGTCGGACATTAAAACCAACGAACCATTTTTGAATTAGGAAACTATTGAGTTCGAAATACAAAAAACTGATTTCAAACCCGAGAATGAGTTGACAATTTTGTATTAAGAACCTTACAGCACTGAATAGTTGTTCTCAGCACTGACAATGAGAGTTGAAAATCGTACAGTTTTCTCAACGCGCCGGGATGACCTGTGTTGGATTCTAAATGCTCAGTGCATCACCGAAACTTCAAAATACAGTGCTGCTACAATGATTATCTAGAATCAAACAACAAAACTATAGTCATACAGCCTATTCATCAGTTCTAAATCAGAATATTCCTTCAAAAACCAGGAGCAGGAGTATTTTTGTGACTGAAAAACTGAAAATCTTTCCCTCTTTATTTTCACCTAGATTCTGTCCAACCCTTTAAACAAAATTACACCTCAAAACTGATTACCAAACCACAATTAACCTCAATCTTAACAACATATACAAACCAAAGTTATGACAATAACAAAGCAGATGTGACTGGAAACATCGGAATGGGACGCCCTGGGAGGACATATTGTAACCATATTTGTGATGTCCTCATGTCTCACCCAGGTTTTGCCCGCTATGCTAACAATGTCATCCGCACATCTCGCCACCAGACGACCAACATCTCGTCTCCCAGTCCTTGGACGCAAAACCTCTCAAAGATGCACAAAATGCGATAGTTTAGACTTTCAAAATGGTAACACAATAGTTAATTTTCGGCTTCAGATACTCATCTTAATTAAAACTGAGCAGTCGCACGTCGGCGTCGTTGAAAGGTTGCAATGTGATACCAACTTCATTACTCTTGGTAGGGTTGCTACCAATGTAAATGGCGGTAGAATCTGAAAATAATTAATCTGTAAACTTAAGTGCAGTGAGCTTGAAGCTAGCTGTCAATCCCTAGCATCCTGGCAAATTTCTACTCCAATCCACATGGTCTTCATATGATCTAACCAAGATTATGTCTTGACTTCAAAAGAGACTGTGACCTCTGAGTTTGTTTCGGCCTTTCTTTTCAGAGTAGTCAGATAGGAAACGCCGACCTCATCTAGTTTAAAAAAAAATATCATTAACGTGTAAAAGTGTTTGTACAAACCTACTTGCAGAAATAAAATAATTTATCATTTAATTACAGCTCACTTCCAGCTCACAGTGACATTTTTACAGAGTAGACTGAATGTAAACAAAGTGGAATATCAGCTTTTTACAAAAACATACAACAACTTCTGTTGTTGCATGATGATTGATGAGCGCGACTCTTTCCATAAAGTTTGGTCCTTGGTAGCTGTAGATTGAGTGACATGTAAAGAGAGAAGGAGGCCTTCAGTAAGTAGTGGGACAATATGGCTACTAAAAAAAATTAAACCTCTGTTGCCAGTATCACTCACAGGAAAGGAGATATCAAGACAAACGAATTTATGACAAGTGTCAAGACATTGTCTATCTGTGTGCTTAGTAACACCTAAATCTGTTCAGCCGTGTCTGCGTGTTTGTCTAATAAACATCTTCACAGAATTCACAGCACAAAATACCAAAACTCCTAGCGATTTTTCGTAGGTTATAAAAAACAACAACTATTTCATAGAAAAGTGCTACACGCGCGATCTAACTGTATCGGACACCAATTGGTTTATTTTTACTCCAGCAAACAATTTTATCGGCACGTACAAATTATATGTAACCCTAATACCCTATATAGTAAAAGTAAGTGATAATACAGAACTAAAATGTAACAGTTCCATTGCCGTTAAAACGCTTGTTGCAATGATCATCCCGCTTACAAACCGCTCGTTAGTGATTGTAGTCACGATATTTTCCGTCGCCATTAGTCACTGGTATCTTAGATTACCTGTGAACGCACACTAAGAATATGTCGCAATTTCACTTGCAATTTTAACACACAATATGGTACTAAATTATCTTACTTAAACTTGCACTGAGATATGGTGAGAAGATTCACAGTCCGAACTTGCATCAGCATAATAAATATGCTGGGCCATCCTCTTTGTGAATTGGAGTGGACCCCAATCCACCACGCGGGCCCAATGCGGGTTGGTAGATATCACATTATGTCTTTGTTGTAGATTCTAGAACATGCCGGTTTCCTCACTATGTTTTCCTTCACCGTTTTGAGAGCAGTCGTCAGGAAATAATCTATTTTCCGATGTTCGAACTCTCTATGATCTGGTTGATCTCACGATGGCTGATGCACGCGTACCTTTCTAGCTATTTCCTCAAAAAGCACTGAGTACATATTTCTGAAGAAACTTTACCCTAGAGTTTCAATAGAATAGGAATAGAATAGGTCTTTATTTGCTTAGAATGTAGGTTGTGAATGAATGTAATTTAACAACTTATTTGTATTTAACAAATAAGTTGTTAATTAAATTAAATAATGCATTTGTTTCGCCATTTCTTAGCAGATCGGACTCCATCTACTATATTTTAAAGTTTTAAATAAATGACATGCAAAATTGATTCCATTATCCTACATAGTTACTAAATAAACAATTTAATTTCATATCAGCACTAAAGAAGGCCCTTCTGAGATGATAAAATAATTAGAGACACGCAAACCACAGCTCACAAGTCGATAACCCATGAAATGACCATGACAGTCAACAATTAACGAGTTCCCAACACTTGACTGTTTCATTATGTAATTGACCATAACTTTGTTTTGTTTACATTTTATTAATAGACTGAGTAGGCCAGGGTCTGAGTCTGCCTGTCGAGAAAAAAATTAGATAATGTATCGATTAAAAAGCAGTATTCTAGCAATCTACAATGTCTATAAGACAGCTACTTCATCCAGTTTATACGTCCAGAAAATCACTGTTCTATCCGAAAGTACCTGCCCCTTGTCTAATAATAATGACTTGTAAGTTATTAAATAAATATTTGTCTTAAAGTCATTGATCTTGTCTTTCTAGGGTCTATAATTTCTGGCAATACGCAATTATTGTAAAACCGAGACAATTTCGGAATCATTTTTTCTTACAAGCCTCAAACTTTTAGCATATGATTTGAACTTGCATCGATTTTACAGAATAACTAGTATTCTCTCTCTCTTCCAAACTTCCAACCATTTTCTCCAAAGGCTAAGTGAATTCCATCGTCTACTGTACACCTTTGTTAAAGTCTTGGGCCTTCCTCAACACATTTCTCCCTGCTGCCTTCACCTGATCGTCCCTCATACGTACTGCCTGACCCTGGACAATTCTTGGTCCTCATACTAGCGCTTTTCTTATACTCTGAAATCTTAGCCAGTAATGGTCTGCCCACTTCTAATTCTTTCTCCTTCTTTTTCGCAGCTGAAACCACAGATAAAATACATGACATAGTTTACTAGCAAAGACAAAACCTACACCTGCGGCGGCTTTTCAAAGCTGCCTTCTATTTCATAACTCTTATTAACATGTTGAAACACCACCACCATTCTCCCATTGTTACCAAAGGTGCTACATTCATATCATACCGCCTAATTTCCGTGTCGCAGCCCTGGTGCGGTTTGCATTGAAATGCCATCACCAACTACGCGATAGGTCGCCCGCGTGCCGCTGTTTCATTTTGTATACTCGAGAATTAACGCCGGGGGGGTGGCAATATTGGGCAATGTGCCAACCTGCAGATGTCAGAAATGGAAGAAATCAGCTTCGCTAGCTCACTGCGTCACATTTGTGACGTCATACCACTAAGTCCAGGTTTCCTTACGGTGTTTCTAAAAATGTCTAAACGTCTCCTTCCGGAAGACTTGAGCAGAAGTGTATTCCGTAGTCCATCCACAATTCCCCAGCTATGTTTAAGTTTCGTGTAAAATGGCATAAACGGATATTTTTACGATGTTTGTAACGATATTTTACTCCCTAAGTAAGAAATAAGTAATTAAACTAAGCTTCTAACAATGACATTTTTCAATTTGAGTAAGTTAAATGATAAATGATTTACACGCTAAACACTTTTACACGTCAATGATATTTTTTTAAACTAGATGAGGTTGGTAGTTCTTAGTTTACCATCCATATCTATAGGTACGAAGATTAATAGTAAAGCTGAAGAGTCTGTTTGTTTGAACGCGCTTATTTCTGGAAGTACCAGTTCCCGTATGGTAGCCTAATTCTTAAGAAAAGCTATAGGCTATGTATATCTAAGGGTCCTCGTGTGATGTCACACGAGGACCCTTAGGAGCCGAGCAAAAAGAAAGATAGTCGGAAAGAACGCTAAACGAAAACGGCACGGGTCGGTCGGGGGCACAAAAAATTTCACGCGGACGAAGTCACATTGTCAGAAGCTCGGTTTCAAACCTTTGACAGTAATCTTTAGAACATGTCTCTTGTCACATACAGTGTGAAACATGTAAACATTGGCACTATTAAGTAATAGCTATTTACATACGCCTTTCAATGACTTCTAGTACCTATAAAAGGTATAATGGGTCCTTCCTTACTACATGGTACAAAAGCAAAAGTGCCATAATATTTTTTTAATGTTTGCCTGTTAAACGTGGGTAAGTATACTTATGTTTACGTGGCTTTTATTTGTATGTATGATAGTCTGTAAGGTATTTATGATATGGGTCTTAGTAGCCCGAAATAAATTGATTTGATTTGATGTGATTAAGTATACAAAGTGTACAAGTGTACCGTGTGGTGCCGGACGTAAAGAATAACACCACCCCATTTCTTCCCGTGGGTGTCGTAATAGGCGACTAAGGGACTTACTAGAGAATGGGCAGCAGCGTTCTCTATGCATTTTACCACCATACTGCGATCGCCAACCCGCCTGCCAAGCGTGGCGATTATGGCAAAGCCCCCCAAATTGGGGGAGGCCTAAGTCCAGCAGTGGACATCTTTCGGCTGAAATGATGATGATGAAGTATACAAACAAATTTAATTAGAAAAGTCGCAAAAGTCGGCTTAGTAACCGAATAAAGACTATGTGTTAAACATAACGTCAGAGGGGTAATTGTGGAACTTTTTATCGGTAGGAATTGGTTTAATATTCATAGTTAAACAACATTCATTGCGTTATTTACGTTGCTGAGCCGACAATTTATTCGAACAAATGACGCAATGGTTTAGAAATAATCTTCAATCCCATTCAGATTCTGATAAATTGTGCGTTTCGCAATTAGGGTGCAGGTCTTGTTTCCCCGAAAGGTTTAAAGGTTCTACTTCTTGCCAGTTATGTTCAAGTCTCATAAATAGGGGGCGAGCCTATTACCATCAACCAGTACAAATCTAGATTCGGGGCTGCAACTGAGAAATTCCAGATAGAAAACCTTTGACCCGACCTGGGAATCGGATCCAGATCGGGTTGCATACGTTTAATACGTATTTTAATGTAATGAACGGAATGGTTTCATTCTGACAGTTCAACCACATTCATGTGGTTGTACCGTGTGGTGCCGGTCGTAAAGAATAACACCACCCCATTTCTTCCCGTGGGTGTCATAAAAAGCGACTAAGGGACTTACTAGAGAATGGGCAGCAGCGTTCTCTATGCATTTTACCACCATACTGCGATCGCCAACCCGCCTGCCTAGCGTGGCGATTATGGCAAAGCCCCCCAAATTGGGGGAGGCCTAAGTCCAGCAGTGGACGTCCTACGGCTGAGATGATGATGATGATGATGAACCACATTCATTGCATTATTTACGTCGTTGAGCAGACAATTTTTTCGAACATATGAAGCAATGGAAAAACCTTAAAAAATATTCAGATTCTGATTAATAGTGTTTTAAGAACTTACTACACGATTTTTTTTTACAAGTTTACTTTTGGGACTAGACATAGCACAATTGAAACTGATTTTTAAGTAAGCCCTCGAATTAAGTTCCTCAAAAGACCAACTAAGTGACATAATTATTATCAATCCACAGTTATTTGCCCTTTGCCCAAGCGTGGGCTAAACACGGCTAAAACAATAGAGCACGTAGCGTCACAGTTGGGGGACTACAATGAACTGATTATCTTAGAATTGAACATAATTTGTGACTAAATGAACACTATTATGTATTGTATCAGTCTAGTAGGCGTGGGCTCTGTAATAGCGGACAGCGGAGGCCTAAGCTTAAGCGGGTTAGTAAAGCTACATGAAATCGCCATGACTTTCTGTTTGTCGATGGGAAATCATAAAATGACATCTCCCGCTCTTGGGCGGAGTGAGAGGGCGTGTCAGACTTTTACTGACTAAAACCCACCCGTGTTTCTTTAGTTGCCCATGTGTCAGGGCTACGGTATCTTTCAAACAAATCTCGCGATCCTGGCAGGCATCGCTCCTAGCAGACCCCTTAGTACTGCTGACATCTCTTTGAGGCGTGCGTGGAACACTACGCCATCAACACGGGCGTGATCCTCTCGGTCGTGATTCAACTTGATAATGATAGCCGAAATTTCATACATAACACACAAATTCCACACATTCCAAGAAAATGAGACAAATAGCACATTATCAACTCATTGGTTGTAAACTCAAAAGTAATGTTTTCTTTTATTCAGCGAATCGCTTTCCGCTAGCATTCCCACCCGTCCTCAATACCAACTAATGAGGGACTCTCCAAGTTCCATCCACGCGGAAAGATGTTACGACAGCATCCATTGTTCCCCTATAGAATATGCAACAAATTATTACTTGACAGAATTAGGAACTTTCAGATGCCCTTGAGTTTCTGATCAATATCTTAGCGATTAGCTTCGTCATTATGGCTTAATTGAATATGAAAATATATCTAGGATCTAAATGACGAAACTATTTTGGGCTTAACCACATATAGATAAGGCTGATATTAACTTGACCCTGTAAATTGAAGGGTTAAGTGGACAAAAGTATTATTTGACAAAATAAAAAAATCCGACTTTTTTGCATGAACATAGGTTTTAACTGATGATAAATCGAATCATGGATTTAAAACACACCAATTATAATTCGTTACATAGTTACAGAAGGTGTTAACTGTCAAAAAAGTATATATTTCAGATTTGCAAATGTGTTAACACAAAGCAAAGTTGGATTTTTTTATTTTGTCAGATAACACCTTTGTCCACTTACCCCTTCAATTGTGTGCCCACAATTTGTCCCATGAATCGAAAAGCATAGGGTAGGACGCGCTATATATAATCAGCCTATATTATTCCCACTGCTGAGACACAGGCCTCCTCTCGGTGAGAGGGAGTGGGCCGTAATCTACCACGCGGGCCCAGTGCGGGTTGGTAGATGTCACATGTCTTCGAATTTTTGGTTCTAGGACATGCCGGTGCGCGCAAGGACCGGTCCAATTACCAGGATGACAGCTGTAGGAGAAGCCTATGTCCTACAGTAGAGAGCTATATGCCAATGATGATGACAAGTGAAGCTATAAGTTTCCGAGTGGCAGGCTGGTCAGCCCCCGCCAGGGTCGCAGATTTGGTCGAAAGAGTAACCGTGGCTCTGGCACAGGCAACTGAAGGAACGCGAGTAGTTTAGTCAGTAAAAGTTTGACACGCCCGCTCCGCCTAGAGTGGGACAAGTCATTTGATGATTTCCCACCCGAAAAAGAAAATAAAAAGGGTGGTCAGCCTCAGTATTGTCTTTCTATATACCCATACTATTGCAATCATAAAGAACTAATCTATACAATACAAATAAATAAAATTGGAGTGTCTGTTTTTAATATTAAGATAACTACTTTTTACTAAATGTATATGGATGTATACACGGTACATATACCAAAACAACATTTTTTACAATTTTTGTCTGTCTGTCTGTCTGTTTGTTCCCGCTAATCTCTGAAATGGCTGGACCGATTTTGACGGGACGGGAGTAACTTAGGTTACTTTTATTTTAGAAATATTCTTTTATTTTAGAAAAAAATAACTGTTTTCCAAAACTACGCTGACATACGTCTCAAAATTTGGAAAACCCTGGGTGAATCCTACGAAATAGATCAAAATAATGTACTACAGTATTGTACACCTTAAAAAGGCCTACAAAAATGTCCGCAATGGTATATATCTAGCTCTTAGGGATAACCCACAATAACCATTTTTTATCCTTTACATTTTACGAGAAATAAGGGCTTATTTACGAAGCGGTTTTAAGCAATACAGCATTAATCCTTATCCAATTAAGTACCTTAAATACATTGTGGATTTAATATAGATCAATATGGCCCTTTACAGCATGTAATTTAAATGAATATCTTAGAAGGTATTAGAGATTTAAAAAGCGGGCGCCGTCCCGTACATCCGTTGGCAGCTGCCGGGTAGTACAGGATCAGTAGGATTGTAATTCATATTACATACTTTGGCTTCATAGTAATTGCGAATATCATGTGTGTTCATTATACTCAAAATAAACCTAATAGTGAGAGAGACCGCGAAATGGCTTAGATGTTTAGATTTTTGGATGTTTGTTTCTCAATGATGCAAAGACGGCCAAACGGATTTAGATTGAATATGGCACAAAGATATGTTATATCATGGATACGTAACAGATAGGATACCTACTTTATCCCGGTAGTAGGTTCCCGGGTGATATTTTCCGACAACTATACGGGCCAAGCCACTGGCAAAAGTACTATTCCTATAATTATGTTCGGTGTCTGGTAAATGATTGAGTGTCTGTATAGGTAAAATAGGAGCGTTAAGAAAAACCAGGAAGACTTATATTCAACTAAACCAAGCCCTATGTCGCAGTCTTCTTACTCTGAATACTATAACTCTTATTTTAAAAACACCAACACACGTGTTGTTCTCATAAACTATGAATCCTAAGTAATATGAATTATAGTCCTACTACTATCACAAATGTGAAAATATGTATGGTTGGGTATTTGTTTCTCAATCACGCAAAAATGGCGAATGGATCTGGATATAAAATAGCACACAGAGTCTATATTACCTATATAACCTGGAATAACACATTCTTATCGCGGTAGTACGTCCTCTTGCATTAATTTCCGACATCTACGCGGGCGAAGCCGCGGGCAAAAGCTAGTCCTAAATAGAAAAAGACACTCAGAGAAATGGGAAATATACTTGACGCCTATTCTGACACTAAAATGCTTTTAACGCTAATTTGGAATGTCCTAACTATATCTATATTTTGAGCTCCTTAAAACAGCGTTAAGTTATACGATGACTGATACTCACATGCCGTCTCTTGGAATAGGTCAGCTCAAAACTGCAAAGACTCTTTCTTTAAAAGGCCCTTTCAGATATGGCCCTGCATTGTTAGACTCACAAAATGTTCTAATAATTTGGTCTTTAAAAGAGACCATGACCTCTGAGTATGTTTCGGCATTTTTTTTAGGGAACAGTCAGCTAGGAATTGCCGGCGACATCCAGTTTTAAACATATTGACCAACAAAATGTTGACGTATAAAAGTGTCTTATAAGATCTACTTACAGAAATAATTACTTCATTTCATTCCATTATAATTCCGGTATATACACAACAATCTCAAATATTACAATGTCGTATATATACCAGAATTAACGTATCTCAAATATTAGAAACGTTAAACAATTTTAGAACGCAAGACTACTTCGGCTGTGAAATATCAAAACCCAGTATCTGCATAAAACTAAATTTTACAGGACAGGCTAAAAACGATTTCTTTCTGTATTATCAAACTTTTGCTCTAGATACTAGGTTTCCGACTTTGTGTAACATCGTATTTGACTGATTTCCAAGATACAGGTTTTTGCCTAGTTTGGAATTCAGGAGTTCATATAGTTTTAGCCGTTTACTCACCCACATTATTTGTATCCTAGTTCTTAAGAATATATTACTGTATTAGGCTATATTTTATTGAGTCCAAATAAACGTTATTATTACGTTATTATTATTAATTTCTGGGAGTCTTTGCTAGCCTAGTATGTGGAAGGTGGTCTATAAGGTCGAAAAATGCAAAAACACCCGTTTAAAAAAATCAGATACTAGCTTTTGAAATTGAACAGCCGACTCGGGAGTGTTCAAATCATCGTATCAATCTACACGTGAGCGCAGCTTAACTAAAAGCTAGTAAATGAATTGCACATGTTCAATTGTTCACGTTTCTTCGCCATTTACTTGAAGCGTGACAATTGGAAGCATTTATCTGTAGTTAAAGTATCCTCAATGAGTGGGTGCACCCACTCACCCATGCAAGTCGTGATAACACGAATACTAGAGTCTGTAAGTCTATGAAATTTTACTAAAACGTTGCACGTATACCTAAGTGTATACTGGATATAATTTGAGGCAGCACGATATATGCACCTGTTGGAGATTTAATTTGACTTCCAAACACATAGTGGGGAATTTTGGAGTTAATCTTGTGAAGTAACTAAATTCTTGACAGTAAAATATAACATCACAAATGTATTCCTCATAGATAGGGGCAGGCAGTCGTGTACCTATAACTCCAACAACACAACAGGCAGTAGTATAAAACTATGAGTATTATATATAACCCAAATATCAAGGTATAATAGAATATCAGAATGCTTAGTGCTTATTTACTATGTATGAAAGTTCTTATGAATATGGTTTGTAAAGACGGGAGTTCATGAAGTAAAGCACAGAAAGACAAGACATTTATTTCAATTAGGCTTATCAGTAATTAATCAGGAAGCTAGTCGTCCTGGAGAAGAAGGACCAGAAACTCCATGGAAACAATATTACGTTGGGTGTGTTACATTTAAGTTTCATGCAATTTGACTGGCCTGTTAGTCTAGTAGTTAGTGATCCTGACTGCTAAGACTGAGGTTGTGGGTTCGATTCCCACCCAGGACAAATCTTTGTGCGATGAACACCATCATTTGTTCTGTGTTTAGGTGTAATTTATCTATATATGTATGTATTTAGTAATACATATGTATATTTATCAGTTGTCTGGTTACCATAGTACAGGCTCTGCCTAGTTTGGGATCAGATAACGTTGTGTTGGTTGTCCTAAGATTTTTGTATTATTTTTTATTATTTCTATTATCTGCAAACATCCCTGACGCACTACTACGCCACGGCAGCCGCAGCGGCACTCTCGGTGCATTGTTATATTGAACGCGTAGGTCGCGGTATGTCCGCTAATGGTGAAAGAATTTTTAACATCGATCCAGTAGTTTTTGAGTTTATCCTTTACAAACAAACAAACAAAAATACAATTTTTTCCTCTTTATAATATTAGTGTAGATTATATTATTGTGAAACCAGGACGATCCAGTCTTCTAGACCAATTTAAAGTTAACGAATTTATTGAAACATGCCGTATACTCGAACTTTTATTTACTATCGGAAAAAATTACAAACTTTTACGCCTTGTTGAACCCCTATAGAAGACGAATTTTCTAAAATCCTGCCTTAGTGCTCCTTTGTTATGTATAAGGAGAACTCTTGAGCAAAATGTCATGCTTGTAGACTCAGTGGTTTAATCTGTGCGTTTCTCATTGAATGAATGAATTCGAAATCACTTCCAACTTTCAAAAGGCTTTTAAAGCACCTTATGAAAAATGTATAAATTCTAAGTTTTTACCGTTTTTATAACATAATTCTAGTTTATTACCAAGCGAAACCATTGCTTATCTTCATTATTATGTTTTTTCTCATAGAAGTGGATAATTGTATTCTATTTGAGCGAAATAAATTTCTCAAACCGTACACCATAATTATGTAGACGATGTCATTGATCTTTTACCAAAACACAGTTGCACTAAAGCATATTTTTAATCTATATCCATAGTCACGTATCAACAAAAGTCTTTTAACAATGAGCAGGTTTATGTCAGAGACTGCAGACAATTTATTTACGAAATAGGCCAAAAGTAAACATGATAGGCTTTATTTGGCAAATCGCCAAATATCGAAGTGCCTGACATAGGCATTGCCAGCGAATGGCGACCGGCCTCGATCTGCAATCTGCAGCTTTGTGCATGTGACTATACATATGTTGGTAGAAGTATGCGCCTGAGTACGTCGCCTGCAATCAAATGCGTCGATGTATAGACCGCAGAAAAATGCACATATTTGGCATTTTCTTTATTATCGATCAGTTGAAGTGAAGTGAAATGTGATAGGTTTTGTATTTTTTATTTAAAGCTGTCGAAAGTCCTTCTAACAAGAACTTTTCCTAGAAGAAACTCTCTTTTTCTTAAAGTTTAAGCCCATTATTATTTTAAACAGAGAGCGCGTTTTTCTGTTAGTGGTTCTAAGCTGGGTGGATCAAAGTAAACTCTATGAAGCAGAATGTGGTACTGTTGGAAAAGGATCGTTTCGTCGGAAACTTCCTTTCTGGGTGCCTGGCAGTCTCGTAGAACGGTGCGGTTTATTTCTTCATTGCGATAATCCTCGAGGATTTAAACTCGAGGATACCTACTATAAAATTTGTAATGAGTAAGTTTGGATGTTTAGATGCTTGGATGTTTTTTAATCAATCAGCTCACACTCGTTTGGATGAAATCTGGCATATAGACTATTTATAACCTTCACTATAATTTGGATTAACATAAAGGATACTTTTATCCCGGCAGTAAGTTCTCGTGGTATAAATTCCGACCTCCACGCGGGAGTCGGCGCTGGCAAAAGCTAATATGTCAAATGAAATGACTACTTAAAAAAATTAAAATTATTTGCAAAACCATTAAACAATTTTACGTAGCGCGCTGTCTGTACAATTTCCCATAAAGAGCATTGTATGCAAAACCGAGTGTTTTGTTTCAAGTAAACAGTGCTACTGTCTGTCGAACAAAAACTACTAAGTTATGAGTATATTGTAACGTCACAGCTAACAGAAACATGTCGTTAACTGTATTTTATTGTCTCGTCTATGATATAGCAATAGAGCTAGAGAGTTTAAAATTAATTTAGCACAGACATAGTTTCAGTTGAAAGTCGTCTACTGCTGCTTTTTCTGTCGATAAACTTTATCTTTACATAGTATAAAACAAAGTCGTTTGTACGCTTAGATCTTTTTAACTACGCAACGGATTTTAATGCGGTTTTCCTCAATAGACAGAGCGATTCAAGAGAGAGGTTCATATGTATAATACGCGGGTTCGAATCCAGGCAGGCGCTATCTTTACTTTGTGTCAATAATTTCATCACCACTGCTCTCACAACAGTGAAGGAAAACATCGTAAGGAAACCGGCAGGTCCTAGAACCAAAAATTTGAAGACATTTGACATCTGCCAACCCGCACTGGGCCCGCGTGGTAGACTACGACCCACTGTCTCTCACCAGCTGATTATGTTAGATTAATTGCGTCGTTTTGATCAAGAGGCACCTAGCCCCCACCTATGGGTACCTATGTATGTACAGATACGCAAACAGGTCTAAGAGAAGTTGGCGGGGATATTTAAAAAAAAATCGTTAACCTGCTTTAATAATCACCACGATTTGAAGCTTTTGAAATTGGCGATCATCACAGTTTGCTACCAATAGCAGATTGCTGCTGGTGCAATTTTTCCAATTATGCTCATTAAACCCCCCACAAAAAATATCCAAACCATTTTTCTAAAACAATTTTTCTTTGTTCCCAGATGTGGCTCTCCAGCATAGTGTCCACAACACTATTCGTGATGGCGATGTCAGCAGGCAACGAGTACCTCCCCCCCAGCAAGGGATACAACTACGACCCACCCAACATACCATTCCCCACCAATAACAATGGAAATAAGGTAAGCCGTGATCATCTATTTGATAGAAAATGATCCTTTGTAATGGCATCTATATCGCCATTTATAAAATTACGAACAAAGGACGGAAGGGCGGTGGTCTGCGACGGTGGCTCTTGAGCTTGTAGCGACATCTGCCAAATGCGAACTACGCATAACAGTGACGTCACACACAACCCTGCATCGCCCAAGTAGATTTTACCGCGCAACTTGCACATATACAACGTCCTGACAGTAATCTTTACCACCAGACACAACACCCATCTGGTGCTAGGCGTAAAGAATGGCACCATCACATTTCTTGTCGTGAGTGTCGTAAAAGGCGACAAAGGGACTTACTGGAAAACGGGCAGCAGTGTTCTCTATGTATTTCACCACCATACTGCGATCGTCAACCGGCTGAAACGATGATGCCAACACCCGTATTGGTGCTTACTCTTGATTTTAATTCCGATCGATTGACATTGCAATTTTGACGTTTCGTATTCTTGAGTTCGACGCTAGCGCCAAATTTTGTTTAAATTAGGTGTCCATTTTGGAGAACTAAGTGGAATCGAGATCGGGCTTTGTTGTTGTTCCAATGTTGACACTATTGTTTTCAAGAGTACCGAATCACGTCAACGTCGTACGCAAAATTAACATTGAAATCGTATTGGCTTTTGATTGCAATTAAAATTAGGTTGAAGAGTAAGCGACCAGGTCGGAGAATCCTCTCTTTTCAATAGAGGATGAGTGAACTTTAAACCATTTTCCTCATTCCTTTCTCCCCTTATGCCCATATGAATTAATCCATACATACATACAATCACACCTTTGTCCCATGGGGGTAGGCAGAAACCACGGAACGCCACCTGCTACGATCTCTACACACTCCTTTTGCCTCGTTTAGGTTCATACAATTGGTCATACACACACGCCGGTTGCGAGTACTACGCACCTGACCTTTCTGAAGAACATCACCAATAAGGTCATATATGTCCTCCTAGGGCGTCCCCTCCCGGTGTTTCCACACACTAATTAATCCAGTTATATTTGGTTGAACTAAGATTTTCTTCAACGCAACTACGACGAACTAAACCCATCTTGGTTAAAATCCCGCCAAATTCAAGATACAAGATATTTATTTTGTAAAACATGAGTGCAGAATTATACAGGTCTTAAAAATAATGAGAGGTTTGTTTTGCCAATCATGGCGTACAAAATTAGTCGCGCAATTGAGATATAATTAGTTTGACAGTGCTAAAAGGTCACTTGTCTTATTCTTTCGCGGTCTCTCAGTTAGAGAAACAATACTCATATTTAAGTTGAGATGGTAGCCAAAGTAATCGGCTTCCTGGTCATCTCAAAAATCTTTAAACTAACCATTCCTTTTATCACATTTCAGCAACCACCGACACCTACCATCAGGCCGAACCCCACGCCCCAGAGGCCATACCTGCCACCTGGACAACCCACCCCTGGAACTGGTCCTGCTCCGACTCCTGGAGTGAGTATTTTAGTTTTTACTTGAATGTTCCATGTGACTGCCTCGTTGGTACTGGTCGTAAGCGCTACTGTTGAGCACAAGGTCCTGGGTTTAACTCCCAGGCCGAACAAATTGATAGGATTTTTTTAATAACAGCCCGGAGTGTGCCCCTTATAGCCCCTTTGCCTTTTAAGCCATTTGTCCTACGCCTGATCACTCCGGTCGTGTCGGATTGCCGTCACATCGGACTATGAGAGTGAGGGAAGAGTGAGTGCCCCTGTGTCTGCGCACAAATCTGCGCACTTTAATATCTCCCGCGCCAAGGACTAGTTTCTGCCGATATTATTGTTAAGAGAACTATTATAGGAGTTTTAATTAATGGAATTAATAAGACACTTTTTTTTTCAAATATTATTATTTTTCGTCATCGATATAATGCAGCGGGTCTTCTATAGCGTTCGGTGCTATGTATTTATTGAGATTTTTGGAATCATCTGAAAATATATTAATTAGTTAAATTAAAATATACTATTGATCTCGAGTTGATCAAATTCGTGACTTATTAGTCGATTCGCACCAATTTACTAGCCCGAATCGGGGAAATGGAAACTAAAAAAAAAAAAACTAAAGCGGACAATTGCCTAATACGAAATTCTGGATTTGAATTCCGAAATTAACTTCGTGCGAGTCGCCAATAGAAATATAAAAATAAGCAAAATTCTAATTTCGCTGAAAAAGATTTTCGCAAGTTACTCTGACGCTTCCGGTTTAACAAACCTGGCTAATTTTCAAAACTGTTTTGTGTTAGGATTTACCTTTATCTTGCGCTTCAATAAAGTTGCCTTTATCGTTGTATTCATCTAAAAATTAAAATAAATAATTATTTACAACCTATTGACAATATATAAATCACAAAATGAATTTTCAAAACTGTATAGGTACGATTTACGAAATGTAGGTCTTAGCTTCGAACCTAGACGGTCGCTTTACTTCATGTAAATTATTTCATCACCACTGCTCTCGAAACGGTGAAGGAATACATCGTGAGAAAAACGGCATGTTCTAGAACGAAAACTTCGAAGACATGTGACAATCACCAACCCGTACTGGGCCCGCGTGGTGAATTATGGCCTTCTAATAAAAAGGAAGCCGATGCCCTAGCAGTGGAAAAATTATAGGCCGATTCCACTTATGCTATACTAAGTACGTATAATAATAACTTAAAACTAAATAATCTGCTTATTAAATAGGATTACTTACCGCTACCTACAAAAACAAATAAAAAATATTTAAAAAATATATGGTAACACGGTACCTACAAATTTTAGAAAATAATAACACTTACTTGGGAAAAACCATGGGTTTACTGAAACAAAATAAAAGAAAATATAGTATTTAATTGTGTAGGTAACCAAAGTCTAAAAACAAAATCTCGTAATATGGACTGAAAGTTGTATAGAAAACTCAGAAATCTAAGCGGCTAAATTTACAGAATATCGTAGGCTACCCTAGTACAGAGGCCAGCACACAAAGCTACTACAATCTGTCAAATTTCTTTAATAGGTTTTCAACTTTAACGCTAAAGTATTAGGTGCAAGATTGATTGGGACAATCTGACAGTTTCAAGTAGCTTGATGTGCTGTACATCCTCGTGTTGAAATGCTATTTTTTAGGGTTCCGTTGCCAAATGGCAAAAAACGGAACCCTTATAGATTCGTCATGTCTATCTGTCTGTCTGTCTGTCCGAGTATGTCACAGCCACTTTTTTCCGAAACTATAAGAGCTATGCTGTTGAAACTTGGTCAGTAGATGTATTCTGTGAACCGCATTACGATTTTCACACAAAAATAGAAAATAAACAATAATATTTGGAGTTCCCCATACATAGAACTGAAACTCAAAAAAAAAATTTTCACCAAACCCATACGTGTGGGGTATCTATGGATAGTTCTTCAAAAATGATATTGAAGTTTCTAATATCATTTTTTCTAAACTGAATAGTTTGCGCGAGAGACACTTCCAAATTGGTAAAATGTGTGTCCCCCCCCTCCCCGTAACTTCTAAAATAAGGGAATAATAAAACTAAAAAAAATATGTGATGTACATTACCATGTAAACTTCTACTGAAAATTGGTTTGAACGAGATCTAGTAAGTAGTTTTTTTTTAATACGTTATAAATCGTAAACCACAATTTACCTTTCATTCAGTTAACTCAAATATAAAAATTAAAAAAATAAATAATTTCATAAATTACCCTTAACCTTATGCATAAACCGTGAATACCTGCAGGTTTGTACGGAACCCTCGGTGCGCGAGTCCGACTCGCACTTGGCCGGTTTTTATTCGTTTAAATACTTACATTTTGGTAAAGGCATTGACGTAGTACATCTAGTTGGGCGCGCAGTTTTCGTTTTCGTCGGCAATGTGACTAATGACTCATCCGACGATAGGTCTCCGAGCATGGTTCCAGTAGGGTTCACGGCCAAATCATCAGGTGTCGTGTCAGCGTAGGTTCCAGTAGGATAAGAGATCGAGTCACCATGTATCTTTTCGCGGTTGGTACCACGTGACGGGGACCACGCGCGACTAGGGACAGGTGTCACTGACCTCGCAAGTCGATTATTTTTCATCATTCGGGCTAGAAACAAGAACATCTGGTCAATATACACTTCTCACAAAAATTAAGGGAGCAAGAAACAATCCAAATTTTTGGGGGTGAAAAAAATTTTTTTTTTCTTATGTAGTTTTCTTAAGAAAAGAAATTAAAAAAAAAAAACAAACAGATCCAAAAACTAGACTTTTTATTAGCTGTACAACCATTTTCCTACAAGTTATACCCTGTTGAAAATCCTCCTCATAATACGCTATGGGTTCATAATGTGGGGTAATAGTACCGATAGGAATAGGGTTTTTGCTGCCCAAAAAAAGTGTATTCGTGCCATATATGGGCTTCAACCTGATGAATCTTGCAGGCCAATATTTAAAGAACTTGGTTTATTACCGCTACCTTCCCTCTATATCTATGAAGTATGTATGTTTGTTAAGAAGCATAAAGACCTATTCAAAAAGGCAGAGGATGTATGTCCTCGAAACCGGCGAGATCCGCATAGGCTTGTTTTAAGTGACTTACCGAGACTAGCTAAATATAGTAAACGCTGTTTAGCCATGTGTATTCTTATTTATAATAAAATTCCAAGTTATTTTAAAACTTTGGATCTCAGATTATTTAAACAAACATTACTTGAATGGTTAAAAACTAAAAAAATTTACAGTATCAATGAATTTACTGACCAGAAACATTTTTAAAGGTCACCAATAATATTTGCATGCTATAATATAAGCTACACATGTTTGCTCTATATTTTGTTATCTTACACCTGTATATACCATGTTTATGCAAATAAATATTATTTCTATTTCTATTTCTCCAAAAATTTTGATTTTTTTCTTACTCCCTTAATTTTTGTGAGAAGTGTACATAATAGGTTGGGGAAAAAGTTTCTTCGCATTTTTTAAGAAAATTCAAAACATTTTTTAATAAAGTTTATTTACATTTAACTAAAGTATGTAGGTACCATTTTGTTCGATAACTTTTTGCCATCTTGTAAGTAGGGACATGATCCCATTGCTATAGAAATTTTGGGACTTCTGGTCAAAATACCGCGACAAGTGTTTTTGGCAGTCCTCTCGTGATGTTAACCTGACACTGCCTAAAGAATTCTGAAGAGACCGAAACAGGTGGAAATCTGAAGGTGCAAGGTCAGGACTATACGGCGGATGCATTAACACTTCCCAGCCAAACAACAAAAAACCACACCCCTTCTGTTGATTAATTCCGGCCGCTTTCTCTCAACTTCTTGCTTTAATCTCATCAGTTGTTCGCAGTAGAGTTCAGAATCGATGGTCCTGCCTGGTGGTAACAGCTCATAATGAATAATGCCCTTCCAATCCCACCACACACACAGCATCACCTTGTTGCGAGTTAACCCGGGTTTCGCCACAGTCTGTGAAGCCTGACCGGCCTTTGACCACGACCTTTTTCGCACGTTCTTGTCCTACGTGATCCATTTTTCATCACCAGTTATCAGCTTCTTCAAAAATGGTTCGATTTCATTACGTCGTAATAAAGAATCACAAATGAGTACACGGTTCATTAGGTTTCTTTCAGTGAGCTCGTGAGGTACCCAAATGTCGAGCTTTTTTGTGTACCCAGTTTTTGTCAAATGCGCCAAAACTGTTTTGTGGTCAATTTCCAGTTCTTCAGCTACGTCGTAACTACTGGTATGCCGATCTTGCTCCACTTTTTCAAAAATGGCATCCATTTTATCCGTAATAGGGCGACCAGAGCGACGTGCATCTTTGACATCAAAATTTCCGGATTGAAAACGCTTAAACCAAATTTGTGCTACTCTCACAGACACTACACTAGGTCCATAAACATCGCAATTTTTTTCGCGGCTTGCGTTGTATTTTTACCTTTTTTGTAGTAAAATTTTAAAATGTATCGAATTTCTTCATTAGATTCACTCATCTTGACGGTACGAAAAACAAATGAAAATCACATCATCATCATTTCAGCCGTAAGACGTCCACTGCTGGACTTAGGCCTCCCCCTATTTGGGAGGCTTTGCCATAATGGCCACGCTTGGCAGGCGGGTTGGCGATCGCAGTATGGTGGTAAAATGCATAGAGAACGCTGCTGCCCATTCTCTAGTAAGTCCCATAGTCGCCTTTTACGACACCCACGGGAAGAAATGGGGTGGTGTTATTCTTTACGTCCGGCACCACACGGTACAATCACACATTTTCCTAATTTGAATTTGGAATTATGTTCTTTAAAATTTAAACTTTCAATGATACCAAAACCAGTTAGATACAAATAGTATAGCCAAAGAGATTTTATTACAAGTTCATACATACTATAATGCGAAAAGATTTTTTCCCCAACCTAATACTTATTAGTCGTTTATTTTAAAACATAATACTTCTTCTTCATCATACTACTTCTTAGCAGTCCAAACCAAAAAAAAGATATGGCGCAATTGGTCTTTAACACTTGGTTGTTCACCCGCATGCGGATATTCCTTTGACAGCCTATCCAGTTTCAAGCATTTAAGACTTTTTTTAAGGGGTCCGATAGGGCCGATGCCTACCAGAGATTTGTCCGAAAGAGTTACCGTGGCCCTGGCACAGGCAAATGAACGAACACGGATGGGTTTTAATACGGAAAAAGTCTGACATCCCGTTCCGTTCGGTGCGGGAGACGTCATTTGATGATTTCGCACCCCGGAAAAAAAACTAAATTGAATGATACTAGGAGACTCGACATCGTCCATTAAGATGATGTCCTCTTCATTTGCCGTCGTTCCATACGCATCCCACTAAATTGACTTCGTACCCAAGTAGGCCAGCTTCGTAACATAGACCACCTCCACAAGTGGGGGTTCATGGACGGCTCAAACCTCTGGCCTGGCGTGTATCCAGCGTCTCACCACAGAAAATGGCTCACCCCCCATCCTGCACCGCATGCCCTGTTACCTCACACATGAGACCCTAATGGCTGCGTCGGCGAAAGTATTCGCGTTGCTGAATTTAGAGCCAGATAGATTTAAAAAAACTTTACTTGTCATTTTTTACGTCCACAAGCTAAGTAGAAAAAGATAGACACCCGAGTTTGGGTGAACAGCCAAGTGTAATTGCACCATTAGGTTCGTTTACACGGACAGAACGCATGAAGATCGAGAGTGAGTGAAGCATTTCATTTGACAGATGGCAGTCAACTACAACGTTACTAGGATCTTTCGGCGCGTGGCCAAAATTGGAACTAATGCCGCCAATTTGTTTCTCAAAACATTTTCTGTGTCAATAGGGTATTCGACTGGATTTTTTTAAATTACATTTTTCAAAACCTAGAAAAATATTAATCCACAGTAAAAAACAAATGTTTAAAAAAAACACAAAAAAATGCCGAAATTCTCTGCGTTTTAAAGTCAATGCTAGACAGAGAGAGCACTAACATCTAACGTCACAACACAGGAGCGCCATAGAGCGCCATAACTTTACGGCATTCTATGTTCGTTTTGCGTGACAAAGATAGAGAATACCGTGTGGTGCCGGACGTAAAGAATAACACCACCCCATTTCTTCCTGTGGGTGTCGTAAAAGGCGACTAAGGGACTTACTAGAGAATGGGCAGCAGCGTTCTCTATGCATTTTACCACCATACTGCGATCGCCAACCCGCCTGCGAAGCGTGGCGATTATGGCAAAGCCCCCCAAATTGGGGGAGGCCTAAGTCCAGCAGTGGACGTCTTACGGCTGAAATGATGCGTGTAGCTTCTCTATTTTTACACCGATGTTATATATTTTTTTTGCAAATGGTCTTTTTTGTAGCAAATTCAAAATAAATATTCATTCATTTATATTTTTGATAGTTGTCAAATACCCTATTTTGCAAAAATGATGGCCAAAAACAGCCCTCTGTCAATGCCATTCAGACCCATTAAAATAATTGTAGCACTCATATTGATTAATTTGTTACGGTGAATGTTCGTTAAGGGGGAATCACCAAGGGAGAACGTAAAATTCTTATGTTCTTACGTTTTTTTGCAATTTGCAGGAACATACAATTACAAATAGCAAATAACGTAAGTAACATTATTTGATTTTCGTTGTTTACTTTACCGCATCCTCCTTGAGAGGCTCTGAAACGATCAATTGCAATTACTTGCTATTATACTAATATTGTCAATCGCTTCAATTGCTTTTGGTAGACGATCAATTTGCGTGGTGTATCAATTTAGTAAATATTGACAATTGCAATTTATCGTTATGAGGGCCCTTTTAATAAAATTATAAATTGATAACAATGATGTTCTAGTAGGTACTATCTATTCATGAACCTGAGAATGCTGAAACAAACAAAGTGCATTTAAGTGACAACATTAAAAATATCTCGAGAACATTACCCACATTAAAATTATACCATTTACAAAAGTTACTTACTTCCTTTCAGAGGACTTAACTGACCTTCTTCGACACCTAAAATCAAATAAAAATACGCAACGTAAAATACAACACAATACCAAACAAATGAAAAAAAAAAAAATCTAGGAACGCTCTATTTCACGAAGACATGTTTGTGTTTCTGATACTACACATGGTGTTTATTTCATCTTCAAATCTTTTTTCCAATTGATTTATTCTATAATATCAACTTTATTCTTCTGTAGTTAGAATATGTTGCTTATAAGTCGTTTTGCACGAATTTACTCGCCCAAAACGGGCAAATCGACACTCTTAAATTAAACTTATTTTCTATTGGTAATTCGCACGAAGTCAATTTATATTTTGGGCGAATCTAACATGCCAGAAAAAACATTAATATTAGGCAATTGTACTTTTTGAATTCTATGCACTTTATTGTACGTACTTAAAGTGAATTATTTCATAACTTTATTGCATAAAATTGAAAAAGTGCCAGATGCCTAATACATGTTTTTGGAGTCGTCGATTCGTCTACAGAAAACAACACTTAATTGAAAAGTTTCCATTCACCCGTTTCGGGCGAGTAAACTCGTGGGGATCGACCAATAAGTCAAATAATTATATTGATATCAGAATGACTAGTGACCTTCAATTGAGAAGTCATACATAAAATTAAACTATAGTTCACATCGAATCGCATGGGTAACAAAAATATTTGTTTACATCTTTAGAAACTTAACTGCGACCGCCGAATATGTGCTCGGGCCCACTCAGTAGGTTAGGTATGAGCCTACACGTCATTGTGAGATTAAAAAATAAACTAAATAATAAATTAACTCACTTGTCAACCTTTCGCCATATTCTAAAGATATTAATCGGGATTAAGTTAAAGGAATTAAAAATAATATTAGTATTTTGTAAACAAATAATATTCACCCATGTCCATTTCTTTCATTTTCATCGCTGGAGTTTGAAAGAAATGTTTTTGGTTAGAACTAATAATTTTTATTTATTTTTGTTTAGCTTCACCCTTAATGCGTAACACGCTATCAATAAATCATTCTAAATGATATTGCTAAACTATTGCTACATAAGTTTGAAAAATTTGTCTGCTTGACAATGTAAATAACGCAATGAATGTTGTTGATATGTACAAATGAATGTTTATTATTAATTATAAACGTTTATTCTATTGAATATGTATGTCGTGTGAATGTTCATTTTTGTTTCATCACAAAGATAATTTTATTCAGCACTAACTTCTGCCCGTGATTTCGTCTGCGTTAAATTTCTTGCGGCCCTGCCTTGCATCGCCTGCGCTTGCGAGGTCTTCGTAATCTTCCTTTTTCTTTTTGTTCGGCTCTTATTTTTTTTTATTTTTTTTACTCTTCAGGTTTATAATATTTAGATTTGATTAAAAATTAAATCTTTACAGTGAGCCAACCTTGAAAGAGAGACGTGCTATTGCGGACTTTTTTTTAACTTTTTAAGAGGAATAATTACGCAGCGCACGCAACGGTAGTTCTGAAAAGGAATAAACTTTCTGTTTTTGCAACATTTTTTATTTGTGCTCCGCTCCTATTGGCCACAGCGTAATGTTATAAAGCCTATAGCTTTATTAATAAATGGACTAACCAACACTAACAGAATTTATCAATTCGGACCAGTAGTTCCTGAGATTAGCGCGATCAACCAAACAAACAAACTCTTCAGCTTTATAATATTAAGTATAGATTTCCCGTAAAATAATTTCCGGAGATATTTAAGTATTAAACAGGTAGATAAATGGTTTCGATACTTACCTAGCTGTGCATCGTAGTTTGCTTTACTTATTGGAATAATTGCGAACACCTGAAAAATATTATATACCTCTGCTGTAAAAGATAATAATAAGAGCAGTCGTCGCTCAGTGTGAGTGTCGTGGGTTCGAACCCAAGCAGGCGCTTTACTTTATGTAAATAATTTCGAAACGGTCAAGGAAAACATCGTGAGGAAACCGGCATATCCTAGGACCAAACATTCGAAGACATGTGACATCTCCGAACCCGCGCTGGGCCCGGGTGGCACATTTCTTCCTCTCACGGATAGGAGGCCTGTGTCCCAGCAGTGGGAACGGTATAGGCGGATTATGTTTTAATATATATATATTTTTTTAACTTAACTAGCTTCCACCCGTAAGTTCCTCTGTCCGTCGCAACACATCGCCTGCTAGCGCTACTTCTTTTTCGTTTAGCATTCTTTCTGATTTTTTCTTTTTGCTTGACTTCTTATGGTCCTAGCATGATGTCAAATTCTCTTTCTTAAGAATTGGGCTATCTAGTACAGAATGAATAGTACAAATCCGACTGGTGGTTTTAGAGTTAAGCGCGTTCAAACAAACAACAAAAACAAACGAACTCTTCAGCTTTACTTGAAGATACGAGTAAATGTAAATAACTGGACAGTTTTTCGTCATAAGAATTAGATAAGACACAAACGACAATACGAAAAAAATGTTTGTCATAAGAATTTAAATATGTAGTAAGAATGTAAATAGTGATCCGTCGAACAAGTGCATATCGAAGTAGTGTTCTGTCGAAGTAGTGTTTGTCCAAGTTGTGTGTTGTCGAAGTATGTTCTTTCGGACTGATGCATGTCGAATATAATTAATTATGTTCTGTCGAAGCAATGATTAGTCGAACTAGTGTGTTTCGAAATTGAGACCGTGTCGAAACAATTATACATGACACTCAGGCACCAAGTACTCTTTATAGGTAAGAATGAAAAGACAATACGAAAAATACAAATTAACAAGTAAAATCTTACCAAAACATAGGAAACGGAATGCATAAAACATATCCGTAACTCCATTTTATTGGCGCACTTCTAAAAACGATTGACATAAAATATTAAAATACATGTCACAGTTCTTTTTAGGAATGGAAGTATATCGTTAGATTTTATGATTCAAAATAATTCGTAAATTCCAATAAAAAGTTATCGAAATTGCGAATAAATCAAAAGTGTCAGTTTTTTAATAACAGTCTTTTATACGTCGCCTTTTGTAAACTTTAATCGAAAGAATGCTGTTTGGACGTTGTAAAAATAGCAAATATAATATCCACCATTGCAGTGGCTTTTCAATCCATAAGGATCTGTTCTGCACCCCAAAGTCTCTATGGCCGCACCGACTGATTTCCGTGAAACCGTGGAGTTTCTTGCTGGCTTTCTCATGAAACGGCAGGTTACAACCTTGCACCTAGCTTCTATTTCATGTACGTTATAATCTTATTTTTTTTAGCATGACGATAGCATTCTAAATAGAGTGAGCCCAAAATTTGGCTACGAGCTTAGCACTTTCAGTAGCGTCCATCAACTCCTGTACCGTGCAAACCGCAGGACACGCTGGACAAGATATCAAGTGCCGCATTGTTTTTGGGACAGCACTACATTTACACCCCAGGGCGGAGTCATCTGTGAATATCCACTTGAAAAGGTTTTCTTTACTTCGGCCTACCTGGGTCCGGAGTCTATTAAAAGACTTCCAGGAAAGCCAAGGCAACTCGTGTCCAGGTTATATTAATGTGAATTAAAATATTTTTGAATTTCACCAATTTTACGTGGGCCGTTTTGATCGCATAATTAGCGCAAATGGATGAATTAACTGACTGTATTACAGAGGCCTCTTAATTGACTTCAAGTTAATCATATTTTTATGAAGCAGCACTAAACTTGCAAAATAAATCTTACTACTGTAACCAAGACTATTTCATGACAAACCATTTTTGTTTTGTGTTTGGGAAATCATCAAATGACGTCTCCCGCTCTGGGCGAAGCGGGAGGGCGTGTCAGACTTTTACTGACTAAAAGCCACCGGTGTTCCTTCAGTTGCCTATATGCCAGGGCCACGGTATCTCTTTCGAACAAATCTCGCGACCCTGGCATGGATGACCATTGACCACCCATGATATTAATATTTTCTTTCTCCTTTTCCAGCATCACGATCACCATGATCATCACGACCACCATGATCATCACGACCACGGCAACGGAAATCACGATCACGGTGATCATCATCATCACGAGCCTGGCATGCCCTTCGATTTCTCCTACCAGGTCAGTCTTTTATTCGTAGATCTTTGACAAACGTTACGGAAGCCTGAAAGAATGACAACCAGTCTTTCCAAGGGGTATCGTATTACCCAGTAATTGGGCTGTGCTTGTGGAGATCAGATAGACATACATATGTAAAATACCTACTGGGATATGTAACCTGATTAACTAACCTCATCAGGCCTTTCCTGATACAGACATCTGTATCCGGTTAGACTGGAAGCTGAACATCACAGTCAGGAAAGGCCTGATGAGGTTAGTTAATCAGGTTAGTTTTCTAGTGACAAATAACCGTACATCTTCTAAGCATTCTGCACAGGACCACTTTTTTTTTGTATACATCGACAATACCTATGTGTTCAACCGGAAAACATATTATCGCGCCTTGCCTTGCTTATGTTGTGTTCCATGTGGCGCCCAACGCAAAGAATAGCCCCATCCCATTTCTTCCCGAGGGTGTCGTAAAAGGCGACTAAAGGACTTACTAGAGAGTGGGCCATTTACCACCATATTGCAATCGCCAACCCGCCTGCCAAGCGTTGCGATTATCGCAGACCAAAATTGCGGTAGGGTTATGTCTAGTAGTGGTCGTCTTCCAGCTGAAATGATGATGAATTATGAAATTATCAACCAATTTTTAGATTGAATCACGCTCTTCTGGAATCACCCAAGGAGTATCATCATCTGCCTAGCCTTTTCCCAAGTATTTTGGGGTTACTTTCCAGTCTATCCGGATGTATATAATATTGTTACTAGTACCAATATTATACATGGAGCGACTGCCTATCTGACCTCCACAATCCAGTTACTGGGTAATACGATACTCCTTGGCAATCCCCCCCCCCCCCCCCCCAAAATTGAAGGAGACCTATGTCCAATAGTGAACGTTTTTGGTTGAAATGATATTGACGCCTTGCCTTAGTGAATATTTCCACAAGTCAGCATATTATAACATCAATAGACATTGTAGTGAGCACAATCACAATGATCCACTCAAAGGACTAAGTGCGGAAACCAAACCCCTATAACCTAGAACCACAAGCAAGCAACCAACTAAGCGTTCAACCTACGGGCTGGGAACCATTTTTTTTTTTTTTTTTTTTTTATCGTGGAGAAATGCTCATGCATACTGCGCTACAAAGGGGAAATAGCGCAGTTATGTGGGACTTCAACCCACTAAAACTCCACGGTGTCCTCCTACACCGCTTATGGCGGGAACACGGGAACGAAAAAACTCTTCCGCGAACCCGCCGCGGCTGTCCGTCGCCGGACCCACCTCTGGGGGATACCCCCATTCACGGCGCGCATGAACACATAACACGCCGTGACCACCCCGGGGACCAATTAGCACATGGGCGCCAGACGACCCCTTGAATGGCACCCTTGGTCCCCCTGCGACGGGTCAGGACTGTGGCCCCGCCGCCTACCACTTTTCGGCCGCAGGGGATAGGGAGAGTGGCTAACGCTATACCAACACTCCTCTTCCCCTGCGGCCCCACCGCGTTCGCCATCGGACGGTGGCGACCCCGTTCAGGCCGCGGAAGGTAGGGAGAGCGGCGCACCTCAATACCGGCAATCCTCTCCCACCGCGGCCTCCAACCCACGCGATGTCGCCAAACGACAACGGGCTGGGAACCTAAAATAACTTCAATTGTGCCCGAAAGCTCAAAAAATGCAAAAAATTCGGGGTCTTGAATAATGGCGTCACAATTATTTTATGCATCAGGTGGCTGAAGATGGCAACGACTACAGCCACAACGCGATATCTGATGGTGATATCACGAGGGGAGAGTACAGAGTGGCCTTGCCTGATGGTCGCACGCAGATCGTCAAGTACACCGCGGACTGGAAGAACGGATTCAATGCGGAGGTAAGTTTTGTTCTAATTCCACTATTTGGTAATAGATGGCGCTAGTTTTACCAGACTTCAGTTTTTATTTTCAACCAACATTAAGTTATATATATTTTCCAACAAAGAAATTAATTGATTTTTAATAAGAGTGGAGAAAATGTATTCTATCAAATTTAAAGAAAAATATATATACTATTGTGCTGTCACAGAGATCTTTCTAAAATGATAACTTTATAATTTTACTTTTATTTCAGGTGACATATGAAGGTGAGGCGAGGTACCCTGACGCGCCAGCTGGCGGTTATGGCAGTGGTGCTCCCTCGACTGCTGGTTATGGTAGCGGCAGTGCATCCGGCAACGGCTATGGCGGCGGTTCAGGCAGTGCGGGCGGTGGCCAGGCCTACGTGCCACCCAGCCAAGGAGGCGGCTACCAATACTAGATACTACCCCCAACGACTACGCAGGTTTACAATGAACTGAAGTAGTATTTCTTGCTAGCAATACGCGATAATTATTAAATAGTCGATTACTTAACAATGGCGAGCTCCCCTCTAGATCTGTCTTTGTGACAGTGACAGCTGTCATTTAAATAAAAAAGGTGAAAAAAATACATCTTCGTTCAGAAATCAATCCAAAAAATTTAAAATTGAAATGAAAACCCTTTAGAATCGTTTAATTTGCAATAAGAGCCTTAATTAATATTAAAGCCGAAAAAAGGGAGCAATAAAACATGACAAATAACTCGCGTAGTATTAGTGTGAAATATCATAAGTGTAACAAACACGTTTGTTAAAAAAATGCCCCTGTAACTGCTAATATTCTTAATAACGGCAAGATTTGAAACAGACTTTTTTAAACACAAATAGCATGCCTAACATCAAAAAAGTCGACTAAAATGTCTGATTCAAATCTTGAGCGTTGTACAGATACTAGCAGAATAATTGTTTTTAATATAATACCTATAGTTTAAGTTAGTATTATATTAACATAGTTACCGAAATATAGTTACCAATTGTTATAAAAAATACTATATAAAATGTACTTCGCTAGTTAGTTAATCAATGCTGAACTGGGTTGACAGAAGACCCCTATTTCCTCCTTTTTCCTACAAACTATGTCATAACTTATTATGGAAATATTTAGAAATAGAACAATATACTGCATTCTGTAAGATTACGTATACAGCCTGTATCTGTATAAATATAACCGTTTTTAGTGATAAATAGATTAATACAAATCATAATACCTTTTAAACCAACTGTATTGAATAAAAAGGAAGCTAGAAACCATATTGTGATGCAAAAAAAAGACAAAATTGCTTGTAATAGATTTTAATTAATAATACTCATTACACTGCCGTATTTTGTATATTTATTGTATAGGATAGAGGAGTAAATTGACAAATCTTTGTTAAAATATGATGTGTCCTTTTGTACCTTATTTTTTTTATAAAAATAAATATAAGCTACAGTTATACTGTGACTTTTATTATTTTACAATGAATTACTATGGTTTAGTTTTATCAGGTTAGGTACAGACGCCAGCTCATCAAGCTACCCGAAACTGACAAATTCTCCCAATCAAACTTGAATTTAATTCTTTAGCAATAAAGTTGTAAATCTATTAAAGAAATTTGACAGATTGTAGAAGCTTGATGTGCTGGCGTCTGTACTATCGATTAATGTCAACTACAAACAATGTACGAACTAGTACAACTGACATCTAGTGGCAAATCGCATCAATTTATAACATTATTTTGGCATTTTTCTTCACACTCACATACCCAAAACGTTGCCGATAACATCTGCTAACAATTACAGGTAGCCCACGGTCTCACGAATGAAATAAAAGGGCGGCGAGATTTTTGGCGTGATGGATCTTCAATGTACTCAAATCAAATCAAAATATTTTTATTTCACAAAAACCTACATGGGCACTTATGAAACGTCAGAAGCTAGATGTACGGTTCCAATTTGTTGATTCCTATGGAGAAGAGTCGGCAAGATACTCCATGGTTACTCTTATAAAAATAATTGGTTTTTACACTGAAAATAAAATACTTTTTTTTCCGATGTTTGGTTCAAAACCGAGAGTCGAAAATCCGTTAGAAAATTAATCAATGCTGATGCACGAAAAAATACCACCACGATTTTATTATTCCGTGTGGACGTCGACAAACATTAAATTTCCATTTTAAATAAACTTATATATTTTATCAATCAAAAAGATGGCAGAATGACTTAATGAGGATGGCGGGAAAAACATGGACAAGACAGGCAAGGAACAGAGATAATTGAAAGGAAGTAAAGGAGGCCTTTGCCAAAAGGCACAGAGAGACTGTAAACTGATAATAGATAATATAAGCTGGTGTCAGCAACTACAGATCAATTATATATACATGGAGTTCGTAACACCAGCCCATATAATCCCAGAACAGATACTTAACATTTTGTACTACAACTATATTACTTTGAACAAAAGGTTATAAATAAATAAACAATATAATCAATAATGGATGACCAGAGCCAATGGCCCACCTGATTTTAAGTGATTACACCCACCTATGGACAGCTGTAAAAAGTACAAGAAGCATCACAGATGCATTGCCATCCTAGAGACAATGCTGAAATGTCTCTTTATGCCACAAATGATGCCATTTATGCAGGCATTGATATCACTTTTGCATCATTTATTAACCTAATTACCTGCAATTCAGTTTGTTGATTTTCAAGTTTCAAGATATAATTTTCTGCTCCATGCACTTGTTTCAAATGGGCATTCAAATCTTTTTTCAAGCTAAACCTTTTATCGCAGACCACACAACATTCGACCTTCTCCATATGCTTTCTCTTTATATGCTCTGATCTACGACCAGATGTAATAAACTCAGCATTGCATGTCTCACATTTAAAAGGTTTTTGTCCAGAGTGCAGCATTAAATGTTCTGACAATGTTTTTTCATTCACAAATGTATTGCCACAAATCTCACAAGTCTTGTCTTTTATTTTCTCATGTGATACAAAATGTTGCGTCAAGTTACTCTTTTTGTAAAATCCTTTTTGACATATTTCGCAGACAAAAGGCCTTATGTTTAGATGTACCTTGTTGATGTGAGCTTCAAGTGTACTCTTATTTCGGCTCCTATAGTCACAGCTGCCACAAGTTTGGTAATTGATCCGCCTTTTCCTTTTAGTTAAAGCATTATGATTTTTCAAATGTACATTGAAATGTGAATGAGATTTCAGCACTTTGAAGCAGTGAGGACATTGTTTTCCTTTATGGCTATACAAATGAACTTTTAAAGATGAACTTTTATTAAATATTTTTCCACAAACATCGCACATATTAGCTGCATTGGTGTTGTTATGAGTAATTTTGAAATGCTTCTGAAGTAATACTTTTGAGTTGAATTTCATATCACATTTCTTACATTCTATAATATTTAGCCGTTTCTTTGAATTTGTTATAATACTCTCAGAGGTAGGTAAGTTTACTTTCAGTTTGTATTTCTTAGGCTGTCTTGCACTTTCTAGTTTATTGTCAACTTCTTCATTTATATTGTCTACAAGATGGCCAAGTATTTCATTTTTAAAGTAGTTTCTTTGTAACACACTGAATATCTTGATAATTAAACTTGAACAGTCTTCACAGGCTTGAGGTAGAAGCAGGTCCTGAAAAGGGAAAGTTTATTATAATAACCATAAAACAGATTAGAATAGAAAAAAAAACCTCATGCATTTCCCCTTGGTTGAGTACGATACATATTTGATAGGGCCCTACAAAATCAGGCGAATGTGTAAGAGTCAATCAAAAAGAAGGCTCACCATTTTATTTTTTTTTATTACAACTCTTAATTACTGTTAAACTATTATGAAAGTCGATGTTTGATTTCTATCTGGTAAAATTTGTTACTTACGTGTGACGGAAATAACTTTTTCATAATATTCCACAAAGTTATATTCAAACTAAAGTACTCGTCATGAATTTCTATGTCTTCATGTAAACTTGTAGTTTTATCACTTTGTTTATAACATAGAAAGCAAATAGTTTTCATATATTTTGGATTTACCAGTATATTTAACATGTCCATGTTAATAATTAAATTAATAAAATTGAAAATCTATATAAATGAAAATAAACACAAAACGCATTTGAAACCTATTGACATTTTCATCCATTTTTTTTTTTAAATTGGAGTGGCTATTGGAAGTCAAATAGTCGATTTTCAAACTGATTATTGAACTTTTATTAAATAAATAATACTTTTCTATTATTATATCTTAATATAATATACAAACTAACACTAAAATAAATCTATTATGTACAATTAAATAAAGGTACAAAAAAAAGGAAGACCTCACTGGGCATCAAAGAATTCGTCCGTATCTCTGAAGAGTGAAGACCTGTGGTGAAGACATTCGACTAAATTGGTATTGGACAGTTGGTAGCGTTTCATACTCTAGGAATATTTCGACATTTTTAGCAGAAATAGACGTCGCGGATCGGGGTTATTCGAGGCGTCTTGTCTTGTCAATGTAACAAGGTTGGACTAAAGCATTCCATGTCACTGATATTCAAAAAATTATAAAACTTGGTGACTTTTAAGCTTTTCAGTTCATGTTGAAGTCATTCACCAGTTTGTAAATATGTATATAGCTTCAAGTCTTCTAATGTGATAAAAAAGTGCTAATGTACACGTAACGTGATTATCATCAAGCGCCTTATCAGTATCACGCAAGCTAATTTTATCGACAGAGCGAGAAACTGGAACGTGGAAGGTGCAAGGTAAGTCAAAAGCTTCCTTATTAATTTATTATTGGATTTAGATAACCGGCAGTGTTTCCTCATTTTCCGAACGCTTATCGAAAAATTCGCCATTTTGTCCTACAAATTGCGTACGTAACATAACCTAGAAGTTCCCGTACGAAAAGAATTTTAATCAAAACAAATATATTCAGGGCATTTTGATGCAATGTTAACATTTTTAGCACCCACCGTATATTTTCATTCCATACTCATTGTCCGAATCTACGAACATAGGTACATCGCTTGGAAACAAGACTGAATGAGAGACGACATTGACAGATAGGTAATAAATAAATACATAGATACAAAATCTACCTATCTTGTACGAGCGCTGAAAGGAATGAAACTTGGGAAAGCTGCAGGGTACGAAAGAGTGTCTGTTGAAATGCTAAAGTGCGGTGACGGGGTGGTAGCAAGCCTTCTGCGCCGGATCTTTAATATGTGTCAGATAGGGCTGTGTGCCGGATAATTGGTGTAACGCTGCAATGGTGCTGCCAAAGGTTTTGATAAATAGAGTGATAGAAGTAACAGTTGAGAAAATATGGAATGTGCAGGCAGGATTTAGGGAAGGAATGGGCTGTATAGATCGAATATCCATAAGGTGCATAGCTGAAAAACATCTGGCAAAGCACAAGAAAGTCTACTGTGTTTTCATTGACTTGAAGAAAGCCTATAACAGTGTGTGGAGGGAAGAACTGTGGTTAATACTATCCATGTTCGGTGTGGACTGGCGCTTGGTACAGGAACTCAAATCTTTATACTAGGATTCCAGCGCTTGTGTTACGATAAATGGAGCATACACAAACTGGTTCTCTCTACGCAGATGATGAAGTTCTACTTGCATCATCAGCAGACAGTTGGAAGACATAGTGACTGTAATGGATGAAGCACATAAGATGAACGGGATGAATATAAATGCAATTAAGATGAAGGTCATGGTGTTTGAAAGAATAGAGACATTTTTTTTTTTAGAACAGCGCGGGGCAGGTAAATGAGTTTGTTTATTTGGGGAGTATATTTACAAGGGATTGAAAGATGTGGAAAGGAGAGTAAATGTGGGAAATGAAATAAATGGTGCTTTACATGGGATTGTGACCAACCAGGCTGATATGCGATAAGAATATGGAAGTGAATGTTGAGTGTGGCAAAAGAAGCATGAAAATAGAGTATGCTTAGATGGTCTGGCCATGTTGAGAGGTATTTACAAAGCTGATGTGACTGGATACACTGAAAATGGATGGTCATGTTATTCAGAAGGATCAGATGCGTAGTACCGGCGTGCGCGTATTACCAGATGTATGAACTTAAACGAGGCAAAAGGAGTCTGTAAGGATCGTAGCAAGTGGCATCCTGTAGTTTCTGCCTACCCTCATGGGAAAATGAGCGTGAGTTTTCATTTAGAGGCTTGTTACTTAATTATGCAAAAACCACTAGGTAAACAGATTTGGATGAAAATGGCACACAGATAGTTTTAATCGGATTTAACACAAGGGATACTTTTTATCCCGGTAAAACGTCCCCGTGGGATAATCCCGTCTGACAGCCATGCGGGCGAAGCCGCTGGCAAATATTAGTACTTACCTAAATAATGTTGAAGGAGTTGCTAGTATTTTTGTTTGACCTTGTCTCTGGAACTACCTACTAGTCGAATATTTGAGAAAACTCCTTTTGCATAAATAGCCCAATTAACAGAATTATAAAAACTTTTTACAAAAAAAAAAACAACCGACTTCCTTAAAAACACTGCAAAGTGAAAAATAACTTTAATTTCGGAAGTCGGTGTCTTAGGATCTGTATTTATGGTTTTTTTGCCACCGACTTCCGAAATTAAAGTTATTTTTCACTTTGTAGTGTTTTTAAGGAAGTCGGTTGTTTTTTTTTTTGTAAAAAAGTTTTTATTTTTAAATTTTTAGTTGTGGTAGTCACCCTGCACTAATTCCAAACAAACAATGCATATTTATGCGTTAGCAGAAATCGCGGTTGATTTGCTGTCATTTTTTAAAGAGTTCCGGTGTCTGTCGCCCGAACTCATCATCAGATCTATATGAAAATTATATGGGACCATTTCGGAATAAACCCCTTTCGAACAAAAAAAGAATTTTGGAAATCCGTCTATACATATATGACGAAGTTATGGCCGAACATACATAAAAAAAAAAAACATATAAACATCCGAATTGAGAACCTCCTCCTTTTTGAAGTCGGTTAAAAAGGACTATGAAGAAAAACAAATGAAATTTCTACATTTGTATCAGGGATGTTGCAGATACCGATTTTTTCACATCCGCGGATGCGGATCTTAAGATTTATTATACGACACTATGTGGGTGGAGAAATAAAATAATAAGAGAGTAATTATTAATATTTTAATCAAATATTTAGTAATTAAAGTTGAAAATGAGAGCATTATATTTAATAAATAGTAAAATTGCCGCTTTTCCGGGGTCTAGTCTGTTACGCAGAGGTTCATAAATTAAACCCGCACTAATAAACAATGGTTCGCTAGGAACACTGGTTGGTGGTGTCGTTATAAACTACGTCTATTTTGTTTCTTGTCGCGACCTGTGCAACTTCTGCATCCGCATGAACATCCGCAATGATTATTACGGATGCGGATGCAGATGTCCAAATCAATGCGGAAGCTCCGCATTTGCGGATGCGGATGCGAATATTCACAAAATCTCTGATTTGTATCTGTAAGCGTAGCTACAAACCCCACATAAACGGGCCGGCATAGTCGGTTTGGCTTCGGCAATATTTGTCGAACAACAAAGCCGACCTGAAGAATTATGTACTGCACTTGTTCGGCTTGTAGACGGGTAGTTCATTCGGGGCAACAAATCATTCGATTCGGCTGTACTTGTGGAACGAAAAAGCCGAACCGTACCGCCCGGCTTTGCTGATTAATGCTATTGTTGCCCGCCTAGTGAAAGCCGAGCGGTTTTTTTCTCGAACATTCATATATTCGATTTTACCGCCCGGCTGTGCCGATTGATGCCGGCCCGCTTAGAGCTCTTACACACGAACGGCATGTTGCCAACGGCAAAGGTAATTGCTACCGTCGATACGTGTCGGCGACAGCCGTCGACGCGTCTCGACGACTGCAGCCGACGGGAGCCGACTGCAGCCGGCGACATGCCATCTTCAAAGATCAGCGTCATCATCGCGTGTCGACGGCTACAGTTACTTGCCGTTAGCAACATGCCGCTCGTGTGTAAGAGCTCTTATGTGTGTAGTTACCCTAATTCATATGGTGTACACAGCGATGGTCGCTGGGTGTACATGATAAAGAGTATTCTAGTCTATTCTATACAGTAGAACTACTTTACAGTGCTGCCTCATTTTGACCCTTATAGTTCAGCCACTCATTCAGCTTCATCATCATCATCCCAGCCCATAATCACCCACTGCTGGGTATAGGCCATTCCCTTTTTCCGCCATACATTTCGGTTCTGTATTCAGCTTAACTTCTTCCAACGATTTATGGTTATAAATACTATTCTATGCCTTCTTCAAAAATTTACTGTATGTTGGGTTGATTGTTTTAAAAAAACCGGCCAAGTGCGAGTCAGACTCGCGCACCGAGGGTTCCGTACAAACCTGCAGGTATTCACGGTTTATGAAATTAAATGTTTTTTTTTTTTAATTTTTGTATTTGAGTTGACTGAATGAAAGGTAAATTGTGGTTTACGATTTATGACGTATTTAAAAAAAACTACTTACTAGATCTCGTTCAAACCAATTTTCGGTGGAAGTTTACATGGTAATGTACATCATATATTTTTTTAGCTTTATCATTCCCTTATTTTACCGGGGGGGGGGGGACATTTTACCACTTTGGAAGTGTCTCTCGCGCAAACCATTCAGTTTAGAAAAAAATGATATTAGAAACTTCAATATCATTTTTGAAGACCTATCCATAAATATCCCATACGTATGAGTTTGATGAAAAAAAAAAATTGAGTTTCAGTTCTATGTATGGGGAACCCCAAATATTATTGTTTTTTTTTTTCTATTTTTGTGTGAAAATCTTAATGCGGTTCACAGAATACATCTACTTACCAGGTTTCAATAGCATAGCTCTTATAGTTTCGGAAAAAAGTGGCTGTGACATACTCGGACAGACAGACAGACAGACGGACAGACAGACATGACGAATCTATAAGGGTTCCGTTTTTGCCATTTGGCAACGGAACCCTAAAAATGATAAGCGATCTCACTGTTTTTCAAAATAATAATATTTGTCAAACCACTGGATAGCATAGCTCTCACAGTTCTTATACCTCTGTTTTTTCATCACTGTCAAAATCACAAAGGTCTTTATTTGCATTACTGTAAGGTTGTTGTTGGGTTGGTGCTGTCAACGATAAAATAACTCTAAAAGGACTATGATACACTATGATCACTTGAAATGATAAGCCCCGAGTAGGCGTCAGACACACACTAAAAACACAGGCACAGATATGAAAATTAGATTGACACAGTTGTGTATGTAACCCTCGACCCTTGCTCGAGCCAGCCCGCGCCGCTGAGCCTGATCTTTAAATTCGCTCCTAAATAATAATCTTTCTGATCCAGCCCGTCCCTCGCTGCCCTCTACCAGCGATCCCCTAAGCCGAGATCCGTACCCACAGGGGGTGCCCTTAGCAAGTAGTCGCTCTAGTTTTAAGTTTTTTAAGCCCTAGTTGGAGGCCTTTATTTATTAAGGTAACCACAGGCAAGTCCGGTTAAGCCGACAACCTCGTAAATTGACCGTCGCAATGTTATTAGAAAAAAATGTGTATGCAATATAACTTCCAGCATCTGTAAAATATCTCTTCTGAAAACAAATACTTTTTTGTTATTAATTTATTTTAACATTTTACAGTTAATGCACGATGGAGGAACCGGGTTCAAATAAAGCTTCTCCAGAGTACATAGAATGGATGAAACAGAAGTTCAAGACAATTTGGACGTCTCCTACATTCTGTGGACTATGTCTGGAGAGCCATGGCAATTTCTGTTCCGTTGACATGGAACTCGTTATCAGCCATCAGACATTCTCTAAATGTCTGCAGGATATACTGACCTATGTATTTAATGAAGATGTGAGTATTATATGATTAATGTTATGACCCCAAGGTCAAGTGTTGGGGAATTAATTGGATAGAAAAACAAGCAACTTCCAAAAAAAAAAAAAAAATACTTTAAGTAAAATACAAATACATTTTTTACCAAAAGTTAATCAATGTTAAACATTTATATTTTAGTTTTAGCCACTAATATCTGAAATTAGTTTTTAAATTTATTGTTTTTTTTTACTGTAAAAAAATATTTTTTGACTTTTTAGCTATGTTACCCACCCCACCACAACCGTTCATATACCACTACTTGATATTTAAACAGTGATGAAGTTTAAGAACATCATCAAAATATACAAAGTGGAAAACATACTATCGAAGCTAACGCATAAACTACTCTCGCAAAGTCAATAACAAACAGACATACAGGACCACCCCTGAAGCATACACTAACTATCTTTTTAGCATAAACATACAATTAAAAATGATTTAACTTTTTTTTTCAGATTGATAACTTAATGTCAAGTCCGCACTTATGCGACAGTTGTACAGAGAAGGCAATACAATCTTACCTCTTTATACACAACACAAAACAACTGAACAAAATCGTTAACAACTGCATCTCAGACCTCGACTCTAAAATAATTGACATCAATGCACAACTTGATGACTCTGATCCATTTGATATTGCCAACGTAATGATTGTCCTGGAAAGTGACATGGAACTTCACAAAACAATAATTGATAGTAAGTCAATGACTGAAATTGTGCCAACTGCTAATCCCATTGCAATGAAAGAACGAGTTCATCCCTTGCCACAGCCAAAAGTAATTTTAGTTGCTGAACCTCAGAAACCCAAAGTAATCAAAAAGGTTATAAGAAAACCGAAGGAAGTGAGGCCAAACAAAGAAAAAACTGTTATAAAAGCTGATGGAACTCCAAATATAAGCCTGAAAGAAGGACATATAGTGGTAAAGCCTTTAAGCTCTGTAAGAACATCAGCTCCCCGGTACAACACTTATGAATGCACTGATTGTCCAGAAATTTTCACCACTTACAGATCCTTAAAGGAACATGAAAAAGCAAAACATAAAACGTCTGTTTACAGATGCAAGTTTTGCGACAAGATTTATAATACTCAGCAATACTTGAACATACATTACAAAACGCATAGCAGGGCTAGATGCAAGATATGTCAAATCATACTCCCAGAAGAAGAATTAATGGACCATTTGAGATTTCTACATCCTAATTTAGTGTTCCAATGCAACTTTTGTGAACTAGTCTACTACAACCACGATTCTTTGGATACACATTTCAAAATAAGCCACCTGATCAATGACACAAAAACTCAATATCAATGTGTAATGTGTCTAAAAAACTTTGTGGAAACTGAACTGAAGAATCATAAATGCAAGTTCTCGTGCTCAGAATGTTTTGTCATGCCATGCATTCACTATAAGTATTTAAATTCTTATAGGGAACAGGTTACGACCCATGCGAACAAAATAAAATGTTTGGATTGCGATTATGTCACCCGGCGCAAGGAACATCTAATAGGCCACGCTAACAGAGAGCATTTGGACCATCATCCGTTTACTTGTGCTGATTGTAGTCAACAATTTTACACTAAGTTGAGTTTAAAAACACACATCATGCAATTCCATCAAGATCTATTCTGTCCATACTGTGACTTTGAATTTAAAGACAGCAGAACACTGATAACTCATAAGAAAGCCTGCAAATTTGTTATAAGGTCCTTCCAATGTACCCACTGTGTTGCCTCTTTCGACAACCTGGATGAGTTGACCAATCATGAGAACTTGAGACATAATGAAGGAGTATACGCTTGCGGTCTTTGTAAAAGCAAATTCCTTATGGAGATAGAACTGGAAGAGCATCATGCGAAAATTCATGGGGGAATACAATGCAAAAAAAGGAGAAAATACATCGAATGCTCTCTATGCAACATAATGTTTAGAAATATCAAAGATATGCTTGAACATGAAAAGTTCCACGGAGAAGATGAAGTTTATCCATGCAGAGTGTGCCCGAAAGAATTTAAATCGTTAAGTAAATTATACATTCACAATCAAAGGCACTATACCAAGAGAATAAAATGTTCTGGATGTAACAAAAGGGTAGCTGCATCATTTTACCCCCAACATGCGGTGAGGTGCCCATATAAAAGAGACGCAACTTTAAGCCATATCTGTGAAGTATGTGGCAAGTCCTTCCATCTGGAATCATTGCTACGCTTCCATCAAAAAATCCACTTGGAGCCAAAACCATGTCCTGTATGCAACAAGGCTATCAAACCTTTAAGTTTAAAAAAGCATATGGAGCTAGTCCATGGAATTGGCAATGCACAAGAGGACGAAGACACTATTACAGAACCAAGGTTGAAACAAAAAGTTAGATTAACCAAGCCATCAATTGAATGCAACTTATGTGGACATGTCGTGAGAAAGAAATGTGACTTAGACGCTCATTTAAACCGATATCATCTGAAAATCAAGCCGTACGTCTGTCACGTATGTAATAAAGACTTCTGTGGGCAAGTTCGACTGAAAGAACATATGTCAACCCACACAAATAACAACAGCTGCTATTGTTCTGTTTGTGGAGGCAAATTTGCGAACCGTGTGTGTCTCAAAATGCATATGAGAATGCATACTGGGGAGGCACCTTACCCTTGTGATCTTTGCGGACAAAAATTCAGGTCTTCCAGTATGATGAAGAGTCATAGAATTAAGAAACATATGGAGAAAACAATTAGTTGTCCATTGTGTGATAATATGTTTTTCGTGGCCAGAGATATGAGACATCATTTCAAGAAAGCTCATTGGACGCCCAAGGACGGAAAGCCGTTCGATCCTAGGGATGTTGAAGAGTTACCCGAAGAATCATATTATCTATTTGAAGATGGGAGATTGCCGAAACTTTATCAAGATTAGGGATATTATTATGCAGGATGAAATTTTAAGATTGGGCAGTATAGGCAGGTACCTTAACCAGTGTGGATACAGGAAAACGATCTTAAAAGACTATTCTTAACTCTTTGGGAAATTATGATTTTTTTATGGATAATCCCTCACTTATAAAAAAAAACTTACGAAATGTATTGTTTATTTTTTTGCGATTTTTGAATTTTTTAGTTCTCACACCTCAGTTATTGGACCAACTGTGGTTTGAGAACGACAGTTTTTTGATTCTTAAAAATACGGGATCGATTGCAATCAAAAATAGTTTTCATACAAATAAGTTAGAGGTACTAAGACTGTCGGGCTTCTGACAACCCGTAAGAGACATACAAATTCATTGAATGGAAATCAAAATTTCTCGAAAAGTTCTGACACTGTTTTCTTGTAGGTACAACTGTTAACCTTAGTGCCCTGTCTCAAAAAATCTATCTTAGTATAATGTAATATAGTTGAAAGGTTTTGTATAAAAGAGGATGGTAATAATAATAAGTTGTGTAAATTCAGATAATATGCTTATTTAATTCTTTAAGCTCACAATAGTACAGAAGCGGATTTAATGTCATAGACATTTTCTACCAGTCGACCTTTGGTTGAAGCGGAGAGAAACAGTGTTAGGTGCAATAATGCAATTTGAGGTACACACGGCTACATATCAAATTATACATTTTCAGTATAAGCTGACATCTCATTGTATGAAAAGCCTATACAATGCGAGGTCAGCTAAAACTGGACATGTATAGCTTGACCTGTAGCAGTGTACATAATTTATGAACTCATGGAATGTGATAATAAAGTGTAGAAACTGAATGCATAATACTGTTACACTACAACGGCTGTCATGAAAAATCTGTCGTTTCCACCTTGGATACAAGTTCCTTGTTTCCACCAGTATTTGACATTAAAATGTCTAAAACAGTATTCGGAAAACCATAGTGTGACTGCTCACTGCTTTAGGCAACCAAACCTTCATTGACAATAATTCTTGCAAGTTTTTAGTCTGCCTGCCCTGCGGGGTAATTGTGTAAAATGTACCTATAAGACTGACTTTCATTATGACTGTTCAACGAGTTTCATTGCATTGTTTATGTTTTTGAGCAGATAAATTTTTCTAACATAATATGAATCAATGGATTATCAATTTCCTTCAAATACATTGAGATTGTGATTGATAGTGTTTCGCAATTAGGGCGCTGGACCCATGAAACTTGAGAACACCGCAATATTTTTCCGTGTTAGGTACATATTTTTATTTAATCATTTAATTCGAGCAACAAGACTCATGTTATATATATAATATAGAATATTAATTTATATTTAATACAATATTATTATATGGTCCCTATTAACAATGTTAGTTATGCATTTTTACCAACATTCACTTTTTAACAATACATAAAACGATCAGTGCAAAGAACGATTATAATAAAAAAAATTAATCGCCAATACAAACTTTGAACTGCTCTACTGAACAGTAGTCTTTTAGTGGAACCGACATTATTAGTAGAGACCATCGATTTATTTAAAAATATTATATAATATTGGTAAAAATGCATAACCGACATTGTTAATAGGGACCATCGAAATATAAACTTATAATAGGTACCTACTGTCATGAACAAAGGTTTATTTATTTATTTTATTATTTATGTACACACAGTAAAAAAACAGAGTGATAAGGCATATTAAAACAATTGAGTACAAAAGTACTGCTTATTTCTTAAGAAATTTCTTCCAGCAGACCTGCGAAAGGAGAAATGAAAAAGAAATGTAGACAATAGTGTGTGAAAACAAGAAGAGAGATATGAATATGTGAAGTCTTAAACTAAAATATACATATATAATGCAAGAAATTAACATATACTTAAATAAATACATAAAGCTAAAATATAAAAATAAACGTAAATATATACATAAATACACACAATTATGAGGAAAGGTAATGCTCTTTTACTCGACATTTGAAAAGGGAAATAGTTTTTAGATCTCGAATGCTAGGCGGAAGTGAGTTCCACAATCTAACAGCATGAACAGAGAAGGAATAGGAATAATAACTGGTTTTATGGGGTTGGGATAAATACTTCATTTTTTTTCTGACATATCTACTTAGGTTGAACAAAATATTCATTTACGAAAATCTTAAGAGTAATAAATCTTAGGTATAACGTGAAATGCAGAAATGTAATGTCTGAAACCATTTTTTATTTTGTAATGTGGATTATAGCAAAAGTTGCAGTGTTATTGAGTTTTGTTCAAGAATAGTTACCAAAAAGTTCATTTTCACTTTTTCACACAATTTATAAGTACACTAGCTGACCCGACAGACGTTGTCCTGTCTCTTTGATGATATTTGAGCACGCATTCTGTCAATTCTATGTCAAATGTCATCATGTTACATTAAAAAAGTTTACATTGTGCTATTATATGGTTGTTAAGTATTCTTAAATAAGTGTTCTTAAATTTTCTAATTTTCCAATTTTTTTTTTTTTCATAAGAACCTCCTGACAATTACAAACACAACAACAACAAAAAAAGTGAAATCGGTCCAGCCGTTCACGCGTGATGGCGTGACCAAGGGAAATAGGGATTTATTTTTATATATATAGTTAAATAAGTTATTTGGTGTTATTGCTTTCACAATAAATCATGCCCATATATTATGTCGTTTATGTTTAAATCTATTCCTACCCTCCGACACCCCCCCCCCCCCATTACAAAACAAGTATTTTATTTAGGTCAGGTTTAACCCTTGTTATGCGGACTGTACCTGTTGTCTGAAGCAACATGGCGCGACTAGAGCGCAATGTAGTTTTTTATTGTATTGAATGTTTAAAAAAAAATTGGTAAGCATTTATACGGCTATTTTATTTTATAGTTGGAATACCAATTATAATAATACCAAGCCCGAAAGTCTGACAACCAGTCTTCCCAAGGGGTATGGTATTACCCAGTAACTGGGTTGTGGAGGTCAGATAGGCAGTCGCTCCATGTAAAATACTGGTATTCAGCTGCATCCAGTTAAGACTGGAAGCCGATCTCAACATAGTTGGGAAAAGGCTCATTAGCTTACACACGTTTTTGGTAACAGTTTCGTGCAACGTTACGGGTTCAGAAATGAATATGTTGTAAACATCGGCTCGCGCCCTGGTGCGAGCCATGGTACGGAGCGAGAGGGCATGGGAAGCCGTCACCTCCTTCTGCGAAGCAGTAATGCTCGCGAAGGAGGAGGCGGGGCGCGTGAGGGAGTGGCAGTCTCTGCGCCCTCACGTCCCTAGCCGCCGCAGGAGGAGACGCCCCGGGCGTCGGGAATCTATAGCGGACTCCCGGCCACCGTAGGCGCGAACTTGCGGGCGGCGAGCAATGGGTAGCTCGCCGCCCGGTAAGGACCAGGCTCGGGTCGACGGCGCGTAGTGTTCCACGCGCGCCTCAAAGAGATGTCAGCAATACTGAAGGGGTCTGCCAGGACCGATGCCTGCCAGGGTCGCGAGATTGTTCGAAAGAGATACCGCGACCCTGGCACATGGGCAACTGAAGGAACACGGGTGGGTTTTAGTCAGTAAAAGTCTGACACGCCCTCCCGCTCCGGCCAGAGCGGGAGAAGTCATTTGATGATTTCCCATCCGGAAAAAAAAAAACATCGGCTCGCTGCAAACCGCACGCGTACCGCTCGCAGCAGGTTAGCGAATCACGTACACACTATGTTTTTTGGTTACAGTGCATGCAATGGTTACGGTTACAGCTCGCTAATGAGCAGTTGAGCACTAGGCTTGGGCATAGTAGTTTGCGACTGAGATTGCTGTTTAGTTCACCGCTCCTTAACGAACTAGTTCGCTCTTCTAGTTCATCCACTCCCAGCTCGAATCAAAGAGAGGCAGATCGTCCGCTCGTTTAGATTTTGCTCGTACTGCATGTGACAAGATTATGGAATGTTCTACTTTTATTACCTACCTACAATTTTTGGACTCTAAAAACAACAAAAACCTTTGAATGATAGTAAAAAATACCAAGGTTTATTGTTGCAATAAATAACTAGTTTAGTGATTACAAAAACCTTTTTGTATTTTGTCCCGTTTATTAGTTCGGTTGACGCCATCCTCGCTCATTCGGTCGCGAACTGATGAATTAACGAACTATGGATCGGGAAATGAGCGAACTAGTTCGCGTAGTTCATCTATGGGAGCGCTCTTTCGACCTAGTTCGTTCGCGAACTACACAAGACTAATGAGTACCTACCCGGCTTAAGTAGGAAGGCATAATAAAACTAGCTATTTTCAAACGACGTATATTCTATGATATTCAACAAGGCATATAAAAATCGACATCTTCGTCAGCAACTTTGACTCTTCTACCGTCATGAAACAAATGATAATGTTCTTTATCCAGCCCTTTTAACTCTCTAGGGTCAAACCTCTTATTTTTCTGTTTCCAATGCACTTTAATAACATGTCGTCGCAAATCCCTTACAGTATAAAACTTATTTGAACACAACGGACAAATATAACTCTTGCCAGAATGCTTTTTCAACTTGTGTACATTCATAATGCTGGATGACCGAAATCGGTCCCCACATATTTCACAAGTAAATGGCTTTTCACCTGTGTGTAGGCGCAAATGCATTTTTAAGCAAGTTGAGTTTGCAAAACTCTTTAAACACACCATGCAGACAACGCTTTTCATGTCATGCGTTTCAATATGCTTTTTTAGCAAATGTTTCCCTATGAAGTCTTTGCTGCATATATGGCAGACATATGGCTTAATTTTCAAATGATGACGGTTCATATGACATTCCAGAAGTGTGTTGTTCCATGTCTTATATTCACACTGTTCACATTTCAAATTTGGCTGCTGTTTCCTAATTCCTTTTTGAGCGGGATTCTCTTCCATTATATGCCCTCTCCAATGCCTGCGTAGTCTAGCTGGGTTGATCATTTTGTTACATTTAGGACAAGGGACACTTTCTAAATGAATTTTCTGATGGTATTTTAATAGAGTGATGTTTTGAAATGATCTGCCACAAGTCTCACATGTTTCTACAGCATCTGAGTGAGTAGTTAGATGTTTTTTTAGTAGGATTTCTCTCATTTCCTTACCACAAACATGGCATGTAGCAAATGGTCCATTGTGTTTACGATTATGGGCCCGAAACTGTCTCAAAGTCTGATACTCTGTGTTGCATATCTTGCATGGATATGTTGTATATGGACCATGAGATTTCATATGCTGTACTAATTCTCCTTTATTTTCAAACTTTTCTTGACACACAACACATTCTACAGTTTTATCCTTATTCTTAATTTGGAGACTACTATGTACTTTAACCATGTGCTCTTTCCTTTTAGAATCTTTCAGGAACTTTTTATTGCAAAGGCCACATGGGAAAATATCTGTGCTATGTCTGCGTTGTTTATGGTTCGCCAAACTACCAGAGGAATCAAAAGAGGCTGGACAATTGTCACAAGCAAACTTCCTTTTGATATCCTCACAGAACATTACATGACTTTCGTAATTATTAATATTACTAAATTCTGAATCACAATACTGGCACACAAAACAGTTTTCATGAAATCTAAGAATATGAGCTTTTAAGACTGCTTTAGAATAAAACTGCTGTCCGCATTTATCACAGGTATACGGATGATTGTTTAAATGGTCCTTATTCGCATGTCCAAGTAAATTCTCTTTTCTTGTACAAACATAGTCGCAATCAACACATTTGATTTTGTCTGCATTGGTTAAAGTCTGTTCCCTATAAGATTTCAAATACTTGTAATGTATGCAAGGTACTTCCATACATTCTGGACAGCTGTACCTGCAGGTATGGGAGTTCAATTCTTTTTCACTAAAGGTCTTTAGGCACATCAAGCATTGAGGTTTATCTTCTTTTATTTCTTGGCACACTTTAGTGTGAGTTTGATAAGTGTTTATGGAGTAAAACAGTTCACATTTCAAACATTTGAGTAAAGAATCTCCATGGTTAGTTTTAAGATGATCCAGCAATTCTTTTTTGTGAAATATTTCAGGGCAAAATTTACATTTCACTTTTAAATGCAGTTTGTAATGTACATTTAAATGTTGTTTGTTTTTAAATGTTTTAAAACATAGTCTACATCGTAATATTTGCTTCTTACATTTCATTCTATGCGTCTTTAACGCTCTGAGTGAGAGATCTTTCTTTCTTTTTGGAGTTATCTCTTCTTTCACTTTGAAGATTTCATTATTTTCTTCTGTCTTTATGTTAAACTTATTTTTACGTTCCCTTTTTTCAGAAGATTCATGGATATTATTTTCTAATACAATAACAACATTCGTACTTTCAATGCTTGAATTCGGCAAATGATTGAAAATATCATCTGATTTGCTAAACAAATCATTGACATAGTTGTCTAAAATATTTGATGTCTCCTTCGCATTTTCTGTGAAAACGTATGACTGTATCAGTTTTTCCATACAACTGTTGCATATGAATGAACTTGCTAAGCTGTAATTAGCCTGAAATACGAGAAAAATAACTCATTAATACATATTGCTTAATGTACCTAGTTTGGAATTAAAGAAATGTGAGTCTGATGTAGGTTTTTATGAATTTAATTTTGTACCACTAGTCAGCATTTACAAAATTCTCATAATTATATGTATGAGCCTGACAGCCTGCAATGATTATTATTATAATCAGGGACAAAATATACAGCACTGGTATTATAGGAGGATGAGATAACATTTAATGAGATTCAAGTACTTAATAAATGTTATCTAAAGCAAAGGAACAAAAAGCCTTTGACTGGCCTGTTAGTCTAGTGGTTAGTGACCCTGACTGCTAAGACTGAGGTTGTGGGTTCGATTCCCACCCAGGACAAATGTTTGTGTGATGAGCACAATCATTTGTTCTGTGTCTGGGTGTAATTTATCTATAATATGTTTGTATTTAGAAATATGTAAGTACGTTTATCAGTTATCTGGTTACCATAGTACAGGCTCTGCCTAGTTTGGGATCAGCAGATAACATTGTGTTGGTTGTCCTATGATATTATTATAAAAGCTAATTTCGCCCCTCTACTATGCATGTCTTTCCAAGGGCGCTGGTAGTTCTAATACCGGCACTGAAGTTATAAAACAAATAACATTAATAGAAAGTTATCTCTGGAAATATTGCTCTAATTACAAAAATTGGTTCACTGGCAGAAAGTTACGCTATTGCTGGGGGCAATAAGATAAATTATATGTTTAAAAAACCCGCGGGTAATGTGAACTGAAGCTAATCAGGCAGATGATTTGGATATGAACTTGTCGGTCAGTAAAGCTTCGAAGTTCATTTTGGCACAGTTTTTATGTGTGCAAGGATGATCAAAATACACATACCTCTTTAAACACCACATCAACAATAGCCTTTAAAGCTTTCGTGCGAGTACGTTCATTGATAATGATCTCCAGATTTTCGTTAATGGTGCTCATATATTCTTCACTTTCCAAGCATATTCCACAATACTTGGTACTATGAAGGACATTTTTGAGTTTGGACTTGAAACCGTCCATGTTTTTAAGACCTGAGAAATAATAATATCATTTTCCTAAAACTAGCTTCTAAATAGATATTAGGGCAACTTAGTAGTTTATTGGAATAGTGTTGGAATACAACGCAAAATGTCATTCCTGTTTTGTTTTGATTCTGAAAATTAGGTTAGGTTTGTTTATGTTATGGAGTTTTACCCAAAATGATTTTAGTAATTTTAATTACGCGCCTAAGATCAATCTCTTACAAAAATCAATGAATGTTGATAAATGATGTTCGTAATATTACAAAACTACGATGAGCCACCATTTTGCGATACAAATACAACCAACTTTCCAACTACCGTACAACAGTTTACAATGGCCGAATGACGTGACGTTACGTAATGAAATCATTTTTATTTATTGGGCATTTCTATTAAGGCTGAAAGTGATTGAATCCAAAAATAATTGGAAATAATAGCACCTTACCGCTGACTGAATATAAAAACAATTTTTATTACTGTGTTGCGTGTGGAACAGAGGAATATAAATCGAACGCGCTATAAAAATTATTGAATGAAAAGAAAATACAAAAGAAACCAAACCACCCAAAAAATGACATACGGGAGGATTGACCGACTGAGCTACCACGTTTAAAAAATCCTAAAAAATACGGTGCTGCCATCTTCCACCATAGTCGATTGCAGAGTTTCGTAATCCTCTAGTAGAATAAAAATAATATGTATTTTATGTGGTTTAGTTTCTGTTAACGATTTTAAAAAATCGGTTTCGTATCAAAAGCGAAGCTACAATGAATGAACTGTTATTAAAGATAAAGATATATTTATTGCGGAACTGTGTACATACATTAAGGTGTTATTAATAAACATTACATTTTTGGTTTCAACAGTCTACCCTTCATGTGAATGGGGACGCTAGGGTAATCGCACATCATTAAAATTTTCTTACATTTTTCCAATCTTCACTACTTTAAGAAAACGATTCATATACGTCCTTTGAATTACTCAAAGAACATATTATACAGGGTGTCCAGTAAATAGCACGACATACTGCAGGGGGTGATAGCTTGGGTCACTACCTATCAATACAACACAATCTAATATGTTCAGCAAAATCTTACGGATTTACAGTTTTACAAAATTTTCCGATATACCGAAAAATCTCTACCTTGAAACAGATTTTTAAGCATCTCGTAATGAAAAAATCCTTTTCTATACTCCATTTGTTTAGGTAGTTAACTAAATGTAAACAATCTTAACATGTCTTTTATCTAAAAAACTGTCTAAAAATTGAATCTAAAAATGTTTACAATTAGGTATTTACTTAAACCGATGTTAGGTAAGTAACTTAATTTAAATAATATTTGTTGGTCTTTTATACGATTTATTTTACATAAAAAGACATATCAAGATTGTTTACCTTTAGTTAACTACCTAAACAAATGGAGTATAGTACTTTTTTTTACATCAAATTATTCGTGAATAGTTAAGTTACTCATTGATAAGTCTTTTTTTTATCAAAGACAAGAATGTTTTCAAGAAATACTATTTTTTGTTTAAATTTGCACAGAACTATTTTCTTATCACTTAAGTTTAACCTATACCTAGTGGTGAAAAAAAATCCGTAAGATTTTGCTGAACATGTATTGTGTTGTATTGATAGGTAGTGACCCAAGCTATCACCCCCTGCAGTATGTCGTGCTCGTGCTATTTACTGGACACCCTGTTTATACAAGGGCTTGTCTTGATTTTAACTCTGTATAGCCATTTAACCGTACCGTGTACCGTGTGGTGCCGGACGTAAAGAATAATACCACCCCATTTCTTCCCGTGGGTGTCGTAAAAGGCGACTAAGGGACTTACTAGCGAATGGGCAGCAGCGTTCTCTATGCATTTTACCACCATACTGCGATCGCCAACCCGCCTGCCAAGCGTGGCGATTATGGCAAAGCCCCCCAAATTGGGGGAGGCCTAAGTCCAGCAGTGGACTTCTTACGGCTGAAATGTTGATAGCCATTTAACAGCCATTGTTACGGTCGCGAATCATATTTTATCAACATACAACTTGTCACTGATCTTCAAATTGTAAAAAGGTAATAACATTTCGCGGACTTCCATAATGCATCCTCTTGAGGAAGTGTCAGCGAAACCCGCGAAATTCCAATTTTCTCATGATTTTTGACGGTCAGGAACACTAATTTTGATTTTAACGTTATATTCCCAGCTTCACCAATAGCATTTTTAAAATATCTACAAGAGAAATGCAATATGCTCCAAAAGTAAGTCTGTAAATTCAAGTTAAGGTGCTATGATCATACCGATTTGAGGGGGTGAGGTCCGGGGAAATCTATTAAATTTCGTATAGCCTCTTAACTTTATCACAAGTGTCATAAAGTTATTGTGAGTGTGCTGATGAGAAGTCGATAGTTTCGTTATTTCTTGACATCATATCAGCGTTAGTCTCTGGTCCTGCATACCTTTTGTAGGTATCAATTGACTTTGACAACGAAGTTGAAAGAAAAATTATAAAAAAAAAACTTGATCACTGTAAATATAATCATATTTAATGAACATAATATCTTATTAACTAATACTAATTATATATTTTAGCTGCTGTACCTATAAAGATGTCTATTGCTATTGTTATCATAATAAAGACCGATACATTTGACATTAAAAATTGCATTTTATTTCCAACTAGCTGTACCCTGCCACGCTTCGCTGTGCCACATTCGAGTGTTTTCCTCGCTTCCGGCAGATGACGCGGTCACTGGTACACAGCTGATCGTTAAAAAAAACTGTTTTTTCGCGGTCGCGGACGTGACTGATGCAAAAAATAGATAAAACAATCCTTGATGCGGATTATACAACATGTAACGTAATTAACGCACACCCTCTTATGGGTTTAAAATGTATGTACATTTTGGTCGAGTAGATATTGAACTTTTGAATGAAACAGCTGATTTTTTTTCGCGATTTCAGGTTTGGTCCCATAGTAAAAGTTGTTCATAATGATGAGTACAATGACCCCTAAAGAGGGTGTGCGTTAATTATGTTACATATTGTATATCATGCTAAAATTTCAGCTCGATCGGTGCAGAACTTTTTGAGTTTTTGAAGCATACACAAACCAACATAACATTTTTATTTTTATATATATAGATAGTAGATAGTAATATATATAGTAGTAGGTAAGTAGTCACCTAGGAGCGCGCGTATTTATAGAACAGAAATGAGTACATTAAATATTACTTTTACAATACAACAATGGATCAAAATTCATATTTTTGTTTAAAATGTATTTATTTATTATATCGAAGAATGCGCTAAGGTATAATTTTCTTTCATTTTTGCATTGTCAGGTTGTGTATTGATTAAATCATGATTCGCGACCCTTAAAAATATGCTTTTACAGAATTAAAATCATCAATCAATACAACCAACAATTTCTTTGTTTCTGAATTGTTTTGGTCACGAATCATATTCTAAGTAACATTGTGTTGATAAGGTTTTTTTGCACCTTCATCGGATACTTTTGAAACAAACTATACAAAAATCACCCTTACTGCTAGGTCATAAAGACGCAAGTCTTGCTCATCTTAATCTCAAATAAATCGGAAAATACATTAAACATTTTGACAATATATTAGGTCTCTTCGAAACAAATAATATATTGCAACTAATACGCGATGTAAATTGTATGTAAAAATAAAAACTTATTATGCCTATTATTATATTAAATTCAGACCAAGAAAAAGAGAAAAGATAGTGCTCTACAAACATATACAGCCCGATTCAACCTTTATGATGGCTCTGCAGGACGCACTAGAATTTTCTTTTTCTTGATCTGAGCAAAGTGTAAATAACTTATACTTTATACTTGGAAATATGAGGAATCTATGCACCTACTACGGTTGCTTGTACAGATGCCAGCACTTGAAGCAACTCCAATCTGTCAAATTTCTTAGCCTTCAACTAGCAAGAATTTTTTCATCATATTTCAGCCTCGGTATAACGGCAGTTCAAACACTAAAGTATTATTTTCAAGATTGATTGGGAAAATTTGACAGTTTCGGGTACCTTGATGTGCTGGCGTCTGTACATTATTATGTAATAAAATCCAGAATATTATAGTAATAAAACAGCACCCTAATTGCGTAACACATTTTTTATCACACTTGAAGGATTTTCAAGGAAATTGTTCATCCATTGCTTTATATGACAGAATAAACCGTCTGCTCGACAGCATAAATAACGCAATGAATATTGTTCAGAAAGTCTTTTGTGTTACGCAATTATCCTATTGGTTTTACTTACCAATTTAAATATTTGGCATTAAACAGAGAAGCAAGAATTCATGAAACTCTTAATGACATAAACATTATATTCCTGATGAATCATTCCATGTACTTAATATTGTATTACAATGACTTAGAGGAAAATGATAGGGTAGCCCACAAAATTCATTTTTCCTACCTTTTTTATAATTTGCAGGTCAGCCTGCATGTTGAACAAAGTACGATTCGCGACCGTTACACGTATTTCCAGTATTATAATCATCAATTTTCAAATTCAAACGAACGACGTCAACTAACTCCTTATACCCCGCCCCTCCCTTTGGGTGAGGTCTACGTCCAGACATAGGCCTCACCCAAAAGGGGGGTTTTGCCATAATTGCCACGCTTGACAGGCGAGTTGGCGATCGAGGTTTTGTGGTAAAATGTATAGAGAACGCTGCTGCCCATTCTCTAGTAAGTCCCTCAGTCGCCTTTTACGACACCCACGGAAAGAAATGGGCATGACTATTTCAGTATATTTATTGCACTAAAAGATAAGAAAAAAACTTTTTTACAAAAAAAAAAAAAACAACCGACTTCCTTAAAAACAGTACAAAGTGAAAAATAACTTTAATTTCGGAAGTCGGTGTCTTAGGATCTGTGTTTATGGTTTTGTGGCCACCGACTTCCGAAATTAAAGTTATTTTTCACTTTGTAGTGTTTTTAAGGAAGTCGGTTGTTTTTTTTTTGTAAAAAAGTTTTTATTTTTAATTAAATTTTTAGTTGTGGTATCCACCCACAATGCATATTTATGCGATAGCAGAAATCGCGGTTGATTTGCTGTCATTTTTTAAAGAGTTCCGGTGTCTATCTCTGGAGTTCATCATCAGATCTATATGAAATTTATATGGGACCATTTCGGAATAAACCCCTTTGAAACAAAAAAAGAATTTTGCAAATCCGTCTATATATGACGGAGTTATGGCCGAACATACATAAAAAAAAATATATATATAAACATCCGAATTGAGAACCTCCTCCTTTTTGAAGTCGGTTAAAAATTGAATTTCGCGGGCTACCTTAACACGTTTTCCTCCTCCTTTATCAGTGAAGCAAGAATTCATGAATCACTTTTTTTTTTTTTGGATGGGAAGTCCTCAAATGACTTCTCCCACTCTGGGCGGAGCGGGAGGGCGTGTCAGACTTTTACTGACTTAAACCCACCCGTGTTCCTTCAGTTGCCCATGTGCCAGAGTCACGGTATCTCTTTCGAACAATCTCGCTACCCTGGCAGGCATCGGTGCTAGCAGACCCCTACATTTCATGAAGCACTTACTATGAAAAAGATTCTTTAATCTGACAAATCATTCCATGTACTTAATCATTACATTACATTCGACTTAAATGAAAAATAACCTGATTATTCCTGATTAGCCTTTCATCGATAACCATGAATCATCAATATTTCAACAAGAAAATGGTTCTTCAAAATTAGCATTATGCTCTTAAAACTCCAAGCCAGTGAATGGCTTGAGCATAATGCTAAATGACGTTATGATCTTTACTTACGTGTTCTTTAAGTTCATATTTGGTTGCGAAGACAGATTTGCAAATTCTACAGCAGAAACGGCCACCGTGTTGTATTCTCATATGTTCTCTAGCTTTAAAAGCTGAGTAGAACGCTTGACCGCAAACTTGGCAGCCGAAAGGCTTGGCCCCAATGTGTTTTCTAACATGAATTACTAATTTTTTCCTACTTGCAAGGGTTTTGCAACAAAATTCGCACGTTTCCTTCGATGGCATACTATGTATCTTTTTATGGTTCCTCAAATTACTCTCAGTATAAAATTGTCTGTCACACATGTCGCAACTGTACGGTTTGATTTGTAAATGTATCTTATTCACGTGAACTGACAGTTCATTGTCGTTTAAACATTCTTTCTCGCAGAAACTGCATGTTTGGGTTTGTTTTTGTTTGAATAGCTTGAATTTGACTGCGTGTCTTCGGATATGATTCTCGTAATGAGCTTGGGTAACGAAGACTTTATTGCAAAGCTGACAAGGTTTAATTCTATGGTGTTCTTCATGAGTTTGTAACTTATCCGTATCGGTAAAATTCCTACCACATACTTTACAAGTCATATAAAAGCTCTCGTTTAGTAAATGTGTCATTTTAGTATGTTCATACAAATGGAATTTAGATTTGAAGACACCATGACAGATATTGCATTGCACTTTTTTGTTGGCATGTTTTAGAATATGTCTTTTAAAGAAATACTCTGATATGAAATGTTTACTACACAATGGACAAGTCAATTTGAGGGAAATCTTTTCATTTTTAACTGTTTTCCTATTCTTAAAAGTTAAAAATTCGCTGCACACATCTACAGGGTATTTTGAACCTTGCTGCAAACCGTTAACCAACTTTTTATTTGTATACGTTTTAGTGGCGTTTCTCGCCAAATTCTTTATGTCAGGAGTTGGTATTGAGTCTACTTTAAATCGTTTTGTTGGTGGAGATGGTCCGAATATGTCTTCTATTTCTGGATCTTGTTTGAGTTTATATTGTGGAGACGGTTCGAGTACATCATCTGGCTCAGATTCCGATTCGCTTTCAGATTTCAGTCTAAATTCATCTTCTAGTACATCAATTTTGAGTTTACTTTCATCTATAAAGTCATTTTCATCTAGGAGTAAGGTCTCATCGGAATCGTCTGGAGGAGCCATCATTACTGGGGGCGAAACTTGTACGAACACATTAGCGTTAGGTTTTATTTCACTTAGGTTATCTAACATCAGACTAACACAGAGTTCTAACCGTTCCCTAGTAAAATTAAACTGGTGTATAAAAATGTATGAGGTGATAGCATGATCAAGGCACTTTTCGCATATTTTTGTCCCAATGAAGTTGTGTAGGTAGTTCATCTGCAACAAAAAAGGGGGTAGTTAAAAATAAAATTTAAAAAGCTTGGGAATTTTGGTTGGGATGTGTGAGGAATTTGGAACAAACCTGCGTTTTTAGGGACAAGAATAGACGAATTTGCGAGTGTGCTGTGTGCTATACGTCCAAATTTTACGAAGCAGTCGTGGTGTTGGTGTATTCGAGTTTACTGTCCGAGTTTTGAACATGGCAGCCCCATGTGAATTTATAGTCAACATAGTTTCAATACAACAACAGTGTTCTTTCTTATTTTAAATATTTTAAGTTTAGTGAGTATATAATTGAATATAAACCATATGTGTAAGCTATATCGTACAAAATGAGATTTAGTTGAGATCATGATTTAATACAGTTTTTGCCTAATCTATTTTTATGTGGTGATAACAGTTACAAAATTAGCAAACTAGTAAATTTTAGCAAATTAGTAAAAAATGTTTTTTTTTGCTTTAATCTCAGAGACTACTCATATGGATAAATAGTTGAGCATATTATTATTACCAGATTAATTATAATATTAAACACTAACGCCCGTATTAATAAACCCAGAGTAAAGTTACACCAGATATAAACTTCCATCCAAGCACATTAACAAACAGTCAACAGACTGCCTAAACTGCTGGGCATCAAAGTATGAGCACAAGATTTCTTTATTAAACAAAAGTAAGCACTGAGAAAGGATTCTTGAAAATTCGTCCCGTAAGGGGGGTTTAAAACCAGATGAAAGTTTGTATGGAAGATCATCGAACAACTTGTTTAGATGTAAGTAGCAGCAGTGGCCCAGTGGAAAAGGTAGTAACTTACAGAATTGTATGTGATAGGTTCTAACGCTAACAGGTGCTTTACTTTTTGTAAATTACTTCATCACCCCTGCTCTCAAAACGGTGATGGATAACATTGTGAGAACAATGGCATGACATAATAATAAAATAATAAAAACTTTATTGTTCAAGAAATGCTATGTACAAATTGAAATAACACTAGCCTCCACACTAGGATTCCCTGTGTCGTGGAGGCCAGTCTCTTTCGTCTTACACTATTACATCACAGTAGGGAGGCACATATGTATCTAATGTTGGTTGGAATGATAACAATAACCAAATGATATTCCTAAACAATAAATTAGCATAGTTAAATGAGTGTTAAACTAAAATGATTTTAAAAGGCGTGTTTAGTGTATTATGTACGTGTATGGTGTGAGTGTGTGATGAATGAGTGAGTTAAGATGGATTTGGACCAGACGAGGCCAATCAGACCACGTATGAGAGCACTCCCTGTCAACCCTAGGCTTCCCCTAGGCTTGAATAAACCCACGAGAGAATACTCCCACCCTATAGGCATTCACTCGTCTTGTCCAAATCGACCTTTGTGTATTTGTGTGAATGAATGTGTATGTTGTGCTCATGTGTTAATAAATTTCTCCGTGCTTTCATAGTCCATTCTTGTCAGAAATTTTAAAAGTTGATTTTTGCATCTGTTCTTGGTCAGTGGCAATAAATCTATCTCGTTATTGAGCTTACCGTAAATAAATGGTCCCATATACCGAAAGCATCTGTTGCCAAAAATGAGTCTACATTTAGGTTTATGCCATTTGGGCTTATTTGCATTTCTAAGAAAGCGCACTTTGGAGTAGCTTATCAAATTATGAGCATTTTTATGGTATCTCAATGCTACTGCCATTATGTACAATTGGCGTACACGCAGAACACCAGCCTCTTGGTACAGAATGTCAGTGGAGAAGCGCATAGGTTTCTTATAGGTTACCTTAAGAAGAGCCCGTTGCGCACGCTCCACTTTCATTAGACGCGTCTTGTGTGCTACACCCCATGCTACAATGCAGTAGTTGAGAACAGATTGGCAGAGTGTGTGATAAAGCATTTTCAGAAGAGTGTTACTAGCAATACGTCCCATTTTTTTGAAAATATGTAGAAGTTTTCTAACCCGACCACTTACATGCTCAATTTGTTTTGACCAGTTAAGGTGTTGGTCTATGTGGACACCAAGATACCTAATATGGTTGACTTGCTGAAGGGTTGGGCAGGTACATCGTGATGGTGGTTTACTATCACAAGAATGCAATATGACTGCTAGATGATTAGGGCAGGATGTTCTACTGCTTACGCTAAAATTCACAACCTTCGTTTTGTCTACGTTGAGTGTAAGAAGATTGTGAGTGAGCCAACTGGAGACCTGGTTTACACCCGTGTTAGCAGCCTCTTGGACTCCTTCCCAAGTTTTGTCAAAGAAAACTATGGCGGTATCATCAGCGTAGGCAAATATCTTGGCTCGGTCCAGTTCTAAATTGCAAAGGCTGTTGATGTATAAAATAAAGAGTGTTGGCCCGAGCACACTACCTTGAGGGACTCCATAGTTTAGGATGGCAGAGTTGCTGCACTTGTCACTCATGCGTACACTTTGTGTGCGATCTGATAGGTATGATTGAAACCACTCCAAAGACAAACCTCGAACACCAATAGCTTCCATCTTTTTAAGGAGAATACGCCTTGACACCGTATCAAAGGCTTTTGCCAGGTCAAGGAAGACTCCAGTGCACATAGAACCAAAAGTTCGAAGAGACCTGTGACATCCACCAACCCACACTGGGCCTGTATGGTGGATTACGGCCCACTCCCTCTCACAGAGGCCTGTGTGGCATCACTTTACTCAGAGTTTAATAATAAAAAATAAAAAAACTAAATCACTTAATTACTTAAACAAATGAATATACTTCCTAAACCTAAAAACTAATTTACTTATGAAAAGCTTTTGGTAAATGCCTAAAGGCTCTTTGAATTTTTCTTGCCGGCTTTTCATTTTGTTTTGAATTAGAGCCAATGTTGAACTGAATATTTGGCCCAACAAATGGCACAATGTGTGTGACAACTGTATTTGCTGGTATTGGATCAAACTTTTGAATGGTATTAGGAATTAAAGGTTCTTCTTCGACTTCCATTTCTTCGTTTATTGTGGCTTTTGTATCAAAATCATAGTTAACTGAGTTGGTTTCTATGTCCATGCTATGTGGCGAATTTGTGTCTTTGATGTTGTCAATTTGTACTTCTTGCATTGTACCACTTTTTTCTTGTATTGTATCCATCATAGTTGCGTCATCCATAACTACAAATGGTGTAGTATCTTTATTAGATATATGAACATCTTTTTCCATATTAGATTCTATTTTATTTTCTTTTCCAAGGGTATTGATAAAGAAGTTTTTGTTACTTCCAAATTTGACTTTGCATTCACCATTTTCGATATATTTCTGTGAATCACAGCAATGACAAGTTGATCTATCTTTATTATTGTTAGTAAGACAAATATTGCATTGCCACGTCTCTATTCTAGATTTCTTGTCGTATTTCTTCATTTCCACTGGTTTTGTTTTTATTTCTATATTGTCATGAGAGAAAGTAGCAATTTCAGTAGGATTTTCAATGTCTTTATTATCAATAACAATATTCTTATCTGTATTCTGTTTGTCTTTATCAGTAATTTTAACACCAGTGACAATCGGTTTCTTACAGTATTCACATTTGTTCAAAGTTTTAAATATCCAGCAGAATTTGCAGTCTCCATCATTAACTTTAGGCTTAGCAGTAGTAACTTTGTCAGTCACCTCATTATCCTTCACTGTAGTGTATTTCTCAGGAGTCTTACTAAATATCCAACTAAAGTCAGTTTTTACTTTCATTTGTCTTACATCATATTCAGGAATGTCACTTACTTTTATTGATTTAGAAGTCTGCAATTCTTGGTCATTGGGTTTGCCAACATGATCAGAAGAAGCAGATACCATCTCATCGCCTAATTTGATATTATGATCAAAATCCAAAACAATTGGATTAGAGAAATGAAACCGGCTGGACTCAGAAACATTAACTGACGAATTGTCCTCTAAGTTATTGGTTTTGATCAAATCTGTTGGATATTTTTCATCAATAAGATTTGCATCCTCTGGGTTATCTGGACCATAATTACCCACAACAACCATTGGTTCTTTAACATTTGAAATGTCTGTGTCATTAGAATTAATTAAAGCATTGTTTTGATTACCATCAGTTAGGTGATCATATTCGCTCAAATTCATGGGTTTTACTTGAGCACTCATCACATTTTTACCAATTTGTGACTCACAATCTTTGACTTGGATTTCTTCATTGGTGAATATGCTACTTTTAATCCAATGATTTGCTTCATTGTCATCAGATAGTGTTTCAATATCTAAATTATTGTTTCTAACGACTTTAACAGGATCTTTAGCACTACTACCCTTTATTATATCTTCATTAGTGTAATGTCCAATTACACTCTTGTCTTCATGACCATTAGTCCGCATTGTATCATCTAAATTACAATCTGTTGTTTCTGCATCGGTTATTTCAAAAATTCTTGGACTTGTAATGGCTCTATAATCCACTACTTGGGGTTCACAGAAAACATAATAATAAAAATCTTTGGTCTTAAATTTATTTCTCGTAATTATCTTTGGTAAAGACAATTTAAACTGCATTCCAGGGATAGTGTGAGGAACATTCTGGATTTCATCGTATTTTCTCTTTCTTTCAGTAATTGTCATGATGTCGGCTTTATGGGGTACGTGTAACTCTTGGTATTTGTATGATTTTTGCTAGAAAAGGGAATCACTTCGTACAGATGGAAATATACAGTGAAATAGTCATAAAAATAATAGAATACTGGGACCCTAGATATGGTGATGTGCCAAGATTTAAAAAATTGTAAGTTTTTTTTTGCATTACCCTCAGTTGTGTAGTCAGCCGAATCTTATTTCAAATGTTTGTGCAACATGAACCTCTTTAGAAATTTTACAAACTTTAATCAAGGAATCTTCTTCAACTATTTGGCACTGACCAACCAACATTTAAATTCAAGTCAATTATAACTATGTTAGTAAGAATAGTAATAATAATACTCACATTGGGTAAAGTTGAAGCTAGCACTGTATGCAATGGTTTATCTCCAACCAATTCTGGACAACTTCCATGAATGCAGACCATCTTTTCCAAGTCTACCAAATCCGTACTCTTCTTCAGACAAACCAAACATAATTGATCAGTTTTCTTCTCGATCAAATGTTTCATTATACTTTTAAACTTATGTTTCTCTATATGCTGTAGATGGTGTACGTGATTCTCTGTTACGTTTCCACATTCTTTACATTTGTAAGTCTTATCTACTTCTTCTTTACCCGCTTTTCCTTTCATATGGACTTGGGTAAAGTGTCTCTTCAGCTGGTTAATTTTTACAAAAGATTTTCCACATATTCGGCAATGATACCACATATATTTTGGATGTTGTTGCTCATGGTTCAGCAATGATTCTAAGTCCGGGAGAAGTTGCCAGCACCTTTTGCATTCAAATTCATTCCACTCAGGCTCATTACTCAGTGACATTGTTTCTGAATTGATGATGTTTCGTATTGGTTCAGCATAATCCATTACTTTACCATGTTCCGCATACAATACATTAAAGTTTGGTTTTAGTTTTTGTCTACCTCTCTTTTTTGGTCTGTCAACGGGGTCTAGTTTAATGATTTTCTCATTCATGTCATCAAAACAGTTGTATAAAGCTCTTTCTGCTTGCTCACACTGCTGCGTGAAGAGGTATGCGTTGATAGCTCTGTCTATACATGTCTGGCATATTTTGTCAGGAAAGTTTGCTTCTTTTCTAGGCTGAAACATAAATGTTTTTAAGAATTAGGGTCTAGGAAACATTGTAATAATTATGAGAGCCTAGAAAAGAGCCCTGTCACCTGTCTTCGTTTTCCCCTTACACCCTTATAGCCAGTTAGGCAGTTACCCTATTGTAACACATTAGGTACACTTTGGAAAACAATAAATGAAAGGCAAAACTCACTCATATCATCACTTTGGTTAATGCAATTGTAACATTAAACATTCCTTCATAAAGACAATTATGATATAATCCATACAAATTACTTTCATACTAATATTATAAATTCAAAGGTCTGTATGTTACTTTTCACACCCTAACCATGCCTGCACAGATTTTGGTAAGGAATAGGTGACATCTTCGGGTAGGAAACTGGCTACTTTTTGTACCAGTAGCATGTCCTGGAGAGATGATTCCAGATATTCGCATGGGCGAAGCGAAGAAGCTAGTCAAATTCTTATTGTGATCTGCCTCAAATAAATGAAGACTGTGTTTGTGGCATAGATATCTAGAGATATGCCTTCATTGCGGAATAGTAAGGAATCCTAGTGTCGCCGCTTATCTCCCACCCAAAAAATTACAACATTAACAAATAGTGTACTGACGACACACACTTAAAATTTAAACACGCACACCAAAAAGAAAGCAGCCACACTAAATCAATTTCTAATAGCACACATACATAGAATGGGCGGGGCATTCACTTGTAAACACTTGCTATTTGCGAACATCCAATGCACACGCATGCAATTAGGGAGTCGAAAGCGATGGTCGATTATTTTTATCGATATTTAATTTTAGCACATTATTGTATTATAATAACTTCGTTTAATTTTATTTAAATATTTTTTTTTATATATATCTATCAAAATATAGTTTACTTTTACTAAAATAAAATGGGAATATGTTTTTAAATTTTTGTATTATCGGTTAAAGGGAACGCTCTCTGTTACATATCATGCCGTATAAATAAATAATATATTACTTAATCTTTAAAAAAAATATTTTTACTAAGAATATTTTAATATAATACGTTATGTTATATCTATGTGGGCTAAGTTTGTTACTACGTCTGAGACCGGATTGGAGCCGAGAGCGTAATAATACAATTTTCACGCAAGTTATACGACATTTTTAACACATTTGTATAGAAATAAAATAAAATGTGTAACCCTCAGTATTATAGACAAAGATTTGACAAAATAGCGACGGACCGCGAATTTTCTAATTTAAACTTCGAACCTTAGATCGTCGGCCTCATGATTGACTAAGATGGGTTTGCGATTTAGTGATCAATACAATAATGTTGCGGAAAATATTTTTTTATTTTCAACAATATTTTACCATCGCAATCTTCAATATTTATTATTATTTTTCAGAGCAGTGGTGGCCCAGTGGTATCAACCTCGACTTACAAGTTGTAGATCGTGGGTTCAAACTCAGGCAGGCGCTTTACTTTGTGTAAATAATTTCATTACCACTGCTCTCAATAACGGTGAAGGAAAACATCGTGAGGAAACCGGCATGTCTTAGAACCAAAAATTCGAAGACATGTGACATCTGCCAACCCGCACTGGACCCTCGTGGTGGATCATGGCCCACTTCCTCTCACCGAGAGGAGGCCTGTGTCCCAGCAGTGGGAACAATATAGGCTGATGATGATGATCTTCAATATTAATCTTACTCGGTCAATAATATTGCGCAATATTATTAATAGTTTTTAAAAAAAATTGAATATTTTTGTATTTCGAAAACTAATTATTGTAATTTTTTTACCAAATATAAATAATTGGATGAAATGTAATATTTATTTATCATATTACTTATCATATTGTACAATAAATTAAAAACTGTTAATTTGTGAAAATCTTTAGGCATAATATTACTTTAAGTAACACACACACTTAACTGTATTGGAATTATAATGTTTTAATTTGGTTCAAACAACATTAAATGAATAAGTAATTTAACTGTTTTACTATACAAGTAATATGAGGATATCCATTGAGTTCTGTAAAAAATATTCAACTGCAATAATACGCATATCGATAAAATCAGCCGCACGCAAACGATTGCACCTCTCTAAGTCGAAAACGTTCGTTTCGTTCGGGAAGATTCGGGCTAGTTCGGGTTAGTTCGTGTCGCTCCGCACGTAAGTTAGTAAATCATTTAAAAATTGATTTAAAATATAAAACAGTGACTTAATTGTTTATTTACCGGTGGTAGGACATGCCATTTGTCTTCAGGTTGATGGTATTTGGTCTATTTTTACAAATAATTACTGCACAACTCGGCATTTTGGCTTTTTACGCATCAATAGTGCACTGTACGCAGTTGCAAAGCGACTGAATGAAGCGTACAGCCGCCGTTCGACAATACTATCAAATGATAGTATTGAGGCGGCACGTGCCACGCCCCCAAGGCATATCCCTCGATATCCGTGGTTTGTGGCATATCACATTGGGAATTTTGTTTTGTTGTAAGAGGTTTATAACCTACCTAATTTTATTCATTCAAACAACATAATAATTGGGTCACCTGTAAACAACATACCTTGAAAGGGTGGAAACAGGCTATCATTTCTCTTAAAGACACTTTATACATGACTCCGTCACCAGCTATGTGCATTATTTGATCCAGTTCGGACAATCCAACCGTTACTTTAAGACAGTAACGACAAACACTTGTTTTGAGCTTCCCATTCAACAAATACTCCACAGCAACTTTAGTAGTCAATGGTACGCCAGGATCGTTTCCATTTTTCGATGGTTTAAAGATCTTTTCCACATTATTAGAGTCTGGTGTTGTTTTTATCACCTTCTTTGACGGCTTTGTATACTTTATTTTGGGGCATAATACTTGAAAAGTTTCTTCATCCATTATTTAGGTTATGCGATGACAGTTATTTCCTGAGAAGTTAATTGCATTTGCACTATTCTACATATTACAAACACAGTTGGTAATTTAACACCTTGTAGTTTATTAATTCTGTGATAAGAAGGACGTATTTGGGCCAATGAATAAATAAAATAAATATTCTCGATGACAAGCCAAGCTAGTACGAAAATGGCGGAAAGAGAAGAGACAGTGTTGCCAGGTCCTTTTTTTGTTTTACCCCAAGTCTGATCTCATTTTACCCTAGATTTACAGTTAAATGAAAAAAATTACCCTAAATTTTTTAATTCGCGTTCCTTCACTGTCAAAAACATTTACGCCATTTTACTCAGTAATCACAGTATCGTGCGTACACGCCAAGCGAGCAGGATACAAAGTACTTTGCGATAGTCTTGTGTAGTTAGCGAACGAACTAGGTCGTGAGAGCGCTCTCATAGATGAACTACGCGAATTAGTTCCCTCATTCTCCGATCCGCAGTTCGTTAGTTCGTCAGTTCGTGACCGAATGAGCGAGGATGGCGTCAACCGAACTAATACACGAAACAAAATACAAAAAGTTTTTTATATTCACTAAACTAGTTATTTATTGCAACAGTAAACTTTGGTATTATTTACAATCATGATCATTTTATAAATTATCATTCAGAGGTTTTTGCTGTTTTTAAAGTCCAAAAATTGAAATTAAAAGTAGAACATTCCATAATCTTGTCGCATGCAGTAGGAGCAAAATCAAAACGAGCGAACGATCGAACGATCTGCCTCTCTTTGATTCGAGCTGGGAGCTGACGAACTAGAAGAGCGAACTAGTTCGGTAAGGAGCGGTGAACTAAACTGAGCGATCTCAGTCGCGAACTTCTATGCCCAAGACTACTTTGCGAACAATGCGAGCGGGCAGCGGGGCAGGGTTGGTATGTAGTAATTTAAATGTGTGTTCATAAAATCTGTGAAGTGAATCATGTTTAAATTTACCCTAAAATTACCCTCACCGAGTTTTTACCCTAAACATTACCCTGCTGATTAAACTTAACCCTAAATCTAGGGTAAATTACCCTAAGTTGGCACCACTGAGAAGAGAACGACAGCCGACAATTAAATGTCAGACACCAATACTTTTCACGCATTATTTATTTGTGTTCTAGAAAATATTTTTGGTTATATTTCAACGAATATAAATGCATATTATTGAAGTTAAAATGATATTAGTATGTAATTAGATTGTATACTGAAATAAAGAAATTTGTAGAATTTATACAAATTTACACCATTTATCCGACAAATGCAGCTTTAAAGCTACCGATTGACAACTTCGATCTGCGTCAGTCCGAACGTTAGAAGTTTGTTCAACTTCATGTTCCATGAGCCAAACTTAAAAATTGCATGGCCTTAATTAAACATGTTCATGGCTGAATAAGTGGCTGCAAGTTCATAATCGAAAGGAATATAATTACGTTTGAGTGGAACTTAAAATTTCTATGCTGTGCTCTTTTCAAATAATTAGGTAGATCAAAGATGTTTTGACCAAACCTAGTAAAATAATAACACGCCCACCGCAACACCAATTTACACAAACGTCAAAAATGGACATACAATTTTTCAACTCTATCTAATTTTTCTTGAAAAATAATCATTCACAAAAAATCTGGTTTCGTCATCCTTGTGCGATTGAAATCCTGTGTTAGACGAACTGTTTTTGTGTTCAGTGTTTGTCAGTGTGGACAGTTATGACCTGTTTTCATTTATGGTGCAAGGCTTAGGGGCATCAAGACTTCGCTAACAGTGAGTATAAAAAGCTGAGACTTCGTCAAGGCTAGGTCTCGTAACTTAATTATTAATTATCTGTTTGGATGATATCATGATTAGTTCTTTGAACTTTATTTTGTGATGTAATGTGGGAATATTGAGAGAATAATGATTCCTTTAAGTTTTGAAAGTTATTTTTAGAAGTTAGAGTACGCAATTACAGCTGGGTTTGTTTGTGTAGTGTTTATAGTGTGGTCATTTAAATTTGGAACACCTAAATGATTCTGTTTGATTGGAGGGTGAAGTGCTAGTCAAGTTTACTTCCTGTTAATTTATTTTTAAAATAAATGTAAGTATTTTTTATTCTATTTTCATGGTACAGTGTTTGTTGTGTTTTGAAATTACATTGAAATAGAATTCCAAGTATTTTCAGTGATTATTTACATGACAAATTAATTAAAACATCATAATGATATCTTTACTCATAAAACAGTAAGTCATTCTTATTTTAAATTGTGAATCTCCTGCTCTTTACCCTGTTCTGAGTAGGTAGCCAGTTATTCACCTTTCTTTGCTTATGGTATTTTTAATTAAAGAAGTTACCTTCAACAACAGCATAATCACTGTTGTCTCTTTTACCAAATAATAAACAAATAAAAATAATCATATTTTGTTCTTTCAATGTTTTCATAAAGTAACCAAGTACTTATGATCAACACTTTTTTAAATTCTTTAAAAAAAGGAACATACCTATCACACAGATAAGCATTTATAAAAACGTTTGGCCCATTCACATTATTCTTTCTGCCCTTATAAATTTAACTATAGGCCATAAATTAAACAACAAACCTAAAAATAGCTCACGTAATGTTTCCATATAGCATACCTTTATGGTGTCAGTATATAAACAAAGCATTCATAAACATAGTCACTGCATAAACATCTGTTGACCATAGACATTATGTATACTATACATAGAAAAATATACATGTATAAATAAACTTGAAGACCTGCCATATTCTTCCCAGTTATTATTAATGTCTAAACATGTGATTTATTGGTCATAATACCTGCCCATTATTATCCTACTGTAGGGAAAAGGCCTTTTCTTAAACAAAGGTATAGTTGTTGATCACTATGTTGGCCCAAGACGAGTTGGCGGTTCCAGACTTATATTGACTACAATAATATCTAATATCTTAATCTTAGGACAACCAACACAATGCTATCTGATCCCAAACTAGGCAAAGCCTGTACTATAGCAACCAGACAACTGATAAACATACTTATATATTTCTAAATACATACATATTATAGATAAATTATACCCAGACACAGAACAAATGATTGTGCTCATCACACAAAGATTTGTCCTGGATGTGAATCGAACCCATGACCTCAGTCTTAGCAGTCAGGGTCACTAACCACTAGACTAACAGGCCAACGGCCAACAGGCTAACGTATGCCTGCAGCTATGTCCACATCAAATTTCCTGCTTATCTCTTTTTTTTTGCTTGGGTAAGCTATGATCCGTAGCTGATGGTGTGATGTTATACATATAGCCAATAGCCTTCCTTGATAAATAGGCTATCCAACAATAAGAATAATTTTCCAATTCAAATCAATCTTCAAATCAAATCGTTCTTGAGATTAGTGCCTACGCAAACTCTTCAGCTTTGTAATATTAGTAATTACAGATATGTCCGAGTTTCCTCACAATGTTTTTGTTTTCCAATGTCAGTAATATCCAAAATTAGACTCAGAAATGTGAGAGAGTTTATTAGTCAATTTTCATTCTAGAAGTCAGGATTGAGATGTCTTAATAAAAACTAAGAGGTTAAATCATGGTTCAAAGGGAAGTTGTCATAATTGCTTTGAATGACTAATTAATAGGAGTAATTGAAGATAGCCATTGACTCAAGCCAAAAGACTCTCTGTAGATAGCAGTCATCATGTCTTGCCTATATCCCAATTTATTTGCGGTTGGCACATTATATCGTTTTCTTCCATACTTCTCATAGTCACATAGTCCATCCATCGTAAAAATATTTTTCTTCCCATACTCTTATCAGCTACACACATATGGGCGTTTTTCAAAAAAAATAGCCCGTTACTTATGTGGAAACCTTATTTCTAATGAACGGAAGTCTACATGTAATTGATGGTAAACCTATATATAATTAAATAAATTAATTAAATTTAATAAAATTTATATTAAATATATGAAAATAAACACAAAAATATCATTCTGGTTTCAAAAGTTATCCACAATTCGTTCCATTAAGTAACTTTTTAACTTGGCTTTTACACAAATAAAACGATTTGTTTATAATTACTTACTTGTTTAATTCAACTAATAGCATATTAATATTTAAAAAACAGAAAAAAAACTAAAGATTAATCATAAATTAGCGAGTAATTTTCGGAAAAACATCCATTACGTCACTTTTGTGCCGGTAACACCATACAAAATATCTTTTATCTAACACAACAGTAAGTTTACAAAGTTTTAAGGTAACACAAAATGAAATTTGGAGAATTAAAACAATATTATAATTGTTATTTAGAGCTCTAAGCTAATACAATTAAAAGAAATCTTAAAATTTAAATCACATTTTAATAGGACAGTTACTTAGGTGGAACACAAAGTTACTAATAGGAAAAATTAGGCTACGTGTACAATGAGTACATAATAATAATTAATAATCTTAGCCAGTCTTGGTTTTTCATTTACTTTCAAACTGGATAGCTTTATGAAAATCCTATATCATCTACTCGTAACAGACTTAGGTCGTTTTAAAATCACAAATCGGAGTTAAGGCATATTGGGCAAATATAATCAAAAAAATCAGTGCCACTACATATTAGACATATCCAATTTTTGCACACCATACATTTAATCATGTCTTTTAGACATAAAGAATCGCTTTTACAAAGGTGGCAAACATAGCAATGAATGTTTCTCTTCGTAGTTGGTAATAATACTTTCATTTTTCGCTTATTTTCTTTCTCGCTTATTTTCTCTCTGCTTTTTTTGGTTGGCGGTCCAGAATGTCCAGGCAACAATATGTCGACTCTTTTTCTAGGACCTGGAAACTGTTGAGCATTCTGTGAAACCATTTTTTGTGTACATGTAAGGTCAATTACAGGTACATCTGCTGCTACTCTGGGACCGGGATTAGAACTATGGAAATCCTCTTTTTTGGTTTCCACCATAGTTGCATTTTCTGCTGCTACAATTAATTGTGACTCAATATTATAAGATTGCTCTAAAAGTATTCTATCATCGATTATAAAATTTATGTCACTTAACCACGAATTTGGAGGGGTTAAATCATCACACCCGCCGGCAGTAATCGAGGGAAGTAATGAATCATCGCCGAGGATATTTTCTGTGCTGCTGGCCATAACTGCATTGTCAATTTTAACGGCACTACCCGTAATGTTTTCATGGAGAGCATGAAGTGAATCATCGCCGAGGATATTCTGTGAGCTGCTGGCCATAACAGCATTGTGAACTTGTACTGTATTATCCGTGATGTTCTCATGGAAAATGTGATTGCCTGAAGTTTTAACTTCCCTGATGTTCTCAGACATTACTATAGACTCATCATCACGATTAGCTCCAACTGGCACTAGCATATGGGTTTCCGGACAATAGCAATTGCATAACCCTCCTTTATCACCACAAAAGCAACTAAGTAGCCTGTAATTAATCTTATATTTTTGTTTCGATATTATTTGGTGCAATTTCATTGTCCCAGGGACGGCTATTAAATTCAGTGGAATAAGCTTACGAATGTTTTCAATGTCTTTTTCGTTGATATAAAAACATTTTACAGATTTCATATACCCATTCAAAACATTGTAGGCATCTGTCGCATTAGTCACGTCTGTCCCATAACGTACTCTAGTGTCAAGCTGTCTCTTAACCGACCCACCAACACCGTCAGCAATACTTTTCCCATGGCCGCTTTCGGAAAAAGACCATGTGGAGAATTTCAATTTTAGTTTGTCTGCAAATAAGTTTAATAAATAAAAATTCTTCTTTTGCCGATACTGGCTGGTGGGACCATCGGAAAAAAAATGGATGACATTAATAGGGTGGTTTTCTTTGGCGTATTTAATAATGGGTAATAAATGTGCCCAAATAGCGTCAGGCTCGTGGTTGTTACTGTCGGAAACTGTAGCAAATGTTTGACATTTTTGTTTAAAAATAATAATTCCAGTGTGTATTGTTATAGAGGCCTTTGAAGCACCGAAGTGCATCGATTGTATCTCGTTTGAATATTTACAGTCGAAATTTTCAGAAAAATCACACAATATCATTATCTCGTCTTCCTTCAAATTATTAACGCACTTACGGTACTGTCTCTGTTGTTCCTTCCAATTAAAATAGTGTACTTTGAATGTTACTAACGCAGTTTCCAATTCAGTTACTAAATTACCGACGGTCCCATTCTGCTCCCCTCTTATAGTTTTCTTTGTAGTTATTTCTCGGCCCGCTTTCTCATATTTGTGATCTACTCGTTCCCATTTCCACCATTTGGTTTCTTCGCTTGACCTTTCTTTGTTATATTCAATGTGTGGAGTTTTACAATTAATGCACTTTCCATACATACAATTAAATGATTTTGTATCACAAGAAAATACATGAACCATCTCCTCAATATTTTTGTAGGAAACAATTTTATTCGATTTTAAAGCTTGTAAGATGAAATCTATGTTGCTGTGCTTAATGCACATACAGGTATCTCTGGCGCCGATAGTTGGAGATAAAACGTAAAATGGTTTACATCTGTAAAACGTTGAGAAACTATGTCTGCCACCGTCTCTTCTGTAAGTTTGGTAAAGATGATACAATGTGTCAACCATGTACCTTATTTGCATTTTATTTTTTTCTTTTGTTCTGCACTCTCTTTTCCCTGCAGTGCACCTAGTCACATCGTCCCGAAGATAAAAGGTTTGAATTTCTTCTCTCACTTTTGTGTTGACCTTTCGTGGTTTATAGGCAAATCTAATCCTTTTTTTGAGCCCCAATATTTTATGAGTAGGATATGTTATGTTACTTTTCTGTGCGTAATTTTGCACAATCTTCTTTAATAGTCTTTTGCTTTTTTGAGTCTTACAATTGTTTTTATACGTTTCTTGAATTGACTTTTCTAACTTATCCCTATCTTCTTCTATGTCTTGAACTTTATTTTCTAGTATTTTGAGATCTCTTTCTTTAGCTTCTAAAGCTGATTTGGTTCTTTGTAATCTTTTCCTTAATCGTCCTACTATCAATTTCAGACGTTCTTCGCGTTTTTCAGACTTAATTAGTGAAATATTTGCACATTTTAGTTTCTTCTTTAAATTTTTGGTAATTTTTAGTTCTCTGGTTTCTTCTTTCTCTTTCTTTGGCTTTTGTTCGCTCTTTTTCTTTTTTTGGGCTGCTTTTTGGTTTCTCCATTGTCTTCTTTTCTTCTCCTTTTCTTCGTCATTGAGATCGACTATTTTTTTCTGGCATTTTTTTACTCTGTCAACTTGCTTTTTCTTGTACGCATCATATTTTTCTGGATCTTGCTTCAGTTTCTCTCTAAACCGCTTTGCACGTTCTGCTCCCGTGAGAGGCATTTTATATTAATTGAAAATATTTATCTGAAACAAAAACAAAAGTCTAACGTATAACCTATTACTCTGGAAATATACTATTTTTAATGATTAATTTGGATAGGAATAAAATAAAAAGTAAACAATTACACATGTATTTTTTACTTTTACAAAACTACCCCTAGGAAGTGTGCAATAAATTTCTGAAATTTATATGAAAAAAAAATATGCCTAGGTTCGCACATTCTCTCAAAACATGGTAAAAATAAACTTTTATGTAAATAATGAAACACGTATACGGTATTATAATATAACTTGATTTAAACAAATCACCACGCACAGATAGATCACAGAACGCGCGTCCGCTCCCCGCCAGCTCTAAAATGCAAAACCCGTATAATACTTTCGCAATCCACATAATCAGATATCAGAATGAACCAATCGAAAATTCTAAAATTTACTATTTTATTTATTTTGTTCTCCATTTGACACATAAATTTTCACACGAGCGAAACCGCGGGCCGTAGCTAGTAAAAAAAACTATTATGCACACGTCCTTATAATTCCATTAAGTAACGTATTCGGTCCGCTTATACGTAACGTTACTTAATGGATGTTACGAATCATAATCTCAAACTGTTGTTGGCAATGATTTTATATGAAACATCATAAATATTCCTATTTTGTGTCATAAAAATTATTCACGGATAATTAAAAAGCAACTAAAGAATAAGTACATATTAATAAACTGATTACTTACCAGTAAAAAAGCCGTTCTTAGTGGATCATTTTTTAGCACCATGCTACCACACAACACAACGTAACGGAATGCGTCAAAAACAAGCGGGAAGAAGAGGACGGGGTATTCTGAATGGAACTAATGTTACCATCACTAAAAAATTGCCAGAGAATGGTAGTATTTTTTTTGTTTTGTAATCCTAGTTGTTGGCGTTACTTAGGCGGAAATTCCGCCACTTCCGTTTTTAAGGACAAACTTTAAACTAGTATTGTTTATTCAAATTCCTTTTTATTGTATTATATTAAACTTGTTATTAAAATACTAACAATAAGGCTTCGATTGCAAACAACTTCATTAAATAAATTTAATTTGGAAGTATTTTAATGAACTTCAAAGTTAACAAGCTGTAAGGTGGACATATTAAATTGTGTTTTTTTGTATTACATTTTTGACAATATTTTAATTTTTACAATGTGTTTCAGTAACTTATTATATTTAAACATAATTCTTAATCATGTCTGTAGTAGAAAAATAACTCTAACTAATGAAATGTGTTAAGGTTGCTCAGAAATTTATTGTCAAATTTGGTGGACAACACATTTCTGGGGTGCTCATTTTTTTTGAAAAACGCCCATATAACATACTAGCTTCTGCTCGCGACTTCGTCCGCGTTAAAAATCTTGTTCCCCCGACACCTCCCGTCGCGTCGAATCGCCTACCCGTGCGATTTTCCCCGTTTTTGCAACATTTTTCATTACTGCTCCGCTCTTATTGGTTGTAGCGTGATGTTATATAGCCTATAGCCTTCCTCGATAAATAGGCTATGCAAGACAAACATATTTTTTCAATTCGGACCAGTAGTTCCTGAGATTTCAGCTTTATAATATTAGTATAGATCAAGGATCATTCCAGTATCAGCACATCATGTATCCGGGCTACATATTTAAATAATCATACAACATAATCATATCCACAATTCTTAGTTTTAAATGTTTGTGAATATTGCAAAACATTTTACCTAAATTTTTTGTTGCATTAGTGTCCAAATCAGCAAGTGTATAGTTAGAAAACACTTTTGAGTCATCTTAAAACACCGTTACGAAAATAAATTATACCTATCCATAAACATCCTAATAAGATGGAAATATTTAACATAGGTACCATAAACTGACGCCATTTTCCCTTGGGAGAAGGCACAAACTTTAGAACGCCACCTGCCACGATTCTTACATACGCTTTTTGCCTCGTCTAAGTTCATACATCTCGTCATACAAGCACGCTGGTTACCAGTACTACGCACCTTACCCGTCTGAAGAACATCACCAATAAGGTCACTATGTTCTCCTAGGGCATTCCCTTCCGGCGTTTCCAGTCACATCTGCCTTGTAAATACCTTGTTAAGCCTTCCGTCATTCATCCTCTCAACATGACCAAACCATCTAAGCATACCTACTCTTTTCAATTTTTAACATTAATGTAATATGAAATATTATTTTCCTCATTGCAATTATTATTAAGTTTATTAACTTCAGCGATAAATAGGTACAATGTTATTAATAGTAAATCAAATGAGGTTTATCTGGAGCCGTTATTATTTATGCATTCATTGCCGCACCACAGACAATACATAACTATTGTTATCATAATCTATGCAAATGTGACGAATTTAGCAATGGAAGGGTTAAGAAACTGGTTAGTCTGAAATATATTATAAAAGTACTAGCTTTTGCGCGCGGATTTGGTCGCGTGGAGGATGAAAAGTGCTCACGGGAAACATTCTATGTTCATTCAGCAATTAAGACGTAGGAACAGATAGAGCAGTGGTGGCTCAGGGCTACCCGACTTACGGCAGGCAGGAGGCAGGCGCTTTATTTTGTGTAAATAATTTTATCACCACAGCTCTCAAAACGGTGAAGGAAAACCGCGTGAGAGAACCGGCATGTCCTAGAACCAAAAATTCGAAGATATGTGGTGGTCTACCAACTGACCAAAATAACGCACTGAGTGCAGTTTCCCGGCTTTCGCTTTTCTTTTCTGCATCAGGGAGTCTACTCTAACTCCGTCAACGAAAATACGGGTCCGTCGGAAAGTAGATGATTTGTCGAAAGAATGGTCAAATTAATGTTGTCATTAATTCTTAGTTCGGACTCCGAATATTAATCTTATGTCCGTACGTGATTCAGGGTGGCATACGCCCGTAGCTTCGGCGGAAATTACGGAATTAGTCAGTAGTTTAGTTCTGAAGTTGTTACAAACAGACAGTTAAACGAACTTACTCTAACAAGTCACACAATACTTAGTCACATCAAGATAACAAAAAAACAGAAGTGAATAAAAGATACATCTGCTATGCCACCGCAAATGTTGAGGTCAAAATCTGACTCACCAAAATTTCAAATACCAGAACTTAAAATCTGACGTATTTCCAATTGACGAGGTGGAAGTGAGGAAGCGTTACTATGTTACAATTCATTTCACACATAAGTCTGTAATTGTCGGAGTAGAGTCAATTAACAATCGTGGGTCACTGTTTGGCCTTAATAACTATAAATAATGCTTTGTTTACCGTTAATTTTGGTTTCCGCTACCATTTTTGGTTAGGTAGTAACAGCGGACGGGTCAGTTAAATTCTTTAGTACCTATACTTACTATACTATGGTAATTTTTCGATACGTGAGTTTGTCGATTAGCGAACGTTTGACAACATCCGTCACTCACTGTTCGGTTAGATTTTTCGCCGAAAATATCTAGATTTAGGCTTTTTTTTTTCGTCGAACTATAATGTTGACATCGTCTCGATATATTAATTACTTACTGAGATGGTCCTTGACTAAACTATTTAGGATCCCTGTCTTATAGGGTTGAGAATTTCGCCTTAAAGATTCGCTTTAAAACTTACAGCTTTCGGAGATCCAAGAGCAGACTTGGCCAGGCATGAAAATTTTTGAGTTGCAACGAAAAATACGCTTCATTAACCCTTTGTGCAACTACCAACATAGTTTCAGACCGACATTCGTAAATCCAGACCAGAATTTCGGTAGGATATCTGCAAAGCAACAACACCAAAGCTTCCGGCTATCCAAAGCCAGCTTTACCCAAATTTTGAGTCTAGAATTCCTGATATTTGCAGTTCAGTCAACTGTGCTTTGATTTACAGTTGTCTCACAATGGTATTGGATAAGTTCAGTGATCCGCCATTACTCGGCTTGAATTTATTTATATAATTTACGAAGCGATAAACATTGTGTACTTAGTGGGTTTCCACTTCATCGTACTTTACGGATGATAAATAAATACAGTCCTTTGTAAGATCGCCTGTCGAAGTGCATTCTTTTAAATGATGGTTGTAAAGACTTTGTATTCTTTTTCCGGTTTCTTTAAACTTGATGACTGAGCTCATGATTGACCGCAAATAAAATAGGCGATGCCAAAACACGGATCCTATGCCCTAAACTGACTGTTTGCATATCAATCGATGTATTTATCATTGATAACCAGACTTTTTTTCATCGGGTGGAAATCATCAAATGATTTCTCCCGCTCTAGGTGGATTGGGAGACGTGTCAGATTTTTACTGCCTAAAACCCAGTCGTGTTCCTTCGGTTGCCTGTTTTTAACAAACTTTTTGAACAAACCCGCAAACCTGGCAGGATTAATAACCAGACTTGAATAAGTCATAATTTAACTTGAAAGTACTCTGGTAACATGATACTTACTGTCATATCGTCTTCAGATAATCAAACTCATTCATTAAACATCGGTTGCCATTTTCTCCGAGGAGACTGTTTGCCAAGCTTGTAATTTTGGCTGCTTCGCTGCTCCTAAAAGTTAAGGCCATACAAATTCAGATTAACGTTTACTTTGACCTTAATCACAGGTGTTTGAACTTGAATAGGCTATTTCTTTTATTAATGGCATCGGTACTGTCTAGACTAGATTAATAAAAGTTAGCGGCTGATCTCATTGAAATGATTGAAGTCATTATTGCTGGGTAGGATTATTATGCGTTAATGGAAGGTGACTTTTCCGTGCTTCGGAAAGCACGTTAAGGCTTTGGTCCCGGCTGATATTTGTGGATCTACGACAGTTGTTACGGGTTGTCCGAAGCCAGATGGACACAACTCGTTGGTCAGATAGGCAGTCGCTCTGTCGTATCTGCTAACACTGGTGTTCAACTGCAACCGGTTAGACATTATGCCGACTCCAACATAGTAGCGACATCGTAAATTTTGTCCCACCTCTTGTCGTGCTCGCTGTGTACTAACATTTGCAATGTGGAAACCTTTGCCAGGGCAACGAAATGCTGTCGAAGTGGCCGAATTCTCGTCGAACCTTATTTAAAACAAACTAAATGGGATACGATGAATAAGAACTGTGTATTAAGACGAAGAAGTCTTGGAAATCTGAAAATGTGCTCATAAGGCTCGGAGGAAAGGAATCTAGTCGAGTTCATTTTAAGACTCGAGTCCTTTTAATACTCGAGTCCTTTTTAACACTCGAATGCTTGATCCTAGACTTCAAGCCGTTTGAGCACACAGTCTTGCATAATTGAGTCGAGTCTTTAAAATTACGACTCGAGGACTCGAGTCCTTTGCAACACTAAATAGGGGTGGAAGTTTGTATGAAAGTCCGTCAGTTTCGAAGCTAGGTTTTTCAAATTTTGTGTTAAAAATGAATTTATAAGTGTCTCAGGGTTTTTGATAATTCTACTCCCGAAGAACTGAAAAGGGGGATGAAGTTGAGTGGAAAGTCCTTCATTTTCAAATTAAACATCATTATTAATTAGGAAACGAACGCAAAAAAAAATCCGACATCCACACGGGCAAAAGCTAGTGTTGAATAAATTGTTCTGACATGCAATTGCATGTTCAATTAATTTACACAACAGACTGTACTATAGAGCAAATTAATAATAGTTACTAGCGGTGGTGAAACGTGGATGAAACAATTCATTCTACTCGGGAGGTTAATAAGACGATATGGCAGCCGTGTTAATTAAGACTAGAACTTGGCTCTTTGATGGGCGTAGCACCGACATTAATGAAGGTAGAAGCTCTGTACATAGTAGTGTAATATCGCACCTTTTCTGCCCTATTTTCCAAAGGTATTAAAGTAGAGCCGAGAATTTCTCGCCGTCTTTTTTGTATCGTTAGAAGCTGAGATAGCAATCCACTTATAATAATAAAATCAGTCTTTTATAAAAGGCTGTAAGGACATCGACGCGCCATCTGTAACCATGAATTCAGCATATGATTCTAGTTAGACCCCCCCAGCGTGAATCTTTTCGTCGGTTATCGAGAAAGAAAAAAAAACAACTGCTGTTTCATATAAAAGCGTAATAAGTACCAACGCGTTCAAAATGTACATTTTTTTTTTTTAAACTGACCGTAAATTTCAGCCTAGGGGTCCAGAATCGTGTACTGTAGGGTATGCACCATGCCATCCTGTATATTGCTAATCACTGGAACTACCATTCGGATTTTAAGAAAATCTTTGCATTTGATAGCCCAATTCTTGAGGAAGGCTATAGTCTATTTAACATCTCGCTACGACCATTAGGAGCTAAACAAAATGGTAAAAGTTTAAAAAAGCTGAGCTACAACTAAGTTCTGAAAACAGTGAAGGAAAACATCGTGATGGAACCGTTGAACGGCATTCTGTTCAACGGTTCCATCACGATGTTTTCCTTCACCGTTTTTTGTTCTAGGACATTTCCTAGAACAAAAATTCGAAGACATGTGACATCTACCAACCCGCACTGGGCCCGCGTGGTGGATTACAGTCCTCTCCCTCTCACAGCTCCCACTGCTTGTGTCCAAACAGTGGGAAAATTATACGCTATGAATGTGTGTGGAATGGATGAATCAAAGGTGAAAAAGATATTTATAGCACGAATGCGAGCGAAAACGCCGAATAGGAGAATATACGCTGACCTTATCATTAATGTCTTTCGAAAAGGTCAGGTCGGGTAAGCTGGGGAACATACGCATACGGATAACATGATTGAAAAGATGCAAGAATGTCGAAAGAGTCATGAAAGGATTTTAATTCGAAGCTATGCAGTTTTACAGTGTCCTTGGATAAAGTCATCATCATCATCATCATTTCAGCCGAAAGACGTCCACTGCTGGGCATAGGCCTCCCCCAAGCTCCGCCACTTCGACGGGTTTTGTGCTTCCCGCATCCAGCGGAGTCCTGCGGCCTTCACAAGGTCATCGGTCCACCTTGTTGGAGGCCTTCCAAGTCTACGTCTTCCGGTACGCGGTCGTCACTCCAGAACCTTTCGGCCCCATCGGCCATCTGTTCTGCGAGCAATGTGCCCTGCCAACTGCCACTTCAGTTTAGCAATTCTTCGGGCTATGTCGGTTACCTTGGTTCTCCTACGGATCTCTTCATTTCTGATTAGATCGCGTAGGGAAACTCCAAGCCACCCAAAGGGCGATGGAGAGGGCTATCCCTCTCCATCGCCCTTAGGGTGACTTTCAGCCTTTTAATAAGCCCCATTGTGAGCGACCACGTTTCGGTTCCATATGTCATCACTGGCAACACACACTGGTCAAAGACTTTCGTCTTGAGACACTGCGGTATGTAGGCCGAGAAGATATTGCGTAGCTTCCCGAACGCTGCCCAGCCGAGTCGGATTCGACGATTGACCTCTTTCTCGAAGTTGGACCTACCTAACTGGACAGTCTGTCCTAGGTACACATATTCGTCCACAACTTCGAGTGTAGCGCCTCCGATCTTCACTGGAAAGTAAAGTAAAGTAAAGTAAAGTAAAATTTTATTTGCATAGATTGCAGGTACAGTAATTAAGATGTGACAAAAAAATATGGGTGATCCTTGTACAATCTACCTTACATTAGGCATGCAACATTATTAATACACATCAAAAATTAATATTATTATCTTATAAGTCAGTTAATACATATTCGGCATGGTAAATTCATATAATAATTAATTAACTCAAAAAGCTGCAATACAATTGGAATAATAATCATAAATTACAATGTCAATATTAGCTAGGTATGTCAAAAAAAAAAATATTATTTAGTACAAAGGTCAGTATCATTAAGATAGTCATTCACAGAATAATAGCATTTCTCAATTAACAGTGCTGTCAGTTTCTTTTTAAAGTTTTGAATTGTGTCATTTTTAATTAAGTCGGGGATTTTATTATATATTATTGGGCCCATACTAATAACACTTTTTTTTTGTAAAGCAGTATTACAACTCTCAACATGTAGTAGATATTTATACTGACTTCTTATAGGTCTCTTTCTATCTTTCGAAACTGCAGTGAAAAGATTTATGTTACATTTAACGAACATTGCAACTTCTAAAATATACATAGCCGGGAAAGTCAGTAGTTTGAGGGACTTAAACACAGGTACGCAACTATCTGTCATTTTCATATGAAATATTGCCCTTAAGCAGCGTTTTTGGGCTTTGAAGATTTGTTCTCTTTGAGCACAGTTTCCCCAAAAAATTATACCGTATCTTAAAATGGACGCGACTAGCCCATGGTATGCAGTTACTGTTGTGGTGATGTTTACCTTTTTCGCTAGATTGTATAAGACATACGCGGATACGCTCAATTTTTTACAAACTTCTTCTGCTTGAGGTTTCCACGTCAGCTGACTATCTATCAGTATACCTAAGAATTTTGCCACTTGTACTTGGTCTATGTCACAATTATTATATTTTATTCTTACATTAGGCACTGCCGTGCGTTGATAAAAATGCATTATGTTTGTTTTTTGCAAGTTAATTACTAAATTATTGTCGTCGAGCCAATTTATTATGTCTTTTAGCGTATTATTTATGTCCTGTTCGTAGTTACCTATGTCTGTACATTTAATAAGTGCGGTGCTATCGTCCGCGAATAAGACCATTGGGTGTTCAATGTGGTATGGTAGGTCATTTATGTATAGCAAGAATAAAAGTGAGCTAAGAACTCCACCCTGGGGGACACCATGTCTGATAAATCTTGCTTCGGATATGTATTTCTTCTCACGTCTAGTGTTTGTGCAAATTCTAGAGATTTCCGTATATTGTTTACGGTCACTTAAATATGAATTAATGAGACTAAGTATATTTCCCCTTATCCCATACATGTTAAGCTTATTAATCAGGGTTGCGTGATGGACACAGTCGAAAGCTTTTGTCATATCTGTCAGGATTGCGCAAATTGGCAATTTCTTGTCAACATTTCCTATTATTATACGGAGCAAGTCGTAAATAGCATTATTTATACCTGTGTTCTTCCTAAATCCTTTTTGTTCATCACACAAAATATTAAATTTACATAAAAAATTATAAATTGATTCATACATTATCTTTTCGATGACTTTTGAAAATATAGGAATTAGGGCAATGGGTCTGTAGTTTACTAAACTTTCTTTATCGTGTTTTTTGAACAGTGGTTTTACGATAATTGTTTTTAGACCATTCGGATATACTCCAGAGCTTATGCACAAATTTATACTGGAGTGGGTATCACACGGGTATTGAACATGACCTTGGATAAAGTGCATAAACGAAAATGGCTGGTACCAGACTATTACTAACAGAATGAAAAAAAAAACTCGAAAAACAATTACCGTTTTTTTTTTTGTTATCAGGCAACTGTTCCCATTTATGTTAAACAACATACAGCTTGATACATGCAAATTTAAAAAATAATAAGAAAATTAGAATTAGTTGCCACAATCGCCACGCTTGGCAGGCGGGTTGGCGATCGCAGTATGATGCATAGAGAACGCTGCTTCATTCTCTAGTAGTCCCTTCGGCACTTCCTACGACACCCACGGGAAGATATGCGACGGTGCTATGCTTTACATCCGGCACCACACGGCTCCATGTAAAATAGTGCTATTCAGCTGAATCCGGCTAGACTAGGGTTACCATATCTCAGGATTTTTGGACTCTTCTCAGGATTGTGGCCGGATTTTGCAAATCTCATGAAATTACAGGATTTTTTGAATTTTCAGTAATATACACATACACACTTACATTTTAAAGATCTCTTTAATAAAATTTTAAACTAAAAATAATCTTCCTTTGGTAATAATTATTAATTGCAATTAATTGCACAATTAAAATCAATACTTATTTATCCAAGTAGGTATACTTAATCAGTTTTATCAGGGTATAAAAACGATAATATTACGACTTTTTTAAATTGTTAAGTACGTTTGAGAGAAAATTCTCAAACTGTAAAAAATCTCAGGATTTTTCAATGGAAATCAGGCCTTTTCTCCGGACTTTTGATTCGTTCATCTGGTAACCCTAGGCTAGACTAGAAGCCGACCCCAAATATTTAGTTGAGAAAAGGCTAGGTAGAATGGATTGGTCCTGAATAATACGTAATCTTAATTAACCCCACATAGGTCGTACATTCCGTGTGTTGGCGGCCCTAAAGAATAGCATCATTCCATTTCTTCCCGTGGGTGTCGTAAAAGGCAACTAAAGGGCTTAATAGAGAATGGGCAGCAGCGATTGCCGACCCGCCTGCCAAGCGTGGCGATCACGACAAAGCCCCCCAAATTGCGGAAGACCCTTGTCCAGCAGTAGACGTCTTATGACTGAAACGATGAGGTCGTAAGACTCGTAGGTATCGGGAGTCGATAGCGGTCTCCTGTCCACCGTAGGCGCGAGCTTGCGGGCGGCGAGCAATGGGTAGCTCGCCACCCGGTAAGGACCAGGCTCGGGTCGACGGCGCGTAGTGTTCCACGCGCGCCTCAAAGAGATGTCAGCAGCACTGAAGGGATATGCTAGGACCGATGCCTGCCAGGGTCGCGAGATTGTTCGAAAGAGACACCGTGACCCTGGCACATGGGCAACTGAAGGAACACGGCCCACCCGTGTTTTTAGTCAGTCACTTCTTCCGCTCCGCCCAGAGCGGGAGAAGTCATTTGATGATTTCCCATCCAAAAACAAAAAGACTCGTAGTTATAACGAACTGTCAATATAATAGTTAATTTCGTTCGTAGACTTTACCGACTACTAATCGTCGAGGTTATAAGGTCGTGACCCATTTCCCCCCCGTTTAATGTAAGGGGTCACCCGGCGACTGCTTTAAGCGCATTATTGTAGTTTTCTTTTCATTCATAGGTTTAGTGTTAAGGAAATTAGTTTTTAAATGTACTGCAGTGAAGGAATATAATTTTAATGATATTGCTGTTTCGTAGAGAAAAGACAGTTTTTCGCCTAGTCCGAAAAAAGCGTGTTGGATTATCTCAAAAGATGGACAGGTCTATCAAAATATTGAAAGCACCTAACTGCAACGTAATTGATAACATTATCAATCACTATCTGAATCTTTTTGAAGAATATTGCTTATCCATTGCTTCTTATATTGGAAACAATGTTTGCTCAAAAACGTAAATAACGCAATGAATGTTGTGGCACTTTCAAAATTAAACCGATTCTTACTGATAGTGTACTACTGCAAGTGTGTTTTTTTTTTAATGGGAAATCAGCAAATGTCGTCTCCCGCTCTGGAGCGGAAGGGCGTGTCAGACTTTTACTGACTAAAACCCACCCGTGTTCCGGGCCGGGAGTCCGCAAACGACTCCCGACGCCCGGGGCGTCTCCTTCTGCGGTGGCTAGGGACGAGAGGGCGCAGAAACTGCAACTCCCTCACGCGCCCCGCCTCCTTCTTCGCGAGCAATACTGCTTCGCAGAAGGAGGTGACGGCTTCCCATGCCCTCTCGCTCCGTACCATGGCTACTGCAAGTGTGTTACGCTATTATAATATTGATATTCGATTCGCGAGCAGTGGTGTATTAGTGGTAACGGCTGCGTCTTACGAGTAGTACCTAGTATGTCGTTTGTATGAACCCAATCAGGCGCTTTACTTTGTGTAAATTATTTCATCACCACTGCTCCCAAAACAGTGGAGGAAAACATCGTCAGGAAACTGGCATGTTTTTGAACCAAAAATTCGAAGACATGTGACATCTACCAACCCGCACTGGACCCGCGTGGTAGATTACGGCCAGTTCCCTCTCACCGAGAGGAAGCCTGTGTCCCAGCAGTGGGAACTGGGGTTTATAGGCTGTTGATGATGATTCGATTCGGTAAAGGAGCGTATCGAATGGTTGTGAATAGCAATGCAGACTAGCATAACCACGTGTAGTCAAAGACACCAAACAAGACTATGTTGTGACTACGCAATGGAATGCCGCAGCAAATCAACACCTACATGCATCAAATATCTGAAGATCCTGATGATATCATCCACATGTGAATAATCTCCAAAAATAAACCTTATGATACAGCGTGTAAGGTCTATTAAAACACCTTGAAAAATTTTAGACCTTGTTTTTGTAAATTGAATTTTAATTGTTACGTGTTAAAGTTGATTTTGGTCTGTATTCAGAAATAACTTTGAGATAACCTTTTTGGCAAATCCAACTTTGTTTCGTGAACATTAAGGTGGTTTTTGCTTTAAGTTCAGAAGATTTGTTTATTTGTATTGCTCATCTAAAAGTATTGATATCATTTGTGATTCAAAGATATTAGCATTAAATATAGCGAAGTGTTGTTCGCGTCCTTTGCGGGGTAAACGGATACTTTATTGATGTCATATCAATTGATATTGTTACGGGGCCCTCCATTAATTACGTGAGACGTTTATGGGAGGGAGTCGAGCAGTCTCACCCAATCTTACGTGTGATGTTTATGGGTGGGGAGGGGGTCGAGCAATCTCACCCAATTTGGCGGCGTTGGTATCAGCAAAAATACACCAATTTTTTTCGCAAGGAACCGCGTTATATTATGAGAAAACTGGGTTATTATTATAAATATGTATAAGTTTTGTCCATATATGAATACGTGCAGCCAAAACTGTACCCCCTTTTGTCGGAAATTCCGCGGACGGAGTAGGTTAAACATGCCATAGTTAAAGTGTATAGCAGTTTTAGTTTATATGTTAAAGCTAATAATGCATTGGAAATACATTAAATTCATAAAAGATACATGGTCTATTCTCGGCTATGTTGAGCGGTGACCACTAGTAAAAAATTAATTATGCAAATTATTTTTATAAACAAATCCAACACAATCAAGCATAGATTAACATTTTAACACTTAACATACGCTTATTTCCAAATGTTATGTCATTGGGGGTCAATCCAAATTTCACGACATATCAACAAGGGGAGACGGGGTTCGAAAATTAACCAAAATCGCCTTACTCCCTAACTAATTAAGTCATCATCATCATTTCAGCCATAAGACGTCCACTGCTGGACTTAGGCCTCCCCCTTGGGGAGCTTTGCCATAATCACCACGCTTGGCAGGCGGGTTGGCGATCGCAGTATGGTGGTAAAATGCATAGAGAACGCTGCTGCCCATTCTCTAGTAAGTCCCTTAGTCGCCTTTTACGACACCCACGGGAAGAAATAGGGTGGTGTTATTCTTTACGTCCGGCACCACACGGTACACTAATTAAGTAAGTGTAACAGATAAGTACTTTATCTACTCGAAATTAAATATGAAGGATATGCTATAACGATGATGATAATGACGATGCATCTATGTAAACAGTATCTATTAATCCAATCTACATGGTCTTCACAAGATGTGACCAAGATTATGTCTGAACTTTAAAAGAGACTGTGACCTCAGAGTTTGTTTCGGCCTTTCCTCTCAGAGTAGTCAGTTAGGAAACGCCGACTTCATCTAGTTTTAAAAAATATCATTGACATGTAAAAGTGTTTGCACAATCTACTTTCAGAAATAAAATCATTTATCATTCATCATTATCATTTACTTTAATTATCTGTATTTTTATTGTCAAGTAATCAAATCAATTGTGCCTATCGAAAGGCTACCGTGTGCAAAAATCCCGCACTGCGGAAAAAATCGCGGGAATTTTATTCGCAGTGCAGATTCTATTATCAAATTTAGATCATAATTATCTTGGAACTAGGAAGTGCTTGTGGATAAGTAAAGCTATGATTGCCGCGGTTGTTCCGTAAATATATAAAAAAAAAAAAATTAACTACTCTTCCTTACTTTACTTTAATTATAAACTAAGCAAATTTTTATAATCACTTGGTAGATCGACACAACCCACGAGTTGTATAAATCTTTCTGTTTCAACCCTATAGCCGAACACTGTCTCTTAAGATACAGGTAACCCTAGTTTAAGAGGCAGGGCTCACCAATTGTCTACAGATTTCTACAGCATAGGAAATTCAATTTGTATTTACATCCTACCACTAGTTGTAAACCATTTTGTGAAACTAATAATTTAAGTCTGTAATCTCTTTTTGGAAATAAATAAAAATTATTATATGGGTGACCATCTGACCACTGCGTGCCTCGAAAAGCATTTAAAGCCGTTGGTCCCAGCTGCCTTGCGTGGATCTTTGACAGTCGTTACTGGTCGTCAGAAGCACGATAGTCTTACTACCAGTCTTGCCAAAGGGTAATTGAGCTGTGGAGGTCAGATTGGCAGTCGCACTAGCTAGTATAGAATAAATTGAAAAAAATATGAGAATATTTTCTAGTTTCTTACTTTTTACACCGCGATTTTTCAGTAGTCTTGTTATATTTTTTGTTTTTCCTTTAGAAGTAAACATATCTCACGCTCGGCCTGTTAGTCTAGTGGTTAGTGACCCTGACTGCTAAGACTGAGGTCGTGGGTTCGATTCCCACCCAGGACAAATGTTGTGTGATGAGCACAATCATTTGATCTGTGTCTGGGTGTAATTTATCTATAATATGTATGTATTTAGAAATATATAAGTATATTTATCAGTTGTCTGGTTACCATAGCACAGGCTCTGCCTAGTTTGGGATCAGATAACGGTGTATTGGTTGTCCTAACATATTATTATTATACTTTACTCAAAAAAGTTTCTTAATATCCAGATGCTTCTCATATATTGCAAAAGGCAAAGACGAAAAAGTTCTTCAAAACGTTGGCCCGCATGCATCTCTTTATTCAGTAGAGAACTGTTTGTCCCGCAAAGGTTACGGTCGGTCAACACTCATTATCGTTACAAAGAGATGCATTAGTAGGAATCGTAACGGTATTTGTGATGTTCGAAATGAAGAAGGAAAATGAAATAAGCCATTGGTTTTGCCCGTAACATTTTTTTGAGCCAAAAAGTAAGTTTTAAGACTACAACTCGGTCATTGAAAAATTACGCTCTAAAAGAAAATATTCTCATCAATATTCTAGCTTGGTGTTGCATCTTTAGTGTCATATTTATTAGATTAATTCTTGGTGTGTCATATTTATTAGATGGTCACTTTATGTCCTATAGACGGCGAACAGTAATCACGATAGTTTAGGGAAAAAGACAATGATGTCATAAAAAAAGTCATGTTGACATAATGTCAATATTATATCTGCGTTTAATATTCTATTTCACAAAATCATACAGGATCATTCTTAAAAAATATCTTTGAAATTACAAGTCCTTCTTATAATGATTTGTCAAATTGGAATCAATTTATAATATCACTGATAGAATGATTCGTCAATAAGGCTGATATAGTGATGATAGATTGATTACAGCATTTGTATAGTAATTGTTGAATCATTTACAAAGCATCTAATCTATACTACGTCAATCTATCTATGCGTTTGCACAGTAATTATTTTACCAATATTTTAAATGTGAAAGTTTGTACAGGCTTACTGGTGACTCGACGTATTCCTTGCAGGGCGTCATAGTAGGGTTAAAATGCAACAAATTAAGCCACCAAATGTTCTACAGTAGTTTTTGAGTTAGGTACTTAATTTTTTTATGTTTTTATGAAAAATCCGGCATTAAATTGTCAATCACGCAAATATGGCTTAACAGATTTTAAGGAAATTTGGCACACAGATATTTTATAACCTAGATTAACACACAGAATACTTGCTATCCCGCTTATACGTCCCCGTGGGATACTTCGACGTTCACGCGGGCGAAGGCGCTGGCACAAAAATCTCAGACACAGGCGCGGCGCGACAGCGCAACAATTTTTATGAAAACTTCATGGAGATTGTCCTACAATTTTCGCGTCGCACCAGTTCTAAAAAGCAAAGCCATAAAAAATAACTTACTCTTTATATTTCAATAACATTATTACATCAAACTGATGCTTATCTTGAACTTTACACATAAAAGGACAACTTTATATTATTGTCCTTATAAAAACCTTGCGTTGCGGTTTCCGCCAGCTATTTATGGATTAAATGAAGCACTGATAAACCGTGAATATTTGTGTAGGATTGCAATTCACTCAAAACTGTTGAATAAATTTTTACATTTATAATTCTACTGTACGTGTGTATGTCACTGAACTTCTCTTAAACGGCTGGGCTGATTTATGTTTTTTTTTGTGGTTGGTTGAGTGGATACCTGGATGGTTTAGATTTACAATTGGACCCGATAGGTGGCGCTGATCGCACAGAGCAACGTCTGTCTGGTCCGCTAGTATTAATATATAACTTGGTATAACCTGATTCCCCAACTTGACATTGATAGGACAGGGACTTTAGTGAGCTTTGCTGATAAGAAATCTTTTTTGATATAATTATTTGCATTGTAGCTTAAGAATAATCATCCTATAATTTTACCACTGCTGGGACACAGGCTTCCTTAAGAGGGAGTGGGCTGTAACTCTATAATCTACCACGTGCCCAGTACGGGTTGGTAGATGTCACGTCATTGAATTTTTTGGTTCTAGGATAGGCGAGTTTCCTCACGATGTTTTCGTTTACAGTTTTGAGAATGGCGATGAAATTGTTTGCACTAGCCAGCTTAGTTACTGACAAAAAGCCGCCAGAAAATTAAAGAAATAGTATATTGAGTAATACCTTTTTGAGGTAATTTTTAATTGAAATTAAGCACCCCACGCTTTTTTCCACCTCTTTCTAGTTTGGTTTTCTATGAGAGCGTGTTTTTTTTAGTTTTTTAAACTATTTCCTACTTTTAATTCGGCTACCTACAAATGAGGGTTTTTCGTTTTACTTTTTTTGCTATCCTGGCGATCCTGGTCAGGATAATGTCACAAAGTTATGAAATTATTGTATTGTCATCGGTCCTTGATAAGTGTGCGAAGTTTTAAATTAATCCGACGTTTTGAAGAGGGTGAAAATCACGTTCTAAGATTCCGTTACATTGATACCATTCTAATAAAAGCGTGTTAAAAAGAGACTCAATTATTTAATAGTGAGTATCATTATAGAATAGTAGAATAAAATAGGATATTTTTATTTCAGACCGGAGTCCATAGGGTTAGTAACAATTTTTCTTAAGGTGAATGCTCCAAACCAGCCCGCGAAATTCAAAATTTCTTACGTTTTTTGCAATTTGCAGGCCAGTGCTAGGTTGTATGTTGATTGAAATATTATTCGCGACTGTAAGACGTATGTAGTTACAGAATTATAATCATCAAAATCACCAATACAACCCTCCAAGTTCATAAAGGCCTATTACAAACCTTCTTATTCACAGACCTTTGTCTCTTTTTTTTTGTAATAGGCCTTTATGAACTTGGAGGGTTGTATTGGTGATTTTGATGATTATAATTCTGTAACTACATACGTCTTACAGTCGCGAATAATATTTCAATCAACATACAACCTAGCACTGGCCTGCAAATTGCAAAAAACGTAAGAAAATTTGAATTTCGCGGGCTGGTCGGAGCATTCACCTTAACGTCTAGTATTAGTAGGTTACTTGCACAGGTACAAATATAAAATTACAATTAAAATTCACCATGGAGCCGCATCCATCTCCGCAGTATCGGGGAATCCCACCGATCTGCGAATACACTGAGAATACTGTTGGTGCCGCCGCGAACACGAGTCATCAGGGCATGCACACCTATTTCTAATAATGGCGGCAAAACCATCAATATTATTATCTGCAAACATCCCTGACGCACTAGGTACGCCACGGCATCGGCAGCCGCAGCAGCACTCTCATAAGCGCATAACGTTTTTAGAGGATTACTCAAATATTTCCCTTTGCTTATGTTGTTCGTCTTGGGATAAGAATCTTATTGCCCACATGTGGCTGTCTATTCAATCGATTTATTCTCGGAACCATCTGTTACTACATCCGAGTTAAAGTGACCGGCTATACTTAGCCTCTACTTAACATTTAACATCTTTTAACCGAAGAACGGAAATTGATGCAGGTATCTCTCTACTCGTAATTGATCTACCACTTTTTAACCGACTTCAAAAAAAGGAGGAGGTTATATGTTCGACTGTATGTATTTTTTTTTTTTTTTTTTTTTATGTATGTTCACCGATTTCTCCGCCAATTGTCAACCGATTTTGAAAATTCTTTTTTTATTCGTAAGGGTATACTCCTGAGGTGGTCCCATATTAATTTTGTGAAGATTTGATGTATACTTTGGGAGATAAACGAAGGAACTCATCAAAAACAAACAGTACACGTAATGTGATTTGGATATTGTACTAAAGATCAAAAATAATTGCTGGTTCTATCTATCCATCCGTGGTGAACTAATTATAGTCTTCGAAGATACCGCATGGAACTCCTCATCGGTGAACAGTACATATAGGAACTTACAGTGAAAGGTTAGAAGGTTAGGGGATAATTCTTTGAATATTATAGGCACGTTTAGACCGTTACTTGTATTCTTATATTCCGTTGAGCTGATGATGGAAGGTACAACTCCTTATCGATCAGGAGTTAGAAGATATCTTGTCCTAGATAGACATACTCGTTGACATCGAGAATTGATTCCTCAGCAGACACTAGAGTGGGCTCTTACCCACTCTACAGTCTGCTTAATAAAAAAAAAAAGCAGCCTTAATCATTTTGGCCTGGCCATTTATTATATTTTTAACCGACTTCAAAAAGGAGGAGGTTCTCAATTCGGATGTTTATATGTTTTTTTTTTTATGTATGGTCGGCCATAACTCCGTCATATATAGACGGATTTGCAAAATTCTTTTTTTGTTCGAAAGAGGTTTATTCCGAAATGGTCCCATATAATTTTCATATAGATCTGATGATGAGTTCGGGAGACAGACACCGGAACTCTTTAAAAATGACAGCAAATCAACCGCGATTTCTGCTATCGCATAAATATGCATTGTTTGTTTGGAATTAGTGCAGGGTGAATACCACAACTAAAAATTTAAAAATAAAAACTTTTTTACAAAAAAAATACAACCGACTTCCTTAAAAACACTACAAAGTGAAAAATAACTTTAATTTCGGAAGTCGGTGGCAAAAAACCATAAATACAGATCCTAAGACACCGACTTCCGAAATTAAAGTTATTTTTCACTTTGTAGTGTTTTTAAGGAAGTCGGTTGTATTTTTTTTGTAAAAAAGTTTTTATGATAACAATACTTCAGTAAGGTTGAGATTATGTAGCTGATACATCGACGAAGAGACCTTGTTAGTTTTATGACATGCAAGTGATTTTCAACCTTAGGGTGATAAATCAAATACGTATGAGGCCTTATGATATTGTCAAGAGTTGAGGTTCGGGATAAATAACGAATGGCATACGGTAGGTTAAAGAAACTTGAGCAGTTGTGGCCCAGTGGTATTGGCCCCGACTTACGAGTTGTAGGTCGTGGGTTGGAACCTAGGCAGGCGCTTTACTTTGTGTAAATAATTTCATCACCACTGCTCTCAAAACGGTGAAGGAAAACATCGTTAGGAAACCGGCATGTCCTAGAACCGAAAAATCGAAGACATGTGACATCTACCAACCCGCACTGGGTCTGCGTGGTAGATTACGGCCCATTCCCTCTCACTGAAAAGAGGCCTGTGTCCCAGCTGTGGGAACATTATAATATCAGGAACTTTAATCAGAATCACTTGTCTCAAGTTTTCGGTTCACTGTTTCTCATCCGTAACCGAACTGCCTCGCAGCAACCAGCCCTCTATTTATCATTCACACAGTCCATCCATCGTTTCTTTGTGTCTTCTCCTACTCTTATAGCCAGCAACCAACATACATAGTTGAAATATTTCAAGCCAAATTCAACCCAGTCTAAACATTCGGAATTAGGCTGTACAAATAAACAACGTTCTTAGACATTGTAGCCATATTGTTGCAGATAGTCTGTACTTCGGCCTGTTTAGATTTCAAGGTGAGGGTGTACTTACTATGAGCTCCTCTGTGAAAATGATTTTATGTAAGTATATGAGATTGTGACCAATCAGTTGATCTCCGAAAAGGCTCGACTGGCTGTTCACAATGGCGTGCTGGTACTTACGTAGAAAAGAAGCATGAAAGTAGAATAATGCTGTGGAAGTGCGTTCCTTGCGAAGCATGTGTGGTGTAACTATGAACGATAGGCTGAAGAATGATGTGATAGGACAACGGCGCGGTTTAAAAGAAGATGTAGTGATAAAACTTATAAGACTATGCTTAGGTGGTTTGGTCATGTTGAGAGGATAAATGAAGGGCGGCTAACAAAAGGATGGGACGCCCTAGGAGGACATATAGTGATCATATTGGTGATGTTACTCAGAAAGGTCAGGTGCGTAGTACTTACAATCGGCAGATGTATGAACGTAAACGAGGCAAAAGGAGTATGTGAGGATCGCAGCAGGTGGCATTCTGTAGCTTCTGCCTGGGGTAGAAAGATGGTTCATGGGAAAAGGGCGCGAGTTTATGTATGTTTCAAAGTATCACTGTCTTGAAAATATATGATCCAGAAGACAGTCGACTTCTCAAACACAACTCAATTTTAATTCGCTGTTATGTATCATGCTGTTTGTTGTCACTTTATTGTGCATGTAAGCGACGGAACGATCGAGTTAATTTTTATAAATGACACATGTTCAGGGGAACTGGGATCCCCCTGCACTCAGACAGACAGTATAGATTAGCTCAATAAGTACTAATATAAACAGTCCTTAGATCAGTGTTTTTTTTTTCTGGGTGTGTAATTATTAAATGTTGTCTCCTGCTTGGGGTGGAGCGGGAACATTTCAGACTTTTACTGACTAAAACCCACCCGTGTTATTTCAGTTGTCTGTGCCAGGGCCACGGACAAATCCGGGACCCTGGCAGCATACTTAAAACCCACAAATGCCCGCAATCCTGGCTAATTTGCCACGACACTAACCATGGCGTGAGCCATTTTCAAATAGTTTGTTGAGGTACGTGGCAGCAATGGGCCTTGATTAATAAATAATAATCATTCAGATTTATGTCAATCAGAGTACAGGAGTCAGGCAAATGTACGTAGACCCCGCTTGTATTCACACTCAACTCTCGGTTTTCAACTCTCGTTACTAAATGACAGAGTGCATTCCAGAGCGTCATAAAATTGCGCTGTTGGATTTTCGAGTCTCACCTAAGCAGTACCAACGCCACCCGCCTGCACTCTGATTCGCCCCTAAGATTACGCTCTTGACTACAATCTCGCATAAGAAGCGAAAAGGCCTACAAAATGAGCGCACCCATTCACCTCTCACTTTGAAGATTAACGACCTGCATCATAGAACAAGCAACTGGTCTTCCAAGAAACCCTTTTAATATTCTAGATGTGAAAGTTTGTATGATTGGATGTTTGTAACTTAATCGGGCAAAACGGTTCAACGGACTTGGATGCAATTTGGTTCACAGATAGTTAATAAACTGGATTATTACGACGGATACTTTTCTATCCCGTTAGTACCTTCGCGTGGAATAATTTTTGAGCTCCACGCAAACGTAACCGCGGACAAATTCTAGTTTTTAATGATCAAATGATTGACTTCTGAGTACCGCCATAACCTTCCAAAATATTTTTGACAGGCCCATACCTCTTAAATAAACACAAACTATCTAAATGCTCCTAAATTTGCTCAATATCTGTGTTTGCTTCCGCAGGAGCGGCGCGGCGCGATAATGTGCGAGCGCAGATAATACACAACGCCCCCGACATCGCTCTGACTACCGTGAGTTTGTTATTACTGTCACTGGCTGGTTAATATCATAGAACTGTTGTTTTGGTACTGAATCTCTGATTAAGGTCATGGGGAAGAGCCACGGTTAGTGTAGTCTTGTTTGTTACGGTCGTGAATCAAATTTCAATCAACATACTGGGTTGTGTTGATTATAAATATCATTGCAATTTGCAGGTCTGTGTTTACATAGACCTACAAATTGCAAAACCGTAAGAAAATTTGGATTTCGCGGGCTACCGTGGCGTATCCCATGTTAGGTATAGGGGGAAGCCTATTGCCATCAATGAGGTAAAAACCCAGACTTAAGGCAGCTCCTGAGGAATCCCTAATAAACACTGCCGACTTAGGAATATAATTCAGGACCCAATGCTCAAGAGTCATGTGTTTAAAACATAGAAAAACAGGGTGATGGGCCCTATGGGAAGTGATATTAGCTAATAGCCAGAACTATAGTATTATCAACCTTAAAGAAAAATGTGAAGACTTGAAGCCACATTCGAATACTTCTAACTACACCAGCACGCGTAACATAGAAAGAACTTTGTCTATTCATAGTAGAATAGAGATAGAACTGTCATGCTACGCAAGCATAAAACGGTACAAATCTTTCTACAATCTTTAATTCTGTCTTTAATCTTTCTACAATCTGTAATTTTGTCTATTCTTCCGTCGACAAAACCCCTTTCTACGGTGGTCATGCTACGCTTGCAGGTACTATACCCTAAACAACCCAACCCGATACTCAGCAATTGCTTAATAATTTCTTTTGACGCCATTGTTATAGAACCAGGAATGAGGGGCATGTGGCTCTCTTTACATACAAATATCCCTCCATGCCTCAGAAAGCACGTTAAGCAGTTGGACTCAGCTGTCACCGTAGCTCTTTGACAGTCGTTACGGGTCCTTAGAAGCCCGAAAGCCTGATAACCAATATTACCAAGGGGTATCGTATTACCCTGTAACTGAGTTGCGGAGGTCAAATAGGTAGTCACTCCATGTAAAATACTGCTATTTAATTGCAGCCGATAAGACTGAACGCCGACCCCAATATAGTTGGGAAAAAGGCTAGCCAGATGATGATGAAATTATATAGTAAATTTTTTCCAGGTGTTAAAATGGCGTCGGTGTGGAAACGCCTTCAGCGCGTCAACAAACGGGCAGCCAAGTTCCAGTACACGGCCTCGTATCATCGCGTGGATCTGGAGACCTCGCCCAAATGGTAAGCAGGCTTCTCCTCACATAGGTACGAATTATACTAAGTGCAATTGATGCCCAGAAAATGAGTCATTGTTTACATCATTATGCACAATTTTTACTATAGATCCTAAGGCGGGTATCACACGTTTTCCGCGAAACCATAGCAGCGAAACCGCTGTAGTTCTGCCACGACTAAGAGTAGCCCACTGTTTCGCTTGTCATACAATGGACATGTTCTATGACAAGCGAAACAGGGGGCTACTTTCTAACCACGAAATCCGAAGTTTCGGGCGTTTCTTTCTCCTTATCACAATGAATGGACAACACGATTTCACAGTTCTCCTTACTCCCAATGTGTTTTTGGCTTTACTAAGAGTTAATTAATCAGCAGTTGGGCTCATTCCGAAGTATCGGAACTATTTCCGGAAGGACCCGTATCTTCGTTAAAGGCCCCCTGAATCGAAACTGCATGTTCTAATGCATAGATTTAATTATGATTCTATCTCATTACCGCGTTATTTCGCCGATTTACTCGGAAATTAGGCACACCTCTACGCTCAGCCTGCTTTTTGCTGCTGCGTTTGTTTTGCACGATTATATTCACTACAGTAAGCACTTATGAGCAAAGAACATGATCTTGACCTCGTAGCCTTGTCTAGCTATTACATAATCCATACTAATATTATAAATGGGAAAGTGTGTGTGTCTGTTTGTCTGTCTTTCACGGCAAAACGGAGCGACGAATGGACGTGATTTTTTAAGTGGAGATAGTTGAAGGGATGGAGAGTGACATAGGCTACTTTTTATCTCTTTCTAACCCCTCACTTCCCTAAAATGGGGGGGTGGAAGTTTGTATGGAGCTCTGTAACGCGAGCGAAGCCGCGGGCAAAAGCTAGTCAGCCTATAATGTTCCGTCGGCTGGGACACAGGCACCCTCTCTGTGAGAGTTTTTTGCATAGGAAATCATCAAATGACGTCTCTCGCTCCGGGCGGAGCGGTAGCGCGTGTCAGACTTTTACTGACTAAAACCCACCCGTGTTCCTACAGCTACCTATGCCAGGGCCACGGTAAGTATTTCGCACAAATCCGCAACCCTGGCAGGACCACGCGGGCCTAGTTCTACGACATGCCGGTTTCCTCACGACGTTTTCCTTCACCGCTTTGAGAGCAGTGGTTATGAAATTATTTACACAAAGTGTGTAGCTATTGGCTCATTATCATTCTAGCTATCACCTAATAAGGTGGAACCGTCTTCCAGTTTAGCCAAGTCGATACGATTAAAAATCAATGACGAGATAGGTATCAATACATCCATTTGAATATCTCATTTATGCATGTTAGGTTAGACTTTCAACTTAGTTCATATAGGCGTACGCTATAATTTAGAATACCACGGCCACTATGTTGTCTTGTCAGAGAGCCCGTTGTATCACATTTTTTAATGATATTTCGACATTTGGTTATGAATAACACTTTTACAAGTCAAATAGTTTGACGCTAGACTCTATCGTATTTGCTATCCGACTAGTCTGAGAAAAAACACCAAAATGAGTCTTTTAAAGTGAAACTTTTATTACATCGTCTCACACTTTTTCGTCTGTGTGTTGCATGTCGTGTGACGGTCGGCCGCGGAGTAGGGATAAAGTGAAAAGCGCTCGCTAGTGCATGTTTATGGATTTATTTCAATTTTGAGTGCTTGAATTTAATATATATTATATATTAATTTTAAAATTAAGTCTTTTTATTAAGCTATTCCATATTCCGAAAATTTTTAGTTAAATGTCTATAATGTGAAAAAAAGTTTCACTTTTACCGTGGTTTCATAAAAACCACACAATTCTTTTTTTTCATCCATTTGTTTTTAATTAGTATTGTCCCAGTGGTGACGTCGTGTTACGTGTTGTAAGTCGTGGGTTCGAACCCGAATAGGTACTTTAGTTTTTATGAATTATTTCATCACCACTGCTCTCGAAACGTTGAAGGAAAACGTCGTGAGGAACTCGGCATGTCCTAGAACTTTTAGAGTGTGTTTTTCGTTTGTCGGGTTTTTGAACTTACTTTTTATTTTTTTGCTAACTAAAGGAATGTTCTCTGTATCCAAAAAACATTTCACCCGTCCTTGTGTCAATGCAAACGATGCAAGTTCGCTTCGTATCGATCTCTGCTATTCGCGGCTTTGGTAACTCCACAGCGTTGATTTAAACTTAGATTTTACACCAAAAGAAATAAAAGGAATGGTTCAATGTCTGTCTGTGGATGTTATCTTGTTGGTTACAGGAATGTTTTGTTATTTTCCTTTATTGGGTAGTGTAGCGAGACGGTTGAGAAAAAAAACACCAATTCACCACTTTTAAAAGTTACTGTATAATTTTGAAAAATAAGAAAAACAATAGTATATAAAAAGGTATATGTTAGACAGCAGGTTAAAAAAACTTTTTTTTTAAAAGGCGAGTAAAACTTAGTGCTTGAACGGGTATAAGCAAAATTATCTTAGAACAAGACCTATTCCTAAAACGATTGCAATCGATTCAAAAATATAGGCCTATGCGCGTCGATTAATATGATCCTTTTCGTAACGTACACTAAGTTAAACCGTAAAATACACGTAATAATTATTAGTATGCGAAGTTAGATAACAGAGTAGAAAATAATTATTAGATAATCTACTACAGTAAAATGAGAAAATAGGTAATGTAAAGAGGTCCCTTAAAACTAGCCGGATGTGACGCTCTGGAAGGATGCCGTTGGTGCCGATGTCTAGCGACGCCAATGGATCGGTGTCAGCGAGGTCACCAAAACTCTGCGACGGGCGTCGAATGTCCGCAACTATGTTACGACGACGTCGACTAGACACGTCGTAGACCTCACAATGAGCCGGTTCCCAGAAGCCCGTCGGGGAAAAGCCAAAATTCGGCTTGTATGGTCGTCGTCTAAAGACAAATAAACAGAACGATCAGACCAAGGTTACAAGCAGAATCATCGATATAGCTAGCGAGAATCGCCGGTAGGACAGATTAGAATAATAAAGGGAGAAGAACTGAAGTGATACGTACCAGCTAAACGGGAGAGTTGCACACAGAACTTTCACTTTGAGCGATAGCTTTCAGATAGCACTTAATACACGTAGGTTTATTTAAAATTTTAGGGCTCAATAATAGAAATTTTGGCGTGGAGGTTCCGAAAATAAAAATTCATCTGATTCGTTCGGATTCAATCTGCAGTCTGCCCGTTGACAAGAGAAGATTTTCGCCTTCAATTTTTACACGTTCGAAATTTGAGGTAGAACAAAAAAATATAAAGGCCAGTGTTTCAAAAAAAGGTTGATTTAGAAACCAAAAAGTTTCGTCCGCAGCGGATTTACGCTGCAGTAGGTACTGAACTAAAAGAAAACCTCGTCGATGTTTTTTTCCTTATAATATTTTTTAAGCTATTTACTATCGATGTTATTTCAGTTTACTGTTTGTATTGCTAATTAATAACAGCCGCAGGGATCGATAGATCAGGTTAATCTACGATTGCCGCGGTTGGTTCATGAATGGGTGACCATCTTTACATACCAAGACCCCTCCGTGCCTCGGAAAGCACGTTCAGCCGTTGGTCCCGGCCACGGAATAAAGAAAACTAGAGGAAGTGCCCCTCAGATATCGCGCGCGTGTCAACATTTAGCGCAGATGCGCAGCATTTAGCTTATTCGCCGTCAGATACTTGTCGCGATTGGTTGTCGCAGAAATACGCGAAATATTACAAATTATGTCTTGTTGTGCGGTTTTGACCTGCAAAAACGAAAGCAGAAAAAAAAATGTATCTTGTGGAGGTGTATCCTATCATCAGTAAGCACTAAACTTTGTTAATTTTTAATATAATTGATTTTAATTGCAATACCACATGTTATGACTTCAATGCAAACTATAAACAACCTTATATTCATTGACACAAAGTCTTAATGCACGTAGTCGTCATCTGGAAAATCATAACCAAAATTCTAGTAACTTCGACGCTACTCGATTAGGGATGGGACACATCCGTAAAGTAGGTCGGTATCGATAATTTTGTCTGATTTTAGTAAGGAATCAATAGCTCACATGGCTGGTTATAATATAACCAGCCATTATAATAAGACAGTTGATTTAAAAAAATTAAGTGTGATATTTGCGTTAGTGCTTTAGTAACAGAAAAAAAAACAATCATTACATAGATTTATTATAGCTAAGGATAGAGGGGGATTATTATACCCATCAGAATCTATGATTAAGATATGTCAGATGTCCGAAATATTTTTAAAAGACGGTCACATATTCAATAAAGATTATATCATGGCTAAAATAATGCGCCAGTTTATTGGGTCATCGATATTCCAAAACATAAGCTAACATCAATTAGGGGAATTTCTTACGTCTAATCATATTACTGACTTCATGAAAGCTATCACGGCAAAATATATTAATATACGATTTCATCACCTATTAAAATTAAACATAAAATTATCAAAACGGTAATTAAATAAATATGTGTTATTTCAAGGTCAGTAAATATTTTTAGTACTATCTGTTATCATTTCATTTATCGTTAGCTTCTGTCAGCGGTTTCGCCCGCGTACCTGATTTTATGAAAATAACATTACCCCTCTATATACAAACATACAAATACCTCTTTAACATTGATATTTTAACGATAATCAACCTTTTCCGTAATTAAACATTTGTATGATGTTAACAAATTATTACATTGCTCACCCGAATAAATTACGTAACGTCAATATTAAAATATCGATATATGTCTACATCTCTAAAATTTTTTTGGTACTTACTAAAAGCGATTACAAGCGCATGTGAATATGACATCTATTTCAAAGGAGCTAGCGTTCTAAATCGAATGAATTGGTTACAGCGCCATCTAGCATTGAGTTGCTGAACTCGTTGTAAATTTGTCTATCTAAAGTTTTTAAACGAAAAACGTCTTTATTGTGTGTGTCATGTCAAATAATAACAACTTTCATGCGTTGTAATACGACTTAATTTTTGAAAGCAATACGAAGATGATTTGTAAAAGTTGCGTGTGTAATTTGTAGCCTATCATATCACTGTTTTTTATGTGTGTAATGGACAATTTGATATGCAAATGTGTGAGTTTGGCGACACTGGTTCCCGTGCTTAGCCAGTGTAGGGGCACTTCTCTGTATTCTTTGTTCTGTGGTCCCGGCTGTCATTTGTGGATCTATGACAGTCGTTACGGGTCGTCAGAAACCCGAAAGTCTGACAACCAGTCTTACCAAGGAGTATCGTATTACCCAGCAACTGGATTGTGGAGGTCATATAGGCAGTAGCTCCATGTAAAATACTGATACTCAACTGAATCCAGTTTGACTCGAAGCCGATCCCAACATAGTTGGGAAATGGCTAGACAGATGATGTTTCGATTGATCTAAATATGCTTTGGCTAGGAGTCAGATGACGTCAATATATGAACGGTCCACCTATTGTGTGGGTGAACCAAGTACCTACGTTGGATGTAATATCAAACGGTTTTGATTAGTGACTCTTTGGAGGTATGAGGAACAAGGTGTAAAGTTCACTCATACCTCCGTAGTGCAGGGATGATTCTCCGATCAGACGGGTTTCGTGTATGGTGTGCAACTGCCCGATGATTGACGTCGGGACGTTGTATATACGCTAGTTGCGCGGTAAACTCTGCTTGCGCGATGCAGGATTTGCGTGACGACAGTGTGTGCGTAGTTCACATGCGGTGTGGATGCCGCTACAACTCCTAATCCTTTATGTTACGTTAAATTCTTCAGGATCCACTGAGTCAGTACTTCATTGGCGTTCAGGCTATTTCATGCCATATTATTCGATCGGTCATTTTTTTCCAAAGGTGTCGTAAGATGTGGCTAAGGGACTTGCTAGAGAATGGGCAGCAGCGTTCTCTATGCATTATACCAAGATACTGCGCTTGCCAAGCGTAGTGATTAGTGCAAACCCTTTCCAAATTGCGGGAGGCCTTTTTATTGTGGGTGGGAAATCATCAAATGATACTGAACTGACTGAATAAAGAACTTAACATTTATCCGCTGAAACTCCGTGACTGTAAACTAGCTGTGACTGAATGGCTTAAAACGAAAACCTACGATGACATTGAGGCCATGGTAACATCGCTTCCATAATTTGTGCAAGACGAAAGCTGACTGAAACGAAATTTCACATTAACGTTAGTGGAGGACACTGTTCCTGGTTACCTCCGATCCCAAGACACTGTCACTCGCAGGGCTTTGAAAGTAGATCTAAATTTAACCGATATCTAAACTTATATCTACATATATACAGGTAAACGAATTTCACTCATACACAATATAAATTCGCACATAACTACACTTTTTTCACACACTCTCGAACACAAACACACACACACACACACACTCCAACCCACTCGCATACATCACACAAGTGCGGTCCTTCCCTATTGTTTTTTTTTATTTTTATTTTGTTTTATTATTCTGTTTTCTTTTATTTTATTTCTTAATTGCATACTCTGTGTTACGTTAAGTGGAAGTGCGGAGTCACCTAACACAAGCATATAAATGGTTAAAAGGTGATCTCCAAATCATTTATGTTAAAAAATGTATGTAATTGAAATAAACATTATTTTTTTTAAATCAAATGACGTCTGCCGCTCTGGGCGGAACGGGAGGGCGTGTCAGACAGTTTACTGACTAAAACCCACCCGTGCTCCTTCAGTTGCCTGCAAGGGCCACGGTAATTGCGGGAAGCCTATGCCTAGCCGTGGACGTTATACGGTTGAAGTGATGATGAATTCGATCAGCAGTCAAAGTAAAAATTTCCAAAAGCTACTCAAACAGTAAAATAAATTATTTTCTCTTTGTTTTCAGGAAGCCTAATAAGTTAAGTGTGGTGTGGACCAGACGGTCGCGGCGAGTGATCACAGACCCCCTGGAATGGGAACCCTCGTTGAAAGACCCGCTCAAGTAAGTTAACAGGGATCGACTACAATTGAAATTAAGCACTCAAAAAGCGAGAGCAGTGGTGGTAGCAAGGGCTGTGGTAACGCCTGCGACTTACATGCTGTTAAAACCAAGCAGGCACTTTGTGTAAATTCATCACCACTTTTGTCAGAACGGTGAAGAAAAATGTCGTGAGGAAACCGGCATATCCTAGAAAAAATCGAAGATATGTGACATCTACCAACCTGCACTAGATTCCACCCTAGTCTCTCTCACAGTGAGGAGGCCTGTGTCTCAGCCGCTAATCAGACTAAAATGTCCCCACGGCTGGGACACAATCATGATGATAACTAAAATATTTGTAACGGGATTTAATTATTCAGAGAACAGAGGGGTAATTGCGGAACTTTTTATCGGTAGGAATTGGTTTAACATTCATATTTAAACAACATTCATTGCGTTATTTACGTTGCTGAGCTGACAATTTATTCGAACAAATGACGCAGTGGTTTAGAAATAATCTTCAATCCCATTCAGATTCTGATAAATTGTGCGTTTCGCAATTAGGGTGCAGGTTCAGATTTCCCAAGAAAAGTATGCGCCGAATCATCGTCTGTGTTCGGAATTACGAATGATGATGAAGTGTAATATAGAGCAGTTATAACCCTGGCATGAGTGTCGTAAGAGGCGACTAAGGAACTTACTAGAGAATGGGCAGCAGCTTTCTCTATGCATTTTACCACCATATTGTGATCGCCAATCCGCCTGCCAAGCGTGGCGATTATGGCAAAGCCTCCTAAACTCGGAGAGGCCTATTTCCAGCAGTGGACGTCTTACTGCTGTAATGATGATGATGAATAGTGTGAAAGCCACATTCTGTCTGATCTAGAAGTTGAAGTTTACTGAAACAAATGTTGTTCTTTTGCAGAGGATCGGTTATCTATACGGTGCCTGAGAACCGAACTGTGGCTGTGACACTGTTCAAAGATTCGCGCACAAACGAGCTGGAAGATAAGGACTGGACCTTCGTGTTGGAGGATGTGAGTACACAATGCATTCACATTTTTTTTTTAAGTAAAACTTCTTTACGGACGCTTGACTTGGGGAGTAAACTGGCGAATGCGTGACGAGAGCGTTACGAAAAGTGTGATCGGGCAAGGCAAACGGAAGTTTAGAGAGAGAGGAAGATAGTGAAGATATAAAGAGAGAGAGAGTAACGTTTCTTATATTATAGGAGGGGCAAGAGCGAGAGGTGCGAGCACTCATTTTCCTTCTCTCTTTAACATATAGATGGAGCTGAGAAGTTTTGGTTCAGCCGTGTGGTCTAAAGCACACTTGTTTTTTATTAGCCTCCACAGTCCCACTCCTGGGCAAAAGCCTCCCTCCACTCCTTCCATCTTTGAGTAGCCCGCGCCCTCCTTGCAGTTTTGATGGATGCGACCTGCTGCGACCTCGCCCCACTGTCTCAGGGCACCAATTCTGTGCTACTTGCATTCTCATTACTTTTATTTATTTGTTTAATACTAAAATACTACAAATGTATGGAGGCGTATTTAATGCCATGGGTATCATATTCTATCAATAGCTTTTGCCAGCGGATTCGCCGGCGTATCCCTTCCAACGCTAGCCTACGGTATACGGCAGCTGAAATATGGAGAAACTTTTTCCTGGCAATGGAAGACGTATAAACCTTCTTCTTGAATCACTCTATTTAAAATAAAATAAAAAATGCAATAAAATCTGTTGCGTAGTTTTAAAAATCTAAGCATAATATTATTTATTTTCTATTTTTAGGATGTTTCGAATTTTGAATAAGGAAAGCCACAGGGTTTTCATTTAAAAATAACTCTGGGGTATGAATGATAGTAGATCCATTGCTATAGCCATTTACACACTAAAACCAAGGGTCGTTGACCACTTACCTCTTAATAACCACCGAAAGGCACTTAACCATAACTTTATTGTCCTCCAGGTATCAATAACGGGTAAGCGCCGCCGCCTCGCCGTATGCTCCATCAACATGCGCAAGTACGCCAGCCTGGAGCCGTCGCAGCGCTCCCTGGTGCTGACGCTGGACCCCGTCACGCAGAAGATAGTCGCCGCCTCCATACAGCTCACCCTACACACAGTGCTGCTGAGGGAGGGACAGGCCACGTGAGTATTGTTTTAATTATATTTTATTTTATATTTTAACTTTTGTTAGCTTAGTTGTTAACTCTATTGTGCATGCTGTGGTCTCCTATAAGTGAAGGAGTACACCTACTTAATACCTGCCTTACCCTTTAATTTATGTGTCAATGTATTGTGTACATTTTTTGTTAGAGATCCTAAATAAAATAATTGAGTAAAGCAGGTTAAAAAAAATTAAAATGCCTATAAAGATATACAGGGTCAAATAAAATAAACTGTTAATACTTTACCCACGTCTTGTATGTAGAAAACGACTGCTATGTTCTGGTTTTTGGAAATTCGTAAAATAACCGGCCAAGTGCGAGTCGGACTTGCGCACGAAGGGTTCCGTACCATTATCTATAAAAACGGCAAAAACATCACGTTTGTTGTATGGGAGCCCCCTTAAATGTTTATTTTATTCTGTTTTTTAGTATTTGTTGTTATAGCAGCAACAGAAATACATCATCAGTGAGAATTTCAACTGTCTAACTATCACGGTTCATGAGATACAGCCTGGTGACTATTATGTGACGATTATCATGGTCGACCGTATGACCTTCGCCCATGTCTACGCATCATCATCATGAGCGACGAGATGATGATGCTACTGCTGGATGGCAGAGGACAGGAGTGCGGGGCATGGTACCGAATTCCTCCGTACGCAGCGCTACCGTCGCATTAATTACCGGTTGACATGCACGCACATGAAACATCACTAATTTTGTAAAACCCTTAACCATTAATTGTACGCCTAATTAATATGGATAAGGAGATTTTCATCCATCTCTCTAACAGCCCATCAAAAGATGAAAGTTTATTTTTCTGTTCGTCTTCGATGTGGATACCCAATACGTGGGTAGTATATAAGTATTGCAAGTTAGGCTCAAATGAAATCAAAAGTCATTTATTCTAATTAGGCTGAGGATCAGCACTTTTTGAACGACAAAATTAAATAAGATAGTCCCCCAAAACGCCCACCCTTTACCACTTCCTAGTGCTTTATCTGGGAAGAAGAAGTGGCGCAACAAACTCCCCTACATGAATAGCTTTATCAAGTCAAGTGACAACCCAACTTAAGTATGTCTTTGGAACTTATAGGTTAAAAGATATTACGCTAAAGAATTTCACAACAGTTCCTACCACCCACGATCTCTGTTCACAAAGATCTGCTTTACTCATAATATTTTCTGTATATTTCTAGTGACGACGACATGCAGTCTCTGGCGTCTCTTCTGTCAGTGAACAACAACTCTGATATCGCCGTGCTAGAAGACTTGGACGAGGACGACTATACGCTGTCCGATAATTCTACTAGACAGGTGAATGTTATGTTCTTTATTACTTCAGGAGTTTAATGGTGCGTTAAGAGGCTTTTGAGGTATGAGGAACTGGGTGTAAGTTGTGACCTGTTGTGCATTAAAAACTGTAAAAGCCGTCTGTAAAGTCAAGTAAATTAGCGAAATCGATGAAATTTCGTATTAATACATATTACGGCCTCTCAAAAGACTTCTAAAACGTAAAAAAAATAAAAGCACAATTAAATTATTTATTTCGTAATGTCCTACCTCCCAATAGACTCATTTACTGTTAGTTTATATTTTTCTTTCTTATCATAAACGTTTTCAGATCCAATTCAATTGTTTTTCTCGTCAAATGATGATGAGACGTAACAGTAGATTTTTTATGAGCTTAAAAAAAGAAATTGCTGTTAGGTTAGCGTTGGACCACTAACTAAACTATTTAGATGCCTATATTTTATTTCACATAAACTTACATCGGCACTTTGAGACGTCAGAATCTAGGTGCACGGTTCCAAATTGTTGATTCCTATGGAGAAGAGCTGGCAAGAAACTCTATGGTTATTCTTGTAAAAACAATTGCCTTGTGCAATGTTATCAAATTATAGTATTACTTTCATTCGCAAAAAAATTGCAACAGCTTTCTAAGAACTATGGCGGAGGGTATCGACTCTCCAATTAATAAAACTTTTTTTTTCATAATACTATTTTATTCTATTGTATTTTAACTAAAAACAAAAGTAAAAGTTGTAATCATTGTTATTCGAAAATCAAGAATATAAGAATAATAGGTACGGGAGGACAGTTTAGGCCTATACATACAATAATTTAATGATTTCTCAGAATCAGAATCAGTACTTTATTTGCTATGATGTTGTGCATAAATTAATTAGATCGGCTACAGTCTACCTTACGGCATGCAAATTATTAAATAAGTTAAAATATTAATACAAAAAGAATAATGTCAACAAAACATAAATTAAAGTGAAGTCAATTAGATGATAGTCAGGTATATATGTTAGTCTTATGTGGTCAAATTTGCAATTAATTATAACATTCATAATTTGGATAAATTCGTATCATTTAAAAAGTCTTTCAAGGAGTAGTAACATTTACCTAAAAGTAGTGCAGTTACCGTAGATTTAAAAATGTTTACAGCACAGTCCTTAAAATAATGAGGTATTTTATTATAAACTAGCTTCCGCCAGCGGCTTCGCCCGCGTGAAAATTAAACCTAATTCACCCTCTTAGGGATGGAATTTCAAAAAACCCTTTCTTAGTGGATACTTACTCTTCACAAAGAATACACTCTCCAAATTTCATGTCTCTAAGACCAGCGGTTTAGGCTGTGCGTTGATATATCAGTCAGTCAGTCAGTCACTCAGGACTTTGAATTTTATATATATAGATGACAGATCCCATTGTCATAATACTTTTCCTTAAAAGTGCTGTCTTGTAATTACCCGAATGTAGCAAGTTCTTGTATTGGGATCTCAATTTCTGTTTTGTAAAACTTGAACCTCTATCCCCTAGATGCTGGACCTCCGCCAACAGATGGAGGAGATGACGCAGAGCCTCACCAACAGCGACATGGCGGCCACGCCCAACAGTGTGCAGAGCCTCAAGTTCGACTCGCGCACCCCCACCGGCCCCGCCAGCCCGGCCGGCCCCACGGGCCCCGCCGGCCCCACGGGCCCCGCCGGCCGCGCCAGCCCCGCCAGCCCCGAGCCGCGCGACCCCGCCACGCCCACCCCGCGCGACCAGTACGACCCAAGGGACCCACTGTCCAACGACAATGATATCTTCGAACCCATGAACAAATCTAGACCAGAAATGCTAAGTAATTTAACCAAAATGGCGATGAAACCTGAGCCTAAGTTCTTCTCGACTCCGAAACAGAATAATTCAAATGTTGAAACTAAAGGGGAGTTAAAGGGGGTTGTGTTTAAACCAAAGATGGTGGCGATGAGGAATTTAAAGGTGAGTGCTAAAATCATCTTCTTATACAGGATGTAAGGGTAAACACCGTTATCCTTGAAACCAGTGACTTGGTTTCGTTAATAGAACGTAAAATCAACGAAAAAAAAAACAACCTTTATTTTTAAAGAAAATCTGCATTTTTCCACAAGAACATTTCACCCTACGCGCGAGGGCAACAAACTTGCGTGTCAATACGCCGCGTTGCCCGACGCCGACGCACGGCTCGCGACCGCAGTCAGTCAGCTGTCAGTCTCGCTAGCGAGCGCACGTAACGCCGGTCGTAGCGTCGCTCATTTCTCGCGCGTAAATTCATTCTAAACCTTTTTAGGAAAATATTTTATTTCTTTAACTCGCTCTGTTATTTAAGTCAATCTACCCATGGGTTAAGTGACAACGGTGTTTACCCTTACATCCTGTAATAGGTAATTTTTTTTTTTGTCAATTGGAAATTGATCCCTTAGTTGAAGTTATTCATATTAATGGATAAAACACCCCTTTAAAGTTTGTCGATGGATTTCAAAGTCACCCTGTCGCGATCCGCCTATATTGTTCCCACTGCTGAGAGGCCAATTATAAATGGCCAATTATGACAGGCCTCTTCTCTGTGAGAGCGAATGGGCCGTAACCCACAAGCAGGCCTATCACGGGTCGGTAAATGTCATACCTTTATCCTTCCCTATCCCAGTTTACTTGGGGTCGGCGCAAGACATCTTTTTCTTCATATTAGTCGTCATCTCGGTAGTCACCTCCTTTCTAACCATATCATTTTATACACAGTCCATTCATCGTTCTTTTGATCTCCCCCTACTCTTATGATAGAAATCACATGTCTTCAAATTTTAGGTTTTAGGACATACCGATTTCCTCACGATGTTTTCCTAGAGCCACCACTGCTCTTAACCTCTCCCGTCCCACTGACGCGATATCGGGTCAGTCGAAAAATGTCCTCTGCGTCCCAAAGACTCGATATCGCGTCCTATAACTTCACGCGACTATATGCTTTTTTTCTATGCCGTGATGGTGTTTTCGTTTGTGAAGTCATAGGACGCGATATCGAGTCTTCGGGACGCAGAGGTCATTTTTCGGCTGACCCGATATTGCGTCAGTGGGACGGGAGAGGTTAAGTCACCATGTATGTTTAGATAATTACTGAGAATAAACGATGTTTACATTACACCAACTTTATGAGGCTAATAATAATTGTTGAGTACAATATCCATGTTTATTGCTTGTGATTTTTTCTAGACAATGTTACAGTCAACGGATAGTCATGATCTTTAAGACTAAAAAATCATGACAATTTTTTTTTTCTTCCATTATCTTCAATCTAAATCAAAAATCAAAAGTCATTTATTCAAACTAGGCTGAGAGTCAGCACTTTTTGAACGTCAAAGTTACATAAGACAGTCCCCCCAAAACGCCCGCCCTTCGACACTTCCTAGTGCTTTAGCTGGGAAGAAGAAGTGGCGGAACAAACTCCCCAGCAGCACAGCTGTCTTTTAAGTTAGAAGAACTTGATCTGCTTATCTAGCCATAATCAGATGTGGTCTTGGTAGATTAAATATATTTTTTACAATGTGACTCCATTGAGCTCCAAAAACAATCAAGACTATGAAGAAATTAATGCTCTGGTGTTCTGATTCTTGTTCGTTTAGTCTGAACCCAGCTTAAGAGCAGTTCCTTGTTCTGTAATACTCAAACGTGTATCCATGTTACAGCCGCTGGAACTGAAAACTAATCTGAATAGTATCAACCTGGACCGCAATGAAAACGAGAAAGAGGAGGACAGCGATAAGACGCCCACTGCCGCTGATATGGAGAAACTGTTCCCCGGGAAGTTTGATAAGGATAAGACTCCGGTGAGAATCCACTCTTTAATTATCACCTTGAATATTTTCATTTAAAATTTAAAAAAAAACGTGTGCGTCTTGGGACGTCCGACAGAAGTGATAACTTAAACTAATCTAAGTTGAACTATTTAATATTGAAACGGTGATCGTTTTAGGTTATATGCTCACTGTCAACAGTTTATGTGTATCGCACACTAAACACTGAGTACAGAGAGGGGGAAGCGTTTGTCCGAAATACGGCTAGCGCTGTGGGTTAGAGTGAGAGAGGAGGAGCCTGCCTACCGCTGCCGTATGCGTGAGAGAAAGGGAAGCCAGACAGACTGGCGCCGTAACGCGTTACGTAACGAATTGGTTTACCGTTCCATAAGAAGTTATCACTTCTAAAATAATTTCTAAGTAGGTACTAGAAGCTGTCGTTGTTTAATAGAAAAGGGAATTATGACGGTTAATAAATAAAATACACACAATATAACATAACATCACACCTTGTTTCCTCAAAGGGTTTGACAGAAGTGTACCTATAGTACACCCACAATTCGCCTGTTATGTTTAAGTCCCATGTAATAGGGGGCGAGCGTATTGCCATCAATCGGGCACTAATCCAGACTGCTACCTCAAATTCTAGATAGAAAAACCCAATAACACTTTGCTCGACCTGGGATTCGAACTCAGGACCTCATGCTCAGCAGTAGTGCTTGTGACCACTAGACCAATTAGGCAGGTTAATAAAAGGTAAATTCTTCAAAAATTCTTTAAAAGTTAGATTTTCTTTCTTTTTTAGGTTAATAAAAGTTAAATTTAAAAGAAAACCCCGACATAACCATAAAACATCTAAAAAATAAGCAGTTTCACGTATGTTTCCCAACAGTGAAGTTTAAAATAATTTAATTCATTCCTGTACGGGACAACAATAAATGATTGATGTGATAGTTTATGATTATGATTTTATTGATATATGAGTACTCGCGGCGAAGGCCGAACGCGAACTGACTTAGCTTGCGCACGCGGTACAACACTGCTTATTTTACATAAAAATATAAGAATTGTACGGTTGGATCGTACATGCTCCAGGCACGAGAGACTAAGATAAAACTGAACAGTAAAAATATAAAAATCAAAGCATTAAATGTAAGTACCTATACTTAAAGAAAGAAATGATAATCGAAAATACAATTTGAATAAGTAGATACACAAAACACTTATTCCTCTTTGCTACTCCATCATCAGACCCTAATTACCATCGATCTATAACCAATTAATTGCGACCTTTGCAATGAGTCTTAATACAATACTTCTACTGATCTTGGTAAGGTAGTTAGTGATCCCGGAAAGGTTACTATGTTTTCCTAATATATATTTTTTAAATTTATTATCACTTCAGGGTTCAGACATCATAGTAGCCCTGGGTCTTGTACTACGAGTTTCTGTATCAAAAGAGCCAAATTGAAGTATACTATGATCTAATTGGTCAAGGCGCGTGGCTAAGTTGAGTGATAACGATGAGTCACTATTTTCTTAACGCGAATAGACTATAGTTGTCTTATTGATTGGCCTGTTAGTCTAGTGGTTAGTGACCCTGACTGCTAAGACTAAGGTCGTGGGTTCGATTCCCACCCAGGACAAATCTTTGTGTGATGAGCATAATCATTTGTTCTGTGTCTGGGTGTAATTTATCTATAATATTGTTACGTAGATCGTAAAGTCTAGAAACATCACGCTAACTCCGTCTCAGAAAGCGGCAGCGTTACGAAAAGTCTAGAAACGTCACGCTAATTCCATCTAAGGATGGGGCAGTGTTCGAAACTACTGGAAACGACACGCTAACGCCATCTGTTGTCAAGTAGCAAGTACTACACGAAATTGTACGTAGACGCTACCGCCATCTATTGTCGAATAGAAATAGAAATAGAAATAATATTTATTTGCATAAACATGGTATATACAGGTGTAAGATAACAAAATATAGAGCATACATGTTTAGCTTATATTATAGCATGCAAATATTATTGGTGACCTTTAAAAATGTTTCTGGTCAGTAAATTCATTGATACTGTAAAAATTTTTAGTTTTTCACCATTCAAGTAATGTTTGTTTAAATAATCTGAGATCCAAAGTTTTAAAATAACTTGGAATTTTATTATAAATAAGAATACACATGGCTAAACAGCTTTTACTATATTTAGCTAGTCTCGGTAAGTCACTTAAAACAAGCCTATGCGGATCTCGCCGGTTTCGAGGACATACATCCTCTGCCTTTTTGAATAGGTCTTTATGCTTCTTAACAAACATACATACTTCATAGATATAGAGGGAAGGTAGCGGTAATAAACCAAGTTCTTTAAATATTGGCCTGCAAGATTCATCAGGTTGAAGCCCATATATGGCACGAATACACTTTTTTTGGGCAACAAAAACCCTATTCCTATCGGTACTATTACCCCACATTATGAACCCATAGCGTATTAATGATTCTACGTAAGCATGATAGGTAGCGATAGCAGTTTTAATGTTTGTTATATTCTTAATCTTTCGCAGTGCGTATACGAATTTATTTATTCTTTTAGATATATCATCGACTTGCGCTTTCCAATTTATATCCTGATCTATTATTACTCCAAGAAATTTCGTTTGTGTAACTGCGTTTAGTTTTGGTATGTCAAGTTTCAAATTGTATTTATTATTTTTCGATTTATTAAATTGTATGTAAACAGATTTATCTAAATTAATTTTTAAATTATTCATGTCCAGCCATTCAATTAATTTATCAATTATGTGGTTGATTTCTGTTTCATGGTCGAAAATTGTATTAGTCTTTTTATCGGAACTCACTATAATGGAAATATCGTCAGCGAATAGTATGCATTTATGATTTGTTATGTCTGTGATTGAATTTATATAGAGTAGGAACAATATTGGGCCCAAAACACTTCCTTGTGGGACGCCATAGTGGTTGCATTTATACTCGGATGAGTATGTATCATGACATTGTTATTATCTAATTTTGTAATAATAACACGTTGCTGTCGGTTATTAAGGTATGACGATATCCACTGAAGCGCATGTCCCCTTATCCCACTTAACTCCAGCTTATTTAGCAACAAATCATGTGACACTAGGTCAAAAGCTTTAGACAAATCAAAAAATAATCCTGTTGTCAGATAGTTTTTATTAATGCTAGATAGTATTGCTTTTATCAGAGAGAAGGTGGCTAATGTGGTAGATTTGCTTTTTTGAAAGCCATATTGATCTTTATTAATTATCAAATTTGTTACAGAAATTAATTAGTCTTTTATACATACATTTTTCTAATATTTTTGATAGAATCGGTATTAAAGTTATTAGTCGATAATTATTTATACAATCTTTTTCACCCTTCTTAAATAGTGGTTTAATAATGGATAGTTTTAGAATATCTGGGAAAGTTCCAGAGGAAAATGATAAATTAATTAAATATGTCAGAATTGCAACTATTTCATTGACGCATAATTTAATAATTTTAGTATTGATTTCATCAAAGCCTTCTGAATTAGTGTTGGATAGCGAATAGTGGGATTAAACATTAAACAGTTGATTGTGGAAGTACCTAGAAGTTTCTACGCTACTAGTAAACTGTGGAAAAGTGTTGACTGTTCGCGAATGTTCTGCTTGGGATTTAAATAGCGGATTTTTGGCCCGACAGGCAGTTCGATTCCGGAAGCGAGCGAATACGAATCAAGCGATACAGTACAAGTGAAACAAGTGATTCTGTTTGCGATATTTGTGTTTAGTTAATTAAAGTGTTTTGAGTGTTTCGATAATATTGGTTTAAATTAATTTATCCCGAACCCCAGCTCGTAACATTTGGTGTCAGAAGTGGGATAAATTATGCCAGTTTTACCGCAGGAGGACACGGAAGGTATTCGTACCTGGAGTCAGCGCCAGCAGGAGGTGGATCAGAGGCGATTTGAAGGACCTTCTAGACAGACACATGGGGGTAATCAGCCGACGATGGAGCCAATTTTCGAGTGGATTAAAGCTTATGCTCCCAAACCGAAATGGTGTGATGTTGCAGCGATGAGTACCACCACAAAAAGTTATTGGGCACAGTGGGAGAGCTTGGTGATCCAAGATGGTGTCTTGTGCCGAAAATGGGAAAATGCTCGAGGGAATAGCTGTCACTTGCAAATGGTAGTCCCAAAAACTAAGGTACCAGAAGTTCTACAGCTCTACCACAATGGTTCTTCAGGAGGTCATATGGGAGTAAGAAGGACTCTGTTAAAGATCCGAGAAAAGTTTTACTGGATCCATTGTCGAGAGGATGTGGAGGACTGGTGTCGCAGATGTACCAGTTGTGCAGCGGTGAAAGGACCACACACACGCAGCAGGGGTGCATTGAAAGTGTACAACGTAGGAGCCCCCTGGGAACGAATAGCACTAGATGTCGCTGGGCCATTCCCTGAAAGTGAAAGTGGAAATAAATATTTCATGGTTGTCATGGATTACTTTACCAAGTGGTCGGAAGTCTTCGCCATCCCTAATCAAGAAGCTTCAACAGTTGCTGATAAATTAGTCCACGAAGTCTTCTGTCGGTTTGGGGTACCCTTGGAAATCCACAGCGATCAAGGAAGGAATTTCGAGTCTCAAGTGTTTCAGGAAACATGTCGGGTTATGGGTACTCACAAAACCAGAACCACTTCATACCACCCACAATCTGACGGAATGGTGGAGAGATTTAATCAGACGTTGGAAAGATATCTGGCAAAAGTTGTAGCAAGCAGGCAAAAGGATTGGGACAAGCACATACAACCGTTTCTTCTGTCATAGCGAAGTGCAGTTCACGAGAGTACAACTGTGACGCCAGCCTTCGCAAACTTTGGAAAGGAGTTAAGGTTACCAGCGGATCTAATAACCGGCATACCCCCTGATTCACCACGCAGTATAACAGATTATGCAAATGATCTGCGCAACAAGATGAATGACGTATATGAGCATGTCAGAGAATCAGGCCAACAGATGTCCGAGAGAATGAAAACTCGTTATGATCGAAAGATGAACAATACTGGCTTCGACGAAGGTTCGCTAGTGTGGTTGCATAACCCAGTACGCAGCAAAGGGAAGTCCCCTAAACTACAGGCAAAATGGGACGGGCCGTACCGAATTGTGACCAAGATCAACGACGTCACTTACCGAATACAAAAGGGTATGCGAACTGCGCCTAAAATTGTTCATGTGGATCGATTGGCACGATACTACGGGAATAATGATGCTCGGGACAAGCATGTCTAAGGAGGGGGTAGTGTTACGTAGATCGTAAAGTCTAGAAACATCACGCTAACTCCGTCTCAGAAAGGGGCAGCGTTACGAAAAGTCTAGAAACGTCACGCTAATTCCATCTAAGGATGGGGCAGTGTTCGAAACTACTGGAAACGACACGCTAACGCCATCTGTTGTCAAGTAGCAAGTACTACACGAAATTGTACGTAGACGCTACCGCCATCTATTGTCGAATAGTGGGATTAAACATTAAACAGTTAATAGTGGAAGTACCTAGAAGTTTCTACGCTACTAGTAAACTGTGGAAAAGTGTTGAATGTTCGCGAATGTTCTGCTTGGGATTTAAATAGCGGATTTTTGGCCCGACAGGCAGTTCGATTCCGGAAGCGAGCGAATACGAATCAAGCGATACAGTACAAGTGAAACAAGTGATTCTGTTTGCGATATTTGTGTTTAGTTAATTAAAGTGTTTTGACTGTTTCGATAATATTGGTTTAAATTAATTTATCCCGAACCCCAGCTCGTAACAATATGCATGTATTTAGAAATATATGAGTATATTTATCAGTTGTCTGGTTGCCATAGTACAGACTCAGCCTAGTTTGGGATCAGATACCGGTGTATTGGTTGTCTTGAGATATTATTATTATTATTTATGTGGGTTTACTGTGGAAACGCCCTTTCTTAGGGTTCCGTAGCCAAATGGCAAAAAACGGAACCCATATAGATTCGTCATGTCTGTTTGTCTGTCCGTCCGTATGTCACAGCCACTTTTTTCCTAAACTATAAGAGCTATGCTGTTGAAACTTGGTAATTATATGTATTCTGTAAACCGTATTAAGATTTTCACACAAAAATAGAAAAAGGGGTTCCTCATACTTAAAACTCAAACTCAAAAAATTAGTTTTTCATCAAACCTATACGTGTGGGGTATCTATGAATAGGTCTTCAAAAATGATATTGAGGTTTCTAAAATATATTTTTTCTAAACTGAATGGTTTGCGCGAGAGACACTTCCAAAGTGGTAAAATGTGTCCGCTAAATGTGAACGCGTTTCTAGTTGTCTCATGTCTGTTGTGTTACTCATTGCAGGTACAAGACCTCCTGGAGTGGTGCCAGTGTATGACCCGCGAGTACAAGTCGTGTCGCGTCACCAACCTCACCACAAGCTTCCGCTCCGGGCTGGCCTTCTGCGCCATCATACACCGGTTCCGACCTGACCTCATGTGAGTATACGTTAATTATACAGGGTGTCCCAAAAGGTTACGTAGCTGGGAAGGGAGGTGATAGGGGTGGTCACAAGGGTCACCAGAAAAATATAAAACTTTTTTTTCAGTACACTTGGAGGAAGTTGAGTGAAATCGTAATGACTAAGTCCTTGACTGGACAAGAAATTCATTTTTTTTATTTTTCTGGTGACCCTTGTTACCACCCCTATCACCCCCCTTCCCAGCTACGTAACCTTTTGGGACACCCGGTATACAGTACATCGTCGATTATCCGAACTAATTGGGGGACAGGAAGTGTTAAAAAAAACCAATCGAACTGTATTGATACAGCCATACATATTTATGTATAGGTGAATAAAAACCTTATTTATGTTTAGACATATCTTTAATGGCAAATAGTTTCTTTCACACGGTAAAATTTAGTTTATCAAGTAACGACTACTTGGGAGTGACGTACAACTAACAGTTCGAGACGATTTCGCGTGAATTGTAAAGCGGGAGGAGGATAGTACGCGCGAGTTGGCGGGCGTAGTAGTTCGGATAAACAGTCGTTCGGTTGATCGACGTTCGGATAATCAAAGCTAAACTGACTGAAACTAGATGGTGACATCATCATCATCATCACTGGACTTAGGCCTCCCCCAATTTGGGGGGCTTTGCCATAATCGCCACGCTTGGCAGGCGGGTTGGTGATCGCAGTATGGTGGTAAAATGCATAGAGAACGCTGCTGCCCATTCTCTAGAATTCCCTTAGTCGCCTTTTACGACACCCACGGGAAGAAATGGGGTGGTGTTATTCTTTACGTCCGGCACCACACGGTACATACACGGACATAGGCGATGGTAAAAACCATCAACGTGTAAAATTTCATGAACAAACTTTTGTGCTTGGTGTGCTAATCCTACTTTCTACTAATATCATAAATGTGAAAGTCTGTGAGTATTGATGGATACATGTTTGTTACTCAAATCACGAAAAAACTACTCTACGGATTTCGATGAAATTTGGCACACAGATAAATTATAATCTAAACTAACTCATAGGTTACTTTTTATCCAGGTATAACGTTCCCTTAGTATAATTTCCGACCACCTCGCGGGCGAAGATCGCTGTAAAAAATATATAAAATAATAAATATATTTGTATGTTTCCAGTGATTTCTCCGGTCTCCAACCCGACGACGCGGAGAAGAATCTCCGCGTGGCGTTAGACGTCAGCTCTAAGTTGGGCATCTCACAAGTACTGACGGCCGCCGATGTGTGTTCACGACAGATTCCTGACAGATTAGCGGTAAGATAGTACATGTAATACCATGGAGTTTCTTGCCCGTTCTTCTCCACAGGTACCTACGCTGCGGAATTGGCAACTAACTTAATTTTTCTGACTCACCGCCACTTGAGAATTTAAAAGTGCCTGTAATTGGTTTATTTGAAATAAATGCTTTGAGTTTTGGTCATCATCTTCTGCCAAGCTTTTCCCCGCTATGTTGGGGTCGGCTTCCAGTCTCACCGGATGCAGCTGAACACCAGTATTTTACATGGAGCGACTAACTATCTGACTAGCAACCCAGTTACTAGGTTACATGATATTTATGTGAGGCTGGGGGTTGTCAGACTTTCGGCCTTCTGACTCGTAACGACTGCCAAAGATCTTTACGTAAATCTTTAGACTATTTTCTTAAGTTTTTGCTCATTGTATGCCTATTGCACAAATACTGAGGACAGTGATGGCCTGGTGGTTACGGCCACGGTTTACAAGTTACGTAAAGCGCCAGCCTGGGGTCGTAGATTCGAACTCAGACTGTCGCTTTGTGCAAATAATGTCATCACCACTGCTCTCAAAACATTATGAGGAAACCGGCAAATCCGAGAACCAAAAACTCGAAGATATGTGACGTCTACTAATTCGGATTGGGGCCGCGTGGTGGTTTACGGCCCACACCCTGGGGAGGCCTGTGTCCCAGCAATGGGAACATGATATAGGCTGATTATATGAGCGAAAATCCGGACTCCGGACTGCTACTGAAAAATTCTTGATGGATAAATCCTATAACATTTAGCCGGACCTTGGATTGGAATCCAGGATCTCAAGCTCAGCGAATAGCGCTTGCGACCACTAGACCAACGAGGCACTCAAGTGTTATAAAAATATCTGTTCTTTTTCAGATAATGACATATCTCTTCCAACTACGAGCACATTTTACTGGCAACGAATTACAAGTAGAACAATTAGGTAAGTTGCCATTTGATGGGGTTTTTCCATCATTTTAACCGACTTCAAAAAGGAGGAGGTTCTCAATTCGGATGTTTATATATTTTTTTAATGTGTGTTCGGCCATAACTCCGTCATATATAGACGAATTTGCAAAATTCTTTTTTTGTTCGAAAGGGGTTTATTCCGAAATGGTCCCATATAAATTTCATATAGATCTGATGATGAGTTCCGGAGACAGACACCGGAACTCTTTAAGAAGTGACTGCATGATGAATGCATAAATATGCATTGTTTGTTGAATATAATTGAATTACTGCGGAGTAGATACCATAACTAAAAATTTAGACAAAAAAAAAAATGAAATTAAGACTTCAAGTCAAGTCGGTGGCAAAAACCTTAAATACAAATCCTAAGACACCGACTTGCGAAATTAAAGTTGTTTTTCACTTTGAAGTGTTTTTAAGGAAGTCTGTTATTTTTTTTTTTTTGTAAAAACGTTTTTTATATTACCATGTAAAAGTTTGTGATGTTGTATGGATGTTGGTTACTCATTTACGCAAAAAACTCCTAAATGGATTTGTTGAACTTTAGCGCAAAGATAGTTTATAACCTGAATTAACACATAGGGTGATTTTAACCCGGTAGTACGTTTGCAAAAGCTAATATATTTTGAACTTAACATGACTTTTGCCATTAGCCTATTTTTAATTTGGTTCAACGATTCTTAAATCAATCCCCATTCATGGAACGCAGTACTACACCGATGCTTACGGCCATTTTTGTTTCGGCGATTTGACTGCCAAGTTACTCGAAAAGAACTCATAAAAATATTACCTAGCCTCTTTATAATATTAATGTACATTAGTTAGTAAAAACACGTGAATATCATCGTGATCTACCCAGACTTTTCCAACTTTGCAGGGGTCGGCTTCGAGTCTTACCGAATACAGCTAAATACCCATATTTTACGTAGAGCGAATACTACACAAACCGGTTACTTTGTAACATTTTTAACCCCCGACGGAAAAAGAGGGGTGTTATTAACCCCCGACGGAAAAAGAGGGGTGTTATAAGTTTGACGTGTCTGTCTGTCTGTCTGTCTGTCTGTGTGTGTGTCTGTCTGTGTGTCTGTCTGTCTGTGGCATCATAGCTCCCGAACGGATGAAGCGATTTCAATTATTATTTTTTTGTATTAAAGGTGACTTATGTGCGAGTGTTCTTAGACATGTTTGATGAAAATCGGTTGAGCCGTTTAAAAGTTGTGGGGGGTGAAAGTGGGGAAGAATAACCGAATGTCTACAAATATACTCGAGTGGGGTCTCAAATGAAAGCGCACTGAAAGAGAATGATGTTCTTAACTTCGCTTGATGAGTAAATTGGTGGTGGGAAAATTGGGACATGGAAATCCGATTGTCACGTGAGAGTATCAATGACTACATCTCAGTCTTTGCAATTCTGCTAAAGATGATTTGTCATGTGGGTTATTAAATAGTTTTGTTTGGTCGAGCTCACAAATTGCTACACCATCCAAGGAAAAGGCCAAGCCTATGTAGCCTTAAGCAGAGTAAAAATTCTCTACTTAAGGCTACATAGGCTTGGCCTTTTGCGAAAGTACTTTTACCTAAGTAAACCACAGCTTTTTCAACTGTCGTCCCTTGCAACTTATAAGTTGCGGCGATTACGGCATATATGCCGTAATCGCCCAACATAAAATGATAAGAAACATTGTTCTTTCAATATTTCCATATCCTCTAAGACCTTGAAAAGTTACATTATGTGGCCTTATCAGAATCCATCCATTCTCGTCAACACAACTCCGGCCGATAGTGGCATCATCAAATTGAATTGATATTGTTTTTGGAAGCTTCCCATCTTCCTGTTGGCCACGGCGAAGTTCTATGTATTTACAACTTAACAAAATCTACATTATAATAAGTATACCTATAAAAAGTATAAAATAAAAAATTAAATTAAAAATTTAAAAAACCCCCGACACAAAAACCTAAGATCCCTTTAAAAAGTAAAAAATAATAAAAAAACTCAATCTTAAAGTACCTAAGTATGTATTAATAATTTAAAAAAAAATACGTCGCGTTGGGGGACCGCTCTGCAAGGGCAGACGTCGTTGACGATCGTATCCTAAATGCAATATTTAGAAGTAATTTTATAAAAGTTTTCTTCAGTTAGGTAATAGACTATTTGTAATTAAATTGTTAGGTTTGGAGCGGTCCCCCAACGCGACGTATTTTTTTTTAAATTATTAATACATACTTAGGTACTTTAAGATTGAGTTTTTTTATTATTTTTTACTTTTTAAAGGGATCTTAGGTTTTTGTGTCGGGGGTTTTTTAAATTTTTAATTTAATTTTTTTAAATTAATTTTTCAGGTAACGACGAGACAGAATCTTCGTACCTAGTAGGTCGGCACGACACAGACGGCTCCATTCCTCAGGAGCTGTTCAGCAGAGAGATCAGCATGAGACGCTCGCGGAACACGATAGACCGGCCACGACCCGGGTGAGTCAATTATATGGTTATATCAACTTGTGTCATTGGGGAAGTCGGGCAGGCAAAGATGGCGTGCCCATAGCTAGGTCCCTACGGCCTACAGTAGATTAGACATTTCCCATTATCCATTTCATCTATTTATATAATAATATGAAAAACTTCAGATTAAAATTAATTAAAAAACAAAATTATAACTTACATTAACTAAAACTATTTACAAATTAAAGTATAGCGTTGAAAAATTTATCCGCATCGCTGTTGACTGGTAATGTACCCAAGAGCCGTTTGGGGTTGAAACCTTCGGGCCTTCGGGTCCGAGTGCCCTTGGCCTATTTAAACAAATCTCTAAGCGGCTGGTGGACACTTCCCGTGACCCAAGAGCTGGTTTTTACCTTGGCCAGAGGCTAAGCATTGCTATACAACGTGGTAATGTCGTATCTTGGGTACACTACCAGTTGACAGCAATGCGGATGAATTCAATTTGTAAATAATTTAATCTATTCAATAACAATCTACATTGTATCTGAACCCAAGCAGCAAAATGTGGTTCAGTAATTGTCCTGGAACTGCCATTTCATTAGGACTATAACGGAATAATAAACAATTATAACCACGGAAAAGGGCCCAATTTATAGGCGTATTTTACCTAATTAAATGTCTATAGTAGACTTGGTGAACACCACTTTGACCAACAACGACCTTATAGTTGGACTACGTAAAACTATTTGCTCCCGCGAAGCTAACTATCAGCGTTTAATGGTACCAAATACTACAATAACGTACACAGTGAATCTCTTACAAGCTCATACAAAGTGTTGTGAATTGGTGAATGTTGCTGCGCACATTTTTAAACATTAATAATCCATTTCTTATAAATACGAGTATTATCTAGAATATCAATTTTGAGTTAACAATAAGTCAAGATGTATGATGTGTTTGAATGTGCATGGCGCACGTATATTTTCGGTGAAGTATAATAAGTTTTTTATCAAAATTTTTACACGCCCCTTGAAATTTGCGTTTTAACTAAGTTGAATTATAAAATAATGTTGGTTTCAGTAAGACATACAACGAAAAGTTGCCATTTTGACAAAGTTGGTTTTTCCAAATACATAAACAAACCGTTATAGGCGTACTTTGTTTAATAATGGTAAATATCAGAACCATTGCTTGGCCATATAGATGTGTGTGAAAAATAGTGTGAAAAATGCTGCTTCTACTCAGTTTATAACCACTTCACCAGTGATCAATGTGAACTTGGTAACTTACTCCATAGTACCTAATTTCTGTCAGTTTAAGTTTAATTTCTCTGTTTTCTCTTTACCTATAAGTCATTGATTTATACGGTATATAAAAAATGTAATACTTATAGCTTTCAAAATTTTTAATAAAGTATTTAATGCCGCATGTCGTATATTTTATTCTACAGCCCATTTTCTAAGATCACTATGTAGTTGAAAATGGAGAATGTTACTAGGTATGCCAAATCGCTTGAAATTTTGCCTCAGTAAAGCCTGTATGTATATAAATACACTAGTTTTTGTTGTAGTCAAAAATACCTAGTAGTTTTGATTTTATAGGCATTTAAAGTTTCAAAAAATATCGAGTCCCGCTAACAGTCACGTGACCGCTTGTGACGTCATGTCACAACGCTTAGTATCAAGTCGCCAGCGGTTATAGTAGGTGTAATAGCTTGCGCAGTATTTTGTTGTGTTTTCGTCTGCGTATTACGTTAATAGTCTAATAATAGTAAATATTATTCGATTAATAAAATGGATGAAGGATTCGAAAAAGGGCAATCGGATAATCTACCTAAAATAGATGGATTAATGGTTGCGCATTATTTATCAACAAATAGTGATTTCGTTAGCGCCGAAATGCGAGGAATAAAAATGCAAAGGTAAGTCAACTTTCCTTGCTACTACTTACGCTTTATAGTTTATCTGTTCTAAATTGTTTTATCAAAACAGAATACCCAACTAATGTCGTAATGGAAGAATGCAACTCAAATAGTAGAAGTATCTACCTACCATTAAATTTTTACGTTAAAGACAACAAATATGTATTATAGTTTTGTAGCTATAGGTAGGTACGTATGTATATAAAGGTAGGTATTCTTAGTAAATTTAAATGAATACATTGCAAATTTTTATTGCATATGTAGATGTTTGAACAGATCTACTAAACCTTTTTTATTTATTTGTATTTTTTTACTAACAAAATACGTAAAGCTATTTATTTTTATTTCAAACTTATTTCAGATCGGCAAGAGAGCTATGGCGATGATGCTATTGGTTATGTTCAAGTAAAAAAGAGTAGGTGATGTATGTACGGTTAAATGTAGAATCACGCCAGACCACCGCGTACGTACCACATCTTATCATTGCAGTTTAGAATGCAATGAAAAAGATCAAGAAGTTTTAAATGTAACCTGCGAAGATTGTGCCGCCAGCAGAGGTGACTGTAAACATACTATAAAAAACAACTTTTCTGGCGAATTGGTAGTTGTATTTTTACATTTCGGCACAACACATGATTTCCTAGTATTTGGATTGGACATTTTTAAAAGTATTTAGGTATAATTTCGACGGCACGGGCGCGCGACCGCGAGCGCACTGAGTGTGCCAGACTGAGCGTGTTGTGCGATGACGTCACACCATCACCGGCAGCCCGCGTCGTGCGGTTACAACTTGTTTTACTTCTAAATCGGAAACTAATTGACGTATCGAAGTAATTCTTTCACTAGTATTTTTTATTTTTGACAGAAAATTTGGAGTGCTAATAATCAAAATTAGTTAACATTCTTCATTGGAATAGTCTTCAATATCACTTTCATCTTCTTGAACAGATTCCTTACTAATACAATCTTCTAAGTCTAAATTTAAATCGATTTTTATCGATAATACGTAGTTTTGTGCAGAATTATTAAAATAAACATTTTGTCTAAAATTTTCACATAACTATTTTCTACGGAACCTTCTCCTATTTTTACAATTCGTTCTTCGCCAGATACAAAGCTAGAACCCGACACCTAAATTATCTGTTTATAGATTTTCTGAACTTTTCGTTTGTAGTAACCCCGAACTGAGACTATAGCAGCATTTGCGAGACCATTATAAACCAATGTATTCTTTTACAGGACACTAAGTATATTATATTAAACCTTTATAATCGTGTTAAGATTATAACAAAATTGGTTTATACCACTATAAAACCGCTCCATTTTACTTATAATTGTTCTGTAAAGTGAATTTATACATCCTTATAGAACCAAGTAATAAATGCAAATAGTTTCCAGTATGTTTAGTTCTGTTTATCACTCTTATTGGCGTACTTTACTTATAGTAGTGCTATAATGCTTCTTGTTAGCAGTTATAAGTACAGCTTACCAGTTTATCTACTCTTGAGTGCATTTACACCCTCGCAATACTTTTATAGGTCACCCAAGTTTATATTGCACCCTTAATTTGTACCTATAAGTAATTATAAGTTAATGTAAAAGATCAGATATACTATAAGGCCCAACTAACTCCATGCTTGCTATTATAAGCGTAGCAGCAAATACTAGAACCATTAAGAGAATATTATAAGTGCTCATCTGCACTATAGGATAATTTTGCTTGGGAATGCTTTATGAAGATAATTAAAATAATAACAAGTTACATATAGGATTAAATTAGATCCACATAAATACATTTTACTGCCTCGGCGTCCCCGGAAGTTGTCTTCTGCCTGCTGCACGAACCGAAGTTAGATATGTAGAAGAAAATTCATTGTTCTCACGCTGGATTTACTATATTGTTTGTGGTTCGAAGGACCATGTTGGGTTAACTTGCTTAGTGAATAAAATAAAAATCTCAGATTAAATGAAAAAGCACTGTACCAATCAATGAGCAACGAAGTACACGGCTTTTTCATTTAATCTGAGATTTTTATTTTATTCATTAAGCAAGTTAACCCAACAAATACCTAATAATTTCGTTCATTCATGCATTCCATTCGTGTTCATTCATGAGTTTGGTTTTATTTCACGTATTTTATTATTTTAGGTGCTTTCAATATTTGAAATCTAGTTTTTGACATACGTGTGATCAATTTGCCATACTTGGAAACATGCATTTTCTTCTCCATAGGATAATCTTTACTGTAGACAAACTCAAAGTGGTTGCTAATTGAATTGCCAATTCATTTCATTTCCATGATTGTTAATATGCGAGCATCATATATTAGGTTGGGGAAAAAGTCTTTTCGCATTATAGTATGTATGAACTTGTAATAAAATCTCTTTGGCTATACTATTTGTATCTGGCTGGTTTTGGTATCATTGAAAGTTTAAATTCAAATTAGGAAATGTGTGATTTTCATTTGTTTTTCGTACCGTCAAGATGAGTGAATCTAATGAAGAAATTCGATACATTTTAAAATTTTACTACAAAAATGGTAAAAATGCAACGCAAGCCGCGAAAAAAATTTGCGATGTTTATGGACCTAGTGTAGTGTCTGTGAGAGTAGCACAAATTTGGTTTAAGCGTTTTCAATCCGGAAATTTTGATGTCAAAGATGCACGTCGCTCTGGTTGCCCTATTACGGATAAAATGGATGCCATTTTTGAAAAAGTGGAGCAAGATCGGCATACCAGTAGTTACGACGTAGCTGAAGAACTGGAAATTGACCATAAAACAGTTTTGGCGCATTTGAAAAAAACTGGGTACACGAAAAAGCTCGACATTTGGGTACCTCACGAGCTCACTGAAAGAAACCTAATGAACCGTGTACTCATTTGTGATTCTTTATTACGACGTAATGAAACCGAACCATTTTTGAAGAAGCTGATAACTGGTGATGAAAAGTGGATCACGTATGACAAGAACGTGCGAAAAAGGTCGTGGTCAAAGGCCGGTCAGGGTTCACAGACTGTGGCGAAACCCGGGTTTACTCGCAACAAGGTGATGCTGTGTGTGTGGTGGGATTGGAAGGGCATTATTCATTATGAGCTGTTACCACCAGGCAGGACCATCGATTCTGAACTCTACTGCGAACAACTGATGAGATTAAAGCAAGAAGTTGAGAGAAAGCGGCCGGAATTAATCAACAGAAGGGGTGTGGTTTTTCATCATGATAACGCTAAACCTCACACATCTTTAGCCACCCAACAAAAATTAAGAGAGTTTGGCTGGGAGGTGTTAATGCATCCGCCGTATAGTCCTGACCTTGCACCTTCAGATTTCCACCTGTTTCGGTCTCTTCAGAATTCTTTAGGCAGTGTCAGGTTAACATCACGAGAGGACTGCCAAAACCACTTGTCGCGGTATTTTGACCAGAAGTCCCAAAATTTCTATAGCAATGGGATCATGTCCCTACCTACAAGATGGCAAAAAGTTATCGAACAAAATGGTACCTACATACTTTAGTTAAATGTAAATAAACTTTCGACGTGTGGTGCCGGACGTAAAGAATAACACCACCCCATTTCTTCCTGTGGGTGTCGTAAAAGGCGACTAAGGGACTTACTAGAGAATGGGCAGCAGCGTTCTCTATGCATTTTACCACCATACTGCGATCGCCAACCCGCCTGCCAAGCGTGGCGATTATGGCAAAGCCCCCCAAATTGGGGGAGGCCTAAGTCCAGCAGTGGACGTCTTACGGCTGAAATGATGATGATGAAATAAACTTTATTAAAAAATGTATTGAATTTTCTTAAAAAATGCGAAGAAACTTTTTCCCCAACCTATTATTTATCATGTTATTAATTTGTATGGTAAAGCTCCATAAAAAAAAAACTTTTATCTACTGTGGTATAGTAATTTTATTTTAGGTGCATTGATTTTATATATAACTCCATACGAATCTGTCTTTTGGAAGGGGCAATTAGAATCAATTCTATTTTAATGTAAAAGTTGACGTTCAAAAGTGCCTTTTATGTGCATATTTAAAATAAATGCATTAACTTTGACACAAAACGCGTCATTTTCCCAAAAACAAAATATTTAGACAAATCTTTCTCTAAAAAAAAATATCTCTTATTTCAGTTCCCAAGACTCGCAAGAGTCCCGGCACTCCGCTGACCGACAAACCCCGGACAAGCCTCAGACGCCGGCGCCCATGAAGGACGTGCGCGACATGTTCGTGCAGCAGTCCAAGAGCATCCTGGGCAAGATGCTCTCCCCCGCGCGGGACCTGCGGGACAAGCCCAGCGCCAAGTGGTTCGCGGACCCCTTGAAACTTAACGAGGTAGGTTACAACATTGATCTAATATTTTCTGTAGTATGCAGTTAAAATTTCACCAAACGCGTTCATAAGGAGTGTCTACAGGTGCAAGGCTGCGGTCGATCGACTTAAATATCAGCCTATAATGTTCCTGCCAGGGTTGCGAGATTTTTTCAAAAGTTACCGTAGCCCTGGCATATAGGCAACTGAAGGAACTCGGGTGGGTTTGAGTCTGTAACAGTCTGACACGCCCTCCCGTTCCACCCAGAGCGGGAGACGTCATTTGATGATTTCCCACACACAAAAAAAACAAAAGCCTATAATGATGCCACTGCTGGGACACAAGTCTCCTCTCAGTGAGAGGGAGTGGGCCGTAATCTACCATGCGGGCCCAGTACGGGTTGGTAGATGTCATATGTCTTCGAATGTTTGGTTCTAGGACCTGCTGGTTTCTTCACGATGTTTTTCTTCGCCGTTTTGAAAGCAGTGACTATGAAATAATTTACATAAAGTAAAGCGCTTTCTGAATTCGAACCTACGAATTCTCGTAAGTCATTGCCGCTACCGGGACACCACTGCTCGATCGACTTAGACCAGACCAATTTTTAAGAACTTTCGCATTTTTAAAAGTCAGGTCATGTGCGTATTTTTGGTATATCGTACTGGATAAGTTCTTTTCTGTATGTTCACATAGTAAAAATAAAATAAATAAATAAGTATCTCAGGACAACCAACACACCGTTATCTGATCCCAAATTGGGCAGGCCTGTACTATGGGAACCAGATAAATGATAAATATACTTATATATTTCTAAATACATACATATTATAGATAAATTACACCCAGACACATAACAAATGATTGTGCTCATCACATAAAGATTTGTCCTGGGTGGGAATCGAACCCACGACCTTAGTCTTAGCAGTCAGGGTCACTAACCACTAGACTAACGGGCCGGGCAAATAGTAATGAATAAAGCTAATAACATTTTTGTTTCGTTTCCAGCCACCACCCGTTCGACCAGAGAAGCTGATGACTCGCAAGGAGCTAACAGATCCTTTCGGCTCTGATGATGAAGAGGAGCAGCAAGAACCGCCAGCACCTGCGCAGATCATCCAGAACAATGATATAGGTAACGTTGTGATTCACTGCTTAGAACTATGAAGAATAGGATGCGCTAAAGTAACCCCCGTATTTAATAAAGAGCCTTTTTAACACGCGTTTATTAGCTTCAAACGTATGTTAGTATGTGCCTATGTAACGGAAACTTTGAACATGATTTTAACCCCCTTCAGAACGTCGGATTAACTCGAAATTTGGCATACTTATCAAGGGCCGATGACAATACAATAATTTTATTCATTTGTCATTATCCTTGCCAGGGTTACCAGGATAGAAAAAAACTGTCTTCGAAAACTACGCTGACATACGTCACAAAATTCGAAACACCCTAAAAAAATAGAAAATAAATAACAGTTTAAAAAAAACACGCGTCCATAGAGAACCAATATGACCATGATAAATTTGACTAGCGTTGACCTAGTGGTCGGAAGTACGGCAGCTTTTATCGTAAGGTCTCGTTTTATTGGTTTTTCTATCAGAAAATTTTCTGCAGAAACACTGAGTATAGAACTGTGATGTTTGTATTATAATAACAATCTTTTTCTTATGGCATTCGTGGTACAGAGTCATCCTAGTACGAATGCCAAAGCACTCCTTTGACACTTAAGTGCAAATTACAGAAGAAAAAATCTATTTCTAAGGAGATTTACTGTACCTCTTATTTTAGTAATGAGGATTTTATATTTTTTTTACAGTAAAACCCCAACCGGACTCGAAACCAGAACCGGTTTTAGACCCGTTATCTCAAGCGGAACCGGAGAACCGGCTGTCAACATTACCACCTAAGCCGACCACTCCAGAGCTGCCTAAACCGACGCCGGTAAGCGAAGTGCTCTGTTTGAGTGGATGGCTTGTGTTTGTAGTGCGTAGTGTGAGTGTAGTGTTATTTGAGGTCGTAGCCAGGAGTTATTGAGGACTAGTTGATGCTCGCAGTTTCGCCCGCGTGGGTATCGGACATTATCTCACGGAATCGTGCTACCTCGGTACAAAAAGTAGTACCTGCGTAACTCCTTATAACATCAGTTATCTGCTAGTGGAAAGTCCCGTCAAAAACGGTCCTGCCGTTGCGGAGATTATCCGGAAGAATAATTTCTTATGTATTTAGTAAAAGAAATTCATTTTGACTGTTCAACAACATTTCTTGCGTTATTTACGTTCTGGAACAGACAATTTTTTTCTAAGAAATAAAGCAATCGGAATTTGAATGATTGTGAAGAACATTGCTAATGCAATGTTCTTCACAATCATTCAAATTCCGATTGATAGTGTGTTACGGACTTAGAATGCTGTTTTATGTTATTTTGGACTCAAAAAGTGCTGATTCTCAGCCTAATGTTTAAATTAATTTCTAAATATTTTTATCTTAAAGTTCTGGAAGCATTTTTGCATATTCACAAAATGTTCTATTTGATTATAAATTCCTAATCATGGTTTTATAACGAACTAGCTTTTTCCAGCTGCTTCACTCACGTTTATACATATAAACCTTCCTCTTGAATTACTCTGTCTATTGATAGAAATCGCATTAAAATCCGTTGAGTAGTTTAAAAGATTAGAACTTTTCGCGTACAGACTCGGGAAGCGACTTTGTTCTTTAATATCACTACATAGTATAAAACAAAGTCGCTTCCCTCTGTCCGTGCGTATGTATACTTAGATCTTTAAAACTACATTACACATTTTGATGCGGTTTTTTTTAATAGATAGAGTTATTAAAGAGGAAGGTTTATACGTATAATACGCGGGCGAAGCCGCTGGCAAGATATACAAGAAGAGCAACCAGATGTATTTATGTGCCGTTGTAAAACTATATCGTAGGTTATTTTGATCAAAAACTGGTGACCTTGGCTACCACCTCACTCCCTGTTTATTGGACCCGGATATGTCATATACAAATACTTCAAAAGATACATAGAGGACCGTATCTCAACATATACATACGTGTGATACTGACTTATAAATACAATTGTTATTAGTTCTTAGAGTGTAGTTGTTATAAATCAAGAAAGACTATTTAGATGACTAAACAATCATAGATAATTAGTGGTTTTTATTTTTTTGGTGACACTAATTAACTCAGTAGCGAATTCATAAATTTTAGACAACTAATAGACGATTTTTTATAAATTCTAAAACGTTTTTTTTTTAATCTTAAAGAATCTTTAATTTATGTAGTTACTTATTAATTAATTAAAATAACGAATCGTTTGTTCAAAGTCTAATTTGAAATCAATATAAAAATTCAAAATATTCAGTGGTCCTATACTCCATTTGTTTAGGTAGTTAACTAAAGGTAAACAATCTTGATATGTCTTTTTATATAAAATAAATCGTATAAAAGACCAACAAATATTATTTAAATTAACTTACCTAACATCGGTTTAAGTAAATACCTAATTGTAAACATTTTTAGATTCAATTTTTAGACAGTTTTTTAGATAAAAGACATGTTAAGATTGTTTACATTTAGTTAACTACCTAAACAAATGGAGTATAGTGTGAATTTCTTTTAACCATTTTCACTTAGCGCATCGACCGCGTTCGACGCTCCGATTGGCCCTGACTTGGTGAAGGGCCAAAAGGCCTGGCGGTTTTGAGTATTTTGTATATCAAATCAAATCAATTTATTTCGGGCAACCAATCAAATCAAAATATTTTTATTTCACATAAACCTACATGGGCACTTATGAAACGTCAGAAGCTAGGTGCACGGTTCCAAATTGTTGATTCCTATGGAGAAGAGCCAGCAAGAAACTCCACTGTTACTCTTTTAAAATTAATTGGCTTTTACAATGCTTTCAAATTACAGTGTTAATAGATATGGGAGAATAGTGTAGGACTGTCAACAAGTACCAGGTACTTAATAAAATAGAAAATTGTTTACCATCTACAAGGTCTACAACATTCCCACATTCACTAATTATTATAGAATCTACTTATATGATAGTATTTTTATCATGAATACCTTACAGACTATCATACATACAAATAAAAACCATGTAAACATAAAACTATATAGCCTACGCAAATGTCCTGCAGATCTGGTTGCGTCTTGTGACGGGTCGTTGAGCTCCCTAAAATAGGTTTGAGCTACACGATGACTGATACATACCTGCCTTATGTTTGGACAGGTCAGCTCAAAGCTGCAATGACTCTTTCTTTACAAGGTCCTTCCAGACATGCCCTTTCATTGTTAGACTCACATATAATTCTAATGATTAGACTTTAAAGAGACCTTGACCTCTGAGTTTGTTTCGGCATTTCTTCTCAGGGAACAGTCAGCTAGAAATTGCCAGCGCCATCTAGTTTTAAAAATATTGACCAACAAAATAATGACGTGTAAAAGTGTCTTATAAGATCTAAAGGTTCCGTGTCTTACCCGACGTAAAGAATAGCACTATGCCATTTTTTCCTATTTGGATGTCGTAAGAGGCGACTAAGGGACTTAATAGAGAATGGGCAGCAGCGTTCTCTATGCATTTTACCACCATACTGCGATCGCCAACCCGCCTGCCAAGCGTGGCGATTATGGCAAATCCCTCCAAATTGGGGGAGGCCTAAGTCCAGCAGTGGACGTTTTGTAGCTGAAATGATGATGATGATGAAGATCGATGCGTTAAGTCCTGATTGTTAAAAGAAACTCACACTAGGGCCTTTGATGATAATTTTCTGTTGAAGCTATCTTTAACTTCCCATTCAGTCAGTATAAAAATGTTGAACTGTGTTTGTGTCCGTCCTGTTTTGGGATTAATTTAAAACTGCAGTCAAAATTATGACTGCAAATGCTAGTGCCATAAATACTTTTATCAGTCAGTTAACTCATATCTGTCACTATCGTGTTACATGGTAAATGGTACGGTCAGCAACATAAATAAAAATAATAATGTAAATAGTTTGTTTCATCCTATAACATATTTTGAATTCACTCTGATCCATAAGTTACATAAAAATAATATGATTGAACAAACTCCTTATATACCTTTTAATTTATGTTGCCGACCGTACCAATAAAAAAAACCTCGTCATTTCTTTCCATTGCTCATCGACACCGCTTTCCTGCCTGTGTTTGACGCTTCTGATTGGACGACGCTATGTAACCCCGCTTCGCTGATTGGTCGATCACGTCATCGCTCTCGATTCCCATTGGCCAGCAATTGTTATCACGACATGATGAGTTGAAAGAGCGAGCGAGACAGTTGCTCGAAGCTACGAAAAAGGAGGCGAGGGAGAAGGACAGAAAGATGCGACAGAACGAGAAGGAAAGAGAAGAGAAAGAGAATGGACATAGGAATGGAGATGTAAGTCCTAAGGTATGAGTTTTTATTGCTTAAGTCTTTTTCATTCATGGTTAAAGAAAAATTGGGATGAGGTTCTGAATTTGTTTACCCAGTAACTGGGTTGTGGAGGTTAGGTAGACAGTCGTTCCATGTATAATACTGGTATTCAGCTGAATCCGGTTAGAGTGGACGCTGACCCCAAAATAGATGGGGAAAGGGGATGCATATGATGAGGTTGTTAAATGGTTTACCCAGTAACTGGGTTGTGGAGGTCAGAAAGGCAAACGCTCCACGTATAATACCGGTATTCAGCTGCATCCAGTTAGACTGGAAGCTGACCACAAAATAGCTGGGGACAGGGTACGCAGATGAGGAGGTCGTGAAATTGTTTACTCAGTAACTGGGTTGTGGAGGTCAGATAGGAAGTCATTCCATGTAAAATACTGGTATGGAGCTTCATCCGTTAAGACTGGAAGCCGACCGAACATAGTCGGGGAAAGGCAACACAGATGGTGATGAGGTTGTGAATTTTTTTGTGAAATATTTTCGAGATTTCACTGCAAATTGATTGACAATTTCGGGCTTACATAACCTCAGGGGCAAACATGTTACTAGTTTTTGGGAAAATTAAAATCCTTATGAAATTAAAATGAATCACTTAAGAATACACCACTGCTCTCAAAACGATGAAGGAAAACATCGTGAGGAAACCGGCATGTCTTAGAACCAAAATTTTGAAGACTTGCGACATCGTATCAACCCGCACTGGGCCCGTGTGGTGGATTATGGCCCACTCCCTCTCACCGAGAGGGTGCCTGTGTCCCAGCAGTGGGAACATTAGAGGCTGCTGATAAATAAGTATTGTATTGCACACACGTTTTGCAAAAGCACTCGATGTTGAAGCCTATTTCCATTTTATTTAAGGAAGTAACTAACTATACTATTTTGGTTTTGTTTCTAGCCTATGACAGAGGAAGAAAGACAGGTGATGCTACGGGAGAGAGCGAGAAAGCTTATCGCTGATGCGAGAGCTGGTATCGTTAGGTATGTAACATAGTATTTTGTGTTTTTTTTAGCGTGTTGATAAAGTATCTTTGTTGTCTTACAGAATATACAAAAGTATTCCTTTAGATCAATCCTCTTTCGAAATGTGTAAAAAACAGATAACGGATATAACGTACCAGATTAAACTACGATGACACCGAATATCTGCTCACTTGACAATCGTAGTGATTTTTCTAAAACTCCGTATCTAAACGAAACCTGTTTTATTTCCGTTTACACACACACACCACACCTACTTCACCAGGCACACATACACATATTAACACTTGGTATAAATAATAAAAGATTTTATTTCTGAAAGTAGGTTTGTACAAAAACTTTTACACGTCAATCATATTTTTTAAAACTAGATGAGGTCGGCGGTTCCTATCTAGCTACTCTGAGAAGAAAGGCCGAAACAAACTCAGAGGTCACAGTCTCTTTTAAAGTCCAGACATAATCTATTTTGAGGAAAGAACCACACAGATTGAGTGGACGGTGGTGGATATAAGTTCAATCCGTTTGCACCTTAAAGTCCTCATCATCATCATCATTTCAGCCGTAAGACGTCCACTGCTGGACTTAGGCCTCTCCCAATTTGGGGGGCTTTGCCATAATCGCCACGCTTGGCAGGCGGGTTGGCGATCGCAGTATGGTAGTAAAATGCATAGAGAACGCTGCTGCCCACTCTCTAGTAAGTCCCTTAGTCGTAGAGGTGAGGCATAAATATTGGATTAGGTATCTGTATTAGGTATTTTTCGATGCGAATCCGTACCTAATCCAAAGCGTCGTGGATTAGGTATCGCACAAAATACTCGTAAACAGTCTACACAGAAGATATTCCGTACCTTAAAATGCGGGAGTTAAGTTTCAAATTTAATTAGCACTGACACCAGCGCCATCTATGTAGAATACCACTGGACTAGTTAGTGTTCTAGCGATAATGTCGTAACGAATATACTTCGTCGTTAGGTGGCGTTATTTTAAGATGATACTCTCGAAGAAAAATAACAAAACTTCCACGTCTTTTATTAAAAACAAATGAATAAAAATCAGGAACTCATGTAATAATATGGGTGAAATGCATGTTAATATAATAATGCTCTGGTTTCTATACATAGTACACCAGTTTTAATTTTAAGCCATTTTTCGGTAAAAAACCACAAAAAAATATGTCATTTGAGTTGTTCTTCAATGAACTTACGTGATACATCAGTAGGTACCTACGCATAAATTACATTCCGTTGGGTTATAATAAACGACAGTTTAAGATTCTGCGCTGCACCATCATTAACACATTGTGCAGCCGCCAGTGGCGTGCAGTCCATATAGGCAAAAAGACACTGCAGACCCTAGGGTCTAGACCCTAGATAAGGACTAGTTACTAATATTTCAAAAATAAAAGAATTATACTAACAGTAAGTAATAAAACCATTCAAAAAGTTTAAACGCCTAATGTAAATATAATAGCAACGTTCATACCGTTCTTTTTACTACGGCAATGCATTCATAACAGATCGAAACGTAAGCAGGCAGCGAACGATCGTGTCTTTATTTCATTCATAAATGTACGCATGTAGTGGTAATTTCTTCTACATTTTCGTGTCTATACATTGCACACATAAAGCGAAGTCCTGCCGCAGGATAACCAATCACAGGCGTCTCTGCGCCATTCAATATTGGCGCATGGACGCCTGTGATTGGTGAGTATTATCACAGCGCGCTGTGAGTATTATGCGATCAAGTTGAATATGTACGTAGCCTCAGCAACATTACGATTCGCAATGATGCAATTTTATTTGTCAACGTATTAGTTATCAAAATTTAGAAATTGTTTGTTTACGAAAAGATCCATATTGATTTCGTACATGTGAAGCGCGCTGTTTTATGTTTTTATTTTGATTGAGTTTTCTTGTGATTAATTCATTTACAAACGTTAATATTAGGTAGATTTGTTGCTTATTTCAATTAGTTTTTTGAATTGTTTTAATTTTTACTTACTACGCTGTTTGTTTGTTTTTTCAAAATGTTGTTCGATTGTGAGGTTTGTGTTGAAAATGTGTGTTTGTTAAAAAGTGTATCTAAATGGAAATGTGTACCTGAGTAACGAGAATTATAACCCAGCAAAGAGGTAATGCAACTCGTAAGTTTCATAGTAATAATTAAGCAACTAAAACCGGCTATGTTGTTGTTTACACATATTAAAATATTTTTTTTCCTTGCTAGTTTAGTAGTTCGAGTACAGTGTGGAATTGTTCGGGATTTGCAGATTTACATGATTATTATCCCACGGCTTGCTCAAAGATTTTTGGTAATTATCGTATTGAGAGAAGTATTACGAAGAAGTTTTTCATTAAAACGGATTCTTACGTACCTATTTAACAAACACACAAAGTCAACAACAAGTACCTACACATCTTTCTGTGCTTTCGACGGAAAAAGAATTATTGGTCGAATGAAGACGCATACCAACTTTTTATGACGATGGTTCAAAATCATATTTAAAAAAAGGTAGGCGCGTTTATGTCATTTATAAATGAGTTTGTTTACTTTATTATTTTTGCTGTTACCCGTACTAAATTTACCTATTAAATATATTTACATATACGAATCACATGAAGGGCCTTTTTCAACTATCACTCACCTGGATCAGATATTTGAGGTGGCCGAAATCATTTATTAGCATTATCAGGAAATCGCCATTTCAAACTTTTAAACCACCTAGTGAGTTTTTCTTCACTAACTTGAGCAATTACAAAAGACGTTTTTTTTTTTTGAACTGCCTTCCCGATCATAAAACTCTGTGCACGCCACTGGCAGCCGCACTCTTTTTAAGTATGAAGGGTAATTTTGATCACTTCACGTTAAAAACAAAAGTATTCACGTTGACTTTAAGTACCGTTTGCCCATAAAAACGAAATATAATCCACCGTTCCACACTATACCAGAAACAGAACGTCCATACTCCATGCCGAATATTTCTTACCCAATCTACATACGATACTTTAATATCGGTAACAGGCCCGGCCGTATTGAATAAATATTCGGATTAGGTAAATGGAACAGGTATTTTTAAATACTAGGATTAGGTGGATTAGGTATTGTTTTTACCTAATCCGACCCACGTCTACTTAGTCGCCTTTTACGACACCCACAGGCTGAAATGGGGTGGTGTTATTCTTTACGTCCGGCACCACAAAAGTACTTAAAGTCCTAAGTAGTCTTTATTAAAATGTTTGTCCTCCTGTGGGAACCTGGGCTGGTGAACCTTAATACAGGTTATCATGTAACCTAGCGAGGACGCTAGAGTCAAATTATATTACTATATTTTTATTCGAATAAACCCTAAATTCTAAAATTATTTTTATCAGAACAGACCATACCACACTTTTTTGAAATAAATTGAAATTGAATTTGTATAGAGTCAGCCCAAAATTTGGCTACGAGCTAGGCATTTTCAGTAGCGGCCATCAACTCCTGTAGAGTGCAGTATTATTTTAATTATTTTAATAATGTATGGGTTAATTTGTCCTCAGTCCGACATCGCCACTGTCGCCGTCGCGCAACTCTCGCGGCGGCACCGTCGAGATCATCAGCAAGCAGTCTGTCATGGACGAGATCGTTGCAGGTCAGTTACTCGTCCAACTAGTCAGGTCTCCTATCCATCAGATTTGACTGAAGCTAAGCAGTGAAGCTAAGCTACGAAAAGAGTCTATCTGTGAAGATGTGCTGTGAAGATTTTTTGTATTGCTTTCAAATCAAATCAAATATTTTTATTTGTAGAACATAGGTAAACAAAAGTACAGATGTCAAAAATAATATTTAGAACGCTATGTCTTGCCATCAATGGCGTACAAATGTTGCAATCAATAAATAATCAACTAATAGTAAAAATTCAAAATCAATTAACAAAACTCATGTGGTAAATCAAAATTCACAAATAAATCACAAATTGAACGAAATGAATTAGGTTAAAATATAATAAAACAATTAGATTAATTACAAATAGAAAAATGTCAATAGATATGTGTCTTCCAAAAATAAAATTATAAGAAACATTCATAATTAATAAACAAAGCTCAGAATCTAGTTTCATTAGTCATTTATATTATAATTACAATAAAGTAGTATGAATGTCAATAAATTACAATTTGCCTTCCAGGTACTCATTGACTGTGTAGTAGCTTTTTTCAGCTAATAGATTAAAAAGAGCCTTTTTGAAATGGTGTACGCTGTCAAGATCTTTTATCATATTTGGTAATTTATTATATAGCTTTGGCGCCATCCCTAAAAAGCTTTTTGAATAGAGCGCAGTCTTGTGTGGAATAGCACATATATCTCTATTGCGTCATTTTGATCTCAATGTCTTAAATAGATGTAAGTTTAACTTTACGAATACTGCTGTCTCGTAGATGTACATGCAGGGCAAAGTAAGCAGCTTATATTTCATAGATAGTGGTTTACAGCTATCAGTCTTTTTCAGTTTAAATATAGCACGTACACACTTCTTATGAGCTTTGAAAGCAATTTGTTTGTCGGTGGAATTTCCCCAATACATTATTCCAAAACGTAATGTTGACGACACATACGCTTTACTTAATCAATTATCTAATTGAGCTTGGTGTAGTCTAAGCTCATTTTAAAATTAAAATACAATTTATTTCAGATTAAGGTCCATATTTTTGTTAGTATTTTGGTGTTAGTATAAAAAATTGCTTAAATGGTAGTTTAATAACAGTTCAACAGTTATCGCAAAATTTATTATTTATCGCCACCCGGGGTCCCTGGAAGCGACAGTCCAGTAGCGATCATTTTGAGAATGCTGTGTTTTTAATTGACTGTTTGAAATAAAAATATCCTAAAAAATGTAGGTACTAATGCAATTGAATCTGTACTTTGTCTTGTATGACATTGAGTTTGTATTCCTAAAACTTGATAATTCTCTGAGATTCTTTATTCATATAAATAATAACAAGCTTTGGAATGAAGGGCGATTAACAAAAGGTATTTACAAGACAGATGTGAGTGAAAACGCCGGGAGGGAAAGCCCCAGGAAAACATATAGTGACCTTATTGGTGATGTTCTTCAGAAGGGTCGGGTGCGTAGTACTGGTAACCGGTGTGTGTATGACTAGTTGTATGAACTTAAACGAGGCAAAATGAGTATGAAAGGATCGTAGCAGGTGGCGTTCTGTAGTTTCTGCCTACCCCCATGAGAAGAAAAAGCTGTGATGCTATGTATGTATGTATTAATATTCAACAGTTCCATCAATACATTCTTTCATTCTTGTAATTTGTCCTACAGCGGGTGGTGTAGAACAACTGGACGCGTTGCTAGGCAGAACTGACTCCCTCCCATCCACTCCTGGCTCCAGGAAGAGCTCTGTTAGTCCTGATAGATCTGGTAAGTCATATTTTACTTCTGAAAATACGTTGGATGTTAACGCTCAAAAAGAAGATAATTATTTTCTGTTGACTGACGCGGGAAGTACAGGGTGCTTACTCTCGAATATAATTCCAATAGTTCGACATTGGAATTGTCAGTCAAACGTCAGTGATTGGCTGGACTCACTGAGTCTAGCCAATCCCTGACGTTTAACTCAACCAACTGACGTTTGACCAATGTCGATCTATTGGAATTATATTCGAGAGTAAGCACCCAGAACCGAGCTTAGTGGCGTAGCTTGGGAGAGGCCTATGTCCAACAGTGGACGTCTTTCGACTGCAATGATGAGCGACGCCGGCAGGACTCAATATGAGCATTTCAGCCTTAAAAAATATTTCAGCCCTAAAACGTCTACTGCTGGCATAACCTCCCTCAATTTCGCGGGGTTTGTCATAATCGCCTTTCTTGTCAGGCGGGTTGGCGATCGCGGTATGGTGGTAAAATGCGTAGAGAACGCTGCTGCCCATTCTCTAGTAAGTCCCTTTGTCGCCTCTTACGACACCTACGGGAAGAAATGGCATGGTGCTATTCTTTGCTTCCAACAGATAATCCCACGTCTAGTATCTTGTTAGTCGCCTCCTCGCTCTCTAACTACATTCCTTATCAAGAGATTTGTAATTAATTATGTGTGATACGATGTAGGTTGATTATTAGTCTTTTGTTGTTTTACTTTGAATGATTTTAATAAGTTTTAATTGATAATGAGTTTTTGGGGACGGTGATTGTATTATGTGGCAACATAATTTTATTATTATTTTGGGAAAGCTGAAGCATTGATGGTTGGCGACTTATAACCTGAAACTGCAATAAATGAGAGGTATAAAGGGTGTGCAAGCCCTTGCGTAGTAGTAGACCGCGAAAAGGCTAACGGAAATTTTCCACCTGATGTTATGACGTATTCTTAGGGTACCTTAATTTTAGAAAAATAAGGACGGTTTCGTAATTATTTTTTTTTAATTATAATACGACCTCCAAGCGAGCAAAAGATAGTACTTTGTGTAGGAGTCAGCTCCATTTGCAGCTTTTAATCAACAACCTTTCACTGACCTGCAATTTGCAAAAAAACGTAACAATATTTGAATTTCAGGGCCACTCTGGCGCATCTACCTTCATCATCATCATTTCAGCCGAAAGACGTCCACTGCTGGACATAGGCCTCCCTCAAGCTCCGCCACTTCGACCGGTTCTGTGCTTCCCGCATCCAGCAGATTCCTGCGGCTTTCACCAGGTCATCGGTCCATCTAGCTTAATAATACATTTATCTGTATGTCCCCAATAGAAGACCGGCACAGCGAGGACACGAAGAGCGCAAAGTCTCTGTCGCTGAGCACGGAGCGACGCTCTCCGCTGCACTCCTTCTCAGCGCTCGTCGATAAGCTCTCTGATAATGACGCCGAACCGGAGGAGGTACGTATCTGTTATCTAAAGGGATATACTTTAAAAACACCCTCAAAGGAGTAAATAAGGATCGTTTATCGTAGTACGTGGCGTTCCGTAGTTTCACCCTACCCTCATGTATGTAACTCCCTCAAAATACCATTTTAGCCATCACAGCTATATGGTCTTAACTTGCAAGATCACCTAAAATCACCACCCAAAGGTCGACTGGTACAAAATGCCTATGGCATTAAGTCCGCCTCTGTACATTTGTGTGTGTGAAGTATTAAATATGTCTGGACTTTAAAAGAGACTGTGACCTTTTATTTTTGGCCTTTCTTTTCGGAGTAGTCAGATAGAAAACGCGGACCTCAGCTAGTAGATATTGATATAACACTTTTAGTGTTTGTGCAAATCTTCTTACAGAAATGAAATCATTTATCAACCTAAAACTTCGTCCAAAACTTAGCCTGTTCCTATTTTTAAATCCAGCTGTAAATCAGGGATCTTTGACAGTGGTTGCAGGTCGTTAGAAGCCCGAAAGTCTGATCCCCACTCTTAGTAAGAGGTATCGTTGTGGAGGTCAGTAAGGGAGTCGCTCTTTGTAAAATACAAGTATTCAGTTGCATTCGGTTAGACCAAAAGCCGACCCCAACAAAGTTGGCGCTGCAGATGATGGTCCATTTTTAATGTTCCAAGATTTTCCTTTAGCCATAATTTTAACATTTCCTAATCTCCAGGGTAGAGAGACCGGCTCGTACATCCAGAGCGAGCTGGAGGCGTTGGAGAAAGAGCAGTCTGCCATCGACGAGCGAGCCGCCGCGCTGGAGAAGCAGCTGCGAAGGGTCATGGAGTGTGCCGACAATACTGAGGTACTGTAACAACTAGTCTGTAGCGACATTTACAGCGCAACTAGCATATGTACAACGTCCCGACATCACTCGACAGCTCATTCCGATCCAGCCCCCCTCTTGCTCTCCTGTTCCGTAAAGCGTAAAAAACTGCGTTCCCTCCGTCCGGAACGGAGTTCCTTACGCCTTTTTTCGTCGACTACATGTTGCTTATTCAATTGAAACTTACAACTTATACCCCAATTCAAGAAAGTATTTCTAGTCAGCGAAATTTGCAGCTAAGCAAACTGACTACCAACTTAAATTGAGTGAATATTCAAATCAGAAGTGCCGTAGGGTGTCAATTTGCTTAACAATTCCTAACTGTATTAAAAACCACATCTCGGTTGAAATACAAAAATTTCATTCGAAATACAATAACTGGGTCGTTGCCAAGCTTGAATCATAAATAGAAAGATATAGAGTGTTTTCAGAAAGCTTTAACAGTTCTCCAATTTACAGAAAAAGTGGAAGAGACTGGTCCTAGCCTGTATTCAAGTTCCAACCGATCCGGTAACCTAATCCTATCCTACCATTTATACAAGGACATCGCCGCGCAAACTGTAACCATTAATTCAATACATGATTCTAGATATTTTTCGACGGTTATAAAAACAAAACGGCATTCTACGCAGCCAAAATGTATGAACACCGATTTTTATTTTTGATAGCTAACCAAAAATTTCTACGCAGCAGAGTTTACAATCATTTGCTGAATTTGGAATTACGTTTCGCGTCGATGTTCCTGTTACCATGTATACTGTAGATCCTGTTCTTAGAAATGGTTAAATTGACTTAACTGGAAAAACTTCACAGATCACTTTTGCTAAGTTTGGTGAATTTATTTAAATCAACCTTGTATCCATCAAGGCTCCCGCAAATCAGCGCGACACAAAAAAAAACCGGCCAAGTGCGAGTCGGACTCGCGCACCGAGGGTTCCGTACAAACCCTTTAGGTATTACAGCTTAAAGGTATTATAGTCCTGAGTATTTGATATGAATTTCAATTCAATACCTCTACGCGTTCATGAAGAAAAGGGTAGTAAGTTTAAAATTATTAAAAATATTTTTATTATATTACGTAACTAAAAATTTACGGTTTTCGCAATTTTTCCTTTATCTGTGCTATGAGACGTTGCTTCGTACCAAATTACAAAATTCTAGATCGACTGCAAGTACCCTTTAGGTTTTGATTCTCTTGCGAGTTTCGTTTAGCGGAAATTTGCGGCATAAACGGCTATATCTTTTGATTACGTTAGTTTAGAAGTTTGATTTTTTCACAGCTCCAAGGGACAGTAGACTTGAGTATTTGATATAAATTTCAGCTTGATACCTCCACGGGTTCCTGAGAAAAAGGGTCTTGACAGACGGACGGACGGACGGACAACAAAGTGATCCTATAAGGGTTCCGCTTTTTCCTTTTGAGGTGCGGAACCCTAAAAATTGTAAATAAGAGTCGCGTCGCGCCTGTCTGAAGAAGCCTTCATCCGTCATTCATTCCGGGTCTAATAAAAATGAGTTGCTGGATATTTGACATACCGAATAGTTTTTGGTAAAGAAAAAGTTTTTGGACAAATCCACAAGTGATGTATGATGTAACTTATCATCAAATTTTATAGTATTATATTATTGCATAGTATTGCAGTTTTAGGTTAACGCCATGACATGACACGAACGAATGTAATTTAGTTGATGATTTCTGAAAAAGTGTGCTATTTAGAGACATCGTTCTTAAACTTTTAGCACAGAGAATAATTTCAGATTTTGATCTATGCAAACTTCGGAGATAAGGGGAAACGGTATTTTTTTTTAAATTTTTCGTCAAAAGGCGAAAACTAAAAAGAAAAAAAAAATGTTTGAGGATGTGCAAATAGCGCTCTGTCATATGATACCCCACATACCCTAGTAGCCCCACTTCGAGCAGCAAAAAAATACATATTTTTGTTTCTTTTTATTTGCAAAATAATTGAGCAAATTTTGTTTAAAACTATACTAAATTTTAAGTTGATAGCATTAGTAGTTCTTGAAATATCCAGCTGTGACAGACACACCAAAAGGGTTCCTTTTTACCATTTTGGTACGGAACCCTAAAAACGTAACATTGTTGCCAGCAACTTTTGATGTTGCAGGAAACAATGTTTCTCAACTTTGTTTCCAAAGAATATGCGTCTTTAGACTTGACAAAACTCACGATTAGTAAGCAAGACGTTAGATTAATAATAATGTAATGTTGGTTTTCAGGAGGAAGACAGGCTAATGTCTCAGTGGTTCAACTTGGTTAATAAGAAGAACGCGCTCCTTAGAAGACAGATGCAGTTGAATATATTGTGAGTATACAGGCTTTTTTTAACCGACGCAAAAATAGGAGGTTCTTAAGTCGAGTTGTCTGTTTTTTTTTTTTGGTGAGGGTAAACTTCAATGTTGGTCCCAATTATTTTAAAAACACACTTTAAATTGAAAAACTAATGCACAGCCCTATGTAGTGCGTTTAAACAGTAGGAGGATTAACAGGAGTAATCTTATCTAACTCATCAATTGATATTACTCTTCATGATACTTATTATGTTGTAGCTCATTTTCATTATGTTGTTAAGTTTTTAAGCTTTGGCAGGAGTCCTAAATGTATCGAGGCAGCCACAGGCAAGTTCCGCTAAGCAGCCGACAACCTACTAGGTTGACCTGTGAGATGCCAATAGGGAATATGCATTTATTCTTCTTCTTTTTATCAATGAAGCACGTTAATATAAACCCAAGAAGAATATTAAAAGAAAAAAAAAACGGTTTGTTACTCAAAAATATTATTAAAATTAGACAATTTTCTACTACAGTTCAAACGTGCGTTACTATCGCGGCCACATTGTGACGATACTGCTTTGCTTACATCTCTGTTTTAGCGCCAAATCGTGTAAATTGTAATTGTATCTTTTATGCTTTATTCAAGCAAATTTTGCACTTACTAACTTACCTAATTCAAGCAGTTTGCTAAGCAACGATATTTATACAAAATATGCCTTTTGAGGTCACTTCCGGCAATTTTAAAGACAACACTTTTCGAGCTTGCGTTCCGTTCCACCAGAAAACGTAACATACAATAAGAAGTTGTAAAATAAGTAATGCATTAAAAATATATAGCAATTTGTTTCTTGACTCCCAGAGAATGTATATTTAATTAATAAATAATTAAAGAGTTATGATTTACATGCATATTCCCTATTTAAAAAAAGTCCATGACAGGTGATTACCACTCTTCATTAGGAGGGCCACTTATTTGCCATTTAATTAATAATTTCTTTGTCTAATTTCGTTATAATTTCACAGAGAACAAGAAGAAGACCTAAGTCGTCGTTGCGAGCTACTAGCGCGGGAACTGAGGCTGTCGCTGGGAGTGGACGAGTGGCGCAAGACGCCCGGACAGAAGCGCAGGGAGAGGCTTCTGTTACAGGTATGTTCATTAGCAGACTATCCTTCTTGAGAAGCCATTTTAAAATAGTATTACACCAAATACCCTATGTAGATGTAGTTTTCATTAAGTTTATGCTTTTTTGCTCTTATGCATTAAATTTTTCTTCGCAGGAACTGTTATCAGCCGTCAACGAGAGAGACAGATTAGTGCAAGAAATGGATGAGCAGGAAAAAGCGTAAGTCTTATTAATTATACTCAGTATTGTTAATCTGTGACCAGAGGGGCAAATATACTAATTTTAGGAACATTCACAGTCTGATCAAAGTCTCAATATGTCAAAAATATTTCTGGTTTCTATACATTTTTGACAAGTTTTTGACATTTGATTGACGCCGAGATGAGACTGCGATTAGACTTTGAACGTTTTTAATTACGAGAATTGGTCTTCAGATTTTAGAGCTAAAACGAATATCCTGCTACTATCCTTTGTCTGGAATAGTAATATCATTTACTGTCCAGCCGGATAGTAAGCCAATATCCAATCTGACCCCGGATAGTAGGTCAATATCCGGCCCGATAGTAGTATCTGTTAACATATCCGCGCAGATACGGGATATTTTCTGGTTTCAGTAAATAAATTATTGGTATTTTTTAATATTCTTTTCGTCCAACAGGATAGCAGATGATGACGAAATAGAACGAAACCTATCCCAGGTGGAGATCCAGAGAAAGAACAACTGTATCCTACAGTGAACACGCTGTATACGTACACAGGCTGTACACAATACTAACTCGTGATTTTATACCAGTGGACTGCTGTTTTGTCTGTCAATTTTAATGACTTGTCTCATTTTGACAATTAATTTTTAGGCGCCATTTTGAATAATTTTTCTAGAGTCAAAGGCCAGTATTATTGAATATTTGCACTCTTGTGTTGAATTATGAAAGTTTAAGACTGACTACATCACTTATTAAAATAATTTAATTGGTTAGACTGCCTGACAAAAACTCCGTTCACAGTTATTTTACATGTAACAGCAGCAAACCAAAAGCAATCTTATTATGACGTACATAAAGATCACTGTTATATTGTAAGACTTGTTAGAGACAGCAAAATCGAATCCAAATGATTCGTTTTTGTGTGATGGTCAGTCATAAAGAGACGGGAGTTCTCAACTTTGTATCACTTATGGGATATAAGATTGATTCGGGGGCCTCCGATTTGTTTATGCCCGTCGCAAGAAAATATCGGCTCTAGGATTCACTTCGAAGTTTCTAAATAATACTGGACGATCTCGTATCTTTGCTGTTGAAGTTACGAAAGTAGACCCCCAGGGGTCGGGTAGTTGAACTAGAAAAAAACATTACGCTGTCATGACATTTAATTATTGAATTAAATAGATTTTTAAAAACATATTTCATGTAAAAACACAGTCCACTAGTAAAAAATCATAAACACCATAACACTATTTATTTATTAATTGTAAAAGTTTTATTTTTTAATTCATCATGCGACTTTTAATCGCAACATACGTTCGTGTCCTACCCATAGTGATGGAAAATCGGGGTAAAGTATAATTTTATTTTTTATTTGACAGTCCATTCGAGGTTACGAGACTTAAAAGAGAAAGGAATTTTGTGAATGATGAAAAAAAAAATGTCGAAATTACAATTTTACATTTCCAATAAAATAATAATAACAATTAAATTATTGCATAAAATTATTATAATTTTGAAAGACTTCATTGGCATAATAATATTAGTTAAATTGATGAGTTGGCTAAGTTGCGGGCACACTTGCGATTTGTCGCGGAGATTAATCGCAATAGGTGTTGTTTTTTGTCAAACGCACTGAAATGAATTGTAATGGTTTTATCTTAGAACAGAAATTAATAAGATTGTTTGAAAGTCACGCGAGTTATTGAAATTGTGTTCGGGTATTTGGAATTTCGAACGTTACTGCGATTAGTCGCAGTCGTGTGCTCGTAACTTAATAAGGATAAGTTGGCCTCAGTCGTGGGACGGATAATACTCAAAATATTGTTTCCTATATATTTTTTATATCTACGAGTATTTTAGCATTTCTCACTATATAGTTCGTTTTTGGTTCTGAACTAGGAAAGATGTCGGATTAACATACACTGCGATAAGTCTTGTCGCAATCGCAAGTCGTAAAACTATTAACAATTTATTTCTACATAAAAATAACTTGGATTAATACCTGAACTGGTAATCCGAGTTTTAAGTCAACTAATATAGTTGCGACTAAAAATCGCAGCGTATGTCGAGGCTTACGACTTAACGCACGTTTGGAACCAAACCTTAGGATAGCATTAACATATTTTATGGCTTAATTTTATTCTGGTATAGGTTTACCAAAGAATATTTTTTTTAATACCTAACCCCCCTTTTTTTAGATAAAATGGTGATATTTAAGTACAATTTGCCATAGTCAATGGATTTCTGTAACGCTATGGTTAAAAGTTTATTTTATATTTTTTTAAGTAGACATTTTTTTGAAGCGATCAATTTTTTTAATTTAATGTAAATATAATAGCGTTTTTTTTTAGTTTAAAAGATATTTATTTGTACAACCCATCAAAGTCTTGCCTTGATTGTTATTTCAGTTTTTTTTTTTTTTAATTGAGAAGTGTCTCCAAAAATGTTAAAAGGTAGACTTAACGCTGCGACAAGTCGAAATAATATTTATTTATCATCCTAGCCTTTATTTTTTAATAGTCGGTTATCAGCCAAACCAGAGGGGCAGAACTCGTATTCTTAACCCATTCGTTGCTACCAACGCACCATTTGCATTGATCGAGATAACTACGTCATGCCACCAACGTACCATATGCGTTGAGTGTACTTTAGGACGTTTTTTGGAATTACATAAAAATGTTAGAAATTTATTTAAATATTTGCCAATATTCACGACTAGAAACAATTGTCAAATGTGGAAATACTGTTGGTTTTTGCTTCGAACTGTCATTCTTGTTTTGGCAAGGAAAAAACGGTTGGTGCTGTGAAGGTCTCAGTGAAGGAAAAATATTAAGTGGCACCCAGGTGATGTTTTTAAAATTTAAGTGGCAATTAATGGGTTAAGAACTTTCGCAATTTGAAATTTGCCGCAATCTGTCAAAAATACCTACATTTTTGAAACGGGTTGTTGCTGAGTTGAAATGCGAGTAGACTTTGAACGTTTTAATCACGGAAATTGGCCTCCAGATGTTTTCCCATCTTATTCTAGACGACTTGTCGCACGTTTGTGTCGAGCCTAATCGGCCGGTGCTAAATTGAACCACGTGATCAACTCTTCACAATTTGTGCAATTTTTACTAAACGACGTACTGTTTGTCTTATTATTAAATAAATGATGTAAATATTTCAGGTTGGTCGTTTTAAAGTTCTGTTCGGAATCAAATATAAAAAGTTCAAAAAAGAAAAATAGTTGAAACCTTTTGTAAAACATTACATGACATCACGCCTTGTTTTCGCAAAGGGTAAGGCAGAGGTGTACTTAAGTACACCCACAGTCCACAAGTAATGTTGGAATTAATAATTTGCAAAGAGTTCTTAAACTTATTCCTGGGACTTCAACATGAATAGAAAGGAAACAATTTGTACCAAATATGTTATGAGAATACATTTGAACTACTTAAACATTTTTAGACTAACAAGTAAACCAAAGCCAAATTACCGCCACAGTATTTTTTATTATATTAAATACGGAAGTGGAAAGACTTTTAGTATACTTAAATAATAAATACTTTAAATGAACTTCTAAAAACATTAATAATTAATACCAATATTAATACCTAGTTTTTTTTTTTTTAAATGAGCCTCTTTATCTTTCTGGCTTTTTCTCATAGTTGGAAGCAGGGTCGGCAAAAGGCCCACTGTCAGTCGGTTCGGTTGATCAGTGACCAACCGGTACAACCAATTTTTTTGCAGTTGTCTATCAAATATTGTTAGGATCCCAAAATATGAATTGTTTTAGTATCTCAGAAAGAAGCGTGTTCATTATATTACAGTGTTCAATAATATTTATAGGAGATATATGAAATTATGAGAACTTTATGAGGTTCGATTAAATGCATGCCAATTCCAAAATACCATTATATTCAAACTTTATTTTTTGCATGGGAAATCATCAAATGATGTCTCCCGCTCTGGGTGGAGCGGGAGCGCGTGTCAGACTTTTACTGACTAAAACCTACCCGTGTTCCTACAGCTGCCTGTGCCAGATCCACGATGACTCTATCAAAAAAATCCGTGACCCTGGAAGGATTATATTTAACAGTTATTTCAACCGAATAAAACCTATTTCTAGGTTAGGTTCCTACAATTATCGAACAGAACTTTAGAACCACCAACAGTTACTCTTAAACGTAAGTTATACGATATTCGCGAACTAAGGCTTCGAGGTGATCCGATGTATGTACACATTATTGCGTAGAAATTACAAATTGTTGTAAATTCAGGATCTTAAAGTGTGATGTCACCTGTGCATGGACTGGATTTATACGTATACTTCTATACTTAATATAATATCTTAGGACAACCAATACACCGTTATCTGATCCCAAACTAGGCAGAGCCTGTACTAATATTATAAATGCGAAAGTAACTCTGTCTGCATGTTACGATTTTACAACTAACCCACTGAACCGATTTTGATGAAATTTGGTACGGGATATGTTTGAACCCCAATTTCTTGGGGTTGTCCATTCGGGCATAAGCTACTGTTTATTCTACGGCTTCGTCTGCGTCCGCGATAACGGACATTTACGCGGACGAAGTCGCGGGCAAAAGGTAGTGTTACAATAATTATTATAGTTAAGGGTTCGACTTACTATTTTGGGGGCGCTATAGTGGTTGAAACTGTCGTTCTCAGAACGTTAGGGTCGGTTAACTGACGTCATATCCAACGTTATCCAAAGAAAAGATCTCATACTTTAGAAACTTAAAACCTTAATGTCGATTAGGCCATATTCATATTTTTGCAAATCTCTTTTAAAATCATGTCGACTGAAGTGATTAGCATTTTAATGAAATAAACAGAGAACAGAGAACTTGTGGCTAAGTAATAACAGCCGCACGGATCGATCGATCAGGTCAAGTTACGCTTGTCGCGGTTGATTCGTGGATGAGTGACCATCTTTACATACCAAGACCCCTCCGTGCCTTGGAAAGCAAGTTAGGTCGTTTGTCCTAGCTGTCTTTTGTAGATCTTTGACAGTCGTTACGGTTCGTCAGAAGCCCGAAAGTCTAACCAAGTGGTATCGTATTACCCAGTAACTGGGTTGTGGAGGTCAGATAGGCAGTCGCTCCATGTAAAATACTGGTACTCAGCTGCATCCGGTTAGACTGGAAGCCGACCCCAATATAGTTGGGAAAAGGCTAGGCAGATGATGAAACTGAAAACATGAAATTACACAACAGAAGTTTGTACAATACTTTATGAATCATCTAGAAACAATTCAAGGGTAAAAGTTGGTTGTATGTTCAAGTGTAGTATTTTTAGGACCATTATCTTCCATAATTTCAACCAATAATAACATATGAATCCAGTCCATAGCGATAGCAAAATTAACGTAACGTTATACCGTGGTAGGTTATTTGTGTGTTTCTATATTACAATCCGCGGTTTACACACATTTGACTCTGTAGGAATAAAAGGCCACTCTTCCATATCTATTAAACAATTTATAATTTTTAAGAGTGTGGAACTTTTTTTTAAGGGGGCCGATTTTGTCTTGTCGACTGTTTTAAATTGTCTACTGTAAACAGCGGAATATTTGCTTAGCACCCCAATAGTAGGAATGGATTTAATTTTGGCAGTTCTACAACATACATTGCGGTATTTACGTTATTGAGCAGACAAATATTTAGAACATAAAAAGCAATGGATTTTGAAATGATACAGATTCTGATCTATAGTAAGTTACGCAATTACAGCGCTGGAGTTGCTTTGGAACCTGTTTTATTTCATACACGAACTGATGCTTCAAGTTATTTTCCGAAATGTTTATTTTGGATAGTATTTTTTTTTTTTACGTTTTGAGGTTCACCTTTGATGCCACATTTGTATTTTGACATAAAGTTGTCTTCGTACCAAGCTTTGTTCCAGCGTAAGTATTACTCAAAAGTAACGTAGACAAACGCGGTCCTAAAACCATTAAACGCTGCCAATTTTGGATAATAATGACTTTTACGAAATACTCGACGCAACAACAAAACAACAAGAAACAACACAAAAAAAAAAAAACAAAACTATGCAATGTTGCAAACCTGGAACATTCTTGCAGTTTTCGCTGTCTACGCCTGTTTAAACTTGGAACGAATACAATTTTGAGTTTCATATTAACTCTCCAGTCCAGACAACTAATTTGTATCTAAGCTAAATGTGATTTTCTAACCAAAAGTATCTTTATTCTAATAGCAATAAGTGTCAAATGTGTGTGAGCCGCGCCATCGACATAGAGTAGCTATGACACGGTAGTCAGTGCAAATATTTGTAAGCCACGCCATAATTGTCTGTATTCGATAACGACGCTACTATTATACATATGGACCGTAATAAAATAAAGTGATATTGTAAAATGGATTTGTGTTTTATTTACCACTAGCTTGTGCCAGCGGCTTTGCCGCCGCTTCCAAATCATCTTACGGGAACGTGCTACCGGGAAAAAATAACAAAGGCTTTACCTGTGTTATTTCTTATATCAGCTATCTGCCTGTGAAAGTCCCGTCCCGTCAACATTGATCCAGCCGTTTCGGATTAGCCGAAGCGAACAGACAGGCAATTTTTTTTTTTTTTTGTTTTTCTTATGAATTCCGTAATAGTTTCATAAGCGTTTAGTAAATAGCTGTTATTTTGACATTACAAGCACACCCTTCAATTTTAATTATTTATACAGGGACTCCCAAAAATCAACGTCAAGCCGAAAACTTGATAGGCCAGGTGGTGACAGTTATCAGAAAAATAGTAAAAAATCTAAGTTAAGCATTTTTTTTTTCAGTACAGTCAGTTAAAGTTGGGCGATGTAATAATTTTTAGTACATAGTGGAGCAAAAAAATGATGTTTTCTTTAAAACTGAGGTACCTAGTTGTGTTTTAATTTTGGACTGTAGTTTACAGAAGGGTTATTCAGGGTTACATCACTCACAAAAAAAATATATGAAAAGTGAAGATTTGTAGTCACAATTATTTGAAAAGTACTTAACTTAGATTTTTTTTATTTTTTTTCTGATAACTGTCACCACCTGGCCTATCAACCGTTTTCAGCTTGACGTTGATTTTTGGGACACCCTGTATAAAGATTGGCCTTCCACAATAACGTCGATGTCATCGTTCTCATGCAAAGCACAATAGTCCTAACTGGTTTTAACCCTCGAGTGCAACTAACTGCGTAAACTGACAGGTTTGCTGAGACGGTATGCTGTTACATTTTAATAGTTCGGTGAATTTGTTTAAATATCACCATCATCAGCCTATAGAAGTCCAGTGCTGGACTTAGGCCTCTCCAATTGCACCCCATTCAGCCCGATTCTCGGCAACTCTCAACCAGCTGCTACCAGCCACCCTGCGAAGATCGTCGCTCCACCTAGCCTGAGGGCGTCTTACCATACGTTTGCCGATCCGCGGTCTTCACTCAAGAACACGTCTACCCCAACGGTCATCGGTTCTACGGCTAATGTGGCCGGCCCAAATATAGTTCCTAATTTATTGTTTAAGCCCGTTCCGCTAGATTTCGTTTTCACATAACTACCGAAAGAATTTTGGTAACTAAAAACAGAGTACAAGTAGAACTTCTAATAATTCACACACAAGCAGCAGTAGTTTTTATTATTAATTATCAAGTTACATTAGACTCGTTATTAGGCACACAATTACAATAACAATATACAGGAAAGATAGGATATATGGGAAACATTAATTAAATTAGTAGTCTAACCTTAAACTGCTACAACTCACGTTGTTTGTAGTTTATTTTAGAAGCTAATTTAAAGGTGGTGTTGTCGATGCATTTTGACTGAAGCAGTATTTTGCTATTTGTGTTTTTATTTTCATTGAACTGAGGACACTGAACGAGACACCATAGAACAGCCTTTCCGAAAGTGGGCGATAACGCCCCCTTGTGGACGCTGCAGGACTAAAGGGGGGTGGTAAGAGACCCAGAAAAAAAAATGGATTTTTCGGGGGGCGTTATCGCCCACTTTGGGAAAGGCTGCTATAGAAGAAGATAGAGAAGAAGTAGAAATAAAGAGAAGAGGAGTAGAAGTTTTATTATTATTACATCAAGGGGCGTTTTAAGGTAGCCACAAACCATACATTAAGTTAGTGCGCAAAATAAGACGCATATTAAGTCTCCACGACGCGACGTTAAGTGTGCCCAGAAATGCAAATACCTATATTGCAACATAATTATGTGGCCTGCATTAACGCATTGTATTTATTATATTTATAGTACCTACCACTATCGTTCGTTCGGGTAAAAAACACGTACCTATTTTACATGACATGTAAAAGAAGGGTAAAACGATAAGTTCAATGTTTTCGTTTATTGTTTACACATATGACTATGTGGAGAATATTGGTATTCAAATTATGGTTGACACAATGTCCGTCAATGTCGGTACTAGTACTACTAGTTTACAAGTATGAGGTACTTTAGGAATTTCGGACAAGTCTGCGATTTGTATCATTTTACCCTACTATTCTTAGTGCAAGACAAGTGAATTCTAAGGGGACAGCGCGCACGCAGTCCCCACTATCAAAAATTACGCATCCGAGTTATCCGCATTAGGGATAATCGCAAGGGTCAACCTAGCCGCAGTGCAATGGTAGGTCTCGCCCTGGGGGAACCGCCTGCATGATCACGGTGTCCCCTATGCCAGGTAAGTATGAATTGTTATCAGAAGCGCGCGAGGGTCGTTCAACGACGGAAAATCTTAACACCGCGATTCAGAAACGTGACTTAAATATACAGCACCATCTAGTGAAGTACGACAAAACTACGATTCCTCTCATGCCATATTCGTTTCGTATCGTTACATAGTTTTTATGGCTACAAAAAAAAAACACAAAATCTTTAATAGAATAAATTAGACCAGGACCAGGATAATAGGGTTAACAAGTTACAACTACATAACTATTTCTGTTTTGTGCGCGTGGCTCGTGATTATAAAGCTTGCTAGGCGGAGGGTTAGACAACCTTATATAAATAATATATATAATATTCTTTGTTTTTTTTTTTGTACTATTCATACCTGTAACATTTCGTTTAAATCGTGTCTGAAGTTTTATTTTTGCCTTTTTTTTTTGTTATGGTGCATCCTTGATCTAGTTAAGGTAGTTAACACAAATAAGAACTGAAAAATTCTTTTTGTTCTCTCTCTTTGGGTGTACAGGTGCGTAGAGTTGCGTATAGGTGCAAGTTTACCCGACCCTTCGGAAAAAAAGGGGTGCTGTAATGTTATGTTTCATTTTTATTTATTACTTACTTTTGCCAGCGGCTTCGCCCGCGTGCAGGTCGGAAATTATCCCGCGGGAACGTACTAACGAGATAAAAAGTACCCTATGTGTTAATCCAGGTTATAGACTAACTGTGTTCCAAATTTCATCCAAATCCGTTTAGTAGTTATTGCGCGAAAGAGTAACAAACATCCATACATCTATACATCCATACATACAAACTTTCGCGTTTATATTAGTAGGATATCCCGTATCCCGTGCCTCGGAAAGCACGTTAAGCAGTTGGTCCTACGCCTGATCTCTCTCCGGTCGTGTCGGATTGCCGTCCCATCGGACTATGAGAGTGAGGGAAGAGTGAGTGCTCCTGTGTCTGCGCATACACTTGAGCACTATAATATCTCCCGCGCCGATGGCTAGTCTCCGTTGAGATTGGCCGCCGTGGCCGAAATTCGGTCTGGAGGACTATAGTAGGATATAATATTAGTAGGATTCGACTTAACTGATCTTTGTGTCTTTGTAAACAATCTTTATTTTTTCTTGTTTTCTTTTGGTTCTACTACGAAATTATCAGATCAAGTCAAGATTTTATATCAGTTGGTACTTTGGTAGGTAGTTATGCAACCTGAACCACAACGGGTAATCACCGTGAGAGCATAAAATGCATCGTTGCAGATTAGGGTGGTCCTTCTAGAGGATTCCATACATTATTGTCATTTTAGCATTCTAAGTAACTGTAAGCCCCACCATGTAACCGACAGGATGTTCTCAGACAATACACTAGAGCATTCGTTTCAGTTTACACGTATCCCTATTTTTTTTATTTAATTTTCGCTCCCAAAAACTTGATTAGGTACTTAAATACGTTTATTTACGTAATAGCATTTTAAAAGTGACCCAAAGTTATTTATTCCGATAAACTTTTGGTTTGTCAGAAATCTTTTTTTTTGCGTCCTACTGAGACCTTTACTTTATAACAATGTGCTTTTGTTGAAGTCAACCCCAACAGAATTGAAGAAAAACGATATGATATAGGTACACGATCACAACATGGACGACAAAAAATAAAACTTCAGAAATGAAATTAAAATCGTCTTTATTGATTATTCGTTGTACAAGCAACTATAATTAATAAACATTGTATAATCAACTTATAACAATTAATAATTTGTTAATAACAAATAAATTGTACTGGAAGATTGTTTCCATAAATATATCTTACATAATAATAATCACTTCGCTTTCTCATTTTTTAATCTTTCTTTTTGTTTGTATGCATCGTAGAAATATGGAAACCTACAGCTACAATCTTGCCAAGGATATATCTAGTAACTGGGCGATGGAGGTCAGATAAACATTCAGCTGCATCTGGTTAGACTTGAAGCCGACTCCAACATGTTAGGAAAAGACTAGACAGATGATGATGAGTTGTTGACGATTACGTCTGGATTTACAAACGTAACGTGCATAGATAGACCCATGACTCGAATTTTGAAAATATTCCGTAGAATTTAAACATTTCTCAATATGTAAGATAAGTTTTGGTTTCATAATAAAGCTTTAGCAGTCACAAAATAATGACTCATCATCATCATCATCATTTCAGCCGAAAGACGTCCACTGCTGGACATAGGCCTCCCCCAAACATAGGCCTCCCCCTAAAATAATGACTGTTCAAATCCAAATCTTGTTTTGACACTTTAATGTCAAATACTGGTGAAAATGATATTTTTATGCTGTTCGTTAAAATAATTATGACTTAGGCCTAACGTCTTGTGTCAAATTAAACCGCCATCCCAGATAAAGTGGCGTTTTAGTAAATATTGCCTGTGTGGAAATTAATGGCATTCAAGCCCAACATTACTAGAATCAATATTTCTGTAAGCAACATAATGTTTCTCATGATAATTCCAATCCACAATGAGACGTAGTCGCAGGATCATGAAGAACTTGATCCGTTACCATGCACACAAACAGAAGTCAAATATCATAACCACTTTACCGAAAATCACAACACTAATGGCCATGCCGGTTAACAGTACACTTGGAAGTCAAATGTTATTACATCCTAATGCGGGTAGTTTAAACATTTAAACTGGAAACAACATATAACAGCCACTTATACTGGCTTCACATTGTTCTATTGCAGTTGATAAACTGCTAAGTCGAAAGCGATTTGAATCAGCTGGACAGACTATCCATCAAATTGAATTTTAAACTCAAGGTAACTATTAAAGATCAAATTCGTAAAACACGTATTCGTTTGTATGACATTGATGGGTGTCAAGAACACATTCTCTCGATGCGATGGCCGGAATGTAAGTTTTAATGATGAGATTTTTACAGAATATTCTGATCAGCTGATATTGAACACATACCCCAAGTGGACTTGGGATTAGATAATAAAATAAAAAAGCTGTTTTTAAATTTCACATTCCGTTTACAAATCGATGGTCCCTATTAATAATGTCGGTTCTGCAAAAAGACTATTGTTCAGTAGAGCAGTTCAAAGTTTGTTAAACTACTAACATGTTGCGCGGACAAGGTTAATACAACCGACAATATTATCTTTAAAACTGGCTAAACATCATGATTAAAAAAAAATACTTACGATAGATCTTTTATTGTGACTCTATTTATGTGCAAAAGTTAATATTGGTAAAAATGCATAACTGACATTGTTATTAGGGACCATCGAAATAATAACAACAGTCGCCATAGCTCTGCTGTTCCCAGCTTAAATATTCGTAATTTAAAACAGATAATTAATTAAATTTAAAAAAAACCCGTTATATTTAAATAGCATTATTTGGAAAATTGTCAAAAAACTACACTTCGTCGCATCACTAGCGGTTAGGTACTTAGCTAAAAATCTTGTTAATTGTGATCGCTACGTTAGAAATATCAGTTTGGTCATATACAAAAGTTACTTAGAGCTTAATACTTTACATGCAACGACATAATACAGAGGAAATGTAAGTGCCGGTACGGACAATACCAAACAAGTAATCTTTTTTACGCATTGTAGATTTTGTTAAAAGTCGTTAAATCGAATAATCCAACACCCGAATTGCGTCAGACACTAGTCCAAGAGTTTTGAAGGAAATCTGGCAAAATTCCGGGAAATATTTGGTTTCTTAACAAAAGATATAACGAAATAAAGTATTGTGACTAAACTGTCAGAATGAAAGGAAATACGGTGATGAGCGAAACACTTTCTTACGGTCCAAGCTATTGTATTTTTTTTTTCATCCTCGCTTTTGCTGTGCCCTACAGGGTCCATAATGATCTACATTATATAGTTGCCACCTACGTACACAATACAATAAATTAAAAAAGATATTGAGCATTGAGTATTAATTCTGGGTGTACATAATCAGTTAAAGCAATGAAAATTATCACATACAGTTTGAGTATAACAATTAAAGATGGTGGACCATGATTATACGACCATAAATTAATAATGCCTCTGAAAACTACAACAAAACTTTACCGATTAATGAAATAATTTCCTCTATACCATGCCGCTCAATTTAAGTTAATAATTTATAATATTAATAATACTATTTATAGAAGCACTTGGGGCCCATAATCATATACATTAACGTTAAAACTATGAGTAAAAGTTAAAAATGACCGTGCGGTCGGAAAACTTCGTATGGAAGTAGAGTTTGTTTCGAGAAAACCGTTAATTTTAACGGTTAAAATTCTGACCAGCAGATAATTTTAAAATGTATACATACATACTTATATATATATTCTTTCGCTTTTTAAAATATATTTTACATATCAATTTGGAACATTTTTTCGCGTTTAAACTACGTATTTTTAATTTTAAAGACAAATTCTATTCATATTTCCAAAGATACGAATTCACTACCCTATTTTTATTTACAATTTTTAGAATGAGAGTTTGATGCGTCTTGTTGGCAGTACTGACACTTTTAATGCATAAATAGACATAAATATTTCAATAATGAAACTGTTGTGTCCTTTTTACAATTATGTAATTGTGATTTCATTGATATATTTACAGAATATAGCTACTGTAAAAAGTCAAAAGTCAAGTTAGTGTCGGTTTTATCTCGACTGGAGTACATTTAATAACAGAAAGTCAACATGTCTTTTACTATTTCAGATGCTATTAATACGTACTTTCTGACCTAAAAGTAATTCATCATAGAGAGGAACTTCTTAGCAGCTCCTAAAGAATGTGCCCGTAAAAAGTTCATTTTTCATCTCATTGTAGTAAAGATAAGACCAATCTTGATGGGCAGAATGTCCGCATAGTAACAGTTAGTTCGAAGCGAGCATTACGCGCGAGTGTGGTTGTTGGTGGTGACGGGTGGGGCTGCCTCAGCTTCTTCGGCGGCAGCTTCTCTTTTTAGCTTGCGGTATTTACCTGAAATCCGAATATTATTCCTTTGTAAATCATAAAATATGTAAATATCGTGTTAAACGTAACCTAAACTAATAGACTGTCCTGAAAAACGATTGATAAGTCCAATTTCGACACCAGTTTTATTAGTCTCTGTTGGGCGCCAGTAGATTTATATTATTTATTTACCTTTCCCATTAGTCATAAATATAGGCATCTTAACTTAAACAGGGTACGACAAGGTCACCTGCAAAGTTTAAATGTTTCGTCTAAAATCTCAGTGTGTTGTTTAACCCCCTCTGATATAAGTGCAAAACTGAAATCAACTCTTGTAGGTCTTAGTCCCAGCTGGGCGCCATATCATGTAGTAGTTAGTCCCACGTTGGGTGCCACTTTATCATAAGGATTTGGGATGCGATTGAATACTTATACAGGTCGATTTAGACCACACAAACATAAAAGCATATTTTCATGAAATGATGTTGTTCAACGAAATAATGATTTTCCTTATTTATACAAAGATCATTTGATAGAGTACGGATCGAATGTGTATTTGTTCGTTTGGTTTAATATCACCTCAATGTATTAAAAAGGACACTGGAACTAGGGCATGCAAAAACCGGGTTGTTTATAAGAACCGGTTTTTTCGGGTTTTATGTTTACAAAACCGGTGAAACCGGTTAAATCGGTTTTTTCGGGTTTTTTAATTTGATTTTAGAAATATGTCTGTACAGAAATGAAAATGCTGAAGTCTAATCAAAATATGATTTTTTTACGGACTGAAATAAGCTACAAGTACTAACAAACAGGCTATACAAAAAGTTTCTTTTCTTTATACAAAACATAGAATAATAATCATAAAGCTTATTATTTAGGAAAATAACATATGCTTTAAAACTAATATACATACTAATATACAAAAAAACTAATATACATCTAATATACATACTAATATACTATAATACACAATTTGGAACATTTGGTAGGTAGACAAAGGCTTAAAATTACAGAATATTAAATAACAATTGAACTGTCATAAAATACAAACAGGCAAAATCAACAGTACGTAAAATGAAATCAAAATAATTATTGAAATATCGCATAAAATGGAAGTCTTATTCCCTAATAAACCAAAACAAAATAAATCTGTCATTGTTATAGATAAAATAGACTAGCTTCTGCCCGCGACTTCGTCCGCGTCAATTTTTTCTACCCTGACCCTTCCCATCGCATGAATTGCCTGCTAGTTTTCGTTCATTTTTCGTTACTGCTCCGCTCCTTTTAATCGTAGCGTGATGTTATATAACCTATAACCTTTCTCAATAAATGAGCTACTCAACACAAAAATAATTTTTCAATTCGGACCAGTAGTTCCTGAGATTACCGCGTTCAACCAAACAAACAAACTCTGCAGCTGTATAATATTAGTATAGATGAGACCTGCTGATAAAAAGGCTCTCTCTGATTCCAAACTTGTTGGAGGTATAGATTCCAAAGCTTTATATACTTTTATTAAGTGCTCTCCCATTTTTCCTCCACCGTCGTAAAGTGCCATTTCCACCCTGATTTTAGTTTCTAAATCAAGTTCTGTAGATAGGCTTGCACCAGAGGTATATTGTTTGAGAGCCTTCTTTATTTCTTGTCGGAGTTGTCCTTGATGTTCCATGAAACATTTACTAGGTACTGTATAGTCTAAGTTTTCCTGAGTTGTAGTTGCAGTCAGTTTAGTAGTCGAAAAATGCTTACTTATAATGTTAACCGAAAAAACCGAAAACACCGGTTTTGTTATCCTATAAAAACCGGGTTTCAAATCAGTCGGTTATCCGGTTTTTTCGGTTATCCGGGTATCCGGTTTGCATGCCCTAACTGGAACGCAGCTCAACATCTATTGAAATTGTCTGGATTGGAAAGGCTAAGTGTTTACCCAATATAAGCCTATTTAAGTGGAAGGTAACTTACGCGAAGTCTTGACCATGATGACGCCCCACCAGATGGACCAGCCCCAGCCGACCAGGCAGAACAGCACTGTGAACAACTGCCCCGCACCCACTAGCAAGTTTATCACGAACGAACCTGGAATAGAAACATAATAATTAATCATTCATAATGATAATTGCAGAATTAGGGATAAAATGAAATAAAACTTGGTGAGCAAAATATAAAATTTTCTAAATTGCGATAAACAGTATTTAAAAGACGGCCTTGCTGTTTAACTATAGTTAAAGATTGGTTTTTTGTGATAGCTTGTAGGTTAAGGACTTGCTTCTCAAGCACGAGGTTGTGGGTTCAAATCCAGATGAGTACTAATGTGACTTTTTCTGTTCATATAATAATATGTTAGGACAACCAACACACCGTTATCTGATCCCAAACTAGGCAGAGCCTGTACTATGGTAACCAGACAACTGATAAATATACTTATATATTTCTAAATACATATATATTATAGATAAATTACATCCAGACTCAGAACAAATGATTGTGCTCATTACACAACATTTGTCCTGGGTGGGAATCGAACCCATGACCTCAGTCTAAGCAGTCAGGGTCACTAACCACTAGACTAACAGGCCAGTCGACATATGTATTTTTCAAGTTTATCTTGTAGGTACATTGGTCATGAAAAAACATCGTAGCGAAACTTGGAGAATCTTCAGCAAGCGTGGTGATTCTTTGTATGAAACGTGCCTTTTGTTTTGCAGTAGAAAAATAATAGGCTGATATTATTATTTAATTATAAATGTTGATTTTAAACTTACCTATCCTATGTTTAGCTCCGTCGTGGACTCCAAATCTGGGAATGCCGAAGCATAGGCAGAACAGGCCGCTCAATATGCTACCTGTAGATGCAAACGTTAAAAATAAAACTTTGTCCCATTTGGGCGCCATTTACGAATGAGGACCATCGGGTGGCCAGTATATTCAAAAAGTAAAATTTAAAGGTGTCAGTAAATAGGTAAGTTTCCGTTATGGATATGCTATATACTTATATATATAAGCTTATACTCGTGTAAAATTCCAACATAATGCGATCATACATTCCAAACTACTACTAAAATATTTTTACCTTCCCGCATAATGTATATTTTTCACAAAAAAGGTACTTACGAGTAGTTACTTACCACCGTTACTCTTTTAAGAAAATAAATATAATTATTTCTTCTCTTAAAAGAGTAAAGGTGGTGTTTCTTGTCCATTCTTCTCCATACACACACCTTTTGGAAGGGGCAACTACAATCGATTCTATGTTAATTTAAATGTTGACGCTCAAAAGTGCCTTTTTGTGCCTTTTTGAGGTAAATGCTTTGATTTTGACTTCACGTAAGTTCAAATTCAAAATGTCTTTGAATTTGTTAATCCATTCAACTGCAAAGACATGACCTAATATGGCTTTGGCATCTTTAACGAAAACATATTCCGTAATTTGTAACAACTTTAACTCACCAAGTCCGGGCACGACAATGTTGCAGAGTAGGCAGAAATAGGCGAGTACTATCGGCAGCACCGGGATAGCGCCGCGCATCACACTCGTATGCTCGACCAGCGATGTGTCCAGTTTCTTACGGGTATCCTGCGGATATTAACCGTTGCTATTTATAATAGGAGACTATTAGAATGAGTCCACAAGTTCCAACAACTAATTTCCGTTACGAGAAACGCTAAAGATGTACTTTACCTAAATGGAACAGGCATAGGTTATAGCTGTTTCATTCACATTTATATAGTTAAGAATATTCAATCATTCGAAATATCGGACATCTATAAATCGTTTCCTTAAGGAAACGAAAAAAGAAATCTTAAGATTTGTACAGTGCGTGGATCATCATCACTAAAGAGATCATGCGGCAAAAGCTTCGAGTAAAACGGTCGAATTTTATCATGATTGTCACCATCATTTCAGCCGCAAGACGTCCACTGCTGAACATAAGCCTCCACTAACGGGGGATTGCCATTTTTTGAGGGGGTAGATGCACGCTGCGGTCCATTCTAGTAAGTCCCTTAGTCGCCTTCTACGAAACCCATGGGAAGAAATGAGACGGTGCTATTCTTTACGTTCGGCACCACATGGACCGAATTTTATATCTGACCTAAAAGCTAACCTGCATATATTTTGGCAAAACGCTGACTGGACAGTTGACGAATATATTACTAAGTTTAAAATAATAAATACTTGTAGGTGAATAGTTAAAATGTCGTGTGGTGACCTTGGTCGGCTTCCACAGGTTAGATTTAGAGCGTGTGTTAACAAACTCGTCATGTTGGTGACATAGAACATGACGACACTACAGCGACGCTAGCTCACTGACCGCAGTGTTTCAATGCCATTTTCTGAATGAATTACTCATATTATAATATAATTTAATGGGGTTTCACAACAAAATTCTAATGTGAATGTTTCCCGATGGGTATAACGGAATTTCCAGAAATAAAGATAGAGCAATCGATATCTATCACACTTATAATAAGTTGAGAGTTAACTACCATATAAAAAATCAACGTTTGTTTAAAGCTTAAATTCGAAACTTTGAATTTATTAAGTATAAAATTTCAATAATGCTAAAAGTAGATACAGTAGCAGCATTTAGACGAAATGTTTTTTACTGGGGAGTAAAGACTCTGTTCTGAAGATTTTCGTGGAGAGGATAGTCAACTAGGTAGATATTCTCTTGCTTGATCGTTCTCTACGCAACCTGCCTCGGACGTTCAATTCATTATGTGTTGCCGGTGTAGATTGTGTGTTTTGTCTTACTAACTTTAGTTAAAAGGTATTTTTTCACAAACAAGATCCACACTATAATATTATAAATGCAAAAGTAACTCTGTCTATCTGTCTGTCTGTCTCGCTTTCCTGCTAAAACTACTGAACTTATTTAAATGAAATTTGGTACACAGATAGTTTAGAGCCTGAGAAAGGACATAGGCTACTTTTTATCCCGGTAGTACGTTCCCGCGGGATATTTTCCGACCTCCACGCGGGCGAAGCCGCTGGCAAAAGCTAGTACTTAATAAATAAATGTCTGATCAACAGGAACCAGTTCACAATTGAAATACCTCCGTGTCTTCTTCTATATCCACATCCTTCTTCATAAAATCTTTCGTAATCATAAGTTTAGAGGCTTTTCGCGAAGGCATTGGTGACGGGTTCGGGGTTACTCGAGGGGAAATTTGAATAGAAGGACGCGGTGATGGCAGCGGAGTCACCGCTAATTTGTTACCGGTGGCCATCGTCTTCAGAGGGTAGTTAGGATTCTTTGAATATATCTCGCGCGGGAGACTGTACAAGTAGTTCTGAAGATGCGGTGTTAGGTAGAGGTTCTGCATCTGTCTCAAGCTGCTTATTTTTGCGTTTACTGTTGTAACGTAGCGGGCTTTGAAATTATACATTGGTATTTGGGTTTTTAGCACTCATGTTCACTGCAATAATTTCAGTTATACGATCCGGAAAGAGTAAATAAAATAATTTGCGGGTATTAATTTTCAGAAGCACTGTTTTTGTAGTGTCCGTAGCCCGAAACCCTGTAACTTGATTTTTTTGCGCAACCATAAAATCGAGTTCTCAGTAATACGTAATACGAATGCGTTTCGGTTAACAGTCGAATAGACACTGCCATTAAAATACGCTAATCATACATTTAATAATGCCATCGATTATTCGTCGCTATTGTTAGATAACCGACCTTGTTTACACTAACCCATTTCATATAACTATTAATATATACGTACTTCCTAAGTTATTTTTAATTATATATGGCGAACAGATTGAAATCATAGCTAAGAAAAGTATACACGCGAAGAAATTAAACATATACTTTATAAACATATTGTTCTACTGTTTAGCACGCTATAAATATATGTTTTTTATTATTATTAACGAGGGACATTTAGTTTCTTGAGTAATAATAGACTTTTAATTTATGAACTGACGTGGTACCACGCTGGGCGCCAATAACACATTGTTGGCGCCCGACATGGAACCTTCATCTTGGTTATTACTATAATGTATTATTCTTGTCTAATGTAATTTTATACTCTATTGCGCATTCACTAGCTTGTAAGTTTTTACCAAGGTAAAGGTACCTTAAATAAATATAAAGTACCGGAATAGATCGAACTGAGTCCGTCACTTTTTAACAATGCAGGTATTTAAGACAACAGAGTCTAAGTTAACAGCGAAAGTTAATTATTTTGGATCAATCACATTACCAGCCTATCATGTTTCCACTACTGGTACACAGACCTCCTTTTGGTGAGAGGGCAGGCCGTAATACACCACACGGGCCGGTTGGTTGATGTTACAAGTCTTCGATTTTTTTGTTCTAAGACTTGCCTGTTTCCTCACAATGTTTTTCTTCAACGTCTTGAGAGCAGTGGTGATGAAATAATTTACACAAAGTAAAGTGCCTGCTTAGGTTTAAACCCAAGGCCTACAACTGGTAAGTAGCGGCCGTTGCCACTGGGCCACCACTGCTCTCATGCTGTCATTTGGGTCAATAACTATGGTTATTTTGTAATGACTAATTCAGCAAAGTTGCAATGATTCATGTACTGTCAAATTATAACTCCAGGTCTGAAACAACTGGCCATGAGTAATATCAGTCCCATTTACATACAAAACATCATGCGACATCCTTTCCCATTAAATAACCTTATGATTTTCATGAAACACCTACAATTAAAGGAACAAACAAAGTTTTAATAAGTGACCAGGTTCAGACCTTGAGTCATATTTCTCAGACACGCGTGATCGTTGCGTGCCGACAACGCGATTAGAACGGTCCGAGTAAAATATGTTTCGGCGACTTGTTGGTTTGTGTGGGTCATAGACTTCGTTTTGGGTCATTTATATGGATTTACATAGGACTATGGACTTTTGGATATAGAGCGTTAAGAAACCGCAATAAAGTGATCTTATTTTCTTGGTTTCAAAGAAATAATCTGAGGTGGACTGAAATAAACAGTGCTACATGAGTATGGCAAATGTATCCTGGATGGGGAACCTAGGTCATATAGTGTACGTAGTGCAAAGGCTCCCTCTAAGTCCTACCAGGTATGTTCTCTTTTCACACACCACCTCGAAATAGCGCGGTACGCGTCCTTCTCGGACTGCTACCTCTTTGTAGGTTCTGCCAACTTCTTACGCATATGGTTACATGCCTTTACTTTAAACGATAACCGATCGTTTGCTATCCTTAATTCAGAGACCGCGCATCCATAGATAGACCGCCTGGACAAAGAAAGATTTAATGAAACCAGAGCGGTGAGAAGGACATCGTAGAAGACGATTGTTAGAATGGAGATTTTTACTATGCGCAGAGCACAAATATTGAAACTGGGAAGTCAGGTAAGAAGCAAAAGTGAATTTGCCAAGTATGGAAAATAGCGTTTACAAAGCCCTTAACTCTCAGCTGACGGATGGGTAACCATTTTAAACGCAATTGCTGCGCGGACACGTGATCCTACTTACGAAGATTGAAAACGAATCGAACGCAGTTATTTAGAAATTAAAATAATATCTGACTAATCTCACCTCAGGAGGAAGCGTAGGAGACATGCTCTTGTTCTTGGAGAACATGCTGGTGCGTCTGCTGGACGACTGCTCCGAGCTGCGCCGGCACATGCCTCGCATCCACGTGCATAGGCGGTTGTTGCAGCAACTGTTGCAAGACAACGTTGTTGTTGGTTTTATAGTAAACTAGCTTTTGCAAGCGACTTCACCCGCGTATTATCTATATAAACTTTCCTCTTGAATCACTCTGTCGATTGATGAACACCGCATTAAAATCCGTTGTGGGGTTTATAAGATCTAAGCGTACAGACGCGGGAAGCGACTTCGTTTTATACAATGTAAAGATAAAGATATACTCATTGTAAATTACTTATTTGCATCACTCAGTTTAAGCTGAATAATGACTGGTAATTGAATTTGAGTCTAACAGAACTGTTAACTACGGTTACTGCTGTCGTTGCTGTTGGTGGTAAATCAGAACTGATTTAAATGTTTCGAAACTTACAATATTAAATGAAACTGTAAGCGATAACGTTACGGTGACTCAATTATTTAAGTACAATAGGTTTACGTTGAGCTTGATATTATTTCTATTGTAAAATTAAATAGTACTAGCATCACTATCAACATCATCATCATTTCAGTCGAAACTTCCACTGCTGGACATAGGCCGCCTCCAAAGGGGGTATTTGCCCATAACACCACGTTTGGGAGGTGAGTTGGCGATCGCAGTATGGTGGTAAAATGCATAGAGAACGCCGCTGCCCATTCTCTAGTAAGTCCCATACTCACCCTCTACGACACCTACGGGAATAAATGCGATGATGCTATTCTTTTCGTCCGGTAACACACGAAACTATACTAAATACACTATACTATAAACATAGACAGTGCTAACTGAAAAACTTTATTTGCAAACTAATTTTGTTATTTATATGTTAAGTACTAAAGAATTTCATTAACTCTATTAAGTTGAACCTGAACGATAACAACGATATGTAGGTATTAAGTAGAAACTCACCTAGTAGGTGGTCTATCACTCAATATACTATCTCTCCTCTCAATCGTCCTCTTCTTCCGTCCGCAGCAGCCAACCTCTTCCTCAGGAGCCGGAGACATAGACTCGGCAACATTGCGGGGCATGGAGCCGGTGTCCGCAACGCGTCGCCGTCGCCCGCAACAGCCGCAGAACATGTCGCGTAGCGTACGCTTGGGTTTCGTTTCGTTTTCGTATTCTATTGAGGCCTGGGACAAACAATTTCGCTATAACAATATTCTAAATACCAATGTAACATTGTCTGCTAAAATTTTCGTACATGGATACAGCATGACCTGGGGATATAGGATACCTTTAAACCCGGCCGGCCCCTGGAATAATTTCCTGCCTCCACGCGGGCAAAGCGTCGAGTCAAAGCTATTTTACAATAATTAAAAATATGGAACACGGAGCTAAAACTAGCCAAAAATAGTTAGCGTTTCAATAATCATAGTTCTCAAACTAGAAAGGCCAAATTAGATTGGCAGTTCAATGAAAAGTGCCACTCTAATTTTATTTTGCTTGAAATATTACTTTTATTTTGTCAAGTATAACAGGAATGAATGAAAAAACTAGATTAAATGGAAGGAATGAATAAGCAGTGGTTTTCTATATATAATTTAAGATCCTAAATTTATCAAAATTCAATAAGGCAAATGTACTGATCAGTTCGATTGCACATATTGTCATCATCTTCATTTCAGCCGTCAAACGTCCATTGCTGGGACAGCTGCACAGAGGCCTTCCTCAATTTGGAGTGCTTTGCCATAATCGCCACGCTTGATAGGCGGGTTGGCGATCGCAGTATGGTGGTAAAATGCAGAGAGAACGCTGCTGCCCATTCTCTAGTAAGTCTCTTAGGCCCCTTTTTACGACAACCACGAGAAGAAATGGGATGTTGCTATTTTTACGTCCTACACCACACGGGACCGAAATCATAAATATTGTACTAACCAAATATAAACTTGAATGTACTCACTTTACCAGCAGCCCTTTCCATATCCCTAATCTCTTGTTCAGCCTTTTCTTCATCTACCTTCTTCTTACAACAATTCAATTTACTCATCATCCCTTTCTTCCCTTCCTTCATTTCATCTTCCTTTATCACTCTCTCTTCATCTTTCTCCCCATCTTCTTCCGATTCTTCTCCTTTGGTGCAGCAAGCACAGCACTTTGACTTGCATTTCTTCATGAGCCTTTGGCAGAAGTTTGGTTCTTTTGGCTTGTCTTCTGTAGATTCTGTCGGTTCTGAAGTTTCTCTTACTTCTTCTGGAGGGATCTCTTTTGCTTCTTTCTTGGTCCTCGCTGGAGGTTTAGGGGTTGTGCTTGTGCTTTGTGGGAACCTGAGAATTGAAGACTGTAGATTAGCTTTTGTTGCTTCAACTTTTGTAAAGCTTTATTGATCATGTTTCTGGGTTTTATCTTGGGAATGTTGGGTTTGACTTCCAGTTTTACTATATGAAGTGCATTATCAGTACCTAGTTTTCGTATGTTTTTAAGATACTAGGTAGGATTAATTAAGTCAAAACTTAATGGAAATAAGTGAGTATTAAGTCATTTATATGAGTGAGCATACTTAGATAGTTCGTTTCCTTTAGCAATACAAAATCCATAACATGCTTATGAAATACTTTGTCATAGTTTTCAGTTGAAACCTTGACATTAGATAGCTTCTTTAAAAGATAAATTAGTTGTATTTATAAAGTTTTAGTTCCTGTAATTTAATCTGTCTAGAAACTAGTTTGTATAACTTTAACTATTCATTTGCAAGTTTGCAATATGCTTTCTTTGAGATTTGTTTAAAGAACGCTAGTAAATGTGCAGTAAAAAAATTTACACACTGTTTTTTTCACAAGGTTTTAGCTTTGAGATTTGTTTAAAGAACGCTAGTAAATGTGCAGTAAAAAAATTTACACACTGTTTTTTTCACAAGGTTTTAGCTGTTATTGGGTTTATCATGTCTTGTTTCCCCGAAGAGTTGGGCAGAAATGTACCTATAGTACACCCACATTTTGCCTGTTATGTTTAAGTCCTATGTTGTCATAGGGGGCGAGCCTATTGCCATCAACCGGCACAGGTCCAGACTCCGAGCTGCTATTGTGAAATTCCAAGAAGAAAAACCCAATAACACTGTAGCCGAACTTTTTTTTGTGGGTGAGAAATCATCAAATGACTTCTCCCGCTTTAGGGTGGAGCGGAAGGGCGTGTCCGACTTTTACTGACTAAATCCAACCGTGTTTTTAATTGCCCATATACCAGAGCCACGGTATTTCTTTCAAACAAATCTCACGTGCCTGGCAGGTATCGGTCCTAGCGGACCCCTTAAGTTAATGCTGACATCTCTTTGAGGCGCGCGTGGAACACTACGCGTCGTCGACACGGGCCTGGTCCTAACCGGGCGGCAAGCTACCCATTGCTCGCCGCCCGCAAGCCCGCGCCTACGGTGGCCGGGAGCCCGCTATCGACTCCCCACGCCCGGGCGTCTCCTCCTGCGGCGGCTAGGGAATTGAAAAAGTTGCGAAACACTATTGGGTCCTCCTTTGTAAATATCCTAGTATCTCGTTCCCAAACCTGCAGGTGGGTTCTTGGTGTTGTGTAGAACACACCTAAGTTTATTATCAATCTGTGTTAAGATAAGTTGTCGGTGCGATGCCTTAGCCACTAAACCATGGCTACAGTGACTATTAGGCTGAAACAAGTCGCTTTATAGAACAAAACGACGGTGCTTAAAATAGTGGTTATTTACTTGTCAAACTTTCAAGGCATATCATGCTTATTATGCGCAGTTTATTTCTCCTAGTGCTTATTACCTTTGCAGCATTGGTAGGCCTGGTATAAGAGGTATGAGTCTAGAATTTTGGAAAATAATATATTATTCAGATGAAGACGGAAACATGAAAAGAAATCTCAGTGAAAAACCTTTAGAAGTATTTTATCGAGAACATCAATAGATATATATGCATAAAGAAGTGCTAGGGAACATTTATCATATAGTAACAAAATAATCCTTACTGCCATCAGATAGAAATTATAATTTTTATTACTCTATTATTACGGTTTTGTCCACCGGAAGTGGAGGCCTTGTTTCATGTGCCTATTTCCGGTGGCCAGTGACGGGTAAATACGGCCATGTGCCAACTTGACATATAACTTTAGTACTGTATAATTAATTTTAACATGTAATAAATAAATTATAGAACTAAAAGAATCGTTTACTGAATTTATCGAAAGAGAATTCTGAAGAGAAATCGTGCAAAAAGGAAAATATAACCTTTCTTTTCAACAGACTCGATTAAAAAGTAACATAAGTTCAATTAAAATAGTCAAAAATTTCCAAAGTGTAATGTAAAACCGCAATTAAATAAATTGCGGTCAAATCGATACCTAGATACAGCAAAATAATAACAATATTTACCTATTTTCATCGCCATATCGTTTCGGCAGAAGTTCATTTGGCAAAATGTACACAGTCCTGTTATGTATCATTATTAAATAAGATCAAAACACTACCAATATATGTACAAAAACCCGAAAGAAAAAACAAAATCAACTACTTTTCATTACATGGAAGCACCGTTACAAAAACACATTAAAAACCGGAACGCCACACATCCGTTCATAATTCAAAACATTCGCGCCAAAAGGAAGCACAGACACTGTTATTGTTTTGAGGCAAAGACAACAAGATTTACAACCACATCTTTATATTGTTTATGATAATTTTCGCGCCATTTGTTGTGTTTCGAGGGCGGGTGTGGCGTTCAACGCTCGAGGGCGAACTAGGAGGTTGAACCATTTCTTAAGGGCTGCTTCAGTATCGAATGCCAAGAATTACGTGTCGGTCGTAGCGTGCACAGACGTAATGAGCCTTGGGCCGAAAGAATGTTAGAAAGTGGACCTTTGTAGAAACGTATAGGTTCTGTACCTAGTTGAAATTTCTAATTTACGTTTATGAATAAAACTTTTGTTTGATGAATGTTTATTTGTAACTAACAAAATATAATTAGTTATCTAACTATTCTTTGTCAGATAAAAATTTGCCACTTTATTTACCGTAGCATTAGTTTTTCTAATTTCAAATTGCATGCACAGAGAGTTTCTGAAAGAAACTTCAAGAACTAGGTCATGAACAAACAGGTCCCGCCGACCAAAAGATCAAGAGAAAACTTTCAAAATGTTAGAAGCAACAAAGTTTGAACTATACCCTCCCAGTAACTCGCTTCTTTAAAACCACACTTAGATTACAGAAAAATAAAACATAGGTAGGTTACCAATCACAAAACACCCTTGTACCTTGTCCTGGACTCGAACCCTATCCCTCAAACAACGTAAACAGACCAAAAACCCTTTTTCAAACTGTGCAAAAACACTCCAATCCAAAAAAAAAAACCGAATCACTGCATTAAACGTCATTGCATGCAAGATTCAAGATGGCCGCCATCAACACACTGCTCAAATAGAAAAGAGATTGTATCTCTAATTTACAATTTTACGAGTTCTTTTATACTGGAAAAATTATGACTCAATTTAATTTAAGTATTATGTGCACTCGTGTTGTAGGGCGTTGACCCTAGGCGAAGGCTGCGGAAAGATAGGAGCTTAGGCACGTAGAATACAATAGAACTGGGTCGGTTATATAGAGTAGGAAACTGTATTGCAGTTCCTACGTAGGTTCAAAAGGAAACGGCGGAATTCGCTGTAATCATATATTAAGTTTTAGTCCTAGATTTCTTTGCAGACTAAAAAGAGAAATCATCATTCACCAAATAGTCTAAAATAGTCTAAAATGTATGGAAACCACAAACAGGCACGGGGTCCCATCCAAGTACTGTAAAGTTTGTCTGCAAAAGACGACCTTATGTAGTCACAGGCTAGACATAAAATGACTATAATCACATTCGAACAGTTAAGCTTATTTAGAAATAGAATAGCAGGAAAAAAACAGTACTCGTGAGTTTTGGCGGAGAAAAAAAGGGGAAGAGTAAAATAGACTCCGAAAATGATTCTCTAGGCATAATTATCAAAGTTGCACAACAAACGTGTATAACTCGAACCGGTAAAAAGAGCTCATATAAGGCCCCTGTCAAACCTACCACAAAAAGATCATCATTATTTCAGCAGTTAAACATCCACTGGTGAACATAGGCCTCCCCCAATTTGGGGTGGTTTGCTATAAACGCCGAGCTTGGCAGCTGGATTGGCGATCGCAGTATGGTGGTGAAATGCATACAAAACGCTGCTGCCCCATGCATTCTCTAGTACGTCTCTTAGTCGTCTTTTACGACACCCACGGGAAGAAATAGATTCTTTGCATCCGGCAACACTCAAACGAAAAAATACCTTTTACAATTTTTGAAGTGTCGAGAGTTCATCACTATACCCAAAGGACGCCGCAACGTTTGACAACATTTTTGTCCAAGATCCGTGCAGATTCTCTTGAGCAAAAACTCTCAGACTTCCAATAGGAAGTAAGTAATGTATTCTTGCAAAGTGACCGCAAGTCTAGCTACGTCACTAGCATCAGCTACTAGCGACCCGTCATTGTTAGCCATCCAGGTATTAATAATAACATGAGTCAGTATTTTCTTCGCCACGACCGGTCAAGAAGTGACGTCGCTCTTTCAAACGGTTCGTTCAGTGAAATTGAAACGGTGTTTTTATAATTTACATTAAGAATTTCCATACCTGGTCATCAGTTATCAAAATCAAAAGTCATTTATTCAAACTAAGCTGAGAGTCAGCACTTTTTGAAGGTGAAAATTAATTAAGACAGTTCCTTCACCACTTCCTAATGCTTTAGTTGGGAAGAAGTGACGCGGATTTATAGATGTCAAATGTCCCCGAGTTTTTAGTCCTAAGACATGCCATTTTTCTCACGATGTTTTCCTTTACCGTTTTGAGAGCAGTGATTATTAAATAGTTTAGCCCGCCTGTTAGTCTAGTGGTTAGTGACCCTGACTGCTAAGACTGAGGTCGTGGGTTCGATTCCCACTCAGGACAAATCTTTGTGTGATGAGCACAATCATTTGTTCTGTGTCTGGGTGTAATTTATCTATAATATGTATGTATTTAGAAATATATAAGTATGTTTATCAGTTGTCTGGTTACCATAGTACAGGCTCTGCCTAGTTTGGGATCAGGGTGCTTACTCTCGAATATAATTCTAATAGATCGACATTGGTCAAACGTCAGTTGGTTGAGTTAAACGTCAGAGATTGGCTAGACTCAGTGAGTTCAGCCAATCACTGACGTTTGACTGACAATTCCAATGTCTATCTATTGGAATTATATTCGAGAGTAAGCACCCAGATAACGTTGTGTTGGTTGTCCAAAAATATATTATTATTATTAGTTTACACAAAGTAATGTGCCTGCATTTTGTTTTTGTTTTTGGGTGGGAAATCATCAAATGACGTCTCTCGCTCTGGGTGGAGCGGGAATATATCGATCTTTTACTGAATAAAACATCCGTATTTTTTAGTTGCCTGTGCCACGGTAACTTTTTTGAACAAATCTGGTAGGCATGACATCTCTTTGAGGTGCCCGTGGAATACAACGCGCCGTCGACCCGGGCTTGGTCCTTACCGGGCCACGAGCTAACGTTCCTGCCAGGGTTCGAACCTACTCGTAAGTCGCGGCCATTTCTACTGAACCACCAATGCTTTAATGTTACATAAACCTGAGGTCAAACAACATTTCCTTGTTTCCAGTAATTACGTTTATCTCAGCAATTACATTCAAGATACTTAGGTAAGGAGTTCAATGGACCATAATATATACGTGCTTACCAGCAACAAAAGGGAGATTTTTCCCATAAGTTCAATTTTGTTGTAAATTATCTAGTGTGGCGATCGTGGGTAAAACACGGTACTTGCGATATCGTTTACTATGGGACTTTCATTGGAGCGAAACTACTATGACGGGAGCTATACAATTGTGAGGTACTCATTAGACTTCTCAATTGTATAGGCCAGAATTAATCTGGATAGTTATATGTTACCCCACATTCGTACAAAAGTAATAAATATAATATTTTTTTTGCCTTTTAGACAGCCAAATGATACTGCTGCCTTTAAGATAAAATAAATGAACTGAACGAAGGAAAGTTTGAATATAGAGCGAGAAGAGCAAACGCGGCGACCGCTAATCATGTCATCTTCTGCCTAGCCGTTTCACAAATATGTTAGGGTCAGCTTCCAGTCTAACCAGATGCAGCTGAATACCAGTATTTTACATGGAGCGACTGCCTATCTGACCTCCACAACCCAGTTACTCCCTCCCTTTCCCCCTCCCTCCCTTTGGTAAGACTGGTTGTCAGACTTTCGGGTTGTAACGAAAAGATCCATAAATGACACCCGGCACCAACGGTTTAACGTGTTTCCCGAGGCACGGAGGGATCTTGGTAAGTAAAGATGGTCACCCATCCACGGACCAACCGCGGCAAGCGTAGCTTAACCTGGGTGCTTACTCTCGAATATAATTCCAATAGATCGACATTGGTCAAACGTCAGTTGGTTGAGTTAAACGTCAGGGATTGGCTAGACTCAGTGAGTCCAGCCAATCACTGACGTTTGACTGACAATTCCAATGTCGATCTATTGGAATTATATTCGAGAGTAAGCACCCAGATCGATCGATCCATGCGGCTGTTATTACTTAGGTACAAGGCGTTAATCGTGTACTAATCATAATGAATAATTATAATTTTACTAATATTTATTGGTGAATTAAGGTAAAAATGCGGATTCTTCAGTAGTGATTGGTTTTATCGTACAAATAGTACGGATTCGACTCCCGGGTTGCGTAAACTGTGAAAACTGCTATAAAATGCACAAACGTATTTTATATATAAGTTTCTCTGTAAGTTTTATAACAAGATAGGAACTACAATGTTTCACGCCTCGTTTACTGACTAAATTCCAAATAATCAGCATTTCCTTATTCAAATAAACATTATACTCACCTATGTTCACGACTATAAAATATTATGTTATGCAAACAATGTTAGCTTAGAGCTATGTGCCTTCCTTACACACTTCTATTATATTGATTTCTTTTAGTAGGCATAAAATTAAATTAGCTAACGAAATTTCGCAGACGTGATTTGTGCCCGGTTGATACCAATAGACTCACCCCTTAAAGTGTGCGTACAACTGTCTAACCTTTCAAGAAACGTAGGCATGATTTTATGTTATATAAAACAAGTCCAATGTTCATTGCTATTATTTCATCAATGTTTTAAAACTTTGTCAAAGAACAAAGTACCAAATTTTTCACAAAATAGGTTGCAGGATGCTGAACGCTCTTGCAAAAGCGATGATTCCCATCGATCCTGGCGTTTTTACACGCTTTATATTATTAAACGCTTTATATTAGCTTCACTTGTATGTTTGTATGTTTGTTTGTAACCAACTCCTTATAACGCGATTTTGACCCGCTTTAAACGACCGGATTTCATTTAAACTCTGTAAACTTATCGAGGACCGATGACAATACTATAATTTCATAAATTTGTGACATTATCCTTGCCAGGGTTACCAGGACAGCAAAAAAACTGTCTTCGAAAACTACGCTGACATACGTCACAAACTACACTGACATACGTCTCAAAATTCGAAACACCCTAAAAAATAGAAAATAAATAATAGTTTAAAAGAGTCTGATATCAATAAAAAATACCTTAAAAACACCCCACGCTTTTTTTCCATTATTTTCTGTTTTTTAGTTTGGTTTTCTATGGAAGCGTGTTTTTTAGTTATTTTTAACTATTATTTTTCATAATTATTGCTCGGAGGTCTATTTAAATTAAGATCGGGCCCGTCGTATAAAAATTCTGTGTCCTATTTATAGTTACATTCTATCATCTCTGGGTAACACTTCGGGGTAAACGGGCGTAAAGTTTTGTTATTTTATTGTACTCAGACGCACTTTACATGTCCCATAACAATGGCTTCCTCTTATAAATCGCCCATAAGTCTTTGTCACGGACTTAAAAAATACTTTAAAACTAACAAGAAAAGCCGTATTATTAGCCTATACTACAATAAGTATTCCAGAGGTTTCAATAAAGCTATTCCACAAATTAAAGATAGTTAATGAACGTTTTGTATTCATGGATGAGTTTTCAAAGAAAGGGGTAATGATATTATTGAACAAAGGCGCCATTGTATAGCGTCCAATGTGAAAAGCTTGAGTTTATTATCAAAACAATGACTTGGTTTGGGTCGTAAGTTGTGTGACTCGGTTCACGAATAGGGGGATGTTGGAACTAATAGAATTTTCTATCCTTTACAGAACGTCAACTAAGCCTTATTGACACTAGATGGAATAGTAAATTTTCTGTATACTTGATTTCATAATGATTATGACGGTAAAGCAGTAGTTGGCCAGTGGAAACGGCCGCGACTTACGAATGAAAGACTTCGTCTACATGAAATTAAAATACCTCATGTTACACCGGAATAAAGTAGCTATCCAAATATGAAAGAATTTTGATAGATTTAATCGTTTGTAATGGATACACTCAAAAACAGACAGCTATGCTGCTGGGGAGTTTGTTGCGCCACTTCTTCTTCCCAGCTAAAGCACTAGGAAGTGTCGAAGGGCGGGCGTTTTGGGGGGACTGTCTTATGTAACTTTGACGTTCAAAAAGTGCTGACTCTCAGCCTAGTTTGAATAAATGACTTTTGATTTTGATTTTTGACCACTTAACTGATTTAAAAATTATTTTACGTATGGAAAGCTAAATTACTCCGGAGTAACATGATCTATACATTTCACGCGGATTAAGTCCCGGGTGAAGAGCTACAATCTAATAAGGCTCATTGACACTTTTCCCAAAAATGAACTCAATTTCAAAGTAGAGTAATTTATGTGATGTTTAAAATGAAGACGATCTATGTATGTTTTGTTTCAGGGATTGGACGAGCTTGTAACTACTTTATAGCTTGGAGTGGTCCTGTTTTTATCGTAAAATAGTGAAGTTCGGATCAATATGGGTATACCGGAATCTATCTATAGGTATAAGCTAGGCGCTTCAAAAGAAAATAAGACATAATCTGCTTCTAATGTTCCCACTGCTGGGACACTGACCTCTGCTCGGTGAGAGGGAGTGGGCCGTAATCTACCATGCGGGGTCAGTGCGGGTAGCTAGATGTCACATCACATATCTTCGAATTTTAGTTCTTGGACATAGCGGTTGCCTCACCATGTTTTCCCTCACAATTTTGAGACCGAATATCGTCGTTGAAAATTTAAAATCTCCTATGTGTAAAAAGTAACTTTTCGAGAAAAACGAAAAAAACTGTTTCCTGAAAAAGAAACTGACGAAACATTCTTATTTTTTTTAGATGTAAAGTGTAAAGGAATTATAATGTATTGAGATAGAATTTGTCTTATATCAATGTGTCGTTCAGCGTATATTTATATAAATTTAATTATTTTTCTGCACATAGGAGATTTAAGTTTCAACTTTTTGTCACATAAGTTGATTTACAGTTTATTACATCAGGCACATAGGAGTTTTCGATGGGCAATAGACATGAGATTTTTTTAAATTAGCGAATACTTTAACGATACATTAAGATATTCACATATGAGTTTTTGCAATAAGTAGATATACCAAATCGCTTTTAAAATATATGCATAGCTCGTATTTGTGAAAATTGTTACATAGGAGATTTTAAATTTGCAACGACGATATATGGTTTTAGTTAAGTTAGGATATAATTTTGTTATTGTTATTGATAAATTATTTAGTTCTAAGTGGTTAATGTTAATGTTTACCAAATATATTGTCTTAAATCTCATTAAATGTTTGTTTATGTGATTTGAGCATAAAATATAATTCGGACGTCATGATAGAAGATCAATTTTAATTCCCGACCGAAGGACGTTCTTAGCACAAACTATGATATGCCCCAATTTTTGTGCCGCGTCACTACATCGATAGGGCTGCCAAAATTTAATATGGCGGATTTTTACGCAACGGAAATTAAGTTAATATAGGTTAAAGTAATTCGAGGTAATCGAGAGTGCGGCAACCTTGGTTGTCGAACTGTGTGGGTTGATTTAGGTCGAAATGGAAGAGATTAGTAGAGGTTAAAAGAGAATTTAAATAACGTTAGTAGTAAATACTCTAAGATAATTACCAGCAGTGATGGCCCAGTGGTAACGGCCCTGACTTACCGAGTTATAGTTCGTGGATTCGAACCCAACCGGGCGCTTTTTTTGTATAAATAATTTTATCACTAGTACTCTCAAAACAATGAAGGAATACAATTAAGAAAGCCGGCATTTCTTGAAATAAAATAAATGAAGAAGTGTGACATCTAGCAACCCGCACTTGGCCCGAATGGTGGATTACAGCCCACACCCCCCAGAAGGGAGAACAGCAGTGGGAATATAGGCTGATGCTGATTCTCAAACTACGTAATGATGAACCACGTGTAAAACTATGTATGTTGAAATTAAGAATAGCTTTACGAAATTAGAAATAATTTCTTCATCTTTGCCGATGTCTGTACCTATCTATTGTCCTTTGACTTTTAATTAATTGCAACCGTTGAATTTACTTCTGTACCTATCTATGCCCAAGATTTTACAAGACCTACCTAGAACCTGTAACAAGACTACAATATTAGTCAGTGGGCACTAAAAATATCTGAGCCATATTAACAACTATTACTACAGCTAAATTATATCTCGTTCCTATGAAATTACAAAATAGATCAATGGTGCATCAAATACCAGCAATTTTATAATCTGAAACAATGCGCAAAAATGTGAAACTTCTGGAACCAACGATTTTTCCGAGTTCTACCAAAACTTGACCCCATTCATTCGATCTCAGCCCCCAAAAACTTATCTCCGCAAAATAAATAAAAGTAAGTGCAAGCAATATATTTGTTTATCCGCTGCAGCCCTACCTACCCCGTATGCTAATCAGCCGGTGGTCACGCCACGCGGTCGATACCACCCTCGTTACCGCATACTGACCACGCGGCGGTGAGACCACTGCTGGGCTAACGTAGACATGCGTGTCATTGGTATCATGAATGTCTTGTTGTCTGTAGGACTCGTGTGTAAAATAATCTACTTAATATCAATCTAAAATTTAGCAATAGACAACGCATAGTCTAGAAGCAAGAAATTTTACACAAGAGAATTTTACTAAGGAAGATTTTTTGAATTCACCCTGTAAAGGGGTTAGATAAGGGATGAAAGATTCTCAGTTTTGCTGACTGACGGGAAATCCCATCGGGTTTACGGCTTCCAGAATTGTACGTAATTCGTGATTCGTGTTTTAATATTAAAATACTCAAAGAAGTCAGAGGGTCTAGTACAAGTGGCAATCGCTTTCTTCAAAGACTTTAGTTGAAAGTAAAGGACTGACAACATTTACGACTTTCTCTATCTTAGCGACAGTTCTCGTATGAAAAAAACGTGCACACTAAAAGCGTCCGTAATAAAAACAATTCAAACATGAAAATAAGCTGTGAGCTAAGAGATGACCAGTCCCTGCTGACGGCACCCGTTCATGAACACGACGTATGGATCAGTCACACACAGCTCAACAATTTTGAAAGGAATTTAACCCTAGATTACTAAACTATCGTAAAATTTACGACGGCAAAATCATGATTCCTGGAAAAAACAAAGTTCGCGTCGTTCCCGCGTCCCCCGCCTCACTGTACCTTCTTAATTGCGTCTGTCAGTTTGCCCATCTTAGGTATTGAAGCTATTCCTGAAGCGGCAATTATGCAAGAATCAAATTTTAGAAAAACATGTGCCTTGTGTCTGTCTAAGGCTAGAAAAATGGCAACTAACTTTTGCATGAAATGTAAAAGAGCCAGATGTAGGGCGCACAACATGAATATGTCGTCGTTGAAAATTTAAAATCTCCTATGTAACAATTGTCACAAATACGAGCTATGCATATATTTTAAAAGCGATTTGGTATATCTACTTATTGCAAAAACTCATATGTGAATATCTTAATGTATCGTTAAAATATTCGCTAATTTAAAAAAATCTCATGTCTATTGCCCATCGAAAACTCCTATGTGCCTGATGTAATAAACTGTAAATCCACTTATGTGACAAAAAGTTGAAACTTAAATCTCCTATGTGCAGAAAAATAATTAAATTTATATAAATATACGCTGAACGACACATTGATATAAGACAAATTCTATCTCAATACATTATAAATCCTTTACACTTTACATCTAAAAAAAAATAAGAATGTTTCGTCAGTTTCTTTTTCAGGAAACTGTTTTTTTCGTTTTTCTCGAAAAGTTACTTTTTACACATAGGAGATTTTAAATTTGCAACGATGTGTTCAAACTGTGTAGAGCAAAAAAAATTTAAACTATTTTCATTATTATGTGATCTCTTAAACCCAAAGAATAAGTACCTAATTGTAATTTCTAAAATAAATAAAATTTATGATTCGTAGATTTATTGTTTTATTTTCCTGTCGTATTTTTTACGAATGTTTAGTAACAACGTCACTTGTAGGATAGTTTAGTAATCTAGGGTTAATGATCCAACACACACACACCACCGAGATATTTGAGTGTGCATAACATAATCTCAGCTGCCACGGCACATTCAAGTCAATGAACGACGTAACCAGTAAATGGTAGCTTTATAGTCGGTACATAGTGCTCTCACATGTGCTATGCAATTATACAATACAAAGAGATGGAATTTATAAAATGTAAGGAAAAACCTACCTATTGGAAAATTGTCAGTGAATGAGGTATATTTAAGTAAGCATTCATCATCATTATCATTTCAGCCAAATGACGTCCACTGCTGGACATAGGCCTCCCCCAATTTGGGGGGGTTTGCCATAATCGCTACGCCCGGAAGGCGGGTTGGCGATCGCAGTACGGTGGCAAAATGTATAGAGAACGCTGCTGCCCATTCTGTAGTAAGTCCCTTAGTCGCCTCTTACGACACCCACGGGAAGAAATAGGTTGGTGCTATTGCTTACCGGCAGCACAGTCATGGAACCAAGTTAGCATCAGGAAATACTTTTATATAAAACAGGATACATTATCTATTGTTTATTTTGGACCGAAGAGGATGCAACATAACAGCTCATCGACCGAGGAAACTTTCACTGACAGAGTGACGGATATCCAGCCAACAATGCCATATGAAAACATTGTCATATGCACGTCGTAATATCCGCTAGCGTAAATGAAAATAAGTTTATTGATATGCAGAGCATTATGCACAGGGGTTTTATATGTATCAGTCATTAGGGACTGTAGTGAAAGCACATTGTGAACAATCTCTGAGGGATCAGTTACCTTTCATTTCTTAACGTACGAGTATTGAAGGAATGTTTAAAATCTTAATTAGAATACGATTAAATACAGTACTATGTTCCTCTTTCTGCCTTTTAATGAGACAGCGCTTCTCGTTTCCTAATTTTAAAGAAAGATAAAGTTTTCCAAAACCATTTGCAACTGTTGCTATGTCTGGATAGCATGATGTACTTGTAAGTTAACTGCCCTGCCTTTTTTTTTTTTTTTTTTTGAATGGGAAATCATCAAATGACTTCTCCCGCTCTGGGCGGAGAGGGAGGGCGTGTCAGACTTTTACTGACTAAAACCCACCCGTGTTCCTTCAGTTGCCCATGTGCCAGGGTCACGGTATCTCTTTCGAACAATCTCGCGACCCTGGCAGGAACTGCCCTGCCTTGAATTCGTATTTGCAAACGTGACTGCTAAGCGTGGGTCCTGGATTCAATTCCCAGGTGGGGAAAAATGTTGTTGGGTCTTTCCTTTTTTTACGTAGTAGCCTGGAATTTGGATTTGAGCCAGGTTGATGGCAATAGGCTCACCCTTACTTGTGACTTTAACTGGCGAAATATGCGACTGCAAAGACTGAGGTCGTGGGTTCGATTCCCACCCAGGACAAATGTTTGTGTGATGAGCTCAATCATTTGTTCTGTGTCTGGGTGTAATTTATCTATAATATGTATGTATTTAGAAATATATAAGTATATTTATCAGTTGTCTGGTTACCATAGTACAGGTTCTGCCTAGTTTGGGATTAGATAATGGTGTGTTGGTTGTCCTAAGATATTTATTTATTATTTTAATTTTATTATTACCTATCTCTGTCTAACCCTTTAGGGATTTCTAAGTAACAACCTGGAGTTTGGAAGTAGGCGGTTTGATACCCCCGCGCTTCGAAACGCACGTTGCCGCAGCACAATCTGCCATGCCATGCCGGCAGTGAGCGCCGACCCTTAGCCGTTGATCCTGCCCCTGATCTCTCTCCAAGAGTGTCGGATTGCTGATCCATCGGACAATGACAGTGAGAGAAGAGAATGTGTCTGAATCTACGCTCACACTATAATATCTCCGCGGAGAAGGCTCGTCTCCGTTGAGATTGGCCGCCATGACCGAAATACGGTCTGAAGGACTATAAATGCTTAAGCTAACATTCTGCTAATATTCAGATTTCTTCAACGAAATATTATTAGCTCCATGATTTATAACTATAATCAGTTTTAAGAAGTTATGAAGTGGTTATAAGTAATCTACTGCCTCTTTAACGTTCAAGCACTCAGTCACATATTGATGCATTATGGCCAACCCATAAGGAATTTTATCAGGGGAATGTTGACTTTTCCTGGTAAATACAATTTTGAGCTACGAGATACAAGAGTCACTTAGTTTGTAACACCAAACATATCGGGTACGTATTTGAATATCGAAGATTAAAATACCTACGCTTAAAATACCAATGTTCAAAACATCGAAAATTTAAATATCGATTATATCAAAATGTCGAAAATTGTTATACCTAAGCTTAAAACGTCGAAGATTGAAATGCCGAGTGATTAAAATTTCGAATGATTCAAAATATCGAATGACATTATGCCTAAGTTCAAAATATCAACATTTCATACATCTAAATTCATAATATCTACGTTAAAAATACCTACTAGTTGAAATACCGAAAAAAAATTATATAGGCAGTATGAGTGTATTTTTGTTTAATATTTTGTATTATTGTCACTGATTATATTGTACATTTGCGTACAAATGTGTTTTATTTTGGGTTTTTATTATGTAAAAATAGGAAAGGAGGTTATCCTTGTTTTTTTTGTAATCCACCTAGTAACTGATTACCATCTAGCAGCAAACAAGCATGCAGCAATCATGCAACATGCAAGCAAGCATGGTTTCTGTCACGGCTCCGGCGCTGCAGGGCTCCGGCAGTCCCACGCGAGCTTAACGTCGCAGATGGTCTAAACGCTCACCACCGCAGCTTCGGCTTGTTGGCCGGCTTTGCCGGCCAACCTCAGCTGCGGCGGCGGGTGTTAAAACCACCTGCTCCTCAGCTCGCGGGCTGCCTCGCCCCTCCGCGCCTACGCGATTCTAAATTACACTCTAGGGGTAGGGCAGACAAGACTACGTGGAGTCGGTTTTGCAGCGATATGTTTCTGTCACTAACTTTAGTAGCACAACATATTGACTTTCAAGAAAATATTTTAATTTAAAGACCTAAATAATACCTTCACGATTGACCTATGCTTGTACACTAGACACTGATTATCATGGATAAAATAGGTCAAAATTGTTCCAAAACCGAATTGGGGCACCCCGAATTTACGTAGTCTTTTGGCTGTTACCCCTAGAGTGTATATAAAAATCCGGAGGCGCGAAGGGAGGACAACCCCCGCCCGCTGTAACAAAGCATAGGCACCCGTGGGAGCCGTAGCGGCTGAGGCTGGTCGCCGGAGGCGACCAGCAAGCCGAAGCTGCGGAGGTGAACATGGGTGCCTATTCTTTGTTACGCAAGGGCGAAGGGGTTGCACTTCCCGTAGCGCCGGAGACGTTGCAGAAGCAACCTTTTTCCACTCATACTACTTACATCAATTTTTTTTCGATATTTTAACTTGTAGGTACGTATTTTTAGGGTGAATTAATGAATGTATTAAATGTTGAAAATTAACCCATTTTTACACGTAGGTATATTCATTTTCGATGTTCTATGTACCCATCGATATTTAGGACGTTCGATAGTTTGTACTTCGATATTTAGGACATTCGATAATCTGTATTTCGATATTTGGATCTTTCGATGTAACTTTTGTAGATATTTAGATTTTAGATATATTGGACGTAGGATATTTAACCATTCGATACTATAAACTTTCGTTATTTTAATTTTCGGTTTTATGGTCGTTCGATTTTTCCATTTTCGATGTTATGAACATCGATATTTTAACAGTAGGTATTTTAATCTTCGATATTCAAATACGTACCCAACATATCATATTGCATTGTTACTACTTGATGTATTAACGTTATTGTACATTTTTTTAAATACTATGCAATATTATTCGGTAAGACTGGAAGCCGTCCCTTAATGACGAACTAGAAAAATCAATAAAATAACTCACCCGCCATTACTTTGAGCAGATTTGTCAGACCCGTTCCCGTCCGCCATCTTCTTTTGCACAGTTATCTTATCGACACCAGGAGTCGACACATTAGAACTTTGCACCTCTACTTCACCTTCACCTTTCACTAGAGTTTCATTCACTTTCTCAGCAATACTCGTTCCACCATTTTTCTTTTTTTCATTCACTACTGTTACTATTGGCTCTATATCTTTTTTCACTTCTTCTATCTTTTTCGGCACATCTTTGAGCTTATCTTTCTTCTCTGTGATTTGTTTTGGCTGCTCAACTGGAGTGATGATGCTGTCGACGATTTTCGTAACTTCGGAACGTATTTCTTCTGTCATTTTCTCGTTTTGTTTGACAACTTGATCTTTTATGTCTGTTAGTTTTTTTGCTGCTTCGTCTTTTAATTCTTTTGCATCGGATTTTGCTTTATCAGCTGCTTCCTTTATAGTATTTTTGAGTTCTCTAGATTTTGCTGAAGCGGTCAGTATATTTTCTGTTGACACTTCAGGCTCTTTAAGAATGGCTTCTATCTTTTGTTTTGCTCGTTCTACTTGAGGGTTGTTGTATGGAGGTTGTAAAAGTCTTAGTTTCATTTGATCATCTGTAAACAAAGGCTTCATTTCATGATTATTTTTATTATGTCTCGGCGGCGGTTTTCTTTCTTCAAGTTTTTCTTCTACAACATCTTTATGTTCAGTCCGTTTGTGTGGTTTTGGTGGACTTGGTTCTTTTTCATGATTCACCTTTTCAGGTTTTTCAGCTGTATCTTCTTTACCTACTAGAGATTCTTTTGAACTCAGTCTTTCAAAAATACCCTTCTCCCTAGCCTTTTCGAAAGCAGCTGGTAGTTGGTTAGTAACTGTGGATACAAGTTCCAGAGGTTGAGAAGTTATTGCAGCGGTAGTCATCGAAATAATGTTTTTCTTCGTCATTATAACGAGCGATTCACTTTTTTCGTTCGCGATTTTATCGTATTGCGTTTCGTTGTCTTGTTTCATTACATTGTCTGAATCAGTCATCGAATCTGTGCTCCTTGTACTTTTCACTTTACCTTTGTCTTCTTCTTTTCCTTTTGGAGTTTTCTTAGGATCTTTCACTGAATCTTTTCTAGCACCAACTTCGTTTATCTTACTTGTTGATTGCGCTTTGTCGTTCATGTCTTTCCTGCTGTTATTTTTCTTTAGAGGGGGCTTTTCTGCCAAATTCTTCGTACTAGGTGTCCTTATAAGGCTTTTCATACTATTTGTACGGCTTACAGGTTTTTTAGGTTCTGGTTTACTTGTCACAGAAGGTTTTTGTGTAGTTCTTGTACTTGCTGCTCTGCTTACTGGTTTTGTCGTGCCGTTAGTCAAAGGTTTTGTTAGCGGTTTGGTTTTCCGTTTATCAGGGCTGGGGTCTCTGCTAACAGTCCTGCTAGGCTGTCTAGAATTCAATCTAGACGTAGCAGGTGTGTTACCAGCAGTCTTCACTGTTTTTCTAGGCAACGGTGTTGGTTTTAAGCTCGTTCTTGCCGAACTTGGTTTTAAGTCATCTGTAGGACTTTTATTTGGAGTGCCAACAATAGGAGATAGTCTTTTGGCATTGATGGTCCTATTTGAAGGAGGTGGACCTCCTCTTCCAGGAGAAATCGGGGGTTTGCCTTTAATATGTGCTGGCGAAATGTCTAAGTGTTGAGTACTTTTGCTTGCCCTTTTATCATGTACCTGACTTCCAATCCTTATAGTCTCATGAATACTGCTTGTGCTACTGGAAATGAACCTTTGATTTTGGTTCAAGTTGTTCGCAAAAGGTCTTCTAGATATCGATGATTCTCGTTTTGTATTAGTAGTTCTCGTCGGAGAGACAGAGTTTTGTCTTTTAGGAATCTTAGAGTGTTTTGGCGATCCATTGTTGGATTGAGGTTGGGATTTCGAGACAGATCTTAGTCTAGATCTATGTGTAACCGGCTTTCTGATTCCATCATCAAGGTTTACAAACTCTTTACTAGTGGCTGGAATATTCTCATAATGTATAATGGCTGATGGAGAATTATCTCTCGAAGTCAAATTGATTTTGCCTGGCGAGTTGCTTCTGGAATTGGTCCTTGATGCAACAAGACTTTTAGACCCAGATTTCGACTTGTCCAAGATTCCCATTTCCTTGAGAATAGCTTCTTCTTCCTCTATTCTTCTTCTCTCAGCTTCAGCTTCATGCTTTTCCCTATTAAGCTCACTCGCTTCTCTCACTTCTTCAATGTTTTGTTTGAGGAAGTTTCTAGGAGAGTGTGGTCTGGGTAGATTGTGTATGGGCAGTGGTAACGTGGCCGTTTGAGCCATGTTGTCTATCTTGGATAAAGAGTTGGTTCTTCTTCTTGGCGGTGAGTTTGATCTGGAGTTGGTGGCAGAAGTCTTTGGGGTGTTGTGGCGGGAAGTCTCTTCGCGGAAACCACGACCTGGAGAAGAAAATAATTGTGTTTTAACAAATTTTTAGTATTCAAAATATTGTTCTTTGTCTTTAGGGGCCATCCATAAATTACGTCACATGAATTTCATGATTTTTAACCCCCTCCCCCGTCCTTGTCACAGCTGGTCACATTTGTGAGACCCCCCTCCCTAGTGTGACGTCACATATTTTATAATTTTACATCTAGAAATAATTATTGAATTAAAATAGCAATTCTGAAATTTAAATGTTTTTTTTAATAAAATGAACATCAAATCAAACACTGGAAGAAATTAAGAAAATAAAAAAACGATTAATTATATTAATTAAAGATCAAACTTAATCATCTTGAGTCCATATAGGCATATGCATGGCATAGCAGCCACTTCGTTCTCGTTTGGATTGTTAATGTCAGGAATATTCGTTGTGTCTACATCTTTCTCATCAAACCATACAGCATCATCGTCATCATCCAAACAAAGAATTTCTCTGGCACGTCTAGCAGAAATTCTTTGAGGGCGAATCTTCACTATGGGCAAAACTTCTTGTTGTTCGTATGTATTTGCTTGTGTTGATTAGTGGCCCTGTATGATGCAAAATATAGACCACAAATGCCGTATGATCGCTTCAACAAGTATGCCTCGATACTGGGCCAACAGCTATCATACGAATATGGACATGTGTTTTACTTAACACTTAGATTAAAATTGATTTTGAAATGTGACGTCACGAAATTTAGGACCTCTCCCATCCCCTTGTCTCACAATGTCACACTTCGTCGACCCCCTCCCTCCCCCTTAACGTGTGACATAATTTATGGATGGCCCCTTATCATGCATTGAAATAGGTGTTTTTTTTACTGCAAAGATTCTGAATTTATCATTTTCATAGAGAGGGAATTGACTAATGACTTTATAAGTTAACGGGCAGTTTTTTACATCCCTATGTATATATGTTCATATTTATAAGTGTAGCCAAGTTCGATACTTGACTACACTTTTTGTTTTGAGCGTATCGATGGCAAAAGTTAAAATATGAATCACCTTTTCTAAATCTAGGAAAGTCTGCCTCTGTACGTTTATGTGCTTAAAGTGTTAAAGAAATAAATAATACATATTATCTTATGTATTATTGTATTTTAAGCAGTATTCTTAACCTACCTCTAAAAGGTGAGACCCTGCGTGTCCTGATGTCCACCGGTAGAGACCGGGGGCTGGTGGGCCGCGACACCGGAGCCTCTGCGAGGATTGCGAATGAAGATTCCTTCTTCCTCTTCGATGTGGATACAGCGCTGTGGAAGAGAAGAATTTTATTAGTTAACTGATTAAAAATATCTTATCATTGATTTACTAATAACATTCATTTTTCTAATAATTCTTGAAAACAATATCAATCAATAACCAATAAGCTAGAGCCCACGATTTTTTCTGCGTATATTTTGTATTTCATGACTTTTTATACAAATACCTATTTATACGGTCTATTAAAATTTGTTATATTATAATATTGAAGAATTTGTTTGGTTGAACGGTCTAATCTCAGGAACTACGTTTAGTGTACAGTCAGCTAGGAAATGCAAATTTTTATTTTATTTTAATATTGTAATTGAATTTATTGTTTAATTCCTCACTTATGTAAAGTTAATTTAGTTTATTGAGTGGTAGTACCTAATACAAGCAAGGCTTTGCTTAAAAGGTACTTCCTATAATTTTATTGTTGTTTACTTAAGTTGTAGAAATAAAGTTTTTTTATTTTATTTTTTTATTCTCTAGCGTGATGTGGGATGACAGTTCACTTCGAGCTTTCTTCACCTAAATGTTTACAGTGAGATACATAACAGTACATTTGGTCTCAGGCTACCCAACTGTCTTTCATAACGCATGGTTTAATGGTTTTGGAGTGAAAAGGTTTGAAAAACATGTTTATTTTCGAATTAATAACAGTATTATATTGTTGTGGATGTCACATATGTAGTTGCCATGTATAATATTGGTATTTAGCTGCATTCGGTTAGACAGGAAGCCGACCTCAACTTAGTTGGGAAAGGGCTAGGCAGATGAGATGAGATGATGTTAGTATAAAAGGTTATTGGTAGTCGGTACAAATTATTAAGTTTTTACAATTGATGCAATAAGATCTTCATCTCATAGTAGACACCTAGAGGCAGAGAGGGCGTGCTCCATTCCTACAATGAATAGTGTCTGACGAAACAATATAATTATAAAAAAAACAAGCTGAAAATCAAGAAAACAGCTACATTTGTGTAACGCCGACCTTGCGCTTACGTCACGCCAACTCGACCGATAATAATGAGGTTTTTGCAATTTTACTTATTTAGGGTTCCGTGCCAATTTTCATACTGAAACGTGTGCTAGAATCACGGTGTTCTCCATCCATTAATAACTAATCGTCTTGCTTTTATACTCTTTTGTTTTCGCCGTTGATTCGAAATATGAATGTGCTACATTTTTCTTGTTATTATTTAATTTAGGATCTCTAACAAAGGATACACATATACATTATAAATCACAGTCATAAAATGGTTCTTTTACGGGTGCTCCTTCAATTACAGGTAGGGTTGCCGTACCCGTACTTTATAATAAAGTATTGTACGTTATTTCACATAATTGAACTCTATACTTTATGAGAACAATAAAGTACACGAAAATACTTTATTTTACAAGATTTGATTTCTTTGGGATTATGAAAAGTTTAGTCGTAAGTACTTTTCGTTAAACGACTTTGTGATGCAAATTGCAAAAAAAATAATGTTTTTAAAGATAATAATAAAGACACATAATAAGTCATACTTTATTTTTACACTATGTACTTTTTTTTTCTTACCTATAATAAGCAATGTACTTGCAAGAAAAAAGGTGGAAGGAGGAGTGGGTGGAGGTGGGGTGGTGGTGGTGGAATTAGTTACAGGAGACCACAGCATGCACATATACCTAACTAGGTAAACACGGTTATGGGAGGGACTTCCATTTGAAATTTGTATTAAGTACAGCTCTATAACTGGGCTCTTTACAGTAGTAAGTTTAATCTTTGTGCACAATAAATTTACAAAAGCGGGCTTCAGTTGAATGAACGTTTTCATTTCGAAGAAAGGCGGGGCGCGTAAGGGAGTGGCAGTCTCTGCGCCCTCACGTCCCTAGCCGCCGCAGGAGGAGACGTCCCGGGCGTCGGGTGTCAATAGCAGAGTCCCGGCCACCGTAGGCACGAGCTCGCCGCCCGGTAAGGACCAGGCTCGGGTGGACGGCGCGTAGTGTTCCACGCTCGCCTCAAAGAAATGTCAGCAGAACTGGAGGGGTCTGCCAGGACCGATGCCTGCCGGGGTCGCGAGATTGTTCGAAAGAGACACCGTGACCCTGGCACATGGGCAACTGAAAGAACACGGGTAGGTTTTAGTCAGTAAAAGTCTGACACGCCCTCCCGCTCCGCCCAAGAGCGGAAGACGTCATGAAGAAATCGAATATTCATGAATGATTACATCTACGTTCTTCTAATTTGAACCTCGCACAGAGATTTTAAAGAATAATTAAAACATTTTTAGGGTTCCGTTGCCAAATGGCAAAAAACGGAACCCTTATAGATTCGCCATGTCTGTCTGTCTGTCTGTCTGTCTGTCTGTCCGAGTATGTCACAGCCACTTTTCTCTGAAACTATAAGAGCTGTGCTATTGAAACTTGGTAAGTGGATGTATTCAGTGAACCGCATTAAGATTTTCACACAAAAATAGAAAAAAAGCAATAATATTTGGGGTTCCCCATACATAGAATTGAAACTCAAAAATTTTTTTTTCATCAAACCCATACGTGTGGGGTATCTATGGATAGGTCTTCAAAAATGATATTGAGGTTTCTAATATCATTTTTTTTTAAAACAATAATATTTGGGGTTCCCCATACATAGAACTGAAACACAAAAAAAAAAAATAATCAAACCCTTACGTGTGGGGTATCTATGGATAGGTCTTTAAAAATGAAATTGAGGTTTCTAATATCATTTTTTTCTAAACTGAATAGTTTGCGCGAGAGACACTTCCAAAGTGGTAAAATGTGTGTCCCCCCCCCCCGTAACTTCTAAAATAAGGGAATGATAAAACTAAAAAAAATATATGATGTACATTACCATGAAAACTACCAACGAAAATTGGTTTGAACGAGATCTAGTAAGTAGTTTTTTTTTAATACGTCATAAATCGTAAACCACAATTTACCTTTCATTCAGTCAACTCAAATATAAAAATTAAAAAAAAAACATTTAATTTCATAAACGATGATGACGAATGATGATGATGATGACCTGCAGGTTTGTACGGAACCCTCGGTGCGCGAGTCCGACTCGCACTTGGCCGGTTTTTTTAAATATAAAATAAACTTCTCGGATTGTCACGTGTATCAAACGTGTGTACCATATTTCAGCCCGATAGCTTAAGTGGAAGTGGGTGAAATGTTGATTGTAAAATTCCAGGATATACAAGTAAAGTTTTAACTTAAAATATTTAAATTATAAAAACAACGTCACTATTTTACTTTGCAATGATATTCGTATTATTTATCTACGGAACCCTTTCACAAGAGAACCAAACCACACCTTTACAATTTTTTGTTACTACGTAGTGCATCATTTTCGATGATTTAATCGCCGATCAACACGACCACCATTTGGTTATTAACGAACTGAACCAGTTAATGTGTTGGGTTAATTACGGTATTATACAGTTTGTTCACTTCACTTTATCGGCGTTACAAAATTGTAATGTTTGCATGTATTACAATTACTGCAGAGGTGTGGAAGTGAGTTACGAAAGGAGTTTAGTTTGTTTAAAGTAAACCTTGTAATGTGTTTGGAAGTATTTATTGTATCATCACAAACATAACTTCACGCCTTGTTTTCTCGTAGGGTTGTGCAGAAGTGTACCTATATTACACCCACATTTCGCCTGTTATGTTTAAGTCTCATGTTATTACATGGGGCGATTCTATTGCCATCAACCGGGTACAAATCCAAACTCTGTGCAGCTTCTGAGAAATTTCAGATGAAAAAACCCAAAGACTCTTTGATCAAGTTTCAAAGTCAAATTCATTTATTAGTGTGATTTTTGGTACATTTTACATGTGATCTTAATAATAAATAATTCGTGCCTCAAAAATCTACCTTAAAGGTGTACCCTCTTTCAAGCAATTAGTAATTGTTTATAAAAAAGAATAATTAACGTATTTCAAAACAAAAAAACAACATAACTGAAAACAGAAAAAAAAACCTCCATCAACCTGGTCAACCTGGGAATCGAAACCAAGACGTCATGTTTAGCAGTAGCGCTTGCTTCTTCTATACCAACGAGGCAGTCATTATTTATTGTAATAGCTTTTTAAATACTAGCTGTTGTATCATTGTATGCGACTTTTGTATTTCATAATTTTTTCTCCGTGTCTCCGATAGTAATGAAAGTTGACAAATAGATAGTCTGCTACCTATTTGTCAAATTTATCACGATCGGTTCAGTCATTAAAGTGTAAAAGGTAACAGACAAACGCAGTTACTTTCGCATTTATAATATTAATTGATATAGTATAGAAGCGTGGACTGGTAACATCTCCTTACGTTTCCACGGTTCAATTGAAACTGTTTTTGAGTAAAATATGGCCTGTAAACTCATGTTCCTTGAAAACAATTGTAGATACATCTTGTACGGCATTTAAACCATTTGCGAGCATTTATTTATGTTTAAGGAGTTAGTCAGAAAGATAACGTTGGTTGCTAGCCAAACAGCTGCAGGACAGCTCCAGAAAGTGACCATAATCGACCACGCGGGCCCAGTGCGGGCTGGTGGATGTAATAAATGTCTTTGAATGTTTGGTTCCTGGACATGTAGGTTGCCTAAGCTTTCTTTAACCATTTTCTGAATGGTTATGTTGAAGGAAATTGCACATAGTACATCTGCTGATGATCTGCTTGAGTTAAAACTCACGTCCTACGACTCGTCAGATGGGACCTTTACTGGGCCTCCAATAACTATTCAAGAATATCCGGATTTCAGATAAAGCAGTAATCTTCAATCCTTTTACATCGACCAAACTCTGCAGAATGGTAAGAAATCTTTGAGAAGGAGACTAACATTAGAATTCAGCTGGGCTGGACAACGTTTGGAATCCATCGTCTCCTCATGTATTCCCTAAAGCCTAAAGACTTAATATATATACGGCAAGGTCACTTAGTGTGCTCTTGAACGAGCTATGCTTGGAGGCTCTCTGAGAGAAAAGAATCCGGAAAGAGGTGATGCAGCTGAGAGCCAATGTTTTTAACATAGTTTTTTCGGAATAAGCAAGCTGAAGTGACAATGGGCCGGCCACATTAGCCGAAGAACCGAAGACCTTTGGTTTACACATGTTCTTGAGTCGACACCACGAATCAGCAAACCTAAGGTAGGACGCGCTCATGCTGGGTGGAGCAACGATCTTGGCAGAGTGGCTGGTAGCAGCTAGATGGGAGTTGCCGATAATTGTGCTGAATAGCGTGCAGTTTGAAGAAGCCTATGTTTAGCAGTAGACTCCTGCAGATTGATGACGATCTCCGATCCCTTATCCTCCTCCTACCCTAGCTAGGTGAGCCACGTCACGGTCTAGCTGCGTCACAAAGTGGTGTGACACGAGCATATTGTTCTAGTACGCAACTATACTTTCCCCGGATACGCACCGTTTGGTAGGGACGAGCTAAGGCATGAGTGGTAGAGGTAGCGGGTATACTCCAGCAAATATACACATAACTTCGCAACTGTATTTCTGAGTAAGGCTGAATTAACCTCCTAGTACACCCACATTTCGTTAGTTATGTTTAAGTCCATGTAATAGGGGCGAGTCTATTGTCATTAACCGGGTCCAAATTCGGGCCGCTAGAAAGAAATTCCATATGACAAAACTCAATAAAATTTGGCTCAACCCGGGAATCGGACCCAGGACTTCCTCCTCAGCAGTAGCGCTTGCCACCGTTAGATCAACGAGGCAGTTTAGCAAATACAAAGGAAGATGTATTGTACCCTGACTTATAACTGGTAATATGTTGACCAGACTTTTGTAAAGTGGCCTTCTCCATTCTTAAAAGCAACGGGAAATTGGCCGAAAACTACATTCAGTTTGTTTAGTGTAAGAATACAATAAATTAGCTATGCCGGCCGTCTCGTCATGTATCGTGATTTTCTTTGTGCTAATTCGATTGCTATGAGAAATTTCCTTAAGTGGAGATCGTGTATCGGTAAGTGTAGTGTGGGACGGCACCCAGATAGATAAATAAATAAAATGAGTATTTATGTACACGGAAAACCATATACATGTAAGTATACAAAGATAAAGGAAATATTGTACAATAGCGTCTTACTAAAGGGCAAACTGATACCTCTAAAGTAGGCCAAAAGCTTGTATTTTAGGAGCCAAAGTTCCCCCAGGTACAATGGCATACAACTGGTATTAAGTGTGATGCAAGTACTTATATATACAACAAAATAAATTAAACAAACAGTGCCTTAATTTAAATACAATATAGGAGACAGTTGTAACAAGATTCTTGCTTTCGTCTTGTATGACGAAACCATGAATTTCAACTGCTGCAACAATCTGTAAGTTTTGATATTAACTTCATGTTTATTCAGAAGGTAAGATGGACTGAGACCTTAAGAAGTTGGCTGGGACAGACTGGTTGCGGAAGATGGGAGACCAGCACCCTAATTGCGAAACGCACAATTTGTCAGAATCTGAATGGGATTGAAGATTATTTCTAAACCATTGCAGAAGAATTGTGTGAAATGGGCAGGCTCGCTCTCGGGGGAGTATGGGTTGGAATGTGGGGTAAGGCAGGGGGGACTGACCTCCCCTACGCTCTTCAACCTGTACGTCAACCGCCTTATCGAGGAGCTCAGCAGCGCTGGCATCGGGTGTCATATAGATGGAGTATGCATCAATAACATCAGCTACGCAGACGATATGGTGCTGTTGAGCCCGTCGATTGGTGCCTTACGAAGGCTCCTGAATATTTGTGAGTCCTATGCTGTGACTCATGGGCTCAAATACAACGTAAACAAAACTGAGATAAATGATTTTCAGGCCAGACAACAAGCGATATACCTTCGTTCCGAATTTCACATTATGTGGTACAGCTCTACAGAAAGTCGAGCAATTTAAGTATTTGGGCCACTGGGTCACCGAGGACCTTAAGGACAGAGTGGATATTGATAGGGAGCGCAGAGCGCTGTCTGTCCGATGCAACATGTTGGCCCGCAGGTTTTCACGGTGTACGGGGACTGTCAAAGTTGCGCTTTTTAAAGCGTACTGTCAGTCCTTTTACACCTGTAGCCTGTGGGTTAATTATACGCAGCGGACATACAGCGATCTGCGCGTACAATACAATAACGCGTTCCGGGTGCTGATGGGGCTGCCGCGCCACTGCAGCGCTTCCGCGATGTTCGCGGCGACCCACACAGACGGCTTTGCGGCCATCATGCGTAAACGGTGCGCTTCTATCATGCGCCGTACGCGCGACAGTCCCAACACTATCCTGCGCGCGCTGGCGGACCGGTGGGACTCTCCGATGCTGGCTCGCTGGATACGGCTGCATGCAGTCGTATAGTGATTTTCCACCATCATCGGGAAACCACCCGGACTGGTCCTTAATGTTTAGCAATTAATTTTTATAATTTTTTTACTAACACTAGTTTATAAGCTCGCACCGTACTAACAAATATGGATGTAATCGCAAGATAAATCTGAAATAAATTATTATTATTATTATTATTATATTATTGCGTCATTTGTTCGAATAAAATGTCGGCTCAGCAACGTAAATAACGCAATGAATGTTGTTTAACTATGAATATTAAACCAATATCTACCGATAAAAAGTTCCGCAACTACCCCTCTGGTGTTGTGGCGCAGCCTGATGGGCATATATGACTGACAGTAGACTCTTAAAAAGAACTCTACATTTTGAGGCTATGCTGATTGATTGAAACCACCTGTGACTTGTCATCTGTACGTTTCCTCTTCTCTTCTTTCTTCTAAAAAGCGTACCTACTGATAACATCCTATATACTTGTTTTATGCCAATAAATTAATTTTAATTTGGAAGTAAGGGGTTTCTTTTTACACGCTTTATATTAGCTTCACTTGTATGTTTGTTTGTATGTTTGTTCGTAATCGACTCCTTATAGCGCGATTTTGACCCACTTTAAACGACCAGATATCATTCAAACTTTGCACACCTGTCAAGGACCGATGACAATGCAATAATTTCATAAATTTGTGCCATTATCCTTGCCAGGGTTACCAGGACAGCAAAAAAACTGTCTTCAAACAGTTAAAACTACACTGACATACGTCACAAACTACGCTGACATACGTCACAAACTACGCTGACAAACGTCTCAAATTTTGAAACACCCTAAAATTAGAAATTTGGTTTTCAATGGAAGCGTGTTTTTCAGTTTTTTAAAACTTTTTTTTTTTCATAACAGCTTGTTCCGAATTTATTATCATCCAATATGCGCAGTCCGGCTAGAGGTCTAAAAAGTTTAACTTTTTAGAAATCGCCGGGCAAGTTATAAGAATCTTTTCAGGATTAACAACGAGACGTCCCACCAAAAAAAAATATGCCCAGTATTTCGTGAAACAGTTTACTTGGTGAGTTGTAGATAACAGACATGCCCTCTTATTCCTCTCACCCTTCATAAATCGCTGCACGCTCATCCCTCGGCCCACACTCTACGCACAATGTGTAAACACAGTGGTTGTCGGGGCAATTACACGGTGCCTATGCGCCGCCGCCGATGTGTGTCACGCACCGTGCACCCTTGAGTAGCACTGTGCGGCCCGGATCGGAGTGACAGTAAAAACGCACATGTAGGGTGCTTATTTTGTGGACTGTTGAATGTAATAAACTAGACTAGACAAGAAATGCCCGTGATTGCGACATTGCTTTTTATTATAGGCGTAAGACAAATTGTTTCACTAAAACAAGAATACAATATTATTCAATCTCATGGGGAGCAACATTATTATTAAAAAAAACTTTAGAGGTGTCAAGGGACACCCGGATGGAACGAAGTTCCTTTCCAGGATTCATAATAGTTATAATTTTTTAATTATTTATTATGTACAAAAAACCTGTATACACTCAACAAAAATATTCTCTCTCTCTCCCTCTCTCTCTCTCTCTCCGTCTCTCTCTACCTCTCTCTCCCTCTCTCTCTACCTCTCTCTCCCTCTCCCTCTCTCCCTCTCTCTCTCTCTCTCTCCCTCTCTCTCTCTCTCTCCCCCTCTCTCCCTCTTTACTCAAAACAAAAAAACAACAACATACAAAATATATACGGTCGAATTGAGGAACCTCGTCCTTTTTTTGAAGTCGGTTAAAGCATGTCGTGACAACTTTTCGTAAGATTTTTTTCCGTCCAGCCCCCTTTCACAACGCGCGATAAGGAACTTCGTTCTAATAAGCGACGATTTCGCTGGGTTATAAACTAAAATGAAGTTAGGTTGAAAACTTACAATTCATAAATTTTTCAGAACATGGCGTTTTAATAGCCTTAAAAATTTAGAAGTGATTTCGATTTCATAGAGTTATAGTATTGAGCCCCCTAATATGCAACAGCCTTATGTAATTATTTTCCCAATTAATCGAATTTAGGTGTAATTGTAACTGAGATTTGTATGTAAAGGCATCGTGCGATGGTTGGCAAGTCCTAGAGTGTGTGGCAAGGAATAAACCAGTACAGTACGGTTGCGGAAAATTAAGTAGGTGTTCCAGAAAGAAAATTCTTTCAATTTGCCAGCCAAAATAAAATTACATAAAAATAGCACACGGAATACTTATAAAACATTTAAAATGGCTTAATAGTCGTAGTTGGTGATTCGACATTATTAAATAATATATTATTTTCTGTAGAAGACTAACACGAAGTTATTTTAAGTGTGGGCTAATCGACAGCTCAAGATATACGTATTAGGCAATTAGCACGTTTTGGATTTCATCCAATAAGTTATGAAAGAGGTCACTGCACATACATGCAATAAAGTGCATAAAATTGAAAATAAAATTTATTTATTATTTAAAAGTATAAATAAAAGTCCATTCTCCCGATTCGGGTAATTAAATGGACTAATAAGCTTTTAAAATGTGCAACATTTAAAGTTGTGCCTGTTGATTTTTATCATTATCATTTATATCAGCCTCTCCTAAAAGGGAGGAGGTTTCCCTAATCGCCACGCTTGGCAGGAGGGTTCACGATTGCATTATTGTAATAAAATGCATAGAGAACGCTGCTGCCAATTCTCTGGTAAATCCCTTAGTTGCCTTTTACGACATCCACGGGAAAAAATGGCAAGATGCTATTTTTTACATGCGGCATCACACGGAACATTTCATGTACCTGCTGATTTTAGGTAGGTAAATGAAATGCTGTGAAAAGCTTGTATAGTCACTGCCAGCGGCTTTGCCCAACTATTCTACATATAAACCTTCCTCTTGAATTACTCTGTCTATTGATGAAAACCGCATTACAATCCGTTACGCGGTTTAAAAGATCTAAGCGAACAGACGCGGGAAGCGACTTTGTTTAATACTATGTACAATTGACCAGACATATACCGTCAAGGTTGTGCCGTGAAAGCATATCGACATCTCTCTAAAACTCTCCGTTAATATAAAACAATTAACTTTCAGTAACTCCAGACATACATCAGCTACATCTTACAACTTTCCTCCACCGCAAATTGTCTGCCGACCACAAACAGCGTCAGCGTGATGGTACACCGCTGTATTACTATACAATTGATAGTGAAACTTAATGTACGGGAAAACAACACTATTCGAAAACGTTTTTTACTCGGCCTAACCTACTTAGTTCGGGAGAAATAGTATTTAAAACCATAATTATATTATGCCGGCTTCATTATTTCAACCGAATGACGTCTTCTACTGGACACAGGGCTCCCCCAATTTGGGGGGGCTTTGCCATAATCGCCACGCTTGACAGGCGGGTTGGCGATCGCAGCTTGATGGTAAAATGCATAGAGAACTCTGCTGCCCATTCCCTAGTAAGTCCCTTATTCGCCTCTTACGACACCCACGGGAAGAAATGAGATGGTGCTATTATTTAGATCCAGCATCACATGAAACAACGAGAACGGAACCGAAGAGTACATGATTCTAAATAATTGGTATAGGTAGGTGTGTAAAAACGCCGACAAGAAACTCTATAGGTATTTTTTACGATAACTCCGGTGGGGGGGTTTGCCATAATCGCCACGCTTGGCAGGCGGGTTGGCGATCGCAGCTTGATGGTAAAATGCATAGAGAACTCTGCTGCCCATTCCCTAGTAAGTCCCTTATTCGCCTCTTACGACACCCACGGGAAGAAATGAGATGGTGCTATTATTTAGATCCAGCACCACATGAAACAACGAGAACGGAAGCGAAGAGTACATGATTCTAAATAATTGGTATAGGTAGGTATGTAAAAACGCCGACAAGAAACTCTATAGGCATTTTTTACGATAACTCCGGTCACCAACCCGATCATAATAGACCATATTAGGCACAGCCCATGTGTAGCCGTGGACAGCGGTCGGCAGTGTAGGTGGTAGTCATTTTTCTTACCAGTATCAAAATTATGGGAAGATACGATTATTTTTTTAAGCAACAAAGTCATTTACGTTCAAATTCAATGTGTGAAATTGGTGTTTTACCTCCTCCTTGCTTCTAGACACATGAAAAGTGTCTACGGATCAAGTAGTTTTTAGAATTCGCCGCAAGTGAGAATTTCAACTTTTTGGATGGTTATTGATACTTCTTAGTGAATTTTACTATTTGAATAAAGAATTTTCTTTAACTTTTGATTAATAAAAACTTTTTTACAAAAATAAAAAAACAACCGACTTCCTTAAAAACACTACAAAGTGAAAAATAACTTTAATTTCGGTAGTCGGTGTCTTAGGATCTGTATTTATGGTTTTTTTGCCACCGACTTCCGAAATTAAAGTTATTTTTCACTTTGTAGTGTTTTTAAGGAAGTCGGTTGTTTTTTTTTTTTGTAAAAAAGTTTTTATTTTTAAATTTTTAGTTGTGGTATTCACCCTGCACTAATTCCAAACAAACAATGCATATTTATGCGATAGCAGAAATCGCGGTTGATTTCCTGTCATTTTTTAAAGAGTTCCGGTTTCTGTCTCCCGAACTCATCATCAGATCTATATGAAAATTATATGGGACCATTTCGGAATAAACCCCTTTCGAACAAAAAAAGAATTTTGTAAATCCGTCTATATATGACAGGCCAAAATGATTAAGGCTGCTTTTTTTTTATTAAGCAGACAGTAGAGTGGGTAAGAGCCCACTCTAGTGTCTGCTGAGGAATCAATTCTCGATGTCAACGAGTATGTCTATCTAGGACAAGATATCTTCTAACTCCTGATCGATAAGGAGTTGTACCTTCCATCATCAGCTCAACGGAATATAAGAATACAAGTAACGGTCTAAACGTGCCTATAATATTCAAAGAATTATCCCCTAACCTTCTAACCTTTCACTGTAAGTTCCTATATGTACTGTTCACCGATGAGGAGTTCCATGCGGTATCTTCGAAGACTATAATTAGTTCACCACGGATGGATAGATAGAACCAGCAATTATTTTTGATCTTTAGTACAATATCCAAATCACATTACGTGTACTGTTTGTTTTTGAGGAGTTCCTTCGTTTATCTCCCAAAGTATACATCAAATCTTCACAAAATTAATATGGGACCACCTCAGGAGTATACCCTTACGAATAAAAAAAGAATTTTCAAAATCGGTTGACAATTGGCGGAGAAATCGGTGAACATACATAAAAAAAAAAAAATACATACAGTCGAACATATAACCTCCTCCTTTTTTTGAAGTCGGTTAAAAATAGAACATCAACTGTATAAAAGTGTGTGATAGCGTGTTTACAAAACCATTACAATTTCTGCATCGGAACTGAATGAAAATGCACTGATATGGAGCGACGACATCATTTGACATGAGAAGAGATGATGGGAGACGTCGGCTATCGCTCTTGGCAGCACACAGAGCGTCATAAGCCGCCTCTGGACACGCTATCGTATCACGGGCAGCGTGGCCGAGGGACATGGAGGACGATCTCGCATCAGCATTCGCAGTCAGGACCGGTACATCCAAAATACTGCTGTCTAATAGATTTCAGTATTTTATAGATTAACCTACCATGAGAAAAGATTATAATTTTGTAACTAAAATGACATAAACATGTCATACTATAAAAAAATGGCGTTGACATTTTCTGTCTTAATATAGCCAGGTACCGGCCGATTCCAAATATTAGAAACATACTGCCAGACAGTCAGAACTCTGAGTGCAATACTGTAACTACAACCGTTACTTTAACGTTCGCAAAGTCAGTGCAAATTGTTTACCACAAAGACGCTAAGCACACGTGCGTGTTGCCCTATTCATAGAGAATCTGTAAGGAATGGTCACCCATCAACAAAATGACCGCGGTAAACGCAGCTTAACCTCACCAAACTCACCAACAAGTGTATTATCAGCCTAAACTATTCCCAATTATATTGAGGTCGGCTTCCAGTCTAACCTGACGCAGCTGAGTACCACTATTTTTCATGCCTATACGATCTCTAGAACCCAGTTACTGGGTAATAAAATATCCCTTGGTAAAACTTGTCAGCTTTTGGGCTCCTGACAAACCTTAACGACTATAAAATTTCTGGGAATGATAGCTGAAACCAACGGCTTAACGTGGTCTTTAACTTTTGTGTAAAGATGGTCACCCATCCACGGACCACTAGTGGCAACCGTAGCTTAACCTGATCGATTGGCCCGTGTGGCTGTCATTAGTTAGCCATAAGCCCCTCAACATACATATCGCCTTTTTCCCATGGGGTTAGGCAGAAACTACAGAACACCACCTACTACGAACCCGACATACTCCTTTTGTACCACCTAGACATACACACACCCCGGTTGCGAGTACTACGCACCTGACCTTTCTGAAGAACATCACCAATAAGATGTTTCCACTCTCGGTTTTTCCACTCACATCTGCCTTGTAAGTCGTCCTTCATTCATCCTCAAACCCCACAAGAACTCACCAACAAGTGCAATAACACTATAAAGCAATCACCGAAGGCCACAATAAAACAACTAATCACCAAAACCCACGTTGGGACATCCCATACTAATTAGACACGTGTTACTTCACTGCAATTTACTCCAACAGAACAATAGAATCAGAGTTCCGTAGGTGAATAGTGGGATGCAGCGAAGTTCCGCATAATTTCGCAACCTGCGTGAGTCACAGAGGTAGATGACATTGTATAGGCGTCATGTTGTGTCTGCATGTGGGTAGAAACGAGAAAGGAAGTGCCATTTTATTTTGTCTGTGTTTTTTGAAGTTGTTGATTGGTTTTGACCGTATTTGTGAGGTGAGATTCGATAATTTTTTTTTGTATTTAGTTGTGGTTGGTGGTTTTCTAATGTAATTTTGGAGATAACCTGCTACTTGGGTTTCGGAAAATCTATAACCGAATGTGGTACTGTGAATTACTACGAGAAAACGACTGATTAGTTGGCTCATAAAGATAATCAAGTTCAATAAGTCCTTCATCATCATTTCAGCTGAAAGAAGTCCACCGCTGAACAAAGGCCTCCCCAAAAAGGAGGTTTTGCCATAATGGCCACGGCGCGCAGCGTAGTAGTTAGTAGGCGGGTTGGCGATCGTAGTATGGTGGTAAAATTCACTGAGAATGATGCTGCCCGTTCTCTAGTAAGTCCCTTTGTCGTCTTGTACGACATCCAAGGAACAAAATAGGAAGATGTTATTCTTTACGTCCACCACACGGATCCTAACGCTATAAGTCTAGACTTTTAAGATATTGGTGTCGTTTGGTAATCAAATTGCAACTGTAGCACACTTAGTTACTCTTTCTGCCATTGCGCGATGCCAATCATTAGGTTAAAGATATAACATTACGCCTATTATACCTGAAGAGTAAGGCATAATTGAACCTGTGGCAAGTGGCAGGGATTTCAAAGTGCAAACTGTAACTATGAATTTAGAACATGAATCCAAGAAAAATGTTTCATAGAAAAGAGCAATTACCTACGCGGTAAACATGTATAGAATCGCATTTTTTTATTCATCTCGGACCAAAGAGAATTTATACATATAGTCTTTGTGTCGGACGTAAAGAACGTACCCGATTTTATTCCGTGGGAGTCGTAAGAGGCGACTAAGGGAGTTACTAAAGAATGGGCAGCAGCGTTTTCTATACATTTACCACCATACTGCGATCGCCAACCCAAATGCCGCTAAGTGTGGCGATTTTGGCAACGCCCCCCCATATTAGGAAAGGCATATGTTCAGCAGTGGATGTCTTTTAGCTGAAATTATGATGTAAAATTGGTACTAAACTATTATAATACATATTTGTTCAATGTAAAATATCTAAGTTTATTTACATTCAGCACATGGCCAATATTAGCATTGCGACACTCACTTTAATTTCATGTAGGTGTTACTTATTGACGAGCTGCATCTCCGTGAAGGTCGCGCTGTCTGTCTGTGGCACCTATTGTTCTATTACACACTTACAACAGTGTAGGTAGCACCTTTCAATCTGTTATCTGGCGCATCGTTTTGAGAACAGTTAGAAGAAAGATTATGTCATTATGTAAATTATTTCTTTCGCTGTCTATCAGAGTTCTTTTTGTAACTCTGAAATGTTTCTTTATGTAAGTAGATCTTTTATATGTCAATATTTTGTTGGTCAATATTATAAGTAAGTAGATGGCGCCGACATTTTCTAGTTGACTGGTCCCTGAGAATAAATGCCGAAACAAACTCATAGTCTATGGTATCTTTTAAAATCCAAACAGGCTTTAGAAGTCTTACAATTCGGGGACAAGGTTTCAGGTTTAGTCCTTAGCCAAAGAATTAATTTAAAAATTAAATCAATTAAAAGAGGGAGCAGAATTTTATTGCCGAAAATCAATAAAATAAGGTTAATAGAAAACTTGACAAAATACGTACCTAACTTAAACCTGCGGGTGAATTGCTTAACTCACTAATTAAGAATGGCTTTCATTTTGACAGATCAACAAAATTCATTGCTTTCTTTACGTCACTGAGCAGACAAATTTTTCGAACATAGGCAGCAATGCACTAGCTATATTTATTATTGTTATTATATCCTTCAAAATGTAAGATTCTGATTTTATAGATAGTGTTTTATGCAATTAGGCTGTCCAATTCATTCAATTGGTTAATCAGAGCTGTCAGGATGGCACGCTTCATCAGACTTGAATCGCGCCAATCATTCAATTAGGCATATTGATGTTCGGTAACTAATTACCTACTATTACTACGAGAAGGTATTTACGTTATTTTCTGACTAGTTCCTGCCCGCGGCTTCGCTCGCATGGATGTCGGAAATGATAAAATTTTTGCTTTGGTGTGGTAAATAGAAGAAAACAAATATTTTGTAAACTCTTAAGAAAATCCTCTCCTACTACTACTCCGTAGAGGTAATTGGTATACACGACAAAATAAAAAATAAAGCAAATTATTTTTTTTATTTTGTAGTGTCGTATAAAAAAAAAATTGGTTTCAATGGCAGATGGAAGTCCAGCTAGCGTCGCGAGATTGGTTCGAAAGAGTTACCGTGACCCTGGCACAGGCACCTGAAGGAACACGGGTGGGTTTTAGTCAGTAAAAGTCTGACACGCCCTCCCGCTTCGCCCAAGAAGTCATTAGATGATTTCCCAGCCAAAACAAAAAAAGCTGAATAAAATCCTTAAATAATTATTTTTTAATTAATGATGTTTAGATATCAGTTTGTCGTAAACCAACTGCTGCATTTTACTGTAACAATTTATTTTACACCTCTGCCCACCCCTCAAGATTACAGCCGCGATACTAACATTTTTGAGCACATGGTGATCGTGTTACGTAGTGCCAGAACTGCGGCTACATTCCGCTTTCTAACCAACGAGTAATTTACTTAATTAACTAAACATATCAACGAAATGTTGGAAAAAGTCAAGCGAAACGGGCGGTAGGATGTTGGGTTGATGATGCAGTATTAAAATAAGCCTGTAATATTTTTCCTTCTCTATACAAATAATGACATATATGCAAACTCACCCACACGTTTGTAGAAATAGTACTTATTTTGTAAAACTGTTTTTTTTTAACGTGTACCATAATTCAATTTTTTTAGTGAATAAATAAATAAACAAAAATCAGTATCAGTTGTAAAGTCAAAATAACAGCTTTTTACTAACGTATAAACGAAACTTATAGCAAAAAACTTGTTTTTTTTTTTTGTGAATCTGTCTGTATGTTTGTTGCAGCCAAGCTCCGAACAGCTAGCCCGATTTTATCGGGACCTTCACTGACAGTACGTGAAATTATGAGTAGGAAGATAGGCTTTTTGTCCTGGTATCGAAAGCAGGTTCCTGTGGGATAATTTCCGACATTTACGCGGACTAAGCCAAGGGTAACAGTTTGTAGACTAATGATTGTAATGATGATGACGCCTGTAATCCTAAGAAAACTGATTGAACACAAGTTTTTCCATTTATTTCTCTACGGATCCCTAAAATCTGGTTAACAGAGGCCACGACTAAATACAACTTGTTTCTTTAGAAAAAAAAAATACCTACCTACCTATTTCGTAAGTTTATTAGTGTCTAGTTTTATAGCCCGATGATTGTTTGTTTACAACCACTCTCTGCCGGGCGGTGAGTGTTATCAGTATGATAGGGAATAATAATTACTTTGAAGCACTTATTCACATTCCTGTTAAAGAGATCTGTAGTTAAATAGTGGCAAAGAAACCAATTCTGTCCGATTAGTTATCTCAGCTGAATTGTTTAATTGGCATAAAACTTCTCTAACAAAACTTGACTGCCATATGTTTCAGAACTGTACACACACACACACACACAACCAGTCTATAATTTTTCAACTGCTGGGACTCAGGCCCCCTCTCTGTGAGAGGGATTGGGCCGTAATCCACCACACGGGCCCAATGCGGGTTGGTAGATGTCACATGTCTTCGAACGTTTTGAGAACTAGAGATGAATTATATCAAAACGGTGAAGGAAAATATCATAACAAAACTGGCGGCATGTCCAAGAACCTAGGGAATTTAACAAGTTACCAGTAGCCAAAAGTAATAGTTTTATCTGGATCAAGGTATAAGTTGCGCGACCTGACCGAGACCGGCCTAGGAAACGTTGGCGTGATTCAAAATCAAAATCAATTGCCCTAAATTGGTCGGTTGGCCGTAGAAGCAAAATCTATGCATTAAAATTTAGAAGGGCTGGTGGCTAACTAATGACAGCCGAAAGCACCAGGTTAAACTACGCTTGCCGCGGTTGGTCCGTGGATGGGTGACCATCTTCACATACCAAAACCTCTCCATGCCTCGGAAAGCACGTTAAGCCGTTGGTCCGAGCTGTCATTTGTGATTTGTGATCTTTGACAGTCGTTACGGGACGTCGGAAGCCCGAAAGTCTGACAACCAGTCTTACCAAGGGGTATAACAATATTGATAACCCTGAGTTATTATCAAAATTTTATTTTAATGTGCCAAGTAAAACACTTCGTTTTAATTCACCCATACGTGTACCACGTACATCTACGAATTATAGGTAGAACAGTTACATTGTGCGAGCAAGCAGCAATTTCATTGATATGTGTAAGGAATATATGTAATTTTGATCCATTCACAATAAGTGTGAACTCAGCCAGAAGGCGCTTAAGCCTTAAATTTTTCAAGTAGCGGTAGATTATATTATTTGTTTTTTTTTTCTATTATTTCAGTCATATGCTAAGTATTTTCTTGGCTTTTTCTTTAATTAAGACGATGTGTTTTTTGTTTTTGTGCTCACACCATAATATTAATATAAGTCTATACGTGAGGACTTGTAATTGGCTTCGGATGTCTATGGTTTCCTTTTTTGTCTGTTTTAATTAGCTGTAAGTCCTCCGTGTACTAAATAAATAAATAATCCAGTAACTAGGTTGTGGATGACAGATAGGAAGTCGCTCCATGTAAAATACGCGGTACTCAGTAGCGGTTAGACTGGAAGCTGACCCCAACATACTTGGGAAAAGTCTAGGCAGATGATGACATTGATAAATTATTTTATTTCTACAAGTAGGTTTGAACAAACACTTTAACACGTCAAACATATTTTGAAAACTAGACGAGGTCGGCGTTACCTATCAGATTACTCTGAGAAGAAATATCGAAACTAACTCAGAGGTCACAATCTCTTTTAAAGTACAGACATAATCTTGATCAGAGTATGTGATGTATCTGTAGATTGGTGTCTGAAATAGTCTTCTGAAGAAAGAACCACACACATTGAGTGGACCTATTCAGTCAGTGCACGGAGCTCAACTCAGAGGGACATTTTTTTATTTTTTTTTATCACGAGGTGGAGGTCCTCATGGATGTCCTCCGCCCTGTGATGGGCGGAGTGGTCTGTCAGACTCTTACTGACTAAAACCACCCCGGTGTTCCGTCCCACACCTACGTCGGGGACCACGGGAACCAATATGTCTTCCGCGATCCCCGACTGGTGCCCGCCTTTGCGGGCCTCCTCACGTTGGGGGGGAATGAGGTGTTAAACTCCCCCCCATACATCACAGAGAGGCGCGCATGGAACACTACGCGCCACCATCTCGGGTCCTAAGGAAAAGGGGGTGACGGATGAGAGGGACAAAATCTAGGTCAACAAAAAAAAGGTTGTAAAGCAAGTTTATCATTCCAGGAGCTGCAAGATCGTTCTAGAACTACGCTGATTTTCTTTACCATCACAAACAAGTTACAATCACGTGCATAATAGTATAATCGTATCATAAGTAATGACAGCATGTGACAGTTGGTTTACCGCGCAAATTGACAGTTGTTGAGCAGTAATGGCGGACGGCAGCCATAATGAGGTTTTATAATTAATCTGCGAGATTTTAACTAGTTATTAGTGGCCGAGGCATTGGCCTAGGAGTGGGGTATAGCACTGGTAGGTTGTCAACCTGCTACCTATGAAGTAGTTCCTATAAATATTACAGAAACGATGAAATAGTTGCACCGTACAGACTTTCCACCAAAATTCACCAAATAGAATGGACTCGCCTTTTAGAATCTCTTCGAAGTTTTAGTGATAAATGTCAGTGTAGGACCACAAAGGAATGAAGACAACGGGCTGGGCAGCACAGTCCTTTTTTCAGCCTACTTCTGCGATCGTGAAATAATCTAAACATTTTTGAAAAAAAAAAAATGCTTTAGATTTTCAACCTAGGTACCAATCAAATTTATGTTTTGAAACTTAATGTATCCTGGTATATACTGAAGTGGTCCGCTAGGACCGATGCCTGCCGGGGTCGCGTGATTGTTTGAAAGAGATACCTTGACCCTGGCACATGGGCAACTGAAGGAACACGGGTGGGTTTTAGCCAGTAAAAGTCTGACACGCCCTCCTGCTCCGCCCAGAGCGGGAGAAGTCATTTGATGATTTCCCATCCAAAAAAAAATGTATCCTGGTATATTTTAACAATAATGAATGTAGCAACATTATCTTACTGCAACATTTTACTGAACATTTCATTTCAAACACCAATAATATCAAAAGTGAGTGATCTACATAAATAAACACATTGCAATATCATGTCACGCGTTCCAAATGACATTTTATCACTTCTTTATTCTTCACAACTATTGACGAAACAAATACAACAGAGTGATGTAAGTAGGCAAATCGATTGTCGTTTTTGTTTTATTTTAAAAAGCAATCAATAAATTGTTCACTAATATCGCAATGTTTGTTGTAAAAAGTTAAACGGTTCATATATTGGTTTGTTTGCAATAGATAACCACGTAAGAGTTAATATTTGAGTAACTTTTTGAAATAACATAACTCCCAATGTTGCTAAAGAAAAGTTAAATTTACTATTTGAGTTACGTAAGTATTGTCGATATTTATAAACGTACATAATGCATGATACCTCAGTTTGTAGCACACGAGATGTACGAAGTAATTTATCCGACGATTTCTTAATCAAAAGAAGGAACATCTCGCCTGTTTTCCGCAAAAACTAGAAGTGTAGATACTCATAGAAATAGTAGGTTGTATAAATCCTATTAATATTATAAATGCGAAATTTTGTGAGTACGGATGTATGGATGAATGTTTATTAGTCTTTCACGCAAAGAACTACTGAACGGATTTGGATGAAATTTGGAACACAGATAGTTTATAACCTGGATGAACACATAGAGAACTTTCCTTATCCCGGTAGTACGTTTCCGCGGGATAATTTCCGACCTCACATAAATATGCTATTCATCATCAATCATCATGATACATGTCATCATTATCATAATTTCAAGCATTTTCGCCTCTTCTAAGCTCCGCCACTTCGACTGGTTTTGTGCTTCCCGCATCCAGCGGATTCCTGCGACCTTCACAAGGTTATGGGTGTGCGAAGCCTTCCAGCTCTACGTCTTCCGGCATGCGGTCTCCACTCCAGAACCTTAAGGCCATCTGTTCTGCGAGCAATGTGCCCAGTCCACTGCCACTTAAATTTGGCAATTCTTCGAACTGTGTCGGTTACTTTGGGTCTCCTGCGGATCTCTTCATTTCCGATTCGATCACGTAGGGAAACTCCAAGTATAGCATAGACCTCTCCATTGTCCTTTGGGTGACTTATAATAGCCTTCTAATAAGACTCATTTAAGGCTTATTACTAGGTCACATTAATTTAGGTCCTCTGACTCCTAAACTAGGTGTAGACCTGTGACTTAGGAGTCAGGAATTCTCCGTAAACAACAAAGCCATCATTAAATTAAATTGGGACGATTTAAATCGTTTTCTGTTAATACAGGACATAGTTTCCCTTTCGGCAAATCCTTAAAAATGAGCTCCTTTTAGAGTCCAATAAAACATGCGAATCACGTATAATATATAAATAACAACAACAACAACACACAATATTCTATATATAGACACCTCTATTGTAGTAATTTAATCGAACTGACTTCCGTATCAATTACTGGAACGATGCCTGAATTACGTGAACGAAGCACAATTGGTATACAACTCGGTATTGGTGTCAAAGTCAATGTTTTTAGATCAATTACTTACAAATTCACAGTTAAAGAAACACTGGACTTGTAATTAAATTGAATTTCAAGGATTTTGCCATTTTCTGTTGTCATTTTGTTTTCAAGATTTTTTTTTTCTTGATATGACTATTATTATGTCTCAGGCTCGCGATAGAGGGAAGAATGAAAGAAGCTTTTTGCTCAGGAGAGGGACAGCGGAGGCTAGTTATAATAAATGAATAAAATCACAATAATATTATGGATTGAAAAGCATAGAACTGGGTCCACAATGTGGTTGTTGGGAAGGTCTATGTGCTGGACGTCATTCGATGATGATGATACTAATGTATGTAAGGGAAGTCTTCAAAATTACTATTCTGATTGCGAAAATTCTGCCACCAATGTGAAGCTACAATATATTTTATGTTAAAACAAGAAATTTCATGCGAATGAAATCGTGGTCAGAAGCTAGTTTATTAATTAAGATTTTTTCGTTAACATCTATAAACATCCTACATTATTACAAACAACAATCGGTCTTAAAATTATGCATATTTTGATGACAAGTCGCATTTACCTAAATAACTGTAGAATCACGGAATCATTATCAATTAGCTACAAGATGACGTTCAAACGTGATGGTCAATCAGATCGGTGCCCAAAATGTTATGGCAGCAAGAGATTTCACAATACCTGGCTAACAAAACTCAAGTTTCATGAGCTTATAATTTCACCGACACACTTGAAGACAATACTGTGCATTCTGCAATAACGTCTACCTGTAGAAATACACTTATCTATGCCATAACTCTACCGCAAATATTTCACAAGATAACTTCACAAACCAAACAAATAAGTTACGCAATATTATATTCACAATAAATCTTTATTGTATCAACAATAATCTACATACATTTTAAACTAAAATGCCGACGCACACGTTTCGCAAAGAGTACGGAAGCAGCAGATAAGCATCGGTGACGCAAGCGCAACCTGCCGACGACCGAGCGGAGGAGGCGTGAATATAAAAGGAGATCACCGTTTTGTGTAAATGTGAAATGCCTTTTATGATTAGAAGGCTAGACCATTTTGGTTTTAATGTTTTGGTTCGCACTTGGGTTTGGCTGGGAGAAGATCCTGATCTATCATAGCTGTAAAACAGACCGTTATCTATTTGGGAAATCTAAACTGGACTTACGAGTTGTAGGTCATGCGTTCAAATACAGGCAGGTATTTTACTTTGTATCATTATTATATCAGCAGTAAGACGTCCACTGCAAGCCTCCCCTTACTTGGGGAGGTTCATGCTGTCCATTCTCCAGTAAATTCCTCAGTCGGCTTTAACAAGACGCACGGGAATAAAATAATGTGAAAATTTGTGTTAATAATTTGATCAACTCTATTCTCAGTACGGTAAAAGAAAAATCGTGAAGAAACAAATTCAAAGACGTGATATCCATCAACCCGCACTGCTCTCGTGTGCTGGATTCAGGCCATTCCCTCTCATAAAAAGGAGGCCGGTGTTGCGGCCAGGCTGTAACGACTGACTATGCTTAGGTATTTACCCGACTACCAAGGAACGTTAAGACATACAAGATACCCGCGAAAACATATTTGCGGGTATCTTGTGAGTCTTGTATATTTGTTTGTAAATTTCTTTATTACCTCGTAACTTCCAAACGGCCGGATGGATTTCGATGGTAAAGGTATAGGTTATATTCGTCTTAAAAACCCAAGTATCTACAGATAGGTTTTTGAAAAAATAATTTGGGTATTTTTGGGGAAAAAGTGGGAAGGAGGGACCAAAACTATAAATAAAAAGAAAATTAATAGATTCCGCTTGCTCCTAAACTTAATACGGGTACTTATTTCACTTAGGCTTTCAGCTCATAATATAGTCTATTAAAACGAAGTAGAGCTTACATTGTTTAGAGTTTATTTTCATTTTGTGTTTTATTCCCAATCTTGTTACGCTCTTTTTATTTTAGAGAACTACTTTTAAATGTTATTTTTTTGCTATCGGGTTTTTGATGTTTTTAATGACTTTTTATCATGTTCCTTACGCATCCTCTACAAACTTCTAAGTCGTCTTCGCATTTATTTTACAAACCTACCTGAAGCATGTAAAAGTACCTAACTACAGATTACACAACACACTGATTTAGTGTCTTCTACGCCGAAGTAACACGAAATAGTAACTGCTAATTGGTAAGTAATTACTACCAATTAGATGTTAAAATCGTGCTATCAGTAATATATGAATCGTTAGCTATTATATCACATAATTGTTTGCGCTCTTTTTACTTTGCAGACACTCTTGCATTTAGGGTGCATTAAAAAAGTATTTATGAATATGTATGATACTTAAGAATCCTGGGTATTTAGTCCTGCAAAAACTAACTAACTGGTTAATCTTTACTATTAAACTCACGCACTTAATACAAAGGGTTTAATAAAACATCGTTAAGAAATCGCCTTGTCTTAGAAAAATAAATTAATAATGTAAAAAAAAAAGTTAAATATTCAAAGTATCTTACTATTAAACGGCAATTTCATACTTTTACTTGTAAGTTACTACCTAAGTACAGATACCTTATATACATAGTTTAATTGCATTACATAAGGTGTTATGTAATGCTAAAAAATTATGGTTATGTAGTAATATATAATAATAGTTTAGTAGTTAAAAAGCATACTTTTCGTCACGATGCACACTGTGAAATTTTGCTTCGATTGCGGACATGTATATTTTATCCCTTCATCGTATAGATCCAGTGAAGAACTAAAACTTCTGGGAAGAAACCGTGGTTTTATTCTGTTTAGTTTTGAAGTTATTAAAAAAAATGCTGACGTCAGCAAAAAACTGTTTTTGTTTGTAAATTTCAAAATAATAATATGATTTACTTCAATCGTTGTTTGATTATAGTAACAATACAATATCTAACTCCATACAAAGTTCAGGTATTGTGTCTACAATGAAAACAGAGAAATCGCTTTTTTTTCTCTTTTCACAAAATTGCGGTTTTCTCTGTATTCCTATCGATTCCGCATCTGATTTTAATACTGAGCATGCACAATATAGTTATTAACAACACAAAACAAAAAGCCAATGAGTAAATAGTCATCATCATCATCATCATTTCAGCCGTAAGATGTCCACTGCTGGACTTAAGCCTCCCCCAATTTGGGGGGTTTTGCCATAATCGCCACGCTTGGCAGGCGGGTTGGCGATCGCAGTATGGTGGTAAAATGCATAGAGAACGCTGCTGCCCATTCTCTAGTCAGTCCCTTAGTCGCCTTTTACGAAACCCACGGTAAGAAATGGGGTGGTGTTATTCTTTACGTCCGGCACCACACGGTACTAAAAGTAAATAAGCGAGTAAATAGTGGGACTTCGGAAATATTACATTTCTTAAGTTTCCATAGAATTTCTATGGAAATAGGGTTGTCAAATTGCACATACCTTTTTATTTATATATTCAAAAGAAAAGATGTATTAATAACTAAAATTGTAAACGTTTGAGCTTATTCATTACCCGACTGCGCCAGAAGGAGGGTTATGTTTGTCGAGTGTATGTAAACAGTTTGATGTATTTGAACTTGAGAGGTGTCGTTAGATTCTTCATGATTGTGAGTCACACTGGGTATAATAAAAATAAAATTATCGATTTTAGGCGCCATAATATTATGTTTTCAAACATGTTTTTTGTTCAAAATAAACCTATCGAGTGGGGTATTAAAATAAAGGATTCGAGGAGTCAATTTCAAAAATGTGACTCCATAAAATGTAGGTAATAAAAAAATTGACTTTGTCAAAAAACCCGACTGCAAGAAAAACGACTAAAAAGTTTAAAACAAGTCGATTTTCAAGAAGTCTGATGCATTCATTCATTTACAGATCTGCCACCAACAACTGCATCGGACTGCTTAAAATCGTCATTTTAGTCGTTTTTAGCAGTCGGGTTTTAAGACAAATTAATTTTATTTTTCTTTTCTCTTCGTCATCCGAAGATATTAAAACTTCATTTAAAACAACATTGGTAAAACAACATTTTCTTCAGCTTTGGTTTCTTCAAGTAAGTCATCGTGATTCAGAACATTTTCTGTTGATGTTTTTAAAAGCCAAAAAACTTTTTCTGGAAGAACCAAACGCTTATTATTTTTTTTGGCGACTACTGAGTGACATCGTGGATAGAAATGGATCCGAAGATTCTAATGCTCGGTGAAATAGGTCAAGCACAGTTGTTTTCCGGTTTAATTTTCTCGTATGGTGTTTTGTGTAATTTTACACCATTATATTTCATTTTACATCAAGAGAGATAGTAAATTACCAGTCAAAATTATCCAAGAAAAATTAAAATAAAGTAAGTGACAGCCCAAACCCCAAAAATACAAATTAAATAACTCAGAAGTCCGGCATTATCCACACCTGGTTTTTTTTTATAATATAGCTTATTATAGTATAAATCTATTCCAGTGCAAAAAAAAATGCGGAAATAATGAGACTTGCCAAATAAAAATATATATATATATTTTATTTAATAAAAACTTAATTTTTCCCTCTATTTACAATTATTTTAATTTTTTTTCCACTTCAGCTAGTAGATATAACAGTCCTTTTTAAGACCTCATCTATAACAACAGAAGAATCATACATTTAAGACGAAATAATGCATTTTCATGGTGTCTATGGAGTTTTCTCGAGTTTCAAAATAACTTCAAAACTAAACAGAATAAAACCACGGTTTCTTCCCAGAAGTTTTAGTTCTTCACTGGATTTATAAGATGAAGGGATAAAATATACATGTCCGCAATCGAAACAAAATTTCACAGTGTGCGATGGTCAATGATCACCCATAAACCTTGTCTTTGTACGATGTTCAATTTAAGGCTATCAAAACACCGATTAATTGAAGTCACCACAACAAAACAAGTCATACAAAAGACTATTTTGTTGTAAACATTTAAAGCAAGGCGTCTCAAGGTGATTGTAAAAAGTGAACCCAGTAGACCGTGATCTGCGCGCGCGCCGTTTGAGTAACTATTTAATGTAACTACGGACAACACACGGGACTTGTTGAGACATAGATAAATGAGTTAGTTTTTTTGTGGGTAAATTTTGAAACTCCTGCGTATAGGGATCCAGTGGTATAGGGACTTACGAATTGTAAGTTGAACCCAGGCAGGCGTTTTACTTGTATGTGACTGCTCTTCAAACGGTGAAGGAAAACAGCTTGAGGAAACAGGCATGTACTCGAACTAAAAATTCGAAGACATACGACATCTACCAACCCGCACTCGCCCACTGCCTCTCACCAAGAGGAGGCCTGTGTCCCAGCAGTGGGAACATTATGATGATGATTATGATTAGAACTGCCTATTCAAGAGGCGATACTTCCGATATGTCGTCGTGTCTACCTTGGAGGACTACTCTCAGCCCGTCAACGAAGAAACGTCCGAAAGTAGTTGATCCGTCAAAACAAGTGTCAAATTCAATTTTTCGTTCGAGCAAGTCCAAATCGGAAATAGGTTGCATAGCTGTCAAATTGTGTTGTCATTCATTCATAGTTTGGGTCCCAAACTAATTATAAGTCTGTGAACACTAAGGTGTAGGAAATGCCGACAATACGCATTTCGTGAAATTTTTGCGTGTGTGATCGAACGCTTCCAGTCATTTTTCTACCACCCTGCATGATGTAAGTTAGGTTTCTTTTTGCAGATAACCTTTCATAACCACCATTTTGACAGTCTAATATTTTGACATGACCATCTTTTGCCATGAGCTATACACCGTGACATTTCAGTCGTCTTACAACGGCAGCCCACTTCATGTAACCAATGACTACTACACATCCATAAGAAAAAAATGAACATTTGAATAACTAAAAAATAAAAACTTTATCCACTATGATTAATTGATTACGCATGACGTGGTTTAAATTTGATATTTTGCCTCATGGAAAATGGAGATGGAATGATCTAGCCGACTCGTGCACTGGATAGATATGTTCTCTACCGTATGATACGTAAACATTATTAACAGGATATTTCATAACTCTTATCCATTATTTATCTGAATTAATGGTAACAATTTTTAATCACGCCTAGAGGTATATTATATCAGATTCATTTGTCCACTCAATGAATCTGATATAATATACCTCTAGGCGTGATTAAAAATTGTATGAGTTATTGAGGTATATTATATCAGATTCATTGAGTGGACAACTTTTGTAAGGCGTCTAAAATGTCACGGTGTATATTCGTATAACTTGAAAAAGAAAATAAATGCTCATAGAAATCAGTATAATATATTTGTATCCTGGAACAATTAGCGAATTTTACCATAAACTAAAGAAAGCTTAGGATCTATCAACATTTGCGAAGGATGTTATATTGCTCTCTGACAAATAAATAAATTTAGTTTATTTCTAATTCTACACTCCTGGCATTGAATTCTATGATTGTACTTTTAACACATCATCATATCCCAATTCATTTGTGGTCGGCGCTTTGGAGCATCATTCTTCCATCCATATCTATTTACCTATTTTTCATTATATTTGTCACCTTTTTCTCGCCGTTTTACGTAAGTTCCTATTTCTTTTACCACTTGTCTGGCCTAACACATTATAATTAAATGTAAATAATTTCCCCCTTTCTTTCTGCAATTCAGTCACATTAGCACAACACCTTCCAGCCCTATCACCAAGGCTATCTTCTATTTAAACAAGCCACAATATGGGATAGCTACATGTGAAGTGAAACAAAGAAATAATTAATTCGGTCTAACCTTGGTTTTGTCACAAATTCGGTGGACTAGTTGTTTAGTCAATCGTTTTTGCGGAAAAATAATTACAGTTGTAATGAATCATTGTGGAAATATGTAAGTCATTCAAGTAAGGGTTAAATATTTTTAAATAACCTGTATAACTTCTGAATTTTGAGTCTATGAATATTTTTTTTTTATTTTGAGCAAGAATTTAATGTTTGAAACACCACTGGTCAGAGCTAATGTGACGTAAAAGTCAATGACAATAATATTGGCAATGTGTTAAACAGGAGTCTTTGCGATTCAGTCCGTTGTCAATGCCATAGACTACGCCGCGCAACGTGTAATCAAGCGCGCCAAAATGGACGGTCCGATGGCCGTTTTTTGGTTGGCTATTTTTCAAGCTTTTATTTAATTAACTTGGGATGTTTGTGTTGGGCACGAATCTTTGAAGATAAATTAGAACGACTTCCCGCTGTCCAAATGGGCTCAAATTTGGTGAACGTACGTATATCCGGTGCCAAATATATATTATATATATATATTATTTCTTTAAATCATATATATTCCCCATTCTCTTCCATAGTACTTTTTGGATGAATTTTCTAATTTACATCATTGGTCTAGTGAGTAGTGGTCGCAATTGCAACTTAGGTTTGGGAATCTGTACACTATTCCCAGATTTGGTAAAATATTCTTTAGTTAGTCATCAGTAATTTTTCAGTATCAATCCGTAGTCTGGAGCCTACCTTACGGCCTTATATGGGATTGAAACTAACCTGGCGAAATATAGCTGTTACCTTTTTAATTGTAACTACTACATCTCTCCCACCCATTCGGGAGGAGTAGTATCCCGAAGTAATAATATTTTATAGACGTAATTTCTGCCTAATACAAGTAAAGTCTTGTAAGTAACTGTTCTATCTAAGAAGTGATCAATTAATGTGTCATTGCATAAATCACCACGTGTTCATTTGAAAGTGTACGTACCGTGGTACAATTTACAGTCTAGTTTTTTCTGCATACCGAGTAGGTAATTGTTTTGTTTTCTGTGCAGAATACTATCTTTTCTAAATTGATTTATTTTTCAACCATCTGTGCAGTATATTTTTAGCCCCAACACAAGAATTATTCATTAAGTACTAGGGATGTCTGATGATTTGGGACAAACAAACTTTTATTTTTTTTCGAATTAAGTTTCTTCACATCACACAAAATCTATTGTTTCTGTTTCAAACGTTTTACGACCAAGGAGAGATAGAGTAATAACAGCCACACACCTGTGCGGCTCAGGTTAAGCTACACTTGCCGCGGTTGGTCGGTGGATGGGTGACCATCTTTATACACCAAGACCCTGCTGTGGCTCGGAAAGTACGTTAAACCGTTGGTCGCGGCTGTCATTCGTAGATCTAAGGCAGTCGTCACCAGTCGTCAGAAACCTGAAAGTCTGACAACCAGTCTTACCAAGGGGTAACGTATTACCCAGTAAACAGGATGTAGAGGTCAGATAGGTAGTCGCTCGCGGGATTTTTTCCCACAGAATAAAATAGATCGATATTTAAAAAAAATACATAGATTCTTTCTATTCTATCACCACGCCCTTAAATGTGAAAACACGTTTCTTTACACATTTAGAAATTGAAACACAGACAGAGCCACGGAATTCACCTTGTATAAAACCATAAAACAAAGAAGTTCATTTCTTACACTGCAACCTTGGTTATGTCACAAGTCAGTGGTGTTATGTCAATGGTTTTTGTACCAAAAGCCTTGGTTTTTACGCCATCATATGATTAAGGTTATTAAAACTCATTTAGATAAAAATTGATAGTGTTTCTGTTATTTTATGTGTTTTTCATGTAATTTTTGCTTGGAATTAGCATAGTTTTTGTTAAGAAAGATGACCTGCTATGCTATGTAGTGGGAACCACAACGTAAAAGTAAAAAATAATAACGTTAAAACAAAAAACCGACTTCCAAAAAACCACTACAAAGTGGCAAATAAATTTAATTTCGGAAGCCGGTGGCAAAAAATGAAAACGGGAATAATAAAAAGGTTTTCACAAAAAATAAATACAAGCAACTTCCAAAAAAAAAACACTACAAAGTGGAAAATAACATTAATTTTAGAAGTCGATGGCAAACAACGAAAAAACAAAGACACCGACTTCGATAACCAAAGTTACCCATTTTTCACTTACGAGTAGTGTTTTTCGATCACTGGTTTTAAAAAAACTTTTTACCAAAAAATGTAACCGCCGAAAAAACTGAAAAGCAAAAAATAATAAACCTTAAATTTATGAGTCGGCGCTTTGAGTGATCTTTGTTTATTGATTTTTCAGCGCCGACTCATAATTTTAAGGTTTATTATTTTTTGCTTTTCAGTTTTTTCGGCGGTTACATTTTTTGGTAAAAAGTTTTTATTTTATATTTTTTTGTGGCTTTAATATACTTATAATACTTGGCAAGGTATACCCTATCCAATGAATAAAGAATTATCAAAATCGGACTACTCTGTATAAAGTTATGCGTGGTTAAACATTACAATCAGTGAGTGAACAATCAATCATCCCCTGTTTTCCGACCCTTAGGGTTCGATTTTGTTTTCCAAATTTATATGGGACCACCCTCGGAGTATACACTTTCCATTAAAAAAAAATTTATCACAATCGGACTACTATGTAAAAAGTTATGCGTGGTCATACATAAAAAAAAAACAAACAAAAAAAAATATACGCGTCGAATTGATAACCTCCTCCGTTTTTTTCGTCGGTTAAAAAGAAAATTGTTTCTTTACGAAAACAATAACCATACTATGACCAAATAAACACTTGTTTAATTACGAAGGTATTTAGTAGCACACTACTAACATAGAAATATTTAACCCAATTTTGTTTCAACACTGTGCGAATGAAATTAATTATATAACTTTAAGACTCGTGAGTCATTATGTCAGAAAAATAAGGGAAATTGCGTCAAAAACTTGATGTAATTTCTGAATTATTTTATAAAATAAACAGTGTCGTTGGTTTAGTAGTCATAAGCGGTACTACTGAACATGAGGTCTCTGGTTTGATTCCTAGGTTGAAAAAAAATGTTATTGGGTTTTCTATCAGTAACTTCTCAGTAGTAGCCAAGAGTCAGGGTGTGTGGCAATAGGCTCGCCCCCTATTACATGGGACTTGAAACTGAACTCGCGAAGTGTGGGTGTACTACAGGTGCATCCCTGCTTAACCCTTTGAGAAATACAGGCGTGGTGATATGTTTATATTGTGTTCTTTAAATCGTTTTGATCTAATCGAGGTGGAAATAAGCTAGAAACAAAGTTTTGTTATACCAAGGTGTAAGTACAAAAGTAACTGTAATTTGTATTGAACTGTAATTGCTTATTGAAATAATTTTACTTAAAACTATAAAACAAGAAGAAAGTAAATTATTTCATAGTTCTAAGAATAAATATATAAATAACCGAATGGTTAGCAGAGATACATGGAACACCCAGAAAGTTTTGCGAAAATAAAAAGAAGTGTTCTATAGGTAAATATTTTTTATTAAGTCTTTGCAAAATACTCTCCACTAGCCTCTATGCAAGTTTTCATGCGTCTGAACCAGTTTTCGAAACACTTTTTCCAGTTCGCCGCTGACACATCGTTTACAGCCTGCTCGAACGCTGACAGCGCATCTTCCGGCGACGAAAATTGTATCCCTTTGAGCTGATTTTTAATTTTTGGGAATAAAAAGAAGGCACACGGTGGAAGTCACGGACAGGGCTGTAAAGAGGGTAACCCAGAAGTTTCACCGGCGTGCTGTCCAAGAAGTCCCTCGTTTTGAGCGCGATGTGCGTGGGCGCGTTGTCGTGGTGGAGCAGTAGCTTGCGGAGCCCTGTGTTTGGTCGCTTGTTGCTCACAACAGAGAAAACTTCTGCCAAGCATTTGGTAGTATACCATGCGGCGTTGATGCTTCTTTGGTTCCGTAAAGGAATTGACACCAAGTAGCCAGTCAAATTGAAAAAGCTCGCGATCAAAATCTTCCCCCGCTTCTAGATCGCTTCACTTTGGTAGGCGTTGATTCGTTTTGAAACACCCAAACCGTCGACTGGCGTTTCGTTTCTGGATCGTATTGATAAATCCAGGACTCATCACATCACCTGTAATAATGTCGTAAGCACGCCGAGACGAGCCTGCTTCAAATTTGTTTATCATATCATGGCACCATTCCACCCGGGCCTGCTTCTGAGCATGTGGTGATGTTGTGCGGCACCCAGCGTGAAACTATCCTCCTCACGCGAAGATACACGTGTAAAATCTCGTGAAGGCTTTCCTATCCAATCTGCAGTATGTGTTGAATATCCTGATACGTAATTCGCCTATTGTCTTGGATTTTTCACTGCTAGCACGTTTTCCCCCGTCACAGCTGTCAAAGGGCGACCACTTCTTTCTTAATCCCCCAAAGTTAGTCGATCACGTTTGAATTCGTTATACCAACGATACACAGTTGCCTTGGAAGGGCCTTCATCCATGAATGTAATTTGAAGTCTATCGTATGATTCGTGTGATTTCAGGCGACACTTGAAATCGTAAAACATTATAGCGCGAATATGTTCCCGGCGCAAATCCATTTTCCAATGAGACAAGATAATTTAATTAGCTCGCAAAAAATATGGAGGGAAATTTTTAAATTAGAACGTACCTATTTTTACTTATAAATAATAATATTTTTATAATAGTTTATACCTGGCCAGTCTCTCATACAAAAAAACTTTTTTTCGCAATACTTTCTGAGTGGCCTGGTATACCTACCTATAGTACAACAACAACAATGGTTACAAACAATAAACCAAAAAAAGAAAAACCGAAAGATACAGACTTTGTAACGAATATAAACTTATCTTTAGATAAGATTAGAGGCATTTGCACCAAAGAGTCACAATGACATAACAGCTACTTATCGTAGATTAAAAAAAATAACATTGAAGAAAACCGTTTTTGTGAAATATTTTTAAGGAAATAAACAAACAATGGAAAAGGTCATCTAATCACTTTGCGCTCCATTTGTTTGTGATAATGCAATGTTTTTACTTCTTTTGATATTTGAAACCACTGATTATTATTTAGAAGTTTTTGTGAAGAAACTTGGTAATCCGGAAGATGGTTTAAAATTTTGCATAGACATAAATAGATAGAGTAGATTAGAATTGATATTAGCTTACTGTATACTCAGTCTATAATGATCCCACTGTTGGGACACAAACTTCAGGCCTCCTCTCGGTGAGAGGGCGTGGGCCGTAATCCACGACGCGGGCCCAGTGCGGGTCGGTAGATGTCACATGTCTTCGAATATTTTGGTTCTAGGACATGCCGGATTCCTCACGATGTTTTCCTTCACCATTTTGAGAGCGTAATGAAATAATTTACACAAACTCAAATGCCTGTCTGAGTTCGAATTAACGACTTATAGCTCGATCGCTACAGCCGTTACCTAAATATTCACAGCCGCGCGGGTTAATCGAAGGTTAAGCTACACTTGTCGCGGCCGGTTCGTGGATGGATGACCACCCGTTCAAGAGCGCCCGTACTGCAGAAAGCACGTACTTACATTCATAAGCATTAATGCACGTATATTCGTACAACATTGGCTGTCGTTACGGGTGGTCAGAATCCCAAGTCTCCAATCCCTAGAAGGGGGTATCGTATTACTTAGTTTGTGAGGGTGGGATAGGCAGCTGCTCCATGTAAAGTACTGGTATTTAGCTGCATCCTGTTAAACTTGAAGTCGACACCAACATTATTGGAAAAAGGCTAAACAGACTGATTTTGTCTAATCTTATTAGTTGAATGAAATAACAATGGCGACGACCATGAACGAAATAAAGCGAACAGTACTGCAAAACAAGAAAAAGATGATCTATTAAAGAAATAAGTTGAGGAAAAATGTGCTCTAGGTGCTGTTCCATTGTTATATTTCCTTCTCACCTACATACCTAAATAGCTTGAAGCACGGCATGAAGAGAAGAAATCGGCATGTTCGAGATTTAAAAAAAAATCAAAGACTGCTGACATCATCCAATCAGCACTGAGCCAGAGTAAAAAAAAAAATGTCGAAAAAGTGTGACATAGATCTAGAAGCAAAGATTCGTGATAAATCCACGAGAACCTACTGCCGACAATTGCATTGCAGTTGTGCAGATAATATGTAACAATAAAACTGTAACATTATGGATTAAATAAACAATTTAAAAAGAAATCTACCAACTCATAGAGAAGAGATCAGAGTTAGTAGGCACAGCCTTTGTAGGCTAATTATAACGGGGGAGAAAAGACACCATGTCTTTTTTCCCTATTTCCTGTGGAGCCATAAATTAAAATAAAGGACTTATTTAAATGAAATAACTTTTTTTTTGTGGGGTGGTGTGCAAATGACGTCTTCCGCTAAGCGGAAGGGCGTGTCAAATTTTATGGTTTAAAACCCACCCGTGTAACCCTTTCGGACAACTCTCGCAACCCCGGGCAGGTAAATAACATACTTGCGGTACCTATTTTATTTTTAAATAGCGCAGCATTATGCTGTGATAGGAGCCATTCGTGTTCCGAGCGTTCGATGTGGTGTCGGACGTAAAGAACAGCACCATCTCATTTTTTTCCGTGAGTGTCGTAAGATGCGACTAAGGGACTTACTAGAGAATGGGCGGCAGCGTTCTGTATGCATTTGCCAACCTGCCTGCCAAACGTGGTGATTATGGCAAACCCCCTAAAATCGGGGGAGGCTTATTTCCAGCAGTGGACGTCTCTCGGCTGAAGCGAGTGAGTATGTGCGTGTGATTAAAGTATATAAAGTACTGCCATATTGGTCTAATGGTTCTATCTCAACAGTTTAATTTTTATTGACCTTATTTAATTTTATTCTTTTTTGACATTATTATTTTTTATTTACACTATTTTATTAATACCCATTATTAAATTTTATTGACTTTATCTGATACACCTTTGTGCATGGCCTTGACTTGTAATAATAATGTATTTCCTAATTAACTATTTCAAAACGTTGTTCATGATTTGTTTTATTATTTGTAAAAATTTTGCATGCCGAAACTCAGGCAGAATGTACCCGGCTCACTACATGTATTTCTGTAACATCTTTATTGTAAAATACCTGCATTCTATGCGAATAAATGATTTGATTTGAGTTCCTGTTTTCGATTCCTAGGTCAGGCAAAGAGTTATTGAGTTTTCCCATCAGGGATTTCTCAATAGCAGCCCGGAGGTCTTTCCCACCGGGGAATGCTGGACTTTTTTTTAATGTCACAGTATTATACTAAGATAGGCCTTTTTGTTTTTTTTTTTCGTGTTTTTAATGTAATTTTTATTCGTTTTAAATGCTCATTTTGTACTGTTTGTATTTCCTGTGTGTTTTCAAATAAAACATTTTTCTTTCTTTCTGATTTTGTACATTAAAACATTTATCAACCAGATGGCTACCAACTACAATTAACGATAATTTCCCGATCGGATCAACCATCAATTCATAACTAAGTACATTTCCTCTACAACGAAGTTTTTTAATACGATTTCTAATAGCAATTTAGGCCACAATATATTTCAGCCAAGATCAAGACTGCTTCATTCGACTTAGCTACATTTTACAGCTCCACAAAAAGTTCACTGGCTCAAGACATTTTTTAGTAATTTCCTAGTTTTTGTCGTCAAATCACGATGACATCAGACCAGCCGCTTAGTTAAGCTATATACACTAATACAGAGACATAGTAAAGGCGTCACTCCACAACGGCCCACATCTGAGCTACACAAGGGTACTAATATCACTTTATTGTAAAAATAACAAATGTAAAAGACGTTTGAAGAAGTCGAGGTCAATTGTTCTCCCCGTCACTATGTTTTTTTATACTGGACGTACCTCTTGTATATATATTTAGTAGACAGACCGTGTTTCGGTTATGGCGGCCAATCTCAACGGAGACTAGCGTGGGAAATATTATAGTGCACAAGTGTGTCTGCGGGACAGGGGCACTCACTCATCTCTCGGTATATAGTCCGATGGGACGGCAATTAGACACGACTGGAGAGATCAGGCACAGGACCAATGGCACCGAGGCACTGATGTATCACATCGCTAACTTCTTAACTCTGGGTTGTTACTAAGAAATTCCTAGTGGAAAAACTTTATTTTCATAGTTGGCTAGATCATTTTCACAGACTGTTCATCTGTTCGTCCCGATATTATTGACGCTGAGTGTACAAACTAGCGAGAATGATACACGTCGATGCTACGTTACGGAAATCTGTTTGGCTAAAATAATGCAAGTCTGGACTTAGCTTAGCGTGGGCAACCTCTCCGTGCACATCCTATGTAGCAGTGGATATCCGCCTTTATACTGCTTTCGATGTCTGGCATATTAATACGTACACTATATGGGCATCGACACTGACATTATCTACATTTGGAAGGACTAGTTTTGCTGATAAGCTAAGAGCGTTTAATATTGTAACTGTTGTATATGTTTCAATAGATACTTTTATGCCATCATGCAAGTGGGCATGATGGCTTGTGGCTAAGGAATTACAGCCGCACGGGTTGATCGTGCCGTGTGGTTGTAAAGAATAACACCACCCCATTTCTTCCCGTGGGTATCGTAAAAGGCGACTAAGGGACTAACTAGAGAATGGGCAGCAGCGTTCTCTACACATTTTGCCACCATACTGCGATCGCCAACCCGCCTGCCAAGCGTGGCGTTTATAGCAAAGCCCCCCAAATTGGGGGAGGCCTAAGTCCAGCAGTGGACGTCTTACGGCTGAGATGATGATGATGATGATGATGATGATGATGGGTTGATCGTTTAGGTTAAGCTGCGCTTGCCGCGGTTGGTCCGTGGATGGGTGACCATCTTTACATACCAAGACCCTGCCGTGCCTCGGAAAACACCTTAAGCCGTTGGTCCCGGCTGTCTTTCGTAAACCTTAGACAGTCGTTACAGGTCGTCAGAAGCTCGAGAGTCTGACAACCAGTCTTACCAAGGGGTATCGTATTACCCAGTAACTGGGTTGTGGAGGTCAGATAGGCAGTCGCTCTATGTAAAATACTGGTACTCAGCTGCATCCGGTTAGACTGGAAGCCGACCCCAACATAGATGGGAATAGGCTAGGCAGATAATAATGATTTCCTGCCATCATTCGCAAACGGCTTACCCTTACAGTATTTTAGCTACACTGGCGAACAAGGTTAATGGACCATTTATCAGGCTCTGGGCTGGCAGGCATGTGCGTGCACACGTGCACATGTTCATAAAGCCAATTAATGTGTAATTATTGTATTTTTTAGTTATTGAGAGTACCAACATAGGCTAAGTTCATACTAATACTATATTATTTTTTCAACAATTAAATATTAGACTTTATTTACAAGTTCACTTTATAACGTACTAACTTAAATACAATCCACAAAATAACACTAAAATAAATATATTATATACAATGAAATAAAGGTAAAGAAGAAAAAAGGGGGGGGGGGAAGAGCTCACTGGGCATCAAAGAATTCGTCCGCATCACTGTCGGTGGGAAAAGTGCCCAGAAGGCTGGCAGCGTTGTCAGCCAACCGCTTGGCGATGTCCCGAAATACTCGATGAGCACTCGGACCCCACGGCCCTAGTGTTTCAACCCCAAACGGCTCAAAAATATAGCTCCCAATAAGGTTGTTATATTTGCGCCGTTTGAGATTTTCTGCACCTGCAGCAGCCGCCCCAGCACAGCCTGCCGTGCTAAGAAGATGGGATGGCGCGAGGGTGTCGACACAGGTAGCATCTCACACCAAAGGCCTACCCAACTTCCAAGGCATTATGGTCATTCCGTCTGGCCTCTTCCCATCGTCGCGTGCCAAGCCATTGGGTTCTAAGACAGCTGGCACCCCGGCGGTGACAAGAGCCCGACGGATGATGTCATTAATGCTGGCGTGCCGTGCCAGCCGACCAGCGCTCTTGCTGCAGGCAAGGCCGTGGTGTCCGAGGCGGTCAACTGCTTCACCGCACTGACACCGATGCGGAGCCACACAAGGAGCACCCAGACGCAGACTTGTAGCGAGTCGGAAAGTCGAGTCACCTAGCATAGTGCCTATGTTAGGTGACGGTAGCGCCTGAAGCCATAAGCCCGACTCCCATTCTCCCACAGTAAGCAGGCGGGCACACTCAGCAGTATTGGTGGACGTATTAATGAGATTATTCCGTACCAACCTGCAGAGCGGCTCATCCCACTGTCTCTGGGAAGACAGGTTCTCGGGCTGAACCGTATCCGGACAAGCCACCTTCCAGGCATTCATGGCATATACTATATGGATCTCCTGGTCTGATAAAAAATATTTTGATTAATAAGACTGACTTTTCACAAATTGCTCACTTCATGACTCTTCTGCCCGTATTCCAATACAGTCAGTAATAATTTCTTTCGTAGCCATATCATCTTTCACACAATTCTTTCATGATTTCTTTAGTCTGGTTCTTTTCTTATATTTATCCCTTTCATATCACACGGTTCCCATTTCTATGTAGAATTATGCTTTTTTTGATGTGATAAATAAGTTTTTTTTTTATTTGTTTTTTTTATTTACGCATATACTCTTTTTTTGTGGGTGAGAAATCATCAAATGACGTCTCCCGCTCTAGGGTGGACCGGAAGGGCGTGTCAAACTTTTACTGACGAAAACCCAACCGTGTTCCTTCAGTTGCCCATATGCCAGGGCCACGGTAACTCTTTCGAACAAATCTCGCGACCCTACGTATAGTCTTGATACAGGTTCATTTTTGTTTTGTACCATTAAACCAGAAATCACATTATAATGCCGTTTATTTCTTTGTATTCTTCATTATCATTATTTTAATTTAAATTTTGGAGTAGGTCATATGCTTAGACAGAAAAATTGAAAAAATTGTGATATTTTATCAAGTAAATATTTGTCAGTCTTACCAGTAAAAGACTGACAAATATTTATGTGTGTTATTTATATTTATGTCCAGACATAATCTTTGGTCACATCATGTGAAGACCATGTGGATTGATGTCTGAAATGGTTTTTGAAGAAAGAACACCACAGATTGACCTTTCCCTTATTTTTAAAATTTCGTAATGTGCGTTTTGTTTGTGCAGAATAAACAATTTTTCTTTCTTTTCTTTTTCTTTACCTGTCCAGTCAGTGTACGCAATTGTCAGTAATCGCGCAGGTCAACTCTGGAATTAAATTAATCTCAAGGAAATCGAAAAGTTAAGTAAAACAAAGGGAAGCGGTTTTCCCTAATTCGTACCATTACAAATTACAAACAGGTACCAGTGATTGTCATTGAACAATTACTATCCGTTTTTGTTACAAACGTTTTGTTTGGTCATTTCCGTCGGTTACTCTTGTTACTGCTGATTATACAATGTTATGTAATAACTTAACTTTGTTGTGATTTTCTAGGTTAAGTTTCCTGGTAAGAAAGTTATGTTAATTTTGTCGGTTTTTGGTATTTATTTACATTCTGTATCTTTTCATGAAAATCTGTACTTAAAACTTGATGGGCAATCGAGGTGCATGAAAGGAGCCGATTGGAGCCTCCTCAAGTGACGTACGTACCTTCCAGTCTTCTGTTACGTCCAGCGCACCTTCAACAATTGACTTCAGTCGATTGGCTAATCCGTTCACCAGGATATGAACCTCCTAATAAGCCCTTTCCAGCGCCAAACACTCTACTGACAAACCAGCCTTGTGTGTAATCTTGATCAAGAAGAGTTCTCTCAGGATAAAGCAGAAATTCTGTCTGAATTATCGCAAGACGCATTGTTTGAGAGATCCACCCGGATTCCACCCAAAGCAAACCTCATATTACTGGACTGAATCGGCCATAAATACCTATATGTTAAGGTTAATAAAACCATAACTACTACGCTATGACTATCATGAAGATATAACCAAGTACAGCATACATCTTCGTGTTAACTTAGTTACATGATGTTAATAAAGATATTACACTTACTTTACGCTCACGTGCACATCCTCGAGCATTCTATACGCATTCTAACTTTATTATCTTGTGTTTAAAATCTTCAGTTAACTATCAACAGCTAGCTTCTACCAGCAAATGTTTATCTTTATTATTGGTGTATATAAGAAATTAGTAACATGAATTTTGAAACTGTATACTCGTATAATTAGTTCCTGTCATCATCATCGTCCTGCCCTTATGCAGTCCCAGCATGTCATCATCTTCCATAAATCTCTAAGACATATAATATGATACTTGGGATACTTAAATATCCACGAAACATATTAAACATTCTATTATCATTCATCTTAGTCTTGATAGACCTTAGAGATAAAAAACCGGCCAAGTGCGAGTCGGACTCGCGCACCGAGGGTTCCGTACAAACCTGTATGTATAAAGTTTAAAATTTAAAAAAATATTTTTATTATATGATGTAACTAAAAATTTACGGTTTTCGTAATTTTTTCTTTATCTGTGCTATAAGATGTTGCTTCGAACCAAATTTCAAAATTCTAGATCGACTAGAAGTACCCTTTAGGTTTTGATTACCTTGCGAGTTTCGAAAATTTGCTGAAATTTGCGGCATAAACGGCTATATCTTTTGATTGCGTTAGCTTAGAAGTTTGATTTTTTCACAGCTCTAAGGGACAGTAGACTTGAGTATTTCATATAAATTTCAGCTTGATACCTCCACGCGTTCCTGAGAAAAAGGGTCTTGACAGACGGACGGATGGACGGACGGACGGACAACAAAGTGATCCTATAAGGGTTCCGCTTTTTCCTTTTGAGGTGCGGAACCCTAAAAAATAAGGACAGTGATCCATCCTTATTTTTTATGGACGGCAAACCAGTTATCGGCTCACCTGATGTTAAGTGGTTACTAATGGCATCCCAGATGTATTGGCATTCCAGAGACAGAACTGAAATATCATGTCCCAAATATAGATCTTTGTTGTCTGAATAAAGAAAATTTTATATATAAATGCCTGAACACCGAACCCTGCGTGTCCTGTCACCTGCACGATACAGGAACTAATCATCACAATCAGCCTATATTGTGCCCACTGCTGGGACACAGGCCTTCTCTCGGTGAGCGGGAGTAGGCCGTAAACTACCACGCGGGTCCAGTGCAGGTTGGTGGATATCACATATCTTCGAATTTTTGGTTCCAGGACATGCTGGTTTCCTCACGATGTTTTCCTTCACCGTTTTGAGAGTAGTGGTGATTTTCTACTCAAAGTATTGCGTCTGCCTGAATTCGAACCCACGATCTACAACTCGTAAGTCGAGGCTGATACCACTGAGCCTTCACTGCTCTCAGGAAACAGGAACTAATGGACGCTGCTAAACAAGAAACGAAGTCTGGGTCATATCCATTTAGATTTCCATTAACACGCTAAGAAGAAGACGCGAACATCACAGACAAGACTGCTCTTCTTACTACTCATGCAAAGAACGATGGAGTAATGTTTACCACACATGCACACTGCGTGTTTGCTTAATTCACAAGTAGATATAATGAGGAATATATACAATAGTCCTTCCCTACAGGTCCTTCTTATAGTCCTCCAGACCGAATTTCAGCCATGGCGGCCAATCTATAAGGAAACTAGCACGGGAGATATTAGAGTGCACAAGTGTGTGCGCAGACACAGGAGCACTCACTCTTCCCTCACTCTCATAGACCGATGAGACGGCAATCCGACACGACCGGAAAGAGATCAGGCGCAGAACCAACGGCTTAAGGTGAATGCTCCAACCAGCCCGCGAAATTCAAAATTTCTTGCGTTTTTTGCAATTTGCAGGCCAGTGCTAGGTTGTGTGCTGCTGGGGAGTTTGTTCCGCCACTTCTTCTTCCCAGCTAAAGCACTAGGAAGTGTCGAAGGGCGGGCGTTTTGGGGGGACTGTCTCATGTAACTTTGACGTTCAAAAAGTGCTGACTCTCAGCCTAGTTTGAATAAATGACTTTTGATTTTGATTTTGATTTTATGTTGATTAAAATATTATTCGCGCCTGTAAGAAGTATGTAGTTACAGAATTATAATCATCAAAATCGCCAATACAACCCTCCAAGTTCATAAAGGCTTAAGAATAAAAAAAAAAACATAAAAAGTTTTTCCTACAGCTTTATGAACTTAGAGCATTGTATTGATGATTTTGATGATTATAATTTTGTAACTTCATATGTCTTACACGCGCGAATAATATTTTAATCAACATACAACCTAGCACTGGCCTGAAAACTGCAAAAAACGTAAGAAAATTTGAATTTCGCGGGCTGGTTGAAGCATTCGAATACCTTAACGTGCTTGCCGAGGCACGGGGGTCTTACACCGCCAACGTCCAAACTCCGTTGTTGCTAAGAAATTCCTACTTGCAAAACCCAATACATTCTCAGGCAGTCAGTTCGCACGCCTCATTGTTTCAAATTTGCCATGTTTGATAACAATTAAACCTTTACTAAAATTAAACAATTAAATGAATATTATATTATACTATGAGTGGTTACCACACTGCGGTGTGCTGGTGCCTACGCTTATGCGTATGGAAGTGAATGTGATGTGTGGCAAAAGCTTCTTTAAGCCCTTCTTTATGCTGAGGAATAATGTGATAAGGCAACGTTTCCGTTTGAAAAAAGATGTACATAATGGCAAAAATTTAAAAGATTTGGTCTTGGAAGGTTTGGTCCTGTGGAGAGGATGAATGGCGTCTAGCAAGACGTATTTACATGGTAGATGTGAGTGGAAAAGCCGGGAGGGGACGCCCTAGGAGGACGTATAGTGACCTTATTGGTGATGTTCTTCGAAAGGTCAAGTGCAAGTTGTAAAACTTTTTTACAAAAAAAAAACAACCGACTTCCTTAAAAACACTACAAAGTGAAAAAAAACTTTAATTTCGGAAGTCGGTGTCTTAGGATCTGTATTTATGTTTTTTTTTCGCCACCGACTTCCGAAATTAAAGTTATTTTTCACTTTGTAGTGTTTTTAAGGAAGTCGGTTGTTTTTTTTTTTTTGTAAAAAAGTTTTTATTTTTAAATTTTTAGTTTTGGTATATACCCCGCACTAATTCCAAACAAACAATGCATATTTATGCGATAGCAGAAATCGCGGTTGATTTGCTGTCATTTTTTAAAGAGTTCCGGTGTCTATCTCTGGAACTCATCATCAGATCTATATGAAATTTATATGGGACCATTTCGGAATAAACTCCTTTCAAACAAAACAAGAATTTTGCAAATCCGTCTATATATGACGGAGTTATGGCCGAATATACATTTAAAAAAAAAATATATAAACATCCGAATTGAGAACCTCCTCCTTCTTGAAGTCGGTTAAAAATAGTCGTAATTAGCTGCATCCGGTTGGTTTAGAAGCCAACCTCAACATAGTTGGAAAATTAAGGATATTGTGCTGTAAGGGCCCAAATTGTATTAGTCAGTAATATGATACCCTTGGAATGAATGGTTGTAAGTTTTTGGGGCTTCTGAGGACCCGTGACGTCTGTCAAAGATCTACGAACGACAGCGGGGACCAACGGCTTAATGTGCTTTCCGAGGCACGGGGGGTTCTTGATATTTAAAGATGGCAGCCCATCTAAGGACCTATGTACCCGTATTACTTAGTCACAATTCCCTATTATCCACTCTTCTACATGAAAAAGTGCGAGTCGGACTCGCGCACCGAGGGTTCCGTACAAACCTGTGCATAAGGTTTATGTTTATGAAATTAAATGGTTTTTTTTTTAATTTTTATATTTGAGTTGATTGAGACAATAAATGATATTAGAAACCTCAATATCATTGAAGACCTATCCATGAATACCCCACACGTATATGTTACATGAAAAAAAAAATTTTTAAGTTTCAGTTTTAAGTATGGGGAACCCCAATTTTTTTTTCTATTTTTGTGTAAAATGTTAATACGGTTTACAGAATACATCTAATTACCAAGTTTCAACAGCATAGCTCTTATAGTTTCGGAAAAAAGTGGCTGTGACATACGGAAGGACAGACAGACATGAAGAATCTATAAGGGTTCCGTTTTTTGCCATTTAGCAACGGAACCCTAAAAATACTACAGAAGCACATAATTTTCTCTGTGTAAACTAAGTCGTATAGATCTTTATAATAAAGATAATCGTTTGCTTTCACACGCGTGTTTCAATGTAATGCGGTAACGTCTGTGATCTTGTCTTCATAAATATTTATTTCAAGAATAGTTTATTTGTTAAAAAGATTTGTGGTGAAAGATTTTGACTAGCATACAGATGTGAATTGGTATGTAGAATAAAATAATATCTCATTAGCCCACAGCTGGGATACCAGGGTCCTCTCTGTAAGAGGTAGTGGTTTATAATCCATAGGTGGATCCAGTGCGGGTTGGTGGATGTCACATGTCTCCGAACCTTAGGTTCTAGGACATGCAGCGTTTCCTCACGATGTTTTTCTTCACCGTTTTGAGAGCAGTGGTGATGAAATTATTTACACATAGTAAAGCGCCTACTTGAGTTTGAACCCACGTGCAACGTCTGGTATTTCTGGGTAGATACCACGGGACCACCTCTTCTAATATCTGCCCAGTTCTAAATGAAATCATGAAATTTAAGATCAGCAGTCAAAACAAAATACTGACGGCTAGATGAAGATTAAAGGAGCGTTGGAAAGGTTTTATAAAAGATGATATATATTACTTGAAAATAGTATGATTCGATGGTTTGGTCATGTTGAGAGAATGAATAAAAGGCGACAAAGAAGGTGTCAGTGGAAACGCTGGGAGGACGCTCTAGAAAGACATGTAGTGACCTTATTGGTGATGTTCTTCAGTAAGATCAGCTGCGTAGTACTGGTAACTGACGTGCAATGCGTGTATGATGATATTATTTGTATGAAAGTAAACGAAGCAAGAATGGAAAGATTGTAGCAGGTGGCGTTCTGTAGTTACCGCTTACTTTAGAAAGAAGGCGTGAGTGTATGAATGTAGAAAACAGAGTTACTATTGAGACACCGATTGATAGCTGAGATGTATGGAAGAAGCGGACATGCTACACCAAAAACCAATATATTGTAATAAGGGACGGGTTACGAACTGTCTCCCTGAGATATTACTTCTCATCTTTAAGTTCAGAAGGAAATAGCGTAACATTAGCAGTAGTAATGACTTTCATTTTGACCCTTTATAACATTAATTACGTTATTTACGTTGTTAAGAAGATAATATTTTCGGAAATGCCATAGGTATTAAGGTTGGTTGGTATTTAGTTTTTCATAGCTGTATTAAAAGGTAATGGACCAACAATTTAATTGTCAAACCTGGTGATTTCAACTCTGTTAAGATGTCCATATTTAGTTATGGACGATTAAATGTTGATTGTAATAATGTACCTACTTTGTTTCTATACTTAATCGACGTATTATTTGGATAAGCCTTGGCGCCTACGCCTAGTAACTAATGCAAATGTTAAACATATAAAGACAGTTTATCCAATCAACTATACATACAAATAAATACAATAGAAGTTTCTTCTTTCTGTTTGTAATGTAAAAAATTACAGTTTTTTTACTAAATGCACATAAAAGTATATACGGTACTTAAACCAAAAATTATTATTTTTGGTTTTAGTCGGTCTGTCTGTTTTACCGGCTAAACTCTAAAACGGTTAGTCCGATTTTGATGACTTTGACACACTGGCAGATAGCTGTTGTTATAAGAAGTAAATTAAGATACTTTTTGTCCCGGTAGCACATTCCCGTGGGGTAATTTTTGACAGCCACGCGGGCGAAGCCGCTGGCAAAACCACAACATCATCCATCAACATTTATAAAACAGACACAAGGTAAAACAAGAGTTATTAAAAAATAAACCCAAAAATAAGTGTAGTGTAAGTTTAAATACAGTTGTCGCCTATTGAAGTCTATTTTGGGTGATACAAAATAAGTTTAGTTTAGCTTTGTCTGTCGGTTTGTTTTGGTCTATTCTCGGCAACGTCTGATCTCAAATGTACGGTTATTTACGGTCGTAATTAAGAAGGATAGATGGCCGTAGATTTGTGTAGAGTATTGTTTGTTTGTTAGATAAATAATTGTTGATTTTTATTTGTTCATTTATCAACATATTGAAAAGATGGCTGTATTTTTTTAGTTTAATTTGCCAAATTCCAAGTTAGTTATGTGGAAATGACGTATTAAATTGTTTTCCTTTATCCTACTCATCATTTCAGCAAAAAGACGTCCACTGCTGGACATAGGATTCCCCCAATTTTTGGGGCGTTGCCATTTTCGCCACGCTTGGCAGTCAGGTTGGCGATCGCAGTATGGTGGCAAAATGCATAGAGAACGCTTCTGCCCATTCTCTAGTAAGCCCTTAGTGGCCTCTTACGACACCCACGGGAATAAATGGGATGGTGCTATTCTTTACGTCCGGCACCCCTCGGACTTTATCCTACTCATCATCTGCCTGCCTTTTCCCAACTATGTTAGGGTCGGCTTCCAGTCTAACCGGATGCAGCTGAGTACCAGTATTTTACATGGAGCGACTGCCTATCTGACCTCCACAACCCAGTTACTGGGTAATACGATACCCCTTGATAAGACTGGTTGTCAGACTTTCGGACCTCTGACGAACTGTAACGACTGTCTAAGATCTACGAAAGACAGCCGGGACCAACAGCTTAACGTGCTTTCCGAGGCATGGGTCTTGGTATGTAAAGATGGTCACCCATCCACGGACGGCTGTTATTTATTACTTAACCACAAGCCCGTTATACTATCCCATGTGAGATGTGAAAGTTTGTTTGTTTAGATGTTTGATACTCAATTCAATCACGTAAAGACGACCAAATAGATTTTAAATGAAATTTGCCACACAGATAGTTTATAACCTGGATTAACATATAGGGTACTAGATATCTCGGTAGTATGTTTTTGTTGGATAATTTTCGACCTCCACTCGGGTGAAGCCGGTGGCAAAACCCCACAATAAAATCTAAGAGAATGATTTGACATTGGACAAATTTAAGTTTTTTGTTTAGATTTTCTGTCAACTCATGTAACAGAAATAAATATAACTACTTATCACGATCGTGATTGGTTGTAAAATAAAGTATCATTGTTGTTTTCAAGCAACAACAATTATAGAGCCTACCTCGTAACTACGTTGGATAAGTTTTTATACTGTTCCAGTAATTACCTACTGTAATCGTGTTTAATTGGATGGTCGAAAATCAAAGTACTTAGGTAATTGAGGAAAATGGTAAATATTTTTTTAATAATATAATACTATTTATTAATACGTACCTATCGAGTTGTGTAAAATTTTAAATACTTTTTTTATAAAATAAATCGATACGTGAACCAAAAACTTTGTGCCCCTTTTTTCAAAACCTACGCGGACAGAGAAGTGAAATTAGGCTTAGCTAAAGTTTGTATGGAGAAGGAGATTAGAAATCGAATATTTTACTAATAAATGAATTTAATATGGTCGAATTTCGAACAGTGGGCGAGTAGTATTAAATGTTGACAGAATATAGGCACAAAAACACTATGATGGCTTTTTTATTTTTTTGCTGTTATATATCAGAACAAATATGTTTTTATCTCGTAGATATTGATAAAAAAAAAAGATCAACTATTTTCACACCTATTTTTTTATAAAAAGAACTTCTAAACTGTACCTAATGTCAGTTCAATAAACCAAACTGTTCCTGTCAAAAAACAAAAATGCATACTTATTTAAAAAGAGAATATTAAAGCTACTCACGGTATAGCCGCAGCCACCGGCTCCTTCTTCACATCAGCTGACAACACCCTGAACGCCTCATCATTCCTCTCCGGACTTGGCACACGCACTTCAGTACAGTCAGCACACACTTTACCACAAGGGCTCTCTGACTGCCGCCCCGACAGATCGAAGTATCGATCCTGAGCGTGGATCAACTGCGTCACCGTAAACGCGGGAGTCCCACAGTCGCTCACTTTCAAATCGATTTGCGGCCCGAATAACGACTCATCATATTCTAAACTCAATTTTCGTTTGAAGAAGCGATCGTCTTGAATATCTTTGGAAGGAGATGTCTCGTCACGCGATTGGATGGTAATGTCAAGTTTGTTAGCGCTGTTAAGTCTAAGAGAGCGTTCCGTCGTGAATGCGTACGGAGTGTTGGCTAGTTCCTCCTCAATGCTGTTGTAGCGGCTTCGGAAGAGTGACCGCGGTGTCTCCCCTCCCGAGTCGACGTCGTACTTGCTGCCAAAGAGATCGTACTGCGCGAATCGATTGTTGATCGTGTCGAACTTCGGGTCTGTGATGTCTTTGTCGGGCTCCTTCGGGCTCGACGAGGGACTCATGTTGATCTGCACGATGCCGTGCTCGTCTTTGTATTTTAGTTTCAGCGCCATGGTTTAGGGCGACATTTTTGCCTGGAAAGAGAAATGGTTTATGTTTATTCATTGTTTTAATGAGTTTAAAATGTTTGGACTTAGTACATACCTAGTATTTATGGTTTAGGCAAATGCAAGGGTCAAAAACTATTGATACTGTAATTTGCAATCAGATTTAATATTAGTAATAAAAATTAAATTAAGTAATTAATATACTAAATAGTAGCTTTTACCAGCGGCTGTGCTACGTTTCGAGGTTGGAAATTACCCCGTGGGAAAGTACTACCCGAATTAAAAGTAAGTATTATTCGATGTATAAACTATCTGTCTGCCAAATTTCATCTAAATCCGTTCAGTAGTTTTTGTGGGAAAAAGAAAGAGCAAACATCCATCCATCCTCACAAACTTTCATATCTACACTAATAAATAATATATAATATTATAAAGAGGAAAAATTTGTATTTTTGTTTGTTTTTTTGTAATGTTTAAACTCAAAAACTACGGGACCGATTTTAAAAATTCTTTCACCATTAGAAAGCTACATTATCTGCAAGTAACATAGGCTATATAACATTACGTTACAACCAAGAGGAGCGGAGCAGTAATGAAAAATGTTACAAAAACGGGGAAAATCGCACGGGTAGGCGATTCGACGCGACAGGAATAGAGTCGGGGGAACACGAAATTTAACGCGGACGAAGTCGCGGGCAGAAGCTAGTTTTTAATAAAGTATGATATTTTATATAATTAATTTTTCGTTACAACAGATTTTAATGGTGATCTAATTTAAGTTTTTAACACAAAGTATGTGTTAAATATAATTAAATACAATTTATTACAAAAAGTTTGTAGAGCCAACATAAAAAAATCGTGAGAAATGAATCTCACGATTTTTTTATGTTGGCTCTACTTTTTTTTCAGCTGTTGTTAGTATAGGTAAAGTAAAGTAATATTGTAATAACTTTGACATTTTCGTGAACATTGGAATAAAATAATAAGAGGTCGTTGTTGTTTCTTATCGGTCTTCAAGTTGTGTAAACTAAAAATAGTTTTTAGTTTTATGTTTGACAAAATAATCAAGGCTATTCTCAGTTAGTTTATATATAAAAATAATATTTAATAAACTGAGACCGTGACTCTGACCATAATTAAAATGTTTTCAGTGGTTGTCTCTTTGGTCTAAGTGTTCGTAAGCGGGATGATGAACGGCGGATTCTGGATTGTGTGACTGTTTAATAATTACTAGCTTCTGCCCGCGACTTTGTCCGCGTTAAATTTCTTGTTCCCCGACCCTTCCCGTCGCGTCGAATCGCCTACCCGTGCGATTTTCCCCGTTTTTGCAACATTTTTCATTACTGCTCCGCTCCTCTTTGTTGTAGCATGATGTTATATAGCCTATAGCCTTCCTCGATAAATACGCTATCCAACACAAAAATAATTTTTCAATTCGGACCAGTAGTTCCTGAGATTAACGCGTTAAATCAAACAAACAAACTCTTCAGCTTTATAATCTATATATATAAAAAACCGGCCAAGTGCGAGTCGGACTCGCGCACCGAGGGTTCCGTACAAACCTGCAGGTCATCATCATCATCATTCGTCATCATCGTTTATGAAATTAAATGTTTTTTTTTTAATTTTTATATTTGAGTTGACTGAATGAAAGGTAAATTGTGGTTTACGATTTATGACGTATTAAAAAAAAACTACTTACTAGATCTCGTTCAAACCAATTTTCGTTGGTAGTTTTCATAGTAATGTACATCATATATTTTTTTTAGTTTTATCATTCCCTTATTTTAGAAGTTACGGGGGGGGGGGGACACACATTTTACCACTTTGGAAGTGTCTCTCGCGCAAACTATTCAGTTTAGAAAAAAATGATATTAGAAACCTCAATTTTATTTTTAAAGACCTATCCATAGATACCCCACACGTAAGGGTTTGATTAATTTTTTTTTTTTGTGTTTCAGTTCTATGTATGGGGAACCCCAAATATTATTGCTTTTTTTCTATTTTTGTGTGAAAATCTTAATGCGGTTCACTGAATACATCCACTTACCAAGTTTCAATAGCACAGCTCTTATAGTTTCGGAGAAAAGTGGCTGTGACATACTCGGACAGACAGACAGACAGACAGACAGACAGACATGGCGAATCTATAAGGGTTCCGTTTTTTGCCATTTGGCAACGGAACCCTAAAAATGAATCCCTATTTCCCTTGGTCACGCCATCACGCGTGAACGGCTGGACCGATTTCACTTTTTGTTTTTTTGTTGTGTTTGTAATTGTCAGGAGAAGGTTCTTATGAAAGAAAAAAAAGAAAAAATTGCGCGGAAAATTAGAAAATTTAAGAACTCTTATTTAAGAATACTTAACAACCATATAATAGGACAATGTAAACTTTTTTAATGTAACATTATGACATTTGACATATAATTGACAGAATGCGTGCTCAAATATCATCAAAGAGACAGGACAACGTCTGTCAGGTCAGCTAGTAGTAGTATAGATTTGATTTTTTGGTTGATTTTAAACACGGGCTGCCTAGAGGGGAGGCGTATGGGTATTTTGTGTCCAAATTATTACAAATTCCTGCCCTTATGAAGTGAAATTAAATGTTTATTTATGTAAGAAGATCTTATATGAAACTTTTACACGTCCTGCGTCCGTAGTGGGCCTTCGCCTGATCGCTCTCCGGTCGTGTCGGATTGCCGTCCTATCGGACTATGAGAGTGGGAGAAGATTGAGTGTTTTATGGACTATACAAAAACCCGAAAATTAAATCTAAGGACGACAAGTTTCACTTAGCAGTTTTTTTTATATACTTTTTATTTTAGATAGAATAGTAAACGCCAGATAGCTTGCAAATCGATTGACGGCTGTATGTTCTTTACAATTCTATTAAATGCTTATGTACCTAATAAAATTAAGATGAGTCATTATTTCACCGTTTTGATGCAACTCCTGCCCACATAATAAACTTTAATAGGCTTACAGTGTATAAAATTATAATAGAAGATAATGCTCTCATCTCGTGGGTGTCAAGGTCACGAAGGGATTGTGTGAGTTTGATGAGCAATAAATAACTGGCAATGTGCTTTCATAATACGATGTTTAATTGTTATTATAGTTGCAGAGGTTAGAAGGTTATCAACATTTCATTTTTTGTAACAGTAGAGGTCTTTCGTCTTATTTGAGTAGGTAAGGGCCTTAAAGTCCTTATCTGGGATCGAATAATACTTTAATCACATATACAATAGAGTAAACAATACTAAAGGATCATTCTACGAATCCTATTTTAATAATTCTTCCTTCCGCTCGACAGCCCAATACTACTACTACTACTACTACTTACTGTTTTTTTACTATTCTATCTCCAAATTAGTGTGACTGTGCTCGAATGTCATTAAAGTTGATGATAGCCACTCTGTACCTACAACATGAGGTCGTCTTTGCAAGGCAACATATCTACCGATTTTGCTCAGTAGTAGACTTCAGCATAGTATATACTTTATTTTATTTGTGAGACCATTTGGCTTTTTAGAGGGTTTTTAACCGACGAAAAAAAACGGAGGAGGTTATCAATTCGACGCGTATATTTTTTTTATGTTTGTTTTTTTTTTTTTTATGTATGACCACGCATAACTTTTTACATAGTAGTCCGAATGTAATAATTCTTTTTTTATTGGAAAGGGTATACTCCGAGGGTGGTCCCATATAAATTTGGAAAACAAAATCGAACCCTAAGGGTCGGAAAACAGGGGATGATTGATTGTTCAGTCACTGATTGTAATGTTTAACCACGCATAACTTTATACAAAGTAGTCCGATTTTGATAATTCTTTATTCATTGGATAGGGTATACCTTGCCAAGTATTATAAGTACATTCAAGTCACAAAAAAATATAAAATAAAAACTTTTTACCAAAAAATTTTACCGCCGAAAAAACTGAAAAGCAAAAAATAATAATCCTTAAAATTATGAGTCGGCGCTGAAAAATCAATGAACAAAGATCACTCAAAGCGCCGACTCATAATTTTAAGGATTATTATTTTTTGCTTTTCAGTTTTTTCGGCGGTTAAATTTTTTGGTAAAAAGTTTTCTGAATCATCGATTTAAAAAAAAATCAGAGACAATTTATGGCTTATCTATACTCAAGTTTTTTAATTAAGGCGCTGTGAATAGATAACTTTTCTGTATTTGAGGGGGTAAAGCAGATGAAGTGATTGTCAAGTAGTCCCGCCTACTGCGGGGTGCACCGCGCAAATGTCACCGATGCGCGATGTCCATTTTTTCGCGAAGCGTAATTTCAATTGCTAATTATAATGTACGATTGGCCTAGCGCATCAGCGGCGTCCGGCTTCGTAACGCGCTTCCGCCGTGACTACCGAGATCGAATCTCACTAGAAACTTATATTTTTAATTTCTAATTTTTGAAATATATTCCTATATATACAGGGTGTCCAAGAACCTGGCGTCCAACTGGATTCCCACGATGCCCCAAGTTCTAACAGTACTCAGAAAAATATTTAAAAAAATCCACCCCATGTACTTACAGAATTATACTGATTTCAAAAAAAAAGGGGAAATGAGCACCCTGTGACATACTTTTGAATGCTGTGACTGCTAATGCTGATAATTTCGATATTTCTTGGAGGTTTTGTAATCTAGGGTATTGCTGTGTCTAAATAGAATGTAAAAATAAAGTACTTATTGTACCATTTTAAAATAAAATATTATTTTAACTAAAGGTGATATGGAAAACTATTGAATTTCGCAACTTTGACCGACTGTAGTGTAAAAAAAATGTACCAAAATAGTATGGCAAGTGACGTCAAATTTTGACGCGTTTATTCCTCTTTTTAAAAAGGTATAATACTTACACATTAATTTGAAAAAAAAATTTTTGATAATATTTTTACTCAACAACCCAATTTTTACGATGTCTTACAGAATTCTTAGAAAGAAAAATTTACGACGAATTGAATCTAACCTCTAAAGAATTACTATTGTATGCTCATAAAAATAACAACAGGCCTCTCAAAAAACAGGTTAGACCGTAAGGGACGGTATGTGCATGCATCTCACCATAGTGATTCGTTATTACAACAGGAGGGAGCAAGACAGAAACTATCTTTGCGATTTGCTGGTTCTTCTTTATGGTACCCCATTATTCAGGTAAGAGTGAGGGAGAAAAAGGTTAGAGGTGCGAGTGAGATAGATAGTGACGCTATCTGGGATCGTGCTATTTAGGATAACAGTACGGTCAGTACGCGTCACTGCCTCCTGCCGTTACTACGCACCTCTCTCTTATTGTTACCATTGATCACGTACTACGATTTAAAGCTTTGTTTATTGGACTCGATTACTCTTTGTGCTCTGGACTTTGAAACGAACTCTTTACGACGACCTTTGCCTGTGTTTGGACAGTTTGTGTTTTGTGTGTGCTACCATGGCGACCTACACTCCGCAAGAATACGCAAATATGCACTACATTTATGGAGAATGTAGAGGTAATGGACGAGCTGCAGCGAGACTTTACAGAGAAAGGTATCCGAGGGCTACGCGATATCCCGACCATCGAGTTTTCATTAATGTGCACAGATCACTATGTGACGGGCGGTTCCCCAATCAAGTAGCTGGTGAAGGACGACCCGTAAATGACTTCATACGCGATGAAGTTTTAGAGGCGGTGTCGGCAAATCCAAGCATCTCTGTGCGAGGAATAGAAGCTGATACGGGGATACCGAAGAGCACAGCACACAGTATTCTCCAAAAAGAAGAATATCATCCGTACCACGTACAGCGAGTGCAAAGTCTTTTACCTCGAGACTATCCGAGCCGAGTCGCGTTTTGTGAAACAATCCTGCAAAAACATCGAGAAGACGAAAACTTTATCGACAAAATTTTGTGGTCAGATGAATCAACATTTAAGAAGGATGGCTACATGAACCTACACAACTTGCACGAGTGGCATGTGGAAAATCCGCACTTGATGCGAGAAGATAGATCCCAGTACCGGTTCAAAGTGAACATGTGGACCGGTATTCTCTGTGGGAATATTATTGGTCCATTTGAGATGCCCGAGAATTTGACTGGCGAATCATATTTAAATTTTCTTCAAAATGATTTGCCAAACTTACTAGAAGAGACCCGACCAGATATGTGGTTCCAACACGACGGCTGTCCAGCACATTTTCGCGTATCCGTTAGAGAGTTTTTGGACGAGCAATACCCGAACAGGTGGATTGGGCGATCAGGAACAATCCCGTGGCCAGCCCGCTCACCTGACTTAAATCCGCTGGATTTTTTTTTCTGGGGAACTATGAAGGAGCTCGTTTATGCGAAGCCCATTAATGACATCGCTGACCTTCGTGAGAAGATAACACAAGCAGTGCAGGTGATACGTCAAAAAAGTTACTCGCGAAACATAAAGCGGTCCTTTTTAAGGAGAGTGAGAGCTTGTATTGCCGCGGGTGGTCAACATTTTGAACATTTATTGTAATAAAATATCTTTAAACTAACATTCTTTGCTTTTATTCTACTGGGAACCCATCTACCTGTGTGTATTTCCTTCTTGCTCACTCTTGGAACCGAAGTAAATAATAGTAGTAACATAACAGTTTCTAAGATAAGAAAGGGTCCGACAGTTACCGTTAGTAGGTAGGCACTTCGTAAAAATTGGGTTGTTGAGTAAAAATATTATCAAAATTTTTTTTTTCAAATTAATGTGTAAGTATTATACCTTTTTAAAAAGAGGAATAAACGCGTCAAAATTTGACGTCACTTGCCATACTATTTTGGTACATTTTTTTTACACTACAGTCGGTCAAAGTTGCGAAATTCAATAGTTTTCCATATCACCTTTAGTTAAAATAATATTTTATTTTAAAATGGTACAATAAGTACATTATTTTTACATTCTATTTAGACACAGCAATACCCTAGATTACAAAACCTCCAAGAAATATCGAAATTATCAGCATTAGCAGTCACAGCATTCAAAAGTATGTCACAGGGTGCTCATTTCCCCTTTTTTTTTGAAATCAGTATAATTCTGTAAGTACATGGGGTGGATTTTTTAAAATATTTTTCTGAGTACTGTTAGAACTTGGGGCATCGTGGGAATCCAGTTGGACGCCAGGTTCTTGGACACCCTGTATATATTTTCGAGTTCTTGTTTTTAAAATATGCACATATTTTTATTTTCTTTTTTTTAAATAATTAATCAATAATTGATATTTTCTAGAAAAGGTTATCGAGAAATGATGTAACACATTCATCAGACGAATAATAAGTAATTCGTAAGTAATATGACTTAGGTGCAGAATGGTCAATTTTAGAAAGGGCGTATTCTCAAAACGACTAATTGTCAAATTGTAAAAAATATAAAAACAATCATTTTTATTCCTATATATATTTTTTTCTTCAGAATCAAGAGTAAATAAAATAAAAAACCGTCTAACAAGCTTGATGGTTGATTCTGGAGAAAAATAGTATACAGTGTGTTACAAAAGTAGTAGTATAGGAATAGAAGTAATTGTTCTCATCATTATGAAAAACTTTTACTATGGCGCCAAACATAAAATCGCAAAAAAACAGCTGTTTGAAACATTTTTTCCCGAGTGAATAACCTTTTTGTATAAAACAGCAGTTTTTTTTCTCGATTTACGGGTGATTTGAGTAAAATAAAAGGTTGGACATACGGACGGGGTAAACGAATAGGAAGGGTAGGTACATAAAATGTAAACAGGATAATTTATTTTATTTTATTATTTTTGACATATTTACGCATACGGAGCGAAATCAGATAAAGGTCACATCAGGGACATAGGCTGTACTGCAGTCTCTTCAACGGTGCCAGATCGACTATCGATACATGGTATCGGTACAGTGTCTGTAAAAAAATACCACTATGTCAGACCGTCTTCAGGACCCGACCTCGAAACCTATCCTTCTGCAGTGAGGTGTGAGACAGGGAGAAATTATCTCTCCGAAATTGTTCACCGCTACACTGGAGGATGTCTTCAAGGTTCTGGACTGGAAAGGTCTGGGCATCAACATCAATTGCGAGGATATCAACGACTCTTCGACCATGAACTGATGGGTATATATTATCTTCTTGAGATTCTTTCGATGGTTCAACGAATAGCACATCGTCCGTAATTTATCTGTAAGAAAAAAAACCGTCATATTTTATTTTATAATAAAAAAAAACAAATCATGGCAATTATGCGGTGTGTACGAATACAATGCGTTGACATACTAGTGGGTGGAAAGACAGACAGGTGTGGACGGGACCTGAGCTGAGAAAGTGAGAACCTACGGTTCTAGGGTTAGTCTCCCTGTGCTACAATTACTAATATTGATTAAGAGCAATTGGGGAGGAAGTCACGAAGTTCGTCACGCCACTCTTTGGAAGTCGACCGCCGTCTTTGGCGTCATCGGCTATCCGTTGTGTAACGACCTTCGCCCATATGTTTATACTTACTCATCATAATTTGATTTCGGATTGGCTTCTGGAGTTATAACTCTTGCAGTTGAAAGTGATGTCCTAGGGTTTACGTGCTCAGAGTTCTTTTGTAATATAAAACATAAAGAAAAGTTTTAAATTGAAATACTTACATGATTATTTTTATATCATGTCTTATGATTTTGCCTACTAACTAACAATGTGCATTTTGAGTAATTTGCATTTGGCATTTAGAAATTTAGCCATCTTTAGAATTTACCATTTTGAGGCTCATACTGCCAATTTCAATTTATGTAATTTTTATTGTGACGATTTCGAATTTGTCATTTCACGGCTAAGTCCACTTAGTCATTTTGAGAAGTGGTTCTTATGTTCTTAGCCCATTTTTATAAATACATACTAAAGTTGATAATTTACAAATATTTACAAGGTCTAACAGAAGAGTGTAGAAATACGAAAAGGGATCATTGCATTCATTATCATGAACAACTTTTACTGTGGCGCTAACCAACAAACTATGGTCATTTTATCACGGGTGAATGACCTTTTTCTTAGAACAGCAGATTTTGTTTCGCGACTTCAGTGTTGGAGTCAAAGTTGTTCATAATGATGAGTTCAATGACCTCCTTTTGCATTACTAGTTACTATAATATTCTGTAACACCATGTATAAGCTTACTCATGACAAGTTTTCTCCGATGGTTCATCTGCTGACGGATTGCTCGCCAACGGTTTTTTTTTACTATAAAGAAAAAATAATAAAATTGCATTATGATTGTTTCAAAAATAAGAAAAACAACAAAAATAATAATTACTGAAAATTTCAAACAAGAAAATGGACAAAAATTTAATAATAATTTAAAAAAATGATTATTTCAAATAAGCAAAATCAACAAAAAGTACAAAATATATTTAGGGATTTGAACTCGGGTTTAGTCACTGTAAAGGAAAAGCGTTCCAATGCACGAGACCACTAGACCAATCGAACTCTGAACTTACTGATCAAAATTACGCATCTATAAATAAAACAAAATAACGTGAGCACAAAAAGGTAAGTACTTACTTTACAACTTCCATCATTGTTTTTGTTTCTTCGAATATGATCTCTTTATTGCCCTCCGTATATTTTTTTGCTGCCATTTTTATTATAATGTCAATGACGCGAGCGGAACAAAATGACACAGGTCCATCTAGCAGCGCGCCTCAGCGGTCACTGTCGCTTTGCGTTGAAATGAAAGAGAGCGAAAAGACGCCGCGATGGCGCGAATGAAACATCCATTCGACTCTTTCGAGTTATTTATCATTGAATATATTAATCCCTATAAATATCTTATCTTATTTTTCGATAAATAAAAACAATAGCTCCCTTTAATATTATATATTACACCACTGATATTAATTTTATCAAGATTTGTTCATATATAATACAGTTACATTTGCTTGAAATTCAATTTCAATGGTGACTTTATGATTTTTTTCTATCGAGAAAATTTACCAAAAACGTGTTTTGAACACAATGGTCCACCCATAAATATGATCAAGATTAACATTGTTTTTTTTTTGCTGCTCTAAAATTTATACATTTGGCTAAAAACTGTTTTCTGAAGCCTATTTTGACTAGGTCCAGCGCCTATGGCCAGTAAAAAAGTTAGAATGAGCAGTTAGGTAAATAGTTAGGCAGTTCATAAGTATTTACGTTTCTAACAAAAAAAATCGTTTATTTTTATTAAAAAAATAAAAACAGACGTATCGGGTCTGGAAAATTCAGATGCTCTTTAAAACCCCTGAATAGCGTCGCATTATTTTTTGCGAGGCAGCACGTTTCTAAACCCAACCCCCTGTTCTATGTTAAAGAGGTTTGGTTTCCGCACTTAGTCCTTTGAGTGGACCATTGTGCATGGGCCATGGCGGCCCCCAACCCTCTGTTTCTGCCACCAAGCAGCATTGCTGTGGTTCTTCAGGCAAAGCGCCAGGATAGCCCGCGAAATTCAATTCAAAATTTGATTTTCGCGGGATACTTTAGCGCTGCATCCACGGTCCTCCTTAGTATGAATTTAAAGTATTTCCTGTTGTACATTTTCAGGATCGGAGCGCTTTCAATCCATATCTACCGATACCGTGACTAAGTCAACCAAACCCTTTTCTATATTCAGTATTCGGAATTTCGCCTATCTTTTGTGCCTAGAATTATTAGGTGTTATTTTGAGAATATTTTTTGTCAGTTTTTCCATACTAGAACTGTCAGACGTCAATTTTATACCACGGATCTTTATCCGTGGTAATGCTTCTTTCAATAGAAGAGCCCAACTGTGACATCGAAGATTTTTATTCTTTTTTTAAAAGTATAATTACGCACACAAGCTATTTCAATTCATATAAGACATTGGCAGGATATTCAACATCGGCTTTTTTGCAATAATAAAAATAGAAGAGAGAATTGCTTGTGGCTAAGTTACAACAGCCGCACGAGTCGATCGTTCAGGTTAAGCTACGCTTGCCGCGGTTGGTCCGTGGATGGGTGACCATCTTTACATAACAAGACCCTTCCGTGCCTCGGAAAGCACGTTAAGCCGTTGGTCCCGGCTGTCTTTCGTAGATCTTAGACAGTCGTTACAGGTCGTTTGAAGCCCGAAAGTCTGACAACCAGTCTTCCCAAGGGGTATCGTATTACTCAGTAACTGGGTTGTGCAGGTCAGATAGGCTGTCCCGTTAGCGTGTAAGCCGACCCCAACATAGTTGGGAAAATGTTATGATGATGAGATAGAAGAAGAACATAAGTTTACGTGCCTTTACTTTAAAAGATAACCGAATGTTTACTATCCTATTATGTTGAGAGCACATTCCAAAGAAAGACCGCCTGGACAAAGAAAGAAGAGTGAATGTATGCCGATTAATGGTAGGTACTTCAGGCTTACACAACCAGGAATAATATTTTTTAAATTAAATATAACACCTCTGCCTACGTTTTCGAGAAATACAACCAGAATATGTTACTATCACATAAAATGACGCAAAAAGAAAAGATTCGTCTTTACTTCACTTACAAGTTTATCTAAATGATTTTACTGCCGAATCAATTAACTACATTGTGTTACAAAACAGTTAGTACTAAAATGTGTCCTTGCAGCCTTATTGCTGTAATTAAACAATTATCCATTTAGATGGCTCGATATTCGTGTAATTGAAAACTGGCGTAATGTTACAGCAAACCATTTTAGTTAAATATTCCTACCGAAAGGACTGGTACGCAATGGCAGTGGGCAGACGTGTGTGTAAAACGGAGAGGGAGGTCTTTGCCAAGCTATGAGACATTACGGGCTGAATTGATAGATAAGGACTCGCCCTAATTTCCTCGAAAGGTTAGGCTGGATGGTAGCTGTTGTATATCCAAATTTCACCAATTAAATGTAATAGGGAGCGAGCTTTTTGTCGTCAACAGGGCACACGCTCCTAATGGGAAATTCCTGATGAGAAACCCAATAACACTTTGCACCCTGGGAATCAAAACCAGGCTCTAAAGTAGTGGGTATGACGGCTAGAGCTGCAGACTGATAAATAATATCAATATGAAGCTGTATGCTCATGAGTCATATGACCTCGCTTGTGTAGTGTTGCAAAGGCGGATAAAGTGTGTGATGGGCTTTTGAGTACAATCACCTGGTAAGTGTTTTTGGAGTTTTTCAATAGGAGTGTTATAGCATCAGCTTAGAAATCTGGATTAGTGCTTTTTAATGGCATAAAGCTATTACTATTTTCCATCATTGCGTGTGGAAGAAAAAAATAATAATGTAAGACCGGGAGTCGAACCTAGAACTCCACGCCCAGCAATCGCGGTTTCGACCACATTTCTTGACTATAAATAATATCATAATATCACGCTGATCATCCCCAAAGGGTTAAGCAGAGTGGTACCAATCGTAAACCCACATTTCACTAGTTATGTTTAATTCCCACATGTAATAAGGGGCGATTCTATTGCCACCAGCCGGGCACAAATCGAAACACTGAGGTGACACTGAGAAATTCCTGATGGAGAACCCAATAACATTTTGTGTGATCTGCGAACTGAACCTGACCTCTAGCTCATTAGCACTTGCGACCAACGAGGCTTCAATACTGTTAACTTCAATAAAGAATTCTTTTTAATTGATATTTTCCAATAACAGCAACATAAAAAAAGCAATAAGTAATATCAAACTTAAATGGCTTAATTATATGCCTTAAGTAGCAAACAGTTAAGTAAGCAGGTTAACTTACAAACACTAAGCATGACTCGTACAAAAATAGGTTATTTTTATTGCGATATAATGCAAATCACGGTTTGAAAAACCTCAACAGCTTTTAAATTCACTTGCGTGGTAGAAACTGCATTAATTTTCCATAACTTGCAATAATTTCATCAACTGACTTAGGCAGAAGTAGTTAGGAACCTACTTTTATATTTTCTCCATGTCTAATGCTGGTTATTAGCTGGATCCGGTTAGACTGAACTTGACCTCAACATAGTCAGGAAAAGGCTATATAATGATGTGATAGTTTTAGTTTTATTCGTTACTTCTTCAAGATAGACCGATGAACTTGTGAAGCCCGCAGGCATCCGCTGGATGCCGGAAGCACAGAACCGGTCGAAGTACCGGAGGGAAGTCTCTGGGGAAGTTTTGTCACCACCATTGGTACCTACCGATTTCTCCCACCAAGCCGTGTTGCTGAGTAAGTGTGTGAGTGGCACATGAGACATTTCAGCTTAGTCTCTGAGATTGAAACGCTTCTGCGATACTTCTAGTATTATAGATATAGGACTTAGGAAATGGTGACTACTTGCCATCACGTTCGTCACGACTTGTTTAGCCCCATCATCATCATCATTTCAGCCTTAAGACGTCCACTGCTGGACCCTATATCCATCAGTGGACGTTCTACAGTTATGGGAGGGTTGCCATAATCGCCACGCTTGGCAGGCGGGTTGGCGATCACAGTATGGTGGTAAAATGCATGGAGAACGCTGCTGCCCAGTCTCTACTAAGTCCCTTAGTCGCCTCTTACGACACCCACGGGAAGTCCGACAACACACGGACAAGTTCAAATAATCTAACCAACATAAAAAAAACCGGCCAAGTGCGAGTCGGACTCGCGCACAGAGGGTTCCGTACAAACCTATAGGTATTCACGGTTTATGCATAAGGTTTATGTTTATGAAATTAAATGTTTAAAAAAAAAATTATATTTGAGTTGATTGAATGAAAGGTAAATTGCGGTTTACGATTTATGACGTATTAAAAAAAAAACTACTTACTAGATCTCGTTCAAACCAATTTTCGGTGGAAGTTTACATGGTAATGTACATCATATATTTTTTTTAGTTTTATCATTCTCTTATTTTAGAAGTTACCACTTTGGAAGTGTCTCTCGCGCAAACCATTCAGTTTAGGAAAAAGTGATATCAGAAACCTCAATATCATTTTTGGAGACCTATCCATAGATACCCTACACGTAGAGGTTTGATGAAAAAATTTTTTTGAGTTTCTGTTCTAAGTATGGGGAACCCCAAAATTTATTGTTTTTTTCTTCTATTTTTGTGTTAGAATCTTAATGCGGTTTACAGAATACATCTACTTACCAAGCATATACATCTACTTATTTTCAACAGCATAGCTCTTATAGTTTCGGAAAAAAGTGGCTGTGACATACACGGACAGACAGACGGTCAGACAGACCGACAGACAGACAGACATGACGAATCTATAAGGGTTCCGTTTTATGCCATTTGGCAACGGAACCCTAAAAACACTAAATGTCTCAAAAACAATACAGTTGATATCTCTCTAAATCTCATTACTTTATCCTTTTAACGCCATATAATTTTTCCAGTCCTGAACCCTGCAATGCTGACCAGCGCCCCGTGAGCCCGTCCGATCTAATTACACTGATATTCCGTATACCAGTGCCGCCAGTGATTACTCTACGTACTTATGTATTAAATACGTTCTTAAGTATTACCGAGGAACACTCTACACATAAGAGTTTGCATAGTTTTGTGGTAATGGTCGGGGATATTGAAAGCTACGCGGTAAGATTTTTAACGTCAATATGAAGTTGTGTCTAAAAGCTTTGAGTTTCTTGCCCATTCCTCTCCAAAGATATCTTTTTTTAGGGTTCCGTTGCCAAATGGCAAAAAACGGAACCCTTATAGATTCGTCATGTCTGTCTGTCTGTCTGTCTGTCTGTCCGAGTATGTCACAGCCACTTTTTTCCGAAACTATAAGAGCTATGCTATTGAAACTTGGTAAGTAGATGTATTCTGTGAACCGCATTAAGATTTTTACACAAAAATAGAAAAAAAAAAAACAATAATATTTGGGGTTCCCCATACATAGAACTGAAACACAAAAAAAATTTTTTCATCAAACCCACACGTATGGGATATTTATGGATAGGTCTTCAAAAATGATATTGAGGTTTCTAATATCATTTTTTTTCTAAACTAGTTTGCGCGAGAGACGTTTCCAAAGTGGTAAAATGTGTGTCCCCCCTGTAATTTCTAAAATAAGGGAATGATAAAACTAAAAAATATATATGATTTACATTATCATGTAAACTTCCACCGAAAATTGGTTTGAACGAGATCTAGTAAGTAGTTTTTTTTAATACGTCATAAATCGTAAACCACAATTTACCTTGCATTCATACAACTCAAATATAAAATTAAAAAAAAAAAAAAACATTTAACTTCATAAACATAAACCTTATGCATAAACCGTGAATACCTGCAGGTTTGTACGGAACCCTCGGTGCGCGAGTCCGACTCGCACTTGACCGGTTTTTCTTTTTGTGTGGGATATCTTGAAATCACGTCTCCCGGAGTGGGAAAGCGTGTCAGACTTTTACTGAATAAAACCCACCTGTGTTCCTTCAGTTGCCTGAGCCATGGCCACAATAACTCTGTCGAACAAATCTCGTGACCCTGCCAGGGTCACGAGATTTGTTGCACTCCAAAGATATTTAGATACATTTTTTACATTTTTGAATAGGCAACTAGCTTCGACTTTCTGATTGTCTGTCTCTTTGGTAATTCAAAAGAAACTGATTAATTGAATTAAATGGTTTGAGTTTGATTCCGTCATTTCAAAATTCCTGTTGCATTTAAAGTAGTTATATTAAATGTAATAGAAAAATAGTAAAGGTAAATAAATATCTTAGGACAACCAAAACACCGTTACCTGATCCCAAGCTAGGCAGAGCCTGTACTATGGAAACCAGACAACTGATAAATATACATATTTATTTTCTAAATACATACATATTATAGATAAATTACACCCAGACACAGAACTAATGATTGTGCTCATCACATAAAGATTTTCCCTGGGTGGGAATCGAACCCACAACCTCAGTCTTAGCAGTCAAGGTCACTAACCACTAGACTAAAAGGTTTCTCAAATTTCATGAAATAGCCAATTCCTGTAATTTACAAACTGCGGGACTATTGCATAACACACTAACGGTAACAATGGCTTCCATTTTGACAGTTCAACAACATTCATTGCGATATTTATATTGTTGTGCCTACAAATTTTCAAGCTTCATAATGTCTTTCAAATAGCCTTACGTTTTTATTGAACTCTGCTCTCATATCGAAACTATTTAAGAATAAGAAAATAGCTCCTAGCCAACCAGTTATCGGGCTGCTCAAGGAATCGAACGAACTTTTAATTGTATTTTGCAATAACGAGATTATTTATAGAATTTGATATATTTCACGTGTTACAAATAACAAGGGTTAGGCAGAGGTGAACCGAAAGTACGCCCACATAACGCCAGTTATGTTTTAAGATCCATGTAATAGGGGGTGAGCCTATTGCCATCCTGCCGGGGTCGCGAGATCGTTCGAAAGAGATACCGTGACCCTGGCACATGGGCAATTGAAGGAACACGGGTGGGTTTTAGTCAGTAAAAGTCTGACATGCCCTCCCGCTCCGCCTAGAGCGGGAGAAGTCATTTGATGATTTCCCATCAAAAAAAAAAAAAAGCCTATTGCCATCAACCGAGCACAAATGCAGGCTTCAGGCTGCTACTGAAAAATTCCAGATGGTAAACCCAATAACACTTTTCTCGACTCGGGCATCGAGCCCAGTAGCTCATATTCAACAGTGGCGCTTATGGCCAATAGACCAACGAGGCAGTCAACACATGTGACACAAATAAATGATTTTTAATTTGAATGAATCAAATGTATTTTTGTTTATTTTTTATTCTTGAAAGTACAAGAAATAAGTATAACTCAACAACAACTAGATCGTATAACAGAAACTTCTTTACAAAAAAAGCATGGCATCGCATCGCTTCCTCTACAGAACAACCTTAACTATTAGAACATAACTGAGTGGTGTTATTTCAACCAGTTACTGGTCACGCGTTGTTTTCACTTTACGAGTAACGTGTTACCGATATGCAGTCAAGATTAATTGTATGACCCATTTGTTGGGGTCGTTTCTTCCATCAACTGATTATGGTAATGTTCATTTTTATATAAATGTAGGAATTAGCGTGAATCCTGTTTATAATAAGGAAAAGGACGATTGCTTTGGAAATAATACTGTTTTTAGAAATTGAAAATGCACCTTTCTTTCGCAACTCATCAGGTATGTAAGAATTTTTGGCTAGACGCTATGTATGGACAGGCTATCTAGTTCGAAACTTTTCAATTCATTCATACCGTGGATCTTTGAAGACCAAAAGTCCGACAACCAGTCCTACCACAGAGTATCGTATCATCCATTCGTTGTGGACTTCAGATAGTGATCTTCGTCATCATCATTTTAACCAAAAGCCGTTTACTGCAGGCCATAGGCCTCCCTCGGTTTGGGGGGGGGGGGGTAGCATAATTCCTTACGTGTTTGTAAGGATCGTAGCAGGGCGCGTTCTGTAATTTCTACCACCCCAAATGGGAAGAAAGTGTGAGTTTATGTATGTATAATAATATGTATTTATGGCAGTCATCGAAACAAGATCTTTTCCTTTTGAACTGTACCAGTATGTATATTTAACAGAGTGCCTTGTCAGCACTATTAGCAATTGTGTAAGTTTGCACATTCTGCTTTTATATTTGTTACAGTAACCATAACACGTTTTTGATTGGGACGATTTTCACCATAATACAAAATAATTACCTTCTCTACACATTATGCTTGTGGATATCTCTAATGGGTGCTTGGGATATCAAATCAAAATATTTTTATTTCACATAAACCTACATTGGCACTTATGAAACGTCAGAAGCTAGGTGCACAGTTTTAATTGGTCGTTTACTATGCAGAAAAACTGAAGAGAAAAACTCCACGATAACTCTTTTAAACATAGCTGCTTTATACAATGTTCAATAGATACGAGAAAACAGCGTTGGCCTGTCCCATTAGAAATATTAAATAACAACAAAATACGAAACATTATTTGCAAGAAAAATATGCAAGTTTCATATAATTTCAGACTTTCCGTAATGGCGGAAAGCGAGCTATTATAATATTATTTGTATGTAAATGAGCATAAACTATTCCTCGACAGCCCAACATAATTTAATAGACGCACGTAAAGAAATAGGGTCAATGGTGACTTTCAAAGTTATAATGAGTTAGCTTCTGCAAGTTTCCTATGGGGGCAAGATTTAGTGTTGAAGTCAAACTTGATAAATTCGTCATTTTGATTAACATCTTTAATCAAAAATAGTTCTAAATTCATTGTTATTAGAATGTCAAGAAAACGAAAGTTCCAATTAATATTAAAATCCAATTCATATCTACCCTCATAATAGAAAATTGGCAACAAAGTCAAAACTGCAAGAAAATATTAAAAAAACAAAAAATCTGCGAGTTGTGTGAAACAGAATGATGCGGAAAATACAGTTTTTAAAACCTTTGTCCGTTACTAGCGTGAATGTATAGCATAATCAGCCTATAATGTTCCCACTGTAGGGACTGAAGCCTGCCAGGGTCGCGAGATTTGTTCGAAAGAGTTACCGTGGCCCTGGTATATAGGTAACTGAAGGAACACGGGTGGGTTTTAGTCAGTAAAAGTCTGACACGCCCTCCGCTCCGCCCAGAGCGGGAGACGTCATTTGATGATTTCCCACTCACAAAAAAAAACTGGCCAAGTGCGAGTTGGACTCGCGCACCGAGGGTTCCGTACAAACCTGCAGGTATTTACGGTTTATGCATAAGGTTTATCTTTATGAAATTAAAGTTTTTTTTTTTTTTAATTTTTATATTTGAGTTGACTGAATGAAAGGTAAATTGTGGTTTACGATTTATGACGTATTAAAAAAAAAGGACTTACTAGATCTCGTTCAAACCAATTTTCGTTGGAAGTTTACATGGTAATGTACATCATATATTTTTTTAGTATTATCATTCCCTTATTTTAGAAGTTACGGGGGGGGGGGGGGGGCATTTTACCTCTTTGGCAGTGTCTCTCGCGCAAACTATTCAGTTTAGAAAAAAATGGTATTAGAAACCTCAATATCATTTTTGAAGACCTATCCATAGATACCCCACACGTATGGGTTTGATGAAACATTTTTTTTTGAGTTTCTGTTTGTTGAGTTTGTTTTTTTTCTATTTTTGTGTAAAAATCTTAATGCGGTTTACAGAATACATCTGCTTACCAAGTTTCAACAGCATAGCTCTTATAGTTCCGGAAAAAAATGGCTGTGATATACTCGGACAGACAGACAGACAGACATGACGAATCTATAAGGGTTCCGTTTTTTGCCAACGGAACCCTAAAAAGGGACTCAAGCCTCCTCTCGGTTACAATGAGTGGGCTGTAATCCACCACGCGGGCCCAGTGTGGGTTGGTAGATGTTACATGTCTTCGAATATTTGGTTCTAGGACAAGCCGGTTTCCTCACGATGTTTTCCTTCACCGTTACTGTTTGTAGTGGGTGATCAAATTATTTACACAAAGTAGAGCGCCTGTATGGGTTCGAAGTTCGAACCTACGACATACATCTCTATGTGTTTGGGAACAAAATCAAAAAATCCAAAATCAAAAGTCATTTATTCAAACGAGGCTGAGAGTCAGCACTTTTTGAACCTCTTTGAACCTTTTTGAGCCTCTGGTCTAGACCATCTTTTGGGCACTCTTTGGGTACGAAAACCTTCGTACCCAAAGAATATTGTAAATTTGTGGATAGTTGGTATAAGTCTGCTGAATTCTTGAAGCCCCAACGACACTTGACAAAACATAATCTGACAATCAGTGCTATGTAGATAGTGCTAGATATCAAGGAAACCGTTGTGTGCTAATAGGTTCACGACCAGCTCCTTCAAGTAAGGTCTGGCAGGAAGCCAAGCGTAGTGAAGACCACACCAAGGTCATTGGAACTAGCAGTTGTTTTTGATGACGCTTTTATTGGACTATTTCAAATGTTTTCGCTCAACTTGTTTAGAAAATCAGAAGATTAAAAAAATATATATACATAAATAACAATAACATCACAACATGCTCATATTCCTCGTAGCTGGAGGCAGAGGTGTATAGCATCATTTCATACATACATACATACAATCACGCCTTTTTCCCATGGGGCTAGGCAGAAACCACGGAACGCCACCTGCGACGATCTCTACATACTCCTTTTGCCTCGTTTAGGTTCATACAATTGGTCATACACACACGCCGGTTGCGAGTACTACGCACCTGACCTTTCTGAAGAACCTCACCAATAAGGTCTCTGTATATCCTCCTAGGGTGTATTCCCGGTGTTTCCACTCACATCTGCCTTGTAAATACCTTTTGTGAGCCGAGCCGTCCTTCATTCATCCTCTCAACATGACCAAACCATCTAAGCATATTTTTAAAATGTTTGTCTCTACATCTTCTTTTAAACCACACCGTTCTCTTATCACATCATTCCTCAGCCTATCATTCATAGTCACACCACACATGCTTCGCAAGGAACGCATTTCCAAAGCATTTATTCTATCATTTCTTAAGCTATCTTTAAGCCTCATGTTATACTTAGGAGGCAAGCCTATTGTTGTAACTGTGCACCATTCCCTTAGACCATTAGACAAACCCAAACTGACCAAACTCTAAGGGTGAACTTCACCAATGCAACGAGTTTATCAAATGATAAGGAAACTTACAAATCCTAGAATCAAGAAATCGAAGACATGTGGCATCATCACCAACCCGCACTGGGCCTGCGTGGTATGGTATATTACGGCCCACTCCCTCTTATCGAGAGGACACTTGTGTCAGAGCAGTGCACTCATTAGAGGCTGACTATGTTTCCTGCTGATAATAAAAATGTTTGTGAGGATTTATGGATGTTTGTTACTCTTTCACGCAAAAACTACTAAACGGATTTGGAAAACAGATAGGTAGATTTAATTTGGATTAACACACAGAATACTTTTATCCCGGTAATACGTTCCTGTGGGATTATTTCTGATCTCAATGCCTGGCGACGCCATTAGCAAGTAGCAGTTCATTTGTTCATTCATTTCATTCAATGTATAAACAAGGAGGTGTGTAACTTATTGTAGGTAAATATTAAATAGATAGAAATAAATAACAAAACACGCATTCATAGAAAACCAAACTAAAAGTAGAAAAAACTGGATGCAGCGTGGGTGCTTTTGGAGGTATTTTTTTCATTGATATCCATGAAAGCGTGGTTTTTAGTTTTTTAAACTATTATTTATTTTCTATTTTTCGTTCGGTTAGCTACAAAGCGAGTTTTTCCCTTTTTTGCTATCCTGGTGAACCTGGCCAGGACAATGGCACAAATTTATGAAATTATTGTATTGTCATCGGTCCTTGATAAGTGTGCGAAGTTTTAAATTAATCCGACGTTTTGAAGGGGGTGAAAATCACGTTCAAAGATTTTGTTTCATTTATACATACTCGAGAGCAGTGGTGGCCCGGTGGTAACGGCCGCGACTAACGAGTAGTAGGTCGTAAGTTCGAACCCAAGTAGGCGCTATACTTTGTATAAATTATTTCATTACCACTGCTTTCATAACGGTGAAGGAAAACATCGTGAGGAAACCGGCATGTCTTCGAAGTAAAAATTCGAACACATGTGTCATCTACCAACCCGCACTGGGCCCGCGTGGTGGATTATGGCCCAACCCTGCTCACCGAGAGGAGGCCTGTGTCCCAGCAGTGGGAGCATTTATAGGCTGTTGATGATATACATATTCGTACTACCAAACTAATAAAATCGTGTTAGTAAAAACATAATTCTTTTGAATTCTAAATAGAAATACTCCAAAAACTTCCACCCCACGAAAACAGTGTCCCACATATTATTTATTCCAAAAGAGCCGGCCTAAACACCCAAGTGTTGGTTTGTGCGTAACGTTAAACGTAGCCAGTGTCCATGACACGACCCAGGTCGCGATGGCGCGATAGCCACGGTCCGATATTTAAGGAAACTGACCCAAGGACTGCGGCCGTCCTTGGCAACAGCGCACGAATTCGCGGCCGCAGCGATTACTTATTGTATAGTAAAAGTTTGGTGATGTGGTGTGGGAATTCGTAGTGGGGTAGTAGAACAAAATTGCGTTGTTTTATAAGACTTGAGAAGGAAGCCGACCTCTATAAATTTGACTTCACAAGATAAAAACTTTGTACAAAAATGAACCAACGAAAAATGAAACTGAAAAGCAAAATAAAATCTTTAAGTCTAACTAAGCTCCTAAATTATTTATAAATTAGAAACAATTTATATTGTGTTTGATACATAATGTTAATAAAGATTCTAAAAGTGAACATGCAGCAATAGTATAAAAAAAGGAAACATGACGAGTACAAGGTTTTATCTAACATAAATACTTTGAGCTTAGCCTTAAAAGACATAGTGTTAAAACTGAATTATTCAATCCGCTGACAGTCTATTAAATGTTTGTACAGCTTGGTAATAAGAGCTATGCTTGACAATGGTACCGATTCCTTTGTTCACAAACTAAACTAAATTTAAGTTCAGTGCATCTTTTTCTTTGTATTTCATTAAGAACAGGACAAAAGACAAATTTTAGTTTAGTCCTGTCAAATTAATCAGCGCCTGTCACTACTCCATACAAGTTTAGACGTGATTAAAAACTTGCCTACTAAAATTACGTCAATTTACGTCAAGCACTGATTAATTTGACAAAACTAAACTAAAATTTATCTTCTGTCCTTTCCTTAATGAAATAGAAAGCAAAAGATGCACTGAACTTAAATTTAGTTTAGTTTGTGAATAAGGGAATCGGCACCACTGTTAAACATACTCGTACATAAAGTCACGCCGTTTTCCCATGGGGGTAGGCAGAAACTATAGAACGCAACCAACAATAGAACGCGTTACCGTGTGAAGCCGGACGTAAAGAATAACACAACCCCATTTCTTCCCGTGGGTGTCGTAAAAAGCAACTAAGGGACTTACTAGAGAATGGGCAGCAGCGTTCTCTATTCATTTTACCACCATACTGCGATCGCCAACCCGCCTGCCAAGCGTGGCGATTATGGCAAAGCCCCACAAATTGGGGAGGCCTAAGTCCAGCAGTGGACGTCTTACGGCTGAAATGATGATGATGATTGATCTGTTGATCTGCATTGATTGTTTAACTGACGCTGACTCAAAATTAGTAATTGTTATATGTCGAAGTATCCTCAGAATGAAATACGTGGACTAAGCTTCAACACAATCAGTTCACAAGTCAAAATTTGGTGAGTGGAAAATAAACCAACCACTTTTGTTCTGCACTTAGGGGTAGATTTTCTTTTTTAATTTAAAGTGGGACCGGCTTCGAGGTATAAAAAAGATTTTGTTACGTAAAAATATATATTTTTTAATGCGACGTCTCCGTAAAAAGTTTTCCGTGGTCTAACATAAAAAAAGAAGAGAATCTCCCCTCTTGTTTTTCATTGCTTCATAATAAATATTTTTCACCAAATACACTTGTTTTTTTTTAATTTAAATTTTGATAATAAATCCTAAAAACTAAACTGCAAATCTCCTTTTCTTTTTGTATGACTGCGGTGGAGAAAAAAATAAAAAATTGAATTGAGTATTGCATTAACTGTTGTTGTTGTTTGCAAAATCAAAATTAAAATTAAAAACACAATCAAAATAAATTCAATAAAAGGTAGGTACATGTATAAGTTAGTTGCATCTTCGTGAACTAACTCTCAAAAATTAAAATTTAGTATTTTTGTTGTTGTAGTGAAATTTTTTTTTTTTTTTTGTTGGTCATCTCGTGGTTAATCTGAAAAAGATTCTGACTACTTAAACGGATTTTTGCCCGGCGATTTCTAAAAAGTTAAACTTTTTATTTATTTATTTTACAAGCGACAAGCGAACGTCTGGGTCTTTTACATTCGCAGGTAACGAAACCATAGCGAGATCTAATTCGACGCCTACCCCATCTAGGGAAGGGGTGTGTAAACTTTTTTAAGCCTTTATTATTTTGTGTGTTTTATAAGTTTTGGGGTAGGGAAAATAGCTTTGTTATTTAAGAATGATAAATAAAAACCGTTAAGTCCCCTCTTTGAGGAGTGGATAGAGAGGCGCCACGCGTGAGGGAGTGGCAGTCTCTGCGCCCTCGCGTCCTTAGCCGCCGCAGGAGGAGACACCCCGGGCGTCGGGAGTCGATAGCTGACTCCCGGCCACCGTAGGCGCGAGCTTGCGGGCGGTGAGTAATGGGTAGCTCACCGCCCGGAAAGGACCAAGCTCGGGTCAACGGCGCGTAATGTTCCATGCGCGCCTCAAAGAGATGTCAGCAAAACTGAAGGGGTCTGCTAGGACCGATGCCTGCCAGGGTCGCGAGATTGTTCGAAAGAGATACCGTGACCCTGGCATATGGGCAACTGAAGGAACACGGGTGGGTTTTAGTCAGTAAAAGTTTGACGCGCCCTCCCGCTCCGCCCAGAGCGGGAGAAGTCATTTGATGATTTCCCATCCAAAAAAAAAAAAAAATGCAGATCAATGAAGCTACCATTTTTTGTCTTGGCGCCTAAATGTTTGTTTGGCACCCGCTCCTAATAGTAGCAGTTTACTTTAATAGTATTTTACTTTCATTCCATGAAGGCAGAAAGAGAAGCCGGGGAAAAGACTCGTACAAGGGACTTTAAAAATTAAATTGTACCTAATTTTAACATTTGCGTTCTGTAGTTTCTGCCTACCCCCACATGGGAAAAAGGCGTGAGTTTATATATGTTTAACATTGTCAAGCATAGCTCTTATTACCAAGCTGTACAAATATTTAATAGACTGTCAGCAGATTGAAAAATTCAGTTTTAACACTGTCTTTTAAGGCTAAGCTCAAAGTGAGAGAGTATGTTAGATAAAACCTTGTACTCGTCATGTTTCCTTTGTATTTTTTACATAGTAGTCCGATTGTGATAATTCTATTTTTATTGGAAAGAGTAGAATGGTGGTTCCATATAAATTTGGAAAACAAAATCGAACCCTAAGGGTCGGAAAACAGGGGATGTTTGATTGTTCACTCACTGATTGTAATGTTTAACCACGCATAACTTTATACAGAGTAGTCCGATTTTGATAATTCTTTATTCATTGGATAGGGTATACCTTGCCAAGTATTATAAGTACATTAAAGCCACAAAAAAATATAAAATAAAAACTTTTTACCAAAAAATTTAACCGCCGAAAAAACTGAAAAGCAAAAAATAATAAACCTTAAAATTATGAGTCGGCGCTGAAAAATCAATGAACAAAGATCACTCAAAGCGCCGACTCATAATTTTAAGGTTTATTATTTTTTGCTTTTCAGTTTCTTCGGAGGTTAAATTTTTTGGTAAAAAGTTTTTATTATACTATTGCTGCATGTAAGTGAACATATTAATATTATTTAGAATCTATATTAATATTATTTATTTAATGTATCAAACACAATATAAATTGTTTCTAATTTATAAATAACTAGCTTCTGCCCGCGACTTCATCCGCGTTAAATTTCTTGTTCCCCGCGCCTTCCGTCTGTCTGTCCGAATATGTCACAGTCACTTTTTTCCGAAACTATAAGAGCTATGCTGTTGAAACTTGGTAAGTAGATGTATTCTGTGAACCGCATTAAGATTTTCACACAAAAATAGAAAAAAAAAACAATAATATTTGGGGTTCCCCATACATAGAACTGAAACTCAAAAAAATTTTTTTCATCAAACCCATACCGTGTGGGGTATCTATGGATAGGTCTTTAAAAATGATATTGAGGTTTTTAATATCATTTTTTTTTTCAAAACTGAATAGTTTGCGCGAGAGACACTTCCAAAGTGGTAAAATGTGTGTCCCCCCCCCCGTAACTTCTAAAATAAGGGAATGATAATACTAAAAAAATATATGATGTACATTACCATGTAAACTTCCAACGAAAATTGGTTTGAACGAGATCTACTAAGTCTTTTTTTTTTTATACGTCATAAATCGTAAACCACACTTTACCTTTCATTCAGTCAACTCAAATATAAAAATTAAAAAAAAAAAACATTTAATTTCATAAACATAAACCTTATGCATAAACTGTGAATACCTGCAGGTTTGTACGGAACCCTCGGTGCGCGAGTCCAACTCGCACTTGGCCAGTTTTTTTATTTATATTATTAGCCGTTGCTGTCCCACTGCTGGGCGAAGGCCTCCCCACTCTCTTTCCACGTCTCTCTGTCCAGAGCTGCCAAGGACCAGTCTTTATTGAAAGAGTCCTGCTCATCCCGCCATCTCTGTCTGGGCCTGCCGGGATGCCTCTTGCCATTAAGCGGGACCCATTGGGTCGTAAGTTTGGCCCACTGATCGTCTGACATGTGGCAGATGTGTCCAGCCCAATTCCATTCAATCGTGGCAGCTTTCCGAGTGACATCAGTTATTTTAGTAATGGAACGGATTGTTGTATTCTTAACCCGGTCCACAAGTTTTTAACCTACCCAGAATAATCCGTTCCATAGCTCTCTGGCACACCTCGAGCGTGGACCTCTGCTGAATTGTCAAAGATCATGTTTGAGAACCATACGTGAGTATGGGAAGAATACACATGTCAATGAGTCTTCTCTTGAGGGATAGAGGAAGATCGCCCTTCATTAGGCCTTTTTTAATTTTAATTTTTTTGTGGGTTTGATTTTGTGGGTGGGAAATCATCAATTGACGTCTCCTGCTCTGGGAGGAGCGGGACGGCGTGTCAGACTTTTACTAACTAAAACCCACACGTACAAAAGGTATACTTCCAAAGTGAGGGTACACCCTCAGTTGCCTATATGCCAGGGCCGCAGTTACTTTCGAACAAATCTCGCGATCCTGGCAGATGATACACTGGCCTACCAAATACTATTCTCATATCTCCACGGCCATGTGTATCATTTTTGAAACACCTTATATAAACAAATGTGTGCAAAAATGATACACCGGCGCCGAAGGTTTTAAACCTACCCAAAAGACAAGTTAGCCCTGCCTACATCAAAAATCCGTTTTGCAAAACACAATAATAATTATAGACATTAGTTGGAAGGTGACATTATAATATTGTTTCATGCCAAGTCCCCATAAAGATATGGTGCTATGGTGTAGGTACCGCTGTTATTAACATTTGGTACAAGTCGGCTCCATCAAATAGGGCAGGCTTTAGCTAATAGTTATGGGGGAAAAGGCTTAGGGACATGGGGGTCGTGTGGGAGATTTTATTGATGAGGTTAGAATCTTGACTGTGTTACGAGTACGTGTGTATTACTGTTTTAGAGACCCAACATTGTCGACATAGCTCACAGAATTAGCAAGCTGAAGTGGCAATGGGCCGGTCACATTAGCCGTAGAACCGATGACCGTTGGGGTAGACGTGATCTTGAACGGAGACCGCGAATCGGCAAACGTAAGGGAAGACGCTCTCAAGCTAGGTGGAGCGACGTTCTTCGCAAGGCGATCTTCGTGGCTGGTAGCAGCTGGATGAGAGTTACCGAGACTCGAGATGAATGGCGTGCGATTGAAGAGGCCTATGTCCAGCAGTGGACTGCTATAGACTGATGATGATGATGATGATTATTACTGTGGAACTAATGTACCATATTTGCCAAATATATGATCAGCCTATAATTTTAACGCTGTATTTTGGGCCAGTCTAATCCATTTAACTATATTATATTTTAGTATATTATATACTAATAATTGATAAAAGAAAACATGTTATTTTTGCCATCGACACTCTTAGAAGAAGAAGATTCGATGGATATAAGAGAGAGACCAAAGAAAGGATGGATGGACTGTGTGAATGATGATATGGCTAGGAAGGGTGTGTCTTCCGAGATGACGACCAGCATGCGTAGCGCGACCACCGTAAGGGGTTTTGTCGACGGAAGAATAGACGAAATTACAGATTGTAGAAAGATTAAAGACAGAATTAAAGATTGTAGAAAGATTTGTTTCGTTTTATGCTGGCGTAGCAGTTCTAACTCTGTTCTACCAAGAATAGACAAAGTTCTTTCTATGGTGCTCACGTGCAGTAGTGACATCTGGCGAATCAGAAAATCGACGACGACGACGTCGTTTAAATTGTGTAACATAGATCTTAAGTTTATTGTTATTAATAATAATAACAGAGAAGTTTAAAAAAATAAAAAGTTTTTGATGCCCTGTGATTATTTTTCTTTGTTTTTAAATACTTGTACATAGTATTAATATTATTGTTTGTATGTCAGCATAAATAAAATGAATGTTGTAGAACTATCAAAATGGTAGTCGACAGAGTTTGTTATGCAATTATCCTCCTTAACATATTCAAGTAATTTTTAATCCTTAACGCCAGATGTCACTACTGGTCGTTGGAAGTTAATTAATGGTGGTGGGGACCTCGCTAATTACTATAATCAATCAACGTGTTCTTGTTAACTTTGTGATACGGCGCCATTCACTTTTCTTTCGGTTTTGGTGCACTGGGAGTATTTGAGGATTTTCAACACTGTTTAGTAGGTACCAACTGCTCAGGTGATAAGTGGGACTGGGCCGGACATGTCTGCTGGATGTCTGATGACAAATGGGCTAATAGAATCCCCCACCATCGTACGTTTAGTGGGATGTTTTGTCCCACTAAACGCATGACGACATTGCGGCAGACCGAGACGAAGCTGGCGGGACGTGCTTGACTCCTACCGAAAGAACTGGCCAGCACTAGCAGAAGATAGAATTCTGTGGAAAAAGGAGAGGCATTTGCCCTGCAGAGAGACCATACAGGCTATCCATTTACCAAGAATGGATAGAATAGGAACTGATAAGTGAATCACTATTATTTCTGTAGTATTTGAAACGATTGTCTTTTGAATATAAAGTTTTTCTTTTTAACTGAACAGACAGCTGTGCTGCTCGGGAGTCTGTCGCCACTTCTTCTCAGCGAAAGCACTAGGAAGTGGAGAAGGGCGAGCGTTTTGGGGAACTGTCTTGTGTAATTTTGATGTTCTGAAAGGGCAGTATTCAGCACATTTTGACTACTTTAGATTTTCTTTTTTTATCACCAGGTGGACCAGAGTATCACACAAGCGGGGTGACAGTGTCAAAATATTATAATTAGGTGTGTCAAACACACAGTATGAAAAATTACTTCATCAAAGTATGCGAGCTATTCTAAACAAAATCAGCGTAACTCTTGATCTGCAACCGGCTTACACCATCAACGAAATCCGAGGATATAAGAATTAATTGTAACGACCTACGTTCAGCAAGTGATCCGAAATAAGGCAACAATATGAATAGAAGATACAAATATTCAGTACTTGCTGTAAGCACCGAACAATACAAAAGGTACCTAAGCCTTTTATTTTACCAGTTTCTGGCAGTGTGCCAGAGTTCGTCAGCTTTTAAAAGAACAATCACTTTTTTAATGTAAGATAAGTATCAACATTTTCTATTTAACACGAACAACGGCTTAAAATAGTATGGTGGTCATAATGTACTATATGTTTCATCACCATCACAGTGGTTAACATGTCTACATGCCTAGCCTCGTAGGCTGGAGTTTTTCATCTATCTAAAGCTACAGAATTGTTTTATTTTTTTTAACGCGCACTGATCTCCGGAACTCAACACCATCTGCCTATCCTTTTCTCAGTTATGTTGGGGTCGGCTTCCAGTCGCGTTTCACAAAATCTGTTTTACGTTTGATCGCCCAATTCTTGAGAAAGGTTAAAGGCTATTTAACATCACGATCCTGACCCTTATGAGCGCAGAAAAAAGAAGAAAAATACAGAACGCTAAGTGAAAACGAAATCGGGGGTTGTAAAGAAGAAATTTCACGCGAAGGAAGTCGAAGTTGTTATATATTAATATATTTATTAAAAGAAGTTATAACTTTTTACACCCTTTATATTAGCTTCACTTGTATGTTTGTTTGTAACCGACTCCTTATAGCGCGATTTTGAACCACTTTAAACGACCAGATTTCATTCAAACTTTGCACACCTGTCAAAGACCGATGACAATGCAATAACTTCATAAATTTGTGCCATTATCCTTGCCAGGGTTACCAGGACAGCAAAAAAACTGTCTTCGAAAACTACGCTGACATACGTCACAAACTAATTTGTGCCATTATCCTTGCCAGGTTTACCAGGACAGCAAAAAAAAACTGTCTTCGAAAACTACGCTGACATACGTCACAAACTACGCTGACATACGTCTCAAAATTCGAAACACCCTAAAAAATAGAAAATAAATAATAGTTTAAAAAAAACTAAAAAACACGCTTCCATTGAAAACCAAACTAAAAAGAAATTTTCTTTTACATAATTAAAGTCAAAAAATAAATAAACATGTAAACAGGTTGTATCATCTGCCTAGTTTTCACAACTATGTTGAGGTCGGCTTTCAGTCTAACCGGATGCAACTGAATATAAGTATTTTATATGAAGCGACCGCCTACCTGACCTTCACAACCCAGTTACCATATCTTCTGGGTAATTCGGTACCCTTGGTAAGACTGGCTGTCAGACTTTCGGGCTTCTGACGACCCGTAAAGATTGTCAAAGATCCACGCATGACAGGCGGGAAGGATTAACGTGCTTTCCCCTAGGAAACACAACGGTCTTTTTAGGGTTCCGTTGCCAAATGGCAAAAAACGGAACCCTTATAGATTCGTCATGTCTGTCTGTCCGTCTGTCTGTCTGTCTGTCTGTCTGTCTGTGTATGTCACAGCCATTTTTTTCCGAAACTATAAGAGCTATGCTGTTGAAACCTGGTAAGTAGATTTATTTGATATATGTTTTGTTTTGTTTTATAATATTAATTACTTACATAATACTGTATAGAATCAAGTTCTTCTATCTTAACAGACAGCTGTGCTGCTGGGGAGTTTGTTCCGCCACTTCTTCTTCCCAGCTAAAGCACTAGGAAGTGTCGAAGGGTGGGCGTTTTGGGGGGACTGTCTCATTTAACTTTGACGTTCAAAAAGTGCTGACTCTCAGCCTAGTTTGAATAAATGACTTTTGATTTTATTCTGTGAACCGCATTAAGATTTTAACACAAAAATAGAAAAAAAAACAATAATATTTGGGGTTCCCCATACATAGAAATGAAACTCAAAAAAAAAAAAATTATCAAACCCATACGTGTGGGGTATATATGGATAGGTCTTTAAAAATGATATTGAGATTTCTAATATCATTTTTTTTCTAAACTGAATAATTTGCGCGAGAGACACTTCCAAAGTGGTAAAATGTGTCCCCCCCCCGTAACTTCTAAAATAAGGGAATGATAACACTAAAAAAATATATGATGTACATTACCACGTAAACTTCCACCGAAAATTAGTTTGAACGAGATCTAATAAGTAGTTTTTTTTTAATACGTCATAAATCGTAAACCACAATTTACCCTTCATTCAGTCAACTAAAATATAAAAATTAAAAAAAATACATTTACTTTCATAAACATAAACCTTATGCATAAACCGTGAATACCTGCAGGTTTGTACGGAACCCCCGGTGCGCGAGTCCGACTCGCAATTGGCCGGTTTTTTTTATTTATTTAAGGAAAAACAAACAGTAGCACAATAAGAAACAGTCAAAGTATCTTAAATATTACATTTTACATACGCAAATATTATTTGACCACATCCGAATCTGATCACATCAACATCCGTAATTCGTAAATTGAAATCACAATTGTATATCAATATAATATATACAGTTAAAAAACTGAAATAAATGAGTTTATTTTTTTCTTGAATTTTGAGGGTAGATGTAGTTAAGTCAGTTTAGGGTACTACAGTGCCCCGTGGCGGTTGAGTCGTTATACATTGTTAATTATTCATAATATTATATGGTTAATATTGGTACGATTGAGATCATTATTTTTATCGATTACAGCAAAAAATCGTTTTTCTTTTCAGCGCAATTTCACGTGTTCTAAGAATAAATCATATTTGTATTCCAGGTAAGGCACATGCATTTGATTGGTTATTGGTCAGTAGTGGGAAGCGATTATTTATGGTATGTATGTAGGTACATTGAGTTGTGTAGGTGCACGTGCTATCGATCCTACACGGCAGTGAATGCTGTACGGATAGCAGCGAAAGTTGTAACGTGGAATAATTCGATACTATTTGAAAATGTCGTTTTTTTTTAAATGTGTTAGTAGAGATAAAACCGGCCAAGTGCGAGTCGAACTCGCGCATGAAGGGTTCCGTACCATTATCTATAAAAACGGCAAAAAAATCACGTTTATTATATGGGAGCCCCCTTTAATATTTGCATTTGTTGTTATAGCGGCAACAGAAATTCATCATCTGTGAAAATTTCAACTGTCTAACTATCACGGTTCATGAGATACAACATGGTGACAGACGGACGGACGGACAGATGGATAGCGGAGTCTTAGTAATAGAGTCCCGTTTTACCCTTTGGGTACGTAACCCTAAGAACTGACTGAACTGAAGACTGAGGTCGTGGGTTCGATTCCCACCCAAAACAAATCTTTGTGTGATGAGCACAATCATTTGTTCTGTGTCTGGGTTTAATTTATCTATAATATGTATGTATTTAGAAATATATAAGTATGTTAATCAGTTGTCTGATTGCCATAGTACAGGCTCTGCCTAGTTTGGGATCAGACAACGTTGTGTTGGTTGTCCTTAGATATTATTAGATATTATTATTATTAATGGTGAATTGTGACCTTGGCCCTCGAAATAGACAAATCCTATGGATATCCAGTGACACTTTGAGAATTAGTTATTAAGACTGTCAATAAAAACGTTATACCTATGTCCTATGTGTATTTTTATTTCACCAAACCTTCGAAACGAAGTGCGATAAGAGAGACTATCAGAACATTTGAACCCGAATCTAAATGAATATTTGTATATTCGTTTAGATTTGGGTACTATACAGGTTGGTGGAAAATGACTTTTTCAAAGTAATATTTATCACAATAATCATGTTGTACAAGATATAAACGTTATTAGCAATAAAAGTCTGCAAGGGTGATATTCAATTAAACCGAACGCGCTCAGCGCATCTTAACCGTGTTCGTGGAGCTGTCAGTGTCAAAATTGATATGAAATATTTATACTAATAGCGCCTGAAACCGGTTTTGAAGTGTAGATCGCGTTCAGTGTCATTGGTGAAATCCGCACTTAGCCAGCATTATCAACTGTTGATAAAATTTATATAATAGAAAGTATTTTTATGATGATTTAATTTTCACATTACGTTATCATTAACATATCAAATGTATGTATATGTAATCTATCAACTTCAAAACAATTTTAATTTAAACAGCTTACCGCATTAAAATAAAACTCTCATCGATCACAAAATTTAATAAAAAGCAACATGATTCACTTAAACACGTACAACTAATTTGCTGACGTTATCAATGACGTTTCAATAACAAATTCAGGGACTGCTAAATTTCTAAGACTTGAAGAAAATTGTGTTTTTGTGTAACTATATAAAACATAACTTGTTCTACTGTTTCAAATATGGTGAGGGTATGACAGATATATTTTTCGTTGGGGCATTGTTAATATCAACGTGGCAATGCTGCCAGCCTTTTGGGCACTTTTCCAATTGACAGCGATACGGACGAGTTTTTTGATGCCTTGTGATTCTTTTATCTCTGTGTTTAGATACTTGTAGGTACATAATATTAATAAACTAATTAATTAAAAAACTAAAAAAAACCCTTATATTATCAGTAGATAAGATAGAGAATCCTGAAATTTTGCGATTTTGATCTCAATGATCAAAACCGCTATAGTCCTACCACCCTAATCACCCTGGCCACTAGCAATTTTGATCTTTCTTACGAATATTTAGCGGGCAAGCTGCATTTAAAAATGTGTCCTTAAAAACTAAATCCTTCTTACATTTTTTAGTAATTTGACTATTTACACTAACATCAATTTCTGGCGATTTATTAGAAAATACCTGACACTGATACTTAACAATACTGTTAATTAAGATTCTCCTTTAAAATCCATAATAAAAAACATGACATACCAAAAACACCCCCTGATTCACTCGCCCTTTTCTGCCATCGCTACGAATGACGCGCCACTATCAAGTTCAGTGACTCACTGAGTCAAGAGCTGACTCAGACAAACTCACGACTTACTATTAGTACTTCAAGCTATTGGAGGGGTGAAAGAAAAGGCGTTTGAAATTATACATCATTATTTTTTTATTGGTGGGTTTTGGGAATTAAATTAAATAGTGTTTACTCTGCCCGGGTCGCGAGATTTCTTCAAAAGAGTACTCGTGGCCCTGGCATATAGGTAACTGAAGAAACACGGGTGGGTTTTAGTCAGTAAAAGTCTGACAAGCTCCGGCCAGAACAAGAGACGTCATTTGATGATTTCCCACCCACAAAAAAAAAAGGTATTGTTTAGTAGTTGTTGGTGGCAACTTCATCTGCAACTTATTTATTTATCCATCTTTTATAGCGATAGGTTCAGTAGTATAGGCGTGAAAAGGTAAGATAGACAGAGTTACTTTAGTGAGCCCGCGAAAAACTAATTTTATACGTTATTTGCTTGCAGGTCTGTGTCAGGCTGTATGATGAACTACTAAATATGTTCCGTGACCATAATAAATGTGGCTTCCATCATTCATCATTTCAGCTGAATACTGCTGGACATAGATCTCCCCCAATTCGGGGAGTTTTGCCATAATCACCACGCTTAGCAGGCGCGTTGGCTGTAGTAATTCCCTTAGTCGCCTCTTACTACACCCACGGGAAGAAATGTGATGTATCTAATTAAAATCAGCAATACAATTCCTAAAGTTGGCATTGGCCTTTTTTTTTTTTTTGGATTGGAAATCATCAAATGCCTTCTCCCGCTCTGGGCGGAGCGGGAGGGCGTGTCAGACTTTTACTGACTAAAACCCACCCGTGTTCCTTCAATTGCCCATGTGCAGGGGCCACGGTATCTCTTTCGAACAATCACGCGACCCCGGCAGGCACCGGTCCTAGCAGACCCCTTCACTGCTGCTGACATCTCTTTGAGGCGCGCGTGGAACACTACGCGCCGTCGACCCGAGCTTGGTCCTTACCGGGCGGCGAGCTACCCATTGCTCGCCGCCCGCAAGCTCGCGCCTACGGTGGCCGGGAGTCCGCAATCGACTCCCGACGCCCGGGGCGTCTCCTCCTGCGGCGGCTAGGGACGTGAGGGCGCAGAGACTGCCACTCCCTCACGCGCTCCGCCTCCTCCTTCACGAGCATTACTGCTTCAAGTTGGCATTGGCCTCAAATGCCAAGATTTCATTAAAAGTCATACTAATGAAATAATAGAAACACATACTGATTGGATCACAGCCTGACCAGTGACCTGCAAAAAAAATCCTAAGAACATGCGAATTTTGCGGGCTACCGTAGACCACATCAGATCTCTATAAAGGCACATAGGTAGACCATGACGTGAGTTAAGACTGTGCTGCTGAACAGTTTGTTGCGCCACTTCTTCTTCCCAGCTAAAACACTAGGAAGTGGGCGGGCGTTTTGGAGGACTGTCTTATGTAATTTTGATGTCCAAAAAGTACTGACTCTCAGCCTTGTTAGAATAAATTACTTTTGATTTTGTTTTTGATAGAGTTTTACCCAGGGGGCGTGCATGCGGGAAGAGCTTATTGCAAACGCTGGTTGTTTATAGGTATGTACCTAGTTTTCGTTTTTAACTAATATAAAAGTTGCCTTTTATACATATTATTATGTCAAATTTCAAAACGATTGTTTCAGCGGCCTGGGCGTTTTCACGCTAACCTTTGGGTTACGCACATACAGACAGGTACCTATAGTACTTAATTACTTCGCATTAGCACAGATAGGATAAGCTACTTATAGCTTGGCACCTGGAGAAGGACATAGTAATCTAACAAAAAAAACGCGTTGCCCTTATATTGTAGGTATTTGAGTTCTTAGATGATATTAGTTGTGAATAGTTAACGTAATTTATGAATTAATTGTGACTGAATCTATACTTAACTTTACTAATATTATAAAATTACTTTTAAGAATGTAAAAATTGCACGCAGAAAATAATGGCCTTTTAAGTAAACAATGTACATAAGAAGTTGATGTACATACTATACTTATTTATGCAAACGATGTGTATATTTTTAATAGGCTACTTTTCATTTTGAGTATTTGCATTTGAAAAAAAAAGATGTACGCGAGCAACAACTTGATACTTCTATAACGGGAAAACAATATAAAAATTATGAAGACATGCAAAACGTAATTAAAAATGCTTCAGTTGAAAGTCTAACAAAAACGAAAGATGGTTTTTTTGCCACGGAATTTCTAACTGCCATATAATTTGCAATAATTATGGCAAAATATTTGTTAAAGCCGCGACGGTTGTATGCAATATGACTGCATAAAATTAACTTTCAAATATATTGCCTAATTATTTTTATTATACGCCAAAAACATACGGGTCACACTCACACATGCAACCTGTTTGTAGTTCATGGATAAAATAAGACTTGATGTGTTAAATACGGGGGTCACACTGAAAGGTTTTAGAATAGGCCGGTAAGAAAAGCAGCCGATGAATAATTTATTTTAATTCGTATTAGGAACTCTATGGGATTCTGTACATGTGTAATGAATTCTTATGTTTACTATTTATGCTTACAAATTGGCGGCAATTTAAGTCTTTGTCGTATGTCCAAATGGATTTGAAAAGAGAATAAATTCGCTCAATGATTTATTACGACTTTCGTTACGGTCTTATTCAAGAACAATGCTACCATAGACTAAGATTAGCATTTTATGACGAGGCCCCATCCCATGTCACTATCTACAACTGGTTTAATGAGTTTAAACCGTGGTTTAAACGTAGTCGAAGCATATTCGCAGGAAGTACGTCCTTCTACGGAAACTACTGAAGATAACGTGAGTGCTGTTAGAATGCCCAAAGCTGCCCGAAACTGTTGATATGTCACCTTATCAACAGATTCGGGCAGCTTTGAGCATTGGTATGAGTCAAGCACAAAAGTCTTACATGAACATTTAGGCGTCAGAAAACTTTGTACTAGATGGGTACCTTATCATTTGACGGAAGGTCAAAAACGCCGATTGGTGCCGCTCAAAACTTAGAAAGTATGACGATGCTGTTTATGAAATTGCTTGATTGGTATGTTTATCAGTTGTCTTGGATAATGTTAGACAGCAGCGCCCAAGAAGCAGGATCCTCCTCCACTACGACAACGGTCCAGCTCACTCTGCCAGACGGACTATCAAATAAGTATTTGTCTATAATAGAAGGTGGAGTCATCTTCTTTACAATCCCGACCTGGCACATTATGACTTTTATTATTTCCAAAAATAAAAGATAAACTTTGAGGAATTCGTTTTATGAACCATGAAGATGCCGCGGCTGCGTTTGAAAAAGGTGTGGAAGAGATCCCTAAAGAAGAGTGGGCGCACTGCTTCAGTCAATGGTTCCATCGCATGCAACGATGCTTTGAAAGGAACGGAAACTACTTCGAAAAGCAATAAAAATATTATTAGGCTTCTACATCGTTCCGTTTTTTATTTTCTGCAAAAATTCAGTGTCGCCCACGTACGTGCTAAATGTTATTCAAACCGTAATGAACAGTCGATCAGTCAGAGTATCTTACTCAGCCTTTACAGGTGGACCACTGAGGGCTGTAAATTAAGGTAAAGTAACATAAAGAGAGGCCCATACCTTTTTTAACGTAGGGGCAATATCGCAGCTACAGAACTTTGTGATATCAGAGACAATCTTCTTTTAAAGTGCTATGACAGAACACATACTGTGTAAACCACTTTGTAGGTATAATGAAATTGCAATCGTCTTCTATGAGATAAAGCATTTGTCAAGACAAGTAATGTTTGCAAATCTACCAGGCAGTTGATTGAACAAGATTTTGAACATATCTTTTTCTATTCACAACCTACTTTCCCAAAACGAGCTTCTGAACCAATTTTCCAATGTTATTATAATTAAATTCCCCAGTAGAGGCGCCAATGATTAATAGTGCTACAGATAGGGGCTGTCGGCATGTAGGACAAGCCTTTCAACATGATAGGCCATCGATACATGGGGTCGTCAGTGACTTGTAGTTTATAGGATCGGTTGTGGAAAGTTTGGAGGGCTACTCGCGGAGTGATTCTAGATACATGATTTCCACAAGCTACACAATGCAAAACTGATTTTCTGGTCGATTCATTTCAGCCGTAAGACGTCCACTGCTGGACTTAGGCCTCCCCCAATTTGGGGGGCATTGCCATAATCGCCACGCTTGGCAGGCGGGTTGGCGATCGTAGTATGGTGGCAAAATGCACAGAGAACGCTGCTGCCCATTCTCTGGTAAGTCCCTTAGTCGCCTTTTACGACACCCACGGGAAGAAAAGGGGTGGTGTTATTCTTTACGTCCGGCCACCACACGGTACGGTCTCTGGTGTCACGGTGGTCACGGTGTCTGGTCGATTATATGGACAATATTGAAACGCTATGACTCGCAAGTGGCGGCCGTTCTACTGGGCCACCATTGCCGTAGTAAATGATATGTTATTTACTGCAGCAATGACATTCTCAAATTATTTTTGAAATAAGTATTTATAAACATAACATGACGCCTTCTCCAAGTTTGGTTAGTTTCAGCAATATGCTGTTCACCTAGTGCCTTATTTTGTAGTGGAACTGGCAACCAGGTGACTTTAAATAGAGAATTAGTGTCGGTAGGAGCAACATTCTCTTAACTTTTCGAAACGAAGTGTTTGATCTAACCCGTATGTGGTTTTTTATAGGTGGAAAATCATCAAATGACGTCTTCTGCTCTGGGCGGAGCGGGAAGGCGTGTCAGACTTTTACTGACTAAAACCCACCTGTGTTCCTTCAGTTGCCTGTGCCAGGGCCACGGTATCTCTTTCGAACAAATCTCGCGACCCTGGCAGGCATCGGTCCTAGCGGACCCCTTCAGTTTAGCTGACATCTCTAATCTGTATGTACTCATGGTTTGTTGAATGTCTCCAAACGCCTGTTGGACACTTCCTGTGATCCAAGGGCTGGTTTTTACCTTGCCCAGAAGCTAAGCATTGCCACACGCCCGTCAGTCTCTTGGGTATATAATATGTCGACATCAATGCGGAGGAATTGTTCGACCCCATATTTTAGTTAGTAATAGTTTCAGTTATGTTATCTTTTAACTGCCGCAACCGCTACAACGGAGCACGAAGTCCTGGGTTCTATTCTCAGGTCGAGCAGTGTTATTGGGTATTTATCTATCTGGAATTTCTCAGTAGCAGCCCAATCTGTATTTGTGCTCAGTAGATGGCAATAGGGTCGCCCCCTGTTACATGGGGCGCATGACTGGCGCAATGTGGGTCTATTATTGGTACCCACGTAGTCAACCTTTCGGGGAACACAAAATAAAAATTAAATAAATGTAAATGCATCATTACGCAATAAGGTTTTAATGTAAACTGGCGTGACTTGCTCCCTACACACATTGAAAATTGACACTTACGGTAAAACTAAGAGGGTGTACCATTGTATACCCTCTTAGCTTTACCGATTAACTATACCTTTGTATAGTCTATTATTCTGTCGGGCCTTTCAATGTTGATGCGCATTCAAAAGTTTGCCTGTCTGAAAATACGGGTTATACCTGATCGTATTTTGTGTCTGTCATTTGTAGATCTTTGGCAGTCGTTACAGGTCGTAAGAAGGCTGCAAGCCTGTCAACCAGTTTTTTCAAGAGGTGTCGTATTACCCTGTAACTGTATTGTGGAGGTCAAATCAAATCAAAAGTCATTTATTCAAACTAGGCTGAGAGTCAGCACTTTTTGAACGTCAAAGTCACATAAGACAGTCCCCCCAAAACGCCCGCCCTTCGACACTTCCTAGTGCTTTGGCTGGGAAGAAGAAGTGGCGGAACAAACTCCCCAGCAGCACTGCTGTCTGTTAAGTTAGAAGAACTTGATTCTATACAGGTCAGATAGGCAGTCGCTCCATGTAAAGTATTGATATCCAGCTGCATACCGTTAGACTGGAAACCAACCCCAATATAGTTGGGAAAGTGTGTTAATTTATAAACAATAATGTTAAATTAAATAATTTAATTAAACCTAACTCAATTCTAGTTTCTAGGCAAACTAGGTAGTCGGCAAGGTCACTAACATTGACAAACTGCAGTGGCGCAGTACCACACCTAATTACTTTGAAATTTTGCTCACACCGTACTTTATTACTGAAGAAAATATATTGGTTGAACGCGGTAATCTCAGAACTACTAGTCCGAATTGAACAATTCTTTTTGTATTGGATAGCCTATTTATTGAGAAAGGCTATAGGCTATATAATATCATGCTACGATTAAAAGGAGTGTAGCAGCAATGAAAAATGGATGAAAAGTGGTAGTCAAGTCGATGCGACGCCGACGAGAAGGGTCAGGGGAGCAAAAATTTGACGCGGATGAAGTCAATACTCAATATCTTTATTGCTTTACCATAATGTGAACTTAGGTGGTAATTATATAATTTAGATCATTATGGACCCTGTAGGGCACAGCAAAAGGATAGGAGAGAGGAAGCTCTGTTTTTGAAAATCATTTGGTCAGGAGATGTCGTCGAAGTCGCGGGCAGAAGCTAGTTTTAGACATATATATTTTCTAAAATGTTACCCATTTGATATAAGCCTGCTTGCATTACAAATCATGTTAGATAAATTATTTTATTTCTGTAACTAGGTTTGTAGGTACAAACACTTTAACACGTCAATCATGTTTAAAAATTATATGAGTTCGGCGTTTCTTATCTGACTACTGTTATTAGTTTATTTGAAACCTTCTGAATTGTCAGCGGGGTGGTCAGTCAGGAAAAATGAAGCTAGCCGCCCTTTCCAAAGTGAAGTTACTCGTAGATGGTTCCTATGGAGAAGAAGGGGCAAAAGACTGTACGCAAATATATTTCTGTTACTGTCAACAGTTTGAAGTTGACAGAAATAGAAAAATGTTTTATTTTGCTAAACTAATGCGCATAAATTGGTGCAAGCGGTCGTAATTCTTCTTAACGGAATACCTAATGAATTAATTATTCTGTCAAGTCATTCGTTAATTCTTCTTCCCCACAGATCGAGGAAAGAACTGAAGTCACTATTTACATTACAATGTCTACGTCTTCGTCGTCATATTTGTATTTTTTTTAGAATATTAATTTTTAATTCTTTGGTGCAAAAAACAACATCTAAAGATTACTTTTATTTAATAAACATTTAAAATAAGAGACAGAAATTAATACGGATCGTGCTTTAAGGATCTCGTAGCTTATTGGCTACGAACTGCTACGCTGCGTAGCAGTAAATTTCGCGGTAGCGGCCTTTTGGGGGATTATATTTTTAGTCGAAGTTTATTTGAAAATTACTCTATATTATAACTAAAACTCTTGCTACCAATAATCACCCGATTTTCGAAAGACTATTTATCTGTTTCGTTTTTAGTGCGTCATTAATTGTGTCTGAGAAGTTTGCTTAAACAAAATCATAAAACTTAAATTACTTACAGTAATTTGTGCTCCCTAAAATAAAAAAACATTACTTTGATTAGCCTAAGAAAGTCTAGCATGCTAAATTATTATTTACTGTTGGCGAAAAATCGATTATAATGTTCTAATGACTTTGATTACAAGACCTTGTAGTGTTTTTCACCTTGTAGTAATAACTTCAAACATTTATTGTAACATGTGCTTCGTCTTCTCTTGAATAAGTATAAATTATAATGAATCGATTTAATTTCGAACTCGATTTAATTTTGAGTAATTCTTATTTTGGGGTCCCAAAATACTGAATATGTAGCCAAATAACTTCAACCAACTATGATGTAGCATTGCCGGCCGCTACCACGGTAACGCTCGCTTTGCTCGCTCGGCTCGCGCGTGATCGATCATGGTACTCTACCTTAGTTACAGAAACACACATACGCTCTGAATGAGCATGTGTATGTTGCGCTCTCTCACACAGTAGTACCAGAAAAATCCAGAAAGTTAAAAAGATGCTTACTTACTTAAGAAAACTGTGCATCATTTGAACTCAAAAGTTTTAGAAGTTCATTAGAAGGTCAGTATGTTTGAGGATCAATTAACAATTTCCTACAAAACATATGCCAGTCAACAACGTTGCTCGAGAGCAGTGGTGGCCCAGTGGTATCGGCTCCGACTTACGAGTTGCTCATGGGTTCAAACCCAGGCAGGCGCTTACTTTGTGTAAATAAATTTCATCCACTGCTCTCAAAACGGTGAAGAAAAACATCGTGAGGAAACATACGGCATATCCTAGAACCATAAATTCGAAGACATGTGACATCTACTAACCCGCACTGGGCCCGCGTGATAGATTATGTCCCAATCCTTCTCATCAAGAGGAGGCATGTGTCCCAGTAGTGGGAATGGCATAGACTGCTTATGCAGCAGTGTTGTACCTAAGAACATGAGGTGTCGCCACTATCGGACACCATTTAAATGCATCCCAAGAAAATATATTGTGAATCTACCTAGGCTGTGTTAGTTGTCCTAAGATATTTATTTATTATTTATTATTACATAGCCCAGCAACTGAATATCACGATAACCTTTTGCAAACCTGGTTGTCAGACTTCTGCGCTTCTTACTTCCCGTACTAACTGTGGTCTACGAATGACAGCCAAGGCCACCAGCTTAACGTGCTTCCTGAGACACAGAGATAGGCAGAGAACATCCTACCGCGGGAAGCATTGATCCTCACCTTCGAACTACCCGTGGGGTATTTATTATTTAGCCAGGATCCCCTTATCTGTTGAGCCTAATTAACTTAAATGAAGAAGTAGAGAACTCTTTATATCTATTGCCTTGAGCTTGAGTAAGTCTAGAGTCTAGACTATTTAACCGCTTCGAACTGTGCTGTGCAAGGTCACTACACATCGTGTAGAATTATGACCATGCAAAATCTGATTGTCTTTTTTAGAATACTAAATATTGGAATATTGTTAAAAGTCTTACCACAATCTTCTATGCATACAGATAAATAAAATTGAAGTGTTTGTCTGTAATGTCAAAATAACAGATTTTTAATAAATGCATATAAAAGTATATGATCAGATATATCTATCTACCTATGTCGGCAATAATGTCCTTTTGCTGTGCAAAGGTCTCCGTCTCCCCTTTTCCACACACGTCTTTCCACTGGCCCAGGTATTCCGTTGGGAGTCATTTTCGTCCCTCCATCTTCGTCATGGTCAGCCGCAATGTCAAAATCAGGGGTCCTTTAAACCCACAGCTCTTACGACGGGCAGCAGACATGTCCGGCGCAATTCCGTTTAAGATTGGTAGCTTCCCGAGTTAGAGGGCGTAGATAAATCTTTAACTGGAGATAGTGAAGAGTTTTTTCAATGCATCCCTGTTTAGTGCATGGAATGGAAAGTTAGAAAACTCGATTTATAAAGACAAGAGTCAGCTAAGTTAAAGTCAATTTATTGCCTCTAACTATAAACTTCCTAATCGATTTATTAGTCGATGAAAGATTGCAAAAAGATATTAGTCTAATTAATGGAGTTAATTTATGTTCCATAATACTCGTAGGTTTCCGTACTAAAAGTGTGTTTTTAGATTCTTGTGATAAAATATGACCCTTGAAAAAGTAGAGCACGGAAATGTTAAGTTTAGTATGGCGTATATATTAATATTATATTTTTAGCTCTGTAACTAGGTTTAATACATGAAAACTTTTCAGAATATAGCACGTTAGCATGTTATATTTTGCAATTGCTGAAATAATACTGAATACCATAATACTTACTTAGTAATTAAGTATTAACAATCCAATTTATAACCACACAACACACACTTTAACAGTATTTTTCAATTACAAAACATTTGTTAGTCACTATAAAGTTCACATTTTTGCTAATATTTTACAAAAACACTCATTTAAAACGTCATCATTTCAATTTTATTTTGAACACGTAATATAAAACGTAAATTGCCACCATTTTAAATTTTCTGGCGCGAAAATAAATCGCAGCTGTCATTTTTGAATTTTAATTCCACTCACACACACACATCAATTTAATACAACAGATTAAACATTGTTTCCTCGTGAAAAAAGTACGAATGAAGGTTAGATTTCAATTTCTCGGCCATGATGCGAAAATTTTGCATTTTTAACACTATTAGCACAAAAAATCACACATTTAAATATTTTAGTCACACTGATTTAGTTGTTTGCATATTTGTTGGTATTTTTTTGTTAAAAAACTATTGTTTATTATTGTTTTGTTTCCAGTTTCTAAGGCTACGCTATGTCTTACAAGGCAGCTGTGTTACAACTGACCATTGTGTGAAGAAATGGGGGGCGAGTGGGTGGCCCGAGGGGGTGTGCTGTTAATCACATGGGGTGGAATAATTTTGTTTTTTAATTACGCCAAGGTGCGTTCGGCAACGGATTTTACTGTTATTGGCGCTATTTTAGGTTACGATGTCATGTTCAGAAAATACTTGGTATGTGATGACTTTATCCGACGCCAAAAGAAATGAGGACACGGGATTTACGCATTTTATTCAAAACGAGGTGTATAATGTTGCAACCTCTTTGGTTTTGAAATAGGACGATGACCACTGAATATTTTCTATTCTTATTTTGAACACTAGCAATTACTTATTAAAAAGAACTATGTACAGAGTCTAAGTAAGATTAATTTCAATACAGTACAAAACCTTGTATTAGTACATACAGGTATTCAGAACATTTCGTTAATTAAGAATTTCGCATTGAATTTGTTTCATATTGTTAGGCGATGTTTAACTGCGGTGCGTGGCTCCGCGTCGTACTTGTGGCTAATTTGCAAATCTGTTGTACGAGGTTTACGCTAGTTTATTATAAGTGGATGAGCAAAGTTTTAGGTGGGATAGCAAGAAAGTTTTCTACGTTAAATGTGAATACAGAGCTACTTATATTGAACACTAGGTCTCCTTTAATAGGCACAGAATGCTTAAAGGAACATTGACTCCAACAACTGTCTGCAAATCTTGTGAAAATACAGCAGGAATGACTTTCATTTTGACAACAACATTAATTGAGATATTTGCGCTGATAAACAGATACTTTTTTTGGACATTCACGAAGCAATGAATTGGCAATATCCTTCAAAATAATTCAGATTCCGCGCAATTTTATTAAGGTACAGAAATTCGATGCAAAATTCACACCGCAAAAAAATAATAAACATCTTCTCCAATGGGGCGGACTATATCCGAATTCGGATAAAAAAACTCGATAGTGACAGTGAGTCGTAATTACAACACAGTGTTATAAGAAAAAAAAAGAAATGATCGTCTACTTTTTTCTCTCACACGGGCTATAGAAAAGCAATAGCTTAGGCAGTGCTGACACTTCCGTCAACGATTACTGAAATGGGATAGATTGCTAAAAGTTCACTAGATATCCGGAGGTATGTACTTAAGGGGATGCATTAAGTTAATCGGCTGGTCATCTCTTACCTGCCATTATTTTAATTTCTATATTGTTATTTATTTTTTTGTTTTAACGGACCCTATTAATGTGCACGTATTTTTATATCGTTCTTACATTGATTGTTTCAACATAAATGATGTAGGTAACTAACTTTCTGTAACAAGATTTTTGATTGAAAATAGTGTCGATGGAGTTTTTTGCCTGTTCTTCTCAATAGGTACCTACTAAGCATTAAAATGACAAATTAGCTTTATATTTCTGACTATTTAAAAGTGCCTGCAATTGGTTTATTTGAAATACAAGGTTTGAATTTGAATTTCAAATTTTCTTACATTCTTTAATGACTTTTAAATGAAATAGTCATTCAATGGGATTAAATGAACTTAGAGGACTGTATTGATGGTTTCAACCATTATAATTCTGTAAAGCCATGTTGTTATGATCGTGAATCATATTTTAAGCAACATACAACCTTACACTGAACTGAATTTACAAAAAACATAACATAATTTGAATTTGTCGGCCTACGCTCGCACTTCCTCCTTAAATGTCAGCAGAACTGAAGGGGTCTGTTAGGACCGATGCCTGCCAGGGTTGCGAGATTGTTCGAAAGAGACACCGTGACCCTGGCATGTGGGGAACTGAAGGAACACGGGTGGGTTTTAGTCAATAAAAGTCTGATACGCCCTCCCGCTCCGCTCAGAGCGGGAGAAGTCATTTTGTGATTTCCCATCCAAAAAAAAGCATCGTTAATCGTATAGGACATGAATGCCATCTCTGTCTATATCTATATTTCCATTTCACACAACTCCACCTTACCTAGCTAACTAACAATTCGCAACATTGTAACTAAACTACATAATAATTTATATTCGTTACAAAAAAGTCGAAATCCAGTCAAGTTTATTAAGTATAACACAAGTAATGTATTCTAATAACGTTGTTTCAGGGCCGCGGCATAAAATAGAACCTTGTACTGAAGGATGTAACTAATGTTGTGGCGACTGTGTTACAGGCTTTATTAAAATGTTTCTGTTTTGACCATTTCGTTAGTACGTTGTAAATGGTAGTCGAACTCAAACCTAAAAGTGTTTTGTTTTGTTTAAACGATTTAGAGGCGCTTTTGAATTGCCAATGAGTCGGTGAGTCAGAGTTATGAAGCTATTAGCCTATTTCAAAATGTAGTAAGTATCTATGGAAATGAACGGGCAATAAACTCCATGGACTTTCTTTTAAATTGTATAAGTAGTATCTTCTAAAATATTATTATAATACTAGCTGTTACCCGCGACTTCGTCCGCGTAATATTTAACAAAAAAGTTTTTCATTCGTTTTATTTTTTTTTCGTGAGATCCTATTTTTTTTTTCTAAAATAAATGTAGCCTAAGTTACTCCTTGTTACATCAGCTATCTGCCAGTAAAAGTCCCATCAAAATCGGTCCAGCCATTTCAGAGATTAGCCGGAACAAACAGACAGACAGACAAAAATTTTAAAAATGTTGTTTTGGTATACGTACCGTGTATATATCCATATACACTTAGTAAAAAGTGGTTATCTTAATACTTCAAACAGACACTCCAATTTTATTTATTTGTCTAGATAGTTAAATCATTAAAATATTTTAAAAATAATAATAGCCTCACGGGTTGATCGTTTAAGTTAAGCTACGCTTGCCGCGGTTGGTTCGTGGATGGGTGACCATCTTTACAAACCAAGATCATTCCGTGCCTCGGAAAGCACGTTAAGCCGTTGGTCCCGGCTGTCTTTCGTAGATCTTAGACAGTCGTTACGGATCGTCAGAAGCCCGAAAGTCTGACAACCAGTCTTACCAAGGGTATCGTATTACCCAGTAACTGGGTTGTGGAGGTCAGATAGGCAATCGCTCCATGTAAAATAGAGCCCAGCTGCATCTGGTTTGACTGGAAGCCGACCCAACATAGTTGGGAAAAGGCTAGGCAGATGATGACATACCCAGAGAGCAGTGGTGGGCGTGGTGGCTCAATGGTAACCTCCGCAACTTACGAGTTGGTAGGTTGTGGGTTTGAACCCAAGCAGGCAATTAGAGTAAATTATTTCATCACTTCTGCTCTCAAAACGGTGAAGGAAAACACCGTGAGGAAACCGGCATGTTTTGGAACCTAAAAAATTAAGACATGTGACATCTACACTGGATTCGCGTGGTGGATTATGGCCCACTCCCTCTCACCGACAGGAGGCCTGTGTCCCAGCAGTGAGAACACTATAGGCTGTTAATGGTGATGACGACACGCCCAGTACTTCGGGTTAGGCACAGGCTCTTTTGCTGAGATTAACTACTGGGTTGTATTCCAAAATAAACAAAGTATTATTGGGCTTTGCCTAAAGGCATCTTCAGACTGGCGTGACGCGACAGCGCTATTCGGGCGATATTCTTTACGTCCGACACAACACGGAACAAGTAAATAAGTAATTAAGGTCAATTGCCGATATTAATTAATATTATTTAGGTACTGCAATCTTTTACTACATTATCTAGATAAGCAGACTTTTATTAATTCCCGCGCGTTGGGTGTGCCTCTCAAAGTAATAGAGAATACCAATTACTTTAATGTTTCAGCTATACCTGAGTTTTTAGAGCTGGCGAGGCGATTTAAGGGTGTTTAGAACATAGAGCATTAAGTACAGAATTCTTTAGGTTTTTCGACTCTTCTTCTAACATACATACATACATAGAATCACGCCTTTTTCCCATGGGGGTAGGCAGAAACCACGGAACGCCACCTGCTACGATCTCTACACACTTCTTTTGCCTCGTTTAGGTTCATACAATTGGTCATACACACACGCCGGTTGCGAGTACTACGCACCTGACCTTTCTGAAGAACATCACCAATAAGTTCCCTATATGTCCTCCTAGGGCGTCCCCTTCCGGTGTTTCCACTCACATCTGCCTTGTAAATACCTTTTGTGAGCCGACCTTCATTCATCCTCTCAACATGACCAAACCATCTAAGAATACTTTTTTCAATTTTTGTCAGTACATCTTCTTTCTTCTTCTAAGTTCGCCTTTATTACTAAAAGGCCTGGTTAAAGACACAAATCCAAATTTTAGGCTGTTACTGAGGGGCGTCGGGACTCCACAGACCTGTGTCGACGGTGCGTAGTGTTCCACGCTCATCTCAAAGAGATGTCAGCAAAACTGAAGCCTGGGACCAATGCCTGCCGGGGTCGCGATATTTGTTCAAAAGAGTTACTGTGGCTCTAGCATATAGGGAACTGAAGGAACACGGGTGGGTTTTAGTCAGTAAAAGTCTGACACGCTCTCCCGTTCTGTCCAGAGCGGGACAAATTGTTTGACTATTTCCCACTCATTTGATGACCCACAAAAAAAAAGAAAAAGATGCATTTAAGGGAAAAACTCACGATTTCCGCAGTATAACCAGGCTTGTTTGGTCGCAGCACGTATTTATTCGAGTATTTTAGTAATACACGGCACACTCATTGTTCATTATTTTGTAAAAATTGTGTCACTGAGAAATGTAAACACTGGGGTCAGTCTATGCAAATAACTTGCAACTTCCACTAAATTTTCACTGGATAACACTGTCACTGGATGTTTATAGTATAACATTTTGGTCAAACAGAATAGATGATCCGAGAGAGGCCGCTACTGAGAAAATAGTGGAAAACCCAGTAACACAGCTCGATTGGGGTATCGAACCCAAGATCTCGATGCTCAGTAGTCGTGTTTGCGACCCCTAGGTTTACGACCGCATTACCGCAGTGAATTACAACTACCTAAAATTCATTCGTAAGTCATCATTGCAGCAGTGGACTGTGGTGGCCCAGTGGTAACGTGGGTTCGAATCCAAGCAGGCACTTTTTTTTGTAGTTGGGAAGTCATCAAATGACGTCTTCCGCTCTAGGGAGTGGAAGGGCATGTCAGACTTTTACTGACTAAAACCCACCCGTGTTCCTTCAGTTGCTCATGTGCCAGGGCCACGGTCAAAGTCAAAGTCAAAAACGTTTCCGTATCTCTTTCGAACAACTCTCGCGACCCTGGCAGGCATCGGTCCTAGCAGACCACTTCAGTTTGCTGACATCTCTTTGAGGCGCGCGTGGAACACTACGCGCCGTCGAAAATGTCCTGGTCCTTACCGGCGAGCTACCCATTGCTCGCCGCCCACAAGCCCGTGCCTACGATGGCCGGAAGTCAGCAATTGACTCCCGACGCCCGGGCCGTCTCCTCCTGAGGTGGCTAGGGGCGTGAGAACGCATAGCTTGCCTCTCCATCACGCGCCCCGTCAGGCAATTTACTTTGTGTAAATTATTCATCACCACAGCTCTCAAAACCGTGTAGGAAAACATCGTAAGGAAACTGGCATGTCTTAGAACCAAAAATTAGAAGACATATGACATTTACTAACCCGCAATGGACCCGCGTGGTATATTGTGGCCCACTTTCTCTCACCGACAGAAGGCCTGTGTACCAGCAGTGGGAACGGTATAGGCTGATTATGTTTTATGTTAAGTCATAATTTGTCATCATTGGGATATTTTTAACCCAGTAGAGCCTATTTCCGAACATACTTACTTACTAAATATTTTTTGTAAATAATTAGCCGAAAAATACGAAACTTTAGATACTATCTAAGTACCTACTAGGTCCTTATACTTGTCCAACCAAACCTTAAGTTTATGACTTACTAGCATGTCGCCCGCGACTTCGTCTGCGTTTATGGCTCATGTTACTCCGGAATGATGTAGCTTTCCAAAGGTGAGAGAATTTTTTAAATCGGCTTTGTAGTTTTTGAGTTTATCCATAAAACCAATTTATCAAAACATAAAATCGTACCTGATTATTATATTATTAACAGCTGCCCGTGGCTTCGCCTGCTTGGATATTGGAAATTATCCTACGGGAACGTGCTGCCCATCGAAATCGGTCCAGCTGTTTCAGAGATTAGTCGGAACAAACAGACAGACAGACAAAAAAAATGATTTTCTGATGTAAATACTGTATATACTTTTATATGCGTTTATTGAAAAGCTGTTATTTTGAAATTACGAATAGAAACTTATTTATTTGTATGTATGTTATGTGTGCACAGATAAGAGAAAACAAAGAAAGTCGTCTCGTCATCGGATCGTACCATAGAAACACAAAGCTGCAGTGTTCGGTACCCACACTACCCACTAACTATGTAGAAGCCCGGCTGTCGGCACGACCGCACCTACGATGCAGTCTAGAGCTAATGCGAGCCTCGTCTGTTATGACGTTAGGGGTAATTAACTGCTCTACAGGCTTTGGTACTTGATTAAATCTTTTGCCGATTGAGAATTTCTTGGTACCTAACACCCCGGAGTTTGGAAGTTGGTGGTTTGATACCCCCGTGCCTTGGTAAGCCGTTGGTCCTGCGCCTGATCTCTCTCCGGTCGTGTCGGATTGCCGTTCCATCGGACTATGAGAGTGAGGGAAGAGTGAGTGCTCCTGTGTCTGCGCACACACTTGAGCACTATAATATCTCCTGCACCGATGGCTAGTCTCCGTTGAGATTGACCGCCATGGCCGAAATACGGTCTGAAGGACTAAATATATATAAATATCTTTTATCCTAATCACTAACATGTTTCAGTTGTTGCCACAGCGTTGCTACACAGTTGGACTCAGCATGTGAGCTAAATACAGATATCGTATGTATATATGTTAAGGGTACGATTCCCTCGAGATTAGAAGAGAAAATGACCAAATGACGACAACGGCGACGAAGATGATGATGACCAGTGGCCGCCCAGTGGTAAAATTCGACCATAATTTATTAAAATTTTAAGTTTGAACGTTACTATGGTTAAAATAAAAATATTAGCTTTCTGCACTCTTACTTCATATTACACGTGAACGGTGCCAAATTTTATACTCCTCCGTCCATGTAGTTTTTGTAAAATAGGTACAAAATTTTTGCTTCACGTATAGCTAAATATGTATACGTATATAGATGTGTAAGATCCTTCACGGAAAAACTTATGTTCCTGAACTGCACGACGAACTGTCCCATCTTTTTGCTCTGATCAATTATAGCCGTAACAGGAAATACAGATATTCGCCACGCATCGGAGTCGAACCGTCGCTCGAGCCCAGTCTTTAGTCCCTCGAACTCTCTGCCCTCAACGCTCTCTTGGACGCTTAGCCTGGCTGTGACGTGTTCGCAAATGAATGGCAGAAGATCTTGTCAGTATGATTGAAGTATTGTGAATGAGTGTATGACTGTCGGGTAAGTACACAACTATGTGTACTTATAACGATAAGTGTTGTATGTATTTGTTGTAAAATAAATAATCGCAAAGCAAAGGTTTGCTACGAATGCCTCAGGCTGCGTGGACGGACTGCTCACTAACTGTACGCATTGGTCACAATTACACGTTACGAGTCATGCGTCACGTGTACTTTGGCTTATCTGGTCGTTCTAAGTTTGTGTGAGACTTTTATGACTGGCGTTTGAGAATCCGAATGTTAACTGTTTAGCTCTGCCGGCCTAAAAACGCCATTAATGTGGCGTTTTTGTGGCAATTCCTATAAAAGTGATTCATTTACTGACTTCTCTTATGATTCTATTTGACATTTTATTTCAATAAAGCAATTCATAATTTGTGGACCATTTTACGAATCATCAGCAGCCTATAATGTTCCCACTGCTGGAACACTGGGCTCCTATCGGTGACAGAGAGTTGGCCAAAATCTACCACCCGGGCCCAGTGCGGGTTGTTAGATATCACACGTCTTCGATTTTTTGTTTCCAGGACATGCCGGTTTCCTCACGGTGTTTTTCGACACAGTTTTCAGAGCAGTGGTGATGAAATTATTTACACATAGTAAAGCGCCTGCTTGGGTTCGAACCCACAACAGAAGTCATAAGTCGGGGCCGTTACCACGGGGCCACCACTGCTTTCATTTTACGAATATCCATACAAAACAGTCAAACAGATGAATTGCGTGCTCTATACGCAGATAATAATATGAATTGTCAGTTTGTGAACATTTTACTTTTAATCAATCAATCAATCATTTATCTTGTTGTTTTTTTTTATTATTTAAATATGATTCATTATATTATTATGTTTCTACCTCGTAAAGAATTGCACTATCCCATTTCTTCACTTAGGCGACACCTAAGAGGCGACTAAGGGACTTACTAAAGAATGGGCAGCAACGTTCTCTATGCATTTTACCACCATACTGCGATCGCCCACCCGCTTGCCAAGCGTGACGATTATGGAGAAAATAATAGGAGGAGGCATATGTGTAGTTGTGGACGACTGTCGTGGTGATGATGCCAGTATTGCTAAGACAGCATGAGACTTTTATTAGTGTTTGAGATTTCGAACGTTAACTTTTTAGTTCTGTAATTCATGGTAGTAGGGATGGTTTAATAAAACGTACTAATATATTTCAATCACTCATTTATTACCTCATTATGTAAGGAATACAATGCGTTAGCAGCTACACACTGCGTAGGACGATGACACTAATATAGTTATATATTAAGTATTGATATATTATTCACAAATTAAAATTTACACAATTCTGTAACACTAAACTTAGTTATGTACAAAAGTATTGGTGTATTTTATTGCTTTTGGAAACCCACAATATTAAATAATGCATGTATTTTATCATATTTAAAAAAAATGTCAGCTAAGAATGTATAAAATTATAAATTGACTGGAAATTATCAGTTCATAAAATAAGTATATTTAATTTGAACAAAACACCAATGCTTTTGCATGAAAATATAAAAACTATAGAATACTAATACAATACAATAAATTTGATTTAAAAATATTAGATTACAATCAAAATTGAACTGAGTACCAATAACATAAGTATTATAATTACATAATGTACAATTCTTTACAACTTAATATTTAAGCTTAAGCTGGCTTGACCACAGGACGTCAAAAATAAAACATTTTTATGATTTCCGAACAATCCTTCGAAATGCTTTTCTCTTTTCGATGCGATATCAATCGACAGCAACGTACGAATAATTTGAGTAACTCCAGAAAATCTTTAGACACCTTCATGGTAATTTAGTTCTTATTGCCAGGTAAAGTAGAAACTAAATCGTACGACAAAATCGACTGACAGAATCTAATGATCGTATTCAGGCTCCGTGGAGAGCATACTGTGCTCTTTTCTGACGACATTGAATTAAATACTTCATTGACAGCGTTTTTAAGTGCAAAATTGAATAACATCGATAGAGACACTGAACGGCTCTGAAGGTCGTGCAGTTTTTGAACTTTAAATCAATAGTAACAAAGTTTATTATTCAATGTCGTTAGAAAGTTCTATGTGCTCTAGTAAGATTTATAAAACAATTGTTGACCCCTCCTTTTCTGTCAATCCTAGGTCACCAGCTAAACAATAATAAGGCACCAAAAATAACTATACAGTTAGTAAAACTACTGAAATTTTATGAAAAACAACTCTAAAGACGTTTGAACATTTTATACACACATAAATGCTAATTTTAATGCAATTGTGTTTTTAAAATAATGCTGAAAGGCTGTCAGAATGCGGGAATACGTGTTAAGGGGTGAGATTTGAAAGAATTTTCTCACGCGTTCTTTTCCATAGAGATCTAACTTTTAGAATGGGCACCTCGCTTCAATTTTAGTGCCTACTTGACCGACACCTTGACGAATCAAAAGTGCCTGTAAATGGTTTACGTAACATACATAATCAGACAATAATGTTCCCACTGCTGGGACACAGACCTGCACCCTAATTGCGAAACGCACAATTTATCAGAATCTGAATGGGATTGAAGATTATTTCTAAACCATTTCGTCATTTGTTCGAATAAATTGTCGGCTCAGCAACGTAAATAACGCAATGAATGTTGTTTAACTAGCGGGTTGATAGATGTCACATGACTTCAATTATTTGGTTCTAGGACATGCCGGTTTCCTCACGATGTTTTCCTTCACTGTTTTGACAGCAGTGGTGATCAAATAGTTTACAGAAAGCAAAGCGCGTGCCTTACGACCCAATGGGTCCCGCTTCATGACAAAAGACATTACGACAGGCCCAGACATAGATGGCGGGATGACCTAGACTTTTTCATAAAGATTGGTCCATAACAGCTCTGGACAGAGAGACGTGGAAAGAGAGTAGTGAGGCCTTTGCCCAGCAGTGGGACATCAACGGCTAATAATAAAAGCGCGTGACTGGCTTCAAACCTACGACCTGGAACTCGTTAGTCGCGGCCGTTACCATCGGGCCACCACCGCTCACATAAATGGTTTAAATGAAATAACTTTGAGATAGTTTTAGGATCCCAATGACTTTTTGTTAAAATATGTAAAACAATTTTGAATGTGACTATCGGTCATTAAAAGAATTTAATTGGATTAGGACACTAGGAATAAGTTAGTATAGGAATTGAATATTAAGGGAATTGGTAATTCTGGGAAATTGGTATCTGAGGAGTTGGATTGGTATCTTCTAGAAGCGTGACGATTCAAAATTGGAATTAGATATTTTACAGTCCCATGTAATAGGGGGTGACCGGGCACAGATACCGAGTCCAGGGTGAGAAATAAGAGATAGAAAAACCCAATAAAAAACTCTGCCTGACCTGCGAATCGGAGCCAGGACCTCATGTGGGTGAGGCCCGATGTGGGAATCAAACCTCATGTGTGTGATTTAATAATATTGAAATTTTAATCAAAAGATTGAAATATTTGACTGTTATCGAGATTGCCAGCTTTCTGATTCTGATAAGCAATGCATCTGTACTTAGAAACTTAAACATTATCGAAGAATATTTTTAAGAGGCAAAAAAAGGGCGACTAACAAAATTTACAAGACAGATGTGACTGGACGCGCCGGAAGGAGACGCCCTAGGAGAACATATAGTGACCCTATGGGTGATGTTCTTCAGAAGGGTCAGGTGCATAGTACTGGTAACCGGCATGCGTGTATGACCAGAATAGATGTATGAACTTACTTAGAGACAAAAGGAGCATGTAAGGATCGTTGCAGGTGGCATTCTGTAATTTTTGCCTACCACTATGGGAAAAAGCGTAAGTTTATGTATGAATGTATGGAGAAAAAACTACATTTGTTTAAATCCTTGAATATCTGTTAGTTACGTATTCTGACTGCCCCAAAGCTTTACCTCAGTTAGTCAGGTATCTGCAGTATTGGATCTGTATGTCAAAACGATTTAAATAAAACATTTCTTACAACTCGTATAGGGATTATATAATTTTGGCAGTTTACTTATAATCTGAATTAATTAATCTTTCGCCAATTTATTTAAGACATCCGTGGACCTCCACTTTGGACGTGTTAACGGATTAACGGAATTCTCAGATAATTTTTTTATGACACATCCGCTAAGAATCTATAAACGTGCAACGGAATTAAAATCCGGAAATCCGTGCTAAAATCCGTGACTACTATTTTATTTTTATTAAACAATAATACATATACAATGAATTAAAAATGCTATCATCTCATTAATTTAGACGGAATTAAAATAATTAATAAATGAATGAGTATAATAAACGAAATTCAGTTTCATATCATTCATTGCTCATAAATATTGAGCTAATACATACTGAAGTAGAAACTACAATAGGAGTCCAAAACACAAGAACATTTTACTTTGGGGGTTAAACTAACAATAGTAGCTGTCACGTTCTCTTTCTCTCATCAACGAATGGAGCCCATATAGCGCTGTCTCACTCTCACATATTGAACACATTTGAGATACATTATTTAAAGATGCAAAACATGACGACTATCAGTCTCTGTCATACGTTTTACGATTGTATAGCGTTATCTCACTCTTAAACTTTACAACTGGACTCCTATTAAAGTTTCAACTTTGAACATCGGTTGGGTTATTCTTAAAAACTTGTAAAAAATCACATGTCTTTTAATACAGACTTCAATATGGCTCCTTCAGTATTTCTCGTTTGGTTGACACCGGTGTCTAAACTCTGTGTGACCACTCTCGGCTCTCTGTCGGAGTCCCGTGACAGCTGGGATGAAGTTTCAATGGCATCTATGTTCTGGAACAGAAGGTTGTTCGAACTGTTCGATGCGGTGCGACTGTGACCCGTCCTTGGTATGTTTGGAGGTGGGCCTGGAAAAAGTAGAAAACATTTTAATTAGATTGATACATTGTGCATTTATTACTGACTAGCTTTTTCCAGCGGTTTCGACCGCGTAATACACATAAAAACTTTCGTCTTGAATCTCTCTGTCTATTGATGAAAACCGCTTTAAAATCTGTAGCGTAGTTTGTAAGACCTAAGCGTACAGACGCGGGAAGCGACTTTGTTTTATAATTATTATGTAACGAAGAAGGGAAAATTATGACAGGCATTAGAGCTCTTATTAAAACGTCTGTGGGTGAAGGAAGAATTTTAATGGCATCTGTGGTCTAGTGGTAAGACAACTTATTTTAGACCCAGAAGTCCCGCGTTCGATTCCCAGCGGGGGCAAATTTTTCTGCTCGGTTTGGTTGGTGATAGAGCTAGTGCTAAGTCCACCAGGCTATCTTACCTAATTCGGTCGCATACAACTATGTTGACAAGATTATTGTTTTCCGGCAGTTAGAGGTAAGATAGCCAGTTCCTCTGAGGTTGAGGATTACGTGTAAAACTCGATTTTAACTTCGGCCTGGTTATCACTTACCAACAGGTGAATTTCTCCGAAGTGGTTAACAAAAAAGGTTAGACAAATTTATGGGATCACACAAGCCCCGACACTCAAAAAAATACTAGATCAATATTTCCTTACTTAAAGTCGAATTCTTCCTCGAGCTCGGTGTAGTACTCCTACTGCCATTGCCCTGCGCCAAGGTCATCATGTTCGGCAGTGCAGCCCTAGGCCTGGACTCGTTCTGTAAGAACTTCACGAACTCGGCCGCCAAGCTGTCGGGGGCTGTAGTAGAGCGCGACAGGCCGAGACGCTCGCATTCTTGTTGGTTGAAGTCCAGAACTGTAGAGAGGACTCGGAGGACTTGTGTTCTGAAATGAGGTGATCACGGTTTTTAATGTTTCAACACAGAACAAAATACCACGCCATGTTTACCCTAAGGGTCGGACAGAGGTGTACCTTTAGCACACTTACATTTCGCCAGTTATGTCTAAGTCCTATGTAGGATCCCAATATGGAGCGAACCTTTTGCCAAAAACTGGGTATACATCCAGACTTCGGGTTGCTACTAAGAAATTCCGGATAGGAAAACCCAATAACACTTTTCCAAACCTGAAAATCCAACCCAGAACCTCTTGATCAGCAGTAGTGCTTGCGTCCACTAGACTAACGAGGAAGTCAAAGTTGCAAACTTGAAAAAAAACGGAAAAATCACGGAGGATATCTCGTGAACACATGATTGTAAGCCCCAAAAGCGTCATGCAATCTATTGTAGATAGGTTTTCGGCAGCCCAAAATCTGGATTTGTAAAAGAAAATACGTTTATTTGCGGCAAACATGACGCACAGAAAGATCAGAGGTATACAAACATAAAAATAAGATGTGGGAAAACATGCGTCACATCCACGCAAAACGGCCATCACTCAGCATAATGCTGTGACCCTATGCGAGACAGAGTCCCAGCGCTGGTTTTCAGTGATTTGTGCTCGGTTGATAGCAACAGGCTCGCTATTAGATGTGACATAAACATAACTGGCTAAATTTGGGTGTGCTATACATCAGACCAATAACCACGACCAATTCTCGTAATTCAAAACGTCCAAAATCTAGTCGCAAAATCAGACTGTGTCATTCAGATTTCAAAGCCATGCCAAAAATTTATGGAAACTCGAGGTAGTTTTTGACAAATTGATACTGATATCAGACTGTGAACGTTCTTAAAATTACGAGAATTGCCTCTCTGGTAGTGGAAGTAAAATGAATACTGAAAAATGTCTTACTTGTTAGTACTGTTTCCGCCAGCAGTCATCACATAGTTAATGACGAGGTTCTTCACGAGGTTCTTATCAACCTTATCCTGCTGGTTTGATATCGCATTGTAATACCGCTCCTCGGCAGCTGCTACAGATGTCTGAAGAGTCCGAACTGGGTAAGCAATTAAGGGACACATGTAATAAGTTAGTTGACTAAGTTACGAAGTTATAAGTATAAAGTAAATATATTTTCTCGACGAAATTCCAGATAATTTTGCACGATTTTCCGCGGTTAAATGTTAGGGCTTTATACATGAGAAATATGGCTAAGGACGCCGTTGGTACAACCCGTATAAGGGACATTGAAAACCACCTGTTTACTAACGTAAAAACATGTTTTTATACACATTATACACAATAAAAATCATCAGAGAGCATAAAGAGATAGAAAAACTAGTCTAATCTTACCATGCATCTAGCAAATCTTCATTCGTAGCTTCGTTGTGTGTGCGCACACGACCTCAAAGTATTATTCAGCCACTGGGTAGGGTCCCGGAAACCGCTCAGACATTTTTTTTATTAATTTTAGTTAAAAAAAAATCTAACACTAAATATCAGTCAATACCTGAGGTTTTGGGGTTGTCCACAGCTGGACATGATATTTAAGACTAACAATATACAAAGTGTTCTAGGCTTTCTTTAAGTTCCAAATCCTAAAATCACTCTCATACACTCTGCATGATTATATCGTCAATGTATACTACAATTGTTTACTTCTGGAGTTGTCGTATATGTCCAATTTGAGGTTTTATAAATGAGAAATATATAAAAACAAAACGCAAAGCCCAACAAATTGCAATTGTTACTGCACGTCTGTATATTAAGATCGTAGAAAAACTGCGACATTAACTATCACATCAATTTGATGAAACCTTTCAGGCAAATCCAGTCAGGAATTTTCCTTGGCCGATATTTAAGTGTATTTTTGGTAAATAAATCATTAAAGATAGAAATGTATGTGTGAGTGACTCCCGTATCCCTTTTATTAATTCCACCAGTACCTGAAGTAATACTCAGAGGCAATGTGGCGGTAACGATGATCTTCTACGGTCTACTCTTCTACGGAAGTTGGAGCATTCAAAGTAAAGGAAAAACTGAACTTGTTTTGGATAGTTTTGCTTCAGAAATATGAGGGATAGCTCTACGTACTTTAAGGCCCACTTACACAACAACTCAATAATAAGCGCTAAGTATATTTAAAATATCATGCTGTTTCTGCCAACTGCAAAGGAATAACAGAAAAAGAACAATGGTCTAAACTCAATTAACGTGAAATGTACTTTGTAGTCTAAGTGGACCCTAATGTCATCTTTAAATTTCTTGACGAAATTACATAGGTGAATAATTTAGATGATGGTCATAATTAATGACTGTATCCAAAACAAGTTAAAACATAAACAAATAAAACAACATTCACAGAACACTCATACAACGACAAGGTGCTGCAAGACGGTAACTTGCAAGTGCTTCATGACGATATAATGCGGTTGAAGTTGGGACTCTCAGATTTTTCTAAAGTTTACTTTAGATCTTATTTTTATACGGATTTCCATCCTTTTCGACTTACAAATATGGTAAGATTCAACATTATTTCAATCTAAGGCATATTTGAATCAATGTTATATTAGGTTTAATTAAAACATTAATGTCAAAATATGGCAGCACAGAGAGTCACAACCACAAAAAAAAAAACATACACAAAAAATCTCAAAAAAAGCGCAAAATAAAAATGGTGAAACACATAGACGACACGACGTGAAGCCGTTACCCTCAGTCAAACCCCATATGGTAATCTGAGTATCGCGGACCCGCCATTACATCTGTCAAAGTGACAGCTGTCAGAGTGACGTCTGTCACAGTGATAGGTGACGGCGGCCGCTACGTTCAAAACCTCACAGTTACCAAATGAGATTAAACCGAAGTAGGCGGAAGCTCTGGTCTTGATTCTTGGTAAGCTGCTTGTTTTTTAGCATATAGCGATGGGATACATCATTTCTATGATTTGCATTCGATTCTAAGATGTTACTTCGTACATTGAATCTTCGCTACTTGTTTAATTTATAGTTATTATTTTTTTATGCTTTAAAAAGTATTCATTAAAACTTTTTTTAACGGTTCGTTCTTTAGTTTATTTTATTTTAAACGCCATGAAAAACGACGCGATGGCGCTTTGCCGCAAAACTAGCATTAAACTGTGTATTTACTAGGCAACAACTGCTCTCGTTACATACAATTTTTACTTTTTGTTTACCGACGTTTTTTATCAACCAAAAGCCAAACATAAACACTAGAGTCGTACTAGGATATTTTGTCAGAGTGGCCACAGATCTTGTATTGGAAGAACAAGATGGCGTTAGTTCCAATTTTGGCCACGCACTAGAAGATCCTTGTAATCAATCGTTGTTGCCTACTAAAAACACAGATTAAATAAACAAAAACTAGCCAAAACATAGACACACGTGTAAGCTGACACATAAAAACAAAGTTATTTACTGACTTACATGTGTCTGTTGTAATGTGCGAGCCGGGACCCAGCCGCATACCAACTGGTAGTCTGGGCGACAGCACCCCAGAATTACCAGCTGATATTTGGCCGGGAAACGGAATTAGGCTGGTCTTTACTACGGCTTTATGGCTATGGGTATGGGTGGGCACCGATTTGTGATTACGCAAGTAAATGTGTGACGAAATTGGCATCAAATAACAATACTGTAACATTATATATAGACCTCCAGACCGTATTTCGGCCATGGCGGCCAATTTCAACGGAGAATAGCCATCGGCGCGGGAGATATTATAGTGCACAAGTGTGTGCGCAGACACAGGGGCACTCACTCTTCCCTCAGTCTCATAGTCCGACGGAGCGGCAATCCGACACGAGCCGAGAGAGATCAGGCGCAGAACCAACGGCTTTAGGTGCTTACCGAGGCACGGGGTAGTATCACACCACCAACTTTCGAATTCCAGGCTGTCACTAGTGTTATTGGGTTTTTCCAATAAGAATTTCTTAGTATCTGACCAAATTAAAGTTTCTGGGATATACTGAATGGGGAAGACAGAGGACAGGGTGTTGTGTCGCAACAAGAGAGTGGTCTATGTCTAGCTGTGTACTGCGATAGGCTGAGTTCATTGATTGAATATCACACCTGTAGTCCCCTGAAGTGTTTAGCAAAGTTGTGTACTACACCCACATTTTACTAGTTATGTTTAAATTCGATGTAATTAGGGGCGACCTTATTGTCAGCAACAATGTGCAGATTTCCAGATTTCGGACTACTTCTGAGTTTTTTTTTTTTTTTTTGAAAAAACTAATACCACCATGCCGTACCTGGAGCTCAAACCGAGGACGTTACGACAAGAAGTGATACTTGCAACCACTAGCCTAACGTTATTTTTTGAAGTCGACAAAATTATAAAGCAGACAAAATGCGAAATTATACTACGAAGTTGTCATGCTCAGAAATAATTTTAAATTCAAGGTTGAACTTGCAAATTTCACAAATCAGTACCCGATATTATATTACAAAATTAAAATTAAATCAGTCAGGTCTAATCTATATTACAAAACACTACACTATTTGTTAGGGTATGCACTGCAGTCAAACATAAACAAAATAATATTATCATTATCAGTCATAATCATTTAAAGATCAACACAATACAATATTTTAATCACAAAATTCAAACTAATTCTAGCATTCAAATCTAATCTCTAGAAGATTTGATTTATTTTCGCTATATCGGATTGTGGAAATGCATTTGGACGTCCATTTAAATTAATCTATTTTATCTTTGACACCATTAATAATTATGAAATTGTCAGAATCCAAACATAGTATTAACATCATTGTTTAATATCGAAATCTTTATTTTTGATATATTAAATCACAGAATAGATAAGTACAGAAAGAAGGTCAGTATCAACAACGAGCGAAATCATGCGCATGCACATATTCACGCGTATGGTGATCATCATCGTCTGCCTAGCATTTACCCATGTTGGGTCGGCTTTAAGGTGAAAGCTCCAAACCAGCCCGCGAAATTCAAAATTTCTTACATTTTTTGCAATTTGCAGGCCAGTGCTAGGTTGTATGTTGATTAAAATATTATTCGTGACTGTAAGACGTATGTAGTTACAGAATTATAATCATCAAAATCACCAATACAACCCTCCAAGTTCATAAAGGCCTAAGAACAAAAAAAAAAGAAAAAGTCATTCCTATAGCTTTATGAACTTAGAGCGTTGTATTGATGATTTTGATGATTTTAATTCTGTATCTACATATGTCTTACAGGCGCGAATAATATTTTAATCAACATACAACCTAGCACTGGCCTGCAAATTGCAAAAAACGTAAGAAAATTTGAATTTCGCAGGCTGGTTAAAGCATTCACCTTAAGTCTAACCAGATGCTGAGGAATACCAGAATTAACATGGAGCGACTGCCTATCTGACCTCCATAACCCGATTTAAGTGTACTACGATACCCTTTTGTCAGACTTTCTGACTTCTGACGACCCGTAACGACTGTCGAAGATCCAGGAATGGCGGTCGGGAACAACAGTTCAATGTGCGTCCCGAGGCACGGAGTGGTCTTAGTATGCAAAGTTGGTGCCCATCCATGGATCAACCACGGCAAGGGTAGTTTAACTTAATATTACTGAGCCACAAGTCCGGACGTACAATGATCTCGAAATGGTGGAGATCATCTGTAGGTATTAGATCAATACTTTCTATTTTGTTATTGATTTCTCTGCTTCGAAAAAAACTATTAATAAAATTTACTATAAAATATCATGGTATTTGTAATGTTTCAACCAAAATAAATATAAACCAAAATCTACTTGACAAAAACTTTGACATACGCCTAAATTGAAGGTCAAAACCCAGTGATTAATTCACAGTCTCCTTTACAAATCAAAAATGCTTGTAAATTAATGATTAAATTGAAATAAATACTTTGGACTTTGAAAAATTCAGAAATGAAAATTTTGGACATCCATAATGCACTTCAACAATCCAACACATCCACTTGACGTACCCATCAGAACCTATCATACCTTGTTCCTTCAGGTCGTTGATCTCAGCCCTCTTCGTTTCCACCTGATCACCGAGCCTGGAAGCGGCTTGGAGACCAGCTAAGGACTCTTCCAGTTTGTTGTTGAGTCTCGAAATCTCAGTTTGAAGACTATGGTTCTCGCGTTTGAGGTCTTCGATTTTGTTTCTAATTTTCTCCGTCGCGGCGTGCGTATCGCGTTCTTTGTCTGCGAATTATAGTTTTGGTGTTTATCTCTTTATACAAAATAATAATATAATAATAAAAATAAACTATTTTCTATTTTTTAGGGTGTTTCGAATTTTGAGACGTATGTCAGCGTAGTTTGTGACGTATGTCAGCGTAGTTTGTGACGTATGTCAGCGTCGTTTATGTCGTATGTCAGCGTTTTTTGCGACGTATGTCAGCGTAGTTTTCGAAGACAGTTTTTTTGCTGTCCTGGTAACCCTGGCAAGGATAATGGCACAAATTTATGAAATTATTGCATTGTCATCGATCCTTGATAGGTGTGCAAAGTTTGAATGAAATCTGGTCGTTTAAAGTGGGTCAAAATCGCGCTATAAGGAGTCGGTTACAAACAAACATACAAACATACAAGTGAAGCTAATATAAAGCGTGTAAAAAACTGACTGACTGATACATCAAAGCACAGCAGAAACTACTGTGACTAGGAACGGGATATTTTTCACACAGCTTCTTTTTATAAAGTAGGGGAACTCTAAAACGGTTTTTTTGGAATTTCAACCTATAATGATCAGCGTATTATGTTCTCACTGCTGTTCACACAACTCCTCTTGGTGAGTGGGTTGGTAAATGACATGTCTTCGAGTTTTTAGTTCTAGGAAATGCCGGGTTCCTCACGAAATAATTTCCTAATGCCTGTTTTGGATCGAACACGACAACTCGTAAGGCACAGCCATTAACCACTGCTCTCGCAAGGGCTCACGTTGATACGAAAGTACGACGATAGATGTCAGTTTTTTTAGATCCGACAGTGTCTAGCTTTATAGTGTGAGGAATAATGAAACACTAACCTAATTGGAACTGCTCCAGAACAACCTGCAGGTTGGTGAGCGCTGCTTCACTCCTCCCTCTAGCGTCCTCCGCTTCGCCCAGCCTCGCTTGAACGTCGTCACGTTGTTTCTCCAGCAGTTTAATTTGGTTGCGGTACGTTTCAACTTCTTGGTTCGCTCGGATGCTGGAAATAGAATGTCAAATCTTAGGCAATAATTCGAAGAACCTTATATTACTGTCGTCTTTTTCGACAACAGCAACAAGAGCAACGGTTTAATATAATTCACTAAAACTGAAGACTAAAAGGTAATCAAAAGTATCTGTGGATGAGATGAGTGTGTTTGTGAAGATGAATACTTTAACAGTTGAAAGATAGAAGGTTTTTCATTTCAGTATACTTAAGCCTTAGCAGCCAATCCTGAACCTGTTATTTGCGCAAAAACTTCGTCAAATGACAGCTCTCTTCCTCCGGAAACCCCCAACTTGATAGTATCCAGTAAAACTAAAATCGACGACTACAGACATGGGCAGCAGTCATTTAAAAATAACCCTCTACCTTTCCATTACAAAAACTTTTAGCACTGTAAGTGCAAAGTAAGTCTGTAAGTTGGTATATTCCTATGTTGACATTCGTTTCTAAGACTAATATAATGGTAGAGGGCGCTCACTCCTGACTTACAGGTACACCTAGTTCAAGAGTCAGAGGCTTTAAACAAAATGCTGTAAAAAATTATGTCAATAAAGACTTACTTACTGTACTCTTGTATACTGGCACGAGGTACCCGCACTTCTATTTCTTCAAATCTTAATCTATCCTAAAATCAAATTACTAACTCGGCCGGAGCAAAGACAATCTCTACAGATGGGGGTTCACGGAATCAACCTCAGCTCAGGCTCAGATCTCAAGTGCGTATGTGGCACCTCCCCACAGACAATGGCCCACCTGACATACTCGCCGCATGCCTTGTGACCTGTACATTTGATGATCTTACGACTGCGTCAGTGAGTGGAGTTCACGCAGCAAAATTTTGGGCGAAATATGTTTGAGCTTTTGCCAGCGACACGCTATGAAAAAAATCAAAATCACCTGTTGCTTGTATAAACAGTGCTAGTCTGCTTAGCCCGCTCCTCAACTTGGTGGAGCCTCGTCTGGCACTCAGTGAGCTTTTGCTCCGAAGCCATCAACTCCTGGGTGTAGTTTTCCTCAGTTTCCACCAGATGGCGCCGAAGACGTTCCAACTCTTTCACGGAGTTCTGTTCTTGATCCGACAACTATAATAAATAATAATAATACATTTTTATTTGATCGCGCTTGCGAATACTAGAACGAAGAGATATTTAAACTTAAATTTATAACTAACAGAACTTATAATGAAATCGAAAGTTTTAAAATCCTATAGTTTTCTTACCTGTATGTTTTCTGCTGTCAATTTCTTAACTGCTTCCATTTGCACCGTCAAATTCTTCTCCAGTTTTTCACACCTTTCCGTCAAATTTTTCACGGATTCGTTTACAGTTAACAATTCTGACTTCGCCTTTTCAAATTCTGTAATATTCTGGTTCAAAGATACTATAATACCATCTTTTTCTTTTAGAGTGACCCTTAGATTCTCACAATTTGTACAATTAATAGCTGAACTGTGGATCAAATTATCTTTTTCTTCAATGACTTTCTTATATTCATTATTATGTTCTAAAATGACTTGGTTTAGCCTCTGTATTTCATTATGGTACTGTATGCTTTCATTGTGTTTCAGGTTTATTAAGTTTATGAGTTCCGTTTTTTCAGCCATCGCGTTATCAATGATTGTTTTGTATTCCGTGGCCATCTTCTCTACACTTGCGTGTGATTCTTTCAATTCCTCAATATATCTTTCTTTTGAAGTTATGTAATCTTTTAGCTCAACTATATCAGCCTCTAGTGCTTCTTTCTCTTGTATTAATTTGGCATAATCGTCGTTTTGGTGCGTTATGTTCTCAGTAGTTTTTATTTTATCGGTTAATTCGACTATTGATTGGCTCAGTTCTTTTATTTCTTTTTCTTTGTCACCCATTGCTGTTTTATATTCTTCTCGAGATTTCTCTATTTCTTCTAAACGCTCCGTTAGTGTTGATATCTCAGTATTCTTCGAATTAATTTCATCGGTTAAAGAGTAAATCTGTTTACTAAGGTCCTCTTTTTCGTTATGAAGCCTATTTATTTCTTCCGCAGTCTGATTTGATTTTGAACTTATGTCTCTAAGGACATTAATTTCATCATTTTTAATGGTTACACTTTTTTCCAGATCAGCTATATTTTCACGTAGTTGTTGTATCGTAATATTATTGTGTTGAACTGTGTTGTTTAGGCCATCAATCAAAGTATCTTTTTCATTGAGGTCTGATACCAATTTGTCAAATTCTTCTTCTAGGTGCAAGATTTTGGTGTCAGTGGAAGATAATTCAGTTTCCTGTTGTAGTCGCTTTTCAGTCAACTTCGCAAGTTCTGCTTTTAAACCTGTGATTTGTTCATTGCTAAGTAGTTCTTGACGAATAGCTTTGGACTTTAATTCTTCAATAGTACCTTCAAGTTCTTTTATTTCTTTTTCAGTCTTCATATCCTTTTTAAGGTTACTGTTTTCTGCCAAAAGCTCTTGTTCTTTACGCTGCAGCTCGGCTATCGCTGCCTTTAGTGTATTTATGGTCTCTGAAAGTGTCTCGTTTGCTACTGACATCTCGTGCATTTTTTCAGCGATTAAAGTGTTTTCTGTATTCTTGTTTTCTAGTTTCGCACTAGTGGTGCTAACAGTAGTTAATTGTTCTTCTAGTGAACTAACTTTTTGCTGTAAACTGTATTTGTCGCTTTCCATGTCATGCTTATGTTTTATGACTTCATCCAGTTTAGTTTCGAAGTCCTGCAGCTTATGATCCAAGGCTGATTTTAAGCTTTCCAATTCTTTATGAGCATAGCACTTCTCATCTAATGCTACTTTAAGATCATCTACTTTCTTAGTTAGTAACACTTTATCATTTTCTAATATGTGTATATCTATAGAAAGCTGCTCGTTTTTAGAGTAAGAAGAGTTCAAACGTTTTTTTAGGTCATCAATTTCATCGGCTGTCTTTTTAAGTTTTTCTTGATCTTTGCTATTGACAGTATGCTCTAATTCTGCAACTGCGGAACTTTGATTTCTCAACATTTCGAATTCGTCCAACATCGTTGAGTATTTCTGTTTTATGTCATTCAAGCTGTTACGAAGGGAAATCTTTTCACTCCTTACTTCATCTAGCTCCTTTAGAACTCTCTTGATTTCTGATTCGAAGAGTTTGTTCATTTTATTAGAGTCAGCTAGTTCTGTCTCTAATTTTGCTAAGTTATCTTCATGTGTTTCTATGATGGGCTCTAACTTGGACGTATTTTTCAAGGCTGCGATTTCGGAGATGAGGAAATCATTATTTTTCTTCATCTCACTCAATTCTCTCTCTAGATGTTGGATATCAGTAGTTAAGAAATCATTCTCGGTGGTCAGATCATCTATTTGTGTCTGTAGATGGTTGGCATTCAGGTTTTTCTCCGATAACTTGAGGTCTAGCATGTCGATTTCTTTTTTAAATGAGTGCACTGTTTTGAAAACACTTTCTAATTTGAAAAGAACTATGTTATCTCCAGCTGATGGTATCTCGCCAACGTAATCAATGGGAAGTTCAAAGTTGACATATTTATTGTACAACTGCATAACCTTTTCGGGTTTTATTGTTTTATTATCTACATTTTCTTGACAAGAACTTTCTTTTTGAGCTAGTTTATGCTTAAGCTCATTAATATCACGTTTGAGGGTTTCAATGACACCTTTAGCATTGTCATCGATATTAATTTCATCTAAATGTATTTGATTTGAATTTCTTCTATCTTTCAGTTCATTGATTTCCTTCAAAAGCTCTTCATATGTATCTCTGGGAACCATATCTGACATCTCTGCGTGTTTGTGTGCTACTTCAACATCATGCTCCAACTTTGTCACCTCTTCTTGCAGCTTGAATACTTCTTCGTGTAAATCTTGATTTTCTTCTTGGAATTTTTCAGCGTTCTCTCTTAGTAAACTGTGTATCCTCTCCAGATTTTGATATTTATGAAACAGAGTATCGTAATCAGCCTTAGTTCCCTTTACATTTTCTAATTCTTTATCCCTTTCTCCGATTTTAACTAACAATTTCTTGATTTCATTCGCGTATTCTTCATTTGTAGTTTTGAGATCCTCGTGCTCTTGTTTTAAGACTTCGAAATTGGATTGCAGCTCTTTCTTTAATGCGAGAAGTCTTTCCATGGCCTGCTGATGTTGGTTGTCTAAATCTTCTAAGTTTGAGGAAAGATGTTTGTTTTCTTCTCTAAGTTTGACCAGTTCTTCATCAGTTCTCAAGTCAGTGGTTCTTCTCTCTTTCAGGGTGGTAAGCTCATCCTGTAGATCTCGTATCTGTATTCTGTAGTGATTGTCGGTATCATCTTCCGACAGTTTCGAAGTCTGGGACGGTGGGTCCCAGTACCAACTAGACTCCTCCTCTTTGATGCCATTCTTTTTGCTGAGCTTCTGGAAAGAAAGAAAAGTAACATTAGAGGTTTATAGCTGGTTGAAATATCTTTAAACACAGTTACTGATAAGAATTTCTTGTTTGCTTTTTTCGGAAGGGTGAACGACCTGGACTGGATTTCAATGGAAAACCGTGACGTGGTAGAATTGAAATACAATTAGAGAGACCGGCAGAAAAATAATTATGATATGTCCACTAAAGATAAATACGCTGCAGAAAATATGCCAAACGTTAAGACGGAAAAACACATGGACAAACACACTTCTTTCGAATTACCTGCGTCTGTAAGACTGTTACGAGTAATATTTAGAATCAATATTTCCACTATAACCTCAACAGAACCTAATAAATGTTCATAATTTCAACAAAAATTCACATCGACTGAATCGTCCCGAGACCAATTGTACACACACAAGTATGCGGGTACGTCTGTTCAAACACACGATATCGTTATCTGCCCGGTTTATGGCTGGTCTGAGTCAGACGCTATAGAGTTGAGGACATATCAAGCTATACATGTCCAGTTTTAACTGAACTCGCACTGTATGCGGCATGGCAGGAAGAATAAGGGTCATAGTTAAATTGTCCGTGGAATTTCTTGCAACTTCTTTTTCATAGAAACGTACCGTGCTTTGGAAAGAGCAACTATCTTTATCCGTCGGACTGAAAGACCCTTTTTTTTCTGGATGGGAAATCATCAAATGACTTCTCCCGCTCTGGGCGGAGCGGGAGGGCGTGTCAGACTTTTACTGACCAAAACCCACCCGTGTTCCTTCAGTTGCCCATGTGCCAGGGTCACGGTATCTCTTTCGAACAATCTCGCGACCCTGGCAGGTACTGAAAGACCCTTGAATATCCGAATGTGTCTGTAATTGGTTTAATTCAAATGAAGGCTTACAGTTTGAGTTTGAAAGGGAGTGTAGTATTCGAGGAAACGAACAAAAACCACTTTGATATATAAAACTCTGCTAATCTATATATTAATAGTGAAGCAAAAACTTTGTACCCCTTTTTACGAAAATTACGCAGAGTATGTTTGGCACAATTAAAGTTATATGAAGAAGGAGTGCAGAAAAGTAATAGTTTTATGTAATAAGTTAATAATGCATTAGAAATACATTAAGTTTAAAACGAATGACCACTAGTCCATTTATAGTTGTAACATTAGTGTTACAAACTACTAAAATTATCTTTAATTTTCATGAGTACTCCCTCAAAATATTTCATTTATTACCTCCCATACAGTAGGTGGTATTTTCGTACAATAAAAGGTTAGCTTATAGTGGAACTGTTTAGCTTGATATGTCGTGTGTACTTGAGGACATAAGTCATCGTGTTAGCTTAGTTGGCGCTGAGGGTATTAGTAATGCGACACAGATGTGGTAATCGCTGAAGTTGGTCTTTTTGTACTGAGGAGTAAGTTTAAGTGATTCATATGGACTAGAATTTTCAATACGTCTTTGGTCATTGGCAAGCACTAGATCTGCGTAAGCCTTATCTTCATTCAAATTAAATTTCTAGCCTGTTCCACTGATTATTAAATCGCTCGCGATTAGGAAAATTAGAATTGACCAACAAAAATTGCCACTTTTTAACCCCCGAAGCAAAAAGAGTGATGTTATATATTTGACCGCTATGTGTGTCTGTCTGTGGCACCGTAACTCTTAAACTGGTTAACTAATTTTGATGCGGTTTTTTTTATTTAAACGTACGCTTTCTAGCGGTGGTTTATATTGGTGGTTCATGTTTTATCACAATCGGTTCAGCCGTTGCGACACGACGATCCTCTGATCAAAATATTACCTCTTATTAAACTAATAGGGCCAATACGTATATATATTTACTTTTTAAAGTATTTTGTTTTGATAGAAGGTTTTTTAAATTTATTTTTTTACTTCCTACGGCTTGTTAGCCAAATCTCACGCTTAATGTTTATTTTTTTGGTATTTTCTTAGTTGGACAGATTTAATGTGACGTAATGTAAAGTTATTTTATCGACGGTGGAACATAAGGTCGTCTTTTGCACACAACCATTACACTACCACTAGTATTGCTGGTAGCCCCCATTTGTTAAGTGGTGCGTGAAACTAGATAACACACTACACTTTTGGTGACAGAATTGGAACAGTAACCGTTTTACACTTTCGTGAAGATAAAGAGAGAGTTAATGAGTTTGTAAAGAAATAACTGTTTTTAGTCCTTTCAGATCACAAAGACCAAAATCATAAAATCAGTCTCTTTGTGCTCAGTCGGAACAAGCGTTTTGGCAGGTAAATACATTATTTTTCCACTGCACTACCAATAGGTATAATATTTTATTGTGTGCGAAATAACTTTTAAGCTTAAAGTGTTTGGGGGAAACCGCCAGCGTAGTCCCAGAGAATCAAATTTTCTTACGTTTTTGCAATTTTTTCGCTAGTGGTAGGCTGTACATGCGGGTTGGAAGATGTCACATGTCTTCGAATTTTTGGTTCTAGCGTTCTTCATATTCCTCACGATGTTTTCCTTAACTGTTTTGAGAGCAGTGGTGATCAAATAATAATCACAAAGTGGTACTTTACTTTGTGAGAATTCTGCTGCTCTGCTGCTTGGGTTCGATCCCGCGACCAGTCGCGGCGTCACCACTGGGTCACCTCTGCTCTCCGATTTGCGAATTTATACAGTCTAATGTCTAAAAAGTTGATTCAGCTCTTCTTACCGATAACAAATGTTATTTCCTAATAAAGACTTAAACTTTTAAGGAGAGGCCTATGTTCAAGTGAATAACTCATACGCGGGATTTCCTGTGGAGTCATACTTGGCACAAATACCTGTGGCTAATGCAATATTTGCCATGATAGAAAACAGGACATGAACTTTCGACTTAACTTTAAAGGGACTGAAATTCAAAAGGTTTTATGTAAGACTGGAAGCCGAGACCAACATAGTTCGGAAAAGGATTACATGATAATAGACACATTCACCTTAGCGTAATTGCGGAACTTTTTATCGGTAGGAATTAGTTTAATATTCATAGTTAAACAACATTCATTGCGTTATTTACATTGCTTAGCCGACAATTTATTCGAACAAATGACGCGATGGTTTAGAAATAATCGTCAATCCCATTCACATTCTGATAAATTGTGCGTTTCGCAATTAGGGTGCAGGTTTCTACTAAGTTACTACTAATGGGACAAGGGCTTCTTCTCTTCGAGAAGGAGTAGGCCATAATCCAACGAGCGAGCCCAGTGCGGCTTGGTACATGTTACATGTCTTAATTTTTGGTTGTAGGAAATATCGGTTTTCACAGGATGGCTTCCTTCATCGTTTTTGAGAGCAGTGGTATTGAAATAATTTACACAAATCAAAGTGCCTGGCTGGGTTCGAATCTGCGACCTTACCACAGGGCCACAAATGCTCCTACTTACTCCATATACACCTTAATATGGCTATAAGGTCGAATTTAATTCAAAATTTTCGTCGTAAAGTACTAGCAATAGTTTCTAAAGTATAGTGCTCTTTGTCGGTATGGCCTACAGATTAAGATAAAGTAATTATCAGTGCGTTATCAAGGCGGCCTAAAGCGAGAGCATTATAAAGATGTTGGAGTGTAGCAATTGTTTGCAGGGCATGGTATAAAGGAATTCTTTAGAAGTGCAACCATGTTCTCTGTTTTTAATACGCTTTTATTTCTTTTATTATTTTTATTGCTTAACCTGTATGTTTTTTTATAACCGACTCCTTTAGACTTGATTTTGACACACTTCGAACGGTCAGATTTCATTTAAGCTTTGTAGACTTATCGAGGACCGATGACAATACAATAATTACATAAATTTGTGCCATAATCCTCGCCAGGGTTACCAGGAATGCAAAAAAATCTGTTTTCGAAAACTACGCTAACATACGTCATCAAAATTCGAAACGCCCTAAAAATTTGTAAATTAATAATAGTTTAGAAATCTAAAAAAACAAAAAAGTAGAAAATAATTGAAAAATATTGTTTTTCTATGGAAGCGTGCTTTTTTTTAAACTTTTTTAAACTATTTTTTTATTAGAAAAAGGTTAAAGTATAGTTTTTTCAAACGTCAGTTTTTTTTTTTTTTCTCGGCAATGACGAAATAGTGCGCTCTAGGGTTTGAGTATATGAATACACTCACTGAGTACTAACTACACGCGGAACTTCCGTTCGATTTGAGAACCCCACACTCTTGCCGTCTCCTTGTAAGACCTGTGGGGTAATTTGCGTAACACATTAACAGAAGAAATGGCCTTCATTTTGACAGTTCACAACCTTAAATGCATTATTTACATTGCTGAGTAGACTAATTGTTCGAACAAATGAATCATTCCGTGAAGTTCTGTGCCGACGAGAGGCGACTGAGGGACGTACTAGAGAATGGGCAGCAGCGTTCTCTATGCATTTTACACAACCCGCCAACCCACCTGCCAAGCGTGGCAATTATGGCAAAACCCCCAAATTTGGGGTGGGCTATGTCCAACAGTGGACGTGTTTCGGCTGAAATGACGATGATGATGATGAAGCAGTGAATTAGCAGTAACCTGCCACAGTTACGGAATATGGATGCTACCTTGCTGGCAGCTGGTAAGTTTGGCCAAATAAAACTCTCAGAACTCAGCTTGCTATAAGTCCCCCGTCCAACTCAAAAAGGGGTAAATATAAGGTCCATGAACCTTAAAGAAAACCGTCGATTTCAAAAAAGCCATTTCTCAACAGTTTTAGTTTAGCGCTTTAGCCCCTTTTGTTAATACTTCCGTGTATACCGATATCACTCGGTTTTACTACGGTTATAAAGCATTTATGTGCCATTGTACCAACCGGACACTGAACCTGGGACCCGGTACGTATCGGGAAATGTTGCACTAGTGTTTGTTTCAGGCTTCGTCTGCTGGGAGGTAAGATTTTCAAGTTACGTGTAGCGTGTAGCAAGAAAAATCTCTTTGAATTTCAAGATTATTTATAATGTTAAAAGGAGATGGTTAAACTGTTGTGGGTGGCCAAAACCAAAGTGGAAAAGTGGTGGTGGTGGTCCAAACTGGTCCTCAGAGGCCAAAATTCTATGAAATTGACAAAACTGAAATTTAATTGGTTGAACACAAGGCTTTTTGGCTACTTTGACTGTATGTATTTCAATTTTATATATGTTTTATGAAGTGCGTTTTTTTTTTTGTACAGAATATACATTTTTGACTGGCCTGTTAGTCTAGTGGTTAGTGACCCTGACTACTAAGACTGAGGTCGTGGATTCGATTCCCACCCAGGACAAATGTTTGTGTGATGAGCACAATCATTTGTTCTGTGTCTGGGTGTAATTTTTCTATAATATGTATGTATTTAGAAATATATAAGTATATTTATCAGTTGTCTGGTTACCATAGTACAGGCTCTGCCTAGTTTGGGATCAGATAACGTTGTGTTATTTTTTTATTTTTTTCGCAAATTTTGGTCTCATCGTAGGATCAATCATCATCATCATCATCATTTCAGCCGTAAGACGTCCACTGCTGGACTTAGGCCTCCCCCAATTTGGGCGGCTTTGCCATAATCGCCACGCTTGGCAGGCGGGTTGGCGATCGCAGTATGGTGGCAATATGCATAAAGAACGCTGCTGCCCATTCTCTAGTAAGTCCCTTAGTCGCCTTTTACGACACCCACGAGAAGAAATGGGGCGTTGGTGTTGGCTTGGTAGGATCAATACAAACTCGGTTTTCTATTTTCAATTCAATTAATTCAAATGACACCACGGCTGAACTATAAATGGGAAATAGTGATTAGACTTTGTGGGGCCAAGACAAAATTTCTTCTATACATAGATAAACAATGACTTTTCGTGTCTAAACTACGCAACGAATTTTGATGCAGTTTTCACCAACATTTAGAAAAAATATTTCGGTTTATGTGTAGTCTACAGTAATATGAAAGTAACATAAAATAAAGATTTTTTTAATGTTTGTATAACTTAAGAAAGCATTGAAATTCCGCGCTAGTTTACACAAATACTAAGAGGGGGGAAAATGTATTGTTTGTAATGGATAAATTGAAAACTACATAACTGATTTTAAACATTTTCTCTCGAAAGTTACATTATTCCACAGTCATATGACCTATATTTATAGCTCATATTACACGAAGTAATGTTACTTCACACGGACGAAGTCGCGGGCGAAGTACTAATCTTTAGATCGCTAAGATCTTTTAAACATCACAAATGCTGTTCTCATCAATAGACAGACTGATTTAAGGAGAAGCTTTATATGCATAATACGCGGGCAAAGCCGTTAGTAAAAGCTAGTATTTTATAAAAACAGATGGCATTGGCAGAGATTTCATTTTACCCATCAAACTAAAAACAACTTAACAAGAAAACATGAACACAAAACGAAAAACAACAAAATAATTTGACTCCCAGATTCTTCAATGGAACCCAAGGCGCCTAGAACAAGTAAAAATGCTAAATAATTCCTACAATAATGAAGATTGCGCATCACTGGCAGCGCCTTGACCGAGTTCCCGCCGTCTTCTCAAACTTCCATAATTGTCCGACTTAGACTTACGTAAGGCGTATTGTCAACTGTACGACGATTTGACTCGGTGCTAAACTGCTAAGCAACTCGACACTTTTGTGAAATCATAATTTGTAAAAATAAGTTCTATGTGCCGAACGTAAAGACCATTAGCAGTAGCACCATACGATTTCTTCCCACTGGTTTCGTACAAGGCGACCTAAGGGACTTACTAGAGAATGGGCAGCAGCGGTCTCTATGCATTTTACAAACATGCTGCGACCGCCAACTCGCCTGCCAAGCGTGGCGATTATGGCAATCCCTCCCGAATTGGGGGAGGTATATGCCCAGCAGTGGACTCTTTCGGCTATAATGATGACGAAAATCTTCGTATGCGAATTATACTCGCACTTGGCCTGTTGTTTTCAGTATTTCAAACTTCAGCACATATAATAGCAGTTTAATTTCCGCATTTATACATTTGTCCTTTAATATGGATACGGAACAAACAAAGAAGTATCTTAAGTAACCAGAAACTATTATAATCTGCACCCTAATTGCGAAACGCACAATTTATCAGAATCTGAATGGGATGAAGATTATTTCTAAACCATTGTGTCATTTGTTCGAATAAACTGTCGGCTCAGCAACGTAAATAACGCAATGAATGTTGTTTAACTATGAATATTGAACCAATTCCTACCGATAAAAAGTTCCGCAATTACCCCCCTCTGGACTCCTATCGTCTTATTTTAAACGCTTTTTTTTTGTTTTTTCATATTTATTTCGTTTTGGTTAAAGTTCTTTATACTAAAATGACAACTTGGCTCTGGACTAAGTTTTTGTTTTTTAAATTTAATTTAAATATTATAATGTATGGCTTTTTAATTAAAAAACTGGCTTGCTGGATTAAACTTGATCTAAATAAAACCTTATTTTTAATATGGGGAGAAGCTGTAGTAAGGACAGTGTATTTGAACTGAAATCGAACTCCCCAGATCTAAGTATTTTTGAATATCCACCATTTTCTAACTTCCACCTAGCCTTTTCCCAACTGTGTTGGGGTTGCTCCAGTTTAACCATACGCAGCCATAAATGATAAATAATTTTATTTCCGTAAGTAGGTCTGTACAAACACTACACTTCAATGATATTTTAAAAACGAGATCGACGTTTCCTATCTAATTACTTGCAAAGAAAGGCCGAAACCATCTCAGAGGTTACAGTCTCTTTTAAAGCGCGGACATAATCTTGGTCGGACCATGTGAATTAGTGACTCAAATGGTCTTTTGAGGAAATAACCACAAAGACTGAGTGTAGCTGTCCTGACAGAAGACGCAATCATCAGTAATCATGCAGCTCAACTTTAAATTTAAGGAGCACTACGAGCCTACGAATAAAAGCTACCAAATAAAGGACATTTGGGTAGGCTGCATAAATTACTCAAACTGCCAGAAAATGATTAACACAAAATAAAATAATAAAAGTACCAGTATTTTACATGACTGCATATTTGACCTCCACAACCTACAAAAAATTGTACATTCAATCATAATTCTTCAACAAGGATATATATCTGTTAATACTCACATGAACATCATCAATGCCCACATAGGCTATGAAGGCAGAATGAGCAATGAATATCATCTGCAAGACCACTAATAGTACGTGTCTTCTCATTTTACCACCATTCTTATCATCATCTTGGTTAACTAATCAAATTACTGTTTTAAACATGGTTCACTAGATAGGACAAACTTTTGGAGAGTTAAGATTAAGAATGATGTTCTAAGGTTCCCGGGAAATTTAAATTTTCTTACGCATTTTACAATTTGTATGTCAGGTTGTATCATATTGAAAAGGCTCTAGCGGACTAGGGCCGATGCCTGCCAGGGTCACCAGGGCTATGGATACGTTCGAAAGAGTTACCGTGACCCTGGCAAAGGCAACTGAAGGAACACGGGTGGGTTATAGTCAGTATTGTATGTTCAATAAAATACATGATATGATAATCAATATACAACTTGGCACTGATCTGTAAATTGTAAGGAGCAAAGGCCTCTTGTGTAAGATGCTCACAGTAAGAATGGGTTTTACGCAGTTAAACAACGTCCATTGCGTTATTTATGTTCTTGAACAGACAAATTTGTCAAGCATATGAAGTAATGAATTAGGAATATACTTCAATATGGTTCAGATTCTCATTGATACTGTTACACAAGTGCTGACAAGGCATTGTTCTGTTACACGCTGATGTGGCGGAATAGAGGTGTATAAAAGAAGACGATATGCTACGTCAACTACAAATAAATTGGAATAAGGCATGAAGATGACAGACAGGTTACGGAGAGAATATTGATAGTTATGATACAAGAGTCGTATACGTGAACTAAAAAGCAGAAAACATTGTTATAGATGGTAGTAATTTTGTTTCTATGGCAATTATTGTTAATATAAAAGATATGCAAGTAAAAGGCTGTAGATTTTGAAGCAATCCAGATTTATATACTATGTTTCACGGCAGAGTAGTCCAAGCGCACATAGGATAAAACACAATAAAATAACAACAATATTAATAAAGCTGTCACAGCCACGTCCAATATTCGGTTATTTTCCGCTCTGCATAGCTCGTAATTATTTACTTTTATTGCAAACACGGTAGTACGCTTTTTGATCACCAATGACGTTTTAAACGGTTCTATAAAACGTTCGATACAGTTTACACTTGCAGGCAAACGGTCGTTTTATTTTGTCGTTTTGGCTTCGATTCCTGAGTATAAAAACTTGACTTATACACCGCCAGTTTTTATAAAAGAAATTAGTGTGGAAGTCTCGTAAGTTACAGTTAAGGATGAGGTAATATCTGGTGAACCATTATTTAAAACATGGAGGATTTTGGTAACAAGACCATTAAAAAAACTTTTTCCACCACTCAGCACTAAACGCACAACATCACCCGCCGAAATGCAACACGAAAATAAAACAATAATATTCAAAAACCAAACGCGACCGTTACTAAAATTCGAAATACAAAATAGAACATCGTTATTTTTCAAATACGTTCGACGACGAACAATGGCTGGCAGTATGCAACGACTGACGGAGCTCAGTACGGGCTGTTTTCAAAACATGTTCACCTGTAAGTGTTGTGGCTAGACTAACAAACGTCCAATTAAAACTACTAGATACAGACAATAGAGGTTCGATTTAATACTTTGTAAACTTTGGCTGTGAACATTTTAACTTGTGTTATCATTGTTAGTTGTTACTGCAAGCATCAATTCAGAAGCATCTCTCGAGCAAGTTAGACAATAACAACCAAATGTAAATAAGGACTCCTGCCTGGATCGCCTTTCTATGCGCGACAAATATATTCCGAAACGACAAAACGACACATATTAGAGAAGACTAATCTGGGGTCCAGTAAATTTTTTTAGGTCCCAAGGTATAGATACGTTTTTATTACAGGCTCGCAAGTCGCAACCCCTGTTAAAGTTTGCCTTTGATTTAAATCACTCATTAAACAGAAAGTCTGTCAAAAAGGTTTCTACAAAGTTAAAGATTACTTGGATGTCAAAAAGTTTTGGGATTACTTAAACTAAACCAATGTCCAAGCAACAAACTACGCCATGCTATATTCACATTGTAATTTTAATAACATATGATGACATTTAAAGAGAAAACTAACTGAATGTGAGTACCATGCAGACTAGATGCCAGATGACCGCCAGCCATTTGATAAAGTCATGCATTCACATACATAAAATTCTAATAACATAATGTTTGGAGTTTAAAAGAGAACAATATTTTTTTTAGGGATCAGTGAGCAAAGAAATGCTGGCGCCATCTCGTTTTAAAATATCGAACACTTACTACTGGACCGCCATCAACCAATTGATGAACTCAGGCGATTTCGCCCGCTTGATTGTCGTTTGGCTCTCTGCGTGCGGAGTTGGAAATCGTGGCTTTCCATCCTCAAAAAATTTTGCACGTCTAATTCTGCCCTAACATTTTTTAGGTACCACTATTGTGGTATTTTCTCGAATCTCTTTTAACTCAAGTCATTGTTAAGTATGCAGTGAATTATGACTGGGCGGTGACTGCTGTACTTGTACGACTATTGTAGTACCTAGACAACTGACTACATAGTACGTCAAGCATTTAGCTAATAATGTACAATGTACTGCCATCGTTTTTTCTAGGAAACGTGACGGTTTCGTTTGAAAATCCGTTAGGTCCAAAGAGGATATTGTAAAGATTGATTTGTGTATCTATCTTTATAATCAGATAATTTGTATCTCAATTCTTATTACTTAAAATTTAAACCATTCTAAGACTTGAATCAGTCAATCTGTCTAGCCTTTTCCCAACTATCTTGGTGACGGCTTGCAGTGTAAGAGGATAAAGCGGAATACCTGGATATTATATGGAGCGCCTCCCTATCCAAGTACTGACGACCATACCGACTGGCAAAGATCCACAAATTGTCAGTTGGGACCAACGGCTTACAAACAATCTGACGAAGGTCAATCATTGTGAGGAAACCGGTATGGCCTAGAACCAAAGATTCGAAGACATGTGCGACATCTATCAAGTCGCACTGAGCTCGTGTGGGGTACGGCCCGCTTCCTCTCACCACGACGACGCCAGTGTCAGCAGTGGAAACATTATAGATTGATTGTGTATGATATACAGAGTGTGGCATAAGTAACGGTCCACCGTTCAGGATTCGATGAATCAGATAATTAACTATAACAATTAAAAATATTAACCATTTTTTACCCAATTTTTTTTTTTACAAAACTTGCTCTTGAACTTGATGGTGTGTTAAAAATTGGGGTTAAAATTAGAGAAGAACCAACTTTTTCTTCAATAGAGCTGAATTTACATAAAAAATCATAATTTATCATGATACTTCTAGTATTCAGCAGTAGTTAACAGAAATCAAAATGAAAAAAATAATGGTTTTTGTTGAAACTACACACAAATATGTAATAAAAGGTAGAAATTTCGTAAATAAAAGACAAAAATGAAATATTTTCGGAAACCTTGGGTAAAACGTTTAAATTTTTTAATTGTTATAGTTAATTATCTGGTTCATCGAATCCTGAACGGTGGACCACTACTTACGCCACACCCTGTATAAAGATTGCCATATTTATTTTATCAAAATATTCAGAAGGTATGTTGGGAAGGGTACGTTGAGCAGTGTGTGGAACAAGCCTGGCAGTGATGATGATGTTGGGAAGACGGATTAACATCATTTTCACGAACATTTCCATGATCCGAACCAAAGAGATAACAATAATATCTTCAAACATCAGTAATCGAGTGGAATCAATTTCACATGACTGAACGTCCTTCATAAACGCAATAACAGCCGGAACGAGTCGCGTGCGCATATGACCTCCCCTACCACACGATAGTTACATCCAACCTTATTTCTAAGTCCATTAAGTCCAATTTACTTTGCAGACAGACCTGCATCCATTTACACTTAATGCTCACGACTGAGGACCTTGTTTGTGGGAACATAAAGTTCAATTTTGTTTAATGATAGAGTCTAATGAGTTGTAAAAGGATTTTGGAATTTATGATGCTGGAGTAAAGTTGAAATTCAAATGAACTGAACAAGTTAGAATGTTATGTAACGAATGGTGTGCATGTAACACATTTTTTACTTAATAACGTTTGTAATAGAGGTCATTATCGGTCGGGCATGCATGTCGGAGATGACGGAAGCTGGCTCCATTGAAGATGTTTAGTTACAGCATTGACGGATGATTCATGAAAATGGAAAGAAAATACAAAGGGATTAGAAAGTGGCCCTAATGCGTGCCCTTGTATAAGCCATAATGAGATGACGTAATAATTAGGAAGGCAGAGGCCATTTTTTCCTACGGGCTTAATCCTAATGAATCTGTTTCCATAGTTTTATCATACAGCGATCTGCTTATGAGTTTTCGAGGCAAAAGTGTATTGGATCTATGTATAACCCCATTTTTCACTCAAAGTTTAGGGTACACGTAAGGACGAACATCTGATGGTCCTTATGACATTGGAAACCAAATGTTGCATAAATACTCCATGAACCCTTACCTCCTTTTATCTATGGTCGACTAGTCATTCCCTCTTATTTCATTCTCTACAGACATTCAGCTCCTTTATAGCCATAACGTCTTTCACACTGACCCACCCAAACCTATTCGTTTCTCACTACTTTTGAAGCAATCACATTCATACTCTACACTTTTCTCCCGACGTGTTTTCTCTAGATGTCTTTCAGGATTGTTAATTGATTGATTCAAAATCAAATCAAACCAAAATATTTTTATTTCACATAAACCCACTTATAAAACGTCAGAATAACGCTTGGTTCTGATTTGTTGATTCCTATGTAGAAAAGCCGGCAAGAAACTCCATGGTTACTCTTTTAAAAATAATTTCCTTTTACGATGGTTTCAAACAGTGTGAATAATAGGTAATAGGTATAGAAGAACAGTGGATTGGAAAACTATACCGAGGTATGAAACAAAACTGACTTCTCCAGCATCCATCCATATACCAGCAAAAAAACAACAAATCATCTTTAAATACAGAACCAACTTGACACTCACCGCAAATCTAACTTAGAGACTAAAACAATAAAGAAACAAATTCCATGCGATAATTTTAATTTATGTCTTTTTGTTCTTCGCTGTAAGAGGCCAATGTCGGCGCATGATTGACTAGCTACGAAGGCTGTGAGAATTTTATTAGTAGCCATTCAAAATGAGGGTCTTATGAGCTGATTGACCTTGGTAGCCCAGGTGTTAAGCTCCATATCAGTGTTTTGTATGAAAAATGGGCTATTATACCTGATGGCAAAGGTTATGTTCGATGTGAAATGATTTTCGCAAGACGGAGGAGACATCGAATTGAATTTAGAATCTACTATTTAGTACATTGAAGTTTTTATGTCCCAAGGTTTGGATTGGAAGTCAAAGGCCAGAAGTCATAGCGTTACGCTGTGATGGACAGCAAACCTGTCTAAATATATAGAAATACTAACAAGGTAATGAATGTTGGTGAAGTTTAGTATATGCTTTTTTTAATAGATAATGCAGGCGATGGAATAATCAAGAGTAATTCAACTTACAAACATACAAATAAACATAGAAACTACAGAACGCCAAATGCTACGATCCCTACGCACTTCTTTTGCTTCGTATACGTTCATACATCTGACAATCCGCACATTTTGTGTAATTAAAAACGATTGTCGAGATCTACTATCTTAGCCAGTCAATTTTCCATCTTCAACCAGCAAATAAAAGAGACAAATGAAAGCAACAGCCTTTCACATACAAAAAAAGTGATGAACTTATTATTTCAAACGATTCAATGAACAATTGTGACACGAGATTGCACATAAAAGGCACACGTTGCTCATGTCACAATTTTTCTATAACAAACAAAATTCAGCCACCGTTGATAGATCATACAATCGACATAAACGGTGGAGCAGTGTAAAAGCAGACATGCGCGTGCAGTTGGCGGGAAATCGTCCGGAACTGTGTCATGGCGCCCGACTGACATGCGGGCTATGAAGGACCTTGACAGTAGACTGAAAACGATTTTGAAGTCTATGAGGCGAGCTCTATAACATACGAACTTCGACTGACGTATCCTGCATGACGTTGTTAGTTTCCCATGCGTCTGAATTTTTAAAGGAATCCGACAACAACCTTTGGGCAGTAGCCCACCAGAAACAGCAGGTCCTCGGATCAGAGAGACAGGTCGGACGATCCTCGAATAACCATGGAGTTTCTTGGCGTCTCTTCTCCATAGGTATCAACAAATTGGAACCGTGCAACTAGCTTCTGACATTCCATATGTGTCCATGTAGATTTATGTGAAATAAAATATTTTGATTTGATTTGAACTGGACAAAAATCTAAACTCAAAGCTGCTACTGAAAAATTACACATAGAAAAACCCATAAACACTTTGCCCGACCTGAGAATGGGACCCAAGACCTCATGCTAAGTTTTAGCGATGGCGATCACTAGACCTATGAGGACAGTATAATTTAGGCCAAAGGTTGTCAGAAACGTATTCAACTTGTTTACTGATTTCCTAACTCCCAGACTTAACAAACATAAACAATGACAAAGTAACACTATTACGACTTAACCGCAATGTCGACGCGTTTAACTGCGCGTACGCAACCTCATCGCAGGCATCGCATCAATCGATACTAAAGCCAAATATTAAGATGATTACAGTGGCTGCAATGGTAAATATTACAGTGTATTTATTATTCGAATGAGTTGATGTATTTAAGACTTTGCGGTTGTATAAATGTATACAGGTTTTATGTTAAGGTCTTCTATATAAGGTTTATGCTTAAGGTACTCCATTAATAAAGAGTAGTCCTTGGCAGCTCTGGAGAGAGAGGTGGTAAGAGAGTAGTGAGGACTTTGCCTAGCAGTAGGACATTAATTGCTAATAATAAAAATAAAGGCTAAAACTAAATTTTAACTGTAAGATTTTCAGCAAAAAAAAATTGTTTAATATTGAAATGAAATGTTTATTTTTGCAATTAGATCTTTTATAGCACGACGGCCGGCATTTCCTAACTGACTGTTCCTTGTGAAGAAATGCCGAAACAAACACAAAGGTCTCTTTTGAAGTCCAAAGTCCATTATATTAAGATTGACTGGTAGGAAATGTCTTTAGCATCAAGTCCTCCTCTGTACAGTTATTTTTACTTGTGCATAAAGTTTTAATAAATAAATAAATATTATTAGAATTTTATGTAACTCGTAACCATGCAGGTCTATCTCTAGCAACATAATTCTGTCAAGAAATCCATCACTACATGTACATTCATAGGTTTAGCAAATAATAGTCAATAAAGAGTCACTAGCTAGCATCGGGCACAAGGCCTCACTGGTACACTCAACAACAGTGATAACACTACGACGAAAACCGCCCTTACTGCCACCACATACAGGTGCTGTCAATGTCACATTCTACGGATGTGCGATTGACTGTACTGTGTTACACGACACATCTGCTGAGTGTGTAGATCTGTTTAGTGTTGAGACACGTTATGGGACATATGACTTGCATTGTGGAAGGTTATATACGTCGAAGATTTGAAGAATGAATGAAGACTGTGAAGATTTTTGACGGAAAGATATTATTTACGTAAACGAAGCAAAAGGAGTATGCAAGGATCGTAGCAGGAACCCTCATGGGAAGAAGCTGTGTGATAATGTAAGACATTATTTGCGGATGTAGACAAAGAAAAGAAATAAATAAAGAAAAGGGACATAGCGTATATGACGAGAAATGTCTTGCTGGGGGGAAATGGATGAGAACATTTATAATGTCTAAAGATTATAACTGACGTTGCTGAGCCGCATCTACATTAGTATGCAGTTAAGACTTTGAACCTCTAAGATAAAATTTTATGTGGTCTACGTTTAGATCAATTATTTTTGAGGAAGGTTTAAAGTAATATAATGGTACTTAATAGTTGACGCGAAGAAAGACTATCAGTTTAAAATTAAGCATAGGTTTAAGAACCTGAAACATAGTAGATTAATGAAAATGCAATAGTTAACAATGGAGGAAATGAAATAAAACGATGTACATTGTATTCCAACCTACAATCAAAGTACTCTTGTGGTATGGTAAGATAACCACGTATCTCATACAAAACAAAACCAACAGGAACATAGCACACCGCTTTCCAAAAAATGTCGAACAGACCCGAAGACTTCCGAAGACTTTGACACAGAAAAAGTCACGTTCGTGAAGTTTAGCGTCATTTCGCAACGAAGGGACGCTGTGGTAACTGCGACCGATTGTTCACGACAGACGTAAGGCTGTTACTGCACTTACTGCCCATTCTTGAATATTGCCGCATTGACACGGCTAAATGGTTGACTGTCATACGCTGGTTGAATTTTATTTAGTTGAAGTTGGGAAAGACAGGCTAAGGTTGTGGCATAATGGTAATTACGAACATAAAAGTTTCTTTTGTGGAATTTAAAGACGAAATACTTAAGGTTTAGGGTGGGATTTTGCAGAGAGTTCAATAAAATCATTGTGTCTTTTCATCGAACGCAGTGAATTACTTACGAATTATTTTGAGGAAAGGAGATCATAATATGAGTCCAACAATATCTATTTTTATTGCAGGAACAGTATATTTTAAACAGGCATCGGTGACCACCATATATGTGTGTCAGCGAGCGTGGAAAATGATGATGATACTTAAAAATATATTTATTTTAATATTGTTCATTACCCAAAGGTTGACTGGTGGAAAGTTGGCGTCTATACATCTGTGCGCTTTAAGTATTACATTAATAAATTCATTTTGTGAAATGGCACACACAAAAACATACATGACCAGTTGCAAGTTTTAGGCCACTTTCACAAATCTCTGTACAGACCACCGGTCACTGAAATCTGTCTGTTTGAGCAGGTTCCTTGTCCCAGAAGTTTGTCAACTCAATCGATGTGACAGTTCCGACCTCAGCATCTTGGGTTACTGAATGCCACTGACCTGGCTGTAAAGAAACCGCATGTTTATGTACTTTATGTAAAGAGGTACTGTCGAACTGAATACTGGTGAACAAAAAGAATTTATGATAGTGTTTAGCTTTTCGGATGAAGATGAAACAGATTTAGAGGGATAAATTTTTCTAGCTTATAATCGAAAGATACCAGATTGAGTAAACAATATATGATTTGATAAGTTTGAGTATGAATGTCGATAGCTATAAAAGTAGAGGAAGACCAAAGAAACGGTGGAAGGACTGTTTGAAAGATAATATGGCTAGAAAAAATGTGACTACCCAGATGATGACTAATAGAGAAGTATGGAAGAAAAAGATATGTTGCGCCGACCCCAAGTAAAATTATAATAAGGGGCAAGGAAATGGTGATAATCAAGTTTGAGTACAAGATACGGACGTAAGTCAAACTTTGGGAAGAGATGGAACATAAGTAGGAATGACTATTAAGCTTTTTAGTATATTTACGGAGTGTATTGTATGTTTCGATGTGTGAACTTGTTAAATGGTTAGTGAAATGATCTTATTACTGCGTCAGAAAGCGGAGTTCGCCCACATGAATTTACGGCTAAGATTTTTGAACTTTTTGCCATCAATACGCTAAGAAGAAAAACTGAAATGTGTTTTTCATTTTTTTTTTTTAATAATAAATAAAATGGAGGAAACCTCCATAAAATTGGTTCGACAGTCACAACCAACTCTTTAAAATGAGAGCATGTTTTATGCCATACTTACAGAATAATTGAAACTATAATTAAAAAGGAGCCGCAGACAGGCGGATCTTACGTAATATAGCCCAACACAGCAGACTAAACAAACATTATCAAATTACAAAATATTTTTAAATGCTCTTGTACATGAATCATACTATTGATCCAGTAGTCTGTTTTACGATTGGGGTAACTAAAGTAATATTTTGTCATATAACATATTTCCGTGTCTTTCTAGATTTAATTTACGGAGGATGATGGCAAAGGAGCAAAACTCAACATAGTCTATCAACATAATATTGCTAAATTTTTAACAACAACTCTAGAATTGGTTACATATCTCTTCACGACGATTCAAATTACGATTTGTCCTTTTACATTAAATCTTATTAACTAGCTTTTGCCAGCGGTGCGGCGTCGCCCGCGTATTAAACTTTCATCTTGAACCACTCTCTCTCTATTAATGAAAACCGCATTAAAATACCTTGTGGAGTTTAAGAGATCCCAGCGTACAAGCACAATATAAGACTTTGTTTTATACTACGTCAAGATAAACATGTAAAAATACGACGATTTCTACTATCGATAAGACGAAAAAGGCCAATGGAAGATACAGGATACGGGGATCTCCGACACGTGCCTCTCAAATAGTTTTTGGTGCCACGCTTTCACGGAGTCTGAGGCGTACACTTGTCTGTAGATAATCGCCTTTTCTAAGCACAGCTAGATTATTAAGTCACATCTTATAGACAGCTAGACGAGAACGTCATTCAAGGTCATCGCAAGGTGTTATGTGACCATACAATTATCGAGATTGCGACACGATCCACTTTGAATGAATCTGAACATATGTGTGTCATGTGAACGTGATCAGATAAATATATCCTGTACTAAGTCTTAAAATTATAATATAATGATACATCATAAGATATATTATAATATAATGATACATCATAAGATATATTATATTTTATGATATAATATATCAGGATTTGACGTCGTCGAATTGGTCTTTAACCGGATGTAGGATGTTTGACCAACGTCAGACTTTTTAACCGCTGGTCCATTTACTGTCATTCCGATAGCTGTCATTTGTCGATCTTTGACAGTCCTTACGAGTCATCAACAACCCGAAACCCTAGTCTTAACAAGATAGGTAGTTGCTACATGTAAAATACTGATACACATCTGCATCCTGTAAGACTGTAAGCCGATCAAAACGTGGTGGTTGGGAAAAGGTTAAGCTACGTATGAAACTGTTTTAGACTATTGGGATCAGCAGTTTTTTGAAGTTTTGAGTCTAAAGGTTTACTTTGTGAGTTTTGATTTAATTTTCTACTTGACATTACCAATTAAACAAATGTTTTCAAAAATGATTAATCAAATTTCTCCATGGACTCTACGTGGTTAAAAATTCTACAATATTCAGTCCAAAAAGGAGACGGGCATTTCTGGGCCAAAATGTAATAAGTGGAGAAATGGTTTAAAAAAAAGCTTATATTTTTCTATATGAAAATCTGAAAAATCAACTCAATTTACAATCTGGAAAATGAGAAATCCTAAAATTAAGTTAAGGTTCCCAAGTAAATGGAATATCGATTAAATTATAATCGATTAACGTTCATACTATTTAAGAAGATGCCTTCACCACATGATTAATTCAATTAAAATAGTTAAATCTATTAGAAATAACATACTGCAAAGCTTACACCAATTAAATATTTATATAATTAACATAAATTGATTCACGTTTGTTAATCGATAAATGTATGTTTAGTCTGTGCTAACTCTGACATGACATGCATGACATAACGCTGACACTCACTCGTTTCATATTGTTTATTGCATGTGCGTATCGTGTTTCCACCCATAGTTTTATTGATGTTTCCTCAACCCCTGCTTTCATTCTACGGACTTCGGAGCTACCTTCTTGTATGATCCTTGCCTTGCTACCATACCCGACTCGGAGAACTCCGCTTAAACGTTGGACTTGGACTTGTCATTTTGGATTCTACGAACAGCCTACCGATTGGAAAGCGACACCATGGATCGTTGTGTAAATTGTCGCATAGCGACTAATCGCTGTAATACAACAGATCGTCGAGATTTGGATGACGAAATGATATTAGCAGTAATTCGTCAATGGCGTACACCACAATCTGTAAGTACTTACTCACTTCTTGTTTACCTCACCAACGTCTACCACGCTGACTTGCAATCTTTACAATATTTTTTCCTTCACCATTATACTAACAAAATAATAATAAAAAATAAAAGGTCAGTGGGTCGTTTTAGGGGCAACATTCTTATATCTAGTAGCACAATAACCACCTTAGGCACAATGAGTTATATGTACGTATAAAAAACAAACAAATAAGATCTCATATCAAACGTAAATGGTTGTTTGGTAGTTAGAGTAATTCACACTGACCTTAGTACTACATAGTATAAACTGTATCACGGTAGGACAGTATTCCTCGCTCTCCAATAATCACACATGTTATCAGTGAACATAATATTTGAATTATTTAGCAGGTAGTTCGGTATTAATTAATATAATAAAGTATAGGTAAACATTTAAAAGGCCCATGTAGATACATTATATAGAACTAAGTAACTATCGGACCAAGATTTTTTTAAAGTACTTAATCATGTTATCTGTTATTAACCACTTTTTACATCTTTCAGGTAAAATGCAGTGACCATGTTTGCCAAGCTTGCTGGTAGTTGAATCAAAGACCACCTCTTGTTATGAAAATAATATGGTACCTTAGTTGGGCTAGGTACCAAGATAATATAGTACCACCTGCAGTTTCTAGATGACAATTTAATCATAATTGAAGATAAATAAAAAATATTACTAAAGAACATTTTTATTTTCTCTCCCTCACTCTAGAAATACCTATATAAATTATCATCCTTTCCCCAATTATATTGAGGTCGGCGTCCTGTCTAACCGGATGCAGCTGGGTACCAGTATTTTACACGGAGTGACTGCCTATCTGAGTTCCACAATCCAGTTACTGGGTAATATGATATCTCTTGGTAAGACTGGTTGTCAGACTGGGCTTCTGATGACCCGTAACGACTGTCTAAGATCTACGAAAGATAGCTGGGACCAACGGCTTAACATGCTTTCCGAGGCACGGAAGGGTCTTGGTATGTAAAGATGGTCACCCATCCACGGACCAACCGCGGTAAGCGTAGCTTAACCTGATCGGTTAACCCGTGCGGCTGTTATTACTTAGCCACCAGCCCTTCTACAAATATTTATATAATGATTAAGAATAGAGAGAATAGTAAAGAATAGCACCACCCTATTTCTTCCTGTGGATGTCGTAAGAGGCGACTAAGGGACTTCGAATTGGCAGCAGCGTTCTCTATGCATTTTGCGACTACACTGCGATCGCCAACCCGCCTGCTAAGCGTTGCGATTATGGCAAACCCCCCCGAATCGGGGAAGACTTATAACCAGCAGTGAACGTCTTTCGGCTGAAATGATGATGATGATGATGACGAATTATAATTAAATTCTTTATATTTAACATCCCAACAGTATTTTAAAGAATGAGAATCGCACTTCAAAAGCTGTTACTTAACTTCAGCTGTTAAGTGTAGATTGTTACGTAACCTCACTTTTCCTAAATCTTATTTAACTCGGTTCTCAGATTGCCAAAACCTGCAAAATTTTCTGTGATTGTTTAATAATATAGTACCTATCAATAGACACCAATTTCATCTTTTTACATCCAGGCCCAAGATTGTATGAAAGCGTATCCGTCTCCTTTAACATAGTCGTTTTAAAAGCAGTACATACAAAAAAAAAAAAAACAATATTATTTGAACATTAAACCGATTCAGGCCTCATACAGATTCGATCGTTCGACCAGCGCTCGCGCCATGTGTAAACAATGAGCGTTGCTTAGCAACCGCTGCCGCCATATTAGTCGGACCCAAGTGCAAAAGAGACAGACATAGTAGAGGTCTACAAGTGCGAGTGAGATGGAAACACAAAGGGTTTGTTGAACGATAAAGCCTGCAAACACATAGTTCACGGTAGATTTGACGAGTAGTTTTATTAGGGAAATTATTACTTCCCTGTGTTATATGGAATTGTTATATGAACTGGCTCGGTTCGCTTCCTGGGTTGTAGTCGTAAAAATATAATAAACGTTACGATTTTACTTGAACTTCTCCTTTATTTCAGTTTTTGCTGATTTGCTGTCAGTCATTACCTGTATTCTTTCATGATTCACTGAATCTGTCAAAGAAAATGGTGACTTCCAGCAATTAACATTATTTCAACAAATAAATTACTTTATGTTAAGAGAATGCCGCTATATAGACCAGAAAAACTGACAAACAAGACCAAACTTTTTAAACTTCACATATTTTTTATAGAAAAATTCACAACCAAAGTCATCGACCGACGGGATGCAATAAGACAAACATAACAAAAAAGGGTAAAAATTTTAAGGTACAAACATCGGGCCACCCGCAGTCGCTCATTCTCACTTTAAAAGATTTCGAGATACGTCCTGTGCAAATAGGGCCTTCGCGAAACTGCCTACCTTTGTTGTGGCAGGTTCCGATATTTGGAACAAGGGCAAGACTGAAATCAGAACAGAATTTCAAATTTAAAGCGGCATGGTAGTTTTCATTCAGCCTTTGAGTTGTCTACTTTATTGTTGAACCTGGTATCTCCTTTAGAAGATCTAGTAAAGCTTCAAATTATTTGGTAATGGCATTAAATTAAACCTTATGATATTTTAAAACTATAAACTAAGAAGATAGGACTCACTAGGTGAATCCTCGTAATGCGTACCGCATGGTAGTCTAATTGGACCAACATTTTTAATCAAGCACATGAAGTATAACATAAAGTATCAAATGACGTGGTGTAATAAATCCTGATTCCGGGCTTTAATACACCGTATCAACACTTGCAAGTATGACTCAAAAGAGCTTTAGAATTTTGTTATTCTTACATGATTAATTAGAGTTCCGGAACGGAACAATGCTTTATCAAGATATTCGTTTGTGATAGTGTGACTAATGTGTTTTACTAATTGCGGAAAATAAAAGACGATAAGCAACAGACTTACCTACACGTGTACCTACTTACTTTTACAATGGACTTGTACTGTATTATTTAAAATATATGCGGCACCCGAATTAAGAACTCATGATAAATCATTAGAGGTTCGATTTGCATAGTAATCGTATGGATTGTCTATGTAGATACAGGTCATTATATTAGGACGTGATGCCGTAGAAATTACACCTATTTGCATTGGTAAAATATGAATAACGTAGAGTCAGCTTCAAAAAGACCAAAGTATTGAGGTAACCAAGTATCACCTAGAATTTATTTAATTCTCTACAATGTTTTTCCAAAATATTGTATCAAATAGCTGACTGCCATATGACCATAATTTTTGATCGATTCTGTTATCGTACAGTTCTGAATCGAGGGGCAGGTAACATAAGACTGTTGACTTGGTCGACGAATATTTGTTTGAATTGGCAGATCCTAATACCAGCGAGAAATTGACAGTAGTACGCGAACACAATAAACGACCTACCACAATTCCAAAATAAACTGAACCACAGATTAACGAAAAGATAGCAAAGACAAAAGATCAAAGATTACATCATTCAGCTTTACAATATAGGTCCACTTGCGACACCCGACGACGACGGTATAGGTAATTTGAATTTATTTAAATTACAATGACTTCAGTATGTATTTACTTGGTAATGTTTCTTTATTGTTGGCTGAGGTTAACAGGGGTTAGGTTACGAAATGTCGCCGGTAGCGCAAGTAAGGTTGACTTGTAGATTTATTATCTGTGGCAGCGAAAGCAAAGACGTTCTTTTTTTGAGTACACAATAACGCTCCTTCAAAATTGTGGTTTTGAATTTGAAAAAGATCTGATTTGAAATTACGAATGGTTCCATAAACATGAATAATGCAGCAGTATCTGTTATTTTCTCGATGATATTGATTATCGGAATATTTATCAATGAGTATTCCAACAGAGACACGTTTTCTTTCAGTCAATGTGACGACTTGTGAATTTTATTAATACATATATTGCCTGTCTGTGCATTTCTTCTATATTCTGTCACAATTTGGTCCTTCGGTACTAAATCTATACGATGCCTGATCTGAAAGTGATTCAGAGAAATTTGAAGCCGATGTTCATTAAACTAGAGACCTCTAAGCATTTATAACTTTCCAATCTCCATAAATTCAAATACGTAAATGTGAAACAATGTAGGCTTAGCCGTATCTTCACAATACATACGAATATGTAGAATTTTAAATGCATGCTTGTGGAGGTTGACAAAGTTAACTGTACCTACACGTTAACACAATAGGGTCAGACAGAGACAAATATGAACGAGCGCCTCTTTGAATGACCGAAAAGAGTTATGAGAGGGAATTGTCTTTGAAGAATGCTTTTGACAACCCTCTGTGTGTGTAATGTGAAATATGTTTGACTGTTTCGCATCTGTGGGACTTAGGCGGTTTTACATGTATCTATCTGTAATTTGAGACTTAGAGAGGATCCTCGAAAATATCTGATCCAAAATGCTAAGAGCATATACCGAATCAGTTAAACAAAAAATAAAAACAGTAGGTTCGTTTGTGATAAGACACGACGCAAAAAACACAAAGGAACAACAAGCAGAAGAACATGATGCCGTTATTGAATTAAATTATGGATTGAATGGAGCATGAAATTAAACGGATTTATTCGTCATTTATTCTGAATTCATTGACAATGGTGCCGATTGTTGTACAAAATTCTCTAAACTAAACTAAAAATCACTAAAATCTGGTTTATTCCTGTCAAACGACGATTTCCTATTCTGAAATAAACTAAAGTGACACGACTTAAATATATTTTAGTTTGACAGCACTAAGATTGGACTGAGTTATTAGTTTAGTGAAAATGACAATTTTGCTATTCTGAGTTTGCAGGTTTTCACCAAAAATTTAGACTATAATTATTTATTTTGACTAAATCTGACTATTTTTAATCGCGATTAAAAAGGTGTGGAATAAAACTAGTGGCCATGAACAAAAATTCACACCAACGCCTCGCCTTCACATGCAGAAACAGTGCTGTATTTTTTATTTTTTCTTTTGCTTATATCTCGAAAATGGCGTGTCCTATCGCAAAAATAATGAAATTTTTGACCCCCTTTATGAAACCCCGGAACATTTAAATCTCAACACGTGGGTAATATTTTTTTTTTTTTTTTTCATACAAAAAGTGAAAAATTCCGTATAAAACACGTCCAAGCTGCCCCTTGAGCACGCCTTCGTCTCTAAAAAAAAAAAAAAAAAAAAAAAAAAAAAAAAAAAAAAAAAAAAAAAAAAAAAAAAAAAAAAAAAAAAAAAAAAAAAAAAAAACTGCGCCCGGCTAGTCGCACTCTGCGAATTTCAAGTTATTTTTAATTAATTTCCTTCACCGAATAAGCTTAAATACTCATAAATACGCTTGCGATACAGTAAAACATATGTGGAAATGTTTTCACTGTGAACAATATCGTTAAAAGTAAATAATACAATAACTTCATATATAGTGATTGTTGGTGATTGAAGACTAAATACTTACTATAAAGTGCATACAACGTGATATATAAGGTGAAAACACATACGAAGGATTAAAAGTGAGTGTGATTTATCAATAAACCAAGAAAAGTTCTATTATACAAGAATTACACAGGCAGTTAAAACTTTGAAAAAATTGGTTTTTAAATTGTAAACAAACCACAGCTGACTCATTGATTTTAGCTGTCAAAGTATTGACCAATCATAGTTAATGATCTCGAACTTGACAAAAAAGTTGTCGTTCAGAAATCCAAATCACAAAACTTGGACACCAGGTTTTTGAGACTGCGTTTCGGTACACGCATTAAAAACGACTCAAACACCGATCTCAGCTTAGATAGTCTGGTCATTCTGTATTTGACAGTGCATATAATAAATAAAATTAAGAACTGAATTTATAACTTATAATTATAAAGATGTCATCTAAAAGTGGTACAAAAAGCCATCGCAGGATGCCAGAGAAAGTTACATGTTTTAAATGCAAGAAGTCAGTTGATATTAAAGAAACAGCCCTGTGTTCAATTTGTAACCATAGGTATGAATTGGATTGTGATGGTTATCCTGAAGGAACTTATCGTCTAATGGACGCAGAATCTAAAAAGAGATGGAAATGTAAGACATGCATGAAGAATAATAAGAAGGTTCAGGATGCTGGCAATGTAACTAATATTACCACCAGAAAAAAAGCAAATCCACGTCAAGACTGCTCGTCTTCTGCTACTCTGTCTTCTGCTCCAGTGCAAATTCAAAATGCTTATGATAGTAAACAACCCGTAGCCGTGATAGCTTCTGCTCAAAATAGTTCAGACATCTTGGACTCTCACATCCTGTCAGAATGCGACATTTCAGGTGAATCTTATGACACACCTAATAAATTATCTAAAAGCGTAGACGGTACAATATCCGAAACTTTGACAATTCTAGAAATGAAAGACACCATAAAAGGACTCACAAATAAACTGGATAGTACTGAAAATGAGTTAGAAAACACAATTCTGGAAAATAATAATCTACGACAACAATTAGATAAATTGACTTCTGAAATAAAAATTTTAAAATCACTCTGCCATTCTTCAACAGTCACTGAAAACAGTCCAGCTATCAATTCGAAAAGAAAAAGGCACTCATTGCTACATCAAAGCTCATTCTTCTCACCTTCTACCCCTTTGCCGAACTCCTTGCATGTTGATTTTGGAAAAAACACTGAAATAATGGAACTACAACAAAAAATAACCGCACTACAAAATCAACTGAAAGATGCAGAACAACAAATTGAAGCTTGCAAGAAAATTATTGACCAGTCGAAACATAATATCGTAATGTCCCAGAATTCATCAGTATCGGAAATGAACACACGAACATCTACTCACGTTGAAGAGCCAAAACACGAAACTACAAATAAAGTACTTATCTTTGGTTCTCAACAATGCGTCGGGTTAGCAGCTGCCTTGATACACTCAAGACAAAATACAAGGTACGAAAAGTATAGAATTATAGCGGATACAAAGCCTAATGCTCTATGTAATCAAATAATAACGAGTTGTTGTAAAGCTAAATTGAACATTAACGATAAACTTATAGTTTGTGTAGGAGAAAATGATCACAATTTAAAATATATTTTGTCTCAACTACAAATTATATTAGATACATTCTATAACAATATGGTTATAGTATTAAATGTGTTTAAGAATGAGTACTTAGATCCTAATAGGCTTAATTATCGTCTGAAAAATGTATGTCAATACTTTAAAAAATGTAAATTTCTGGAAACTGAATCCTTTAATGTGACCGAATTATGTACTAAAATTAACTTTTTAATAGATTGTAATGACTACAGTGAAAACTATTTAAATCCTAGAGAACTTATGAAAAGAATAGCGAGTAGCAGATCAAGTCTTAAACTAAATACCAGTATTGTACCCAAAAAAGGAACAATTCCATTCTACTTTGGTCGTAAAAACCATACTCAAACTGAAAATCCCTCCTATTTCAAAAGTAGCACAGAACCGGAACTAAATAACGACGCGCGTATTTGCCCCGGTAAACCTAAAAAAGGTACGATACCTTACTATTTTCAATCAACGACAAAAAATAACATGTTTTTTCGTTCTTGAACCCGTGACATCGACCTCAGCTGACTTTAGGATACTTCACCAAAACATTGCAAGTGCTCTGTCCAAACAAGAAATATTGGAATTAACATTACAGGAGATGCGAGATTCGCAGAGCGACCCGCATGCAATCTGCCTTTCTGAGACATTTATTAAAAAAGGCAACGAAAACTATCTTAAGTTGTCTGATTATGAAATGGCTTCAAGTTTTTGTAGGGAAAAACAGCGAGGTGGCACTTGCATTCTAATTAAAAAGGGCCTTAGTTACAAAGAACTGCCGTTTGTTGAAACACATGCCTCTGTAAATACATTTGAGGCATGTGGAATTGAACTAACAAATGAAAAACTAATCATAATCTGCATATACAGAACACCTCAGTCCGATCCTAACCAATTTTTAAGTAAGTTAGATAACATCTTACATGATATTTATAAAAAATACAAAACAAAAACACGTATAGTTTTAACAGGTGATTTTAATATAAATACTTTCAAAAAAGGGAAAATCACGCAATTATTTCAAGACATAGCACGTAGTCATAACATTGAAATTCATATTAATGAAGCCACTCGGAAATCGTCCTGTATCGACCATATTTTAAGTAATATTCCTGACGCTATCGCAAGAGTATTACCACTTCACCTCTCTGACCATGAAACGGCTCAAATGCTAAGCTTCCCTCTAAAGTTTCAGACATCAAAAGCAGCAATATATTATATCTATAAGAGAGATAACAATATGCATAATATACGTAAGTTTAGAGAATGCTTACAAAACTTGTCTTGGGCAAACATATACATGGAGAACGATGCAAATGGGGCATTCGATTGCTTCCATGAATTGATATGTATGTTTTATAACCTCTGCTTCCCAAAGGTAAGGGTTAAAATAGACTTAAACAAAAAAGCAAAACAATCGTGGATAAGTAAAGGTCTTAAACAGAGTTCTAAAACCAAGCGTGGTCTACGATACCAATATTATAAAAATAAAAATCAAGCTAACAAGACAAAATATAACACATACTCTAATCTGCTACAGAAATGTATCTACAATGCCAAGCGTAATGCTAATATAAAGTATATTGACAAGAATGACAATAAGTGTAAAGCCACATGGGCTGTTATAAAAAACGAAGTAAACAATATGTACCCCAAAGATAATATTGAACACATAAAAATTGATAACACTGTCCTTACAAAACCAGAAGTAATAGCTTCCGCCTTTAATAGTCTCTATGCAAATTGTAACCTAACGCAAAACTGTAACACCAAATCTTTTAATAAAAATCTAATTGCTAATTCAATGTACCTCTCGCCAATGTCCGAAAGTGAGGTAAGACAACATATATTATCGTTAAATAATACTACTTCTGAGGGTTACGATGAACTTAGCACCAAAATAATTAAGACATGTGTTAATGAAATAAGCGGGGTACTGACTTATCTTATCAACCTATCCTTTTCACAGGGTGTGTTTCCTAATGCCTTAAAAATATCCCTTGTGAAGCCGATTTTTAAAAAAGGTGACAAAAGTAATATGGACAATTATCGTCCCATAACGTTAATACCTATCCTTTCAAAAGTATATGAAAAATGTATGTACCAGAGATTAATTAGTTACTGTGAAAAATACAATATTTTGAATAGGCAACAATTTGGTTTTCAAAAACGAAAATCAACTACCTTAGCCATTTTCACTCTTTTAAAAACAGTATTGGCGAGTATCAATAACAATCACTTTACAACGGGCTTATTTTTTGATTTGTCAAAAGCGTTTGACCTAGTTTCACATGACATATTATTGAAAAAGCTAGAGTCCGTCGGAATCAGAGGATTGTCACTTCAGTGGCTATCATCATACTTAACTGATAGACAACAGAGTGTAGTTATCTCCAAGCTTAATGAAAAGAGAGACATGACATTTTACTCGTCTGAATATAAAAATGTCAAATGTGGCGTACCACAAGGTAGTATATTGGGCCCTATTCTATTTATTATTTACATAAACGACATAGTTGAAATTACCAATCATAATTGTATTCTTTTTGCTGATGACATATCTATCATTATTACTAGTGACAAAAAATTTAAAACCGTTACTGATCATGAAACGGAAATAAATAAAACAATTGACATTTTAATTAACTATTTAAATATTAATAATTTATCTATTAATCTCAATAAATCTGTTTATATTCAATTCAATCAATCTTATAATCAGAAATATAATTTTAAAATGAACGTACCCAAACTTACCCAAGTGACACAAACCAAATTCTTAGGAGTAATTGTAGACCAACATTTAGATTGGAAAGCTCAGGTTGACCATGTGTGCAATAAAATAAATAAATTCGTGTACGCCCTAAGGCAAATTAAGAGGGTCACTAGTATAAAAACGGCTGTGATGTCTTATCAGGCATATGTTGAGTCCTCTTTACGGTATGGTCTAATATTTTGGGGAAATAGTACCGACCAAGGTAGAGCGTTTGTTGCCCAAAAAAAATGCATACGAGCTATCTATGGTATCCCATCGGATGAATCATGCCAACCCATTTTTAAAAAACTTGGTCTGCTACCATTGCCCTCATTGTACTTGTATGAAGTGTCTATGTTTGTACGAAAACATATAGAGCTGTTTAAAACAGTAGAAGAAGTAAGCTCACGTAGTCGGCGTGATCAACACCAGCACAGACTCGTACTGGAAGAGATTCCTAGGATAGTGAAATACAATAAGAGCTGTCCAGCTATGTGTATTTGTGTATTTAATAAACTACCAAATATTTTAAAAACTTTAAATTGTAGACTGTTTAAGATTAAGTTGTATAATTTGTTGACTCAATGTAACTTCTATAGTATTAAGCAATTTTTGGAACATAGACCTTAGTTTATTGTATTGTAAAATTTTATAGCGTTTGAACTTACAAGTTTGCATGCTTTAATTCTAAGCAAAACATGCTGGACCTTATATTAATTTTAACAACTTTGTATACCGTGTTTTTCGCAAATAAATATATTATTATTATTATTATTATTAAAAAAATTATTACGTAGCGGACACAAGTACCACGTCGCGAAACCAAAAGAAAAAAAAAACCACGTTGATTGTTCCGCCACTTCTTCTTTCCAGCTAAAGCACTAGGAAGTGTCGAAGGGTGGGCGTTTTTGGGGGACTGTCTCATGTAACTTTGACGTTCTAAAAGTGCTGACTCTCAGCCTAGTTTGAATAAATGACTTTTGATTTTGATTTTGTCAAATTCGTTTTTAGTCGTGTCAAAATAATTTTTAAATTTAGAGATTTTTTTTTGCAGAATAGCGTTAAAATTCTCTTAGCCCAAAGTAAGGAATTTTAGAGATAGTTTAGTTAGTTTAGTTCGGTATACAACAGAATCGGCACCAATGAGTTAGTGAAAAACTCCTAAAACTTGAAACTCTAAACCAGAACATAAACCACATACATAATTCGATACAATGACATGTAAAAATTCAACCAAGACTGTTACAATAAAACCTCCTTAGTTACTGTGCAAATACTGGCCGCTCGGCAATTAAAAGACAAACGCTTGAAACACTTGACAGGTGTTTGGGCGCGAAACCCGCATTCTCTTTTTAAAAATGTATCGCTGGCTCTTCATTCTTGTCACGTTCAGCTAGCAACACAGGACCAATATAACTTGAGCCGTGTAGCTTACAAAACGTATGCATCTAAACTGAGAGCAGGGATCGAGTTAAATTGGTAGTCGTAGCACGAGTTTAAATTATACGTACGCGGACGGAATGAAGGCATACGGTTTAAATAGACGACGATTAGGGACACGATACAGTCCATACTGGCTTATTGACTCATACCTTCAGAAACATGGGATAAAATAGAAAATAAGGGGTAAAAAAACACCAAAGAATTTTTACTCTAACTGAGGTGCTACACACATAATACTAACAGTAACAACCTAAGCCCAATCCAAAGGTTGTTGCTTTCTGGAGTTGGACATTGACCAAAAAAAACTTCTTAACAAAGAAGGCCTAAAGCCAAACAAATATAAAAATAATATACGTATTACAATATTGAAATAAGAAACAACATACGGTAATGTGACGTCGAAAAACTAATTTGTAAAGTGTCGCGGTAAGCCTTTGGACAACGCTACCGCGATTGTTAACGTTTCTTTAAATAAAGCAAGTATTTAAAGAAACCCACACTTATATTATGAGAGATTTTCAGAACTTTCTAAATCGATCATTAAAAAGTAGGGGATAAGAGAGTAGACCCTAATTTTTTTAAGCCTTTGGACAAAGCTACCGTCTCTTATAACGTTTCTTTTTACACGCTTTATATAAGGTTCACTTGTATGTTTGTATGTATGTTTGTTTGTAACCGACTCCTTATAGCGCGATTTTGACCCACTTTAAACGACCAGATTTCATTCAAACTTTGCACACCTGTCAAGGACCGATGACAATGCAATAATTTCATAAATTTGTGCCATTATCCTTGCCGGGGTTACCAGGACAGCAAAAAAACTGTCTTCGAAAACTACGCTGACATACGTCACAAACTAATTTGTGCCATTATCCTTGCCAGGGTTACCAGGACAGCAAAAAAAACTGTCTTCGAAAACTATGCTGACATACGTCACAAACTACGCTGACATACGTCTCAAAATTCGAAACACCCTAAAAACTTGCACCAAAAATAGTAAAAAAAAAACTAAAAAACGCGCTTCGTGCCTGATATCAATAAAAAAATAACTTAAAAAGCACCCCACGTTTTTTTTCCATTATTTTGTACTTTTTAGTTTGGTTTTCAATTGAAGCGTGTTTTTTAGTTTTTTTTAACTATTTTTGGTGCAAGTTTTTAAAACCCATACGCATACGTATATCAAAGATTTTCAGATTTTTCTATAGGAGAGTAGACCCTTATTTTTTTTTTCTACGAGTGTCTTGAAACTTTGACAGTCTAGGGAAGTCTAACACTATAAATCAAAAAGATGATCAATCGCTTGCAATATTTTCGATACTGACAGCAGCCATATTGATAGTTTTGCAGCAGTCATAGGGCAGCCCGTATTCAGAACTGAGCATAATGATACTTTCTAAAATTATTAATTATGAAACGTATCTAACGAAATGTCGGTCCACCTTCTAAAGGTATACCTTTGTGTAACCCCTCGGAGAAACAGGCGTGATGTTATGAAAATTATAATAATAATATAATAATATCTTAGGACAACCAACACACCGTTATCTGATCCCAAACTAGGCAGAGCCTGTACTATGGTAACCAGACAACTGATAAATATACTTATATATTTCTAAATACATACATATTATAGACAAAATAACACCCAGACACAGAACAAATGATTCTGCTCATCACACAAACATTTGTCCTGGGTGGGAATCGAACCCACGACCTCAGTCATAGCAGTCAGGGTCACTAATCACTAGATTAACAGATCAGTCATTATCACTATTGTACTTAGATGTTTGTAAGTTTTTTAGGTGGCAAAACCGCGCATTTTTGGTTCTAAAGCATGCCGATTTCCTCACGATGTTTTCCTTTACCGTTTTGAGAGCAGTGGTGATGAAATTATTTTCAGAAAGTAAAGCGTACCACTCGTAAGTCGCGGCTTTTATCATTGGGCCAGCACTGCTAACCCTAAAACCTCATTATCTTAATTTCAGACCAAAGACGTGAGCTGCTAAAATAATCGCCACTCTTGGCAGGCGGGTTAGCGACTGCAGTATGGTGGTAAAATGCATAGAGAACGCTGCTGCCCATTCTCTAGTAAGTCCCTGAAACACCTCTTACGACACCCACAGGAATAAATGGGAACCTATTCGGTATGTATGACCCTATGTCTAACACAACTATGTGCTAGCCCCCATAGCAGTTAGAGGATGCGGGCACATATGTAGATGATGTAGAACGGGTATCATTAAGATCTCACGATTAGATTTAAACTGCAAACACAGTACGCGGAAAATAAACTTCGTACAAACTAGCTACTGGTTTTGTTTCAACTGGACTTTTTGGAAGATTAACGCAAAAGTTAGAACTACTTAAAGGTCATCGGGATATTAACTTAACAAATCAAAATCAGATGAGACGTGAAAAAGTGGCATATATCACCTTACTACAAGATCCAGCGTTTGCAATTAAAAAGGAAATGGACACTGAAATTGGGAATACAGATTATGATAGGGTAGACGTGTTCTTGAGTGAAGACCGCGAACCGGCAAACGTAACGGACGCCCTCGGAATCTTTGTTTATTTTGAGGTTTTGCGACGATCTTCGTAGGGTGGCTGGTAGCAGCTGGGTGGCGTATTTCCATTCTATACATTTCTAAAACGCAACCATAGGAATCTGCTCGCGTATACTTTGTAATTCAATTTTTAAATTTGAGTTTAAAATGTATACGCGAATTTCTTGTATATAGTTTGTAACGTAGACGCGCAAGTGCATCTTTCCAATTTATACAAGGCCGTAATGCCACCATAGGAATTTGGTAGGACTTCTGACTGCCGGGCTTCGATTTAAAGAGAGGGAGGGGGTAGGTGTAGAGGAAAAGGAAGGAGGCTAATGTCCAGCAGTGGATTGCTGCAGACTAATGATGATAGCCTATTCACATTACTGTAAGTATGAAAGACTAGGACGAAAATGCCTCGTTAGTCTAATGGTTGCAAGCTTTACTGCTGAGCATAAAATCCTGGGTTCGTATCCCAGGTCGGGCTGTGTTATTCACATTTTCTTTCTAGAATTTCTCAGTAGCAGCCCGGAGTCTGGATTTATGCCCGATTAAGGTCAATAAGTTCGCGGGGCTATTAAATGGATTTAAACATAACTAGCGAAATCTGGCTGTAGTGTAGGTACACCTATCCCCAATTCTTCGCGATGTTGTGTTATGAAAAGGACCAAATAATACCAGATTTAGGCTCTTAAGGCAATAGTGAAAGAAAAACAGTGACGTCATGTGACGTTAAATTGTGTTCGCGATCATCTGCCTCCCTTTCCCCGAATACATTGGGGTCAGCTTCCAGTCTAACCAGACGCAGCTGTAGACCAGTATTTAACAAGGAGCGAGTGTCTGCCCGGCCTCCATAACCCAGATACTGGCTAATACAAAACCACTTGATAAAACTGGCTGTCAGACTTTCGACAGCCAAGTAAGTTGAAACATATAACCTGCCAGGGTCTAGGATTGTTCGAAAGATTTACCTCGGCCCTGGCACAGACAACAGAAGGAACACGGGTGGGTTTTAGTCAGTAAGTTGAAACATAAAATCAAATAGCCCAACAATTCGTGTCCAGGTAAGCAAAACAAACATGGCGTAGGGTAAAAGTCGGCCACAGGCTACAAAATAAACTAATATGCTAATAATTATATGTAGACACGATCTGTGACTGACAACAGGCACGTTTTCGACATAAACTTACATGGTAACCTTCGAAAATATGCTTTTGAATATACACAACTCTCTTACTATACAATAATAACACAGGTGACATAATCATGATAGATTTGTAACCAAGATATGCTTAATCTTTATCGTTTTTAAATCCAAAATATTTCCCATGACCGTATATATCTCCATCCCTTGGGAAGGAGACTTATGCATCCAGCACGCGTAGCATGACCACCATAGAAAGAACTTTGTCTATTCTTGGTAGAATAGAGATAGAACTGTCATGCTACGCCAGCATAAAACGGTACAAATCTTTCTACAATCTTTAATTCTATCTTTAATGTTTCTACAATCTGTAATTTTGTCTATTCTTGCGTCGACAAAACCCCTTTCTACTGTGGTCATGCTACGCATGCTGGTCACAACTAGTTTTATATTTACCCTGTCACACTTAAATTGGAATGTGTAACTGTTTTATGTCCCAATAAAGTAAAATAAAATAAAATACTGCAGACGATGGAACCAACGGAGTAGAACATAGGATAACTTTTTTTTTATTTGCCTTGCCATGTGCTGAATTTCATCTAAGTCGGTCCAGCCATTTTGGCGTGAAAGCGTATAAACCATAATACAAAAATCATCATCTTTTCTCTTTATGATAAGTTGATATGTTAAGTTGTTTCTGTTTATTTCTAGTATATTACTGTTTGTTTTCCCTTATGAAATAAAATAAATTAATAAAACCTGCTAAAAGTACGGGCATTTATGAAACGTCAGCTGAAAGCATAGATCCAATCACTCATACGCACTTTCCGGCACCACAAGAAATAAGTATGTGTAACATACCTTAATATTGAACTGACATATAATAAAGCGCTCTTAGAGGATGGGCAGCAACGTTCTCTATGCATTTTACCACCATACTGAGATCGCCAACCCGCCTGCCAAGAGTGACAATTATGGCAAAACCCCCTAAATTGGAGGAGCCCTATGTACACATGCACGTCGTTGCACGTCTTTCGGTTGAAATATGGTGATGATAATGATAGAATAAAGGTCTTTTAGTATCGATGTTATGTCTAGTCGTTCTCTTATCGTTGACTAGCGACCTTATCGCTAGTCAACGATAGCTCCCCAAAACTGTGTCCCGACACAAGGCGACACATCACGTACCGAGCTCTATGCGCAGACGCAGCGAGTCAACACAACTGTGTCAACACATGCAGAATGCAAGCACGCTCAATTGTTACGTATATCTATACTATGACACTATATGGAAGGCATACTTAACTGTATAGATGGGCTTGTGGCTAAGTTATAACAGCCACACAGTTTGCCGCAGTTGGTACGTTGGTGGCTGACCATATTTACATACCAAAAGACGCCTCTGTAAGAGCTTTCGCACACGAGCGGCATTTTGCCAACGGCAAAGGTAATTGCTACCGTCAATACGTGCTGGCGGCAGCCGACGACGCGTCTCGACGGCAGCCGACTGCAGCCAACGGCAGCCGGCGACATACCATCATCTAAGATCAGCGGCATCATCGCGTGTCGACGGCTGCAGTTACCTGCCGTTGGCATCATGCCGCTCGTGTGTAAGAGCTCTAACTCGGAGAGCACTTTAAGCCGCTGGTGCCGGCTGCCGTTCGCCGTTCCTGCGTTGTGCCGTTTTTAGACAGTCGTTAAGAGGCGTCGAAGCCCGAAACTATGACAGCCAGTCTTACCAAGGGGTATCATATTACTCAGTAACTGGGATGTGGAGGTCAGATAGGCAGTCCCTCCATATAAAATACTGGTATCCAGCTGTATCCAGTTAGACTGGAAGACGATCCCAATATATTGTAGTTGGGAAAAGGCTAAGCGTATTAAATAATAATAAATATCTTAGGACAATCAACACACCGTTACCTGATCCCAAACTAGGCAGAGCCTGTACTATGGTAACCAGACAACTGATAAACATACTTATATATTTCTAAATACATATTATAGATAAATTACACCCAGACACAGAACAAATGATCGTGCTCATCACATAAAGATTTGTCCTGGGTGGGAATCGAACCCCACCGCAGTCTTAGCAGTCAGGGTCACTAACCACTAGACTAACAGGCCAGTCGCATAGTCCATATTACCATGATGATGACCGGACTTTATAGACTAAAAGTTTACCAACGTAGAGCGTTTTCTCACTTACACGTCAATCATATATTAAAAACTAGATGAGGTCGGCGTGTCCCATCTGACTACTCTGAGATTAAAGGCTGAAACCAACTCAGAGGTCACAGTATCTTTTAAAGTGTCTGAAATGATCCACAATTGTATTCATATTGAAATATGCGTAAATTATACACCATACGTGTCGAAACACCACCATTCACAAATTCAGCTTTAACAAACCAAAATACATGTCAGAAAGTCATTGAACAAACAATATTACAATACCAAAATACACTTACGACATCCCAAAAAAGAAACTTGGTCAACGAATATACAAATCGATTTTAATATCGATTTGAAATTCGTAGTGAGCAGTCTTTGTTATTGTAATCGATATTTTTCAACTGATATAAATGTATCGATTTGCATTTGCATATAATACGGGTCAAATGGACGCTGGTCTTTGACCCTGGTTAATACGATGTATAAAGTCGTTTAATTATTATGAGCATTAACGTCAGTAGGTGTGACAGTACTGAAGACAAGGGGGTCAAAAAAACTAAGACATTGGCTACCTTCTTGGAACTACACTTTTTGGTTCCCCTAACACGCACACAGTCACATTTTCTATAAATACTTGGTTAATTTCTAAGGAAGATCAAAATGTTGAATTGCAAAATGCAAAGTTATTGGAATGAAAACTTCTTGAGACGCTCTTTACTGTCTTTTAGTACAGTGAACAAAACTGAACCAGGACGCTTAGGTCGTCTATCAAAATCAATATATTTTATTTCACATACACCTACATGGGCACTTATGGAACGTCAGAAGTTAGGTGCATAATTCCAATAGGCCCTCAAAACTCCACGGTTACTCTTAAAAATGTTACAATGTTTTCAAATTACAGTGTTAATAGGTACAGGAAGACAGTGTAGGCCTGTCAACAAGAAACAGGTGCTTAATAAATGCTTAATAAAATAAAAGATGGTCTACAGAGCTACAGTCTACAAGACCTACAACGTTCTCACGTTCACACTGTATAAAAATCACATACACATTTTTTTCAAGAATCGAAATGTAGAATGTTATACTCAGCTCCCGTAGTCATCACATTTAAAATTAGAAATTCAAAAAAGTTTTCTTGTGGTCATAAAGAGCCACCGTCTTTTATAAGCTTTTATTTAGTTTTACCTCATTCCAAGATTGATAGAAAACAAATAATTACAACAACTTGCAATAAACGACATTCTGGGAACAAAGCGGCAACGTTTGTGCAAACTGCTGACTACAGGGTGTTACATATCGCGATCCGTTCTCACAGCTTTTGCTGTCCAACACATTTAAAGCCCTCTACATTGTTTAGCTGTTTGTATTAATTAATATATAGATTCATTGTGAAGTCTTAGAGCATAAGAAAACGCAAGAAAATTACCTGGATAGGTACTTGTTGTACGTACTATATTTCCATGTCAAACTGATTTTAGAAAAATGACCCATTGACTGGTAAGGTTCATTTGGAAGTAAAAATTCATTATCATTCTGCCCTAATCCCAATTTATTTGAGGTCGGCATGCTTTTTTTCTTGCATGACGTCTCTATTAGTCGTTGCCACGGTACTCACCCCCTTCCTAGCGATATAATCTTTCACATAGTTCATCCACCGGTTCTTTAGTCTTCCTCTACTCTTACAGCCATTTATACACAAAACTTTACATTTACTCCTCAAGTCAAAATTACAATGAATAAAAATACGTCGGCACTTCAAAAATTAATAAAAATGACCAAAAAATAGAGCAAAATTTTCACAATATGTCAACAGTGCATGTAAAAAGATAAACCATAGATTATAACGATTACTCAGAAATCAGTCATATCACGGTATCTATAATTGAATTTTCGAGTAGTAAATATATCTACAGCTCTTAAAGTTATCAGATAATATGACCCAGATTTGTAGTGAGGAAAATGCACTTAGAAATTCAAGCAATGATAATACACCTACACCTAGCTATCTTCTTTATCATTTAACTTTATAGCTTCGTGTAAATGGGCGTTTTTCTAACATAATAACTTGTATCCGAAAGACATTAAAAAGGTTTTTATAGATATTTTATTGTAGTCCTTGTAGAATTTAGGACACTTCAATCACCTAATTCAGGTGTCCTATATATTGTAAAACACCAAGTAGGTTACATCAGCAGGTGACAGTATAATGACTAATTTTGACAATACTTTAGATATCCACTGTTTAACAATAAAATACTATTATTAGTTATCTCGAGATTACTCAATAATGCATGGAATCACAGAAAAAATACTATTACGAGTTACAGTCTAAAACATTGAATCTGCATCTTTCGGGGATCAACATCAAGCTCCATAGGACTGATGCCTACCACAATAACAAAAAAAATATGACCAGAACAGTATCCGTATCATCTTTCCCACAAGAACATGGAAACAAGCAGCCATTGTCCAAGTAATAAGTGAACCACATTATTATTTTCCAAAATTTTGAATAAAACCAGTTCTTCGACGTCTCAGAACCGGTCTTCGTGTACAAAAGGAAACATTACAATGGTAGCAGAAATTACTAAAGATCGCATCTGTCAACGTCTTGCAGGACCCGCTTGTAAATTACGTGTTTCTTCTTTAGGAGCAGCAAATTATTATTTGCGTGAATATACGAAGGGACTGGTATGCGAAAAATTAATAAGATCAACTGTGCCATCTTTACTTTCTATAATCAACTTTATCCATGGTTAGACACTTAATTTATATATCTCAATTACTAGACATTTGTTACCGCCATTAAGTATCAATGCGATACAAAAGTAGAAAACTCGACTATTTGGACAAAAATTGGGAGATATTTCATTCAGATTCATATTCTACTTATGGGTAAACTTGCTCATGGAAAGTAAAGATGCCTTAGTTGACGGTACTGCAAGATATTAGTTAATTAGACATGATATTTGGTCAATGGTCAAATCATGACCAAAATCATGTTTGGTTGATGGTCGTTGATGATCGTTAGAGATACAAGCAGAGGACTGTCTCAGTGATATATAACTTGTAAATAGTTACGAAATTATTGAAAATCTACGAGATTCCATCCGTAGAGACCAAATTTTAGCCTGAATCTGCGTCTAATCTATATTTCTATACTTATTACTAATTACTCAATATCAAGTCTGTCTGTTACGCTTTCTCGACTAAATCACTGAACCTTGTTTGATGAAATTTGGTACAGGGTAAGTTTGAACCCCAAAAAAGGGCATAGCTACTTTTCATTCCGCGACTCCGTCTGCGTCCGCGGTAACCGACATTTACGCGGACGCGGGCAAAAGCTATTAAAATATATTCTTTAATTTTTTATACATGAATGTTCCTCAAACCGAGTATTTTTCAAAAACCACAAGTACCACACATTTAAAACCTAATACTTGAACACTATACGTTGTCACATCCGGCATTATCAGCCCCTCAAGTGAATCGTGACGGCAGATACGTAGGTGACATATGCTAATGACAAACAGAACTTGGTACCCGATAACAATGGAAAAGTAATTAAAAATACATAGAATAGAGTTCTGTTAACAGTATTCACTGATATATAGGTGGCAACTGATTCAGTAGGTATTAGGAAATACTTGGGAAATTTATATTTTAGTTTAAGGTGAATGCTCCAAACCAGCCGTTTTTTGCAATTTGCAGGCCAGTGCTAGGTTGTATGTTGATTAAAATATTATTCGCGCCTGTAAGACGTATGTAGTTACAGAATTATAATCATCAAAATCGCCAATACAACCCTCCAAGTTCATAAAGGCCTAGGAACAAAAAAAAAACAGAAAAAGTCATTCCTAGCACTGGCCTGCAAATTGCAAAAAACGTAAGAAAATTTGAATTTCGCGGGCTGGTTGAAGCATTCACCTTAAGATGCTATCATTAAAGTTATTTGAACGTTTGTTGGAGGTCTCAGTAATCATCAGTGTGAATGCTTTATTGCAATTGAAAATATCACAATGTTGGGGGCGACTTCCAGTCTAATCTGATGCATCTGAATAACAGTATTTTTCATGAAGCGACTGCTTACCTGACCTCCACAACCCAGTTACTGAGTAATATGATAACCCTTGGTAAGACTGGTTGTCACTTTTGAGCTTCTGACTACACGTACCGCCTGTCAAAGATATACAAATAACAGCCGGTTCGAACAGCTAAACGTGTTTTCCGAGGCACAGAAGAGTCTCGATATGTGATGAATGTTCACCCATCTGGAACTCAACCCCGGCAAGCGTAGCTTAACCTTTGATCAAACTATGCGGCTGTTTTTTTTAGCCACGGGCTAAAATATCATAGACACTAGTGCCGATTCTGTTGTACACCGACCTAAACTAACTAAACTATCTCTAAAATTCCTTACTTTTGGCTATGAGAATTTTAAAGCTATTCTGCAAGAAAAAATCTCTAAATTTAAAAATTATTTTGACAGGACTAAAAACGAATTTGACAACCAGCGTGGTTTTTTTTTGGTTAAAAAAAAAAAAAAATTTTTTAGAGACGAAGGCGCAGCCTGGACGTGTTTTATATGGAATTTTTCACTTTTTGTTTGAAAATATAAAAAAAATATTACCCACGTGTTGAGATTTACATGTTCCGGGGTTAACAAATGGGGTCGAAAATTTCATTATTTTTTTAAAAGAAAAAATACAGCACCGCTTTTGCAAGTGAAGGCGAGGCGTTGGTGTGATTTTTTGTTCATGACCACTAGTTTTATTCCACACCATTTTAAACGCGATTAAAAATAGTCAGATTTAGTCAAAATAAATTATTATAGTCTAAATTTTTGGTGTAAACCAGAAAATTCAGAATAGCAAAATTGACATTTTCACTAAACTAATAACTCAGTGCAATCTTAGTGCCGTCAAACTAAAATATAGTTAAGTTGTGTCACTTTAGTCTATTTCACAATAGGAAATCGTCATTTGACAGGAATAAACCAAATTTTAGTGATTTTTAGTTTAGTTTAGAGAATTTTGTACAACAGAATCGGCACCATTGCCTAAAATAGCTGGTATCGTTTGAATGAAACGTATAAAATATTTTCGGAAGAAACTTTTATTCTCTAAACTGAATTACTCATGTAGGTTTTCTGGTAGTGCCACAATTGATCCGTCAAGTGTTTTCAAAATTGTAGTACGACATACATAAATACTATGACTGATGCATGCTTCTTCACAGCTTCTAGTAACTGTCCTCGTTGTAAAAACAATGCAAAATTTATAAGTTTTCAGCCAAAGTCATTCTGTTTTTATGTCCAGCAATTATTTTAAATAAACTACCGTATATGACAAAGATATGTCTGCATTTTATATTACAGTGAGTACGATCCATTGAAATAAATAGTTCTCTCGTGATTTTCTACGTAACACACAGAAGTTTTGCAATTGTATTATTTGTTAAACTGTATTTGTTTGGTTAGCATACATTCTTTCCACACAGTCGCTGTGTAGCTCTAATTTGATTATACATATTTTCTCGCTTGATTTATTTGTACTGCAGAATGTTCTAACTAAATAATCATCGAAGCGTTTTATGAACACAGAAACGTGTGTACGCAAAAGAAATTATCGTACACTAGTAACGCCTTGGCGATGTTCTACAGATAACACTGCATGCCCGATAACAAATAACGGTCGAAAGTCGTTTCCCGCCATTTTAACTGTCACGTTCATAGTTTCATTTATCTGTAGTAAAGCCTCTATGGTCTATTTACTTTTTCAAATTACGTTCGAAATTCGTGACGCGTGATGTACAAAAGAGTAGTAAAGAGGTTTAATTGCGCGATATAAAACCCGGCGAGGACGAATTAATGTCTTTTAGCGATAAATAAGTAATTTTGAATCGCTAATTGTTGGTAATGAATAATGTATGAGTATTATACGTAGGCAAAATGCTTCGCGCTGTATTCTGTACAATTTGTCGTCGAGTTATTTTACATAAGTGTTTGAAGGTGATAGAGATAAGTAATTTTTGTAACTGAATTCACAAAGACTTGTCCTTTAGTGTTCATACGAACATTGACTTTCAGACGAAGGCAAAGAATTCAATATAGATTTTAAAACTGTTGAAGCAAATTTTTTATCTAACTTGGTATGGCTAGTCTTTATGATAGGATAAAAAGTGCGTTAAGTTGCAGGTTGAAGATTTAAACCGATGATTTTATGACCAATAATCGCGTGAAGTCACGAAATCTGAGTTTATAGAGTACATTTACGAGGCTTCAGTAGATTGGATATATTACCTAACCAAAGAATATAAAATACTGCAAACTTTTTGTACAAGTGATTAGGTAAAAGATAGACCGGTCCACGAAATACTAAACGAGAGTCTTTTAAATCCAGTCAAAAAACAGAAAACAATTCCTAAAATCTTCATCAATACAAATCCTAACCCGTAGCAAACTCGAACCGTAAGAAAACTGTGAAATTAAGCAATAAAAGGCCATCCGAGAGTACCAAATGACATTGACTGAGGTAAACGTCAACGTAATACAATTGTAATCTGTCATTGGTCGGGTACTTGTTATAAAATTACACATTGCTTCGACACGCGAGGAAAACCATTGTTCGTGGAACAACTATGAAAAAAAATACATCTTTAATTGTGTTTGATGGAAATAAGTTGTCTGAACCATTGATGTTGGATCCTGTAGTAAACGGGGCGTAGGTTTAGGTTTAAATATTAAAAACCCTAAGTAATCAACTGACATAAGGATGATATCCATAAAGCATTTTTAAATTCAGTATTGAACCAAGTAACTCTTCCTGAGGAACTCTTATTTCAAGAGTAAACTATGCAAATAATATTTTGGTTATATCATACAGTCTGACATCTACAAATTGAGCGTTTGGTTGAATATAGCTCCTTGTGGGATCCCTGTGACAAAAGTCATTATATTTTCAAGAAAATGTTAGTAATTTTAAGGATAACGGATATCAAAAGCGCTACAAAGTTCGACTTAGAATCTAACTTGTGCAACTCTGTTTAAGGCTAGTAATACTTAAATTTTTGCGAAGTTTTTCGAGGAAAGCCATAATTATTCGCTAGAAAAATGCACGAGGACAATAAACCCATAGATTTCATCCATACGTTAAGACCTATCAGGGTAAGAATTATTACAAAAAAGCTAGTATTAGCAGTCACGAAGAGGTGCATACCCACAAAGTATGCCAAGGCTGAGCTTAAACATAATTAGTTATTTTAAACCTACTCGTGTATTTATTGGTATTTCAATTTAATTACCCCGCGATCATTATCTGTGCTGTAATGTGTTTGACAGTTTTGCTTGAGTTAGATTTCTTTGGTTTTTTGGAAATGATTGGAGTACTCTTGGTTACCGATTGATTTTTCCTGCAATGACGGAAAATCTATGAAAGCTGGCTGTTCGGTAGAGTTAAACATTTTAACTCCATTTTAAATTGGAGTTGGTACATTCCTTGAAAAATTATTGGTTGTCACAGACTACTATTTTATTATTTAAGAGTTAGGTCGTGATGTTAGTTTTTTTTTTTTTTTAATTTGGTTTCGTTGATGTTTCTATCAATTATAATTATAAACCATTTCAAAAAAAGAAATTCATTTTTAATTACCAGGTATTAAAATAAAACTGTGTAAAGGCTTTAAGAATCTACAAAACTCCACAATCTGATGGTTTTCAGAGGCAGCGAAGATGTGATCCTTTCAAATTCTCAAACTCAGTTTAATTTATAGCACTTGAAAATGTCGAATTTAATTTTCTCACTGAAATTCAGACATGTCATGGCCTGGTATTTGACTTGTAACATTCTTGGCTTATCTAGAGAAGTCAAACGAGGTTTACAGGTGTGTCCTGAACCACATACGTCATATCTTATGAAAAAGTACCTAATGCTTTCAAGATACAAGTTCGATACATAAGTACTGACCATTATCGCCATCAAATCACCAACTCACTTCTGATAATAAAAGCTGTATCACCTTATCAATAAGATATCTTTTACCCCGTCTACACACGCCATGTGTAAATATTAATATGAATCATTAGTTATCATATTATATACCATCACCGCGAGATAATAAATCCATTGACTGTGTTAATGAGCCTGTACATTTGACACATTACAAAGGAAGTGCCAAATATGATGTCACTTGTACAAATATGAGTCAGGAAAAAAATATTTAAAAAATTACGCTTGTGACCTATGCAACCGTACAGCAGAGCGCTAATCAAAGACAAACAAAAAAAGTGAATAAACAATAGACAAAAAAGGCAAACATTACAAAACTTACCTCGAGCAGGCGCGGATATCCTACCCGCAAACATAAACCGATAACCTTATTTGAACTCCGCCGTCACTTTTGAATTTTTTTAAATTCGAACGTGCGCTATCAAAATGTTTTCGGGTCGGGACGTCCGCTCGCGACGGCGTCCACGGTGTAACTGAGTGGCGAGGCGGCGCCTGCGACGTTTGAGATACGCCTTCACCCACACAAGGAGGGGCGGGTCACACATGCGCAGGATCGAAGCCTGCATGAAAAATGCAGCGTGTTCTACGAAATAAGGTGCGATAATTCATACGAATGAATTTTTAAGGCTCGTGGATGTTTTATATTCGGGATTGCATCGAATTAAACCTTTGAACTGTTCAAGAAGCTTTTGAAATCGTATACACCGAACAAGTCGTTGAATAAGGAATATGAATAAAACATTCCCTAACGGATATGGAGTCCCGATAAACTAACATAAAAGAGCAAATTAAATAGTATTCTGGGCCCAACTTTGTATCGTAATTAAATCAAACGAACAAGTGAAACGCCTGCTGAAGGCGCAAATATAGTTAATAGGTGTTGACCGTGATGATTTATAGTTAGTGAACGTAATAAAAATAACACCCCTGTCTATCAGACTGAATATATTTTCCATGACAGCTGAGACTACCGAAAAGCAGATCTTGAAACAAGAAACCAATTAAAAGACAGACCAAACATCTTTACATGTCTTCAAAAAATGTAAACTCACAGCATTTCTTTCAAATAGGCATATAAAAGGCACTTTTGAACGTCAAAATTTACATTTAAAACAGAATTGAATGTTTCGCATATAGAAGAATGGGAAAAAAATTCAACCGTTACTGTCTTAAGAGTACCTTTACCAGTAACTTTTGGAAGGGGCGACTACAATCAAGCTAGTCTGAAAATGAAAACCAAACTAATACTATACTGATTGAAGTTTTAGACGCAAATGTAAGAACGCATCACAATGCACTGGACGTCCATTACAAACAATGTGCAGTCAATATTGTTGAGGCAGCCATGGACGATGCTATAGCTACAGACATTCATAGTTCAAAGAAGCCAGCCGTGTGTCAAGGAAATACTAAAACTAGCTTATTATTAAGTAATGAGTCGCTATGTGAGGATAGTAGGAAACGCTTGGAGTATTTTCTAAGCTTAGTTATCTAGTTTCTATGTATTTTATTTTAGATACTTTTAGGGACGTGATCGATGAAGCGTAAAACGCGACAAGAGTATATCACTTTTGGAATAATCGACGTGTATGAGCTGTGCTGGCCCAGTTGTATCGCCTCCGACTTACGAGTTGTATACAATACAATCCTTTATTTCAGGCTTTTGTAGCAGGGTTTCAGGGTCGTGAGTTCGAACCCAGGCGGGCAGCTTTACTTTGTGTAGATAATTTCATCACCACTGCTCTGAAAACGGTGAAGAAAAACATTGTGAGGAAACCGGCATGTCCTAGAACCAAAAATTCTAAGTCATGTAACATCTACCAACCCCCACTGGGCCCGCGTGGTGGATTACAGCTCACTCCCTCACACCGAGAGGAGGTCTGTGTCCCAGCAGTGGGAAAAGTATAGCCTGATTATTGGCTATTTAATTAAGATTATTGGCTTTTAAGATTTAGTATGTCCTGGTTTTAATTTTGTATATAATGTGAATTTAGTTTAAGCTTGAATGTTATACAATTTTTTTTCATTCTCTTCTTTTTTGATAACTGTGTTGTACTGTTCATCTCTTTCTTTCTTTCCAATCTGTTCCTATAAGTGATGACTTGTTATTGGCTGTCAGTCTCACACACTATTTTTATTCTGTTTGTTTTAGCTGTAAGTCATCCAAACTTATTAAATAAATAAATTATTATGAGACGAGTGTAGTTCCTTTCATTTTAAAAATCTGGTACTAATGTTCCTGAGGGGCTTGTGGATAAGTAATAACAGTCTACGGATTAGGTTCCAATTACGTTTGCCGCGGTTGGTCTGTGGTTTACGTGCCTCAGGAAGCACGTTAAGCTGTTGGTCCCGGCTATCATTTGTTGATCTATGACATCGTTGTCAGAAGCCCGAAAGTCTGACAACCAGTCTTACCAAGGGGTATCGTGTTACTCAGGAACTTAGTTGTAGAGGTCAGATAGGCAGTCGCTTGCCCGACTGGAACGAAATCAACATAGTTGGGCAACGGCTAGGCAGATGATGGTCCTAATAGTACATACGTATCGAAATGCCAATCTTAATTGTTGTTTTAGTTCAGTAGTCTACGACACTCGCATTCGAGGATGCCGACAAGGCCGAGTGCCTAGCCGACAGCCTCGAGGCACAATGGTCGCCCAGCTCACTGCCAGTAGACCCAGATCATCTCGCAGAGATCGACGCTGAGGTCGAACGCAGAGCCTCACTCCCGCACTACGTACATATATTTTTACCCATAACGCTAAAGGCTCCAAGGCTCAAGTACCATTGTTTTAATACACGATGAAAGACTGATTGAAGGATTGAAGTGGCTGAATCAGTTGTAGGCCGTGCCAGCGACAGGATAAAGAAGAAGAGCTCTAGCCGCTTTCCTGCTGCCAAAACAATGATGGTGAAATTAAAGAGCAAAAAAAAACTTCTAATTGCTGAATCCCTGCTCTTGAATGCTCTTGATCTCTATCACGCCTGATGAAAATCAATGGATGAGGACGATGATGGAACGAGGGTCCCCAGAAGAGGCCTATTCAATCTTACTTTGAAGGCTAACGAGTTAACTGAGGAAGGGAGCACAGACGCTGGCAGAGAGTTCCACATTATAAATGTGGAGGAGAAGCACTGAGTATGACTGGAAAATATCGATACTATACTAGAAGGAATCTTCTACTACTAGATCTTTACATAGATAGATTTAGATCTAGATTTTTTTATTCCATGTGTTGCCGGACGTAAAGAATAGCATCACCCCATTTCTTCCCGTGGGTGTCGTAGAAGCCGACTAAGAGGCTTACTAGAGAATGGGCACCAGCGTTCTCTATGCATTTTACCACCATACTGCGATCGCCAACGCACCTGCCAAACGTGGCGATTATGGCAAATCCCCCCCCCCCCAATTGGGGGAGGCTTATGTCCAGCAGTGGACGTCTTTCGGCCGAACTGTTGATAATGAATGGTGAGATCTTTACATAGTATAAATCAAAGTCACTTCTTCCGTCTGTACGCTTAGATCTTTAAATCTACGCGACGGATTTTAACGCGAATTTCATCGATAGACAGATTGATTCAAGAGGAAGGTTTATATGTTTAATACGCGAACGACGTCGCGGGCAAAGCTAATAGTTTATCATGTGTTTTTACGTAGAGTAACTGCCTAATAGAGACAGCCACTTATTTGTATGCAGGAGGCAACCTAGCAACGGGAAATTGTCCGTGAACTTATAAATTGATATCGTCGAGAGGAAAACGTTTATGTTACTCACGATAAACGGGTTTCTTATCATTATAAATAATTGAAACGACCACATCGCGATTATTGTAAGTTTGAAACTAATGGAACTTGTAAAGGAAACAGGACTCAATAGGTTGACATATGTAGCTAGTGGACAGTTTGTTGCGACACTTCTTCTTCCCGGCTAAAGCACTAGAAAGTGGTTAGGGGCGGGCGTTTTGGCGGACTGTGTAAAAGTGCTGACTCTCAGCCTAGTTAGAATAAATGACTTTTGATTATATATTTTTTTTATAAATTTAGCAAAACATAGATTTGTATGCTTCAGAGTGAGAAATTCTAGGCTTTGAATGAAGAAATCAGGATTACCGTAAATTATAAGGATTTCTAAATAAAACTGCTTTATCTAAATCTGCTTATTCGTGATGAAGATATCTGAAATTATTATAGAAGAAAATTGTATAGAATTGAAAATACTATTATAAGTACAATTTAGTGATGTTTGGTCCTTTTGTCCGCCTCTATTATATTCAAAATTCGATTTTGGAATTGGCTCCAAACCTTGGTATGTTCGATCGATGTTCCAGACATTATATATTATATATTTAAAATCAGCTAGTATTCTGCTGGGCATGGAGCTATACTAAGAGAGGTCAAATATTTGGCCGAATCAATTACTTTCGTAATAAAAAAAAAAACACTCCGTGATAGACAAAGAACAGCCTCAACAACTGACCTGCCAGGGTCGCGGAATTGGTCGAAATAGGTACCGTGGCACTGGGAACTGAAGGAACACGGGTGCATTTTAGTCAGTAAAAGACTGACACGCCCATCCACTCCACCCAGAGCGAAAGCCGTTATTTAGTGATTTACACCCACAAAAAAAAACTAACAATTGAGTGTAGAAGCTTGAAATTTTGCGCTAGACTTTCTTATCAGCCGACTTCAAAAAAAGGAGGAGGTTATCAATTCGACTGTACGTTTTTAAATGTTTGTTAGTGACTGGGTGAACCGATTTTGAAGATTCTTTTTTTTATTTGAAAGCTGGTGCTTCCCGTGTGGTTCCATTCGGACATTGGGGTCCAAGTGAAAACCATATAAGTCTTAAATATGCATTAAGTATTTGCGCGACAAATGAATAAATAACGCGATTAGATTAGTGCGAGGTATCTACCATAACTAAAAACTTAAAAATATTTTTTTTTTTTACAAAAAAATAACAACCGACTTCCTTAAAAAAAACAGTACAAAGGCAAAAATAACTTTAATTTAAGAAGTCGTTAGCAAAAAAACCTTAAATACAGATCCTAAGACACCGACTTCCAAAATTAAAGTTTTTTCTGACTTTGTAGTGTTTTTTTTTGGAAGTCAGTTGTTTTTTTTTTTTTGTAAAAAGTTTTTTATGTCGAAAGTAAACAATAGTATTTAATTTTCGTAAATTCATCCCCCGGGGTTAAATAGGGGCTGAAACTTCGTGATTTTTCGGGTCTTTTTCAAGTTAAGCACATTAAAACAAAATTAAAAACGCAATATTAAAACTAAACATGGCGCCGCACACAAAGTGGAACTATAAATAATTGTTTGGACTATTTGTGCAGGTGTACTGTGACAAACAGACAAACAAGTTTAATGTAGCACAACTATTTGAATACTGATATTGAAATAATATGTAAAACGATCGGTCTGTGATGTGACGTATTTGCAGTGTTAAATCTCGTGGTACGTACACTGGTACAAATTTTAAGACCCTTTGAGTCATAATTTCATAGATAACTGATTAAATAGAGATGTGATGGGTGGCAAAAATGCCCATGGCGAAAATGCCCCTCATATCAAAATGGCCATAGAACATTTGCCCATAGTAAAAATGCCCATATCAAAAATGTCCATACCAAAAATGCCATACCAAAAATGCCCATACCAAAATCCCATACCAAAAATGCCCATATCAATAATTCCCATACCAAAAACGCCCATATCGAAAACGCCCTTACCAAAAATGCCCATACCAGAAATGCCCATAGCTAATGACTGGGTAGTGGGTTCAGATGGCAGCCTCTCGACTGGATTTTCTACGTGGAACTTAACAATAGCCAGCCAGGAGAAAATGAATCAAAAGAGTTCAGTATACTTGAACTTCATCCTGACCATAGAGACGGGCAAACTGTTGCAGTTTTTAAAAGAAGAGTAAAAGACGTCTGTCTGTTTGTAATGTCAAAATATGAAATTATAACGTTACTTATCGCAAAAACAAAAAAACATTTTTTTAACTTTTGCTTGACTGTCTGTTTGTTTGTTTCGGGTAATCATTGGCAGAAAGCTGATATTATAAGTCACATAGGCTTTTTGTCCCAGTAGCATGTTTCCGTGGGCTAATTTTCGGCGGCACCCACGCGGGGACACCTATAGTTAGAAATATTACGTGTTCTAATTCTAATGAGCTTAATGGAATGACGAAGGATTGTGAAGCTCGCCACCACACCAGATGTGACGACTACGACTACTCTGTCAAGAGTGTAACGATGAAGCAGAAGAAGAATGAGCTTAATCCGTCGATACGGTTTTTTAGTTTTTTTATTTCAGAACTTAAAGTTTGTTGAAATAAAGTTCGGATTTCAAAAACAGCTCGATTGTATAAAAGTCTAAAAAGAACTTTGCTGTATACTAATTCCGAATCAGCTTTAAACTAATTTACCTACTAACCCATATGAATAAACATTTTCTATTTTATTCGGGACATCATAAAGGGGAAAGGTCATTTCCTTTTCCTACCGGGGCAGTAATTTAAATTAAATTAAATCAAGCACGTATGCATTAGAAGGTCGTTAAATGCAGGACGGCGACGACGCAGTGAAGCAATCATTTGCATAGCTTAGTATCGATTGCGACCTGCACCTTTGGCGGTCCTAAGACGAAATGATTATGAAGCTTACATATGTAATGGGGGATAGGTAGTTGTGTCAGTTGTGACGAAAATGATAACGGAGTGTATGAGCAAGACTTACAGACCGCATTTTCTAATTTAATGTGGTATGCGTAAGCGTCGTATGCGAATATGAACATCATTTGTACCGAATTTTGGTCTACATTCGTATGAAGCCCGTTTATACGAATATTAACATCTATTTCCCTAATAACAAGGTTCATATTTGTATGAAACGCTTATCTAGACAAGTAAAGCCAAAGTGTGGCCTGTGAATAGACCCACTGATTATGAAGCTTACCGTGTTGAGGGCTAGGTAGATATATTACGTAGGTTAGATTAATATAATGATTCGACTAGAATGAGAACGGGATCTAAGAGAAACTATGTTTCTATGTTTTTGGAAATAATCTCTTTCCTAGACTTAATGAAATGCATTTTGAGGCATAATATATATATATATATTTTTTTTTGTCAAAAATAGATTTCTTTTAAATTTAAATACGTAGATTTACCATGCGTGTGTTTGCTTGTTGTACTGTTGAAATATAAACGATACACGATTTATTCGTGATTATAGTAGCTAAAAATTGAAGGTAGTACGCACGACGACAAATTAAGCTATACATTTCCACTTTAAGCTGACTTCTTATTAGCTGACTTCTTATTGTACGGAAATCCTATATACAATGCAAGGTCTGTTGAAACTGGAAATGTTTAGCTAGATATGTAGCCTTGTGTCCCTACTTAACCCTGAGTTAAAATCTATACACGAAAAATCTTATACATCGTGGAAAATTGAAAAAATTCAAAGAATTATCTTGTACAAAATTAATAAAAAAAATAGACATACCTCTGACACCCGCCTGCACCCGTTATTGTGACAAAACAAAGGTATGAAAAGCTTATCTCGTCTTTTATATAGCCGCTTATCAACCCTATTCAGCTCACCGATCAATACTTTTATCTCGAAGCTCCACTGTGTTAGTTTTACATACATATCATGTGTATTTTGTGTTTTATGTACAAAGGGGATTAAATAAGCAAAAATGAATGCGTTATCTTTGGGGGTAGTAACCGATATTTGGAACGGGTTATGATTAAAAACGAACTGTGGGCAGGAGAAACTAAAGCGTAGGCATAGTTCTCATATTAATTATACTATATAAGTTTGAGGCATTTGTCCGCAAATGGGCGATCGTCTTTACATATCGGAATGCACGTTAAGACGTTGGTCCTGACTGCATTCGCAGATTTTTGACTGTCGTTAAGGGTCGTCCGACGCCCGAAAGTCTGACAACAAGTCTTGCCAAGGGGTAACGTTTTAACCAGTAGGTAATTGGAATTGTGGAGGTCAGTTCGGCAGTCGCTATATTTAAATTACTGGTATTCAGCTGCATTCAGTTAGACGAAAGGCCGACCCCAACAAAGTTGGCAAAAGACTAGTCATTATGATGATATGAGGTTCAGGCACTTCGGCAATACGAATATCCTAAAGAGACTGTTGTACTGTATACGTCGTCAAATACGAATTCAATTGGGTAATTACGTAACATACTTAAATAGGAATGGCTTTGATTTTGGCAGTTCAGCAACACTAATTTACGTTGTTGAGCAGACAATTTTTTTGAACGTAAGAAGCAATAAAATTTAGTAACATCCTGCTAAATGATTCAGATTGTGATAGTGTGGTACGAATAGCACCACCCCATTTCTTCTCGTGGGTGTCGTAAAAGGCGACTAAGGGAGCTACTAAAGAAAGGGCAGCAGCGTTCTCTATGCATTTTACCACCATTTTGCGATCGCCAACCCGCCTGCCAAGCGTGGCGATTATGGCAAAAACCCCCAAAATTAAGGGAGGCCTTTGTCCAGCAGTGGTCGTTTTAAGGCTGAAATGATGATGATGATGATGATAGTTAAATAGGAATGGCTTTGATTTTGGCAGTACAGCAACATTCATTTACGTTGTTGAACAGACATTTTTTTGAACGTAAGAAGCAATGAAATTGGCAACATCCTGCTAAATGATGGAGATTGTGATTGATAGTATATTACTCAGTTTGGGTTTCGTTTAGCCATTGGAGATAGTACTCCTAGTCCTTCACTGTGCACGCGGTTCGGTTGTGGAATTCACTTCCGCCTGACATAAGGGACTACCCAACTGTTGTAGTATTTAAAAGAAGAGTGAAAGGATACTATCTCTCCACTTTGTCATGATTGCTCATGTTCTTTTTTAAAATTTAAATTACGTTATTATTGTTATGTTATATTTAGTGATATTCATTATAAAAGTATGCATGTCTGTCTATATATTTATATTTGAATTATAGTATAATTTATTTTTGATTTTATGATGTCCCCTCTACTATTACAAACGTTCTTCTACATTTAATTTTATCATCTCTCCTATCGCAGGTATGTTTTAGAGATTTCTGTAGAAATAACCATTAATTGTGTGCATATTTTTCTATCCCTTTCTTCTTGTCTGTTTATGTGTGCATAAATCGTTAAATAAATAAATAGATCAATAAATAAATAGATCAATAAATAAATAATCAGAATACAGACACACAACTCATACGTCACCAGCACTTAACAAAGGATCTATTTAAAGCCTAGTTAGCATTTCCCGCACCCAACCCTCTGACCCGATACATAACGACCAAAGCTTCCTCTAACTTAGGTACCTATACTTTCAAACATTCGTTAGCAATCATAAATATTTAGTGTTTCTTGTGACCCGCTGTGATTTTAATCATGATGAGATTTTTTTCTTCACTGGGTTCTGGAGTATAATATGCCCTTCGTTTAGAATTATATTCTAGTCTTTCCCTAGGCGGTAATATCGTTTTACAGATGACTCTGTCCTGGAGTGTAAATGTGGTGCTGTCCCACAAGCAATGCGGCGTATCTGCTTGCTACAGAAGCTGATGGACACTGCTGAAGTGCTAAGCTCGTAGCCAAATTCTGGGCTGACTGTATTTAGATTGCTATCGCTAAGAAGACTAAGAAGAATCTAGGTATATTTATGATATCTTCTAACTCTCTTAGGTAGAACTCATAATTTTCTAAAAACGGGTTAAAAAACCCAAAAGCGAAACGACGCAACGCTAAATAACTAGAAAACTAAATTAATTAATAAAACTACGTAAGTAAGCCAAGTGTTTAACATAATTTATATATGTATTTGAGCAGTATCGTGTCAAAAAGAAAGACATTCGTTTGAACTGAATTTGGGTTATATACATTTTGTTAAAAATTCAAACGCGACGATATGTCTGGCAGGATTTATTTAATTCCTTATTGAATTTATACTGATTCGAGGTCAACCCAATGACATGTAAAAGCCAAACCAAGTAGCTCTACATTTCATTTTTTTTTTCTGTTTTTTTTCCAAATCAAATTAAAATAAAACAGAGAGAGATTAAACATAAATCTACATGGGCTCTTATGAAAAGTCAGAAGCTAGGTGCATAATTCCAATTTGTTGATTCCTATGTAGAAGAGCCGCCAAGAAACTCCATGGTTACTCTTTTAAAAATAATTGGTTTTTACAATGATTTCGAAATAAGTACAGTAAGGTTCCTGTACGATTGTACAAACGGTGGATCAAATTCACCCTTAAGCCTTATGGAATAAGGTTGAAGAGTGGTCGACCACCAGTGTCTTGGATAATATGTAGTAGATATCCCAGTTTTTCTGATTAATTTGTCAATTATTTAAGTAAACTTACCTCAGACTGCAATGAAGCTTGCAGCTCATCAACTAGCTTCTTTAGAGATGCAATCTGTAACAAACAACATTTTCTTTAAACTCTTTTAACACTTGGTATCTTTGTATCAGACCGTGTACTGTGTGGTGCCGGACGTAAAGAATAACACCACCCCATTTCTTCCTGTGGGTGTCGTAAAAGGCGACTAAGGGACTTACTAGAGAATGGGCAGCAGCGTTCTCTATGCATTTTACCACCATACTGCGATCGCCAACCCGCCTGCCAAGCGTGGCGATTATGGTAAAGCCCCCCAAATTGGGGGAGGCCTAAGTCCAGTAGTGGACGTCTTACGGCTGAAGTGTGTGTGAGTGATATGTATCAGAATGTTTGAACGTGATTTTCCCTCCCTTCAAAACGTTGGATTAATTTGAAACTTTGCACAATTATCAGGACTGATGACAATACAATAAATACATTCAATATTCCGCCATTATCCTGGCCAGGATCATCATTGATAGCAAAAATAAAACGAAATACCCAGTTTTGTAGCCAGCCGAAATAAAAAAAATAGAAAATAAATCATAGTTTAAAACAGGGACTGAAAGCGGTTACGGTTAAAGGTTAAGATACCTCAAAAATATTCAGGTACCGTTTTAAAATAAAGGTTGAGCTATACCGATACCTTTAAATACTTATTTACCGGTTAAATACTTATTTAACCTTTACACGATTGCGGTACCGAAAAACATGCGAGATGGTGTGGCGCGGGTGCACGGGGGTTTCGAACACGTTAGAACTTGTATTTGTACATTTTGCTTGCTGTACGTACTCTTCATAGATCTTTGTTTGTTACTGACTGTGTACCGGGTAGAACTGTTACGTAGATCGTAAAGTCTAGAAACATCACGCTAACTCCGTCTTAGGGGCATGCAATGTTACGTATACCGAAAAGTCTAGAAGCGTCCTTCCGACACGCTGCGCTCACGCCCCGCCGCCTATGAGTTGTATTCCGACTCGGCGCGGCGGCGGCGCACAGTGGGTCGAAACTATGATTTTAGTGACTTAGGGCTCAACTTTGCTTTTTTACTTTTTTCTTCATGTGGATGGATAGAGCTCATTAACCTCAACAATAATTGTTCTGATGTATTTTTTCCTAAACTTTATACTTTGGGTAGAAAAATGTGTTTTGTTATTTTTTTGTATGGAGCGGATCAAATAACCTTAAATTCCTGCTAAGTAGCGTGTGATCCCGCGTTGAAACTTTATTTTTCATATACCTTGTCTAGTCTATTATCATTTGATGCTATTAACGTGTGCATAAAGTTGCAACTCTGCCAAATAAATGGATCGAAAAAAATGAAAAAATATATCGAATAAAAAGCTACATTTTTTACTTTCGTAAGTTCTTTTAAGTTAAATTTGATATGGAATAGTAAGTAAAAGCACGTAATAATACACATAGTTACTTAACAACTAACAACAATACATTTAAAAGGTCCCTAATTAGCTTAAATTTACTAATATATGTAGTATTAGTAAATTTGTAAATTTAAGCTAATCACACTAATCATAATACATTTAAAAGGTCCCTAATTAGCTCAAATTTACTAATATATGTAGTATTAGTAAATTTAAAGCTAATCACACTAATCATAATACATTTAAAAGGTCCCTAATTAGCTTAAATTTACTAATATATGTAGTATTAGTAAATTTAAAGCTAATCACACTAATCATAATACATTTAAAAGGTCCCTAATTAGCTTAAATTTACTAATATATGTAGTAGTAGTAAATTTAAGCTAATTAGGGATCTATGAATTTCAATTTCTTTGTTTTAATGACTTTAACATGTTTATGAAATGTTATTTTAAGTTAGATTTAATACTGAATAGTAAGTAAAGATAGGTACATAATAATACAAATTAGTAAAGGTAAACTAACATTACTACAACTAACACAAGCAAACTAAAAACTAACTATAAACAACATCAAACATTACTATTTCCTTTCAATTATGAGTTTGACATTTATAAACTAATAAAAAAAACAAGAAACTTACAAACTACCAAAAAATCTTATTCACTATCGCTATGACTATCTTGTAAATTATCTACATCAATAAAATCTATATCGGATTCTGTGGGAAAAATCAGCAGAAGCTCTTTGACTTTTGGAGAGAGAACCATTATATTTTGTTTCACCATTCGAGGTCTTAGACTTGTGATCTTTGGATCAGAAGACAAAAGAAGATTGTGTATAATATCCTCATTTGTCGCCGTTCTACTTACCTTTCTAGAATGACTCTCTCTATATTTCCGGAAATCTTTATTACGAGCTTCCGCTGCCTCTTCCGACAGTTTACCTATAGGTATGGCACCAAAGTGCTTAATTATATCACTCCCATGTACTAACAATTTATGTATACTGGAAGGCATATAATACCAGGGATATAAGTGAACGTACAATTGTGCAGTATCTCTACAAAATTCGGAAAACTTAGAAAGATCCACGCTCTCTCCAGATGCAACCGTCTGAAGAATCACATGAAACCTTTCTATTAAATCTTTATCTATTCCTGTTATGCGAGCTGTTGTTTCTGCATCCCTAAAAAATCTTCTGGCAGTATTGCCATCATTGGTTGTGCCTACTCCTTGCTTGACTACGTCAATAAGTAAACCGCATTCTTTCTTAAACGCTTGCTGTATAGCGCTCTTTCTGAGTGACATTTTTTCTTTGTCATCGCCCCTGCAACTCCATTTTTTGAAGTCCAAACGATAAGCTGCAAACAAAAAGAAATATCACTTAAATAAAAATCTCACAAGTAACTATATAACGTGAAAAAAATTATGAACTAATAAAATTATATTTACCGATATGAAGTAAGCACTCCATGCTTCTTATCCAGGCATGTAAAGATGACATTCCATACTGGAACACTTCTTCGTTGTTCTCTTTTTGAGCAAGTGACTCTAAATTGTTCATCTCTGACGGTTTTGCTTTGCAGATATCACAGACAGCTGAAGATGTGTCTGACAAATATGACGATATTTTGCCGTCTATCATCGTCAAGTGCAATTGATGCTTAACTTCAACTTGATTGAACTTGATTGGCTGAAGTCTTTCTATTTCTTCGGTTATGCTAGCTTTTATAGTTACCACTGTTGACTGCGTTTCTTTGGTAAATTTGAACATTATCGGACGGCAATAGAAAGTTGATGAGGGTCGATCGTTTTCCCAAACAATTGTTCCATCACATTGTTGAAGCCTTATAGGAACTAGACTGGCCATGAAGATAGTTGAGTCATCAAACTCTGCTTCAGTCTTTTGTTTATAATTACTTTGACCTGAGGCTCCATCAAAACCCCATTTGCTTATTAGCAGTAACTCAGTTGGCGAATCCAAATCTAAAGTAATCACTTCTAAAAGCCTAGATACCGTCAAGTTGAGTAAAGCTTGCAGTTTAATAGCAGCTCCTTCTTCAGTTATAATTATGTCTTCTTTCCCTGGATAACATTTTGCCTTCGCTTGTTTTATTTTATAATAAGAAGGGTATAAATCAGACCTATTTTCACTTGCTGTTTCTCTTAGGCTTATATACTGCCACTTACTTAATTTAAGTGAAACTAATAAAGACAGTGCCTTATCGGGTGAATATGTACTACTTTTCGGGTTACTTGTACTTAAACACTCTTTAACTTTTTCTAGATCTTCGGGGTGATTTAGTAAATGGTTCATAATTTTTCCTACATCCTCATTTCCGGTGTTTCTTAAACTAGCAATTGTAGTAGCTTTAAGTTCATCCGGGGATAACGAAAGCGATTGGTTAATTTGATCAACGCGTCTTCGTTTTTGCCTGGAGCCCAATTCCTCGAAAGGTTTTCGAGGTGTAAATGTAGATGTCGAAGCTTCTGTAGTAGATGGTGGTAGATTTTCGACATCTTCAGTATTACAAATCTCGAGCCTTTCCTGTTCAGTGTTCACAGCTTCAGGTATCATTCCTTCGGGCCAGTTTATTGCACGTTCCAACCAATCACCATTTTTTCTTACAAACTGTGCTAACGTGCGACTACTTCGTTCCCATCTTGCACTTATATTTGAACAAAAGCGCGTACAGAATTTTTGGAGCTCAACACTGTTCTCTTCGGTCACGTTTATTTTATGTTGTAGGAATTGAAAGAATTTTTGACTATCCGACAGTGACTTGACCTGCTCTCTTAAAATCATAAATAAATCTAAATTGTTAACTAAATTATCCATTATAACGAAAAAGGGACGATCAGAATCACGAGATGTTAGTAGTAGTACGAATAAACGAACACTAGTTAGTATATAATAAATTATGGTCATTTTATACTTCCAGAATCCAGTGACAAACAATGTTTACTAATTTTTCTACTACCCTCATTAACTAATTATCCTAATTAATATTACAGTAATGACTAAAAGTGAAAAACATTGTTTTTTTATAAGGTAAAAGGTTAAGCTAATTACAGTAATTAAACACACAAATAGAAATTAATTGATTTCATATCCACATTTTTAAATAAAGGTCCCTAATTAGCTTAAATTTACTAATATATGTAGTATTAGTAAATTTAAGCTAATTAGGGACCTTTTAAATGTATTGTTGTTAGTTGCTAAGTAATTATGTGTATTATTACGTGCTTTTACTTACTATTCCATATCAAATTTAACTTAAAATAACTTACGAAAGTAAAAAATGAAGCTTTTTATTCTATGTATTTTTTCATTTTTTTCGATCCATTTATTTGGCAGAGTTGCAACTTTATGCATTTGTTTATAGCATCAAATGATAATAGACCAGACAAGGTATATGAAAAATAAAGTTTCAACGCGGGATCACACGCTACTTAGCAGGAATTTAAGTTTATTTGAGCCGCTCCATACAAAAAAATAACAAAACACATTTTTCTACCCAAAGTATAAAGTTTAGGAAAAAATACATCAGAACAATTATTATTGAGGTTAATGAGCTCTACCCATCCGCATAAAAAAAAAAGTGAAAAAGCAAAGTTGAGCCCTAAGTCACTAAAATCATAGTTTCGACCCACTGTGCGGCGTGGCGCGACGGTTACCGTCGCGCCGAGCGCTCTGTGTGAAGTTTTCTTCTACAGTATTTAATCTTACATAGAGGTCTCCTTTTAAGTATAAATACCTATGCTAGGAGACCCCGCTTTTCTAAAACTAGAAACAATAATGTAGGAGTGTACATAAAATAAAATCAACTTATATCTAGGAAGATGTGTGTGTGCGTGTGAGTGTGTGTGTATGTGTGTATGTGTGTGTGTGTGTGAGAGAGAGTGAGTGAGTGTCGCTTTATGTCAAATTATCGCATGTTTTTGAATAAAAGTGTTTCAATGTCGTCATAGCTCTTGCATTTTAGCCAGTCTGTTTATGATTTTTTACATTCGCGATATGTCATGGGGTAGATATAAGTTTGTTTAATTTGTTGAACATGGAAGCGGATTGTCTGGTGAACTGTCTTTTCGCATATGAGGTTTTAACCGAGATTTCTGGTGCAACAAGATAATTTCTTCTTTTTCGTTAAGGCTAGAATCATAACAAAGGGTTTTATGCAATTTTAAAGCAGCATGTAGCACGTATAATTTCCTGACTGAGAGAAGGCCGCTTAGTGAGTATAGGATTTCAGTAGAGAATCTATACGGTTTAAAATACATTACTTTCAAGAGAGACCTTTGCGCTCTTTCCAGTTCTAGGAATTTGATTTTAGTGGTCCGCCCCATACAGGTATACAATACACTAGAACCGACTGGGCCAGTGATAAGTATATTTGGTTTAATAGAGTCTTTGAGATAACATGTCTTAAAGTCTTGAAAATCCAAATGAGTTTTCTGGTTCGAGACATGATCTTATCAGTGTGCAGATGCCAAGATAATCGTTGGTCTACCATAATACCTAAATATTTTATATGAGTCACTTTTGCTCTTTTATTGCAAGAACAATTTGTGCTAATAGGAGTAATAGGATTATCACAGCTATGTATTCTAAGGTTATGATTAGGTCCGGGTTGACTATTGTTGTAGTTTGTGCAAGTAATATATTTAGTTTTAGAGGTGTTTAGTGTCAGTAAGAAAGAATTTAACCATTTAGCAACCTTAATGAGACCCTTTTCAGCATATTCATATGCAGATTCCCAGGTATCTCCAGTGAAAACAATAGCTGTGTCATCTGCATAGGAAAAAACACGTCCATTTTCAAGCTTCATTTCGCAGAGGCTATTTGTATATATTAAAAAAAGTTTTGGACCCAGAACACTGCCTTGTGGGACATCGAAGCACACCTTTTAGTCATCGCTAACGTAGTTCCCTATTTTTACACGTTGCTTTCTACCCTGGAGATAATCTGATAGCAGAGCCAGAGGGACTCCTCTTATGCCTATGTTTTCCAGACTGTGCACAAGGACGGGAACAGAAACTGTGTCGAAGGCTTTCTTTAGATCCAGGAAAATAGTGAGACACCTTTTTCCTGCATCCACTTTTTTAACGATATGTGAGGTTAATCCTGAAACTGCATCTTCTGTCGATAATCCTTGCCTAAATCCGTATTGAGAGCCAGATATTAGTAGTTATATTTATTTATGTATTTTATCAGTCTAGTGTTAATTAGCTTTTCTATTATTTTTGAGATTGCAGATAAGACCGAGATGGGTCTGTAATTGCTCACTTCATCCTTGTCGCCACCCTTGTGCACAGGTGTAATAATGGCTTGTTTCAGAACGGGTGGAAAAATACCTTGTGTGAAGCACAGGTTCGCAAGATGTGTAATAATTGGTACTACCACGTCATGGACAGACTTAAGAAAAATGGTAGGTATGTTGTCCCACCCAGGTGCACTCTCTGTTTTAAGACTCATCAGTACGCCATAGACCTCAGGATCAGTTTCTAAAAGCACAAAAAATGAGGCTTGTGTTCGTGTGTCCGTTGGGTTACTAGCCTCATGATTTTGCGATTGACTGGTAGAGATGATTTCCTCAGCCAAAGCCTTACCAATGTTAGAGAAGTAGTCATTAACGTGATTCACTGACTCGTGAGGGGTATCCTTTACCTCTAATAAGTTTAGATTATGTGTTTTGGTTTGTTTGCGATGTGTGATATTATTTACTGCTTTCCATAGTTTTTTAGAGTCTTTATTTGCTTTGTCTATCTGCTCCCTATCGTATTTTCTTTTAAGTTTTTTAATAAGGTTGTTGCAGTGATTACGATACCTTCTGTATGTTATTTTTAAGATATCGTTGTTCGGATCTAAGCGTAGTTTTCTCTGCATATTGTTCCTGTTCTGAATAAAACGCAATACTCCTGTACTAACCCATGGTTTAATTATGCGGTTATTTCTCGGGATTAAGGTTGTTATAGAATTTTGTAGAAGGCAATATCGGAGTTTATCTATCAGAAGTTCAGTAACTGCAACAGCATCATGAATTAAATTCAGTTCGAAAATGATACTTTTCTTAGCGGCAACCATAGCTTTCCCAAAATCAATAACTGTTTTTGTTTAAGAGCATTTTTGCGCCGTTGCAATACTTGATAACTTCAAAAATATCATGAAGTGATCCGTTATCCTAGTATCTAAAGCAACAATAGAGGCAGCTTTTTTGTTTTGGTCCATTTTCAAGATGAAATGGTCCAAACAGTTTTCACCTCTAGTTGGTAGTGAGTGTCCAGGTAACAAGCCATGCATTGCCAGCATGTTTAGGTAGCTTAGTCGATTTATACGCTCATTAGTTTGTTCAATAGTCTTATGTATATTTTGACGTTCAAAAAGTGCTGACTCTCAGCCTAGTTTGAATAAATGACTTTTGATTTAGATTTTATAATATTTATATTTATATCGCCAGTTAAAACAATATTTTTGCATGATTTTAGGGAGTTCAGGTGCTCATTAAGAGAAGTTATAAAGTTTTCAGCATTGTTGTTTGATGGTGAGCGATAGATACCCAGGATAGTAAGGTTGGGCAGGCTTATTTGTAAGCATGACGCGTGAGCCAATATAACTTCTTTGACATTAACTTTGTGCGATTTTTAACATATGCTACTATGTCGTCGCAGCGGTTTATGTGATTAGTAGTAGAGAAGGACAGATAATTTTTAATATCGGGGATGGATTTGTTCGCGTCCAGTCTGCATTCACTTAAAATTATTAGATCGACGTCTTTCGATCGATGTCGTCCGTTATATCTAGTACATTACAACTAGGTACTCAGCGTCGCGTCGCCTTCCCGTCCCGCCGCGCCCCGCCTGCTGTGTGAAGACACCTTTAACAATCAATTATAAAATGTTGTATTTATATCTTTCCAAACAACTATGCGGCGGTGTAGGTAGGTACGCGGTATGTTAGGGACGCGGCTATGACACAAACTACCTAATAACAACGTGCAATTTAGCATGCCCACGTGGTGTTAGGTATTTTATACGGTATTGCAAACATTTACTTACTTCGTTGGTCTCAAATAAGTCCGGTGAACTTGAGGAATCCAGTTCTGGAGTTGTACGGTGACTACGCTAGTTCGCCGACCACCGCTGGTTCTCGACCATTAAGCGTAAATCACGTAAAAATAGTCAAATCGAAGCGCGACAAATGTTCGAATTGTATGCAAACGTACGGTCATTCTGTCTCCTTCCCCTGTGCCATCGTTTGTCCACATAAGACAGTTTGATGCTGCTCAGTGAGGTAATGAACTTGAGCCACAGTAATCGGGTCACCAAATTATAGCGAAAAGTAGTGAGTGGACAATTTTAGTTTTGAACATAGATATTATGCTTTGTGTGTCAAAATATCTTTGTATTTACTTATTAACTAATATATTGCAAATTAAGAGTGTTTTATTAAAATAATGGGTGGTCGGTCAACTAACTTACTAAAATTTTCTCGTCAGATTGCGACCGGCGAATTGTACAATATAATCGAAATTTTAAGCATTTAAAAATTATCAAATCATGATGGTCGACAACTAATCCGTTGTCGACCATTGAGTTTACTCTAAACAAAATCTACCTGTTTTGGGACACATTAATAAGAGGAGAGAAAAAGAATGAAAAAATAAAGGGCGAGATAAATATTCAAAAAGAAGAAAATAGTACGGAAAACCACAAAGAAGTCGTTTTTAAAATGCAGCTAATGTTCCGATAATATGGAGGGGGTGGAGACGTATTCCGACCACCGGTACATCCGGTTTGACGTCTCCGCCCAGACCTCGAGTGCGCCGATCCGGCAGACCCCGAGTGGTCCGCGGTGGGCGCTGAAGAAGCTGGACCGGGAGCTTCTGGAAGCCTCGATCGTGCAGGCCTGGGTGTCACCACCGGACAGGCCTGCTGACATCAACGACGAGGCCGAGTGGTTCCGGGAGGCCATGTCCGAGATCTGTGACATGGATATGCCCCGAGTCCAGCCAGGACGGGCTTGGCGCCAGGTGTACTGGTGGTCGCCACAGCTGGCAGCGTTGCGCGAAGCGTGCGTTGCGGTGCGATGCCGGTACACCAGGCACCGCAGGCACCGTATCCGCCCTCCGGATACGGAAGCCATTCAGGCGGAGCTATATGAGGGGTACAGAGCGGCGAAGACCGCCCTCCAAGAGGAGGACTGGCGCGCAAGGAGTCGCTGGAGACTCTGAACAGGGACCCATGGGGACGGCCCTACAAGACCGTCCGGGAAAAACTCCGCCCATGCGCTCCCCCGCTGACTCAGAGTCTCCGGCCCCAACTGGTGAAGGGCGTGGTGAGGGCTCTGTTCCCTTCGTGAGGGGAACATAGTCCCCCACCCATGGCTCCGCCTCCTGCGGTGCCCGATGCTGCGGACCACACCACCGATGACGACGACAACGCTTAGACCTTAGACTTAGGCCTTAGAGGCTCTCGGGCCTCGACTCAGGGGGCTCTTAAGCGCATGCTTGGAGAGGGGCCAGTTCCCACTTCGTTGGAAGATGGGGAAACTGGTCCTCATTAAGAAGCCTGGGCGCCCAGCGGACTCTCCATCCGCTTACCGGCCCATCGTGCTGCTCGACGAGGTGGGCAAGCTCTTTGAAAGAGTGATTGCAGACCGCCTCGTCGGGTGGCTGGTGCGGGAGGGGCCGGACTTGTCGGACAGCCAGTACGGCTTCCGCAAGGGGCGCTCTACGGTGGACGCCATCATGCGCGTGCGAGCGCTCACGACGGGGGATGCAGTGACCCGGGGTGGGGTCGTCTTGGCGGTGTCTCTAGACATCGCCAATGCCTTCAACACCCTGCCCTGGAGTTGCATTAGGGAGGCACTCCGGTATCACCGGATGCCGACCTACCTCTGTCGCGTGGTCGAGGCCTGTCTGACGGGTAGGGCTCTCATTTACCTCGGTCACCAGGGAGAATGGAACCGTCGAGAGATGTCGTGCGGTTTCCCACAGGGATCGGTCCTGGGGCCGCATCTGTGGGACATCGGTTACGACTGGGTGCTGCGCGCCGACCTCCCTAGTGGAGTCAGCGTAGTTTTCTACGCTGACGACACGCTGGGCGGCCTGGCCGAACTTATGACACGCGGGGTTGCGACAATCGTCGATAGGATCCGGCAGTTGGGACTCGAGGTGGCCTTGCACAAGTCCGAGGCCATGGGTTTTCATGGCCCTCGGAACGCGCCACTTGCGGGTTCCCAACTCACGGTAGGAGGGGTTCACATCGGTGTCGAGTCGACGAAGAAGTACCTGGGACTTGTCCTCGATAGCCGGTGGAACTTCGTCGAGCACTTCCGACGTTTGGCTCCCAGACTGGAGCGGGCTGGGACTGCCTTAAAGCGAGTGGCACGAGAAGGCGAAACCCCGGGGTGAAACTCCGCTGCCGCGATAAATCGCGGCACGGCTGCCAGAGCTTCGGTGTGATCTCATGGCGACATGGCGGGTACGATTGTCGGAACCTAGTGCTGGGCACGCCACAATTGCGGCGGTAAGTCCCCTCTTTGAGGAGTGGATAGAGAGGTGTCACGGCGTTATCACCTTCCGCCTGACGCAGGTTCTCACCGGGCATGGTTGCTTCGGTGGGTTCCTGTTCAGGATAAAGCGGGAGGAATCGCCCAGGTGTTTCCATTGTGAGGATCGTCTAGAGGGGGGGGGGGGAGGGTATTGTATTGTATACAGTGGAACTGTGCCCTGCCTGGGCGGAGCACCGCCGTGTTCTCGTGGAGGCGATCGACGGCGACGACCTCTCACGTCCGGCCCTGGTGCGAGCCATGGTACGGAGCGAGTGGGCATGGGAAGCCGTCACCTCCTTCTGCGAAGCAGTAATGCTCGCGAAGGAGGAGGTGGGGCGCGTGAGGGAATGGCAGTCTCTGCGCCCTCACGTCCCTAGCCGCAGCAGGAGGAGACGCCCCGGGCATCGGGAGTCGATAGCGGACTTCCAGCCACCGTAGGCACGAGCTTGCGGGCGGCGAGCAATGGGTAGCTCGCCGCCCGGTAAGGACTAGGCTCAGGTCGACGGGGCGCGTAGTGTTCCACGCCCGCCTCAAAGAGATGTCAGCAATACTGAAGGGGTCGGCTAGAGAACCGATGCCTGCCAGGGTCGCTAGATTGTTCGAAAGAGATACCGTGACTCTGGCACATGGGCAACTGAAGGAACACGGGTGGGTTTTAGTCCGTAAAATTCTGACACGCCGTCCCGCTCCGCCCAGAGCGGGAGAAGTCATTTGATGATTTCCCAACCAAAAAAAAAAAAAAAATGTTCCGATAATTTGAACAGCGAAGTCGAAGATGACTCAAAAAAGGACATTGGTTGTGATCAATGTATGTGCTTGTTTCATCTAAGATGTACTAATATAAAAATATTCCTTACATAGAAGCAGCTCAATTAGATTATACCTGCCGGTTTTGAACCCTAATATTAAATAAAAATGATTACTCAAAACATTAGTTTAGTGATTTTATTTTCAACTTTAATCAGATAATTTTAGAGTTGTTTTTACAGTGGCTTTCTAATGGTCCAGAACTAACGAAAAAACGGACGTAAACTGACTGTAGGTGTACGGGACTGAAAAATCACACTTTTCGATATATCTTTAAATTATAAAACAATACATTAATATAATGCAAAAAAATATATCACATCGTGTAGTTTAAACATTCTTCTTTCCAATGTAGGCCCAATATCAAAATATTAACACTTACTATAATAATAATGTGATTTTAAAGATTGCAAGTCGACTAAGTGGTCGTACACCGGCCTAATCACCGTACCTTCGGGGTCTATTTCATAATTACCTATATTTATCAGACTGAGGTAGGGACTGTCTAATTCTTTTTCATCTGTAAATCTATGATGACATGTTCACCTGCTATTTTACAGTTCACTTGCATTTATTGTAAATAACGTAACCTAATTAAACTACATAGATTTGTAGGTACTTACGTTTATGTATATGCTCTGCACCTTTATGATGTAACATTTTTCCAAAAGAGTTATCACAGCCACAGTCTTTCCGATCGGAAATAAAAACCAATACCTACTGAGTACGGGGGTCGTGCGGTCCATGGCCCTCTACGGGGCACCGGTGTGGGCGCCCTTATTGAGGCTGCGCCCAGCGCGCCGGTTGAGTGCGGCCCAGAGGGTCATGGCCATCCGGCTAGTCCGGGGATACCGCACGGTCTCCTGTGAGGCGGCGAGCCTCCTTGCCGGAGTGCCGCCATGGGATCTGGAGGCAAAGGTCCTCGCCCACATGTGGGAGTGCGGGTGGAGCTCCGGCAGGATCTCATGGCGACATGGCAGGTACGATTGTCGCAACCCAGCGCTGGGCACGCCACAATTGCGGCGGTAAGTCCCCTCTTTGAGGAGTGGATTGAGAGGCGCCACGGCGTCCTCACCTTCCGCCTGACGCAGGTTCTCACCGGGCATGGGTGCTTCGGTGGGTTCCTGTTCAGGATAAAGCGGGAGGAAACGTCCGGGTGTTTCCATTGTGAGGATCGTCTGGAGGACACGGTGGAGCATACAGTGGAGGTGTGCCCTGCCTGGGCGGAGCACCGCCGTGTCCTCGTGGAGGCGATCGGCGGCGGCGACCTCTCGCGTCCGGCCCTGGTGCGAGCCATGGTACGGAGCGAGAGGGCATGGGAAGCCGTCACCTCCTTCTGCGAAGCAGTAATGCTCGCGAAGGAGGAGGCGGGGCGCGTGAGGGAGTGGCAGTCTCTGCACCCTCACGTCCCTAGCCGCCGCAGGAGGAGACGCCCCGGGCGTCGGGAGTCGATAGCGGACTCCCGGCCACCGTAGGCGCGAGCTTGCGGGTGGCGAGCAATGGGTAGCTCGCCGCCCGGTAAGGATCAGGCTCGGGTCGACGGCGCGTAGTGTTCCACGCGCGCCTCAAAGAGATGTCAGCAGCAATGTAGGGGTCTGCTAGGACCGATGCCTGCCAGGGTCACGAGATTGTTCGAAAGAGATACCGTGACTCTGGCACATGGGCAACTGAAGGAACACGGGTGGGTTTTAGTCAGTAAAGTCTGACACGCCCTCCCACTCCGCCCAGAGCGGGAGAAGTCATTTGATGATTTCCCATCCAAAAAAAAAAAAAAAATACCTACTCAGTTACAACAACGTGCACGACAGATAGAGTGGCGAGGCGGTGCATCAAAGAAAAACCCATTTATTAAGGTTTAGGTACTGCTACCGATTCATTTATAAAGGTTTATGATATCGCTACCGAAATCATTGTAAAGGTAGTAGGAATAAAGGTACTTCTACCGAAATATACCGGTATGTATTTCCAACCTTAAAATTCCGCTGATATACGGTATCGAAATATTTCGGTAACCCGAATTTAACGGTATGACGTCATACCGAAATTTAAAGGTATCTTAATTTTTGGGTAATTCAGTCCCTGGTTTAAAAAACCCGCTAAAAGCAACAACAAAAAAACTAATTTAAAAATAGAAAATAATATTTATTTTTCATCATCATAATCATTATTTTCTATTTTTGAATTATTATTTTTTTGCTTTTGAGATATTTTTAAGTGATATCAATCACCCCGGCTTGTTTTTTATGAAAGCGTGTTTTTTAGTTTTTTAAACTATTATACTATATTAAGAACAACCTGCAACATTAAGAGTGTTAAAAGTGTAAGCTGAGTAAATAGGTACTGTACGTACCTATTCATATTGTTTCGTTATTTTCTAAGAAAACAATAGATACCTTAATAAATGATACACTATTTTATTTCTGTAAGTAGATTTGTACAAAGACTTTTCTACATTAATCATATTTGAAAAATTTGATGAAGACAGCGTTTCGTATCTGACTACTCTGAGAAGAAAGGCAGAAACAAACTCAGAGGTCACTGTGTCTTTAAAAGCCCAGACATAATATTGGTTACATCATGTGAAGACCATGTAGATTGGTGTCTAAAATGGTGTTTTGAGGAAAGAACCACACAGCTTGAGAGGACCTATCCAATCAGTGCACGCATTTAGCAGTAATTATAAGAAGTCAACTCAGAACTGTACAACTTAATATTAGATTCACTATTGTTTTACTTTTCTATGAAATCAAATAAATAGCAATATCAAAACCTTCATGGAATCATGGTATAATAAGTCACTTAAAAAAAACTGCAGAATAGACCACGCCGAGAAAAAAAATGTTCTATTTTTAAATTTGGAGTGAAACGTTCCAGTGTCTGCAACAGGAAAAGCGTCATAATGCCAGTTACATACATTCGTTTAACATAAAGACAGTGGTACGTAAACACCCACTTGCGATGCCAATACATTCCACTCTGACCTATTGGTGGCGCGCATTTAAATCGCTTCCAAATTTGAATTTCAAAACGAAGCCGCGCCATTGGTGCGTTCGTGTCTCTTTTTTTGAAACAACATCGATGACAAGGTTTTTTATTTCAATACTTGCTGTAATATTGTTTAAAGAATGCTGTTTCTGATTCTCATTCATATAATATGTGAGGAATGACATGAAAGAGAACGGAATGAATGATAGCGTGCCTTTTGACAGGGAATGGAAGAAAATGTGATGAGCCGGCCCCAAGGAACATGGAACATGGTCAGGAAGATGATGACTACAGACACTCCATGTAAAATAGCATTTGACAGAAGTTAGAAAAGGATCTTTTTACACGCTTTATATTAGCTTCACTTGTATGTTTATATGTTGGTTTGTAACCGACTCCTTGTAGCGCGATTTTGACCCATTTTAAGCGACCAGATTTCATGCAAACTTGTCAAGGACCGATGACAATGCAATAATTTCATAAATTTGTGCCATTATCCTTGCCAGGGTTACCAGGACAGCAAAAAAACGGTCTTCGAAAACTACGCTGACATACGTCACAAACTAATTTGTGCCATTATCCTTGCCAGGGTTACCAGGACAGCAAAAAAAACTGTTTTCGAAAACTACGCTGACATACGTCTCAAAATTCGAAACACTTGGGTGCCTGATATCAATAAAAAATACCTTAAAAAGCACCCCACGCTTTTTTTCCATTATTTTGTACTTTTTAGTTTGGTTTTCAATGGAAGCGTGTTTTTTAGTTTTTTTAAACTATTATTTTTTTCCATTATTTTGTACTTTTTAGTTTGGTTTTCAATGGAAGCGTGTTTTTTTTAAACTATTATTGTTATGTACACTTTGAAACAAAAGTACATTAAACTGTTTCACTTTCGATAACTAACAAATTTATAAAAATCTGTTAATAAACCAGCTGTCACACTATATTGTAATCATCTTAACTTTTTATCTTATGAGATTAAGTGGCTGCTAAAAACCTAAAACAAACAGGAGTGAACAATACCGAGACCGTCTTTCCTTTCACTATAATTCTACCAAATCTAAAATGTCACCTAATCCCTTCATAAACTGTGACTGCCGGGTTGATTACAAATAAAGCATTATTTAAAACAAGCTTTTGCCAGCGGCTTCGCCCGCATATTATACGTATAAATCTTCCTCTTGAATAGAAAGAAGAGAAAAAGAAAGAAAAATAGTTTATTCTGCACAAACAAAACGCACAACATGAAATAAAAAATTGTTACAAAAAAAGAAAGAAAAATGCGTACAAGGTAGCCAAAAGCCACGTATTCAAGATAAAAAACGTTGTAGAATGTTACCTATGGCTCATTGATGTCACGGCTACGGACCAAAGACAATACAAATCATATATCTGCGTTATGACACTGACAGTAATTATATAATAAAAAACAAAAACAAACTTGCCGGATGCAGAGTGCATTTCTAGCTAGTTTTGTGACAAAAATACCACACAAATAAGAACACTTGATCTGTGCGTCGTATCTGTGCAAGAACAGGTCGTTGCTCAGCAAAATGCTGCGACGTCAGACGAATCTATCGTCAGCAGCGCTGATTTTCAGCAACTACCTTTTGAAATGACGTAATGACGTGCGCTGGCGTGAGTGACATAATAAATCTGGTAGGTAAGTATAAATTTTCATGAAACTAATTGTAATTCTAACTGAAGATAATTATTGTGTGTTAATATAAATTTATCTGTATTTATTCGAAATTTATTACTTATACATATTTATAAAAAATAAAAAAATAAAAAGAAATACATACACTGAGACACTACACTTACACTAACATTAAAAAGTATCTAATAACTTTAGACGCTTTATATCATGGGAATTTCGATGGTAGGTAAGACGGCCATTTGCATTATGGCAAGGCGTCTGTTTACCATGCTTTACGGTCAAAGTGGCAAAGTAGCTATTTGGTAGAACTTAAATGTGTTAATTTGGTTTATTTTGATTTTAGTGGGCTTAATGGGTCATGGATCTTTTGATATGCGAAGGAGCAAGACCCACCGAGACTACTGAGGACCGCAAATACAAACCATGGATCACCACTGCTCCAGTGGCATTCCACTGGCACCCTACTGGTCCCAGCCAGGGAGGAATCAGACAGGGGCCACTCGCACTGTTGGAAACCACATTCTTTGCTTGTAGGCCGTGAACCCCTAGGTAAGCACAAAAAAGCAGCTGTTGTTAGAGGATTTCGTTAATTTATCATGAGGTTTGTTGTGAATCACTCTATCTATTAAAAAAAAACCGCATCAAAATCCGTTGCGTAGTTTTAAAGATCTAAGCATACATAGGGACAGACAGAGGTAAGCGACTTTGTTTTATACTATGTAATGATAAAGCATTATTTAAAATAAACACACATACATAGACTCACGCCTTTTTCCCATGGGGGTAGTTAGAAACTACAGAACGCCACCTGCTACGATCCTTACATACTCCTTTTGCCTCGTTTCATCATCATCATCATTTCAGCCGAAAGACGTCCACTGCTGGACATAGGCCTCCCCCAAGCACCGCCACTTCGACCTATTCTGTGCTTCTCGCATCCAACGTATTCCTGCGGCCTTCACCAGGTCATCGGTCCATCTCAATACTCAATGCTTTATTGCATTCCACAATGTATATGCTTAGGTGGTAAAACATTTTATTTAGAAACAATCGTGGACCCTGTCGGGCACAGCAAAAGAAAATACAGTAAGTAGAGAAGAGGACCTATTGATTATCTTATAATGTAACTTATTCTAAAATAGTAATAAAAAATAAATTAAATACATGCTTTGGAGTTTTCTAAGCTAGTTTAAGGGATTTATCATTTAAATATTCGTAGACACTATAGTAGCCATTGATTTAAATAGTAAAGATACGGTCGTCCGAACATTTGACGGACGCGGTCGCCCAACAAAAAACACTAACGCCATCTATTAGAACTAGTATGAACTACGATGTCAATCCGCGTGGTCTGCTCCTAGACGTAACCTTGTAAGAGGGGGTGTGGTATTTTTCGAGGTACAAAGAAATAAAAAAAAACCTTTTATTTTTGAAAATTTATATTTGTTGCAGTTTGTTGGTGTTATTAAGTTTTCATTAGCCTTCGAACAAAACAATTGTTTTAAATGATTTATAGTAATATTCTATCTTTCCATTTCATCGGCTACAACGAGCGCCGCTGCAAAGTTATGTCGTACTTTTACGCGGCTTCGCTTCGTCTTTGTCAAAGGTTGAGACAAATATAAAAGAAAATTGTTTTAAATAATGTTAGCAGTGGATTTAATGACATATTTTTAACTTACCGGTGATATGAAATGTTATCATTTTTTTTATTGTGCTTTTTGTCGTAGTTCACGCAACCCTTCACGGCACAACTTGGCATTTTTGCTTGCAAAATATACGACCGTTCCGAAGACAGCCGATCGCGTTCTAGTTCACTTCGATAAAGGGAAGACCATTTTGGGACCAAGTTCGAGGCGTCATTGTAACATGCGGTCCGCCCTGTCCTTACGCAGTAATATAATATGTCAATGATAGTAGCATTTACTTAATAAAAGCTTTCTTAATTTGCTAGTGAATAGATGGCTTTTTTCTCTGTTCTTATGGATTCTGGTACCTTATTGTAAATTTTTATCGACATAACCAGAGGGCTTGATGAGCGTATTTTTAGGCGGGATGTTGGTATGTTTAATCGTGTTTTGTATCTAAGTGTGTATCGTGTTTGTATGTCTTCTCGTTTAGTGTAAAAGTCTTGGTGTTTATGAGCAAATTTGCAAATTTCGAGTATTTATATGCATGGCAGAGTTAAAATATTAAGCCTTATAAAATGGGGTTTGCAGCTATCTATTTGCTGTATGTTTACTGCGATACGAACAAATTTCTTTGGTATCGTAAACAGTGATGGTGCATCTGTACTGTTGCCCCACATTATTATTCCGTAACTAAGCCATGCATATACATAGGCGTAGTATGTTATAAGGGCAGTCTGTAAATTTGTGGTTTTTTTAACTTCGCGAAAAGCATATATAAATTTGGAAAGTTTCGTTTTAATTCTTTGTACGTGTGACTTCCAATTTATATTTTTGCCTATGGTTATGCCTAGTAATGTGAATTCGTTGACTGTTTCTATTTCATGATCATTAAAAGAAAAGACTACATTTAAGGGATTTTTTTGGTGGGGGTGGAATGTTATGAGATTAGTCTTTGTAAAGTTGATTTCTAGGTTGTGTTCGTTCATCCAGGTTATTATTTTGCTAAATATGTCGTTAAGGGTACTGTTTAGGTTTCGGTTGTCATGACATGAGGTGAGAATGGAGATGTCATCCGCAAATAAAACGCATGGTCCAGATTCTGCTACGAATTTTGGGAGATCATTAATGTAGACGAGAAATAGAAGACATCCAACAACACTTCCTTGTGGTATTGATGCGTTTATTGACTTTCTGTCCGAGCGGAACTTCTGAAGTTCGTTCATTTTGCTATGAAAGTATTCTATTTCAACTAACTGTGCTCTATTTTGTAGATAAGATTTGAACCATTCATGTGCTTTACCGCGGATCCCTATTCTATAGAGTTTGTTTAGTAAAATGTTATATTGTACTTTATCGTAGGCTTTGGTCATGTCAAGCATTATACCTACTGCGTATTCTTTATTATTTAGTATGTTTAAAGCCTCCTGTATAAATTTATAGACTGCTAATGCTTGATCGATTTTTCCGAAACCCATTTTGGCATTCATCGAATATTTTATATTTTTCGCAGAAATTGTATACGCGGTTACACATAGCTTTCTCGAAAATCTTTGAAGCTGTAGGCAGTAGAGCTATGGGGCGGTAATTACTTGGCTCTGTTTTGTTATTTTTCTTGTGTATAGGTTTCACTAATGCTATTTTCAGCTGAGCAGGGAATATGCCATCTTCAAAAGACTGGTTTAGTCATTTATAAAATGGTAGTGTAAGTTCATCGTCTTAGTAAACAGGGTGGAAGTTCGTCTATGCCGTGACTTTTTTTATTTTTTAAGCTTTTTAACATGATATTTATTTCGTAAGGGTCTACAGGCGCGAGGAACATTGTATTTTCGGTAGGCGAGAGCACTGGGATGTGTCGGATCATCGCTTGCTCGTACAGTGCATCCTTCGCCGATGGATGCAAAAAAGTTGTTAAATATATTGGCTACTTGTTTTGGCTCCGAGGTTGTTGCGTTGTTATTTGTTTGTAGTTTGATGTTAAACTTGTCTTTTTTATTGTTTTATTGGTTCGCTCGTTTATTATATTCCACATTGTTTTGACTTTGTTATTAGATTTTTTTAATTTGGCAATATACTGTAGTTTTTTTGCTGTTGTTACTGTTGTTTTTAATATTTTTTAATATTTTTTATAGTATTGTGATAGTATTGGGTTGTTTGTTTTAAGTGTAAGTGTGGGAGGCCTTCCAACGCTCCGTCTTCCAGTACGCGGTCGCCACTCCAGAACCTTCCGACCCCATCGGCCATCCGTTCAACGAGCAATGTGCCCTGCCCACTGCCACTTAAGTCCCTACGCGATCGAATCAGAAATGAAGAGATCCATAGGAAAACCAAGGTAACCAACATAGCCCGAAGAATTGCCTCGTTTAAGTTCATACAATAGGGAACATGCAATATTTTTATTTTTGTTTACACTTTAAAGAATTCCATGTAGAATAGACCACAAATATATTAAAAAATTAAAACATTGTAATATATCGGGAAAAATGCGGTTTTAAATTGACAGTTTAAATTTTCGCGCGAAAACGGGCTTATAGTTCCGATGACGTCATTCCCGTCACTGGTCGTACTTGTTCGTCGCTGGCTTTCATACTTTTCATTTTTTTTCGACTTTCGAAATATTTTTTGTAAAAAATTAAAATGGACTATCTATCAACATCAGGTGACCATAACAATACCACTAATATTCCGAAAAAAGCCGTGTTGACTCATCTTTTGTGCCAATGTGTTCCTGTCTACTTCAACAAAGTTTCGAAATAAATTGTTTTTGACTAGACGTTCTGACCCAAAATTGAGAAAAAAGTGATATCAAGCTGCAAAAAGAAATGACAATTATTCTCCAAAGATCACTATTCAATGCTGTGAAGAATACTTTGACGTAAGTCATAAGGCGAATATACTTGTTATAAATATGTCGTGTGTGTTATACGTCATAAGGCGAATATACTTGTTATACGAGTATGCTTAGTTAATCTGCTTGTACGTAAAAACACGTTAATTACCTACCTAATACTTACAAAACTTGTCTATAGTAGATTTTTAATTTTACAGTTTGAGATCGACGTCGATAATTGGTAAAAGTTTAAAATGTCTGTAGGAAACCTTTTTCTGAAAAAAGATCTCATGTCAACACTAACTCTTGGTAAATAAATTCCTGGAGTCTGCTTTGATAATCCCAACTATCATTTTTATTTAAAAAAAAAACGCAATTAATATTCCCATAAAATAATATTCACTTTTACAACCATAACCTCAACAAGTCGTCGTAACGGGAGTGACGTCACTAAACGCTGATTGGTGTTTTGAAATACGTTTCGTTTCAAGTAATTTTAATACGTAATTATTGTTAAAAATCAACATTATGTAAAATAAAAACATTGCAGTGGCCCTTCTTTTATACTTTTTTAACATGTAAATCATAAAATTTTCATAAATATTATATTTGCATCTTCCCTATTGGTTAAGGAATCACGTGATAAAACAACGGTGTGGTTTAAAAGAAGATGGTTTGGTCATGTTGAGAAGATGAATAAAGGACGGCTTACAAAAGGTATTTACAAGGCAGATGTGAGTGAAAACACCAGGAGGGGACACCCTAGGAAGACATATAGTGACCTTATTGGTGATGTTCTTCAGAAAGGTCAGGTGCGTAGTACTTGCAATCGGCGTGTCTGTATGACCAATTGTATGAACTTAAAATAAAATGACTTTTATTTCGTTTATCTCAGTATTTAGTAGTATCTTAAAACTATTTAAAACGTTATAACTTTGTACTAAAATTTTTTGCAATCCTGCTTCTATGAGCCTCTTTTTCTAGTGTTATAATAAATGGAGTATAGTCTGTACGCGTTAAGAAAATAGTGAGTCATCGTTGTCACTCAGCTTAGCCACGCCCCTTGACCAATTAAATCATAGTAAATCTCATCTCCTTTCGTGTCAAAAGATGTCGTCGCTCCATATCGAAATAACTTTTTTCAGTTCTGATGCAGAAATTGTAAAGGTTTTGTAAAAAAGCTATCACACATTTTTGTAGGAATCCTGATTGACAGATGACGGTCAGTTTAAAATCAAAATTTTTAAAAAATCCTTTTACATATAATGAAATTCGCAACAAACAAAACACAATAACGATCCAAAAAAGTTAAGAATTGAGGATTATTCAATTGCAGTGATACTCTAAAACCTATTGATCCCTAGACACTTTTGTGTATATTTTATAAACGAACGAAGAAAGAATGATGACCGACTAGAAATTTTAAAACTCCAAACGACAAGTATAAAAAACTAAATCAAAACGCGAAAACAAAAGAATAAATTAACAACTCACCCTTGCATAATGTAACAAAATCAACTTTTTACACAAATCAATGAGGGTATTTGACAAAAAAGAAACATCAGGTAGTGCGGGTAGGTGTGAAGCAAAAACAAGAGTCGTCAGTGTATGTTTAGCAATTGTAATGGAATGGTAAACTGGAGATTAACATAAGAACTGGGACACAGATTATAATCGCAGATTCGGTCGGTGACAAATTGGACACTTCTTTAGGGTACCGCGTTCGTTCCACGCGCGCCTTAACGATATGTCAGCAAGACCGATGCCTAGGCGCCAGGGTCGCGAGATTTGTTCGAAAGAGTTACCGTGGCCCTGGCATATAGGCAACTGAAGGAACACGGGTGGGTTTTAGTCAGTAAAAGTCTGACAGCGGGAGGGTTCCCGCGCCGCCCAGAGCGGGAGACGTCATTTGATGATTTGCTAACCAAAAAAAAAAGGTACCGTGTTCGGGAGGCGATTAATAAATATGTCCGGCGGGGTGATTGTATAACACACTAACAATAAGTAGGAATGGTTTTCATTTCCGTGGTTACATGGTTCCGTATGTTGCCGGACGTAAAGAATAGCACGCTCCCATTTCTTCCCTTGGTTGTCGTCGTAGGCGACTAAGGGACTTACTAGAGAATGGGCAGCAGCGTCAGCATCGCCAACCTGCCTGCCAATCGCATCGTGGCGATAATGGCAAAAACCCCCATTTGGGGAAGCCTATGTCTAGCAGTGCACGTTTTTCGGTTGAAAAGATGACGACGGCTTTTATATTGATAGTTCAAAAACATTCATTGCGATATTTGCGTTGTTGAGCAGACAAATTCTTCGAACATAATTATGTAGATTAGCCCACTTCAAAATTATTCAGATTTCATAGTCCAACAAATAACGATTTAATTTAGACAGAGGTTTGAAATGGAAAGGGGGAAGCATTTGCCAAGCAATTGGATACAATAAAAATATAATAATAGACAGAACCACCCCGAATATCTGAATGAAATCCCAGTATTTTCTCCCGTCCCATCTCAGGGAGGTCTTTGGCCCCACGTCGTTTAATATTAAGGAAAATTCAAATGAACTAAAATGAATGAAGACTGGGACAATTGATTCAGATCGAGAGATATCGTCTGACATATTCGCGAACTTAACAACTGTTAAAAATCATCGTTTGACTTCGAAATCGGTGGAAAACCCTGAATATTTCAACGGGTTTTTTGTCACGTTGAATTTCCATATTTTGTGAATGGGAATTGTAAACACGAAATGTTTTGTTTTTTATCTGGCGCTCTAAGACACAAATCGTTGACGTCAACCAAAAAGCAGCCAAGCTCAAATGGGAATGGACCGGACACTTTTGCCGCATGTCGGATGCAATGTGTACTAAGAACACTAACACTAATTTTTGAATACAAGCATTTGCCCCCTATGATTTCTGCTGCCAAACCCGTAGGATCCTACTACCGATTCACTGCAATTCTGTACTCCCACTTTAGCGTTAAAATCCCCCATAAGTAACGTTGTAGTGGGCCTTAGTGGTGGAATGCAAGGCGTTGGAAATGTCCTCGTACGTTTCCTCCACTTCGTCATCCGAGTGTGCCGAGGTCGGTGCGTATACCTGGACAACCTTAAGCCTATAACTCTTGGTTAGCTGAACTACGAGGTAGCTACCCTATTCGAGACACTGGAGACTTAAACAACGTTGTCACCAAGGGATTTGCTTACCAGGAACCCGACTCCAACTTGGGATAGGTGGTGTCCCTCTCGAAAATATAAGAGGGGGCCCGATTCAAGGGTATATTGGGGTCTGTGGTTTATTCTGGCTTGCCATTTGGAGACTATGCACCACATATACACACACTTTATTAGAGTGTAGGAAACAGAGTGAGGTCGATATATATATTTGATTATTATACGATTTATTTATAGATTTGTTGTCTATGATACACTAAAGCGGATATGTTGCAAAAATGAATGAATTGTGCTTGTTTCTTTCCGCAATCTCATTTGAATTGTCAATTTGATATAGACCTCAGTCATATATTATTTGCTGACGTACTGAATTTACAGCGGCGAGGCCGACTGACCTTCTCCAGTAATAGTTCAGTTATTTGTCTGAATATTGTTAAAGAGTGTTTACATCATCTACCTAGCTTTATCCCTACTATATTGGAGTCGGCTTCCAGTCTAACCGGATGCAGATAAGGTTGCCAACTTTTTTCTCGAAGGAGTAGAGAAATTCTGATTTCAGAGAGAGTAAATAGAGAGTACACATTAAATGTTTGCACTTTTTGCGGTTATACTGCGATCGCCAATCCGCTTGCCAAGCATGACTATTATGGCAAAGCGCCCCAATGTTATAAGGAGGTACATAGGCTACTTTTTGTCTGGGTAGCACGTCCCTGTATGATCATTTCTGAACACCACGCGGGTGAAGCCAGCTAGCAGAGCACAGCTAGTAGATTATACAGTACACCCATAAGAAAAAGAGTACCTTACTCTATTTTAGAGTAAGGTTCGCAACCGTATATGCAGCAGAATACCGGTATTTTTACATGGAGCGACAGTTAATCAGAACCCAACCAGTAACTGGATGACTCGGTACCTTTGGTAACCCTATCATTAGACTAGTCGTAAGACTTTTGGCCCAATTGTATTCAATAGATAAACTTCGGTAGACTTAGAAAGCAGGCGGAACATACTAGCTCTGTATCATGCATGATTCATCACTCTTCTGCCTTTATCCCTATTTATTTGTGGTATTTACTTCCACACTTCTCTACTAGTCGTCATTTCAGAAATCACGTCATTTCTATCCATATCATGAGACACACAGTTGTGTCTATGGTCTTCCAATACTCTTAAAGCCATCGACATTCTTACTCAGAGTATTCCTCGCGACATTTTCCTCATTCCTCCGTATCATATATCCATACCATGGCCGCCGAATTCCACATAACTTTTCAGTTATCGGTGCCTCTTTCAGAGTTCCTCTTATGTACTCATTTCTTATTCTATACATTCGTGTAACACCACACATCCCTCTTAACATTATCATCTGATCTGCAAGATAGTTGCTCTGTATGTGAATAGATAAATATCTGGATGACGTGACGCTTTACATCCATACTAAAGTAAATCTGTCTGTATTACATTTTCACGCCTTCACAGCTAAACAGATATCGATGAAATTTTGTAGGTAGACCATGAATTAAAATTGTTTATTCTGTAACTCTAAGATTTCGGACACCCTTTTTCAAGTCCTATTACGAAAAAAAAAAATAAGCTAGAAGGTTAAATAATAACAACCGCACGGGACGATCCAAAGTTAAGGTGACATATTGAGAAAACCGTGCTTTTTCTTTTAAGTGTACCTTTCTTACCGTATGATAGCCGAACTAAATATTAAAGTGTGTGATTTTTGACTATATGATCTAGTATCCTGTAAAAGGAATACGCGATACGATAAAATTTTCTCGATACAAAAAAATCGCAAAGTTCTATCCATGTTTATGATTTTTTTAGCCTCAAGGCGCAATGCGTTAGATTTATTAAACATAGTTTACTTTAAAACATTGATAATAATCTTATCTAAGTTTTTGTAAAACACTTTTCGTTTTAATAACACTTTTCATTCATAAAAGACGGCGATTCGTTTTGGCACATACGTTATTTTATTCCAGGCGCATACACATTATCGCCATCTCTTTTTTTGCCTATAATAAGTAGTCTCATCACTCTCGTTCGTCATAAATCAGTCGCCCAGTAGGGCTCATCGACGACGGATCTATGTCACTTTTTTACAAATCGGTGCAATCAAAATTACGTTTTTTAAATATTTATGTCCACAGAAAAAGGTAGTAGTGAAGTATTTTGCTATAAATATTTAATATAATAAATGTTGGCTTTCCAAAAACTTTATATTTAGACTGTATACTCGTATGTGTCTATTTTTGTGACTGTGAATAATATAACATTCTTTTTCTATTACTATTTAGTGACGACTTAAATTATGTATGAAAATGGGAAGAACCATAAACCAAAATTTAACAGTACCTTCAAGGTTAGGAGTACCTGCACAGGGCAATTAATTAATTCATTTTGCAGGAATTCAACACCAATAAGATGATGATAACAGTAAGAGGAATTCACCACCTTCACTAAAGCATTAAAACAACAATCTAATCTCACTTTGTAAAGTAATATTGAGTTAACACCCTATTTTTTTAAAGAAGAACGTCTGTTTTATCCCAAAAACTTATAATAATCGTTCATTTAGAAATAAATTTAAATATATGATTAGTTTTTAGGTTTGAAGTACGTCAACAATATATCTATATGTCAAGTACTGACACTTTAAATACAACGAAGGAATAGAGTAGCATTACAAGTGTGAAAAAGGTGAGGTTTTATAACTGACTGCGGCTCAAAGGAGGGTAATGATTTTACCACGCAAATGTATGGTGATCGGTGAAACGAAGTTGGAGTTGATCAATCTCTTATATACCAACATCCATTTTATTTATATACCTCTAGAAGATTAGTTCGATATTTTTAATTTCATGTCGTAAATAACAAAGGTATGTAAAATTTACCTTTTTGAAAATTACAAACAAAGCTACTACTTACACATTTCGATTATCATGACGTTTAGCATTAACCTGACTCACAAAATAAACTGTTATAAATCCTTGTAATACCTTATTTGCTTGTCACTGAAGCTTCTTTGTCATATTTGACCTTAAACATTTGTATTAGCCCGTTTATATCTTTACAGTAAAACTGAATCACCGTCTTGAGCAAAAATTGGGACAAAAGCTTTTTCTCTACGTCTATACTATGGAAAAGTAGTGCCCGTAGCCAATTTTTTTTTTCTTTGAGTCGAGATCCTAAAAGTTCTGCTGCAATTTTAGAAAGTTCTAATTTACGCACTAAGTTGTTTAATTCTGGTTCCTCTCTGGACCAATGAAGATAGATCCGCCACTCCCCGCGTGCAGGGGAAACAATCCAACTATCATTTATTATCAAGGTAGGGTCTTAAGCTTCGTTTTCGGCGGTCGGTTAATCCATTACATTTCAAGCCACGATTAATTAATTTAATTCAACTTTCCTACAAACTAACCAAAACCCCTGGATGTGTATTAGTACGCCGGAAATGGCAGAATATTATTAACTTTTATTACTATGTAACACTTTTGTTACTGAGAGGCTGATAGCAAATTAATAACAGCTACACGAGTTGAACGATCAGGTTAAGCTACGGTTGCCACGATTGGTCCGTGGATGGGTGGCCAAACTCAAACCATTTATTACAATTAAATCAGTTACACCGACCAGTTGAACTGTCTAAAAGTCTATCAGTGAGTCGGAAATTAAAGCTAGTTGCCCACTGCAAAACGTGGAACCCTATGGAGAAGAACGGGCAAGAAACACCAGGGTTAGTCTTTAAAATCAAGATAATACAAAATCCTGGGTACAATATTCTTGGTGATTCCATCGGTGAGTACAGACGCCAGCTCTTAAAGCTACTAGGGTCGCGAGATTGTTCGAAAGAGCTACGTGACCCTGGCACATGGGCAACTGAAGGAACACCGGTGGGTTTTAGTCAGTAAAAGTCTGACACGCCCTCCCGCTCCGCCCAGAGCGGGAGAAGTAATTTGATGATTTCCCATCCAGAAAAAAAAAAGCTTCTACAATCTGTCAAATTTCTTTAATAGATTTTCAACTTTATCGCCAAATCATAAAGTTCAAGATGGATTGGGAAAATTAGACTGTTTCGGGTAGCTCGATGTGCTGGCGTCTGTACAATGTAAAAGTTTGAAGAAGCAATTCTAAATATAAGATTAAAAATAAGCCCTGGAAGTTAGGAGATGACCAGTCTCAACCGACGGCGCCCGTTCACGAACTTGACACGGATCAGCTCACCCATTTTGTAGGGAACCAACATCTTCACATACCAAGTCCTCTCAATGCTTTAAAAAGCGCGTTAAGCCGTTGGTGCCGGCTGTCACACGTAGAGCTTTGACCGTCGTTATGAGTAATCAGAAGCCCAAGTCTGACAACCAGTCTCACCAAGGGGTTTCGCGTTACCCAGTAACTCGGTTGTGGAGGTCAGATAAGCAGTCGCTCCATGTAAAATACTGGTATTATGCTGCTTCCAATTAGACTGAAAGTTGGAAATTGGTCAGATTGATTTGATACGATATTTCCGATCGAACTGCTCCTGAGAAGAAATGGCGAAATGAAATCAGGCGTCATAGCCTGAATCAGGACATAGGGTGCGTATTATCCCAGTTCCCGAGAAATAGTTACCGACCCTTACCATCATCATCATCATTTCAGTCATAAGACGTCCACTGCTGGACTTAGGCCTCCCACAATTTGAGGAGCTTTGCCATAATCGCCGTGCTTGGCAGGCGAGTTGGCGGTCGCAGTATGACGGTTAAATGCATAGAGAACGCTGCTGTCAAAGCACACCCACGGGAAGAAATTTTATGGTGCTATTCTTTACGTCATCCGGCATCACACGGTACTTTTCTAATGTACTATGAACTAATAGGTCAAGCAAGGGGCGTGGAAAGGCGGAGTGACAACGATGAGTCTCTATTTTCTTAACGTGAATAGACTATAAGTAAAATTCCTATAGATTAGACTATAAAGTATGCTCTAGTGAGTTTCATTGAATCGCCTCTACTTTTATTAGTAAGTCCCTTATTCACCATTTACGACGCCCACGGGAAGAAATGAGATAGTGGCCCGTTACGACGTTACGTTCACGCAGACTAAACCTCTAGTTCTAATAGGTACTTCATACTGAATTTCCAACAAAATAACTTGTTAAAGCCAACATGGTAATCCAAGCTCGCCGGGGCACAGGTTTCGTCCGAAAGCTGTGCCTTATCAAGACTTATCGCAGAGCAAACATGCGATACCGTATCTACCCTACCAACGGCCATTCGGGCCGCGTGTGGAACGTGTGGCGGGTCGGGCTGGGAGAACAGCGATTTGAGCAGTCATTTTGTTCGTTTGCTTTTTTTTCACATCTTTATATATTTTTACAAAAACTAACAAAAGTAGCTAACAACACGCAACAGCAACTGCATGCGGTTAGACTGGAAGCCGATCTCAACATAGTTAAGATAAATAATAGTTTAAAAAAACTAAAAAACACGCTTCCATTGAAAACCAAACTAAAAAGTACAAAATAATGGAAAAAAAAGCGTGGGGTGATTTTTAAGGTATTTTTTTATTGATATCAGACACCCCACGCTTTTTTTCCATTATTTTGTACTTTTTAGTTTGGTTTTCAATGGAAGCGTGTTTTTTAGTTTTTTTAAACTATTATTTATTTTCTATTTTTTAGGGTGTTTCGAATTTTGAGACGTATGTCAGCGTAGTTTGTGACAGTTTTTTTGCTGTCCTGTTAACCCTGGCAAGGATAATGGCACAAATTTATGAAATTATTGCATTGTTATCGGTCCTTGACAGGTGTGCAAAGTTTGAATGAAATCTGGTCGTTTAAAGTGGATCAAAATCGCGCTATAAGGAGTCGGTTACAAACAAACATACAAACATACAAATATACAAACATACAAACATACAAACATACAAACATACAAGTGAAGCTAATATAAAGCGTGTAAAAAGGCAATACACGTCAATCATATTTTAAAAACTAGGTAAGATCGGCGTTTCCTATCTGACTACTCTGAGAAGAAAGACAGAAACAAACTCAGAGGCCACAGTCTCTTTTGAAATGAAATGAAATGTTTATTTCAGTAAGTAGATATTATAAGATACTTTTACACGTCAATATTTTTTGGTCTTATATACATACATACATAAATTCACGCCTTTTTCCCATGGGGGTAGGCAGAAACTATGGAACGCCACCTACTATGATTCTTACACACTCCTTTTGCCTCGTTTAGGTTCATACAATTGGTCATACACACGCCGGTTGCGAGTAGTACGTACCTGACATTTTTTGGTCAATATTTTATAGACTAGATTTTAAAATCCAGACATAATTTTGGGTCAGATCATGTAAAGACCATGTAGATCGTGTCTGAAATAGTCTTTTGTCGAAAGAACCACACAGATTGAAAGATCCTGTCTAGTCAGTGCACGCATTTGTCAGTAATTGTTCAGCTAAACTCAGAACATAAGGAGCTCAACGATTCGACAAGCAATACCAAAGAAAGGACATTTGGGCCACATTGGGCCGCATAAAGTACATGTACAGCCGCTTGCACATCGAGCTACTACAATCTGACCATATTATTCTTGCCTGAGCAACAGGCATCAAGTTCGTCATGCTTCAATAGATGTAATGCGCTTGGTCGGTGGATAGGTGACCAAAACCCTTCGGTGCCTTGGCTGTCTTTCATCGATCTAAGACACTCGTAACGGGTCATTAGAAGCCCAAAAGTCTGACTTACCTAACCAGCCTTACCAAGGTGTATCGTATTACCCAATAACTAGGTTGTGGAGGTCAGATAGGCAGTCGCTCCATGTAAAATACTGGTACTCAGCTGCATCCGGTTAGACTGGAAGCCGACCCCAATATAGTTGGGAAAAGGGTAGGCAGATGATGAACGGCCAGATTATATCATTAAAACTAACTGAGAGATACTAAAAAGAAATTTTCACAGTGATAGCAACTTAAGAACTCGCTACCTAATTCTAAAGAAATAGAACAGTAAAACCTTGGCACCACGACAACTTTACGAAGGACTAATTTCTCAAACTTTCATAGGTACAGGTGCAATTACTGATTTTAAAGTCGCTAATTCAGTGGCCACACCATGGTTACTTTATGGGCCAGTACTACCTAGAAACTTTATCTCTATCCGATCACATATGCCAGAAAGAGACGAACTACATACGTACGTTATTATTTTTATAACTGTAATATACACAGCAGTGGAGTACTAATAATTTCCATGTGAATTTACCCCTAACATACGTAGGCAAATATACTGTAATATTAATAAAAGTCCCCGGACTAACACAAATGTGAACAAAAAGAAAATGTATTGTTACTATCATAAAGGTTATTCTCCTTCATACATGTCTGGGTCGTTTTAAAAGATTATGACTGCTTACTATACGAGTAGTTTTACGATTTAGTGCTACAGATGTCACGAATTTAGGGTTCACGCATATTGCAGCTCACCTCGACTTCTGTACACTTCGCAAGCAGTGTCGTTGTCGCCGAAATTCGCTTGCGAGCTGTTTAATTAGAGACACACCGAATTTCGTTCTCAGTTTTCAGCAATTATAGGCCAAAATGGTCTGGTCTCGCTCCATAGGACATTCTTAGAGTCTATCAAACTGGCTGCTAACTTAATTGTATAGTTTAGATTTTTTAGGGTTCCGTTGCCAAATGGAAAAAAACGGAACCCTTATAGATTCGTCATGTCTGTCTGTCTGTCTGTCTGTCCGAGTATGTCACAGCCACTTTTTTCCGAAACTATAAGAGCTATTGAAACTTGGTAAGTAGATGTATTCTGTGAACCGCATTAAGATTTTCACACAAAAATAGAAAAAAAACAATAATATTTGGGGTTCCCCATACATAGAACTGAAACACAAAAAAAAAATTTTCATCAAACCCATACGTGTGGGGTATCTATGGATAGGTCTTCAAAAATGATATTAAGGTTTCTAATTTCATTTTTTTCTAAACTGAATAGTTTGCGCGAGAGACACTTCCAAAGTGGTAAAATGTGTGTGTGTCCCCCCGTAACTTCTAAAATAAGGGAATGATAAAACTAAAAAAATATATGATGTACATTACCATGTAAACTTCCACCGAAAATTGGTTTGAACGAGACCTAGTAAGTAGTTTTTTTTTTTAATACGTCATAAATCGTAAACCACAATTTGCCTTTCATTCAGTCAACTCAAATATAAAAATTAAAAAATAAAACATTTAATTTCATAAACATAAACCTTATGCATAAACCGTGAATACCTGCAGGTTTGTACGGAACCCTCGGTGCGCGAGTCCGACTCGCACTTGGCCGGTTTTTATTTTTCTTCATCATCCTGCTGCCATCATTCATTGTGTTCATAAATTTTGACTAAGCTTTAAGTATCTCTTTATTTGGAGCATCTTCTTTTTAAAACTTTGAGTAAAAGTCGCCGCTCTTTCTCTTTGGATGGATGTCCCTATATACATCGACTATACCCAATAAGACATCGTTTTTAATGAAAACTATATAAACTCTAAGCACTTTTGCTGATGTTACAATGTGCCATTAAACCTCGAGCTATAAATACCCGACATATCGAACATCGAACCAAATAATTCAGTAAACTTTAACTAAAAACGTCACCAATACCACTGAACTCTTCAACCGTGACGCTTATCAGCCATTCAAGCAATTAGCAGAAAGAAATAAATTAATTGGTAACTTCTAAGTGTAAGTAATTAAGCCGACATCACACGCTTCACTCAAGTGAAGGTTCATTTTGGAATGAAGTTCTTGAACGTAGCTTAGAATAAAATTGGATATCGTCACGTAACGAATAAGCGTTATCGTATATGAATTAATAAGTATACTCCATGCGATTTTGTATTATACTTAGTCTGGCCATAAATACTGTTACAGTTAAAAATAAGAAAGATAATACATTTGAATTTGGAATCTGTCATTTTTATACGATTGTTCATTGAGTTTTCTAATTTTGGCGCCAATACATTGTACAATATTTTGCGATATTAAAATGGAGTGGGGTGATAAAGAGAACCGAATCGTTGTGATTGCATTACACAAAGTCGGTATGGAGCCAAGTGCAATTTTTAAAACTCTCCATACGCTTGGTATTAGTCAAATGTTTGTGTACCGGGCTATTGATAGGTACAATGAGACCTCCTCTGTTTGTGACAGAAAAAGATCTGGATGTCCACGTAGTGTTCGTACGAAAAAGGTGGTCAAAGCAGTAAGGGAAAGAATTCGAAGAAATCCTGTCCGAAAGCAAAAGATTTTATCTCGGGAGATGAAGATAGCACCCAGAAACATGTCGCGCATTTTAAAAGATGACTTAGGACTTGCAGCCTATAAAAAACGCACTGGTCATTTTTTAACTGATAATTTAAGAAGAATAGGGTGGTAAAATCGATACAACTACTGAAGCGGTACGCAAAGGTAGGTCACAGAAATTTTTTGTTTACGGATGAGAAAATCTTTACAATTGAGCAACATTTTAACAAACAAAATGACCGTATTTATGCTCAAAGCTCTAAGGAAGCTTCCCAATTAGTTGACAGAGTGCAACGTGGCTATAATCCGACTTCAGTGATGGTTTGGTGGGGTGTTAGCTATGAAGTAGTGACTGAGCCATATTTTTATGAAAAAAGTATCAAAACATCGGCACAAGTGTATCAAGATACCATTCTTGAGAAGGTAGTTAAGCCCCGTAACAACATCACGTTCAATAACCAAGTATGGTCCTTCCAACAAGACTCGGCGCCGGGTCATAAAGCTCGATCCACGCAGTGCACGCAGTGCAGTGCGCAGTGTGGAAGTGAACGTTTCGGACTTCATCAGAGCTGAAGCCTGGCCGTCGTCTAGTCCCGATTTTAATCCGCTGGATTATGATTTATGGTCAGTTTTAGAGAGTATGGCTTGCTCTAAACGCCATGATAATTTGGAGTCCCTAAAACAATCCATACGATTGGCAGTGAAGAATTCTCCCATGGAAAGAGTGCGTGCTTCTGTTGATAACTGGCCTCAACGTTTAAAGGACTGTATTGCAGCCAATGGAAAGCACTTCGAATAAAATTTTTATATTTGAAATTGTTTTATATTTATGTATTAAACTAACACACTGTAAAAGTAATAAATATTATATGCAATAAAAAAAATTTTTTTTTCTTCGTGACAATATTTATGGCAGGACTAGGTATATGTATAATAGACAGTAATAGTACGTTTTCAAGGTTTTCGAGGGTGCTTAAACCAAGCGAGGTCAAAAGAGAAATCCAAGAAGGCTGCCAAAATTTTCAAATTTTTGTCATAGTATCGATTTCATGGTTTTCGAGGGAGCTGAAACCAATATTGAGATCAAAATAAAAATTCAAAATCGAGGTTGCGACATTTTCAAATTTTTCGTCATGGGAGTTATTTTCATGGTTTTCGAAGGTACTAAAGCCGATGGTGTGGTTACAATAAAGTTGCGAGTATTTTTAAAGATGTTGAAGAAAAAGCGTAAGCTAACAAAATTACTAAAAAATGAACGTTACATCTGCTTCTTTCATTTAATTTTTCGATCATTCGGTAGGCGAGTGATCGATGCTGAGTGCCGAAATCTTACATCGTGAATCGGATCACTAATGAATGAATGAATTAATATAATTTATTTCCATCCACATCGAGATCCTAATTGTTACAATTTAATTTAATTACAATAAATATATTTCGGTTACCTTGGTTCTCCTACGGATCTCTTCATTTCTGATTCGATCACGTAGGGAAACTCCAAGCATAGCCCTCTCCATCGCCCTTTGGATGACTTTCAGCCTTCTAATAAGGCCCATTGTGAGCGACCACGTTTCGGTTCCATATGTCATCACTGGCAACACACACTGGTCAAAGACTTTCGTCTTGAGACACTGCGGTGTGTGGGACGAGAAGATATTGCGTAGCTTCCCAAACGCTGCCCAGCCGAGTCGGATTCGACGATTGACCTCTTTCTCGAAGTTGGACCTACCTAACTGGACAGTCTGTCCTAGGTACACATATTCGTCCACAACTTCCAGTGTAGCGCCTCCGATCTTCACTGGAGTGGGTATCACACGAGCATTGGACATGACCTTTGTCTTGTCCATGTTCATCCTGAGACCCACTCTTTCGGAAGCTCTACTGAGGTCATCGAGCATTGTACTGAGGCCCTCCATAGTCTCATTCATGACAACTATATCATCGGCAAACCGAAGGTGAGTGATGTACTCGCCATTGATGTTGATGCCAGCCCCGAAGAATTGCTAAACTGAAGTGGCAGTGGGCAGGGCACATTGCTCGCAGAACAGATGGCCGATGGGGCCGAAAGGTTCTGGAGTGGCGACCGCGTACCGGAAGACGTAGAGTTGGAAGGCCTCCAACAAGGTGGACCGATGACCTTGTGAAGGCCGCAGGAACCCGCTGGATGCGGGAAGCACAAAACCGGTCGAAGTGGCGGAGCTTGGGGGAGGCCTATGTCCAGCAGTGGACGTCTTTCGGCTGAAATGATGATGATGATGAAATATATTTCAAAAATAATTCGTTAAATAATAAAATCAAAATTAAAATGAATGCAAATAAATTAAAATTAGAATACACAATAACATAAAAATGAATGAATTAACTATTCACTTTTAATTTATTTCATGTTCAACTCGCACGTCTTGCCGAGTCCAATCCACATCGAGGGGTCGCTTCTCGACGTTGTGAAGGAGTATGTTTATTTAGGGCAAGTCATCCAGCTCGGTAGACACAACTTTGAGAAAGAAGCCGACAGAAGGATCCAGTTAGGTTGGACAGCGTTTGGGAAACTTCGTCAAGTCTTCACATCGCCTATTACAATGTTTGAAGACTTAGTCTTCAACCAGTGCGTCCTGCCCGAAACGACATACGACATACGTTGCCGAAACATGGACACTGACAGTTGGGCTGGTCTAATAAATTAAAGGTCACTCAGCGCGCTATGGCGCGGGCTATGCTCGGAGATTCTTTGAAGGATAAAATCAGAGATGAAACTATCCGAAAAAGATCCGGCGTTACCGACATTGCTCGCAGTCTAAGCAGGCTAAAGTAACAGTGAGCTGGCCATGTCTGGTCAGGGCCGATGGTCGATGGAGCAGTTGAGTCCTGGATTGGAAACCGCGTATCGACAAGCTTAGTGTGGGTCGCCCCCCAGCTAGATGGACCGACGATCTAAAGACAGTGGCTGGGCCGGACTGGATGCGGAAGACGGAGGACAGGGTGTTGTTGCGCAACATATGAGAGGCCTATATAGGCTGAGTTGATTGATTGATTCATTTTGGGTACAGATTTTTCACGTATAGTGAAAGATGCGGAATAAATGGCAAAACTGAAACGTCTGTTAACGGCTTTACATAACGGACCTTAAACTAACTATGTATGACTATGTTAAATTGTGAATACGATGTATTTTATTTAGCGATAGCGTTGACGCTTGGTGTAGGTAGGTAATGTAGGTATTAGTAGAGGTCATTGTATTAGTAGCAAGTAAATGCTAAAATACGATGATTGATCAGAGTGAAATTTGCCATAATCAGCACCATTATTTATATCACATTTTAAGGTAGGTAAGGCTCTCAAGCAACGCGTGCCCGAGAGCTGACAACTATTAAATATGTCATCGTATTTACTTAAAAGCATTTAATTTAAAATCTTAACTTGAATGTCAAGTTATTTACTGTGACGAAGTGGTTCTTAGTTATGAGTGATGACATTTAGGGCCTGTGTCTGGCACTTAACGGTAAGCGTTCGTCGTACGTACGCATATTTTCGATATAATAACGTCTATGCGACGCTATCGGGCGTATGTATTCATCGTCAATGACGTCGACGTCAACAACAACTTGTTTAATAACGACCGCGACGAATGAGTTGTAGTTCGTAGCTCCACATCCAGGCAGCCGCTTTTCTTTGCGTAAATTATTTCATCACCACTACTCAAAATGGTAAAGAAAAACATCGTGAGAAAAGTGTCCGAGAAACAAAAATTCATAGATATTATGACATCTACCAACCCGCACTGGGCCCGCGTGGTGGATTACGGCCCACTCCCTCTCACTGAGAGGAGTCCTGTGACCCAGCAGTGAGAACTTTATAGGCTGATTATTCTAATGTAGACTCTGGTCAGCTAGTCCCTGACTCAATTACTTACAAGGAAGAGAATAGAATTAATAATTAATTAATTAGATTGTTGTAAGGGAAAGGTCCTTCAAAACCTTTTAGACCTTGTTTAAAGTTCACACAATAGCTAAACAATCAGGAAGAATTTGAGATGAAAGAGCCTATTATATGAAAGACTGAATGAAAAGACGGGCCAGGAGTAGGAAAAGACAGAATTCTGTGGAAAAAGGAGAGGGAGGCCTTTGCACTGCAGTGGGAAAAGACAAGATAGTAAGATAGGTAAGATATATGCACACACATATAAACAGACAAGAAGAAAGGAACTGTAAAAATCATACCAAGATGATGCTCATTTCAACAGAAATCTGTTCCAGTATGCTTTGAGATAAGATTTTGTGACTGCTGGGGCAAAGTCCTTTGCCTTGAGAGAGGGAGTGGGCCGTACCATAATCAACCACGCTGGGCCAGTGCAGGTTAGTAGACGACACATTTCTTAAAATGTTTGGTTCTGGGACACATGCCCCATTCCTGACAATGTTTTCCTTCACTGTTTTGAGAGCAATGATAATTATATAATTTATACAAAGTAAAAATTCCTGTCTGGGTTCAAACCTGAGACCCACAATGGGCCATCACTGCTTAATACCATACCAATAACATGGCTTAATACTGACTGGATAGTGACTTACTTAGACAGAACATTTAATAAAATGGTTAATTATGTACTTAAATTAATTTAAATATAACAATCAGATAGTTATAGACATATTTATCATTGTTTTATAATGATTTGACTTCCTAAATATTAAAAATGTATGAGGTTGTTTATAGGTCTACAATAAAACCTATTTAAAGCATAACTTTATGTCTTATATTCAGGTTAAATTGAAAAACAAACAAAGATACCTTATAAGTAGGTTCTGTTTAGTTAACTAATCTACATAATTTGCTTATTTCATTATCAGAGCTAGAATATTCTAGGACACAGCGAATATCACTTAACATTTCATAGGATTAAATAGGTGTAGGTGGTAACACAATGCTATATTTATTAGGGTATAAACATAATGGCTCGCATATTTAAAAAAAAGAACAAAAACTGAATACCAGCAATCATCTGCAATGTTTACTAAATAGGAAAGAGACAGCAATATCAAAATAACAATTAGAATAAGTTTGTTTACGTAAGCCCAGCAGGAATTACGAGATTACTACACTACTTTTTGCACAATGATGCAAGCTCAAAAGAATTAGAGAGGATGATTACAGGTCGTATAGCTACTTGTCTCTGCATAACAATAAAAAATATAAAAACATAACCTAAAAGTCAGCTGTCAAGCTAAACATTAAATTGGCTATTAAATTGCGCAAACTCACCTCAAGCTCCTGAGCTCGGCATTTCTCCTCTAGTTCTGATCCAGAAGAGTCTCCTTGTAAACTTTCATTTTCAATATCCTGCGCAGGACTCTCAGATAACACTTCAGATGCGAAATTAGTGATCTGGCCTTTTAGGCTGTTTAAACTGTGGTTTAAGTTTAGCCACGACATTTTCAACCCGAACAACTAACGTCACATATCACATTAGAGCATTAAAACGGAAATAATTGGTAATAATAGATGTAAACAATAAGAAAATTGCATTATTTTTACAAGTGACAGGATTTTGTCCAGTTGGCAAAACAAGTCGCCATTTGACATAAAATGACGTAATTGACGTTTCATAGAGGCGCTCATTCTGCAAAGTTTTGCAACTTAAACTAAATTACAAGCTCATTCAAGTTCGATCATCATACGTAAATGAGTAAATACCATTATGTGAAACATAAACTCAATGAGTACAAAAAAGTCGTGTGACTGTGGTAAACTTCATTGTTTAAAATCAAATAGTTACGAAAAAGATACAGGTTTAAATGACTGTGCTGCATTACCAGTACTCTTTGACCAGTCCTCAGAACGCAATAACAAAACGTAGATCAAAAATGAAATCGAAAATGTCCTTTGAAATGTGTAATTTGTCAATATTCAAAATATGAAGTAATTTATAACTATTTACAAGTTCATTGTTTCATATTAACTATAAAACCCACCAATATAATTGTTTTGTTATTACGTGATATTTTTTTCCTAGTACTTACCGGTGGAGGTTATGAAATGAGAACATCTTTTTAATTTATTATTTTTTCCGAAACCCTATTGAAAGGTTATGAAATACTAAACAAACCAAAGGTATTACGTAAACATGTCGAGAATACTGCACAATCGTATGAGGTGAGTGGTGTCTAACCTTCGTTTCTGACCTATAAGTTCTTTTATATTTGTCGCCCTGATACTTTTCGCTAAGAAATCACCGATACATTAAAAGGCTCGCATGATAATTCTTCATTCGGCGTAATATCAGTTAAATTAAGTTCTGCAGTGCGTAATGTAACATGTTATGAGAGTCGACCTTGACAATCTGCTGACCTAAAACCTATCTGCCAAATACTACATATCTACCTACTGGATTGTTTATTGATTTACGCGCTATACGCGTATACAGTGATTTAACAGATCTGTAAGAAATTATAAATGACAGTACTCTCTAACATAATGTATTGATCATGCTTGAGTGAACCGTGTAACTTATAATACACTAGCTTTTGCCAACGGCTTCGCCCGCGTGGAGGTCGGAAATTATCCCGCGGGAACATACTACCGAGATAAAAAGTACCCTATGTGTTATTCCAGGTTTTAAACTATCTGTGTGCCAAATTTCATCTAAATCGGGTCAGTAGTTTTTGCGTGAAAGAGGAGCAAACATCCACACATCCATACATACAAACTTTCGCGTTTATAATATTAGTAGGAAGGATATATCTTTCACCATATCCCCATTCTTTGAATGTACCTTGGAAGTCATAATAAAGAATAGACATAGATGTAAAGATTATGCTAAATTCTATATGTGTAATTCAATTATTTAAACCACTTAATTATCATTCTCATTATCATTCAAATGACACACTTTTGTACTCTCCTTACTATATAAAACAAGGGCATCAGGATGCTCAATAAATTACATAGTAAAGAGATGATTTTATTTATTAATGATTAATAACCAACTTACACCAACAGTTTACACCAAATATACAAGCATTAAAGCAAGCACAAGCAAGCAAGCAACAATCATACAGCACAGCACAAGCAAGCAAGCAGTACAACCATTTATATCTGTTTCATTTACTTTTTCCAGATCATCATTAAAAAAATCACAATGGACAATCGTAGACAAACGAGCAGTAGCATTCTCAGTCTGGACAGGTCGCAGTGTACTCCTCCACAAGCCTATAGACACAAGTCATATCCATCGGAGGAAATATGGCATGTTGGTGGCAAGAGCTGTGCGGGGGCTGTTGAAGGTCCGGTATCTAGTCCTAGGAGGAGCTGTTGGAGGCGGCATGACTTTGAATAAGGTGAGTTTTGTTTTTAATATGCATGAAATGCATATAGCCATGTTTCGTAGTCATTGATAGTCTGCCAAAGTAGTAAACACGGTTTATGGATCCTATTTCTTAATATGTCTGCAAAATATCTAACTGAATTGCATCATTTTCTTAGTTCAACAGCTATGATAATAAGGCCATTTTGAATTTTGTTTCGAAATTGCTATGAAAACATAAAATTGAGTGGATTTGGTATGAGAAAAATATGTAATGTAATGTTGATTTAAAATATGGAGTGTTTTATTTATTAACTTGGATAATAAAAGAAAATATTTGTAATCAATTCAATCATTCTGTTGTTTCTTTGATTCTAATTATTTTCTTTTCACACTAATCCCATCCAGCCTATCTCTTGCTGTCTGTGAGGCCTTAATGTCCCCACAGGTAAACCCGGTTAAGTAGCCAACAATTTCTAGGTTGACCAGCAAGATTCTACTAAAAAATTGTCACTTTTTCTTGTTTAGACATTTGTAATACCAAAAAGATTATGAAAATTATCTCCATGAGACCCTCCTTTTTTAAGTAAGTAGGTAAAAATTAGTACTTCAACAATAGTAAAATGTCTCATAATCAAATAAAAAGGAACTAATTAAAATTCTCTCTCTTTCCAGAAATACGCAGAATGGAAGGACGGTTTACCCGATATGGGCTGGCTGAACGACCTGCTACCAGACAACGAACAATGGGGTCAATTCACTACTACCCTTATCAATGCTAAGGATAAGATCGGAGACAACTTCCAAATAGGTCAGTTATGTGAATCTTGTACACATTCGGAAGATGATTCTACTTCAATCAAAAACATTAATTTACATAATATTATGATCTGTTCTAAAATTATCTGATGACAGTGTAAAGACACCATGTTCAGGTTACATTATTATGAAATCACTTACTACAAGAATATTCTAAAGAACACATGAATCAAATGTCTTCCCTTAACTTATAGTGAATAAAAGAGACGTTATTGGAGAAGTTCTTACGTTTAACTTAGCAGTTAAAATTATATTTAAATTACTTGTGTGAGTTGAATGTGATATTTTATGCAAAAAAAAACTTGCAATGGGAAATTAAGAACAAATTCATGTACGAGTATATTTCAAAGTTTTCAGCTATATATCTCACCATTTTTCAACAATTACTGTTTGAAGAACATTATTTAATTCGAATTGAAGAATTATAAACCAAAATTGAGGTTTAGTACCTCAATTTTCAAATGAAAAACACATTTAAGGTCCTGCAGCATCACAACATTCAAGCACATTCTGATGACAACAACATCCTCATTGAAATATCAATTTTATTTTTTCTTATTTATTATTGTGCTGCCAGTGAGGGCAGGCCCTAAGGTGATTTAAAAGTAAAAGGTTTTGTTTAGATATCAAAAAATCACTCAATTTGTTAGTGGAACTAGAAATTGCCAATCACAGGCACCTTTTCTGTAAAAATGTACTTACATTTTCACCAGATACTTTTGCAACAGATTACCTATAAGTTCAAACTCTAATGCTGCTTTTGCATATTGGCTGACAAATATGATAGTCTTCTACGTTATAAAACCCTTCCAAGTCCTTGTCAGACAATGCACCATGGAGGGTTCCGTAGTCAGAATAAGTATTATATTTACGCATCCATTGATTTTATCTATATAACAAAATAAATTTGCGTTTCTTAAACAGTTTCTCTAAGGACACTGAAAGACCAATTTATTTTGGTGTTTCCACCGAAATAATCCCAAGTCGCTTAGATAAACCATGGACCCCACACTTGGATTTTCTTTGTTATGGGATGTCCCAATTAAGGCAGTGGGACTTGGGGGATAGCGATGTGCATTGCATTATATTTTCTTACCTCGGTTGCATGTATAGAGACTTAGGAAGTACCAGCCCTAGTTAATTATTTCGACTGCACCATTGTTTAGCTGTGCATTTGGGTACCCATAATAAGTCATTTTTTTTATGGGAACACAGAAAAGCCTATAACAACCTAGAAACTATGTTGTACCATTTCTTATTAAGTTGAAGTAAGCAGTTAAGTATTTTATCATTTGAATTGATTAATTATTTAGTATTTGTCGGCCATCATGTAAATGCTGGGTGTCATTTTTAATGTTCACTACATTGTTAGTGTGTGTTAGATTTCATGTTTTTACTGGTGTTCTGTAGTAGTGAATTTTAGTGCTAGACACTGATTCCAGTCTGACTTTGAGTGGTCTTAAGTTCACACAGACGTGAGTAGAATTTATTTATTTTGTTTGCATAGCAAACTTTTGTTCCTATCTATTTAAGATGTCCTTGCCCCGGAGTGGGAACATAACAAGCTTATATTTATGACTGTAAAGTATAGTATGATCGTCGGCCTAGTGGTCAAATGCGACTGTTAAACGCTAGGTCCTGGGTTCAATTCCCAGGTTGGACAGTATCTTTGGGTTTTTTCTTTCTGAAATTTCTCAAGTACGGATTTGTGCCCGGTTGATGGCAATAGGCTCGCCCCCTATTACATGGGACTTAAACATAACTGGCGAAATGTGTGTGTAACCTCTGCCCAACCCTCCAGAGAAACAAACCGTGATGTTATGTTATGTAATTTGTCTGTAGCAGCCTGCAATTTGAAACTATACCCGTTTATTGCTCAGAAACTGGCAAAAAATGGGTGTATTACCTCTGCCTATCACTTTTGGTAGTACAGTCGTGATGTTATATATCAACGGCAGCAGTATATAAGCTGAGAGGACCGTATATCGTTAGGTGTCCCACTGACGCTGTCGGTGCACATAGATCCGAGGCTGCGCGAGGCCGGGCTCGCTCGGGCGGCGGAGCTTCGCGAGTGGCTGGCGCAGCGGTACGAAGACGCAGTGGCTGCTGCCGCTGCCAGCAACGCTGCCAGTGTTGGTATGTATATCATGTAGTATGTGTTTTGTGCAGTACATTCTCACCTTTTGAAAACTTTGATCATTTTTGGGCTTGAGTTACGGTGTCCTAGGAGAAGATGTAGATGTTTAATCACATTTAACTCATTAGGTTTTTAATTGTTTATTACATTGGTAACGTCGCTTTTTGAATAACGTAAGGTTCTAAGTATGATCAAGGTTTTCATAGGCTGACTGTGTTTGGGGCTGTTAAATAACATTGTACATGTAAAAAAGTTTTGCACACACATCAATGGCGTTGTATATTTAATCTGTATTAAATGTGTTGTTATATTTAATCTAATATGAATTTTGATAATGCCTCTACTTGCGCAAAAAAAAAATGTAATTATGTTTATTTGTCCCAAATCAATTACATGGATTTTAAATGAGACATCCTCAGTTAGTAATTGATAATACTTGTGTTGGGGCTATCTCGCTCTTTCCCTTAATTATTAACAATATTGAGACTATTATTTACTAAAGGTGACTAAAATTACAAATAAAATTTAAAAAGAAAGATTATTATGCTATAACAGCGCCAAAAAGCGCACTTTTGCATCAGAAGCCCAAAATTGGTTTGCCGAGGTTGATGCCAGATACAGTAATCTAGAACTTACCAGAATCTTACCGGGGGTATTGTGTTACCCAGTAACTGGGTTGTGGATGTCAGATAGGCAGTCTCTCCATGTAGAATGCAAGAAATAAATGCAGGTAGCTGCATTCGGTTAGACCAAAAGCTGATCTCATCATATTTGAGAAAAGGTTAGGCAGATTAATTAGGTATTACAATCATTTATGTAAAGAAATATTAATGAATTTAAATGGAGTCTCTCAGGATTAGAGTTATTTAAATTACTTTTATGTATAGAATTTTCTGAACATAAACATATCGTACTTATGCCTAATATAAGTTGTAATTCTTCAGACCAGCCCCAGAGGATCGTGAACAACCTACAGAGCAGACCGGCGCCCGCCGTCAGCCGCGCTGGCAGCAACGAAGATGCGAACACTTACGGTGAGACAACCCTACTTATTTCGTTATATCTATACTAATATTATAAAGCTGAAGAGTTTGTTTCTTTGTTTGTTTGGTTGAACGCGGTAATCTCAGGAACTACTGGTCCAAATTGAAAAATTCTTTTTGTGTTTGGTAGCCTATTTATTGAGGAAGGCTATAGGCCATATAACATCACGCTACGATCAAAAGGAGCGGAGAAGCTACGAAAAATGGACAAAACCTGTCAGGCAATTCGATGCGACGGGAAGGGTCACGGGAGCAAAAATTTAACGCGGGCGAAGTCGCGGGGAGAAGCTAGTGTATTAATAACTAGCTTTTGCTAGCAGTTTCGCCCTCGTATAATACATATAAACTTTCCTCTCTAATCACTCTTTCATTTGCGAAAGATGGTTTCCTTCACCGTTTGAAAGAAATGGTGATGAAACTATTTACACAAAGCAAACCGCCTGCCTGGCTTCGAACCCAAGACTGACAACGCGTAAGTCGGGGCCGATACTACTGGACAACCACTGCTCTCAAACGAAAATTTAACTCCTAATTTACTAGTAACCCTAAAAGTAGATTTTCCTATCTTATTGGAACGAAGTTCCTTATCGCGCGTTGTGAAAGGGGGCTAGACGGAAAAAAATCTTACGAAAAGTTGTCACGACATGCTTTAACCGACTTCAAAAAAAGGACGAGGTTTCTCAATTCGACCGTATATATTTTGTATGTTGTTGTTTTTTTTGTTGTGAGTAGAGAGGGAGAGAGGGGGAGAGGGGAGAGGGGGGAGGTAGAGAGAGAGTGAGAGAGAGAGTGAGTGAGGGAGAGAGAGGGAGAGAGAGAGAGAAGGAGATAGGGAGAGAGAGAGAGAATATTTTTGTTAAGTGTATACAGGTTTTTTGTACATAATAAATAATTATAAAATTATAACTATTATGAATCCTGGAAAGGAACTTCATTCCATCCGGGTGTCCCTTGACACCTCTAATTTTTTTGACTAATGGCAAAAATGCACTGCCATTTTTCATTTTGGACTCATTTGATTCGTTCGAAAGACTTACCTTGGCCCTGGCATATGGGAAAATGAAGGAACACGGGTGGGTTTTAGTCAGCAGAAGTCTAACACGCCCTTCCGCTCCACACTAGATCGGGAGACGTCATTTGATGAACTCCCACATAAAAAAAAGATAGCCCGGATGTTTAGATTCTGTTGTATGTTTAACCTGGCTTGAATGAGGTGAGAAATTGTTACACCAGCTATGAGGCGCGACCTATGATTGTGTAATTAGCATTTATGCTTGAGATATAATAATAATAGTGTCCATTCAACTTCTCGGGTATGACATACCCGACCTCACTCACGCCGGGTTAAAATAAAGGTTATTGAAATGAAGATTGTATTACACATTGAGGATGCTGCCAATTACCTTATTACCATTCTTCTTCCCTACAGAGAAACGCGTCCACGCGTTACAAGAAGAAGTGCTGGCGTTGCAAGCTCGGTACCAGCGTGAGTTGCAGCGTCTCGAGCAGGAGAACAGAGAGTTGCGGCAGCAGAACATGCTGCTGAGGCAGGGGAGACAACCTTCTGCTAGGAAGATGAAGGTAAGCTTATAAGTTTATTTACTTCGTAATCAACAAGCATACATTTTATAGGCTTTTTTTTTAAACGGAAGCCCTTTCTCTAAAACCCGACCGTGTACTTTCAGTTTCTTTATGTGTAAGTGTATTACAAAGCCTGATATTGCAACGGAATCAATTACGAAATAGGTCATAATTCTCCAAGGCAATCTCTGCGCCCGCACGCCCCTAGCTGCAGCAGGAGACGCCCCGGGTGTCGGGAGTTCATAGTAGACTTCCGGCCACCGTAGGCGCGGGGTTGCTTTTTTTTTTTTTTGAAGGACATCTCGTAGTTAATCTGAAAAGATTCTGACTACTTAAACGGATTTTCGCCCGGCGATTTCTAAAAAGTTAAACTTTTTAGACCTCCAGCCGGGCCATAGTAAAATTACAAACTAAAGCGAAAGTCCTAAGGGTAACCCCGAGGGGGGTTCGCACCTCGGCTTAGGCGATCACTGGGGGAGGGCAGCAAGGGACATGCTGGATCTGGGTTAAATTATTTAGGGGCTAATTTAAAGCTACAGGCGCAGCATCGCGGGCTGGCTCATGCAAGGGTCGGGAGGGACTATTTAGTCGGGGTCGCGACGACGGACCTCGGCGGCGAGGTCGGTACGATTTGTTTCTGTGTGTTGTTCTCACTGTACTAGTCTCTTTTCGACTCTCCTGGAGGAGAGTAGTGGGATTATCGGGTTCGCTGAGAATGTGCTGCGGACGGCGGACTTTACTGATACGGGAGGAGGTATAGCTAGCTGCTGCGACAACCAGAGGGTTGCGGTGGGTCACTGCTTTATTGAAGAAACGCTTCGAAGCGCGTTTCATGAACTGCTGGATCGTAGGGATCCTGAGTCGGGGTTGCGGGCGGCGAGCAATGGGTAGCTCGCCGCCCGGTAAGGACCAGGCTCGGGTGACGGCGCGTAGTGTTCCACGCGCGCCTCAAAGAGATGTCAGCACATATTGAAGCGGTTCGCTAGGGCGGATGTCTGCCAGGGTCGCGAGATCTGTTCGAAAGAGTTACCGTGACTCTGGTACAGGCAAATGAAGTCTGACACGTCCTCCAGAGCGGGAGAGGTCATTTGATGACTTCCCACCTGGTCATTATTCTCTGCCCTTAATCCAATTTATTTGAGGTCACTGCCTCCTGTTATAATCCTAACATACATCTTTTTTTTGTGTGTGTGAAATCACAAATGACGTCTCCCGCTTTGGGTGGAGCTGAAGGGCGTGTCTGACGTTTACTGATAAAACCTACCTGTGTTCAGTTTTCCATGTGCCAGGGACACGGGACCTGTTTCGAAGGAATCTCGCGACCCCTTTTGCCTCGTTTATGTTCGAACATCTGGTCAATTATAGCGTGTACAAGATGCCTTTGTGTGTTGGCAGCGCTCCCTAATCGACATGTACTCGGCGGTGCTGGACGAGCTGTCGGGCTGGGACGCGGGCGAGACGGACCGGCTGCCGCGCGTGGTGGTGGTGGGCGACCAGTCGGCCGGCAAGACCTCCGTGCTGGAGATGATCGCGCAGGCGCGCATCTTCCCCAGGGGCGCCGGCGAGATGTGCACCAGGTACGGGACAACGGTGCTGGACCAAAAACCAGCTTCTCCCAATTTGAGGAGATTTGCGATAACCGCAGTATGGTGGAAAAATTCATAGAGAACGCTGATGCCAATTCTTTAGTAAGGTCCCTTAGGCGCCCACGGGAAGAAATGGAATAGTGCTATTCTTTACATTTACATTCAAATACCCAAAATAATGGAAAAAAAGCGTGGGGTGCTTTTTAAGGTATTTTTTTTATTGATTTTCTACTTTTTAATTTGGTTTTCTATGGAAGCGTGGTTTTTAGTTTTTTTAACTATTATTTATTTTCTATTTTTTAGGTTGTTTCGAATTTTGAGGCGTATGTCAGCTTAGTTCGTGACGTATGTCAACGTAGTTTTCGAAAAAGATTTTTTTGCTGTCCTGGTAACCCTGGCAAGGATAATGGCACAAATGTATGAAATTATAGTATTGTCTTCGGTCCTCGATAAGTCTACAGAGTTTAAATGAAATCAGGGTGCTTACTCTCGAATATAATTCCAATAGATCGACATTGGTCAAACGTCAGTTGGTTGAGTTAAACGTCAGGGATTGGCTAGACTCAGTGAGTCCAGCCAATCACTGACGTTTGACTGACAATTCCAATGTCGATCTATTGGAATTATATTCGAGAGTAAGCACCCTGGTCGTTTAAAGTGGGTCAAAATTGCGCTATAAGGAGTCGGTTACGAACAAACATACAAGTGAAGCTAATATAAAGCGTGTAAAAAAGAAAACATAATCAGCCTATTAATTTAAGAACAGTTCAGCAACATACAATCATGCAGAATGTATTATGTATATTATTAGGATTTGCCAGCCAAACTTTCCTATTGAAACATTGTCTATTAATGAAAAACATCATCATTCAGTTTAATAAAACCTTTTGTTTAGTAATATTATGTCTTAAAATTTAATCCTCAAGCACTGGTTTGAGGGGGGGGGGGGGGGGGCTGGTAATCTGTGTGACAGGTTTTTCCTAGTGCAAGATACCAATCTCCCACAAAGCATGTATACAGATGATTTAATCTTCGTCATTTTTAAGAAGGCTTTGTGAAAGAGATTTTTTTTTAAAGGAGACGGGCGAATCTGGGCTAAACATGTTACAGAAATGAAATATTTATCAATATTTCCTTAAGTTTTTTTTATAATTAATCATGAAATATTAAGTAGTTTTACCATTGTATAAAAAACGAAATATTTAATTAAAATAACACTGACTTCCCTAATTTTCACTTTTGAAACAATGTTGCCAGATCTAAAAAAAAAAAAGTATCGATTTATTGAATACAAAATAATGATCATACAAGTATAAAATAGAAATAGAAACAGAACCTTGGAGGTGATTCAGTGTTTTCTCCTTCAGATAATAGCTAACCAGTGACACTTTTCTACGTCTCTAAAAAGATATAAAAATAAATTTAACATTAAAATCGATGTCACAATCGATCATCATATTTTATTATACAGGCAACACAGTGAAACTTATGTCAATGGCATGTTAAACATTAAACAAACATTCGCTTCTGTTTGTTTGGCTTACGGTAGTGGATATTTTTTTGTTGTGTTTTCGTGTGCTGTAATATTATTCGATTAGTATTCTTTAACGACTTTGGCTACGTTTAAGGATTCTGACGGTTATTACTTTGACGAACGACCCACGCATTTCTAACAACGGACTTCATAACTTGCCTACTCGTCTTACCTCACCCTCATATACCGGATTTCGAAGTTTAATACAATGAGTGCTCAACATCGTCATTGTATCAACTGCGGTATAGCTTGTTGGCGGCGCAATCCTTCTAGAGGATTACAACAAATAGAAGACGAAGGCCTTCTTTCCATAATACAGCAATGGGTGGCACCTCAAGTGGTAAGTTTCGTAAACACCATGGAGAAGTCGTAAACATTTTGTTTTTTTTTAAATGGTATTAGTATCTAAATATATTAATGCAGTAATCGTTATTGTAACGCCAGGCCCAACTTTGTATGAACTTTCGCCCGTCTCCTTTATTATTTATCTAAGCGAACAAACACAAAATACGACTTTGTTTTATACTATGTAACGCTTAATATTGTTTTTCTTTATTTACAGAGCTCCAGTAAAAGTGACGCTATCAGAAGGGCCGTACCACGTCGCGCAGTTCAGGGATTCAGCGAGGGAATTTGATCTCAACAAGGAATCTGATTTAGCAGATTTAAGAAAGTGAGTGCCACATAATAGTAATTTTTTTTTTCACGGGTAGGTGTAAAAAATGATAGACGTGTCTCTGATTTTGAATTTATATTTAAATTAGAAATACACAGTTATTTGCAAAATTTTTGATCAATAATAAGTATATAACCTCTATTAAACGGGTACTCACGTTTGTGACACATTTATGTGACTGAAATATTAAAATTACACCACCTGCCAGCTCATCATCTAAATAGTCACTACACATTCACTTTGACACTAGTGGATCACCATGTCCCAACTTGCCGATATATTGTCTGCGCAAAAGAGCCTTGAAGAGACCTTCACACGTAAAATGGAAGCACTGGAATCCCAAATTCATTGTGCCGGACCTGCCAAGGATACTGTGGCAAGGGTGGCTGAGGAGTTTCGGACTTTCAGGGAGCTCATTTTTAGCATGCTTGGCTTGCTACGGACTCAGATCAGCGAATGTGCTAAGTTGGTTGATGGAATGGAGACGAGACACAGGCGAAAAGCACTAATTTTGCAAGGTGTTGCGGAAGTTGATGGTGAAGACAGCACTTCAGTCGTCCTGGATGTTTTCAATAATAAGCTGGCCCTCAAGAGCTTCTCTGCATCCTCCATAAAGGTCTGTAATAGACTTGGCGCTGCCAATAAAGAACATGACAGGCCCATACTGGTGAGGTTTTCCAACTACGATGACAAGTCGGTAGTCTGGAAAGCCAAGACACGGTTGAAGGGGACATCCATCTCAGTGAAGGAGTTCTTGACAAGAGTCAGGTAATCCATCTTTGGAAAGGCTCGTCTTCACTTCGGAATGCGATCATGTTGGACTCAAGACGGTGTTATTGTGCTGAAAGCCTTTGATGGAAGTAAGCATAAAGTGTCCTCTATGGATGAGCTAAATCCTCTGCTCGTGAAGTATCCAAAGATCCATGATCCAAAATCCCAAGGCACTGGAAACAACCTGCAAAACAGAACGGATTAATAATGGTATCATGTTGTTTATACTTACTAGGAAATAATTGCATGTTATTGTTACTATGGAATTACTTACCAGTAGTGAGAAATTTTATGCTTTTCTTTTTGGATTGATTTTTAGATATTCCATTTATGTAATCTTTACTTATGTAACTTCCTCAAATTATCAATCAATTTAGTTTAACATTTTATAGAATGATAGTATTTTACCCTCATCAACTCATGTTTTATATTTATTTTGTGTGTATACGTCAAATGTCAATGTCAAATGCAAAACTTAAAATCTCCACAGATTATGTACATAAGCCATTCTTAATCGGATACGTTCACGTTTTTGTTCGTTTCCTATTTTGTTCCGCATGTCAGTTATACTGTTTTATGTGCGCTTTTATGTAGTTTAACTAGTGTTTAGATTAAGATGATTTTGTGAGCTGGCGGGTGGTGCAGAGATGTAAACTTCGTGCCAGCCATTTGTGTAGTGTTCTTTAGCGTTATATAATATATATTTATTTATATTTATTTTTACTAATATTTATGACATCAGATAACGAATCTTTTTACTCTGCCAACGAATCTAGTGCCTCTTCCAGCGACGACAGTTTTATTTCTCTCACCGACACCTTAGGTGTTGTTTTACGGCAATATTTCAGCCAAAATTCTGGCCGACTATTTAATGTATGCCACCTCAATGCTCAGAGTATTCCTAGTCACTACAACGAACTGTGTGACACGTTTACCGACAACAACGTTATCGCCGTCCTGATTTCAGAGACTTGGCTCAAACCTGACCTGCCTTCAGCCACTTACTCGCTCCCCGGTTTCGTTCCTCTTCGGAATGACCGTATCGTTAGGAGGGGGGGTGGCGTAGCTATTTACCTGCGTGATAATTTTCCATTTAAAATTCTAGCCTCTTCTTCTCCCAATGATTCCGCAGAGTTTCTTTTCCTAGAGGTGTGCGTCAAAGGAGCTAAAACTGTCCTTGGCGTCATCTATTGCCCCCCTACCATTGATTACTTCACTGAATTCGAATCGGTTCTTGAATCTTTGGGTTCAGAGTATGCACATCACATTGTTATGGGGGATTTGAATACCAACCTCCTTGCCCACAACTCCCTTCGGTCCCGTAAACTCCTGCATCTAATAGAGTCAGCCAGTCTGCATGTTTTACCTCTCCAACCCACTCATCATAACATAGTTGCTGATGACACTTGACCTGATCCTCACCTCTAATCCTTCCCTAGTTTCCTCACATGGGCAACATGATGCTCCTGGCTTTTCCCATCACGACCTTATTTTCCTATCTTATGTCCTTAAACCTCCTAAACCTAAACCTTCTTTCCAGTACAGGCGTGCCTTTGCACGTATGAATACCGAAAAGCTTCAACAAGACGCATCCAATATTGACTGGTCACCGCTTGAAGCGGCTGCTACAGTTGACGAAAAAGTCAGATTTTTCAACGATACGGTGGTCAAACTATATGACGTCCATGCTCCCGTAAAGAAAATTAAGTTAAAGCGTTTGCCTGCACCTTGGATGAACATGGGAGTTCGGATGGCAATGCGACGGAGGGACCGGGCGTTTCGAAAATTCAAAAAAGATCGGTCGGAGGACAATTGGGCCTTCTTTAAGGCTGCTAGGAATCGGTGTAATTAGATGATACGTAACGCTAAACGCCGACACATCTTAAATAATATCACTTCTTCTTCGCCTGCCGATATTTGGAAGTTCCTTGAAACTTTAGGCATCGGAAAATCGCGACATTCGGACCTTCCTCACTCAATTGGTTTGGACGATCTAAATCGCCATTTCTCGACTGTTCCATCTCTAGATAGTCTAACCAAATGTCAAACACTCGACTACCTTGCTGGTCTGACGCGTCCCAATATTAACCCCTTTATCTTCACCCCAGTCGACCCAGGAGAGATCAAAAAGACTATCCTTTCAATTAAATCCAAAGCCGTGGGTTGTGACGATATCAGCCACCATATGATTGTATCGGCTCTTGATTAACTCCTTCCTGCAATCTCCCACATAATTAACTTTTCCCTTTACACCGGTGTTTTATCGTCTAGAGGACACGGTGGAAGTGTGCCCTGCCTGGGCGGAGCACCGCCGTGTCCTCGTGGAGGCGATCGGCGGCGACGACCTCTCGCGTCCGGCCCTGGTGCGAGCCATGGTACGGAGCGAGAGGGCATGGGAAGCCGTCACCTCCTTCTGCGAAGCAGTAATGCTCGCGAAGGAGGAGGCGGGGCGCGTGAGGGAGTGGCAGTCTCTGCGCCCTCACGTCCCTAGCCGCCGCAGGAGGAGACGCCCCGGGCGCCGGGAGTCGATTGCGGACTCCCGGCCACCGTAGGCGCGAGCTTGCGGGTGGCGAGCAATGGGTAGCTCGCCGCCCGGTAAGGACCAAGCTCGGGTCGACGGCGCGTAGTGTTCCACGCGCGCCTCAAAGAGATGTCAGCAGTACTGAAGGGGTCTGCTAGGACCGATGCCTGCCGGGGTCACGTGATTGTTCTAAAGAGATACCGTGACCCTGGCACATGGGCAACTGAAGGAACACGGGTGGGTTTTAGTCAGTAAAAGTCTGACACGCCCTCCCGCTCCGCCCAGAGCGGGAGAAGTCATTTGATGATTTCCCATCCAAAAAAAAAACGGTGTTTTCCCTTCCTTGTGGCGTCAAGCCCTTGTTCGTCCTCTACCTAAGATACCTAATCCCACTCTTCCTAGTCACTTTCACCCAATTTCCATCCTTCCTTTTTTATCCCACTTTATTCACCGCAACTCCCTCATCAGTCCATTTCAATCCGGTTTCAGGCCTGGGCACAGTACCGTTTCAGCTCTCCTTAAAGTGACTGACGATATAAGGCGGGGAATGGAAGCCACTAAAGTTACAGTCTTAGTGTTAATTGACTTCTCCAACGCTTTTAATACCGTCAGTCACGAAGTCCTATTATCCATCCTTTCCTATTTGATGGTCTCTCCGGAGGTATTGGAATGGTTTACCTCTTATCTTCAGGGGCGCCAGCAGTCTGTTCGTGCTGGAGACTCTACATCGAGTTGGCGAGATCTTGCAGCTGGCGTCCCTCAAGGCGGTATTTTATCTCCTATTTTTATTAACCTCATCACCACCCAGCTTCGGACTGCGTATCATCTTTATGTCGACGATTTGCAGCTTTACTGTCAGGCAAGTTTTGACAACATTTCCGATGCGATTGAGGAGCTAAACCGGGATTTAGGCATGGTTAAGAACTGGTCTGATCGGTTTGGAGTGGCGGTTAACCCTACCAAGTGTCAGGCTATCATTGTAGGGAGCCATCACAGTATGAGAAAGTTGAATGGCTTAATGGTGCCTCCCGTAATATTCAACAACTCCATCATCCCGTTTAGCCCCGATGTCAAGGATCTTGGTTTACATGTCGACACTTGTCTAGACTGGCGAAAGCAGGTTGCAACTGTAAGTAAAAAAGTCACCGGAACGTTGCGGTCGCTCTATAAGTTGAAAAACGTTCTTCCATTACACATAAAGGCAATGCTTGTACAGTCCCTAATCTTTCCCATAATTGACTATGGCGATGTGTGTTACTATGACCTGAATGCAGATCTCCTCAATAAACTTGACCGCCTTCTGAATAACTGCATTCGATTCGTTTTCAATCTTCGTAAGTATGATCACGTGTCCGCCCACCGGTTGCTTTTAAATTGGTTACCCATTCGTCAGCGCAGAGAGTTGAGGGCTCTACCAATGTTGTTTTCTATACTTGACAAACCTACTTCTCCGTCTTACCTGACTTCCCAGGTTCAGTACTTATGCTCTGCGCATAATAAAAATCTTCGGTCCACCAACAATCGTCTTCTACGATGTCCTTCTCACCATTCTGGTTTCATTTTCTCTTCTTTCTTTGTCCAAGCGGTCTTTCTTTGGAATGCGCTCCCTCTGAACATCAGGATGGCAACCAGTCGGTTATCATTTAAAGTGAAAGTACGTGAGCATATTCGCAAGAAGTTGGCAGAATCATCCCAGCGCTGATCTGCTGGATTCGGTTTCTTCTCTACCTATCGTTATATCTCCAGACAAATTTTTTTCGTTATATATATATATATGTATGTATTTGTATCTATGTATTTAGTATTCTTCCTTTTTCGAGTTATCTATCCCGTATGTTGCACCTGCCATGTTTTTCTCTGCATCACCCTAAGGTTGACTGGTAGAAAATGCCTCAGGCATTAAGTCCGCCTTTGTACAGTAGTTTTACTTGTGCATAAAGTTTTAATAAATAAAAATAAATAGTAAAAATTCTGCACATTCATACATATAAATCTCACGCCTTTTCCCCATGGGGGTAGGCAGAAACTACAGAATGCCACCTGCTACGATCCTTACATACTCCTTTTGATTCGTTAACGTTCATACATCTGAAGGCCAATTATCGTAATTAAAAACGTTAAAAATCTAGTTGCAGTCACATCTCGGCGACAGTCAAATGTCAAAAATGTATGGAAATTAAAGGTATTTTTGACATATCAAACTGTGAACGTTCTTAAAATTAGGAGAATAATTTTCCCCTCAGATGTCAACTATTACGATTGGTGGTTCTTATCCTATTATAGTTATAATTCTTAATGGTGATTATTTTAAAATTTCAAGTCAAATTTATTTTCATTACAAATACCCTTTCTGTTTGTAGCCACTATGTTTCTTGTTTAACAAAACAGTCGTTGGAAAAAGGGTTTTTATTTTGAGGGTGGGTAATAATCAAATTCCTCTCCCGCTCTGGAGCGGGAGGACGTGTCCGACTTTTACTGACTAAAACCCACCCGTGTTCCTTCAGTTGCAAGGCCACGGTAACTATTTCGAACAAATCACGCGACGTGGAAAAAGAGGTGGTATTCTTTAAAAGTACTAACCCTTAAAATAATTTTTTATCGTAACTGTTTTTAATTTTCCCAGAGAAATAGAGCTGCGCATGCGCAACAGCGTGCGAGGCGGGCGCACCGTGTCTTCGGAGGTGATCTCCATGTCCGTGAAGGGGCCCGGCCTGCACCGCATGGTGCTCGTCGACCTGCCCGGGGTCATCTCGGTCAGTTTATACCTCAATTTATCGTAGGCGACTACTAGACATATGCCTGGAAATATGATAAAATATATTGCGAAGAACAGCCTCATGGTTCAATGAACTACGTCATGGTTAGTTGTGATAGGAAATCGCAATTTGTAGCATCCCTCATAAATTTAATTAATTCAAACAATAGAATTGATAAACTATAACGACTAACTATATTTTTAAACAAACATTCCAATCTATATTATACATCTTAAGAGTTTGTTTGTTTGGTTGAACGCGGTAATCTCAGGAACTCCTGGTCCGAATTGAAAAAATATTTTTGTGTTGAGTAGCCTATTTATTGAGGAAGGCTATATAACATCACGCTATGACCAAAAGGAGCGAAGCAGCAACGAGAAATGGATGAAAACTGGCAGGCGATGCGATGGGAAGGGTCAGGGGAACACAAATTTGACACGGACGAAGTCGCGGGCAGAAGTTAGTATTAACAGAAATTAATATTACCATGTACTATTATAACTCTAATAGTCATAAGTAATCTATTGCTTTTTTCTATATGTAAGGTACAGAAAAACATCAATCTCTAAACCCACAAGAAAGAAAGAAGAATGTGTTTAGTGGCATCATTAAAATAAAACACAACACTGAATACATACATACATCATCGTCGTCATTGTCTTGCCCATTTCCTCAGCCGTCGCAACATGTCTTTTCCTACCATACTACTAGATTTTGTCGTCATCTCAGTAGTCACCCTTTTTCTAGCCATTCATGAAATTCTAGCTATGAAATTATTTATTTCTAATGACACCCAATTTGTACTGTAACAGACACAAACGGTTGACATGGCATCAGACACGCGGGAAGCTATCAAACAGATGACGAAGCAGTACATGGACAACCCCAACGCTATCATTCTTTGTATACAGGTATGTACAACAACTTCATAATATGGAGTGATCTTCATCATACTGTTCCCATTGCTGGGACACAGGCCTCCTCTCGGTGAGAGAGAGTGGGCCATTATCCACGAGGGTCCAGTGCGGGTTGGTAGATGTCACACGTCTTCGAATTTTTGGTTCTAAGACATGCCGGTTTCCTCACGATGTTTTGCTTCACCGTATTGAAAGCAGTGGTGATGAAATAATTTACACAAAGTATAGCTCTTGCTTGGGTTCGGTTGACATCGCGACAGGCCCAGACGGAAATGGCGGGATGAGCTGGACTCTTTTAATAAAGACTGGTCCTTGGCAGCTGTGGACAGAGAGACGTGGAAAGAGAGTAGGGAGCCTTCGCCCAGCAGTGGGACAGCTAATAATAATAAATTGGGTTCGAACCTATGATCTACACCTCGTAAGTCGAGGTCCATAGCACTGTGTGTACACAGCTCTAATATCGAGTATAGTATAGTATCTATATCCCATGAAGTGACGCGCCCTTTACTTGTGGTTACCAAGTGTACAAACACGCTGTGAATGTGTGTGTAAGATCAAGAGCTCTCGGTACCGTCCGAGACAATAGTGAAGTCAATCAATCTTTATTTGTGAACACAGAGGGGTAAGTGCGGAACTTTTATCGGTAGGAATTGTTTTAATATTCATAGTTAAACAACATTCATTGCGTTATTTACGTTGCTGAGCCGACAATTTATTCGAACAAATGACGCAATGGTTTAGAAATAATCTTCAATCCCATTCAGATTCTGATAAATTGTGCGTTTCGCAATTAGGGTGCAGGTATTACAAAAGGTTTTAGCATACTTTTCGGGCTTTTTTTTTCTAATTTTTCGGGCTTTCTTTTTTTTTGAGTCGGAAATGTGTTTGTGCTTGTGTTATCCTGAGGCTACTCGTATATATCCGTAATTACGTGAAAAAAAAAAACCATCTCTTATACCAATGCTCCCCCTCCCCCCAGGACGGCTCAGTGGACGCAGAGCGCAGTAACGTGACGGACCTGGTGTCGTCGTGCGACCCGTCCGGCAAGCGCACCATCTTCGTGCTCACCAAGGTCGACCTGGCCGAGGAGAACCTCGCCAACCCCAACCGGGTAAGTATCATAATAACACAAACAGTTCTTGCAAATTGATCAAAACGAAGTAGGTCCTCACCACAACATATCATAAACAAAAAACCCTACACGCTGCATTTACTTTGCTTCGGTCCGTAAATGTTGCAAAGCCCTGCTAAAGAGCTGAGAAGAAAAAACACTAAATGTAATAATAATATTGACAAACTAGCTTTTACCAGCGGTTTCACCTGGTTACTAAACTTATAAACCTTCCTCTTGAATCACTCTGTCTATTGATGAAAACCGGTTAAAATCCGTTGCGTATTTTAAAAGATCTAAGCGCACCGACGCGAGAAACGACTTTGTTTTATACTATGTAAATATAAAGATGCGTACACGGGTTTGACAGACCCACTCTCTTTGTGGTTCTTTCCTCAAAAGACCATTTAAGACTTATCACAAATTTAGATAATAATAATAATAAATAATAATAAATTGTTTATTAATAAAAATGGGTCACATTTACAATAAATACGTTAAACAATTAAAATAGAGCAGATTTGCTAATTTGCCTGAACTAGGTAGAACCTGTGTTTCCGGCTACAAATGCAAAAATTCTTATAATGTAATAAATTAACAAGGTGTAGTAATAACTAAAATTAAAACTTAGGTAACAAAAGTAAAATAGCGAGTTAGCGGTTTTATTTGCAGACAACTAGTAAATCTTCTGTCTGTGCATAATCTATGGTTAGTAAATATTGAAGTATATTTTTTTTACAGCTATAGTAGTTTAATTTATAGATACTTAGTTTTCTATTTAATCTATTGTACAGAAATGGGCCTAAAAATGTATAGAATCTTTCTACAAAGACATGTTTTGAGGTCTCATTTGTTATACATACTATATCATTCCGTCTCTTGTTAGTATTGTCAGCAGTGTAGGTAAGCATGGTGTGCTGTTTTAATACTAACTGCATAATGAAAAGCTGCCGAACAGTCAGCACGTTGCAAGTTTTATAAAGTAGATCTGTGGGAAAAAAGAAGGGATGGAAGTTTGCTACCTTCAAAATTGCTCTTTAAGCTCTTTCAAGAGGAAGCAAATTCGTTTTTGGTGCACCGCCCCAAGAAGTGATACAGTATTGAATAATAGATTGACATAGGGCCAAATAAACTTGTGTTATTAATTTTTTGTCTGCTAATGTTCGTAATTTCTTAAATACATATATAAGTTTACGCACTCTTTTACTAAGGCTTTCAATATGTATTTTAAAAGAGAGTGTTTCGTCCATTGTAACCCCCAGGTATTTAATGTTGCTCGTTTTGATGATAGAAGGACAATTACACGTACTAACTGCACAGTTTCCGCATTTATGGGCATATAGATGAGGGTTAATAATGTTAGGTTGAGGTTTGCGCATGGAGAAGTGAATATATTTTGTCTTGTTGGCATTTAATGTTAATAAATTGCTTTGAAGCCAGTTAGTCACAGAATTTAATCCTAATTGAGCGACTTCGAACAGTTCGCTTCTGCTTTTTGCGGTAAATATTAACGCCGTGTCGTCGGCATATGATATTATTTTACCGTGTTTAATATTTAGATTACACAATTCATTCATATAAATTAGGAATAGTGTGGGGCCCAGAATACTCCCCTGGGGTACACCGAAACTAGTATTTTTCTGTTCATTACTCATAATATTATCTATTTTAACACATTGGTACCGGCCGTCTAAATAGTCAGTAAAAAGTTTCAGCGGCGTTCCTCTTATTCCTATGGTTTCTAATTTGTTCAGAAGAAGAGAAACAGATACCGTGTCGAATGCCTTGGCTACATCGAGGAAGACTCCCAGGGTCTGGTGTCCTTTGCCAAGTTCTAGTGAAATATAATCAGTCAGGCTATGCACCGCATCGGCAGTCGATAATTTCGCTCTAAAACCAAATTGCGCAGGGGAATAAATGTTGTTTTTTTTCTAGGTAATTAACTAGTCTAGTGTTTATAATTTTCTCTAGTATTTTTGAAATCGACGGTAGTAAGGATATTGGCCTATAATTATTCACTACGTCTTTACTACCGGATTTAAAGATAGGGATTACAACTGCCTTTTTTAGGCAACTCGGAAAAATCCTTCGGAAAGACAGATTCGAAAAATATGCGTTAAGGGAGGTATCAAAATATGGTTAAAAAGTTTAAGGATCTTATTGCTTATATTATCCCAGCCAGCTGCACAATCATCATTTAGCCCGGAAATTATTCGGGATATTTCATCTTCATCAGTGTCTAACAGAGCAAAAGATTTTGAGATACGGCTATTGCTTGATTTTTGGACAGATGATTGGACGCAATATTGTGAAATCTGCTCAGCAAGAGTTTTCCCAACATTTATAAAAAAGTTATTTACATTGTTAGCTGTTATGAGTGGTGACGAATTTGCAAGTAGTAAACTCGAACTTGATTCACGCTGTTTTGACATATTGGTGATATTTTTAATACTTTTCCAAAGTTGTTTGCTATTTTTACCTGCTCTATTTATTTGTTTTTTATCGTAATCAGTTTTTACCTTCTTTAAGAGATTGTTACAGAAATTCCTGTATCTTTTATAAGTAGTTTGAATTATAACATTATCAGGGTATCTCTTAGTTTTCTGATGAAGTTTATCCCGGTGTCTTATACAGCGAATTAATCCAGAAGTAATCCACGGTTTAATATTATAAAGTTTCTTATTTACTGTAGAAACTGTCGTGTTATGTAATATTGCTTGTTGGACCTGTTTTATTAAGTACAATAAAGCCAAATTAGCGTCAGCAGTATTGTAAACTACGCTAAAGTCTATGTTGCATAAATCACGTTCGAGTTTGTTTGTATTTAATTTGCTAATTGTCGGAGGACGATTTAGCTTAGGCAGCGATAAATTTAGTGTTAGTAGAACTGCGTGATGGTCAGTAATTGTTGAGTTAGTAACAAGCGTAATATATGATAGGCTAGTTTTGATCATCATATGATCTAAGCAGGAGCCGCTCTGATGTGTAGGCAATGTGTGAGCGGGAAGAAAACCATGGTATAAACAGATGTTAAGGTAATCCTGGATCCCTGCATCGCAGTTCTCAGAACCAATATTTATGTTTAAGTCACCTGTTAGTATAACATTCTTAAATGAACTGAGTGCTTGGAGAATCTGGTTTAAGGATTTGTTAAAAGAATCTAAGTTTCTAGCGGAAGGGGACCTATACATAGCGATTACCGCTGTAATTGTACCAATTTTGATGACTAAACAATTGCTCATGCACTCTTGTAGACTATGTTCCTCGACTGTGACCTTTAATGATTCTTTAGCAAATACTACGATACCGTCATTTTGATTATGGTTTACAGTGGAATGTAATACGTTGTACCCAGGTATTACTGGAATATTATCGTAGCGGTTGGCTAGCCAACACTCGGTAAGTACCATTATATCACAGTCAAAGTTAAGTCTATGAAGAAAAATGTTAAAGTTATCTATGTTTTTAAAAATACTACGAATATTTTGAGTTAGTACAGTTAGTGAATTTTGATAGTCGGAAAGATATTTTATGCAGTCCTCAACGTCACATGTCTTTGATACTGTTAAAAATGTATTATCAATATCTGTAATTAATTTATCATCCATATTTAACTATAAATAATAATAAAAATTAAGTCTAAAATATAATCAAGTATTCGGCGCTCTTAGGCGCCTTCATAATCTATCGAATTAATATACCTGTATTCGGCAGCTTTTTTAGCCGGACAATCTGTGTCTCCCGTTTTGTGGTTGGCTTGTTTTTTAAAACGAGAGCATGTAGCACATTTAGGCGGGTTGTCTTTCTTTGCGCAGTCTTGTGTTGAGTGTCCTTCTTCAGCGCAATGCCCACAGGTGGGGACAGTTAATTTGCAAGTCTTGGCTGCGTGACCGTACTGCTGGCAGTTGTAACATCTAGTTACCAGAGTGAAGTCTCGTACCGGGCAGGACGTCCAATTTATAAATAGTCTATCCTGTGTGATGAGGGCCTTACGAATTACGGCTGGAACTTCTATAATAAAGTTGCAATTATCTGCATCTTTCCTACCGGACTTGTGACTCAGTTTTACAGAGGACAAAAATATATCTTGGGACATAGTCGGCAGTTTTTCAGACAAGTTCTGTTCGAAAATACATTTGAAAACTTCATTTTCAGCCATTGAAGTGGGCACTCCTATGACTATAATGCGTGGTTTGCGTTTTTGAGGATCATCTATGGTAAGGCCTGACGAAGCGAGTTGTACTTTTTGCCTTAGCTTATCGAGGTCATCTTTGGTCTCAGTGCTGATTATCAGGCCTCCTTTTCCTATTTTGCACACGCCTCGAACTTTTAATTTCATTTCTCCGGGACTTATAATTTTCTGGACCATGTTTTTGGTTTCATCACTGGTTATCGAGTTATCACAGGGATAAATCGCCACGGAGCTAAGATTATTGGGGCGCACAAAGTTGTTGGACCCCTTCTTCACCATATCGGCAAAATATGCAGTAGCCGCACCCTGTTTCGAACAGGACTCCTGAATTGTTCGGTTCATCTCGGTAAGGCAGTCAGACAGGTCTCGAGCTTCGGCCATTGTTTTTAGAGAGGCATGGGTCTGTATGGCTTTTTGCTTAAGCGACTGGTATTGAACAGCCATTTGCGCAGCTCCATGGCCAATTTTGCGGCAGAGACTACTAATTTTTAACTTCTGCTCAGAGTTTAGTTTTCCTTCAGAAGTAATAGCACATACCTCATTGAGGCACTGCTCAATAGAACCCATCCAGGACTGGATCTCCGGAGTGGATACTACTTCAATACCCTCATCTTGGTCTTTTCTTGTTTGTCGCGGCGGTGTCGGTGCTGGGGCTGGTACTGGGATCGGAGTTGGTGTCGGTGGAGGGCTGCGACGTATCATCGCGCTCTGATTAAAGGGGCTGCCTTCCATAAACCAGGAAAGATTCAAAAATAATCCAATCAGTTCATTGTATTAACTTGCCACTTAAAATGTTTTCTGTATAACACTCTAATACACCAAAACTAGGTCACTATTTATGCGAACGTTAATTTATTTAATTATATTATAGATGGTCTTTACATGTCGTACAATCGTTATGGTTCTTAAGTTATGAGTTGAGCTGCACGACAAAATAAATACGTCCACTGATTGGAATGTCCAATCAATTTGTGTGGTACTTTCCTAAAAAGACCATTTCAAACACTTATCTATAATTATAGTCTTCATATGATCTGCACGCACACGTAACATGACCACCGTAGAAATGGGTTTTGTCGACGAAAGAATAGATAAAATTACAGATTGTAGAAAGATTAAAGACAAAATTAAAGATTGTAGAAAGATTTGTACCGTTTTATGCGGGCGTAGCATGACAATTCTATCTCTATTCTACCAAGAATAAACAAAACTCATTTCTACCGTGGTCATGCTACGCGTGCAGACCAAGATCATATCTGGACTTTAAGAGAAACTGTGACCTTGGAGTTTGTTTCGGCATTCTCAGAGTATTCAGATAGGAAACACCAACCTCATTAAACTTTTTTTTTTAAATTCGATTGACGTGTAAAATTTTTGAACAGACTTACCTACAGAAATAAAATCATATAACATACTATTTCTCTAAAAAGGTTTGAAAAACAAAAACAAGCGCATATAAAAAATGACCTAGCACTAGAAAGCCTTGTAGACGTTGGTTGTCTTCTACTAAGGTTCTATATTATTTAAAATGTTACTTGTACTCGTTTAGATCCGCCGCATCCTGGAAGGCAAGCTGTTCCCGATGAAGGCGCTGGGCTACTACGCCGTGGTGACGGGCCGCTCGCGCAAGGACGACTCCATACAGAGCATCCGGGAGTACGAGGAGCGCTTCTTCAGATCTTCCAAGCTCTTCAAGTAAGTCTGCCTACCTTTCCTGACTATTTTGGGTTTGGCTTTAACCGTTCGTGTGCTTGACCCACGCTCGTAATAATAACCGTTGTGTGCCCGGCCGCACTGAACGAGAACTAGAGCGGTGATACAGAATGTTTATTTTTTCTCTCTCTTTGCCTAGCCTTATCCTATTTCATTTGGGGTTGGCTCTCCTCGTCATTCTTCGCCAGATGTTTCGGTTCTGGGTCGTCGAGTCATTCACATTCACACACATAATGTTTATTTTTTATTGATGAAAATACTTTAATGGCCGCCCCATACAGATTAATTCGGTTCTCTTTCCATGCAAAGAAAAGTAGACCCAAACAGCCAAAGTATAATGAACAAAATCTCATTTAAAAGTTTGTTAGGTTTGGACGTGGATCCACATTTAGGCTCACAAGGGTAAAGATTTTTCGAACGTGGAACCACGTCTTAAACACACGAAAGGTTAAGTCTAACCACATGCAGCTGAATACCTGTGTTTTACATAGAGCCTATCTAACCTCCACAGCCCTTTTACTGGGAAACAAGATACCCTTTGGTAAGACTGGTTGTCCGTGTTTTGGTCTTCTGACTACCAGTAACAACTGTCAAAATTCTGTCGAATTTTAGCGGGGAATAGAACATGAATATTTTTAACGTTCAAAAATTGCTAACTGTCAGCATCATCATCATCATCATCATTTCAGCCGAAAGACGTCCACTGCTGGACATAGGCCTCCCCCAAGCACCGCCACTTCGACCTATTCTGTGCTTCTCGCATCCAACGTATTCCTGCGGCCTTCACCAGGTCATCGGTCCATCTTGTGGGAGGCCTTCCAACACTCCGTCTTCCAGTACGCGGTCGCCACTCCAGAACCTTCCGACCCCATCGGCCATCCGTTCTGCGAGCAATGTGCCCTGCCCACTGCCACTTAAGTTTGGCAATTCTTCTGTCAGCATAGTTTGAATAAATTACTTTAAATTTTGTTTACGCGACGCGGGAGTAAAACTCAACAGTGACGTTTTGGTATCCTGGGAGAAGTCACAAGATGCAATTGACATCTTCTGTGACCTCTCAAAAACGTTCGACTGCGTTTACCACAATACTGATCTATAAAATACACCACTATGGAATTCGTGAACAAGCTGGTTAATTGTTCTTTCCTATCTATAAAACAGGCAGCAAAAAGTAAACGTTAACGGTACAATGTCCTCAAAATCTCTAGTTAAGTTGGGCGTACCTCAAGGTTCAATTCATGGCCCTTTCTTATTTCTAGTTTACATTAATGACCTTCCGTACATGTTGGCTATCTTTCCGGATATAATAATATAAATTACATAAAAAAGATACGGAAGTCTTACATGTTAACGATAGTTTTTTTACATGATTCTTTATTATTTTTACATACATATTTCTTTCACAGCACTCTATAAGTAAAATGTCCAAAAATCACTAATTTATAAGTTTTTCACACTTTTTTTGCAATAACAAATTACAAACTTATATTTGTAGTTGAAGAATTGATCATGACTAGAGATCGGATATTCAGATACATTTTCACCTAAAGTTGAAATGTTGGCTAATATGGAATGCGCGTTTTAACCGTGTTTTGTGTGTTGTTTTAACTAACACATACCACCCTACACACATATGTATTTGCATCTAGGGTTAAACATTAATTTTAAACAAATATGATCCGAGACACCCGGATTTAATAAAAAATAAGAAGCCGCTTCCGTGCTTTCACAGCTAAATAGTAACATTAGGTAAATATGTGTCCGAATATCCGACCACTGATCATGACGTACGAATAGGAGAAAACTTTTACAACTACCAAGTTATGTTGGTTCTTGACATGTATGGGAACCTTCACTTTGCGTGGTCTAACACGCTATTGGCCGGTTTTTACAACAGAAATCACAACATTTTTTTTTCTTTTGGATTTCCAGGGACGGCTTAGTAACTCCTTCCCAAGTGACGACCCGCAACCTGTCCCTGGCGGTGGCGGACTGCTTCTGGCGCATGGTACGAGCGTCCGTAGAGCAGCAGGCCGACGCCTTCAAGGCCAAGCGGTTCAACCTCGAGACCGAGTGGAAGAACACCTTCCCCAGGTATGTAGGGGGGTAGAAGGCAAACACTTAAAAAATACCAGGAAGAAGTAGTATTATGCCGTATAGAAGCCACAAGAACTATATCCCAAAAGCTGTGTGACGCGTACGCGAGCGGGCTCGCGTTGTCGCGTATACATGGGCGGTGTTACACAGTACACTACCGCCCACACGCACATACTGCCCCTTAGCTTAGACCGCTACCGGCTCGCTCTGGGAAACGGGATAAGCGGGGGCGCGCACCCTACTCTGTGGGAGCGTCGAGTCGGCGTCTTGTCGCTGGTCGTCTCTCGCCGGGCCTCCCCCGGGCAACCGGGGGTCTCACCTGGCGGGGACTGACCGCCAAGGCGTCGTGAAGAAAGCGGCGTTGATACATAATTCAACGCCGCGGTGCGCCTGCAGAGACACAATAGCAACCACACACAGGGACGCGTTAAACTAACGCGTCCCATAATATCTCCGCCTATAAAAGGCTACACATGGAGGGGCCCGTATTAGCGGGCCACCGTGTCCCATCCGCGGACGGGAAGCTCCGGCGCCGCCCGCCACGCCCCCTTACGGGGACGTCGCGACTTCCAACGGATTGCCCAAAATCTGTGTGTGTTATACGCCCGAAAGCCGTTGTCTACTCAAGCCGTTTTTGCATGTGATGGTTGAATGATGATTGAAATCGCGCTTTCAAACATTTTTAGGCGTTCAATTTCGCGTGCGTAAAACGTACGACAATTTGAACTTTTAAACTGACTTCAAAAAGGCGGAGTAATTAAAAAAGGAGTATTTTTTGTTTTCGGTTTTATTTCGTCGTATGCAAAGACCAGTGATCAGGCACTTGGAAGTATGTCTAATAAGTAAACTGTCAAGTCCTAGAACAAAAGATTAAAAGACATGTGTGACCAGAAATTATGTTCACACAACGTTTTTGATATTTACAAACGATAATATCAATTTACTGAAAAAATATTTTAGATGTTTTTGTTGTAGTTTTTCAATGATTTTTAATTAAAAAATATACTATAAATACTCTAAATGTATTATATCATCACTTTCTCGAATCGCAAATAGATTTTGACAAAGCTGCAATTCTTTTGTAATAGAGTTTCCTAAGAAATTCGTCCCGTTGAATGTTTATGATTATACTTAAAACGTTGGTTTATTAATTAATTAATAATAATGCCTTTTTATTTTGAATTATTTTTAACTGACGAAAAAAAACGGAGGTTATCAATTCGACGCGTATATTTAATTTTTTTTTTTCTAAATGGCCACGCATATCCTTTTACATCGTAGTCCGATTGTGATAATTATTTTTTTATTGAAAAGGGTATACTCCGAAGGTGGTTCCGTATAAATTTGGAAAACATAATTGAACACTAAGGGTCGGAAAACAGAGTATGATTGATTGTTCACTCACTGATTGTAATGTATAACCACGCATAACTTTATACAGAGTAGTCAGATTTTTGATAATTCTTTTTTCATTGGATAGGGTGTACCTTGCCAAGTATTATTAGTACATTAAAGCCACAAAAAGTTATAAAATAAAAACTTTTTAAGAAAAAATTAAACCGCAGAAAAAAACTGAAAAGCAAAAACTAATAAACCTTAAAATTTTGAGTCGGCGCTGAAAAATCAATGAACAAAGATCACTCAAAGCCCCGACTCATAATTTTAAGGTTTATTATTTTTTGCTTTTCAGTTTTTTCGGCGGTTTAATTTTTTGTAAAAAAGTTTTTATTGGTTTTTACAGTTGTCCAAGTTACAGTATATCTATTAACTAGCTTCTGCCCACGACTTCGTCCGTGTCAAAATTTTGCTCCCCTAACCCTTCCCGTCGCATCGAATTGCCTGCCAGTTTTCGTCCATTCTTCATTGCTGCTCCGCTCCTTTTGAGCGTAGCGTGATGTCTACTACCTAGTGATGGGCAGTGGATAAATACTCGAGTATTTATCCGTTTCGGATAAATACTCGTTTTTACTCATATTTTATTTATAAACGGAATGACGAAGTGGTTTGTTGAATGTGGAAGTAATCAACCAACCAAAACCAAAAGTCATTTATTCAAACTAGGCTGAGAGTCAGCACTTTTTGAACGTCAAAGTTACATGAGACAGTCCCCCCAAAACGCCCGCCCTTCGACACTTCCTAGTGCTTTAGCTGGGAAGAAGAAGTGGCGGAACAAACTCCCCAGCAGCACAGCTGTCTGTTAAGTTAGAAGAACTTGATTCTATACAGTATTGTGTAAGTTATTAATATTATAAAACAAAACATATATTATTCGCCATATGTCAGCTAGCACACGCCAATATACCAACAAAACATTGAAAACTAAACTCAAGCTGAAATAAATAATAAAACAAAATCGAAAACAGAACTTAAAACCTTAATAAAGCCTCCAGGCATAAAGGGCGTGCCCGCTTACATATACGATGCAAATGATACATATACACAATAAATGAAATGAAAAGAAAATAAAAATAAACTAACAAAAGCAGTTAAATAAAAACAAAAAAAAAAACAATTATATGAACTACCCATATAAACTTTCAGTAGGAAGACTAATTCTGGATTGAAAGAACATAAACATTGTCTTGAGTTGATCACAGCGACCAACTATTCTTATCGTTTAAGTAGTCGTTGATAGAATAGTATGCCTTTGAACAAAGGTTGGATTTTACTTTAGCTTTAAACTCATTAAACTGCAAATCTAGCAAAGTAGAGGGAAGCTTGTTATAAAAGGTAATACCAAGACCAACAAAAGAATTATGAACCTTATGAAGCCGGTGAAAGGGAGCACGTAGTTTATCCCTACTTCTAGTATTAATATTATGAATATCACTGTTTTTAGTGTACAGGTGTATATTTTGCCTAATATATAAGATGTTGGCGAAGATGAATTGTGATGCCACCGTAAGAATACCAATATCTTTAAAGAAATCTCTCAGAGAAACTCTCGCACCTAGTTGGTAAATCGCTCGAACAGCTCGTTTTTGAAGAACAAAAATATTTTGAATGTCCGCGGCTTTGCCCCACAGCAGAATGCCGTAGGACATTATGCTATGAAAATAACTAAAATAGACTAATCGAGCTGTATCAACGTCCGTGTACTGTCTAACTTTCCTTACGGCGTAGGCGGCCGAACTGAGCCTTCCCGCTAGGCTTGATATATGTGATCCCCACTGAAGTTTGGCGTCTACTGTTATACCGAGAAAAACTGCCGAGTGTACAGTTTCAAGCACCTCATTATCTAAAACGACATTGGGTCCCAGATTCCTAACATTCGGTAAGGCGAACTTTATACATTTCGTTTTCTTAGCATTAAGAACTAGGTTATTTGTGGTAAACCAATCCGTAACCATTGAGAGCGCACTATTCACGTCATCAAAATCTTTTCTATTCCTGTCTACTTTAAAGATAAGTGAGGTATCATCAGCAAATAGTACAATGTCACAGACATTCTTTAAATAGAATGGTAAGTCGATAATATACACTAAGAATAAGAATGGACCCAGTATTGAGCCTTGAGGTACACCTAACTGAACTAGTAGCCCGGAAGATTTTACACCATTGACATCTACACATTGGTGCCTATTTTGCAAATAAGAACTTATGACATTGAGAGCTTCGTTTTGAACACCGTAATGACGTAGTTTACGCAAAAGTGTGTCATGGTGAACGCAATCAAAAGCTTTGGAGAGATCACAGAAAACCCCGATAGCATTTTGCGAGTTCTCCCATGCGTTGAAAATGTGTTTCAGCAGAGCAACACCCGCATCTGTTGTCGAACGACCTTTTGTAAAGCCATATTGCTCATTATGAAGGAGGCTATTTAAATTAAAATGTCTTAGCAACTGCTTGAGTATTATTGTAATTTTTCAAATATTTTACTAAATGCAGGTAAGATAGAAATGGGCCTAAAATTGCCAACGTTATTTTTATTACCTGTTTTAAATAATGGTATGACTTTACTACTCTTCATGAGGTCAGGAAAAGATCCTGAATCAACACATTTATTAAAAGTTATAGCTAGATAGGGGGCTACGATGTCTATTATATTACTTAACAGTTTAAGGACGCTATAACATTTTTCTACAAATATCGGTGGTTTTCCAGTACCAATTACATCAAGAGGAATCACAAGTGCGAAGTCAATTATGGTCTTTAATTAAAGATAATTTATTCATCTCCATTATGGTACCATAAAAATTATATAGTCCCATACAATATTTTCACAAAAATACGTTTTCCCCACCGCAATAATCGAAGAAAATGAAAAATAATGGGGTCTGGAAAGGTACCTGTATAGTGAGATCAACTGCATATTTTAACTTCAAAATGACAACAAATTGTGGCTAGTATAATCTTCTACGTTTTGCCTAAATATTTTGTAATTAAATACATAACTTTTTTATTTATGAGAAAAATAAAGAACGTTCTCAACTTTCTTCATACATTTTAAACTCGCGGCTTCTCATTCCGCGCTCAGACGCGCCCTATACTGTGGTTGAAAAATGTTGATACTTTTCGGACCAAAACTATGAGTACCAAACTTATTATCAGAACTTGATTTAGAAATAAATAACTCAAATTCTATTGGGATTATTGAGGTAGGGTATTATGACTATGTATTCATTTTCAAGAATTCAAAATGGCGGATAATTATTCAATAAAAAGTTATATTTTCAACGTGGAAATTAAATTATGCAAGTGTCGTCCATTTTTGGAACGAAATTCTTTAATGTAGCTTGCGGTAGGGGTAAAAAAGGGTGCTGAATCTGATTCAAAATCAAAAATGGTGGTTACGAAAATTTTCAAAATTTTCATCATGGGTGTCGTTTTCAAGATTTTCGAAGGTGCTGAAGCCGAAAACTCCATACAAATTACATTTGGAGCCAAAAAAAGGCGACCCCACAAGTTTTTCATTCAAAACGACGAGTATTTTAATTTTTTAAATAAAAAGTGGGCATAGCTATCAAATTTGGATAATTTTAGGATAGTTATTACGAATGATTCATCCAAATTTGATCCAAATACGGCGGGTATTGTTTTTTTATAAAAAGATCTTTATCCATATTGGGGGTAGGGATTATAAAACCTTCGATTTTTAATTTAAAATGGCGGATGTACTGTTATGATGAAATGTCGACATGGGTATCAATTTTGGGGGTTTTGCTAGTATGTAGTCACAATATTTAACGTAACTTTAATTATTTACATAAATAAAAAATTCTGAATACGCGCTGCAATCTCAAAGGTGAGGGTCGCGCGTCACACAATTTTTGCTTAGTTTTCTTTAAGGAATATCCTGTATATTTTCAACGATTACAACGATATTCTACGATCACCATCAGTTATATTTGTTTATTACCCAAAAATATTGTTAAAGTATTTTATTGTTACACCTCGTTTTTTTTTAATTGTCAAATTATACGTTACCCCAAAAATATTGATGATCATGGTAGTAAAAGTTATTTACTGTCACTAAATTCAGATAGTAAAGTTACTTTACTACAAATTTTACTCAACAGTGCTAGTAAAATAAAATAAATAATACCTTCGAGTATCAAGATTAGTTAACTAATGTTTAAAATCGAGCAGACAATGGTTTCAATGTGTGCGTGCGCGTAATGTTGTTGTGTGGCGACTCAGATACCTAAACTTGAGCGATTCAAAAATGTTATAGCGTCCTTAACGGAGATGCCCCAGAAATCTCCAGTGTTTTTTGACTTAAGTGTGTTAAAAATATTAACCACGTCACGAGGCGTCACATGTTCGAAACTAAATAAGCGACTACATCTGGGCACACTACTATGCAAAAGGTTTTCAGCTTTAGACGGGGACGAATTTAAGGAGCAAGTCGTAGTTATAGGTATGTTGGCAAAAAACTCATTAAATGCCTCAGCTACGTCGGCAGCTTTATTAACCAATTTGTTGTCAATCATAATCTCTAGTTGTTTTTCCTGTTTAATCGATTTACCCGTTTCATTGTTAATAATTTTCCAAGTGGTTTTTATTTTATTACTGGATTTTTTTATGGTATCGCTTAAAAATTTAGATTTAGCGAAAGCACAGATTTTTTTAAATAACTTTGAATAATTTCTGACATACTCTAGAAAAGGAGTATCAAATATATATTTTTTTAAACCATATAACTCGTATAGTCTCGCTCTACTTTTATAAATACCTGGAGTAGCCCATTGGTTGAAGCTAACAGAGGTGCTATTAATGTCAATAGTTTTGGTCTTGAAAGTAGATTGGTATTCTTTTTGTACAATATCAAAAAGGGCTCCATAGATTTCATTAGGGGTCTCGTGTTCTACTATAGATGGTGTAATCCTATGAGCAATATTATTTTTAAATTTGTTGCAACGACTAACTGTATAAGGCCTGCATTCTATTTTATGCGGCTTGTTAAGTAATGGCAAAGGGAAGCTGGCTAATAATCCACAGTGGTCAGACGTTAAGTCACTTAACACTAACTTATTATTGGCATCACAATCACTAAATATATTATCAAGACAAGTCGAAAACGATGCTGTGATCCTAGTTGGTTCGAAAAACAAGTTTATTAAATTAAAATACTTAAACAGACTGAGCAGTCTAATACTCATGGAGTAACATCTAAAATATTAATATTAAAATCTCCACATAAAATTATACATTTATTAATTGATTTTAATTTATTGAGTGAGTCCTCCATGACTGACTCGAATCGAATAAAATCCCCAGAGGGAGGACGATAAACGCATATTATGACGTAACGCTCTAGTTCAACACAAGACAACTCAATAGTGCGCTCGATGGAAAGATTAACTAAATCTAAACGTTGTTTACATTTCAACTTGTTTGAAACAAGAACTAATGATCCACCGCGTATAGCACTTTTTCTCACAAATGCACTTTGCACAGTAAAAAAATCATCATTCATAAACACTACTTCATGTTCTTTCAACCAGTGTTCAGTCAAACATAATACCTGAACATCATGGTTTTCGATAAATAAACTTAACTCTAGTTCTTTGCCAGACAAACCCTGCATATTTTGATGAACAACGTTCAACACATGCAGCTTACCCGTTGTCGCACCTAACAGTTTAAACTACCAGGTGTATCAAAATGCCAACATTCGCTGCATAAGGCCAGGAAAGGTTGTTGGTGAAATTCGTAATTCTTTATTGACATATTTGTTTACATAAATATTTGAAGCCTCTGACTCCTGAACTAGGTGTACCTGTATGTCAGGAGTCAGCGCCCTCTCCCATTTTATTTGTCTTAGACACTAATATCAATATAGGAAAACACAAAGTAAGTGCAACAAAATACAATTTTAAATAGGTAAAAAATGATATAAAATAAAATACAAAAACTAAAAAGCTAAAAATAAAATTATACTAACATTATTAAATCGTGCTGTGTGTGTATGTGTGTGAGTTAGTAGGATGTGTGTATGTGTATGTATGTGTTCTATGTAAGTGATTTTTGTAGAAAGAGATTAATTATTAATTATTTTCTCTACATCCTCATACCCAAGAGTAAAGAGCCAGTTCTTAACTTTAAGTTTACATTCGCGTAGTGTTAGCGGATAAAAATGTATTATTCTATTAATTTTATTGTATAAATATACAGAAAGAAAAGCGTTTTGTCGTCTTGCAAAAGCCGTGCGACATTTGAGGGATTGAATTACGTTGGGAGTTGTTCGCTTATTTAGAAGTATACCTGGATCGTATGGGGTAGATACGTGTTTTTTTGTAATTATCTGGTAAATAAAAAGTTGTCTTACTGTAAATACCCGGCACAACTCGTATAATGACTTCGTGGGAAATCTGTATGGTTTGGATGACATCGTTTTTAACAAGGACCGTTGCGCTCTTTCCAGGCGTAAGAGATGCGTTTTACATGCACCTCCCCAAGCCCCAATACAGTAACCAATAACCGATTGTGCCAATGCAAAATAAACTACACGAAGGAGATTGCTGTCAGCCACTTGTCTTAGGTTTTTAAACACCCATGTACGTTTCCTGACTCGTGACCAAATCATTTCGATATGTGGTTGCCAGGATATTTTTCGTCTAAGATAACCCCAAGGTATCTGACCGTCTTAGATTTACTTAGAGTTGTACAGGTGCACTGTTGCGTGAAAGGTGATTTGCATGTGTGTATCCGGACAGCCACATTGGGTTGTTTTATGCGAGCGTTAGTGAACTGTACAAATGTGGTTTTAGTTATATTAAGTGTTAACAGGTTATGCCTCAGCCACAAACAAACTTTATGGAGACCTATCTCTGCATTTTGCTGGACTTCATCCCAAGTCTCTCCCTTAAAGACCAAGGCTGTATCATCGGCATAGGTAAATATTTTGCCTTTATTCAGTGTCATTTGACATAATAGTCGTTTATATAAATCAGGAAGAGACTGGGACCGAGAATGCTACCCTGTGGGACTCCATATGTGACTGCGACATCCGAACTAATAGCACTTCCCACTTTCACCCTCTGCAGACGGCCAGTAAGGAAGTCTTTGTAGAGTTTAAGTACAGTTCCCCTTATTCCATACCTTTCAAGCCTGTCAACAAGAGCCGAGATCGAGACGGTGTCAAAGGCCTTAGCTAGATCAATAAAGACTCCGGCACACTTTTGTTTATTATCTAGACCAGCTGTAATATAGTCTACTAACGAACTAACGGCACCATCTGTACTTTTACCAACCCTAAAGCCAAATTGGGAGTCGGCTAGTATTTTATTTTTATTTAAGAAATTTATGTGTTGGTTATTCAATACTTTTTCTAGTACTTTGGAGAGCGCTGGTAACACAGAAATCGGTCTATAGTTCGTTACGCTATCTCGAGCTCCACTCTTGTAGACAGGAGTGATGAGCGCCCTTTTAAATACTCTAGGAAAAACGCCCTGCTCTATACATAGTCCAACGATTGTGGTAAAGTGTGGAACGATAATATGTTTAGACATTTTTAGAAACCTGCTCGATATAGAGTCCCAGCCTGTTGCAGAGTCATTTTTAAGATCTATGATAAGAGATTCAATTTCTGATTCATTTGGTGGGAGCAGTACCATAGAATTCGGGACGCGAGGTCTATTGAAATCTTTTAATGTAGATAGGGGAATTTCGGGATTGTCAGAGCACTTTATCTTGTCGGCAAGTAGCTTTCCGGTTTCTGCAAAAAAATTGTTCACAGTTTCGACGGCATCGTGGGGGCTATTATTGTTCTTTAGTAAATCATCAGCAAAAGATTTTTGTTTAGTAGTACCAGTGATTGATTTTATAGCTGTCCACGTTTCCTTACTAGTTCTTGCATTTTGTAAAAGAGTTTTTTCATAATTTCTTTTAAGCTTACGCAATAGAGCGTTACAGAAATTTCTGTAGCGTTTGTATGTGACTTCCAGAGCCGAGTTATTGGGATTTTTCCTAACCTTAGCATGTAGCCTATCACGGTGTCGGATACATCGAACCAAACCCGGTGTAATCCATGGTTTTATGGTTTTTTTACGACCAGACACAATACTAGACGTTGTGTTCGATGTGATTGCATAAGTCAAGATTTCAATAAAGTGACTTGCAGCTACTTCAGCATTAGCTGAAGGAGACACAAAAGAAAAATCCATAGATTCTAATTGTTTTATAGTTGAATTAAAATCTGTCTTAACAATTATGTTCGATTTCCTTATTAGTTCGCGACTACACGATAAACTAACAAGAACCGAATCGTGATCTGTAACTGTGGACTCTATGACAGTGACTGTGGCTGACCTATCCGTTCTGAGCATAATGTGATCCAAACAATTGCTTAATCTAGTTGGCAATGTATGCCCTGGGAGTGGACCCAGCTCTGCAGTGAGATTTAAATATGGTGAACTATTTCTGTCACTATTATCAGGCTTAATATCTATATTTACGTCTCCAATAATAATAATATTATTGCAATTAATAGGACGAAGTATGCTGTCAATCGAATTCAAAAAGTTGTCGATGCAATAAATTGACGGAGATCGATACGTAGCCAAAATGGTAATGTCGTTATTAATTGTAAGTAACAAAAAATTTGCTCCAAAAGGATCAGGTTCCTCCACAGCACACGTGATATCAATGGCGACATAAATGACAATTCCATCATTTTGATTTAAACTTTTCTTAGAAAAGTAGCATGAGTAATTGTCTAAAAGCGGTGGTGATTTGTGCTCACTTAACCAGAAAACTTTTACGTAACGTTTTATTTGGAAGAAAACTAACGAAATAAGCCGAGTGTGAGGGAGAGGCAATCTCTGCGCTCTCACGCCCCTAGCCACCGCAGAAGACTCCGGGCGTCGGGAGTCAATTACGGACTCCCGGCCACCTTAGGCACAGGCTTGCGGGCGGCAAGCAATGGGTAGCTCGCCGGCTGGCTAATACCAAGCTCGGGTCGACGACGCGTTATGTTCCACGCGCGCCTCAAAGAGATATCAGCATTATTGAAGGGGTCCGCTAGGACCGATGCCTGCCAGGGTCAGAGATTTGTTCGAAATAGTTACCGTGGCCCTGGCATAGGCAACTGAAAGAACACGGGTGGGTTTTAGTCAGTAAAAGTCTGACACGCCCTTTTCCTCTACCCAGAGCGGGAGACGTCATTTGATTATTCCCACCCAAAGCAAAATGCCTAGTGGAAAGAGATATGTTTTTCGGCAAAATTAACTAAACTAGCAGTGGGCATTCTTTCAACACCGTATACTTCTGTCGCAACAGAAAGGTCTTTTAGACCACACACAAACATTCACAGAAATAAAAATGGTGTGACGACAGAAAAAGCGGCAAAACTTCATGATTGAGTGAAATTATTGTAAATATTGGCTTTTTAACTGTTAAAGTACGATACAAAACTTCTTTTTTTAAATTTTAATTGAATTCAATCGTTTTCTTTGTAAAATGACAAAATTTTCGTTAATGAAAGTTAAGATAGTATTTATCCGCAGTTTTGGATAAATACTCAGTAAAAATGGATATTTATCGAGTATTTATCCATTTTGAGTATTTATCCGGATAAAATCCCAACACTTTACCCAACACAAAAATATTTTTGAATTCGGACCAGTAGTTCCAGAGATTACCACGTTCAACCAAACAAACAAACACAACTCTTCAGCTGTATAATATTATAGTATAGATTAAGGTCTGCCAACTTAAACTTTAATTCATTAAAAGCGTCTTAACTCTTCCTCTAAAATAATAAAGGCCTCGAGATCTGTTTTAGTCCTAATTATTACACATATCTGTAATCTATGTATGAGTGCAGGTGTTTTCCCGAGGGTATTTAAAAAAGCAGTAGTTCACCCCATACATAAGTGTGAGTGCAGAGACGATGTCAATAACTACCGTCCAATTTCAATTTTAACAGCAATATCACAGATCTAAGAGCGAGTAATGAATAAGAATCTGACCAGTTATCCAAAAAAAAAAAAAAAACAATATCTTAGTTAATAACCAATACGGGTTCAGAAATGGAGTAAGTACTGAGGACGCTGTTATGGATTTATCTAATCACGTAGCTAGGACGCTAGATAGGAAACACAAGTGCCTGGGAATCTTCCTTGATCTGTCAAAGGCATTTGACACCGTTTCTGCCCCAGCCTTATTGAGAAAAATGGAAAGCATTGGAATACGTGAAAATTTTAAAAGTAAAAATCGGCCATCTTTCATAGTGATGAGCTTCCAATCACATACGGCGTTCCGCAAGGCAGCATCCTCGGGCCTACTCTCTTCCTCATTTATATAAATGAACTCTGCAAACTGCCTCTCGAAAATTGCAAGATCTACACGCATGTGGATGATACTGCCCTTATTATAGATGGTTATGACTGGCCCTAAGCATACCAAAACGCTAAGGTTGCGCTTTCCTCCGTGATGAAATATTTGTCCAACAATTTGCTCACCTTAAGCTTTGAAAAAATGGTATACGTTCCCTTTGCTTTTAAATCAAATCTGTGTACCCAAATTTCCTTAACCTAAGAGAACACGCTTGTGATTCCTTAACACCATGTAGCTGCCTTTTCCTCACTAGATCCTCTTGTGTAAGGTATCTAGGAGTACTGATTGATCAGCATCTCAACTGGCACCTCCACTTAGTTAAGGTCACGTCCCGCATACGTAAGCTAATATATGTTTTTAAGAAGCTACGGAATTCTGCTGATCATGAAACACTTAAATTAGTATTCGTATCCCAAATATCATTGCAAAAACGTACTAAAAGATTATCTCCAAACTCTAAATTATGATAACACTGAGGATCTTCTGCTGGGCTTTTTACGGTAATGATGAATTATAAATAGAGTTTAATCATAAATGTCACTTCTTATACTTTTTCACTACCCACACTCACCCTACACTTACTCACTACATACACACACATACCCTACACTTACTCACTACACACACACTTACACCCTACAGTATACTGGTGTATACACCACACAGTTAAACTTTTTTTTTATTTTACTATTAATTTACATACATTAGAATCAGTTTTTTTTTGCCACTATCTCTTATTGTTTAAACGTCCCAATTTAATTGTTTTCTTGTTTACGGAGAATCACTGACTCCTAAGTCACAGGTCTACACCTACATAGTTTAGGAGTCAGAGGATCTAAATTAATGTGAGCTAGTAATAAGCCTTGCATGTTCTTAGTTTTATGGATATTTTAATGTCATGGCTTGAGTGAAAGAAAGAATTTATTAATTTATTATTCCTTTGTCGTTGCAGACAGCGCGAACTAGACCGCGACGAGCTATTCGAGCGAGCTCGCGCAGAGCTGCTGGACCAGTCGGCCGAGCTGTCGGCCGTGGCGGCGCCCGCCTGGGAGCTGCGCCTGCAGGCCGCGCTGTGGGCTGCCGCGGCCGAGAGAGTGTTCGGCAATATATACCTGCCTGCCGCCGCTAATGCGCAGGGCGATGTGGGTGAGTTGTACTTAGTAATAGCTGCTGGTTGTTTCCATTGCTGGGGGAAAAGTCTAGCTCAATGGGAGAGCCAGGGGTGGGTTGATTCAATAGGCCAGGGGTGGGTTGATTCAATAGGCCAGGGGTGGGTTAATTCAATAGGCCAGGGGTGGGTTAATTCAATAGCGGACTCCCGGCCACCATAGGCGCGCGAGGCGCTTGCGGGCGGCGAGCTATGGGTAGCTCACCGCCAGGTAAGGACCAGGCTCGGGTCAACGGCACGTAGTGTTCCACGCTCGCCTCAAAGAGATGTCAGCAGTACTGAAGGGGTCTGGGGGGGACTGATGCCTGCCAGGGTGGCGAGATTTGTTCGAAAAAGTTACCGTGGCCCTGGCATATAGGCAACTGAAAGAACACAGGTGGGTTTTAGTCAGTAAAAGTCTGACATCTCCAACGTCATTTGATGATTTCCACCCACAAAAAAGGGGGTGGGTTGGTAGATGTCATTGTGCTGTTGTTATTTTCATCTCAATATGGAGCAATAAACTTACATTTTTCGCTCTCGCAAGTATTCAAAAAAGAATAATGTTTTATGAATCATAAAGATTAATGAAAATTAACTGAAACCTCTTATTTTAGATTGGATTCGAAAGATGTTCATTGAGATCTATAATAGTAATGATTATTACTATATAAAATACAAATATGTGGTCGGTTTAGTAGTTTGGTTCAGGCTATACAGAACGGATTCCAATATTTAACTGCGTTAGTCGTATTGTCCCTCCGGACAAATGCTGACTGATGCAAACTGCGCAACTGCCACCACAGCACGCATAACTTATTTATTATTATACATCACAGTCTCGAATCGTACTTAGATCACCATACAACGAAACGAAACCCCATAGTAGACTTACCCTACTCCTCCCCTCCCAGACATGATGCTCCCGGTGCCTCGCCAGGTGAAGTACAACGCGCCAGACGGAAGCATGCCGCACACTTCCACCACAACTATATGGCTTGATCCCTACTTTTACGATTCTAGTGAGAAACTACTCCTACTAGATACTCCTACTCATACTAGATTAACTCCTTGTGTTCGTAGGTTGTGTAGTTTTCATGTGTCCTTTACCACTATATTGTTCTCACTTAGTTATAATCCATTTGTTTAGGTAGTTAACTAAATGTAAACAATCTTAACATGTCTTTTATCTAAAAAACTGTCTAAAAATTGAATCTAAAAATGTTTACAATTAGGTATTTACTTAAACCGATGTTAGGTAAGTAACTTAATTTAAATAATATTTGTTGGTCTTTTATACGATTTATTTTATATAAAAAGACATATCAAGATTGTTTACCTTTAGTTAACTACCTAAACAAATGGAGTATAGTCATGTATCCCACGTAAAAAGAAAAAGTAATACAGTTTTAGAATTACGATTAGCGTTACTGTTAAAAGTAACAGTATTCCGGTTTTGATTAGCAAATTATATGAAAATCATAGTACTGCATAACGTTGTAAAAAAAAAAAAAAGTAAAAGGCTGACTGTAAAATAATTATTGGTTAATCTATACATGGTGGCAAGGCCATCAGCGGCAATCTGTAACCATGAATTGATAACGTGATTCTTAATCCCATAGATTTTTTTCAAAACTGATATGCGCATCTTTTTAACCGACTTCAAAAAAAGAGGAGGTTATCAATTGGACTGTATTTTTTTTTTTCAATTTTGTTACCTCATAACTTTTGACTGGGTGAACCGATATTGATGATTTTTTTTTATTTTTATTTGAAAGCTGGTGACATGTACCGCGATTCCGATTCCGTGGTTCGGACCGCTGTTGGCCACACTAAACCCTTTCCCATTACTGTAGGTGTACACCAGGGATCCGTCCTGAACCCGTTGCTATTCAGCGTAGTATTAGACGTTGTGTCAGACAGCATCAGGAACTCCCATGAGCAGCCCGCATGGCTGCTCATGTATGCTGATGATATTGCGCTGGTAGACGCGGACAGGGGACGACTGGTGAGACGCGTGAAGGCGTGGAAGGGTACGCTTGAGAACGGTGGTCTGAAGCTTAATGTAGCGAAGACAGAGTACTTGGCCTGCAATACAGCAGATCTCACATCCGTCCGCATAAGCGGAAGACACGGTCGAGCGCACGGACCAGTTTAAGTACTTGGGATCTGTACTCCACGCGTCTGGTGACATCGACTACGACGTCAAGGCAGGCATTGCTGCAGCGTGGGCTAAATGGCGAGAGGTGTCTGGTGTCATTTGTGACCCCAAGATACCGGTTAAGCTGAAGGGACAGGTCTATAAATCCATCATTAAGCCTGTCCTTTTATATGGCAGTGAGGCGTGGCCCGTACTTGAGCGGCACAAGCAAGAACTGCGTGTCACGGAAATGAAAATGTTGCGCTGGATGTCCGGAGTTACGCTGAGAGACCGTGTCAAGAACCCACGCATTCGCGGCAGCCTTCATATCCGTGACATAGCAGACAAATTGTAGGAGTGTCGCCTACGTTGGTACGGGCACGTATTACGGAAACCGGCTAGCTATTTGGGGAACAAATGTCTGGCCATGCCGCCTCCGCCGGGTCCCTGTAGAAGGGGCTGACCCAAAAAGTGCTGGCTTGACGTCGTAGCGGATGACATGCGTACCAACAAACTCACCAAAAGGGATACACAAGACCGTCCGAAGTGGAGAGCTAAAAGCAGGAAAGCGGACCCCGGGCTCCGAAAGGATGCAACCGGGATAACGCAAGGATGATGATGAAAGCTGGTGCTTCCCGAGTGGTTCCATTTTAATTTGGTTCCATTCGGACAATGGATCCCCCATGTGAAAACCATATAAGTCTTAAATTTGCATTACGTATTTGCACGACAAATGAACGAATAACGCGATTACATTAGTACGGGGTATGTACCATAACTAAAAAGTTAAAAATAAAAACTTTTTACAAAAAAAATTACAACAGACTTCCTTAAAAAAAAACACTACAAAGTCAAAAATAACTTTAATTTCGGAAGTCGGTGGCAAAAAAACCTTCAATACAGATCCTCAGACACCGAATTTCGAAATTAAAGTTATTTTTGACTTTTTATTTTTTTAGTACTTACTTTGTAGTGTTTTTTTTTTTTTTTGTAAAATGTTTTTTTACTGACAAAAATTTCAACGCACAGGCGGTGTTGTTTTGGATCATGTACTGAATTTATGATTACTGTTGGCGGTTCTATATCGTTTTCACCCTGTATTTTAAGAAAAAAATTAACATCTCTTTTGAAAAGTGGCAATATTCCAGTCTCATTAGATTTGACTAGGGTTTGATAACGAAATCATGCTGTTGTTAAAAAGCCTTACTGTAAAAGAATCATTGGTTTAATCTATGTACTAATTAGTGTCGGTAATAATTTTTTTTTGTATTTAAATGTATCACCGGTTAAGATATTGATTAATTATTCAATAGAGAACTGACTTTATTGGTAGTTTTAACACGAAATTTGCCAAAAGATTAAGTCATGGTCAGTTAATCTTTTGTCAAATCTCGTTTGAATAGGCTTTCAAACCCGTAGTCTTATTTTGTAAATGAAAACTATAAAAAAACGAGACCTTTTACTGTGTGTCAGTGGCGTCCATTACATAGGCACATAAGCAATGCCTACCTCGAAAAATCACCATAAGTCTGTCCATTACATCTTAATTTTTATCCCGAAATTATTACGAAACTAACTTAATTATCATGACTAAAAGAACCCCGCGTTTGTCTGCCTAGATAAGAATAGGCAGCCTACTACCTACCATGCACGCCATTGCTGTGTATCGCAAACAATAAAGAAATAGAATTAAAATCTACCCAACTCTCTTTTACAGACAAATTCAACACCGCTGTAGACATAAAACTCCGCGAATGGGCAGAATCAGAGCTCCCGAACGCCTCCATCAGGGCCGGACGGGAAGCTCTACGCGAGGAGTTCACCGAGCTCATGAACAGGGCGCAGGACTCCGACCCCGTGTACGAGCCCGTCAAGAAGGAGGCCGTGGAGGAGGCCTTGCGGAGGCACCAGTGGGAGGACCGCGCGCAGGACGTAAGTACTGATGTTTCGAACAGGTCCGGAGACTTCGTGCCAACTCAGCGATTAAATGGATTCTTCAATATAGGAGATGTTATGGTTACATCTACACCGCCCTATGCGAACTACGCATCGCACCGACGCGGCGACGTCACGGAAAACGTTACCCTTCTCTAGGGATTTTTACACCCTGTTCCTCATACATCCTGTTTGAGGAATAGGGCGTAAAGTTCACTCAACCTCCGTAGTGCAGGGAGGATCCTCCGACCAAACGGGTGTCGTGTCTGTTGGAAAACTGCCCGACGATTGATGTCGGGACGTTGTATATGTGCTAGTTGCGCGGTAAACTCTGCTTGCGCAATGCTTGACGTCAGTGTGATGCGTAGTTCGCGTGTAGCGGTGTAGATGATACAATGATACAAGTTTTAGTCATTTACAGAACCATGTCTTACCCTAATTGAATACGGATGTGGGACTTTCATTTTGACGCTATGAAAAACCAGTGAAAAACAAAATTGCTATTGCATAAATTTTGACCGTTTATTTATTGCACTCAAGAACGCGTCTACCCCAATGGTCATCGGTTCTACGGCTAATGTGGCCGGCCCATTGCCACTTCATCTTGCTAATTCTGTGAGCTATGTCGATAACTTTGGTTCTCTGTCGGATCACCTCATTCTGGATTCAGTCCCTAAGAGATACTCCAAGAATCGGCCGCGAATCGGCAAACGTAAGGTAGGAGGCCCTCAGGCTAGTGGAGCGACGATCTTCGCAGGGTGGCTGGTAGCAACTGAATGAGAGTTGCCGAGAATCGAGCTGAATGGCGTGCAATTGGAGAGGCCGATGTCCACCAGTGGACTGCTATAGGCTGATGATGATGATGATTTATTGCACATTTGTAGTAAACGGCAGATATTTTTCAACGCTTGGTCTATAAGCCGCAGTTGAATTCGAATTTTGCGCACTTAATTCATGGTCACAAGTTTTGCGTCGATGTCGTTGCCACCCAGTATAGTATGAGAGCCCACGAACAATCCATGTCGTTTAGTTTTACGGCCAAATCCGTATGAAATCTTTAGTTTAGAGAGGATTCTGAACCTTACTCGGTGGGCAGTATCGGTCAGAAATGTTACAGTTTTACATGTCCATTTCTGCTTTGTCAAAAAATAGGCAAATGGTTTTATTACAATATATCTGATGTATACTAATATTATGAAGAGGTAACATTTTGTTTTGTTTGTATGTAGGATAGAATTTCATTTCCCATTTCTTCCCGTGGGTGTCGTAAAAGGCGACTAAGGGACTTACTAGAGAATGGGCAGCAGCGTTCTCTATGCATTTTACCACCATTCTGCGATCGCCAACCCGCCTGCCAAGCGTGGCGATTATGGCAAAGCCCCCCAAATTGGGGGAGGCCTAATTCCAGCAGTGGACGTCTTACAACTGAAATGATGATGATCTAGGATAGAATTATGGAACGACTAATCGGATTTGTTTTTTTTTTAATTTCATAAACCTCTTATTGAAGAAAGCTAAATGATAAATAAGGTAATTAACATCACGACACGACCCCTAAAAGCCGAGCAAAACCGGAAGGAAGCTAGAATAAAAAGTCAGATAGAAAACTAGGGGAAAACGAAGCGCGCTGACGGGCGTTTTTTATGCGCGTCTATAAGTCAGTGACGAAATCGACTTATTTTAGTTATACATTAAATCAAAAGTTTAAAAGCTTGACAAATGAAACTTAGTGTGTTTTATAAGTCTTCTAACTGCGTATTATCCTGAGAATTTGAGCTCTGTAGTATTATCCAGGCCGTAGGGTTTGAAAATACGACGAAACGCTTCGAGAAAAGGTAAGTAGTCCCCTGCTTTTTGTTGCTGGCTTGCTTTGGCGGGTGCTGTTTATGATAACGCCGTGTTCTTCTCAATTTAGCATATTAAACACATCCTCCAATGCGGTAGAGTACTATTTCGAGAAAATAATGTCACCTTGTCTCTCCATTTGACACAAAGAGATATGTTCAGTTCACTAGTCCTGAGTTTGGATTGTCGCGTTTTTATAATGACATCTCAGCTCTTGGATGTATCGCCGCCAGTCAGTCTTGGCATCGCTGCAAAGACTCCAAAACAGAACAAGTGTCAATGGAGTCAAAAGCTTTTTCATAGTCCACAAACGCAAAGACACAGCGGCCGACTATACTTTTCGGACTTTTGTGTAATTTGCCGCACTGGGTGGATGTGATCTATGATATGGCTGAACGTCGTGGAGTCCTCGCGATAGACGCTTCGTGACGACTCTTGCAAACAAGTCTCGTATATACGTGGCTTAGAGGCGACATGGGTCTGGAATTCTTTAATACGATCACACTTTTTTTAAAAGTGGCGAAGAAGCGTGGTCGTTCCACGCTCCTTCACCACGCTTTTTGAGTTCTCTCAGAGAATAGGATAGAGTTGAAGAGCTCCCGAAGCTCTTTCAGTATAGGAGTTCGTCCCGCTTTCAAAAGCTCGGACGAAATCCCGTCCTCACCAGGAGCTTTTCCGTTTTTAAACTTTTTAAAGGCCACTTGACTTCTGGCAGGTCTTCTCTGAAAGTACGGGTTAAGGTGGCTCTGGAATCCTCATTTTCCGAATGAGGGTGATTTTGCGGATGGGTAGTTTTCGACTTCCGAAAGGATTTTCGGTTTGGGGAACATGATATCCTCACTAGATTTGGTCAACTTCATAAGGTGGCTCCTCCGAAGAGATTGGACTTCATAAAACGGGTTCAATACCGGCAGTGATCCCATATATGTTCGAGGCTGGCGTGAGTATTGATATTCAGCGAGCCTCGAACAAGTGATTGATCACTGCCGATAATGAACCTGTCAGGAAATAGTAAGGATCAAAAATGGTATTTAGAAACAAATTTTGTTATTTTTTTAATTAATTCCTTCTTTTGTGTCTTGTGTGCGTTGTTTTTTATTCAATCTTGATTCATTGTTGGGTAGTTTGTTCTCGTACAGCGAAATTATACACTACCGACGACTTAACACGTTTTCGTTATTTCAATGATTAATATTAATTTAGGAATTCGTACATAATTAGCGGGCATCGTCTATGCGAGTTTAAGTTTAGTTTAAGTGTAAGTTTTTACCTTAAACGCAGCGTATCGTTCTGCTACTTCTTCCGAATAGCTGGGAAGAAGTAGCACCTGGAAGTGGTGACGACCGGGCGTTTTACGATGTGTTTTCCGTCATATTTTATTTTATTAAGTAGGAACAACAAACAGTTACATTATGCAATATTACACAAAGGAAAACACAAGTTACATAAATAATAATGTAACCCACAGCGCTGTTCACAGATTACCATTAATAATTAAAACTTTAAACTCACTAGGAGGTTAACTGTACATGCATGACAGTTACACTAATGTTATAAAAATAATTTAAAAAAAAACCAATGTTAAAGAAAAGAAAGTAAAAAATAGATAAGAAACTAGTCTAAAAGTTTAAGTGTCTCATATCGTCGCTTATCTTACTAACTGACGGAACTAACTTTGAGGTGATTTTTCAGGACAAGCTTTTTGCGGTTTCGCACTATGTTTGTTGAATTGTAACTCTGATAATAAACGACTGATCAAAATAAAACGGTAACGCTTGAAGATACAGATACGTTTATTAGACCGATCGTTTCGTCTTCTAAATTGTTTTAACTAGTATGAATAACTCATTTTTGACGAAAATACAGATACGTCTGTTAGAAAGATAAGCGACGATATGAAAGACTACGAAACCTTTTCAAAGAGCATGTAAATATGTCAATGTGTTCGAATGTTTCATTGTAGGTTGCAGTCATTCGCCGAATCGGTGAACGTACACCAGTGTTAGATCGGCAGGTACCTACTGCAAATAGTTTGCCAGCACGCACCTTCCGTCTATGAACAGTTCTGGGGACTGCATAGCACAATACATTGTTCAAATGAATACAATCAAAATTGCCGTTAACAAGGTTATACAATGTTATTACCTCTAATTGTTTACGTCTAGAGCTAAGCGTCAGAAGCCCGTATTTACTGAGCAGTTGGTTATACGGAAGGTAATTTTAGATATGACCAATCAAATTAGGATCCACCCTGACATCAAGTAATAGACAACATTCTTATACTTTTAAGGTTCTGAATACCAGTCTTTTGGTTACTTTGTCAGTCATGTGTGTTTGATTCCCAGCCTCTTGAATAAATGATTATAACGGTTGTCCGCAGGTGCTCCGCGTGTTACAACTGAACGCGCTGCAGGACCGCTGCGTGTCGTCGCGCCAGGACTGGGACGCCGCCGTGTCGCTCATGGATGCCGCGCTCAAGCAGCGCCTCGACCTCACGCAGCAGGAGCTCAAGGAACTCACAGGTCATATATATCACTATCACTGCAATACAAAAAATGTGTGTGTGTGTGTGTGTTCAATTGTGTCAAAAAATTATCTAGAAAATATTGACGATACATAATTAAATGACATCCATCAACCTACCCAGGGCCTCCCGCATGGTTCTCTCAAACAAGGAGGTCTGAATCTCAGCAGTGGGCACATTGTAAACTGATTATGTTTTCCACTACAGGGCAATAGGTCGCCGTCCCCTTTTTACTGCCAGTCCCTTATTTTTGAGGCCTGTGAGAAGTCACAGGATGCCCTAGGTATTTTTGTGACTTGTCTAAGGCTTTTGATTGTGATTCACATCATGATTTAGTCAGAAAATTGCATCACTGTGGTGTTAGAAGCACTCCCTTGGATCTTCTGATTTGAATAAGAGGATCCATCGAGTGGACGTTAACGACAAGCTATCCCCGGGATCTATTGTCACTGTGGTTGTTTTTCAGGACTCAAATCTTGGCCCTTTTTTATTTCTTGAACATTCCTGAAAAAGTATTAAAAAAAAATTAAAAACATATTTGCAAATAACACATCACTTTTATTTAAGTTTAAATGACAACAAACAGTTACTGACGGTATAAATAATGCATTCGCTACAATAGTGCATTGTTATGGCGTTCATAATTTACTTTTAAAAGAGAAAAAGGCAAAATGCATTAGATTTCTGACACCTAATGACAAGCAGGTGAAAACCAATGTATAAGTAAACAAGCTGACCCGACAGACGTTGTCCTGTCTCTTTGATGATATTTGAGCACGCATTCTGTCAATTCTATGTCAAATGTCATAATGTTACATTAAAAAAGTTTACATTGTCCTATTATATGGTTGTTAAGTATTCTTAAATAAGTGTTCTTAAATTTTCTAATTTTCCGCACATTTTTTTAATTTTTTTCTTTCATAAGAACCTTCTCCTGACAATTACAAACACAACAAAAAAAGAAAAAGTGAAATCGGTCCAGCCGTTCACGCGTGATGGCGTGACCAAGGGAATTAGGGATTCATTTTTATATATATAGATGGGCGAAATTGTATCTTGTGGGACAGTGGGACCCACATTTAACCAAAGTGTCGAAGCGGCTAAACTCTGCAGCGTACGCGGTCTACAAAATCCGTCATGTGACTGATGTAGAAAAACTCGATTAATAAAATAAATATCTTAGGACAACCAACACACCGTTATCTGATCCCAAACTAGGCAGAGCCTGTACTATGGCAACCAGACAACTGATAAACATACTTATATATTTCTAAATACATACATATTATAGATAAATTACACCCAGACACAGAACAAATGATCGTGCTCATCACACAAAGATTTGTCCTGGGTGGGAATCGAACCCACGACCTCAGTCTCAGCAGTCAGGGTCACTAACCACTAGACTAACCCGCCAGTCACTATATTTTAGTTATTCCTATCATGTAATGCCGTTCGGCATTTTATGGGGAAATTCAGCCAACATTCTTCAGGCTATATTCGTGCCACAGAAACGAGCCATTCAACCAATCTATAACGTAAGTTGTTAGGATCAGCTGAGGGATACATTTAAGAAAATAAACATAATGACAGTCGCAATTTAATATACGAGTATATGAGAACCTGATTTATGTAAAAAAAGAATATATTTGTATTCTAAACACAGCTACATTCATAGCATACATACTAGAAACAAAGATTTATTTGGGCTCCAAAAAAAAGTTATTCGTTTAAGTGCCAAAGTATATGTTTTTGCAACGAAGTCCCAAAGAAACAATAAAGAAAAAGAATTTTGTTAATTAAGACACAATTATTTTTCTTTGTTCTTTAAGTAATATTCTTTTTTAAACAGAAACTCTGTGAAAACAATTTCTATAAAGTTAAAGATTACTTGGAAGACGAAAAGGCTTGGTATTCATGAAGCTAGTTGAATGAATAACCCCCAAGGACCTAATTATGATATCAATAAGTGTTTTAGAATAATATTGTCATATTTACGTGACATAACTAAAGAAAAATGAATAATATCATTATGATAGTTTTACTTCTGTTCCGATTTCAATTAAATATGCAGCCTAATAGTTTTTTTTATTTTTTAATGCAGTGTGAACGGACTTTTGTCGCTGTTGTTACATATTACAAAAATAACCACCTCCTCACATTCATCCATCCCACATTTCAGGTCCAGGTCTAAGAGAACGCTGGCTGTACTGGCAATCAACGACAGAGGAACAGGCTCGTCGGGCTGAGGTCCGCAACGAGCTGGACAAGCTGGGCGTGGCGCGGCCCGCGCTGTCGTACGACGAGGTGGTGGCCGTGCGGGACAACCTGCGCAGGAAGGGCATCGAGGTCGACAACGACTATATACGGGAGACCTGGCGACCTGTGTACTTGAAGTTAGTAATCTGAGTTACTATACTAGCATCTGAGTGTTATACAGGGTCATCACTTCAGCCTAAAGACGTCCACTGCTAGACATAGGCCTCCCTCAAGCACCGCCACTTCGACCGTTTTTGTGCTTCCCGCGTCCAGCGTATTCCTGCGGCCTTCACAAGGTCATCGGTCCACCTCGTGGGAGGCCTTCCAACTAACACTACGTCTTCCGGTACGCGGTCGCCACTCCAGAACTTTTCGGTCCCATCGGCCATCTGTTTTGCGAAATGTGCCCTGTCCACTGCCACTTCAGTTTAGCAATTCTTCGGGCTATACAGGAGTGTACTATACAGGGTCAAATTTAATTAGCTTGAATTAGTTTAGTTTTAGTTTTTTGTTTAGTTTTGTTTTAGTTTGTACCGTGTGGTGCCGGACGTAAAGTCTAACACCACCCCATTTCTTCCCGTGGGTGTCGTAAAAGACGACTAAGGAACTCACTAGAAAATGGGCAGCAGCGTTCTCTATGCATTTTACCACCATACAGCGATCGCCAACCCGCCTGCCAAGCGTGACGATTATGGCAAAGCCCCCCAGATTGGGGGAGGCCTAAGTCCAGCAGTGGACGTCTTACGGCTGAAATGATGATGATTCTGAGTTTAACCACGTTTTGGGTATCGAAGACCAATTAAACAAACACTGAGCAAAAAAACAAAATTATTGTTCATCTTTTCAGCTTTATTCAAAACTTTAAATAACACTGTAACATGTATACATTAAGGTTACCACATTACTGTTACGTTTTTTTGGAAATTCGTAAAAAATAAAATCGTAATTCGTAAATTACAATAACAGCTGAGGGATTACGAAGGTCATTTCCTTTTGTCATGGCCTTTACCATGATGAAAAAGGTTTTTTTTGTTTTTTTTTTCAGACACTAATTCACATGATCCATAATTATGCCAGGACTTTAAAGAGACTGTGACCTCTGAGTTTGTTTCGACCTTTCTTCTCAGAGTAGTCAGATATTCCTATCGCCGACTTCATCTAGTTTTAAAAATAGGATTAAGGCTCCGTGCACATAATTAACTCATTTTGGCCAATTTTGATCACTTGTTGTGAGGTAGGGAAGAAGAATATTCATTTTTTTATTTGTTATTATAAGAGATGAGTTCTTAATCTTGTACGTGGCGGAAAGGGATTTTTCAAAAGACTTATAGCATACTGATAAATCAACAATACCCACAACCCCTTTTCCGAAAAGTAACGAACGAGTGACGTTTGTCTTCGTTTTACGAAAAACTGCAAAGGATTCTTTACATTAAAAAAACATAAATAACATCATTAAATGGTCTAATTGGACGTGGCGGAACCACTTTTTTGATTTTAATACGAAATATAGCAGAAAAAAAATATTGAAATAACGTAATTTTTGGGAAACTTCTCGACAAATAACTAAATTTTTCTATACCTTAGAAACACTTTTATGAAATTTTAAAAATTACATATTAAACTTAAGTTAACTATTGAATAGAATCCAAATTTTATTTTATTAATTAACATAAACTTAATTTGTTAAATAAAAGTCAAAGTGAACTATATAATCGATCGCGCAAAACCAATCCCGCCAGTAACGACCGGGCCTTCCCAGCGTGAGGACGTATCACTTTGCACCGCAGGAGCCCACGTGATCTACGTAAACATATTCCAAATATTGTACGCCAACTACCACATTTTGGTCCGGTAAGTATTAATTTCTTTTTTAAGTTGTTAGCTTGTGTATTTTTTGCTTGTTGCAAAATGTTAATGTCTTACAGAATACCGGTGTACGAGTGTCCGTAAATCTTCTCATCCTTATCGGCTTGACCGATTTTGGTGATTTTATGTTAATAATTTTTGCGTCATCTGGATCATTCTTAGCTTTTGTTGAAGTTGGGTGAACTGTCGCACGACAACGTCTGCCTACCGAATCCGCTAGATAGTAGATATAACTAAATATTTATATCGCCCTACATTTATTTCTGGAACGAAGTGTTTTGACGCAGCTTCCGGTGAGAGAAACTTGTAGAAATTGTCATGTAACAAAAAATGGTACAACATCTTTTATTTTATAGTAGAAAAAGAGATAGCTTTTCTGGTTTCAGAGGGTGATGAAGGCAATAGTGAGGTGAAAATAAAAATCCAAGATGGCCGCTGCAAAAATTTCGAAATTTTTTATCAGAGGTGTCGTTTTTATAGTTTCCGAGGGTTCTGAAGCCAATGATGAAGCGAAAATAAAAATCCAACATGGCGGCTGAAAACATTTCAAAATTTTTGTTACAGGTGTCGTTTATATAGTTTCCGAAGGTGCTGAAGCCGATGATGAGGTGAAAATAAAAATCCAAGATGGCGGCTGAAAACATTTCCAAATTTTTTGTCAGAGGTGTCGTTTTTACAGTTTCCGAGGGTGCTGAAGCCGATGATGAGGTGAAAATAAAAATCTAAGATGGCGGCTGTAATCATTTCCAATTTTTTTTGTCAAGGTGTCGTTTTTAGGGTTCCGTTTTTTGCCATTTGGCAACGGAACCCTAAAAACGACACCTTGACAAAAAAAACCCTTATAGATTCGTCATGCCTGTCTGTCTGTCTGTCCGAGTATGTCACAGCCATTTTTTTCCGAAACTATAAGAGCTATGCTGTTGAAACTTGGTAAGTAGATGTATTCTGTGAACCGCATTAAGATTTTCACACAAAAATAGAAAAAAAACAATAATATTTGGGGTTCCCCATACATAGAAATGAAACTCAAAATTTTTTTTTCATCAAACCCATACGTGTGGGGTATCTATGGATAGGTCTACAAAAATGATATTGAGGTTTCTAATATCATTTTTTTAAAAAACAATAATATTTGGGGTTCCCCATACATAGAACTGAAACTCAAAAATTTTTTTTCATCAAACCCATACGTGTGGGGTATCTATGGATAGGTCTTCAAAAATGATATTAGGTTTCTAATATCATTTTTTTCTAAACTGAATAGTTTGCGCGAGAGACACTTCCAAAGTGGTAAAATGTGTCCCCACCCCCCCGTAACTTCTAAAATAAGGGAATGATAAAACTAAAAAAAATATATGATGTACATTACCATGTAAACTTCCACCGAAAATTAGTTTGAACGAGATCTAGTAAGTAGTTTTTTTTTTAATACGTCATAAATCATCAGATTTGATGACAAACATGAAATTCGTTATACACCTTCCAGAACAACCTAGGTCATCATCATTAGGTAAAATGAACAGGACTCGTTGAGATACATCTAATGAGCCCACATTCGCTGGGTTTACAAAAAGCTATTCAAAAGTTCCGTTATCCTTTATCATCAAACCAGCTCGAGGGTATCACTTTATTCGGTTATCATGGGAATGCTTACATTTGGGAGAATTCAATCAATTCTAGTGGACTTTCCACTACAATGGACTATTTTTTGTTTTAAATTTATTTAATTCGAGTGTCCCTTCATCTAGCGTCATCAATCTTGTATTAGGAATCACCAGATTCATCTATACCTATTAAAGGTCGAATAATAGTCGATTTCCAATATTTTTTTGACCATTGATAACCGTATCAAACCATAATGATTTGGATGTAAACTATCAAACCTTATAATCAGTGAAAAAAAAATCATTCGTTTTCATCCAAAATTTATTTGAAATTTTCTATGTGTAACAGTCGATTTTGGATAAATACATGTGAAGAAACAAGATAATGTAATATATACATATAAATGTTCATTATACCACGGAGTCTTATTTTTTTTGACTAGGTCGTTATCTAAATTCATCGGTTTCTGGCCAGTACAATAAAATAACAATTTTATAGGTAAAGCCCTTTTTTTTTTTTGATGGGTAATCATCGAATGACTTCTCCCGCTCTGGGCGGAGCGGGAGGGCGTGTCAGACTTTTACTGACTAAAACCCACCCGTGTTCCTTCAGTTGCCCATGTGCCAGGGTCACGGTATCTCTTTCGAACAATCACGCGACCCCGGCAGGCATCGGTCCTAGCAGACCCCTTACAGTACTGCTGACATCTCTTTGAGGCGCGCGTTGAACACTACGCGCCGTCGACCCGAGCTTGGTCCTTACCGGGCGGCGAGCTACCCATTGCTCGCCACCCGCAAGCTCGCGCCTACGGTGGCCGGGAGTCCGCAATCGACTCTCGGCGCCCGGGGCGTCTCCTCCTGCGGCGGCTAGGGACGTGAGGGCGCAGAGACTGCCACTCCCTCACGCGCCCCGCCTCCTCCTTCGCGAGCATTACTGCTTCGCAGAAGGAGGTGACGGCTTCCCATGCCCTCTCGCTCCGTACCATGGCTCGCACCAGGGCCGGACGCGAGAGGTCGCCACCGCCGATCGCCTCCACGAGGACACGGCGTTGCTCCGCCCAGGCAGGGCACACTTCCACCGTGTGCTCCACCGTGTCCTCTAGACGATCCTCACAATGGAAACACCCGGGCGTTTCCTCCCGCTTTATCCTGAACAGGAACCCACCGAAGCACCCATGCCCGGTGAGAACCTGCGTCAGGCGGAAGGTGAGGACGCCGTGGCGCCTCTCTATCCACTCCTCAAAGTAGGTAAAGCCCTTATGTTCAAATTTAAATGTTTTGTATTTTCTAAAACTTTATCTTTTATCCCAATCCAATTCCAATTCGCCTATTCAATTGATTTTTTTTTTTGAATGAAGAATATATTTAATTACAAAATTATGGAAACTACTCGTATTTATGTAAAACACTTACCTCAACATTATCTAATCTATCTATTTAATTGTACCTACATGTACCATTTTTATGCTTATTGTGATAAATATACTATTAAAGTGTACACAAACATTCCAGACTTTTATTTCTTAACAATACCTGTATTACTTAAAAAATAAAACCACTATAGTATCAAAACTTTTTAAGCGATCACTACGCTCGATCTTTAGGCATGTGTGCGTAAACGGTGCACACAAACATAGCATAGCAGGAATTTACCTAAACTCGAGCGAGTGAATTATGTGCACGGGCTCTTAACGTGTAAAAGTGTTTGTAGAAATCTACTTGCAGAAATAAAATCATTTATGAGTCAAAATGACTCCATGTTATATTATTTTAATAAAACACTTATTTTAACGATTATTGATCTGAATTTCAGAAACTTCCTGCAGCGCGCGCAGACGAGGGCGCGGGACTGTCGGAAAAGCTTCTACTTGTACAGTCAACAGAACGGAAATGGGGTCTGTATAATATTATTACATTAACATACACAATCTGGGAACGCACAATCAATTAACAATCCCATTTCTACCATACTGCGATCGCCAACCCGCCTGCCAAGCGTAGCGAAGCCCCTCAAAATTGGGGGAAAAAAATGAATTGGGAATTTGGGGAAATTGTATTTCTTACAAATAAACATTTGATTTGATTTGAGGCCTATTTCCAGCACTGGACACAATCTGAGTCGATAAAAGATTCGCTTTTTAAATCTGTAGCGTTTTTGTTAGCAATAATCGTATTTTCAAGTTGTCATATCAAACATTCGAAATTTTCAAAAAATATGACTGTGTGGCGCCCCGTCAGCTAACAATTTGCATATAGGTGAAATATTATATAAGTGAAATAAATAATTACACATTTTAGTTATGTACTAGCGCTCGCCGTAAACAGTTGTTTTATTTTACATGACTCATAACATCTAGTACACACGTACGCAGTAGGTACCCTTACATCTGGTGACCCCGATATCAGTAACACGCGCCGCGATTTAAAGTAATTTTTTCGTGATTTTCCCGTGTCGTGATAACTGCACTGCACAACCTAATCAGCCTTCCACAAGCGGATCTCCCTGATTTGGTTTTCAAGAGGCACATAGTTATCCAGACATGACGTCAAGCGGAAGTTGTGGAAATGGGGCAGCATTATGCGGAGCAACGGACTTCAAACAGACTGACGTGGCGGCAATAGGAATGTCCTCGAAGATACCCGAATGTTGGACCGAAATGCCCAGAGTGTGTGGTTCGCCCAGTTTGAGACAATGATGGCTCCTCAAAAACAGGGCGACGAAGCAAAATACGGCGTTGTGCTGGCCAACCTCAACAAAGACGCGATAAGTCAGGTGGCCGACATAATAATTTCGCCTCCTGCCTCCAATAAATATGGTGCCCTTAAAGAGAGACTCCTTGCCGTATACGAAGAATCCGAAGAGCGGCAGTTCCAAAAGCTGGTAAGTGAAGTGGAATTAGGTGACCAAAAACCATCCCAACTGTTGAGACGAATGAGAGAATTGGCACGTAAGAGTCAGGTGGCCGAAAAAACACTACATAGCCTGTGGACATCAAGACTCCCTGATCATGTTCGAGCAGTCTTAATGGTCAGTCAGGACCAAAAACTAGACAACCTCGCCGCTATAGCAGACAAGATTTTGGAAGGAAGATCAGGTGAAGTGTCGGAAGTATCAGGCGGTCCAAATCAGCTTATCGTTGAGTTAGTTAACCAAGTGAGCAAATTAACCATGGAAATAGCAGCGTTAAAAGCCAACTCACATGGCAATGGACGTCATAATTATAGACGCAATCGGAGCCGGTCGCGCCCAAGATCCCTCTCAAGATCGAGGATTTCGCCCGACAGCCCTAACTGGTTATGCAAGTATAATTTCCGGTACAGGAATCGAGCCCGGAACTGTGAAAAACCATGCAACTGGAAAAAGCCGTCGGAAAACTAAGTCCTGCGTTGACAGAGGCGGTCGTCAGCGTTATCATTCCTTCAAACCGCCTATGCGTTACCGACCGAAAAAGTGGGTATCGTTTTTTGGTTGATACTGGCGCTAACATCTCAGCCATACCTAGAAGAGGAAGCCGATTAAAAACAGACGACACATATAAAATCTATGCCGCAAACGGAACGCAAATTAAAACATACGGTGACAAAACGCTGACGTTAAATCTAAACTTGAGACGGCCGTATCGATGGACTTTCATCGTTGCTGACATTACGCAACCAATACTGGGTGCCGATTTTTTAGAAAAACATAACATTTTGGTGGATATTCGAAATAAACGTTTAATAGATGGTACGACTGGACTTCAGAGGAACGCAAAGTTAATGAAGTCAAGCACACCAACACTTCGGACCATAAACTTAACCGACGATTATGCAGACATTTTGGCAAAATACCCAAATATTGTAAAACCGCTCGACACACAGTCGCAACCCAAGCATGACGTGGTTCATCAAATCATTACCAACGGACACCCTGTTTACTCCAAGTCAAGACCTTTGCCAGCGGACAAATACCTAAGAGTGAAGAAAGAGATTGAACACATGCTAGAGGCAGGGTTATGCAGGCCTTCCAAGAGCCCGTGGGCAAGCCCTTTGCACGTGACAACTAAGAAAAATGGCGAATTACGATTATGTGGTGATTATAGGAGATTGAACGCGATCACTGTACCGGATAGATATCCGATTCCGAGACTACTAGACTTCACATACCTATTACCAGGAACCAGTATATACTCAACGATTGATTTAAAAAGAGCATACAACCAGATACCAGTACAAGATGTAGAGAAGACTGCAGTAATAACCCCGTTCGGTCTATTCGAATTTCCAAGAATGCCGTTCGGACTACGAAACGCAGGTCAAACATTTGTCAGATTCCTGAACACAGTCTTAGCTGGACTTGACTTTATTTTCGTGTACATAGACGACATACTAGTGACGTCATCATCAGTCAGCGAACACCGACGTCATCTACAAGAAGTGTTTAAACGGTTAGACGAACATGGCATCGCAATCAATCAAGAAAAGTGCGTGCTCGGCAAATCTCAAGTAGAATTCCTCGGATATCAGATCACAAAAGACGGTATCAATCCATTACCAGACAAGGTCGAAGCAATCACCAAATATCCAATACCAAAAACTGTGCAAGAATTACGAAGATTTTTAGGCATGATCAATTTTTACCGAAACAACATTCCACAAGCAGCCCGTCATCAAGCACAGTTGAACAAATACCTAATTGGCTCAAAGAAAAATGACAAAACCGAAATACAATGGACTTCAGAGGCACTAGAAGCATTCGAACAATGTAAAGCAAGTCTAAGCGACGCCGTTACATTGACTTCGCCAACAACGCATTCCCCGCTATCGCTCATGACAGATGCATCCCAGACATGCGTAGGCGCCGTTTTGCAGCAGTATGAAAACGGAAAATGGAAGCCGCTTTCCTTTTTCTCAAAGGGACTGAGTGAAACGCAATCAAGATACAGCACATATGATCGAGAACTGTTAGCAATTTTTATGGCAGTAACGCATTTTCAATCTTATGTCGAGGGACGAGAGTTGATAGTATACACCGATCATAAGCCATTATGTCACGCCTTCAATACTAAATAAGACTCCACAAGTAAAATGATAGCCCCAAGGCGGATACGTCATCTTGAGTTCATTGCACAATTCACAACGGACATTCGTCACCTATCCGGTAATATGAACCCAGTGGCCGATGCATTATCGCGAGTCGAACAAATAGACTGCCCGACACCTGTGGATTGGAATGAGTTAGCAGATATGCAACACAATGATATTGAACTCACTCAGCTGTTAACCAACAACAACCTTATCTGGAAAAGTATGCGACTAACAGGAACGAGACAACTACATTGCGAAAATTCAAAATCAAAATTACGACCGTATGTGCCGAAGTCACTTCGAAAACAAGTATTCGACACTATGCATAACATAACACATCCCGGCATTAGGTTATCAAAGAAAATGATCAGCGAGCACTACTTCTGGCCACGCATGAATACTGACGTTGGTATTTGGGCGAAAACGTGTGACGCGTGCCAGAAGAGCAAGACACATAGGCACAACTCTGCCCCAATAGGAACATTCCCATCTACAGCACGTTTAGATCACGTGCACATAGACATTGTCGGCCCATTACCAGAATCTAACAACAACAGATACATTGTGTCAATGATCGACAGAGAGACAAGATGGCCGGAAGCTGTACCAGTAGCCGAGATAACAGCAAAAGTAGTAGCGGAAGTTTTCATTAACACCTGGATAGCGAGATTTGCCCAAGTGCCATAACCACGGACCAAGGACGACAGTTTGAGTCAGACTTATTTATTACCCTAACCAAGTCACTTGGTATTAAGAAAACCAGGACTACCAGTTACCATCCGCAGTCAAATGGCTTAGTCGAACGCTGGCATAGATCAATGAAAACCGCGTTAATCGCGCGAGGTAATACGAGAAACTGGTCGAGCGAATTACCCATAGTTCTACTAGGATTACGAGCAGCGTTGCGACTGAAAGAAAATATAAGCCCAGCTCAAATGTTATATGGAACAAACATACGCCTGCCTGGAATGTTTATCGAGCCGAAAAAGCAAGATACATCACCAGAAACTCATGCACAGACTCTTCAGAAGACAATGGCAAACCTAAGCCCGTTTAATAATAGGCACCACAGCACAAGTCACAAACCATTTATCCACCCAGATATGAAATGCTGCGAATATGTATACGTCAGAACGGATGCTGTGAAGAAACCACTAACCCCGTCCTACGAAGGACCTTATAAAGTTTTAGAAAAACAAGAAAAGCATTTCAAAATTCAAATGCCGAAGAGAACATCAATAGTAACAGTGGACAGATTAAAACCAGCTTACATTTTAAGTGATGAAAAGGTAAACGAACCTTTAGCACACCTGAAAAGAAGCATTAGTCAAGCAAACGACCGCAAGAATGTCGAGCCAGCGGAAAATAATACGACCGCGCCGAACACGACACGTTCAGGTCGCGTCATACGTCCGGTGGTACGATTTACAATACAGCCAGATCAGCAGAAGAAAACGACGAAATTAAACAAAACCTAATCGTACAACAGAAACTAGCAAATCACCGCAATTTCAATTATTTTTATTTTTTTGTGTACTTTAATGATAATAACAACTTTACTGTTATGTAGGTGTACTTACGAAATATAAATGTAATTTTTTTTTTAAAGGGGGAAATAATGTGGCGCCCCGTCAGCTAACAATTTGCATATAGGTGAAATATTATATAAGTGAAATAAATAATTACACATTTTAGTTATGTACTAGCGCTCGCCGTAAACAGTTGTTTTATTTTACATGACTCATAACATCTAGTACACACGTAGTAGGTACACTTACAACTGCGATAAATCACCGTACCTTTGTCGTTTACGAGTCTCGCATGGACCTTCTCGCTTCACGACAATAAATAATTATCTCATGTAAACGAAATAGTTCACACCTTCCTCAAAAGGGGATCTAAATGATTGTGACTACCACGTCAAATTCCAAACAGTTTCATGGCTTCATCCGAATATACAAACAACTGTGACTTGAAAGAGTAAAAGTGTAAAAATACAAGTATAACCTTTTTCCTTTATACTTTTTTTCTGTATACTTTTACTTTCTTTACACTTACTTTTTTCTTTATACTATAACTTTCTTCATATTTTATACCTTTTTTACCAACAGACTTTTTATTATTTATTTAATTTTTTCCAGAAGGAATGCTGTGAGGTGGTGATGTTCTGGCGAGTTCAGCAGACGCTCCGCACGACGGCCAACGCGCTGCGCCAACAGATCGGCAACAGGGAGGCGGCGCGACTCGACAGGGAACTGAGAGAAGTACTCGATGAGGTCAGCAGTGAACTAACACTTTTAAACCAAATTTTTTAAAAGAAGTACAATAAAATATCTGATTATTTAGAAGACAAAGAAGCTTAGGGTTGAGCTGCTCGTTCTACTAAGCCGTGTGATAAAACTTGATATCTACAGTTTAGAAAGATGAATTAAAATTAATAATTGGTAAATATTTGTCTAAACACATTTTTGTATTAATTGCAGATGGCGGCTGACCCCGAACTGAAGAAAAAGCTGCTATCCGGCAGAAGAGTGGAGCTGGCTGAAGAACTGAGTAAGTTTAGAACTTGTATTATCATTTATTTCGTTTTAAAATTTATAAAAAGCGGAGCATTTTTCCTCCGATTTTATCATAAATATGACTGGCGGAAATAACAGCATTAAATTAAATCAACGATATTTTTTTTTTACTTTACAGTTTATATTTTTACTTATTTTTTCTCTTACTTTGATCCAACGTTATACTGCAGAGAAAATGAAATAGATTTTCAGAAATTACTGTGTTGCATGGTTTTTGCTGCCGATAACACTGAGCCACATTGAACCTCTTAAAATTATTTTGCTTTGATACTCAATCGGATAATAAACGTTTATTTTAAACTCTATTGACACAAGGTCGATATTTGATTACCAATGAAAATACGAGGGATGTACATTTCTCGTATTTTTCGTCGTTGACTGGCCTGTTAGTCTAGTGGTTAGTGACCCTGACTGCTAAGAGTGAGGTCGTGGGTTCGATTCCCACCCAGGACAAATCTTTGTGTGATGAGCACAATCATTTGTTCTGTGTCTGGGTGTAATTTATCTATAACTAGCTTCCGCCAGCGGCTTCGCCCGCGTGAAAATTCAACCCCCCAATTCACCCTCTTAGGGATGGAATTTCAAAAAACCCTTTCTTAGTGGAAACCTACTCTTCACAAAGAAAACACCCTCCAAATTTCATGTCTCTAGGACCAGCGGTTTAGGCTGTGCGTTGATATATCAGTCAGTCAGTCAGTCAGTCAGTCACTCAGGACTTTGAATTATATATATATAGATATGTATGTATTTAGAAATATATAAATATGTTTATCAGATGTCTGGTTACCATAGTACAGGCTTTGCCTAGTTTGGGATCAGATAACGGTGTGTTGGTTGTCCTAAGATATTGTTATATTATTAATTTTAAGAACGTTAAGAACGTACGAACAGTAAAATCTAGGTCTCAATCTGTCAAAAATAACTCTAGTTTCATACATTTCTGACAAATTTTTAACATTTGATCGTTGCCGAGGAGAGACTGCGACAAAATTTTGTACGTTTGGAACTACGAGAATTTCCCTTCTGATCTATGCTAGCCCGGATAGTAAGAAATGAAACTAATACAACCCTTTTTTGTTCCACAGAAAAAGTGCGACAAGTCCAAGAGAAATTAGAAGAATTTATAGAGGCGCTTAACAAGGAGAAATAGTCTATAGTTGTATATTGTAGTTATTTATGTATGAACTTGTATACATAGGGGATACGCGTCGCCAATGCGTCGTGCGCGACGATGACCGTGTTGAATTATATTTAACTGAACAATCAATGTACCCGCATTTAATTAAAAAAATATATATAGGCTATAGGCTCATCCTTTATTAAATAGGCGTACGATACAACTGTACATAATTCTTTGGAGATTACAGTCATAATGTTATGTACAAGATGTAACAGAATAAACGCGAGTCCTAAAAATTATTTGTTCATAACTGACTACTGAATCGATTTCAGTAATTTTTAATACAGGTATTTTTTGCCATACCTACCGCATTTGAGCCAAAGAAAATTCAATATTGTTTAAAGGCGATAAGACTCAAATTTAACGGCATAAAGTCAACACGATTTTCGTTATAACAACTGTTAGCTTTTAAAAAAAATGACTTGGTCATTGTATTAGGCTTTTAACTCAGTACTCTAATTCGTAAGAGGTCTGGCCTTAATTATGTTACATGTTGTAGATAAAATGTGACAATTGGAAGTACGAGTGCTGTTAAAACACAATAGACGTAGTAAAGAGAAAAGGATCCCTCCCACACACAGGTACTTTTGAGATATTGACGTTTGAAGTTCAAGAGGTTTTTTTTTTCTGTGGAATACTAATACGTTTTTTATTAGCAATGGTATATTAGCACATTCTGTTAGAAATCCTAGGTGAGAACCAGAAAGTTTAAATTGGTTATGCTAAATAAAAAAATACTAGCTTTTGCCAGCGGCTTCGCCGGCCTTCCTCTTGAATCACTCTATCTATTAAAAAAACCGCATGAAAATCCGCTGCGTAGTTTTAAAGATCTAAGCATACATAGGGACAGACAGAGGGAAGCGAATTTGTTTTATACTATGTAATGAAGAAGCGCCATACTATTGGTTCTAAAGTTTAAGTGTACGAATAATAAAGCTATTTTTAGGTAGGTCGTTTTTACTTACCCGTAGCATGTATATTTTGGATCAGTTTGGTGAACTTAACTCATTTTTTACCAAGTTGTGGATTGGATACTTTTTGCTTAACTACGACCTAAAAATAGTTTTTTACAATTTATTCCCAAGATGAATATTATACTGGGATTCGCCATAGCTTTATTGTAGTAGCCGGGACTCTGCATTTGTGCCTAACTAATGGCAATAGGCAAATATACATATATTACATGAGACTTAAACTTGACTAGCGAAATGTGGGTGTATCAGACATTTCTGCCTATCACTTCTGGGAAAACAGGCGTGAAGTTATAATTAAGAGATATTAAAGGAATTATAAAAAAGTTATCGAATTGTAAATATTAATAGCTTCTCTAATGATATTGCTTAATTAATGATCTCTATGAAAAAATATTTTGGAATTTAGTTAAAAATGCGCTTGAGAAGGGATTGTCGCGCTTGCTGCGGTCGGTCCGTGGATTGGTGACCATCTTTACGTACCAAGACCGTTCCGTGCCTCGGAAAGCACGTCAAGACGTTGGTCCCGGACTAATTCGTAGATATTTGCCAGACGTTACGAGTCGTCAGAAGTCCGAAAGTCTGACCACCAGTCTTACTAAATGGTATCGTATTACTCAGTAATTGTGTTGTGGAGGTCAGATAGGCAGTCGCTCCATGTCAAATACTGGTACTTAACTGCATACGGTAAGACTGAAAGCTGACCTCAACATAGTTGAGAAAATGCCAGGCTTATGTTGAGGAGTTAAAAAATGCGCTCAAAAAATTGGCTATTTATCTTAAAATACAATTTCACGTTACGAGTGTCGCACATGTAAGATAGAGATAAATAAAATTAAATAATTAAAATATTCGGTTGGGTAAAACAACGGGGTAATGTGGCGAATATTATCTACCCTTAACAGTATAAATTACTAACTCTAATTGCCTCGCTGGTCTAGTGGTCGCAAGAGCTACCACAAAGCACGAGATACGAGGTTTGATTCCCAAGTCAAGCAGTGCTTTTGGGCTTTTTCTATCTCAGTAGCAGCCCGGACTCCGGATTTGTGCCCGGTTGGTGGCTCGCCCCCTATTACATGGGACTTAAACATAACCGGCGACATGTGGGTGTACTATGTATAGGTACACCTCTGCCCAACTCTTCGCGGGAAAAGGCGTGATGTTATGTATACTAACTTTGTAAAGTCGATCAACACTTGCTTGCACTTAGCCGAAGGATTGGCGAACGAGTATTTGAGTTAAATGTTCTATTTAAGGTCGATTTTTCAATCTTCCCTATAGTCTATGCCAGCACGCGTAGCATGACCGCCATAGAAACGGAATTTGTCCACGGAAGAGAAGACAAAATGATAGATTGTATCGTAGAAAAATTGTGTTAAACTGAAGAAAAGAGATGTTTCTATTCTTCAGTCGACAAGAGTACGATGTCAAGTATGATGACTATTTCTCTTTACTATTGATGAGATGAAACATTTTTACAGAATTAAAATACATAGGAACTTTTTTGTTCTTGGTAGAATAGATATAGAATTGGTCATGCTACGCCGGCAGATGTGAAAAAAATAAAACTCGTTGACACCCGCCTTCCAATGTATGCAAATATTTCAAAACGATACGAAAAAAATGTAAAGAAAGTGTTGCTAACACGGTCAAAACGGTAATTTGAGTACATTGAAAGGCGCGTGTCAACGACTTTTATATTTTTCACATCCGGCACTGACTATATATACAGACTATAACTTGTGTGATGTTAGGTTATTTATTCTTCAAATATGTTATCTGATGATTGAAAAATGAGCCTTAAATTTGATTACATGTAAAACTATAGTTCGACTTTATTTGTATTCAGTAACTTGACTGTTGAAAGGTCAGATTTTGACAAAAAAAACAATATAGTGTGTTGGTGTAAGAATGAATGAAATTGAATGAACTTGAAATAATGTACTGAAATGCAGACTTTTCATTTTAAATTTAGTAACTTGTCTTAAAAACGCGACATATACTATAACGATTTGAATTTTGAATAAATGACTTTTGATTTTGATATATATGTCATCTTTGGTTGCCAGAGGAAATAAAATGACATGAGTAAAAAAAAAAGTTAAAGGAGATGTTTCATTTTCGGCCATCAGATGTACATTTATCAAAAAAGAGGAAAAAATACCACAAATTAGGGAAAAATATTCTCTGGTTAATTTGCGCCTGATTTGTTGTGTACAAAAAATAATAGTTTTTCAATTATTGCCATGTTTTATTCAACATGGCGTCTCGTTTGCTTGCAGACTTCATTCGTTGTGAAATCATGTCTCATCAAATCAATGTTAAGTAGAAAATAATTAAAAAATGTATGTATTCTTGTAGTGTTAAAAATAAATTACTATTATTCTCTTATAAATATTTTTGAGTAAACATAATTAAGTGTGACCATTTCATCGTTACAAAAATCTTTAGTCTCCATCCTCGAAGTGTGTTTCTAAACGAATTCAAAATGACCACTTGCTAACTCTTAGGACAAACGTCAAACATTTTTAATTTTTATTTTGTACATAAAAACCATTTGATATTATGAAAAAAATGTTACTTTATTCTATACATGAGTAATTTACCCAGCTTCGCTAAACGGTACACGTTATGGCCGGAGCCCCATATAAAAATGAAACATCTCCTTTACATGATTTTTATATTTCGTTTGTTTCTATTAGAAGAATATAAAATAAAAACAAAATATTAATGATTTTCATATCCACATCTTAAAAACATTTTTTTTTATGTATTTAAATTAAACAATTTTTATCATTCGTTCTTTGCGCAAAATCATTCACTACACGAACACTACTCGTTTTAATATTATGGTAACACTATTCTTCTTTAAACTGTCGAGTAACTAAATTCAATTAAAAGTCAAACTATATTATGTATGATCGTGTTAATTTATTATTTTGTATGTTTTTTGGACAATGTATGGAGTTAGTTATGTCTGTCGTTATTTCAAGTCTTCGTTGTATTTTCAATGTGACTATGTATGTACTATTTAGTTATATACTAATGTTTGATTCCCAGTTAGAGCCTTTAATAATGCATTATGAACTACAAGTTCCTAGCTAATATTGTTAAATAACTGTTTTTAAACTTGTCATAGTCTATTTTAGTTAAGAATGTAATGTTACCAAATCTGTAGTACTACAATCAACTGATTTTCTATGAAATTTCAATTGTTCCTTGTTACTCCATACTTTCATGTACTGCTTTTATTTTTCAATTCCACTCTTCTAATGGTTTTAATGTACACTTTTAAGATCATTCATAGGCCAGTATTGGCAACAATGGACTATAACCATCTTCATCATTTCAGCCGTAAGACGTCCACTGCTGAATATAGGCCTCCCCCAATTTGGGGGGGTTTGCATAATCGCCACGCTTGACAGGCGGGTTGGCGATGGACTTATAATGTTGCTCCTGATATGAAATATAAATATTAATTTTATGTGTATAGGATTTTGTAATGGTTCTGTTCTATTAAAAAAGGTAACTATGATTTTGCGTTTAGTATTTTTTTTTATATTCAGTACTTCTAACCTTGTAATAAAATATAAAGGCCTTTTCAAATAGGTGTGCTGCGATTGAATAAACACCAATAGTTCTTTGAAAAACTTCTAATTGAAATGGGTGATCCTACAAAAGATTAAATAAATATTTTTCTCCATAGCAACACTTGCGCATATCTGCATTGGCGATGGGCCTGGTACGTTGTATTATGTCGTTATTAATTTAACCGCTTGATCTAAGTTGTCTTTTAATAAAACGTTAAGAAAATACAATGAAGTTTTATTTGTTTATCATTTATTAAACAGTATTAATACAGTTTATAACAAATAACATATTTTAATACGTGTTTATACATTTTTAACAGTGAAGCAGTTTTTTTTTATTATTTCGTCATATATTATGTCGCAGAAAGTCAAAGCATCCATTTCAAATAGGCACATAAAAGGCACTTTTGAACGTCAAAAAAGATTATATAAACAGTGATTATATAGTGTTTTAGACTGCGTAATAAATGCATTTTTTTTTCTAACTTTATAATTTTGTTAACAATAACATATTAATCTCTTTTTTTTAACCTGTGAAAACCAAGTCTGTGAGTGTAATCATCGTATCCGTTTCGACTGCTCGGAACATAGTGTCGTAGAGGAAAACGACTACAAAACGACTTCATCAATTACACTTTCTTTCCCAAAACACTTGTAAAAAACTCTCCTCTTCAAGATCGAATCTCCAGGGTAACCCGCGAAATTCAAATAACTCCATTTAATCCTATTGGATGACTATTTCAAGAAAAGTCATTCAATATGATTAAATGAACTGCATCCTTATTATTGCTTGCAACTGCACACTATTATCAGAATCTGAATAATTTCGAAGATGATTGCTAATCCATTATTTCAAATGTTCGTAAAAGCTGTCCGCTTAGCAACAGTTGTGGAACTGTCAAAATGAAAGCGATTCCTACGGATAGTGTATTACGCAATTACCCCTCTGATCTGATTATATTGATGATTTTAATTATGTAATTACATACGTGTTACAGTTGTAATTACATTACCAAAAACCGTTATAAAATTTGAATTTTGCAGACTACCCTAGCGCTTATCCCCTTAAAAGGCTTCCTCAGCTTACAAACCATAAAAAGATTGTTTCTGTAATCCGTAACTAATTCGAACACTGACTACAACTTTTGATAATTAAAATGAAATCATTAGGAAGTCATTTTAATACTTTTTTAAAATAATTCGAAACTTCCCTGGATCTAAATAAATTGTACGGCATGTACAAAGATTTCAATGTCTTTGTATTTACACATTTGTTCTTCGATCTCCTGTCTCAGTTTATCGTCGAAATCATATCGACGATCTTCCAGTACATACACTGCCATACGACGTTGGACACCAACTCCTTCTGCCAAGATACCTTGGAGAACGGATGCAATCAACTTTTCCGTCGTTCTTTCGTACAGGAAACTATCCCGAAAGTAATTCGACAAAGCATCGGTATACAGTTCTATTATGGAGTCAAAGTGGGTGCCCACCAGTTCAGCTACCTCCTTCACTATGTATCTTCCGAAAGCAAAGCCCACAGCCACTACACCCTCCGACTTCCTCCTCTTCCGGTCAGCAAACACTTCCGGCATCTGCCTCATACTCTGTCTAACAGCTTTGAAATACAACATCGTTAAATGTATCTTCATGTGCTCTTTGAAGTTTTCTTCTTTCGGCATAAACTTCTGCATCCAAGTTAAGATCCTCTCAATCACTAACAAACACGACGAGTATTTAGTGTCAAAAAATGCAGAATTATACAATAAACTTTCCAACACCTGATCCAACCTTTTCTCGAAATCAAATTCCTTTTCAACTTGCAGTGTGTCTAAGCGTTCCAAAAACCGATTGCCTATCTTCATAAATCTTCTTTCCACATCATCTTCATTTCTGGAAAGCAACAAGTACCTGACAAAAATAGAAGGGTATGGTATCGCCGGTATATCCTTATCAGTATTGTCGAGGATCTGCATCAATATATTTTCGATAGATTCATCAATTTCGGGAAGAAGTTTCGAAAGACCACAAAGCAATTCGGCAGCACTGGAACGGGAGATTTTGTAGATAGCAAGTTACAAGGTAGCGCAATAGTCAGGTTTTATGGTGGACGGGATCCAGTCGGTGTTTCCTAACAGTCGACGGAGCCTCTCGCGGGGTTTGAGGTCTACACTGGAGAATAGGGGCTTAACAATATCCCATACTGCGGGGTCCGCAGTAGCACAACGACGGCGGAAGTACAGCAACGCAACATGTAATGCTACCACGGGACGCAGCTTCGCTGCCGATGCGAAGGTGTCCAGTAATAGACCACCCGGCCCCGTAGATCGCATACTCAATGCTAAGGCTACTCTAACCGTACGTTTTTCAGCCGCTAACGCGCGGGTTGAGCCAGCTCGTTCTATTTCCCGACAGCGCATTGCTCGTGTCGCGATAGCTTTCACGCCAGCCTTGCGCCAGCCCCATTCTGCCAAGTTCACGACGGGCCGGGCTCGGTGTGCGCAGGCTCTTAACGCCGCCGCAAACTTCACGCCTTCTTTACCGGCTGCGTCAAACTCACTCAATTCTTTCTCAAAGCCTTGGTACAAGAGACTTGTCAACGGTCGTGCCAACTTAACGTCTTTAACTTTTTCTTTCTGTTGTTGAGCGATCTTCTCCTTTAATGCACTTCTGAGATTTAACGTGAAATCCTGTTTCTGGTCAAAGTATACCACTAGCTTCGACGTGAATCTATCGAAGTTCGTCCGACGATCAGCCAATATATCGACAACCTGCTTGGGTTCAAGGATAGACGGATCATGACGTAGAGCGTTCACTAGCGCCGCTTCATCTTTTCGGAATTCAATGTTAAGTCGCATCAGCTCGCAGCGTGCAATCTTTAGAGTATAAAGCTGCTTCAGTAAAGATTGTGCGATATCAGCGTCACGCAAAGCTTAAGCCACGATTGCCTTTACTGCGGGTGAGGATGGCTCAACTCGAATGCAATACAATCTTAGAACATTTAGTAAGTTACCGAGACGCTCCGCGGCGACTGTTGGTTCCACGTCTATAGCAGCCGCCGCCAACATGCTTTGAAGACCGTTAGCAACGCGCACTCGCTCGTCCACATTTAGAGAGTACTCTACCAGAGATGAAAATTCTTTTAAGAATGCGTCGCGGACGGCTTGTTCGCATTCACCAACTAATAACTGGCGAATGACGACGCAGTGTAATCCTTCAACGCACGCGGCTTCAGAAGGTGCACCTTCGAGTCCGAGTCCATGCCCAAATTCCAGGAAATGCTGCCAGTCATCTGCAGGCAGGCGCCACACGTTAGCGCGCTTGACAAGGCTGCGCAGTATGGAGGCGCGAGTGTGCGGTGGCTCGTTGCTGTGTCGCACAGCAAGATTCAACATAGCTGACACCGCGTCAGTGCGACCACCAGTCTTGCTCACTAAAACTAAGAAAAAATCACGGCGCCTGTCCGCAGAACCTGTAGCACCCAATCGGTGACTCAATTCTTGCAACGCGCGTTCAAAACCAATAAAACGAAACTCATTGAACAATTTGTCTAAATCTGTTTTCTCTCTTAGTATACAATCTCTTTTTTCCACCATTGAATATTTAAGAGCACGACGTGGCGAACCACGCATTACAAACCTATCATTCCTACAGACGAGTATGAAATCCTGGTCATCAAAGACATGTGGACCACTGTCAGACTCCGTTGGTGGAGCGGGTTTCTCGTACGGCCATTTATCTTCACATTCCCCGACGTCCTTATCAACAAACACTCGTTTTTTGAAAGCCTCTCTTTTGTCGGGACTAAGTCGCTTTATCAGTGGCTCCACGATTTTGTACTGGAACCAATGCTGCAAGTACTTTGCTCGTGCTAGCTTCACCACTACTTCCTGACACTCCTCGACACTGAGCCGAGCAGCAAGAGTCGGGATGTGTAGGAAATACGCAACGTACAGCTCCAACTTTTTTGTGAATCTAGGTTTTTCGTAGCGTAGGATGTAGGCCGTCGCCGAAGGACTAAATCTGTTAAATCGATTAGTATTAAAATACTTCTCCGTGATGTCCAGGAACACTTCTGCATCTGACTTCAGCACATTTTTCACGCTGTTGTAGTAAGACCGGTCTTGTTCTAGATAGCGGGTTTTCAAATCTTCATCCGACGCCAACGAGTCGAAATATATTTTGGCGACTCTGGGACATTTCTCGCACAACACTTTTAATGAATGAGTGGATAATTTAGTTAATATCTGGGGAGCCTCTGCCATGATGAACTCATGACTGCAGTGACTAAGAAACTTTATGGCAAACTCAAATGAGTTCTCTTTGTAGTGCTGATAGAACTCCTGACACATTGTTGGATCTCGTAGATTGATATAAAGCCAGTGCTTCATTTTGGTAACTGCTGGCGTAATCATTTCTGGGAACAGAACATCTTCGAAATATTTGGGGTTAATAATATCCCGGTTGTCTATCAGCCATGTTGATTTCAGGGCTCTGCTCACGTATAACATGTCATCGTCTTTTAAATTTCGTATTATGTAGTCTACGTGTTTGAGTTCTATGGCGAGGTCTATTTTAAAGAGGCGATCAACTGGAGACTCTTCGGGCAATGCCTCGACTTCCTGGATCGTCGTTCCACTTTTCCTAGCCTCACGTACTAAGGAGTTCAAGTACCGATGCCGCTGGCCCAGGTTGTCTCCCAACAACGATATAGGTGGAAACAGCGCCATCTGTAAGGAAATATTACTATCATACATACAAATTTTAAAGAACGAAGGGAAGCACCAATAAAAAATACAACTTTGTACAAAAATAAGTTAGTAGATTTCCAAATCTTGAAATAGAATTTCGGATGTCTATTTTCTGGAATTTAATTAAAGTTATTTTTCACTTAGTAGGTAGTATTTTTGGAAGTCAGTTGTTTTATTTTTGTAAAAAGTCTTCAATTTTTCAGTTTTTAGTTATGGTACACTACCTACACCAATTCGTATACCACCTTGCTATCAGTAAGTACTGACTATGCAAATAACAGTGACAGGAAATACAACACCATCATTGGACCACCTCTGATGCATTCCAACACTATTTATTAACAAATAGCTTTTGAAACCGATCCACTATTGCCGAAGACGTTGCGAAACATACATGATACAACAAATACTAAAGCCTTTTCCAATAAATCAGTATCATGCCACCCTATCACCACCATCACTGTGTTTTTCTAAGGTTGGTATCGTAATTCCATAAGTTGCAGTCAGATGTAAAATTAATGACCGTGAATGGGCAAGAGAGTAGTGGTGGCCCAATGATATCGGCCCGACATATGAGTTGTTGCTCGTAGGTTCGAACCCAGGCAGGCGCTTTACTTTGTGTAAATAATTTCATCACCACTGCTCTCAAAACGGTGAAGGAAAACATCGTGAGGAAACCGGCATGTCCTAAAATCAAAAATTCGAAAACATTTGACATTTACCAACCCGCACCAGGCCCGCGTGGTAGATTGTGGCCAAACTCCCTCTCGCCGAGAGGAGGCCTGTATCCCAGCAGTGGGAATAATATAGGCTGATTATGATGAATGGGCAACACATTTTTTGTAAAAGTAGGAGTAGGTAGTAACCTACAAACAAGATAATATGATACATAACCAATATACCTACGCTGATCATAGATGAGAAAAAGATACGTGAATAATCATGAAGATACCTACTTACAATGAGAATAACATAGGCTAAACTAACAATAAATATGCTAAATAAAAAACAATTCATACCTTTTGGTTTGGTTCAAATAACAAGAAAGTAAGTTTGAAATGACATTCAAATTTCTTTCACTAAATAGCTAATTTAGTTATAATTTTAACTGCACTGCACTATAATTAGCGGGGTGATAAAAGTGACAAATGAAATGACCTCAACAGAAGTATGTAAATACTTTGGTAAATACATGCATTACTTTTCTTTGTTTCGTGGAAAATATTCAGAAGTTCGCTATCAGATGAAATTGGAACTGATCCCGGGATTCGATTAGATAACAACAAAAAGCCTTAGGCTACGATCTCTAGACTGTGAGACGCTACCGACCGTCGGTGACGTCACGACGAGCGACCGTCACGCCACAGTTTGCCAAAACGTTGGTTGCCACCGTCGCAACTAGAGTCTGGAAGTCGCGGGCGGCGTGCGAGAACGAGACCATCATTCTCCTGACCTTATCCCAATTTCCGAGTATTTACAAACACAGCATTCGAATGTCTGCGGTGACGGACAGCTAATATGTAATAATAATAATGTACTCGTGAAGTCATTGGTCACGGTCGGCATGGCCTTAGATAGTCCCTAGTAGTGATGTGCGTATCGTTAAAAACATATATCCGCGGATACGGATATTTAGTGTCAAAATCCGTAGATACGGATACTCAATCGGTGTCGAATCACGTGACCTTGAAACGATTTTTCACGCCATTTGACTCTGCTTGACATGTTTCGACTTGCATTGCGCGGGTATTTCTTTTGTTTTGTCACTAAATATGGCGTTCCGCGCATAAAGGTACTAGATGTCGGCATTTACTTTCCAAGTTATATGCGTTTTTGCAAAATCGGGTGCAAATATGGCATTTTGTGATTTTTACTGTTAATTGTTCTATAACAAAGATACAATTAACATCTACAGATAACATTTCTAAGGACATTTTTTTAAAAGGAAATGTTTAGTAAAATGTACCAGATGTCGGTAGGTCTTATAAAATGTCGATATTTTCATAAAATAATTACCAGGCCACTCAGAAAGTATTGCGAAAAAAAGCTTTTTTTTTGTATGAGAGACTGGCCAGTTTAAAGTACCTATTATAAAAATAAATGATTACACTAGTTTACAAAATTTAACTTTTTTATACCCCAAAAAATGTATATAAATATGTTAATCTACCTTCCTTAAACCTAAAAGTGTAAGCAGAAATATTTTATCACGTCACAATGTCTTTTTACAGTCAAATTTTTTTTTTTAACTACCTAACGTAGTGACCACAGTTTATTGTTTATTCGTTCACTTCAAACGACAATTTTCAACAGATAGGAGTAAACATGTCATTAGAGATTCATTTTCTCCACTCCCATCTGAGTTTTTTCCCTGAAAACTTAGGAAGTATGAGTGGCGAACAAGGGGAACGTTTCCACCAAGATTTAAAGGTTTTTGAAGAACGACATTAAGGATTTTGGGATGAAAACATGTTAGAGGATTACTGTTAGTCCATAACAAGAGTAACTGCTACAAACGACTATAAAAAAAGGCAAACATTTGTCTTTTTTTTAGTAATATTACCAAAATGATGTCTTTCAGGTAAATAAATATTTCTTAAACCAGACGTGACATATTTTTTTTATTATTTTTTCTGGATAGCTCTACCTAAATGAATAACAAAATAACAACTTTCAGCTGGGGTATAAAAACCGTGTTAACTAGTGTTATTTATAAGTAAAAATAGGTACATTCCAATTTCAAAATTTCCCTCCACATTTTTTGCGAGCTAATTAAATTATCGTGTCTCATTGGAAAATGGATTTGCGCCGGGAACATTTTCGCGCTATGATTTTTTACGATTTCAAGTGTCGCCTGAAACCGGACGAATCATACGATAGACTTGAAATTGCATTCATCGATGAAGGCTTTTCCAAGGCAACTGTGTATCGTTGCTATAACGAATTCAAACGTGGTCGACTAACTTTGGGGGATGAAGAAAGAGGCGAATTACGTATCAGGAGATTCAACACATAGTGCAGATTGGATCGGGCCTTCACGAGATTCTACACGTGCATCTTCGCGTGAGGAGGATAGTTTCACGCTGGGTGCTGCACAACCTCACCGATGCTCAGAAGCAGGCCCGGGTGGAATGGTGCCGTGATATGATAAACAAATTTGAAGCAGGCTTGTCTCGGCATTCGGTGTTTATGACATTATTACAGGTGATGAGTCCTGGATTTATCAATACGATCCAGAAACGAAGCGCCAGTCGACGGTTTGGGTGTTTCAAAACGAATCAACGCCTACCAAAGTGAAGCGATCTAGAAGCGGGGGGAAGATTTGAGGTGATCGCGAGCTTTTTCAATTTGACTGGCTACTTGGTGTCAATCCCTTTACGGAACCAAAGAAGCATCGACGCTGAATGGTATACTACCAAATGCTTGGCAGAAGTTTTCTCTGTTGTGAGCAACAAGCGACCAAACACAGGGCTCCGCGGGCTACTGCTCCACCACGACAACGCGCCCACGCACACCGCGCTCAAAACAAGGGACTTCTTGGACAGCACGCCGGTTAAACTTCTGGGTCACCCTACTTACAGCCCTGACCTAGCACCGTGTGACTTCTTTTTAATCCCAAAAATTTTAAATCAGCTCAAAGGGATACAATTTTCGTCGCCGGAAGATGCGCTGTCAGTGTTCGAGCAGGCTTTAAATGATGTCTGCGGCGGACTGGAAAAAGTGTTTCGAAAACTGGTTCAGACGCATGAAACTTTGCATAGAGACTAGTGGAGAGTATTTTGAAAAGATTTAATAAAAATAATATTTACATATAGAACACTTCTTTTTGGCGTGTCAGACTTTTACTGACTAAAACTCACCCGTGTTCCTTCAGTTGCCCATGTGCCGGGGCCACGGTATCTCTTTCGAACAATCACGCGACCCCGGTAGGATGTCCCACGTATATTGAGTATGTTGAGTTTTTGAATTATTTTGAATATTTATTATGAATTTGTATAAACCCAAATGTTTGCATGTCACAGTATTATGACTAAGTGTTTAGGATCTGTATAATTATTTATGTTATGACCGAAATTGTACCTACACTTATCGCAAATAAAATTGATTTGATTTTGATTTGATTGGCACTACAGTATCGGCTATGCTAGTGATACATTGATGCATATAATGTGTTGGGCGTTAGCCAGGAATTGCCGAGAGTAGGACATTGTTTTTTTTTGTTACGTTAACTTTCAAACTCCATTTTCTCGAAACTAGTTTTTTCAGCATTTCAGCTTTGGATGTCTGTTACAAAAAAGTATTAGGTTTTTTTTTTTTCATAATAGCATAATAAAGGGACTCTTCTAGATTCTACATCCGGCCTTAACTCAATACCTTGCTACTGGTACCTATATGCGCGGAATACCACGAATATTTGATACATACATACATACATACACGTATGCCTTTTTCCCATGGAGGTAGGCAGAAACTACGGAACGCCACCTACTACGATCCTTACATAATCCTTTTGCCTCGTTAGGTGCATAGGTCTGCACTCTAGTTGCGTAACACACTATTTAGGGGCCATCCATAAATTACGTCACACGTTGAGGGGGTCGACGAATTGTGACATTGTGTGACAAGGGGGTGGGAGGGGCCCTAAATTTTGTGACGTCACATTTCAAAATTTAATATATATATTTAGAGTACAGCTTGGCAAAAAAGAGTCTGGAAAAAATGAGAGCGCCTGTTTAGCAGGTATGGCCACCCTGTATACTAGGTGTTAAGCCTTCAAGGGGACTGTGGCCATAGGCGAGCCTTCAGTCATGCACTAACACATGGAGGATTGGGAGGGAAAGATAGGTAGACTCACTCGTTTTCACACCGTGGACGGCTTCTCGGTGGCACCTCTAGTCCCACACACAGTTCAGGGATGTCCCTTTGAACACACTTAACACTTAACACAGAATTGTTGCTAGTGTTTGGAGGTAGGTTTGTTTTATGTTTTAGCCGGCAGCGGGATCACGCTAAAAAATGGATAAATACCTGTCATGTCGGCAATTCTTTCGAAAACATTGTCAATCAGAGACAAAATTTGTTCCGCTTCAGATTCCGCCAAATAACTTACGAAAACTTGGTATATCACAGCTCACACCACTACTCCTTATTGTTTTATTCATTTTTTGTAGGTACAATAGCATTCATAATTGATAGTTAATTAGAAATAAGTGAAATACAACTGGGAACATAACACATTGACAGAGAAGCTACTTTTTAGGGTTCCGTTGCCAAATGGCAAAAAACGGAACCCTTATAGATTCGCCATGTCTGTCTGTCTGTCTGTCTGTCTGTCTGTCTGTCTGTCCGAGTATGTCGCAGCCACTTTTCTCCGAAACTATAAGAGCTGTGCTATTGAAACTTGGTAAGTAGATGTATTCAGTGAACCGCATTAAGATTTTCACACAAAAATAGAAAAAAAACAATAATATTTGGGGTTCCCCATACATAGAACTGAAACTCAAATTTTTTTTTTTCATCAAACCCTTACGTGTGGGGTATCTATGGATAGGTCTTCAAAAATGATATTGAGGTTTCTAATATCATTTTTTTTTTAAACAATAATATTTGGGGTTCCCCATACATAGAACTGAAACACAAAAAAAAAATTTCATCAAACCCTTACGTGTGGGGTATCTATGGATAGGTCTTCAAAAATGAAATTGAGGTTTCTAAAATCATTTTTTTCTAAACTGAATAGTTTGCGCGAGAGACACTTCCAAAGTGGTAAAATGTGTGTCCCCCCCCCCCCCCCCCGTAACTTCTAAAATAAGGGAATGATAAAACTAAAAAAAATATATGATGTACATTACCATGAAAACTACCAACGAAAATTGGTTTGAACGAGATCTAGTTAGTAGTTTTTTTTTTTAATACGTCATAAATCGTAAACCACAATTTACCTTTCATTCAGTCAACACAAATATAAAAATTAAAAAAAAAAACATTTCATTTCATAAACGATGATGACGAATGATGATGATGATGACCTGCAGGTTTGTACGGAACCCTCGGTGCGCGAGTCCGACTCGCACTTGGCCGGTTTTTTGTTGATAAACAAAGCAGTGCTGCCACAAAAAAAATATTTTAGTTCCAATTATCACCACGACAGACTCTTTTTTGCCAAGCTGTACTATTAAAACACGAAATATAAACTATGAAGGAAAAAAATAAAAAAATAATTAATTGTCTAGATGTGAAATTGCAAAATATGTGACGTCACACTAGGGAGGGGAGTCTCACAAATGTGACCAGCTCATGAAACTTGTGTGACGTAATTTATGGATGGCCCCTTATCAGAATGTGAATCATTTTGAAAGTTATTGCTCATTCATTCTTTCATATATTTGCAAAAAAAATAAGGTCTGCTTAGCAACGTAAACAACGCCATGAATTTTGTGGAACTATCAAAATTAATGCGATTCGTACTGATAGTGTATTACCCCTCTGGTCATACAGATACGCCGATCGCAAGCACCTGACCTTTCTGAAGAACATCACCAATAAAGTCATTATATGTCCTTCTAGGGCGTCCCTTCCCGGCGGTGTTTCTAATCACATCTCCCTTGTGAATATCTTTTGTCAGCCGTCCTGCAGTCATCTTCTCTCAACTTGCTCAAACCATAAATATTTGATTTTGAAATATTTACTAGTTTTTAATTGCTACCTAATCACCCATATAATATAGATTTTCATCTATGGATTGTAAATTAATAAGGTAAAAGATCCGCCAAAAAAGTAACGGATACGGATCTTTCTTTCCCTCGGATATCCGCGGATACGGATCTCCGGCACATCAAGATCCCTAGCCTTATACAGTATATATAGTAGTAGTCTATGCCTTATACTTTAGTGTTATTTTTGGACAAGTTTTTTTTTTGTTGTAGGACATCTCGCTCATGGGCGTACCCAGGTTCTGGGCCAGGGGGGGGCAAACCAGAATTTTTTATAAGCACTTAGTCAAATAAATAAACATACATTAAAATAGTTTTGTTTTAATACTTTAAATATTAAGCTAATAGCTATTTTAAAAGTAACTTTTGAGGGTCTTCAGCAAAACGGTTTGTGACGTTTTCGTGAAATAATCGCCTTGGATAGCGTTAACAAATTTTCTATGTACACTGAGCATACAAAGTCCATTTGATCTACTTCTATCATGGTCCATCTTAGCTACGTTTTTACGCGTCTGAGTGTGCTGAATAACCTTTCAAATTTAGCGGTGGAATAAGGTATTAATTGCCAGTAAAATTTCTAGGACTGTCTTCACCTTCGGGTAAAAAAAATCTGCTACTCCGTTATCTCTGTTATTCCAATACTTTCAAAGTCCTGCTGCAGCTTATTCATCCAAAAAGATCGAGATGTGATCCCTCCTAATTCATACAATTTAGATACTTCCTCCATACATTTTTGTAATTTTGGAACTGTAATTATCTGAGCAGGGTGCAACAATGCAAGAGTAAACGCTGGTGAATGGTTTTTGCCGAATCTCGCCTCTAATGAAGATGATAACAAATTCAAATAGAGCACGCGTAACGAGCGACTAAACTAATTGCTAAGGGGCTCGCTACAGTAGGCAGGTGGTTGATTTGCCCTCTGTTGTTGGCGGCTTGCTGTCTTACGACAACGCAGCTCGAGGTTCAAAGCCGCAATAATTTCTTCAGCTGAATCGATTTTTTCACTCCCTCCTTCCGCGGAAGCGCATTTTATTATTGTTTTAGACTTGGGCACGCCACTATTGCGGCGGGTAGTCCCCTCTTTGAGGAGCGGCTAGAGAGGCACCACGGTGTCCTCACCTTCCGCCTTACGCAGATTCTCACCATACAAGGCTGTTTCAGGGGGTTCCTGTTCCGGAGAAGTTGGAAGGAAACGCCCTCGTGTTATCACTGCGTGGATCGCCTGGAGGATATGGTGTGCCCTGCCTGGGCGGAACACCGCCGTATCCTCGTGGAGGCGATCGGCGGCGGCAGCCTCTCGCGTCCGGTCCTGGTGCAAGCCATGGTACGGAGCTAGAGGGCATGGGAAGCCGTTACCTCCTTCGGCGAAGCAGTAATGCTCGCGAAGGAGGAGGTGGAGTGCGGGAGGGAGAAGTCGTCTCTGCGCTCTCCCGCCCCTAGCCGCCGCAGGAGCAGCCGCCTCGGGCATCGGGAGTCGATTGCGGACTCCCGGCCACCGTAGGCGCGGGCTTGCGGGCGGCGAGCTACCCATTGCTCGCCGCCCGGTAAGGACCCGTCTCGACGGTGTGTTGTGTTCTACGCGCGCCTCAAAGAGATTTCAGCAGTATTGAAGGGGACCGATCCCTGCCAGTGCCGCGGAATTGTTCGAAAGAATTACCGTTGCCTTGGCATAGATAGGCAACTCGGGTGGGTTTTAGTCAGTAAACGTTTGACACGCCCTTCCGCTCCACCTAGAGCGGGAGACGTCATCTGATGATTTCCCACACACAAAAAAAAAGCGTTTTGACTGTTGTATCTTTGGGACGGGTGCAGCAGAGAATTGTATTTGTTAACCGACTTCAAAAAAGTAGGTGGTTCTTCGTTCCAATGTACTTTGTTTTCTGACTGATAAAAAAAAAACTTTGTTTAATGGATAGGTTATGCTTCAGGGTCCCATATAAATTTTATTGGCTTTGCTTTGATCGTTTTTGCGTTGCCTTCGATAGTACGTATTTCATTCACGTTGTTCAGCGTGTTGATATTCTAATACTTCCTGTCACTGCTATTGACTTGGCCAGTTATGGTTTACGAATTAGTGCAGGCTAAACTAACTTAAAAAAAAAACACTACAAAGTAATTTCCGAAATCAGTGGCAAAAAACTAAAATACAAATCCAAAGACACCGACTTCCGAAATTAAAGTTATTTTTGTTCGCAACGCTGCTAACGAATAGGTACAATGGGGCGTCGCACAATTTTTAACACGCTTTTATTAGCTTCATACTATTTTAGTACGTTAGTATAAGCCTATGTACTAGAAACTTTTAACATGATTTTGACCCTCTTTAAAACGTCGGATTAACTCGAAATTTGGCAAAATTATCAAGGACCGATGACCACACAATAATTTTATAAATTTGTACCATTATCCTTGCCAAGGTTACCAGGATAGCAAAAAAAAACCGTCTTTGAAAACTACGCTGACATACGAAACAAAAAAAAATACGAAAACTACGCTGACATACGTCACAAAATTCAAAACACCCTAAAAAATAAATAGTTTAAAAAAAAAACACGCTTGCATATATAAACTACTTTAAAAGTTGTATATTGTATTACAAAAAGTTATTTTTCTTAATTTTTATCGACAAAAGTAGATAGTTAGTAGAGACGTTAACAAACTCCAGGGGGGGGCAGCTGCCCCCCTCTGCCCCCCCCTGGGTACGCCCATGATCTCGCTCGTAGTTAACCCTGAAAAGATTCTTACTACTTAAACGGATGGTGGCCCGGCGATTCCTAAAAAGTTAACATTTTAGGCCTCCAGCCGGGGGTTGGACAAGCGACACTTTTATGGCGTTTATACATATGCTGTACGAAACTATTAAACACAAAAGATACTCTAAGCTCAAAGCTGGAAGTTTTTGAACGTTAGCTCTAAAATAAGATCATAGACAAACCGAAAGCAAATTCTGAATTATTCCATTATAAGATAGTGGCGCTGGCGGGATATTTTTTTAAAGTAAACGATGCGCGAGGAGTATTACGCCTAATATTAAATTAAACACGAAATCATAAAAAAAAAAACTTTAGAGGTGTCAAGGGACACCCGGATGGAACGAAGTTCCTTTCCAGGATTCATAATAGTTATAATTTTTTAATTATTTATTATGTACAAAAAACCTGTATGTGGGTAAGGCCGCGAAAATTAACACAAAATAACACAAATGTAACACGGCCTTTTTGTGTTATCGTAACACAAAAGCAACACAATAGTAACATATTATTCTCATTAAGGGAATTTCACAAGGTATGTTTATTTAGCATTATTCTAATAATTTTTTTAGGAGTTATTTCAAGAGTTATTTATAGATATAGTTAATAAAGAAAACAACATTACTTGTAATCATCTTTTTATATTCGTGTGACAACAAGTATATGACAAAATTATACCTACTTCAAAAGCAAATTTTAAAGTTTAAAGACAAAACATAACATACTTACAATCAACAACTTAAACTTTCAAACATTTTAGGAACATTTTTATATACTTAAATTTGAACTGCACAATAAGGTAACAATCAATTAAAAATCAACATCTTATGAAGCTAACTTGCACATTATGAGGAAGTCTAATATTTTAGAAACATAATTTAAAATAAAAATACACTCTTTATACTATAAAATGTAATTTTTGGTATTATTGCAATTTAAAGAGACAGAACACAAAAATCAACTACTAATTAAGACGCTTACACCGCCGAAACTAGCACCACCAACATTTTATTTCTTTTACTCTTGAATCAGATAAAATTTGAAAAATCTAAAATTTTGTTATGTTAGTGTCCTGTGTAGTATTTTTGGAACCACTTTCCTTTATTGTTGCACTTGATAAATTAAGAGAATTCCTGATTACCGCCAAAAGTGGTCACTTTTGGCGGCAATTAGTGATGAATCTTAATTTATCAAGTCTAGAATCATGAAAAGTGATTTTAAAAAATACTACTTACAGGTTATTTACTAGCATAATGCAATTTTGGATTTATCAAATTTGATCTGATTTTAGAGTAGAAGAAATAAAATGTGGATGGTGCTAGATTCGGTGGTGTAGTCGCGTGAACAAGTTTAATATTGCAGAAACATACATTAAAATCGAATTAACCTCAAATAGAAGTGACAGAAACTTCAATAACAACTACCTATTAATAGGTAAAATTATGCTTGTCTTAAAAACTAAACGATTGAAAAAAAAAAACAAAGCTACAAACGTTGCTTTGACAGGAACATCAGAATTAGTCTCATAATATAATATTCAAAATTATTCATGTGTGTTTTATGTGTAGCATGATAAAATACTTTAATGCCTAAGTAAAGTATACAGTGTCAAAATTTTCCTCTAATAAATACTCGTTATTTTCTATAAAAAGTAAACTTACAGTTTTTACGATGGAATCTGCAGGAACAATATCAATATCATTTTTTCTTGTTAGCAAAAATTTCAATTTGGGAGTTATTACAGTTTTCAGAAATCGGACTTTGTATAGGAATTCATCGTCTTTTTTTAGAACCTCGAGTATAAAACCTACGTAATATTTCCATTGTTTTCTTTGGTAATACCGGACAATCACATTGTCGTTGATTCTAACTTTATCGGGGCTGAATTTCAATTTATCATCGACATATTGTGTTTTAGGAAGTGATTGTGAAGTACACGGCATATTCGCATTTTCTTTCTCAATATCGTTGACATTATATTTTTTTTGGAATATTTTGCTGTCACTCAAGTTATAACATGCAGTATTTTCTTCACGGTACTTTATTTCGGACAAAACCACCACATTGTCCCTTTTAACCGGTAGGCCTTCTACTTCAATTCCATCATCTTTTTTTTGTAATTCAATGGCGACACTGTCAGAAATAGTTTTGGGTTCTTGGATAACAATCGTAGATAAAACCTCGATTTTTTTGTTAGGTCCATAGCGACGTTTAAATATACCAGTTTTTTCGTCTAGTTCCAAGTCATTTATTGTGTTTTTACTACTTGAATCTATATGTGTCTCTTCAAAAAAATCAGTATCGGAATCTTCAGGAATAAAACAAGTGGTATCACTATCATCTGCGTACTGAATTTCTTCAGAGGATTCTGAGCTACATGTATCTGTACTATTACGTTTAAGTTTCTTTGGTCTGTTTTGTTCTGCAGTATTTTTATTAATGCTTTTTCGTTTTCTAGCTGATTGTGGTGTCTTTTGATTCAGGTTTAATAGATTTGTAAAATCGTGGAACTTTGGAGAGAAACACATGCAATCTCCACTGCCGTCTTTACAAAAACAACTGAAGTCTCTGTATTTTAATTTTAATTTTTCTTTGGTTATTAATTGATGGATTTGCATGGTTCCTATCAATGGGGTTAGTGTTTGACCTATTGATGGTTCTAATGGTTTAATATCTGGAGCCACGTAATAAAGTCTGATAACGGTTTCTGTCGATTTTAGGACATCGAACGCAGTCTGGGCATTCGGTATATCTACTCCCTGACTAACTTTTTGGTCAAGAGCACGCTTTATTGCTCCGCCCACACCGTCAGCCGCCCCCTTACCGTGCGACGCCTCGAAAAAATTCCAAGTACCTCCCAAGAATCCATAATCGTATATGTTTCGACTGAAAAGATAGAAATTTTTTTTCTGCCGATATTGAGTGGTCGGCCCGTCGGAGAAGAAATGGATAGTGGTCACATTTTGGTTAGTATCTTTAATATAATTTAAAATTGGATGTAGGTGTGCCCAAATTGCTTCGGGATTATGCTGATTATCAGGTGAAATAGTGCAAAATGACATCGGATCCTTATTTTTGGAATAAAGTATACCTGTATGTAAAGTTGTCTGTTCTTTGATGAAATGTGTAGCTTGTACTTCTTTGTGATATTTGCAAGTGTAATTTTCCGAAAAATCTATGTGTATTAGTGCCTCGTTTTCTTTTAAATTATCTATACAAGTTCTGTATTGATGATACTGGTAATAAAAGTTGTACACGTGCTTTTTAAATGGGCACATCTGTTTATGAAACAATTCGATTAGGTCTTTAACTGTTCCTTTTTTGGTGGTTTTCATCATTTTTTTGGACTTCTTTCTGTCTCCATCTTTAGTATATTCATACTCCTTAAGTGCCCACACATTCCATTGTACTTCCGCGTCTTGGTCTAAGTCACCACCGTCAATTTTCTTATCAGAGCATTCGACACAATCACCATACATACAATCTTTTGAATTGAAGTCACAGACCATATTAGATATTACTTCATTTATATGATCACTGTTGAGTAGTCCCAGATACTTCAGTATATCGATCATAAATTGCATATTAGAATGCTTTATACAATCACAGGTGTCACGATTGCTGATTTTTGGTGGAAGTACATAAAACGGGCGGTACTTTTTAAAGGTACTGAAACTAATTCTGCTATGTTCCGAAACATATTTTGCGTGTAGTGTTTTAAGATTATCCAATAAATATCGAATTTGTTTCTTTTGCTTTTTAAATGTTCTGTACTGTTTCTTGCCCGCTGTAGTTCGAGTTACGTCGTCTCTGTTATAAAATGATATTATTTTTCTTTGTAGCTCAACAGACTTATTCTGAGATTCCCTGAATTTTCTGGGTTTATATTTCAATCCTAAGACAGCTTTCAATTTCGTAGTATGTCTATATTTTTTTGCAATGTCGCTATGTATAATTTTCCGTATAACTTTCTTTTCTTCATGGGAAGATTTTTTATACTCAGATTTAATTGCTTCTTTGAGTAAATCATGCTCGAATATTTTTTTCTTAATCTCTTCTTTTTTTGGTGTCTCTATATTTGGTATTGTCGTATTTATGAAGTCCGTTGTTCTTTTCATTGGTGTATAGTCCTGTCCTGTTATCTCTTGTATCACTTCTGCTTCTTGATTTTTTTCAGTCTTTTCGGCCTCTTTAGTCTCTTGAATTTTATCAGTCTTTTCAGTTACCTCTAATTTTTTCATTAAAATTTTGTAATCATCTTTCATCTTTTGAATTTTCTCTTGTTGAGTCTCAATCTTTTTTACAGATCTCCTGAATGCTCTCTGCAAAGCTGTAATTTTTTTTTCTAGGCGTAAATTTTCATTTTTGAATTTGTGTTCTATTTTACGTTGAACTCTGAGCAAAGCAGCATCTGAAATTGTTCCTTCATCGGATCTTACTGACACATTCAATTCCTGCGTCGAAGTCTGTGGAGATCTTTTCTTTTTTTCGTCTTCTTTCCATTTTATTTTTAACTCATTTTTTTGTTCTTCGGTTAAATTAGCCATCCGATTTCTGTAATTCTTTTGTGTTCTCTCATTGTTCTGTTTTTTTTGGAGCTCAAATTTTTCAGGATTTTTTTCCTTTAACTTCTTTCTATAATTTTTTTGTCGTTCCGCAGCTGATAGTGGCATGATCTACAGAAAAATAAAATGAATTAGAGTTCTAATAAGTCTGTAACAATTCTTGGGTCAAAGTGAGCACCTAATATGGCTTAGTGACAACTACCTACTACTGACTTCAACCGTTAGCTTAGTTTCCTCCAAAGGGTTCCCCAAGACCTATATTGATATCATCCGCGACATGTACAATTACTCCGATTGCATAGTTGGGACCGCTATTGAAGACACCAACCCCTCTCCATCACTGTCGAGATCCACCAAGGCTCGGTCCTCAGTCCGTACCTGTTCATATGATATTAGACGAAGTGTCAAATAGCATTAGGGACCACGTGAGCAACAGCCGTGGTTTCTCATGTATGCTGATAATATCTATATAAAAAGTAGGAAAGTGGACCCTGGGCTCGGGCTCCGAAGCCTTGTAGTTGTGAATGCAATTGGGAAAACGCTCAGATGATTGAGAGTGTCCACCAAAATACCGAAATTAGTATTATCTATACTACTAAAGAACAACGGCAGGTTATATGCACTTTTGGTTTTGGCTGGTACTGATACATGTCGCTAGCACTACTAGCGCTACAACTACTCCCCGGTTATCATAATAATGATGTAACACCTAGCATTATTTTCTGCCTATTCATGAATATGAAGATCTTTTACTTTCGGAGCCGGAGTTTGAAGTGATGAAAAAGAAAGTCAGCTGTCCCGTTCGAGACCTTACTGCACCTAAACGTGATTTCAGTGATGCTCCCATGGTAAAAGTTGTTCATGAGTCAGTACAGAGATGGTTGAAGGGTTAAAGGTCTTTAAAATATTGCCAGGCGTTCAAATAAGATGTAGCCTATGACACTCTTACTATTTTAATTGTCAAAATCGGGTTATTAATTTTGGTGCTATGGTGGAACATCCTTACACAGTACTTACATACATTTTTATACAAACATTGCTAAAATCATAATCCTTTCTTTTGGTTTTCGGCGTGTAAATAACCATTTTTTCTTTTAATTAACCGTAAAAAGTTGTAAAAAGTCTATTTTTGCTTTATGTATAAGCCTTTACAATTGAATTGTGTTACGTAACACAACATTTGTATCACGGATAACACGGAAGTATCACAAAAGTCACACAATTGTCACACAATTCTTGCGTTTTTAGGTTATAATTTCTAAATGTTAAACAATTCCACCATTTTACCTTCTAATAAACGTAAAGTACACTTTTCTACGATAACTACATGTAAAGTTTTTAAAAAGAAACTATATTTACCTTACTTTATTGTTGAAAATCAATTTTATTTCCGGGTGTCATCAACCATGCAGCCACTTTCTCGTCGAGTCATAGACAAACTAACATGGCGATTTTTACTTTTTTAACTTGTTGACAAGCAATAGTGTTGCTATTTTTCAAATTACTTTTTCCCGGTTTTCGTTTTTAAACTTTGGGTAGTAAAATGCATAACACAAAATATTGTAACACAATAGTGAAAATAATTGACCATCACTATTGCGTATATAAAACACGTTTTTATATATCAATTTTAACAATCATGGCTCTCATTGCAAAGTTGACTATCCACTCAACCAGGGTATCAAAAGTTTTTTTCATATTATCAATAACAAAAAGTTTAATTGACGGTTGCAACTGAGGTATACGAAAAAAATGGCATATTTTGGCCAAAAATTTACTGCTTTTTCAAAAATAAATTTGTTTTTTCACAAAACTAAATAAGTCAAACAGATGGTTTATTTTTGGAAGGCAGGATTATTCAATAGGTAATCGTATACAAATAGTTAAAATACATTTCTCGTTATTTTTTTTTATGAAATGAACCAGTACAATTTAGACACGTAACAAATGGTGCTAATTTTAACGGCCTCACCCATACACTCAACAAAAATATTCTCTCTCTCCCTCTCCCCCTCCCCCCTCTCCCCCTCTCTCCCTCTCCCTCTCTACTCACAACAAAAAAAACAACAACACAAAATATAAGTATACGGTCGAATTGAGATTGAGAAACCTCGTCCTTTTTTTGAAGTCGGTTAAAGCATGTCGTGACAACTTTTCGTAAGATTTTTTTCCGTCTAGCCCCCTTTCACAACGCGCGATAACCTATCAACCACCAAAAATGTTCCGCATTTTGTCGATAAGGAACTTCGTTCCAAAAAATGTTAAAACTGATACGAATTCTATACTCTAACATAAATAACTATACCTATACTTATCGCGATTACACGACTTAAGTACAAATCGAGAATAAGTACCTAAGGTAAAAACTAAACTACTAGTTTATGTTACGCTTACGAGATGTCGACTATTTTGCCCAAGCCGTGAAGGAGGTGACTGCGTATGATGAAATTGATGAATCACCTCTCCAAAAAGAATAATAAAAACCGGTGTCAGCCTTTACCTTTAGATTTTTTGTTAGACGCCGGTTCCTTTTCATATCCATCTGACTGCGGATTTGTGAATATTTTCGACGATCGTGAATTAAGTAATAGGTATTATGTTGGTGTAATTCAATTGGTCACTTGTTTATTTGTTCACTCGGTGCAGTGCAGTAAGATTATAACAATTAACATCTCAATTCTCAACGAGAGAAAATTGTTTCTGATTCAATATTACCCACTGGATATTTAAACCAAATCAAAGGTATGAATATTGTATTGTTTGGCTTATTTATTATAACTTTAACTAATTCTTATTGTAAGTAGACTCTTCATGACTTACTACTGTGAGTTTCCAGTGCGAGTTAGCCCAGTGACTGGGCCCGCGTGGTAGATTACGGCCCACTCCCTCTCACCGACAGGAGGCCTGTGTCCCAACAGTGGGAATAATATAGGCTGATTATAATAACCTTAGAAAAACAACAATAGGAATCACTATGATGCACAATGAAGTAAACATAATAATAGTTGTTGTGACAGAACTGTTAAGAGATTTGTCAAAAACATGATTGTCATGACCATGACCTAGTATTGACATGGTCATTCTTTTGTTCATGGGCGTACCCAGGTTCTGGGCCAGGGGGGGGCAAACCAGAATTTTTTATAAGCACTTAGTCAAATAAATAAACATACATTAAAATAGTTTTGTTTTAATACTTTAAATATTAAGCTAATAGCTATTTTAAAAGTAACTTTTGAGGGTCTTCAGCAAAACGGTTTGTGACGTTTTCGTGAAATAATCGCCTTGGATAGCGTTAACAAATTTTCTATGTACACTGAGCATACAAAGTCCATTTGATCTACTTCTATCATGGTCCATCTTAGCTACGTTTTTACGCGTCTGAGTGTGCTGAATAACCTTTCAAATTTAGCGGTGGAATAAGGTATTAATTGCCAGTAAAATTTCTAGGACTGTCTTCACCTTCGGGTAAAAAAAATCTGCTACTCCGTTATCTCTGTTATTCCAATACTTTCAAAGTCCTGCTGCAGCTTATTCATCCAAAAAGATCGAGATGTGATCCCTCCTAATTCATACAATTTAGATACTTCCTCCATACATTTTTGTAATTTTGGAACTGTAATTATCTGAGCAGGGTGCAACAATGCAAGAGTAAACGCTGGTGAATGGTTTTTGCCGAATCTCGCCTCTAATGAAGATGATAACAAATTCAAATAGAGCACGCGTAACGAGCGACTAAACTAATTGCTAAGGGGCTCGCTACAGTAGGCAGGTGGTTGATTTGCCCTCTGTTGTTGGCGGCTTGCTGTCTTACGACAACGCAGCTCGAGGTTCAAAGCCGCAATAATTTCTTCAGCTGAATCGATTTTTTCACTCCCTCCTTCCGCGGAAGCGCATTTTATTATTGTTTTAGACTTGGGCACGCCACTATTGCGGCGGGTAGTCCCCTCTTTGAGGAGCGGCTAGAGAGGCACCACGGTGTCCTCACCTTCCGCCTTACGCAGATTCTCACCATACAAGGCTGTTTCAGGGGGTTCCTGTTCCGGAGAAGTTGGAAGGAAACGCCCTCGTGTTATCACTGCGTGGATCGCCTGGAGGATATGGTGTGCCCTGCCTGGGCGGAACACCGCCGTATCCTCGTGGAGGCGATCGGCGGCGGCAGCCTCTCGCGTCCGGTCCTGGTGCAAGCCATGGTACGGAGCTAGAGGGCATGGGAAGCCGTTACCTCCTTCGGCGAAGCAGTAATGCTCGCGAAGGAGGAGGTGGAGTGCGGGAGGGAGAAGTCGTCTCTGCGCTCTCCCGCCCCTAGCCGCCGCAGGAGCAGCCGCCTCGGGCATCGGGAGTCGATTGCGGACTCCCGGCCACCGTAGGCGCGGGCTTGCGGGCGGCGAGCTACCCATTGCTCGCCGCCCGGTAAGGACCCGTCTCGACGGTGTGTTGTGTTCTACGCGCGCCTCAAAGAGATTTCAGCAGTATTGAAGGGGACCGATCCCTGCCAGTGCCGCGGAATTGTTCGAAAGAATTACCGTTGCCTTGGCATAGATAGGCAACTCGGGTGGGTTTTAGTCAGTAAACGTTTGACACGCCCTTCCGCTCCACCTAGAGCGGGAGACGTCATCTGATGATTTCCCACACACAAAAAAAAAGCGTTTTGACTGTTGTATCTTTGGGACGGGTGCAGCAGAGAATTGTATTTGTTAACCGACTTCAAAAAAGTAGGTGGTTCTTCGTTCCAATGTACTTTGTTTTCTGACTGATAAAAAAAAAACTTTGTTTAATGGATAGGTTATGCTTCAGGGTCCCATATAAATTTTATTGGCTTTGCTTTGATCGTTTTTGCGTTGCCTTCGATAGTACGTATTTCATTCACGTTGTTCAGCGTGTTGATATTCTAATACTTCCTGTCACTGCTATTGACTTGGCCAGTTATGGTTTACGAATTAGTGCAGGCTAAACTAACTTAAAAAAAAAACACTACAAAGTAATTTCCGAAATCAGTGGCAAAAAACTAAAATACAAATCCAAAGACACCGACTTCCGAAATTAAAGTTATTTTTGTTCGCAACGCTGCTAACGAATAGGTACAATGGGGCGTCGCACAATTTTTAACACGCTTTTATTAGCTTCATACTATTTTAGTACGTTAGTATAAGCCTATGTACTAGAAACTTTTAACATGATTTTGACCCTCTTTAAAACGTCGGATTAACTCGAAATTTGGCAAAATTATCAAGGACCGATGACCACACAATAATTTTATAAATTTGTACCATTATCCTTGCCAAGGTTACCAGGATAGCAAAAAAAAACCGTCTTTGAAAACTACGCTGACATACGAAACAAAAAAAAATACGAAAACTACGCTGACATACGTCACAAAATTCAAAACACCCTAAAAAATAAATAGTTTAAAAAAAAAACACGCTTGCATATATAAACTACTTTAAAAGTTGTATATTGTATTACAAAAAGTTATTTTTCTTAATTTTTATCGACAAAAGTAGATAGTTAGTAGAGACGTTAACAAACTCCAGGGGGGGGCAGCTGCCCCCCTCTGCCCCCCCCTGGGTACGCCCATGTATACATACAAATATTTCAATAGAAATAAAAAAAAAAGTTACTTAACCGGGATTGTTTTAAGTAGATAGTCTAGCAGGTATTACAGGAAAAAGGAAATTTGTTTTAAAAAAAGCCTACATATTCCACTCATTGTTAGTAATAAATCTATACTTTATTATTATAAAGCTGAAGAGTTTGTTAGTTTTGTTGAATGCGGTAATCTCAGGAACTTCTGGTCCGAATTGAAAAAAAAAAACCTTTTTGTTGGGCAGCCTATTTATTGAGGAAAGCTGTAGCCTATATAACATCACGCTACGACCAAAAGGAGCGGAGCCGCAATGAAAAATGAACGAAAACTGGCAGGCAATTCTATGCGACGGGAAGGGTCTGGGGAGCACACATTTGACGCGGACGAAGCCACAGCAGAAGCTAGTTATTCTATAAGATAATTGCCTGGAATGCATACACTGTTCCAATTACAGATATTATTCTTATGTATTGGAGAAAAAATATGTGTGGTAAAAAAGGGCCATTTGCACTGCAAATTACATCTATAATAGTGTTGTTTAGTTTTTTTGCTGTCTATTACGGGGACATATCATTGCTTGAAAAATATTTAGTGCTTAAGTAATGTACACCCAGACAGAAAGCGGTAGCGAAATGACCTACCACGATGGCTAGCTCGAGTTGGCACGAACAAACAGTTCCTGAAAGGACTTAGGGGAGGCCTTTGCCCAGCTGTGGGACAGTACAAGCTAAACAAAAATAAAGTACCTGCCATCTAATCTCTTCACCACCCTTGTTTGACTGGTAGAGAATGCCTAAGGCATTAAGTCCGCCTTTGTACCTTTTTGTGTGCGAGCAGTTTAAATAAATAAATAAAGAACTATGTGATTTTTGGTTTAAAAGGACTTAAGCTATTTCACGACCATCACTGTTCTTATTTTATTATAAACTAGCTTTTGCCCGCGGCTTCGCCCGCGTGGATGTCGGAAATTAATGCAACAGGACGTACTACCGCGATAAGAATGTGTTTTTCCAGGTTATATGGGTAATATAGACTCTGTGTGCTATTTTCGATCCAGATCCATTCAGCCATTTTTGCGTGATTGAAAAACAAACACCCATCCATACATATTTTCACATTTATAATATTAGTAGTAGTAGGATTATAATTCATATTACTTAGGATTCATAGTTTATGAGAACATCATGTGTGTTGGTGTTTTTACACGCTTTATATTAGCTTCACTTGTATGTTTGTTTGTAACCGACTCCTTATAGCGCGATTTTGACCCACTTTAAACGACCAGATTTCATTTAAACTCTGTAGACTTATCGAGGACCGATGACAATACTATAATTTCATAAATTTGTGCTATTATCCTTGCCAGGATTACCAGGACAGCAAAAAAACTTTCTTCGAAAACTACGCTGACGTACGTCAGACACTACGCTGACATACTTCTCAAAATTCGAAACATCCTATAAAATAGAAAATAAATAATAGTTTAAAGAAACTAAAAAAACACGCTTCCATAGAAAACCAAACTAAAAAGTAGAAAATAATGGAAAAAAAGCGTGGGGTGCCTGATATCAATAAAAAAATACCTTAAAAAGCACCCCACGCTTTTTTCCATTATTTTCTACTTTTTAGTTTGGTTTTCTATGGAAGCGTGTTTTTTAGTTTTTTTAAACTATTATTTTTAAAATAAGAGTAATAGTATTCAGAGTAAGAAGACTGCGACATAGGGCTTGGTTTAGTTGAATATAAGTCTTCCTGGTTTTTCTTAACGCTCCTATTTTACCTATACAGACACTCAATCATTTACCAGACACCGAACATTATTATAGGACATATTATTATCCACATCACTTCACTGACATCACAATGGAGTCACTAGCAAACACTCTGAGTGAATTAAAGGAGTTGTTTCACACCAAGATGTCCGCATTTGAGGACGAACTACAGAAGGCCCCTCCATCACCTGTCACAACTTCAAGCCTGGCTGCGGACTTCATTATGTTCCGGACATTCATCACCCAGGCTCTCAACAGCGTACAGCAACAGGTGGAGCTACTAGCTCGTAGTGTCGACCAAATTGAGATGCGGGGACGGAGGAAGATCTTGCTGTTGCATGGTGTTGATGAGGCGCAAGAGGAAGACACCGCCAAGGTGATTGCAGAGGTGATATGTAATAAATTACAGTTGAGTGACTTCACAGTTGCGGACATCAGCCGATGTCACAGGATGGGGCGAGCGGTTGCTAATAAAACCAGGCCTATACTGTTCAAGGTGGGCAGTCTTGCGGTCCGAGATAAAATTTGGTTTTCCAAAGCCAAATTAAAGGCAACAGGGGTCACTATGTCCGAATTCCTGACAAAGGGGCGGCATGATGTGTTCCTGGCTGCGAGGGAACGATGTGGTGTCACCAAGAGCTGGACTAAGGCTGGCTGCGTGTATGTCCTTGGTCCCAATGATACGCGGCATCGGGTTGAGTCCCTCGCTGAATTGGACAAGATTGCGCCGAATCCCAGTGGGCCCGAGCAGGGTGAACCTGAATCGGCTGCATTGGTACCGGCTGTGCCAGTCTCTGTCCCGGTCGTAGCTGCTGCGAGAACCGCAAGGTTGAAGCGTTCTGCTGCTTTAAAAAAGTGATGTTATGTGAATGTTTTCTTCAAAGTCCGGGTAATATCGTGTTTTTTGTTTATACCTTCCGTTTATTATTTATCAAGCTTCGTCAATTTTATTAGTTCTAAGTCCTGACTTGACATTTTCTAAAAATGTCACACTAAATTCACAATGTTGACACTGTCAGTGTCAGTCATCTGTCAATCAACACACATGTCAGTTCGTAATGGTGCGTTTCGTTTTACGTAACGGTGTAAAGGCAGAATGAGACTGGCAGGTTTTGGATTTGTTGTCAAATGATTTGTTTTTTATTTACTTTTATCTTTTTGTGTTATGTTTTATTGTTAAGCAATTTTGTTTTTTTATTTTTTATTTTGCTACCCGGACTGCATACAAATTTTTAATTCATCTATTATTAACGCCACCGGCAGGTGGACCTGATATTTAAGTAACCTTTTACAAGGTTTATATTATTTTTATTGTTTTGGTATTTTATATTTATATTATTTTATTATATTAGGTAATATTTATGTCTATAGATAAAAGCAGTGATAGTAATAGTTTTTACTCTTTACCAAGTAGCGACGACAGTTTTGTGAGTATTCCTTCTCTAGCAGAGACTCTAACAGCGCAGTTTTCTGATGTTCCCAAGAATTTTAACGTTATACATATTAATGCTCAGAGCATTCCGGCTCATTTCCATGATATGCTGGCAAGCTTTGACTGTAAAAACATTCATGCTATTCTTATTTCCGAGTCTTGGCTTAAACCTTGTCTCTCTTCAACTAGTTACTCTCTTCCTGGCTTCCAGCTTATAAGAAACGACCGGTCAGTTGGTGCTGGTGGTGGTGTTGCTATTTATCTCCGCACACATATTCCCTTCTCAGTTATCAATGTGTCAGCACAGCCGCCTCCATCAAGTGCTGGTGAACATCTCTTTCTTGAAGTTGAACTGCACCATTCGAAATTACTTCTTGGAGTCTACTACTGTCCCTCATTACGTGTTAATTTCTTCTCATCTTTTGAAAAACTTTTAGAAATGCTTCTCCCTTCTTACAGTCATAGTATAATCATGGGTGACTTTAATACTTGTCTTCTGAAAAAAGACCATCGCTCTTCTTCTCTGACTAATATTTCGGCTTCCAGTAACCTTTCCATTCTTCCGCTGAGTGCCACTCACCATTTCCCTAACTCTACTCCTTCACTTCTCGACTTGATCTTCGTTTCATCCTCTGATCGCGTCGCTAAGCATGGCCAATGCTCAGCTGATGCCTTTTCGTATCATGACCTGATCTTTCTTTCATACAAAATTCGCCCACCAAAGGCGAAAGCTAGGATTCTCATGCAACGTAATTTCAGTGGTATGAATGTTGATGATCTCTACAAGGATGCCAATAATATAGATTGGTCTACTTTATTTGCTTCCACTTCTGTCGATGAGAAAGTCAACATTTTTGCGTCTAAGCTTATTGAGCTTTATGATCATCACGCACCTGTTCGGGCAGTAAAACTTAAACATTTGCCAGCACCGTGGCTCACAGATGAAATAAAAACAATAATGCATAAAAAGGTGACGGCAAAGTCTAAGTTTAAGCGTAGACCTAATGATGCTAACAGGGAAAGCTATGTCTCAATCCGTACTCACTGCAATAAGGTGTGTAGGAATGCTAATCGCCAACACATTCATACGTCTGTCCAAAATGGGGACACATCCAAAGTTTGGAAATTTCTTAGGTCATTGGGGGTCGGTAAAACCCGACAAGAGACAATCTCAAAAGATTTAGACATTGATGCAATGAATAAACATTTTACTGCTTCGTCCGATTTTGATAGGACAATTAAATGTAATACACTGAATTATCTTTCTTCTCTTCCGACTCCCAGTTTTTCTCCATTTGTTTTAGGTCAATTCTCCGCATGTGATGTTAAGAAGAGCATACTATCAATTACTTCCAATGCAGTAGGAAGTGACTGTATCAGTCGTAATATGTTAGTCCCTGTGCTGGATGTAATCCTTCCCGTCATCTGTCATATCCTAAATTTTTCAGCATCTAGTGGTGTCTTTCCATGTTCATGGAAGGATGCTCAAATAATTCCTTTACCTAAAAAGTCAAATCCCTCATCCTTTTCTGAATATCGTCCAATATCCGTCTTACCATTTCTATCCAAAGTCCTTGAACGGTTAATCCACGATCAATTAAGCACTTTCCTTTCCAAAAATAATCTCCTCAACCCTTTCCAGTCTGGCTTCCGTCCTGGTCACAGTACCACCACAGCGCTTCTGAATATTACGGATGATATAAGGTCAGCCATGGAAAACGGTAATCTAATGGTCTTAGCTTTGCTTGATTTCAGCAATGCTTTTAATACCGTTGATTTCGATGTTTTGCTTGGAATTCTATGCTCTCTTAATGTATCTCCATTAGTAATTGACTGGTTTCGTAGTTACCTGTTCGGACGTCGGCAACGTATTTGCATCGGTGAGATTTTGTCTTCCTGGAGTAATACTTCTGCCGGTGTACCACAGGGTGGCGTTCTATCTCCATTACTTTTCGCAGTTTTTATTAACTCTATCTCCGATGAACTAATTTCTTCCTACCATCTTTATGCAGATGATTTACAAATATACTCTCGAGCTCCTCTTGGAAATCTGTCCGAGGCTATTTTGGTGATTAATCGCGATCTAGCCCGGATATGCGGTTGGAGCAAGAGGTATGGACTCATGGTCAACCCGATTAAGACGCAGGTTATTGTGGTAGGCAGTTCTAGAACTGTCTCAAGAATTGACTGGACGGCTCTTCCCCAAGTTTCCTTTGACAACTCTATTATCCCTTTCAGCGAAAAAGTTAAAAACTTGGGGATTTTCATAGACAAGAACTTCTCTTGGACTGCCCAGCTACAAGAAGTTAGCCGCAAGCTATTTGCATCCGCTGCATCTTTGAAGAGACTGCGTAATTTTCTGCCGACTGCCACCAAGATTGCGCTTGCACAATCACTTCTTTTACCCATCCTTGATTATGCTGATGCCAGCTATCTTGACCTTACCCATTTTTTTTTTTTTTTTTTGATCACGAGGTGGAAATCCTCATGGATGTCCTCCGCCCTGGGGTGGGCGGAGGGGTCTGTCAGACTCTTACTGACTAAAACCACCCCGGTGTTCCGTCCCACACCTACGTCGGGGACCACGGGAACCAATATGTCTTCCGCGATCCCCGACTGGTGCCGGCCCGCCTTTGCGGGCCTCCTCACGTTAGGGGGGAGTGAGGTGTTAAACTCCCCCCCATACATCACAGAGAGGCGCGCGTGGAACACTACGCGCCACCATCTCGGGTCCGTACAATAGGGGGCGACGGATGTCATCTTGACCTTACCCAGGACCAACTCGATAAACTTGAGCGGCTTCAAAATGTCTGTATAAGGTTCATATTCGGTTTGCGCAAATATGACCATGTATCCGAATTTCGTGTGAAGCTCAAGTGGTTACCAATTCGCCTTCGCCGGAACGCTCATATTCTTTCCCTTTTATATAATGTGCTGTTTTCTCCTTACACTCCTCTCTATCTTAAGAATCGTTTCCAGTATCTTTGTGACTCCCACACAAAGTTGTTAAGGTCATCAGATAACTTAAAGCTTAAAATGCCAATGCATTCTACAACTTTCTTCGATAAATCCTTTACTGTTCAGGCTGCTCGTTTGTGGAATGCATTGCCAATTCATATAAAACGCGCACAATCTTTACCGGTATTTAAAAGACTCGTGAAGGAGCATTACTTGTTGTCGTGATCTTGTTTCCGTAGCTGTGATAATCTGTAGTCGTCTTTTATTTTCTTAGCTCATATATTTAGTATGTAGGTATATAAGTATCTATTATACAGGATATATATGATTATTCTATGTATTTATTAAAGTAAATTGTATTTTGCACCAGTGACAACCCCATTTTAATGTCCACGCAATCACTGTCCATTCCAAGGTTGCCTGGAAGAGATCGCAGAAAGCGATAAGGCCGCCCATTGTATGTTTTTTTTTTGTGTTAAATGTTCTTGTTGTTATGTATTTTCTGGTGTACAATAAAGCATATATAAATAAATAAATAAATAAATAGGAATAGTACTTTTGCCAGTGGCTTGGCCCGTATAGCTGTCGGAAAATATCACCCGGGAACCTACTACCGGGATAAAGTAGGTATCCTATCTGTTACGTATCCATGATATAATATATCTTTGTGCCAAATTCGATCTAAATCCGTTTGGCCGTCTTTGCATCATTGAGAAACAAACATCCAAAAATCTAAACATCTAAGCCATTTCGCGGTCTCTTTCTTGGAATAATACTATTAGGTTTATTTTGAGTATAACGAACACACATGATATTCGCAATTACTATGAAGCCAAAGTAATATGAATTACAATCCTACTTATCCCGTACTACCCGGCCGCTGCCAACGCGCTCTGCGCCCGCTTTTTAAATCTCTACTATCTTCTAAGATATTCATTTAAATTACATGCTGTAAAGGGCCATATTGATCTATATAAAATGTACAATGTATTTAAGGTACTTAATTGGATAAGGATTAATGCTGTATTGCTTAAAATCGCTTCGTAAATAAGCCCTTATTTCTCGTAAAAAGTAAAAGATAAAAAATGGTTATTGTGGGTTATCCCTAAGAGATAGACATATACCATTGAGGACATTTTTGTAGGCCTTTTTAAGGTGTACAATACTGTAGTACATTATTTTGATCTATTTCGTAGGATTCAGCCAGGGTTTTTCGAATTTTGAGACGTATGTCAGCGTAGTTTTCGAAGAAAGTTATTTTTTTCTAAAATAAAATAATCTTTCTAAAATAAAAGTAGCCTAAGTTACTCCTTGTTACATCAGCTATCTGCCAGTGAAAGTCCCGTCAAAATCGGTCCAGCCATTTCAGAGATTAGCGGGAACAAACAGACAGACAGACAGACAGACAGACAGACAGACAGACAAAAATTGTAAAAAATGTTGTTTTGGTATATGTATCGTGTATACATTCATTTAAACTTAGTAAAAAGTGGTTATCTTAATATTAAAAACAGACACTCCAATTTTATTTATTTGTATAGACTAGCTTCTGCCCGCGACTTCGTATTTCTTACTAACCTGACCCTCCCCGTCCGCGTCGCGATGCGGACGGGGAGGGTCGTATCGTATCGCCCCACAGAGTGGTATTAGGTCCTAAAAGTTGGCCAAAAATGATTTTTTTTATTATTAGTAAACTACTCCATATGACCGATCCTTTAAAAGTTAAGTAGGTGGCCCAAACAATGCCCGAAGAACTCCATGCCAGCTCGCCAACATCTGCCGCAAGCTCAGTCGAAAGTTGCCGTTCGCTTATAGTGGTCGTGTGATTGTTCGAAAAGCTCAAATTTCACTTGTTTTTAAAACGCGATATTTTATGAACAAACGGTTTTATGGTAGTTTTTGTGATGGATTCCTCTCAGCCAGGTATGTAACTGTATGGAACATTATTTTTTTCTCCAAAAATCTCAATCAATTTTAATCCATAGGTCCAAAAGTAAGTTGTCATAAACTAATAAAAAAAAATCTTACTTTTCTATGTTTAAGAGTGTTTTTATCACATTATTTAGCATTCTTTAATTACACATCCTAATGTTTCTTGTAGAGTAGACAGTCCAGAACAAATTTGTAAAAAACACAGCCGCCCGTACCCGCCCCCTTTTTTTTTAGATTTTTTTTTCGTTTGTGCCCTATAATCTTGTAAATATTCGTTCCTAAGATTTAGTTTTATTTTGTTACAGGGACTTCAGGATTGAGGTTTATGACTCGGAATGAGTTGTATGCTATTATGCAAAGTTCTAACGAATCAACGTTTGATGCAAAATTGACCTTTTTGAAGCAGCATTTGCTAAGTTCCTACTCTGATGATGATATAAGAATTCATGATTTAAACCAAAAGATCGCTAATATACTACACAATTTCAAGCAAAAGTGGTTAGCAGCTCGTAAAACCAAAGCAAGATTCGAAGAAAATAACGTAGAATGGCTATCCGGATCCATTTCGTTACCAGCTACAGGTATGCGTCTGAACAATAGATTTTTTGTTAATTAGGGTTTACTGTTTCCCAGAATTTGTTGACTCTCAGGTAGCTAGGTATACAGTGTTTGTTATGATGATTGTAACTAACTATTTTATTGTTAAATTGAAACTCGTTTATATACAGATATTATTTTTTATTGTTACAGGCATCAGCCCTGGTCGCCCTCAGAAATCATTTTTGGATTCTAGCGAAAGGACTAAAAGACGGAAAACTACAGATCTTCGATCAAAAGGCGTGGAGGAATTGACCTTCGCTACTCAAATGAAGTTAAGAAAAGTTGATAAAGTTGATGCTTCGAAAGTCGTAAAAGATCTTACGAAAAGTCCCCAGAGAGCGAAAAAATATGTGAAGGCAATGAGAAAAAGTATTCATACACAAAATCAACCTCACCAATTGTCACCTTTAAATGCGTTGTCTATGTTTACCGAAGCAGGATTAACAAAAGCACAATATGAACGAGTACGAGAAACAAATAAGTCTTTCTTTCCGTGTTATTCGGTGCTGCAAAAAGTTAAGAAAGAATGCTATCCTGAAGTTCATCGCGTTACCGAAACGTGTGCTGAAGTACAAGCATGAGAACTAATATTTATTTTAAGAAAAATAGAAAGACATTGTATGGAGACGTATTAAATTTGCTTACTGAGAGTGACCTGACCAATGAAAATGTGTCCAGTAGTGACGAATATTTTTTTTTCTAACTATAATAAGTCTTTTAATACCTATTTTAACATATATACACTAATAATCGTCGTACGAGTCATAAAATATTTTTGGCCAAGTTTTAGGGCCTAATACCACTCTGTGCGCCCGTGCGCACGCAACGGAAGCTCTCAAAGAAATACATTTCCCCGTTTTTGCAACTTTTTTCATTGCTGCTCCGCTCCTATTGCTCGTAGCGTGATGTTTTATAGCCTTTAGCTTTCTTCGATAAATTGGCTACCCAACACTAATTGTTCAATTCCAAAGTACCTAGTTCCTGAGATTATAGCGTTCAACCATACGAACAAACTCTTCAGCTTTATAATATTAGTATAGATTTTGGTTTGATTCCGTGGAGAGGCATCATTTCCCTCTGCCCAGTTGACTTCTATTATGTACCATAACGAAAAAGTGAAAAGTACCTTTTCAATTTAAGTGAGGTATGTCAATCAGTTTTTATTTTTTGTAAAAACTTTTTTTTTACTGTAGGTGTTTTACTTCGGTTTTGTATAAATGTATAATGGTAACATTTCCTTACAGATGGCGCTGTTTCCACCATTATCATTGGTGGGAGACAACCTGGGCCAGCGGCATCGGTACCTCAACTCCTTGGTGCGTGAGGCTAGGAAAAGTGGCACGACGATCCAGGATGTCGAGGCCCTGCCCGAAGAGTCCCCAGTCGATCGCCTCTTTAAAATAGACCTCGCCATAGAACTCAAACACGTAGACTACATAATACGTAATTTAAAAGACGATGACATGTTATATGTGAGCAGAGCCCTGAAATCAAAATGGCTGATAGAAAATCGTGACATTATTAACCCGAAATATCTAGAAGATGTTCTCTTCCCAGAAATGATTACACCAACAGTTACCAAAATGAAGCACTGGCTTTATATCAATCTACGAGATCCAGCAATGTGTCAGGAGTTTTATCATTACTACAAAGAGAACTCATATGAGTTTGCCATAAAGTTTCTTTTTCACTGCAGACATGACTTTATTCTGACAGAGGCTCCTAAAATTTTAACTAAATTATCTACTCATTCCTTAAAAGTGCTGTGCGAGAAATGTCCTAGAGTCGCCAAAATATATTTCGACTCATTGGCAACAGATGAAGATTTGAAAACTCGCTATCTCGAACGAGATGAGTTCTACTATAAAAGCGTGAAATGTGTGCTGAAGTCAGATGCAGAAATGTTTCTGGACATCACGGAGAAGTATTTTAATATAAGTAGATTTAACAGATTCAGTCCTTTAGCAACTGACTACATCCTGCGCTACCATAAAACTAGATTCACAAATAAGATGGAGCTGTACGTGGCGTATTTGCTGCACATTCCGACTCTTGCTGCTCGACTCAGTGTCGAGGAGTGTCAAGAAGTAGTGCTTAGGCTAGCTCGAGCAAAGTACTTGCAGCATTGGTTCCAGTACAAAGTCGTGGAGCCACTGATAAAGCGACTCAGCCCCGACAAGAGAGCGGCGTTCAAGAACCGAGTGTTTGTTGATAAGAATGTTGGTGAATGTGTAGATAAATGGCCTTACGAGATACCCGCTCCCCCGACAGAGTCCGACACCGGTCCACATGTCTTCGATGACCAGGATTTCAAGTTTTCCCGCGGGTATGATATGTGTGAAATGCTTTGTAGGCGTCAAATGGCCTGCCGTAAGTCAAGACGTACGTTACGAGATGATGATGGTATGATACGAGTGAAAACAGATTTAGAAAAATTGTTCGACGAGTTTCGTTTTATTGGTTTTGAACGCGCGCTGCACGAATTGGGTCAGCGATTGGGTGCTACAGGTTCTGCGGATCGGCGCCGTGATATCTTCCTTGTTTTGGTGAGCAAGACTGGTGGTCGCACTGACGCGGTGTCAGCTCTGTTGAATCTCGCTGTGCGGCACAGCAACGAGCCACCGCACACTCGCGCATCCATACTGCGCAGCCTCGTCAAGCGCGCTAACGTCTGGCGCCTGCCTGCAGATGACTGGACAAATTTTCTGGACTTCGGGCATGGACTCGGGCTCGACGGCGCACCTTCCGAAGCTGCGTGCATCGAGGGGTTGCATTGCGTCGTCATCCGCCAATTATTAGCTGGTGAATGCGTACAAGCCGTCGGTAGCGCATTTTTAAAAGAATTTTCATCGCTGGCAGAGTACTCTCTAAATGTGGACGAGCGAGTGCGCGTTGCTACCGGTCTTCAAAGCATGTTGGCAGCGGCTGCTATAGACGTGGAACCAGCAGTCGCCGCGGAGCGCCTAGGTAACTTACTAAATGTTCTAAAATTATACCGCATTCGAGTTGAGCCAACCTCACCCGCAGTGAAGGCAATCGCCGCCTTAGCCGTGCGTGATGCTGATGTCGCACGATCTTTACTGAAGCAGCTTTATACTGTAAGGATTGCACGCCGCGAGCTGCTGCGACTTAACATGGAATTCCGAAAAGATGAAGCGGCGCTAGTGAACGCACTCCGTCATGATCCATCTGTCCTCGAACTCGAGCGTGTTGTCGATATATTGGCTGATCGTCAGACAAACGTTGATAGATTCACGTCGAAGCTAGTGGTATATTTTGACCAGAAACACGATTTCACGGCAAATCTCAGAAATGCAATAAAGGAGAAGATCGCTCAACAACAGAAAGATAAACGTAAGAATGTTAAGTTGGCACGACCGTTGACAAGTCTCTTGTACCAAGGCTTTGAGAAAGAATTGAGTGAGTTTGACGCAGCCGGTAAAGGAAGTGTGAAATTTGCGGCGGCGTTAAGAGCCTGCGCACACCGAGCCCGGCCCGTCGTGAACTTGGCAGAATGGGGCTGGCGCAAGGCTGGCGTGAAAGCTATCGCGACACGAGCAATGCGCTGTCGGGAAATAGAACGAGCTGGCTCAACCCGCGCGTTAGCGGCTGAAAGACGCACGGTTAGAGTAGCCTTAGCACTAAGTATGCGATCTACTGGGCCGAGGGGCTTATTACTCGACACCTTCGCATCAGCAGCGAAGCTGCGTCCCGTGGTAGCATTACATGTTGCGTTGCCGTACTTCCGCCGTCACGGCGCTAGTGCTGATCCCGGAGTCTGGGATATCGTTAAGCCCCTGTTCTCCAGTGTAGACCTCAAACCCCGCGAGAGACTCCGTCGACTGTTAGGAAACACCGACTGGATCCCATCCACCATCAAACCTGACTACTGCGCTACCTTGTACCTTGCTATCTACAAAATCTCCCGTTCCAGTGCTGCCAAAGTGCTTTGTGGTCTTTCAAAACTTCTTCCCGAAACCGATGAATCTATCGAAAACATATTGCTGCAGATTCTCGACAACACTGATAAGGATGATCCGGCGATACCATACCCTTCTATTTTCGTCAGGTACTTGCTGCTTTCTAGAAATGAAGAGGATGTAAAAAGAAGATTTATGAAAATAGGAAATCGGTTTTTAGAACGCTTAGACACGCTGCATGTTGAAAAGGAATCTAATTTCGACAAAAGATTGGATCAAGTGTTGGAAAGTTTATTGTATAATTCTGCATTTTTTGACACTAAATACTTGTCGTGTTTAATAGTAATTGAGAGGATCTTAACTTGGATGCAGAAGTTTATGCCGAAAGAAGAAAACTTCAAAAAGTACATGAAGATATATTTAACTATGTTGTATTTCAAAGCTGTCAGACATAGCATGAATCAGAGGCCAGAAGTGTTTGCTGATTCGAAGAGGAAGAAGTTGGAGGGTGTAGTGGCTGTGGGCTTCGCTTTCGGAAGATATATAGCTAAGGAAGTAGCTGAACTGGTGGGCACACACTTTGATTCCATAATAGAACTGTATACGGGTGCTTTGTCTGAATATTTACGTGATAACTTCTCGTACGGCGATTCGAAGAGCAAGTTAATAGCATGCGTTCTCCAAGGTCTCCTGGCAGAAGGAATTGGTATCCAGCGTCGTATGGCAGTGTATGTATTTGCAGAGCGTCGGTACGATATGGACAACGAAATGAGCGAGGAGATGAAAGAACAAATGTGTAATTACAAAGACATTAAGATTTTTGTACATTCTCAAATATTTAATTAGTTCCAGCAAGCTTGAGAAGTTTCTGGGTTATTCCGATTATCCGCCCGAAGGTAAAACGTAAAATCGCAAGTCCGAGGGTAGAATACCCTAGGTCTAGTTAGATAAACGTAATTTATCGGCTTAAGTATTCCGAACTGCGCTTCAAGCGTAGGGTGGATAAACGGAATAACCAAAGCTTCTGTGATTGACATTTTTGCAGGTTAGGTTGTTCATGTATTAAAACCATGAATGATTTCACTTTATTCATCCAGTTTGGTAGAATTTATTTATTTTGTGGTTTGAAGACAGAGCAAGCACCAAACCGCGACTTAAACCCTCTCGACCTATCTCTATATTCGGCAATCCGATCCCTTGGGAGAAGCGAGCCAAATATCTATGCATGATCCTCGATCAGCACCTCTCCTCTGACCACATATTTGAATTACGCATTAAGCCAATCATGACCTACCTATATCTTTGCAGTCTTTGCACACGCAAAAGCTCACTTGAATCCGTAGGATGCAGACTCTTCAAAACAGTTTCCTCCGCAAGACTACGGGATCCCCTTGGTTTCTTTCGGAACGAAATCCACCTCAACCTCAAAATCTCACTATCCAACAAATCATGAAACTCAATTCCAAGAGTATTTTCGATAAACCGCAAACCTGATTTCCGCGGCCGCCAGTTATACCCCTCCAGATTCAGTCAATTTCGCCATCAGTCAGTTGCCATCGATCCTGATAGCAGTAGGGCCATCAGTACAATAAACAAAAACAAACGTTCATCATTCCGCCCTCGCCGCCAAAGTCCTTCACGACGAACCACAGTAAATAGTCCCACGTGACCCTTGCTCGAAGAAGTGCCAGCCCGCGCTTAGCTGAGCCAGTAGCTTTAATTCTCCTGTTAATAATAATCCAGATCAGATCTAGCCTGTGCCAGCTTGCTGTCCTCCCCTCAGCGATACCCTAAGCCGAAGTTCACACCCAACAGGTAACCCCTTAGCGTGCAGGCGCTTGGTTTTGTAAGTAATTCTCTCCTGGCTGGGGGCATTGAGTTCACTTACAGTAGCCACCAGATAAGTATTGAATACCTCTCAAGGTATAATATAATATATAATATAATTCTTTATTTATATAAAACAGACTGTAGTACATATCAGTTTTTACAAAGAAGGTAGTATAAAATATCTTTACAATCAAGTGGGTGACGTGCTGTTCTCCTCGCTAGGCTATGAAATAGCCTGTATTAAGGAGTAACAGTGCCAATCCTCTCTAATGTGGGTACTACAATTTTATTTTTGCAAGTAAAATTTTTAATGTTTTACATACTATTTGGTGCGCAAGCGCATTTGTGTATGTGTGTGTGTGTGTGTGTGTGCGTGCGTGTGAGCTGTGCGTGCGTGGCAACAAGGCAAGGTCAACTACGAGATGCCGTACACCAAAAAATAAATTGTATACTGAGCAGCAATACTGGCCGCAGCACTTGGGCAAACGTCATTTAAAACATAGCGTTAGTAGTTCTTGAGATATCCAGCTGTGACAGACGGACAGACAGACTGAGACTCACCATAAGGATTCCTTTTAACTACTTTGGTACGGAACCTTTTTGTTTTATATAACTTTTTTCATACCTAATATGTAATGTAATATCGTTTTTTTTCCCAAATAAAATAAAATAAAAACCTTAAAAAGTAGTATTCATTGGATCTTTGAACTGTTGTGCATTAAAAGTTATGAGAATAAAGTATTATAGCTGTAAAAGTAAGTCTGTATATCTGAGTCATTTCGCATAACATTGCAATAAATAAGTTTTTCAATCAATCAATTTCATTTATTTTTAAATAATAAATATCGTACCGTTACGATTGTGTTTTATTATTTTTACATAACATATGTTTCACTATGCGAGCCATGGTACGGAGCGAGAGGGCATAGGAAGCCGTTACCTCCTTCTGCGAAGCAGTATTACTCGCGAAGGAGGAGATGGGGCACATGAAGGAGTGGCAGTCTCTGCGCCCTCACGTTCTTAGCCGCCGCAGGAGGAGACGCCCCGGGCGTAGGGAGTCAATAGCGGACTCCCGGCCACCAGTGGGTAGCCGCCCGGTAAGGACCAGGCTTGGGTCGACGGCGCGTAGTGTTCCACGCGCGCCTCAAAGATGTCAGCAGCACTGAAGGGGTCTGCTAGGACCGATGCCTGCCAGGGTGCGAGATTCGTTCGAAAGAGTTACCGTGGCCCTGGCATATGGGCAGCTGAAGGAATACGGGTGGGTTTTAGTCAATAAAAGTCTGACACGCCCTCCCGCTCCACCCAGAGCGGGAGAAGTCATTTGATGATTTCCCATCCAAAAAAAAAAAGGCGGTACGAAGTTCGCTGGCTTTATACAATACTAGCTTTTGCCCGCGGATTCGCCTGCGTGGATGTCGGAAATTAACGCAGGAGGACGTACTACCGCGGTAAGATGTGTTAATTCAGGTTATATTATAGGTAATAGCTGTTACCCGCGACTTAGTCCGCGTGGTAATTAACAAAAAGTTTTTCACAAAAACTGTCTTTGAAAACTACGCTAACATACGTCACAAACTACGCTGACATACGTCTCAAAATTCGGCGTGTTTTTAGTTTTTTTAAACTATTATTTATTTTTTCTAAAATAAAAGTAAGTTACTTCTTGTTACATCAGCTATCTGCCAGTGAAAGGTGTGCGTAGTCCCAGCGGAAAAGTGTTGAATTTCCTAATTTCGGTTTAGCAGATATTTAGTGTATGACGTCATGTAATTGTGTATGGTAAATAAAATTTGTGCATCCAACCATTGCGGAGATATTCAACAAAAACTGTTTCCACTGGGACTACGTATTCCTAGCGGCACTTTTTTTTTTCCTATGGACGTACAAGAAAAAAAATACATACAATAATTAGTGTGTAACGAGAGGTAAATGTGTATGTTTTTAATTTTAACATACACATTTACCTCTCGTTATCGTTATCAATATATTTTATATATTTGTTATTATTACGTTGTTAATAATTTTGTTTTTTTTTTTTGTTTTAATTAGTCATTAACTAATAAATACTATTAAGATTACAAAGCAGTTGTTTTATTTTCTGCTAAACTATTGTGTACGCAACTGTACGAAACTATTAAACACGATGACGATACTATACTGGAAATTTTAGAACGTTAGCTCTTTATACTGCACGGCCGCTTTTATGTAGCCATCATTGACATATTATATTTACTATTTAAATCAATGGTAGCCATTCAAACTTGGTCGGTTTATCGATGTTTTGCTCTTGTTCTGTTATTTTTATTATATCTCTTTAATCATTCAGTGTAATGAGCTGAAATTTTACATGTGAATAGTTACATTAATACACTAAATATTGGAATAAGATTCATTTTGCTTTTCCTTTAAAAAGTCCTACAATCGGATGTCTTAAAATAAAGTGTTCCAGTCGTAGTAAATTATGCCACTGCTCATTAATTACTAAGAGCACACGAATGAAACTTGGCAGGACATTGTAGACCCTTACAAGATATAAATAAACGAGATGAGTTAGGCTCTAGAGTTCCTATTTTAAGTACCTGGACCTAATAACCTTATTTTACTTTTACGTGTATATCTTCTGAACGGTAAGTTTTTTTCAAATTCTGTTTTCACACACATTACACACAAATTCAAAGCAACCTGCGTAAAAAATAACAACTCTGTGCTAAACCGTTTTATATGATTTTCATCAAATAGCCAAACGTCAGCGCAGCGGCAACTTGAATATCTTGACAAATATAAGACACAAATTTCATTTTAACATACACATTTACCTCTCGTTACACACTAATTATTGTATGTATTTTTTTTTCTTGTACGTCCATAGGAAAAAAAAAAGTGCCGCTAGGAATACGTAGTCCCAGCGGAAACAGTTTTTGTTGAATATCTCCGCAATGGTTGGATGCACAAATTTTTATTTGTTACCATACACAATTACACGACGTCATGCACTAAATATCTGATAAACTGAAATTAAGAAATTCGACACTTTTCCGCTGGGACTACGCACACGTTAGTTATGATAAATAAACACATGTTCGGAGTTTTATTTAGAAATAGTAGATACTATTTTATAAATGAAAGATATAATTGCTGTTTAGGTTTAATTGTTGTTAGTTTGTAAGCTTTTATGTTTGTTAGACTACTGGTGTACCTATGTTTAGTTGCTCGATCATTAAGTAAGTATTTTTATTGTTTAAATAGTAAGTAGGTACGAATTTTTCATTCGTAAGGATCCTACAAATAAACGCGATGCGACACCATTCTGAAAGAACAACTTCCATAAAGTTTTCATAGAAATTGTACGTTATAACTTTTCGTCGGATATTAAAAAGAAAATTTGTTCCGTACATTTTAATCATATTCATTTAGTTGCTTTGAGAAAGGTACATAATTATGTAAAATAAAGGTGGTTCCAAGACTTGTGATCCCTGTACAATACACCTACCTTGAATAAGGCATACCAAGCAGTTATCGCATTTTTCTACGATTGTATTTTATTGGGTCAAAAATACTTTTCTCAGTAACAACTCTTACGCATATTTGCATTGGCAATGGCCCACCAACATTTTATTATTTCGTGATTGCGTGATCGAAGTTGCCTTTCAACAAAACTAAAATAAAATAAATTTACATATGTCAAACATTTAATAAACAGTGATAGTACAAAGTTTGTTAGAAATAACAATAAAAATACAAAGTTTATTAAAAATAACAGTAATAATACAAAGTTTATTAGAAATAACAGTATTTATAAAAGTGCTTTTATACATATAACAGTGGTGAAAGTTTTTTTTTATCATTATAAGTAGGGTCAGTAGGGCTATTGCGTATCTCTGTTGACAGTTAATAATGATGATCATTTGGCAAAGTGTTTAACGATCAACTGTCAAATAGCAACTTTCGTATTGGCTATCTTCAGTGCCTATCTAGGATGACGTCATAGGCACTCAGTGTCGTTGATAGTTGGTTGATAGTCACCGTAACTCATTTTGACAGATGTTTTTGTATCGATAAATAAAAGATTGCGATTGTTTAAGCACAGTGGACATCAAACTGATAATCATTTAGTGAATCGTGGCTTTCGTGAAAGACATTACTCAAAGGTAGTGTTTTAGAAATTCTTGTGATAAGCACCGAGGCCGGTAATTAGTGAAGCGTATAAACATTACGTCTTTTGTTGTGTTATTGTGATTCCTGTCGTTGCCACGCATTGCATTAAGTATTGTTGTGGAAAAATAATAGTTTAAAAAAACTAAAAAACACGCTTCCATTGAAAACCAAACTAAAAAGTACAAAATAATGGAAAAAAAGCGTGGGGTGCCTGATATCAATAAAAAAATACCTTAAAAAGCACCCGCACCCCAAGCACGTGGGGTGCTTTTTAAGGTATTTTTTTATTGATATCAGGCACCCCACGCTTTTTTTCCATTATTTTGTACTTTTTAGTTTGGTTTACAATGGAAGCGTGTTTTTTTAGTTTTTTAAACTATTATTTATTTTCTATTTTTTAGGGTGTTTCGAATTTTGAGACGTATGTCAGCGTAGGTGACGTATGTCAGCGTAGTTTGTGACGTATGTCAGCGTAGTTTGTGTCGTATGTCAGCGTAGTTTGTGACGTATGTCAGCGTAGTTTTCGAAGACAGTTTTTTTGCTGTCTTGGTAACCCTGGCAAGGATAATGGTACAAATTTATGAAATTATTGCATTGTCATCGGTCCTTGACAGGTGTGCAAAGTTTGAATGAAATCTGGTCGTTTAAAGTGGGTCAAAATCGCGCTATAAGGAGTCGGTTACAAACAAACATACAAACATACAAGTGAAGCTAATATAAAGCGTGTAAAAAAAGAATGAATAAAATGATGTTCAAAATGATATGATAATGTTTTATTTATTTATTAATTTAACAATTTAGCTTTTGTATACAATTTATCAAAAGTATAGATAACAATAGCCTTGGGCTTATACAGTCACCAATTACAGTTTAACAGCATTCTCTAAAAGAAGCGTTATCACAGATAAATTTATAGTGGCGCTAGAACTTTTTGCTCATTTATTTTAAACTAAGACAAATAAAATAATAATAATTACTTAAATTTGGTACACTTATGAAGTTATGCGTAACTAGCTTTTGCCAGCGGCTTCGCCCGCGTGGAGTTCGGAAATTATCCCGCGGGAACATACTACCAGGATAAAAAGTACCCTATGTGTTATTCCAGGTTATAAACTATCTGTGTGCCCAATTACATCTAAATCGGGTCAGTAGTTTTTGCGTGAAAGAGGAACAAACATCCATACATTCATACATCCATACGTCTTTACATCCATACATCTATACATCCATACATCTATACATCCATACATACAAACTTTCGCGTTAATTTTCAAAAACGTACACTTTGATAAGATAACACAAAGCAACACACTGTTTATTTTAATTCCGCTACACCGTAGAGTTACTTCTGGCAAAGATTGAATTTACCGCCCGCATCATTTTTCAAGTGTATTATAAACCGTCAAATATAAAATGTTCCATAAAATGAAGTATTGTCACGCTCAAAGGCGTTATTGAACTTAGCCGCATAATAGTCGATAGAAAATAGAGGCGTCAAGTGCTAAGATGAAGAGCACCGACCCCGGTCCGTTAGCCACCGTAACGTGATATCCACTTACTATGATACGCAATACCAATGTTATGAAATTCTCAGTTGTCATCAAAGTTCGGTGTACAACTGAAGCCTGTTAGTCACTGGCAATCAAAAAGTTAGCCAATAGCCCTGCAGGTGGGCTACAGTGAGCCAGTGGTACACAGAGAATCGGTGTTATTATATTCAAAACTAGTAGTTACCGGATCATGGAACCGACACGTAGCAACGTGTTTCGTTACGTCTCCCTCACTCCCCAGTTGAGGGCGAGCGCCTGTTGTAAGCGGTCGTGTGGTGCGACGATTTGTGTTTTCCCGCGCGAAAAGTAAAAAATAGGTAAGTTTTGCTTTTCTTCTTCAAAGTCGTGTTTTCTGAGCTTTTCGTACCGAATTTTATATATATGTAAAGTCACTATCTAGCAATAATATGGTTATTATGTTTTAAAGATATTCCTTGATCAATTGCTTTTTTTCAACATCAAATGTCAAATAACGTAGGTGGTACACAGTGACTCAGTATCGCAGGGTACACAATGAACCGTGGTTCAGTGTGTACCGCTTGATGGTTCATTGTGTACCAAAGTTCAACATCAAATTAGTTAAATAAATACAACTTTTTTTGCTTCAGGATGGGTCGAACTAAGGCAGTGAAAAGAAAGATTGGGGGGCATAGCAAGGATGATATGGTGCAAGCACTTCAGCTTATAAAAGATGGTGCAAGCATACGCAGGGCCGCTAAAGAGTGTCACTTGGCATATCCTACGCTACGGAGGTACGCTAAAAAAATCCAGTCGGATGAAAACACTAACTTAGTTCCTAATTACGAAGTCAATGCAGTATTTTCCCAGGACCAGGAACTAGTGTTAAAAGATTACATTAAACAATGCGCCTTAATGTTTTATGGGCTCGGGGCAAAAGAAGTTCGTCAAGTGGCATACCAAATGGCAAAATCCAACAAAATTAAAACACCAATATCTTGGGAAGCAAATGGAATAGCTGGCAAAGACTGGTTGCGATCGTTTAGAACACGCCATCAAGATCTTAGCCTTAAAAAACCTGAGCCATGTAGCTTAGCTCGAGCCACAGCCTTTAATAGGGACAATGTTGAAAGATTCTTTTCAAATTTAAAAGAAGTTATGCAGCGACATAATAGCTTCGGTGATGGCATGCGAGTATATAACTTGGATGAGACATCAACAACCACTGTCCAGAAACAACAAAAAGTGCTAGCACCAAAAGGGTTTAACGTGTGTAAAATTACCAGTGGTGAACGAGGCGTTTTGATTACGACTTGTGCCATTATATCCGCATCTGGACAAGCTTTGCCTCCTGCAATGGTGTTTCCTCGTAAAAATTTCAAAACCCATATGCTGCATGGTGCTCCGCCGGGTACTCTGGGTTTAGCCGCACCTTCGGGATGGATGAATGCAGACCTCTTCGTTGATGTGATGAAACATTTTGTGAAGCACACTTCATCCTCAAAAGACAACCCATCACTTCTAATATTAGATAACCACGAAAGCCATTTATCAATACAAGCTCTGGATCTGGCTAAAAACTCAGGTGTTACCGTGCTTACTTTACCTCCACACACAACTGCAAAACTCCAGCCATTAGATGTTGGATTAAATGTACCATTTAAATCTTTCTACAACGCAGCTGTTGATTCGTGGCTGCTTCGTAACCCAGGCCAAATGCTAACAATATATCACGTAGCTGAATGTGTTGGACAAGCTTATTTAAAAGCAATGACGCCTATAAATATCACAAATGCTTTTAGAAAATGTGGGATTCATCCATTCGATGACTCGATCTTCACAGATGTAGATTTTTTGCCAAGTTCTGTCACAGATAGACCTGATCCAGAATTAACGATTTCTGAACCAACTGAAGCACAAGTTTCTCGTGCCTATGCCTCACCATCACTCTTAGAAATGACTCAGGATAATTCAGAAATTATATCATTCCTTTTTGATGCTCAGGAAAAAACACCAAACCACGATATTAATTGCTCAGTCATAGACACTGCTCCACAGAAACCTTTATATGTCCCATCGATTGCTACAAGTGACATCGCTGCTCAACCACAAAAATATGATAATCAACTGGATATACCGTCGACTTCAAGAGGACATGGAACTTTCATATCGCCAAGTATGTTTAGGCCACCAATCAAAGCTGGACCACGTAAAATCAGGAAGCGCAGAAAGCTAGGAAAAAGCATGATCGCTACTGATACTCCTGAAAAGAATGAAATAGAAAACAAGAAAAAGACATGCACTAAAAACGTGAAAAAAAGAGATATTTATAAAGAGAAAAAAACAACTTCAATCGATTGCGATAGTACTAGTACGACCGATGAAGAGATTTTCGTAGCTAGTGGTTCCTCTTCGGGAGGAGAAGATTTTATTAGTGACGAAGAAGAAGGAGAAATAATTTTAACTGAAAATTTCTTGCCTTTACCTCGGGAGCCAAAAGTAGGAGATTATGTAATAATTTTACTTGAAACAGAGAAGAAAAATAAATTATTTTATATTGCTAGGATTATAGAAGAACCTGATGAAAATGACTGTGATTATTATGTGTCGTTTTTAAAATTAAAAAGTAAAGTGTATCATAAGTTTTCCGAGCCTCTTGAACCAGATTGTGCAGGAGTCCGGAAAACTGATATCAAATATATTTTGCCTAAACCAAAAGTGGATGGAAGCAGTCGTCGCCAAGCGACGTTTAAATTCCCCGTCAATATTTCACTTCTGAAGTTCACATATTAGGCTTTTTTTAAATAATTATTAGGATTTTTTTTATTGAGGCTGTAAACGCAACTTTGAGACTGATTTTATAGGATAGATAATAAGACCCCACCTCGAAAATAGATGATAATTGGATTGTTTCCCCCGCACGCGGGGAGTGGCGGACCTATCTTCATTGGTCGGCCGACACGTCATCGTCACAAACTTTAATGACTTATTTTACCAGTGGCCAAAAGTGGAACGAAGGAATTATCACTGACCGAAATTTAAAAACGTTACTTAGCATGGCCTTTCGCTAAGAATTATTCTTGTCACCGTCGCACAACTGTTTAAATAACAATGCAAGATAAAGACGGCAACATATTTAAAAAAAATGAGCATGCCAAGTGACGTTATTTTTTCTCGGTCTTTGAAATTTTTGCGCATAGTAAACTATGGAGTAGACAACTAATACAAAATATTTAAAAACCTGAAACTTAAATTTTGATTAATGATATGCATGGGTAAAATTAATTGAAATCGAATAATGGTTTCTTATAGAATTAGAGGTCCTGATTAACAGAAAAATAAACAAAAAATTCCATCACGTAAGGTTTTGTAGAAATCTTCATAAATGCTACCATAGTACAGATATGATAGGATAACAAATATTATTTTCGGAAGGGCTTGTGGCTAATTTAAAACAGCTGCACGAGTCGGTCATTCAGGTTAAGCTACGCTTGCCGCGGTTGGTCCGTGGATGGGTGAATATGTTTACAAACCACGTTAAGCCGTTGGTCCGCCTACCAGGGTCGCGAGATTAGTTCGAAAGAGGTACCGTGGCCCTGGCATCTGGGCAACTGAAGGAACACGAGTGGGTTTTAGTCAGTAAAAGTCTGACACGCCCTTCCGCTGCATCCACAGCGGGAGACGTCATTTGATGATCTACCATCCAAAAAAAAAGCAGTTCAGCCCGACTGTCTTTCGTAGATCTTAGACAGTCGTTACGGGTCGTCAAAAGTCTGACAACCAGTCTTACCAAGGGGTATCGTATTACCCAGTAACAAGGTTATGAAAGTCAGATAGGCAGTCGCTCCATGTAAAATACCGGTACTCAACTACATCCAGTTAGACTGGAAGCCGACCCCAAAATAGTTGGGAAAAGGCTAGGCAGATAATGAACAATTATAATTTTCGACTGTTATTTTACTTGTTGGTAGTTTAAAAAAATATTTAGTAAATGTGATTGACCGTCGACTGATTGATTTCTCTATCGACAAAACCGAGCCACAGCTATTTACAGAACCAGAATTAAACAAATAAGTGCGTAAATTAGATCTTTCTAAAATTGCCGCAGAACTTTTAGGATATCGACTCAAAGAAAAAAAAATTGGCTACGGGCACTACTTTTCTATATTATATAGAGAAATAGATGTAGAGAAAAAGCTTTTGTCCCAATTTTTGCTCAAGACGGTGATTCAGTTTTACTGTAAAGATATAAACGGGCTAATGAAAATACTTAATGTCAAATATGACAAAGAAGCTTCAGTGACAAGCAAATAAGGTATTACAAGGATTTATAACAGTTTATTTTGTGAGTCAGGTTAATGCTAAACGTCATGAAAATCGAAACGTGTAAGTAGTAGTTTTGTTTCAAAAAGGTAAATTTTGCATACCTTTGTTATTTACGACATGAAATTAAAAATATCGAACTAATCTTCTAGAGGTATATAAATAAAATGGATGTTGGTATATAAGAGATTATAAACTCCAACTTCGTTTCACCGATCACCATACATTTGCGTGGTAAAATAATTACCCTCCTTTGAGCCGCAGTCAGTTATAAAACCTCACCTTTTTCACACTTGTAATGCTACTCTATTCCTTCGTTGTGCTTTTGTATTTATAGTGTCAGTATGTACTTGACATATAAATATATTGTTGACGTACTTCAAACCTAAAAACGAATCATATATTTTAATTTATTTCTAAATGAACGATTATTATAAGTTTTTGGGATAAAACAGACGTTCTTCTCTAAAAAAATAGGGTGTTAACTCAATATTACTTTACAAAGTGAGAATAGATTGTTGCTGTAATGCTTTAGTGAAGGTGGTGAATTCCTCTTGTTATCATCATCTTATTGGTATTGAATTCCTGCAAAATGAATTAATTAATTGCCCTGTGCAGGTACTCCTAACCTTGAAGGTACTGTTCAATTTTAGGTTTTGGTTCTTCCCATTTTCATACATAATCAAGATCGTCACTAAATAGTAATAGAAAAAGAATGTTATATTATTCACAGTCACAAAAATAGACACATACGAGTATACAGTGTAAATATACAGTTTTTGGAAAGCCAACATTTATTATATTAAATATTTACAGCAAAATACTTCACTACTACGTTTTTCTGAGGACAATAATATTTAAAAAACGTAATTTTGATCGCACCGATTTGTAAAAAAGTGACATAGATCCGTCGTCGATGAGCCCTACTGGGCGACTGATTTATGAACGAACGAGAGTGATGAGACTACTTATTATAGGCAAAAAAAGAGATGGCGATAATGTGTATGCGCCTGGAATAAAATAACGTATGTGCCAAAACGAATCACCGTCTTTTATGAATGAAAAGTGTTATTAAAACGAAAACTGTTTTACAAAAACTTAGATAAGATTATTATCAATGTTTTAAAGTAAACTATGTTTAATAAATCTAACGCATTGCGCCTTGAGGCTAAAAAAATCATAAACATGGATAGAACTTTGCGATTTTTTTGTATCGAGAAAATTTTATCGTATCGTGTATTCCTTTTACAGGATACTAGATCATATAGTCAAAAATCATACACTTTAATATTAAGTTCGGCTATCGTACGGTAAGAAAGGTACACTTAAAAGAAAAAGCACGGTTTTTACAATATGTCACCATAAGTTGATAACATAGATCTCAATGAATAAAAACCGCATTGATTGTATTTTTTTAGAATATTATATTTTATGTTACTGTTCTACAGAAATTTAAAGGTTTTGTATACCAACTTAACAATTATTTCTAAATACATGTGCTGTGTATGTTATCCTGATTAAGTTATAATTCTATTTTTGTTTTTTCTTGACATTCTAAGCAATAAACCTTCTTGAATGAATGAAAAAACTTTATTTTAATGACGCATTTTTGATTGATGACCGATTTACCCGAATTAGTTCAGTTGAAATATAACTTATCTTCGTTTTATTCTGATATGGTTCACTGTGTCCAACGGTGGTTTACTGTGAACTTCATCATGGATCAGTGTGTACCAAAGAGTGTACACAGTGAACCAATTCCCATTTTTTTTTAAACACTTGGTAATGTCTAACCTATTTGTTTTTGAGCTTAATTTTGTAAAGAAACCTTAAGTCTATTAGACACTAAATGGTATGTATGAAAAAAGAAAACGAAAACTTTTAATTTGAGTACATGACACAACTTTGAATTTTTTGTGGTTCACTGTTGCCCACCTGACCCTACACTATTTTATATATCGCACACCTAGATCTAAAGTAAAACAACTCAAAAATTGAGAATTTTGAGTTATCATTGTATTCATTTGTTTAGGCGGGAGGAGGGTGACATGCGTTGATTCAACAAAAGAAGACATGCCATCTAGCGACGAAACTTTCAAGTTTTTATTGAACCTGTTAAGTTGGAAGCTGCGTAGGGTTATCGATCATATGAATACAATGTTAACTCAAAATTCACAATTTTTGAGTGGTCTTACTTTAGATCTAGGTGTGCGATATGTATATTTTGCAGAGAATATGTTGTGGGACTTTTAGACTGCGAGATAAACATTTTTTTCTAATCATTCTAACATCGGTTGCAATAGAAACATGACTAATGATAGAAATCAAAAAGTGTCCGACTGTTAGTGTAATCTCCTCATCATTGAATTAGAATGGGCACACACCACAGCTTTGATCTGACATGTGATAAATATAGTTCTCTTCGTATTTGGAGATTCAAAATCATTTTTGCTTTCTACTTGTAACGAATTCAAAGTCGCCTCTTAATTTGAAAGACTGACGGTCCCACCGCAGTAGTACCTTTAGTCTACAGGCTAACCTTCACACAATAAAAGAAATAGCTTCTGGCAATCACAATAAATTCGGACACAGATCGTACAACTTGTTGATTAAAATAATTAGTCATTTTAATACTTTTTAAATGAAAACCTAACCTATTAAAGATGTATAAAATCTTCGGTAAAGCCGTTTATCCACCCGAAAGATACCTGGAAACGCATGTCCAAGAATCCTTCCTAAGCCTCTAAATTTTCTTTATCCAACTGGGCTTAGGGGGGAATCTCGGACATACGTTTCCGCGTCGGAGATCCGCATCTTATGGCAGATTTTTGGGTGGATAATCGGAAAATCTACAACCTTCCAAAACCTGCTAAAACTAAATAAATATTTCGGAATGTACAAAGATCTCAATGTCTTTGTACTTACACATTTGTTCTTCGATCTCCTCTACCAATTTGTTGTTAATATCGCACCGACGCTCTGCAAGTACATACACTGCCATACGACGCTGGATACCAACTCCTTCTGCCAGGAGACCTTGGAGAACGGATGCTATTAACTTCACTTTCGATTTGCCGTACGAGAAGTTATCACATAAGTATTCCGACAAAGCACCCGTATACAGTTCTACTATGGAGTCGAAGTATGTGTTCACCAGTTCCGCTACCTCCTTCGCTATATATCTTCCAAAGACGAAAGCAACAGCCTCTACACCCTCCGACTTCTTCCTCTTCGGATCAGCGAACACTTCTGGCATCTGCTTCATACTCTGTCTTACAGCTTTGAAATACAACATTGTTAAATGTATCTTTGTGTACTTTTTGAAATTTTCTTCTTTCGGCATAAACTTCTGCATCCAAGTTAAGATCCTCTCAATCACTGACAAACACGACGAGTATTTAGTGTCAAAAAATGCAGAATTGTATAATAAACTCTCTAACACTTGATCCAGCCTTTTCTCGAAATCAGATTCCTTTTCAACTTGCAGTGTGTCTAAGCGTTCTAAAAACCGATTCCCTATCTTCAAGAATCGTCTTTCTACATCCTCTTCATTTCTAGAAAGCAGCAAGTACCTGACAAAAATAGAAGGGTATGGTATTGCCGGTATATCCTTATCAGTATTGTCAAGAATCTGCACCAATATGTTTTCGATAGATTCATCGGTTTCGGGAAGAAGTTTCGAAATGCCACAAAGCACATCAGCAGCACTGGAACGGGATATTTTGTAGATAGCAAGGTACAAGGTGGCGCAATAGTCAGGTTTGATGGTGGACGGGATCCAGTCGGTATTACCTAATAGTCGACGGAGCCTCTCGCGGGGTTTGAGATCTACACTGGAGAACAGGGGCTTAACGATATCCCATAATCCGGGATTAGCACTAGCGCCGTGACGGCGGAAGTACAGCAACGCAACATGTAATGCTACCACGGGACGCAGCTTCGCTGCTGATGCGAAGGTGTCGAGTAATAAGCCCCTCGGCCCAGTAGATCGCATACACAGTGCCAAGGCTACTCTAACCGTGCGTCTTTCAGCCGCTAACGCGCGGATTGAGCCAGCTTGTTCTATTTCCCGACAGCGCATTGCTCGTGTCGCGATAGCTTTCACGCCAGCCTTGCGCCAGCCCCACTCTGCCAAGTTCACGACGGGCCGGACTCGGTGTGCGCAGGCTCTTAACGCCGCTGCAAACTTCACACTTTCTTTACCGGCTGCGTCAAACTCACTCAATTCTTTCTCAAAGCCTTGGTACAAGAGACTTGTCAACGGTCGTGCCAACTTAACGTCTTTAACTTTTTCTTTCTGTTGTTGAGCGATCTTCTCCTTTAATGCAGTTCTGAGATTTAACGTGAAATCCTGTTTCTGGTCAAAGTATACCACTAGCTTCGACGTGAATCTATCGAAGTTCGTCCGACGATCAGCCAATATATCGACAACCTGCTTGGGTTCAAGGACAGATGGATCATGACGTAGAGCATTCACTAGCGCCGCTTCATCTTTTCGGAATTCCATGTTAAGTCGCAGCAGCTCACGGCGTGCAATCCCTTCAGTGTAAAGCTGCCTCAGTAAAGATCGTACGATATCAGCATCACGCAAGGCTAAAGCCACGATCACTTTCACTGCGGGTGAGGATGGCTCAACTCGAATGCGGTATAATTTTAGAACATTTAATAAGTTACCGAGGTACTCCGCGGCGACTGCTGGCTCCACGTCTACAGCAGCCACTGCCAACATGCTTTGAAGACCGTTAGCGACGCGGTTACGCTCGTCCACATTTAGGGAGTACTGTGCTAGCGATGAAAATTCTTTTAAAAATGCATCGCGGACGGCTTGTTCGCATTCGCCAGCTAATAACTGGCGAATGACAACGCAGTGCAATCCCTCGATGCACGCGGCTTCGGGAGGTGCACCATCGAGACCGAGTCCATGCCCGAAGTTCAGAAAATGCTGCCAGTCATCTGCAGGCAGGCGCCAGACTTTAGCGCGCTTGACGAAGCTGCGCAATATGGAGGCGCGTGTGTGTGGTGGCTCGTTGCTGTGTCGCACAGCGAGATCCAAAACAGCTGACACCGCATCAGTGCGACCACCAGTCTTGCTCACCAAAACAAGGAAGATATCACGGAGCCGGTCCGCAGAACCTGTAGCACCCAATCGCTGACCCAATTCGTGCAGCGCGCGTTCAAAACCAATAAAACGAAACTCATCGAATAATTTGTCTAAATCTGTTTTCACTCGTATCATGCAATTATTTTCAACCATGTCATATCTCATCGGACAACTTCCGACACACGGCATAGGCATGCCAAGGCCTCTGAACATTTCATACCTATCATACCCACAGACTGGCATGAAATCCTGGTCATCAAAGACATGTGGACCACTGTCGGACTCCGTTGGGGGAACGGGTATTTCGTACGGCCATTTATCTAAACATACACCTACGTCCTTATCAACAAACACTCGGTTCTTGAACGCCGCTCTCTTGTCGGGGCTGAGTCGCTTTATCAGTGGCTCCACGACTTTGTACTGGAACCAATGCTGCAAGTACTTTGCTCGTGCTAGCTTAAGCACTACTTCCTGACATTCCTCGACACTGAGTCGAGCAGCAAGAGTCGGTATGTGCAGCAAATACGCTACGTACAGCTCCATCTTATTATTGAATCTAGTTTTATGGTAGCGTAGGATGTAGTCCGTCGCCAAAGGACTGAATCTGTTAAATCGATTAGTATTAAAATATTTCTCCGTGATGTCTAGGAACACTGCTGCATCTGACTTCAGCACACATTTCACGCTCCTATAGTAGAACTAATCTCGTTCGAGATAGCGGGTTTTCAAATCTTCATCTGTCGCCAAAGCGTCGAAATACATTTTGGCGACTCTGGGACATTTCTCGCACAACACTTTTAATGAATGAGTGCTTAATTTAGTTAATATTCTCGGAGCCTCTGTCAGGATGAACTCATTACTGCAGTGAGTAAGAAACTTTATGGCAAACTCAAATGTGTTTTTTTTGTAGTACTGATAGAACTCCTGACACATTGCTGGGTCTCGTAAATTGATGTAAAGCCAGTGCTTCATTTTGGTAACGGCTGGCGCAATCATTTCTGGGAACAGAACATCTTCTAAATATTTCGGGTTAATAATATCCCGGTTGTCTATAAGCCATGTTGATTTCAGAGCTCTGCTCACGTATAACATGTCATCGTCTTTTAAATTACGTATTATGTAGTCTACGTGTTTGAGTTCTATGGCGAGGTCTATTTTAAAGAGGCGATCGACTGGAGACTCTTCGGGCAGGGCCTTGACATCCTGGATCGTCGTGCCACTTTTCCGCGCCTCACGCACCAAGGAGTTGAGGTATCGATGCCGCTGGCCCAGGTTGTCTCCCACCAATGATACTGGTAGAAACAGCGCCATCTGTAAGGAAATGTTACTACTATTATACAAACAAAAAAAGGAGTAAAAGATCTTCAGCAAAAAAAAAACGTCTATACCATAAATTAAAACCGACTGACATACCTAACTGAAAAGTGAAAACACATACTTTTAACTTTTAAGTTATGGTACACTATCTCACGGCAATTCATACATACATACATACAATCACGCCCTTTTCCCATGGGGGTAGGCAGACACCACGGAACGCCACCTGCTACGATCTCTACACACTTCTTTTGCCTCGTTTAGGTTCATACAATTCGTACACCACTATTTGCAATGTACAGTCACCAAAAGAGATAACTATCCAGGGTCGTCGGATATTTAATAATAAATAGTTGAAGTTTAGTTTGAAACCCATGGATGTTTTCGAATGAAATCTATACTATCTAATATACTAATACATATTATATATGAAGCTGAAGAGTTTGTTTGTTTGATTGAACGCGCTAAAAATTCGAAACAGTACTTTTTGTGTTGAGTAGCCCATTTATCGAGGAAGGAGGCTATATACCATCACGCTACAATCAAAAGGAGCAGAGCATCAATGAAAAATATTGCAAAAACGGGGAAAATATTCCTTTTGAGAGTTTCCGTTGCGTGCGCTGCGTAAACGGTTAAGTTAAAGTAACGCAACAATCATGTATGAATTGTTCCTCTTAAAAAGTTCAAAAAAAAAAGTCCGCGAGAGCATATGTCTATCTATCTTTTAAGGTTGACTCACTTTAACTCTATTAATTGTAATAAAATCTAAATACTATACTATCTCTAAACTTTGTTTGGTTGAACTTACAAATCTCAGGAACTATGTTAAATGTTGGATAGCCCATTTATCGAGGAAGGCTATAGGTTATATAACATCACGCTGCGACCAATAGGAACGGAGCACCAATGCAAAATGTTGCAAAAACAGGTTAAGTTATTACTTTCAAGAGCTTTCGTTGCGTGCGCTGGAAAACGGTTTATGTAACGCAAAAATGATTTAAGCCGGAATCGTACCTTTTAAAAAGTTTTAAAAACAAGTCCGCGACAGTATATGTCCATTTTCTAAGGTTTGCGCACTATGTTTTTTTCAAATTCGTTATAATAATGCATTATTTGCGAAGGTGATTTCATAAACATGGATATAATCCTTAACCATCAGAAGTGTTTAATTTTGAACAAAGTTGCCCTTACATTATTTGAGATTAATGAATGTCTTACAAGCTATAATAACCTGATTGCTCAACACTACGTACAGGCTGACGATTCGATGCGACGAGGTAGGTCGCGGGAGCAAGAAATTTGATTGTTCACAGTACACAACAGTGACAGGAAATATTACTATTACTTCCTGTGTTCATAAAGGCCTAGGAACAAAAATAAAACAGAAAAAGTCATTCCTACAGCTTTATGAACTTAGAGCGTTGTATTGATGATTTTGATGATTATAATTCTGTAACGACATACATCTTACAGTCGCGAATAATATTTTAATCAACATACAACCTAGCACTGGCCTGCAAATTGCAAAAAACGCAAGAAATTTTGAATTTCGCGGGCTGGTTGGAGCATTCCCCTTAAGTTGTATTTTTGTTTTTCTGAGGTTGGTAATAGTGTTGTCAGGTCCGATTGGATTAAAATCGGGGCAGATGGTAAAACAAATCGGGATTAAGGGTTTTAAATCGAGACAGTATAAAAAAACTTATTTTGCCGCGGTTGACACTGGTATTGAAGCCATAAACGAAAATAGCTTTTGAAGATTGGTTAAATATTGATTAGGTACCTTTAAAAATACCATGCCAGTATCGTAGCGGTGTTACCTCTGGCTCTCATTCTGGCTTGCTGCCTTCACCATTTCTTTAATTTTATACATTTCTTCACAGAGTTGATCAAAATCAAAAAACGAGTCAATTTTTAATCTTTCAATTATATTAACCAATGTTGGGTAAGTGATTGAGTCATCCTGGAGAGGCAATGGTTTAAATAATCCCAATTTGCTGTCTTTGACCTCATATTTGGATTAAATATAATTGATTACATAATGCTGCGAATGATGCAATCCATTTTTTTATTTTTATTTATCGGGTCATTTAGCGTCCCGATCAGGTGCAAATCGGAACGCGTCCCCAGACCCCTCAAAATCGGGACGTTCCGCGCAAATCGGGACGCCTGGCAGCACTTGTTGGTAATCATTATTCCATGGGTGGCAATCACAAGTGAATGTGAGATTTGTGAATGGACAACACAATCGGCCCATGATTTCCCCCTGTGGGGAAACAGGCCTCCTGTTTGCGAGAGGGTGTGGGCATTAAACACTGATCATTGATGAGAAATTGACAGTAGTAAGTCATGAAGATAGGTACTAACAATGATGAGAATTATTTAGTTTAAAGTTATAAATTTATAATGAAAATGCAATAATACACAATTCATACCTTTTGGTTTGTTCAAATATCCACAGTAGGTAGGTAATGTGGAAATCAGATACGATACGAGGAGTTAATTTTGGTTATTATTTTAACTGCACTACACTGTATTACTTAGTGAACAAATAAACACGTGACGATAAAACTACACCAACATAATAATAATTCACTGATTCCCGTGGGAACCCAACTCTCGGATTCCATAAACCTTTGAACCCTCTCCACATCCGAAACCTATAAGTATTTGGGTATGTCGGAAGCGTTGGGAATCAATGTTACTGACATGAAGCAAACGTTGAAGGAGCGCTTCTTTGGCCGCCTGAAGAAAGTATTAAATTTAATAGTCTTCTATCAGGCGGAAACAAGGTGCGCGTCTTCAACGGTAGGGTCATGCCGGTTTTGATGTACTCTTTCGGCATACTCAAATGGACTCAGACCCAACTCGACGCCCTGGATAGGAGGGTCCGTACGCTGCTGACTGCATATAGAATGAATCACCATAGAATGAACCCACGGTCATCGGTTATGAGGCTGTATATCCCGCGAAAGTGTGGAGGTCGAGGCTTTTTAAACGGTAAGACTCTCCACAATCGCGAGATATGCAGTCTCAGGGAATATTTCCTGGAAGCCGACGTGGGGGTGCATCGAGATGTAGTTGCGGTGGACAAGGGCTTCACCCCACTCTCCTTGGCTAACGAGAACTGGCGCAAGCTTGTAGTACTTGACACTAATGACCGCTTGGAAGTATGGCAGAGTAAGGAGCTTCACGGACGCTTTTTCCAGCCCTACACGGACCCGACGTTGATTTTCTAGCGTCCGTAGCCTGGCTGCGTTTCGGTGATCTCTTTGGGGAAACCGAAGGTTTTGTCTGTGCAATTATGGACGAAGTTATGATGACGGACAATTACCGGAGATTTATTGTGAAAGACGGTACGGTGGACATCTGTCGGGCATGCCACTGTCCGGGAGAATCAATTAGACACATTATCTCCGGGTGTTTCGTCTAGCTAACGAGGAGTACTTGCATAGACACAATCTTGTAGCTAGGATTATCCACCAGCAACTTGCTCTGAAATACAGCCTTGTGGAATCAGAAGTGACGTACTACAGGTATGTGCCTGACCCAGTTCTTGAAAATGGCCATATCACATTGTACTGGGATCAATCCATCATCACTGTCAGGACTGTTGTTGCCAATAAGCCTGATATAGTGGTGGTGGATCGACTAGAACGGCGCACAATGATTGTTGACATTACGGTCCCGCATGACGAGAACCTCGTGAAAGCTGAGAAAGTTAAACAGATCAAGTATCTTGACTTGGCTCGCGAGGGTGTCGACATGTGGGATGTGGACTCAGCAATCATTGTGCCGATAGTCATAACAGCCAATGGTTTGATAGCCAAGAGCTTCGACCAACACCTGAAGAGGCTCTCGTTGAGCGGTTGGATCAAGGTCTTTATTCAGAAAGCGGTACTTCTGGACACGGCTCGCAATGTCAGGAGGTTCCTCTCTCTGGAGCCCTGCCCGCCGGTAGCTTGGACCCTGTTCCCGATACCGGTGGGCTACTATTTTTTTTTTTTATGTTTTTTTTTTTAACTAATATTTAGAAATATAATTTACAAGAATGTTTAAATGTAATAAAGGATTCACTGATTCATTTAGTTTCCTCGAAAATATTCAGAAATTCTCATTCAGATGGGAATTTAAAGAACCGGTCGTCATAGGAATAGATAATAACAAAAAATACTAAAGGCTGACACCGGTTTGTATTATTCTTTTTGGAGAAATTATTGATATTCATCATATGCCGACACCTCCACCTAATCATCATCATCAGCAGCCTATAACGTTCCCACTGCTGGGACACAGGCCTCCTCTCGGTGAGAGGGAGCGAGCCATAATCCACAACGCGGGCCCAGTGCGGGTTGGTAGATGTCACATGTCTTCGAATGTTTAGTTCTAAGACATGCCGGTCCCAGGGTCGCGAGATTGTTCGAAAGAGATACCGTGACCCTGGCACATGGGCAACTGAAGGAACACGGGTGGGTTTTAGTCAGTAAAAGTCTGACATGCCCGCCCTCCCGCTCCGCCCAGAGCGGGAGAAGTCATTTGATGATTTCCCATCCCAAAAAAACAAAAAAAAGACGTGCCGGTTTCCTTACGATGTTTTCCTTCACCGCCTCCACCTAAGCTTGAGCAAATATATCGATATCTCGTAATAGGTATCTATAATTGTTTACCTTACCTATTATATAGTCGATAATGTGTGCCTTATAATCGCGATAAGTTTGTAGATAATATATGTATTAATTGTTTTAGAGTATCGAATTCGTGACAGTTTCGAGATCTTTTAATAGTTTCGTGTATAATATTACCAGTTTACCAGACTAGTAATACCTACTGGAAACTCTAAAAAAATCCTTTTTACTTTAAATATCTCGCCACAGTCTTCATGAAATACCTATTACAGTATTACTTCTTCTTCTTCTTTATTCTATGGGTCCCGAGAATTATTTTTAAGGTGCGCCCTCGGGCGAGATGGGACTTAAACATAACTGGTATTATGTGTGTGTACTATACAGGAGGCAAGTTTTTACTATTCGCGGACGACCTCAAGTTGTTCCTGTCGGTAGCAAATACTTCGGACTGTGAACGACTTCAACAGGATGTTCATAGGGCAGTGCACCGGAGCGTACAAAATAAGTTAGGTTTTAATGTATCCAAATGCGGTTTAACGAGCTATAATCGCGCGCAAGAACCACTGCTGCATCAGTATATGATGGAAACCGCGGTTGTCACGAGTCAAGCAGTGCGGGTTTTTTTTTTTTTTGTGGGTGTAATATTACGTGGGCACATCTTCGATATTTGCGATAAGTTCCACCGTATTCTTGGGTTTATCCTCAGAGAATGCAAGGACTTCCAGATGACGGCAGTGCTGAAAATAATGTACACAATGCGCTGGTACGGAGCCCTCTTGAAACGCGTGCTGTTTTTTGGAATCCCCATGAGGCTAAATCCTGGGACATGGCGGAAAGAATACAGAGCAAGTTCACACGGTTTCTTTATTTCAAGCAGTATGGCGTCTACCCGTTCTTCCCGCTTTTGTCCCCGAGTACCTTCATTATAGGGATGGTAGGGCACAGTAGGCTGGCGGTGCGGAGGGACGACACTCTTTGTAGCTTCGTGTTTCGGGTGCTGCGCAGTTGGCTGCACCACCCCGAACTGCTGGTACAGATGGGGCGGCACGGCCGGCCGGGTGTGGGGTAGGGATGCCCGATCTGTATCGATCTTCTAGAAGATCGAATCACGACCATACGATCTACCGATTTTTTTTATCGATTCAACAGGGTACGATCTTAGCCAGATCGAATCGTATACGCCTTTAAGTACGTATGAAAAAATCGTATCAACTAAAACCTAAACAATGTACCGTACCAACTACAACTTGCCGTGTATGTTAGCATTCCCTTTCGAACGTCTGTTTTCTACATATAATTGTTAATTTAGAAAAGTATGAAACATGTTTTACGTTACAAATTCCAACTGTCTAAATTTAAACTTTTCAAAATTAATAATTTGGGCAGACGCACTGGATCTATTCTATTGCGGCTATCTGTCAAAGTATTTCCAGGTAGAGACAACCGACATTCGGAAGGAAATGTTAACATACCCGACAAGTTGTAGTTCGTACGGTACATTGTTTAGGTTTTAGTTGATACGACTTACTGGCTGAATCGCCCATTACGGCTATCTGTCACGACGGCATCCGTGGAACACTTTGTAGTTGATCTATTAAGAAAATTAAGTTAAATAAATAATTTTGCATGCATACTGTGCTTTTTTATGGAGTTTCTTGCCGGTTCTTCTCCATAGGAATCAACAAATTGGACCCGTGCACCAAGCTTGTGACGTTTCATGAGGGCCCATGTAGGTTTAGGTGAAATAAATATATTCAGATTTTGATAGTTTCATTATTGTTATTAAATTACGATACGATCTTCCGAGATCGAGTAAGATCGATTCAATACAATACGATTCAGATCGTGAATCGATTCACGAAGTTACGATCCGTTAGATCCAGAAGATCGATTCAAAGCAAAAAATCGGGCATCCCTAGTGTGGGGGCGCGCGTCGCCCGACGCCTACGCTATTGGAGCCATGCTCTAGGACCAACCTGAACAAGATTGCCCCTTTGTCACGAGCCATAAGGTTGGTCAATATAACTTCTATGGAGGTAAGTATATTTCAGTGCAGCCTGAAGAGGTTCACAGAAGTAACACTGAAGTGCACTGAAAATATACATATAAAGGCCAATTTCTTGCGTATTTTGTTAATTTAAGTATGTTTTTTTTTTTTTGTATATGTATAGTAGTAACACCGCATTGGCGCATTATAGCTGTAAGGGTCACGTTCAAAATTTTTAATAAATAAAATTATTATGCAAAATTTCCTAAACTGAAGTGCACGTGCAACATGCACGTCAAAATTTATTTTATTAGAAAGAGGGCTTCTTGACTTTATCTTGGAAATTGTACGTTATTTTGAGACAGTCTTTGTTGTTGTACCTACAGGGTAGACATATGTATGCAAAGACATTAAATCAATAGACGGGACATAAGGGAACGTTCAAGTATTACGTAACGCAATTTGGGGGGGTGGGGGGGTCTTGTAAAACGTTACGGTGCGTTACAGGGGTGGGAGGGGGTATTGGAACAACGCGTTACGTAACTTTTTTTATTTTTATAAAAAAACTAGGAAATTAAAATGTCTCAAGTTGGCAACCCTTTTCGTTTATGTTTTACGGGGAATCCCTCACTTGTACGTGATTTTTATTTTGTTTTTTTCGTTGTCAGTATTTCTTAGTGTGTACACGGAAGCATATTGTTGTTGTTAGTGTTGTTAAAGTGAGTTCATTTCATACGATAATGTCCTCAAAAGAGGGAGATTTGCATCATAACCTGTTCTTGGCCTATAGAAGCTCTCATGCTAACTTGTCAGCACAACAGTGCCAAAAAAATGCCAACGAAATTTGGAAAACTGCTAAAGAAAAACAAAAAAATAAAGAAAAGTTTATAGAACATATAAGTGATGTTATACAAGGGTTTAAGGTGAAGGCTACGAAGAAGAAAGCAACAATGCTTAGTTATTTTACACAGGTATGTTTACTGCTAAAATGTATATAAAATATATTTTTAATTTATATTATATAAATAACATATCCGTAGGCATATAATATAACCAAACATAGATTTTTCACAAAAGAACTGGTCATAAGTATTTTTTTTTTTTTAGCTACCTATGAAAACATCAAGCACGCCATCAATACCATTGTCATCAAGGCCCAACGTCCCATCGACTTCGCGTACTCTTCTACAAAAAGAGGTGCGTATACATGTACACTTTTTAGTACAGTTTGTCTTAGTCTGGATTAATTATCCGCTTGAAGGAAACGCGCGCATCCTTCTTATAGTATATGAAAATTTTACGTCGATTTTACTTATCTTGTATGGGGCCCAGTCATCAATGTGATCTGGTACACTTCGACCCATCGGGATCTTTTGTGTGATCCCCTTCCACCACCATTTTTTATTGATTCCCATCTGTTATCGATGAAAATTGGGTCCGACGGCTTAACGTGCTCTCCGAGGCACGGAGTCAGTGAAAAGTATGTACATAAGTTTCCGAAAAACTCATTGGTACATGCCTGTGCCAGGGATCGCAGCCAGATTCTCGTGATTTAGAGGCAGGCTCACTCCCAACTAGGCTAACCCGACTAGTCGTCATCGATTTTACTTAATTAAAAAAATGAGATTGACGCTCAAAACGTTTTTATATACGCTTTATTGTTTAACACGTTATTCTGCTTATACAGGGTTAATTTTAAATCACCGGAAACCTCTCGGCCTGTAGTTCCTATCACTAAAAGCAACAATATTTGTTATACGACTTTTGCCTAAACTGGATATTTATCGTAATGTTAAAAATTTTATTACTTTCAGTCATATTTTTCTTACTGCAGTTTGGCAAAGCATCATGTGAGGGCAGGGTGAATACACTTTTGAATAAATATTTTTTGAAAATCAACATCTTTTGTTTATCAAAACATGTTACTTTTAGTGATAGGAATTACGGGCCGAGAGCTTTGTGGTGATTTAAAATACTGTATTTATAATGTGTATTTGTTCTATATCGCATATCTCAATAATACCTATTTTTTATATATTTTCACTTTGTTTATAGGATTCGGATGCTGTATCCACGTGTTCATTTGTTACGGGATCGATTGTTGGAGTCGCTGCAAGAGAGAGCACTGCCGTCAAACGAAAGATGAGCGATACCCATGATGAACGAAGTGAGACTACTGATAAGAAAGTTGTGGACAACTTGGACATCCTGTCTACGGAACCACACACGACTACGATTGTTTCGGACATCACTAAAAATGTTCCAAACAAACCGGCTCAAGAAACTCTTATGAAGAAAATTGGCCTACTTCAACAGAGATTAAATGTTCTTACTGAAGCAAGGGACACTGGTATAGCCAAAGATGATGTACACGAAGAAATAAAAAAACTACGGAAAGAATTAAAAGAAGATGAAAAATGTTTAAAGAAAAAAAGAGACAGTGCCAAGCGTGCAAAAAAATTTCGAGCCAAAGAAAAACTTGAGAAAGCAGAACGTCGAAAAAACTATCCTGCTGCAATAAAACCTAGATCTAGCCCTGGCCAGCCCCCTTTGGTTGACTCGCAACCTGCTCTCCTGGAGACCATTATTAATATTGCCATTCATGGCAGTGCTGCTGATGAACGCCGCCGAACAGAAATGATTAGGAGTTGTCTCACCCTGTCCGACCTGCACGAGAGGTTGTTGTTGATGGGATTCCAAATTTCTCGAAGCGGCACATATCTTCATTTACTCCCACGCGCTTCTAACACTCAAGAGGGAAGAAGGCATGTACGCACCGTACCCGTAAAGTTAGCAAGACCACAAACCGAGATGCACAAAAAGCACGAGGACGGGGAATTCTGCACTGCAACAATCAGATCCTTGGAATCTCTCGCGTCGCTTCTGGGACCGCAGCAAGTATTTGTTCTCTCTCAAGACGATAAGGCCCGTGTACCAATAGGTTTACCGGCAGTGAAAAGTCAGAGCCCTCTATTAATGCATATGGAATACAGAGTACTTCTACCTGACCATGACTGGGTCGTAGCAGAGCGGCACAAACTTATTCCTTCTGTATACGCCGGCGTCAACGTGGATCCTGACGGTTTTGGTAAGGAAGAAGCTGTTGGTTACAGCGGGCCGACACACATATCCATAAGGAGTGGGAAACACGCATCCTCCACAGCGAACACCCATGCTTATGATTTCGAATCACTTTTATCAGTGTCTGCATTCAAACCCTTAATGATGACAGAATCAAACACCGTAAAGCCAGTGATCATCATCTTTGTAGATGGTGGGCCGGACGAAAATCCGCGATATCGGAAAGTCAAGAACTTTGCCATTCAACACTTCAAAAAATACAACCTGGACGCTCTGTTCATAGCGACTAATGCTCCTGGGCGGAGTGCATACAACCGAGTTGAGCGACGCATGGCCCCCCTCAGCAAACGACTGTCAGGAGTCATCCTGCCGCATGAACATTTTGGTTCTCATCTCGACGACAAAGGAATGACTGTTGATGATGATTTGGAAAAACGCAATTTTCAACACGCTGGGGAAACACTTGCTAAGGTCTGGAGTGAAATGAAAATTGACGACTACGATGTTTCGGCGGAATATAGAAAGCCTGAAGATAGCTTGCAGGATCCAGCAGAACCTAATCTGGCGTGGTATAGTGCTCACGTCCGCGAATCGCAATATTTGTTGCAAGTGATTAAATGCGCGGACGAATCCTGCTGTTTCCGCCCGAGGAGTGCATTGAAATCTGTCTTTCCGGATACTTTCTTGCCGCCACCCTGCCCAATCCTTCAAACCCCAAGCCAGCTCATGGTACCCAGTCAGCTAGACAAAGGACCATGCAAGTTTTCACCACTTCTTGTGAGGTTATCCGTTGATCTGTCGCCTCCTCTAGAAGGGTTTAAGCAAATGCCTTACGATTTCTTTTGCCCATCGGTACAATCCGACCTCAAAAACAGAACATGTGCAACTTGTGGGATCTATTTCACATCCCACAAGAGTGTGCAAACGCACAGTCGTTACGTGCACGGCAAGACTGTCCATGACCATCGTGAAAATAGAGTACGGCCACAGCGACTTGCTGCCAGAAGGGCAAATGAGCTTCTCTGCATTGTGCGCCACAGTGAAGCGTTGTCTGAGGATGCCGATTGGCTCGACGAAGACGAAGTTGATGCTAGTAATTTAACAATTCCGGAACCCTCTTCATCTGCTCTCCGGTTGCCAGTTATGAAAGAGTCTGAGTGGCTGGCAAACCCATGGACAGAGGAGCAGTAATCGCAATTAAATTGTTTTTTTTTTTTAAATACCTTATTATTTCATTTATATGGCTAAATAAATAACATATAACTTAAAAAGCTCTTTTTTTAGGGTTCCGTTGCCAAATGGCAAAAAACGGAACCCTTATAGATTCGTCATGTCTGTCTGTCTGTCTGTCTGTCCGAGTATGTCACAGCCATTTTTTCCGAAACTATAAGAGCTATGCTGTTGAAACTTGGTAAGTAGATGTATTCTGTGAACCGCATTAAGATTTTTACACAAAAATAGAAAAAAACAATAATATTTGGGGTTCCCCATACATAGAACTGAAACTCAAAAAAAAAACATCAAACCCATACGTGTAGGGTATCTATGGATAGGTCTTCAAAAATGATATTGAGGTTTCTAATATATTTTTTTTCTAAACCGAATAATTTGCGCGAGAGACACTTCCAAAATGGTAAAATGTGTGTCCCCCCCCCCGTAACTTCTAAAATAAGGGAATGATAAAACTAAAAAATATATATGATGTACATTACCATGTAAACTACCAACGAAAATTGATTTGAACGAGATCTAGTAATTAGTTTTTTTTAATACGTCATAAATCGTAAACCACAATTTACCTTTCATTCAGTCAACTCAAATATAAAAATTAAAAAACAAAAATAATTTCATAAACGATGATAATAATAAATAATAATAATAAAAATCATTTATTTCCAAAAGTAAATTACAAAGTAGTTATGCGCAGCATTTGCAGCTTAGGACTTACAGGTGCACAGATATTTGATAAATGACGATGATGACGAATGATGATGATGATGACCTGCAGGTTTGTACGGAACCCTCGGTGCGCGAGTCCGACTCGCACTTGGCCGGTTTTTTTGTTTATTATTATTGTAAACGCGATCAAACAATAACAAAGGTATTTTAGCGCCTTTAATAATTGTGATTTTTAGGTTAAAATGGTCACTTAGATGTTACGTAACATTAAGGAGGGGGGAGGGGGGGTACAGAAAAACGTTACGATGCGTTACAAGGGGGGGAGGGAGGGTCTAAAATCTACAAAAAATGCGTTACGTAATACTTGAACGCTCCCTAACGAACAAACTCGTAATCCAATACTTATGGCCTAGTGGTCATATGGCGTTTAGTCTAGAATGGCACGTCTGCATGTCAACACGCATTTGTGTCCGTTTGACAAGAAAAACATTTCTTAAATAAATATGCCGAGTTGCGCTTTACGCTATTGCAAACCACGCTATGGTCAAACGTCTGGACCTAACTTCGGTTTATTTTCGCAAGTATTCTTTAATATTTCTCAGTAATTATAATTAAATAATATTCAGAACATACGATAATGTTGTAATAAACGCCCTCTATAGCTGAGTCGCTTTACTACTGCCTTGCAGAGATGTTATGATGTTTATCGACTTTGTTATCGATAATATTTAATTAGGTTAGTAAAATCCAAAACTATTTGAACATAAGTAATTCAAATAAAATATCAATTTAGCAACAATAGTGCTGTTCGCTCACGTAGATATTTATTTTAGAACTCTGTATGTATATGTTATGTTTGTTTTTATGTACCTATGTAAGTAGTTCTCTCATATTATTTGTTTTAGTTTCTTAACACGTTGAGTGCCAAACACAGATTGATGGTTAATCCCATATGGCCACAGATTTAGAGCGCATTCAAAATTGTTAGTAGCAAGCACTCGATATCGCGTGATCGGCCATATTATGCAGAGCCGACAAATCAATAGTCACTTTTCAATATTATCGATACATTATATCGATATAGAATTGATGAAATTACATCCTTAATAAGTTTTTATATTTGAATGTTTGCTATCAAAGCTAGATGGTGTTACTGACGCTGGGGAATAAAATTTTGTACAAAAATGTTTTTCATAGCCGTTCTAATTTTGCTATACTATGCTAGATGGCGTCACTGAGTCATGGGATCACAATTTTTCCACGACATTTCTTCAGATGGCCTCACTATTTGTCTTAAATCTCTTTGTATGTATGTGTTGTATTTTACTACACATATTTTCAGTTCATCAGGTGTAGTTTAATTTGACACAAAATAATTTTACATATTAGGTTGGGGAAAAAGTCTTTTCGCATTATAGTATGTATGAACTTGTAATAAAATCTCTTTGGCTATACTATTTGTATCTGGCTGGTTTTGGTATCATTGAAAGTTTAAATTTTAAAGAACATAATTCCAAATTCAAATTAGGAAAATGTGTGATTTTCATTTGTTTTTCGTACCGTCAAGATGAGTGAATCAAATGAAGAAATTAGATACATTTTAAAATTTTACTACAAAAAAGGTAAAAATGCAACGCAAGCCGCGAAAAAAATTTGCGATGTTTATGGACCTAGTGTAGTGTCTGTGAGAGTAGCACAAATTTGGTTTAAGCGTTTTCAATCCGGAAATTTTGATGTCAAAGATGCACGTCGCTCTGGTCGCCCTATTACGGATAAAATGGATGCCATTTTTGAAAAAGTGGAGCAAGATCGGCTCTCAGCTGAAGAACTGGAAATTGACCACAAAACAGTTTTAGCGCATTTGAAAAAAACTGGATACACAAAAAAGCTCGACATTTGGGTACCTCACGAGCTCACTGAAAGAAACCTAATGAACCGTGTACTCATTTGTGATTCTTTATTACGACGTAATGAAACCGAACCATTTTTGAAGAAGCTGATAACTGGTGATGAAAAGTGGATCACGTATGACAAGAACGTGCGAAAAACGTCGTGGTCAAAGGCCGGTCAGGCTTCACAGACTGTGGCGAAACCCGGGTTAACTCGCAACAAGGTGATGCTGTGTGTGTGGTGGGATTGGAAGGGCATTATTCATTATGAGCTGTTACCACCAGGCAGGACCATCGATTCTGAACTCTACTGCGAACAACTGATGAGATTAAAGCAAGAAGTTGAGAGAAAGCGGCCGGAATTAATCAACAGAAGGGGTGTGGTTTTTCATCATGATAACGCTAGACCTCACACATCTTTAGCCACCCAACAAAAATTAAGAGAGTTTGGCTGGGAGGTGTTAATGCATCCGCCGTATAGTCCTGACCTTGCACCTTCAGATTTCCACCTGTTTCGGTCTCTTCAGAATTCTTTAGGCAGTGTCAGGTTAACATCACGAGAGGACTGCCAAAACTACTTGTCGCGGTATTTTGACCAGAAGTCCCAAAATTTCTATAGCAATGGGATCATGTCCCTACCTACAAGATGGCAAAAAGTTATCGAACAAAATGGTACCTACATACTTTAGTTAAATGTAAATAAACTTTATTAAAAAATGTTTTGAATTTTCTTAAAAAATGCGAAGAAACTTTTTCCCCAACCTGTTACTATGGACACTATGCCTCACAACCCATGCATGAGCCAGCCCGCGATGCTGTGCCTGTAGCTTTAAATTTGCCCCTAAATAATTTAACCCAGATCCAGCCTGTCCCTTGCTGCCCTCCCTCAGTGATCGCCTAAGCCGAGGTGCGAACCCCCCTCGGGGTTACCCTTAGGACTTTCGCTTTAGTTTTAATTTTACCTATGGCCCGGCTGGAGGTCTAAAAAGTTTAAACTTTTTAGAAATCGCCGGGCAAAAATCCGTTTAAGTAGTCAGAATCTTTTCAGATTAACTACGAGATGTCCTACAAAAAAAAAAAAAACTATGTTTGTTGTATAAACACGTTAGTATCATACAATATAGGTATGGTAAGAAGACCATACGATACGCTACGTCCCGCTGTAGACTTGGGGAAGTACGTCATATGCATTCGGTACTAGGACAACAGGTATTTGGTCCACCTCAGTATTTTTCGATATTAGTACTGGGTGGTTTTACTACGGAAATTGCCTAGTAGTCATTACCTTATGTGAGAAGTAATAAAAAACCAATACGCCAGTCTTTGAGCAAGAGATTTAAACGTAAAATATTCCCAACGATAAAAAACCTTCAAACTGTCAGTCGCGATTGGTCGCGATGGTTCATCGATTAGCGGCGGACTTTCATTTTTACAGAATTTAGCATTAATAATCTGCATTTATGATGGTTATGCATGGACGAGTGAGTACACAATAGATGAACAATGCAATATAATCGCTTATCTCAGCCCTGGAACGCGCCAACGAAGGTTGAACCTGACAGTTTGACATAAACATTTGGATGAGCGTCGTGATCCGTACGATTATAATTAAGTTTTAAGTGCTGTCAGTGGGTCGTGTGTGTGAAGAGTTTTTGTTGAAACGTAAGATGGACAGGTAAGTAAAAAACAGTTTTTATTGCCAGGATTGTGTTTTTGACAAAGATTTGCACGTAAATAGTTAGTTCAACAAACATCGTCATCCATTTTGCTACCATTTTTCCGCGGCCGGCGTCGGATTTCGCAGTATTACGAGTAATAATTCTACTATTGATAGCAGACTATTGACGTTACTTAGGTTATGTACTGTATTATTGTTATTATGCATTTATTTGCGTAACATTGTAATGAAAAATACGCAACCTAAAAAGATGAAGGAACTCGATTGTTGAACCGGGAATTTTAGGTCACGTGACACTAAAATCGTCATTGTATTTTGTACGGATGATGAAATGTGTGGATATGACTTCCGTATATTTTAATGGTAAAATTTTTGGGTGATGTTTTTAACCGACTTAAAAAAAGAGGTTAGGTATGTAATGTTACAGTTAATGCAACTGAATTTTTGTATTTTTCCAGCTTGCATGCCAGAGGACGCGGGGTGGTGGAAGGGCACCACCACCACCACTTGACATGATTTTGCAGCCACCGGCAATGTTAGTAACTTACGGACTTTTCTAATTTTCATTTATCTCTAAATATTCAGGTACTACAACACTGCTTTTGTTCCAGGTTTATGGACAATGACTGGCCATTGCCCGAGCCGGCATTACCGGTGCCTCCGTCACCAGCATCACTGTTCGTCGTACTATCGCAATTATAATTTTCTTTTTTAGTTTTCATTTTTTTCCGTATTTACATAAATGATACGATAATAGACTTGTAATAATAATAATATGCACAAGTACATAAAACATTTTTGATTAAATTCTACTATGTACAGGTACATAAAACGTTTTTAATGTGTTTTAATTTTTTAAAGTTCAGATGTGACAATATTTGCCGTATCCATATTTCTTTCCTCCATGGTCATGACGTCATGTATTTCCTATCTCATTTTCTCCCACGTTAAATCTTATGAAGTTATGTCTGTCTCTTTTTACTGTCGCTTTTTCGTTTCATTGAGTTTCAAATCACAACCAACGGCGCTAAAGAAGTTTTCACTTCAAAAATCTAGCATGTTAACATACAACAACACGGCAACATACACGGCTAGAAACAATTGTTAAATGTGGAAATAATGTTGGTTTTTGCTTCGAACTGTCATTCTTGTTTTGGTAAGGAAAACACGGTTGGTGCTGTGAAGGTCTTGGTGAAGGAAAAATATTAAGTGGCACCCAAGTGATGTTTTTAAAATTTAAGTGGCGATGAATGGGTTAAATAGTAAGTACGTATTTTTCATTCATAAGGATCCTACAAATAAACGCGATGCGACACCATTCTGAAAGGACAATTTCCATGAAGATTTCATAGAAATTGTACGTTGAAACTTTTCGTCGTATATTAAAAAGAAAAATCTGTTCCGTACATTTTAATCATATTCGTTTAGTTGCTTTGGAAAAGGTACATAATTATGTAAAATAAAGGTGGTTCCACAACTTGTGATCCCTGTACAATACACCTACCTTAAATAAGGCATACCACGCAGTTATCGCATTTTTCTACGATAGTACTTTATCGGGTCGAAAATAAAATTTTCTCAATTACAACTCTTACGCATACCTGCATTGGCAATGGCCTTGCAACGTTGTATTATTTCGTTATTGCTTGATCGAAGTTGACTTTCAACAAAAATAAAATAAATTTTAATTTGTTAAACATTTAATACACGTGTGTTAGAAATAACAATAAAAATACAAAGTTTATTTAAAATAACAGTAATAGTACAAATTTTATTAGAAATAACAGTAACTATAAAAGTGCTTTTATACATATAACAGTGGTGAAAGTTTATTTTTATCATTATTTTATAACACTATTTTATATATGTATATTTTGCAGAGAATATGTTGAGTGCCTTTTAGACTGTGCGAGAAAAACAATTTTTTATAACCATTCTAACACGGTAGCAATAAAAACAAGACTAATAATAGAAATCAAAAACGACTGTAAGTGTAATCTCCTCATCATTGAATTAGAATGGGCACACACCACAGCTTTGATCTATGACATGTGATAAATATAGTTCGCTTAGTATTTGGAGATTCAAAATCATTTTCGCTTTCTACTTGTAACGAATTCAGTCTCCTCTTATTTTGAAAGACTGGCGGTCCCACACCTGTGGTCTAAAGGCTAACCTTCACACAATAAAAGAAATAGCTTCTGGCAATCACAATAAATTCGGACAAAGACAGTACAACTTGTTGATTAAAATAATTAGTCATTTTAATACTTTTTAAATGAAAACCTAACATATTAAAGATGTAAAATCTTCGGTTATGCCGTTTCTTCACCCGAAAGATACCCGGAAACGCATGAATCCTTCCTAAGCCTCTAAATCTTCTTTATCCAACTGGGCTTAGGGTGGATTCTCGGACATGCGTTTCCGCGTCCGAGATCCGCATCTTATGGCGGATTTTTGGGTGGATAATCGGAAAACCTACAACCTTCCAAAACTTGCTAAAACTAAATAAATATTTTGGAATGTACAAAGATCTCAATGTCTTTGTACTTACACATTTGTTCTTCGATCTCCTCTACCAGTTTGTTGTCAATATCGCACCGACGCTCTGCAAGTACATACACTGCCATACGACGCTGGATACCAACTCCTTCTGCCAGGAGACCTTGGAGAACGGATGCTATTAACTTCACTTTCGATTTGCCGTACGAGAAGTTATCACATAAGTATTCCGACAAAGCACCCGTATACAGTTCTACTATGGAGTCGAAGTATGTGTTCACCAGTTCCGCTACCTCCTTCGCTATATATCTTCCAAAGACGAAAGCAACAGCCTCTACACCCTCCGACTTCTTCCTCTTCGGATCAGCGAACACTTCTGGCATCTGCTTCATACTCTGTCTTACAGCTTTGAAATACAACATTGTTAAATGTATCTTTGTGTACTTTTTGAAATTTTCTTCTTTCGGCATAAACTTCTGCATCCAAGTTAAGATCCTCTCAATCACTGACAAACACGACGAGTATTTAGTGTAAAAAAATGCAGAATTGTACAATAAACTCTCTAACACTTGATCCAGCCTTTTCTCGAAATCAGATTCCTTTTCAACTTGCAGTGTGTCTAAGCGTTCTAAAAACCGATTCCCTATCTTCAAGAATCGTCTTTCTGCATCCTCTTCATTTCTAGAAAGCAGCAAGTACCTGACAAAAATAGAAGGGTATGGTATTGCCGGTATATCCTTATCAGTATTGTCAAGAATCTGCACCAATATGTTTTCGATAGATTCATCGGTTTCGGGAAGAAGTTTCGAAATGCCACAAAGCACATCAGCAGCACTGGAACGGGAGATTTTGTAGATAGCAAGGTACAAGGTAGCGCAATAGTCAGGTTTGATGGTGGACGGGATCCAGTCGGTATTACCTAATAGTCGACGGAGCCTCTCGCGGGGTTTGAGATCTACACTGGAGAACAGGGGCTTAACGATATCCCATACTCCGGGATTAGCACTAGCGCCGTGACGGCGGAAGTACAGCAACGCAACATGTAATGCTACCACGGGACGCAGCTTCGCTGCTGATGCGAAGGTGTCGAGTAATAAGCCCCTCGGCCCAGTAGATCGCATACACAGTGCCAAGGCTACTCTAACCGTGCGTCTTTCAGCCGCTAACGCGCGGATTGAGCCAGCTCGTTCTATTTCCCGACAGCGCATTGCTCGTGTCGCGATAGCTTTCACGCCAGCCTTGCGCCAGCCCCATTCTGCCAAGTTCACGACGGGCCGGACTCGGTGTGCGCAGGCTCTTAACGCCGCCGCAAATTTCACACTTTCTTTACCGGCTGCGTCAAACTCACTCAATTCTTTCTCAAAGCCTTGGTACAAGAGACTTGTCAACGGTCGTGCCAACTTAACGTCTTTAACTTTTTCTTTCTGTAGTTGAGCGATCTTCTCCTTTAATGCACTTCTGAGATTTAACGTGAAATCCTGTTTCTGGTCAAAGTATACCACTAGCTTCGACGTGAATCTATCGAAGTTCGTCCGACGATCAGCCAATATATCGACAACCTGCTTGGGTTCAAGGACAGATGGATCATGACGTAGAGCATTCAGTAGCGCCGCTTCATCTTTTCGGAATTCCATGTTAAGTCGCAGCAGCTCGCGGCGTGCAATCCTTTCAGTGTAAAGCTGCCTCAGTAAAGATCGTGCGACATCAGCATCACGCAAGGCTAAAGCCACGATCGCTTTCACTGCGGGTGAGGATGGCTCAACTCGAATGCGGTATAATTTTAGAACATTCAGTAAGTTACCGAGGTGCTCTGCGGCCACTGCTGGTTCCACGTCTACAGCAGCCGCTGCCAACATGCTTTGAAGACCGTTAGCAACGCGCACACGCTCATCCACATTTAGGGAGTACTCTGCTAGCGACGAAAATTCTTTTAAAAATGCGTCGCGGACGGCTTGTTCGCATTCGCCAGCTAATAACTGGCGAATGACAACGCAGTGCAATCCCTCGATGCACGCGGCTTCGGGAGGTGCACCATCGAGACCGAGTCCATGCCCGAAGTCCAGAAAATGCTGCCAGTCATGTGCAGGCAGGCGCCAGACTTTAGCGCGCTTGACGAGGCTGCGCAATATGGAGGCGCGTGTGTGTGGTGGCTCGTTGCTGTGTCGCACAGCGAGATCCAAAACAGCTGACACCGCATCAGTGCGACCACCAGTCTTGCTCACCAAAACAAGGAAGATATCACGGCGCCGGTCCGCAGAACCTGTAGCACCCAATCGCTGACCTAATTCATGCAGCGCACGTTCAAAGCCAATAAAACGAAACTCATCGAACAATTTGTCTAAATCTGTTTTCACTCGTATCATGCAATCATCTTCAACCATGTCACATCTCATCGCACAACGTGCCATACACGCCATAGGCATGCCACCTCTAAACATTTCATACCTATCATACCCACAGACTGGCATTAAATCCTGGTCATCGAAGACATGTGGACCACTGTCGGACTCCATTGGGGGAGTAGGTATCTCATACGGCCATTTATCAACACATTCACCGACTTCCTTATCAACAAACACTCGGTTCTTGAACGCCGCTCTCTTGTCGGGGCTGAGTCGCTTTATCAGTGGCTCCACGACTTTGTACTGGAACCAATGCTGCAAGTACTTTGCTCGTGCTAACTTAAGCACTACTTCCTGACATTCCTCGACACTGAGTCGAGCAGCAAGAGTCGGTATGTGCAGCAAATACGCTACGTACAGCTCCATCTTATTTGTGAATCTAGTTTTATGGTAGCGTAGGATGTAGTCCGTCGCCAAAGGACTGAATCTGTTAAATCGATTAGTATTAAAATACTTCTCCGTGATGTCTAGGAACACTTCTGCATCTGACTTCAGCACACATTTCACGCTCCTATAGTAGAACTCATCTCGTTCGAGATAGCGGGTTTTCAAAACTTCATCTGTCGCCAAAGCGTCGAAATATATTTTGGCGACTCTGGGACATTTCTCGCACAACACTTTTAATGAATGAGTGGTTAATTTAGTTAATATTCTCGGAGCCTCTGTCAGGATGAACTCATTACTGCAGTGAGTAAGAAACTTTATGGCAAACTCAAATGTGTTTTTTTTGTAGTGCTGATAGAACTCCTGACACATTGCTGGGTCTCGTAAATTGATGTAAAGGCAGTGCTTCATTTTGGTAACGGCTGGCGCAATCATTTCTGGGAAGAGAACATCTTCTAAATATTTCGGGTTAATAATAGCGCGGTTGTCTATAACCCATGTTGATTTCAGGGCTCTGCTCACGTATAACATGTCATCGTCTTTTAAATTACGTATTATGTAGTCTACGTGTTTGAGTTCTATGGCGAGGTCTATTTTAAAGAGGCGATCGACTGGAGAATCTTCGGGCAGGCCTTCGACATCCTGGAACGAAGCTCCACTTTCTTTAGCCTTATGCACTAAAGAGTTGAGGTACCGATGCCGCTGGCCCAGGTTGTCTCCGCACAACGATACTGGTAGAAACAGCGTCATCTGTAAGGAAATATTACCATTGCACATACATATTGAAAAAACTAAGTACCTACAGAAAAATTAACGTATCTTAAAATTGAGCTTGCTTCCACATTTTGGCCCTAATAAGTACTTTTATTTTAATGATTTTTAACACAGGTCATCTTGAAACGATTGTATGAAATAGAATGGCGTTTTAATTACTTTACCACTAAATTATTTTAGTGATTTGTGGGCAAGTGACCTTTTAAATTCTTACTTAACGTATTTGCTCGACTAGATTTTGATGGTATCAACTGACTTAAGGCGATGTTACGAATTAAGGCATGAAATTCAGGATTTTATACTTTCAGCATTCCAATTAATTAAGAGAAATATGTGACCGCGGGTATTTTATACACTAACTTTGTGGCAAATATTTTAAATAAATTATATGTTGAGCACGGACAAACTACGTTAGTCTGCTGCGAAAACTGTATTGCATAGGTGTCACTACATAATCCAAAAGTTAGGCAACTTTAATTCGCCAAAAATATATGCATAAACAACCTATACTCATGCTCAAAATATATGCATAAACAACCTATACTCATGCTCAAAATATATGCATAAACAACCTATACTAATGCTCAAAATATATGCATAAACAACATATACTCATGCTCAAAATATATGCATAAACAACCTATACTCATGCTCAAAATATATGCATAAACAACATATACTCATGCTCAAAATATATGCATAAACAACCTATACTCATGCTCAAAATATCATCATCATCATCATTTCAGCCGTTTGACGTCCACTACTGGACATAGGCCTCCCCCAATTTGGGGGGGAGGGGGGGGGTTTGCCATAATCGCCACGCTTGGCAGGCGGGTTGGCGATCGCAGTGTAGTGGTAAAATGCATAGAGAACGCTGCTGCCCATTGTCTAGTGAGTCCCTTAGTCGCCTTTTACGACACCCACGGGAAGAAATGGTGTGATACTATTCTTTACGTCCAGCACCACACGGTACAAAATATGCACTAAGGAAAATAAGGATACTGACACTTTGAACTCTTAATTTTATAGGTGGCCCAGTGGTAACGGCCGCGACTTACGACTAAGTAGGTCGTGTGTTCAAACCCAAGCAGGCGCATTACTATGTGTAAATTATTTCAACGCCACGGTTCTCAAAAACGCTGAAGGAAAACATCGTGAGGATGAATGAAGGACGGGTCACAAAAGGTATTTACAAGGCAGATATGAGTGGAAACACCGGGAGGGGGCGCCCTAGGAGGACATTAACCTTATTGGTGATGTTCTTCAGAAAGGTCAGGTGCGTAGTACTCGCAACCGGCGTGTGTGTATGACCAATTGTATGAACCTAAACGAGGCAAAAGGAGTGTGTAGAGATCGTAGCAGGTGGCGTTCCGTGGTTTCTGCCTACCCTCATGGGAAAAAGGCGTGAATTTATGTATGTTTGTATGTATAAAACCTGTATATCTTAGAACCAAAAATTCGAAGACATGTGACATCTACCAACCCGCACTGGGCCCGCGTGGTGGATTATGGCCCACTCCCTCTCACCGAGAGGAAGCCTGTGTCTCAGAAGTGGGAACAATATAGGCTGATGATGCTGAGTTGTTGACCGTTCACCCAATTTACTCATTTCGATTCCAAAAGTCAGTTCAGCAAAATCTATAGAAATTAAATAAAAAAATGTATAAAAACTCTGCGGTAAATAATGTATCATGAATTACTGTTTTTTAACTTAATCTAGAAACTTTAAGGTGTTTCTTTATTTAGGATTTCGAACGTCCTATAGAAAGACGGATCCCACATAGGATCGTGTGCACGTATATAAAATGAAAGGGGGTGCAGAATACCAGGGTCGCGAGATTTGTTCGAAAGAGATACCGTGGCCCTGGCATATAAGACTGAGGTCGTGGGTTCTATTCCCACCCAGGACAAATGTTGTGTGATGAGCACAATCATTTGTTCTGTGTCTGGGTGTAATTTATCTATAATATATGTATGTATTTAGAAATATATAAGTATATTTAGCAGTTGTCTGGTTACCATAGTACAGGCTCTGCCTAGTTTGGGATCTGATAACGGTGTGTTGGTTGTCCTAACATATTATTATTATTATTACATAGACAAAGAGATTTCAAATATATAATTTAATGTTTTGATGATTTCTCACCCACAAAAAACAAGGGGTTGTGGTGAAGATCTTAAAGAGGCGATTTTTAAACGGCAGAGGTTGGTTTACTGAATATTTAGTTTTATTCACGGTTTTTTTTTTAATAGGTGCTTAATTGCTGACACTGAAAAGAAAATAATTCATGATGGAGGCTATAATTTTACAATTCTTGTCATGGTTATCATTTTCTTGGATTACGGGGGATAGTACCGATACCGAATAAGATGAACATTCTGGATTTTACGAAGACAGCTATTCCAAATTATAATAATACAAGCTTTTGCCCGCGAATTCGTCCGCGTAAATGTCGGTTATCGCGGGCGCAGACGTACGTAGTCGCGAAATAAAAAAACACTACAAAATCAAAAATAACTTTAATTTCGGAATTCGGTGTCTTAGGATCTGTATTTGAGGTTTTTTTGCCACCGACTTCCGAAATTAAAGTTATTTTTGACTTTGTAGTGTTTTTTTAAGGAAGTCGGTTGTTATTTTTTTTGTAAAAAGTTTTTATTTTTAACTTTTTAGTTATGTATGGTAGATACCCCGCACTAATCTAATCGCGTTATTCGTTCATTTGTCGCGCAAATACTTAATGCAAATTTAAGACTTATATGGTTTTCACATAGATCCCACTGTCCAAATTAAAATGGGACCATTCGGGAAGCACCAGCTTTCAAATAATAAAAAAAAACAGCAAAATCGGTTCACCCAGTCAAAAGTTATGAGGTAACAAACATTAAAAAAAACTCCTTTTTTTGAAGTCAGTTAAAAAGTAGCTTATGTCCTTTTTTGGGGTTACAAAATTACCACGTACAAAATTTCATCAAAATCGGTTCAGTGGTGTAGTCGTGAAAGCGTAACGGAACCAGCAGCAGCCATTTCATACAATTTCAAAGAAAATGAGTTCTTTGCACTGCTAAACAATGGTGTAGTGAATTTACGAATAACTAATTATTATTAATACGTATTGTGATACATGAAACCGGGGGATGAAAAAAAAATCGATGTACATTAGCGTGTCGATAAATTAAAAGATAAAAATGTTTAAAATCAATAGTTTTTGAAATACGGGATATTTTCAATTAAAATCGTAAAATTAACTTTGATTTTGTATTTAGTTGTTTCGAGAAATACCTACTATGAAACACTAACTTATTTTCAACCGATGTAAAAAAAAAACGGAGGAGGTTCTCAAGTCGACGCGTATTTTTTTTTGTGTATGTTCACGCGTTACTTTTTACAGAGTAGTCGGATTTTCAAATAATTATTTTTTAATTGGATAGGGTATGCCTCGCCAAGTTTAATAGTAGATTATAGCCACAAAAAATTATAAAATAAAAGGTTTTTAACAAAAAAAATAAACCGCCGAAAAAACTGAAAAGCACCCTTTCAGCCTTTCAGTAATTTTTAGTTAGCGCCAAACAATCAATGAACAAAGACCACTCAAATGACTGAAAGGTTTATTTTGTGCTTTTAAATTTTTTTGCCGGTTTTTTTTTTTTTTTGTTAAGAAGCTTTAATTACAGTAAAAAATAAATTCTGTTCGTACGTAAATATTCAACTACGGAACTGTGCATGGTCTGAAACACTTGGCCAGTTTCTTGAAGTTTGTTGGAGAACAACATTTAAAACATGAGAAAAAGCGATAAAATAATCAATAATTGTGTTAATCAAGTTAAGTAATATAAACAAACACTACGGAGCTCATACATAATTAACAAAAAATATTGACTGATTGAGTTTGGGGAATACTTAGCTAAGCTGACCTTCAAAAAATTGTATGCTGGGAATAATTATTTACTGTGGATTTTAAGAGCGAGTGGATTTTGAATTTAAATTCAATAAATAGAAACAATTTAACACGAAAATCAATAAATAAGTTGGTACCTAGTGTATGTGTGGTGCCGGACACAAAGAACAGCACCATCCCATTTCTTACCGTGGGTATCGTAAGAGGCGACTAATAGATACCGTGGCTCTGGCATATGGATAACTGAAGGAACACAGGTGGGTTTTAGTCAGTAAAAGTCTGACACGCCCTCCCACTCCGCCCAGGGCGGGAGAAGTCATATGATGATGTCCAAAAAAAAAAATTATATCTACAGATAGTTGAATCCACGATGATGCGCCCCTCTACGCCCCTTTTCTTTGTTTTTAACTGCTCTCAGTGCAACTGTCAAAGAGCGCGTCTTCATGGATTGAACTATCTATATCACCTTTACATGTTTTTTACCACTAATCATTTATTTCATTATTAGTAGGGTTTTGGCTTTTAATACTTGATAGTAGATTTATAAAATGTTTAACTGCTAAACTGCTTTTACGAATAACAGTTCTGAAAATCAGATAATAGCAAGTTTTTAGATGTTCTATAACTTTTTATGAATATGACCATAGAAATTTTGAAAACATCGTTCTATCCCTGTAATGTTGATTCAATAGACACTCACATTCATAGAACTGAACAGCGCTAGATCTGATTTGTAGTACTGCTTAGTTGTACATGCGCTAATGCTTTTTTAGTTACTCTTTGTTTCGTTAAAATAAATAAGAATATAAAATATTTGTAAATGAAACAGTATATGAAATTCTAGGCTGAATGATTTAATACTAACAATATACGGACAGAAATTAGTTTTTTTTTTTCCTATCCTACTTACTCTATTTTCTAACTTAGAACAATCCAAATGCTTACTCACTACTAAGTTTTTTTTTTGAGAAATTAATGAGTAAGTTGTTATTGTAGGGAAGGAATGAGTGTGTATCAGCAAGTCATATTTTATCAAAAATTCCTTATTTTGTCTAACGGATTGGTAGTTAGCAAAATGAGTATATAGAAATCTATATTTAATATTATAAAGCTGAAGAGTCTGTTGATTGTTTGGGTCATGGAAGCAAAAATTTGACACGGACGAAGTCGCAGGCAGAAGCTAGTCATCTTAACATGTAGAGCTGTAGTATCAGAGTACCCCCATGGGATTAATGGTGCGAGTTTAAATTTATTTATTTATAGAATGTATTTCTATTTTTCTATTGCAATCTGTTTACGTGCTGGACCAGATGTTATGGGCTTTGCTACACTGTATTTACACCAAGCAATAAAAGATATAATTTGTCATGCTAAGTTTCCGTTTTTTGTGTTTATTGTTAACACCTTAACACTGTAAACAAAAGAATAACCATGTCAATAGTAGTTTGTGATCCTGATATCATGTTTTTGGCGTATCTTTTACATTCCTGTCACAGCTATTATTATGTTTACTATTGTTTCACAGAGATGTTAGTAATTAATGTTGTTTTTCTAAGGTTCGTAATAAAAATTACATGGAATGGTCAGAGGAAAATTAATTGTGAAGACTACATAGAATCAGGACCTATGAAATTCTAACTGCTCGCACACTGGCCTCCTTTCTGTGAGTGGGAGTAGGCCGTCCAGCATGCAGACTGTGCAATTTGGTCCTAATAGACTACACAAGTTTAGTCTTTGCAATACCCAATATACTCTGATCATTGATGAGAAACAGACAGTAGTAAGTCAAGAAGATAGACGAGAAAATAACTTAGTTTACAAAGGCCAAATAAAACAGAATTCATACCTTTAGGTTTGCTTCAAATATCCAGTAGGTAATGTTGAAGTCAGATACAATTTATTTTCGCTCGCTGAGTGGGTAATTTAGAATTTTAACTGCACTGCACTTTATCAGCGGGGAAATAAACAAGTCACGAATTATTTCAACAACAACTCACGTTGTTTACTCAAAAATATTCGCAAATTCCCAATTAAATTAGGATGGATGTGATCCACACAATAACAACACAATACTTTAAGCTAACACCGGTTTGAAGTCCTTGTTGTTATTTCGGTGAGGTGATCTACTTCATGACACACCCTCATTCACTACCACGTATTACTCAACAGTGTTGCCAACAACGCGGGACCCGATGTCGCCCATTTTGCCTAATATAGCCGAATTTCAGTCAGCGGTAGCCTAAAATATCAGTATGAACAAAACAAAAATGTAGTAATCAATTTATTTGTACCTACTTTAAAAAACACAAGAAACAAAGACAGTTTAATATCACACAGCTTCGTCATCTGCTATCAATGCTAAGGCATCTGAAAGGCTTTCACCGTCAGCATCATCAGTGGTAGATGTTGTAGCCGCTGTGATAGTACTGGCACAAGCTTCACTGGATGCGTACATTTTTCTGCCAGCATGTAAACTAACCATTTGATTGCTTGGTTGAAAGCTGTTGCAGCAGATATTTCTGACATTCATGTGAGTTCGAATTCTAAGAATGGCGATCAGCATGGGTAGTTGCATTCGGTTTCTTAATTTTGTTTTTACCGTTCCCATTACGCTGAAAATTCTTTCAACGACGGCATTACTCAAAGGTAATGAAAGACAGCGTAAGGAAAACTCTGCTAAATCTTTGAACATGGGGTTCCCTCCAGCATTCTGCATTTTCAACACCTGCACTCAAAAATGTAAAATATCATTGGGAGAAGCTGTATCACTGTTTGATTTCTTTGGCTTTGCTGGCTGAAACAGTCTTTTTTAAAAGTAAATCATTAAACTTTTCTCCGAAGTCGATTGAGTCTAGCGGAAGCAATGAATTTTCAAAGATTGCATCGGCTTTTTCATCGGTTGCTTGTTTGAAAATCTCAATTCCTTATCTTTATGTGTTTTAGTTTTCATGTGCTTTTCCAAATCAGTTTTGTGTGCACGGAGTGGTGTGACACATAATTTACAAAATGCCTCACCTTTGCCGCTATCCGTCAGTTCAACAGGTGCTCGAGTAAGCCAATCTGTAAAGGATATTGTTTTTTTTAGCATATCTGCTAAGTGTAATACACTGGTCAAGTGCGGATTGATTGGTTATTATATTTCTTGACATGTTGTAGAAAGCGAACGAAAGCTTGTTGCGAAAGAAGTAGACTTGCCAAGACCGTAGCAAGTGGAGGTCCTTGGTATCTGGATACCCCTACGGGAGAAAGTACGCCTAATTCCCTAATTTTTGTAAGTATGCGTAGGTGATCAGCCTGCCTACTACATCTTAACCGGGCTGGAAACTCAGACCAAATAAAAAACCAAGACATAGCGCGAAAAACACAGTGAAGCATGCGTAAAACTACACTTCGCTCTGTACATAAACGTTCACACGCACATCAAAGTCCAACTAAAATATACCTCACTTGTTTATGAAACCGGCCTACTTCACTGTTATCAACGCTATGTCTTGGTTTTTTATTTGGTCTGAGGCTGGGACAAATCAAAAAATGGTTGTCCCACCGGGAAGAGCTCACTAAGTAAACAAAAACATTAGCTTTACTTACTTTTAAATGCTGGTATTTTTACCCACTCATCGCGATAATGTTTCACATATTTCCCGTGGTTTCCCATGTTTTTGTCACAGAAACTAAAACTTTTGACACAAATGCTGTACGAACCGAAACGTAATTGACAAATAATAACTGGAATTTTCCCGAACTATTCACTCAGTATAATACGATTATTGCGGTAGTCGTTTACACCAAAGCGAATACTTATTATTTCATTGCATCCTAAATTTTGTTACATAATAGCTAAAACAAATTCAGGGTATTCCCCGAAACTAACCAACCATAAACAAATAGGGTGGCCATCCTTTCTTTCCTAATATCGCAAACCTTTTACATTAATTTGCGTGTGAGATGTTTTTCTTTTCTTAAGCTCATTTATGATTCAGTTAATTTAAATAGTTGTCCCTGAACTGAAGTAGCCTAAAAGGCGACCAGTCGCTTTTCAATTTTTTTCGTCGCCGATTCTCTTCCTGAGTAGCCTAAATGGCGAAAAATCACCTACGTTGGCAACACTGTTACTCAACAAGTCAACACAGAATAAAAATGGTGTTTCTAAACGTGGTGTGTTACGACCTGAGATCGATTTGAAAAATCGATTTTTTGGTTCAAACAAAAAAAAGAAATATTTAGTCGATATACTCACAGACGTAATAAAATTGCGACGGATCAGTATTGAACCGAGCATTGAGAATCCAACGCAGTTCAGCGAGATGAATCTCAGAACATGAAACAGAACTGAAGTTCTGAATTGATCAAATCCTATCCTACTAATCCTACTTAAAATATTATAAACGCGAAAGTTTGTATGTATGGATGTATAAATGTATGGATGTTTGTTCCTCTTTCACGCAAAAACTACTGCACAGATTTGGATGAAATTTGGAACGCAGTTAGTTTCTAACCTGGATTAACACATAGGGTACTTTTTATCCCGGTAGTACGTTCCCGCGGGATATTTTCCGACATCCACGCGGGCGAAGGCGCTGGCAAAAGCTAGTGCATCGATAATTCGGTATATCACCTTTAAAAATCAAGATTAGATTTTATTTATTTTGCTTACAACTAAATCGAAGTATCAAGTAAATTTCGAATTGCAATTATGATTTCGTTAAGGTGAATGCTCCACCCAGCCCGCGAAATTCGTTGCAACAATCGTCGAAAGGATCCGGCAATTGGGACTCGAGGTGGCCCTGCACAAGGGGTTTTATGGTCCTCGAAACGCGCCACCTTCGGGCTCCCAACTCACGGTGGGAGGGGTTCACATCGGCGTCGAATCAACGATGAAGTACCTGGGACTTGTCCTCAATTCAATTCTCAATTCTTTATAGCGTACCATAATAAAGCATAGTTGGAAGCATCATTATTTAAGTCACAATTATGGACCCTGTCGGGCACAGCAAGATCAAGTAGGAAAGAGGAGGAAGAACACTGGGTGCTTAATTAGAAGTTATATTTTTAGTTAATAATTTATACCCACTATTTTTTATAACAATGTATAGATTTTAAGAATTATAATTATTGTTTTATACACTTTTTCAATTAGTAACTGTAAACTGTTAAAAAAAAAACCGATATAATATATACCGGTTGACATTTTTTACCGTCTCGACCTTCATGTGGTGTGTTGTTTAACTAGAATAGAAGGCAGGAAGGCCTTCAGATTCATCGTAGGTGACTAAAGGAGCGCGGGACGCGGGTGGACAGGGATGCGTGTGCGGCTCGTGCGCCTACGAAAGATCAATGAGGCCGCCTATCGGCCGGCTTCAAAGGGTAGGACCGCGCTCCGAAATCAATGATACATGTCGCGCATTGAGTAGGGTGCGTATGATTTGAGTTTCGATGGATTTTAATTTTTTTTTTTTGTTTTTTTTTTCCAAATTTCTGTTTTTGTTGTTCTAGTATGAAAATGTTACTTTAAATGTGTAGTATTTATTACTATATCAATTTAATTACATGTTATTCAAAAATAAAAAAAATAAAAATTTCTATGCCAAAAGCTTCTATTCCGTTCACCTATTACCCCCATTTTTTTTCAAGACGCTAAAAAAAGTCACCCAGTATAAATATATATATAACGCATAAATATATATATATACGCTCTAAGTTCATAAAGCTGTAGGAATGACTTTTTCTGTTTTTTTTGTTCCTACGCCTTTATGAACATGGAGGGTTGTATTGGTGATTTTGATGATTATAAACCTGTAACTACATACGTCTTACAGTCGCGAATAAGATTTTAATCAACATACAACCTAGCACTGGCCTGCAAATTGCACAAAACGCAAGAAATTTTAAATTTCGCGGGCTGGTTGGAGCATTCCCCTTAATGGTTCCTTTCTTATTATTATGTTGATTGTATGTTTTTTGCTTTCATAATTGGATTTATATTGAAAATACGGATCCAAAAAGCCTATTAAAATCGATTAATTTTTAAAATCTATTTTTAGACCTCGATTTTTTGTGAATCGATTTCAATTCCAATCGAAATTTTAATTAAGAATAGATCTTATTCGGAAAGAATCGCAATCCCTAATTGTATACGCTGCTCTGTGATAAATGTTCTTTGCTCATCAAGTCTTCATCATCGAATACTTATGGTGAAATCTCATGGTAGCCCGCATAATTTTCTTATCTGAACAATTTGCAGGTCAGTTCTAGATAGTACCTAGGTATATGCTAATCAAAGTATGATTAGCGACCGAAACACGTATGTATTTAATTAATAATATTTATAATTATCAATACAACCCTCTAAGTTTATTTAATTCCATCGAATTATTTACTATTTCATGAAAATATCAATTTTTGGCCATCCAATCCGTTGGTTACAGGCCAATGGTAACGTCACTAACGAAGCGTTTTTGTAGGAACACTTCTGGGATACGACTCGAAGCCGTAGGTAAGTAAAAGGAATTATTTCTCGAATATAGGGACAGGGCTTTAACAAGCAAACTCTCAGCAAATGGTTAACCATCTAAATAAAAGCCAATAGGTATGTGGCGCGCATAAAGGTAAGGAGGTATTGAGTTAAGGCCGGATGTAGAATCTAGAAAAGTCCCTTTATTAGGCTGATTACAAAAGAAAAGAAAAAATCCTAATACTTTTTTTGTAACAGATATCCAAAGTTGAAATTCTGAAAAAACTAGTTTCGAGAAAATTAAGTTTGAAAGTTAAGGTTACAAAAACACAATGTTAATAACAATATGTAATGGTAAAACTCTCAGCAATTCCTGGCTAACGCCCAAAACATTAGGGGGAGGTGGGGCACATTGATGCAAGGGGCACATAGATACACAGGCATTATTTAAAAATCGACTGAATGTATTCGAGTGGTGACACCTCTAAAATGATCATACATAATTATGTTTGATCGCATCCGATGTGATCTCGTAGACAGCCAGTCAACTGGTGGCATTTAACAACGCGTAACGTGTTTCGAGTGCGATCAACTAAAAAAATACGTAATTTGTAAAAGTGTTTCTACGGTCTTCTGTACGATCCTGTGAATATTTTTATACACCAAATGTAAGTTAAGGGATCAAATGTTAAGGATTTAGTACTCTTATTTTTTTTTAAATGTTAGTTTATTTACTAAATTCGTATATTTTGAAAAATATCTTTTGGGGCACTTAGATACAGCGAAGTACGGGGTACAATGATACACATCATTGTGCCCCCTAACTGTTTCAAGGTGCCCCAACAAAATGTGAAAATATATAAATTTCAATTAAAATTATATATTCCTTTGTTGTCATTAGAAAATGGAACGCAAGTACAAGCCAAAGACCGATAGACGTAGTATAGATGAAAAAACGATCAAGCTCGCCATATCAGATGTTACTTCGAGGGTACTGTCTATTGGAAAAGCAGCTGACAAATATGGTATCAGGTATCAAACCTGCAACTCTGCAATATCGTGTTCAAAAGTTCAGAAAAGATTGCGAGGAAAACGAAAAGTCATCTACTAATTTGTATGGGTCAAAGTATACTGTTGCTCAAGTATTTACTGCCCAAGAAAATGTCTTTTCAGAATATGTACTGATTTGCTCAAGATGCATTATGGGTTATCCTTGCAGCAACTTTCATCTTTAGCTTATGAGTATGCAAAATATTTAGGATGTAGATATTCAGATTCTTGGGGAAAAAAAATAAAAGTGCCGGGAAAGATTGGGCAGCAGTATTTAGAAAATGGAAAAGGAACTTAGCCTAAGAAAGCCTAAAAACACAAGTGCCGCAAGCAGTTTTGCATTTAATAAGACTTCAGTAGCTGATTAAAAAAAAAAATATGAGCATGTAATGCTATAAATTCACACCTGACCGTATACTAAATTTCGATGAAACAGCCATTAACACAGTCTTACCAACACCTAAAGTTTTGATTATCTATCTTTTTTTGCCACAATATACATCACATAAATTACAACCGTTTGAAGTCAGCGTTTTTTGAGTTTTCCATTTAAAAGCAAACTGGAAATAGGTTTTAATGATTGGCACATTCAAAATATTGTCAAGACACTATCCTTATATAACATAGCTTAACTCTCAAAATCTGCCTTTCTGGAATCTTTTACACCCAAAAACATCACAAGCGTTTTTGAAGACAAAATATTCTAAACTGTTCATTTGATTAAGTAATAAGTAATTTGTAAGACTTATTATGGTATCTTCACAATAAAAGAAGTGTTAATTTTCAAGAAAGTCTTATAACTTAACCAATTTCATACAACTTTCACACTGTATTAAAGTACCCCACGTGATGTATCTAAGTTCCCCGTTGGTGGGGCACAATGATTCAAAAGATATTTTTTACACAACACGTATTTTTCCCGTACTGTCACAACATAAACAATTATTATCCTTGACATTATAATGTTTATACATTTGGCTAAACGTTGAGTTGAAAATAAACTAAAAATATTATGTTTATTCACATATTATTACATTTTCAATTTTTATGAATCAATCTGCCCCACTTCCCCCTATATGCATCAATATATTACTAACATAACCGATACTGTACTGCCAATATACAAATATGTAGTATTAAAATTCAAATATCGACATTTTATAAGACCTACCGACATCTGGTACCTTTTTACTAAACATTTCCTTTAAAAAAAATGTGCTAAGAAATGTTGTCTGTAGATGTTAATTGTATCAAATTGCAGCAAATTTGTTGTATAATAATAATCAGTAAAAATCACAAAATGCCATATTTACACCCGATTTTACAAAAACGCAAATAACTCGGAAACTAAATGCCGACATCTGGTACCTTGCGCGGAACGCAACATATATTTCACAAAACAAACTAAATACAGTGGAATTCTGGCAACACAGTTCATAGATATTGTTATTGTCAGTTTGCCAGTATATCTTTTGCGGCGGATGAAAAAAAATATATTACCAACGGAAAAAATCCAATATATTGTAGTAAGTAAGTATTTTTTAAATTATTATTTTGATTATATTACTTACGTAAAAAAAAAATACTCATGGGCTTCCCAAAAGTTTCTTTGACTAACAATTTTAGTTAAGTTAAAGTTTGGCCGTATAAATGGAGACGGGCATATTTCCTAAATGACATCAAGGTCGAATCGTTCGCAAATTTATTTTTGCTCAGTTTAGCCGGCAATGCTGCATTAAGTCCTCGATATTTTTGTTACTAAGACCGAACGTTTTATTGGTCTAGGAATCCAAACCGTAAGTAGAGATTCTACACCATTGATTCTACCTACCTTCGGCTAACTCTCCTGATTTTATGGTCGTAACACGTTACACACAATAAACTGATAATGGAAAGTAAGAATGCCAAAAAAGATAGAAATTGTTGTAACTCCCGGTGACAATTGTAATTGTAGGTACATTTTTTAATCTATAATTATTTGTAAGCATAAGTCAAATACCTATGAAAGATGATTTCAAATCGTTTTGTTCTAAACGCATACTGTAATAAACAAATGCAAAAATAAATTTCTGCCTCCTACGCAGTGCTTTTAATAGCCTAGCATAATAAGAAGTCTAGTAGAAATCAGTAATTTTACAATCTGAGTGAGCACTGTTTCTTGCATACATTCGCATCGGTCGTGTATCAACCAACATTAGATTAAATGATGCCTTTTCTTTTTTCAGATGGCGTCTTTTACACCAATCACGTTGTTAGGGCAAAACCTGGGCCAACGGCACCACCTTCTCAACTCTTTAGTTCATCAGGCTAAAGAAAGCGGAGCTTCGTTCCAGGAGGTCGAAACCCTGCCCGAAGAGTCCCCAGTCGATCGCCTTTTTAAAATAGACCTCGCCATAGAACTCAAACACGTAGACTACATAATACGTAATTTAAAAGACGATGACATGTTATACGTGAGCAGAGCCCTAAAATCAACATGGCTGATAGACTACCGGGATATTATTAACCCAAAATATTTAGAAGATGTTCTCTTCCCAGAAATGATTACACCAGCAGTTACCAAAATGAAGCACTGGCTTTACATCAATCTACGAGATCCGGCAATGAGTCAAGAGTTCTATCAGCACTACAAAGAAAACAAATTTGAATTTGCCATAAAGTTTCTTAGTCACTGCAGTCATGAGTTCATACTGGAAGAGACTCCCAAGATATTGACTAAATTATCCCCTCATTCATTGAAAATATTGTGTGAGAACTGTCCTAGAGTCGCCAAAATATATTTTGATTCGTTGGCGACGAATGAAGATGCGAGAAACCGCTATCTCGGACAAGAACAGTCTTACTATAACAGTGTTAAATGCGTACTGAAATCAGATGCAGATGTGTTCTTTGAAATCACGGAAAAGTATTTTAACATGAACAGCTTTAGCAGATTCAGTTCTTTGGCGACTGACTACATTCTACGTTTTCATAAAACTAGATTCACTAATAAGATGGAGCTGTACGTTGCGTATTTGCTGCACATTCCGACTCTTGCTGCTCGACTCAGTGTCGAGGAGTGTCAGGAAGTAGTGGTGAAGCTAGCACGAGCAAACTACTTGCAGCACTGGTTCCAGTACAAAGTCGTCGAGCCGCTTATAAAGCGTCTTAGACCCGAAAAGAGAGCGGCATTCAAGAAACTAGTGTTCGTTGAAAAGGATGTCGGAGAGCGAGTACAGGAATGGCCGTATCCGACGCCGGAGTCACCCCCGCATTCCGACTCTGATCCGCAAATATTCGACGACGAGAGTTATAGACCGGTCTGTGGGTCGTTTGTTAAGGTCAAAAAGCGCTTAATAAGAAAAAAGAAGGGTGCGCGTAACGACAACGTCATGATTGTATCATGCGAGGAAACTAAATCTAACTTAGACCGTCTATTCGATGAGTTTCGTTTTATCGGATTCGACCGGGCGCTGTACGAGTTAGGGCAACGGGTAGGAGCTGCAGGTTCTGCGGACCGACGCCGCGATATTTTCCTTGTTCTCGTGAGCAAGACCGGTGGACGCAGTGATGCGGTGTCGGCTCTGTTACGTCTTGCAGCCCGGCACAGCAACGAGCCACCACACACACGCGCCTCCATACTGCGCAGCCTCGTTAAGCGCGCTAATGTCTGGCGCCTGCCTGCAGATGTTTGGCAACATTTTCTAGACTTCGGACACGGACTTGGGCTCGACGGTGGACCATCCGAAGCTGCGTGTCGTGAGGGACTGCACTGCGTCGTGATTCGCCAGTTAATAGCTGGTGAATGCGAACAAGCCGTCCGTGACGCTTTTCTCAATGACTTTTCAACACTGGCAGAGTATGCCCTTAAGCCAGATGAACGACTCCGCGTTGCTAGCGGTCTTCAAAATATATTAGCAGCAGCCGCCAGAGACGTGGAACCAGCAGTCGCCGCAGAACGGCTCTATAAACTGCTCGATGTCATTGAAATATACCACATTCGTGTTGACGCAGCATCACCAACGGTGGAAGCAGTGAAGAGCTTAGCTTTGCGTTACGCAGAAGTCGCACGTTCCTTATTAGAACGGTTATATGATGCGAAGATTGGACGTCGTCAGTTACTTAGAGTAAATTTAAAGTTTCGGTGCGATCAAGGAGCTCTCATGAACGCCCTGCGGCACGACCCTCCTGCCCTCGAAGTCGAAAAGGTTGCAGATATACTAGCCACAGGTCAAATTCATTTTGATGTTTTCGTTTCGAAGCTAGTGATATACTTCAACCAGAAAGAAGACAAATTTACAAATCTACTCAGGAGCGCATTAAATGAGAAGATCGCTCAACAACGTAATGAAAGTAACGAGAACAAGAATGTAACGTTGGCACGACCGCTGGCAAGTCTTTTGTATAAAGATTTTGAGAGAGAAATAATTGAGTTAGACGCAGCGGGTAAGGAAAGTGTGAAGTTTGCGGCGGCGCTGAGGGCCTGCACACACCGAGCCCGGCCCGTCGTGAACTTAGCAGCATGGGGCTGGCGCAAGGCTCGCGTGAAAGCAGTCGCGACACGAGCAATGCGCTGTCGGGAAATAGAACGAGCTGAATTAACTCGTGCGTTAGCAGCTGATCGGCGCACAGTAAGAGTAGCCTTAGCACTTAGTATGCGCTCTGCGGGTGGCTTATTTCTCGAGACCTTCGGTCAGCAGCGAAACTGCGTCCCGTTGTTGCATTACATGTTGCGTTACCGTACTTCCGTCATCACGGTGATAGTTCTGACCTTAGAGTATGGGATATCATCAAACCCCTCTTTTCAAGTGTCGACCTCTCATCCCGCGACAGGCTTCGCCAGTTACTTCGAAAGACGGAATGGATTCCATCTAAAATCAAACCAGAATACTGCGGAAAATTGTACCACGTGCTTAAGAAAATCACTAAAGCAGGTTCATGGTTAGCTCTTATCGAGTTATGCACGCTTCTTCCTGAGGTGACAGAAGATATTATGATCGAAAACATTTTGATTTGTTTGCTCGAGAAGCCTGATGATGATGAACCGGAGATACCATATCCTGCAATATTTGTCAAATACTTAATGTTGTCTAGAAATAACGAGGATTTAGAGAGGAGATTCAGTAAAGTTGGTGATCGTTTTATGGAGATATTAGAAAATTTGCGTTGCGTAGAAGAAGGGAATTTTAATAAGAGGTTTAATCAAATTATAGCGTGTCTTAAGTACAATGCGGCGTTCTTAGACGCTAAATACACGTCGTGTTTGTCAGTGATCGAAAGGGTCTTAGATTGGACGCAGAAGTTCATGCCAAAAGAGGAGTATTTTGAGATGTATGTGAATATTCATTTAACAATGTTGTATTTCAAAGCAGTTAGACAGTGTATGAAACAAATGCCAGAAGTTTTTGCTGATCCAAAGAGGAGAAAGTCAGAGGGTGTAGAGGCTGTGGGCTTTATCTTCGGAAGATATGTAGTGATGGAGGTAGCTCAACTTGTGAGCACATTCTTTGATTCCATAATGGAATTGTATACGGAAGCTTTCGTTGATTACTTAAGTAACAACTTCACGTACGGAAATTCGCGGGCGAAGTTCATTGCGTCCGTCCTCACGGGTATCCTAGCGGAAGCAGTTGGTATCCAGCGTCGACTGGCAGTGTACGTTCTTAAGAATCTTCGACACGATATTAAAGATTTTAAGAGAAAGGAAATCGAAGAAGTAATGGAGCAGGATAAAAGTATTGAGTTGTTTGTTCATGCTGAAATATTTAATTAATCTTTGAAAAACTATGAACTGCGTTGTGATGGCGTAACACACTAACAGTAGCAATGACTTTCATTTTGACACTAAAACAATATTCATTGCGTTATTTGCGTTGGAGTGCATATTTTTTCGATCATGATATGAAGCAATGGATTATGAATGACATCAAAATTAATCATTCATTGAAAGTGTGCAACACAATTAGGTGTGGTTTGTTTTTTTTAATAGGTACTTAATTTTGTTTTGTTTTGAATAGGCTGCCTTATGAATAAGTAATGTAATTTTACATGTAAAGTAGGTTGATTGTTTTTGCAGTGTGTACCTACTGTTTTATTGTGCTAAATCCATGTGTTATTTTGTTTAAATAAACAATCGTTTTAGGTTATGTTTTCTCTTTCATTCAAGAGGAAGAGCCAGGTGCCACCGTGAAACCGAAATAGTTTTTCTCTCTCATTTCGTTGAACAGTCATTAAATGACTTTAGAGTGTTGTATCATAGTATAAAGAGGGGAAGTAAGTTATCTTCATACAAACGCATCGCGCGCGGCCTGTATGTGTGCGCCATAGTATCTATGCGTCGCCGCACGCACACTTTAACAAAATCTCAACCCGTTTCTCAGTTCGCCAGTCGGGGCTAACACTGCACGAGGTTCTCGCGTCACGGCTTTTCGGCAACACTAAATGAATAAAAAATGTTCGATAATCGCAGGAAAACGTATTGCTGTGTGTTTGGGTGTCTTAATAATTCATCGATTCCAGAATTGTCTCTGTTCAGATAACCTATTGAACAGGAAAGGTAAGCTAGTCACTTAATCTAGCATATAATTTTTACTTGATGATGAGATACCTACTTACTTATTTTTTATTGTATTAGTTTTCTATCACACTGAGGAAGTACGTAGGTAGGCCTACTTTCCTACTAGAATGTATTAGGTACTTTTGATCTATCAATAAAATTGATTCGCATTTGCCGCTATTGCTTTGTTTACGTTTAGTTATGACGATTTCTCAGTATTGTAGGTATAGTAACTAAGTACCTACCTACTTACAGTTATAAAATCGTAATTAAAAATAAGTAATTGTGTAATTGTAAATCAGATATATACATAATGAAGCAAAGTTCGAATCATAACAACAAAGATTATAGTCTAGGAGACAGGCGTTAGTTTTTAATGTTGTTTTACTGTGTTTTTAGGGTTCCGCACCTCAAAAGGAAAAAGCGGAACCCTTATAGGATCACTTTGTTGTCCGTCCGTCCGTCCGTCCGTCCGTCCGTCCGCCTGTCAAGACCCTTTTTCTCAGGAACGCGTGGAGGTATCAAGCTGAAATTTATATCAAATACTCAAGTCTACTGTCCCTTGGAGCTGTGAAAAAATCAAACCTCTAAGCTAACGCAATTAAAAGATATAGCTGTTTATGCCGCAAATTTCAGCAAATTTTCTAAACTCGCAAGGGAATCAAAACCTATAGGGTACTTCCAGTCGATCTAGAATTTTGAAATTCTGTACGAAGCAACGTCTTATAGCACAGATAAAGGAAAAATTGCGAAAACTGTAAATTTTTAGTTACATCATGTAATAAAAATATTTAAAAAAAATTAAAACTTTATAACTACAGGTTTGTACGGAACCCTCGGTGCGCGAGTCCGACTCGCACTTGGCCGGTTTTTTTTTGAATAATTCTGCTCTGAATCTTGAATACATTTCAATATTTGCTAGAGAAACCATTGTTGAACTTTATTGACTAATGATCACTTAATACAGAGATGTGTTATCTTTGGCAAGGGCTGGGCTTTAAAGTAGTGAGGCCTGAAAAACCCTGTACCCAGACGATACAAGTAAAAAATACAACTTTCCGACCCTTGCCAATTTAAAGGCACTGAATTAAAATTTAGCTAAAACTGACAACCCTAAGACAGTAGGCAATTATATCGCGGATTGGGCCGGAGATAGCCTACTTCCCCTCTTTATACTATGGTTGTATTGATGATTGTAAAGATTATAATTATTTCTGTAAATTCATACGTATTACCATCGTAAATCATATTTGAATCTAAATTCGACCTAAGATTGACCTGAAAATTGCAAAAACGTAAAATAAATTGAATTTCGCGAGCTACCTTAGCGCGTATTATTAAGTAGGTAGTAAGTTCACTAATTAAGCTGTCAACACAATTTTAGGTTGATAAGAATTGCGTTAGATCTAAGTCTGCTGCCAAACGAAGGAGGTTTTACACAGTGTAGGTATTAATTGTTTTTGTACAAACAATTAATACCTACACGACCCAGTATGTATTTCTTAATTCGGGATAAAGTTGGAGGAAAGCCAATATTACTATCTTTGAACAAATGGGGCAATAGGGTCAGGGTTTTACCCGACTACGACGGAGCAAAAAGGAGGGTTATGGTTTTGACCGGTATGTTATATTATGTACCTACTATATTCATCTGCTACCTCATAACATCTGAATAACTTATCACAATTTGACAAATCTAGTCTGACACCTAGTCAATTCTGTCAACGGGATTTCACAATCTAGTTACTGAGGAACACTATTATGTCCCCAATAACTGTGTTGTGAAGGTCAGATTGGCAGTCGTTCCATGTAAACTTGTATTCAGCTGCATCCTGTCCTTATCCCAATTTATTAGTGGTCGGCGCAACATGTCTTTTTTAACCGACGAAAAAAAAACGGAAGAGTTTATCAATTCGACGCGTATATTTTTTGTTTTTTTTTTTGTTTTTTTTTTTATGTATGGCCACGCATAACTTTTTACATAGTAGTCCGATTGTGATAATTCTTTTTTTATTGGAAAGGGTATACTCCGAGAGTGGTCCCATATAAATTTGGAAAACAAAATCAAACCCTAAGGGTCGGAAAACAGGGGATGATTGATTGTTCACTCACTGATTGTAATGTATAACCAAGCATAACTTTATACAGAGTAGTCCGATTTTGATAATTCTTTTTTCATTGGATAGGGTATACCTTGCCAAGTATTATTAGTACATAAAAGCTACAAAAAATTGTAAAATAAAAACTTTTTAACAAAAAATTAAACCGCCGAAAAAACTGAAAAGCAAAAAATAATAAACCTTTAAATTTTGAATCGGCGCTGAAAAATCAATGAACAAAGATCACTCAAAGCGCCGACTCATAATTTTAAGGTTTATTATTTTTTGCTTTTCAGTTTTTTCGGCGGTTTAATTTTTTGTTAAAAAGTTTTTAAATTCCACACTTCTCTATTAGTCGTCATTTTGGTAGTTATCCCCTTTCTATCCATATCATCATTCACATAGTCCATCCATAGATGACAACATACCAGGTCACTCAGAAAGTTATGCGAAAAAAAAGTTTTTTTTGTATGAGAGACTGGCCAGTTATAAACGATTATAAAATAATTATTATTTATAAGTAAAAATAGGTATGTTCCAATTTCAAAATTTTCCTCCACATTTTTTTGCGAGTTAGTTAAATTATCGTATCTCTTTGGAAAATGGATTTGCGCCGGGAACATTTTCGCGCTATGATTTTTTACGATTTCAAGTGTCGCCTGAAACCGGACGAATCATACGATAGACTTCAAATTGCATTAATGAATAAAGGCCCTTCCAAGGCAACTGTGTATCCTTTGTATAACGAATTCAAACGTGGTCGACTAACTTTTGGGGATGAAGAAAGAAGTGGTCGCCCTTTGACGGCTGTTACGGAGGAAAACGTGCTAGCAGTGAAAAATTTAATCTCTTGGATTAAATTTTTCACTGCTAGCACGCAATAGGCGAATTACATATCAGGAGATTCAACACATACTGCAGATTGGATCGGGAAGCCTTCATGAGATTCTACACGTGCATCTTCGCGTGAGGAGGATAGTTTCACGCTGGGTGCCGCACAACCTCACTGATACTCAGAAGCAGGCCCGGGTGGAATGGTGCCGTGATATGATAAACAAATTTGAAGCAGGCTCGTCTCGGCGTGTTTATGACATTATTACAGGTGATGAGTCCTGGATGTATCAATACGATCCAGAAACGATGCGCCAGTCGACGCCGCGACGGTTTGGGTGTTTCGAAACTAATCAACGCCTACCAAAGTGAAGCGATCTAGAAGCGGGGGGAAGATTTTGATCGCGAGCTTTTTCATTTTGAATGGCTACTTGGTGTCAATCTCTTTACAGAACCAAAGAAGCATCAACGCTGAATGGTATACTACCAAATGCTTGGCAGAAGTTTTCTCTGTTGTGAGCAACAAGCGACCAAACACAGGGCTCCACGGGCTACTGCTCCACCACGACAACTCGCCCACGCACACCGCGCTCAAAACGAAGGATTTCTTGGACAGCACGCCGGTCAAACTTCTGAGTCACCCTCCTTACAGCCCTGACCTAGCACCGTCTGACTTCTTTTTATTCCCAAAAATTAAAAATCTGCTCAAAGGGATACAATTTTCGTCGCCGGAAGATGCGCTGTCAGCGTTCGAGCAGGCTGTAAACGATGTGTCTGCGGTAAACTGGAAAAAGTGTTTCGAAAACTGGTTCAGACGCATGAAACTTTGCATAGAGGCTAGTGGAGAGTATTTTGAAAAGATTAAAAAAAAAATATTTACCTATAGAACACTTCTTTTTATTTTCGCAAAACTTTCTGAGTGACCCACGTCGTTAAGACTATTAAGAATGATTATTACATATATCGTAAAAATAATATCTATGTAGGTTATATGTATGTATGTTGTACTATGAAGTAAATGATCAAACACTTAAGCTGTGGCTGTGGTGGTTGTGGTATGGTATTATCAAAATCAAAAGTCATTTAATTTTATTCAAATTAGGCTGCGGATCAATACTTTTGGAACGCCAAAATGTCATGCCATGTCAGCCTGTCCCCCATAGCGCCCGCCCTTCACCACTTTCTAGTGTTTTAGCTGGGAAGAAGTGGCGCAACAAAATCCCCAGCAGCCTTTACCTAGCTTCCAATAATATGGTGCGTTGAGTGAATTGAATATAAGACTAATTTCTAATTTAATACCTGACCTAGGTACTTACTTTATTGATTTAATTCGGTCAGTGCGATAATTTTTGCTGCAATCAAAATTCCATTATAATCCTCTAATTAGATTAAAAAGAGTGATTCGAAAGCAATGATAAATGATAATATAGTATCATTGTTCAAAAGTGTAACATTTTCAGTCACGATACTTATTGAATATAAGTATAGGTACTGTAGGAACGCAGTAGTCCCTTTGGTACGGGTCTAATAAATAATAATGAAACACTTGTTGTGACTGATATTATTTTGATTTATTTTTCAAAAAGTTATTCTACAAATCTTAACTTTATTACTTCCGTCTTGGGCTTGTCAGCCCGATCTCTTTTCTATTGTTTTATCTCTATTCTATTCTAAATTAATTTGACAGTTCTAATAAAGTAATATATATGTAATATAGTATAGCCAGTCTATACAATCGTAAGGTTGTCTCATGCAAACAACCTCTACAGTACCTAATAAGTGTCATGATGGGCAAAATTTAGCTCTTGGGTCCCGATCCCGATTCCTCGTCAATTTGGCGGCTCGAGGCTGGCCGCTGGCGTGAAAACAGTCACGTCGAGAGTTATGCAGCCTCACCGCGTCGGGAAATGAAAAGAACTTAATTAACCCGTGCGACTGAACGACGACACACGGTTAGACTTAGCACTTACTATGCGCTCGAAGAAGTCAGTAGTCGCCGATATATTCGCATCAGCAGCGCGCTCTGCGTCCCGTGGTGCCGTCACGTGCTGCGTCACCATGCATCGCGGTGGACAGCGTTACTGCAAAGTCCCTGAGAATGGGAAATCGGAGAAGCTCTTCGACTACTCGAGACATCGATTGGATCCCGTCCATAAAATAATCTAAGTACCTACTGTGCTAATTTTTACTTAGCTATTTACAAAATATCTCATTTTAAGTAAAGCCCAAAACATGCTTTGAGATCCCTCGGAATTTCTCTCCGTTGGCAATTAGTCCACCGTAATTATATTGTTTCTAATTTTCGACAGTACTGATAAGAATACATATACAGGATAATTTTATAACCAGAGCGCAAATTTTTTTTTTCTTTGGTGGTTCGGAACACATTTCAACCATTTTTTCCATATTTTTTTTATTTTTTATCCGACCTTAAATCGGTAAACTGTGGACACCCTACATATTTCGTACCTAATATGATATCGACAATAGAAATAGGTCAGTAACCGCGCGCCGGCGTAGGTACTTCGAAATTCTTAGAATTTTGACCGATTGAACAGGTGTTCGGTCGTTCACCTTCGCTGCCGAGCCGGGGCGCCGCGCGCAAGTTACCATTAAAACCAGTTTCAAAATAGACATCTTTCGTGAACGATAACTTAACTTTTTTGTACTAAGATATATCAAAATAAAAATTGCATGATTATTATAACTCGTGTAAGTTTCATTTGTTAAAATTTGCGCACTGGATAAAAACTTACCTTGTATATGTCTTTTCTTTATTCATCAAATCGTTGGTTGAGCTTCTTAGGTTCTGAGTTGAGCTGCACGCTTAGTGATAAATGCATTCACTGATTGGACAGGTCCATTAAATCTTTGTGGTCCTTTCCTGAAAAGATAATTTCGTACACCAATCTAAATGCTTCCTATGATCTTCTAAGATTATGTCTGGACTTTCAAAGAGACGTGACCTCAGAGTAGTTAGATAGGACGCGCGACTTCATCTAGTTTAAAAGTATGATTGACGTGTAAAAGTGTTTGTATGTACAAACTTACGGAATAAAATCATTTATCACTCATTTAACATTTCTCACAAATGACTATTTCATGAAAAAGTCGTGCAACTTGACACTGACCTGCAAATTTCGATAAATGTAAAGAAATTCGAATTTCGCGGGCTACCCTGCACCCGAATTATCATAATTTGGACTTACATATGTTTGAGAAAAAACGCTTGTTGCGTGATTTGATTACGCAATGAATGTTGTTGAACTGTCAAAATGGAAGACATCCCTACTGTTAGTGTGTTACACAATTAACCCTCTGGAGCTTTCAACTTAACAGAGAATCGTTTTTTCTACTAATGAATACTCTAGGCACAATGGAAGAAAATTGGGCTCAGGAAAAGCAGATCAAATTTTTGCGCACTCAAACAAAATCTCACCCCGTTTCTCAGTGCGCCAGTAGGGGCTAACACCGCACAAAGTTCGCGCGTCATGGCTTTCCGGCACCGCTATAAAAATGAGTGATAATCGTAGGAGAAACTATTAAGACTACATAGTTGAAACTTGGTAGGTAGAAATATTCTGAAAAAATAAAGTAAGTAGATAAAGTGGGGGCACTCCATACATGGAACTGAAACTAAAAAAAAAGTTTTTTTTTTCTTCAAACCTGGGTGCTTACTCTCGTATATAATTCCGATAGATCGACGTTGGAGTTGTCAGTCAAACGTCAGTGATTGGCTGGACTCACTGAGCCTAGCCAATCCCTGACGTTTAACTCAACCAACTGACGTTTGACCAATGTCGATCCCCCTGTACTTGTAGAGATGTCTATGGATAGGTTTTTAAAAATGACATGGAGGTTTCTAAAACCATTTTTTCTCAAAGTCAATCGTTTGAAAGGTAAACTCTTCCGAAGTGGTAAAATGTGTGTCCCTCCCCCCTCCCCTCTAACTTTTAAAGTAAGGGAGTAAAAAATCGAATAAAAATATACTATTTATGCTATACAGGAAGTTTTTTTAGTCACCGTCCAAATTTTTTCTAGGCATTAGGTATCATTCATTCATTTTCACATTATTTAGGTATCATTCATTTTTCACATTAGTTGTGCAAAAGGTGGAAACCATTCCAAATTATCAGAGGAAACAAAAAATAGCTGGGTTTGCCAATTTTGTCACAATAGTCAACCGGACAAAGGCATTTCACGATCTCGGCTCTCGACGACCGGAGAGCAAGCAAACATTATTCCTAGCGCAGAACTTGAAAAGTCGTCGTGTGCAAATGTTTATAACCCCACCACATCATTATCACATGAGTCACCAGCCTGTACATCCAATGGTAGCTCCGATACTCTGAGTACGCTAACGTCGGAAATTAAACTACTTCGAGGAGACATGGGAGATCTGAAATCCTACATAAAACAATTAAGCGACCACCTCACCCATTGCTACACTCGCCTTGATGAGTACGACGTAAGAATTAAAACACTGGAAAAGCGAGAAGAGGAAATTATCTCTCTAAACAGCACTATCCTTAGCCTCCGTGAGCAATTAAACTCGCAAGCTCAGTCAGCGATCTGAAATGAGCTGGAAATCTCAGGAGTGAACGAATTTAAAAACGAAAACCCGCTTCACATCATCCAAGTAATGGCTCTCAAATTTGGAGTAACCGTAAAGGAACAGGACATAGACTTCGCGTCAAGAGTTGGACCCCGTCCTCAGGAAAACAAAGTCACCGCTGAAGCCCCTACACGTTCCCTAGTTGTCAGATTTGTACGCCGCTACAAGCGTGACGAGTTCCTAAAGGCTGCCAAAACAAGAAAAACAATGACATCGTCTGACTTAGAAATAGCGGGGCCCTCGAGAACCGTATACTTTAACGAGCGCCTAACTTACGAAAACCGGCAGTTATTTCGCGCCACCAAGCTTTCTTCAAAACAAGAAGGATATAGATTTTGTTGGCATAAGAACGGAGCCATCTTCATACGGAAACAGGAGGGCAATCCCGCCATCCATATACGTAACACTGAAGATCTGGAACGACACCTCGGCACCCCGACTCGGACAACCACTCAGTCCTCTCCTTCAGCGCAACAATGTGACTAAAAGTCACCTGGCCATCAAACAGTATTTTTTTACACTTACTCGTTGTAGTAGTTTTTGTTCCACATTTCTATATTTTGTTACTTTTATTTCAATTTTTCTTAATTTACTCCTTATACATACACACTCACAATCTAGCTACAACTCACTAAGTCAACGAACTCACCCCCTTTATTTACTACACGTATTTACTGTCACACTACATACACTAAATGCACACACACACAATACTACACATAAAACACTTACCCACCACACGCACACTTCCAAAACTTCTCTCAAATGTGTCTGCCTGCATACATTCGCACAACATCATGCTGTCGTGACTAAAACTCTTATGTACAATCCTTTTTCAGCTTTCCTTAACTACCATACACATGGCGTTATTTGATATTATCCAAAATATAGAGGAAATCACTACGTTAGATTGTCACGACTTCGAAAACTTAGACGAATGTAGGAAACATATACAGGATTCCGACTCTAGTTTTAAAGTTCTTACTTTTAACATCAGAAGCTATCAACGTAATTTTGATGACTTTTCAGCATCATTAACTCGACTTGGTGTAGACATAGACGCTATCGTACTCACAGAATGTTGGCTAAGCGAAGGCTCAATTCTGGAAAATCTATCAGGTTACAATGTATTTCGAACAAACACACAATACAACAAAAATGGTGGTATAGTCATATACACGAAAATTACCCATGAGGTCACTTTAATCGAACCTACAATACAGGATACAGATAGCCTTCTCTTAATTCTGAACAATAAAGTAGCACTACTGGGGCTATATCGATCACCGTCTTTTACCAGCCTAACAAACTTTATCGCTGCTTTGGACAATTTTCTTAAAACGGCAAAGCAACCAACTGTAATTGTCGCCGGCGACATAAACATAGACATATGTTGCACCACAAATAATAAACATCACGAGTACATGTGCCTTCTGGCCTCGTATGGGCTATTACCTGTCATAACCAAACCCACTAGACAAAAATCTTGTCTTGATCATATATTCGTCAAAAGCCATACCAGGCCCAAAGGAATAGTATGCAAAAGCTCTATCACAGATCACGACATAGCTATGGCTCACATCCCTATCAAATATACTTCCATTAAACTCAATAAAAATCGTTGGGTATTTAAATTAAACGAGGATGAATTAGCTACAGATTTAGCCAAAATTGACTGGACTGACACACTAAATCAAAACAGTGTGGCCTCTGCCGCTGCCTCTTTCACCGGAATCGTAGCAAATCTAATAGAAACACACACACTCAAAGTTAAAATTCCCCGAAGCAAACTAAACATTCAGCCTTGGATTACACCCGGACTTATGAGATGTATACGTCACCGCGACAGGCTTCATCTATCTTTAAGATCTGACCCCGAAAATGAGACAAAAAAACTAATCTATCACCGTTATAAAAACTTCTGCAATAATCTCCTACGAAAACTTAGAACTGAATACGACAGTCGACAAATCCTAGAGAATAACAAAAACTCTCAAAAGCTATGGAAAGTTCTAAAATCTATGTACGATCCTAGAGGCCAAAGTAACAATACATGCAAATTAGCAACAAGCTCCTCTGACCCTGTCGAGTCTCTCAACAAATGCAACTCATACTTCACATCCGTAGGGAATAACCTGGCTACTACAATACTGACAAGACTCTCAGAAACCCAGACATCCCTCACTAGCAAATACTCATCATCAAATACATCACCTTTCTCCTTCTTTCTAAATCCCACTGACGAAATAGAAATCACAAACTTAATAAATCAGTTAAAAGACGATAGCTCCCCAGGTCCCGACAAAATCAGTGTAAGACTCTTAAAGAGAATACAAAATTTAATTATAACACCTCTAACCCATCTTATTAATCTCAGCCTGGAAACAGGAGTATTTCCTGAACAATGGAAGGTCGCAGCAGTAAGCCCAATACATAAAAGCGGTCCTAAGGATAAACCAGAAAATTATAGACCAATAGCACTCCTTAGTATATTATCAAAAATTCTGGAAAAGGTTGTAAACACCCGTTTAGTAAATTTTCTTGAAAAACATCATTTAATTTCTGAGCGACAATTTGGCTTTAGAAAAGGGAGATCAACTGAAGATGCGGCTGCGTTGCTAACAAACTCCATTTCAACAATTATAGAAAAAGGTGAACGCTGCATGGCGGTCTTTTTAGACCTAGCTAAAGCGTTCGATACAATTTCAACAGATCTACTCCTCAAAAAACTAGACACAATAGGGATAAGAGGAAAACCACTTGAATGGTTTGACAGCTACCTTACCAATCGTTTACAATATGTTAAATCTGGTGAACACTCAAGTGGTCCACTTCCTATCAATTTTGGAGTTCCGCAGGGCAGTTTACTAGGTCCAACACTTTTTACAATCTATATGAACGATATACTGAACCTTACTCTACCAAATTCGGAACTAATAGCCTACGCAGATGATACGGTTATCACATTTCACGCTCCCTCTTGGGAACAGGTCTACTGCCTTGCGGAAGAAGGATTAGCAACAGTAGCGCAAACACTCGACCATAACTTACTTACACTCAACATAAAGAAAACCAAACTTATAACATTTTCCAAAACACATCTATCTAGCCCTCCTCCTGACCTCACTTTGAAATTCCACACTTGTCAAATCCATCCGAACACATCACACGAAAACTGTTCATGCGAGTGTATTAACCGGACAGAATCTATTCGTTATTTAGGTCTACTTATTGACGAGAATCTATCTTTTAAGCCCCATATTCAATTTCTTTCTGGCCGAGTAAGGAAACTTATACACATATTTAAGAAACTAAGAGACCGTACTCCAAAAGACATCCTACGAATGGTTTATTTCGCAATATTCCAGTCCATCATACAGTATGGTGTATCCATTTGGGGTGGAGCTGGGAAAACGATAATGATTGAACTTGAAAGAGCCCAGAGAGCTGTTATAAAAGTTATCTTAAAAAAACCATTTTTCTACTCCACTGACTCACTGTACAACGAGTTCCAAGTTCTACGTGTCCGCCAACTATTTATTCTCAATGCATACCTGCGCATACACAAAACATTAAAAATCCGACCTGACTACCACTCATTGACTTCCAAACGTGTCTTTCACATCCCGCTACAACGAACCACATCTCTCTTAACAAGACGCTGTCCCGCCTATCTACACACTTTTGTGTATAACAAGGTCACCAGCAGTTTACCTTGTACTGCAAAAGAACTCTCCCTCTCCTCATGCAAAAAAGTTATCAAACTATGGCTATTAGGACTTTCATACGATGAATCTGAAAACATTCTCACTTCCTTCAACCCACACAAGGAATCCTATTCCTACTACAGACACTGATACTTACCCACACCACACGCACACACACTAACACACTTACACATTTTATTTGATTTTCTAACATTTTATTTTATTTTTATTGTTTAACTTTTTTAATTGTCTAACAAATTGTTTAATATTTTAGTTTTATGTGCTGTTTAGTACAAATTAAGTTTTATTTTAATTTTTTATAATTTACGATTTAAATTTCAGTTTCACTCTGATCTCTCAATTCAGTTTTAAATAGTCAATTGCATTTCTCACTCTGACCAGTGGAAAACTGTATTACTATATGTGTCACAACTCTGGATCCCAAGATACAGGCGCCGCCTAGTTTGGGGTCCGCCGTAAAGATCAATATAAATATTAATAGTTACAGACCACCATTAAGTTAAGTTAATAATAAGGTAATAATTGTAACATTGGACTAATAAATTATTATTATTATTATTCAATAAATCCATTTTTGAAAAAAAAACGATACATAAAATTTTCATTTTAAATCATTTTCTCGAAAGAATGATCCGCACTGCGTGGTCACTAAGTTAAATTTTAATAATACTACACTTGCCGCCCGTGAGAGTATGAAGGGAAAATTTGCAACTTTGTTTATTATTGTTTTCAATTAATTTCGGCGGCGCGCGGGGTGGGCCGCCGAAATTAATACCTAGCGCGGTGCATACGCACTAGGTACTAGCCCGCACTATTACCTAGCGAGCGGCGGTGTCCAGAATCATCAACTTTTTATAGATAACTTTGTGATGTGATATCTCAATATTTTTGTATTGAGTGATACTAAAAGAAAAAACACGTATTAAATGATTTTCGCAAAATATTCATATATCATAATTTGGACGGTGACTAAAAAATCTTCCTGTATATATGTATATGTAAATTCAAATTTATTTAAAGTAACCATGACTCAATTATTAGTATACTTATTCTATGTTAGTAACTGAGGTAATTTAATCATACATCCTTATTACACTCTTGTTGTGTTTGTCAGTGGTCGAGAGTCTATTAATTGACACACCAGGTGTAGAGCAAATCACTATTTATTTTTTTGTCACCTAGAAATAGAAATAATATTTATTTGCATAAAACATGGTATATAAAGATGTTAAAGATAAAGTATAGAGCATACATGTTTAGCTTATATTATAGCATGCAAATATTATTGGTTACATTTAAAAATGTTTCCCGTCTGTAAATTCTTTGATACTATAAAAATTTTTCGTTTTTAGCCATTCGAGTAGTTTTTTTTTAAACAATCTCAGATATAAAGTTTTATAATCACTTGGAATTTTATTATAAATTCGAACACACATGGCTAAACAGTTTTTACTATATTTAGCTAGTCTCGGAAATTCACTTAATACAAGCCTGTGAGGATCTCGCCGGTTTCGAGAACATACATCCTCTGCCTTTTTAAATAGGTCTTTATGCTTCTTAACAAACATGCATACTTCATAGATATAAAGAGAAGGTAGCGGTAATAAACCAAGTTCTTTAAATATTGGCCTGCAAGATTCATCAGGTTGAAGCCAGACAACAAAAACTTAATTTTCCGTCCTATGAACGCACCCAAACATGACTTCATTCATTTATAAAAACTCAAGGTCAGGGGAATAAAACCTGTGAATAAAACGTCACCGCGCGCCGGGTTATATTCTGTGGTCAAGTGACTCATTCATTACACATAATCTGTGATTGATAAGTCCTTGTTTGTGATAATTTAATTATTATTACTTTTGTTTATTTTGCCGCCAGTGCGTCTAGGGTTCTGAATTCAAAGTAACTTGATGAATACCTTAAAAAGTGTAAACTGAATCCGATACCTATACTGAGATCATCGGCTAACAAAACTCCAAGGTAAATATTGCCAAAAATATCTTCGCCTTGTTTTATTTTCTGTGATTTGGTCATTTTAAATGACTCAGTTTTATCTCTGTTATAAAGCGATACACAATCGAATATACAGAGACAACATGTTAATAAGAAAGAAAGTACATTCAGTTGTACTAGATTATAGCTAAGTTAATTAATTTTTTTTATAATCTTTTTTATGTACTTAAATTTAGTCTATTTAAATGAAGTATTAGTAGTCTCAAAAATACTACCCCCCCCCCTTTTTGAGACCCTTGGGGCTATTCAGAACTTTTTCAATATTTATTTATTTATTTGAAACTTTAAGTACAGACGCAGACTGATAATACATAGGCATTTTCTACCAGTTAACCTTAGAGTTTCAATCAACTCTAAGGTTGACCATATTTGTTCTGCTATGATCAGTACAATAATTTATTGTACCATACAGCAATGCTACAGCTAATGCCAGGGCCACCGGCAAAACAAAGCCGTTGAAAAAGTTTAAGTAAAAGGGTAGATACATTTTTTGAAAACCGCTTGTTATTTTGAGTTAATTTGTAAATACTTTACTTCAAATCAAAAAATCAGACATGAAAACTTGGGATTTTATTAGTATTTTCCATTGTATTGTAACGTGTTTTAGATGCCATATTATTAATGTTTTGTAGAAAGGGGCTTTTAGGCCCAAGTTTGAGGCTTTTTGGCCCAAGTTTGAGGCTTTTTGGGATCCAAGTAATCCCTGTTTGGTGTGTTTTACTAAGTTTAAGATCGCTGTCTCAAATAGCCCCAAATGTCTTATTGTGTAGAAGTTTAAAGGGAAGCTGGAAATAAGATATATACTTCCTAAAAAAACTACACTAATTCCAGAAATGTTAAATCTTTTGCACCTTATCATAGTTATTTTAAATAAAATTTAAAAAAAGGGATAGAGGCTGTACAGACTGGAATACTTAAGTAAACTGATCCTGCCGAAATTTATGCCATAGGTACCAAAGAGTATGGTATGTAGAAACATAAATTGCTCGCAAGATAAAGTTGGACATTCAACATTGTGTACTCCCAAAGAGGAAAATTCATTTATAGAAAACATTAATTTGAAGAGAATGGGGATTTCCCTTCGACTGTATGGATCCTCAAGTATTAGTAGAAAATATTTAAATAAATATTATTTTTAGAAAGATCATCATCTCTGTTTACAGTGTTGTTAGTGTGGGCGTAGTGTGTTTACTAGTGTTTTAGTTTTTTTCTTAGTTTACTTTTAGCTTATCCTTATATTCCAAATATTGCCTTTAATTTATTAAAAAAAATTAAAACGACAATTACTTTATATTTCAAATAGCCCTTAAATAGTGCTTCGCTTTTTCATAATAAATTTTACTAAATATTTCGCTTTTTATTTAAAATTAAACATTTCACAACTTCATATATTTATTGATTGAATTAAACATTTCACAACTTCATAATTTAAACAAATTCATATATTTTACCAACCTTCTGTACCTTATTTACGCAAATAAATGATTTTTGATTTTTTGATTTTTTTTAAGTTTTTTTTTTGCCAATTTGGTAACCCTGGCAAGGATAATGGCACAAAGAGCATGGCGGGATAAGCATGGGGTAGCGATAGCGGCCCCAGCGGTTATTTCTCAACTGCCAATTTTTTTATACGATGGTCTTACGGAAAACAACTTACCTGTAAAATATTAATTAAAAATATTACTTAATAATCTAGAAAATCAAAATTTTTTTTTTAAGAAAAATTGTTTTTTTTTCGCAATAGTTATAAATATATCCATACTAGCTGACCCGACAGACGTTGTCCTGTCTCTTTGATGATATTTGAGCACGCATTCTGTCAATTCTATGTCAAATGTCATAATGTTACATTAAAAAGTTTACATTGTTGGTTGTTAAGTATTCTTACATAAGTATTCTTAAATTTTCTAATTTTCCGCGCAATTTTTTAATTTTTTTCTTTAATAAGAACCTTCTTCTGACAATTACAAACACAACAACAAAAAAAAAAGTGAAATCGGTCCAGCCGTTCACGCGTGATGTCGTGACCAAGGGAAATAGGGATTCATTTTTATATATATATATATATCCATATTATGTCCATGATATATGTTGTACAACATACATAACTTAGAGAGACAACGTATCACGAAATTCTTGTCAAAAAATCTCGAGATAATTATATATATTTTATTCTATTTATTTTTGAAAAATTAATTTCATGCTTTCTAAGCATGATACATCTACGAAATTTTCAGTAAAAAACACCTTCATCATAATTTACAACATATTTGGATCCAAATTTTTACTTGAGTGGAAGTGTGATTTTTTTTTAATTTGAAAACAAAAAAAATGGAAAACAAAAAGCTCAAATGGATGTCCATTCGCCAAAGAAGAAGTTTGCGCGCTTGGACCACGCTTTTCTCCCTCCTCAAATCTCCCACTCCTCCTTCTTATCTCGTGTCCCACTTTTAATATCTATGTTCTTCTCACGTCAAAAATCTGCGTTCTTCTAACAATCTTCTCCTTCTCTGTCCTTGTCATACCTCTGACTTTGTTCGTTCGTCCTTCCATATTCAGTCCATTCTTCTTTGGAATGCGCTCCCTCTCGATATTTACACCCTAATTGCGAAACGCACAATTTATCAGAATCTGAATGGGATTGAAGATTATTTCTAAACCAACCACAGCAACGTAAATAACGCAATGAATGTTGTTTAACTATGAACATTAAACCAATTCCTACCGATAAAAAGTTCCGCAATTACCCCTCTGGACGGCCTCAAAGAGATGTCAGCAACACTGAAGGGGTCTGCTAGGACCGATGCCTGCCAGGGTCGCGAGATTGTTCGAAAGAGATACCGTGACCCTGGCACATGGGCAACTGAAGGAACACGGGTGGGTTTTAGTCTGTAAACGTCTGACACACACTCGCGCTCCGCCCAGAGCGGGAAAAGTCATATGATGACTTCCCATAAAAAAAAAAAAACAATGACGGCCACCACTCGGTATGCGTTTAAGCGGAAATTGCAGAGTTATTTTCAAAACAAATAGCGTAGAGTTATCTCAACATCTCCCTCGGTTTAATCTGTGTATATGTTACCGGCCAAACCCGATTTCAGGACAAACTAGTTTTGCCTAGGCTAAACTAGTTCTTCCTATTCGCGATAGGATTAACTCGCCTACTAGTATTTTATTCAGGTTATCTATTTATTTTGACTTTCTAGTTATACTATAATGTTTAGACTAGGCCATATCAGTTTATCCTAGAGTGTGCGTATTTATATCAGGACCAACTAGTTTGGCCTAGCCTAAACTGGTCTATCCTATCGGCCTTAGGAAAAGTTAGTTTGGACTAGCCTAAACTAGTTTATCCTATCGGGCTTAGGACAAATTAGTTTGGACTAGGCTATACTAGTTAATCCTATCGCGAATAGGAAGAACTAGTTTAGCCTAGGCAAAACTAGTTTGTCCTGAAATCGGGTTTGGCCGGTAACATATATATATATATAAATATTATATATACTAGCTGTTACCCGCGACTTCGTCCGCGTGGTATTTTTAACAAAAAGTTTTTCGTTCGTTTTTTTTTTCGTGATATTCTATTTTTTTTTCTAACATAAAATTAGCCTAAGTTACTCCTTGTTACATCAGCTATCTGCCAGTGAAAGTCCCGTCAAAATCGGTCCAGCCATTTCAGAGATTAGCCGGAATAAACAGACAGATAGACAAAAATTGTAAAAAAAAAATGTTTTGGTATATGAACCGTGTATACATCCATATAAACTTAGTAAAAAGCGGTTATTTTAATATTACAAACAGACACTCCAATTTTATTTATTTGTCTAGATAAGTATTCTTAGTTTCTATTGTTTTTTTTCTTAAATTTATATAATATAAAAGTTTTCGCGGACATAAATAGGAATGTAGGCGGACTTATGCCTTAGCCCTATCTAGAGTTAACTTGATTTTGCCCCGACTTACAGTTAATGTTTGCCACCAGTTTGTAACTCTGTATGTATTAATCTGTGGAAAATGTAGTAGGTAGTATATTTGTTAACTTTATATGTTAAGTTGTTTCTGTTTATTTTTAGTATACTACTGTTTGTTTTCCCTTATGAAATAAAAAAAAAAAAAAAAAAAAAAAAAAAATTATATTATAGTAAATGAATGTGTGTATTATAAGTTTATAATCTATCTAAGTTCTGGAGTGGCGACCGCGTACCGTAAGACGTAGAGTTGGAAGGCCTCTAACAAGGTGGACCGATGACCTTGTGAAGGCCGCAGGAATCCGCTGGATGCGGGAAGCACAAAACCGGTCGAAGTGGCGGAGCTTGGGGGAGGCCTATGTCCAGCAGTGGACGTCTTTCGGCTAAAATGATGATGATGAATCTACTTATATACTAATATTCCCATCTTATTCACGACTAGCCTGTTAGTCTAGTGGTTAGTGACCCTGACTGCTAAGACTGAGGTCGTGGGTTCGATTCCCACACAGTATTTTTCCTTTCAATCAAAGCAAATAGAGGAGATTTGTCGACTGACTCGTTTTTTTTTTTTCATTACAGATGGCGGCGTTCGCACCAGTCACGTTGTTGGGAGAGAACCTGGGACAGCGGCACCAGCACCTAAATGCCTTAGTGCGACAGGCTAAGCAGAGTGGAGTCTCAATCCAGGATGTGGAGGCGCTGCCCGAAACATCTCCAGTCGATCGCCTCTTTAAAATAGACCTCGCCATAGAACTCAAACACGTAGACTACATAATACGCAATTTAAAAGACGATGACATGTTATACGTGAGCAGAGCCCTAAAATCAACATGCCTGATAGACCACCATGACATTATAAACCCTAAATATTTAGAAGAAGTTCTCTTTCCAGAAATGATTATGCCAGCAGTTACCAAAATGAAACACTGGCTTTACATCAATTTACGAGACCCAGAAATGTGTCAGGAGTTCTATCAGCACTACAAAGAGAACACATTTGAGTTTGCAATAAAGTTCCTTAGTCACTGCAGTCATGAGTTCATCATGGCAGAGACTCCGAAGATATTAACTAAATTATCCACTCATTCATTAAAAGTGTTGTGCGAGAAATGTCCTAGAGTCGCCAAAATATATTTTGATTCGTTGGCAACGGATGAAGATGTGAAAACCCGCTATCTCGGACAAGACCGGTCCTATTACAACAGTGTGAAATGCGTACTAAAGTCAGATGCCGATGTGTTCCTTGATATCACAGAAAAATATTTCAATATGAACAATTTTAGCAGATTCAGTCCTTTGGCAACTGACTACATCCTACACCGCCACAAAACTAGATTCATAAATAAGTTGGAGCTGTATGTTGCATATTTTCTGCACATACCGACTCTTGCCGCTAGGCTTAGTGTCGAGGAGTGTCAGGAAGTAGTGCTTAAGCTAGCACGAGCAAAATATTTGCAGCATTGGTTCCAGTACAAAGCCGTGGAGCCACTGATAAAGCGACTCAGCCTCGACAAGAGAGCGGCGTTCAAGAAAAGAGTGTTTGTGGATAAGAACGTTGGTGACTGTGAAGATAAATGGCCGTATGAGATACCCGCCCCCCCAACGGAGTCCGACGTTGGTCTGCATATATTCGACGATCAGGATTTCATGTCAAGTATATCACCAATTTTCCCATGTCGAACTGCGGCCGGTGCCGGTGGCATGTTGTTTGGCGGCACCGCCTATACATGCGCCATGCAACCTCAATCGTTAAATTTCATAAACATGATTAAACAAAAAACAGATTTAGACAAATTGTTCGACGAGTTTCGTTTTATTGGTTTTGAACGCGCGCTGCATGAATTGGGTCAGCGATTGATTGCTACCGGTTCCTCCGAGAGACGCCGTGATATCTTCCTTGTTTTGGTAAGCAAAACAGGTGGTCGCACTGACGCGGTGTCAGCTCTGTTGCGTCTCACTGCGCGGCACAGAAACGAGCCACCACACATTCGTGCCGCCATACTGCGCAGCCTCGTCAAGCGCGCTCACGTCTGGCGCCTGCCCGCAGATATTTGGCAACATTTACTTGATTACGGCCATGGACTTGGGCTTGATGGTACGCCACCCGAAGCTGCGTGCCGTGAGGGCCTGCATGCCGTCGTAATTCGGCAATTTTTAGCTGGTAAATGCGAGGATGTAGTCCGCGTTGCATTTATGAATGACTTTTCTACACTTGTAGAGTATTCGCTGAAAAAGGACGAGCGGATGCGCGTTGCTAACGGTCTTCAAAACATGTTGATCGAAGCGACTGTAGACGTTGAACCAGCAGTAGCCGCGGACCGACTGCGTCAGTTACTAGATGTTCTGAAAATATATCGCGTTCGAGTTGAGCCTACCTCACCTGCAGTGAAAGCAGTCGTGGCCTTAGCTTTGCGTGACGCTGACATCGCGCGCCCTTTGCTGCAGCGGCTTTATAACGAAAGAATTGCACGCCGTGAACTTTTACGATTTAATATGGAATTTCGACGAGACGACGCAGCGCTGCTGAATGCACTGCGGCATGACCCGTCTGCCCTCGAAGTAAAGCGAGTGGCGGATATGCTGACTGGTGGGCAATGTTGGCAGAACTTCCAAAGTTACGCTCCTCCTCCTGACTTCAGATACGGTGTTTCTGTTGCTCAGCCGATGAATTTTGTTTGTTCCACTGCTCCACCGACGAATTTCAGTTTCGGTGGTCCTGCTCGTCCGCCGACGAACTTGGATAGTCCTGTTCCTCAGCCAACGGGCTTTAGTTTCGATAGTTCCACTGTTCCACTGACGGGCTTGGGTAATCTTGGTGCTCAGCCGTCGGTTTTCAATTTCGGTAATTCTACTACTCAGACGATAAGTTTAGGTAGTCCCACTGCTGCTCCGACCGGCTTTAATTTGGACAGTTCTAGGACTCAGATGAACGGCTTTGATAATCCTGCTACTCAGGCCACGGGCTTCAGATTTGGTTATGCTACTGCTCAAACGACGGGCTTAGGTAATTCTGCAGCTCAGCCGACGAACTTCAGTTCCGACAGTTCCGCTGTTCAGCAGACGGGCCTATGTATTCCTGCTGCTCAACCGACGGGCTTTAGTTTCGGTACTTCTGTCGCTCAGTCGACGAACATGGGTAGTTCCACAGTTCCTTCGATCGGCTTTAATTTAACCAGTTCCGATGCTCAACCGACGGGCTTCAGTTTCGGTAATTCTACTACTCAGACGACAAGTTTGGGTAGTCCCACTGCTGCTCCGACCGGCTTTAATTTCGACAGTTCTGGTGCTCAAATGAACGGCTTGGGTAATCCTGCTACTCAGGCCACGGGCTTCAGATTTGGTTATTCTACTGCTCAGACGACGGGTCTGGGTAATTCTGCTGCTCAGCCTACGAACTTCAGTTTCGACAGTCCCACTATTCAGCCAACGGGCGTCGGTTTTGGTAATTCCACTGTTCAGACGCAGAATTTGGGTGGTTCCACTGCTCCTACGACCGGCTTTAGCTTCACCAGTCCCGCTGTTCAGCCAGCGGGTTTGGGAGTTCCTGCTGCTGAGCAGACGGGCTTCAGTTTCGGTAATTCAAATGCTCAGGCAACGGATAGGGGTAGTTCCAATGCAGCTGTACTGGCGGGCTTTGGTAGTGCCTCTGTTCAACCGATGGCCACCCATAGTTTCGCTCCACCTAGGTACCGTCACTTCCGTAGGTTCGCAGCTCGTCAGCCGAGTTTTGATATGTTCACTTCGAAGCTTGTGTTATATTTTGACCAGAAAGATGATTTTACAACGCACCTCCGAACTGCTTTGAAAGAGAAGATGGCCGAAGGGCAGTATGTTAAATTGGCTCGGCCGCTGGCAAGTCTATTTGGAAACGATTTTGAGAAAGAATTGCGTGACTCTGACGTAGCCGGTAAAGAAAGAGAAAAGTTTGCGGCGGCGCTGAGGGCCTGCGCACACCGAGCCCGGCCTGTCATTAACTTGACGGAATGGGGCTGGCGCAAGGCTGGTGTGAAAGCGGTAGCCACACGAGCAATGCGATGTCGGGAAACAGAAAGAACTGAATTAACTCGAGCGTTAGCGGCTGAAAGACGCACGGTGAGAGTAGCGTTAGCACTTAGTATGCGCTCTGCGGGCGGCTTATTTCTGGAGACCTTCGAGTCAGCAGCAAAGCTGCGTCCCGTGGTAGCATTGCATGTTGCGTTGCCATACTTCCGTCGTAACGGTGATAGTTCTGACCTTAGAGTGTGGGATATTATTAAACCACTGTTCTCTAATATCGATCAGGAGCCCCGCGACAGGCTTCGTCGTCTACTCGGAAACACTGACTGGATCCCATCCGCCATTAAACCTGACTATTGCATAACCTTGTACTTTGCATTCCTTTGCAGTCCTTTCCATGTCCAAACGCGCAGATATAATTTTCAAATGCTGCTACGAGACTTGTCAAAACTGCTTCCTGAATGCGACGAGTCCATCGAAAAAGTATTGCTTCAGATGCTCGGCGATGAGGCTGATCAGGATACTTCAGCAATAGCATACCCTACTATTTTCGTCAGATACTTGTTACTGTCCAGAACCGAGGAAGATGTTGTTAGGAGATTCGCAAATATTGGAAACAGGTTTTTAAAACGTTTAGATACGCAGAGATGTGAAAATGACTACATTTTCCAGACAAAACTCATTCAAGTTTTGGAGAGCTTAAAGTATAATTCAGCATTTCTGGAAACTAAATTCTCTTCGTGTTTGACAGTGATCGAAAGGATCTTAGCTTGGTTACACAAGTTTATGCCAAAAGAACAATACTTCAAAGTTAACACGCAAGTACATTTAACAATGTTGTATTTTAAAGCAGTTAGACAGAGTATGAAACAGTTGCCAGAAGTGTTCGCTGATCTGAAGAGGAGGAAGTCGGAAGGTGTAGAAGCTGTGGGCTTCGTCTTTGGAAGATATATAGCGAAGGAGGTAGCTGAACTGGCGAGCACATACTTCGACTCCATAATAGAACTGTATACCGACGCTTTAGTTGATTATTTGAACCATAACTTAGCGCATGGACCTTCGAGGGATAAGTTCATTGGTGTCGTATTAAAAGGTATGTTGACAGAAGCAGTTGGTATCCAGCGTCGGATGGCAGTGTACGTCTTAACAGAAAGCCATTTAGCTGTAGAGGACTGTATGCGAAAAGAAATAGAGGAACTGATGATGAAGGACCAAGATATAGAGATGTTTGCACATGCTGGATTATTCGAACAGGCTGTTCCAGTTATTCCATATTATAATAATTTTCGGATTCGGAATTAAAAAAGTGCATTACTTCTATCATGTCTTGGAACTTTTTGCACCCTATTTGCGTAACACTATTAATCAGAATCTGAATCATTTAGAAGCATATTGCTATTTCATTGCTTTGTTTATTGGACAAAATGTTTCTGTTCTACAACGTGTAACTCCATGAATGTGAACTCCTTGATGAACTGTCAAAATGATACCCGTTCCTGACTTATAGTATGTTACGCAGATACTGTTTATGTAACCTTGAAAGTTTTCATTTAGGTTATTGTTTTGCATTTTTGTTATTCCACGCATTTCTTTTCAGTTTAAATATTTATTCAACAAAAAATTAATACCTACCTAACTGAAATGAAATAATATACAAATAAAGGGAAGTTGTTTACTCGTGTTTATTTTTTTATTCATAGCAGAGCGCCATCCATCACTCGTCATTGAAGGATTCAGATTTTTTTTAATTTTTTTTATTTATTTGATCGGATAACAAAAATCCATTGGGCTAGTAACAATAGTCTTAACCTATGTTAGTACTTAACTAATAACACAGACAGTGTACAGTTGACAAGCGACGTCACCAACGGGCTGTCCTGTCTCCCGGCTATAACGCGTAGAATGCTGTTGGGGCTGCCACGGAGTCTATTTAGCAGCGACGCCGCCTTCTTACGACGTACAGCACTGAAGCAGTCGGTACGTGCCTCAGCGAACATAAAAGACGCGCTACAGAACCGAGGCAGCCGCAACAGCACTCTTAATGCGTTGTTGTATTGGATCCACAGAGCATTGTAGGCCTTCTGAGTGTAGCTGAACCACAGGCTCCCCGAGTACAGCGACGTGCAATATGCTTTAAACAATGTTATTTTGACCGCCGCCGCACATCGGAAGAACCGGCGGGCCAGCATATTAGCTCGAACCGACAATGCTCTGCGCTCCCTCTCCATATCTGCGTCGTCCTTCAAGTCGTCCGTGACCAAGTGACCCAGGTATTTAAAAGAGTACACTCTGTGCAACTCCACACCGTTTAGTAACAAAGGCGGGACGGTGGAGGGACCCTTGGTATCGGACTTGAAGACAATGTATTTTGACTTGCCTTCGTTGTATACAAGGCCATGAGAAGCAGCATACGACTCGCAGATATCGAGAAGCTTACGGAGCGCACCGACCGAGGGGGCCAGCAGCACCATGTCGTCTGCATAGCTTAAATTATTGAAACAGACTCCATCAATAAAGCAACCGACTCGTGTGCTGCTGAGGCGCTCGATCAGTGCATTCACGTATAAACTAAATAACAAAGGTGATGTTAGGCCACCCTGCCTCACGCCACACTCTGGCCTGCTTGGCTCTGAGAGCTCTCCTGCCCAGCGCACCCGACTCTCCTCATTCATGTACCAGTATCGTAGAACTGAGACGAGCTCCGGCGGCACCTTAGTATCAGACAACTTCTGCCAGAGAACGTCAAAACAAACAAGATCAAAAGCCCTGGACAGGTTTAAGAAACATGCATAGACAGGAGTTTTCCTGTCTGTATAATACCTGACAGCATGCTTTAAACTAAATATAGCGGTATTTATGACGAGTGGCTTGACTGTTTGTTTTTCGTCAGATTTCAAATTCTTTCCTTTATCAAGTCAGGAGTAGTAATAAAGGGGTCTCACTCAGGAATATAGAACCTATCAATATCTCATCTAGTTGCTTAGAACGTATACATATACCTAGCTAATCATCATTCAAATAATGGATATAGTTTTAACAACTATACACCGTGACATTTTAATCGTCTCACAAAAACAGCCCACTTCATGTACCCAATGACTACTACACATCCAAAGAAAGAAAATGAACATCTGAACACCTAAAAAATAAAACAATATTCATTATCAAGACGCATGACGTAGTTTGAAACAAAAGGAGATCGAATGATCTAGTCCACTCGTGCGCTGGGTAGTTATGTTCTCTACCATCTGATACGTAAACATTATTAATAGGATATTTCATCATTCTAATCCATTATTTATTTTTCTTAGACTTTCGTAACTGTGTTCATACTGGATTGAAGCGGAATGGAAATCAAACACTTGTGTAACGTAATGTGGTCAGTGGGTCGTCTTAGGGGCGGAGTCGTAATGTCTTATAATCACGGTAAAACAGTAGATAACGGTTACACTAACATAATTGTCACGGGAACTTTTGTTCAAACAAACCGATTAAAGGAAAACACGCGTGCCGGTTCGGAGCTCGAGCGAGTGTCGGCGCGCGGCGGTTCTAGAAGTTCCGTGCGCCTACGGGCGTGGCTATACGTCGTCCGTCGACTAAACTCCCGCGTCGGAGACGCTGGCGTCCGGAAGTACCGGGGATTGAATTGGTTGCGACAAGACCTATTATATTATTCAATGGTAACAATTTTTTAATCACGCCTAGAGGTATATTATGTCGGATACATTGAGTGGACCACCTTTGTAAGACGACTAAAATGTCACGGTGTATACTAATTCCACGTTCACACCGTGCCAGACGTAAATACTAGTACCATCCCAGTTCTTCCCGTGGGTGTCGTAAGAGGCGACTAAGCATGCATGCATGCTGCATGTATGCATTTTACCATCATACTGCGATCGCCAACCCGCCTGCCTAGGGTGGCTATTATGGCAAACCCCCCCAAACTGGGGGAGGCCTATGTCCAGCAGTGGACGCCTTTTGGCTGAAATGATGATGATGACCAGCCGTTGCCGTGTCGTCAAAATATTGAGGCGGGATCTTTTCGCGCACTGGAACTCCAACGCACTGCTTACTGTGTTTTTCGACGCCCTGGCATCACCAGGGCGTTGGAGTCTACAGTTGTTTCGCTGGGCTCAGGCAGCGCTGCGCGCAAGGCTGCACAGAGTACCCATAGCAGAACTACCGTAGTTGTTGGTGTTGTAGGTAGACGGCGCGATGTCCAACATCACCCCCGACCAATATATGCTCTCAGCTGGTCAACGAGTAGGTTTAACAATAGGAGTGAGTATACTTATGTAATCGAAACATTAAAAAAAAATACACGATTGATGACCATGGCGAGGACGACCTCTGTGATAGGCTTGAGGCACGCATTTTATCACTGTTTTTGTTCTCTTACTGTGTTAAAAATGTGACTCAAGCCTATCAGAGTAGACCGTGCTCGCCCCGATGCACTTGTACTTATACAGTTAGTCAAGACTGCAACTCGGAAAACAAAGGTTTGTAAATAGATTGCATTGCATATTGAAATTGATTATAGCATAGCAAGCATAACTGGCAGAAAACAAGTGACTATCATAAATATTGTATAAATGATACAGATACAGTAGCGTACAATGTCTACGTATTCTAAGTACATACTGGGTAAATTCTACACTGTTAGCGACTGTTTCTAGTTAGCGAATTTTTAAATGATAAATTTTGACATAACACTTATCGATACTTATTGTATTAAAAATTAAACCGCCGAAAAAACAGAAAAGCAAAAAATAATATACCTTAAAATTATGAGTCGGCGCTTTGAGTGTTTTGAGTGGCGCTTTGAGTTCATTGATTTTTCAGCGCCGACTCAAAATTTTAAGGTTTATGATTTTTTGCTATTCTGTTTTTTCGGCGGTTTAAGTTTTTGTGAAAAAGTTTTTATTTTGTAATTTTTTTGTAGCTTTAATGTACTAATAATACTTGGCAAGGTATACCCTATCCAATGAAAAAAGAATTATCAAAATCGGACCACTCTGTACAAAGTTATGCGTGGTTATCTTTGATTAAAATAAAATTAGCGGAAGATGTGTCACTAGACGATAGCGCATGGACCGCATAAATTAGGCCCCGTGGCCTAATTTGTTCTGAGTCGCAATACGAGTAGCTTTCGATTGAGACGTGCGTGCGTGTATATTTCAATACGCTAGTTACACACTAAAAAGAAAAACAATGCCTTCGTGTGCCTTCACTGGGTGCATGAACCACTCTAAAAGAAAAAATAAATCACTCGGCATCACATTTCACTCATAACTACATTTTTCTTATTATTTTTAAAGATTTCATTAAATAAATTTGTACCCGTTCGAATTTGTTCGCCATTTTGTAGAGCGGGATAGAAACATACAATTCGTTAGTGTGCGACACCTTCGGCTAGAACAGGGCGCCGCGTCGCCGTCGTCGCTCGGCGTGACGTGCGTTTCTAAGGAAGTAATACGAAGAGCGGTGATGCTCCGTCTTGGTCGCACGCCACCTTTGTGCATTATTCTGTCTCTTTCTTTGTTGGCGTGTAATAATAACGATTGTTTGTGTGAGTAAATGTGTCTGTGTTCGTATAAGAGTCACTGTTTGAATACCTAACGTAAGAACGTTACATTTCTATTAGTTTTATTTTAATCAAACGTGGTTATACATTACAATCAATGAGTGAACAATCAATCATCTCCTGTTTTCCGACCGTTATTTTTTTTTTTTGGATGGGAAATCATCAAATGACTTCTCCCGCTCTGGGCGGAGCGGGAGGGCGTGTCAGACTTTTACTGACTAAAACCCACCCGTGTTCCTTCAGTTGCCCATGTGCCAGGGTCACGGTATCTCTTTCGGACAATCACGCGACCCCGGCAGGCATCGGTCCTAGCAGACCCCTTCAGTACTGCTGACATCTCTTTGAGGCGCGCGTGGAACACTACGCGCCGTCGACCCGAGCTTGGTCCTTACCGGGCGGCGAGCTACCCATTGCTCGCCACCCGCAAGCTCGCGCCTACGGTGGCCGGGAGTCCGCAATCGACTCCTGGCGCCCGGGGCGTCTCCTCCTGCGGCGGCTAGGGACGTGAGGGCGCAGAGACTGCCACTCCCTCACGCGCCCTGGTTTTCCGACCCTTAGGGTACGATTTTGTTTTCCAAATTTATATGGGACCACCCTCGGAGTATACCTTTCCAATAAAAAAAGAATTATCACAATCGGACTACTATGTAATAAGTTATGCGTGGTCATACATAAAAAAAAGCTAAAAAAAAATATACGCGTCGAATTGATAACCTCCTCCGTTTTTTTTCGTCGGTTAAAAATCTAACTGAACTTGACATTGTATTAAAATTGAATTTCAATTTTAATATTTCTACACCGGAAACAAAAAAAAAAACATTACCGTGGATATTTTTTTTCAATTTAGTTTAATGCTATTTAAATGTGTAGTATTTAGACACTGGTACCGATTCCCTTGTTCACAAACAAAACTAAATTTAAGTTCAATGCATCTTTGTCTTTGTATTTCATTAAGAAGAGGACAAAAGAAAAATTTTAGTTTAGTCCTGTCAAATTAATCAGCGCCTGTCACTACTCCATACAAGTTTAGACGTGATTAAAAACTTGCCTACTAAAATTACGTCAATTTACGTCAAGCGCTGATTAATTTGACAGGACTAAACTAAAATTTATCTTCTGTCCTTTCCTTAATGAGATAGAAAGAAAAAGATGCACTGAACTTAAATTTAGTTTAGTTTGTGAATAAGGGAATCGGCACCAATGTCTACTTATACATATCAATAATTATGATGTCATAAAGGGCAAAAGATAGTGTTCCTATAAGTACATATTTTATTTACAACACCTGTTTTTACAAATAAAACTTTGACTTTGATCAACGTAATTTAGAACCAAGTATTGTAGATAAATTAATTTGAAACAATAAATTAATCGAATATATCGGCATGAACAAATAACTCAATACATTTATCCTGCTCCATTAGTTCTTCGATTTCCTTTCTCCTAAAATCTTTAACATCGTACCGAAGATCTCTAAGAACATACACTGCCATTCGACGCTGGATACCTACTGCTTCTGCCAGGATAGCTCTGAGAACGGATGCAATGAACGTCGCTCTAGAAATTCCGTGCGTGAAGTTGTTACTTAGGTAATCAACCAAAGCACTCGTATACAGTTCTATTATGGATTCGAAGTAGGTGTTCTCAAGTTCAGCTACCTCATTCACTGTATATTTTCCGAAGATAAAACCCACAGCCTCTACACCCTCGGACTTCCTCCTCTTCAGATCAGTGAAAACTTCTGGCATTTGTTTCATACTCTGTCTAACTGCTTTGAAATACAACATTGTCAAATGTATATGGACATACTTTTCGAAATATTCTTCTTTCGGCATGAACTTCTGCATCCAAACTAAGACCCTTTCAATAACTGATAAACACGACGTGTATTTAGTGTCAAGAAACGCTGCATTATATTTTAAACTCTGCATTATTTGATCAAGACTCTCTTGGAAATCCGAGTTGCCTTCGCTACGCAACTTTTCAAATATTTCCATAAACCGATCACCAACTTTAGTGAACCTTCTCGCTAAATCTTTCTGATTTGTAGCTAACATCAAGTATCTGACAAATATTGCAGGGTAAGATAGATTCGGCTCATCGTTTAACATCCTTAGCAAAATGTCTTCGATCACATCTTCTCTTGCCTCAGGAAGAAGCATGCACAACTTGCGAAGCACCAAATCTGAACCTGATTTGGAGTTTTTCTCTAGCACAATGTACAATGTTCCGCAGTAGTCTGGTTTGATGTTTGATGGAATCCAGTCGGTTTTTCGGAGTAAACGGCGAAGCCTTTCGCGGGATGAGAGGTCGACACTTGAAAACAAAGGTTTAATGATATCCCATACGGCAGAGTCAGCAGTAACGCCGTGCTGTCGGAAGTACGGCAGCGCAACATGCAATGCAACTACGGGACGCAGTTGCGCTGCTGATTTGAATGTTTCGAGAAGTAACCCGCCCGTAGAGCGCATACTAAGTGCTAAGGCTACTCTTACTGTGCGTCGTTCAGCTGCTAACGCACGAGTTAATTCAGCTCTTTCTATTTCCCGACAGCGCATTGCTCGTGTCGCGACTGCTTTCACGCCAGCCTTGCGCCAGCCCCATGCTGCCAAGTTCACGACAGGCCGAGCTTGGTGTGCGCAGGCCCTCAGCGCCGCTGCAAACTTCACACTTTCTTTACCTACTGCGTCTAACTCAAGTAGTTCTCTCTCAAAATCTGTATACAAAAGACTTGCCAGCGGTCGTGCCAATATTACATTCATGTTCTCGTTACTTTCATTACATTGTTGAGCGATCTTCTCATTTAATGCGCTCCTGAGTAGATTTGTGAATGTGTCTTCTTTCTGGTTGAAGTATATCACTAGCTTCGAAACGAAAACGTCAAAATGAAATTGACCCGTGGCTAGTATATCTGCAACCTTTTCGACTTCGAGGGCAGGAGGGTCGTGACGCAGGGCGTTCAAGAGAGCTCCCTGATCGCATCGAAACAATAAGTTTACCCGTAGTAAATCACGACGTCCAATCTTTGCATCATATAACCGTTCTAGTAAGGAGCGAGCGGCTTCTGCGTTACGCAATGCTAAGTTTTTCACTGCTTTTACCATAGGTGATGCTGTGTCGACACGAATGTGGTATATTTCAATAACATCAAGCAGTTGACGAAACCGTTCTGCGGCGACTACTGGTTCCACGTCTATAGCGGCTGCTGACAACATATTTTGAAGACCACTAGCAACTCGGACTCGCTCATCCACCATAAGGGAATACTCTGCCAGTGTTGAAAAGTCATTGAGAAAAGCGTCACGAACGGCTTGATCGCATTCGCCAGCTATCAGCTGGCGAATCACGACGCAGTGCAGTCCCTCACGACACGCTGCTTCGGATGGTCCACCGTCGAGCCCGAGTCCGTGTCCGAAGTCTAGAAAATGCTGCCAAACATCTGCAGGCAGGCGCCAGACGTTAGCGCGCTTGACGAGGCTGCGCAGTATGGAAGCGCGTGTGTGTGGTGGCTCGTTGCTGTGCCGGGCTGCTAGACGTAACAGAGCCGATACCGCGTCACTGCGTCCACCGGTTTTACTCACTAGAACAAGAAAAATATCGCGGCGTCTGTCTGCAGAACTTGCTGCTCGTAAACGTTGCGCCAAGTCGTGCAGCGCTCGGTCGAATCCAGTGAAACGAAATTCATCAAATAACCGCTCCAAGTCCGATTTTACTGCCACACGTGAGTGTTTAGCAAACTCTTCAAAGCGAGAATATTTCTTCTTTTTCAGCATGTGCCTGAAGTCAAACATCTCGCAGATTGGCCTAAAATCCTCATCGTCAAATATTTGCGGATCACATTCGGAATGCGGGGGTGACTCCGGCGTCGGATACGGCCATTCCTGGACGCGCTCTCCGACATCCTTTTCAACGAACACCAGTTTCTTGAACGCCGCTCTCTTATCAGGTCTAAGACGCTTTATCAGCGGCTCAACGACTTTGTACTCAAACCAATGCTGCAAGTAAGTTGCTCGTGCTAGCTTTAACACTACTGCCTGACACTCCTCGACGCTGAGTCGAGCAGCAAGAGTCGGAATGTGCAGGAAATATGCAATGTACAGTTCCATCTTATTTGTGAATCTAGTTTTATGGCAGCGTAGGATGTAGTCAGTCGCCAAAGGACTGAATCTGCTAAAACTGTTCATGTTGAAATACTTTTCCGTGATGTCAAGGAACACATCTGCATCTGATTTCAGTACGCATTTAACACTGTTGTAGTAAGACTGTTCTTGTTCGAGATAGCGATTTCTGGCATCTTCATCCGTCGCCAACGAATCAAAATATATTTTGGCGACTCTAGGACATTTCTCACACAATATTTTCAATGAATGAGTGGATAATTTAGTCAATATCTTGGGAGTCTCTTCCAGTATGAACTCATGACTGCAGTGACTAAGAAACTTTATGGCAAACTCAAATGAGTTCTCTTTGTAGTACTGATAGAACTCCTGACACTTTGCTGGATCTCGTAGATTAATGTAAAGCCAGTGCTTCATTTTGGTAACTGCTGGCGTAATCATTTCTGGAAACAGAGCATCTTCTAAATATTTAGGGTTTATAATGTCATGGTGGTATATCAGCCATGTTGATTTCAGAGCTCTGCTCACGTACAACATGTCATCGTCTTTTAAATTACGTATTATGTAGTCTACGTGTTTGAGTTCTATGGCGAGGTCTATTTTGAAGAGGCGATCGACTGGAGACTCTTCGGGCAGGGCCTCCATTTCTTGGATTGTAGTTCCACTCTCTTTAGTCTCACGCACTAAGGTGTTAAGACACCGGTGCCGTTGTCCCAGGTTGTCTCCTGACAATGTGATCGGTGTGACAGACGCCATCTGGAAATATTTTAGAAATACTTTAATGAACACGATTGATGAAAATGTTTGATCGTATGATTTCACTCATTTTAATTTACATACGATCAGCAACGAAAGTCCTTCGAAGCTTCTTATTTTTTACAAAATTGAGATGTTCACTATAAAGAATACAATGAACCCTTTTTGATTACCAACAAGATTAAATAACCCTTTGTAAGTTAAACTATCAGTGTCTGTTATTTGCGTTTTGTTGCCGAAAATACACAAGTAGAAGTAGCTATCAAATTTTTTTTTTGGGGTATTTGGTCAACTTGTCTATTTATAACACTGCGTAGTACGTAGGAGGCAGAAATGTATTTTTGTGCACTCGACTATTACCCATGTATGAGAGATTAATAAACCAGGGGGGGGGGGGGGAATATAAATATATAATTAAGCAGATAGGTACATCGTTTGAATGATACGTATATAAAGTGCCCTTGTTGGGATCTCTAGGTCAATCAAGTGTGTGGAATTTTACAAAAATGCAACAAAAATAAATTTGACCTGATTTGACTTTGGTACTATTTTAGAAACGACGACGATCCAATATACGGCTAAATGTAAACTAAAAGAATTTTTTTATGTATCTAATTTGTTTCCAATGTTTTTTCTTAGTTTTTATCAACTGTGATCCGTAATGTACTGTACTTAAGGTAGAAACTCAATTCAAATTTTCTTACGTTTTTTGTAATTTGCAGGTCAGTGCCAGTTTGTATATTGATTAAAATATGATTGATTTAAATCCCTTAAGTTCATTTAATACAATTGAATGTCTATTTCATTCATTAAATTATATTAAATGAACAGTGCGATGACACGACTCTTGCAGAACAATTATCATTATGTTTTCTTAGATAATAATTAGTCGCGTCGCGCCTACGCCTGTTTGCGGGAGCCTAAGTTGTGTAAAAGCATACGTGTTACAGTCGCGAAACATAATTTGACACAACCTGTCACTGACCTACAAATTTGCAAAAAACAGGAGAAAAATTAGATTTCACGAACTACCTTGCCGCTTTCACCTTAAATTATTTATATGATGGTCTCTTTCTCTCATTCTCATCGCTCTCAATTGTTTTAGCAATCTGTTTACCTCGTATAAACTTTTATCAATTTTTGTTAGAACAACAGATGAATTGGGTGCAATAAAACAAATTAAAAAGAGACTAAAACACTAAAAAGTCACTCATAGAATGTTTATGCTATATTACCTTGAAATTTCAGTTTCGCAAATGCCAATTTTGAATTCAATTCACATTTAGGTAGGTACCTACTACAGTTTTTATTTAGACACACATGTTGCAGCCAGCTGCAAACAGAACACTGAGAATCTGGGAACGTAATGCGGCAAAAGAAACAAAAATAACCACTGAGTGAGCTGAGTAAGAAACAATAACAAAACAGTATGTTTTCCTATTCACCGGCATGAATGATGTAACGCCCACCGCGTTGCAACGACGAACCGTTTACAACAACCATTTTGTTTTCTATGTCGATGAAACCATTTTATGTCCTAGGTTCAAACAGTCTTCTTTGGATAAACCAGTCTTCGAATTACTTGGTGCGATTTTTTTATTTTAAGCCGACGAAAAACAGTCTAGAACGCAATTATTCAACTATCTATCACCTATCATACTAACCGCGTCATCGTCCATAACGTTCCGCGTTTGCTTACATTTTATTTTCGTCTATCTATACTTTTACCGTGCCCGTGCCTGTACCGTGTGGTGCCGGACGTAAAGAATAACACCACCCCATTTCTTCCCGTGGGTGTCGTAAAAGGCGACTAAGGGACTTACTAGAGAATGGGCAGCAGCGTTCTCTATGCATTTTACCACCATACTGCGATTGCCAACCCGCCTGCCAAGCGTGGCGATTATGGCAAAGCGACCCCAAATTGCGGGAGGCCTAAGTCCAGCAGTGGACGTCTTACGGCTGAAATGATGATGATGATACTTTTAATATTATAAAGCTGAAGAGTTTGTTTTTTTGTTTGTATGTTTGGTTGAACGCGCTAATCTCAGAAACTACTGGTCTGAATTGAAAAATTATTTTTGTGTTGGGTAGCCTATTTATTGAGGAAGGCTATATAACATCACGATACGATCAAAAGGAGCGGAGCAGCAACGAAAAATTGTCGAAACTGGCAGGCAATTCGAATTCGATGCGACGGGATGGGTCAGGGGAGCAAAAATTTGACGCGGACGAAGTCGCGGGCAGAAGCTAGTTAACAAGTAATAAGAATCAAAAGTCTAGTTCCTTTCCTCTATTAAATATGTAGGTAGGTTCATGTAATAAAATTATCATATATTTATGTAAATTCAATACTACAATAAAATACAAATAACATGGGTTTTGCATGCCCATGTGACGGTAGAACATGGAGGACTCATGAACTTAAACATCTGTGTATTGTATTACCCATGTTTGCAAACCAGTAAAAGATTTGATTTTGATTTGAAATAAAAGTTATGTAGTTGCTAGGCAAATAAATGACTAGATACATACCTAGCTACTTTTACATACCTGTATATTCTCTGGGAAAATGTTAATATTAAAATGAACAAATTAAATTTAGATCCTTAAAAGCTTACGTAATGTAACTAGTGCGTGCTACATGGAGTCCGACGGGATACTCCGATTCTTCATACTGCATTGCCGGCTAAAATGTGCCGAGATAATACATACATACCCGTGATATATCGTACGATTTGAACTTGATTTTATTTTAGAAGTGTAGTGTACCACAGGGCTGGCCTTAATAGGAATGTAACGCCCCGGTCGCTAAATATTTTTCAGCGCCGCCTTTTTCAAAACTCAAAAAGTAGGTACACATGGCGACGTATCAACCTACCTTCGCATTGTATTGACTTTTCGTACAATGAGAAGTCAACTTAGACTGAAAATGTATAGCAAGATATGTCGCCGTGCGTAAACGGTTAGTTAGACCTACTAGTTTTCGATTTTTTGGAACCGTAATAAGAATGAGATTAGAGACGAGGTTATGGTACACTCAAAGCAGGCGACAGAGAGAGAAATGCTGAGTTCCATTAACCCCTCACCCGCAGAATAGCAGCTGGGCGTGAAACCATCTTCAGCCACCAATCCACGTGTGCGTTACCCAGGCCAGATGTTGTCGAAAATGGTCATTTGAATCTAATAGATAATTAGTTTTGCGGCTTCTGTAATTGTTGCGCACATTTTTAAATTTGTTGCGCTTATAGTTTTTTAATTATTTCACAAAAACATTTCCTGCTGGGGTAACGTTATCCCAGCCAGACCTTTTTCTTTCTAATGGGAATATTTAAATAAATACTAGCTATAAAATTAGTTGTCTAGATGAAGTAAATGTTGTGCCTTATTTTGTATTTGTTCTTTCATCGGTTGCGAAGTTATTCGAGATTTTGCTGGGGTAACGTTTTTGGTTTTGCTAGATCTTTGAAACGGTTAAGCGGATTCTTATCATATATTGTACATGACTTCTTAGGATGTAGTTTAAATTTGTTCTGCAATAAAAAAACCAAAATAATGCTTAGTTTAAAGGTTATTTAATTAAATAGAAAAACACTTCAATTGGTTCCAGCACTCTCAATAAGAGGTCTAAAGACTTATTTTAAACGTTATTTTAAAGCTTGTAAATGCCTTCAAATGTATGTGAAGTTTCATTAGTATCCTGTAAGTACTTAACAAGTTATGATGATATTCAGTTCTTCACGAGCACGGTCTTGATGCGCGCGGTGTTATTTGGCCACTGGATTCGATATATGAACTGAATGTTATGTCAATTATTAGTTGTTTAGTTCAGTTGTATATCAGTACAATTTCAGCGTAGTACATTGGATAATTAATGAGATAATACGATTAAAGTCATACGTCGTCGTCGTCGTCGTTTATTTTACTCTTACTCTCTTTACTCTTTATACCTATTGTGTGCCTTTTAAACTGTGCTAAATAAATGTATTTTCTTTCTTTCTTCTTCTTTCTTTCTTTAGGAAGTGAATGACCGAGGTAGCCCGACCAAGTTTAGGTGGTTACGAAAAAGCGAAATCGCAGAACATTATGGTACTTTCTAAAATATGTAGGATAGTGTTACAAATTTAGTACAGACATGTACCCAAGTTAAAAAAAAAAAACTACCTACATGTTTATTAAAGAATTTTTATTAACAGGTAAAATAATCATTTCAACTGAACCTTTAAAGTATTAATAAACTTATACTTAAAAACAATCACAGATTAAAATAACAGATAGTAATTTTGCTATTTTGAAATTTTCTATTACTTTTTATTTAAATTATAGATTTCAGTATACACAGTACACAGTTACAGTTTTTATTTAAATATACACATATTGGAATGTGTAATGATCACAGACAATAAATTATATATAATGACTTTTTTCAGTTAACTCTAAACTTACGTATGTCTACTAATACCTACTTATATCAATTAAAATCACAGATCAAAGGTAATATTAAATGACAAACACATTGCTTCCGACTGCATAAGATTGGAGACGATTTTTTTATTATTATTATTATCACATCTATAAAAAAATGTGACTAACATTAAAATTCACAATGAATTACCCCTTCACCCCACTCCTCCCGCGTCCCACCGAACGACATGTTATATCGGTGATTTTTGATAAGTATGTGCAACTGGAAGATAATAATAATGTTTTCATAGTACAGATATTATTATATTATTATGTATTTAACAGTGTACGCGTCTGTACCGAAATTGTAAGGTGTATTATACTAAACATTTCAAAAGATAGCATAATGTTCTGCGATTTCGCTTTTTCGTAACCACCTAAACTTGGTCGGGTTACCTCGGTCATTCACTTCCTAATGACTTTAATCGTATTATCTCATTAATTATCCAATGTACTACGCTGAAATTTTACTGATATACAACTGAACTAAACAACTAATAATTGACATAACATTCAGTTCATATATCGAATCCAGTGGCCAAATAACACCGCGCGCATCAAGACCGTGCTCGTGAAGAACTGAATATCATCATAACTTGTTAAGTACTTACAGGATACTAATGAAACTTCACATACATTTGAAGGCATTTACAAGCTTTAAAATAACGTTTAAAATAAGTCTTTAGACCTCTTATTGAGAGTGCTGGAACCAATTGAAGTGTTTTTCTATTTAATTAAATAACCTTTAAACTAAGCATTATTTTGGTTTTTTTATTGCAGAACAAATTTAAACTACATCCTAAAAAGTCATGTACAATATATGATAAGAATCCGCTTAACCGTTTCAAAGATCTAGCAAAACCAAAAATGTTACCCCAGCAAAATCTCGAATAACTTCGCAACCGATGAAAGAACAAATACAAAATAAGGCACAACATTTACTTCATCTAGACAACTAATTTTATAGCTAGTATTTATTTAAATATTCCCATTAGAAAGAAAAAGGTCTGGCTGGGATAACGTTACCCCAGCAGGAAATGTTTTTGTGAAATAATTAAAAAACTATAAGCGCAACAAATTTAAAAATGTGCGCAACAATTACAGAAGCCGCAAAACTAATTATCTATTAGATTCAAATGACCATTTTCGACAACATCTGGCCTGGGTAACGCACACGTGGATTGGTGGCTGAAGATGGTTTCACGCCCAGCTGCTATTCTGCGGGTGAGGGGTTAATGGAACTCAGCATTTCTCTCTCTGTCGCCTGCTTTGAGTGTACCATAACCTCGTCTCTAATCTCATTCTTATTACGGTTCCAAAAAATCGAAAACTAGTAGGTCTAACTAACCGTTTACGCACGGCGACATATCTTGCTATACATTTTCAGTCTAAGTTGACTTCTCATTGTACGAAAAGTCAATACAATGCGAAGGTAGGTTGATACGTCGCCATGTGTACCTACTTTTTGAGTTTTGAAAAAGGCGGCGCTGAAAAATATTTAGCGACCGGGGCGTTACATTCCTATTAAGGCCAGCCCTGTGGTACACTACACTTCTAAAAGAAAATCAAGTTCCCATTAGAAAGAAAAAGGTCTGGCTGGGATAACGTTACCTCAGCAGGAAATGTTTTTGTGAAATAATTAAAAAACTATAAGCGCAACAAATTTAAAAATGTGCGCAACAATTACAGAAGCCGCAAAACTAATTATATATTAGATTCAAATGACCATTTTCGACAACATCTGGCCTGGGTAACGCACACCCAATCCACCATGAGTCAGGACCTACTGTGCAGTTCGTTGCTCGGCCACCCCAAAAGTCGAGATGATTTTGGAGAGCACCTTAAAATTTTGGATTCTAGTGTCGAGTGCCTGCGTTCGAGATCGCCACACTCTAAAGTCGGCCGGGACTTGTCTATATTGCCTTCTTACCGATAAGCGAATAATATAAACTAACTAAAACATACTGCAAGCTATATATCTAGTAATCAGTGATTGCCAGTAATAGATCGATAATAATCTGATGCCGGCCGGTACCTAACACTGTTGTAATGTTACTGCAGTTGTTATTTGTTAATTGAATATGACGACAGGGTTGGCTAGTAAACTGCCAAAACGTTTTCCCAAAATACCTGCGATAGTGCAATATTGGAAAATTGATGATATTTTCTTCCAAAAAAGCTATTATAATGAAGAGTTGAAACTTATTAAAAATCCGCGAATGTCATCATTTGAACGCAACAAAACTGAACGAAAAGACTTCGAAATTATCTGTGCCCTGCTCTGACTTTGTCAAAACTTCAAAAATGTCAAACTAAATAAACTACGAATGTAGTTATTTGTTTATTCTAAATGTAGTTGAATTTTTTGGTAAATTGGATCAATTTCTGAAACAAAATGGAATCAAAAGCCGACATAACATTACCAGCTCTTAAATTCTTGACAAGTGAATCGGAACATGTTTGTAGGTTATGTTTTTCTTCGACGGAGCAACAAGAAGTATCTTTTGAAGACATAGTACGACTTCAGAGGTCCTATTTGGATGAAACCCTTACTTTTGTGGATATGTTCCATGAACTAGGCGTGAGTATATAACACTAATTAACAGTTATTTAAAGAGTAATATTTAGAATGTTATTGATTTTCACAGAAATTGCCTGTATAAATTAAGGGCGAGCGCGCACTGCCTTGCGGTGCGTTTATTCTACCGCACGGTAGAATAAACGCAGTCATGGGTCCGCGCACTGCGGTGGAAAAAACGCACGTTTTGTCATTCAAGTTACAACTGTGAAGCCCACACCACACGTCGTTATGGACTAATACAAGAGTCGCTATCTGCATATGTCTATACCTATGTAACATCACGCTGCGTTCAATAGGAGCGGAGCATCAATGATAAATATTGCAAAAATTGAGGAAAGTTATTCCTTTTGAGAGCTGCGCTGCGTAAACAACGGTTACAGTAACGTAGCAATGATTTATGACGAAATTGTTCCTGTTGAAAAATTCTAGAAAAAAATTCATGATAACATTATGTATATCTTTTAAGGTTGGCTCACTATAACGTTTTTAACTGTAATCAAATCATTAAGCTGACGAGGGGAGTCGGGGCTGCAAGATATTTATCGCGGACAAAGTCGCGGGCAGAAGCTAGTCTTATAATAGTTTGTTAAGAATTGCTGGTCCTGAAATTCTGCGATTGACTCTCGCACCGCCGCGCGCCGTGCCGCCGCCGTCGCCGGACAAACGCTAAGTAACGACATATCTGTGTCGCAACCCAACAGCAACTGAGCGTGTCTCAGTGCGTTTATTTCACCGCAGTGCGCGGTACTTCTTAGAACTCTATGCGATACAAAAATTTGTGCGGTAGAATCACCGCAAATTTGCAGCGATGACTCTGCCGCATGCGTTTATTTCACCGCAGTGCGCGCACTTCTATGACATTTCATACTTCACAAATTATGCGGTAACAAAACGCATGGCAGTGCGCGCTAGGCCTAAAAGGGGAGATATATTGTTGAAATTACATATTTGTGTACAAGTGTGTTGGGATTTTCATAGGCATAAATGAGAAACTGCCATTTAACCTGATCCCCCATTTAACTCATTAAGGAGATGACATTTCTGAAATTAATCCTTGGTGCTCACTTTCGTTATTTAAGTTACTCTTCTAGACCCAATATTTTAGGCTGTGTGTTGTCTATCAAGAGAAGGTAACTTTATTACTAAGCAGTCTAGCATTTTTACAATATGTTTTTATAAAAAGTCTAAAATGTAATGTTTCAGGTTGTGGAGGAGCCTTCTCTGCCCCAAGTCCTGTGCATGAACTGTGCCACTATGACCATTAACTCTTACCTATTCCTAAAATTGTGTCAGTCCTCCAATGACAACTGGAGCACAATCCTAAACAGACTAAGCACAAGTTTAGACCAATCTTCAACTATAGCTCCCAAGCTGGGCATTCAAACGGTGTACTTAATGATAAAGGAAAAGGAAAATCTCATGTTCACTAGCCGAAAACGAAACACCCACAGGAGTAAAAAAACTGCCCTCAGCAAAATAAGAGATCTGGTCAAAGATAAACGTTACAGGGTGAAGAAGCAAAAGAAAACAAATGTTATATGTGAAGAATGTGGGGAACGATTCAGCTCCAATTGCCACCTGGTCAAACATATGAAGGTTCACAGCAACTCTAAGCATCCCTGCATGCAATGCCCTAAAGTTTTCGCCTCACAGTTACAACTTGATGAACACAGTGAAAGAGTGCATTACCCTAAAAGACTAAAATGTCCAAAATGCTCCAAACGGTTCAGCACAAATAAAATGTTGACATTGCATGACAAACTATATCATGTAGCAGCTATATGTAAACTGTGCTTTGTTCAGTTCCCCTCGAAGAGGGACTTACGGGCACATTTAAACAAACATGAAGTCAACACATGTTCACGCTGCGGCAAAGCTTTCCTTAACAAACACACCTTTAAATTACATTTAAGAATTTGTGGTAAACTCGAGGAGCGGCAACCAAGCTTCTTTTGTGATATTTGCAACAAAGGCTATGCTACAAAAAATGGATTACGGACGCATTTGAAAACAGATCATGGATTTGGAACTGTCCTATCTTGTAACTGGTGTGGGAAAAAGTTTGATGCTAAAAGTAGATTAAACAATCATATTGTAAAACATACCAAGGCAAGGAACTTCCAATGTGGTCTCTGTGGTGGGAAATTTGTAACACAGGCAGCGTTAGTTTATCACACACGACTTCACACGGGCGAAAGACCTTTTCCTTGTGACTTATGCAGCGAAAGCTTTCTATCCGCCTCCCGGAGAATGGAGCACAAGCGGCGGAAACATTTTGGTCCTACGAAAGAGTGTCATGTTTGCCATGTCAAGTTCGTCACTGGACATCAATTGAGGAAACATGTTCAAAGACACTACAATCCTCATAGCAAATTGTTTGTTCCTGAAGCGGATGCACCGTTTGCAGTGTATCCAAATATTAATATAAGTGTAAATAATAACATTAAGTCTCAGCAGTACCCAAATATATCCAAGTTGTTATCAATGTGAATAGTGGTGATAAAATGTTGAATGCCTAGAATTTGGAATAGGGAATATGCATGTTATTTCTTCCATCCCTCTAATCAATTAAGCACGTTAATATAAACCCAAGAAAAATATTAAAAGTTAAATTTTATGAATGGTTTGTTGCTCAAAACTATTATTAAACAATTTTCTACTACAGTTCAAATGTGCGTTACTGTCGCGGTATGACAATGTGGATTGTCACATGCTTTGCTTACATCTGGTTTAGCGCCAAACCGTGTATATTAAATTATTTTATACGCTTTATTCAAGCAGAAATCGCACTGTGAGAATTCAAGCAGTTTGCTAGGAAAAGATATTTATTCAGTCAGTTACAGCATTTTCGAAGACGACGCGTTTCTCGCTTGTGTTCAGATCCACCACATAAACGTAACATAAAACAAGAAATTGGAAAATAAGTAATGAATTTAAAAATATAGCATCCCATACGATGTATAATTAGTTAATTAAAGATCAATAAAATTACATGCATATTCCCCTAAAATAGCAAAACAATAATTTAAATGGGATCTAGAAAGATCAATCAATAAGTTGGTCCATTTCTGGGTATTATGCAAAGAAATAGGTTATATTTAGATATAAGGTAAAATTAAACTGGCTTTTCAGTCAATTATTTCTGACACCACTTGAACATAATTGTATTTTAAAGCAGAAAGAAATACAAAGATGTGCTAATCTTTGTTAGATTTGTATTTGTTGAACCAAACAAAAAAATATTAAGTATAAACTTGAGAGATTAATATTTTAATAGGTACTAATTTATGAATAAAGCTTTTACACTCGATACTTTGTTTTAAGCTTCGCACCGCGTGATTGTCTGAAATTTCGTGGGTTTTAAGCTTTTATGCGGAACCCTATATCTTTTTCAAAAATAAAAGTAGCTTAAGTTATTCCTGCAAAGTAAGGCCTTTATACAGCAGTGGCAGTGTACTATGCTAATAAAATAAAAGTTATCCTAGTCCTTATAACATCAGCTACCTACCACTGTTCAAATCCCGTTCAAAATTGGTCCCGCCGGAGATCAGTCGAAACAGATAGACAAAAAAATAATAATGTTTCTTTAATTTAAATACTATACAGTACTTTTACCAAAAAAACAATTTATAAAGTTTTTAAACTGATACGCTACTAGCTGACCGTACAGACATCCTGTTTCCTAGAAGTCGATAGCGGCGCCATCTGTCGGGCTGATTTGTGAATCTAAACCATCCAGGGTGCCACCCAAACGTACACAAAAAAAATCATTCAAATCGGTCCAGCCGTTTAGGAGTAGTTCAGTGACATACACGCGTACAGTAGAATAATATAATACTAGCTTTTGCCAGCGGCTTCGCCCGCGTGGAGGTCGGAAAATATCCCGCGGGAACGTACTACCGGGATAAAAAGTAGCCTATGTCCTTTCTCAGGCTCTAAACTATCTGTGTACCAAATTTCATTTAAATCAGTTCAGTAGTTTTAGCAGGAAAGCGAGACAGATAGACAGAGTTACTTTTGCATTTATAATATTAAGTGTGGATAAAGATTTATATTTTCAAATTATTTAGGTAGTAAAAAATGTTATTTTGACATGAAAGACACTTTTTCAGTTATTAGTATGGATTACTAATTGGAATGCCTGCCAGACAAAAATATGGCGAGTTGAAAGACAAGTAATAAAGATATGCTATCACAGTGTTATCAGAATCAAAATAAATGCACTCCTGGCATATGTTTAAGACTTGCTCGGACGAGGGATTCCGCAGGGTACTTTTTTTTACCACATAAATCCCATAAACCTGTCTTAACGAACATGCAAGGACAAAGAGTACATTCAGTGCCCTGTATTACCTGACCTATCCTGCACAGAATATGAGGAAGAGGGGTCAGGTAATGCAGGGAACCGACTGTACTACACACATGCCTGGAATATGTATCGTCGTTGCGCTTACAAAAACCGCTATGTGCTGTTTTAAGATTTCTGTTTTTGAACCTTATTTCAATACAGGTTAGGTGTAAAAACTATTTTTTGATAACTTCACATAGTGGTTTTTGTAAGCGCAACGACGGTATACGATTTTTGTCCCTCGTCTGAACGGACCTTTAGATAAGCAGGTCTGTTAAAACCAAAGACTATAAATAACCACTTGACTGCGCATACAGTGCCCCGACGCTCGAAAACTATTAGTATTTTGTCGCCTATGCATAGGCTGCGGTTCAAGTAGCCATTTTAGTTGTGACCAATTGTTAGACCTCTGTGCACGCTAAATAATTGCAAATAATATAACTAAATCTGCAATTATAACGCATCAAAATACCTTCATGCGCTGTGAAGTGTTGTGGCCTGTGCACAGAACACATATACTCAAGAGAAGAATAACAAGCGCGTAGAAAAAAAAGGGACCGGAATTCACGCCATCTAGTGCGCACCCCCTTAAAACTTTACTAACCAAACTGAGGCGGGAAATTTGAATCTTGTCTATATATACATTTATTTGTATAGGTTTGTTATGGTTATACTTTCAAGCTTTGTTTACAGACAAGCCCGCGAATTTGAAATGTTCCTTGATATTTAATAGCTAGGTTTGGGTGTAGTCATTAAAACAGAACCATTTCAAATTTGCAGTCTGTGTCCGACCAACGATAATAATAATTGAAAAAAAAATACAGTTTTAAGTTATTATTTATTTCTGTAACAGAATAATTAGTATAGACTCATGAGTTGTATGAAAATTATAAACAAAATGTTTAGTTGCTTGGTTATGAAATTAACATATGGATCGGTTACTGATTTACTTAATAAAATATATTCCCAATGACATGTTGTGAAAATAGTTCATCAGCCTATTCTGTGTGTAATAAAAGCTTCTCATAATATGGTTAAGAATGATATACTGGTAATTAAAACTATAACAGCATAAGTAGCGAGGCTTGTTTCAACATTAAATTGAGTTAAAATTATCTTGGTTTTTCATATCCAGTCCATGAAACGTTTTCTTTTTTGTTCGGACTCAACAAGATTGCAAAAAGATAGAAGAAATGGATAGAAAAAAACAAATATTTTCACAAAGATTTCATGCTTCGTGTCTTGACAATAAATCTGTGGCTTTATTGAATTTGATATGAAATAATTTCATAAAGACATCATGTCATGTTGCATGTCTCCATAATTGTGTAGACAAATTGCACCTCAGGTACATATTTTTTTTTATTACTCAGTGTTCTTAAACACTGAGCAATAAATAATAATCATAGATGATATTATACTGTATAATAATATGATATTCTTAAACACAGGTTACTACCTGTGTTGAAGAATATCAATTTTTTTCTTTAGAGAAGCCATATGTGTGTCCTGTGCGAACTGTCGATTTTTTAATATGCAAAATCTCTTCACACATATATGAAACACACTATTTATTACATACTCAATATTATAACGTTTGTGTTCATTACATTTATTGAGGAAATCCCAATCTATAGATTATTTTAATAAATCTGTAATAGCTATTTTTAATTTTCTTTTGTACGCCTCTTTTTCTAAGAATTTATTTACTATAGTTGCACTTTTTTCAACACAATTTACTAAATCTTTTGAGGCGTATGTAAGGGAACTTTTTATTCCTTCATATCTTTTAAAATCTATAAAATTGTGGACTTCTTCTTGCGTAAGTGAGACAAACGCTTTTTTACAATTTTCACAAGCATTATTAGGATTATTTTTAATTATAAATCCACAGACATAGGCACAAGCCTCCATTTCACCAGTTGCTTCTTCCATAGTTTGCTCTATTTCATTTAGTGCTATAGCATTTTCTAATGTGGCAGTATCAGCTGTGCCTATGCCTGTAACTGGAGTCAATAGAGTTTTGAAATTTGTCAGGATGACGTCATTTTCGTCAACTTCACAATTTCCTGACCCGATGTGTGACAAATTACTTAGGACAGCAGTTTTTAAACCAGCAACAAACTGCCCAGTAGTTGGGTTTGTGTTGGCTCCACAGTTACTGCGAATGCAGCCAAACAGATTTTCTAACGGGTCCTGTTGGATTCTTCTTGTTGATAAGCTTTTAATGTTTTTGTGTTTTTCTTTGAGGTTTTTCCTAGTCTTTCCAGCCCATTCAAACTCAAGACCCAACCTTCCTTGGAAGGGGGAGAACTTTTGCAACCCAAAAAGGTTAAATTTCTAAAAAAATGCTTCATTTCTTTAAAAAGTTTTAACTGTTCAGTACTGTCCTTTAAATTTGTGGACATTGGTTTCCCCCTTCTAAGGTCTGGTGTGTATGCATTAACACTATCAAATAGTTTATCCATATTTGAAATAACATTTGCTGTAGTAGTGGCATCGCTTGATAGTTCTCCTGAAAAAACAAAACAAAACTTTAACACAATCGTAAGGCAGAGCCTTCATGGGTGGCAGCACAGTTCAAAAGATTAGCCAGCAATACCTGAAAAGTCAATTTTATTGACCAGCCTACTGACTGGCTAATGTTTTATCACAATACATCATAATTGTATAAAATAAAATGTTTGATGAAACAATTTTCAATCATACTGTCAATAATCTATTATTGGTCATACAAACATGAGGAATCCAAAATAGATTCACAAACTTGGTAAATTAATCAAATGTGACATTAGGATAAGATTCATAGTCTAGATGTTTGTCTGTAGCTACACAGTGGACCGCCGGTAATCCAGCCCCTGTCTAATCCGAATCCTCTTTTGTTAAAAAATCCGGCCTATAGGGGGGCCTTCTTAGGCAGTACTCTATAATCCGACAAATTCGATAGTCCGACACTGCCCACTGTATTTGAGTTAAGCTCAAAACGGATGATCACAGTAAAAGATCCTTACCTTTTGCTATTTTTGCGTACATGCCTGCTGCTACTGTGTGGCTTAAAACTTGAGCAGCAAGTTTAACCTTCATTTTCTGTTTAGTGTTTGGATTAAGGTGGTCTGGTTTAAGAGATGGTGCAAACACAAAATTGGGGTTACTGTTGTCCAGCTCATAAAACTCTTTAATGTAGCTCCATTTTGCTATACCTGTAACACAAATATATAATATTTTTAATATCATCATCATCATCATTTCAGCCGAAAGACGTCCACTGCTGGACATAGGCCTCCCCCAAGCACCGCCACTTCGACCTATTCTGTGCTTCTCGCATCCAACGTATTCCATATGGCACTGAGACGTGGTCGCTCACAATGGGCCTCATAAGAAGGCTCAAAGTCACCCAAAGAGCAATGGAGAGGGCTATGCTTGGAGTTTCCCTACGCGATCGAATCAGAAATTTTTAATATAAAAAGCTTTAATCGTGCATTGTCACAAGAACCAAATGTGTGTGCCAAATTTCAGAATGTTGGTTTCAGTAGAAGTGGGTGAAATATTAATTGTAAAATGCCAAGCCAAACAAGTGAAGTTAATTAAAAGCTTTTAAATAAAATAAAAGAGTATAGTAGGTTTATTAAAATTTAGATTAATTTATTTGCTGAGCATCTGCACTAGAGTAGACTCATCGCAATATGTATTTTAAGGAACACTCAATTACCTTCCTATCTATAATTAATATTATAAAGCTGAAGAGTTTGTATGTTTGTTTGTTTGGTTAGTTGGTTGGTTGAACGTGCTAATCTCAGGAACTACTGAACCGAATTGAAAAGTTCTTTTTGTGTTGGGTTACCTTTATTGAGGAAGGCTATAGGCTATATAACATCACGCTACGATCAAAAGGAGCGGAGCAGCAGCGAACAATTGACGAAAACTGGCTGGCAATTTGATGCGACGGGAAGGGTCAAGGAGAAAAATTTGACGCGGGCTAAGAAGCGGGCAGAAGCTAGTTACAGTAATAAAGATAGAGCTTTGTAACAGACAGACATACGGAATAAGCTTATTTATCCTACCTGTATTATTATATACCTGGCACATGGCACCCTCTTAGTTATAGAACTCTAAAAAAGCTGATAATATCATACTATTATGTTATAATGATCATGAAATAACGAAAATTAAGTTATTTAGCAGTTACTTACCAATTCCACAGTTGTTGCTGGATGTTATATTGCTTTCACATTTAATGTCATATTTTAGAAATAAATTTCTAAAACACTTTAAGAGATGTGGAGTGTCAAAAATGGTGACAATTTCACTATCACCTATTTTAATATAAGGCTGCTCTACAGTAGCTCCCAAGATGGTTACAGCTCTCTTGTTCACCGAGTCTAGATCACATACTGTGGCAGCTATATTAAGCCCGGAATCAAAACAGCACCTTAAAACCTGCAATGATAAAATATAATAATGAACTGCTTGAGGAAAAATTTCATTAATGATTAGGAAATAATATAATCTTCATCTCCTGAGTCAACATCAGATGGTTGGTAGAGGAATTCATTAAAGAAATTATTATGCTCACCTCTTTTAGGAGAACTGTCAGTCTATCAGCAGTTACAGATCCACCAGAAAGATAATAGGCAACTGGTTGTTTTACTTGTTTTCTAATACCAGCCACCATAAAAACAAGTGCATATGATGCAATTTGTGCAGATCTACTCTGAGAATCATGATCTTGGTAACCTTCAATTAAATCATCCTTTGTATTGTACCATAAATTCTTTTTTATGGACATTTCATCGAACATCAATACATACTCTCTGTCAGATGGTATCCAGTTTTGAACTGTTTTTTTCAAAACATTAAATATATTTTTGTTGATACCAACATGCAGTTTGAATTTATTTAAGAGGGACTTTAATGTGCTAGGAGCTGGTAGACAAATCATTCTTATTAATAGCTTGTAACATGTTGGGGATCTTTTGTAAAGCCTTAATGCTGTGATTTTTGCCTCTGTGTTCCATCTACGGGCTCTTCCTTTTCTTTTAAAGTTTTGTAACTCCCCTTGCAGTAATAGTGCAAAGGTTGATGATACTTTTGATCTCAAAATGTCATTGACTGTTTTGTTTTTGCATAGAACATTGAGAAATGACTCATTTTTCAGGTCTTTGATACTTCTTTGAAGTCTACTAACTTTCTTCATATTTCTTATCATCTTAGTGTACAATTTTCTTTCTCTGTCATTTTGCGGTTGCTCTAGAGATATTACAACTGGTTTACAGATACTTGTTGTATTCAACACATTTATATTTTCAGTCATTGGTTGATTTATTCTTGACGGGCCGGCTACTGGTACAAACACACCGCTTGGTTCCAAAGGAGTACCAGGATTTGTAACCTATAAATAAAAATATTAGTCATTGAGTGTGAGTTGGCAAGCTTTTGAGATAGTACATACAATATGTGCACGTTAAGTGCGTGGGCCTGGCTAAAGTTTTCCGGGACTAAATGGCGACAGAAGGTGCGAGGCAGTGGTGTCTTAGTGACTGCACATGGTTAAATTTACAAACTGGCTAACTTCAAGCCAGCCTACTTTGATTATTGGACGGATTATCAGCCTCATACCATTTGGAACATTTTCACCCAATTCCCCAACCCCCATGGTTTGCCTAGGTTATCTTAAGGATGACACAACATCTTCACTTCCTATTATTAAGTTACAGTCACAATATTTCCTTTCATCTACAGCTGAGGTGGATCAAATAATTGATTTTCCCACCCACATATAAAATACAAGTGTTGTTACACACAAGCACATTATCTGTTGTAAAAATGTTTATTGACTGACCTCATCAAATTCTTCAGACGGTACTGCAGTTCTAAAGAGCTTCTGATCGATGAAACATGTCTTTAAGTAATGTTTACTGCACAGCATTTTATGTTGAGAAAACAGTTTTCTCCGGAATTCAGGAGATGACCATGGTTCACTGGGGAAGCAGTATTTCGCCCATAATTCACAACTGAAAGGAGTTTTAGAAGGTGAGAAACTTTTACTTCATAAAATCATTTGAAACTATAACCAAATAGGCGGTAGGCAGTCAAAAAGCAACGAGTGGGTAACTAAGTAATACCAACACATACCGAAGACTGTTTGTTCTGCCTGGTTTTGGAAAACGATGTAACGTGATGCTGGCTTCTTGTGAAGATGAGGATCCACACTTAATGCACTTTCTTAAGTTTTCCTTCATTTTGAAACACGATTTTCAAACAGAGTCACTATCTCACTACGAGTCTCTATCTCACCAATAGTCACTATCTCGTTAGAATATCTAACACTTGACAGTGGAACGGAGGAACTGGATGCTCGACTCAACGTTTTAATGGCACAATAGGATAATTTGTTTATTTAAATTTAAATAAACACAAGAAAAACGACCGACCTCAACGGAAGACATTAATCTTGTGGTGTTACCATGGCAAACCACCAAAGGTCTATTTAATATTTTTGGAACTGATAAAAATAACGTATTGTTCTAAATGGAGTTAATAACTATATATAAATTAAATAAATGAACGAAATATCATTTAAATTGCTATTTTTCAGCTTCTTATACTAAAGAAAAAACTTTTATAGCACATCGATATTTTCATTTATTTTACTTGGCAACATTATAGTATATGACAGCCTGTTGGATAGAGTCGGCAATATTAAACATTCGCTGTTCTTGTCATATTTTGTGCCCCCCGTCGATTCCAAGGTCACTCATACAATGTTGACTGGGCCTGGGCCTGTGGGAAACTTTCCAAGACTTCTAGTTACAAAAATGATCGCATAACTTTTCATCAGTAAATAAACAGTACGAAAAATTATTGTGATTTAATCAGATTATGATCCACCGTAGGGGTCTATTTAAAATGGTGGTTGGGTAAACCAGCACACTGTGTGAGTCCCGCGTTGATGTCTTTTGGAAAAGTCTCGTTCTTTCATTAGACAATTCTAATGCATCTATCCCTTACTTTCACTTTGTATTTTTATCGTAAAAATTAGTGCTGTTTCCTTTAATAGCTGAAAGTCTTTATCGAAAATTTAAATTAAAATGAATGAAAATTTTATTCAATTGAAATACTGTGGCTTCTTTAGCTTCGTCTTGACAATCCGTTTGTAAACTGGCGCCAAAACTACCGTGGCCATAGTACCTTCTGCCTTGGGGATGATATTCGACACCGTTTCTGATTGCTATTTCGTCGAATATGATAGTGGCGAAAGTTTTGTTCTTGGATTCTCTAGTTTTCATTTTATTAGTGATTGATTTTGATTTAATATGATTTCTTTGATTTTAATTGAGTATTTATCGCAATTTTAAAATCCATTTTATCGATATCGACTATTTTCCCTTAATGAAGTAGAGCAGCCCTACGATGGGCATACCTACGCAACTTGACCTTGAATTGACCAATTGCAGCCGCACGTTCTTCCTCGTCCCCCGGCCCGCAGTGGTGAGTCGTGTGATGCTAAGCAGAAATCGGCCTATACGCTCTCTAGTGGTTATATTCTCTTTGGTTAAAACTAATGCTGTACTCAGACACACATAAGTAATCAGTCATTATACTGGGTGTAAGGGACAGCCCTCCACATACTGACAGAGTGCATTCCGAATGACGATGTACATTTTGTATTCAAGTTTTTCAGTTTTTACATTCTTTCACATTTACTCATTTTTGAAATTACACACCTACAATCGTACATTGTACTCTTTAATATTAGTTGTCATGGCAATAATGACATTTGGTTTAAATAATGTAATATGTCTTATTTAAGAAATAATATTATTTATGTAGATTATTTTATAGATTATTTTATACTTTGTGAATGTGAGAACGTTGTAGGCCTTGTAGACTGTAGACAATTTTCTATCTTATTCAGTACCTGGTACTTGTTGACAGGCCTACACTGTCCTCCCATAATATTAACACTGTAATTTGAAACAATTGTAAAAACGAATTATTTTTAAAAGAGTAACCGTGGAGTTTCTTGCCGGCTCTTCTCCATAGGAACCAACTATTTGGAACCGTGCACCTAGCTTCTGACGTTTCATAAGTGCCCATGTAGGTTTATATGAAATAAAAATATTTTGATTGATTGATTGATTGATTCAGCTCCTTATTTTGAATCATATTCCACCGGAATTTTACTCCGGATTTCTTTTTTTTACCTTTTTTCGACTTTTTCAGTTTTATTTCAATGTAAAATTACATTCTCTGAAAGCAGCACTCCATTTATGTAAACAATACGGCTAAAATCAAAAAAGCAGCAATGGATGTTGAAATACTCTAACGAACGAAGCGTAAAATCAGCTGTTCACTTCCTGTCTAACTACAGAGTTCATCGAACTCGTCGTCGGCGATTGCACAAAGGCGGCTTTCCGAATTGATCCGAGATACATTGCGTGTGAGGAAATAAAACAAATCAGGTTTATTGGATTACCATAATGGTCCTGAATAATTTCTTGTACTGGTCATCTTAGTATGATATACTGAATCCACCCTATCAATCTGCGGAGGGCTGTCCCTTACACTCTGTAGATAACTTACTTTTAAGTACAACAATTAATCTAGTGTAAAAAAGTAAATTTTAAATAAAACATCGCCATTATAGATTGTTTGTTTTAATATTATAAAGAATCTTAACTACTAAAACACCATAATAATCTCAATATCGATTTTCTCTTCAAATAAATTAGATAAACTGACAACATAGCTAGGTACGCAACTTTCTTCAAGACTAGCATACACATGAGAAAATCAATTTCTATCATGGCTTGCAGAGATATAGGTCTTACACTCAAGCTTTGAAATTGAATTAAACTATCTCCATTAAAATACATTATATTTTGATCTGCATTCAATGATTTTGAAAAAAAATTACAGTCTTCAAGAAAATGGACAATTCACACCAAATAAAAAATAATAATGTCAATCGGTCCAATTTCTTTTACGGATAAAGTTTAATAATATTTTGTATTACGATTGTCGAAAAGCTGACTTGATGTTGGAATAAATGATTTTAAGTTTAACATAACATCACGCCTTGTTACCCTGAAGGGTTAGGCAGAGGTGTACCCAGTGCACCCCCATTTCGCCTGATTTTAAGTATATTACTTACTTAATAGGGACAGAAGCTTGAAGCTTTTAGTGTGCGATACGGTTGCTCCGCCAAGTTATCCAAACAGGAAAGAACTTCGCCAAAAAATTGTCGACATTTGTCAAAATCAAAGGGAAAAACCAAAAAGTATTGAAAGTAGAAATAAAGAAGTTATAAGGGTTTTATGTTAGCTGCGCGAACGTAACATGGAGGCTTGCGCGGCTGAAATCGCGCAAATGGATATCTCAAAATGAGGTTCTCACATACAATTCAAAGTATTGAATAGAACTCTTATGTTAGAGAGAGTGCAAAATTTTGCAAGTTCTGATGAATGATAATAACAATATTTTTGATAACTTGGCGGAGCAATTGTAACACACGTCTTTTGAGAGCTTTGATAAATCCACTATAGATCTATATTTCAGTCAATAAACCTAACTCTCATATTCTCAATAGCTGGAACATTAGGTGGTATAAGACTTCTGCCAGCATACAGCTTGTTAGACGGATCATGATGTTTCTTTATATGCTGCTTTAAGAAATTAGGGGTAAAGAATTTGCGAGAGCATATCTCACACATAAGGGTTGGACCAACATGTTTGAACTTTATATGCTCAGCCCTAGCCGAGGCATTCACAAACTTCTCATCACAGAAAGTGCAACTGTATGGCTTGTCCCCTGTGTGTCTCCTAGTATGGTACAACAATGCCTCTTTAGACACAAACAGTCGACTACACAGATCGCACTTGAAGTTCTTTTCTCCAGTATGCTTCACCATGTGCACTTTCAAGTAACTTGGAGCAGTGAACTGCTTATTACAATATTTACATGTATGTGGCTTAGCATTGCCATGAACAAATCTATGGTGGACCCGTAAACCTCCAGGAGTACTATAGCCTTTTCCACACTTGTCACAAAAATATGTCTTCTCAATTTTACTTCTTATTGGATGTGGGTCCAACATGTCTTCTAGACATAATTTTACATGTTTCAAGAAGAATCCTTTAGTGTTGTAACTTTTGCCACACTTTGGACATTCACTTTTGGAGACATGTTTTTGTTCATGAATCTGCAGTTTATCTATACTTTGGAAAGATTTGCCACAGTCCTTACATACAAACACTCCATGGGCTTTATCCTGATGGTGTTTCAAGCTTACCTCCGTGCATCTAAATTGATTGCATTTGGGACACATAAACTTAAGCTGACTGTCTTCATGGGCAGTCAACTCACTCTCATCACTTACATTATCGTAGCATTTCTCACATGTGAGTATAGCATGAGTTGATACGTTATGTACTCTAAGCTCTATTATGTCGTCAAATTGTTCATTGCATTTAGTACACTGGAAAATATTAGTTGCTTGGGGCATCTCCTTCTTAGCTTCATTCTTTACCAACATAAGTTGGGACTCATGCTCACTAACTGATATGTACAAAGTATGATCTGTGCTTGTAGTGTCAACATCAACAGTCAGTGTCTTAGAAAGATTATTAAACACATTATTTAGTACATTAGTTGAATTTTCACACGATTGTAGGAACTTTAGTGATTCAAGTGCTTTGTCTACACATGGCATACACACTGCATCAATCCCAGCTATCTCTTCACAGATCTGAAAACAATAATATTTAGATAAGACACTAGTCAACAACCTCAACATCAATCAATATTTTATAATAAACTGGATGTCTTGTCTAGCTTCATGATAAAAAGAATAAAATAATGATATCTTTTAACCATACAAGGGTTTCCATGCATTATATTGTCAAACTTAATTTTAACATAAGCAACCAAAATATCTAACATGCAAGAATGATAACATAATTTATTTTAACTTACTTCAGCCCCCAAAAGTTTCGTTAGTATTTCAGAAAGCGCTTGATAAACCCCACTCGAGGAATCCAAAGACACTGAATCATGAAAACGAACGTAATGTTCCTGTATATCCTTTAGGCATAACCTGCAATGGCTGTACCGATTTTCGCTCAGTACGTTTGATACAAGCACATTTAATTCTGACTCCTCAATCATTTTCACAAACAAGTTTAATAAAACACCGACAAATTGTTGAAACTAAACAAAGTTCAAAGCAGAGCGCGCGCTTAAAAATTTTTCGTTCAAGAATCTCTCTCCAGCTCACGTAGTATCAATAGTCGTCGCCATGAAACAAAATGGCGGCCAAAAATGATATTCACTCAGATTTTTTCATAGGTAATAGGATTTGTTTTTGCACCAATGTTAACTTTGTTTGAAAAGAAATCACATTTTATTGAAAACCGTTCACATGGTCAATATTTTTATATAGTGGCGCTAAGAAAGATCGAATGTTTTATCTGTTATTTTTTTACACTTGCAAGTTTCATCTTTCACGGAAGAAAGAATAAACATTTCATTGAACTTGACCAGTGTTCACAACTTGAAGGAAGGCAACAATCGTACCAGTAGCGTAGAATTATCGTACAAGGAACAAAATTATCGTACTTTTTATAATAATCACTATAATTGATAAATAACTCGTATTAAACATGATATCAATATTTTTACGTATGGCTTCGCATTTAATGACTAGTAAAGTAAACTATTTACAATCTTTTATAACCATATTTTTAGGGTTCTGTTGCCAAATGGCAAAAAACGGAACCCTTATAGATTCGTCATGTCTGTCTGTCTGTCTGTCCATCCGTTTTTTTCCGAAACTATAAGAGCTATGCTGTTGAGCTATGTTGGTAAGTAGATGTATTCTGTGAACCGCATTAAGATTTTTACACAAAAATAGAAAAAAACAGTAAATTTTGGGGTTCCCCAAACGTAGAACTAAAACTCTTTTTTTTTTTTCATCAAACCCATACGTGTGGGCAATCTATGGATAGGTCTTTAAAAATGATATTGAGGTTTCTAATATCATTTTTTTCTAATCTGTATGGTTTGCGCGAGACACACTTTCAAAGTGTTAAAATGTGCCCCCGTAATTTCTAAAATAAAAGAATGATATAACTAAAAAAAATATATGATGTACATTACCATGTAAACTTCCACCGAAAATTAGTTTAAACGAGGTCTAGTAAGTAGTATTTTTTTAATACGTCATAAATCGTAAACCGCAATTTATTTTCATTCAATCAACTCAAACATAAAAACTAAAGAAAAAAACATTTAATTTCATAAACATAAACTTTGTGCATAAACCGTGAATACCTACAAGTTAGTACGGAATCCTCGGTGCGCGAGTCCGACTCGCACTTGGCCGGTTTTTTTACATAATGAGACAGGCCTGAACTACTCCCCCTTTAACTTAAAAATCGCTAGGGGCGCCAACATTTCAAACTCAATTGAAAAAACTGCATGGCTCTTAAGATCCAGCGGACTAATATTTTGAATTTATAACAAAGAAAAAATATTAAGGAATAGTAGGATAGTAATGAGTGACTGAATATAATTAAAGACTTTTTATATAGGACTAAAAGTGATAAGATACTTGTTGTTTTATCAACAAACACGAGATCCCGGAAATTCTCAACAGTCAAGATTTCAAGACCATAGGCACATAGGCTTTTACTTTCATTGTATTTAGTAGATAGCGCATTATTTCGCTAGAATAACCTTTTATCTAAGAGATGCGAGTGCCATCATAATATTAATAACATAATGAAAACTTATTCAGTATAAAAAATAAATTAAATTACACTCAGGAACTGCCGATTGAACCCGATACACAAGAAATAATGTTCAGCAATCGCATTTGCGGCCACCATCTAGGGTATTCACAACCATTCGATGGTTGGTATACCTGTATCGACATGAATGATAATGAACGAATCCTGTTACTGCTGATAGTTTATAGTCTACAAGACGGCGACTAACAGCTACTTACTGTCGGAAACTAATCGGAAATCGGAGAGTACCTATAACATGTCGCATTCGAAAGGTACGGGCAATATAGAATAAACTTGAACAGTTGACTAATGAAGCCATCAGGTATGTCTATGTGGGGTACATAACACTATCACTATCCATATGACAATGAAGATGAAAGAACACGCTAAAATTTAGGTTTTATTTACCCTGTTTGTCCTTTTCGGTGCTGTGATAGATTTTTCCATTAACACTGATCTGTCAGTTTTACATTTCTTATTTATGAAATCTAAAAAGTGTAAAAATCTTTCTTAGACGGTTACGGATCTCATTATAACCCAAGTCTCCTTTTGAGGAGACTTGGGTTATAATGAGATGATAGTTTGCTATAGGTAATATATTACGTAGAATAGGCACCTGAAAAATAATAAATTTAAATTGTCCGTATTTATGCAAAATGGAATCACACGACAAATTTCGTTTTTTACTTTTTTTGCAGAATACTAATTTAAAAGTGGTCCAAATTCTTATACAAAAAAAAACCGACCAGTGCGAGTCGGACTAACGCACCGAGGGTTCCGTACAAACCTGTAGTGTTTAATACCTCTACGCGTTCATGAGGAAAGGGATAGTAAGTTTAAAATTATTAAAAATATTTTTATTATATGATGTAACTAAAAATTTACGGTTTTCGCAATTTTTCCTTTATCTGTGCTATAAGACGTTGCTTCGTACCAAATTTCAAAATTCTAGATCGACTGAAAGTACCCTTTAGGTTTTGATTCCCTTGCGAGTTTCGAAAATTTGCGGAAATTTGCGGCATAAACGGCTATATCTTTTGATTGCGTTAGCTTAGAAGGTTGATTTTTTCACAGCTCCAAGGGACTGTAGACTTGAGTATTTAACATAAATTTCAGCATGATACCTCCACGCGTTCTTGAGAAAAAGGGTCTTGACAGACGGACGGACGGACGGACGGACAACAAAGTTATCCTATAAGGGTTCCGCTTTTTCCTTTTGAGGTGCGGAACTCTAAAAACACATGATTTTTCCCTTGGAAACAAGGTATACTAAAGGCAGAATGAAACCAACTGCAACAATAAATATTACATATAAAGCAAAATCGAACCACAGCACAACGGGACACGATTGTTCAAACAAATAAACGATATTATTACTGTGTCATTTTAAACGAAACAGATCCACATATACTTGGTACCATTATAAATTACACATATTTCTATTATTAACAATTATTTTGAATACAGCAAATGGAACCATAATAAAGTTGTTGTTGTTGTTGTTGTAAGTTGTTGTTGTTGTTATAGTTGTTGTTGTTGTTGTAAAGTTGTAAGTTGTGTGTTGTGTTGTATGAGAAAACCTATCAATGAGTAAATGTTAAAAGGAACCACATGCACATTTTCTTAATTATCTAGTATGTTTAAGAGTATTCAGAGCAAATTTATATACGCATACTTAAATAAGTAATTTATCAATAAATTTAAATTAAAAATAAATAGTAATAATACTTCATCTAACAGAGCTGCACATGTTTTTGAAAATCCTTTGATATCTCATAAGTGCGTTTTTGCTGGGTGGTTCCTTTTTGCATAATTACGGACAATTATACTTTTTTTTTACTGTGGTATGTGGTATGCGATAATAGCATTAATAAAAAATAATTGCCTGTTTCTTTAGTGTTGAACTTTTTGTCTAATTGCACACAGATCAAAATCGTCTAATTCTTTCTTCCGCCAACTGTTTTGGTGTTTCTCCAGGTGTAGAAAAAATCCTTAATTTTGTTCACCTTCATTAACAAGTGCTCAAATTGTACTGTGAGATTTACCTCGAAAAAAATATAAAGAGAATTATATTAATTCCATGTACATTTTTCAATTTCAAGTATCAACCATTAAGAGTCAATGTACATGCAATTTGTCAAACTAGAAAACATAACCTCAATAATCTATTAGTAAAAACAATAAAATGGCTTGAAACTTATAATACCGAGAAAACTTAGAATCAGAAAGGAAAAACAATGACTGGCACTGACTAAAAGATACATTTCTTGGATAATTACCTGTCAACTACAAAAGCATTAATAATTGACAGTTAATTAGAAATAAGTGAAATACAACTGGGAACATAACACAATGACAGAGAAGCTACTTTTTGTTGATAAACAAAGCAGTGTTGCCGCATAAAAAAAATGTTAGTTCCAATTATCACCACGACAGACTCTTTTTTGCCAAGCTGCACGTAGCCATAAAATTATCGTACGTGTACGAAAAAGAAAACGTGAAAAGGAAACGTGTAAAGAAAACGTGTACAGGTGGAGATTCATAGATGACTCAGCCCGGAGTGTAAATGTGGTGCTGTCTCACAAACGATGAAGCACTTGATATCTTGGTCAGCATGTCCTGTTGTTTGCACGCCACAGGAGTTGATGGACGCTACTGAAAATGATAAGCTCGTAGCCAAATTCTGGGCTAACTCTATTTAGATTGCTATCGACACGCTAAGAAGAAGAAGATAATTATCGTACACACTTGTTTTGTTTCCTAGTTTAAATATTTAGAAATTCTTCAAAGCCTTGTCAGTGAAACATTTTTTGTTTTGAACAGTGTTCTTAAGAAGCTCTTCTTCTAAATATTTGACCCCCTCACTATACAAATACAAATACAAAAATACAAAATAGTTTATTTCTTTAACAAATACATGGCACTGAAGTTGTGATTGGAGCCTCCTTTTAAGCTAATAAAGCCTGTAGTAGAAGGCTCCGCTCTTCCATAACAAAAGAAATAATTAAATAATTAATACAAAAACATTTGTCTACAATCTAAGTTTAATCAGTGTGTGTGTGTGTGTGTATGTTAGGGTGTGTGTGTGTGTGTGTGTGTGTGTGTGTGTGTGTGTGTGTGTGTGTGTGTATTATGTAACTTGTTTTAAAAGCGCTTCTGTTTCCTCATAAGTAAGTTGTTTAATCCATTCAACTATTGACTTTTTGCAGTCATAGTATTTCTTGTTATATACATATATTTCTTTATTTATTTTATTCTATAGTTGACCCGACTGTGTATTATACTGGATGGATGCAAAAGTGGTTTTTCTACAGGGGATTTGTGCAATCATATATTTTCTTCTCTTAGAGAGTTTAGAGGCATCGTAGGGCAGGGACTTATGTTTTTTTAATACTGTCTGTATAATATATAATTTTCTTATAGAGAGTAGGCCACTGATTTGATAAATACTCTCTGTAGAATGTCTCTTTTTTTTTAAATACATAATTTTTATCAGGGCACGTTGAGCACGCTCTAATTCAATGAATTTTGTTTTTGCTGACCCCCCCCCCCCCCAAATAGGGATACAGTATGTTAAGACTGATTGGACCAAGGCAACATATATCTCGTTTAAAAGATTTCTAGTTTTATTACATCGGGTAATCACGAATTTCGGGACAACATGTCTCAATTTACTAAATAGCCAGCTCAGTTTTCTAATCCTATTAGCCACTTGTTCCAGATGGGGATACCAGGTCAATTTGTGGTCTAGTATTATACCCAAATATTTGGTTTGTGATACTTTGTTTATTATTGGACAATTACAATATTTATTCTTCACGTCATCACATTTATGTATTTTTATTTTAAAATCTTCTGTAGGCTGAGTTCGTTTACTAATACTAAAACACATGAAGTTTGTTTTAGAGGTGTTCAAGGTAAGTAGATTATTCTGTAGCCATTTGGCTATAATAGCCATGCCTATTTCAGTGCTATGCTTAACCTCTTGCCAGGAACTACCAGTGAAGACGATCGCAGTATCATCAGCGTAGGAAAAGATTTTGGCATTACTGATGTTTAAATTGCAGAGTTCATTGATATATATTAAAAATAGGGTGGGACCTAGTACGCTTCCCTGAGGTACGCCGAAAGATACATCAGCGTCCTCACTGGTATATTTTCCAATCCTAACTCTCTGCTTCCTATTTGAAAGATAGTTTTTTAAAAGATTAAGCGGAGTCCCTCTTATTCCGATTTTTTCTAGTTTGTTTAGGAGTGTGGGAACAGAGACGGTGTCAAACGCTTTTTTAAGATCTAGAAATACAGTAATACACTTCTTTCCATTATCAAGTTTGTTGGCTACTAGTGAGGTTAGTGCGATTACTGCATCTTCAGTTGATTTAGATTGTCTAAACCCAAATTGTGTAGGTGATAGCAAGTCATATTTATTTAGATATTTAAGTAGTCTACTATTTATTAGTTTCTCCAAAACTTTTGAAATAGCCGGTAGGACCGATATAGGTCTATAGTTGTTGACATTATCTGTGCTCCCTCCCTTGTGCACGGGTGTAATAATGGATTGTTTCAATGCTTCAGGGAAAATACCAGTACTGAAGCATAGATTAGATAGATGGGTTAAGATTGGGACAGCTTCTATTTTTATATATTTTAGAAATTTTGTGGATATGTTGTCCCAGCCAGGTGCACTATCAGGTTTTAAGTTCATTAGAACTTTATCTACTTCAGAAGGGTCAGTATCGTACAGTACAAACGAATGGGATACAGGGGGTTGATAATTTGTTTGAGATTGATGAGCAGAGTTTAAATCATCTTGGATTTGTTGAGCTAACTGTTTTCCAATATTAACAAAAAACTTATTAACAAAGTTTATTGATTCTGAAGGGGATGTTTTTATGTTTAGTAATTCCGTGTTTTCGTTTTTGCTTTTATTAGAATTTGTAATATTTTTTATATTTTTCCATAATAATTTATTATTTGTGACTGATTTAGCTAATAATTCCTTTTCATATTTTCTTTTCAATTTTTTAATTAGATTATTACAATAATTTCGGTACCTTGTAAAAGTAATTTTAAGGATTTCATTGTGGGGATCCTTTTTGAGAGATTTTTGCATTTTATTACGATTGGTGATACATCGCAAAATACCTTGAGTAATCCATGGCTTGATTATTCGGTTTTTACTCGGTATTGATATAGTAATTGTATTTGTTTGTATAGACTCTGTTAGTTTATGTATGAATATGTTGATTAATTCAATTGGGTCTTTACAAAAAAGAAGGTTTGCTATGTTATTTTCCTGTATGTGTTTTAATGCCTCTTCATAATTGAGAATAGATTTCGTTTTCGGTGCAATTTATTTATTTTTAATTTTGGATAGTGCCAAGAATGTTGTGTAATGGTCAGTTATGGAAGTGTGCAAGATACCAACAAAAGCTGAGACTTTATTATTGTTAATTTTAAGCATAAAATGATCTAAACAGTTTATCTCACGTGTGGGAAGTGTATGGCCAGGCAGTATACCATAGGTTGACAGTGTGTTAAGGTAATTAACTCTATTTCTGTGTTCATGTGGTGGTTCGGGATCTTTCGGCCTTAAATTAATATTTATGTCACCGGCTATAATAATATTATTTTGCGAACTAATGGTATTGAGTTCAATATTGAGCGATTCTATGAAATTGTCGCAGTTTGTGATTGATGGTGAACGGTAAATGCAAAAAACAATATTATTTAGAGCCTGTAACTGTAGACAGGATGCTTGAGCTAGTTTTACTTCCTTGACTTTGTGTTTAATTAAATTTTTAATGTAGACAACTACTCCATCATTTTGATTTAGTTGTCTTGTTGTAGTATAAGAGTTGTAGTTTATAAGCTGAGGAATTTGTTTGAAATTACTTAATCTACACTCTGTTAGTATTATGATGTCGGTTTCAAAAGAAAACGTGGAGAGCGTTGCTATAAAACTATCAAAATTACAGTATATACTTCTTATGTTTTGTGAAAATATAGTTAGGTCACTTTTATTTATATTTATATATTTAGCGAGATCAGATGAGTCACATTCAATCGTACGTGCGATACTGATATCGTCTATGTCAGTAATTGTTTTTAAGTTATCATCCATTTCAAAATGTAAATAAAATAAACGTCAATTCTTAGTAAGTGTGTAGGTATTTTAGTTGTAATTTTAAATGTGCATATAGAATAATAATTATAAACTAACTATAACTATACTATAACTATAACTATATCAGTAAAACGCAGAAATTACTCCGTATGCATCACTACTAAAGGTCTAAGAAGGAGCTTCTCTCAAAGATTTATACTTTCTTAGGTTCCCACTTACATAATAAACTACAAAGACCTATTCTCTAAACAAAGGTTTATGAGGGTGCTCTAGTTAAATGGCTCCATAATCTAGATTCTAGAGCAACTGACGAATTACTAATTCATCTTTATTAACCCATCCCGCTAGTTTCCCTACACATGAGTAAACGAAATAGGTCAATAAATGTCACATTCACTAGGAAGAAGTTATAGTTTATATCTCGACAGACGTCTTACTGGAAAAAATACATTTACACAAAACGGAAGCAACTTGAACTGGCACTTTGAAAATTCTACTGGATAAATTGGTCGAAAGTCACAATAACATTTTTTGTTTGTTTGTGAAAAATCATCAAATGAGGTCTCCTCGGCGCGTAGTGTTCCACGCGCGCCTCAAAGAGATGTCAGCAGTACTGAAGGGGTCTGCTAGGACCGATGCCTGCCGGGGTCACGTGATTGTTCTAAAGAGATACCGTGACCCTGGCACATGGGCAACTGAAGGAACACGGGTGGGTTTTAGTCAGTAAAAGTCTGACACGCCCTCCCGCTCCGCCCAGAGCGGGAGAAGTCATTTGATGATTTCCCATCCAAAAAAAAAAAAAAAAAAAAAAAAAAAAAAAAAAAAAAAAAAAAAAAAAAAAAAAAAGGTCTCCTGCTCTAGGGGAGAGCGGAAGGGCGTGTCAGACTTTTACTGTCTAAAACCCACCCGTGTTCCTTCAGTAATGCCAAGGCCACGGTACCTCTTTCGAACTGATCTCGTGACCCTGGCAGGCATCGGTCTAGCAGACCCCTTCAGTATTGCTGACATCTCTTTGAGGCGCGCGTGAAACACTACGTGCCGTCGAGATGGGCCTGGTCTTTACCGCGCGGTGAGTTACCCATTGCTCGCCGCCTGCAGGTCCACGCCTACAGTGGCCGGGAGTCCGCAATCGACTCCCGACGCCCAGGGCGTCTCCTCCTGCGGCGGCTGACGTCAGCGACGTGAGGGTGCAGAGACTGCCTCTTCCTCACACGCCCCGCCTCCTCGCGAGCATTACTGCTTCGCAGGAAGAGGTGACAATCAAACCCTAAAAGTTGAAACTCTCTTCTACAAAGCTTTAATCAGACCTACACCTATAACAACATAATTTTACGTCTCAATACAGCTTGGCAAAAAAATGAGGCCGCCTGTTTAGCAGGTATGGCCACCCTGTATACTAGGACTTAAAGTGATAAGATACTTGGTGTTTTAATCAACAACAGTCAAGATTTCACAACTTGATAGGCACACAGGCTTTTACTTTTATTGTATATAGTAGATTGCGCATTGTTTCGCTGAAATAACCTTTTATCTAAGAGATGCGAGTGCCATCATAATAATAAACAAATAAACAGCCACAGCATATACCACTGGTGTACCTCAACGGGGTATCTTTGAGTCGGATCCCGCAGTTTAGGTATTTAGGGCATGTTGTGACCGAAACCCTGCATGATGATGCAGATATTGAGAGAGAGTGGAGGGCATTGTCGGTGCGTGCTAACATGTTGGTTCATAGGTTTGCGAGGTGTACTACACAAGTAAAGATAACTTTGTTCAGAGCCTACTGCCAAAGTTTCTACACAAGTGCCCTATGGACTAACTACACACAGCGGGCCTACAATGCTCTCAGAGTACAGTATAACAACGTCTTTAGGATTCTGGTGCGACTACCTGGGTTTTGCAGTGCCTCGGGTGTGTTTGCCGACGCGAGGGTAGATGACTTTTACGCTATAATGCGCAAAAAGTCAGCCTCACTAATACGCCGAATTCGAGGGAGTGGCAACGGTATCCTAAGGATGATTGCAGACAGACCATCGTCGCCAGCGGTGAAAAGGCTCATCAGGCTGCATGTGACCTAATACTATGTTTTAGTTTTAATAATTTATTTTAATTTTTAGCTGATTTATAAGTGTTTTATTTTTTCAATTCAATTTTAATTTATTTCAATTTAATTTAACTTATTTTTTATTTATTCAAGCAATTTTAATTTAATTTTAAGTTTTTGAATTTAATTTTAACTTATTACAATTTGTCTCAATTTAATTTAAATTTATTTTCAATATGAGTATATTTAATCTCCTCACGACTAACATAGTTTTTAAGATAATGTGATACTAACAAAATATGGACAGTAATAGTCTGAATTAAACGATTTTTATTTTATTTTATTAATGTTACGAGCTGGGGTTCGGGATAAATTAATGAAAACCAATATCGGTAATATTGAAAAAAAAAACACAAAAAAATATTGTTTAATTCAACAATCACAATAATCAAAACGTCAAACAGAATCACTTGTCTCGCTTGTACTGTATCGCTTGACTCGTATTCGATCGCTTCCTTAATCGCACTGACCGTCAGCCGAACAATCCGCTATTTATATCCTGAACAGAACATTCGCGAGCATTCAACACTTTGCCACATTTCACAAGTAGCGTAGAAGCTTCCAGTAACTCCCACAAACAACTGTTTACTGTTTAATCCCACTATTCGACAATAGATGGCAGTAGCGTCTAGGTAAAATTTCGTGTAGTACTTGCTACTTGATAACAGATGGCGTGAGCGTGTCGTTTCTAGTAGTTTCGAACACTACCCCATCCTTAGATGGAATTAGCTCGACGTTTCTAGACTTTTCGATCTAGGTAACAATAACATAATGAAAACTTATTCAGAATTTAAAAAAATATTAAATCACACTCAGGGATTGCCCATTGAACCCGACACTCAAATAATGTTCAGCAATCGCATGTGCGGTTTTTATGCTTGTATCGTATTTGACATGAATGATGATGAATGAATCCCGTTAATGTTAGTTGCTTACTGTCGGCAACTAATCGGAAGTCAGAGACGATCTATAACATGTCGCATTAGAAAGGTACGGGCCATATCAAATTAACTTGAACAGTTGACTAATGAAGCCGTCAGGTATGTCTATGTGGGGTACATACCACTATCACTATCTACATGACAATGAAAATGAAAGAACACGCTAAAATTTAGGTTTTATTTAAAAAGAAAAGCATGACATAACATCATTCGTGTATTCCTTTTCGCTGCTTTAATAGATTTTTCCATTAACACTGATCTGTCAGTTTTACGTTTCTTATTTATGAAACTTATAGAGTGTAAAATCTTTCTTAGAGGTTCACGGCTCCCATTATAACCCAAGTCTTCTCAAACTTTAGGTAATAAATTACGTAGAGTAGACACCTGAAAAATAAAAAGTGTTAATTATACTTTTTTCACTATGGTATGCGATAAGAGCATTTACAAAAAAAAAAAAAAATAGTTTAAAAAAACGAAAACCAAACTAAAAAGTACAAAATAATGGAAAAAAAAACGTGGGGTGCCTGATATCAATAAAAAAATACCTTAAAAGGCACCCCTCGCTTTTTTTCCATTATTTTGTACTTTTTAGTTTGGTTTTCAATGGAAGCGTGTTTTTTAGTTTTTTTAAACTATTATTTATTTTCTATTTTTTAGGGTGTTTCGAATTTTGAGACGTATGTCAGCGTAGTTTGTGACGTATGTCAGCGCAGTTTTCGAACACAGTTTTTTTTGCTGTCCTGGTAACCCTGGCAAGGATAATGGCACAAATTAGTTTGTGACGTATGTCAGCGTAATTTTCGAAGACAGTTTTTTTGCCGTCCTGGTAACCCTGACAAGGATAATGGCACAAATCTATGAAATTATTGCATTGTCATCGGTCCTCGACAGGTGTGCAAAGTTTGAATGAAATCTGGTCGTTTAAAGTGGGTTAAAATCACGCTATAAGGAGTCGGTTACAAACAAACATACAAATATACAAACAAACATACAAATATACAAACAAACATGCAAATATACAAACAAACATACTAGTGAAGCTAATATAAAGCGTGTAAAATACTTGCCTGTTTCTTTATAGTGTAGAGAAGGTGAACTTTTTTCTCATTGCACACAAATCATTCAAGTTTTCCGTCGAGCGACTTTTTCGGTGTTTTCCAGGTGTATAAAAAAATCCATTATTTTTTCATAGTTACATTAAAGAAATTATAAATCGTATTCATTCAATGTACATTTTTCAATTTCAAGTATCAAAGATGAAGAGTCGACGTACACCCGATTTGTAACTAGTAAACGTAACCTCAAGTAATCCATTAGTATTTAAAACAATAAAATGGCTTGAAACTCATAGTACCGATAAAACTTAGATTAGAAAGGAAAAACAATGGTGCCGATTCCCTTATTCACAAACTAAACTAAATTTAAGTTCAGTGCATCTTTTTCTTTCTATTTCATTAAGAAAAGGACAGAAGATAAATTTTAGTTTAGTCCTGTCAAATTAATCAGCGCTTCATACAAGTTTAGACGTGATTAAAAACTTGCCTACTAAAATTACGTCAATTTACGTCAAACGCTGATTCCGCCCAGAGCGGGAGAAGTCATTTGATGATTTCCCATCCAAAAAAAAAAAAAAAAAAAAAAAAAAAAAAAAAAAAAAAAAAACTACTCCTTATTATTTCATTCATTTTGTATAAGTACAAAAGCAATTATAATTGATAGTTAATTAGAAATAAGTGAAATACAACTGGGAATATAACACAATGACAGTGAAGCTACCTGTAGTTGATGAACAAAGCAGTGCTGCCACAAAAAAAATATTTTAGTTCCAATTGTTACCGCGTTAAACTCTGTTTTGCCAAGCTGTACAAATGTTGTTGTGGACAGTGAGCGCAATCACAAGAAAGGGCTTAAAATATACACACCTCTGACATTCAGCTATCGGGAACGGCGTGGTGGCATCACACTGTAAGATACAATACAAATCATCCAGCGCTTCAGAACAAGCTTCTAAGAACGATTAGCGAGTAGTCGAAGTGGTTATAACCCCTAACTGGAAGTCTAAATGTATTATGCTAGCCGGGGCAAGCCCGGCTGACCTGCAACGTGTAATTATAAAAAAAAAAACACATGATGGCGTATGGCAAAGACCTTATCGCACTTTTCGCAGAATGTCTAACAACGGAACGATTCGAACAGATTCGAACAGACGTCAGCACCTTCGCTGCGAGTAAATGTATTCTGTGGTCTGCACACTCTCAAATCAATTCCAGCATTTCCAGCCCGTTTGTTTGTGGTATAGTTTTGTGATTACAGCGCAATTCAGAATGGACACGTAAAAGAAAACGTCTAGTTTCGTATTTAAGTTTAGCCAAAGTTCGAAATAGATTATAGTTTGATTGAACGCGCGTAAAATTAATACTTTACAATGCCAATTTTAAGTAATATACTTCGTAATGTATTGTCTGGTACGTCAGACTGTTGCTTCTTGTGCTTTAATACAATAAGCGATATTGAAACTGCCTATAATAGTGAAGACAAGGTTTCTCTAGGTTTTGAAGTCGAGACGACTGAAGTGTTGTATGAAATAATAAACACTGTGTTAGGAGATACGGTTAGTAACTAAATTATGACTAGGCACTTGCATAAATAGTCCAACTTTTACATAGTTAAAACATTTTCTTGTACATACATAAATAAAGCCCAACTTCTCTTTAATTAGATCCAAAATGCTCCATAACATATTTTACAAATAACTTTGTACATTACAGGTCTTGGACAGCATTTCTACAAACAGTATAATTTGCCAGAACTGTACAAGAACAGTTATAAACTGTTATAAGTTCATTCAACAGTGTAGACGAAATATAGAGCAATTGCACCATACAATAGATTCTCTACAGACAGGCGTCCAAATTATAGGTGCGGGAAACAATGATTACAAGTCATTATTTGTTGCTTTAGACACAAGTAACTATAATGTAGCACTATATTATGACAAAGATCAAAACATCCATAGTCAAACTCAAATATGTCAGCGATTTCAAGAAATATATGAAGATGGTCAATTTTATATTGATATTGAGCCAAATTACAGTCCTGATCATGAAAATGAGAAAAGAAGCGAACAAAGTAGTACATTAGATGTTATCAAACTTGCTGATATCATAGATAATGATGACCTAAATAATCTAAAATGTAAAACATGCTTGAAATATTATCCAACAGTCACGAAAATGAAACAGCATTACTTGAGACAGCATGCACCCAAAGATTTTAAATGCCCTCAGTGTCCCAGAAGTTACGGGAGTTTAATATTAGTGAATCAGCATATAAAATACAGTCATACTAAAGCTGTCTGTAGCCAATGCGGCAAAACATACCAAAACATTTACTCACTAAAACATCATGAAGAAGGACACAGCAGACGCCTCGTTTGTCAGACATGCGGTAAGGTTTACAAGGGAAAGATATCATTCAACAACCATATTAAGAATAAATTGTGTGATAAGATGAGAAAGTCGAATGCGGAAGCAACGTTAGTTTGTGATTATTGTGGAAAGAAATATGCACAGAAAGCGGCATTACGTCTTCACATCCACATGGAACATGAGGATGGTAAAGGTTTGATATGTGACTGGTGTGGTAAGAAGCTTAGTACTATAAGCCGGTTAAAGGATCATATCATAACACATACCAAACAGAAGGACTATGAATGTGAACAGTGTGGAGGAAAGTTTGTAACAAAGACATCATTGTTGTATCATACAAGAACGCATACAGGTGAAAAGCCATATCCATGTAATCTATGTGACAAGAAATTTTTGTCTGCTTCCCGGCGCACTGAACATGTGAAGAGACATCATACGGAAAATAGAGTAGAATGTGATATCTGCCATGCGAGATTCAAGGGTAGATCAGGTTTAGTTCGTCACAGGAGAAAACATTTTAATGCTAGAAGTAAATTATATACTCACCCTCCAGATTCAGATTCAGTGTGTTAGTAAATATAAGTATGACCAATTTTAGTTAATTTGTTCTATTATGTAAACTGTTTATTATATTTAGAATATAATGAAAATAATCTGTACGTTTTTTTATTCATTCTGTACTGTAAAACGGGGTGAATAGGGACAAATACCAACTTCATGAACAAGTTTAAGATAGTTATTGATGGATATATTGCTATATCAGGATCAAAATGATTGAGTCTTGTTGGTATCTTTGTTATCTAATTCAAAACTATGCAATTAGCACTCCACTCCACTCCAGTTTAAGTAAAACATTTTTAGGTTGGCTAGCTACAATTTTTTATTTTATTTTGCTGTCATGGTAACCCTGGCAAGGATAATATGAAATTATTGTATTGTCATCGGTCCTCGATCAGTCTACAAAGTTTTAATGAAATCTGGCTGTTTGAAGTGGGTCAAAATCAAGTCCAAAAGAGTTGGTTACAAACATAGTTACATATAGTCTAGTCGACAAGTTGAAAATGGTACAAAAAATAGTTTAAAAAAACTAAAAAACACGCTTCCATTGAAAACCAAACTAAAAAGTACAAAATAATGGAAAAAAAGCGTGGGGTGCCTAATATCAATAAAAAAATACCTTAAAAAGCACCCCACGCTTTTTTTCCATTATTTTGTACTTTTTAGTTTGGTTTTCAATGGAAGCGTGTTTTTTAGTTTTTTTTTAAACTATTATTTATTTTCTATTTTTTAGGGTGTTTCGAATTTTGAGACGTATGTCAGCGTAGTTTGTGACGTATGTCAGCGTAGTTTGTGAGGTATGTCAGCGTAGTTTGTGTCGCATGTGAGCGTAGTTTGTGACGTATGTCAGCGTAGTTTTCGAAGACAGTTTTTTTGCTGTCCTGGTAACCCTGGCAAGGATAATGGCACAAATTTATAAAATTTTTGCATTGTCAACGGTCCTTGACAGGTGTGCAAAGTTTGAATGAAATCTGGTCGTTTAAAGTGGGTCAAAATCGCGCTATAAGGAGTCGGTTACAAACAAACATACAAGTGAAGCTAATATAAAGCGTGTAATAGAGATACTGCTCTTAAAATTATGTGCGATAGCTCATTGGATCCTGAATGACGCCTAGAAAAATGTGCCAAAAAGCGTGAATTGCCACATAAAAAATAAATAATAGTTAAAAAAACTAAAAAACACGCTTCCATTGAAAACCAAACTAAAAAGTACAAAATAATGGAAAAAAAGCGTGGGGTGCTTTTTAAGGTATTTTTTAAATGATGTCAGGCACCCCACGCTTTTTTTCCATTATTTTGTACTTTTTAACCGACTTCAAAAAAAGGAGGAGGTTATATGTTCGACTGTATGTATTTTTTTTTTTTTTTTTTTATGTATGTTCACCGATTTCTCCGCCAATTGTCAACCGATTTTGAAAATTCTTTTTTTAGTTTGGTTTTCAATGGAAGCGTGTTTTTTAGTTTTTTTTAACTATTATTTATTTTCTATTTTTTTAGGGTATTTCGAATTTTGAGACGTATGTCAGCGTAGTTTCTGACAGTTTTTTTGCTGTCCTGGTAACCCTGGCAAGGATAATGGCACAAATTTATGAAATTATTGCATTGTCATCGGTCCTTGACAGGTGTGCAAAGTTTGAATGAAATCTGGTCGTTTAAAGTGGGTCAAAATCGCGCTATAAGGAGTCGGTTACAAACAAACATACAAATATACAAACATACAAGTGAAGCTAATTACGTAGACTACAGTCGGGGATTGTAAAAGAAACGAAACTGTAGTTAATAAATTTAATTTAAACCAAAACTATAAGCTAATTTACATTAAGGTGATTACTGCTCGAAGTGTGAAACAATAATGTCTTAAAATTCTATCATACAGGAGATTATAACGTTTGTCTCAGTTTGGACTTAGGACGACGTTGGTAACACGTTCACGGTCACACGTTGATCTGCACGTTCAAGACAACTTCCGCAAGAGATGCATCAGTGTAACACGTTCACGGTCACACGTTGATCTGCACGTTCAAGACAACTTCCGCAAGAGATGCAGTTCGTGTAAAGATGTTGTTTTGGGTCATCGCTTATGCTAGCGACTTCCGTGAATGGCCTCACGTAACACCTCCCCCCGAAGAACAGCGATTAATTGAAGACGGAAGTCGTAAATTGAGCTGGCGGTTGTTTGGGATCAGCTTGGTTGGAGTCTGGAAGGGCATAGATAGCTTCTTGTTCACGCGGTTCCTCCTTTTGAGTTTTTGAGGAACTTTTCGTGCGCCGTATGTAATAGTACAGACCGCTACCCAGTACGCATGCACTTAATATTACCACGTACATAGGTATAGTGGTATGATAGAGACTGTAGTTGATCTCGTTATCCGTGTGCACAGGCTGTTGCAGAGATAACTTCGCGTTGACTGCATGTAGGTTATTAAGATGAATTGATTGCAATTTTAGTTCTGGTGCTGATGTTGGAGTAATTGCGGTGTCATTTACTAAGTCGAGCAATTTGAGCGCTTGTCCTTGTACACGATCGTTCTGGTTGATTATAGTGAATTGCGGTGTTTCTATATAGCATTGATGCGGGATGACAGCGAGGAAGCTGCCCTGTAAAGTCTCGTAGGAGTCCTGAGTGCAATGTAGGTGAATTTTCGTCGCGAAGGGAAAGCTGACCGTGTAATGTCTCTCGTCCAGTTTTTCATAGGCTGCTCTGTCCAGTGATATTTTTATCGGGTTGCAGTGGTTGTTCATCTGCTGCGTGGTAATAAGTTGCTGGATACAATCATCTGGTGTTCGGCGTTGCGGGCTCGATGTCTCTTCACATAAATACCACTTGGTGGTCTTAGGGCATTCAGCCTCTATGTACCTGAAGTCTTTCTCAAAGGTTGCTAGGAACGGATACGGTGGTGATAGGATCTCATGGTTTTTATTTGGGACTATAGAAAATTTATACATATCATATATAGTAGGTAGGACAATGGGGAATTTATATACTATGACTATTTCATTCCCTGTGTAATAGGAACCTAGCTTAATTACATCAAAGTATTCCCTATAGTTTAAATCTACGATTTTATCACTCCCATAAAGTGACTTAAGGCTGCTAATCATAGTGCGTAAGGTAGGCAAATTTAGAACGGCGTGGTGCATAGTGGATGTTTTAATAAAAGCTAAAATATTCTGTAAGGTACTTAATTTTTGGGAGATAGAGTCTACATTGTCACCTAATATCATAAGGACTTGAGCTAAATGTGCGTATTTGACAAGTTCTTGATCCCTGCCGGTTTCAGTTCCATTAATTTTATTAATTAAGGTTGCCATTCGATTCTGATTTTCTACGATGTTATCTAATACTTTAGTGTATTCAGAAGTCCAGTTCTTAGATAGACTGATATGCATGTTTAATTCTGTAATTAGTTTGTTCTCATTATTCTGGAGGGATTTAAGAGCTTGATCATAACGGATTGCATCAGTGTAATCGAGATTACCTGTTATGCTTTTTATTACCGACCCGAAACCGTCCAAGAGTCCTCTTTTAACACGGATTGATTCAAATGTTTGCAAATGTTCCAATAAGCTGTTGAGTTTATTCTTAAGATGAACCGTATGAGGTTCGAACAAAGAGCTAGTTCCTAGGTGAAATTTAGGTGCGACATTATCTAATTGGGTGGCAACTGAATCAATTTTACGTTGTAAATCCTCTAAGTTGACGTATTGTAGGAATGAGTGGTAATTGGATATAATTCTAGCGGAGCCTAGTTTAAAAGGAAGGACACCAGGGCTATTGTGAAGACTTTCAAGTTTTATTTCTTGCATTAGAATTGGTTGTATCAGAGGAAGAAGGATCAGGAACATCCTGGAACAATTTAGCTGATTTAGGGACACGTTTAAGCCTAGTTTTCGCTATGGGACCTAGTTTTTTCTTGGTATATATATGGATTGGAAGGTCGGCCGTTACGGTATCTTTAGTATATTTGGATGCTAGTTTTTGGCGGGAAGCAAGTGGATTTTTAATAAAAATCTGTTGTTCCGGCAAATATTCTGATTCTGGTTCCCTAGTCTCATTACGTTTGATAATCTGGTCCTCACGAGACACCTTCGAGAGTTCTTGGATCGTGCTATATGCTATAAGCATTTTATCCTTATGATTAAGCATATATTGTTGAAGTAACTGTGAGGAAATATCCATATCAAACGGGTCGCGGGGGTCAAAATGACCAGTTACTATTTCGATTGGTCTGCACTTAGTGTGACTATGAATACTGCTGTTGTAAGCTAGGATTGCGTATGACATGAGGTTTGTAATAGATTCTGATTTATGACTAAGTTTCAGAATGCGAAGATGTTCCAGTACTGTTGAGTGAAACCTTTCAACCATGCCATTTTCGTTAGGTGCGTGAGGCGCTACTCTGTGGTGATGAATTTTGTGAGTTCTAACAAATTCCGCTACATGTTGGTTAGTAAACTCCGTGCCGTTGTCAGTAACTATGGTGATAGGAATACCGTGATGCGTGCAAAAGATTAGTAAGGCTTGCAATACACTAACTGCGGTACCATCTCTCAGATAGTATGCTTGACCGTACTTAGAGAATGCATCAACAATGGTAAGGAACTTTTCACTTTGAATGGTTAGAAGATCTAAGTGTACCAATTCAAAAGGCTTAGTGGCAGGTGGTACTATCCTAAATTGTTGTTTAATAGGATTGCGGTCGTATTTCGCTTGTCCGCATATGGTGCATATGGCGCGGATGCTGCCATGATGGGCCAGTCATACTTATGGGGAGTTTTAGGGCCGTATTCATTGCCATTGGTTTCGGAGCAAAATTGTGCAGAGGTAAGTTATGATTTTGAGACATTGGTTGATCCTTTTTATTGGAACCTTCATTGCGCTGCTGGAGGTAGAGGGTATTCAGTTCCTCCTGAACAAGTTCTAAAGCCATTTCCATAGATGTCGGTCTCATACAGCGTATTCTACAGCCCAACGGATCTTTCAAGCCTCTCAAATAACACTGAAGGGTAAGTTTTTTGTAAAGGTTGCGTTTAGCCTCGATCGTAGTGGCCACTGTTTCGTGTAAACTAATGTAAGTCATTATTGTACTAAAAAGATTTTGGCAGCGTTCGTAAAACTCTTGCGGGGTAGAGGACCCCTGTGTCTGTAAGGACAGGTCATTATATAAGGCTGTCTCGTCTCGATGGTCAGCAAAGTTATTTATAAGGGCATTCCGGATACCCTGCCAGTTATCAGGAATACCGTTTGAATTTATAAGCCTAGCCGCGGAACCTGTGACTTTATTTAGAATTCCATTTATGAGGGACACATTAGATAACTCGTGACCTGCCTCGGTATTAAAATACGTCAAAACTAACTGATCACATACCTTGATGAAACGCGTCAATACGTGGGGATTTCCGTCGAAATCGGGTACGAACCGGAGAGCTTTGTACATAGCATCCATATCATTATCTTGAGCCATATCTGTATCTAAAAATCTCTGGTCGTCAAATGTACTGAGCCTACTAGACGCCCTACTACTACTATTACTACCTAGGCTAGAATCACGTAATCCCCGTGGGTGAAAAATTTTGAAAACCTCCTATATATGCACGCACAAAGATTTCAATATCTAACTAAAAGAATAGAAAAAACATTAATTAAACTCACACCGAAGTTATATCGGTTCTAAAAATAGAATTGCACTATCTGCATAAAATAAATTATAGCAGTGCAAAAAAAATGGAATTGCACTATCCAATTGCAATAATAGTATGAGTCATGAACCTTGAAACGTTAAGATTATGTAATACGCTCGGAAAATAATTCTTGTGGAAGGTCAGTGTACCTATGCTTTTACATAAAAAGTACGTATGATATTACCTACTAATCTAATATGTGAACATTAATTATTATAAATGAATTAGTACGTATTTATAAGAAGAGAAATATCATGAAATATATTATTATATAGAATAGGATATAGGTATAGGTAATATTAGGAAAGTAAGGACAAAGAAAGATTCAGAGTACTTACAACATGATTTCTTTTACTGAATCGATGTCTGGATTCACCCCTGGACTGCAGCCACTGTAGGTTCAGGATACTCGACTGCGGAGCTTGATAGCCACCCGGGCGGCACGCGAGCGCGGATGTCTATTTAAGATGTCCCTAATATTCGCGAACCGGCCCGCGAGTATCCTACCGACTGCGCCAATTACGTAGACTACAGTCGGGGATTGTAAAAGAAACGAAACTGTAGTTAATAAATTTAATTTAAACCAAAACTATAAGCTAATTTACATTAAGGTGATTACTGCTCGAAGTGTGAAACAATAATGTCTTAAAATTCTATCATACAGGAGATTATAACGTTTGTCTCAGTTTGGACTTAGGACGACGTTGGTAACACGTTCACGGTCACACGTTGATCTGCACGTTCAAGACAACTTCCGCAAGAGATGCATCAGTGTAACACGTTCACGGTCACACGTTGATCTGCACGTTCAAGACAACTTCCGCAAGAGATGCAGTTCGTGTAAAGATGTTGTTTTGGGTCATCGCTTATGCTAGCGACTTCCGTGAATGGCCTCACGTAACAAGCTAATATAAAGCGTGTAAAAATGGAAAAGTTATAAACAAAGATGAAAAAAATGGCATTTCGTTTTTTGCCAATATTTCATAAATGGCATTTCGTTTTTTGCCAATATTTCGTAAACTATTAATATTTAAAAAAAATCAAAAAATACATTCAGAAAGCGGAGGAAATTTCCAATAAAAAACTCCCAACTCTATCACCATTATTTATAATTTTAATTTAACGCTGAAAATAGGTCTGCGCGCGACATTTTTAGGTTGAGCGCGCGGCGTCAGTATAAATATTTTTTTAACTTTTATGGCACGATCTTGTTAAGTATGTATGTAAGAAAGGCTCTACGAAGCGAAAATTTTTTACGACAATTATTTAAACATTTTTTTTCACTTGCAATTAATTAATTTATTTAAGGTATTGAATTTTTTTTTTAAATTTGAAAAAGTTGTGGTGTTCTGAACACTATAATTATATAATTTATTCCCGTCTGACAGTTAATTTTTCAACAAGTTAAATAATTGTTAACTAACAAATTTTTTTCGAACTTCCGTCTTAATGTGCCGTACTCGCTTTTGACACCGCGCGCTCAACCTAAAAATGTCGCGCGCAAACCTATTTTCAGCGTTAAATTAAAATTATAAATACATAATGGAGAGTTCCGGGAGTTTGAAGTTTTTTATTGGAAATTTCCTCCTCTTTCAGAATCTTTTTTTAAAATTTCTTAAATATTAACAGTTTATGAAATATTGGCAAAAAACGAAATGCCATTTTTTTTTCATCTTTAATTGTTTATAACTTTTGCAATTTTTTATGTGCTAATCTAATACACGCTTTTGGCACATTTTTCTTGGCGTCATTCCGGATCCAAAGAGCCATCGCACATAATTTTAAGAGCAGTATCTCTATTTTGTACCATTTTCAACTTGTCGACTAGACTACATACAGGTAAAGCTAACAAAAACGTTAAAAAGCCAAAATAGGTGCTTTCCCTATTCACCCGAAAATTGGGGTTTATAGGGATGAAAATAGTGACAATAGAGAAATTTGGTACTGCTCGCACTACTTAGTTGTAATAATCAATTTCTATTTATCTTATTTGATTTTCTTATCAGAGGATGAAATAAAATAATACACATGCAATTCAATGGTTTATTTTGAATTGTTTGGTAAAGTATAATATTGTTTTAATTATAGTGAATGTGAAGTCTATGTGAGTTATTTTGGCTTTGCGGTCAGTTCAAAAGAATGCGATGCTTGGGATCTGTGACGATTCAAGTGAGTAAACTGGTTGTTACCTCAAGGAGTTAATTCTGTTATTTAGTTCGCAGTACGTTCAAGATCCTTGGTCACACCTTGATCACTTTATTGCCAAACTCATGTCCGTCTCAATGCCCAAGTATTATGTAGGTATAGGTATATGTATGTAGATACGGGTCCCGACCGCTAGTAAGTGTCTATGTTTTTTCAGAACCGCAATCAACTTATTAAGTCAAAAAATCACACCTGCGTTCAAGATGTTGGCAAGAATGACATAGAAGTTTCATTCCATAACATGCGGGAACAAGCTTGCAAGGAGTTTCAACCAGTGTCAACAATTTATAAAGAGTGTGTCACAAAACTAAAAGATTCCGGCTTAAACTTAACGAATATAAATAATAAATAAATAAATAAATAAACCATTTATTTTCAGGTAACAAAGACCCATAGATAAATACCTTAACCTAAGTATACATACGTTTAATAACAATTGTGTTAGTCAATATAACTTAAAAAAAAAAAAAAAACTATGTTAGTAACACTAAAGTTGCACTAAGTCTTTGTGCGTTCTGGCGGCACTTGTCCACGAAAGCGGCGGAATACCACATCCTGTGGCCAAAAGCTTTCTTCCATCACCTGAGGCAGGTAGCATGTTGGTACGCGCACCACAAACGCTTTAAAATTGACGTTGCGATGCGACTCCAGCAGCTGCACTCTCGGCGAGTATTTCAGCCTTTGGCGCACGTACTTCACGATGTCTTCCGCGTCAGTGGTGTAATGGAGACGCGAAATATACACCGGAGTGTTCGGCTTCGCGGCGCGTAGTTTCTCGTTGGGCTCTATGGGAGCCTTGCCGCAGCGATTCTTACAGCTTTTCTGGCGGCGCTTCCTCCTTTGCACCGTCACAAAGCCGTCATCATCCCGTTCTGTTTCCTTTAAAGGCACGGGCTTTGCAGGGGGAGCAGGTAGGGTGACCAACGAGTTTGAAGGTCGCATCGGTCGTGCAGCGCTGCGGGGAGGAGCTGCGTTGGCGGGAACAGGGCAACGAGGCACATATGAAGCGCGCAACGCTGTCTCAGCAATCGGCGCCGGCGACAAAATTGCTGACGCAAAACTCGTGACCGACGTATCGAGGCAGCCACCTCGGCGTGTATTTACACGCGCCGCTGGTGACCCAATTAACGCCACAGAGTTGCGCAACTCATCGAGTTCTGAGCGCAGGTCCGCGACGGTGATCTGGGATGTCTCCAACTTCCTCTGTACATCAGTTAGACTTGCCTTCAAAGAAACAATGTCCTTCAACAGGCTCGTAACGTCGACGTGGTCGAATGTGACTGGGGGTAACTTGTTCAGATCCCTCACCACAAATGTCGGCACGTCGTCTGGGTCGGTAGCCTTCAGAAGCGTGATGATATCTTGCACACTTTTCTTCGTCCCGTCGCGCCGACGGGTCACCATTTGGTCGACTTTATTAAGCGACCGGAACAGCAGCAGCTTCGCAGCAGCAATGTCGTCCTCGCTGAAGTTCGATACACAGATCTGGATGGCGGACACCTCGTCCATCACATCCAGTTTCTGCTGCAGGAACGCCAGCAGTTCATTTGGCACAAGTTTGTCACTCATGTCAACAAATTTTCGAGCGTCGGCTTGCGCCGCGCTATACGATATTAATATTTATTATTATGCAACGTGTCGCAACGTCCGCCTCAGAGTGCAGCTACGACTCGATTGATACCGTCGCCGATATACCGTCTTTTCAATCTATTAAAAGTACGGTGTACCGTCAACGAAATAAAGCCGCTAAAGTTACCAAAATATTTCATAACAACCCTATTGACGTTGAAATCCCTGAAGAATTTCAAAATTTCATTTTAGCGGATTTTATTGACCAAGGAACACGTATAATTGTTTTTTGTACGCCGCAATCGAAGGAATATTTAAAACGAGTAAAACATTTCTTTTGTGACGGAACATTTAAGAGCGTGGCCTTTACATCATTTTCACAGTTATAGCATCCATGGTGATATTGGAAGCAGCATTGACACCACTTATATTATACCATTAATTTATGTATTGATGTCCCATAGATCGGAATAAAGCTACATCAGTCTTTTTAGCATGCTACGATCACAACTGCCGTATATGGAACCAAAACAGTTTACCCTGGATTTTGAAGTTGCTGCTTCTAATGCGTTAAAAAAAGTATACCCTGGTGCGGAAATAAAAGGTTGCTATTTTCATTTTTCTCACACCGTGTGGAAGCAAGCAAAAAAATTAAAATTAACAAAATCAAAAGCAACAAAACGCATAATTGCACTTTCGGGAATTCTGCCATTACTACCGCCACATTTAGTGGATGAAGGTTGGCAATATATAATTAATGATGCTCCTGATTTGGCCAACATACAAAAATTTAAAAAATATTTTCAAAAACAGTGGCTAGAAAAGTCTAATTTCAAGCAAACTTGGTCTGTTTTTGGGCAGAGGCACAGAACTACTAACTGTTTAGAAAGTTGGCATAAAGAACTAAATAAAAAAATTACAAGAAAAGGACCCGGGATAATCAACTTACTGAGAATTTTACTGAAAAGTGATTTTACGAAAATAACAAATAAACGGACAAAGGAAAATGTAGTGAGAGACGAATGCATAATGTATTCACAAATGATGTTAACTAATGGAGAATTGAATGTTGGTCATTTTTTAGAACGTTTAAGATAAAATTGTGGTTTTGTTCAAATCCGCCCAATAAGCACATTTCTTTATACATAAAACAAATTCTCCTCTAATACTTTCTAGCCTGCTTTCTAACATGTACCTATTAAAATGCAAAACTGTTTTTACTTTCATTGTACTTTTTTTCTGTTGTTTTTCTAGCTGTCAAATAAATCTGACCAACGGGAAAAAAAATCCCGTTGTAAAGACTAGTCTGACCACCAATCTGACCAATGGGAAAAACCCGTCGAATCATTGAGCTTCTTAAGTTCGGAGTTAAGCTGCACGATTAGGTAGTGGCAAAAGCGTGCACTAAGTGGACAGGTCCACTCAATCTGTGTGGTTGTTTCCATATAAGACCATTTTAGACACCAATCCACCTGGTCTTCACATGATCTGGCCAAGATTAAGTCTGGACTTTAAAAAAGACTGTGACCTAAGTTTGTTTAGGTTTTTCTTTTCAGAGTAGGTAGTCAGATAGCAAACGCCGACCTCATCTAGTTTTAAAAAACCGGCCAAGTGCGAGTCGGACTCACGCACCGAGGGTTCCGTACAAACCTGTAAATATTCATGGTTTATGCATAAGGTTTATGTTTATGAAATTAAATGGTTTTTTTTATTTTTTATATTTGAGTTGACTGAATGAAAGGTAAATTGCGGTTTACGATTTGTGACGTATTAAAAAAAACTACTTACTAGATCTCGTTCAAACCAATTTTCGGTGGAAGGTTACATGGTTATGTACATCATATATTTTTTTTTTTAGTTTTACCATTCTCTTATTTTAGAAGTTACAGGGGGGGAGGGGGGGACACATTTTACCACTTTGGAAGTTTCTCTCGCGCAAACCATTCATTTTAGAAAAAAAAATTATTAGAAACCTCAATATCATTTTTGAAGACCTATTCATAGATACCCCACACGTATGGGTTTGATGAAAAAAACATTTTTGAGTTTCAGTTCTTCTTCAAAATCTTAATGCGGTTCACAGAATACATCTACTTACCAAGTTGCAACAGCATAGCTCTTATAGTTTCGGAAAAAAGTGGCTGTGACATACACGGACAGACAGACAGACAGACATGACGAATCTATAAGGGTTCCGTTTTTTGCCATTTGGCAACGGAACCCTAAAAATATGATTAACGTGTAAAAGTGTTTTTACAAACCTACTTCCGGAAAATAAAATCATTATCAAAAATTTATTAACTTTAGAATATAAATAAATATTAAGCGTCGAAAAATTTTCCTGGTATTATTCCTATTCACCTCTTCATCCCTATTCACCCCATTTTACCGGTACTGTCTCATTGCTAGGCAAAGTTGCCCCCATAACTTTCTACGTTACTACTGTTTCTTGTGTTTTCTTTCTCTGGCCAACCCGTAAACATTTTTTTTTTTTTGAGAAATCGTTCTTTCTTCTTCTCCTTCCTTTTTCTTCTTAAAAATAAATCATTAGAGATTAAAACCAGCATACTCGTGTTTTGGACATAAACCTTTATTCACATAGAGTATCACCAGTGCCAGCCTGAGTCTATGCCCACTAGTTTCTTCTTTGCCAGCATTTTGGCGATTAGCTTCCTGAACAGATCACCTGCATTATCAACCACAGCCGATACACCGAAATCCACTGTACTCATTGTAACTGGGGAAACTTAAAAAAGGGATATTAATTAATAACGTTTATTGTCATATTCAAATTGGTCAGTATTGACGGTACCTTTTCAAAAGTTTAATTTATAATGTCAGTAGGATAAACAGAAACCTCATCTAGGTCGTTACAAGAACTATTCTAAGAAATACGCGGAAATAGGTTTATGTACAAACATAGGATAGGGTTTTATACTGGTGGATTGTATGTAACTGGTACTAATCATCTTAAAATATTTAAATAATTTAAAAGCTACGTTTTAAATAATAATTTAATTTAACAGTACACGGCTACAATATCAAGCTATACATTTCCAGTTTTAACAGCCCTCGCATTTGTGGCGGCTTTGTGTACAGACGAAGTCAGCTTATTCTGGATATGTATAGCTTGATTTGTAGCCGTGCGTACTTATATAAAAACAAACCAGACTGCGTAAAAACTGAGCTCTAAAAAAGATGAAACAAGAAACTTTTGTATAAAGAGGTGGACTGTGCAAGTAATGCAGTCTCAGGCAATGCAGATCTTAATTGTTAAACTAGCTTCTGCCCGCGACTTAGTCCGCGTTAAATTTCTTGCTCCCCCGACCCATCCCGTCGCATCGAATCGCGTGCCCGTGTGAGGTCTTTGTATTAATGACTTTCTTTCTTTTTTGCTCCGCTCCTAAGCTCGTCCTAGCGTGATGTTATATATATAGCCTTCCTCAATAAATGAACTACCAAACACTAAAATAATTTTTCAATTAGAACTAGTAGTCCCTGAGATTCTACCAAAGAAACAAACTCCTCCGCTTTATAATATTAGTATGTTTAGATTTAGAAGATACCTACTATCTTATTCGTCGGTTTAATTTTTAACACGTTTATAATTTTGTTGAAATTTTATGGAATTTATGTTCAATTTTACACTTTTTAGTTAGGATACTTACATAATTATTTTTCACATTAATTGTACAATAATTGTACATACTACTTTTTAAATATACTGTATCTATGTTGCATACTGACCTACGCGTAAATAGGTATACATATTTATAAAAAGTAGGATGTATGGATAATTTATAGTCATAAATACCATTATAAAATATGTTAAAAAACGTATAATAATAATTTTCCTACTAGGCCTAACCGATATTATTCATAACACAATGCTTTATTAATATAAAATTCGGACCAGTAGTTCCTGAGATAAGCGAGTTCAATAAATAAATAAAACGCCTGCAGAAAAGGTAGCTGTAACTTTTTACTTGAAGTATTTTTGCTCGTTAAATTATTCAGGCGTAGAAAATGTCATAAATGAAAAATTCATTTTGTGAGATTTTTGTCACACACAGTTAATTTTTGGATGTAGAATCAAGTATTAAAAACTGGTTAGATCAGAATTATATAGCTCGTTGTAGTTTTGGAAGACAGGCATTTTCGCGTCTGCCAAGGTCGTAGAATTGTTCGAAAGAGTTCATCATTTCAGCCGAAAGACGTCCACTGCTGGACATAGGCCTCCCCCAAGCACCACCACTTCGACTTGTGCTTCTCGCATCCAACGTATTCCTGTGGCCTTCACCAGGTCATCGGTCCATCTTGTGGGAGGCCTTCCAACGATCCGTCTTCCAGTACGCGGTCGCCACTCCCTCGAAACCGCCCCACCGCCTCCCGCTCTCTCGAAAGAGTTACCGTGGCCCAAACCCACTCGTGTTCCTTCAATGTCATGCGTGGCATGACCACCATAGAAATGGGTTTTGTCGACGGAAGAATACACAAAGTGACAGATTGTGGAAAGATTACTTCCGTCCTTTGTGCCGCCTCGCACAAAGCTCGCCGTCTCGCTGTGCAACAGAGACGTTGTTACTTGTAATGCTACGTATAATATGCACACTGACTACCAATAATCAATATGGTTTATTGCTATATACCTACCTATTGATATTATGTGTGATTGTGTGCAATACTAACCGTGGGTTTTAATTTTACTTCTTTTCGTAGTGCTTTTGCTGCATTCAAACTCCGTGATGTTGAACTAAATAAGATAAAATTCATTATTCGTTACACACTACACAATTCTTCATTCGTTACACGCTATCATTATCATTTCAGCCATAAGACGTCAACTGCTGGCTAGAGGCCCCCAATTCGGGGGGCTTTGCAATTATCGCCTTGCTTGGCAGGCGGATTGGCGCTCGCAGTATGGTGGTAAAATGCATAGAGAACGCTTCTGCCTATTCTCGAGTAAGTCCCTCAGTCGCCTCTTACGACACCCACGGGAAGAAATGGGGTACTGTTATTCGTTACGTCCTACACCACACGGGCCAGTTACACACTAGGTATACAATTCTTTGTTCCTTACACACTATTCGTACACTTGTTTTTATGAATCTAGGTACCAAGTTGCCTTAAGTTTTTATTGAAAAATTCATCGACTTTGCTCACCGTGGACATAACTACTAGCAATATTAAAAATTTGAACTGAAAAGTCATTTTATTCAATATTTGATTCCAAAATTATGTCTAAAACAAATGTTAAAAAAATATTGTCATTTTTTACTTCAAATGATTTTAAAAGACGCGCTGTTGAGTAAAAAATGTCTTAGTTCCACAGATAATATTAACGTATTCTTTGTCGCAATACTCGCAGTCCCTTTGCATGTAGTTTGTTACGTTAATTTTCGTTCCATAGTTTCATTGCAAACGTTTCGAAGTTTTTAGATTGACATAAAAAAATACGATGTTTTTCTGTATTTATCAACAGAATTTAATATAAATTACATCTGTTTCTGATAGAATTAATAAGTCAGGAACTCAGAGCCAGAACAAAACGCAATATTGAAGTTGTCCGGATCGAACTAATAGATGGAGCACATTTGATTGACAGACCTTCTGATTGGTTGGCAGACAGAGTGCATCTCTTTCTTTTTCGACAGCAAGCAAAATGGCCGCAACTCGTTGTGATACGACAGACGTGTTGGATATTTTGCGTTATGTCGTGCGATATTCCTCGTAAATAAACAATATTGTTCAAGTGTCGCGTCCCCGTATAGTGCTCAGTGTTAGTGCATGCTGTTTTCACTCAAGTGGTCACGTTGTGATTAAACATCCATCTAAATAGGTGTTTTGTCTGTGTTTTGTGCCTTGTTTTCGTCAATAAACTTACCCTGACATCTGTTTTGGATTTATGTTCACTTGAATACGGTAAGTCAACTGCCCGCACACAAATCCAGCTATAAAACTTAGTTTGTAATAGTTTATGATGTGTGTAAATAGTTTTAATTTCATAAAGTTTTGACAGTATTTTGTCTCGTTTGTTTTTATAGTTTCGTTAGCAAGCGCGAGAGAGACAGTGGGGTAATGGTATGCTAAAGTTAAGTCACTCCCTATCCCTTCGAAACTGTGCCGCGTATTATTGTTTTGGTGGTGACCTATTACGAAATGCGTGGTTTGTAGAGTGGCTTTGATGCCGGAGGTCGAACATGGCAATTAGAGACTGGCCCTCTAAGATTAAATGTGACATAAGGTGCGTAGGTAGCGCATGGCGAGTGTGACAATGACATCATATTCGCGTATTTTAAGAATAATTATATGATATTTTCACTATCACACGTCTGCACTATGCTCGGAGACGTTGTGTGTACGTCACGAGCCGCGGCACTGGCCAGCCACAGGCCACCCTTCTACAGTTCAGCATGTGTTATCAAAGGACATGATATTGCACTCACACTCGGTAGAAACTTTTTATGTAGACCACATCAATGTGACCTGCATGACAAATGCTGGCTGTAAAATAAACAAACTTGGACACATTTTTGATTTTATATATTTTAATTTTTGCATGTGTTTTGTCTAGCCAACTAAAAGATGGTAATTGCAGCTTAAACTTTGTAAAGTTTACAACTTTTTCTTAGCAAACTATGTTGGCATATTCATGCCACTATTCATTAACTATTCAGTTAAAAGCCCAAGAGTTCGAAATACATTACAAATAGTTAGATAGTATAAGCAATTTGAATCAATTATCAGGCAAAGAATCCTTTGAATATCTGTAGTTAAATTACATACTATTACAATTCAAACCATTTTTCTGCATTGAAATGTCATAGTGAAAAAAACATTTTTCAAATCAAATATAGATTTGAATATTAGGCTTGTCCTTGAATTCGCAGACAACTCTCAGGAATATCTGTGACAGAGACACAGAGTTAATAAAACATAATTTGTGTCTGCATGTGCAATATAAATAATATAATGCCGCAAACTCATTATATGAATGTGGTCTGGCAAACTGCCAACAAGCCTCTTTTGATGTTTGCATAATAATGAAGGAAAAGCTTATTGAAGATTCCTTTGTTTTTTTAATACATGATAATACACAAATGCCATTACACTTTAGTTTTGAAGACTGCCAAGCCAAATTCCAAAGGAATTGTAGAAATATTGTAGGAGTCCTTTGAAATTTTGCTAGGAAATTATTTCATAAACTTTGTAATTTCTCATAACTTTTTAAATTGGCAATACCATTACTACTTCTGCTGAAAACCATGTAAAAATACTAGGACTTACTAGCCCGCATAACCTGTGGTGTTCTAAATAAAAAATCAGGCATAACCAATGAGGTGACCAAAGTAGCTATTATTTGCTATCAAGAAACTATGGGAGAGTGAATAACATTACAATTGCTGTATGTTTATGAGACAGAGATATTAATTGATTAAGTGTAGAAGTATGTGAGGAACAACATTGGCAAGCAGTTCACTACATGCCAATGTAGTTCCTGCAGCAGTCAAATGAATTATTGTAGATTTTTATAAAACAGAAAAAGTTCTGGTTAATTGTGGGTGGACTACAAAGAGATGTCTGCTTACCCCTTCTAGGTTATACATGCTTTATAATTACAATAAACCTAAAATGCGAGAAGCACAGAATCGGTTGAAGTCATGGTCTAGGTTGAGGGAGGCCTTTGTCCAGCAGTGGACATCTTTCGTTTGAAATGATGATGATGAAACCTAAAGTACATAAAATACTTAGCTGCTCAACTGTGTGCATTAGAAACGCGAGGGTTCTATGTAAAAGTTTGGTATAAACCATCAAAAGTTGCTCTATCTAAAATACTGGTATTCAGCTGCTTCCGGTTTGACTGGAAGCTAATCTCAACGTAGTTGGGTAAAGGCTAGACAGATGATCATGGTACAGACTACAGACCATCAAACTATAAAAATATTTTTTACAAGATTAAAATGTTGATCCCATGGAGAAAGTGATTCAGTTCAATGGCCTATACCTGCCGATACCACCCTTTAAGAGAATCACACATCCCTATAACGTGCGGTATTAAAATGTCATGAACATAGTCTCATCTCGTCTAAATGACCCAAGGAAGTGAAACCACATCAATTAAATACAAGACGTTGAATGGGCTGGCTGAATTATGTCATACGTCATGCGCGATTATTGCTTTCAGGTGATGTGAACAAGTAAATAAAGATCTCTTATTGCATTAGTATTGGGTGTTATCCTAATAATCCTACTAATATTATTAACGTAAAAGTTTCTATGATTGGATGTTTGTTACTCAATCACGTAAAAGCGGTAAAGTATTTATTAGCATATATAAATTGAAAAAATATGTTGAAATAAAAAACATCCTCATTGCAAAACCACATAAGTACATAGCCCCTTGTAAGGTTAGTGATACCACATAAAAACTTATGATTTGCATGTAGAATTCCTATCCTTAATTTGCTAGTAAAAGACATAATTGCTTAGTGACTGCTTGACATTGCAACACACAAGATATGACCGACTCAAACAAAGAAAAATTAAGTGGGTAGTTAGTTTATTAACTTAGTTGTTGTCTATATTCATATTCTATGACTTTGGTACCTGAATATGACTGAAAAACTTTCAGTATATTCATATCCTTTTATTTCATAATGTTACTTAAAGTTAAGAGACTTTTAAACATACAAATTGTATGGGTAATGTAGTAATTATACAATAAACTTCTTTATGTTTAGGGTACCTGTACCTCAAAAGGTTAAAACGGAATAGCCGCCCTATTTATCTGGAATGCAAGGTCTCATGTTGTAATTGATATCAAATATTTAGATCTATGGTCCATGGAAGCTGTAAAAAACCAGCTTCTACGACAACGTAATAAAAAAATACGACCGTGAATCTAGTTGGCAGCAGGGCTCCCACGTGTGTCTCTCGCGTGTGATAGATCCTGCAAGCACTCGAGGAGTCTGTGAAGCGCTGAAATGATGACTTGGACCTACAGACCAGAAAGAAGCGGCATTACAGAGATAGGTGTGGAAGGAAGCAATAGAAAAGATCTTTGACCAGCAGTGGAACAGTGCAGTTGCTTAGGTTACTGAAGCTACCATTGCTCGACGACTCCGCCCTTTTCAGGCATGCCAAATTATCTGTCCTTTGTTCAAATTCTCATAAGCCTTGTCTAGCATAGTCGTAAAATGTAACGAATTTAGATCATATGGGACTAAAAGAAGAACAACAAATAAATGTCAGAAATGTGGCTAGTATCTTATAAAACGCTGACAAATACGTGCACTGACTGGACAGGTCCACACTAAATATGTGTGGTTCTTTCCTCATAAGACCATTTCACACACCAAACTACATGGTTTCCACCAAGATTGTGTCTGGACTTTAAAAGTGACTATGACCTCTGAGTTTGTTTCGGCCTTTCTTCTCAGAATAGTCAAATAGGAGAGGCCGAGCTCATCTAGTTAAAAAAAATATGATTGACGCGTACAACTATTTGTACAAACCTACTTACAGAAATAAATCGTTTAATAAGGTTTCTTTTCTTTATTTTAATAATGTCTTCCTAAAACATATTCATAGCATTTTACCAGCAAACAATAGCAACAAATTAAATGTGTTATAAAACAGTTAGCTGCCTCCACTCTTAGAGAAACCAGTTTCCGTAGCATATGCCCTTCACGGCTGATACACACGCGCGCTTGTGTGCGCGAGAGTCCTCAGACTGTGCATTGTGTGAATTATGGGCTCAATTAGGACGTCAGTTGTCTATGAGGCGCTTTCGTATCCCAACGAGAGAATATTATGTTATATTAGTTTTTGCCAGCGGCTTCGCCCGCGTGGAATTCAAATCGGTAACTTACTACCGGGATAATACATATATCCTGTGTGTGAATCCAGGTTATAAACAAACCTGCTACACCCGTTTGGCCGTTTTTGCTTGATTGAGTAACAAATATCCAAACTTAATTAGTAGGATTACAAAATAATAATGTAAAGAACTCGGCTTCCTATCTCTTCACAACTGCATTTTGCCAAAAGACTAGATATTTCACCAGCGCTGTCTTTTTGAGGGTAAAAACATACGTCGTTATGCAATAGTTGGCAGTGGCGGTCGATTGCCGAATCCTTGCCAAAAAAGATCCTGAAAGACGTAGCTGACTCCAACTGCATGCCCTTGCCAGGATAACTGAAGCGTTCCGCAGTTATTTGAAATACTCTTTACTGTTATAGGATGTAACAGTACAGAATACAGTATGCATAAATTCTTGATAAACGCTCCAGGGAATTGTTTATTGCGAAATATCTTAACTATTACCGCATTCAATGCTCTGGAGGCCTCTATTGTGGAGTCTGAAGCAACACTCGATATAGTGAAGTGTCATTTTTGAACTAAGTAAGCAAGATTCGTTGGAATACTAATAAACGCAATCGTATCATATCATGTAAACAATTTTTTTACCAGTGAATCAGCAGTAGCTGACGCATTTTGATATATTTATAACAAGACTCCTTTTACGCCTTTCTTGGCTCCGTATCTACGGGAAGAAAAGGGTACTCAATTCTCGTACGGCGCACGTGCACCATAAAACGATGGTGTAAAGATTACACCAAAGTGCGCACTAAAACTATAGTTTTAAACGATGGATATAAAAATTTCTGACGTAAGTTCATTGAAGCATGGTGCACAGTTCACATGGGATGGGTGAATATTGTTACCTAAGCGAACCTAATTGTTTTAATTGTCGTTATCTAACTCTCATTAAATTGTTTCGACAATCCTATCAAATACCTCTTTCTTGTCTGCTTAATTCCGGCCTCAGCAAAGGTCCGTTTTCCGGCTCAATTAAGTCTACTTAACTCTTTTCGACATCCTCAATCAAGAGTTCATTGGCTCTTTTATTCTTCATGACTTCCAGTCAGTCCTTCCTGGGACATTTGCATTTTTTAAATACCTTCTTCCCTTCGATAGACCTTTTAGAAATACTGAATCAAGATATTTGCCTTTACTGAATCTGCTCCGAGATACAGTAACGGCAAATATCTTGTGAATAGTTGACGTCATCCACATAATGACTGGTAATTGAGAAGGCGAAGTCAGCGTCTAATATGCACTTACATGGAAACTAGGATTTAGAGACAACGTACGTAAATATTGATACAGTAACCAACAATGTCTCTTCAATGCTAAAAGATCTTAACAAAAACGAGCTTGAAGAGTATCGTGGAGATTATTTAAGAAAACATTTTCTAATAGAAGTTTGTGTTCGAATATCATCACAAAAGAGTCTAACATAGTCGTGAAGGAAGCACAGCATGCCCACAGCCAGCTAACAAGTTCACAGTCACCCTCGCTTCTATACGCACCGTTCATTGTTGTTTGTTTGTGCCCAAGCGCCGATGAATGAAATCGGACACTCGCGCCGGCGCACGCACTCGGACATAATTGTCGGATTGTGAGGGCTGCCACCGTGGTCCATAAAGCAACGTTTATTGGTGCTTTGTTATCAAGTACTTCGAAAACGGAACAGAGTCCTCAACACGATTCTATGTAATTCTCGCGTATAAAAATAAAATGTCTAACCCTAATGCGTTCCCATTTAACATTTCGTCACGGTTGTCATCAGAACATTTTTTATATTTCCAACATTATAAACGATGTTGGCACCTAAATATGTTTGGAAGGGAAGTTAAAATTCTATGATTTTTAATCAGAAAATATTTCATTGAGAATGTTAAAAGGTCAGCGCGACCTCCTATGAATTTCGTTACAAAACTACAACATACGTAATTTTGTATCATTGCTAGAAATCTGTGCGCAAGAAGAATGGAGCGTACATTCACTAAATAAATTTCCAGTAACCGGCGTTAAATGCTTGAAAGCGTTCAATAGACATCGATTCGTCGTTAAATTTGTGTGGATGGTCTTTGTAGTCGTGCGGTTGTAAAATGTTGCACAAACATACTAATTATCGCTCGAGACCAATCGGGTTTACGGCCTGAGGTAGCCGACGTACCCGAGCTCTGATACCTTGACGAGGTATTGGAAACTGTTTGAACATGGAATTGTATGATTACTAGTTACGTACGTACACGACACGCCTGATCTGCCCAAGGGTGTTGTATCTTACACCATACGTACTGTTGACGGTTTCAGATGTCAGTACTACGCTTCAGAAGTTGGCTATTTCCTATTTACTGGGCATAACTTAATCTGCTCCACACCCAATTATTCGCCATCTCAACTGGCAGACGAAAGTTAGTTATCATAACAGAGAAAGACCAAAGAAATGACGGATAGGTAGTGTAACATGCGGGTGCCAGTAGTGTGGCTTCTGAGACGACGCGACAGGTAATAGAGATGTGTATGAAAGAAGAAGGCATAGTGAATCTGGCCTCAAATATATTGGGATAAGGAGAGGAGGACGTTGAACTTAATCAGTACAATGCTCAGTTATTCGCTTTCCCAGCTGGGAATCGAAGGATCTGTCCTCCTGGAACTAGCCATTTTTTTGGGCCTCCTCTTGACTTCGATCACTCCTGATGGAAAGCGATGGATAACGTCTATGATAGAACGAGCGCTTCTAGAAGATGCCGATTATCTATTGCGTTGGAGATGGGTTACATTTGGATGGGAACAATCTTGCGCCTATCAGGACATGAGTAGGATTAATAGTATTTTGATTAAAGATTTCGTAACACAGGAACATCAAAAAGGGCTCAATAATGTCGCGAAGTCGTTAACCTTTTTATATTGCACGGCTGACGTAATTTTTTGTCGTCCATTCAGGTCGTTAGCCTGTATCCGTCAGAATGGCGGGTGTATGACTTCCAAAAAAATCAAAAATGAACTATATAAATGTACGTAAAATGTACGTTTTTGTACTAAAATAAGTATAAATGTACGTGTCTGTATGCGAAGCAAACATCATTTTAAAGTAATCCGCCATCCTGACGTCAGGTTGGCGGGTGCATTTTAATTCAATTAACTTTTTTCAAATTTGACAATAGGAATTAAATGTACGTCAATTGTACATATAGGAACACTATTTAAAACCTTCTTAAATGTTATACAAGCTCTGATATTGTAAAACGCACGTGAGCCGCCACCCTGACGCCAGAATGGCGGGTTGATTCTAAACCAATCAAACTATTTTGATAAACCAAATAACAAATAAATGTACGTCTTATGTTCTTGTCAGATAGTAAAACAAAACTCGAATAAATAGTTCACAGCGTGATTTAATCAATTTTATAACATTTGACCATAAATAATACAGTGGGCAATCAACATTTCTGGACTTCTATTTAATCCTGGCTTCAGATCATCATAGCACATCCATATACCATCACCCCTATATGAATGCGCTTTATAGTGCCCTATTGCATCATAATCAGAAATTAAGCTTGAAGGTACGTATTCAAGCACTCCTATAATATAATAAGTATTATTATAGTTGAGTGTTATTTCTAACGGAATATTGTCAATACGGACAAATGCCGATTGACTATATTCAAAAAGTATAATGTTTTGGGGTATGTATTCAAAGGTTCGCATGCCTTTACAGCCATTTCGATTGCAAATGACCAAATTGCTGTCGCCCCATAACATGGATTCAGCTGCCTTATTTATTTGGGAAATCTCTTTTGTTGGGTCAATTGAAAGAAATGTCATTTTTCTTCGAACATTGTTGGTCACACAAGTCTCACTTGTACAGGTTTCTATCCTCTCGGCACTCCAGATAATATCAGCAAAGAGCCTTTCAAAAACGTATGTCACGCTACATTCACAATGTATTGTCCTTGTTTCTCCTAATAAATTTGTTCTAAAATAATTCTTTACAACTTGAGCACGAACATTGTAAAGATCGTCGACAGAATTACTTTCATCAAACATACTTTTTATAAATAGACAAATCTCATTTTTACTATGGAGCACTTTGGTATTAAACGCAAATCCATCAACGCAAGCTTTTGCAATCAAGTAACAAGCGGAATCAAATGCGCATGTGTTTGTTACATTGATATTAATTGAAGAAGACTGTGAAAGAATGCCATTAAGTAGTATTGGAATATTTTTAAATGCTTTCTGCTTGTCATCGGTTTCTGTTTCTTTCCGATTTTCCATGTCATTTTCAATTTTATTTAACTTATCTTCCTCGTTCTTTAAATATTCCGTTAAAGTATTTTTATTTCTTATTTCTGACTTACGTCTCTTTCCTTGTAATGCCTTAAATGGTCGTTTTCGTTTTTTTCCTAAGCCTTTCCAATTTTCGATTAATGACGGTTTTTCGACAAAAGTAGATTCGTTCTTGAAGTCTTCTATTATTGATTTTTGCTTACCCAGCATGACAGTTTTACGTGGTTTGTTTTTAATTATTTTTGGTAGTTTTTCTTTCACTAATGCTGTTTTTATTTCTCCTTCTATAAATTGTGTGTGTTTTAAAATAAATTCATCAACTCTCAGACGATGACTCTTAGTTGTTATGTTGCAAAGATACCTTTTTATGTTTCGAAAATTACTTTCAACATTAGATGATGAAGGTCTTTTATTTTCGGAACAATACACTGGTACCATAATGTTAGACCAAAGAGGCAGTTGGCTAACTAATCTTGTTAATGTCGATAAAAGAGATGGCATAAAATATAAATTATCATGATTGTTGATATCTTCGATCTCAGATAACGTGACAATTAATTGTTCTTTTTCTATTAAAGATGTGTACCATTCCGGGATATTAGTCAATTTTTTTTCAGATGATTTATCAAATTCTTTTGTAATTCTCGCAAATATTGAATCATTGGTTTTATCTTTCATTGCGTTTAAGTCTTTATTTTCTTCTGTTTTATGTTCATCTACATTATAATCTCCTGTTTGTTTGATTAGAATTTTTTTAAGTTTTAATATTCATTTTGCACACCTTGATCCATGACAATCATTTTTGTTCAACATTATAGTTACAATGTCTGCAATGACTTCCTTCACAGTATCGTAATCTTCAAGGGACATAATGTGTAGATAGCATCGACAATAAAACGATTTTACTCTTACGTCAATGTTTTTAAAACAGTTTAAGTTGCATATTATTTTAACAAAGTGGCTTACATCAAGACGAATATATGTTTCATTTGGAGTTTGAGCCCGTTCCTCCAATTTATTAAATGATTGTATTATATACATTTTTGTAGAATCGCAATTAGTGAATGCTTTTACTACTGCTCCTATCAAAGCTGCCGAATCATCCAATATTACTTCATTAGGATTTTTTTTGTCTTTAATCCAAGTTTTTATCCATTTCGTAATAGTATCCATGTTATGACTATCAGATAACATCTGAGTAATAGGAACGCTTCGTCCATTGTTCTTATCATACATCATAGCATTATAAAAAAAAATGTGATTTGTCATAAACATTTTATTTGAAGGGCCAACCCCTTTGAACAAACTACCAGTAGCGTCAAAAGCCATAATGACTCTATCGGAAGAATTGTGATAGTTTTTGTAGTGTATTTCCTGAGTTGATGACCAATAATAAATGTAAAATGGATACAGGGATATTTGTCGAATTATATCATTATATGGACGTCTGTTTCAAATCTTCACAAATTTCTTTTCGTTTTAAAGGAGACAATTTTACCTTTTTTTTAGAATTGTGCTGAAATTTTTTATCATAATTCACAATGTTACCGTGACAAACAGCAATTTTTTCCGTTGGCCACATAATTACAATATTCAATTTTGCGGTGCATTGAGTACATGCGCCGTAGCAAGTTATTCGCTCTTGATATTTTACCGAATGAGTTTTAAAAGTCCAACTACATGGTATCTTAGTTTTTGACCAAACCTCTTCACGGAGTAAATGTGCCCATTCGTGTTTTGCCAACACATACTTGTTTTGATATGAAGACGATGGCTTATTTCTAACTATGGTTTTTGCTATTGGTCGTATTTTTTCCCATTTGTATATGTCTAAGCAAAATGTAAACTCAATACTTTCTGAGGTCTGATCCTCAATTTCTTCGAATTCAGTGTCCGATTCAGTTTGAACTTCCGATTCATTTGTTTTGTGTTCACAATTATCAAAAGACGACTGACTTATTGATTCTTCTAAATCAGATTCGTCACAAAGAGAAAAGTTACGATAATTTCTCTTTAGCGATAAATACAATGCCTTTGCTGACATCTTACCTTGTAACTCTTTACTGATTGTTGAATAAATTTCATCAACTGACGGCGGCAAATCACTTTCATGTTTAAAAAAATGTTTGTATTTCTTAAATATGTTTTTTTGTTCTTCTAATGATATTAAACTCTTTTTTCCTCGCTTCATTTCGAATAATATTTAAAGTATTCACTAGCACTGTATTAGCTTCAGACAGTTTCAATCACATTTGACACTGCGCTTGGGTAACAAATTGCTAAAAAATCTCACCTACCTTCGAAAAAGTTAAATCTCAAAACCTCTAACTAAAAGATAAATTGTTTTTTCGTACCACTTGCTCAAAAAAGTGACATTCTATGCCACAAAAAGCGAACATAACAATAGTCATTTTTAATCTGTTAAAAACAGGGAAAGAAAATTGCACTGAATTTCATTCATCCTCTAGGGGGAGAATGTGATTTAAATTTGGAATACTTACCGAAATTTATACTGAACTACATCTGTGTTTACACCATTGAGTTTGTATATAAAGCATTATATATCTTTTTGAAAAAGGAATACGCATTTATTATGCAGTTATGATTATTAAATAAAATTACGAAAACCGACGAGGCCGTATGAGCTTGATTCCTTTGCTTTTCCGACAAAAAAATTTTAGTCTAGGAATTTGCCGCGTTTTTGTTTTCTTGAAATACATAAACGTTATTTTAATTTATTTTTAATTGTCATTATTTTTAATAAATGCTTATCTCATATTATTATTGTATTAATTTTTTCGCAAATGGTACGAAAAGTAGAGTATTTTCCTCGGTTGTCTTAGTCTTGGGTGAACTTAAATCCCTCGCTACACTCAGGACTCATCTTAAAACCCTCGCTTCGCTCGTGATTTAAGTTTTTAACACCCTCGCTACGCTCGGGAGTAAACTTCGAGTCCTTCGTTACGGTCGCGATTTAAATCGTCACCCGCGACAGAAGACACTGCTTTATCCCCTGGTTAATAATCTATATTGTTCAGAATAATGACACAAACTAAGTCAGTGTCACTAATAGATTCGTAGCTTATAGGTACTGCTTATGAGGAAAATGTGTAATTACTTTAGCTTGATAGGTAGCTTAAAAACCTTATTTATGTTACTACGTTTTTCCTTACGAAAATATAAAAAAATACGCTTGTTAATGTATAGATGAGAGAGGGTTTCTGATGATAAAGTCCAGTCAGTTGCGTCCAAATAGAAGCTTTCATATTTCCAGCCGCACACTGTTACAAGCTATTTGATGATAATGATGTTAATGTATATCAAAGTTACAAGAAATGCATACAGAATACACATATTCAACAACAACTTTCCAAAGACACGTATTCGGAGTTGGGACAACATCATAGCAAATCATTTGAGGCAGCTATATCCATGTGTTATGGGGCGACAGCAATTTGGTCATATGCAGTCGAAATGGCTGTAAAGGCATGCGAACGTTTGAATACATACCCCAAATATAATACTTTTTTAATATAGTCAATCGGCATTTATTTGTATTGACAAGATTCCGTTAGAAATAACATTCAACGGTAATAAATAATAATTCTTATTATATTATAGGAGTGCTTGAATATATGTATCTTCAAGCTTAATTTCTAGGGGTGATGGTATATGGATGTGCTATGATGATCTGAAGCCAGGATTAAATAGAAGTCCAGAAATGTTGATTGCTCACTGTATTCTTTATGGTCAAATGTTATAAAATTGATTAAATCACGCTGTGAACTATTTAATCGAGTTTTGTTTTACTATCTGACAAGAACATAAGACGTACATTTATTTGTTATTTGGTTTATCAAAATAGTTTGATTGGTTTAGAATCAACCCGCCATTCTGGCGTCAGGGTGGCGGCTCACGTGCGTTTTACAATATCAGAGCTTGTATAACATTTAAGAAGGTTTTAAATAGTGTTCCTATATGTACAATTGACGTACATTTAATTCCTATTGTCAAATTTGAAAAAAGTTAATTGAATTAAAATGCACCCGCCAACCTGACGTCAGGATGGCGGATTACTTTAAAATGATGTTTGCTTCGCATACAGACACGTACATTTATACTTATTTTAGTACAAAAACGTACATTTTACGTACATTTATATAGTTCATTTTTGATTTTTTTGGAAGTCATACACCCGCCATTCTGACGGATACGTTAGCCTCACTGAATTATTGCAAAAAATACAAGGCGATACATTACTTGTTTTAAATCAAAAAGTTCCGTTATGGAGAGTTCTGGATCAACTTGTCCAGCACATCGGCTTTCGCGGATACCATAGAGTTGATTTGTAAACATTTTTGAAGTGAAAACTTCTTTAGCGGCGTTGAGCACTTTTTCTGTAATGGGTATAAAATCTTAAACTCGCGTCAGGACACGTGACCTGATCGAAAAAGCGTAGGACGGATGGAGAGTAGACAGCTATCCCCTCTCTACGGCGCGGCGAAAATGTATGCCTGGGCCTACTGTTTCGTTTAGGCGGCGCAGGGCGCTTGCGCGAATGTTCGTCTATGTTACAGCGTGCCACGCGCATCCATGGATGGTGACAGCTGATGGCTCGACCGTCTGTGTAGTGATCACATTGTTGTGTATTCGTAAAATTCGTGAATATAAAGTGCTTAAAATATGGAAATTGAACAACAAATTATTCCCTAACCATTCCAAAATATCAAACATGCTCAACGTTAATAATCAAGTTTTCACTTCTGCCGGCACTCCCGGAGTGCAATTTTTTTTTTCATAGAACTACTCTGAGACAGTTATAATTCCGCTTTGCAATATTTTTGCATACTTTGTTTGGTTTACATTCATCAAATGACTTGTAAACATTTTGATTTTAGAAACGCATATCATTTTACAATGTGATGTTGGTTAACTAGATTTTTTCTGTGTAGGCGTTCGGTTGAAAAATACCTGGGTTACGTCTTAGGGCAGACGGTGTTCAAGTTAAGTACTAACTGAACATTCCTTGCATTCTCCCGATAAGTTGAGAAGCATCTCCGTAATGACATTCCTCTCCTTTGGCGTTAATAATGTGCAGTCCTAGGTGTAACGGAAAACGTTGACGGGTTTAAGCGATGATCAATAATGAGAATGTCAGTTGATTAATTACTGTTCCATAGATTTCGCAAAACTAATTAACGAATGCCTATTAGAAGACTGATTATGATCGTGTTATTTGTAAACATTAGCCTTAGTTATACCTTTTAAAATAAGTCCATATAAAAATAAGTTCTATTGTGGATTACCTATTACCTAAATGCTCTTTGTTTTCTCAAACTGCATAGCTATGCATTATTATAATTTGGTTTAATTACTGTGTTTTGTTTCGGGTGTTTGTTATTGTTAGATAATAAAAACAAGCCCTAAAAACTCGACTGTTGACTTTGAACACGCTACAACTTGTAAACATTTGTCGCGTGTTCAAAATAGTTTTTGTTTCGATTCAAGAACGAAAAGAAATGTTCGATTTAACGCTGTAAGCATAATATGGTAGATTTCATCATAATCAGCCTGTATTGTTCGCACTGCTGGGACACAGGCCTCTTCTAGGTGAGAGAGAGTGGGCCGTAATCTACCACGCGGGCCCATGTGGGTTCCTTGATGTTACGTATTATCCAATCTTTTGGTTCTAGGACATGCCGGTTTCTTCATGGTGTTGTCCTTCACCGTTTTGAGAGCAGTGGTGATGAAATTATTTACACAAAGTAAACCCTGTCTGGGTACGAACCCACGACCTATAACGTCGAAAGTCGTGACCGATACCACTGGCCAACCACAGCTCAGACTAAACCCACTGGTAGACTTATTTCAGAGTTATATTCAGTTAGAATTAATACCAAAACCCAAGACATAGCGAAGGCTACGAAAGTTGTGATAGAGACAGCATGCTAGAAATTGAATATCATACTGAATGGACGGCTCGTAGAATGGAATGGAAGACGAAGAGAGTCTATGACCCCAAATAAATTGGGGTATTGATGAAGGCATTAGGATGGTGGTATTGAATAAAAGAAGCAGAAGATTTGGCTGAAAACCTGCTTCCTCGTTACATCAAACAGATCTCATTCATAACGAGATTCTGAAAGATAGTAGAAATGAACACACGGTAGTTACTACCACGCCAAGAGCGTTGTACATGATACAATAATGAAATTTAGCTAACAGTAGAAGTAGTAACGAATAGTAAACAAATGTCGTGATGCACAAACCGGTCGCGATGAGCTAAGCACCGAGATTCAATTCTGACGCAAGGAGGCGTTTGATACTCTGATGTATTGCCAAAGCCGACCTTCGACTGCGTTGTCGCATTTATCATGTTTTTTATGTGTGTATTCAGAAAATATTACAGTTTTTGTTTCGTTTTGTTTATATTTCGTATTGAATAAATAAAGAAATTGTCTTGAATTGCTTTTTTCGCCTAGTGGAGATCTTAAATTGACTATGACGCTGCTGGTTAGGAATCAGGGTTTTTATATGTTGTTCTATGGAAGGATTGGGGATTTCTCGGTTTAACCAATCAAGATTCTTTCCCCTTTCAGTTTAGTAACAAACATTTGTCAATATGCCATCTGTAATCCTTAAAAAATAAATCTAATTCCTAGAGGGTATGATATTTGCTTCAATGTTGGAAATTCCAAAAACCGACGTTGTGATATATGTGATAACTAGTTTACTGCTGCTATTCGCAATTATTATGCTGCTATACGTAGCTGTTGAAAACGTAAAGAGGAAACAGGTGCTCATTACTCCCGTCCTGGACTTTAACCACCACGTCCAAAATCATTGGATTCATCACGCCATCGAGCGTGCTGCAGTTTCCATGAAAAACACACAGTTAATTACGACTCTCGCCTCTCCAATTAGGTTAGTTAAACCTGCAAAAGGCAGCTCGCTTGCAAATTTTTATAATGTATCTGTTAAGGTCAACTTAATTGACACACATACCGAGAACCGTCCGAAAGCGATGCGTTTGTCTTTTAACATGTTTTTTGTCGATTTGGGTCGATGCTTTCCGAAATTATAGGGGTACGAGTAGGTTGCGTTTTATTAATGGTTGTCTCTACCTGCCAATTTGAATACGGGTTTTTGGAAACGGTCTTGAGGTTATCTGCGATGTTGTGATCACTTGGGCTTTGAACTTTTATTCCACGTGGTCTAAAATTTACCATCTTCATCACCATTCCGTGTGGTGCCGGACTTAAAGAATAGCACCGTCCCATTTCTTCTCCTGGGTGTCGTAAGAGGCGTCTAAGGGACTTACTAGAGAATGGGCAGCAGCGTTGTCCTGCCAAGCGTGGAGATTATGGCAAACCCCTCCAAATTGGGGGAGTCCTATGTCAAGCTGGGACGTCTTTCGGCTGGGATGATGATCATAATTTTTTCGTCCTTATAACAATATATGCTTCTTTATTAGTCGCCACCTCGGTATTCACCCCGTTTTTAACCATATCTTCTTTCACACAGTCCATCCATCGTTTCTTTGGACTTCCTCTATATTTTTCCACCCTTTTCCAATTTGACTTTCAATATTGTTGATTGTCATATTCACTCCCGTGGCTTCTTCCTTCGTTTATAAACTGCCTGGCCGTCACAATATCTTACGTTCATAATATTTATCTAAGAGGATAAATAAATAGCAAACAATTACTGCAGCTGTGTGGTAATAGACTTGAGGAAAATCTTACGAGATTACGAGAAAAATATAACATAAACAGAGACGATGACATGTGTGTTAGTAAAACACTCGATTATTCCTTCTTGTATTTATAGTGATTGGATACTGGTGTTTAGTTCACTACTATTACTAGATATGCTCTATGCGTTGCTTTTGAGTAAAAGCGCTGATATTTGCCTCATTTAACGATTTAATTTTGAAGGAGGAGTCTACTAGGAATTTTGTCTTCGTAATCTTTTAACATTTCAGGTGATAAACTGATGACAAAGGGTAGGAATGACTGAATTTTCACTTGTTGGGATATTTTTTTGTTAACAAGGTAGGCCTTGTTAAATCTAGTTGTCATAAGTATTTGATATCTGAAGACAACTGACTAACGTCACGGTAATAATATCTAAACGTTGCTGCAATTATGTATACAATACCGATAAGCTAATGCAGATTCGTGGACATCTCTACTCCACGCTTATTTAGTAAACATTTAAAGCTTAATTTGCATGATACTGAAGAAGGCAAGCTTCAGGTTAAAATGTATGATGGTGACAGCAAACATGAGCACATGAATATTACTTTGTTTTCCTGTATTTAATTATGAATAATGAAGAAAAAGATTGGAGTAATCTTAGGAAATTTAAGATGGAGAGTGGAGGATGATGGCGAGCAAGTGAAGACACGGTTGAGGGAGTATAAATGTCCAAAGAACGAAACCACTTACTTGTGCGAAAATAGTTTAAAACGGAATAACAATGAAAGCGCATTCAACAATTCAAAAATTTGCAATTCAACTTCATGTTTGATTCCGTAATTCGCTAAGCAGATACGACCAATATTTGGCGTGTCGGCATCTAGGAGTCATGTTTATTTATACCGTATTTGGCACAAAGATTGCAATACCTGGTACTGACAGTTTGATATGCCGCCTACGTGCACTATTAATTAACCAGTTCCCTTCAGCTAGCTCGTACAATTTGCACTAAACGATAGCTATGATATCCTCCGCGTTTTGTTTCGTTATTGGCGAGGTATGGTAATTGATATCCAAGAAGAAAACATAACCATTCTGAATCCTGTTGATACCGTATTTAAACTGATTAAGTATATCATTATACTGGCTCATCACAACAGCAAGCTTCTTGTGCAGACACCGCTCTACCTTCAACTGGTTGTCGTCATTAATAGTGATTTAGTTGATAGACAGCTGATATTAGGAGTGATAGCTACTAAGTTCTGGGGGCCTACTCTCTCACTCTGTCAACGAAGATACGGATCCGTCCGAAAATATTTTGATATTTAGAAGTGAAACCTCTACGGAAGATAGGGAGTTTTTTTTTTCTGTAGTTCTAGGTTATTAGAGTTCTACTAGTTACGAATTGCATTTCATCTGACCTGGAACAACGTTCTGAGAGACAGAAAAGAACCTTCCAATTGCTTGTTTTCTAATTATTCATTTGTTATGAAATTAATTTTGTTTCCTTTGTATGATTTTCGTGTTATGTTTTATTGATTATTTTACACTGTGAAACTTTCTTTACCTACCAAGATTATACGTAAATTATGTGGTCTTCTATAATAATTGGAAGAGTATCCTTGGTATTGTCCCTGTTCTATAATACTTGTCTGCTACCCAATTGGTAGCCTCTGTTGGAGATCCAATAAATAAATATCTGATTTCTTGGGATTTCTTACCGTTTTCTCTTTAGAAGCATGTGGTTCTTTATATTACAAATGAAGGCTACGAATAAACGGTTGACCTAACGTGTGTTTTAGTGTTAAAGCGTTCTAAGATCCTTTACTTGGGTAATAAACCTTAATAGCAGTGATTTATTATCCACTCTTTGAAAACTAATCGAAATCAGTGTCGTCCGTTCAAATATTTACGTCCAAGGTCTTGCAGCAGACAAGTTATTTTATCAAGACCGTTCTCAATAGCTAGGCTGACGACTAACTTAAATCATTTTGTGCATTAATCAAGATATTAATGACTGAAAGGTTGGTATTGAAGGCTGACCGCATGGCTTTGATTTTGCGTTATGTTAATAAAAGACAAGAGTATGGAGGATACTATAAGTATATCTAGGAAGAGAAGTATCATCCCGACTTCGCTAAACCCCAAGTCGCCTCGCGGGCGTGCTCTGCAGAGGCCTATATGGAAAGCACTCGAATCGATTGCGTACCCAAGTAGGCCGCTGCAGATACAGTTTTTCGAAGTGGGGAATTACTGCCTCATCTAACACCTGATCAGACCATGCCCCACTTGCTGGAGTGCTGTAAGTACCCGTTCACCTGCAACTCGGATGGCCTAAAGAAAGCCACTGAAGCCGCCATAGACGTGGCCAACTACCAGTAGTTGCCCAGGATCAGACTATTAAAAAAAAAAGTGGACGGTTACCATCGACACGAACAGCAGAATAACTATGTCTGGTGTCTTGTTGGATGATAAATTTGTTGATTTTGGCTTTACCTTCCTTGAGTAAATTGTAGGTTTTTGAGTAAGTTTCTTAATTTGTGTTTTATTCAACACAGCCTTACACTGAACTACAAATTGCAAAAAACCAAAGAATATTTGAATTTCGCGGGTCATGGCGCTTCCTCCTTCTAGTAAGTACGCTTTAAGATTGGTCCAAATGTTAAAAAAAATGTTGGCAAAAGTAAAATTCGCAAAGCCACCTGTGCACAATCTATTTAGCATCAACCTAAATCTCAGTTCCTACATAAATTCTTAGCTATGCCCTATTTTTTTTATTTAAATGCGACTTCAAACAGACTTCTATCTATGTTATTATAATTATTGCGTTCTATATTCGCGACCACATTTATTGACAATACCTGTTAATATAAGGTCGTGAGGCTTAGACTTGGCGTCTGGAATGATACATTGAAAGACATGTCTCGAATTTGTCACATTCCAAAGTGAAATTCTGCTTTTCGCAAAGTCTACGCTCCAAATCTATTCTTTCTTCTCCTAGAGTACTTTCCGTGGGTGTCAAATAAAGTGAAAAGATTTCGAAATTGTATCATGAAAATAGTAAGATCTATTCGTCTTTTTGGAATGATGATTTATTGGTACACCATTCCTATTAGAAATCTTTTTTATTTTATTTATGCCACGTACACAGTGAAATACAGAGTGATACGGCATAATTATACAATTGAGTACGAAAGTTGGTCTCTATTATAGTGATAGATCTAAAATCTCATGATGTTCCTAGATAACGAGCTATAGGAAGTATAATCTCAAAAGTGCATTGAGTTTTTAAAGCAAGCAAACTCTCACCAGCAGTTTTGATAACCCAGCTTTCAAGAAAATCAGTCAGGCTCAAAAGCCTGTTGTTATAACCAAATCATCGATATAGATCATCGAGATGCAATCCTAAATCACGATCAATCAAAAGTCAAAGCTGTGCAGCTCTGTAGTGGGAGCATCACGTCTGTTAATGATGATAAAGTGATCGCTGAATTCCTTACGACGCTCTAAAACCATAAATTAGTCGGCGCCGAAATGCTATCTCCGGGTAATTTATTTGAGAAAAATTCTACTTTTTGTGTTGCACTCGAATATAGCTCTTGACGGCATCAGTTCTTTGATGTTATATTTGGACGCGAAAATATTGGTATTCCAACGAAAATAGAATTTAAATTTATAACTAGGTGTATTAAATAAACTTAGTGCTCAAAATGTAAGCCTCAAGAATGTCGTAACAAAGTTGTTGGCAATGATTTAAAATACTCTTTGACAAATAAGTTTTAGAGCTCTCAAAGTCTTCTCCTAGAATTAACAGAAAATTTAGTTTAGTTTACAGCACTTCCGAAAATAAATATGACTTTATCTGTTGAACTCTAGCATTTTTTTCCAAATACTAAATGCACCAGTTTATTTTATACATTTCCATTACCAAAACAAACAAATACATAAAAACTGATGTTATTCTTATAATGTGCCCACTGCCTAACCTAAATGGCAATATTAGGTCAAAAAGCGGACAGGTGGGTCGTCGACATCAAAAGGATTGCAGGCAATTACAATAAGAGGGGTCATATGAAGGGCATACTGGCTCCCAACACCTTACCATTGGACAAGTTATAAGATGGGTTCCGACGAAAGCTTGACTACAAAGTTTCTTGTGCATATGAATTATGATAACTACGTTTCACTCAACAGTATGCAGACTATTCTTGGAAGGAACATCAATGTATCCTCAAGTGCAAGGTTCCCAGAAACTGTACGTTGACTATTTTAGACAGATATGACGCCATAAAGAGAAGGACAATAATCAGTTTAGCGTTACGTTACGTTACGTTATTTGAACATGTTACGACTTCTCCTAATCTCAAATCTGTCTTGGTTGTCTTCCAATTTCGTGATTTTATGACTACTTTGTCTTTGTAGAGTTTCTTGGTAAATGCAGTTCGGAAACCGCTATTTTTTAAGTGCTGTTGATCTTTTCACTCTGTAGCGGAGTTAGCACCTGTCACGTTTCAAACGGCACTTAATTCCGGCAAACTCCAGTGCTTAGTTTCGAAATATTCAATTATAATAGCTTTATTTCTCCAAGTATCTCTATCTATGATCTCAATTGCAGGTGCACGTGAGGAATGATCTAATTCCATACCTTTATTAATATTTTTACGAGTTTCTTAGCAGATAAAAACAATAATTTGAGCAATTAATCGTTCTATTTTAGCTGTTGATTTATTCAACGAGTTTCTCAGTATTCCGATCTCGAGTTATTGAAACACTATCGTAAGTAACCCAGATTCGTTGTAACTTGCACTAAGTAATATACGTCACTCGGATTAGGAGTGTCCGGCTAGATAAGAAATACGGATTTGTTAATAATCATAGTACTCATAGTTCTAAATAGTGAAAAAAAAAAAAAACATCATTCTATCGCTGGCGTAGTGGGAAAAAGGTTGTACAGATGTTTCTCTACCATCGCTTCATTTTGGACTCTGTGATAAGAAATAGCGATTTGCAACTTTTATGCCCGTTATCTCTAGATAGTCGCAAAGCCTATTACCACGAATTATATTATCGTATTTGGGTAAGTTGATGACATAATACTGTCACCAATTTGGCATTGTTTGTCTGACTTACCGTCTGCGATATGCAACGAATGATAAAACCTCGACGACAAAATAAAGAAACATGCCGTTTTAATGTCGGCTCATTAGTATTCGCAAAGCTTATAATTTGTTTGACCTATTTAGTATTGTAGACCTTTTGCAACTATGCGAGTAGTTATCGCATACCGACTTGTTATTTAAGAGTAACTAACATTATATTTTATTGACTTGTTGTAGTAAACAAACTGGGCCTGCAGTCTCGACATAGATAGCGACCATTTTAACAAACGAAAAAGTTGCAAAGTCCCGAAGATCGGAATGGAACGATATTTGGTAGTCTCGACACTCAAAGTTATCAACTGTCGTTGGTCTGTCGCAACTGAGCTCGGTTGATGTTAACGAGTCATTTTGCGGCCATTTTGGATAGCCCGTAAAGCAATTTGTTAGCATCATAAACTATGTTTTTTAGGTGTTTGGAAGTAAATATAAACAAAAATTATGGGGAATGGGGGTTCTTGAAAGTGTGTCTGAGTATCTATACTGATGAGGCTTGTAGTCCACTTATTTATGGGTTCCGGGTAATCTACGTGCAAACGAGCGTCGCCAACAAATACAGCATAAGAAGGAGCCTTATATCTTTTTGTAGCGAGTGAATCGTACGATCGCCTCTTATAAATAAATAACAAACAACCACGAATCATGTTTCCAAATTTATTAAATCTCCATGTATCATCATCATCTCACACAATGATCTCCTAATTACACATATTCTTATAATCTAGATGCTGCTTATATAATATATGTTACATTCCTATTCACTTGACATTACGAATGCATTCTGTAGTTCATTACAACAATCAAACTGTATGAAAACTGAATAAATAAAAAGTATTCATCACTTTGTATATAAATAACACACAACGGCAAATCATGTTTTCAACTATTATTAAGTTTCAACAGTTCATCACACACAATCATCTGATTACACACATTATTTGAATCTAAACATTTTACATGGCACATGTTGCATTCATAGCCGCATAACATTTCCACACTTTACTAAAATAGCTTGACAATAATAATTTATCTAAAAATATCCCAAAAACTGAAATTATTTTATTAATACATTGTTATTTTATAATTTAAGCATTACAATCTTAAGTCTAATCTCCTTACTACTTACAAAAGAGCAACATATGCACTACATTATGTGCAGACTATGAAGTAGTTAATACATAAAAATAAAAAATCTGGCAACAATATGGGTGGCTTTTCATATTTGGGTACTTCTTTGTCTCCTAAGAAGTAGCCATACTTGTAGCTAACCAACAATATTTTCTACCTCAAATGTAACTACCCATGTAGTTAACGTTGGATCTCAATATGAAAACTAATTGTGAATAAACATCGGTGCCCAAGAAACATTTTTTTTTTGTTTTGCACCTGTTGTTCTAAACTTCTAAATAAAATACCTAAGAAAATTGAAAGACATACCATTAAAAACAACAGGTACAATAATTAAACATAACTTTTTAGTATTTTGCACAAGGTTTCTTAACCGACAAGAACTATTGAAATTTTGTTTTTATTATTTAAATGTACTAAATTTGCTTATTTAAATAGGTAGAAAGTACATAGATTCCTCACAACTGTAACAACTGATATTAGTATATACATTCTTTGCAATTAAATATATCTATTCTATTGAAAAATACATAAATAACACATAACCGCAAAACATGTTTTCAACTTTATTAAATGTCCATTAGCAGAATCATCTAAGTTCACACATTCTTATAATTAAGATACTGTTTACATGAGGCATGGTGCACACCTATTGAAAATCTTCATCAATTGTTTCCACTTTCACCATCCACTTAGTTCAAACTGTTTTCTTCCATGTTGTGCCTTCCTTACAGCAGACAATGACTCAGGTACTACAAATGATGCATCTCCAAGCATAGTTCAAGCTGTGGGGCTTTTCAAAGTGTGGACCGCATGTTTCACAATGCCTGTCCTCCGACAGTCTTGATATGGCTATGAGACGGCAAATCTTACGCAAATGAAAATCCTTTGGACTTGTTCATATCTGTACATTCACAGAATAACAGTAGAGGTGTTAACCGAGCTCTTAGGTAAACATTAACCATTTCTTCGAATACAACAACCTCACGGAGTTTTGTGTCTGTACGCAGCTATGATATGATTTATTAAGAAACAATATGAAGAGAAGTCACCGCTTGATTAAAATGGGTTAGCCGAGTAATAATATGCTGTAACTTTGGCTATCTATGAAAATATGTGTAAAATACACTTGAGAAAGAAAATCAATGAAAACAAATACCAAATAGACATGACTTCACAAGTTTGGCATTAGTTTTATAGTGTTGCAAGGATGCAGATTGTAATGACCTCAGATTTTTAACAAGTTATTTTAATCCTGTAAAACAGTTATTGCTACTTAGTAGATTCCATAAAAAAACGAGTATTTGCAAGATATGATTAACAATTCCACTGCACAATTTTCTAGAAAAATGGAATTTTTTATTAATAAATGTTCTCCAATTTTCCGTGAATTCAAGGAGAAATTCTTACGGCCGCTACTATGTCATCGAACATTCGGATCACTAGATAATACCGAAAACACCCCGCTTGCCGTACCGATGCATACGACAAAAGCAAGTCTCTACATCGGAGATACCTCGCAAAATCGTATAAAATGATGTTGAGACACTACCGAAGACTACTATTTATAGTTCGACTTCAATTATTGGCCGCGAGAAATTCTCATTGAATTCTGAAAAAAATTGGAGACCATTGATTAGTAAAAAAATATTTTTTACTACAAATTGTATAGTGACTTTTTAAACCATATCTTGGAAACTGTTTATTAAAGAAACTTAGAAGGAGTGATAAACATTATAAAAAAAAATCTCGGGCCACCATGTTTGTTACGGGTAAAATCCGAAACTACTGAACAGACTCATAACAAACTTCTTAGTTATTTATAATTTGATCCAACCTAAAAGATAGGATAGTTTTTATCTCAAGTATTACTGTCTTTTAAATTTGAAAAAAAAAAATGTTTATTATACGAAAATAGTTTGTATTTATTGGTTAGTTCTAGGATTTCCTAAAAGATGGTGATGTAAGTAATGTTCACGACATAACAATACTATTTTAATTATTCGCGAATGTTTTTTTTTTAAATTATAGTGTGTATTGTATTTTAATTGTGCAATTGCGCTTAAATGATACTATTTTCCAAACGATACAGTTTGGAAAATAGTATCATTTAAGCGACAATAGTGTTTATTTATTGGTTAGTTCTTGGAATCACTAATAGATGGCGGTGTAAATTCGATACAACTCTCTTACATCGTTGTATAATTGTGAAGTGTATTATTTTTTAACTTAATAGACACATTTTTTTGTTTATTAATCTCCATATTACCTCAAAAACGTGTAAGTATTTAATGCTTGTTTTTTTTTTGTATTTAATTTTGATTTTTATTAAAACGATTTCATTGACTTAGTATGGGTGTAAGTATGTAAGTGTGTATGTAACGGAATGTTTGAAAGTGATTTTCATCTCAAAACATCGGAATTATTTAAAATTTACTATAAGATGCTTATTACCCGATGACAATACATTAATTTCATAAATTTGAGCCATTATTCTAGCCAGGATTATCAGGACAGATAAAAAAAAAATATACGCTTTTGTAGCTAGCTGAACTAAAAAATTACAAAGTAAATAATAGTTTTTCGTGTGGTGCCGGACGTAAAGAATAGCATCATCCTATTTCTTTCCGTGAGTGTCGTAAAAGGCGACTATGGGACTTACTAGAAAGTGGCCAAAGCGTTCTCTATGAATCTTACCACCATAATGCGACGATAGCCAACCCACCTGCCAAGCATGGCGATAATGGCAACACCCCCTGTAAATGCACAGAACCGGTCAAAGTAGTGGTTTTTGGGTGAGATCTATGTCCAGCACTGGACGTCTTTCGGCAGAAATGATGATGAAGAATAGTTTAAAAAACATGATTAGACTTAATCAAGGTAATGATATCCTTCGACATTAACACTGTGTTGGCGCCACCGTTTCGGGCGACCTAACTTAGCCCCAATATCACGATTTAAGCGACGCACTGTGGGGCGCAGTGCTGCCATCTGCACCGGACCGGACGTTTGAACACGCTGGCGAGTGATTGGCAGTCTGCATCGGCTGACGTCACTTCGGCGGGAGAATACAAAGTCTATAAAAGACCCTGAGCTCAGGGGACTGGACTTACTGGCTGCTTACGCTTCGCCATAGCAATATTACTATATTGTTTATCATTGCCATATTTGTTTTAATTATTTAACTGATCGTTAATTAAAAGTGATCAAGTCTATTGCCTATTTATTTAGTTATTCTTATTTAAAGTGGTATTGACTTACAACTGTAATTTGAAACCATCGTAAAAACCAATTATTTTTAAAAGAGTAACCGTGGAGTTTCTTACCGGTTCTTCTCCATAGGAATCAACAATTTGGAACCGTGCACTTAGTATCCGACATTTCATAAGTGCCCATGTAGGTAAATGTGTTTTTTTTTTTTTAAATTTGATTACATACTAAGATGAGATAAATGAAATGTTAATTCAAAAAGAGTATATCTGAGTGTTCAATTTCAACATTCCGATACTGTACCTACTTATCACTTTAAATTTTGGCCGATTATTTTTTTTCATGAAATGGTTTTAAGTCGGTGAATTTGATTGTATGAAAATAATGAGTGAAAAATTTGTAGAATCTGTTATTACTACTGGGTCAGCTAGGATTAAAAAAAATTATATGGTCATTACAATCTGCCTCCTTGCAACATTGTAAACAAATAGAGAAAGAAAAAGAAAGAAAAATTGTTTAATCTGCCAAACAAAACGCACATAACGCTACGTCCTACGTAGGCGGATCAAAGCGAACGCGATTATGAAGCGGTGACACGCGAATTCAACGCGATGCGGTGCGACGCGGCGGCTATGTCCTACGTGCACGCGAATCGTCTCGCACAGCCGCCACTGACGCCGCCGTTCAGTGGGCACTGTGGATTTGTCATGAACGGATGGAAACAAATATTATTGGAAAATTCATATGTTAAATATCAAATACTCAAGAAGTATGAACAGCGAAGAAGTGGGACTAATATTGTATACTTAGGTCCCAGTTAATTTGGCCCAATCCTCCCATTCGCGGTATGATAATAACCGGTTGTGATATTTTTTATTCCTTTTATCCTATAATATAGGACGTTCTTGGATAGCATTAATTAAAATTTCTATAAATCCGAAATTATAAACAACAAAAAAAAAATACGACGGCACCGCATCCAGTTCGCGCGAAAATATCAAGCCAACTGATCGCGTTCGCTTCGTTTCGCGCCGCTCCGCACCGCACGCCACATGCGTTTGGTCACGTAGGACACTTCAATAGGTTTCGACTGTTTGTTGTTTTCGCGCCGCGCCGCGCCGCTTCGCGTTCGCGTCTAGATCGCTCACGCAGGACGTCGCCTAACAAGATAAAAATTTCAAAAAGATACATAAAATGCAACGGAGCCAAAAGCCCCGTATTCAAGTCATTAAAAAAATTAAACAGTTAACATAATGCCAAAGTTGTCAAGTGTCAAATAATTATGGAAAAAGTCTTATAATTTGTTGATATAGCAAATTTTGTGGTATTTAACATGATAATTTTTCATTAATAGCCAAGGTTACAGCATATTATTACTCGGCTAACCTATTTTTAATGAAGCGGTGACTTCTCTTCATATTGTTTCTTATTAAATCATATCATAGCTGCGTACAGACACAGAACTCCGAGGGGTTGTTGTATTCGAAGAAATGGTTAATGTTTAGTTAAGAGCTTGGTTAACGCCTCTACTGTTATTCTGTAAATGTACAGATATGAACAAGTCCAAAGGATTTTCATTTGCGTGAGATTTGCCGTCTCATAGCCATATCAAGACTGTCGGAGGACAGGCATTGTGAAACATGCGGTCCACACTTTGAAAGGCCCCACAGCTTGAACTATGCTTGGAGATGCATCATTTGTAGTACCTGAGTCATTGTCTGCTGTAAGGAAGCCACAACATGGAAGAAAACAGTTTGAACTAAGTGGATAGTGAAAGTGTAAACAATTGATAAAGATTTTTCAATAGGTGTGCACCATGCCTCATGTAAGCAGTATCTTAATTATAAGAATGTGTGAACTTAAATGATTCTGCTAATAGACATTTAATAAAGTTGAAAACATGATTTGCGGTTATGTGTTATTTATGTATTTTTCAATAGAATAGATATATTTAATTGCAAAGAATGTATGTACTACAATCAGTTGTTACAGTTGTGAGGAATCTATGTACTTTCTACCTATTTAAGTTAGTAAATTTAGTACATTTAAATTACAAAAACAAAATTTTAATAGTTCTTGTCGGTTAAGAAATCTTGTGCAAAAATATTAAAAAGGTCTATGTTTAATTATTGTACCTGTTGTTTTTAATGTTTGCAATGGTATGTCTTTCAATTTTGGAAGGTGTTTTATTTAAAAGTCTGTAACTACAGGCATAAAACAAAAAAATAAAATACAAAATGTTTCTTGAGTACAGATGTTTATTCACAATTAGTTTTGATATTGAGATCCGACGTTAACTATAGTTCTTACCAAACTTCTTGGCCGCCCTGAAGTTGGCTACAATGGCTGGATCGAATGAAAAACAGCACCGATCCGTGCCTTGCGCTTCAGAAAGCCATTTTCAGGGCGGCCTAGAAGTTTGGCGAGAGCTATACATAGGCAGTTACATTTGAGGTACAAAATATTGTTTGTTAGCTTCAAGTATGGCTCCTTGTAGGGAGACAAAGAAGTATCAAAACATAGAAGGCCACCCATATTGTCGCCAGATTAACTTTTTTATTTATAAACCAGTTTATTGCATTTCTTTATTGTCTGCGCATAATGTAGTGAATATGGTGCTCTTCTCTACGTAGTGGAGATTTAAGATTGCAATGTTTAAATTATAAAGTAACAGTGAGTTTGACTATTGTAATTTATGTCAGGACTCTCATGGCTATCCTTTAGTACCTAATATGCATGATTTCAGTTTTTTTGGATATTTATAATTAAATTATTATTGTCAAGCTATTTTATTAAAGTGTGGAAATGTTATGCGGATAGGAATAACATGTGACATGTAAAGTGTATAAAAGAATGTGTGTAATAATTACACACATTCTTTTATACACTTTACAGTTACTTTCAACAGTTCATCACACACAATAATATAATTATTATATTATTGTGTGTGATGAACTGTTGAAACTTAATACAGTTGTGTGTGACGAACTGTAGAAACTTTATAGAATAGAGAGAGAATAACTGTTGATATTTAATGGAGATTTAATAAAATTGAAAACATGATTTGCCGTTATATGTTTTTTATATAGAAAATGATAAATACTTTTTATTTATTCAGTTTAACGGTTTGACTACTGTAATTTATGACAAGTCTCTCACGGCTATCCTTTAGTAATAGTGCATGATATCAATTTTTTGGATATGTATATTTAAATTATTATTGTCAAGCTTCTTTATTAAAGTGTGGAAATGTTATGCCAATAGGAATGCAACATGTGCCGTGTAAAGTGTTTAGATTAAAATTATGTGTGTAATCAGATGATTGTGTGTGATGAACTGTTGAAACTTAATAGAGATTTAATAAAGTTGAAAACATTATTTGCCGTTGTGTATTATTTATATAATCATCATCAATCACTAAATATTATATTTTTAGATTAATAATGTCGAGCTACTTAATTAAACTGCAGAATGCATTGGAAATGTCATGTGGGTATGAATGCAACATGTCTCATGTAGAAATTCTAGCTAAAACGAACGTGTGTAATTAGGAGATGATTGTCTGTGATGATACTTAACTCTTCATATGCTGTAAACGTGGATCCTCGCCAGACACAATGGTTTTTTAATTGTGTCTGTAATTACTGCATTCAATGGATTAATGGAGATTTAATAAAGTTGGAAACATGATTTGCAGTTGTGTTATTTATTTATATGTATTATGTATATTAAAACTGAACGATCGGCTCCCTTCAAAAAGATACTAAATGTATTTGGCTCCCTCTAATACGGTGGTTGTTGGCGACGCTCGTTCGCACGTAGTTTTGTCGGAACCCATAAATATATGGTCTTAAAGCCTCATTAGTACAGTCACATCCTTCGGGTACGCCATTTTGTTAGTTTGCGTTGCTAACGAATCACTTTGCGGGCTTTCAAAAATGGACGCAACACATGCTCGTAAACATTAAGAAAATACGGTAAAGTTCATCGAAATGTCGATGTCCATCAATAACTTTGAGTGTCGAGACTACCAAATATCGTAACATTGCTACTAAACCGAACTATGAATACGTTTTGCGCCAACTGACATCGTTTTGTTCAAGTTAATGTATGATTTTGGTCCGTATCTCAGATGTCGAGACTTCCATTTTGTCGCTGGCATCGTTACGGCAACCGATTGTTTTCGGTTTTATTTAGCAATCGGTATTTTGCGATAGTGTCGCTTTCTATGTCGAGACTGCAGGCCCTGGTTATTGGTTAGCGGATTCGATATACCGTTTAGCTTTTATGATGAAAGAGTTTTTTGGCGTTGGAGAACTGGTTTTGGAAATTTTTGCGGTACTATTTTATGATGTAGCTGTTCTTTGAGATGATCACTGTTCGTCTTGCGAGAATAGCTAGTGACTTGGATTATTGAACCAGGATCACTTGGAGCGTCAAGTTAGATGGAATTAACTGCGTCATAATGATGTCCTAAAGGTTCCCTTCCACCAGGAAAGACCAGGTTAACTTGCCAAATCGTGAACTAAGAAACAGAATTTGTTCGTACAAAAGAGTACACGTCCAATACCATTAAATGCAGAAGACCTTGGCAAATAGCCGTTGCACGCTACGATGAAGGAGAAAAGACGGCACTGTGTGTATGGCGATAGCGACATGTTATATTGCAAGCACGTGTCCAATGGGGCGTATTGCTCATAGCAAGCGTCGCTCGAAACGTAATGCCACTCCGACCCCTACCTACGATTATTACAACAATTATTATCCGACAAACTATAAACGCAGTAAACTACGCGTAAACAAACATTTTGTTTGTGTAACCTCATGGAGGTTACAATGATTACATCGCTCAGTTCGTTTGGTTACGTCAAAATTTTAACGTGTTGGCAGTATGGCCTTGCTGTCAAACGCTACGAATGCGACAAAAAAAAAAAAAAAAAATTTATAAAAGTATTCGCGTGTTCGATGTCATTCTAGTCTGATGAGTCACCGCGGCCGGACGTCTCCGCTGCTGCGTTCCACATGGACGACTTTACCGGGTTATCGCTAGCTGTGATAATGATTTGTTTTTATTTCCCACAGCTTTGTAACGCCGACCGTTGTTAATTGAATGACAAAACAGATAAGCAAATGATAAGTTAATAGTCTGGTCAATAGGGGTCTGAAACATACGTACATGTGTACTGCATAAAATAAAGAATAACATGATGTACTTTTATCTTATCTCATACAAAAATATTGAATCTACTATGTCAGTTATTTGGTAATGGTATTAGTCATAAAAAGCTGTAAAATATTTTGATATGGTTAATTCTATGGTATAGCGGGCATGTCTGGCATTGCTTGCTGTGTGATATCATTCGTGGCGAGATTGGGATACTGAGAAGCCAGAAGGCAAAAATGCAAATTGATATGACTCATTGTGTTAATTTCATTTTACATAAACAACAAGCCCTTAGCAATGTTGCGTTACATCAGGGCTGGCAAACGAATCAGATAATCTGGTTCTGAGAAATTTCTGAGGGCGACTCTTAAGTACTTTTGAAAAAAAAAATACATTCGAGGCACTGTATTGCCTCCAGTTTCATAATTTGGATGATTACATATCATAAGGATCTACAATATAACCCTGGAGAAGAGGAAGTGCAATGTACAACTAAGTTCTGCCAATTTCGCTACAAACTCTTCACGCTAGAATTAGATTTAATAATGACAAAGAAAGCGGTCATCAAATTGAATACAATATCTCCGGAGTCAGAGTAAAAGAAAGTTTTGTACTTAACGTGGACTGCTGCCTGAATTCATTGGCGCATGAAAGGCCTATGTGTGCTTGAAATTATATACTTCCAAATACTCACGCTTAAACAAAGCATACGGTTCCAACCTAGTTAGATTAAAGCCATCAACTAAGTTTCCAAAAATAAAGGTAGTAATTTTAGCCAATAAGCTCGGCAAGCCAAGCTTTGTTTACTATTCAGATCCAAGTTGGCTAAGCGTAAAACACGTGGGAGAGTTCTAGAAAATTCAGCGCTACGGCTGTTAGCAATAAAGTCCCAAAAGTTTGTTTACATAATTGTTCATCAAAATTCACGTCGTCAGCCCTGTAACGACTACCAATCCGTGGGAACGTGATGTTCGCGATGTTATAATGTTCTAGTTTTAGAGTGCATTTCTCGTGACTCACTCTCAGGGTGTGTGGAGCGACATGATTCGGAATTCCGTTTGGATATCATGACGACATGGCTCTAATTTAATTACGTACGTGCCGATGGTCCTGAGCTTGTTAACTCGTCGAAACTGTGAGTGAAACTGAGAAACGATTCGCAAGATAGGACGTGAAATGTGCAATCTGTGAGACAACGTCTTATTTATTTTAGACTAGCTGTCTCCGTGGCCTCGCCAACGTGGAGGTCGGAAATTATCCCACGTCAACGTACTACCACGGTAAAAAGTACCCTATGTGTTAATCAAGGTTATAAAATTTTTGTGTGCCAAATTTCATTCAAATCCGTTCGGCCGTTTTTGCGTGATTCAGTAACAAACGTCCAAACATCGAAACAAACAATAATTCACATTTATAATATTAGTAGGATGCTGTGATGAGGAACTTAAGCAACCGAAAGAGAGTAAGCGGCACTTAAAACATTTTCGTATTGTGTAAATAAAATCCCCAGCAAAATATTCCCGTGCATTGGTGCAATCCCGAACTAAATGCCGCAATGCGCCAGACAGTCCCGACATCGACTAAGCACTGTTCCGTATTTACAATACAAAAGGCTTGCTTAAAGTTACTGCCGCTTGCCAACTTATCGCGAATTTCACAGACACAGTTTGTTACGGGAAAATGTGTTTGCATTTAGGACTTTTCATTCTGATAAATTATTGGAAAATGTTTCGAAAAGTTGGGCAATAAAGGGCCTAGAGCAGACCCTTGCGGTAATGAGACTTTTGTCTTTGCAACATGCCAAGTGGATGAGCGAATATTTAAAGTACCTGGATATTTCTGGGACATTAATTATTCGCTAGCTAATCCACTTAACTGGCCACCGAATCCACTGAATTACGCCATTGATGAAAGTACGAGATTATTATAACATCATCTACATAATGCAATGGCGTACGGACCCACTTTCGAGTAAAAGTGCCGAACGAAAAACTAATTCGTTGTAATTATTCTTGTTGTTGGTGCCACGGTTTTCTCTATTTGAATGTGTACATGCGTTTGCGCAAGTTTGTCTGAAATGGGTCATGGTTTTTGGTTTATTTAACCTCTACTATTTGGAATAAATGAGAGATTGTCAGGTTCAAGGATGTCATTGATTTGTTGACATAAGACGTAGTGATGAAATGTACGCTTGATTTATCTGATGTTTTCGTATAAAAGGCCACACAAGCTTGCTTTGATAACATTTTAATAACTTCGACATCACCATTCCAAAATACATTAGTAAGATTTCATAGATGAAATTCTATTTTTGATTGTATCACACATGTTGTGTCCATAAAACGTAGCATAAACACGTTATGAAGTTACAACCGTGGACATCGCTGGCCGCGGGGCGGTGGCGGTTGGCAGATAAAATCTTTATTTAACGCCGGCGTCGGGTTGTCTGCGACAATGCTGTGAATCCATGCGTACACACGTAGAGTAGCCATTTTGGTGCTTTATTTACATTTTATTGAGTTCTGTGGAATAGACTTTATTAGAACTACCAGCTAGCTAAACTGATGTTGAAAAAAATATGATTTAAGTGTGTTTTCCATATTTGTTTCGGGATTTTCTTGCACGTTTCGAAGACATCTATGATTTTTCAGAGAGCAGTAGGTGACTGGTTCGAACCCAGATAAGCGCTTTACTTTGTGTAAATTACTTTATCACTATTACTCTGAACGGTGAACGAAAATATCGTGAGGAAGCCGGCATGTCCTAGGACCAAAAGTTTGAAGACATGCGACATCTAACAACGCGTACTGGGCCCGCGTGGTGTATTAAAGCCAACTCGCTCTCACAGAGAGTAGGCCCGTGTCCCAGTATATTGGGACCATTATAAGCAGAATATGCTATGATTTGCCTCGGCTAGAATGCATCACCTTTTGTTATCCTTAAACAATTGATGAAATAAGCTACGACGAGGCTTTTCCTTGTCATAAAGAGGCATTTAAAAAAATAAAAGTCCGATCTTAAATTACTACACTTAAATTATCTTATTTGCAATAGGTAGAATTGCTTTTGAAACTAGTGCATGCAGATAAGATAGGCCGAATTTATCCCTTTGAAATGGCCGTGTGCAACTTAAAATACACGATACTGGAAATCCGATTAGTAAATGTCAAATCCATCGCGTAAATCAAATGAATCAGCCATTGCGTACGACATCACTATGTTTGTACTATCTGTGGTTATTACTATCGCTAGTATTATTTAACAATAATCGTCAAAATATTATTTGATAAATCTGACACATGTAAGATTATGAAATTATTAGGCACTTCCTTCATTGATATGGATTTACAATAGTTTTGAAGGCGACGACGACATTATGTAAAATTTATCTTATGACAGTTAACAATTGCCGTCCAGAAATAATTTAATTAAAAAAAAACCACTACAACGTAAACAATAACTTTAATTACTGATGTCGATGTCTTCGGGTTTGTGTCGATTTTTACCACTGAATTTTGATTTTGCCTTAGTTGATTTTTTTCGAAAAAATTATGGCAAACACCTCCGGCCTGAGGAGGCCTTATGTTCAGCAGTGGACGTCTTCCGGCTGAAATGATGACGATGATGATGATACATCGTAAATTGTTTCTAAAGTTTTTTTCCCTATCTAAATGCTTTATTAACTCGTTGCTCCTTACAAAACTTTATCCTATCTATAAATCGGAAAAAAGATCGGACAAAGTATTTTGTTACGACGTTAATTGGAAGTGCAAGCGACCTTAAGGTCTTTCTGTATTGTTCATGCCAATAGCTTTTACAGTTCGGTTTTGGTTCACCTTTGATATTTTACAAATAGTGGCTCTAATTAATTGACGGACGAACTATTGTTTTTTCGTTAAACTGCTTATCCGGGTCAAGGTCAGCGGTAATGCTTGCTAAACCCTCTCTATTTTATGTTGTGCCACTTAACTCAGACACTGTTGTCTAGCTCATTCAATAATCAATGGAACCATTAATTAGATGCTCTTTAGGACGTGAAGACTAGTTGCAAAGTTGCTATTTTAAAAAGGATTTGTAGCGTTTCTTGAATAAGATTCAAGGTATTGGGCGACCTCCAAAATTTAAAAAATAAGTTAAATCAGTTTCACTGATAACTCCCTGAAACTGATTTAGAATTCCCAAAGAATAGTTTTTGTTTTAGAATAAGTTAGACGATAAACTATAAGTCTTCATCTCTACCGACTATATTTCTTTTACTGTGCTCGACAGGGTCCACGATTGTGTCTAAATCCAATGGTTACCACCTAAGTACATAGTGGAATGCAATAAAGTACTGAGTATTGAAATCAACCACCATTACATCCAAGTATCTAAGCTAAGGAGAAAAAAAGAATTTTAACAATTAGGTTTTGCTCCCTATTTTATCTTATTTACGGTACATAATATTTTTTTGGCCTCGTATCGTGTCAGAAGGACTATGGCTAGCACGCATCATTAGACCAACGACGTCATCAATACAGACTACTCAAGCATAAAATGTGAACATGATAAAAAGCCTTCACCGTAATTATAAATAGGTATAAAGGGTGTACCCCGGTGTACCCATTTGCGTGTGCAAAGGTTACAATTTTTAACTAGAGGTCTGGTATGATATCCCAAGCAGCATCTCATGTATTTTACGGAATAATCTATAACCCGATATCCAAAACTGGGCACCTGTCAACGTCGAAATATTGTCACGTTTACTGCATTGGTAGCGTCAGCAATAGTATTTTAAATGAAAATAACAGTGCAGTGCGGCCTTATTAGAAGGCTGAAAGTCACCCAAAGGGCGATGGAGAGGGCTATGCTTGGAGTTTCCCTACGCGATCGAATCAGAAATGAAGAGATCCGTAGGAGAACCAAGGTAACCGACATAGCCCGAAGAATTGCTAAACTGAAGTGGCAGTGGGCAGGGCACATTGCTCGCAGAACAGATGGCCGATGGGGCCGAAAGGTTCTGGAATGGCGACCGCGTAGCGGAAGACGTAGAGTTGGAAGGCCTCCAACAAGGTGGACCGATGACCTAGTGAAGGCCGCATCCTTCCGAATCCGCTGGATGCGGGAAGCACAAAACCGGTCGAAGTGGCGGAGCTTGGGGGAGGCCTATGTCCAACAGTGGACGTCTTTCGGCTGAAATGATGAACAGTGCAGAGGACACGGGAATGCAGACTGTACTGGTACGATTCAGCGATGAGGTAGGACGGGAAGCGGGCGGGTGAATTCAATCTTGCCAATCTAAAGACTGATAGTCCCAAGTGCACAGTTATAATAATCGACTTTAAAGACATTGGTGCCGATTCCCTTGTTCATAAACTAAACTAAATTTAAGTTCAGTGCATCTTCTTCTTTGTATTTCATTAAGAAGAGGACAAAAGAAAAATTTTAGTTTACTCCTGTCAAATTAATCAGCGCTCCATACAAGTTTAGACGTGAGTAAAAACTTGCCTACTAAAATTACGTCAATTTACGTCAAGCGCTGATTAATTTGACAGGACTAAACTAAAATTTATCTTCTGTCCTTTCCTTAATGAAATAGAAAGAAAAAGATGCACTGAACTTAAATTTAGTTTAGTTTGTGAATAAGGGAATCGGCACCAATGTGCTTTTAAGAATCGTTCTCTGAACAAATCTCGAACGTACTCAAAGTATTCAGCATTATCTTAAAAATTTTCGTCCAACAATATACACGTGTCTAAAATTCAGGGGCGTCCAAACACAGGATGTCGTCTTAAGCAACCGAAACAGTTTTCTTATACGTCTATTTTGGGCCATGTCAATTACCATCTTATAATTTTTCTATAGCCAGTCTCCAGCACATTTTGGCAGTGTCCACGCCTGTCATAGTGGACAGTGCATGACGTGCGAGTGCTGCCAAATATCGCGGTTTCCTAGAAGACCGGCGCTCGCGCATCGTCGCGGATCATTTGTAGGCGTTAATTAATATTTTGTTACGTTGTTTTTGTTGTGTAAGACTTTTAAATAGGTGTTTTAGCGTCAAAACGTTGACGTGCGTTTGTTTGGGCATCAGAATTCTGACGTGGGTATTTTTAAAATTCGCAATTATGATGAGGTGAGGCTTGTGGCGTGAAAATTATCGCACAGATGATATTCTTATTTCCGTCTCGGAAAGCATCGCTGTTGTTTTCATTCTATTGCATTGATTCTATTGCGTTCATTCATTGTATTAGGTTACTGTGGGTAGACAGATCTGGTCAGAACTTTCATTTATAAATTGAAGTTATTTGACTGCCTTTATCATATTCTGATTCTGATCGTTTACTGTCTAAATTGTTAGGCAGTTCCTCTGTATTAGATTGGACGGAATTAACCAAAAAACAAGAACATAGGAAAGGAGTCAATATTCTAATGTAGTTGTAATAAATTCAAGCATGAACAGATAGACATGAGACTTTACGCCTTGTATAGCAATAAATTAATAATTCATTGAAATGAGGCATAAAAACAAAGGGTTACTGTTTATTTCATCGTAGACTCCATAATGTCAACTGACCCGTAATCCCCCGGGGTGTCACGACACGTCTAAAATAACTTTTATTTTATAAACGCCTCCGTGGGGAAACATGGTCAATAATGTGGCTATGCCTAGGCTCCCTTGTTCATGCTCCATTTCAGGCTTTACAGCCGATGCGTAGTTAATTGTATTAGGAGGCTTCGAGCTTTCAAAGCGATCTCGTTAGTGCTTTGTTGTGGTCGGTTCTATAAGTCAGATATTTATTTCATTGAAGGAATTTATAAAGTGTGGAAGTGTGGGCACGCCGGGAGTGGACGAGGAATTTTATAATAAAGTAGATGTAGTGCAAACGAGTGGACAATAAAAGGATATAAACCGATGTTATTGGTGATGTTCTTAATAAAGGTATAGTGATTGAAACCGTGCGTGCATGACTAAATCTGTGAACGTTAGTAGATGCAGCAAAAGGAATTATAAAATTCTAGTTGATCTGAATATTGAGCTCCTAAAGTTAGAGTTTAGCTGCATGGTTATTGATAAATGCGTGTACTGACTGGACAGGCCCACTCAATCTGTGTGTCATGTCTTTAAAAGAGACTGGTCTCTGAGTTTGTTCCGCCTTTCTTCTCAGAGGATAGGAAACGCCTAACTTATGTAGTTTTTAAAATATGATTGTCGTGTAAAAGTGTTTGTACAAATCTACTTACAGAAATAAAATCACTTTTATTTATAGATTTAGTAAATGATCACGGTAATGGCAAGAAAGGTAAAAAAGCTTTTACATAAATAATACCAACCTAAAGATATTGTATGATTTAACAAATGTTACACATGCCGTTACCTGCTCACGTGACTTCACTTGAGGACCTAATGGCTGCTTCAGCAAACAAGTTGCTGCATTTTACTCAAACTAAGAGTGACTTGCTGTCTAGGGAAGCTGATAGAATCCTTGACTCGTGTCAAGAGTCAAGAGTCTTGAGTTCTCACTCATAAGGAAGTGACGTTCTCGATCTATTAGTGTCCTTTGAGCACACGACAATCATTGGCAACCTACTGCACTCAATCCGTACCTATTGAATGTTCATTCAAATCGGACTCGTTTGCAAGCATTCACGTTTCCTCCAGACTATTGTACGTACTTAGTAAAAACATCTCAATGAACTCCCAATTGTACACATAAACAAGAATAAAAGTTATGTTTATTATACTAAGACTGTGCACGGAATACTATCCTTACAATTTACAAAACTGAGCTCTACATTTCAGAAACTACAGTCTATTATCGTCTGCATCTAAACTTTTCTTACTGCAGGATTAGATTTCTTACGTTTCCTGTTTACGTGGACTGTTTTGTGTAATAGGGAATTCAATTCACACAGTTTATCGTCATGAAGACTGTATTTTACGTTGGTTTCTTTGATACGATCTTTAATGTTGTTTTCTTCGGAGCGGGAAAACGGTGTATCTAGATTCTTAATTAAACACATGATCGGATGTTCATTGATGACTTGACAAACAAACATGCTTGTTCTCTGAAATTACGTTTGCGTACACGTTTTCACAGAATACGTAATGATCTGAGCAGGTTACTAGTGAAATTGTTTTTTTTTACTACATTTTCCGCGATAGTATTAAACGTTTCTGCAAAAATTGCAAATGAATCTTGAATGTCCCTACTGCAAGAATTGATTCTGAAATCTGCCGTTCATTCAACTGTTTCCTGGTTATATAGTCGTTTATCTAACTGTATGACTTCTTCGTATACGTTTTAGGAAGATAAGCTAGTCTAACTCGTAGTAACTGAATCCGTACAATGACGTATCGTCTATGTAACATATCCACTCCTTCCTTTTCTAATCAGGGCTAGTGTAACCTTTTTGACCGGTCACCACACATGTTAGAAGTTTGGGCTAAAAGGAAAAATGGTTTCAAGCCCGTAATGTGTCTTCCGGTGTGAGTAATATTTCGTTATCGGTGTCTAGTGACACATCGTTTAATCGCATCTGCTTTCGGGGGTTTTCTATTGTAAAAAGTGGTAATTGGAAGATTGTTTTATCACCTTCAGCGTTTGGTTCAACAGTATCATCATCTATCTCTTATAATTTGTCTTCAAAAGCATGACTTGTTTCATGGTGTATTCTATTTAATACTAGCTTCTCCCTGCGTCTTCGCCCGCGTGGATGTCGAAAAATTCACCATTCAAACCCCCCATTTCACCCTCTTAGGATTAGAATTTCAAAAAATCCTTTCTTAGTGGATACCTACTCCTCACAAAGAACACACCCTCCAAATTTCGTGTCTCTAGGACCAGCGGTTTAGGCTGTGCGTTGATATATCAGTCAGTCAGTCACACAGGACTTTGAATTTTATATACAGGGTGTCCAAGAACCTGGCGTCCAACTGGATTCCCACGATGCCCCAAGTTCTAACAGTACTCAGAAAAATATTTTAAAAAATCCACCCCATGTACTTACAGAATTATACTGATTTCAAAAAAAAAGGGGAAATGAGCACCCTGTGACATACTTTTGAATGCTGTGACTGCTAATGCTGATAATTTCGATATTTCTTGGAGGTTTTGTAATCTAGGGTATTGCTGTGTCTAAATAGAATGTAAAAATAAAGTACTTATTGTACCATTTTAAAATAAAATATTATTTTAACTAAAGGTGATATGGAAAATTATTGAATTTCGCAACTTTGACCGACTGTAGTGTAAAAAAAATGTACCAAAATAGTATGGCAAGTGACGTCAAATTTTGACGCGTTTATTCCTCTTTTTAAAAAGGTATAATACTTACACATTAATTTGAAAAAAAAAAATTTTTGATAATATTTTTACTCAACAACCCAATTTTTACGATGTCTTACAGAATTCTTAGAAAGAAAAATTTACGACGAATTGAATCTAACCTCTAAAGAATTACTATTGTATGCTCATAAAAATAACAACAGGCCTCTCAAAAAACAGGTTAGACCGTAAGGGACGGTATGTGCATGCATCTCACCATAGTGATTCGTTATTACAACAGGAGGGAGCAAGACAGAAACTATCTTTGCGATTTGCTGGTTCTTCTTTATGGTACCCCATTATTCAGGTAAGAGTGAGGGAGAAAAAGGTTAGAGGTGCGAGTGAGATAGATAGTGACGCTATCTGGGATCGTGCTATTTAGGATAACAGTACGGTCAGTACGCGTCACTGCCTCCTGCCGTTACTACGCACCTCTCTCTTATTGTTACCTTTGATCACGTACTACGATTTAAAGCTTTGTTTATTGGACTCGATTACTCTTTGTGCTCTGGACTTTGAAACGAACTCTTTACGACGACCTTTGCCTGTGTTTGGACAGTTTGTGTTTTGTGTGTGCTACCATGGCGACCTACACTCCGCAAGAATACGCAAATATGCACTACATTTATGGAGAATGTAGAGGTAATGGACGAGCTGCAGCGAGACTTTACAGAGAAAGGTATCCGAGGGCTACGCGATATCCCGACCATCGAGTTTTCATTAATGTGCACAGATCACTATGTGACGGGCGGTTCCCCAATCAAGTAGCTGGTGAAGGACGACCCGTAAATGACTTCATACGCGATGAAGTTTTAGAGGCGGTGTCGGCAAATCCAAGCATCTCTGTGCGAGGAATAGAAGCTGATACGGGGATACCGAAGAGCACAGCACACAGTATTCTCCAAAAAGAAGAATATCATCCGTACCACGTACAGCGAGTGCAAAGTCTTTTACCTCGAGACTATCCGAGCCGAGTCGCGTTTTGTGAAACAATCCTGCAAAAACATCGAGAAGACGAAAACTTTATCGACAAAATTTTGTGGTCAGATGAATCAACATTTAAGAAGGATGGCTACATGAACCTACACAACTTGCACGAGTGGCATGTGGAAAATCCGCACTTGATGCGAGAAGATAGATCCCAGTACCGGTTCAAAGTGAACATGTGGACCGGTATTCTCTGTGGGAATATTATTGGTCCATTTGAGATGCCCGAGAATTTGACTGGCGAATCATATTTAAATTTTCTTCAAAATGATTTGCCAAACTTACTAGAAGAGACCCCACCAGATATGTGGTTCCAACACGACGGCTGTCCAGCACATTTTCGCGTATCCGTTAGAGAGTTTTTGGACGAGCAATACCCGAACAGGTGGATTGGGCGATCAGGAACAATCCCGTGGCCAGCCCGCTCACCTGACTTAAATCCGCTGGATTTTTTTTTCTGGGGAACTATGAAGGAGCTCGTTTATGCGAAGCCCATTAATGACATCGCTGACCTTCGTGAGAAGATAACACAAGCAGTGCAGGTGATACGTCAAAAAAGTTACTCGCGAAACATAAAGCGGTCCTTTTTAAGGAGAGTGAGAGCTTGTATTGCCGCGGGTGGTCAACATTTTGAACATTTATTGTAATAAAATATCTTTAAACTAACATTCTTTGCTTTTATTCTACTGGGAACCCATCTACCTGTGTGTATTTCCTTCTTGCTCACTCTTGGAACCGAAGTAAATAATAGTAGTAACATAACAGTTTCTAAGATAAGAAAGGGTCCGACAGTTACCGTTAGTAGGTAGGCACTTCGTAAAAATTGGGTTGTTGAGTAAAAATATTATCAAATTTTTTTTTTTCAAATTAATGTGTAAGTATTATACCTTTTTAAAAAGAGGAATAAACGCGTCAAAATTTGACGTCACTTGCCATACTATTTTGGTACATTTTTTTTACACTACAGTCGGTCAAAGTTGCGAAATTCAATAGTTTTCCATATCACCTTTAGTTAAAATAATATTTTATTTTAAAATGGTACCATAAGTACATTATTTTTACATTCTATTTAGACACAGCAATACCCTAGATTACAAAACCTCCAAGAAATATCGAAATTATCAGCATTAGCAGTCACAGCATTCAAAAGTATGTCACAGGGTGCTCATTTCCCCTTTTTTTTTGAAATCAGTATAATTCTGTAAGTACATGGGGTGGATTTTTTAAAATATTTTTCTGAGTACTGTTAGAACTTGGGGCATCGTGGGAATCCAGTTGGACGCCAGGTTCTTGGACACCCTGTATATAGCTTACGATAATGTTGCCTGCTAGTTTTTCTTTAGATTACCGTTCTATAGTTGGCACATCGGCAATCTCCATGACTACCTATAATTTGTTAACACTGCATGGGTTTTTCCAACTACCACTTGCAGTAAGTTGCTCAGATTCTTGCGACGTGGTAAATAATAATGTATCGCCTTTTGATGCAATAACGATAAACGTTGATAGTGTAGCAGCCGTATTCTATAACATTCATGGTGATAGGTAAGAGTTCTACCCTGTGTAAATTGGACTACTTTGTGTTACCCTTATGTCTACGTTACCATTGTGGGGTACTCGCATCGCTACATTTGGCTATGCCTCAATTATTTTAGGCTGATACAAATGAACTTAAAGGATCGGTTTCCCCTACATGATGACCACGATGCATGATGGGTTACTAGAATCCTCTTACGTCTTCTCTTTTACCAGCGATGTACGGATGATATTTATATCTAATTTTTATATTGTTTTGTTACAGGTGATGCTGGGCGGGGCGGGGTCGCCGGGGGGCGACGATTTGCTCACCGTCACCGTCGTCCGCGATGAACATGGATATGGAATGAAAGTTTCGGGTATGTGATGTTACCAATTTCTACTGATCACTTTTCGCTTTCTTATTTACTAAGTGCTCATACTCCAAGTGTCCAACTAAGCTAACTGACTGTATCACTTTGAACGACTGAGTAGCATCACTGAGAAAGCCACAATAATACAGCTTTGTTGAGTAATAAAAATGTCGAATGTCGATGGCTATAAGAGAAGGGGGAGACCAAAGAAACGATAGATGGACTGTAGAAATGATGATATGGTTAGATAGGGGGTGAGAACACTGAGAACCGAGATGAGGATAATGGAGAACTGTGGAAAAAAAAGACATGTTGCGGCGACCCCGAAATAAATTGGTATAAGTGCAGAAGAATGATAATAATGTCGAGCAATAAAAAAATAAATATGCATAGGTCAAGTAGATATTTTGTTGTGAAAAACGAAAGGTGGCACGCACGTGCTTTGTTTCTAACATCGACAAGAATGACGATACGTTACTAGTTCCAAAAGTTACCATATCGCACATTCATTTTTGAGCAAAAAAACATTTCTGGCAAACTACCCGCAAACGCGTTAACATCATGCACAAGTAGTAAAAGTCTAGCAAAGGAAAGGACTCCCTAATTAGACACCATAGGCACTGCCAAGCCGTCCAAATGCAATGCAAATATATTCCATCAAGCTATACCTGTCGAAGAAAGGTGGCTAATCGACTGTCAATAGTGAAAGCAGTATGCAGCCGGTGCCTTTACGCCATGCCAAACCCCATGAATGCTGTCAATGCCATTGTTGGGCATTAAACATGGTTTGAATGCGTTATCAAGGTGTTGGTAGGTAAAGGTCCGTTTACAGTTAAACATTGTACAGTGTCTAGACTGTTGTTTTTTGAAGACATTGTTTTCATATGTGAGGCCTTTTTCTTTTTTTTTTTGGATGGGAAATCATCAAATGACTTCTCCCGCTCTGGGCGGAGCGTGATGGCGTGTCAGACTTTTACTGACTAAAACCCAGCCGTGTTCCTTCAGTTGCCCATGTGACATCATTTTAGGCGCGCGTGGAACACTACGTACCGTCGATCCGAGCCTGGGTCCTTACCGGCGCGAGCTTGCGGCCGGCGAGCAATGGGTAGCTCGCCGCCCGCTAGCTCGCGGCTACGGTGGCCGGGAGTCAGCTATCGACTCCCGACGCCAGGGGCCACTCTCTCACGCGCCGCGCCTCCTCCTTCGCGAGCATTACTGCTTCGCAGAAGGAGGTGACGGCTTCCCATGCTCTCTCGCTCCGTATCATGGCTCGCACCAGGGCCGGACGCGAGAGGTCGCTGCCGCGGATCGCCTCCACGATTATATGTGAGGCTTGGGGCTAAATAATAACATGAGTTGATCGATTAGGTTTAGCTACGCTTGCCTACGAGGTTTTTCCGTGGAAGGGTGACTATCTTGATATACAAAGATCTCTCCGTGTCTCTGAAAGCGTGTTGAGCCATTGATCTCGGCCGTCATTTGTGGGTTTTCGATAATCTTACGACTGACGACCCGTATCGTCAGAAGACCGAAAGTGACATCCAGTCTTACCATGGAATATCGTATTTACCCGGTTGTGGAGGTCTCATAGGCAGTTACACCATGTAAAATACTGGTACTCAGCTACATGGGGTTTGACTGGAAGCTGACCCCAACATAAGGTTAGGCTGATGATAGTTTTTATGTGATCGGCTCAATTGCAGGGTTCAGACCTTAATAAGGTAAAATGGAACCTGTATGAGATCACTTTCTTGACCCTCTGTCGTTTTTATGCACTTGTCTAATGCCCGGTTTCCGAGGTCCTCAGATAAATTTATTCTAACTACAATTTATGCAACATGAGTATGTATAATCGGATTTCTTTCCAAACTCAGCGTGTAACCAATTATCACGTATGCTAGACCTATGTCGTGTAGCTAAAAACAACTTGTAATGGTTAATACAAACTGTATAGCTTTAGACACACCTTTAGAATGCATAAATGCATTCTATCCTGAGTGCCAAACCGCAAGATTATCATAAAATTAATATTGAAAGACAACCCAAGTAGCAAAATAATGTCATATAAATGGTACAATAACGTTTTTTATATAACTTTTAGCCATATGAAAATGGTTTTATAATAGTTTTTTATACGTAAATAAAACGCGGGTTTGGGCGCAGATTATATAACGTTTAAATCGCGTAAGGGTCGTTTTGGAGTCGCGTCAGCGACAATAAAGTTGAGTAAAAATCACGAAGACGTTGTAAGTTTAACTAGTAAGTTTTGTAATAGTTTCAGTAATACTCTTACATAACTAAATCATCGTATAGATGTTTTGTTATGCTGGTGGTCGGTCAGTGGTGCAAGCTATGAAGCTAGACAACTTGTGTGACAACAATTTATCGTGTTGTGATACAATTTATAAAAAGGTAAGTCAATATGTTTTAATAATCATTATTATTTATTAATTTAATGTTAAGAAAGTTGACTGTGGTGGAAGATAAAGATCTGTGACTTATACCTGGGAATTTAAAATTTTCGATGATATGTATGGTTATTTCTTTATTATTTTAATGGGCCTTCATAATGTTGGTGTTTCAATATTGTTTATAAAAATAAAATACATTAATTGGCATCAATGTTTCCGCCATATTTCCAATAGACATTGGGCGACTACATTTAGACCTTTATCTAACTAATTGGTCTTATACATGTTTTTGTAAGATTTATGGCGTCCTCCATGACGGTTGCAATTAGAGTTCTGTTGGAAAATAGAAAAACCTTTGTGTGTAGTCATGAGAATACTTCTGTATTTTTTACAGGGACATCATGGTGATATATTATGACATTGATAAGTTTTTGAACAAAAAAGACTTCAAGTTGCTAAAACAAATAAGATGGCCATGGGATAACACGCATTTTCAGTTATCACAGAAGTGCTATGGATGTAATCACCCTACCGACTCGACCTTAAAACATTTTATCATCCATAATAATAGAAGCATAACTAAACTTATTACAGTTTTGGCACCAAAAGAAATCATAGTTTAATAACTATGATTTCTTTTGGTGCCAAAACTGTAATAAGTATGCCATATACGATCATTTTCCTGAGGACGAATGTTATTGCAACTATTAAACTTTAATTTGTTTTTAAAAATAATATATATTCATCACTATTTTGTAAGGTTAGTTTCCTAAATTATATTTACCTACATAACCACCAATCGTTGCCACTGCGCCAGTTGTACCTAAATACATGTAGGTGTATAAAATTTGTCAAAGGCGAGCCGCGTATCGACAGTAAACGCCTAATAAAAATGTTTGCTGTCGTGGAATTCCCCTTTCTTCCATCTCGCTCTACGCATTTCGTAAGCGAATGTCTCGAATCATTACGTTAAATTTTAGTTTAGTCATAGATTGATACTCGGTGTAGAAAGCCAGTTTCAAATTTACTTTTCAAATAGACATTAATAATTAATACGAGTAGTCGAGTACGTAGTGTTTATGTTTAGTATTTATTGTTATTGTAATTTGAGTTTTTTGAGTGTTAATAATAGCAATATTTAACCATAACAATGTTTTGTTTCAGATATGACCTACAAAATTGTACAAACTTTAGTAAGGGGAAATTTAGTTTTATCAGCGGTGCCTGAAAAATGGGAAGAAAATGGTATCCTGTATTGGCCAAGAAGAAAAGTGGAGGATTTATTAAAGAATCCCTGTTCATATCCCGAATCATCTTGGTCATCAATTCAATGTGTCGTAAAAAGAAGTGGAATTTATAAAAAATATATAATGAAAAGGACGAGGAAGCAACAACGCTTACGCATTAGTGGACATAATGTTCACAAGAAAATTTCTCTAAAAAGTTCACGTCGAAAATTAGTTTCAAAGTCTACACTCGGACGTTCAATTTATTTTTTGAACTTGTACATGAATCGGACACAACCTATATTAAGATAGAATGCGAAAATTTCTTTAAAAATATTATGCGCCATGCCGAAACCAGAAATAAAATAAAGTTGTTGCGTGCTTCATCTAGCAAATCTAGACCCAAACGTAGTATGCCTAAAAATAAAGTTACCGAAAGACAGGTACTTCAAGAAATTTAACAAAGTGGGCAGTCCCTCGATCAAAATTCAGTTATAGTCAATAATGATCTTGATTTACAAGAAATAGTCGAATTACGTTCTTAGGAATTGGTGTGTCGAACAATTTTTAAGTATTTTTAGTAGTCAATAAGTTATAAGTGCCAACAGTTACTTATGCAACCAGGGTATTTAGAATATAATTAGATGTTTAGATTAAGGTTGATATAACGATAATATTTTAAAGAAATTTTGACCATAAGTATTACCCATATGTTGATTTGTTAATTCCAGACTACAGTTTGTCTCAAAAACGCGGTTCGGTAGTTTCCGTTCGACTGCTGTTATTGAAAATAGGTACTAGGTGCTAGATGTTGATTTTGTTTTAGTTTTATCAGTTGTTATTTAAGGATGCAATAATTACATACATAGTATCAATAATACTGTTAAGGCAACAACTTAAAAGAAGGTAATATTTGTTTTTAACCATTTATATCTATGTTTTTAACCAAATGAATAATTTCTCTGAATTGATGAATCTTTTTTGATGATTTTTCTGAACGCTACCGGGTAAAACAGGGGGTATAGAAAAGCAGGGGTGAATAGAGACAAAACTTTGAAAGGGATTTTAACATTAAATTGATATGATATGTTACCAAAAAGCACTATTTATTTGCCTAATTTTGCTTTATTATTTTCAGACAACGTTGGCAGCATAGGTACTATTATTTCAACGTTATAATCCTACTCAAAGTTTTTTCTCGATTCACCCCTGCGTTTCTATACATCCCGTTTTACAGTACTCTGTTAATGAATCCTAATAATGTTAATATTGTTGTTGATGATCATGTTTTTCTTTTGTTGTGTAACACATTTTTAAGTTCTCTCCTTCTTTGTCGGATACGGGTTTAAAATAGTTTGCTTCCTGAATTTAAATTTCTGTGGTGCGTTGTACTGGTTGTACGGTCGACCAAGTTAGTTGGATTACATCTTACAATGTAATTTGCATGTTAAAATGTAAACCAAATAGCTTGCTCGGCCGTACGTCGACCAAGCTATTTGGTTTACATTTTATCATGCAAATTACATTGTAAAATGTAAACCAAATACTCAAATAGCTTTAATATATCCATCAACCTAAGTAATTAGAATTGAGAGTATTTAATCACAGAAGAGGACTTAAAAAATTGTGTGCGTCTGTTATTTAAAAACGTACGATAGTACGTACTTAATATGTACACTGTACGGTCGACCAAGCTATTTGGTTTACATTTTACAATGTAATTTGCATGTTAAAGTGTAAACCAAATAGCTTGGTCGACCGTACATACTACGTTTTATTTTATCTATTCATAATAAAAAAAAATGTGTATTAACTTTCAAGTAAAATTAAAAATGATTAACAACTATATAATTACCTACTTAAGATATGTAAAAAAATAAATACAAGTCTGAATGATGCCAATTAAAAACCATTTAAGTATTTGCGTTTTTTATTTACAATTAAAGAGTATGTAGTAGGGGTATAAAAACAATAGTATTGTTATACGTAACGCTAATTTACATTTTATATCATTGACAGTATATAAACATTCAAAATGATTTTGTCTAACTAAATTACATATTTTGTAAATGTTCAAAAATGAAGATTTTATTGGAGTTTCAAACACATCAGATAAATTTTTGAAGGAATTGCCAGGAATTTCTGTTTCCTTTGTTATCGCTCTGCGTTGACAAAACATAATTTTCTAGATACTTACAAGTTTGTGATGAATCCATTTTTACTTCTGCATTTGCGGATGAATGGTATTTTTTTATCATTGTCATCGTAAATTTCTAATTCAATATTATTCTTCTCTATAAGTCTTCTGGCAATTTGACTAAGTGTCTGATATCCATGTCTGACCATTATTTTGATGCAATAAAGTTCATTTTCAAACGGGTATGCATTAAAGCTTTGCAATGTACCAAATCTCTTTACTTCATCGATGACATGTGTCAAATTGTGAACATTACTGGTTATATACTGTTTACCGTAATATCCACCATAATTTTCAACAAAAGACTTAAGTAAAGTTTCAGCCAGTCGAAGAAATTTAAAATGTTTATCATTGGAGAAAATAGTAATTGCACAAAAAAATAACAAGAAATGATGATAGGCATCAGGACACAGCAAATCTTTTAATATTATAAAACTTAGGTAATACAAAAATGTACGAAGTTCTGACGCCTTCCAATGAACTAAAACATCAATAGTTCTAACCGACCTATGTATTTCCTTTGGCAAGCGACAACTCGTCATAAACTGGGAGAATTTTGCAATATCTCTTGCACACCATTTCGTAACTTTTTTACCAAAATTACCGTCCCTCCAACCTATAAGTAACCTTTTAATTATTCCTAAATCTATGAGGTGGAGAGAATCGCCCACAGGAAAATCTTTTATCATATCAATGGGCAGTTCAAGTAAGGGAGAATCGTACTTATGGTGCTGGCCATACATTTTGGAGCGAAAGTCGTCGTTATTGCGTCTGGGGCAATCGGTCTCAGGAAATATGACTGTATTAGACTGGTGTGAATACTCGCCAACCACAGTGCACTTTAAACATCCATGTTTTCCATTGAAATTACACACTCCTGAAAATAAATTTCCAAAAGATGTAGATTGGAAGATAATTTTTTATTTGTACAACAATAAAAATAAATATGAAGAAACATTAAGCATCTCATATAAAATTTACAAAGAGCCGCCTTTTCGTTAGTAGGCAGTGATATAGTACGAGTATATATGTTTAATAGTGCAGTTGAGGACTTTAATTGATGAGCCACTTGCCACTACCTATTCGTATTAGCCATTTAATGCGGGTAAATCGGGTTTAGTCGGTAATATTCGTACTCGTGAATCTATAAAAGTGCAAAATTGGAGAGTAGTGAAAATGGCTTATCAATAAGTCCTCGACTCTACAATCTTATAACAGAAGTAATAAAAACCTTACCTTTAATTAGTTCTCTTGCAGGAGAATCGCAGATAAAAGCTCTAATTGTAATCTTAACCAATAACTCTTTTCCATTTTTTGTTGTAATTTTCAAGCTGTTATGCAAAAGATCCTTCATTTCTGCGACAAAAGGTCTGAAGTAAGCTTCTAAATCTGCAGGTTTTCCTTTTCCTGAATATATGCCTACTACAAATGGTGACAGGTATGGTATTTCAAATATGTTGCATAAATACTTGTTCTCTGGAACTCTTATATATTGGCAATTCATCAATGTTTATATTTAACGATATAGTTTCTGGTACGAGGGTAAGATTTTCTTTATCCAATGGAATTAATGATACTGTTTTAGTTTGAAGAAGCGTTCTTGGATCTTTGGGAAGAATATGAGGTAATCTTCTATTAATTATTTCACTAACTTTTTTTATTGTTTCATGAGGAACATTACAACTGATTGCCCATTTTTTAAAATCTTGCCGGAATTGATCATCTTTATCAAGTTCTTCACAACTGTCGTCACTGCAGTTGTCTTCTTCAGAGAAATGGGAATTATTTAAATCGTCTACAAAAAAAATAAGATTTGGTTAATATAAACTTACGAATAAATCTGATAAAGGTGCTTTTTATACAATAACTTACTTTCGCTATCATGTATGCCTTCTAGTAAAAGAACATGAGCAGAACAAAGATTTGTAGAACACCTGTCCTGACTGGATCCAGCATTTACCGCATTAAATGTTGAAAAATGTACGGAACCACTTTCATTTTTACCACTTTCTGCTTGGCTGGGTAAAGTTTCTTCCAGATTAAATGTAGGTATCGTTGCTGTATTTAACAATAATAATTGATAATTTTTATTTACTTTTCTTCTAAAACCACCACTTCGTTTTATTCTTTTCCACTTTTTGAAATCCATAATTAAAATTAAGATACTTAATTAAAAATGGCGAACGAGTTATATAAAAGATTCTAATTATTGTTTAAATAATCAATTGACTTATACAAGTTATATAAGAATAACGTTTCAACCTAAAAGTTACTTAAAGGTAGAATTATACGAACTAGTATGACGATTTTATAATAGTTAACTATAAAATCATTACGTAACTGTTTGTTATATAAGTGTTGAATTAAAGGTTCTTGATTTACAAAACATGGCGACTCATCACTATTTTGTGACTGAAACGTTTACTCGACTTAACGTTATATGACCGTCATAAAAACATATTGAGATGACGTTTACCAGACACGTTAATATGACTTAAATTATATATAACTAATGTGTCGAATTGAATACTACTTTACAACTGTTTAGTTGCTACAAAACTGTTGAAAAGCCCTTACATGTCTGTTAGTTGTATAGTTCTAATCTTATACAACGTTTTTGCTAGTTGGGAAACTACTGCATATCTTTGAAGTCCTAGTACATCTTTCAATCGGTCGCTAGTTGCATGACCAAATTACAGTTTACTTATATAAATAGCTTTGTTTTCTGCATCATCGTTAGCGAATTTTTGGGTAAATACTCTGAATTGTTGCGTAGATGATTTGCATTGTTGAATCTCTCTTGCGTGATTGAATGGATGACGGCTGCTTTTATTTTTTTGGTAACAATGACTACATTTAATTTCATTGTCATATACAACTGAATAGTATTGTTATCACGGTTATGCTGGCCTTTGGGAAGTCTGTGTAAATACCTTTTATCTAGATTTTCGAGGTCGCGCATTTAGACTGTTTGTGTAAATTAATGTTACCCTTGCTTTAATTGTTTCTTGATTTTTTAAATTAAACGAGTTATCCAGACATTGCCGGAAGAAGAGCTTATAGTACTTTTTTCGAAGTTGGATAGAATAACGAAGCGGTGATAGCTTATTATTATTTATAACTACGAACTGGAAGTTAGTTAATTTGCCGATGGGAAAACCCACTACCAAGAATAACTACTTTCATCCTCTTTTTAGACGCTTTATATTAGCTTCACTTGTATGTTTTTTTGTAACCGACTCCTTATACCGCGATTTTGACCCACTTTAAACGGCCAGATTTCGTTCAAACTTTGTAGGCTTATAGGAGGAGTAGGAGGACTGATGACAATACAATAATTTCATAAATTTGTGCCATTATCCTTGCCGGGGTTACCAGGATACCAAAAAAAACTTGTATTCGAAAACTACGCTGACATACGTCACAAACTACGCTGACATACTTCTCAAAATTCGAAACATCCTAAAAAATTTAAAATAAATAATAGTTTAAAAAAACTAAAAAACAAGCTTCCATAGAAAACCAAACTAAAAAGTAAAAAATAATGAAAAAAAAAGCGTGGGGTGCCTGATATCAATAAAAAAATACCTTAAAAAGCACCCCACGCTTTTTTTCCATTTTTTTTTACTTTTTAGTTTGGTTTTCTATGGAAGCGTGTTTTTTAGTTTTTTTTAACTATTATTTTCAACACTTGTATTGGTCGTATTCTATAAAATCCTTCCTTAGTGCTCACCTACCGTTGGGCGTTGTATAAGGAACTATTGTGCAAAATTAAATGTTTCTAGACCAAGCTGGTTAGGGTGTGCGTCTTCTGTCAGTGAACGATTGAATTTAACATTTTTATCAAGTAGATGATCTCTCATACTAACATTGTATCTTCCAGGTGACAATCCCGTGTACGTACAATCTGTGAAGGAACACGGCGCTGCGTGGCGAGCTGGTCTACGCGCCGGAGACAGGATCCTGCGCGTTGACTCCGTGCCTGTGCATCATCACACGCACCAGCAAGTCGTGCATATGATACGAGGTAGGTTTACATACAATTTTCATCTAATGGTTCGCCATGCAGCACTGATGCTAGACCATCAACTCTGAATACTCTTTTAGTTGGTAAAGTCAGTTCCCTGCATTACCTGAACCCTCTTCCTCATTTCTTCTGTGTAGGAGGGGTCAGGTAATGCAGGGCACTGACTGTACTATGCTAGTTTGAACAGCTCAGCAGCACTAGTGACTCTTTCTCAACCAGGACTTTTTATCTGGAGTTTCACGTTCGCCTCTTAAAATTTATGGGATAAGCAAAATTATCCTTGTGAAAAGGGATAAAGAAATGTCCCAAAATATTGTATGGATTCAATGGAATTAGATCGAAAGCAAGTGGGCATTGTTTATTGCCACCCATAGCCAAGCGGTTTGTAGATGCCTTGCCATTCCAAACTAAGCAACTAGGTTGATAAGGTCGATATTGTCTGCGCTGCTGTTTCGGAAAATAATTGTTATGACGGTAGTTGGTACCTCCTCCTATGAACCCTTTCACAAGGAACTACTCCTACTTGAATTGTTAACTCGATTATCTTTCTTAAATTGTTAGAGAATGCATACGCTCTAAAAGTCTTGTACATATAGTCAAAGACAAATGACTCCCGAACGATATGTGACCCTAGTACTCTCTAGTTTCATTCAGCTCAATCAGTGATATTGATGGCACGTTGAAAGTGATTTGAATGGTTGGACACTTAACGTTGGTTATTGGCTAGTTAGCAATTCTGGTGTTCCGAGAAAGTCTTTGATTGATGCATAGAGACATTATGCCAATGATAATTTCATAGAAAATGTAAGCATATAGCGCTTCCTCATTTTTTTATTGAAATTAGTCTTAGATTTCATGGTTTTGTTTGTCGACAAGCAGAGTTTGCAGTTTCGTTTTGAAGGGTGATTTGGGTGTAATTACAGGCACATAAAAGGTCGCCGAAACGAACAATTGCAAGTGAATGTTTGTTATCAATCCACTCTATTGCTTTTTGACGTTTATGAATTTCTGCATCAATTTTTATTAATCACGTAAAATTTTACAGCTGCTAGTGATCGTTTTGGGGACCGCTCAAAAGTCAAAACATTTCATCGTTGTCTCTAGGATGGCAACGTATCAGCGATGCTTCTGATAATGCAGATGTTTGTAGTCTATGACCCAATATCATAGTGTTAGCTTGTACTACTAAGCATTGATCATATTAATGTAAAGTTTGATCGTTTCACGGAAACCTTTTCGTCGACATTTAGAACTCCTACAAAATCTGCCCAGTTTTTATTCGATGCCTGAAACCACACTGCCAACCAGGATAGCAATGGCAGTAATTAGTTCGAATATGTCACTATATATAAAAGATTACAATACTCATTACAATTGACCGAATTTAAAAATATTTTTCTTTGAATTTCAACAACCTCGAAAGAGATTTCTCGAAGCGAATCATCGCGTGAATTTTAATGGTGTTTTTATGTAGCAATTAAACTGTTAATTTTACTGAGCATGTCTCAAATGCCTCTGCGCTGTATCACCAAGGCAACGCCATTATTATGTGGAGTTAGGGTGGCAGAGATGAGTACAGTAACTCCTATTGTGATCAGTCAATCACGACCACTAGGTTTCTCAAGGTGTTTTAGTTTAGCAGAATTTACATTACGAAACTAGTTGCGCGAACTTCGTTAATTCATTGATTGTTTAGATAATTTATCTATTTACACGTGCCAGCCGCACTGAGAACCAGGCATTCCTAGAACCAAAAGTTCGAAGATATGTGACATCTACCAACCCGCATAGAGAATCCTCTCAAAAAGAGAAGAGAATACCTGACGCGCCTGAGAATTACGTACATGTACGTCAAACTTAATGAGTGAGATTCGGCTTTAATGCAACTGTTTCTGCTCTTGTTTAGGCTTGACCTATATGGGAATCTACTTAAAGACATAAAACAGCAGAATTCGGTCCGAGGGTAAGAGCTCAAGGTGTTCTATGATATCCATGAGCCCAGACTCATTGAACAGGTGACCTGATTACATAATCAGTTCATCTGGAGACCCGTGTTGGGTAGGCCTCCTCTCTGTGAGGGATTGGGTCGTAGTCTATAATCCGATTGCCAAAGTCAAAGTTATCATCATCATCTGCCTAGCCTTTTGCCAACATTGTTGGGGTCTGTTTCTATTCTTATCGTATGCACTTGAGTACCAGTATTTTACATGGAGTAACTGCCTATATGAACTCCACAACCTAGTTACCGGGTCATACGATACCCCTTGGTCTTACCAGTGGTATTACCCTAGGCTTAGGCTAGGTAGATGATGATGACCCTGATAAGACTGGTTGTCAGACTTTTATTCTTGTGATGACCTGTAGAGACTGTCACAGAAATACGAATGACAGCCGGGACTAACGGCTTAATGTGTTTTTCGAAGTACGTAGGGGTCTTGGTATCTAAAGATGGCCATCCATCCACGGACCAACCGCGGCAAGCGTAGCTTAGCCTGATCAATCAATTTTTGGTTTTGATTGATATTTTTGTAAAAATGGTTCTAATGCATATTTCTGTATATTCCAGCAAACCCAACGACGGTGTTGACAGTCCAGCAGAACTCGTCGAGACATAAAACGCCCATCACGGCTCCAGTGCCGGTCAATGTGAGTTTATACACTTTTACTATCTTGGCTTATACCTTAAGATGAGGGGAAGGACTTTCAAATGAAGCGATTAAGTTCTAAGGACCTTTCTTTCAGACTAACTTCTGCCCGCGAATCAGGCTGTGTTAAAGAATCATTTCCTACGGAACTCGGCAATAGTGAAGCTTCCTCTCAATTAAATTTTGAAATCGGATGAGTACTTCCCGAGAAAAAAAACAATTTTACCTTTTATAAGTTTACATAAGATTGCAGACGGTATCGTTGAGCTCCCTAAAATAGGGTTGAGCTATACAATGACTGATACATACATGCCGTCTGTAGGGACAGGTCAGCTCAAAGCTGCAATGGCTCTTTCTTCAAAATGTCCTTCCAGACATGCCACTGTAGTGTTGCATTCACATACAATTCTAATAATATAATGTCAAGGACTTTAAAAGGGACCATGACCTCTGAAATTGTTTCGGTGATTCTTCTCAAGGAACAGTCCGCTAGGAAATGCCAGCGCCATCTAGTTTTAAAAATATTGACCTAAAAATAGGGACGTGTGAAAGTGTCTTATAAGATCCACTTACAGAAATAAATATTTTATTTCATTTCATATCAGATCTGCTGTAAACTATACATAGTAAGTTTTGAAAAATCTTAACTGATCCATGTCACTACCTACGAAGTCAAAGTTCAAGAATGTATTCGTATTTAACCTTCCCCCCCACAGCCGCTTATCGCAACTGCTGTAAAGATTACTTTAGTTATAGTTTTACATAACTGCGTTTTGTAGTACGCTATTAGTCTTTTAAACTCCAAGCGATAGTCACGCCTTATTTATGACGTGCACCACAGACCACGGAATCGCCGCGCCTAGAGGTGGCAGTACTGATAAAATGCGTGGCGTCGATTGTATTGAGCGCTACTTCTGTCACAGACCACTTGTCAAAGTATACGTAAGGCTGGATTTATTGTGACGCTGACGTCGGTCGAGTGTCACACGTACCGAGACCCTGATGATAAATGGACGTGTATAATGTAGCGCTAACGGTCAGCGAGTGCGAGTCCATATAAATTGGTACGCGACCGATGCCAGTTCTGATCATCGGTCGAACACTATTATCCAGCTTAATTTGGCGTGGTGCGAGTAAACGGTGACGCCTTTTTTTTGTGGGTGGGAAATCATCAAATGACGTCCCCGCTCTGGGCGGAGCGGGAGGGGGTGTCAGACTTTTACTGACTAAAACCCGCCCGTTTTCCTTCAGTTGCCTGTGCCAGGGCCACGATAACTCTTTCGAACAAATTCGCAAACCTCGAAGGAAACGCCTCCTGACAGCACGCGTAGCATGACCGCCATAGAAACGGAATTTGTCGACGGAAGAGAAGACAAAATGATAGATTGTATCGTAGAAAAATTGTGTAAAACTAAAGAGAAGAGATGTTTCTACTCTTCAGTCGACAAGAGTACGATGTCAAGTATGATGACTATTGCTCTCTACTATTGATGAGATAGAAACATTTTTACAGAATTAAAATACATAAGGAACTGTTTTTGTTCTTGGTAGAATAGATATAGAATTGGTCATGTTACGCCGGCAGCCCGGCAGGCTTGATCTATATGAGAAGTGTCGATAATGCCGCCTCTAGCAGTGGCGTTAGGCGTCCCCGTGCTATGTAAGACCACTTACTGAAGTGATCGTGCACTGGAATTACAACTCTTGGTGTTGGAATGAGGATTGAGAATACAAAAGTGCATCACAGCGCGACGTAAAAGCAATGTTGAAAATTCAGTGCGCGTAAAAATCCCCCCACGATATGTTTACGTCCGAACAAACGTGGACTTACGAAACTGACAGATATTCCAAATAGTTTCTCATGTCCTACCATTCCTCAAAACAATAAAAAATAATTACTACCCCGCGGCCCCGTCCGTTCAAGAAAAATACCGGAACAATCAAAATACTAACTAATTACAATTATAAAATAAACACTAAATAACTGAATGCATTACGGCGGTAACCTTGGAGTGTGTTATCAGTCCGAGAAATGCAATAGTCACAGTAGGTATTGTAAAATCATACGGCGTGAGCGCACGCGCAAGGTCACCGCACGACTGTTGTGAAACTTACTGCTACTGGTCAGCTGATCGAGCTGTTTGCTGAGGAAATACTTTAAAATGATGTAGATTTTGTATCTACTATTCTGCTGAAGGGTCAGGTGCGTAGTAGTGGTAACCGACTTGCGTATATCACCAGATGTATGAACTTTAAGGAAGCTAAAGAATATCTTCTTCTTCTTAGGACAACCAACACAACGTTATCTGATCCCAAACTAGGCAGAGCCTGTACTATGGCAACCAGACAACTGATAAACATACTTATATATTTCTAAATACATACATATTATAGATAAATAACACCCAGACACAGAACAAATGATCGTGCTCATCACACAAAGATTTGTCCTGGGTGGGAATCGAACCCACAACCTCAGTCTTAGGAGTCAGGGTCACTAACCACTAGACTAACAGGCCAGTCTAGAAGCTAAAGCAGTATGTAAGGATCGTAGCAGCTGGCGTTCTGTTAGTTTTTTGCCTACCCTCATGGGAAAAACGCGTGAGTTTATGTATGTATTTATTTAAATTTCTCGTACACAAAAAGGTACAAAGGCGGACTTAATGCCTTAGGCATTCTCTATCAGTCAACCAAGGGTGGTGAGGAGAAAAGATTTCAGGTGCTTTTGTATTCTGCTGCCTTTTGAGCTAGTCTCCCTACATGAAAGTAAGTGCTACAATTATTGTGAGTCAAGATCTGAAACGGCCACATTAGGTAGCCGTTTCCCTCCTTTAGGGGAGGCTTATGTCCAGCAGTGGACGCCTTTCGGCAGAAATACTGATGGCGATGTCATAGTAAAATTATGTGAGTGAAATACCTAGTAATGTAATTTCCAAACAAACCGAGCACGCGACCTTAGCGTCAGCTGTTTGTACAGATGCGTCGACGCGTTGAAGGATTCCTGAGCTGTAGCGTTCACTGGTTGATGTTAGTAGTGTGTGCCTCGTCGGTGCAGATCTTGGTGGTATTAGCAATACTCCAGCGAGGCCCTGGAGGACTGACATGCGGAAGGGTTTCGATTGAAACGTAGTTGCTCGCGGGTCAGTTGATCCTGAGCTCATGGAGAAAAAGAGAAATCTTATGTTGATGTTTTTCTAAACAGATATCAGAAATCATGGTATATTCAATGATAAGTACCGCCTTTTGAGCGAAAGAGAATCCGGTCCCTATTCCGGAACCCGGCAGCGGAATTATTTCAATAATAGTTCCCTTGTTTATACAGTCAGTTTTAGTGTTTACTTAGACCCTAAATACTCTGTGGGTAAGGTTTATCAGTACCAAGGATTCTGGTCTTCACATTGGTACTTGCATTTCGAGCCAGTCAACAGGAACGGCTAATATAAGCATTACGATACTACGAAATATTATAAACGAGATATTACGAAAGATCATGCAAAGGAAATTGCCAAAAAATATATCTTTGCATGCATGCAGTGTGTTGTTTTTGGCGTAATTATGGACTGACACGAGCATAACATTCTTCAATGTCATTACCCGTGTAGAGTCATAATTTTGATAAGGCTTATTTTGAACATCATTTAATAATTTCTAAAATAAATAACATCACGCATTGTTTCCACAAAGGATTGTGCAGAGGTGTACCTACTACACCCACATTTCGGCTGTTATACTTAAGTGTGAGTGCGTCAGGGATGTTTGCTGATAATAATATTGATGGTTTTGCCGCCGTTATTAGAAATAGGTGTGCATCCCTGATGACTCGTGTTCGCGGCAGCACCAACAGTATTCTCAGTGTATTCGCAGATCGGTGGGATTCCCCGATGCTGCGGAGATGGATGCGGCTCCATGCTGAATTTTCATTGAAATTTTATATTTGTACCTGTGTATGTAATCTACTAACACTAGACGTTAAGAAAAATTGTTACTAACCCTATGGACTCCGGTCTGAAATAAAAATATTCTATTCTATTCTAAGTCCCATGTAATAGTGCGAGCTCATTGCCATCAACCTGGCACAAATTCAGAGACTGGGCTGTTACTGAGAAATTCCAGATAGACAAACCCAATAACTCTGTTACCAGAACAGGGAATCTATCCTAGGCGTTTGCGACCACTCGCCGAATGAGGCAGTCTAAAGTAAATCTGGCCTCTGGCGAGATATCTGGGATATCCGTACAAGTTGTAACTGTGGTAAACTGCCATGTTAGGTAAATTATTATCTCGTTAATTATAAATTACTAGCTTTTGCCCGCGACTTCGTCCGCGTTAAATTTCTTGTTCCCCCGACCCTTCCCGTCGCGTCGAATCGCCTACCCGTGCGATTTTCCCCGTTTTTGCAACATTTTTCATTACTGCTCCGTTCTTCTTGGTTGTAGCGTGATTCCTCGATAAAAAGGCTACCCAACACAAAAAGAATTTTTCAATTAGGACCAGTAGTTCCTGAGATTAGCGCGTTCAATCAAACAAACAAACATACAAACAAAATCTTCAGCTTTATAATATTTTTATAATATTAGTATAGACGAGCTAACAACCTGTGTCATGAGTAATCCAGCATCACACCATATACACCTTGTCATTGGCATGACACACTGCTAATATTGTGTTCTGGGCGTATCAAATATTTTCCATTTAACAATATCAGGAGAATTAAAATTTTGGTTTGAATTATGATGTCATTACTCATTACATTTAGATTATTTTTTGGGAATACAGGTTGTGAGTCTATTATGATTATTACGACCATGAGTCACTTTGATTCGTGGCAAATCCAAGAGGTTAATAATACCAAGGAGTTTCTATCAATAATTTATTGTAATGGAACACCTATGCAGAGTGCGTTATATTTTTGTAGCATTACAAAACTCACCAACTGTGATATTTTGTTTTGTCATTTAATCCCAATGTATGGGAGTTGATAAAGTAGTGTATGAACCTACACATAACTATATATAGTCCTCCAGACCGAATTTCGGCCACGGCGGCCAATCTCAACGGAGACTAGCCATCGGCGCGGGAGACATTATAGTGCTCAAGTGTGTGCGCAGACACAAGAGCAATCACCCTTCCCTCACTCTCATAGTCCGATGGGACGGCAATCCGACACGACCGGAGAGAGATCAGGCGTAGGACCAACGGCTTAACGTGCTTTCCGAGGCACGGGGGTATCACACCGCCAACTTCCAAACTCCGGGCTGCTACTAAGAAATTCCTAATGGAAAAACCCAGTAACACTTTGCTCGACCCGGGAATCGAACCCAGGACCCCACGCTCAGCGGTCGCGCTTGCGACCACGAGACCAACGGGGCAGTTATGCCACACATAACTACCTAGTTACTAAAACACTCCTCTGATACTATTAAAAATACACATTCGTGTTTTAGTTCCCCTTTTCATAAACTACTATTATTAACTATTATTACTTTGAGGAACTCCATAATAATCAATGATTTATTTTATTATTTTCAGTCGGAGAAACAGCGTCAGTTGGAAGTGTCTAAAGTTCACACCGTGCGGTTGATGCTAGACCAAGAGCAGAAGTTTATCAGGGATCTGCGAAGTAAGTTACATCATTATTTTCAGGGGGGTGCGTGCATCTTAAGCTCGAAGAAGACAGTTCGATCGTTTTTGCACTTCACTTCGAATGGGATAGGTTTTATTCTGTCCTTACATATAGAAAGAGGACTAACTGTGTCGATTTAAATAAACAAGCTTACCTAAGAATTAAGGTAGAGTAAGATGCAAGATGAGTGAAGGAAGGTCGACAATGTTAGCACCCGTTAGATTTTCATCAGAGAGTACAACTAGTCTTTGATACTAGAATGCATTCAGTGACAATCCTATGATATCACGAATCTTGAATGAGAAGAATGCACCATGTTTTTTTTTAATTATTTGTCTAACATTTTGAACACCCAATTTCAGATGAACTCCTAAAAGTGCCAGACGTCAGAAAACAAACCCAACTCGAATCCGCAGAGCAACGCTGCTCGAAGCTCCAACATGAGATCGACACCATCATGGCAGGCCAGGTAACGTAACCTTAACACTTTACAATAAAGTCCATTTTGCTATGACACTGTTACAGTACCAACACAGCATTTGTAACTATGTTGCAGCCTATTTTTTTTACTTAAATTTATTGTCACTGTATTTTTTTTTGTACTTTTTTATATCTCTATGTGTATGCAGTTATGTTTGCGGCTAGGTTATGTTTAACGGTTTTTCTATATTAGAAAATTATAGTTCTTTCGTTAGGTAGTTCTTTAAATCTATACTAAAATTATAAAGATATATAATGTGGGTAATCCATGGAACTATCAGTTGGATTTGAAAAATTCTTATGGCATCTGATAGCTCAATTCTTGAGGAAGGTTATGGGCTATTTAAAATCACGGTACGGCCCTTAGGAGCCCAGCAAAACTAACAAAAAGAAGAAAAGAACGGTAGGTGAAAGCGGAGTTATAGCGCGGGCGGCCGATAGGATGCGTCTCGGTCGTTCAAATGTATGCCACATTTCATACGGGTGAAATTGCGGGGGAAGTGCTACTGTTTCATTAATCGCTTCAGAAATCGTAATACGGAATAATTCTTCTAACATGTTAAATTTATATGATGTGGGGTGTACTCTAAATAAAAAAGTCATTAAGTAGGAGTAGGTTATCTGCCTGCCAAAGTTTTTTTTAATTATTAGTTTTTTTTTGTGTCCACTCATAAAAATGCTATGCTAATTTGGGGATTCCCCTAAAATCCTCGACGGAAAAAAAACAATTGGACGATAAAAAGGTCAAGAACGGTCAGTACTCCTAAAGTAAACAAAGTTTTACTCTACACAGATTACAGAACTGTTTACTATAACATCTAATACAATACCTTGTTTTGTCTAACCGGTAGTCAAATAGAATATGTTATAGTTTATGAATTGAGAATCATCAGTGCGGTTTAAAAGAAGATGTAGTGACAAAAATTGAAAAGAGTATGCTCAGATGGTTTGGTCATGTTTAGAGAATGAATGAAGGGCAGCTAACAAAAGTTATTTACAAGGCAGATGTGACTGGTCACGCCGGAAAAGGACGCCCTAGGAGAACATATAGTGACCTTCTTGGTGATGTTCTTCAGAAGGATCAGGTGCGTAGTACTCGCAACTGGCGTGTGTGTATGGCTAGATGTATGAACATAAACGAAGTGAAAAGAATATGTAAGGATAGCAGGTGGCGTTCTGCCTACCTTGGAAAGAAACCCGAGCTTATGTATTTATAATTCTGTAAAGTCATGTTTGTCACTGTCAGATATTTTAATCAACATGAAGTCAAGACACTGACCTACTATTAGTTTAACAAGAGACTAAAATGGAGTTAAACTAGCTTTCATCTTCGAAATTTCAAATCAGAATGGGCGATAGGTGGGATACTCATTACACATTCATGGCGGCACACTGAAGGGCCGATAAATTGGGACACTCATTATTATTCAAGTAACAAAGGACATGGTTTCCCTGCTTGTAATGCAGTAAAATTATTAGCTGTCGTGAATTGATTATGAAATATGGTAGTGAAGGTGGGTGATTAAATCTGGCCCTTTAATTGTCACACCTGTTGTATTTATTGGCAAAGGAATTGTTAAGATTTCGTGACATGATATTTTCCTTGTTTTTAATATTATTTATATTTATAAGGGATGGTTAGGAAAGTTATCCCACAAATTTAATATTATTATAAGCCGTTAACGTCCCACATCTGGGCGAAGGCTTCCTTACGAAGTTACGAAGTTCTTCCAACTGGACAGACAGCTGTGCTGCTGGGGAGTTTGTTGTACCACTTCTTCCTAGCTAAAACACTAGGAAGTGCTGAAGTGCGGGCGTTTTTATCTTATGTAATTTGCTCATGAAAAAGTGCTGATTTGATTCACCACCAATCTTTATTAAAGGAGTCAAGCGGGGCTAGCACGGCCTTTGTGATAAGTTTGAGCCACGCATTTTATCACGGTTTTTGTTTCCAAACTGTGATAAAAATGCGTGACTCAAGCCTATCACAGAAGGTCGTGCTCGCCCCGCAGCTCATCCCGCTATCTCTGTGTAGGTCTGCCGTGATGTCGTTTGCTAGTACGTTTGGCCCATTGATCGTCTGACATGCGGCAGAATTGTCCAAACAAATTCCATATAATCGGGACAGTTTTTCAAATGACATTAGTTATTTTAGCTTCTGCCCGCGACTTCCGCGTGAGATTTCGGTCCAGGACCCTAGCGCTGTAACCCTTGACATCTTCCTTTTCGCTGGCTCCGAAGTGTCGCAGCGTGATGTAACATAGCCTTCCTAACCTAACCTAACCTTCCTCGAATCGAGCTAGCAAATTCAGAAGAACTTTTCAAATCTGGTTAGTTGTTCCAGAGATTAGCTCGTTCAAACAAACGAATTCTTAAGGTTTATTATACTATAAAGATGATTTGTTCGTTATACATTACCTGGCCGCAACAGTAACTCAAACGGAGGCGAAAGTGAAAACCGTTAATGTATTTTATATTTTAATTAAACATCATAACGTCCCACGTAACATCAAAATTGGTTCAGTTTTTAATAACTGAGGTGGTTTAACTTTACTTGTAGTATCTTCAGCTTATTGCAGTTCACTGCTGAACATAGGGTGGTCCATATAACAAGCGAGCCATATTGAAAGGAGCTCCTCATCCATTTGGTGTTGGCAGAGTATGTCAAAAATCATTAAAATTTATTACAAACATAACTTATGAAAGACGTATTATTTCTTTTTATATTCATGTGAGTGTATAGAGAAAAAAAAAATGCCAGCTCAATTATAATATCCTGTGTCTTTCGAACATTCAAATGTCCGATAAACATTAAAAATATGTACTATAAGTTCACGGATGTAAAAATATAGCGGCGGGGTTTTATCGCTTGACTGGTTTTTCAAATTTTAGTTCATCAGATTTTCATACAAAAAAAATTGGTTGCCTGTAAAGTCGGTATACGGGCGAAAGTTTTACGTGACAACGACTTTGAGTGGTAAAATAATTTTAATGTGAATATTAAAATCACAATAGAAGCGCAAGACATGAACCGGTGTGTATGCCTATCTCTCTCACTCTCTCTCTCTCGCTCTGTCTCTCTCGCTCTTAGGCGGGCTAACCATGCCCGAGTGGAAGGGACGCGTGCCTCTCACTCGCTCTCATTGTGAGCGCATAACGTGAGCGGAGCGTAACGCAGTTTCTTGAAGTGTCACCCGGCAAACCAATTTATAAGACGTTGTCTCGTCAAAACCAAAACCCACCCACCACCTCTTCAATTGTCTATGCCAGGGCCACGGTAACTCTATCGAACAAATCCGCTACCCTGGCTGGAAATGTGGGACCCTGAATTTTAAATCCTCTACTACAAGTAAAGTGAACACGCCTATCAAATCTGCCTAAGCCCTAAAGTGTAAACTAACAAGGCTAACGGGACGAGTCAGGTAGTAACATGTTTTGTACCGTGTCTGCTTCTGTGCATGCCTGTTCATAACTGTGACGTCACTGTGAGTCCCATTCTATTTATATATTTGTGTATGTTTTGTCACCTTTTTTTATTGCTATCTTTTTTATTTGGATGGGGGCGTACATTTCATCGGATGGATGTTTTTTGGTTCTCAATGTCAACGGTAAGGGTATTTAATTTTGTGATACAATGCAAGACGGATCCGGATCATCATTCGTTTTTCGAGTATCTTTGACAAATAGGTATCTTAAATTGTGACTATTTTACTGTCTAAGAAAACAATTTTAAATTAATTTGTTAATAATGAAATTGCATTCGAAATAAAAAAAAAAACTTAAAAGACTGTACAGGGTGCCAGGAACATCGTCGCACAAACTTTTACCATAGATTCAGTTCATAATTCTGACCCCCACGTTAAATTTTTTCGTCGGTTAAAATGAAAAAAGGAAAAAATGGTGTTTAATACATTTTGACTGCGTAAGTATTGCACTATTCTATGAAACTGCAGATAATTTTTTTGATAACCCGCAAAAAATTGTTTCGCTTGGTAGTCTAAAATTATGTGCTGAATATGGTTACAGGTTTTGCATCAATCCACCTGTAATGTGCAGTATACCAAACTTTTTTTTTGTATTGAAATACAAGCTCAAATTGTTTTTAACCATTTAAAAAATCTAGACGCGTAAAGTGAAAGTTAAAACCAGAGACTTGTCACAATAACCTCAAAGACGGTTATGTAAAACAACAGAAGTATGCATAGAACCAGATATCGTCAAAACGCTACACAAACGTAACTTTCGTCTCACTCAATGGGAATGGTTGTAACTATACATTGCATATCTATATTATATACTGGCAACACCAACGCGCTTGGTTGTGTTGAGATTTTTGGTTATTACATATTCGACACTTTGGTACACCTCTAGAATAGACTTTAAAAGTGACACATGAGCTTTTCAAATGTGTGGGTGAAACACCAATAGTAAAGATGGGCCGCGCTTCAATCTGGCTAACCAAATTTTTTACTATGGTCAAGGCGAAAACATCTTAAAACTGCAAGAGCGTAATCGATACAAACATTCAAAATTGTCGATAAATCACCGCACTTCCCTATATTTTGTCCATGTAAGTGGGAGACAGCAAACATTTTTTGTGTTAACGGTTTGATTGTCTGCGCCACGCCTCAGGCCGGATCACATTCTGTACTATGGGTAGACACCTGCACAATTGCATTGCCTATGCCTTCTTGTAAGACGGTGAAGTGAAGTAAATTCAAACTTATCTGTAATTCTGTTTCACTATTATGAGTTGTAAATTAGAAACTTTATACTTAATGTAAATTAGAACTTTCACACAGCCAAATTCAAAATATACTCACACAAAATCTCAGCACACCACGCACTGTGACATAAACCACGCTTCTTAACACTCGTGTAGCCACTGGAAGCCGCGCCCTCAACACCGCGACAGCCGAGGAGCACTCCCGCTCCTAACACGGGCTTCCTCAGCGGTCTACCTCGTTCTCTGTCCAACCTCACCGGCCAGAGCCTGCGAAATCTTCGTCAAGCAAGAACGAACAAGATCCAGCAAGAGAATACTCCACCATTAGTCCGTCAAAACTCAGACGAATCGAACAATAAACGGAGACATATACATAACAATACAGTACCCATGGTGCCAACAACTTGCTTAGACAACGTCACCCCGCCGCCTCTACCGCCAAGATCTATCGAAAGACCGAAACGGAATCCTCTAAGTCCAAATCTTAGTCCGCCACCGATAAATCCTCTAGCTAAACCGAAGCCAAGTAATAGTACGGGATCTCCGACACATAAACAGTACTATAAGGGACGGTATTACCCGGACAAGTTCATGATGCAGCAGTCCATGCCGGCGTATGACCTGAAGCAGTTGAGAAGGTCGTCGCACTCGTTAGATGGGGAGTTGGAGGGGCCACAGCCTAACTCGATAGCTATGCAGATGAGTTACCCGCTGGTCAATGTGCCGCCGCCGCCTTTGCAGGTAAAGTTGTGGGGGAGTTTTTAGAACAATCGAAATAGAAACGACAATTTCAGTTTTTTTTTATCGCGAAATTAAGGGTTAGTTTATGTTCTCTGGACTCTTCCAGCCAGATGAATCATTTAACCTAATTTTTTCTTGCGATTGTGATAATGTTAGATGCCAGTAATTTTTGTGGACTGATAATTCGAACATTTTGTAAATCGTATTAAGATTTGTACGAACCTGTCTCCGGGCTTGTAACTTATAAATTCACAATTTCATATTTAAGCTTTCTATGGCCACCTTTTCAATTTGTAAATAAATATAATACACAATTATCAAAGATAATAAAGGGTGTTTGAATTGTTCTAAAAACTCGTTTCGTCATTATTCAGGTGACTGTTTTTTTTATTATAAAATATTTCTATGTCGTCGGGCTGATTGTTGACTATGCATATATCTTTTAAATATCTTATTTTTATAGCTACAGCTTGAACTTTATTTCTATACTGCTTGAAATATTTTTTTTTGTTTCAATTTCCATTTTTTTTCCATGAAATAAAATGCAGGTAAATTTTGAAATATCTATTGGGTTTGTAAATTGGAAAACTTCAAAAAAAGAAAGTCTCTTGTAAATATTTAATTTTAAAAATCTACAATTATATGTTTTATAATATGTCAAAAAAATGCTTACAAGCATTTTATGTAATAATATTTTCAAAGTGTGACTAACATGACTTCGTCTAAAATCATAAAGCCTTACTAATAAAATTCAGTAATAAAATATTACTAAATGCTTTCTATATTTCGGTCTGGCAACACTGCCTTTCATTTTCATACAAGATAATTTCTTAACGCTTATAATAACTTATGTCTCGTCTGTACTACTGATAATATAATTATTTGTTTAATATTTATTTTTGTTTTATTAGTATGGCTACACAATATATGCGTGATAACAACTTTTGGAATTGAAACACAAAATCGACCCTACGTACATTCAAGAGGCCACGCTGTGCCCAAAACGGTCCATAATTTAAACAGTAATCTGTCTACGAACTAGTTTAATAATTAAAATAGAATGTACTCAAGATTGTGTGAAACTATCAAAGTACATCATAAATAAACACAAGATGATTTAAAAGCCGTAGTAAAATAATGTAATACTCATTTTGGATAGAGATGCATTTAATACCTACACAGACAACACATTTCATCACATACTATTATAGTCAAATAATCATCGTCATACTCATCAGCTTATAATGTTCCCCCTACTGGGAAATAAGCTTCCTCTCTTTAAGAGGGAATTCGTGTGGGTTGATAGATGTCATGCCTTCGAATTTTTGGTCCTAGGATATTCTAATCGAACATCAGTACATTTTTTTTCTTACGATTAAATTCTGAAATGACGTAAATTTAAATGCGTTCGTTAAAGTCTTTCTGGCTCAACAATATACCATAAAGTGACAGAGACAACATGTGGCTTAACTGCAGGCCAATTACAAGGAATTGCTTCCCAGAATTCGTCAACATTTTTGCGAAATCGTAAACATTATAAAAAATTAAGGAAAGGTCATCGTTAAAAGTGTTTCACATCCAAAGGCCTATTCTCAATAAAGCATCCTTTCTTCATGACTGTACAATAACTGGTTGTATGTATGTGTGTACAGATGGACAACCGAACCGGTGTGCCTGTCCTGCATATGAGGAGTCGATCGTCTCCCGAACAGTTGGACCATGACTTGAACAGATGTGAGTATAGATTGTATATAGTATACAGGGTGGCAGAGACATCAAACCGAAACCTTTTACCTTGAATTCTGTGCAAAATACTCAACCCCACTGCTTTGAAGAAATTATTCGTCGGCTATTATAAAAAAAATATTACTGCTCAGTATATTTTAGACCGCGTAGGTGTTGCACTTTTCTTTAATACTGTTTTTTTTTTCTGATAGCCTACGACAAATGTTAACGCAGGAGGTTCTAGAATCTTGTACTGAATCCGTACTAACAGGTTTCGCATCGATAATACTACAAGCCTGTATAAATTCCGTCTCCCTAAATGCAAGCTGGCGCGGATTTCCTGTGGACAGAGAAGGTAGCGCAGACCATACCGTTTAACCGACTGCTACGCAACTTAGGGCTACTATTTCAATAGATAGGTTTGGAGTTTGCTACGCCACTTCTTCCCACTTGCCAAAGCAATAGGAAATGGTTAAGGGCGTGCGTTTTGGGTGCTTAATTATAACGTTCAAAAAGAGTATCAGTATACGAGTCATGTATCGTACATGACGCATTGCATAGATTAGCACTTTTCCGTCACCTTGCACAAAATATAGTGTAACGTGACATTACACAGCGTTTATCGTCGGTATTCATTCACATAATATTCATATAGCAGTAGTTACGTGGGAGGTAAAACTTATTGTTTAGTTTTAACGCCCATCCTCTTTGGTTATCTGTGACTTATGATTTCAAGCTAACCTTCAAGGTGTGTGCGACACATTTAGCATCGCATACAATCAGTCTAATCTGAATAAAATTTAAGCACAAACCTTTTTAAAAAGAAGCTTTTAATGAACTGAAAATTGGGGCTTATCTTATAGTATAAGAAAGGAGTTTACGTAAAAAAATATTAAACTTGTAGGTTATGGTTTTGACTCCACTAACAATCAATTAAATAAGATTAGGAATCTTCTCTAAAATTGTGGTAAAAATGACGAACAAACCTTTATTTTCTTTCCTGGAGTGGAACAAACTGATCTCTAATAAACAGTTTGGTTTCAGAAGTGGAAAATCTACTGGAGATGCAATAAGTGTCCTGGATAAACTACTAACGTCTTATTTAGACAATAACATGTACTTGGGACTGTATTTAGATCATGCCAAAGCTTTTGACACCTTTGCAACATTACTAAAGAAACTGGAGGTCACTAAAATCAGAGAAGTGTCATTAGATTGGTTTAAACTTATCTAAAAAAGCAAGGGTGTGAAGCTGGGTGAGAACATCAATTATCAATGGAATTTGATATTTGGAGTTGAACGGGGTAGTGTTCTTGGCCCGAGTTGATTCCTCACCTATATAAATGATATACATCCTACAATAGATCAAAATGCAGATACGCTATGTTGACGAATCGGTCATTCTTTTTCGTGGCAAATTTTGGGAATCAGTGCAGAAGGAAGCTTCAAACAGTCGTATCAAAAGATGGTTCGACTATAACCTTCCTTCATTAAACATTAACAAACCAAACTACTTGTGTTTTCACATAACCCCGACCTCAGGGCCCAAACTACCGCTTGGCATCGTTATCCACTGTGCAATCTGTAACCATCTTCTGTGCACCTGCTAGAAAAAAAAGCAGAATAGAAATAATATCTGATGGTTTAAGTCGACAAGCGGCGCTTTTTCAGGCCTCTTTTGACTTGGTGGCCAAGTGCACCAGAAAATTGATTCACATAATAAAACTCTTGAGTAAATCTACCAATAGGCACTATGTGAGTCGATTCTGTGTTACTGTAGACCAGTATGGGCTGGAGTTCGATCATCACTACGATGGAACGACCGGTTTTGAAAGTCATGCTCAAAACACAGGTACCCATCAGCACTTTTGTACAAAGAAGCCGCGTTACTTAGCATCCGACAGATAGTATGCCCTGTTAGATATCTTCAAAATGGTACCGAAACAGCATAAAATCATAACATAGACCCCCAAAATACTTGTAGCTTCTCAAACGTCGAGTTTTTAAGTGTGCTTTGATTAGGACGCGTACAGCTTTCGCACAACACATGCAAGGATTCTTGCTCAGTCACATATACAACACAGCTGCAAGAATTGATGGCAACAGTAACTATAGAACAAACCACCCACCAATCATACAGTGAATCAGAATCTCTTTTAAGGATCATTTTGTAACACCCTCACGTACTTACATATACTCTCACACACACACACACACTCACTCACTTTCTCTCTCTCCCCTCGCCTCCCTCTTTCTCTCTCCCCCTACGCCCTCTCTCCCCTCCCTCCCCTCCCTCCCCTCCCTCTCCTCCCTCTCCTCCCTCCGCTCCCTCCCTCTCTCTCTCTCCCTCCTACCCTTCTCTCTCCCCTCACTCCCGCTCTCTCTCCCCCTACCCCCCTCCCTCTCGGATGAGGGAGAGATTCCCTTCCCTTTCTCTTTTCTCTCCCTCTCTTTCTCTCTTTCTCTCCCTCCCTTTCTCTCTTTCTCCTCACCTACTCTCTCTCTCTCTCTCCGCCTCGCCCTGTCTCTCTCTACTTAAATTCTAGCTTGTCACAAATTATTTGGTTTTGGTATCATTTTTATCTGCGGATGAAGTTTTACGCTTAGCAAATTATTCTTATTTTACGACAGTTTCAAAATGTCGTTATATTTTTTCCCATTTTGTTTCGTTGTTAACGACACTAAAGTAATAACTGAGAAAGCGCACTATCGTATATTTTTAGCATTTAATTCCTTCATGAGTCTCTATAACATAACTATTTTCTAATTTCAGCAAGTATAGGCCCATCCCCCCTAATAGGCGCCACGTCCCTAACTCCAGCTGGCGCGTGTTCGCCGTGTCCGCTTGGGCCGATCGCGCCGTGCGGCTCTCCTCTGCACAAGGAGTGTTGTGACAGAGACACTCCGCCGCCCGGTACGCCGCCGCCGCCCTATCATACTAACACACAGGTAAAGTAATGAGTAGATGGTATGTCCTACATATTCAGTGGAGCGACGACCCTAATACCGGTTTAATGTTTCCGATATCGCCCAGTAAAGCGACCCTAAAACCGACAAGACGCAAATTCAGTAGCTCGATAATAAATTCATAATATTTATTTTTCTAGCCATGTGCAGATCCACAAAGAGCCATCATATCAATGGAAGAAGACGATTCACCCGCGTCTGTAAGTTGGAACTTCAATTATTCATAAAAATATTTATAACATAGCATATTAATTTATTGTACCACATTCATCATGCTTTAGATGTCGGCACTGAAACACCTATAGTCAGTGGTGTGCATTGCAGGTAGGCATTCGTTCGCCTGTTCTTGTCAAGGCAGACAAACGCGGGTTTCTTTTAGGTATGATAACTTAGTTCGTTTCTTAATAATTTCGGTACACATTAAAATGTAATTGACAGACTGATGGTGATTTTTCGAGGTGTAGGCACTGCTTATATGCCTATATCCGATGCACGCCACTGACCCACAGCAAGGATCATGACAATTTAATAAATAAATCTCTATAGTCGGATTGTATAACATTAGAAATAGAAAACATTTATTCGTGATAATGTATAATATGTCTGGGACAACGTTTTTGAATACAACCATCATCTATCTCTTCTGGTCACTGTACATTATAACAATATTTCAAGTAACAAACTAAGCAAAGAAAAAAAAAACTTATAAAATACGTTTACAGGGAATGACAGTGGAAGACCGGAACTTCCTAAAGTTCCGGTCTTCCACTAGTGCATTTTAGAGGTATTATGAAAAGTGTGATTATAAATAAAAACTATAAAGAAAAGCAAAAACTAATCATTAATTCATAGACCCTATTGTGTACCAGTGCGTGCGCGTGTGGCAGTAAATGTGAGTGTATGTGTGTTTAACGATAGTATATAATAAGCATATGATGTACATATGTTAATACTTAGTAAAAGAGAGGGAGAAGTAATGTTAGAAGATGTTCAACCAAAGTTGTTAGTATTTAAAAGCTTATCAGTTGGACTATATTCTCAATCATATCGTAAGTTTGGACTTAAGCCATTCAGTCAGAGCGTTTTTGCAGTCTCTATTAGAAGGTTAGTAAATATTTAATTCCTTGTTTATCAAGTTATATAAGTGAGATGTGAGAGGATTGCCTACCGTATTGTCTCTTAGCACAAGTTGATTTAACAGGAATATTGGGGATCATGTATTTCATTCTCCCATGTCGAGTCGTGGGATTGAAAGTGTGAGATTTTTGTTTTTTTATTTTTTATTAATTTCGAGAAAATAAAGTTTTCAAACCGTCAAATATCGGAAGTCTTTCAGTGTGGAACCTAAAAGGCTTAAATAACATAACTTTTAAAAGTGATCTCTGATGTTTCTCCAGTTCTAAGTATTTAGAGGCTCGTGCAAACTTGCGCGACACGATGGTCGCGCTCGATTCGGCGATTTATATCCGTAGAATAATTTCTATGACCGTGTCGCGGCGCGACATGTCGCCCCTGTGTGAAGTGTCTTGCGCGTTTTCATAGAGATTGTTCTACGGATATTTGTTGCCCCTCCCTAGACTGGTCTCTACCAATACGCTAGTACCGACTGTGCCAGTGACTTGTTTTGTAACACAAGGTTTTTAGTAGTTACGTAACGCAGTGTTTTAAATGTCCAGATAAGTTTTCGTATCCTTTTCATTATTAATTCAGTGCGTTACACACGCCACAGTGCCAAGATAAACGTTGGTCGATCATTATGCCAGAATATTTGGTATATTGACTTGTTTCAACTTCTATACAATGGCAAGCAAAATTAGAGTTTGAGGGGGTCTGGCAATTGTGAATTTTGATTTGAAACGTTATATTTAGAGAAGCAAATGAAGGTGGTTTTAGAATTTTTTAGGGTCAATAGATTGTGGCCGATCCATGATGCGATCATGGACAGGCTAGACTTGACAGATTTCTTGATCCTGTTCCAAGTTGTGGCGCTAAAAACTATGGCAGTATCATCCGCGTATCAGTAGATATGACCTCCTTCATATGTTCATATTACAGAGGCTATATATACATTTAAAACAAAGTGGGGCCCAGGGCGCTTTCTTGACCTATGCCGTAACTTGTAGTTTCATTTAAGCTCACAGTGACAACAATTTTGACATTTTGTATCCTAGCACATCGATAGTCTTTGAATGAAGCAAGTGGCTGACCTCTTATGCCATTACTTCCCAACGTGTGGACAAGAGCGGAGACAAAGACAGTGTCGAAAGCTTTTTTGAGGTCAAGGAAGACGGCGAGACATTTGTCTCCACTACCTACTTGTAACATTGGAGGCAAGTGCTAAAGGCTGCGTCGTTTGTTGACATTCCTCGACGAAAGCCAAACTGATTGGGTGACAGTAGTATGTTTTTATTAAGATAACTTATTAAACGTGAGTTTATTAGTCTTTCTAAGATTTTGGATATAGACGGTAATACTGATTTGGGTCTATAGTTTGATGGGTCTGTCTTGTCTCCACTCTTATGTACTTGTGTTATTAAAGCCAGTTTCAGAGCAACTGGAAACGTTGCATGATCTAAGCATAAATTTGCCAAATGAAATATTTGGAACAGTAAGTTCATAAGAAGATGAAGGGGCGTTGTCATTTGTATCAGGTTGGCAGTCGCGTTACCAGAGTGCGTAGATACCTGAAGAGGAGTGGCGCAAAGGGTTTAGGTCACACTGGTGTCGTGATCGAGTATCGATCACCTTCTAGCAAGTCCCCTGATCCATTGAGTGGTTATGTTATTGAGGCTACCTGGTTAAGGCGCTGGTGGCACTCGTATATCAGCCCAGAGTCAACTGTGTGACTGCTCAGCGCTTGCAGAACAGCCTTGCTGTCTGAGAGTATGCAGATCGAGTGGTCCTTAACTTCCCTGAACATGATGGCTGAAGCGGCAAGAGTGTGATACCTATGCATTCGGCCTGGAACACTGTGTTGTGAACTCCCAATGCTAAATGTAAGCAGTAAGCATTTCTTGGAATTACTGTAGCCTATTGTGTTAGCCCATTTTTGTCATGGTATGGTTACGTGATACGGAGGAATGTAGAAAGTGTCGTGAGGAAAGTATTGAGTATGAATTTCGATGGCTATAAGAGTAGAGAGGGACCAAAGAAACGATGGATGGACTGTGTGAATTATGATATGGATAGAAAGGAGGTGACTACTGAGACGACGACTAATAGAGTGGTGTGGATGAAAAAGACATGTTGTGCCAACTCCAAATAAATTGGGATGAGGGCAGGAGAATGATGACTTTAGCCTATTATTTTATGTTTGCCGATCATTAAAGAACCCGTTTAATCAATGCCCCAATGCTGAAAAAATATTTCAAAGATGTTTCCAAGCCTCCTATGTATAATTATGAATTCTATCAGAGCTATTTTCGTTTCCAGGACACGTCAACGTACTCAGGTTTATTTTCAAACCTGCGTTCCGTACGGGAGTCGAAGGCGCGGACGGCCGTACTACTCAACTGGCTTCTAGGAGAAAGGAGGTACGAATGTTATCAATATGGTCTCTGACTTGTTCTAAAGTAAGCTTGAAGTGAGTTTCACTATAACTAGTGTTGAAATCAAAGAGAATAAAACCACTAGAGAGCGTATAGGCCGATTTCTGCTTAGCACACGACTCACCACTGCGGGCCGGGGGACGAGGAAGAACGTGCGGCTGCAATTGGTCAATTCAAGGTCAAGTTGCGTAGGTATGCCCATCGTAGGGCTGCTCTACTTCATTAAGGGAAAATAGTCGATATCGATAAAATGGATTTTAAAATTGTGATAAATACTCAATTAAAGTCAAAGAAATCATATTTAATCAAAATCAATCACTAATAAAATGAAAACTAGAGAATCCAAGAACAAAACTTTCGCCACTATCATATTCGACGAAATAGCAATCAGAAACGGTGTCGAATATCATCCCCAAGGCAGAAGGTACTATGGCCACGGTAGTTTTGGCGCCAGTTTACAAACGGATTGTCAAGACGAAGCTAAAGAAGCCACAGTATTTCAATTGAATAAAATTTTCATTCATTTTAATTAAAATTTTCGATAAAGACTTTCAGCTATTAAAGGAAACAGCACTAATTTTTACGATAAAAATACAAAGTGAAAGTAAGGGATAGATGCATTAGAATTGTCTAATGAAAGAACGAGACTTTTCCAAAAGACATCAACGCGGGACTCACACAGTGTGCTGGTTTACCCAACCACCATTTTAAATAGACCCCTACGGTGGATCATAATCTGATTAAATCACAATAATTTTTCGTACTGTTTATTTACTGATGAAAAGTTATGCGATCATTTTTGTAACTAGAAGTCTTGGAATGTTTCTCACACCACTTCACCGCGCATGAAAGTATTTTGATGCGTTATAATTGCAGATTTAGTTATATTATTTGCAATAATTTAGCGTGCACAGAGGTCTAACAATTGGTCACAACTAAAATGGCTACTTGAACCACAGCCTATGCATAGGCGACAAAATACTAATAGTTTTCGAGCGTCGGGGCACTGTATGCGCAGTCAAGTGGTTATATAGTCTTTGGTTGAAATGCAAATTACCCTCGAACTCTCAAGCGTATGTCTAGTGATCTGATAGTCCACTGTTATTCATTTAGCTAACTAAATCAGTTATTAGAGAGAGGTTTTTGTAATGGGATTTGTGGCTAAGTAATAGCAGCCGCACAGGTTCATCGATCAGGTTACGGTAATCCTGCCGCGGTTGGTCGGTGGATGCGTGACCAACTTTACATGCCAAGACTTCTCCGTGCCGCGGAAAGCTCGTCAAGCTGTTGGTTCCGGTTGTCATCCGTGAATCTTTGAGAGTCGTTACTGATCGTCAGAAGCCCGAAAGTTTGACAACCAGACTTACCAAGGGGTATCGTGTTATTCAGAAACTGGGTTGTGGACGTCAATTAGGCAGTCGTTCCATATAAAATACTGGTATTTAGCTGTATCCGGTTAGACTGGAAGCCGAATCCAACATAGTTAAAACGCTAGCCAGATGATGATGAATTGAAGCAATTATAAGTGTTACAATCGGGCAGGTTATTTTTGTCTTTATTCGCTTTTCAGTAACCAGGTAGAGACGTACCTAACAGTCTTTTTGTTGCGTGATACCTTTTTTAGGGTTCCGTTGCCAAATGGTAAAAAACGGAACCCTTATAGATTCGTCATGTCTGTCTGTCTGTCTGTGTATGTCACAGCCACTTTTTTCCGAAACTATAAGAGCTATGCTGTTGAACTTGGTAAGTAGATGCATTCTGTGAACCGCATTAAGATTTTTACACAAAAACAGAAAAAAAAAAAATTGGGGTTCCCCATACTTAGAACTGAAACTCAAAAATGTTTTTTTCATTAAACTCATACGTGTGGGGTATCTATGGATAGGTCTTCAAAAATGATATTGAGGTTTCTTATATCATTTTTTTCTAAACTGAATGGTTTGCGCGAGAGACACTTCCAAAGTGGTAAAACGTGTGCCCCCCCCTGTAACTTCTAAAATAAGAGAATGGTAAAACTAAAAAAAATATATGATGTACATTACCATGTAACCTTCCACCGAAAATTGGTTTGAACGAGATCTAGTAAGTAGTTTTTTTTTTATACGTCACAAATCGTAAACCGCAATTTACCTTTCATTCAGTCAACTCAAATATAAAAATAAAAAAAAACCCATTTAAGTTCATAAACCTTATGCATAAACCGTGAATACCTACAGGTTTGTAGGGAACCCTCGGTGCGTGAGTCCGGCTCGCACTTGGCCGGTTTTTTGTGTTTGAGAAATCATCAAATGACGACTCCCGCTCTGGTTGGAGCGGAAGGGCGTGTCAGACTTTTACAGTCTAAAACCAGTGTTTCTTCAGTTGCCAATGCCAGGACCAAGGTAACTCTTTCGAACAACTCCGCGACCCTGGCAGGCATCGGCCCTAGCGGATCCCCTCAATTCGTGCTGACATCTCTTTGAGGCGCGCGTGGAACACTACGCGCCGTCGACCCGGGCTTGGTCCTTACCGGGCGGCGAGCTACCCATTGCTCGCCGCCCGCACGATGGTTAAGGGCGCTTTGGAGGACTGTCTTATGTAATTTTGACGTTCAAAAAGTGCTGCCTAGTTTGAATAAATGACTTTTGATCTTGATGACGAACTATTGGGTTTGCGTTTGAGAATTCAACGGTAAAAAGAAAACGTTTTCTTTTTCTTATCTTTATTCTCACGTTTTGTAGATGTGCGTGCGCGTGCCTGCTGCTGGTGCTGACGGACGGGTACCGCTGCGCGAGCGGCGTGCAGGCGCACACGCTGCGGCGCTGGGCCTACGAGATACACTCCACCTTCTTGGTGCCCAACGCGGTACGTACTGTGTGTTACATGTACTCTAGATGTGCCTGCTGCTGGTGCTGACGGACGGTACCGGTGTGTACGGGCCTGTGTCCCAGCACTGGGAACAATATAGGATGGTTATGGTATATATCCTTGAGGAGGCCGATGGAACGTCCTCACATGCAGTAAGTGGATTCTTCTCTCTGGAATCCTAATTGTCGATTTCTCTCTCTCCGTTTTTAATGATAAATAATTGATAAACAGATAGAAATTAAATGAAATGTTTATTTCTGTAAGTAGCTCTTTTAAGACACTTTTACACGTCAATATTTGGTTTGTCGAAATTTTAAAACTAAATGGCGCCGGCATTTCTTAGCTGTCTGATCCCTGAGAAGAAATGATGAAATAAACTCACGAGTTCATGGTCTCTTTTGAAGTCCAAACATTACATTATTAGAATTTTATGTCAGTTTAACAATGCAGGGTCATGTCTGGAAAGGCCTTTTGCAGAAAGAGCCATTGTAGCATTGTAGCCATAAACTGTACAAAATTATTTTCTGTTTCGCAGGTTCTACAGTTGAGTGGCGTAGATGAGAACATGGCGAATGAAATCGAACATGTGTTAGTAAATGGTAAATATAACTTTTATAATTCAGTGTTAAATATTCTGGAACAGACCCATTCAACCCATTTAATTGTTGGAGCATTTGTGGCCTCAATCAGTGTCAAATTGGAACTTTTATTGAGTTCCTTGTACCGATTTGATTAGTTTGAACACGTTTTAGTTCTTAGAAGCCGCGTATTTATTAAGGGATTCTTGCCTGTGGCATAGAGAAAAATTGGAGTAACGAATGACTTGCACCTTTTCAACTTTTATTGTTTGCTTTAACCTATGATATGCCACAGGCGATTGAATCGCATCGTGTAAATCAGGCTTAAGAAACAAAGTTTAGGAACAGTTTTGCTAATTTTGTTTGACTCGAATCCTTTAGCATGTTTCCTGCAACAAAAGAATATGTTGCTGGGACAATGTTGCGCAACTTTATTTTCCAATGAAGACGGGGCATTAATGTTTGTGACCAAGAAATTCTTAGTGAATACTGTATTTTTTAACCGACTTCAAAAAAGGAGGAGGTCATCAATTCGACTGTATTTTTTAAATGTTTGTTAGCTCATAACTTTTGACTGGATGAACCGATTTTGATTATTCTTATTTTATTTGAAAGCTGGTGCTTCCCGAATGGTCCCAATTTGGTTTCATTTAGACAATGGGGTCCATGTGAAAACCACATAAGTCTTAAATTTGAATTAAGTATTTGCGCGACAAATGAACGAACAACGCGATTAGATTAGTGCGGGGTATCTACTATAACTAAAAAGTTAAAAATAAAAAGTTTTTTTAGTTTGTAAATTATAGTATATGTGTCATTGTTTTACAGAGTTCGACAAAGAAGAGCTCCTCCGCAATGTGTTCCGCAAAGCTCGTCAGAAAGCGAAGGACGAGCTCAGTCAACAACTAACAGAATTCCAAGTGAAGAGACAAGTTGGACTCGGCACGTTGTACGGGCCGGAAGACAGCGTCATCGACAAGTGTGACGTCGACAAGGCGCAGGTAATATCCTTACATAGTATAAAACAAAGTCTCTTCCCGCGTTTGTACATTTAGATTGTTGAAACTACGTAACCGATTTTAATACGGTTATAATCAATAGACAGAGTGATGCAAAAGTGGAAGGTTTATTTGTATAATTATTTAATACGCTGGCGAAGCTGCTGGTAAAAGCTAGCAATAGATACCCGGAACAAATATGTGCTTCGGAAATTATCATCAACAATGCCCGATGATATCTAATTTCTTTTTGCATTACCATGGTTAAAAAAGACACGGATAGATACTTGCAACAACAAAAGATTAAGTAAATTAAAATAATATCGAAAAATAAAGCAAAGTTCTAAGTATTTTCATGGATCTTTAAAAGCATTTGATACAATAAGTCATCCTATTTTACTAGTAAAATTAAAAAGCATTACGCTTAATAGTGTGTAAAAGCTTACAAAAATATTCTAATCTTGACTTGCAAACAGACATGGGATATTTCGAAGTAAATCTGCTATGTTTCAGCAGATATATTTTCAAAATTTCTAATTTTATGTGGAATTCCACAACGATCAGTTTTAGGACCACTATTTTACGTAATTTATGGAAATATTTATGCAATGCTGGGTTAGTAGGGCATATCTTCCTGTACGCAGATGTCATGTCTTTTATTTTGGCCACTCCATACTTCGCGTTATTACTGAAGGACAGGTAGCTGAGTAAACTGCAATGCAAAGATCCAAAGTCCATGAAAAGCGAAGTCATTCAGAAATGCAAAACAGATAACCAGACACACAGACAATAATATCCGAACACTGAAAATGCCGATTATTATTTTGATTCAATGAAAATAATATTCTTTCAAAAAATAAATCCCTGCTCAGTTTCGCGAAGCAACGATAGCTATAGATGAGTGTAGAAGGTAGTAAGATGGCTAAATGATACTGCTGATAATAAAGTCAAATGAGATATATTGTTCGGACCAAAGGTTTGGTGATACAAAGGAGCGAGGGAGCACGCGCGATGCCCGCTAATCGAGTACTGATTGCTTCACTTATATTAATTTGTTAGTTGAGGTAAAATGCACGCGTAAGCAAAAGTGCAAGTGTATGGTTTCACCGTACAATGAGATTTCAAATATTATATGTCAGTTCTTTTATAATATTGTTAACTTTTTGTCCCTTTTTAGGCCATACTTTATCCAAGCCCTTTGTCCATGAGTGTGTTTAGTCGTTTCAATACCGCGTTCTTCCCGCAGGAGTTGATAGTAGTGGAACAGCTCATGTGCGGGCAACTCCGCTCAGCGTGCCGCGCGGGTGCGGGCGCGTGTGGCGCCGCGCCGCACGCCGCGCCGCACAGCGACACGCACGCCACGCTCATGGCCGCACTCATCGCGGCCGCGCTGTGTCTGCACTGCAGGTAAGGCAATACTACAGGGGGCTTACTCTACAACCTAATTTTAATTCCAATCTAAAGCCAATACGATTCCAATGTTAATTTTGCATACATGTGATTCGGTACTCTTGAAAACAATAGTGTCAACATTGAAACAACAACAACGCCCGATCTCGATTCCACTTAGTTCTCCAAAAAACACCCAATTTAAACACATTTTGGCGCTAGCGTAGAACTCAAGAATATGAAACGTCAAAATTCCAATCTAGAGTAAGCACCCGGGTCCCAGGAGTTAATATGCCCTGCCAGGGTCGCGAGATTTGTTCGAAAGAGTTACCGTGGCCTTGGCATATAGGCAACTGATGGAACACGGGTGAATTTTAGTCAGTAAAAGTCTGACACGCCTCCCCACTCCGCCCAGATCGGTGACGTCATTCGACGATTTCTGACCCAGAAAAAAAAAATTGTATATTAGTCCTCATTATCGCGCGTTCACATTTCACTTTGCACGTCATTTGATAATTTTCCACCCACAATAAAAAAGACGTTAAAATGCCACATCGAATTTAGAAACAGTCTGCCACACAGCGACGACGTTCTTCTTTTGAGAAATGAGGAACAGGGTGGAAAGTTCTTCGTCCTGTCGTGGATCCTCCTACGGTGGATTCTCCGGCACCTTCGAAAATCATAAAAAGTCCCCATGAAGAAAAAGTTATATATCATAGATCAAAGTGGAAAGAATGCATATGTCCACTATGTTTTGCTTGAGTAACAAAGGCAGGTTTCCTGTCATAGGCTCTTTCAAGGACAAGAAGCCCTTTCAGGCATTGTCTATTCGTCTTAAGACTTCTTTAGTCTGAGCATGGAAACTGGAACTATTCCTTCCTGGAAAACTGCCGCTATCACGCCCATTTACTAAAGAAGATAAAATAATGTTGAATTGCATTGTGTTACTTCGAAAATCCTTGAAAAGCTGAGAAACGAACGCCTCTTAGGTTTTTAAGGAAAAAAAAAAAAACTGTACTTCCGAAGCTTCATTGGCTTTTGGCGAGGGAAGTCTACTGAGCAAACTATGAGTCTGTCAATGTTATGGCAAAAACTACCGTACAGCTGGTATTTGCTTAGACCTCGCCAAGGCCTTTGACACAGTCTCAATTCCGACACTGCTAAAAATCTAGAATCCTTTGGTGTCAGAGGCCTGTCTTTAGATTGGTTCTGGAGTTATTTGTCTAGTCGACATCAGCGTACTTAAATTGGGGAAAGTGTCAGCGGGAGTCTTTCGGTTGCTTTTGGGATGCCGCAGGGAAGTATTTTAGGACACACCCTCTTCATCTGTACATGGATGATATTCTGATGCTTAGAAGGAACTGTCGAAACTCAGCGGCTACGTTCATGATACTGTTGTAATTTTTTATGTAGCTACTTGGAAACAGGCTCTGGATGGAGATGGATGATTATCAAATCAACGTCTGAACAACAACTGGGTACTGTGGCTATGTTTATACACATCGCGATGAAATACAACTGCAATCATACGTACCACGTATATGTGTTCCCCGAGGTCGACCTTTAGCACACCTACATTTCGCTAGTAAATTGTAAGTCCCAAGTATTAGGGCACGATGCCATAAACTGAACTTTTCCGAGGAACCTCACGAAAGGGGAAAGCTCATGCTCGGTTTATTAAAAATCTATTTTATAAGAAGCGTTCTGAATCTCAGTCTAATTAGTAATTAGATACGCGAACAAGTGTCAATCTTATTTATCAATAACTGCCTTTTGAGTAGTTAATGACATAAAAGTCACATAACACGCGTTTGTGATTTGCAACGAAACAATAATTAAAGTATTCTTTTATTTTGGTCCAAGTACTTAGTGTTATTGTTTGGTACAGTTCAGTGCGTTATTTTACTTATTATGGAAATCTTTTTTTCTTCTGGTAAGCATGATTGGTAAGAGTTATCCAGCTAAAACGTTTATTTATTAGGATAAGACAAACAGTGAAACATTAAAAATTGTTGGAATAAATACTATAAATGTAGGGATTAATGTGTAACTGACTATATTTTCTTCGAAATACGCATAAAGATTAGCAATCTTTGCATATTATCCTATTTAAACTAAAACCTACAAACTACAATATGAAGTTAAAGAAATGTTAAGTTTGTACGTATAAACACAAAGTTTCTATAAAATTCGTAAGAGGGGCTTCGTCTATCCCTATATTATCAGGGTATACCTCCGACCATACAATCATTATCGAAGAAGAGATTGACTGCAGTTTAATAACTAGAATTATGGTTCAAAGAAATAAAAATACGTCATCGATAATGTTTATTTTCAATACGACATTGACTATATCATTCAGCGAAAATGATAGTCATAGTAAACATAGTGTTATCAGTGACTGATAAGAAAAAATACTATTAACATACAATCATTTAGTGCCAATACTTGCAGTTTAAAACGTGATAAAGTATAAGTTATTGCTTTTAATACCAATAATATAAACTCGCGTGGAATAATGCTTACTAAAAAGTAGCTGTTAAACATATGTAAGAGTAGGAAAAATAATGACATCAATCGGATAAGCCAGTTAAAAGCGTCTGAAGGCGTCTTTAATGTTCTGTAGTTTAAAGCCTGCTAACATCCAAACATACCCAGTGTTCTTTATATTATGTAAGGATAATAAATTTATTAACAAATTATTACAATTCAATGACTCAGAATAAGGCAAAGTGTTCATTTTCCTGTCGACTGTTTATTTTTAGTTTGTCCTTTGAAACATCAGGAAGTGTTTAGTGAATATTTGTAACACAAAATGGTGGTGGATTTGTCGAATATTAGTGAAGTGGAGGCTCTGGAGGTCAGGCGGAAATGGTGGCAGTCGCCTAAATCTAAGTACAAGAAGAAATTGAAGAGTAATAAGTGAGTTTTTAGTTTATTTTGTTGAGTCTTGTTCCGGGAATTTACAGATAGGTAACTACTACATTTAAAGAAAAAAAAAAAACAGTATTTTATCGAAATATACGAGAAATTAGCTGGACGCTTTGGTATTTATTGTAAAAAAAACATGTAGGAACTAAAGTTTAGTGTAGTTTGTGTTTTAGTAACAATTGTATGGAATGTAAATTTATTTCTGAATTAAAATTATAAATAATAATAAAAAACCTGGACAGGCAAAATGTCTAGAAACAAAATCCACTGTTCTTATAAATAAACGCACATCGGGTAGACAGAGAGACGCTGCGTTTTGCAATATTAAGAACTTTAAAGATTACTAAAGCTCTTTGTAATAACACTTATTTCTGTCACTTACTCTCCGTATTCTCCGGATAAGACTGGACCTTTCTATCAAATATGATCAAAATACGTTTCTTACTTTAGTCGTAAAAACTTACTAAATAGCTAGGCAAATTTTATTATACATTTTTATTAGCTGTGCCTTAATAAGGGTCGTTAAAGCTTAGTTTTCTTTTTAACCGACTTCAAAAAAAGGAGGAGGTTATATGTTCGACTGTATGTATTTTTTTTTAATTTTTTTTTTTATGTATGTTCACCGATTTCTCCGCCAATTGTCAACCGATTTTGAAAATTCTTTTTTTATTCGTAAGGGTATACTCCTGAGGTGGTCCCATATTAATTTTGTGAAGATTTGATGTATACTTTGGGAGATAAACGAAGGAACTCCTCAAAAACAAACAGTACACGTAATGTGATTTGGATATTGTACTAAAGATCAAAAATAATTGCTGGTTCTATCTATCCATCCGTGGTGAACTAATAATAGTCTTCGAAGATACCGCATGGAACTCCTCATAGGTGAACAGTACATATAGGAACTTACAGTGAAAGGTTAGAAGGTAAGGGGATAATTCTTTGAATATTATAGGCACGTTTAGACCGTTACTTGTATTTTTATATTCCGTTGAGCTGATGATGGAAGGTACAACTCCTTATCGATCAGGAGTTAGAAGATATCTTGTCCTAGATAGACATACTCGTTGACATCGAGAATTGATTCCTCAGCAGACACTAGAGTGGGTTCTTACCCACTCTACTGTCTGCGGATCTGTCTGTATTCGGATGTTTATATGTTTTTTTTTTTTTTTTTTTATGTATGTTCGGCCATAACTCCGTCATATATAGACGGATTTGCAAAATTCTTTTTTTGTTCGAAAGGGGTTTATTTCGAAATGGTCCCATATAATTTTCATATAGATCTGATGATGAGTTCGGGAGACAGACACCGGAACTCTTTAAAAAATGACAGCAAATCAACCGCGATTTCTGCTATCGCATAAATATGCATTGTTTGTTTGGAATTAGTGCAGGGTGAATACCACAACTAAAAATTTAAAAATAAAAACTTTTTTGCAAAAAAAACAACCGACTTCCTTAAAAACACTACAAAGTGAAAAATAACTTTAATTTCGGAAGTCGGTGGCAAAAAAACCATAAATACAGATCCTAAGACACCGACTACCGAAATTAAAGTTATTTTTCACTTTGTAGTGTTTTTAAGGAAGTCGGTTGTTTTTTTTTGCAAAAAAGTTTTTGCAGTTACTCTTGTTTCTGTCAGTGTCGTTTTTTTTTCCGGTCAAAACTTATTTTCTACCAAATATTATCAAAATTGGTCCATTATTTTAGTAGTAAAATCTTTGTATGCAGTCTAGTAAACAGACACAATTATACATTTAAATATGTAATTAGATACTTATAGCTGAAGAGTTAATGATAATCTTCCACAGTTGGTTTTGCCTCATAATACAGTCCTGTTTTATACTACACGTGAACAAGTATTCTCCTCAAGATAAATTATGTCATCGGGACATATAATAATAATATGCTTCTTCTGATTTCTCATACATTTATGCTTGCAGTCATTTCGTAGTATAAATGTGCAATGTAACCTGTTTTTCCTTGAACCGTCGACAGGAGGAAATTGTACCAATTATTTGGAATATACATTGAAGATTTGAGACGTTTTGTTATTAAAATATGCATTGGTTGTTGGAGTAGCCACATAAACATTAAAATAAAATTAATAGATTGCAACTGAATACCAGTATTTATTTTCTTGAGCAACATTTATATGTTATATAGGAAAACAGACATACAATAATATTAATAATAGGTATGAAACCATATAAAAAAAGATAAAAGAATCACGGGGCGCCAAAACGCTTCGCTGTCAAGAGGAAAGTACCCATAATGCTGGCAGCATTGCCACGTTCTATGGCGATGCTGATTCTTTGGGAGAATAATAGCCAGTCTGTCGTAAGGAAACCGACATGCCCTAGATATAAAAATTCGAAGACATGTGACATTAACCAACAGTCCCAGCAGTGGGAACATTATAGACTAATTATGTTATGCAACAGTAGTGCTTATGATTCTTCCCCTAAATGATTCTGGACAACCCGGTGTTGAATATTTTTGTAGGTTAAAGAAAAAATTGTTGTTCCATATATTTTGACCGATTTTTAGGGTTCCGTTGCCAAATGGCAAAAAACGGAACCCTTATAGATTCGTCATGTCTGTCTGTCTGTCTGTCCGAGTATGTCATAGCCACTTTTTTCCGAAACTATAAGAGCTATGCTGTTGAAACTTGGTAAGTAGATGTATTCTGTGAACCGCATTAAAATTTTCACACAAAAATAGAAAAAAAAAAACAATAATATTTGGGGTTCCCCATACAAAGAACTGAAACTCAAAAAAAAAAAAACATCACACCCATACGTGTGGGGTGTCTATGGATAGGTCTTCAAAAATGATATTGAGGTTTCCAATATCATTTTTTTCTAAACCGAATAGTTTGCGCGAGAGACACTTCCAAAGTGGTAAAATGTGTGTCCTCCCCCCCCCCCCCCCCGTAACTTCTAAAATAAGGGAATGATAAAACTAAAAAAAATATATGATGTACATTACCATGTAAACTTCCACCGAAAATTAGTTTGAACGAGATCTAGTAAGTAGTTTTTTTTTAATACATCATAAATCGTAAACCACAATTTACCTTTCATTCAGTCAACTCAAATATCCTCGTCCTGCCCAAGCAAATAAGAACCTGTTTGGTAATTCTGCCCACTGTTCTCTTCAAAGTACAAAATCTTACAAGTGCTTCCTGCCCAGAATAATTAGAACAAAAAAAAAGGTCATGCATAAGATATAAATTTTTTATATTTTTTAATGGCAGTAAATAGATCATAATGAAACGATTCACGTTATTTTTAAAATCGTACATTTTGTTCTTTTTACAGTACACTGGGCAGAATTACCAAAATCAGCTGTATTTTATTTGTCCGTCATAAAAGACACTGGGTACAATAAGGGTAAATAAAACAAAAGTAACTTTTTATGTTATTTATTATGTACTCTTAATCAGTCTTGAATTTTTATCTCTTTATTTAGTAATTAATGTACTAACGTTTATTGCAGCCTCTCTGGAAAATAATTAAACAATTCAAACAAAATATAAAAATAAAACAAAACCTTCGCTTAATTTTAATAAACTTTAAAAAATCAAATCCTTTAAAAAAAAATTTTAGGCATGGAAATCAGCAAAGCAATTTCTTTGTTTAGTTAAGCACAAGTTTATATGACATGAACTACATTTAAAGTGTGTTTTGTTGTAATGGCAGCACCTGCACCTGGACTGTTTCTCTTCCAATATAGGCATATGTTTTGCCTGAGAAATGCGGTGGCTCTTATTTGGAAGAGTAATAGTTGGTCTACCCCTTCTTCGTGGAATGTTCTGGTTAGCCTGTAGGTCACTATCATCAGAGCTCTCTTGATTGTTTGTGCTTCGAAGGATTTCTTCTAACAAATCTTGTCCAAGTTGTAATTTAAATTCTCGAAGCCTCAGTATTTTTTTCACTGGTACACCTTTTTTTATCTCATCATTTTTAAATAGAAGCCAACTGTTAAGGCTCGTGCATACCAGCGCGATATCGCGGACGCGACAGGCAGCGCGACCCGTGTCGCGCTTGCGATTTTGCGCTGGTCTGCACGAACCTTTACTGACAGCCAAATCAATCATATGAGACAAGAATCTCTGTGTCCATTTATTAGTTTTGTATCTATTAGGGCAGACTGCAAGTAAGCGATCGGCTAAATCAACGCCGCCCATATTTTTATTGTATTCGCGTACAACTTGTGGTCTTTTAACAGTTAGATATGTTTTAGTTTTTTTGCACCAGCGTTGACAGAAATCCGAGTTCTCCTCGGCCTCAATAGTCGATAAAAAAATAATTGGCTTGTTGTCAAACCATTTAGTAACAGCCAATTTACCATCTGGCCTCACCAGCACATGAGTGCTGCCTCTGCCTTCAGACTTCATTATTCGATCATTTTTTAGCTGACACCCATGTGGGATACGGTTTTTCATCAAAGTACCAGTACAAAGTATCCCTCTGTCGTAAAGTTCATCTGCCAGTTTCTGAGAAGTAAAAAACCGATCGAAATATAGCACGTGACCCGGAACTAGCTGGTCCGCAAGTGCCAGTACAGCCTTTTCTGCTAGACCGAAGTTAGTGTTTTCGTATTGGGGGTAAGTTGTATTTCCCTGATAAATGTCAAAGTCGCATACTACCCCATTCGGATTTGCCAGCACGAAAACATTCAAACCTGTAGGGTGTGGTTTTCCAGGACAGTACTGCCTTATTCCGCAGGTCCCAGTGAATGGAATGATCATTTCATCCACGCAAATATTTTGATTTTTGTTTTGTAGACGACAACTTTTCTGAACATGATCAATTAGCGGCCTCATTTTAAAGACTTTATCTTTGGCTTTTTCTTCAGGTGTGATGTCATCATCAAACACAAATTCCAACGAGTTTCGTAATTGTTGGAATCGATTTCGCGACATACTATCAGCCACAATTGGAATCAACCATCTTTTCGACCAGTACATACGAAGAATTGGATAGTTGATACTAGCCATTATTAAACACAAAGCAATATAAATTTTCAGTTCCGACAAAGTTAAAAAACTGTTACCTGTTAATTTAACAGCATTTTGATTTGTCTTCTCGACACATATTGTTAATATTCCGTCGTCGAAGTACTGACTAAAATAGTCAATCTTGGAAAAATGTTCTGAATTAATGGGCAGGTATGACGGTTCTGTTAAAAAACGTTGAATAGGGGAAAATTCTTGCTGAGACCAGTCCGTAGTGGACGGTATATTGTCTATTCTGCTGCCGGTGCTGTTACGTGTACGCCCACGCGACCTTCTTCTTGACCGTCCATGAGAAACTCCCCGCGTGCCTCGCCTAGTCCTTCCGCGAGCTTGTATAAATGATGTACTTATATCAGGTCCATCACTTTCTTCCTCCGTAGAACTCATACTGCTTTCTGGTCGTACGAACTCCGGATCGTCGAAATCATCATTGGAAGGTATGAAGTCCCCAATATCGGAATCATCTAATAAATTGCCGATGGCTTCATCGTCCAATTCTGCGAAAAAAATCACAATTTACCAAAAAGTTCTGCCCAATGTGATTTTTGCATCACATAATATTATTTATGTTTACTAAAAATACAATTATTAACGAAAATCAAAAATAGTTACAAAAGTCAAAGTATTGATTATTTAACTTTAATCCTGTTTATTTTTAATAAAGAAAAGCCACCGATCTAAATGATAGTAAGAGATTAAACATACCTCTTCTCTGACGTGACTCCATTTTTAACACGTGAATAGCTTCTGACGTTAATCTGTTGTCTATTACTCGCATAGATTTAAGGTTCACTTATTGGTTATAACCTAACCAATCACAGGAAACTTCAAAAACGACAGCTGAGTAGAAAATACAAATTCTAGGCGCGAAATTTGAATATGTGATTTTTGAAGGACAGTGGGCAGAATTTAGAATTTTACAATATTTTAGATGGGCAGGAACCGTGAAGTATGTTTTGTGATTTTGAAATCACAATGGGCAGGACGAGGATATATAAAAATTAAAAAAAAAAACATTTAATTTCATAAACATAAACCTTATGCATAAACCGTGAATACCTGCAGGTTTGTACGGAACCCTCGGTGCGCGAGTCCGACTCGCACTTGGCCGGTTTTTTTTAAAATTGACTACCGATGACATAATTCTGCGAAATGGGGTAGAGCATTATGTGCTGAATTCATGGTTTCATTTTGTGCATTGATGTCGTTGCTACCCTATATGTTTTGTTTTGTTCCACTTATTTGTATTGAGTTCGTGTTTCTTTGATACATTTTCACTTTCAGGCCAGCATCAGTAGCAGCGGCGGTGGGCGGTTCCCGCGCGTCCTTCCTCCAACGAGACAAGTTGTACAAACAGCGTGTTAAACAGATTACCAAGCAGCATCCGCAGCCTGTGAGTATAATCTTTATTTTGTAACTATGATTTAGCTTGTCGTGCAAGAAAAAACAGACATGATAACATGGTTAGGCAGACGTGTACCTATAATACACCCACATTTCGTCGGTTAGTAGGGGGCCAGTCTATTGCAATTGTAAACGGGTACAAATCTAGAACTGGGTTCCAGAACAATACCACTTGGCGCGACCTGGGAATCGAACCCAAGACCTGCTCAGTTGTAGCGTTTGGGACTGGACCAACGAGGCAGTCAAACTATGATGTTTTGCTATAAAATCAGTTACTAGTTGCCACTTAATTTATGTGTTAGGCGCATTCGTTTCGCCACGTGGTTCAAGATATAACATTATTAATTTCAAACAAATTATTTGTTCACAATTGTTATTTACAATAATTTTAAAACTATATTAGCATTGAATCTTTCAGAATAAATAATTCATCATCATCATCATTTCAACCGCAAGGCATCTACTGCTGGACATAGGCCTACCCCAATTTGGGGTGTTTTTCCATAATCGCCACGCTTGGCAGGCGGGTTGGCGATCGCAGTATGGTGGTAAAATGCATAGAGAACGCTGCTGCCCATTCTCTAGTAAATCCCTGAGTCGCCTCTTACGACAATCACAGGAAGAAATGGCATGGTGCTATTTTTTACGTCCGGCACAACACGGGCTATTTACTAATCATCTGCCTAGCCGTTTCCCAACTATGTTGAGGTCGGCTTCCAGTCTAACCGGATGCAGCTGAGTACCAGTATTCAACAAGGAGCGACTGCCTATCTGACCTCCACAATCCAGGTATTGGGTAATACTATACCGCGTGGTAAGACTGGTTGTCAGACTTTCGGGCTTCTGACGACCCGTAACGACTGTCTAAGATACATGAAAGACAGCCGGGACCAATAGCTTAACGTGCTTTCCGAGGCACCGAATAAATAATTACAGTAGTGATAGTGAGCAATGTTCCCGCCTACAGTTCGTGGTGCGCGGGCACCACCTGCAGCTGCAGGCGCTGACGTCAGTGGCACACTGTCACCACTGCGACAACATCATCTGGGGCCTGGCGCCGCAGGCCTACGTCTGTACTGGTAAATATAAACATTCGTCGTTTTAGGATTGAGGTTAAATGTCCGTGATAATATGGTATGTAATACAAATGATAATGCTCATTATTTGTGACAAAAGTGTTTATTATTTGTGATTAAAGTACACATTATTTGTGACGAAACTGCTCATCAAAAGTGTTTACTATTTGTGACAAAAGTGGTCTTTATTTGTAACAAAAGTGTTTATTATATTCAAATATATAAAAATATAATTTATATGTATGTTTAACGTAATAAGGGTGAAAATAATGAGAAACTAGATTTTCTTATTTTTTTACAATTTCTTTATGCACAAGGAGTTTGTCTGTAAGTGATTTTTGTCTACTCTTCCGTCGACACTAGCAACTTTTGGCTTAACAGCCATGTGATAAAATATACCTACTATAAAAATATGTATTGTATTTTATTGATGGACCGTACATCAAGCAAGTTATTTAGCAATAAAAAACTCAATATTCTCCTTTCCGCCTCAGACTGCAAGTTGCGTGTACATCGTATGTGCGCTCGGTCCGTGGAGGAGGGCTGTTGTCTGGACGGAGAGCATCACAACAACAGGATCTCAAGGTTCATGGAGCGGATACATGCCAACAACCAACCTACCAGTAAGTACAGATCCGTAACATCCCGCCTATATTCCTAAAAGGGTAACGCAGAAGTGTAACTAAAGTATACCCACATTTCGCCAGTTGTGTTTAAGGACGCTATAATATTTTTGAAGCGCTCAAGTTTAGGTATCAGAGTCGCCACACAACAACATTACGCGCACGCACACATTGAAACCATTGTCTGCTCGATTTTAAACATTAGTTACCTAATCTTGATACTCGAAGGTATTTTTTATTTTTATTTTACTAGCACTGTTGAGTAAAATTAGTAGTAAAGTAAATTTACTAACTGCATTTAGTGACAGTAAATAACTTTTACTACCATGATCATCACTATTTTTGGAATAACGTATAATTTGACATTTAAAAAAAAAAACGAGGTGTAACAATATTTTTTGATAATATAAACAAATATAACTGCTGGTGATCGTAGAATATCGTTGTTATCGTTGAAAATATACAGGATATTCCCTAAAAAAAAACTAAGCAAAAATTGTCTGACGCGCGAACCTCACCTTTGAGATTGCAGCGAGAGAATAGGAAAATGTACACATTTTTGTATGAACGCTGTTTTTGTACTCTTCTATGTACCTATTTATAATTCGATATGACTTTAAGATTTTTGAGAGATGATGATTAACTACATGATTTTCAATTTATGTAAATAATTAAAGTTACGTTAAATATTTTGACTACATACTAGCAAAACCCCCAAATTTGATACTCATGTCGACATTTCATCATAACAGTACATCTGCCATTTTAAATTAAAAATCGAAGATTTTATAATCTCTACCCCCAATATGGATAAAGATCTTTTTATAAAAAACAATACCCGCCGTATTTGAATCAAATTTGGATGAATCATTCGTAATAACTATCCTAAAATTACCCAAAGTTGATAGCTATGCCCACTTTTTATTAAAAAAATTAAAATATTCGTCATTTTGAATGAAAAACTTGTGGGGTCGCCTTTTTTTTACTCCAAATTTAATTTGTATGGAATTTTCGGCTTCAGCACCTTCGAAAATCTTGAAAACGACACCCATGATGAAAATTTTGAAAATTTTCGTAACCACCATTTTTGATTTTGAATCGGATTCAGCACCCTTGTTTACCTCTACCGCAAGCTACATGAAAGAATTTCGTTCCAAAAATGGACGACACTTGCATAATTTAATTACCACATTGAAAATACATGTTCATATAACTTTTTATTGAATGACTAGCTTCTGCTCGCGACTTCGTCCGCGTAAAATTTCTTGTCCCCCGAACCTTCCCGTCGCGTCGAATCGCCTACCCGGAGTAGTAACGAAAAATGTTGCAAAAACGGGGAAATTTTTGCAACATTTCTCATTACTGCTCCGCTCCTCTTAGTTGTAGCGTGATGTTATATAGCCTATAGCCTTTCTCGATAAATAGGCTACCGAACACAAAAAAAAAATTCTATTCGGACCAGTAAGTAGTTCCTGAGATTAGCGCGTTCAATCAAACAAACAAACTCTTCAGCTTTATAATATTAAGTATAGATTATCCGCCATTTTGAATTCTTGAAAATGAATACATAATCATAATTACCCTACCTCCATAATTCCCAATAGAATTTGAGATATTTGTTTCTAAATCAAGTTCTGGTAATAAGTTTGGTACTCATACTTTTGGTCCGAAAAGTATCAACATTTTTCAACCACAGTATACAACACGGCACTCACTTTATTATTATTTTGATCGTATTTATTTTGTACAAAAAAGCGATAAGCCCTTGCTTCCTAGGGCGCGTCTGAGCGCGGAATGGCAAGCCGCGAGTTGAAAACGTATGAAGAAATTTGAGAGCGTTCTTTATTTTTCTCATAAATAAAAAAAAAATGTATTTAATTACAAAATATTTAGGCAAAACGTAGAAGATTATACTAGCCACAATTTGTTGTCATTTTGAAGTTAAAATATGCAGTTGATCTCACTATACAGGTACCTTTCCAGACACCATTATTTTTCATTTTCTTCGATTATTGCGGTGGGGAAAACGTATTTTTGTGAAAATATTGTAGGGGACTATACATTTTTTATGGTACCTTTATGGAGATGATTAAATTATCTATAATTAAAGACCTTAATTGACCTCGCAGTTGTGATTCCTCTTGATGTAATTGGTACCGGAAAACCACCGATATTTGTAGAAAAATGTTATAGCGTCCTTAAGTTCTGTGTAATTGGAAGCGAGCTTATTACCATAATAGTTTCACTCTGCACCCTAATTGCGAAACGCACAATTTATCAGAACCTGAATGGGATTGAAGATTATTTCTAAAGCATTGCGTCATTCGCTCGAATAATTTGTCGGCTCAGCAAAGTAAATAACGCAATGAATGTTGTTTAACTATGAATATGAAACCAAGTCCTACTGATAACAAGTTACACAATTACCCTCTTGTCTACTACTGAGTAATTCCAGATGGAAAAACGCAATAACACTGCCCGATCTGATAATGGATCATAAGCCATCATGCGCAGTGGAGGCGCTTCCATGAGACAGTAAGACTGATCTAATATTAGGTTGGGGAAAAAGTCTTTTCGCATTATAGTATGTATGAACTTGTAATAAAATCTCTTTGGCTATACTATTCGTATCTGGCTGGTTTTGGTACCATTGAAAGTTTAAATTTTAAAGAACATAATTCTAAATTCAAATTAGGAAAATGTGTGATTTTCATTTGTTTTTCGTACCGTCAAGATGAGTGAATCTAATGAAGAAATTCGATACATTTTAAAATTTTACTACAAAAAAGGTAAAAATGCAACGAAAGCCGCGAAAAAATTTTGCGATGTTTATGGACCTAGTGTAGTGTCTGTGCGAGTAGCACAAATTTGGTTTAAGCGTTTTCAATCCGGAAATTTTGATGTCAAAGATGCACGTCGCTCTGGTCGCCCTATTACGGATAAAATGGATGCCATTTTTGAAAAAGTGGAGCAAGATCGGCATAACAGTAGTTACGACGTAGCTGAAGAACTGGAAATTGACCACAAAACAGTTTTGGCGCATTTGAAAAAAACTGGGTACACAAAAAAGCTCGACATTTGGGTACCTCACGAGCTCACTGAAAGAAACCGAATGAACCGTGTACTCATTTGTGATTCTTTATTATGACGTAATGAAACCGAACCATTTTTGAAGAAGCTGATAACTGGTGATGAAAAGTGGATCACGTATGACAAGAACGTGCGAAAAAGGTCGTGGTCAAAGGCCGGTCAGGCTTCACAGACTGTGGCGAAACCCGGGTTAACTCGCAACAAGGTGATGCTGTGTGTGTGGTGGGATTGGAAGGGCATTATTCATTATGAGCTGTTACCACCAGGCAGGACCATCGATTCTGAACTCTACTGGGAACAACTGATGAGATTAAAGCAAGAAGTTGAGAGAAAGCGGCCGGAATTAATCAATAGAAGGGGTGTGATTTTTCATCATGATAACGCTAGACCTCACATATCTTTAGCCACCCAACAAAAATTAAGAGAGATTGGCTGGGAGGTGTTAATGCATCCGCCGTATAGTCCTGACCTTACACCTTCAGATTTCCACCTGTTTCGGTCTCTTCAGAATTCTATAGGCAGTGTCAGGTTAACATCACGAGAGGACTGCCAAAACCACTTGTCGCGGTATTTTGACCAGAAGTCCCAAAATTTCTATAGCAATGGGATCATGTCCCTACCTACAAGATGGCAAAAAGTTATCGAACAAAATGGTACCTAGATACTTTAGTTAAATGTAAATAAACTTTATTAAACAATGTTTTGAATTTTCTTAAAAAATGCGAAGAAACTTTTTCCCCAACCTATTATGTTCAACCAATGAATCTCTTACAACTATGGAAATACTTGCCTTATTTTCCTGAATTATTCAACAAAAAAGAAAACAAAACTTTTACTTCCCTATTCGCTTTTATATCCGACTACGGCGAAGCAAAAAGGAGAGTTATGATTTTGACCGATATATATAATTATGTATGCGTGTATGTATGTTCATTTGTTCCCTTTAAAATTTTGAAGTTTGCATAATTTGATAAATAAGATATTGTAACTTTGGAAGCGTCTTTGTCGTCCGCGGGCTTAAAGGTGGCTATGTGCTGTCACAGTGAATATGGCGCCCTCTAGAGCACAGAAAGTCATGAACATAAAAAAGACGTGGCCGTATGCCATCTAAACAATATCACAGTATAAATAGAGATACTATAGAAACTGGGTCTATTTGTTGATATTGTCACTTAGTGTTTTTGCAATTGGAAAGGACCGGGTTAAGAATACAACAATCCGTTCCATTACTAAAATAACTGATGTCACTCGAAAAGCTGCCACGCTTAAATGGAACAGGGCTGGACACATCTGCCGTATGTCAGACGATCAGTGGGCCAAACTTACGACCCAATGGGTCCCGCTTAATGGCAAGAGACATCGCGGTAGGCCCAGACGGAGATGGCGGGATCAGCTGGACTCTTTTAGTAAACATTGGGTCTTGGCAGCTCTGGACAGAGAGACGTGGAAAGAGAGTAGGTTGGCCTTCGCCCAGCAGTGGGACATCAACGGCTAATAAAAAAGAAAAATAATAATTTAAAAGTGTTCTATTGAAACGAAATTATTTAACGCGGTAGGTGTTAACTGATCGAAACCGTCACGAGAAAACGCGTTCATCTATATCATGCCATCTCCATGCGACTTTCGTCTTTGGTCGTAAATGTAAATTCAAGATGGTGGCCACGGATTTTTTGCTTTATAGCGAAGTGGCATACGACCACGGATTTCAGATGAGAATATTTTCTTGTTTCATACTTTTTAGAGCGTGATTTTTCAGTTTTTTCGTTTATGTGTTTACTTTTTTATCCGTCTCCTTTACGGCCCAGTATGAGTAAAGAATAGCACCATCCCAAATCTTCCCGTGAGTGTCGTAAAGGCGTCTAACGGACTTACTAGGGAATATGCTTTAGCGGTCTCTATCCATTTTACCAACATACTGCGATTGCCAAGCGTAGCGATTAATGCAAAAACCCCCTCCCACCCTGATTGGGGAAAGCCTATGTCCAGCAGTGGACGTCTTTCGGCTGAAATGGTGATGATGATGATGATGAAAACCCATGCAGTAAGGCATGCCTCATCACGGTCTCGTAGATTTTCTCCTTAACTTGTGGGGGCTCTGTGGGTCGCAGGTTGTTCCTGTGACCTGTCGCCTGTAATGGCGACAGGTCACAGGAACAACCTGCGAAACCTGCGAACCCCTTATCTATACTATTATTTACAATACAATAATTTGTTACAGATCTAGACTCAAATGACAAGAAATCCAGGAAGACGTCGGGCCCCGCGCATTTTCTCAACAGTAAGTAATTATAAGATTCTAGGTTTCTCTTGGTGAGTGGGTCTTAAATGAACATGGCCAAGATAAAGGTCATGTCTAATGACAAGGTAACACCGACTCTCAAGAAGATAGCAGACTACACACGAAGTAGTGTACGATTATGTTTACCTAGGACAAACTGTCCAGTAAGGTAGGTCCAACTTCGAGAAAGAGTTCGATCGTCGATCCGTCTGGGCTGGGCCGTGTTCGGGAAGCTACGCAATATCTTCTCGTCCTACAAACCGCAGTGTCACAAGATCACATTATTTTGACTATCTGTATTTTTATCCCACGATACGACGCGCGTTTACTTGTGATTACCGAGTGTCATAAGCACGCTGTGAATGTACAATGGCGAAGTTGGACGTGCGTGTGTGCGTACGTGTGTTATATGCTGACGCTACTCGTCTTCATGCACACATTCACAACGTGTCTCTACACATGGTTACCACAAGTAAAGCGCGCTTCACATCTTGGGAAAAAAATGCTATAACAAGAGATGTGTACCTACTTACGTTAAATTTAATCTAACAAATAATGTTTGTTCCATAGTGGAGCGAAGTTTCCGAAAAGCCGAGGACGACCCGCCTTGGGACCACACGCTAACGCCCGTCATAGGTAAGTCATTTTATATTATAATAACATCTTTTAATATACAGCAATGTGTGAAGTCATGTACGGAGATTTTATGTATTTATTCATTGAACCATCAACAGAAAGTATTATGTGTTTCTTTGCGTTAGGTTCGCGTTTATCTAGTGAATATTTTCTAGATATTCGGTTTTTAATTATGTCGGTATACGTGAAGATTTTAAATGATGATAAAGATATAAAATTCTTACCGCTATCCACTTTCTTGGCTGACCGTACCTTCCGTTTAGCACAACAGAAGATAAAGATATGCTGCAGTATATATCGCGCAAACGAGGTAAGTTTAAAAAAAAATCGTTTCATAAAATAGATACACTGAAAATCGAAATTCATCGACTTTTAAACCGCTCTTTTATGATTAACAAATCCCAATTCTCTACAAAAACTACAGGGCTTAGTGATTCTTTTTATACCTAATGTGTATTTTTGTAACCTGACGATACCTCGTGTTCGTCCATGTCACGGCATCACGATAACACGGGGAAGCAAAATGTATGGAAATATATAGTCTCTTTTAAAAATCTGTTTACGATGACGTTATACCGACCAGAGGGGTAATTGCGGAACTTTTTATCGGTAGGAATTGGTTTAATATTCATAGTTAAACAACATTCATTGCGTTATTTACGTTGCTGAGCCGACAATTTATTCCAACAAATGACGCAATGGTTTAGAAATAATCTTCAATCCTATTCAGATTCTGATAAATTGTGCGTTTCGCAATTAGGGTACAGGCTAATATTGTCACGCTTGTCATAGTATTTAAACAATACGCACATAAAAAGAGACAAACGCGGACTGAATGCCTTAAGCATTCTCCACCAGTCAAACAAAACCAAAATCAAAAAAAAAAAACAAACGTCATTTATTCAAATTAGGCTGAGGATCAGCACTTTTCGAACGTCAAAACTACAAAAGACAGTCCCCCCAAAACGCCCACCCGTCGCGCACTTCCTAGTGCTTTAGCTGGGAAGAAGAAGTGGCCAACAAACTCCCCAGCAGCACAGTACAAGTTTGTAGAGATTAGATGTCACGTGCTTTGGCAGAGAGGAACAGTGATAAAAAATCTATTAAAATATACAGTAACAACCGCTTGAAGGAAACGCGCGCATCCTTCATAATTAATAAAAACTAAAATAGAGACACAAATACAGTCAGCGTCAAACATATTGGGACGAAAAGACTGTTCAAAACCATCTCAAACAACTACGAAATTTAAACTTTATCTCAATTGGATAAAGTACTTGTCAGAATGACAGTTGTCGTGTACTGTCTTCATTCTGAAACATTTCTTGTGCCATAGAGTTAATATTAAATATTCATAGTTGTTTAGTTCATTTTGAACAATCTGTTCGTACCGATATTTGACGCTGACTGTACATAAATTGGTTACTTATAATACACATACATACATACATATTAACTATAAAAGATTGACTTCGCGTTAACGTAGAATTTCACCTAAGGCAATTTGTGTGGAATAATTTTATTGCATTTCTCATTTCTGTCACCAGACAGAGCTTATTCAGTCTCAGTATCGAATGAAGGCCACAGTAGTCTTCTACGCTATTTACTCATAGTATGACTATTTTACCATAAAACTTCACATAACGATTGCTGCGTAACTTGTAACACCTATTACATAGTGCTGCGTGTTACTCATTGACACCCATCCGTTAACTTATGTGGTAACTTCAGTTTAACCTATTTGAAGCAACTGGATCTTACTGTCTGTGGTGTAGAATGAGGAGTATTGCCGTAGTTATGATTGAATAGAAGTATAATAAAGGACAGCTTACTTTGAGGAATGAAATTCTGGAGCTGTTATTTTTTTTTTTTTTTTTTGATAAATTGGCAGTAAACTATATTAAAACTGAAACAGAGTTCAAATTAGCATAACCGATGTCCTTGACTGCCATTTTCAATTTAAGCTCAAACGCGAAGCATTTATTTCAATATTGAAAAGTCAACGAGTCAGTCGGAAAGCATGATGAGGGTAGTTGCCCATTCTTTAACGAGATCTTAATGAAGAAGAACGGGCAAGAAACTCTATGCGCACTCCTTTGAAGAAGGAAAACCAGGGTAGCCCAGACAATTAGACTGGCCTGTTAGTCTAGTGGTTAGTGACCCTGACTGCTAACACTGAGGTCGTGGGTTCGATTCTCACCCAGGACAAATCTTTGTGTGATGAGCACAATCATTTGTTCTGTGTCTGGGTGTAATTTATCTTTATTAAGTATGTATTTAGAAATATATAACTATCTTTATCAGTTGTCTGGTTACCATAGTGCTCTGCCTAGTTTGGGATCAGATAACGGTGTGTTGGTTGTCCTAAGATATTTATTTATTTAATTCAAATGTTCTAGCGTTTTTGCGATTTCTAGGTCAGTGTCGGGCTGTGTGTTGAACGAAATATGACTCGCGATCGTAACAAATATGAAATTATAATCATTAAACTAATCAATATGTACATGTGGTGTTGTCCCACATACAATGAGGCACTTGATATCTTGTCCAGCGTGTACTGTTGTTTGCACGCTACAGGAGTTGATGGACGCTATGAAAGTGCCAAACTCGTAGTCAAATTCTTGGTTGACTGCATTTAGATTGCTATCGACACGTTAAGAAGAAGAAGAAGAATCAGTACAACCCTCCATAATTATTTAAACCTTATATAAATATAAAACAATATACACTAATATATTGTTACAAAACTCAATTTAATTCATCATGTCCCGATATTTCAGTTATTATATTAAACTGTTCTCTAACATTTCCTCGCAATCCTACTATTACCTCCCTCTAGACAAATCCAACCACGATATGATATCTCATATTAAATCCACAACACAACCCTCTTCATTTATTATTCAGGACGAATCAAAACAACCACTTTCAGAGGAACTTGTCGTGAATATTAGACATACAAATATGTAGGATATCCTGAGAGGCATAGTCAATGTGAAACTATGTTTTATGTTATTGATGTATAATTGCTTTGGGAGTTATACTAAATAAGTTGGCATCGAGGTGATGTAGGTTCTACCTGTTAAGTTATATGATCACAAACTGTTGAATCGATGGTATTTCCATCGGCAAAAATGTGTGTACGTGTAGTTTTCTAGCTACAAACACTCGTAAAATATTTTATCGAACTAGATGAGTTCGGCTTTCCTCCCTGTCTAAATACTCTGAGAAGAAAGGCCGAAACAAACTAAGAGGTCACAATCCAGACATAATCTTGGTCTGATCATTTGAAGACTATGCAGATTCCTAGCTGAAATAGTCTATTGAGGAAATAACCACACAGTTTGAGTGGACCTATCCAGTCAGTGCAGGTATTTGTTAGTAATCGTGTAGCTCAACTCAGAACTTGATGAGTTCAACGACTCTATGAAAATACTCAAGTTGACGGATTAAAAAAAAAAAGTTACATAATCGTCAATGTAATAAAAAATAATAGGTTGGGGAAAAAGTTTCTTCGCATTTTTTAAGAAAATTCAAAACATTTTTTAATAAAGTTTATTTACATTTAACTAAAGTATGTAGGTACCATTTTGTTCGATAACTTTTTGCCATCTTGTAGGTAGGGACATGATCCCATTGCTATAGAAATTTTGGGACTTCTGGTCAAAATACCGCGACAAGTGGTTTTGGCAGTCCTCTCGTGATGTTAACCTGACACTGCCTAAAGAATTCTGAAGAGACCGAAACTGGTGGAAATCTGAAGGTGCAAGGTCAGGACTATACGGCGGATGCATTAACACCTCCCAGCCAAACTCTCTTAATTTTTGTTTGGTGGCTAAAGATGTGTGAGGTCTAGCGTTATCATGATGAAAAACCACACCCCTTCAGTTGATTAATTCCGGCCGCTTTCTCTCAACTTCTTGCTTTAATCTCATCAGTTGTTCGCAGTAGAGTTCAGAATCGATGGTCCTGCCTGGTGGTAACAGCTCATAATGAATAATGCCCTTCCAATCCCACCACACACACAGCATCACCTTGTTGCGAGTTAACCCGGGTTTCGCCACAGTCTGTGAAGCCTGACCGGCCTTTGACCACGACCTTTTTCGCACGTTCTTGTCATAAGTGATCCACTTTTCATCACCAGTTATCAGCTGCTTCAAAAATGGTTCGGTTTCATTACGTCGTAATAAAGAATCACAAATGAGTACACGGTTCATTAGGTTTCTTTCAGTGAGCTCGTGAGGTACCCAAATGTCGAGCTTTTTTGTGTACCCAGTTTTTTTCAAATGCGCCAAAACTGTTTTGTGGTCAATTTCCAGTTCTTCAGCTACGTCGTAACTACTGGTATACCGATCTTGCTCCACTTTTTCAAAAATGGCATCCATTTTATCCGTAATAGGGCGAGCAGAGCGACGTGCATCTTTGACATCAAAATTTCCGGATTGAAAACGCTTAAACCAAATTTGTGCTACTCTCACAGACACTACACAAGGTTCATAAACATCGCAAATTTTTTTCGCGGCTTGCGTTTCATTTTTACCTTTTTTGTAGTAAAAATTTAAAATGTATCGAATTTCTTCATTAGATTCACTCATCTTGACGGTACGAAAAACAAATGAAAATCACACATTTTCCTAATTTGAATTTGGAATTATGTTCTTTAAAATATTAACTTTCAATGATACCAAAACCAGCCAGATACAAATAGTATAGCCAAAGAGATTTTATTACAAGTTCATACATACTATAATGCGAGAAGACTTTTTCCCCAACCTAATATACTCTACATACTAAATATACATGACATCCTCATCTGCATAGCCTTTTCCTAACTATATAGGGTTTGGCTTCCAGTCTAACTGGATGCAGCTGAATACCAGCATTTTACATGGAACGACTGCCTATCTGACCTCCACAACCCAGTTACTGGGTAATGTGCCCTTGGTAAGACTGGTTGTCGGACTTTCGGGCTTCTGACGGTTGACGGTTGTCAAAGATCCACAAAATAATGACAGCCGGTCTTTCTAAGTTATGGACGGGTCTAGGTATGTAAAGATGGTTACCCATCCACGGACCAACCGTGGCAAGCGTACCTTCACTTGATCGAATGATCCAGGTGGCTGTTATAACTAAGCCACAAACCCCTCAGATATTAATAACATTGTGTATTTAAAAAAATACTGACATTTATGACAGTTGACCTTAGATTGCATTCAAAGGAAAACTATCACCTATTTTCTAGTTCTGAGAAAATCAATCGATAATAAATTGCCATCATGAATTGATTAGTAGCATACCTTGAAGGCTATTGTAGGCAAAGTTCACCTATCACATATCTAGGTCGCTTATTAGTAATTCATTACGAAATTGCAGTTATGGTGCTGCTCCACAAAATCCCACGGCTAAGCTATGCAAGTGTAGCTACGTTTTGTATAAAAATGTTAAGTTAAAAGTATCTGATGAATGTCTAAGCTCACGCTCACTAAAAGGAACGAGTAATCCACACTAATATTATAAATGCAAAAGTAACTCTGTCTGTCTGTCTGTCGGTCTGTCTGTCTGTCTCGCTTTCCTGCTAAAACTACTGAACCGATTTAAATGAAATTTGGTACACAGATAGTTAAGAGCCTGAGAAAGGACAAAGGCTACTTTTTATCCCGGTAGTACGTTCCCGCGGGATATTTTCCGACCTACACGCGGGCGAAGCCGCTGGCAAAAGCTAGTACATTATACATCTGTATTTAAGAACAGTTATTTTTTAATAATATTTTGAGGTTATACAAATAACCTCAACTGTCATGAAGGTGATCACAGAACAGATAAAGAGGTTAGAAGGGCCTTGTGGGCGGGGCGCGCGCGCCGCTCATATTGTGAACGCTCATATGTCGACCGAAATTAGCGTCACCGGCCAACAGTCGCGCTCATATTGTGACAACGTACGAAGCTCCGCGAAAAAATAATAATTATGCCGTCTTGCGCTATCATAACGTGTCGGAAAAGAAGCCAGATGTGTAGTGTAGCCCGAGAAGGGATTTCTTTTCACCGGTAAGTCCTAAAACCTTATAATACGAGTGTTATTTGTAATTATTACAATTGTATTATGTAGTTTGTAGACAAAACGACACAATCGAAAAAAAGATGCAAAATTATACATTGCTTGCAACGGATGGGTACCATCTTGTACTACGCGAGTGATCGCGCGATGTATTGCGATCATTGCGAGAGTCGCGTGTGCCGAGCCAATGCTTGAATTCCGCGAAATTCCATGCGTATCGATAGTGTTGCACCAAGTTGTAAACACTGTCGATATTACGAATGTATTCAATTGATTATTATCAGTAATATTGGAATTAAAATACCTTTGTTAATTAACACCAATTATTGTTAATTGTGGTTATCAATATAGTTTCTGAGTGGGGTTTTCGTCTAAAATTTGGTTTGAGGTTAGCTGTTTATAATGAAAACATATATTTTATTATTAGGTTTCCAACAGATCCAGATATAAGGAAATTGTGGATTGAGGCAACCGGTAGAATACAATGGATACCTACTAAATGTAGCACAATTTTCAACAAATGGATTCTCTTTGATAACCGCAAGCGCTCAGCAAGTTGGTTGGATCCTGGTTCAGCACCTAAACAATGCCCTAAACGAAAACTTACCCCTAGAAAAGTGATGGTCACTGTCTGGTGGTCTAGCGCCGGTGTGATTCATCACAGCTTCTTACCAAATGGGGTGAGCATTACTGCAGATGTGTACTGTGAAGAACTGAACTCAATGATGGAGAAGCTGGCACATCTCCAACCAGCATTGGTCAATCGCTCGTCTCCGCTGCTTCTGCACGATAACGCGCGACCTCATACTGCACAGCAGACGGTCTCCAAGTTGCAAGAACTGGGGTTGGAAGCTCTCCGTCATCCGCCCTACTCACCAGACTTTGCGCCTACAGACTACTACTTTTTCCAGAATTTGGATAACTTCTTGGCGGGAAAAAAATTCAATACCCGAGAGGCAGTACAAAATGCCTTTGAAGAATTTGTTGCCTCCTGTCCAGCTGATTTTTTTAAGAAGGGCTTCAATAAACTGCCACTGCGTTGGCAAAGATGCATTGATTGCATGGGAGAATATTTCGATTAATACAAATAAAAATACAGTAGAATCCGGTTATAACGACGGTGAAGGGACCGGTGATATTACGTCGTACTAAACGAAATGACAATTTTTGATTTTTATTCGAATCACATTCATATATAGACATACATACATTATGTATTTAATAATATTTACGTGACCAAGAGAAAAAATAAAACTGAATCAAAATTTTTATTTATTTCACATAATGTACATATAATCTATAATAATAATGATACTTTTTTCTTCAACAGAGAAACTTTTTCGTTTTATAGAAGTCATTCTTGTACGCGAAATCACGCATCACCCGCAAATTAACGCTGTAAACTAAACAGTCGCATTCGAATCAGCGACGTGCAGGCAAGGGGGAAGCGCGGGGCGGAGATAGTTTCTTACCTACGATTTATTTGTAAACACGTCAACGCTCGTCGTCGTTGTAACCGGACAATTTTGTGTGAAATTCCGTCGTTAAAAGCGGTCGGTCACTGTAAGCGGAGTCGTAATAAACGGATGTACTTTCATAGTGGCTTGTATTAAAACCAAACACGCGCCTATACTTACGTCGCTAAAAACGGTTGGTCGTTACATGTGAAGTCGTACTAAACGGACTCTACTGTACATGAAAAAAATTCGTTTAATTTTTTTCATACAAAACGGCAATTTCATAGGTGTCATTATGTATTTAGAATGTCCACACTATTCCAACCCCGTCCCTCTCCCGATATTATAGCAAAAAATTGCAAAACTTAAATAACAAAAATTTTAAGAATTACAGTAATTTTATCGATATCGATTATCGACTTTTTGTTCACCGTAACATGTATGAGAAATAAATTGCTTTTCGTGTGTGTGAGTGCACGTCAAGTACAGTGTTTGCGTTAGTGTGACAATCAATAGCAAGCTCGCGATCTAAGTGTGTGTAATTTATTAGTGTGCGTAATTCGCGTACGTTCGGGACCTTTGCTTGTAGTGGAATTAAAGAGTGGGAGACAAGCGGCGACACGCGTTCTAATACAAATCAGGAACTATTTCCTTTCTAACCTCTTTATCTGTTCTGTGAAGGTGATTTAAAAATAGGATTTACGGTTTTAAGTAAAATAAATAATCTAATCAAATCACTCAATTATTTTTCCTAGGCTGGGGATCTTTATATACCAAGATCCCTCCGTGCCTCGGACACCACGTTGTTCCACGTGTCATTCGTAGATCTTCAGTAGCTCGACAGTCGTTACGGGTCGTCAGCAGCCTGAAAGTCTGACTGCCAATCTTACCTTGGGGTATCATGTTACCCAATAACTGAATTGTGGATGTCAGATAGACAGTCGCTCAATGACCCATTAGCTAGACTACATTTATATCAAGTACTTTTGGAGCAGACTCTGCACACGAATGCGTGGCTGGCATACAAATTACCCGTGAAGCTAACGTGACAAATATATCCGTATACATCCTCTGTAGTAGTGGACGGTCGACTTTAAGCTCTACTTCAATACTAGAACTAATCGGTTTTCTTTGAAATTTCGAACTGAAAGTTTCAACCTTCAGCTTCAAACGATTGGTACGTTTATTTTACTTTCCATTGCAGATGCGTTATGTGTGTGGCAGGGGGCTATTTTTCTTCACTTAGTTACAATATAATAATAGGGACTTGTAAATAAATAGTACCTAGTATAGCAGGAGCACGAGTTGAACGACCAGGTTAAGCTACGCTTGCCGCGGTTGGTCCGTGGATGGGTGACCATCAATACATAAGGAAGTCCACTCTGTGCCTCAAAAAGCACGTTAAGTCGTTTGTCCCAGTTGTCACTCGTAGAACTTTGACAGTGGTTACAGGTCTTCAGAAGCCCGAAAGTCTAAGAATCAGTCTTAACAAGGGGCATTGTATTACCCAGTAACTGGATTATGGAGTACAGACAGGTAGTCGTTCCCTATTCAATCCAGGTATTCAGCTGCCTCATGGTATTCATGCATTCAGATGTATAGTTTGTAAAAGGCGATCATGTGTTGATTATAGACTTTTACTATTTGTGTAATTGTTAGGTTTACTATTCATGTAATCTTTTATTAGAGTTTCACTGCTGAGTACACACGGCTACACATCAAGCATACATTTCCTGTTTTAGCTGAGCTCGCATCGTGTGGATTTTACGTGAGAAGTCAGCTTAGACTGGTACAGCTTGACCTGTAGCCGTGCGTATATATTTTTGATAGCTGTTTACTGTTTTTTATTTGACATTGCTCTCCTAATCTACATTTTTTATCATGGTTTTTTTTTTTATTATTTTGAGATCTGTCTTCGTATCAAACACTTTGTACTTGACCTTTGTTTATATAATTTTTTTATTTTTATATAAATGATATGATGTTCCCACTGCTGGGACACAGGCCTCCTCTTGATGAGAGGGAGTGGACTGTCATCTACCACGCGGGTCCAGTGCGTTTTGGTAGATATCACATGTCTTCGAATTTGTTAGTTTCGTTTACATGAAAATGTGTTTTGCTCATTTAATGAACTAAATGCAAAAGTGATGGTTATGAATATGAATCTGATTGTTAACTATCTTCGTTTACCTCCAACTTGTTAAACGTAAAAATGGGAAAACAAAGATTGAAATAAAAAAAAATGCGTTGCACCTCTGACGTACGACTGGAGTTTACTCCTAACGAACGATTATAAAATATATGTATAGATTAGTAAACATTACATAACGCTTAACGTCGTCAGGTAATGGAGAAAGTTTGACTGTACTCCCCCATAAATTTTCATACCCCGGGCTTATATATGAAAATGAATTCTTAAGGAGTAAACTCCAAAAAAATCAAAACATAAACACTCATAGGTAATCATTTTTAGTAGTTACCCAATTAAAAGTGTCAACCAGCTAATTCAATTTCACACGCGACTCACCCCAACAGTTTATTTGCAAGCGCCATCAAACAAAGCCGCTTCACAAAACAAAAGCGCTGCATCCCCTCAGCTGAAACGCTGAAACACTAAAACTGAAAGCTCTGGAGTATAGCCGACGGAGCCGCGTCGGACGGACGCGTCACGAAAACCGCGTCTGAAAATATTACGACGAAAACATTACAACTGCCGCGAATTTCGAATAAGAAGCCTTTCGATTCTTTTTTTTTAAATAGAACACGTTAGAATTTTCGAATTTAAAAATAGAATTTTGTGATTGGTGTGTAATTTAAATATTGGAATCAGTGTTTTCGATTTTCGAATTCTTGTTTGTTGATTCGTGGAAAGTGGTTTTGAGTTTTTTTTTTGGTAAAGTGAAGTGTTTAATTTTCTTTGTGGTTATATTTGGATAATTTGGTTTTGGTAAGGGTGCAGAGAACACAGTTAAATATTTGTCAGACAATTCGATAAGTAATTTGACTTCCAATTTGGCGGCTAAAGTCGTTTTGATTACGTTTATCAGCTGTTATTGATAACAAGGTCAATAATAGTCGATTGTAATTTGTGAATTTTAATATTAATTGCGAACTCGAGTCAGTTTGCAAGTTATTTATAGTTTCTTGTAGATTATACGAATTTTATCTGTGTTTTATTAGTTAAATTATGTCAAATATGCCAGAAAACACACACATTCTCGAACTTAAATATTGAAATGAACGGGTTTGAAATATCATTTTAATTTTGAAAATCCTTGGTTCCCCTCCATGACAAGGGAAATTGATGTATTTAGGTAATTAACAAAATCCGTAGAGTTATGTTTTTCCAAACCCACGGGAATCAATTCGACTCGATTGCACAGAGATTTTCAAAGCATTCCTACATTTGTTACAGCACACACTGGACTCCTTGTTATTTAGTCACACAGTATAAAACTTTAAAATATAAAACGTCAACATTTGTTCCAGCAGTTCTGCATATTGGCGCGAACTAGCCATGGAAACGGGACCTAATGACTTCTAAAAATGCTCAAATATTTTTTTACTCTTTCGTAAGTCGATGACGATTTTCCAAGAAAAAAAAAGGCAATTAGAGATAGTATGTAAGGATCTTAGCACGTCGTTTTTTCTTTAGTTTCTGCATACCTTATAGGTAAAAGACGTTTTTTTATCCCAGCAGAATATTACTATCAATTTTTACCCTTTTATCCACAAACGTAGCCTAAAGTTAACAGACTTTTAAACGTCAAACATGTGTATGATTGGACAGTTTCAAATCATTACATGCGTAACATTCAAATCAATCAAATAAAAAGGAATGCCCATAAACCTACATGAGCACTTATGAAACGTCAGAAGCTAGGTGCACGGTTCCAATTTGTCGTTTCCTATGGAGAAGAGCCGGCAAGAAACTCCACGGTTACTCTTTTAAGAATAATTGTTTCTTTTTTTACAATGATTTTAATTTACAGTGTTAATAGTTATGGAACGAGAGTATAGGTCTGTCAACAAGTACCAGGGACTTAATAAAATAGAAAATGGTCTACAACTCGACTTTCTACAAGGCCTACAACTTTACGCATCGTAAACCCGTTAATGTTTAGCAAAGAAACGAAAACAAATAGACAGTAACAATATGTAAGGATCGTATAGCACGTGGGTTTTTGTAACTTCTGTTTACCCCAGTGCGAAAAAGGCGTGAATTTATGTTTTCAGCGAAAGCTTAACTATCAATTTGGATGTGTTTAGAATACGAATAGTAAATCATGATGTCTTCTAGACAGCCAGATGTAATGATGACATGAAACAGTACATCGATCCTTTCGGAATGGTTTACATAAATGACATGCTAAAGTTACGATTAGCAGACATTATAACAGTTTATTTCGTTTATATTAATAACTTACACCTAATAACAAAGAATGGGTGCAGTTTAAGCATGTCTCGTCGTCTGTCCAGCCTAACCGGATGAACTATTTAACTATTCAACCGGGTATTCAGATACCAATATTTTATATGAGGCGGCTGCCTATCTGACCTCCACATCCCAGTTACTGGGTTACACTATACGCCTTGAAAATCGAAGTTATCCATCTACCTTCCATCCGCCTCATAGTTCACTACATGACAGTTTTTGCCGCACTTTCCAATACAATTTTAAGTCCCAAGATTATTTTTGCCATCCTTTATTTAAGTCGAAATCGCATAAGAAATTATTTTTGCGTACCACCTATCTTTCTGAGCTCATCAAAGCCTAATCATGTACGATTAATAAGGCGAGGTAATAAGGATTACGATCACTGAGCTCAGTGGCGGATTGTGACTGTGAGGATGGCCGGAGACCGGTCTCCCAAATTCACCGCCTCTAAAATCTGCCGCCCTAGACTCAAGTCTACTTAGCCTGCCTAAATCTGCCACAGCTACATGGCTTATCAATAATTGCATGTGTGGATATGGCCCAACATAATCCCATTGACGGCTTACAATTCATGAGAGTTATGTGAATATTCTGTATTGTGTGGTTTATGGGCGTGGGTAATCATGGATTTGGTTAAAATTATGAGTAACAGTGTCCTCCCGTCTGGAATCTACGGAACAATATGCTAAATCCTCCTTACCCGATGATTCTGCTTCGTCCACTCCTAAAAATTCTTGATCTGAAATGTAAAATACTGGTGAAGTGTATCAAATATTCGTTCCTAAGTGAAATTAATTTGGCGCCGTATTATCATTGAAAACGTTTCAGTTTTCAAACCTATACAAACATATTAGGTCACAGAAGTTGCCTTTTAATTTTGGCACACAACCACTTTAGAATTAGGTCACTATTGCTTTAACTAAGCTTTGATATTTTCGCTGTAAGTTTTTTTTTTTTTTTGGATGGGAAATCATCAATTGACTTGTCCCGCTCTGGGCGGAGCGGGACGAGCGTGCGTGTGAGTTTTACTGACTAAAACCCACCCGTGTTCCTTCAGTTGCCCATGTGCCAGGGTCACGGTATCTCTTTCGAACAATCTCGCGACCCTGACAGGCTGTAAGCTTTAACCGTCGTTAATCAAAAAAATTGCATTATTCGCAGAATACATACATATAAAAAACATACGCCTTTTTCCCATGGGTGTAGGCAGAAACTACAGAACGCCACCTGCTATGATCCTTACATATTCTTTTTGCCTCGTTTAAGTTCATACATTTGGTCTTACACGCACGCCGGTTACCAGTACTACGCACCTGATCCTTCTGAAGAACATCACCAATAAGGTCACTATATGTTCTCCTAGGGCGTCTCCTTCTGGCATGCCCAGTCACATCTGCCTTGTTTTGTTAGCCGCCCTTCATTCATCTAATTCTTCTTCAAACTTCAAACCGCACCGTTGTCGTATCACATCATTGTCGTTGCCTGGGTTCGGACGCCACCAGGCACTAACCAGCCTTACCTCTACATGTGGGGCTCTGTAGGGTGTCGACAGATTTTTTCCTCGGGTTTTCGTGGGAACTCAATGAATCTACATCTTTAAACGTAAAACGATTTGTTGTCCTATAGATAAATTATCAGCTGTCCAGCCTATCCGCAACTATGTGGACTGCTTCCAGTCTGAATACCAATATCTGACCTTCACAACCCAGTTACTGGGTAGTACGATTAAGTACTACTTGGTAATACTGGACGTCAGACTTTCGGGCTACCCGTACATAACGACTGTCAAAGTTCTTCAAATGTCACCCGGGATCATTGGCTAAACGTACTTTGCAAGGCACGTAGGGTCTCTATATGTAACAGAAAGCCTATACAGAAATATAGTCACAAACTTCGGTAAACACAGTATACATTACACTATTTACTTTGCTTCTATTACGTAAGCGCCTGAAACTACGCAATGCACGATAAACAAACACGAACCGTCGCGTCCCTGATGAAATGTCACGTAAACAAAATAATGGGGATAGTATAAAATGTTTTTGTCATTAAATGGGATTGTCGCCTGGTTTAATGTTTATATAGTTTCATGGGTTTTGGCGTAGTGGCATGTTTGTAACTATATTTTTTGTGTGTTTGATATTTACATTTATAGGATAATAATGTTCTCACTGCTGGGACACAGGCCTCCTCTCAGTAAGAGGGGAGTAGGCCCTAATGCAACACGCGGGCCCAGTGCGGGTTGGTAGATGTCACATGTCTTCGAATTTTTGCTTCTAGGACATGCAGGTTTCCTCACGATATTTTCGTTCACTGTTTTGAGGCAATGGTGATGATTTTATTTACACACAGTAAAGTGCCTGTCTGAATTCGACACTAAGACCTGCAATTAGTCGCGGCCGTTACCACTGCTCTTGAAATGGAAAAACTTTGTTGATATTTTCAAGGGTAATGGAACACTGTTACTGTATAGCCCGGGTCGTTTCGTCAGATATGAAATAGGTAAATATAATAGGTAAAGTTAATAGGCTAGATAAAAGGGGGCGATCACTCCACGCTAGTAATTAAACTTTTATAAACGAAGCAGAAATCCTACTAGTATTAAAATCCCTACTTCATACTATCCTACTTTCTACTATTATATGTTCAGATGTTTGGATGTTTGTTACTCAATCACGCTAAACTGGCCGAACATATATGAATGAAATTTGGCACACACACAGTTAATAACATGGATCAAAACAAAGGATACTTTTTATCCGAGTAGTAAATTGGATATTTCCGATATATTGGGATAATTTCCGACCTTCACGCAGGCGAAGCCGCTGACAAAAGCAAGAAAACAAGTAATACCAAGCTAGGAACTTAAAGAAAGCCTTCAATTTCACGCCATGAAACGTTCAGTATCCCTTTCCAGTCCTCCCTTCGCAGACATATCTATGTACTACACAACGCGCCTGGTATATAGTCGACTGTGATTGTCCCCTCCGTGGGGCGCTTGTTCGACATTGAAACAGATATAACTTTGTGCTACTTACGTAACTCACTGCTGTGGCGCTTTTATATGGAAAAACTTATTTTATGTTAACCAAGATAGACTGCGGTATTTTTTTGTTTTGGTCCTAAGTTTAAATTGGTAGTAAGGACCTTGATCTGTTTATCTATATTAAAGAAGCAAAAAATTTGACCCCTTTTTACAAAAAATACGCGAACCATATGCAGTAAGCTAATATTTTTATACGGAGTTGATATGACAGAGGGGCATTAAATTACACTACGTATACTATACGTGTTTAGTATTAATTCGATACGGTATAAAAATAAAAAGCACCAAAAATTCGTTTTTTTTATTTTCAAACAAACTAAATAGCTTACAAATCAGAGTAAAACGCAACCACCCTTTATAAATAAATTTAACTGACCTTAGATACCTAGGTAAGAACGGCAACGCCACGCGCGCGCGTGCCGCGTGTTATCTCGTATCAAAGAGCCCGGCGCGCTGGGTTTATGTTAGGTTTTGAAATACGCGCACAACAGTCACAACAAAAACACAAAAATTATAAATTCTCGATGTGTCCTCCATTCACGTTAATGCACAAATTATACCGACGGAGAATATTGTTAGGTATTTATTTTTCTAATTACATCACTGTCCGTAGCTAAGCACGTTAATTTGTGAAATGCTAAAATAATCCTATTTTTTAGTTCAACAATTAATTGTATTTACCTCTGAGGCATACACTTCACCCTTAATGTACCCCCACAAAAAGAAATCCATGGGAGTGAGGTCTGGAGATCGTGATCGTGGAACAGTCGAGTCGTTTCACAAAAAAAAAACTAACACTGAATAATAATAATCCCAAGTTACGTTACGTTACAGGACACTGTCACAATAAAAAAAAAGAAATACTGTTTGTCTTAAACTAAAAATCACAATTGTCAGCACGCGAGTTTCACAAAACCAATCACAAAACAAAATCTGCGCGGGAGGTCTTACGAAACGCACATTCGCGGCAGGATCGCGCCGGCGAACTGAATAAACAAGTTTTTTAGGCCGATCGCAAGGATCTTAGATGCAGTAGCAAAACAGTGACGTATTTCTATTTCTTTTACGCACGGGAATTTTTGTATAACTGTCACTCTCGTAATAAAAGTGTAAGTGTGTGTATTCATTGCTTCCTTGTTTGCATTGCCATCTTTTAGCGATAATATTTGGTTTTACTTGTGACTTGGATCAGAGCGGCAACAGCGCATTTCAGATTTATCATTTTAAGGTGCATGACCTATGCGTATAGGCATAATCAGCTGTTAGAAAAGATACATCGTGTTCAAACAGGGCAAAATCTTAAAAAATCATTTGCGACTAAACTACTGCTCCTATTTAATTGATTTTTGGTACAGGGCTTGAACATGGTCCCTAGTATAGGCAGTTTAAAGGAAAGCCCCTCTGTCGTATCAAGTTTGTATAATAATAAATTAAATACATTAGGTATTCAATTAATTTTAAACGACTTTCGATCACTGACCACGACAAAAAACACCTTTACTTAGAGTTATGTCAAAATCTATACTAGTATGAATATGGACCTCTGAGGTATCACTACCATACCCTATCCATTATAAAAAAAAAAACGATTCACAATTGGCAAATATATCGCGTAACATAATTTTATCCAAAAACTAGCTTCTGTCCGCGACGTCGTCCGCGTTAAATTTCTTGTTCCCCCGACCCTTCCCGTCGCGTCGAATCACGTACCCGTGCGATTTTCCCCGTTATTGCAACATTTTTCATTATTGCTCTTCTTAGTTGTAGCGTGATGTTATTTAGCCTATAGCCTTCCTCGATAAATAGGCTACCCAGCACAAAAAGAATTTTTCAATTCGGACCAGTAGTTCCTGAGATTAGCACGTTCAAACAAACTCTTCAGCTTTATAATATTAGTATAGATAAAACAGTCGAATTGAGAATTTTGAAGTCGTTCTGTAATGTAATATAGTGACGTAATAATAGTCTATCCAAATTGTTTGATAACCGCCTGTTAGCATTTTTTTCTGCCTTGTCGATACTGCGTGAAAATATTACAATAGCTATGTTACCTAACCTAAAGGATCCGGTCGATCGTACTTTCAAGCGCTTCCATCCGTGTTGTCCTCTCATCCATGGATAATACAGCTTAGGACAAGCTGTGCTTGATCAGCTGTGCAAGTATTGGTAGATAGCTGTTGATTGGACGTTGGGCGATAAAAATAGGTAGTAAAGAAGTGCTAATAAATGCATTCATTGCGGAAAAATGAATGGGAGACAAAGAGCAAAGATAAGACCGACCACATGAAAAAAAAAAGAGTGTTTATTCACAATGTTTCGGCTTTTAACAAAATATATTACTTCTGCCAAACTGCAAGGCAACAACAAGGACAACTGCTAGGAGTTTCCCTTAGTGGTAGATGCATTAAAATAGCACAGATTCTTATTAACGCGTAATACTATGTTCGAACATGTGCAATACTAATTTGTTCTAAGTTATTTGAATGCATGAACATCTGACAATTGAGTTGTCTGTATAAGGCCTGGTATAAATCTAAGCATTAAAACGTGGCGGAATTCTAAGATCGGAAAGTGCCACGAACAAAAAAATACGTGTTTCTGCAACGTTGCAAAGATCAGTGATAGTCCACGACTTTATTGTTTCGTATTATTTGTCTCGTCACCTAAACGGCAAAGAAAAACTTAGTGAGGAATGTCTTAGAACCAAAAGTGCGAAGACTTGTGACATCTACCAACGCGCACTGAGCCTGCGTGTCAGATTCTAGCTCTCGAAGAGAGTAGGCCTGTGTCCCAGCACAAAAGAATAATTAAACATCTTGCACATAAAACACAGCCTGAACCATAACCTAGAACTTCCAATTTTATGACGCAGCACCATTACGTTAAGTAATAATATCTTTACTCACACCATTTTCTTTAGTTATGGGGTGGCGCTGCAGATTTTGGCAAGGCGCGGCCAAGGCTACCCAACCTTGCTTTATGCGTTTAAAGATATGTGTGTGGGCTTTTGCGTTATAGGGGATTATAGGAGTTAGTGATTTTGTTCGATTTGATTATGTGACGTATGAATGTAGGAGAAGACTTAGTCTTCAAAAGAATCATTTGCTTACTTTTCCTCATTGCTGTCGGATTCCAGTCTAACCATAAATATTTTACATGAAGCGACTGCCTATCCGACATCTACAATCCAGTTACTGGATAATTCGATACCCCTTTTTATGTCTGGTTGTCAGACTTTCCGGCTTCTGACTACCTGTTTCGACTACCAAAGATTTACAACTGGTAGTCGGGACCAATAGCTTAACGTGCATTCCGAAGCACGGAGGGGTCTGGATGTGTAATGGATGGTCACTCTTTCTCGATACGACCGTGGCAAGAGTAGCTTACACTTCGTTTGACCCTTATGGCTCTTATTTTGCCTTGAGCCCATGGTCTTAAATAGGATATACTCATTATAATGTTGTCAGTTGTTTGGTTAAGATACTACGGCCATAGTTACGAAATTATCGTTTTAAGCAGTCTTAAGTTTGAGAGAAAATAGAATGAGGAGCGAAGTCAATTCACATCCTTATGATATAGCAACTCTTGTCTTTATGTATTTTCCTGCGAACGATACAGATCACGTGTAGCGGCATCTACGCCACCAAAAGCAAACAACGCGCAAACAGAGTTTACCGCGTAACTAGCGTAATAAACAACGTCCCGACTCTAATCGACGAACAGTTGCCCACCAGACCCGACACCCTCGGTCGGTCGGAGGATCCTTCCGAACTTAACACCCTGTTCCTCATACTTCCAAATATGTTACGCTATACTTCATACTGCTTATCAAAAACAACTCTTGCAACACATGAATCACGGAAGTCTTACTCTCTTAATCTTGACTAGAAATAAGTTTTGGAAAATTTTCTTCCGTAGTTTCGGCTATCTTCCATGACTAGACTGTTTCAAACCGATACGCACAATTTAATTTTATCTGCATAGTCTGCTGAAGTTTATATTCATTAACGTTTTAAATTCAAACAGCTAGCGCCGACTAATTTTGATGCAGCAGAACAGCGCCGTAAAGCTGAACGAAACATTTCAGTTTTACGAGCCTGTTATTGTGAAATATTATTCAGTTTTCATGAGAGAATAGTTTACGTAAGATCTATGAGTATAAATATGAACTTGTTTCGGAATTTGATAATGGAAAAGTTGATTTTGTTAATACCAATTATCGGTTTTATTAACTTCATCATTGACTGATGTAGAAAAATTGAAAAGAGTATGCATAAATGGTTTGGGCATGTTAGGAGGGTTATTGAAAGGCGACTAACAAATATATGTATTAACAAGGCCAGGAGGGGACGCAATAGGACGACAGATAGTGATGTTCTTCAGAAAGGTCAGGTGCGCGGTACTTGCACCCGCGTGCGTGTATCATTGACAGTTCTTTACCAAGGTTCGTTAATTCCTACGCTTTTATTGTCTATACCAACTATTAATTCAAAGGTCATTAAACCGTTGCGAATAATTCAATTTTAAGTCACTAGCCAAACGATTCACATCCAAACTGACTTTATCATAAGCCCTAAGGACACGGACATGACAACCGCGAAATTCGTAGCACTTCCCGAAACTTTGAGATTCGAAATGACTTTTCAATTTCGTGATAATAGCTTTAGGGAGGTTCAAAGCCCTCTTTCTTCATCCCTGTCTACCTCAGCGATTAATAAATCAAACGGTTCAGTACCCAGTACGGAAGTTTCGAAAATTATATGTCCTTCAGAGATTAAGGCTGAAAGCCGAAGGACCTAAGTGATTTGCATTTTTCCACTACAGAGCCTTCACAGGCCTTGGTCTATTTTAATAAAGGATGTCTCTAAGTCTTTGATTTATTTTATTATCTTACTGGCCAGGGCTCTGGTTAGTGTGAATTGACGGTATTTGGTTATATAATTTGGGAATTCTTAGATATAGCTTTCCTACAGGTCCTTTCATTGTAATTTTACTTCTTAAATAAGTTTCATAATTATCTATGTGTGCCACATACTGAGGCAGGATACAGGAATATCCACAATATACATATTGTTACACCTGTACCTCTGCGCACAAATATACGTATTTGATTTGACGAATTATTCTTTGTCTATAAATTTATGGTCATGATCATTCTCTGTCTCTTATCCCTATATGTTATGTCTCTATAAATTAGGAATTCCGACTCCTTAATTATGTTCTTCAAGTACCATATCCAGTATTTCATGCTTATTGGCAAAATCATTGTCTTTCTTCTCTAGTCAGCTAAAATCTCATCTACCATGGAAAAGTTCCACTATTAACTCCCCCAGTATATACCAAGTCATACACCATAAACTCCATGCTTCCGCGTGTTTCGCAGCTACATACTCTACTCCAGTTTTTACGTCCACTAGATCTGTTGGCCCTGTTACTACACTGCTATATATAGCAGACGGTATCGATTGCAAAACATTTGCATAGCCTTCTGGCGATGAGCATGTTATAGGAGCAGGTGCTTCTGTGGACTCGCGGGTGTGTTGGTCAATATTACTATAGTATTACTTGGTGGTTTTGTTTTTGGAACGTCGCGCGTCGTACATTTTTTGCTTGGGATTTTTGCTTTGCTTTCCATGTTTCAATGGGTCTTGAATGTCGTTTTTCCTCATCTTCATCTGTGATAAGGTTTTATGTTTAGTCCGTGTCTTTGGTGACTTTTAAAATTCAATGCTTTTTTTTATTTACTATGACCTGTCGCATAGTTTGTGACCGGGGCACGTTACGTATTCCATAGTCATGTGACTGTTTCTATACCACACTTTTATATTATTTACAAAATCATTTAGGTTTGTGTACAGTAGATTCCTTCATTAATATAAAAAAAAAACAATTTACTTTCGCGAAATTGATATCGGACCTGCCTTTGACAATTTAATTTGTTTTGAATATAAGGAACGAAATTTTCCGATACAATTTCTTTTTTATTAACTTTCTCATTTGGAAATGTCAAATGTTCTTTATCAGAAGTACTTCTTTTGTTTTCCGTAATGAATCTACTATTTAGATACAAATGTACTTCCCTTTCTGTCAGATTTAATTAACAAATTGTTCTCGGAAGTGTAACAGGCATAGCTGGCGGTGCCATTTTGTGTTTAACTATGTTTTGTTCACAGCTTTGCCCTTTCATATTAAGTTGCGGTAAAGTATGAGATTGCTCTAAGCTCCGGTATAAAATTTTCCTTTTCGCTGTTTCCATGTCTATAACAGATGATAGCTTCAGGGTCATCCATGACTACTTCTACTAGCATCTTTCGTTGTGATTCATTACTATAAAATCATAAATTGAAGTAAGAAAAGACGACGTATTTTACCATTTATGATTCGATACTATAAATGTAGCCTAAGAAATATTAACGGAATTCTATTTAACTTTAGCAATGTCATCTTTATTTTCTTTTCATTGGCAATTTCCCAAAGAGCAGGATATATTTTTCTGAACTATAAATAGATACGGCCTGACATTTTCTATTTGTTCTGGTCCTTGCAATAACAATAAACATTTAGCACCACTTTCATTATTTGCGGAACTTCCAAGCATCCATTAAAAAGTCCTCCCTTATTATAAATTTCCCCTCCAATGTCTGGAAAGATACCACAAAGTTTGACAATATCGTCTATTGTATTAAACGTAGAATAGATAAACCCCGAAGGACCACTCCGAAAAATAAGTTTGAAACTCATTTGGACTTGTTAATAATTATTATTTTATTTACATAAGAGGAATCTATAAATACTTCACTTTTGCGAACAAGTAGCTCATTTCTGCAGTAGTTCTCAGCTCACTGCTGGGTTACTGTAAAGCCAGCTTTCTTATTCTTATAAAACTGTTTATAAAATCAAGAAAGTTGCATTAAACACTATCAATTACCCCTTGCTATTTAGTAGTAAGTGAAAAAAAACTTTTAGACTAAGTAAGTGTGCCTGTTATGCCATTAGTCCCGGCTGTCAGTCGTGGATCTTTGAATGTCGTCACGGGTCGTCAGAATTCGGTAAGTTTGACAGCTGGTCTTACCAAGGGGTATTGTTTTACATAGTTACTGAGTTGTGGAGGTCAGATAAGCAGAGGCTCCATGTAAAAAACTGGCATTCAGCTTTAATCGGTGACAATGGAAGCCGACCCCAACATAGTTTGCAAAACGCTAGACAGATCTTAGCTTCTCAAACCATTAAGCCATTCAAAATTGTAAATGTTGTTAGGGACCTTCAACATTTACAATTTTGAAATCATATCGCAGCTTTGTAACTTCAATTGAAAGCTGTTTTTATGATAGTATACCAGTTTAGTATGCACAATGAATTTTGGCGTCTGAACGATATTAAAAACGTCACATGTTTCCCCAACTTTGTTGTATGAAGCTTCTGCGATATCCCATTTTACGTGCAACCATTTTTTTGTATTCGCCCGGTGCCCTTTAGCAAGCTACTTGACTGGCGTGTTTATGAAGTTTTATGTTGTGATGAACAGACTGACTGTTTATTATCCATAAAGTGTGTTTGAGATGCCTTATTGTTGCTAGTTTTATGCCTGTTTCGTGTAGACAGATATGTTAAGCTGGGCTGTTGGTATGCAAGCTGATTTAGGAGATATGGTAGCAAAAAAAAATTGAGGATAATTTACCCTGAAATCGCAAACAACCATTTTATAGGAGTGGTGATCAATGTTCCTTTCTTCTCTCTATGAGTTGAAGTATTTGCATCTTAGTTTTACGATGAATTTCAACTTTTACGTAAGATGGTTCATCTCTTCAAATCTTTTATCATATATTTCAAGTAACACTTCTAGTTCACTAAGTTCAATATAAAATAAGAACAGAACTACTTAAGTTCCACTTTCGAAAACTCAAACAAAAGTTATACAGACTCTATGCATGTCAACAGTCTCATAACGACAAGACCCAACTCCTTCAAGCTTTGACCACTCACCTTTGTGGCAACAAGTCACATGTACGAGTAGTCTCATATTATAAAATTGCCGAGATGACAGCATCTAGCCAACTGAAGCACCCTCTCTACATCTTGAACTACTTTAAAGTGGACACTTCTAGAAAGATGTACACGGAATTCTTGGCACTAGTGGGTTACACATTGCTGTAGTATATACGAAAACTATACGTTTGTGACCATAAATAGCATATAGTTTTATATATTTTAATTGCCAAGATCACAGCATCTAGTTCAACGTAGTACCCCTGTGGCACTCGAGGATATTGATTCAGATACAAAGAAATCCAAAGAAGACGAACAAAGATAACAAAGAAGTCGTGTAGGCTTGCAGAGTAGGTTACACGTGGATGAGAGATGAAAGAAAGACTAGATATGCATATAGCACGTAGTTTTCCTACACATACCCCGTTATAGGAAACAAATCAGGCTTAGTGCTACATATGCACCCAGTAATTTAATTCAAGTTTGTTAGAAATGTATTTTTTTTCTGAAATGAAATGGAATAAAAAGTTAAATTGTTCTAAAATCAAAAAATTAACATCAAAAGTCATTTATTCAAATTAGGCTGAGGATCAGCACTTTTCGACTTCTTTCTTGTAGGTCATCTAAGACATCCACGGGTTTATTTAATCTTTGTAGAGCTTCAAACGGCTTGTATGTTTTGCTCATGGTTTTTACAAAAATTATGGTGTAAGTAGACAAGCCTGAAGTCCGTGTTATCAAATTGATATTTTTTTTAAATTATTGGCAGAGAGATAACGCACGGACCAAGTTGTTGATGGCAAGAGTATTCCTCATAAAGAGAAATTGACTATTAAAGAAGGATGTCTGAAAATTAATTACCAAAATGGGTTAAATAGGAAACTTTAGATTGAAATCTGACACTTTTGCGTTGGCGCACGGCTTGTAAGTCTGTGTGTACTACAATACATTGTAGGTACCGTAACGATGGTTTATTTTGCTTAAAAATCCACACTGGTGCCGATTCCCTTATTCACAAACTAAACTAAATTTAAGTTCAGTGCATCTTTTTCTTTCTATTTCATTAAGGGAAGGACAGAAGATACATTTTAGTTTAGTCCTGTCAAAGTAATCAGCGCTTGACGTAAATTGACGTAATTTTAGTAGGCAAGTTTTTAATCACGTCTAAACTTGTATGGAGCGCTGATTAATTTGACAGGACTAAACTAAAATTTTTCTTTTGTCCTCTTCTTAATGAAATACAAAGAAGAAGATGCACTGAACTTAAATTTAGTTTAGTTTGTGAACAAGGGAATCGGTACCACTGTCATGACTAGAATGCCCAATGAAGCCAAAGCAAAAGCTCATATTCGATCGATGGTAATTGCGTAACACACTAACAGGAGGATTGGCTTTAATTTTGACAGTTCAACAACATTCATTGCGTTATTTACGTTGCTGAGCGGACAATTTTTTCGAACACATGAAGCAATGGATCAGCAAATACCCTTCAAAATGATTCGCGATATTCCCAAAAATCAGTCAGATTGTGAATGATAGTGAGTTACGAATTTAGGGTCTAGTTTGCCAAAACCTACACAGACGAACTGCAGTGGCAGACACAAAAGTCCGTAAAACAGTCACTAATATCTACAGGATGTGATAAGTACATCCACTACAGATAAATGTTCATTTCAGTCGCGAATAGGACTTTGAATATTTGAATTATTTAAAAGATTTTTGCAATAAGTGGAAATGATACATGCGTATACGGGTGAATTGTATTTTGTTCTTTGAAACAAGTAGGCACCCCAGGATTCGATCAGCCCGTGCTGGTGTTATTATGCCACTACACCAACTAATAGATATATATAAAACACTCATAGCTATATATTCTTCCATTTTGTTTTCCTCCTCAAACAAATTCTCAATTTACTTTTCATAGTTTCACTCAACTTCTCCTATTCATAAAACTGCAATAAAGCGCCAGGGACAAAGCTTTGGCCATGAAATAGTCGGCGATCCCGGAAAACATGCTCCGTCACTAACGACGGCGTTCGGTCAAGGTCGGCACTCATCGGCGCGCACGGCTTCGCCTGCTGTAAATTGAGTGTGTGTTAGCATGTGGGATGTAGAGTTTTTCTCTTTTGTTCAACTTGTATTTCATCGTATAAGGAATTGAAAAAGTTTAATTTACCAACTTCAGGTCATAGATAATATCGACGCTTGCCGCTACAAAGGACGTAAAGACAATTTTTGGGCAATGGCAAATTTAAAACTAGTATACAGATCGAAAGAGCGCGGAAAACTAAGGCTGCATCAAGAAGTAAATTTTCCCACAATAGTCTTTATGTCCTATGTAATTGAAATTGTCGATAATATCACGTATGGAATTACTCCACAGGTTAATCGATCGGGTTAAGCTACACTAACCGCAGTTGGTCCGTGGATGGGTGTCTTTACATACCAATATCCCACCGTGCCTCATAAAAACACGTCAAGTCGTTGGTTCCGGTTGTCATTTGTAGATCTTTGACAGTCGTTACAGGTCGTCATAAGCCCGAAAGCCTGACAGCCAGTCTTACCAAGGGGTATCGGTATTACCCAGTAACCCTGTAACAGGGTGGTAGAATTCAGATAGAGTCGTTCCAAGTAACATACGTTAATAGTTTTGAGCTGCAGCCGAGCCCATGCATAATACCTTGCCCTGCTTTCCATTATTATCTATACGGTATGTCTTCTTCTACCGATAGGTGACTTATTAGATAACGCAAATAAATATATATAAACACAATAAAATAGACCTTACCCCGGTATCCTTGCGTCACGCGTTCAAGGTCAAGTTGTAACCCGGGCCAGCAATATATCTCGCTCCCGGATAATATTCGCTCCAGGATGTTTTTCTACCGTTTCCTAGCTTCTCCATTCCGAACTGTTTTCGTAATAAAGGGATGTTTACGAAATACATTTGTACTGAGGGTAGGGCTTATGTAATTTGTAGGATAAAATGTAGTTTGGCTGTCTTAGAGGAACTTTTGTAGGAAGATGACGTAGCCAATAAAATAGACGAGTAATTCGATAAAATAGACAAGAATTCTGACGTAGTTAATGTCATCCGTGGCTTTCTCTTTGATCAAGTCTCTGTTTTCCGTAAAAATATTTGTCTTAAGACAGAAAAGTCACGTACATAGTACTCTCAACACCACCAACGTGTATGACCAGATGTATGAACGTATACGAGGCAATAGGAGTGTGTAAGGATTGTAGTAGGTAGCGTTGTGTACTTTCTGCATCCATGGAAAAAGCTGTGAGTTTGTGTAAGTAATATTTGTTTTTTTGGCAGTTTCGGTTTAGAAATTCCTAATCATTCTATTTACCATGTAGTTTTCCTTGAAAATCAACTTCAACACAGGAATATACACTCTAAAACTACTCCAAATAGATCATAAATATGCATGAAATATGGAATTGAATAGCCATAAACGAAATCATTATGAGCCATAACGTTGCTACCAAAATATCGGTCTGAACAACATGATCAATGACATTGCATCCAATTCCCTAGGAGTGGGTAGCCGAATGTTCGATATATTCTGACCGCCCTCGGTCGTTAATATTTATGATTCCATGAAACAGGGAATTTGTACGAACGTGTATTTGTGTGGGGGAGTATTGATCGGAAAGGGCTTTTGTTCAAAAGTCTAGAATTACCGCGGTAGAGTTCATTGTGGATATCGACGGTTAGGTAATAGGGTATAAGCGACAAAAACCAAATTGTTCAGGAGCGCGGTTTAAAGTTTGAAATTGAAGAACAATTGACATAACTCTTTTGTTTATTGTCATATCGTGAAAATTTTAAAGACATCGTAGAGCCATGGGAGTAAGCGCATTCGAAAAAGCAGAAAATTTTAAGTAGGATGGAATTCATAAGTCATTTTCGACCAAAATGGCGCTTATATTACCGGTAAACGGTTAAAAACCGTCGATATGTACTGTAAAGAAATCGATGATACAGAAATGACCATTCAACATTCAATATCTTTATTGCTTTACCATAATGTGAACTTAAGTGGTAATTATATAATTTAGATCATTATGGACCCTGTAGGGCACAGCAAAAGGATAGGAGAGAGGAAGCTCTGTTTTTAACCTGCGAAAAATAACGGAGGAGGTTATTTGAAAATCACTGATCAAATTAGTAGAAAAAGAGATTGCGTAAAATAAACTAACATATCATATCATTCATGCATTTCGTAATAGGCAGTTGCAATACAAAACGTATAAGAAATACATAAGATAGTATAAGGACATAAGAAAGTCATAAGTTTTGGTAATGATGGGTCTTGTGTCCAAGTAATTACCACCGCATGTGTCGATCGTTCAGGTAAAGCTACGTTTGCCAAGTTTGGTCCGTAGATGGGTGACCATCTTTACATACCAAGACCTCTCCGGGTCTCAGAAAGCGCGTTGAGCAATGGTCCTGGCTGTCATTCCAAGATCTTGGCAGTCATTAGGTCGTCAGAAACCTGAAAGTGTGACAAACAGTCTTACCAAAGGGTATCAGTCGATTATAACCGGCAGGAATAACCCAGGGCTGTGAAGGTCAGATAGGACCGTCACTCCTAGTAAAATACTGGTACCAAACTGCAACAGGTTAGACTAAAAGACCTCAACCCCGACGTAGTTAGGGGAAAGGCTAGGCATATCATGGTTTTGAAACTATAAAAAAAAAAAAAACATAATCAAGATAGACATAAGAAATAAAACTCCAAAGGAAACTGAACTCGATGCAGTCCTAAATACGTAAAGAAACAAATAGATGCGTTGAGTTTCAAACAAAGTGTTCCAGTTTTTAGATCAGCCAATTTAGCATTTTTGGCAAGATAAGAATTTCAAACAAACGAAACTAATTTCCTTTTCTTTACCTACTTCAGAATTGTGCTTTTTGACCTTCAGACAATTATGAAATTTGGGAAAGAGGAAAATGTGCTTTTGTAGAATATAGATAATTAATGTAAATTGGACTACTTATGTATTTGCCAACGAATTCCAACAGGGATTACTTCAGTTATGGTTATTCTCATTGCTGTTTACGATTATGGCTACTCCATTATGATGGCTGCTAACAATCAGCCGATAAAACTCAACAATTTCTTAGAAAAGGTCTTTTCTAAAATCGGCCTTATGACTGAAAATTTTATTCAGCTAATCTATTTCAGTAAAGCTACGGCTTTGTACGTTCAGAAGACATTTAGTAGTGCTGAAAATTAATTTTCAGACACCGTTTGTTCCAAGAAGTTCTTGATGTAACCTTTATACGTGATCAGAAATTTTGATCCCAATTACTCTTTGAAACACTGGTATTGTAACTAGAATACTAATGTGACTATTTGGCCCGCGTGTTAAAATATGGCCCGCTGACTCTCGAAGAGAGGAAGCCTGTATCCCAGCTGTGGGGAAAATTACAGGCTGATTATGGACACTGATACATTCAGCACAAATTGTTCCGAATCTTCGGGATAGCTTAGCTAAGATAGACTATCAATGTGGCCTAATGTTGATGAATGAATGGGTGAGTTAATACTTTTTTCAAAATGTTTAAACCCAAAGTCATCATCATCTGCCTAGTCTTCTCCCAACTATGTTGCGGTCGGCTTCCAATCTTACTGGAAGCAGTTGAATACCAGTATTTTACATGGAGCGACTGCCTATTTGACCTCCACAACCCAGTTATTGGGTAGTACGATATCCCTTGGTAAGACTGTTTGTTAGACTTTTGGGCTTTTGACGACCCTTAATGACTGTCAAAATTCTACGAATGACAGTCGGGACCAAAGACTTAACACGCTTTCCGAGGCAAGGCAGGGTTCTTGGTATGTGAAGATGGTCATCCATCCACGGACCACCCGCGGCAAGCGTAGCTTAACCGAACCTAGCGCTGTTACTACTACTAAGCCATAAAGCTTCTCCATTTAAAACCATAGTGTTTAGACTAAAATAGCTTTTGGTTTTCCAAGGACATGAGGCGTTGCTTATCTAATCAAATGACAAAATGATGAGCCCACAGTCTCCATAGCAACTATCAGTACAGTTGCAATGAGTCAGGGAACCCGTGGTAATTCAGTGGCACTGCTGATAAGGGAGCTTATCAAATTTGATGCATGTCTGAAATTAAGTAAGCTTGAACGAAGGGATTGCATCGGTCGGTACTGAAACAGTAATGGCCTGTATTATCATATTATGATGAGTGTAGGTTGAATTATCCGAAAGATTAATTAAGTTTTATATTTTTTTGTTTTCATTTTGTAACAATACTGATTACATAGCCGTTATCTACGCATTTAATACGTAGGTTTTGGTAATATTTAACAAATATTATTGCTGGGAAAGGATTTGTAAAAAGCTTTTAATTTGTTGTGTTAATCTGTCATGTAATAGTTTTTTCAAAACATTGTGCTTTAAAGTTCACATAGGGATTTGCGAAATAATTGCGTTCGTTTGATCCCCTGGCTGCGTCGTTATTACTAAACCTGTAGCTCTGCAATTAATATGTAAGATACTTAAAGGTTCACTTTATAAATCGTACACTTTAGGGAACAGGATTACTTATTAGTTTCCTTTAGAGAAAAAATCCAATGTAACCTCTTCACGGAAAGTCGTCAGTTTTTTTTAGTAATAATGTAACTACATGTTTTCTATAAGGTTCACATTTCTGATATTCAAAGTGTGTTTTAGTTTGACTAATACGTAAGAAAAACCTAAATTAGCGCGTGGAGCGCCCATTCCAGCCAGAGTCGCTACGCTTCAATCATGGCCAGAAGTTCGGTGCGCTCTAATGAACTACCTACTGTACTATAGAAGTACAGAAGTTGTGGGGTATTTAAAGTTGCTTTATTAAAAACATTTAAAACTTGATAAAGGGGTTAGAGCATTGACCTTCATTATTAAAGAATAAGAAGGTCCCAGCAAGTTAAAGACAAAAAAAAAAAAAAAACTAAAATGGTTAACAAAGAGAGCCACTTGTACTTTCGAGTGTCACTGGGCTTCGTTGCGCGTCTTTTTACACCCGATAAAGGGTCTATTTGGAATTTTGAAACAATATAAGTACTTAAAAGTTATCTAACGAAAAGCCATCTTAACTCTGTCTGACCTTGGGTCAAAGTGAAAAAAATCAAGGCCTTCGGCTTTCAGGAAGAACAGTTTAAACTTCGGGAAAGGCCTCATTAAGTGGTCCAAGATACTCTGAAACTCGATCAGGGATAATGCTATCGATTAAGTTCCTTCGGTTAACGATTTCGTTGCTACTACAGTTTAAATCTATACTTTTGTGGGTATTAATTTACAGCCTGTATTTATGATAGAAAGTTTATTTAGATGTTTCTGTATTTTGATATCAGTGGGGTAATTTCGTAATATACTAACAGTAACTAATAAAATCGGATCATTGAATTCGGGTATACTGTTTGTGGAAGTTAATAACGTTTTTTAAAGCAAAATAATTACTGCCTCTTTGGTCTAGTGGTAACAAGCACTACTGCTGAGCTTGAAGTCCTGGGTTCGATTCCCGGGTCGGGCAAAGTGTTATTGGGTTTTTCTATCTGGAATTTCTCAGTAGCAGCCCGTAGTCTGGATTTGTTCCCGGTTGATGGCAATAGGCTCGCCCCCTATTACATGGGACTTAATACATAACAGGCGAAATGTGTGTGTACTATAAGTACACCTCTGCCCAACCCTTTAAGGCAACAAGGTGTGATGTTATGGTATATGCAGGAAAATAATTATGTGTTGGTTAATAAAGAACACATTATTGCAATTTCCTATCCTCCTAAATATGAATACCTCAACAAAATCCCATTAATATTAATTTCCACCGCTACCCTCGACCTTCACAGCCTCTCCCTTTCCTTATTCCCACCAGCTGTTCCAAGGTCGTCGGCATCTACGTGACGATTGTCTTTACGAAGGTCGGCAGTATTCCTTCCGGATTCCGGTCGGGACCTGTTATGGCATGTTTAGACGTTTTTATTATCGTAGCTGATGACTATAGTCGTGTTCAAGGAATTTTTATTTTGTTGTTTTTTGACATTGAATTAGGAGTTTTTTCGTGGGAAGAACTTTTGTTTTGTGCCATTAGGTTTACAAAAGTTGAAGGCCGGTAATAACTGTTTGAAAACATATCCTAGATATGTTTGCTACAGTTAGTTAGCACTATGTGTTAGAATCCACCTCTTTTGTGAATACCTTGTCTGAATTTAGGTGTAACCTTACTTCCAACATTTTTTACTGTCTCCAGATACATCTCCGCAAAAGCTTTAGCGGTCATTCGTTTTTTTTTTCGAATGACGTCTCGCAGGTATACCTATGAGGTTGTCGGCTGCTTAACCGGTCTTGTCTGTGGGTACCTTAATAAATTGCGGCCTGCAGCCAGGGCCTAAAATACCTTAAACTAGAGCGACTACTCGCTAAGGGCATCCCTTGTGGGGTACGGACCTCGGCTTAGGGCATCGCTGGTAGAGGGTAGCAAGGGATGGGCTGGATCGGAATAATAGCGGTTATTCGATTCATCATCATCATCATTTCAGCCGTAAGACGTCCACTGCTGGACTTAGGCCTCCCCCAATTTGGGGGGCTTTGCTATAATCGCCACGCTTGGCAGGCGGGTTGGCGATCGCAGTATGGTGGTAAAATGCATAGAGAACGCTGCTGCCCATTCTCTAATAAGTCCCTTAGTCGCCTTTTACGACACCCACGGGAAGAAATGGGGTGGTGTTATTCTTTACGTCCGGCACCACACGGTACAATTATTCGGTTATTCGATTAGTGGTCGTATATATATATGTCAATAGGGTCCCGATGTTATGTCGGTTTTAATCATAAATAGCGAGATGTGCGTAGCCTATTCACCTGTACTAGTCGGGAATACAACTTTATACTTAAGTTTCAAATCCTATTACGATTCAGGTCCTTTTGCCTCTACAGCTTTTTCCCCAAGGTCGATAACTACGTGACAACCAGCCCTTCCTCCATTTGCTATTCTGCTCCGGTATCTTCGGACAGGCAGACACGACTGACGTAATTGGAAGACTCGGCCACAGAATAGATAGGAACAGGAAGATGACTTAGTACAACGAGTGAAAACAGGGGCACGCTTGCAAAAGCGTACAGATATGAAGTATGCACTTCGGGAATCATTGTGTAACTTCGAAATACGAACGCGCGATGATGAGGTCTAATATACAGTCTTTGTTCTGGGTTGGATATCGCCGCTCCGCTCCGCTTTGGGCGGAGTGGGAGGGCGTGTCAGACTTTTACTGACTAAAATCCACTCGTGTTCCTTCAGTTGCCTGTGCCAGGGCCACGGTAACTCTTACGAACAAATCTGCGACCCTGACAGGGTCTAATATACAGCTGTTGTAACCGTTGAAACACTTGACTATTTTATATTACCGTTAATACAAAATTACAGGTACAAACCACTCTATACAATTCCAAATAACTTTTCAATTCGGAAGAGAGATAAGTTTTATAAATGCACAATGATATGCTCACTACTACAAAGCGCGGAAGTACAATAATTAAAAACTTTACGCTCTGTGGGCGAGTTTCGTGCTAATTCGGAATTACGAAGATTACCGAAGCGTTTTCACTCGCTGTAGGCAGCGTGTCCGTGTGTGCGTGTGTTTTCCCTCGTTTTATGAACTCGATCTTCTGTAGGTACTATTAGTATTCCGTGGCCGCCTAGAATTTGTGATAAATCATATTTACGTTTGTACTGTTACGTGAACGTAAAGTTTTGTAGGTGGCAAAGAAGTTGTGGATGTGTGTTGCATACGTTATTAGGATGCCTGAATGTGGGGCTTTTTATCAGGTAGAAAAGGTTTTTGAGTGGATACAAAGGTTCTGTGTTCTGTGTAAACATGATTAGCGAATTTCGTTAAGAAGATGGACAGAAGTGTTCTCCTCATAAAAATAAACTGCTATCATTCGTCCATTTTTCAAGATGGAGATCATGGTAATTTACCTCATGATCGTTAATTGTAGCGAAATCTTTGGGAGATCCACTTACAGAATTACTTTTTATTCGAATACGGCAAGCCAAAGGAGGGTTATGAATATGATTTAAACAGGCTATATGTGTTTGTTCGCCAGTTCTCTCAAAATTCCTAAAACTATGAGTCGTAGTTTGACTACGGTTATACGGAAACTGAAAAACAAAAGGTATTGAGGTGTACTTGTCTTGTTAGTTGGCGTTTTTGTTGTAGTTGAGTTTTGTATGCTGTTGTGATAGAAGAAATCATCATCATCATCATTTCAGTCGTAAGACGTCCACTGCTGGACTCAGGCCTCCCCTAATTTGGGGGGCTTTGCCATAATCGGCACGCTTGGCAGGCGGGTTGGCGATCGCAGTATGGTGGTAAAATGCATAGAGAACGCTCCTGCCCATTCCCTAATAAGTCCCTTAGTCGCCTTTTATGACACCCACGGGAAGAAATGGGGTCGCGTTATTCTTTACGTCTGGCACCACACGGTACCGTCCGTATAGCAGAAATATCAAGCTGAATTTACATCCGGCTTGATATTTAGCGATGTATTCTGTTATGTACAGGTTGAGATAGTCCATCTATCCAATTTGACGTATACAATTTTCCAATTTATGAATATTTTAAGATGGCATTTTGTTGAAAGTCTTCTTTTCAGAGTTCTATTTTATTAACAATCTCCAGAAAGGATGAGTAATTGATATACTCAGAATCTGTAACATAAATATTAGATCATATTATTTTTTTAAACTTAATCTGTTATTTAGATTGCAGTTGAGTTAAATATATTTGACTTTCAGTGTCCGTTTTGTTTATATTCTGTGCTTTTATTTTACTTTAAATCTGTTACCTGTCATATTCGTTTCGTGGGATCAAACGTTTACGAGAATCATGCTTTGGTTTGCAAAAAATGACTAGATGTTGTCATTACGAAGTTGGCTAGATTTATTTGTAAATGATAAATTATTTTATTTGTGTAAGTAGGTTTGTACAAACACTTTTGAACATCAATTATATTTTTTAAACTAGATGAGGCATCTAGATAGATGAGATCGGCTTTTCCGATTTGACTACTCTGAGAAGAAAGGCGGACATAAACCCAGAGGTCACAATCTCTTTTAACCCTAGATTACTAAACTATCGTAAAATTTACGACGGCAAAATCATGATTCCTGGAAAAAACAAAGTTCGCATCGTTCCCGCGTCCCGTTCAAACTGTTAAAGCAAAAAAAAATATTAAAATATTTTCATTATTATGTGAAACCCAAAGAATAAGTAATTGTAATTTCTAAAATAATTAAAATTTATAATTCGTAGATTTATTGTTTTATTTTCCTGTCGTATTTTTTACGAATGTTTAGTAACAACGTCACTTGTAGGATACTTTAGTAATCTAGGGTTAAAGTCCAGACATAATCTTTCGTCAGATCATATGAAGACATTTCGCCAGTCACGATGATGGTGATGTAATCGCAGGCCTCTCAAGCTCCGCCACTTCGACCAGTTCTGTGCTTCCCGAATTCACAGGATTTCTGCGGCCTTCACAAGGTCGCCGGTCCACCTTTTGGGAGGCCTAACTCTACGTCTTCGGATACGCGGTCGCCACTCAGACAAAACCTTTCGGCCCCATCGGCCATCTGTTCTGCGAGCAATGTCTGCCCCTGCCCACTGCCACTTTCGTGTGGCAATTATTCGGGCTATGTCGGTTGCCTTGGTTCTCCTGCGGATCTCTTAATTCCTGATTCAATCACGCAGGGAAACTCCAAAAATAGCCCTCTCTATTGCCTTTTGGGTGAGGTACAGTATACCTCTGCTTAGTCCATCGCTGCTTTTCACCCTCAAAACAAAAACTGTTAAGTTACGATAAACCATCGCCTAACTGTCAAGAACAACCTTAAAGGTATAGTAACTCTGTGGCTAAATGACAACAGCCTTCGAAAAGTCTATAAAAAGTGCAATTTGCCGTCCTTCAGTTTCTTGCCGTCCATCCCATCCCCTAAGCGAAATGTAATTAAGATATGGCAGATACGTCCTCGAGGTTTTCCAATAATTACCCGTCCGGGACAGGGGGTGTAAAAATGCGTGGGTTCGATCCTGGACAGTGTAATTTCCGGGATGATTGAAGTAGAGATACGATGATGTGATTAAATTGTGCTTTGTTCTTTTTCAAGGGCGTTTAGACTGCCTAAATTTAGTTGTGTTTTTTTTTTTAAAGAATGAGATCCAATCTGCGTGTAATGTTCCTGGGTATGTGCTGGGACGCAGGCCTCCTCTTTGTGAGAGGGAGCGGGTCAAAATTCACCACGTGGGCCCAGTGGTGGTTCGTGGAAGTCAAGGATATGCCGGTTTCCTCACGATTATTCCGTCACCGTTTCGAAAACAATGGTGATGAAATAAATACACAATTTTATCACCACTGCTCTCAAAACGGTGAAGGAAAATATCGTGAGGCACCGGCACGTCCTAGCACCAAAACTCGAAGACATGTGACATCTACCAACCCGCACTGGGACCGCGTAGTAGCCTGGGTTCGAACTCACGACCTGCAAACTTGTAAGTCGGGGCCACCACTGCTCCCTGCCCAAAGCCAATCACTGAACCAATATACCATGCATTTGCTATAATCATTTTTATTAGTATCAAAGCAGTTACCATCGACCAACATGACGATAATCTCTACATCGATAACAAAACTTTCTTCATATCCTTCGATAAACTGAGTAGCTTCATATTCACCCTTGTTAACACACAACAGCATCTGTTTTGGCAAATCATTCCGCTAACGTTACGGCGGCCATTTTACTACGTTTTTATATGCGCAGTGACGTAACTGTTACTCTGGAACAGGGGTGCTCAACATTTAGGCAGTAAATTATACAGGAGAAAAAAATAACGAAAATGGAATTAAATAAATATAAATGAATATAAGGTATACAAGACAATCACCACACACCACTATAAAATGGCGGTGCTAGCAGTTCACTTCATTCTGTATATTTGTTTCTGCTGTATGTATTGTATAGGTATTAAATAGTAAATCCGTAATAGGCTGTAAGACTAGTTATGTATTTTAAGATAAAACTTCTAAGGGCTGTGGATTTTGTGAATAATAATTAAATAAATAAGAATATTCATTTCTGTAAATTGATTCAAGAAAAAAATTTTGTACGTTAACATTAGATTGTTTTAAAACTAGAAGAATGTGTTTTTTGACTACTCTGAGAAGAAAAACAGAAACAAACTCAGTGGTCACTTTTAAAGTTCAAATATAATCTTAGTCTGGCCATACGAGGACGCAGATTAGTGTCTTCTGAAAAGGGTTTTAGCATGAATTAATGAATATTGGCGATACACATCACAAAGATACCGAATTTTTAATTGTGTATACATTTTGGCTTTATTTTGTGTTTCCTTGGCTACGTACTAAGAAAGGAATATTCAATTAATTCTGTATATGTGTAAGGGCAAAGATATCGAATTTCAAATTGAAAATACAACAGTGCTATTACATTTGGCTTTAATTTACGTTTCATACTTGTTTACACACTAAGAATATAATAAAAATAAATGAGTGTAACGGTGATTTTACTTTCCAAATTCGCTTAAATCTTAAATGTCCCAAGATATTATTATGCGAGACGGGTAGATGGGGTGCAGTGCGGTTTTTCTCCAAAAAAAATGTCGTCTGGGGTTCCCTAGTTATTGAAAGTAAATCTTTCTGTAGCTAAATATACGCCATGCGATTGCCTGCATTTTGTGTTTGTGGAAGATTTCGTTTATCAGGAATTCTATAAACCTCATTAGAAAGTAAATAATGTTAGTATCATACTTTCTATTAAAATTTTTAAAAGAGAGGGACTAAGGTAAAAACAAAAAAATAAAAATAGGTAGTCATAGGGTCTGCCTACAAAAGTGATTACTTAAAACTATGAAACAGCTGTGTCATCCCTATACTGTTACAATTAACTTGCCAGTGACGCGAATCCATTAGATTTGCGTCTATCAAAAACAATAAAAAGTTTTCTTTTAAAAATCCTAATATCCTCGAATGAATATTTAAAAAAAAAAACACTAAAATAACTGTATACAGACTAAAGCCAAAAAAAGGTTGACATTACCTTCTCTGTAGCGTGTCTAAAAGAATTCTTGATGATCAAGTAGCAGTAAATATATTTAGGTATGTTGATTAGATTCCGTTGTACACAACCTTGTGTAGGTCATGAAATGTATTACAGTTTCATGCCCACTCAGTCTTCGCGTAGTACTAGCTCTATTCTTGGGTATACTGGTTTTATTTTGTTCAGAAGTTATGTATTATTACAGTAATGTAATGCTATGATTTATGTTCGCGGGCTTGTGGCTAAGCTAGAACACATGTGCGGGTAGGTAGATGAGGTAAACGTACGCTTGCCAAAGTTGATCCGTGTATGAGGGGCCCTTCTTTACATACCTCGTCGTAGATCATTGAAAGTCGTTACGGGTCGTCAGAATCCCGAAAGTCTGACAGCCAGTCATTCCAAAGGGTTATCATATTACCCAACTGGGTAGTCGATATTAAGTAGGCAGTTGCTCCATGTTACATACTTGTATTCAGCTGCACCCGGTTAGATTGGAACCCAATCCCAACATACTTGGGAAAAGGCTAGGCAGATTGTTGTTTTTTTCGCTGTGATTATGATTGATGAGATAAGGGGCAGTCGTTTTAGGTTGGACTTTAGCTACAACTGTAAAACAAAAGAAGAAAGGCGTATTGCGAAAGGAAGTCAAGTTTTTTTTCGGCTTAGCTGACTAATCCTACTTGGCAGTTTGGCCATTTTTTTATTGCATATCTGCTATTTTTCCTGATAAATGCCGTAATTGGTTCACCAAACAACAAAATCATGAGATATAAATTTAAGTAAGCGTTCAGTTACTGGGATCAGGCTTCAAGTCAAGAATATGATAGAATCTTAAAGGTACACTTGAAACATACTCTAACGTGGATTTCTTTTCACCTATTTTTGCTTCTATGCATGTTAATGACAATCTAAATTGTGTCAGCTCAATCTCACTTCCCTCGATACAGACTAAATCAATCCTAAGAAATCCCGTTTCATTACTTCTTCTTTACAAATAAGTGTTGGACAATTAATGGTCCTGGGGAGCAGACAAACATTTCTAAATGTAATCGTGTAAACACTCTTAAAAGCTGCTTCAATTACGATCGGAATTGTTCGGAATCTTCCGGAAATGAACATCACAAAGAAAACCAATTTCACAATAGAAAGTGTTAATGTATTCGGAGAAAAATAAATCGATTTAAAGAAAGCAGCAGATCTAATATAGACAGGAAATAAAGTGTGTTCTTGGAACTATCTATAACTGCAACTTTTCGAGACTTTTGTCTCATTCCTGACATGTCGAGCCTTCAAAAATTTTGCGTATTTGCCGAATCCATAACTGGCTACAATATACTCTACTGCGGACTTGGCTCTAAATTTTTGTAGTATTAGCATCTATTTATCAAAACATATATCAAAAAAATACTTGGAATAGTTTTATTAGCTTTTATTTCCACAAGACACAATGACAAAATCTTAGACATTTTTTGTTTGAAAAATTACATACGTTACGAAATTACTGGTTCCATTAGTTCAAATGCATTTTATTACAGTTACAGCACTTAAAATTCACTTGCACCAGAAATTTCAGTTACCCAACGACATTAATCACAAGAAAGTTTATGCTCCTCCGCATTATTTATTATAGCAACGACAGCTAAGTCTAGAATTCTTTCAGCATGATCTTTCTCTGTAACGAGCTCAGCCGTCATTCCAGAGTCGTATCTCATTTTAACTAGCTGACTATTTTAGCCAGGGTCTAGTCTGTGACTCGGCTGGATGTTTTGGAGAACTCACTGATTACTCATGTGTGTAGTTTTGTGATGTTCGGAGTAAATAAAGATGTTACTTGAGTCAGGTTGTGGAATGTCGCTGTTGGTGGTTCTTAGTCAAAAGGATTTTTTTTGTCTAGATGTGACAGAGTTTTTATGCATGTGTTCCGGATGTTGAAGTATTTATAAAACTTATTATTATTTTAATCTATTACAATGCAATCATCTTTCTTCTTTATTATTTCTTCTCATAAAATCTTAACCACATCATTGAACTTCTTTGTATGTCATGGTGCTTTCATCAAGTGTGAGATCTTGTTCTTATCGCACACCTAGATCTAAAGGAAGACAACTCAAAATTGAGAATTTTGAGTTATCCTTGTATTCATATGCTTGATAACCCTACGCAGCTATCCAACTTAACAGGTTCAATAAAAACTTGAAAGATTCGTCGCTAGATGGCATTAGTCTTCTTTTGTTGAATCAACGCATGTCACCCCCCTCCCGCCTAAACAAATGAATACAATGATAACTCAAAGTTCACAATTTTTGAGTTGTCTTACTTTAGATCTAGGTGTGCGTTATGTTTCTTTACTATGACTCAGTTCTTCAGTCTTATCAATGTCATCGATTTTTTAAGACTAATCTAGCTCTTTAAGACTAGTGATGCTGCTGCACAACTTCCCCTCCACATTTCTCTACAAACTTATCCCTATGTTCCTGAACTGGCAGTGGCAATGGCACGCTCCCGGAAGTTCGCAAATAGACGCCGTTCGCGCAACATCAGTTTATAGTTCCTGTGTAGGCGCAGGGTTACATCGAATTTCTTTATTGTTTCGTGAATTGGATACTACTGGGCGGTTTGTTAAAGGATGGTGCTGAATTATTTTGGAATCGAAAGGGTAACGATCTTGGTTATGAATTATGAAAAACACGCAACTCGCATATCGCACATAGTCGCCACATTTCAGGCTTCAAGTCACATTACAGGTACTGAGTCGGGTTTGGAGTGCTGCAAGGCAGTCCAAAGGTGGTTTTGGAAAGCCGTTTCTTAGCGTCTAAAATATCACAGATAATGTAAGAGAGGATGTTTTCTGGTAAAGGTTACTTCTGAGTATTCACCTCAGTATGTTGAGAATACTTGAGCTTTATTTAATAAGGATCTTGTTAAAGACGGAACGCAGTTTAGTAAATATTAATCTGCCATTCAGAATCTGTCACACAAATGATAACATAAACACACGCACAAAATATCTGGGCCTCCTGCCAAAACTGTCGCAACCTGATCTTTCTTCAGGAGACCTTGTCGCCGAGTGCATTGTACTTGAGCTTCTGCTTACCACTATAAAAGCAACGCGATGAACTATGGGCCGTGTGCCAACATGTGGAGTTAACAATATTACTCGCTTGTCTCAGACTTCAGATAGAAAGAAATATACCGTGTTGCATCACGAGAAAAGTATTAGTCATCGGTAGACAAATTGGATAGAGTTATGTATTTTGTGAAAGATATATTATGTCGTGCATACGAAGATGGCACTAGTTGGTCATACCGTAAATAATCTCTAACTTTCTCAGATTTGTTGTAGTAATTCTGTTGGCAATAGACGCAACTGCACTGTTTTCTGAAAGCCTATGCAATTGAAACTGCGTAATTTCGTAACACGCGAATGGGAGCAATTTTGACAGTTCAACAACATTCATTGCGTTATTATACCTTGCCGAGCGGCCAAATTTTTCGAACATATGAAGTGATTCCTTCACAGTGATTCAGATTCTGATGAATTGTGTGTTACGCAATTAGGGCGCAGTTGTCTCATCACTACATAATTTTGACTATTCAATGGGTCGATAGAAGCTGAGGCCAAATTTGACAGTTTTAGTGATCAAAGATTTGATCAAGAGAGTGAATTTTAGAATGATGTAAACTGCCAAGTTTGTGTGGAATCTTTGTAATACGTTAACAAATAGTGGCCGTCATTAAAACGATGATTTGCATAAACACAAATGATTATAGAAACAGATAATCCAGATATAAACCCTTAGTCAACAACCAGACACATTACTCCACAAGGAAATTGAACGGTAATATACCGCCATGCATACCGGGCTTTACGCCAAAATGTATACTATGTAGTTAATGTTCCTTTTGACTGTTACTGACGGGACCTTGTCATATGCTCCGGCGCATTTCCGGAGAGCGTTCAATGGCGTTCAGTACCCGAAGAATATGACATATATAGCATTAGAAAGACTTTTGTGAGTGATAGAGACAAAGCCAAAGAAATCTTAAATACTACTACGGTTCTTATCAATCATTATAAGGTTTTGTGTATCTGTTGAACATGATGCCAAGTGTGGTCTATAATTCCAGATGTTTGACAAATTTCTTATTATGTTATTATATTTTAGACATATTCATCTACCAGAATCTTAGTAGTTGTTGCAGTTGGTTTTGTTAGAGCCACAACTCTATATTTTTCACAATTTTGATATGTTTGTAGTTTTTGCCCGCAACTTCGTACGCGTGAAAATTCTTGTTCCGCTGACCCACCCCGTCGCATCGCAACGCTACCATTGTTTTGTTATCGTTTAGCGTTCTTTGTTTTCTTCTTTCTCGGTACTATATAGATGTATATTCAACCCGTTACAAAGTTTATCTTGCAAGTATTCTTCGCATTTACCATAAAATTTATGTATATTACTTTTTACGATACCATTAAAGATTGAACGTTCATTTCTAATGTCATGCACTGGGTCTGTACAAATGTTAAACTAAACACATAGTGTGTCCATCAGCATTAACCTCCACTCAATACCTAATGCCCTAGTACTTTATAAAGGGCAAGTTACACGAGTTTCCAGTTAAAAGCATTAATACGTTTTTAACTGCTACAACACTTTAATTTGTTTAATCAATTAGTTGGATTCATGATCCATTAACTCCTTGATTGTCGTTGTTGTTGGATCCTCCTATTGTTTTATTTCTAAGGGCATAAATAAATCGATACTAATTAGTTGGGGTAATATACCCAGGGAAAGCATGTTAAGCCCAAGCCCCGGGTATCATTTGGAGATCTTTGACATTCGTAACGGGTAGTCAAGCACGATAGTCTGATAACCAGTTTTACGAAGGCGTATCGTATTACCCAGTAACTGGGTTGTGGAAGTCAGATAGACAGTCGCTCCATGTAAAATACCCATCCGGTTAGACTGGAAGTCGACTCTAACATAGTCGAGAAAAGGCAGGCAGATTGTTTTTTTTTTTTGTGAAATTATTTTGATGAGACGTTCTTAAATGTTAGTAGACTAACAAGGAAACATTCCCAGGTGCCCCTCTCCGATTTTGATGCCGCTGAAATATGTTATTCTACGTTGAATTCTAAGAGACACGTATTTTTTTATCGACGTGAAAACATTTTTAGGGGGTAAAATGGACCGTCGAAGTTGACCCTCTCAGGACGAGTTTTTCAGGTATCATATAGGTACTTAAAGTCGATATTTTCCCAAACGACCAAATGGATCATAAACTACACGAAAAACTATGAAAACCGTATACAAACGCGATTTCAAATATTAATTTTTAATTATTTTTATTTTCATTCCTTGTAAGTATCATCTTTTTATCTAGAGCCTTATTGTTTATTTCCAGCTCACTTTTAAATCTAGTGATGCACATGAAACTTTAATTATCGTCCATAATATCCATCCATCTATTCTTCTCCGATGTTATCAATGATTTGTGTCAATCACAATAACCCAGTTGGCTCCGAAATAGAACTCGGTTTGATGCAGGCTATTATGTTGTAAATAATCGACACGTGTCGCGTCGGACCGACCGACTGCTGTACTGGAAGCAAAAAGCTGTTCACTCAATATCATTTTTGTCTCTAATATATTTGAGATAGTATCATTTTTATCATATCAGAAGCCCAATTTATTTTAACTTCTCGCACACAAAAAAGTAATAGGCGTACTTCATGCCTTAGGCATTCTCTACCAGTCAACCAAGAGTGGTGAAGAGATTAGATGGCAGGTGCTTACCTTTGTTTGGGTGTACCAATTCCCATATTTCTTCTTCTTTTTTGCTCTTGCTTCTTCCCGTTACCCGGGGTCGGCTTTGTCTAATCATGCGGCACCATTTACTTCGCTTTTGCATGTCCCTCTGGATATTTGTCATCCAGGTAGTTTGCGGTCTACCTCTCTCTCTCTCGTTTTATTAGCCATATTTAACCGTTTAGAATCTAGTCGTAATCGATCTTAGCGACAGTCAAACTATTACAGTAATGGATCTCTCTGCCAGCGTCTTTGTTCCCTTCTACATATAACTCGTCTGCCTTTAAAGCAAGAGTGCCCGCGTAGACCTTATCGATTGCTTGCCGTCAGGCGTCATTGAGGACAAGAGCAGGACTAATATGTATTGTATACAATTATTTTCTACAGATTGACATAGGAATTAGAATGAGACCGTTCCTAAAAATAAGCCTCAGATGCCAGTCTGTTGTTGATATCTTTTCTATCCAACTTTTCTCCTTTTTTGTCCCTACATTGTCATCGTTGACAGTGATTATCAGTTACACGTTATCAATAGTCTAGAACACGTTGTGTTCCGTCATGTTGAAAAAATCTCTTTTTCTTCTGTCTGGTAACTTAGAGTCTTTGCCTTGAATCACACGGAATATATGGGTAGTTAAAATTATATGACTCTCGTTTCTTAGATGTGTTTAGAGGTTATAATTTATGATCATATTGATTGGACTTCATTTTAGACACTTTTATGTGGTTTAAACTTGATTTAATATTCAAACGCTTGCATTTAATATCCTGATAAATTGATCTACGATTCTCGCCCAAGGCTACAGTAATAAAATCACTACTTCTGGAAATGTAAATTTTACTATATCGAAATAATTATCAATTTTTAATTGTACGGTCTATCGGTACTTGCCAATCGGCACGGATCGCTCTGCGCCGGCACACTTCCGGGCCTGATCGGGATCACCGGCATTCACAAACATTACTATTTCTGTTTCTATGCTTCCATGTTATATGTACGTGTATACGATCATACACGAGTGTGGATTCAAATCGGTTGTTGACCAGTTCGGAAACGGAGTTATTGTTAAGTACTTTCATCAAGAATGTTAATACTTGGCAGTACATTGAGAATTTCATACATATATTCTTGAAGTAGCTCTCCTAAACGATACATATTATTTTGCGTTATTTGAAAATGTTTTTTTTTTTGCATAAGTCTACACTTTCCTACTGCTGAGCAAAGGCCACCTCGATCCAACCCTTGGGGTACGCATAGAAAGCATTATAAACAATAATATTAACCAAATATAAAGGATATTTAAAGTCACGGCGATACAAGAATACTTCCCAAAAATGGCCGTCCTTCCATCACGGTCTATTGCTAAATCTAAGAAGATGCACCTTTAATAGCTTTAAACAAAGATCATAAAAATTAACCTCCATCCCTAATTACACAAGATCTGTCTGCCATCTATTACAGTTTGTCACTTGCATGAGTCACCGAGGGGAACCCTGATGATTCACTTGGCACAGCTCCATCTTATATAGTTCAAGTTTGTTCCACCAGCCGTCAGTGACAAACGTTGCGTAAAAATTACCGGCTGCTGTAAATATGGACGCTAATTGAGGTGCCAAGGTTAAAGGTATCCGAACATAAATATTATCATCAGCCTATATCAGTCTTCTGCTGGATATAGGCCCTTCCAATCCTCGGCTTCTGTCGGTCAAGTGTTGCTACCAGCCACCCTTCGAACCCTGTCGCAACAAAACATAATCAGTATATTTTGTTCCCTTGAGGACCAGGCCTCCTATCTGTGAGCCCTGAGTGTAGCGTAATAACGCCAAGGGGGCTCTAGAACGGGTTGGTGTACTTGTTAATTTTCGGTTCTTGGACATGCTGGTTTCGAAGGCATCCGATGCTATACTATGCTATGTTTACTGCATCTGTCACAGATATAATTCGTAAAAAATATAACACCATAGGCGAATGGTATCTATACATTACGTTATATTGAAGCCCTATGTGACAGCAAAGACAGCGTGTGAACTGACTGCGATTTGATTAAATTGTCGGTTTCTTAGTGAATGCAAAGTGGAACACGGCTCGACGCGTGCATGATTGCTTTCAAGATATTATGGATACGAGAGGCAGAGTTCTAGATACTGAACACTGGATAATAGATTTGAGCTTGAAAACTAATATAATTTCAGTTGGATCTGATACCTTTTTACACGCTTTATATTAGCTTCACTTGTATGTTTGTATGTTTAGTCCAGTCATTACGTACATTCAAAAAAGAAAATGAATTTGCGCTTCTAATTTTTTAATATGTTGTAGGGGATACCTAGAAAAGCTTAACTTGAGATTGTCGACCAAGCTTTCCTAGGAGCTTTCGCCGCCATGTTGAAAAAAGGGGTAAAATTTGTTTCTCGGCAATAACTCGGCTATCCGATGAGATTTCGAAAATTTTTGTAGGACACTTTTTGTAGCTTTCTTTGTGCTCTACAATAACGCCTGAATCATTTTTAGCGTTTCATGCATCGTTATCGAGATATCGATCGATAAAGTCAAAAATTTAGGACATAATTTTTGTTTTTTGCTTTTTTTTCTTTGGGTCTTAATAAATATGAAAAATTGTGGAATTCAAACTTGTAGAGCATATTCAGACCTACAATTTCCTTCTTGGATTTTTTTATGTTGGACAAAAATTACGATCTCCAGCGCGCCGCAAAGTCGGTGAATCCACACTCAGCGTCGAGCGAGCTGCTCGCTCGGTTGTGTCTGGATGTCGAATCGAATGGGAAATTGTTCAGGAAATTGATGGGATAAAAAATAAGTACATAGAGCAACAAATTAAGGATCACACAATAGTAATTTATTAAACAAATAATTTGTTTGTGCAGTAAAAAATATTATTTTTTTACAATACAAAATAAACAAAACAAAATAAACGGAAAGAAAAATATTTTTTTCTGCACTCGAGACACGAACGATGGACTTTTTTCATGTCTTTTTTCGCTTGGATGGTCCAGGCTGAAGATCTTCGTCCTCCGTAAACTCTTCGAGTTGTTGTGTCTGTTGAAACGTTGGAAATGATGCTGATTCGATGAGAGCATCGTCATCATCATCGTTACAGACATCGTCGTCGTCGTCAAGCAAAATATCGACTCTGGCGACGTTACTGCATGTTTGCCCACTGCAGTGCATGCAAATAACGGAGCAACTGATTCCCGCTTTTCTGCACCCACAGGCGGCCTCACAATTTCCTTTACACTTACAGGAAATGAGCTTTAATAGTTCAGGCGGAGCGGGTTCGGCGGTGCTGGTGATTGGTTCGAGCCCTCGATTGGTCTGTCGCCAACCCCATCCTTGTGGATCCTTGAAAAATCCGAGCCAGGTTTGAACTTGGAGATACGTCCGGAAAATGTGTTGACGCACCGCGCTTTTGGTTGGCGGGAGTAGTGAGAGGTGATTCACTTTATTCGCTGTCATTGATTTTGCGAAGCGATGGAATCGCAAAATATTTATGGACTTCTCCTGCTTATCACCACCATATAAGGCGATAAGGAATTGCTCTCCCGCGCAAGTGAGAACCTCCGGATCGACCTTTTCTTGTTTGAATAATTCCACCGATGACCGTAGCTCTGGATTTTTCTCGAGAGTGTTAATGAACTTCGACTTGCCGATGTTATAGAAAGATGATGTCGTGTCGATTTACACTACGCACAGCAAAAACTCAACACGATACGATATACTAACTTGAGCGCGCTCGACGCTGAGCGTGGATTCACCGACTTTGCGGCGCGCTGGAGATCGTAATTTTTGTCCAACATAAAAAAATCCAAGAAGGAAATTGTAGGTCTGAATATGCTCTACAAGTTTGAATTCCACAATTTTTCATATTTATTAAGACCCAAAGAAAAAAAAAGGAAAAAACAAAAATTGTGTCTTAAATTTTTGACTTTATCGATCAATATCTCGATAACGATGCATGATACGCTAAAAATGATTCAGGCGTTATTGTAGAGCACAAAGAAAGCTACAAAAAGTGTCTTACAAAAAATTTCGAATATCATCGGATAGCCGAGTTATTGCCGAAAAACAAATTTTAAGCGTTTTCCAAGATGGCGGCGAAAGCTCCTAGGAAAGCTTGGTCGACAATCTCAAGTTAAGCTTTTCTAGGTATCCCCTACAACATATTAAAAAATTAGAAGCGCAAATTCATTTTCTTTTATTTGCCTTTTTTTCGGACGAAATGACTGGACTAGTTTGTTTGTAACCGACTCCTTATAGCGCGATTTTGACCCACTTTAAACGACCAGATTTCTTTCAAACTTTGCACACCTGTCAATGACCGATGACGATGCAATAATTTCATAAATTTGTGCCATTATCCTTGCCAGGGTTACCAGGACCGCAAAAAAACTGTCTTCGAAAACTACGGTGACATACGTCACAAACTAATTTGCGCCATTATCCTTCCCAGGGTTACCAGGACAGCAAAAAAAAACTGTCTTCGAAAACTACGCTGACATACGTCACAAACTACGCTGACATACGTCTCAAAATTCGAAACACCCTAAAAAATAGAAAATAAATAATAGTTAAAAAATGATATCAATAAAAAAATACCTTAAAAACACCCCACGCTTTTTTTTCCATTATTTTGTACTTTTTTAGTTTGGTTTTCAATGGAAGCGTGTTTTTTAGTTTTTTTTAACTATTATTTATTTATCTCGGAGGAATCGTGTTAGTAACTTAGTTGTGAATCAGATTCGGATAGCTAGTCTCTATGTGTAATGTAAGTATTTAGATGCATCTCGTTAAACTGAAAATCGACCCAAATATACTTTGTTGATGTGTAAAAATTGGTATTCAACTGTATCTCGTTAAATTGGAAGCCGACCCTAACATACTTAGTTGGGAAAATGCTAGCCAGATGATGATGACAGTATAATATATCAGCAATATTATTGCAACTCCATTCTATTAACGTTGGTTTTCAGGTGTTAATGTTTGAGTAACGAAGTAATATTTTCTACGTGGGTTCAATTTCACTCACTCATCATTGACACCTAAATGAACGAACGGACAGACGGATATAGTTCAAGTTCATTTCGAAGCTGATCAGTGACAGCATTGCGTAAAAACTTGTAACAATATACACTATACAGCCGGCGTGTAAATATTTGGGAGAATAGAGGTGTGCTGTTTGGCAAGGTCTGTGTGTGAATGATTTGCGGATGACTCATTCTTTTTGTAGGGGAATAAAAAATGCTGCAAGAAGGGAGATAGAGTATTCGAAAGATCATCAACTAATTACAGAGGACAATAGTAATGAGAGCCAATTCAATAGCAAGGTTTTATACATAGTGTAAGGGACAGCCTCCGCAAACTGAATGCGTTAAGCTCCTTATATTGAACTAGCTTCTGCCCGTAACTTCGTTCGCGTCAAAGTTTTGCTCCTCTGACCCTCACCGTCGAATCGATTTGCCTGCCAGTTTTCGTTCATTTTTCGTTGCTACTCCGCTCCTTTTGATCGTAGCGTGATGTTATAGCCTTCCTCTATAAATAGGCTACCCAACACAAAAATATTTTACGAATAAATAGTTCCTGAGATTACCGTGTTCAAATAAGCAACCAAACAAACAAACTCTTCAGCTTTATAACATTAGTATAGATTCTATTCTACGGGAAAATTACTCAGGATTTTTTTTAAATCGTTTTTCATTTACTTTTTCTTTATTTCAATGTAAAATTACATTTTATGTACTCTGCACTCCATTTATATCTAAAACAGCTACAATAAAAACCAGCAATGTATATTTAAATACTCTAACGAACTACCCTCAAAATTAGCTTCACTTTCTGCCTAGCAGCCATAGGCTCGCCGTTAGCTTCGTGCAATTTGCCACGATAACGATACATTGTGTATGAGGTAATGAAACAAATCGGGTTTATTGAATTTGCATAACGTCCCTGAAATAACTTCATGTACCGGTCATCTAAATATGATATACTTAATGAATTTACCCCATCAGTCTGCGGAGACCTGTCTCTTACATCCTGTATAGTGATAGTAATACGAGGAATATTGAAGAGTAGAGCATTCTGATATTGTTCTTGCAATTGAAGGCCGAATACTTATGCCTACGCAAAGTTTAGACCAATGAGTAGCTAATTGGTTATTTTGCACGCATTATTAACTAACCATGACTTATGGTCGTTCAATAAAAGTAGAGGTTCGATGACGAATCGTAGACTCAGTGTGATTAAGTATACCAATTGGGATGTATACATAGGTACTTTTGTACCTATGGATACAATTCAATTTATATCTTTCATTCTCCTGCCACTATCCCAATATGTTTGGACTCAGCGCAACCTGTATTTTTCTTCTATACTTCTCTATTAGTCGTCATCGCTGTAATCACCTCCTTTCTAACCATATTATCATTTACACAGTCCATCCATCGTTTCTTCGGATCTCTCCTACTCTTACTGGCATCAAATTATATTCAAAACTTTCCTCACGACAAATTCCTAATTTATGTTGTTGGAATTTGTTGTCGTTGTTTGGTCGTATACAATAAAAAAAATGACAACCGTTTTCCACAAAACTTTTCAGTTTTTGTGTTATAATATGTATTATAGTCAAATGCTAATAATTGCATAGATGTTGTAATTGCATAGATTTCGTTAATCAATTAGGGCTTTTACATCTTTGTATGATTTGTTGTGACTAAATTGTAATCTATATTTTTTCTTACTGCCAAAGTCTTGAGTACCGTCGACATGATTTTTAAACTCTTTGTGTAATTCGTGACTTATCGCCCCGACAGCATCGATTTTTCTGAAGAGTACTTCAAGACCATGAACGAGATTTAATAAAGCTCAAAGCAAAGTTAATTTTAATGATTTTCTTTAGCCCTGATCTTGACATTCCGCCCCTTGAAGTAGGGATATTGGAAACTGTTTTTTGTGATGTTCTTTTTAATTAAAATATTTCGGAGCCCTTAGTTCCGGCTGAGCGACTTTGATTAGAATTTTTTATCTGAATCTAAAGCTTTTTATAACTTCCTTTAATTTATTCTTCTTGATCATTTTCAAAGTTGTACTGAATAACAAATTATGTTCACGGCACTCTTCAATAATGTCAAACTTACAGAATGATAGTATTCATAGACAACCCTCAAAATGTCTCAAATTCGATAAGTATATTTATTTTCCAATGGCGCCATTTATATTGTATAGAACACAACTACAACAAAATAAATTGTACATCATCTAGAAATGTCAAAAGCAAGGAAAGTTTTCATTTTAGATTGTAGCAGAGCGTGCCAAAAACACCTCGTTAGAATAAATAAATAAATATCTTAGGGCAACCAACACAACATTATCTGATCCCAAACTAGGCAGAGCCTGTACTATGGTAACCAGACAACTGATAAACATACTTATATATTTCTAAATACATAGATATTATAGATAAATTAAATTATTATTAATGTATGTTTGTTACAAGTAAACGCAATATCTTTCGTGGAAATACCCAGAATTGAGAACTGTATGTCGTTGTTGTTAACCCTGACACTTGAGGGCTGTGGAGTTTACTGTTCAGTGTATATTGTTGAGAGGAATTCCCTTTGAACTTCTAATTTGGACCGGGCAGCTGAAATTATGCATAAGTGCTTTTAGTGTCTTGTAATTTGTTACGTCCGAAATGGCATCTCCTGGGATCTGTACAGGTCCTGGTGGGGTCGCGGATTTGTTTCATAAGAGCTACCATGGCCCTGGCATAGGCAACTGAAGGAACACGGGTGGGTTTTAGTCAGTAAGATTTTGACACGCCCTTCCAGTTTACTCAGAGCGGGAGACGTCATTTAATAATTTCCCACTCAAAAAAAGGGATCTACCATATATCGGTGATACCTTGTATAACGTAGTGTAAGGTCCGAAAAGAAATTCTTTGTTGAACATTACGGTTTCTCATTAAGAATCGATTAGGATAAAGTTTGGTGATTGATTTCCGATTACATTTTGTTCTTAGGCGAAGATGTGTATTTTTATTGTAGTTTAACATTCTTATATAAACTCACGCTTTGTTCCCATGGGGGTGAGCAAAAATTACGTGACGCCGCCTAGTACGATCCTTAAACTCTTTTTGCCAATCATTCGCTCTTGACCTTTCCGAAGAAGATCACCAACAAGGTCTCTATATGCCTCCTAAGGCGTCTCCTACCGACGTTTCCACTCACATGTCTTTTAAAGACTTTTTGTTAGTCGCCCTTCATTTATCCTCTCAACATGACCAAACCATCTAAGGACTCTTTTCAATTTTTGTCACTACATCTTTTTTTCTTCATGTTCTTTGTGTTTATATTTAATATTAAATAGGATTTAACCGTTGCTGCTATGAATTCAGACCTATGTATTCTGTATGTATAATCTTCGATAAACGCAGTTATCGATTTCAAACACACCATAATATCCTTTCATTCCCAAAGTTCTTCACATGTTATGAAACAAAACGAAAACCGAATTAATCCAATTGCATATCAAAAGCTGGCTGTTCACCTGTGAACGAGGGGGGTTGGGCTGAGGTGTGGTCTCATTACCGGCGACCAAGTTTAGGATCTTTGTCAGTAAAATCACCAAAACTTATTCATTCAGTATTTTAAAACTGTCCTAATTATCCTTTTCGTACGTAAGGAATTATTGTGGGCTGTCTATTCTAAAATATGTTCCATTGATTCTGCCCTTAACTCAGGGTACTGAATTTAATAAGGGAAACTCCGCAGACGTCATGGGATATCTATAATATGATAATAAAACAAAAAATAAATTAATTTTGTTTTTATTGTGGTGTCATCAACCGTAGTGAGGTTAGTCACTAGAGATATCAGTTAAAAAAACAGGTTTTATTTCGGTTTTATTCAGACGTGGTGATGGCGGTTATTATCTTAACATTATCGATTTTTTTTACCCTCTGCAGAGTCCACTAGCTAATTTAATTTGACCCTGTATACTAGTAGTATCTATAGATTCTCGGCTAAAAATAAAGTCCTTTTTATATTTCACTGCTAATTTATTTGTTCTAGTGTTTGTCAGTTTGTAGTTCGAACATGCAATGCCGGATGATGATTCTTCTTTAGTGTGGAATTTAAGCCAAAGCTTGCGAATGCAAAATTCCTCACCAAAACTGTTAAGATTCTCTTATTACAAAATGGTTGTAGTACGAACTATGGCTGTTACAGAAAACTACGAAACCTAACGCCAAATGTAGAAACGTTAGCAGAAAATTCTATCAACGAGTCCTTCAGAATTTCTCTTCCTGCTCGCTTGCACTGAAATCATACTAAGTTCCTACATATTTCCACATAGGCCTATGTAGCCAGAGGGGCCTGTAGTCTAGACGAGGGTTCGTACAATGGCAGCGATTTACAACCACAAACTGTTTACTGTCCATTAACTTTGAATCTATGCTAGTCCCAAGTCTTTATCACGTCTTTAAGGTAAACTGTTAAATGAGGCATAGAGACACCTGATCCCTTACCTGACCGAACACCAAATCTAGACATGAAAAACAGTTTCGGGATTTGGCTTAGTAAGTCAAGATAGTTTTTGTTGTTTTAAATAGAAAGAAATAAAACTTAGATTTATCTGTCTCAGAAACACGTGCATAGAAAAAGATAAGATCACATTAAAAACATGAAAACAAGATTTATACCAATATACTTTTTTTTTTGTGGGTTGGAAATCATCAAATGACGTCTCCCGCTCTTGGGCGGAGCGGGAGGGCGTGTCAGACTTTTACTGACTAAAACCCACCCGTGTTCCTTCAGTTGCCCATATGCCAGGGCCACGGTATCTCTTTCGAACAAATCTCGCGACCCTGGCAGGATATTAATGTACTTACGAACTCAGAACATATACAGGGTTATTTGTAAAACACCGGCAACCTCTCAGGTCTATGTTACTTACATCATAATCAACAACTTTTGTTCTATGACTTTTAAAAGTTTTACAAATAACTCTGTATAGTCGGCAGCTGCACGCCGTGACTGTGACAAGAAGGCTTCCACTCAGCATGATGCTGTGCTATGGAGCCCAAAGTTCAGCACTAATTTTCAGTGGTCACCCTCTGATTTTCTGGCCTCGTACTATCTCATATAATGGGTTGAGTTGTGCACACTTGCGTAAAAGTAACTTATTCACTCGAAACATGAAGACATCCAGATTATATTTACCAGGCCTGCTAGATATCAATTACATACAACTGAAAAAAAAAAAAAAAAAAAACAGATGCTTACTCCAACCCGTTTGATTTATCGTTAAATGTTCACAGTTTTAAATGAGTAATTATTTTTCTTCCCCTGTTTTTTATTTTGATTCCACCAAGGTCTTTTCGGCTTAGTTTACTTCATGTTGCATCATATTTATCGTTCTAAATAGTCAGGTCCATTGGCTCGAAATACTCCATATTTATTTTTTCTGCTTCAGTAATTATCATAAGTTAATATGGACGAAAATATATATTCAGATACTGAAATAACAAAAGGAAATGATATAGCCAGCCAAACCAAACAGTAATTGATAACAGCTGAAGCTAAAATTATAGCTGAACTTAAATTAAACATGGTGGAGGAAACCTCCTTGGTTTGATATAAATTAGGAACTACCGTCATTCTGCAGTGGTATGTGTTTGTTGATTTAGAGAAATAATTCACAGTCTAGTTTGAAATTGTGCAGGAATCAGCTGTTTACATCAATGGTAGACTTTGTAATTAGTGTGGTATGAAGCTAGAGTTAATCTTGTTAATTGTTGGCTAGCTTTAAATATACAGTTACACGTGGCTAGCCTAGCACGCATGGCTGGTTGGTTGTAGGCCTGGTAGACTGTAGATTAGTAGACTGTTTTCTATTGCACTAAGTAACTGGTACTTGATAGCCCTTATCTGTCCTCTTATATCTATATCACTCTAATTTATCTTATCGCCGGCTCTTTTCCTTAGGGAATGACAAACTACATTTTGCTTTTGACGTTTCATAAGTGATCATGTAGGTTTTCGTGAAATTAAATGATCTTATCTTTTCATGTTTTGAATCTGTTGTAATTTACACTGACTTAATCATTTCTTAACGATATCGTTCGTTCTACAGAATTCAATAATGTGGTAGTAACAATTAGTAAATATCAAATTTCATAGTGTCCTTACAGGCATACTTAATGCTTACTTGAAATTCCGAATCCTAACAGGATTGTAAATTCCATAATAAGCTTAACCATTAGGGCTTCTGTTGTGTTTTGGGGCATTCTAATTTAGACATTAAGGAAATACAAATATTTTGTATTACTGATTTCATAGCAAAGTTCAAAGCAAGACACAGTTTGACTAAAACTATTACCCCTGACGTGATCGTCAGTAGAGGAGTAAAACCTTCCTATATTGCCTTCCCAAACCACAGCATGATTGAAGTCCCACAGCCTTTATAGGCCATATATCCGACCACCGATGGAGTAACAAACGGGTGTAAATCACTATAATTTACAATGGCAACACTGAGCCTGCGTCAGTGACCTTGACCGCTTGGCGGGAAGCCAGCCGCCATTTTGAATTTAATCCTGCACTTATGCATATTATCGAATGCTTTCGCACGATTGTTTGTGTAAAGTTTCGTAATGAGCTGTTTGTGGTTTTGTATGGATGAATGCCGTTGGTAGTGTGGTTTTCTACCTTTTATACTGTAGCAGATCGTAGTAAGACTTTTTTTAGTAATTAGACTGCTAAATTTATATACCTTGATCTTTATATTCTTCTTTAAAGCGTGTCGATGGCGATCAATATAAAGTCAACCCAGAATTGAAATTTTTATGTTTTGTCACGATAATAATAATTTTCACATTAATTTCGTCAACACCCAGAGTTACTTTGTAATGATCGACATCAAGACTGATCAATAACGTTATTTCCTTAGCTGCAATATCAAAAGGGAACATTGTATCGAAATCAGAAACCACCTTTTCAAACTAAATACTTTTCACAATGAAGGACAGCTTACAAACGGTATATAAAAAGTAGAAGTGAGTGGAAGCGCCAGGAGTGGACGCCTTAGGAGGACATCGCAACCAGCGTACGTGTATGATAAGATGTATGAACCTAAACGAGGCAAAAAAAGCATGTAAGGATTGTAGCAGCTGGCGTACCGTTGTTTTTGCCTTCCTAAAAGGTGTAATTGTATGTATGTGTGTGTCTTTTCACAAATCTAAGCAAACAAATACCCAACCAGAACAAGAAGCAGTAGAAACAGTCATTCATTTCCACATCAAAAGCGGTATTCACTGCAGGACAATAAAACATATGAGCTAGTGCTAATCAGTTGGCGCGACGCCAGAGGGCGCTAGTTCCCCATAGTTATTCAGAACGAAGTGATGTGTAGACAGCTTGCGATAACCGGTGCGCTTGTTGAAAGACTGCTGTTGATATTGACGTGGGAATGATTCGAGGACATACATACGTAGATGATCGATAAACCGCAATGCAATATATGAGCTACTAGCTTTTGCCAGCGGCTTCGCCCGCGTGGAGGTCGGAAAATATCCCGCGAGAACGTACTACCGAGATAAAAAGTACTATGTGTTAATCCAAGTTATAAACTAACTGTGTTCCAAATTTCATCCAAATCCGTTCAGTCGTTTTTGCGTGAAAGAGTAACAAACATCCATACATCCATACTCACAAACTTTCGCATTCAAAATAGTTGTGCAAACTTTACAGGCTTTTGTGTTCTTTTGTGCCAAATTCTGTCTTCTGCATTGGTCTTAGTGATTATGATCATGACCATAAATAAATATTTTAAGAGGTTAATATAAGATCCATAACAATTTATGGATCTTAGTTGTCCGAATTAAAATGATTTTATTTTTTATTTTATTTAATATGAAGATGTAGACATAACTAGTAAATTTACTTCAATTTCATTGCATTGTGAACAGTGGTGCCCCAGTGATAACGGCCGCAACCTACGAGTTGTAGGTCGTAGGTTCAAACCCAGGCAGGTGCTCTACTTTGTGTAAATAATTGCATCACTATTGCCCTCAAAATGGTGAAAGAAAACATCGTGCTGAAACCGGCAAATCCTAGAAACAAAAATTCGAAGACATGTGACATCTACTAACCCGCACTGGGCCCGCGTGTTGGAATACAGTCCACTCCCTGTCGATAAGAGGAGGCCTGTGTCCCAGCAGTGGGAACATTATAGGCTGATTTATGTATGTATGTACTTAGATTTTATTGTAATGGGGTTGGCATAGTTCATTTTCACAGTACGCCTAAACTCAAAGTATATATAATAAATTCAATTAGTAATAGGCGATTTTCAGTAGCCAAGGAGTCGGTCGGTCAGCGCACGGTGCTCTTAGCCGTTAACGCTCCATTTTATTTATAAACGTCATTAGGTTTTTCTACCAGGGTCTGTGTGCTCTAGGTATAGAAGCGCAAACAATACGCTTATTGTGGTATGACGTCACAGGGGGTGCGGAGACCAAGGTAATGTCACATGGCATACATACCTAGGTGGTCGGAATCTAGGTCTTGTTAGAGCTAAAGAAATATGTGGTGACGTGGGTTTGTGGAGATCTGAGAGGGAAGAATAGCTACCAGCGTTTTATGATGTTTTTAATTTCATGGGACAATACTCATATCAATACAATGTTACGTGACAGGGAGTTTGTCGTCAGTTCTTCTACCCAGCTAACAAACTACTTTTTACTAAACGTTGACGTTCAAAAATGCTGATTTTAAGCGTAATTTAGATAAATGATTATGTTTTTTATTTACTTATTTTGGTTTATCAACAATTGTTTACACAGGTTTAATGTTAAACTTAACTTGCAAAAATGTATATGCAACAGTCAAAGACTATATAACCACTTGACTGCGCATACAGTGCCCCGACGCTCGAAAACTATTAGTATTTTGTCGCCTATGCATAGGCGACGGTTCCAGTAACCATTTTAGTTATGACCAATTGTTAGACCTCTGTGCACGCAAAATTAATCCAAATAATATAACTTTATCTGCAATTCTAACGCATCAAAATGCCTTCATGCGCGGTGAAGTTGTATGGGAAACATTCCAAGACTTCTAGTTACAAAAAGGATCGCATAACTTTTCATCGGTAAGTAAACAGTACGAAAAATTATTTTGATTTAATCCGATTATGATCCACCGTAGGGGTCTATTTAAAATGGTGGTTGTGTAAACCAGCACACTGACGAGTCCCGCGTTGATGTCTTTTGGAAAAGTCTCGTTCTTTCATTAGACAATTCTAATGCATCTATCCCTTACTTTCCTTTTGTATTTTTACCGCAAAAATTAGTGCTGTTACCTTTAATAGCTGAAAGTCTATATCGAAAATCAAAATTAAAATTAATGAAAATTTTATTCAATTCACATTCTTTAGCTTCGTCTTGACAATCCGTTTGCAAACTGGCGCCAAAACTCACGTGAAATAGTACCTTCTGCCTTGGGGATGATATTCGACACCGCATCTGATTGCCATTTCGTCGAATATGATAGTGGCGTAAATTTTGTTTTTGGATTCTCTAGCTTTCATTTTATTAGTGATTGATTTTGATTAAATATGATTTCTTTGATTTTAATTGAGTATTTGTCACAATTTTAAAATCCATTTTTATCGATATCGACTATTTTCTTTTAATGAAGTAGAGCAGCCCTACGATAGGCATACCTACGCAACTTGACCTTGAACTGACCAATTGCAGCCGCGCATTCTTCCTCGTCCCCCGGCCCGCAGTGGTGAGTCGTGTGCTAAGAAGAAATTGGCATATACGCTCTCTAGTGGTTATATTCTCTTTGGCAACAGTGCAACAATAACTTCCATGCACACTTCGCAAGATAAATAAAGTTGTAAAGTAATATAATGCTTAATCTTGTAATTTCACTGGAGTGAGTTTTTTTAGACGCTTTGTATTAGCTTCACTTGTATGTTTGTTTGTAACCGACTCCTTATAGCGCGATTTTGACCCACTTTAAACGATCAGATTTCATTCAAACTTTGCACACCTGTCAAGGACCGATGACAATGCAATAATTTCATAAATTTGTGCCACTATCCTTGCCAGGGTTACCAGGACAGCAAAAAAAACTGTCTTCGAAAACTACGATGACATACGTCACAAACTACGCTGACATACGTCTCAAAATTCGAAACACCCTAAAAAATAGAAAATAAATAATAGTTTAAAACAACTAAAAAAACACGCTTCCATAGAAAACCAAACTAAAAAGTACAAAATAATGGAAAAAAAGCGTGGGGTGCCTGATATCAATAAAAAATACACCACCGCTCACAACTAGAATGGAACAAAGATAGAGGAAATTTCCTATTTCCCTATTGTTGTATTTATTCACTCGTACTGAGATCGACAGCCAATAAACATGACATCAGAATCGAATGTGTTAGTAATGGTTTGATTTATTGACATCTGTTTTCATGCATCTTACTAATGTGATGTTGATCTATGAATGAGAGTAGAGACCGATGGTGATGCTACTCAAAACTAGCGTGTAGAAAACTGTACCTTATTGCGTGTCGATGAAAAATCAGAATCATTTTGAAGGATGAAGGAATGTTCAGAATCAAAAGTCATTAATTAAAACTAGGCTGAGGCTCCATTTCTTCCCGTGGGTTTCGTAAGAGCGGACTATGGGACTTACTAGAGAACGAACAGCAGCGTTCTCTATGCATTTTACAACCATACTGCGATCGCCAACCCGCCTGCCAAGCGTGGCGATTATCTCCCAAATTGGGGGAGGCATATGTCCAATAGTGGACGTCTTTCGGCTGAAATGATGATGATGAGACTGAGGGTCAGCACTTTTTGAACGTCAAAATTGCATAATACAGTCCTCCTAAACACATGTTGTTGAACTATTAAAATTAAAGCTATTTACTGTTTGTGTGTTACGCAATTTTATTATTTTTTTTATCTGCTGGGCGAAGGCCTCCCAACTCTTTTTCCACGTCTCAAAATAGGAGATCTGGACGCAATTACCCTCTGAAATTATATAACCGCAATTTATAAATTCAAACTTCTACAGTCGTCAAAGTCAGTCTATCAAATGTATAGAAATGCATGCACGTTATCGGGGACGGAAATGTATATATTTCAATACATTTTACTTCCCTGTGTTATCTGTGATGCTATGACGTGGACTTACCGCCTGGTTGGATTCGAACCTACAACTTATAAGTCCAGGCCGTTACCACTAGGCCACCGCTGCTCTCGGAAAATACAGAAAGGAGGAAAATTCACCTGGAAACAAAAACATCTAAGCAAAGAGATAAAGATGCATTTATTTGGATAAACATTTGTGACATGATACATAAATATGCACATATGGATCGCATCAAGTTTAAAATTGCTGGTTCAACACGTTTTGTCATATTGCCGAATTCGGCAAAACATGTTGAACATGTACAAAATAATTAGAGTAGGAAATAAATTTCAAAGTTCAATCAATTCAAAATACAAAAATATAGTCAAGAAATTAAAAATAAGTAAAACAATAAAATTAAAATAATAAAATTACTTCAACTAAAATAAAAACAGAATTTCAAATTATGATAATTCAAAACTTGCCATTCAAGAACTCGTAACATTTATAATATCCCTTACTAAGCAATGATGAACGTTTACTTTCTATTACAAACACAAACTGAAATAAATGTAAACCTTGCCTGAACATAACACCTAAAATATTGAAACATGTATGAGCTAAAATAGTCTTAAATGTGTAGACTGTAATAGACCACGGATGACCTTTATGAGGCGACCCCAAATATCGGCGTTCTAGATATTTTACGCTTCGTTTGGTCCTATGTTTAGGCTAAAAATGATTGGTGAAGGCACAATGTCAACTGGTAGGGTAGGTATATAACATAACATCGCGCTTGTTTCCCAGACGAGTTGGGCAGAGACGTACTTATAGTAATTACACATTATTAGCCGTTGATTTCCCACTGCTGCTCCCCTACTCTCTTTCCACGTCTCTCTGTCCAGAGCACCTATATGTTCTAATTTCATTATTGAAATTTAAATTACGTGTATGTTATAGGGTTCCGTACCTCAAAAGGAATAATGGAACCCTTATAGGTTCACTTTGTTGTCCGTCCGTCCGTCTGTCTGTCAAGACCCTTTATCTCGGGAACGCGTGGAGGTATCGAGTTGGAATTAAAACGATATACTCAAGTATAAAGTTAACGTGAAAAAATATACGGCCGTTTATTTCACTCTCAAGGGAATCAACATGTATTAGGTTTTTTTTCTTTATAAAAACCTGCTGATGAAATCATTAATCCTTCAAACCAACGCTATTCAAAGACGAACTCACTGTTACAGCTCTAAACTAAGTCCTTAACAGAAATCCTATCAAACTCAGCACACATTTAGTCTATCTACCCTAGTTCACAAATCCGTATTGTTCGAATGGCTCTATACTAAGCTTATTATTCAACTGTGCTTCAACTTGCATGCAAGGGATAAGTTTCAGTACTGCCGTCGTGTTGGTAAAGTTGTATGTCACTCACTTTAGTTTTGGAGTATGTTTATGCGAGTTTTTTATGTATAACTTTTGTATGTATAACTAGGGTATTATTTGATTTATAACTGGCTCTGAATGTTTGGATTTTGACCGTTCAGCAACACTAATTGCGTTAGTTACGTTATTGAGCAGACAAATTTTTCGAATATATTGTTACGAGCTGGGGTTCGGGATAAATAGATTGAAACCAATTTTACCAAAGTCATTTATTTAAAAGACGCTGAGGATCAGCACTTTTCGACCGTCAAAATTACATAAGGCAGTCCCCCAAAAAGCCCGCCCTTCACAACTACCTAGTGCTTTAGCTGGGAAGAAGTGCCGCAACAAACAGGCTAATCAAATTGTCACAATGCGGTATCAGAAACGTTAATCATAATCACTTGTTTCGCTTGTAGTTCACTGTTTCTCATTCGTAACAGAAATCTCTTCACAGTCTTACAATTCGCTATTTATAAGACGAGCTTAATCGCCGATAATATTAGCGAACATTCGTGAATCTTTGCCACTTAATCACTGTTAGCGGTGACGTCTCTAGAAAGTACCGGAACAGATAATTCCGCTATTCACAATAGATGGCGGTGGCGATTACAGATAATCCAGTTCGTGTAGTACCTGTATCTTGATTATAGATGGCGGTAGCGTGACATTTCAGTCTTAAGGCGCGGACTGACTACGATTTTAAATGCTACAACTACATGCTACAGCTCCAACAAATAAGGTTGAAAATTGAATAAATATTTGGATTGACGATGTGACTAAGCTGCGAATTGGCATTTATTTTACGGTTTTATTTAGATTATTCGGACTACACACATTAAATTAAATAATTGTCTGGTTAAAGTTTTAAAGTAATGTTTATTCTATTGAACTCTTTAAAAAAAAAAAAAAAGTTGTTATCGCTGAAAATACAGAGATGTTCGACGTCAAAGTTTTTTTTGTGAAACAATTTTTATTGGGAATATCAAACAATTTTTCACTATTCTATTCGGTTAGAATTTTTCTTTAAACCCTTCTCTGTCCACTGTATTTTTTGTGTCGTATATTTTCATTGCGTTACGTCATACTCGATTGTCAAAGACACCAGTGTTTTGTGAATATTGAGGTAACAGCGCGCCTTAACTTTCTACGTAACAATATGAATCAATGCATTACCATTAAACTTCAAAATGATCTATGTAGAATCCTGTTGATCCAGTATTTAAGTTGAATAATATCACTTCACTGGCTCACCACCACATCAAGCGCCACCGTGTAGACCTGCTTCACCGTCTCTGTTTCTCGTCATTGCTCCTGACTGACAGATGACATTAGTGACAGCAGCTACTCTCCGCCTGCGTGCATGAGACAGTGTTTACATATCTATTAAGTAGAATTACTACAGTTCTGATTCTCATAAAAACGTGTGTTATGTGGGGTGCCGCTCCAAACAACAATAGTTTCTCTCCAGCAGTGACAAGTCATTGTGGAACTCGTAACTAACAGAAGTTATTCTCGTAGTCTATAGACAGAAGGAAACGGATGACCTATTTAATTTCCATCGTACGCAACGTGGATGACATGTTGCTACTTAAATGAATTGTTTTGTCTTTGCTAGCAGGGAGTTGTGTGTCTGTGTCTGTTGTTGTATAACCTTAGGATGAAGATCGAGGACGAATATATATCTTCTATCTAATAAATGTTTTAATTTCACTGTCAGACTTTCTACAGTGTTAACTCCTGGGTCTAGAAGTCGACGACCAGTTGTGTTTCACGCGTGCCTCAAAGAGATATCCGCGTTCGCTAGGGCTGATAACTGCCAGGGTTGCGGATTTTTTTAGTCAGTAAAAGTCTGACACGCCCTCCCGCTCCGCCCAGAGCGGGAGAAGTCATTTGATGATTTCCCATCCAAAAAAAAAAAAAAAAAAAAACTGTGATGAAAGTGTATATGACGGTTCGTTGTAGCCTTATTGAAATTTAGTTTTTATCTAGACAGAGGGAAAAAATGTGTTTAATTTAAGAAGCAGTTAAGCATTAGATTCGGTTAATTAAGTAGCAGTATTTTGATAAAAATAGATATAATTTTTCAAAAGGTATGTTCCTATGCCAACCTTATCGGCCACAGCATTTTCGTAGCTGCTACGACAGTACCTCTACGTCTGTACCTCTACGTCTGCTACGGCGTAGCAAGATTCGTAGCATTCGTAGCAGTTCATCGGCGAAGCCTCTTTTACTAACGAAAGTGTCTGTTCATCGACTGATTATTACAGATGCAATGGTTATCTATAGAGATAATTGTTTTATTATTATAATATATTATTATTACTATACTATTTATTATTAAAATTCATTAAAATTAAGGACCTATTTGTAATCAAGTTAGACCCTATCCGAATAATAACAATGATTATCACCGGAATAGACTTAAGTAACATCTAGATCTTATGCCCATACAAAGATATCTATTCAAAATTTTATAAATTAAACACAATATTATCTATAGTATCAAAAATCAAAATCAAAAGTCATTTATTCAAACTAGGCTGAGAGTCAGCACTTTTTGAACGTCAAAGTCACATAAGACAGTCTCCCCAAAACGCCCGCCCTTCGACACTTCCTAGTGCTTTGGCTGGGAAGAAGAAGTGGCGGAACAAACTCCCCAGCAGCACTGCTGTCTGTTAAGTTAGAAGAACTTGATTGTATACAATATTGTATAAGTTATTAATATAATAAAACAAAACATACATTATTCGCCATATGTCAGCTAGCACACGCCATTATACCAACAAAACATTGAAAACTAAACTCAAGCTGAAATGAATAATGAAACAAAAATCGTAAACAGAACTTAAAACCTTACTAAAGCCTCCAGGCATAAAGGGCGTGCCCGCTTACATATACAACGATCCAAATGATACATAGACACAACAAATGAAATTAAAAGAAAATAAAAATAAATTAACAAAAGCAGTTAAATAAAAAAAAATAAAAAATAAACAATTATATGAACTACCCATATAAACTGTCAGTGTGTGAGTTAGTAGTACTATCCCATACCCACGTTTCACGTATCCCACACCACCTGCCGACCACAAAACAACCAAGTATCAATTAATATTAAAGCCTGCACGATTGTGTGCCTTATTACGTGGTGAGGTGGCGAGGCGGAAGATGCGCTTTGATCTCAGTTGTGCCTTGACACCCACCCTACACCTGTTTAGATGATAGCTAGAGGGCAATGAACTTGAAATGTAAGTAGTTAAATCAGAGGGATATTGTACATAACAGCAAAATTATACTTTAATACACCTTTGTCCAATATTTCGGGAAATACAGGTTTGACGTTATATGTTAAAACAAAATTATCATAACATAACATCTCGCCTTGTTTGCTGAAGGGTTGGGCAGAGTTGTACCTATAGTACACCCACATTTCGCCTGTTATGTTTAAGTCCCATGTAATAAAGGGCGAACCTATTGCCAACAAGTGGGCACAAATACAAACACAATGAAGTTTGGATGCCATTACGTAATAAGTAGGCCTAAGAAAATACTTGATTATTTCGTGATCCATTAACTATCACTAACAGAATGAGTTATAATATAGTATTTATAAATTGCTCGAGTAGTTTCGGAACGTTTAGAATTCAAATTAAAAAAACTATGTAGTTTTTAATATCCTATTTGAAGGGCGTATGTTTGAGCTGTCCTTTACTCGAACAATCTATACATAGGTAACAATATGGGTCCGAAAATACCATCTATTTTCGCCCCCATGTAGCTAAGGACAACATGTCTACTAACATCACATCTGGCCACCTTCCGTCGGATATTCGCCACTAGAGTATACATAATATCGTTTTTATAACTACTGTATTTACATTATAACAACAAAAACAGGAACTACTGGTTTATTTTGGCGCCCAGCGTGGGACTTAAATCGGTACGGTTTTACGATCTTAGTCGTGGAGTAGATTTAAACGGGAGTGTCAATCTAGATTGTACGACGTGCACATCCTTTTGTATCGTCGTGTGTAATTTATCTGTAATATGTATGTATTTAGAAATACATAAGTATATTTATCAGATAACTGGTTACCATAGTACAGGCTCTGCCTAATTTGGGATCAGACAACGATGTGTTGGTTGTCCTAAGAAAAAAATATTCAACCCGAGTGAGGTAACAATATGATTAAACATAGTATCCATAGAGGGGTGTGCGTGTTCTTCTCCATGTGATTGATGGAACCTTCATCTGATTGACCGACTCCTTTGAAAATATAAAAAATATAATGATAAGTACCTGTAAATTGTTTGCTATGAAATACCAAAATACCGGAATGTAAGAGTTCTACAGAAAAATAAACTGTAATAAAATCACTTACTTTCCGGCAAGGGCCAAGTATTAGGTTAACTGAAGATAGATGAATAATAAATTAACTCCTGGCGTCTCGGCGCATTTACTTGAGTAAGCATTTGTAATTGTGGTATCACGTGTGTATAATTGCTTCTCTACCCATGGGCAAAAATAAGTACTCCATTAATATTCTTACTCTGTTGTCTCTCGTCGACCTTACGCCTTGACATTGCGTAATGAACGCTTTAAAACGGTCGAACCAATTTATAGCGACATATATTATATCGGAGGAATGTGGAAACGAAGAATTACGAGTTTCAAGTTAATTTGGAGTGAGTCACTCTTGTATGTAGAGGGTATTTCTGATTTTGACCTCGACGAGACTGTGAGCTGGCTTTTATATTTATATGAGTGTGGGAGTAAGCAGAGTTCAGTGAATACCCCTGAACCCTTGCTACCCGAACATTTCTCCAGCAGCAGTTATAGACTAATGACAGTGATGTATCAATCCGATAGCTATCCAGTGCTGGAGATAGGCTTTGCCTCGCTAAGTAGTAAAATTGAGTATGAGAGATTATCAAATTTTATTTTTCTTTTATTTTAATTTTGAGATTTTGCACTGTATGTGGTCTCAACATTGTTGTGTTAGATTTGTAAGGGAAGTAGCGAGACAGCCCCAACACAAGTACTTCGGTAACTTACTGGGGCTGCCTCAATTCATGTTATAAATGCAATGTTTGTAGATGCAATAAAAACATTTTATTATTTATTTATTATTATTATCAAATGATGATACTGTTGTAGAATGTGTTCTTGGATGAAGGAGAGTGGGATGAATTTATGTGAAGATTGAATGCTAAAAGATAACAAAAGTTACGCGGTTAGCTGAATATGTGGAACAGGTTTCGCTATGAAGTTGAATAGATCTGTTTTTAACATGCTTTTATTAATTTGGTATTTTAAGGCGCTTTTATTAGTATGTATGTAATGGAATCTTTGAACGTGATTTTCACCCCCTTTAAAGCGTTGGATTAATTTGAAACTTTGTACACTTATCAAGGACCGATGACAATACAATGACAAATTTGTGCCATTAAAACTAGCTTTAAAAAACACGCTATCATAGAATACCAAACGTTTCTTAGTTTTTTTTTTTTAACCGACTTCAAAAAGGAGGAGGTTCTCAATTCGGATGTTTATGTTTTTTTTTTTTTTATGTATGTTCGGCCATAACTCCGTCATATATAGACGGATTTGCAAAATTCTTTTTTGTTCGAAAGGAGTTTATTCCGAAATGGTCCCATGTAAATTTCATATGGATCTGATGATGAGTTCGGGAGACAGACACCGGAACTCTTTAAAAAATGACAGCAAATCAATCGCGATTTCTGCTATCGCATAAATATGCATTGTTAGTTTGGAATTAGTGCGGGGTGAATAACACAACTAAAAATTTAAAAATAAAAACTTTTTTACAAAAAAAAAAAACAACCGACTTCCTTAAAAACACTACAAAGTGAAAAATAACTTTAATTTCGGAAGTCGGTGGCAAAAAAACCATAAATACAGATCCTAAGACACCGACTTCCGAAATTAAAGTTATTTTTCACTTTGTAGTGTTTTTAAGGAAGTCGGTTGTTTTTTTTTTTGTAAAAAAGTTTTTTTAACTATTATGTTTTACTGTTCAAAAGCAGGTCAACAATTATACTTTTGCAAGGAAATATTTATTTGTTTCCGTTCAAAAGTTCAAGCTGCCAGGTTTTAAACTGCACTGAAATTCAAATTAGCAAAGCAGTAGTTTCAAACAACATTAATTTCAAGGAAGCTTCGTAAAACATTGCTCATTTCTGTAAAAGACTTGCATTTCTCTTCTTCTTTCTCTGTTTGAACGCTATTTCATTTAAATTGTTCATGATAACGCTACTACGAAATAAAAAGACACATCAATATTTAGAAAGAGAAACAGTATACCTGTTAGAATTGGGGACAGGTGCATCTACAGTACACCCACTTTTCGCCAGTATATATATATTTATTTAGCACTTCAAACACAGAAATCTACAGACTTTTCTTCCATTGAACCTTCAGATGATGCAGAGATAAACAGTGGGAGGTGCAATCACGAAACAATTTAGGAATAAATATTTATTTGGTTACAAAGAAATACTTAAACCTATTAGAAACTATAATGACCCAATTACATATAAGTATAAACTTAAATAAAACACATAAGTAACCGAATATATACTAAAACAAATAAGACAAACATTAGTATTACCGACAGTTATGTTTAAGTCCCATGTAGTACGGGGCCGGCCTCTTGCCAGCAACCGGGCACAAACTGTAGGCTGCTACTGAGAAATTCCAGATGAGGAAACCCAGTGGCACTGTACACTTTGCTGTACACAGCTATATTTTTTTACACAAATTAGGGCATTATAATATTATGTATATTAAAATAATGTTACCAGGTAAATAAAGTATCGCATAATTTTCGTCTCATTTAGTGCAGTGACCTGATTTCTATAAAGGGCGTCGTGCGTTGTACGTTTCACCTTTAAAATGACATTTGGGATCAAAAATATTTACAGTACTGTTCTCAAATTTATTGTTAGGTACTGTGAACTCGTATAATCCCATTGCTGGGAAAAATCCTGTCCCCATGACTTCCAACTCTTTCGAATCAAGGCGAAGTGTACCGCTGGGCGAATGTTTTCTCCAGCTAGTCTCGCTACCTTCAACGGGGTCTGCTGCGACACCTTCTGGCTGTGTCAGGGCTCCACATAGTCGTTATTTTGGCCCACAGCTCATTGGGCATACGACAGAAGTAGCCCAATCCTAATTCAGTGTAGCGGCTTTTAGTGCAACGTCATTGATCCGTGATTTGGAGCGCAGTGTGGTTTTTTGCGAATATGGTCTGTGTCAGTTTGTCACCTAGAATACTGCGCTCCATTACACGTAGGCAAACCTTGAGTTTGAACTTTTGAATGTTAGTCAATGTTCTCTAAGAAATATATATATATATATATCTTGTTTTTTAGAATTTCATCATATTTTTGTCGCGTCGTTTCAAAGAGAATTTTTAGGCAATTTCGGCCAGTTGGTATGCAAATAAGTTCGTGTTGGGAATATAGAACAGATTCCTGTTCGTTGTATCTATTTTCGTATACTCTTTATTAAGGTTTTTGATGTTTCTCACAAGCCTTTGATTTTGGCCCTAAGTCTGTTTTACTATCTCATCTTTGACGGTTAGCAATTTTTTTTTCGCCTACACTTCATTTAAAAAGATTTTAGAAGCCAACATCTTTCTGCAGCTACTACTACTATGACCTTTGGATGAAGTTAGCGCAGCTAGAGTTGTCTGTCGCCAACTCAAAACTGCCTCTGATTGGCTTAACTGAAATACCTAAATGCTATGAGTTTTTGAATTCAGCGTCATATATGTAGAGTAATTCCGTACGTTTGAGTCGTATGCCCCTCTTGGATTACTCTGGTTCCCTTTACACGGGAGGTCTAAGCCCTTTTGATTGATATTCGTACTGGCACGTAGTTTGACATATGCATTATAAATTGTGGTAGATAGAATAGGACCGGAGCCTTCCTCGGTACAGTTAATAGAATAGAGAAATCCTGGTGTTTATATATTCACAAATTTCTTGACCATTGTGAATTGTTTTTTTTTTTTATTATTGAATGCGTCTGCTCTCTACCTCGATCACGTCTGATGAAAAGTGATTGATGAACTGTATTAAATAAAAATTGACACTTTCTAGATCCATCATTAAAGACTTAATTGAACCGTTCAAAAACTTGAAGTTACCACAATTTAAAGTTGACCAAATATGACCACCTAAAACCAAAAGTGTAAATACAAGTGCTAAACAAAATGGCGGCAAGGTATACTTCGCCGTCCTTATGCCAATGAGTTCACCGGACGACGGGTGCGGCGTGCGCCGGCGGCGCAGCATCAAGCGACTTCTGCGCAGCCTCACCGCTGACAAACTGCAGACAGGTAAACATCCAGTAACCAACTTACCACTAATGTTTTTCGCATTTTAGTAGCCTGTTGAGGGCAAACCGCGTTCAATTTCTGTCTATATAAATATTCCACAATGATTTTGACTTTGACACCATTTGAAGGCAGTTCAGATGTGGTGATCGTGTTCAGTTTTATTGGTGAAGTTCGCCTTGAATATATTCAAAGTTGTAATATCTGAAGTACGTATACCATATTCCAATTTTTATTGTCTTACACGTATAATGTAGTAGTATATATCTCAAGTTTAATTGAACAAATAAATTGAAGATCACTTCGATAAGAATGTTTATTTTTACCACCAAAATGCGTCGTCGTAGTTTAAAATAAAGATACCACTTTTGAAGCTTTCCGTCTATTGGTAAATCTCTGTCAAGACACAGGGATCCAAGTCATAGATCAAATCAAGATGATGACTCAACTAATCCAAATATAACCACCATTGTTTTTTGTTGTTTCCTACATTCTGAAATCCGTTAAAATGTATATACAATCATTAAATCCCTTATTACCAACAAAACACGCGTAAAATTATACACATTGCATGTTTACGCGCTGTTCTAGTAAAATTCCGTCCGTCCACACCCGGGAACCCACGTGTTTGGGCTTTATTTCTCAATGCCAAGTACTCTGTTTAGATCATCTTAATAGTTTAGTGTTGTTCTGATATCTCTCTTTTTCTTCATCATCACCTGCCCAACTTTCCTTACTGTTCATTATGTTATCGTCAATTTTTTATCTTAATTAGTTCAAGCTGAATTATTATTTAACTCACTCTCGACAGGGCTCAACATCTATTAATCTCAAATACTCGTCTTTACAATAAAATTGTTCTTTTATCCCATTTTGAAATATGTTTTTTTGTTGATATTGTGTAGACTGATCACAACAGCTGACATGAAAGACAACGGCAGATTTGCAGATGTCGAAAAATTTATCCCGGTTTTTAGATAGTGGCTATAAATGGCAACCAAATCTGAACCTAGCATTCCGCGAGTTCACCTGACTCAAAAGCCTAATGGTTGTACTACTATTAAATATAGTAGACACGTGCCGCATTTCAATCATTCCACATGTAATACTTGTTAACTCTATATTTAGATACAATTTGTACTTCTTGATAAATTGTATTAAGAGCATATTTCAGATGTAGAGATGTAGTTAAATATTCATCTCTGGAAATGCTTCTGTTCCACGTCCCTCTGCTGACTCGGTTTTTATAGTCAAGCCTATTTTAGCGAGGTACATTTTCAAATAGATACTTCGACTATTTCTGATGCCGTCTGACCCTATCTAGAAATAAGCCCCTAGAATGACCTACGACAAACCTATTCTTGATTTAGTCCAATTGGAATTACGATACCGATACCAAAATGAAAACAATTTTGGGAAGCTTCTGGTATTGCAGATGTCCATTGATAGCGTTGACTGATTACCATCAATTCTTCTATTTAGCGTAATGATGACAAATAAAAAAATTGTTCAGAAATTTCAAATACTTGGTTCAAAATTATCCTGAGAGGCCGCCTCTAAAGAATCTCCCATTACTGTTTTGCTACCACCCCAGTCTTGCCAAAATAATATTACTCCCCTTTCAGCTGAAATACGACCCTACATTAGTGTCTGTCGTATTATCATATCAAATCACCCCTTACCTATATTGGCGCGGCTCAATAAAATGCTTCGTGTACCGAAATGGTGTTGTTTTACGACTATTTACGATTTGTGTGAGCAATATGTTACTGGATCTGTGTAGCATTTTCTTGTTTGTAAAGTAGCAGATTGTTTATCAAATAAGGATAGGAAAAACATTCAACACAATCAAAGTTGGAGTGTACAAATAAAACGCAGAAAGACATGCTTCACGGTTTTACAATCAAATCATTTTTGATGAAAGGGAATCAATAAGCTAATAAGTTTTGTTCATAAAATGACTGGAATTTTCCATCCATAATATTGAAACTTTACGCACGAGTGCCGGGCAGATCTACCTATTAGGTAGGAGGTATTTGTTTTGATGTGTGTTTTATTATGTAAAGCAATGTTGTTAGCAAGATTGATACTATGTCCGTATACAGTCTTTCTCTTTACGTATATAATTCTGATTGCACCAATTTCACACATCGCATCGTGCAACGGTGTAAAAAAACCGGCCAAGTGCGAGTCGGACTCGCGCACCGAGGGTTCCGTACAATCCTGCAGGTATTCACGGTTTATGAATAAGGTTTATGTTTATGAAATTAAATGTTTTTTTTTTATATTTGAGTTGACTGAATGAAAGGTAAATTGTGGTTTACGATTTATGACGTATTAAAAAAAAAAAACTACTCACTAGATCTCGTTCAAACCAATTTTCGGTGGAAGTTTACATGGTAATGTACATCATATATTTTTTTTAGTTTTATCATTCCCTTATTTTAGAAGTTACGGGGGGGGGGGGGGACGTCACATTTTACCACTTTGGAAGTGTCTCCCGCGCAAACTATTCAGTTTAGAAAAAAATGATATTAGAAACCTCAATATAATTTTTAAAGACCTATCTATAGATACCCCACACGTATGGGTTTGATGATTATTTTTTTTTGAGTTTCAGTTCTTTGTATGGGGAACCCCAAATATTATTGTTTTTTTTCTATTTTTGTGTGAAAATCTTAATGCGGTTCACAGAATACATCTACTTACCAAGTTTCAACAGCATAGCTCTTATAGTTTCGGAAAAAAAATGGCTGTGACATACTCGGACAGACAGACAGACAGACAGACATACATGACGAATCTATAAGGGTTCCGTTTTTTGCCATTTGGCAACGGAACCCTAATAAATGACGGATCTCCCCTCACGGCTTGATTGGGTTAAAAAAAATTATGCAGTTTCATTCGGCCGAACGAACAAACGGACTGCAAATAGATCACGTAACGCAATCACAATAGATTTCCATTTGAACACTCCGAGAGCAAATGCAGCTTATGATTGGATAATCCATGTATTTACGAAGTCTCAGCTTGTACAACGCTAGAAACTTAGCAAAGGCTGTTATGTGACAAAAGGAATGGGAGTAATTAATTATAGGCTCATAAGGCATTTTAATTTTTCCTATCGGGGGGTCTTGGATCCTTAGATCTATCTAAACAGCTCCCTCTCTTATTGTAGACCTTCATGATGATGGTCACGGCAGCGTGGGGTCGTGGCTATGATGGTCTACAATACTAGTACGTAGACGAGATGTGCGTATGTATACGTTAGAGAAATGTCCTTGACCAGGCTAAGACCCGTTAGGGGCTGTAAAGCGTTTTCTCCCCAATTTCTCACTTCTTAAATCTTGGTCTATGGCATCCAATCAACTGATCATGGGCCACTCTCGACTTCTCCGGACATTTATATCCAGTAAACGTTTGGGTGCTCTAGTCTCGTCCATCCTTGCGACATGTCTACATCGAAGACGTCCTGTTTTAATGGCTTTAGTTACATTAGTAGATCTCGTAGAGCTCATGGCTATACCGCGGTCGCTATTGGTCGTTTTCGCGTCGGCCCAGCACTGTACCGAAAATGCGTTTGAGTAATTTCCCTCCGCAACACAAAGTTCTCGTCTTTTTTGCTTTTTCTGCAAAATATCATAATAAAATTATTAGTAATCGTTTATGAAAATTGTGGTGGCATTTCCATAATTAAATTGCTTTCGTTTTCCGTGTAGGCTTCATCTAATTTATACCAGATACATCGTAGGTTCTACACGTGTTTGAGTTCCAATTAGACTGGGGTCCAGGTTTTAATTAACCGCACTGATGCCGTCTGGAAGCCCGTCGTTTTGTGTGAGATCTTCTGGAGTTACTACTATGGTAATCTCGGAACGAAGTCACTTTTTAACGGCCCAAAAAAGAGGTTCTCAAGTCAAAGCGTACTTTTTTATATGATCACGCATAACTTTTTATTGATTAGTCCGATTAGGAAAAATATTATTTAGATGGAACGGGTATACTTTGAAAGTCTATTCCCATTTAAAATTGGAAAGCAAAATGGTCGTACAGAAAAAAAAAAACAACAATAAAAACCGATGAAAAAAAATTCTGCAAAGCAAAAACTCAACCTTTCAGTATAACTACATACATACATACATAGAATCACGCCTTTTTCCCATGGGGGTAGGCAGAAACCACGGAACGCCACCTGCTACGATCTCTACACACTTCTTTTGCCTCGTTTAGGTTCATACAATTGGTGATACACACACGCCGGTTGCGAGTACTACGCACCTGACCTTTCTGAAGAATATCAATTCAGTATAACTAAGCTCCTAAATTAATGTCAAATACTCATTTTCAATCGGCGTCAACTAACATAAAGGCGCCAAGTAAAATAATTTGTTTGTTTGTTTGTGAGACTCAAAATTAGTAATTTACCTGAATTTATGAGCTTAGTTGAAGAGACTTGAAGGTTTATTTTTACTTTTTTCAAATGAGTTCAAGGTACTAGACATAGTATAGAAACTTTTCTTTAAAAGTACTTCTTATTGTAAAATTATCGAATTTTTAATCTTGTTTGTTAAAAACGATGTCTGCAATTTAGCAGAAGAATATTTATTTTTTGCAGTAAAATCGAGACGAGTACCTTATACCTATTTAGGAATTATCCGGAACTTAGTATGGGAAATTGTAACCTACATAATTATGTCCGTATGTATCCACTCAAGGCATTTGATGAGTGGTTAGGGGATGGTTACAATATACGTATATATTGAAGTTGATACAGATAATCATGGATACCCCACGATGCTGGGAAATCGGGGCGGCTCACATCTTTAGGCTCTGTTTTTGTACTTTTTTTTTCTGTTGATGGTTCAATGAAATGTATTGCTCACATGGATAATTTTATGTTTAAATTGTGTTTTTCGTCAGACACTGATGATAAAAAATATGAATTTGTAACTTATCAATATTGTTTTCTCTTTTACAGGTAAGTCCATTTTTCTTCGTGAATGTTTTTAAACGGTAGCGGATCTGGGGTAAGTCCTATCTATCTAGTATTTGTTTAAGGATAAACAGATCACTGTTTTAATATAGAACATCTTGCATCAGAATGTGACAACACAAAGTTTCGTACAGCGCCATCTATTTAACCTCAATGGTACTATTAACAAGTTGACGTAGTTTTAGTTTTGCTACTCGCCGCTAGGTGGCGATACCAGTAGTTTTAATATTTTTAGTCCACAACTTTTCCTGTATCATAATTTGATTAAATAAGGAAATGATCTATTTCATAATATTAATATTTCTAACATTCATTATTCAAATAAAAACTTATAATATTAGGACATTGTTGTGTTAGTTTAGTAAACAGTCACGTCACCTTTCGTTCAGGAATACAATTCTGGGAAGTTTGTACTGGCCGCAGTGACGTAGGTTCATTCATGATTGTTAAAATGTTAAGAAGAGCGTACAATATCGATTTTGACTCGTCATTCATAAGAGCAGTTTGGCTTGAAATAACAAATAGGTACCTATATTATGTTTTATCTACTGATTTAGGAAATTATAATTATATGACTTCATTAGGCATCAAATGTTTTGGATATTTTTTCCGATGCTTATTATAAGTATGTAACAAAGTCTAAATAGATACATTTCAACGATTATAGTTGTTTTTTTTTAAAGCACATCTCACAGATCAACTTACTTATGAGGTTGTTGGTTGCTTAACCGGACTTGCCTGTGGCTACCTTAATAAATTTAAGGCCTCTAGCCAGGGCTTAAAAACTTAAAACTAAAACGACTACTCCCTAACGGCACCCTCTGTGGGGTACGGACCTCGGCTTAGGGCATCGCTGGTAGAGGGCAGCAAGGGACAGCCTGGATCTGAAAAAGACAACGGTTATCAAGTATTTTCCGCCCTTCAGTTTTATTTTCAAACCTAATGTTTTACTTCCATTTCTTGTAACAATTCTGTTGTGTCATTGTCATCATCATCAGCCTACAGCAGTCCACTGTTGGACATACCTCTCCAGTTGCACGCCATTCAGCTCGATTCTCGGCGTGTACACTGCCCTTTTCATTATTTTAATAACACGAACTCAAACACTTATTATTATGATTTCTCATTGAACCTGTTATTGTATTCCGTATTATTATTATTCCTGGAATTCAGTCTAGTTCCGCTCAATTAGTCTGAAATGTTTGACTTTCTGCTAATTGTGAGTTTTCAGAAATGTTTCTCTGATAGGACGTTGGCTCGGTTTAGTTCTATTGGTTTGTATTAATGGACTTTTAAAACGAGCGGATCAATGTAAACTTTAAGGTTAATGCACTAAGGACTATTTCTTGAAAAGTCATTCAATGGGATTAAATGAACTTACTTGTGTTGTCTCACAAACAATGCGGCACTTAATATCTTGTTCAGGGTGTCCTGTTGTTTGCTACAGGAGTTGATGGACGCTACTGAAAGTGCTAAGGTCACAGCCAAATTCTGTGCTGACTATATTTAGATTGCTATCGACACGTTAAGAAGAAGAAGAATCTACTTCAAAGGTTATATTGATGATTTTAATTTTGTTAATACATACGTGTAACTGTCGTGACTCATGACTTGCAGTATCCTGAAAATTGTAAAAAACGTATGAAATACGTGGGCTACACTGGCGTATTAATATGAGTGTCCAAAAACCACGTTTCTAATTAGAAAGACTACTAGCCGTACTTCAAGCACGTTACTATAACCTAAAGGTTATGCTAACCACTTCAGCAAATCTTGAAAGAATTGTGATTGTAGTGAAGTCAATATTGTAGAGCACGTTAACCCCGGCCGGTTAGTCCCGACTGTCAGCAGTGGATCTCTGACAGTCGTTACGGATCGACAGAAGCCCGAAATTCTGAAGACAAGTCCATGTAAAGTACTGATACTCAGCTGCATCTGGTTAGACTAGAAGCCGACCACAACAAAGTTGGAAAAAGGCGTGGACGATGATGGTGATGCAGGGGACAAGAAAATACGGAAAGAGGTACAGACACAATTGTCCTGCGGTATATTATAAAAATAAAAGTGAATAATTAAATAGTACTTAGTTAAAGTAAACCTCGTAAAGTAAAACCTCTAGGTCAGTAACTGAACGCTTGAAGTTGTTTTATTACAATTATGATCAGTTATCACAGTAATAACATCAGTACCGCCTTCGCTGACTTGATTACGTACATACACATAAGTATTTACCTTATACGTGGTAATGCGGACAAAGCAAGGGTGAATCCATTTACTGCAGGTGATTTAGAGAAACATACGGGAGAATAATTGAGGAGGGCGCGCTACAGTTAGGGCATCATCATCATTTCAGCCGCAAGACGTCCACTGCTTAACATAGGCCTCCCCATTTTGGAGGGTGTTTGCCATAGTCGCCACGCTTGGCAGGCGGGTTGGCGATCGCAGTATGGTGGCAAAATGCATAGAGAACACTGCTGCCTATTCTCTAGTAAGTCCCTTAGTCGCCTCTTACGACACCCACGGAAAGAAATAGAATGGTGGTATTCTTTATGTTCTGCACCACACGGAACGCTCAGTGAGGGCATGGGGAGGAAGTAACACGGTTGATGGCTATGTTCAGTTCCAAAATTATCTGAATCAGAAAGCGGAGCTGTGGATGCCAATTAAATTATTAAAACAAAAATTAAATGGTTATTTGTAAGTAGATCTTATATGACACTTTTACACGTCAATATGTAAAATTAGATGGCGCCGGCCATTCCTAGGTAGAAAGTGTAAAACATGATAATTGTAACTTAACATGACACCTGTATTGCTGGAGGGGTTAGGCAGAGGTGTAGGTACCTATTTATAGTTAATCCACGCAATATGCCTATACACATAACAATGATGTGTTAAACTACATCCTTCAATATAACTTAATTTCGATTCTGGATTTGTTAAGATGGCATTTAAATAAGTAAGATTTTTTAACCAAATTTGAGACTCCCAAAATCGTTAAATAAAACGTTATGAATACTCAACATTCATTTTATCTGACATTAGCTTCCGCCCGCAACTCAAAAAGTTTCTCCAGGGTTGGAAAATATCCCCATAACAAATTTCATCGAAATCAGTCCAGCCGTTCCGGAGATTACCCCCTACATACAATTTAAACTCTTTAATAAACACCATACGTTTGTATTTTGCTCTTATTCTTTCCACCTCACTTCACCCGCGATATCTGCCAACAAAATCCCGCGCCGTACGTACACCAACTCGTGCGCCAGTCGGCCATATGTCTCTATGACGTCACACGCACCTTGCATACAACATTATCATACGGCAGGGGTCGCGGCGCGGGAATATACTGACCTTTGTGAAGCTGTTAGAATTACTTGATAAGTATGTATGTTATGAGCTTTTTGCAGTTTACGATGTTAAACGGATCTAGATCTTAGTCGACCTCTGTAGAAACACCTGGGTGCTTTAGTAAACAAACGGTTGGTGTGCATTTTTACTGCATTTAAGAGGGTTTGTTTTTAGTATATTATAAGCGTAATAAACCTAAAATGTTCCCACTACTGGGATACAGGGCTATATTCCATCACGCGGGCCCAGCGCAAGTTGGTAGATCTCACATGTCTTCGAATTTTAGGTTCTAGGACATGTCGGTTTCTTCACAACGTCTTCCTTCACCGTTTCGAAAGCAGTGGTGATGACATCATCATCATCATTTCAGCCGAAAGACGTCCACTGCTGGACATAGGCCTCCCCCAAGCTCCGCCACTTCGACCGGTTTTGTGCTTCCCGCATCCAGCGGATTCCTGCGGCCTTCACAAGGTCATCGGTCTACCTTGTTGGAGGCCTTCCAACTCTACGTCTTCCGGTACGCGGTCGCCACTCCAGAACCTTTCGTCCCCATCGGCCATCTGTTCTGCGAGCAATGTGCCCTGCCCACTGCCACTTCAGTTTAGCAATTCTTCGGGCTATGTCGGTTACCTTGGTTCTCCTACGGATCTTTTGATGATCTCTCTTGGTGATGACATAATTTACTTAAAGTAAAGCGCCAGTCTGGGTTTGAACCTACGACCTACGTAGTAAGTCGCTGTCGTTAGCATTGGCTGGTCCACCACTGCTTCTCAATGGAGGGTTTGTGTGCTTACAACGCAAGGAAAAAATCTTTTAAAGCTAAAAGAAATTAAAGGAAAAGAGGTTCAAATATTTATTCATCCACTCACTCATAAAACTCATTTTTTAATTTTAGTTTTGAATTTATTATTCTCACTGTTATTACAAAGTACCCTTGAAAAACAGGTGATATTACATATATGTTCATTACAATTTTAAACAGATTTTAAAGAATAGCATGGTATTGTAATATTTATGAATTTTCTTTCATACTGACCTTGCCATGTAATAATGAAATCAATAAATTCCAACATTATTTCTTTACTAAGGCTTCATACAGACAAACAATCTGTATTAATGCGGAAACAGGTGTTATGCTAAGTATAAGATTCGGCCGGCAGATGGCGTTGGACAGGTGCACAGATTATTAAACTATACAGACTCTTTACTTCTAACCTTTGTTGTGTTTGCGCATACAATTTTGAAGCTCGTTTACACGAAAATATTGGAACATCGAAAGTTAGCCCACTGTTCCACTTTTAAAATACTTTGAAAAGTAACGATGGATTGGTTGTATTAAGGAGGATTTGGCTAGATATGCAATGACTACTAAAATGACCGCTGATAGACATGGCATGTAAGAAGAAAACATTAACCCCATAGGGACATCTTCGAAATTAAAAAGTGGTACCTCATTTCTTCCCGCGAGTGTCCTAAGAGGCGACTAAGGGACTTACTAGAGAATGGGCAGCAGCGTTCTTAATGCATTTTACTACCATACTGCGATCGCCAACCCGTCTGCCAACCGTGGCGATTATGACGAACCCCCCAAATGGGGGAGGCTTTTTTCCAGCAGTGGACCTCTTTCGGCTAAAATAATGATGAAATAAAAGAGACAATCGCTATTCTTGCGACATCTGTTTGCTGTTGGGAGCTAGGCAAATCAAGTTATAGAAAGTTGTCATTTTCGATACGATATACTGTCGAAGGGCTGTCCCATGTAACAGGGGCTAGCCTGTTGCCATCAACCGGGCAAAATCGAGACTCCAGGATACTACGGACTATAAATATGTCGGAACAGGAGGCTGATTGCAGCTAGAATCTTTACCATTGAACATTTTTGTAATGAAAATGCCTGAAGTTGATTTTAGGTTATAGTAATTTGAACTTATTAAAATTGGACAGTTTCTAGCCAGTTGTTATCCGCACGATGTCCGATGGTCAAAGAGACGGAGACTGCCCCACGCCGTTGTAATTTTTATCATCTCGCATGTATGGCTAGACTCTGTCAAAGCGCGCCAACTTCACACTTGCTTTTCGTTGTCAATTGAATTTCCGTACTCATGAATCTTCCGATAAATACGTATATAAGGATAAGATAAAGACGTGAGAATGATGCATCATAAGAATTATGTATATTATGTGGGTGTGTGGAACAACAGACTGACGTAGTGAAGTTTCTGTATATTATTTAAGCTGGCAGGTGGGAGCACAGATATCGTTCGCATATTTTTTGTTTCGTTTTCGAAGCCGTTGCTAAGAATCTTGTTTATCTTATTTTTGGTTGGGTTGGGCTGAATTTAAAGTGGATTGTATCAGCTGGTTGGTGGGCACAGCTGGACTGCTGTAATACATTAAAATAACGCATTGATGTGACTTAAGGAAACTCTTTAATTGAAGGGCAACATATGACATCGCAACAGTTGGTTGAAAGCTCTGAACACTTATAGTATTTTGTCCAGTATCACTATTCCGTGTCTAAACAGTGCTTAGACGATGCAAGTTATTTGTTACTCAATGTATGTCACACGCAAGAAACTTGAAGTTTAAGAGGACAGCGGGGTATGGACCCCAAGAGGTGTCTGACGCTCATTGTATGTATTTCTACTTAAAAAGGCAATTTTAATAAATTCACTCTTTACTCTGTGTTCCTTTCCGAATTTAACCTGCTTGCCTTCAAAGCAAGGGGAATCAGGCATCTTCTGGGCGCGTTCGTTCTATTATAGACCTCATCCATAACTTTTCAACAATAGCAATAAAACAATGTAACATTGCATGATGACCTGGAACTTGCTTGAGGGAAGCTAGATTGTATAATTAATCATTAATTCTTCAATCATTCTCACTATACAAGTAATCAGTTGAGAATGCAGCATTAGACGATTGACGCGATGTGATTTATTACATTTCTGGGTTGGCACTGAAAACAATATTACTAGATTACTTTGTGAGCATAATATTATATCTATTAAGTATTATTTAACTAGCTGAGAGCAGTGGTGGCACAGTGGCATTAGGCGCAACTTACGACTTGTGGGTCGTCAGTTTTAAACGGCAGTACTAGCTTCTGCCCTCGTCTTCGTCCGCGTTAAATTTCGTGCTTCCTGACCCACCCCGTCGCATCGAATCGCCTGCCCGAGCGACGTCTTCGTATTCGTAACTTTTTTTGTCTGTTCCTAAGGGTTGTAGCGTGATGTTATATAGTCTATAGCATTCCTCGATAAATGAGCTATCCAACACTAAACGTAGTTCCTGAGATTAGTACGTTCAACCAAAGAAACTCTTCAGCTTTATAATATTTAGATTTGATTGACCGCAAGTCTGACAAACAATTTTTGTAGTACCCAGTAACTGGGTCGTGGAAATCAGATAGGTAGTCGCTCCAAATAATATACTGATATTCCGCTGCATCCGGTTAGACTGGAAGTCGACCCCAACAAAGGAGAAGGCTAGGCTGATAGTTAGATAAAAACTGAATATAAACAGAAGTCTGTATAGACATGCCGAGAATTCCATTGCATTTTCCATAATTATATCTATCCCTTCAATAAGACCATCTATTCTAAATAGCCTTGACCTTGATATAAACAAATCATTAATTTATTATAATCATAACAATCCCTAGAAGACGGGAACATGAATGAACCACAAAATTGATATAATTTATCATTTCGTTCCAACGGTGCGCGCAGGAGTTGTTATTTGGGCGCCTGCCAACAAACCTCTGTACGTGGAACAAACAGTTCTTTACGTTTCTTTTGTTAAGAAGTGACGATGTGGCTTCGGAATTATTATGATATAAGAAAATAATATTTTAGGAAGTGGAAAACTTTTAGTGGAATTAGCTTTTGATGGTGATAATTTATGTTTGTCTCTTGAATTCTTCGAGTAACTAAAATGGTTATAAACTCATGATATTTCCCCAGAAACATGGTCTAACAAGAATTCTCTGCGTCATAATTGTTGCCCAAACTAGTCCTCTATATTTAGGACTTCAATTACTAGATTCCTGTGTTAGATTCGATAATAACTGGCCAATCAGACGCCTTAATATGTCAACCATTACCGACAGTTTGCGTCTTCGACATCATTTCGGTTTGTAATGACATCCACTGACTTGAAATTAAATTGATTCATCTTTCACCTGATGCTTCGGTTTTGGTTCTTTATCATAGGTCCTTAATGTCTGATCTATCATACATTTTCCCTTTTTTCTTAGCCTTCCAACTCTCGGTCAAAGGTCTCCCTTCACTCCTCCCATTTTTCGAGAGCGTAAACAGCATGATTTGATATATTGTTAGTATTAAAGTTGTTGACTGTATCGCAGTTCATCATCATTCTCCTGCTTATATCCCAATTTGTTTGGGGTTGCCACAACATGTCCTTTTCTTCCATACTCCACTATTAGTCGTCATCTTGGTAGTCTCCCCCTTTTTGCCATATCACCTTTGACAAAAGTCCATCTATCGTTTTTTGGTCTTCACCTTCTCTTATAGCGATCCAAAGACTCACTCAAAACTATATCGCTGCTTGTCAATTCACTATGTATCTATGACAGATTCCCAATTGTTATGCTAACCCACTATCGTAGGAAGGCGTACAATAAAAACGGTTTGCGCAGCCAACGCGTCGTGCCGTCTAAATATAAACCCGTCGTGTTTTTGTTGCACTGTTTTCAGTAATTAGCTTACGTATTTAGGTTTATTAGCTGATCGGGAATAACGAGATTTACTCATTTCCACGAGAGATTACTAGGTTTCAGGAGCTCCATAGAATCTTTTAGTTTCATGTTTGTAAATGGAAATGAGCGTAAACAAACATATTTTAAAATTTGATTATTTTGTAGGAAGTAAAATACGGACAAAAATACATGTTCTTTGTTATGCCAGTAGAGGATTGGCAGCAGCGTCCAAATGTCTGCTGTTTTTTTTTTGCAAAATGTGATATCAGTACTGCGGTCACCCAACTGTTTGCCAAGCAACCTATATATAGGTATATAATCATATATATGCATCCTATATATGCAAAAGTATAAAATGAACATCCATATTCGTCATTTTTATTGCTGAATGGGCCAGCTCTTATCCTCGAACGCACCTGATGGAAAACGATTGCTGTGGTTATAGGAAGACATGTTTAGAAGTAGACAATACCACTATCACCTGTCTTGAATAACCGTGGTGATCAATGTTCGTGCCTACGCTTTGTGAGAAGAGGACTTTACCCTTCTCTTGGGGACTAATAAAATACAAAACCTTTTATATCAGACATAGTCCATTGAGTTGGGGTAGTATAGGGTCCACTCTGTTAATTATTTCATCACCACTGCTTTCGAAACGGAACACATCGTGACACAACCGGTGTGATCTAGACCAAAAATTTGAAGTCTTGTGGCATCTACCAACCCCAACTGTGGGCCAGCGAGAGAGTGTGCTGTAAAGCACCACGCGCTTTACAGCCCACTCTCTCTCATTGGCAGGAAGCTTTTGTCCCAGCATGGCGAACAATTACATTAATGTTTATGCCATAGGGTTAGGTTAGCCGAATAACAGTATGACTGAATTATCAGGAAAGATTCTATACTGCAAGCAATTTTTTTTTCTGCAAATTCACCCGTACTTCGTCCCAATAATGATAATCAAGATTCTGCGTATAATGAAAGGCCAACACTGTTTATAGGTAGGTTACATGCCCTTGGAACATTTCACAAATACTTCGTTTTGAACGGACAATAAAAACGTACGCTCATTTAATGTTCACAGTCGATCTGTTTGCACTGACAACCAGTTGGTGGATAACGGCATGGCATCTGTTCCTTAAATTGCAGTATATAATTATTAATTTTTGATCATGAATCTTGATCATCCAATACCCATAGACCAAAGTTCTTTGGAAACTGTATATTTGAAGACTAATATTTTAATTAAGAATATTTTGTATGCATATTATACAAATCTTTGAGTAACAACATTTATTCCACTGCCTTTTTTTATCAAATCGCAGTCCACTGTTGGTTATAGGCTTACTTCAAAATAGAGAGTTTGAACATAGCTTGCCTTAGAGTTTAATCATCTGATAGTTCCTACAAGTATAGACAAGACGTATTGCATACTATAGGATACTTACGGATACGTGCTTTGTATCATCATCCTCAAAAAACGTCCACTTTTGGAGTTAGGCCTCCCCAAGCTACGTCACTTTGACGGCTGTTTCCAGCGGCTTTCACCAGGTCATCGGTCCGCCTTGTGGGAGGTTTTCCGACGCTACGTCTTCTAGTATGCGGTCGCCACTCCAGATATTTTCGGCCCCATCTGCCATTTGTTCTGAGAGTAGTGTGCCCTGCCCACTGCCGCTAAGTTTTGCATAATACAGAACTATGAAATACGTAGCTATATCCTTCATCAATAGGGTATTTTCCGTTTTTTTAAAAACAGTTTCTTTTTGAAGACTGGGACGAAATATTCAACAGAAAAATAAAATTTATCTTATCAATGTCCATTTTACGCGTTAGAAGTGAAAAAAATCTAATTTGTTTTAATGGTTTTGAATTTACCGCCAAAACGCTCGGTGCGCTGACGTTTACCGTGTGACGTCACTTTTGTGTGTATTGAATTTTGACTTAGGTATGTGATCTGTGCTCGATCTGTAAATCTCGGAGTGGATTTAGGATATATTTAGGATTTTTGGAATGGATTAATGGAAATACAATGGAAGGTGGTTTTATAAAAGCCGATAGTGCAAATCTGCCCACAGTAGATGTTTTTATAGTTGGAAATTTCTTTGCAAACAACCCCGATTTTTGTGCTATGGAGTAGGTATAAATAGTTTATGTGGCGCATTTTTTAAAGTATTTGTACACAGAGGCACCACAAACCAGTAATAACATTTTCTATCCATTTGAGATACGAAATTACTTGATCGAAATACTGTTTACAACTTGTTTACACAAAGATGACGTCACGTTATCGTACGGAGCGTTTTGGCGGTAAATTTAAAACCATTGAAAATAAATTAGATTTTAATCACTTCTAATGCAGAAAATGGAGATTAATTACAAAAAAAATATTTTTCTGTTAAATATTCCTTCACAGTCTTCAAAATTAAATAGTTTTTAAAAAAGTGGAAATACCCTATTGCCTAACATAATTTACTCTACCTAGTTTTCCACATATAAGCCGAGCTGATTATATTATTTTCCTTTACAAATGCCAAGTAAAATCTGAAACTCCGGATTGTTATTCACTAGGTATGACGTAAGCCAACGACGAACACACGATTCTTTTACACGTTGCCAAAAGTATAAATAATAATTAGAGCTTTAATTAGGAAATAAAACAGTTCAATCAATCAACTGGATTCATTCGAAGTCAAGATTTTTCTTGTCATCAATCACTGGTTGATCAACTTGGGAGTCTACGGTTGTTAAATGACTCGTCTGCTGCCAACCCATGGGTTGCTGAAGCTCTCACTATTAATCGTTCTTAAAATTTGACTTCAAAATAGCCATAATCATGACACTTAGTAAAAGATTATAGCTTATAGCCTAGATAAGATATGAATGATGTTGGTGTTGTCATAATCGCAAGTAATTTGTGTTGCTGAATACCATTTCTTTTTTGTTGCATGGACTTTACAAAATCTATGTCAAATACTGTCGAAGAACTATTTCTTTTGATCGTTAAAAGAATATACGATTTAGGGTATACTTCTGCACTTATTTGAAACTATTTTTCAATATTTTCTTAGTAAACCCACTTCGACAAAATCCTGTTTTTCTTAGTACCTATCAATTTATTTTTCTTCTACAAACAGGAAAAAGAAACTCGTCTGTAGGTTAAACGAAAGAACACTGACCATTGAAGAGTGACTGAGTGACAGCTTAGTAAATACGTAGATGTTGATACCAACGTGGGGGGGTACTAGAAACAGATATCACGTGGCGAATGATGCTGGAGAAACATGTTGTTCATGAGTCATTGACTATAGTGGGCTAGTCGATGATTTTTGTAAATGGGTCAGTCTTTTAATTAGTAGAAATTAACGAAGGGACATGTCTCCACATACATCCAACGTAAAAATGTTGTCATCAAATGTAAGACTAAATCTTCGAAGCAAGTTTGTTTTTATCTTTAACCACGTCGTTATCAGTTGTCAGCTGAAACTTTATTGAAACAGGGAATACGCTGAACCGTGACGTGGCTTGAAATGTAATGAAATTTATTTTGCAAGAATTGTGGTACATTACAGATGGTCGGGTTATTTTACAGTATCTAATACAAATCGCTAAACCTAGCATGCAAAGTAATCGATAAAGTGAAGGTGATCGAATGCCTGATGGAAAGCGATGAGATCTATGCATTTAAAAGTGATGACAGTAAAAAGTTAGTTCGTGTCTAAGTTAGGATTTCTATAATCTTCCTGCCCTTGTCTCTTTATTTTCTTGACTTCTCCATCCTTATGTCTTTATTAGCCTTCAGTTCAATAGTTTTCATCCCATTTCTAGCCGTATCATCTTTCACACATTCTCTTGATGGTTTCTTTAGTATTTCTCTTTTCTTTTAACCTTTATTTACCAAACAAGCTTCCTTACTATTAAAACATTAAAATTACGTGTGTAGAGGCAAGAATAGTAACACCACATTTTTGCTTCGACGCTGATAAAAATAATGTACCAACGCTTGACGCGTTTTACCTTTGTGTGAGTCACACTTCCCGGGCAATAGGTACCTACTACTGTTGCCATTTGGTCACAACATTATTAAATTTGACAACCGCTATCGAAGGCGGTAGAGATATACTACAAAATTCATATAGAGTGCGTCGTATATGTAGGATTGAGGGTGTTATTTCAGAGAATTTAGTTATTAGGTTTGATTTCTAATACAATATAAAAGGTATTTTAACGTTAAAATTTTATGAAGGTATAAAATCGAGTGTCCAACACTGATTTTCATCATCATAAAAAGTTTAGGATTAATTAAGGTATTCCACGGTCATCACCTCACCTCGCAATGTTTTTTCTTTTCAGTCTAAATATAAATAAAGTCGACCTCTCTGACTCATCCAATCCTTCCTAAACTATAGGTATACCACCAAACCTAACGTGGGAAGTATCTCAACAATACTCTTTCATTCACAGTCAACAACTAACAAGTCAATATAAAACAATACTGGATCACCTTCGGGCTGAGGTCGGGAACTATCGCTAATCGCTATCATTTCCGAGAAAACGTTTATTTTCAAACAATAAATCTTTGGCTTCTTTCTCGCTGGAATCCTAAAGGATATTGTTCTCCAGGGCTCGGTTCAATTGAAGGATTTGGTAATACTTTAAGTTAAGTTTCAAAGAAGATGCCTTTTAAGTCCTACTTAAAAATAGGATATGATATTTCTGGCCATGTGGTCTATAAATATCTTATTTCCGTCTAAATTTACCAAAAAAATCTTCTATCCGTAGCTGCAACACATATCGCGATATCTGTATTGCAGAAAGTCAGATCAAACCGAACAATAAATTAATGTACTTATAGCAGTTATTTTGAACACGTAAACTGGATAATCTCATTAAATAAAGCTGTTTATTGATTCTAGGAATGTTCTTAAAATAGCCAGTGTAAATATCTAAAGTTTGCTCTTACATTTCCTAGAATTCACTAACAAAACGAAATAAGAAATAATTCTCCGAAAATTACAAAACAATCCATTTGATTCCCTAATACTACTCACTACTCGACCATAAACGTATCACTGCTAGTTGTAGGTAATAGTTTACACTTTACTACATAGACGGTAATACGAACTAAAGTTTACTATACTGCAGATAAATTCGATACGTTAGGACTTCTAGAATCCCACACTACTTACTGTTTAATGTTACTCGCGGCACCAACCTTGCTGCTTATTTATTCAGTTATTAGTTCATGGCTTTCTCATTCGATTAAAATTGGCTTTAATTTCCTCTAAGCTAAGTTTTTCTTTTAAACTCATACTTAGATCAGATTCGTAGGTTCATATTAGTATTTAATGAAAAGTCTTATTAAAAACATATGCGTTGCGCTAGAAGCTTGATGAATCAAAAGCCTTATCAGATTTGGCACCTTGAATAAAGGAAAATGTAAATCAATTAATTGCTAATCTGAGAAAACCAACCAATCATACAAAACAATTAACTTCCACTAGTTCCTTAACAGACTAAAACTAAGAAACCCAATCCACAAATGTGTCAGAATACCATAACAGTTGTAACAATGTCTGACAAAACAATGCTGTCTTCCCGAACACTTAGCATACAACGCGCAAATGCTAAGTGTGCGACCTAGAGCACCCACGCCCCATGCACTGGCTGCCGTGATATCATTCTACATGGAATATGGAAGCGAGAAGAATATGCCGAAACAGTAATCTGTGATTTTTCATAGTAAAATTGCTAATGGTTGAAGTATAGAGGAAGACTTAAAATAGTATGGATGAATCCTGTTATGTGTTAAACATGCTAGAAAGTAAGTCGGGGGCACGACTGATAGAGTAAAAATAATACACGCTTCCTTGATATTAATTAAATTGGTATAAAGCAGGCAGGCCTAAGAAAAAATGGCATGACGAGGACTTGCGCGAGTTGGAGTCCTTCCTGACGGATTGGCCGTAGAAGGCACAACATAAAGAAAACAGGAACAGTCTGGGAATACTTTAGCAGTGGGATAAAATGAACAGAACTCTTTGAAAGTATGTTAACAAAAAGTAGCATTACTGATGCGCAAGTGTTCATAGACGTACAACCTCTATTTAGGCCTCTTGCAGGCTGCGGTAATATTTTTTTAATGATTTGTAATTCAGATTTACTATGTAAAGATAACGCTGACGCGCACAACTTGATGTTAGAATATGTGTTAAAAAATTTATGCTTTGTCATAGGAATAACACATCCCCACTTGTTTCTGTGATCTGAGTATCGTACGGACGATTATACAGGATACACCTCTAGAATTTAGTGGGCTTGCCTGCAATGACAGCTGGATTTATTCAAATGACCTGGTCTGTCACCTTTCGGTGTTTCGTCATGCTTTTGAATTTTGTTCTTGACTTTGATCAAAGATCTCTCTCTAATGTGGCAATGTAGTGCTATATACAGGAAGATTTTTTAGTCACCGTCCAAATTTTTTCTAGGCATTAGGTATCATTCAATAAATCCATTTTTGAAAAAAAAAACGATACATAAAATTTTCATTTTAAATCATTTTCTCGAAAGAATTATCCGCTCTGCGTGGTCACTCAGATAAATGTTAATAATACTACACTTGCCGTCCGTGAGAGTATGAAGGGAAAATTTGCAACTTTGTTTATTATTGTTTTCAATAAATTTCGGCGGCGCGCGGGGTGGGCCGCCGCGGTGCATACGCACTAGGTAATAGCCCGCACTATTACCTAGCGCGCGGCGGTGTCCAGAATCATCAACTTTTTATAGATAACTTTGTGATGTGATATCTCAATATTTTTGTATTGAGTGATACTAAAAAAAAAAAACACGTATTAAATGATTTTCGCAAAATATTAATATATCATAATTTGGACGGTGACTAAAAAATCTTCCTGTATAAGATAATTTCTTTTTACACGCTTTATATTAGCTTCACTTGTATGTTTGTATACTTATATGTTTGTATGTTTGTTTGTAACCGACTCCTTATAGCGCGATTTTGACCCACTTTAAACGACCACAATTCATTCAATCTTTGCACACCTGTCAAGGACCAATGACAATGCAATAATTTCATAAATTTGTGCCATAATCCTTGCCAGGGTTACCAGGACAGCAAAAAAACTGTCACAAACTACGCTGACATACGTCTCAAAATTCTAAACACCCTAAAAAAAGAAAATAAATAATAGTTTTAAAAAACTAAAAAACACGCTTCCATTGAAAACTAAACTAAAAACTACAAAATAATGGAAAAAAAGCGTGGGGTGCTTTTTAAGGTATTTTTTATTGATATCAGGCACCCCACGCGTTTTTTCCATTATTTTGTACTTTTTAGTTTAGTTTTCAATGGAAGCGTGTTTTTTAGTTTTTTTAAACTATTATTTATTTTTGAATCTTATCTTAGTTTATTAGCTAGGGGAAGTACTCTCGTAACTCCATTAACGAAAATACGGACCCGTCCGAAAGTATGTGGTCCGTTAAAACTAGTTTCAGATCAAGACTCCTTTTTTTGGATGGGAACTCATCAAATGACGTCTCTCGTTCTGGGCGGAGCGCAGGGGTGTGTCAGACTTTTACTGACTAAAACCCACCCATATTCCTTCAGTTGCCTATACTAGAGCCACTAACTCTTTCGAACAATTCCGCGACCCTGGCTGGATATAAAGACCTTTATTGTGCTTGTGCAGGGCCATGGTCTCCGTCAACATTTTCACAGAGTTCGTATTTTTCTAGTACTGGAGCTTTGCAATCCTGGCTTTTATTCATTCCTTTTTATTTTTTTAAGCTTCTCTGGAGCTGTAAACGTAAACAGACTTTCGCATCAGGAAATCGTAAATGTAAAATTTCCAATAATTAAAAATACAAAGTCACAAAGCGTGTTTTCATGAATCACAGGAACCAAAAATAACATGGCGCTTGTGCACTGTATAAACAAAATAATTTGCATGAAATAAAGACGCTTAGATCTAAATTATTATCTCGTTACGCTGTGTTAGATCTAGATCAAACAATTTCTTGTGATACGTAGGTATGTTTGGCTTACATTTGAATTACATTATAGTTTTGTTGAAGTACAGGTCAAAGGCAGTAGGTTAACTGCACGAAAGTCATCACGTGGCATGTATCTTGAAATGTGACTATATGCGCATGTGACTATAAGAGTGATGAATATGAATGTTGATGAAAGGAGAGAAAGGCCAAAGAAAAGAGAAGGTGGAATATGTGAGGAAAGATGGCAGTAAGAAAAGGAAGTGAATGAAAACATAAGGGTTGACAAGAAAGAATGGAAAAAGAAAACATAGGCTGACAAGAGCAGAAAGATGGTGGCCTTCAAATTCACTTTATTTGAGCATACGGAATGTTTGCCACCCAAGACTACTGCGAACTATTTATTTTTCCCTTTGCCAGTCAATAATAACGTACTGTATCACTGCTTGGGGAGGCGCATCTAAAACAACAATTTTATCATTAGAAAGAGCGCAGCGAGCTGTACTCAAAGTAATGAATTTCAGGAGATTTATGTACCCCACCCATAAATTATACAAAGAATTGTCATTACTTACAATTAGACAATTGTTTATAAAAACCTCGATCATACAACAACACTCGAAGTTACCTCTTTCTACAGCCAAGCGTAGAAAAGATTTGGTTTATTCTGTTCCTAGAACTAAAACGGTATTTGCTAGCAAATTTTTTGATCATATCGGGCCTCATTTATACAATAAGTTGTCTAAGAGTGTGAAGTTGCGTGATTTGTCAATCTTTAAGTGCAAAAAGATTTTAAATGATTTTCTACTTCAAGTTGATTATGTTAACACAGAAAAGATATTAGTAAGCCTATCATAAATATAAACACAACAGTTATTCACACACATGCAGTCACATACACTAATTACCTATATCAACACACAACATCATACAAACATCAACACAACATCTTGTTTTTAAAACTATTTTTGTCTAAATATTTTGCATATACTAAATATTTTCAAATTTTACCCACCTTCGAGTGGTAGTAGTGATCGCAATGTATTAATTAATACCGAACTACCTTCTAAATATCTCAAATATTATGTTCACTAACAACGTGTGTGATTATTGGAGAACGAGGAATACTGACCTACCGTGATACAGTTTTTACTAGTACGGAGGTCAGTGTGAATTACTCTCTAACAACCATTTACGTTTGACACAAGATCTTATTCGTTTTTATTTTGTTTGTTTTTTTATACATACATAATTATAACTAGTTGTACATATCAAAGGTTGTTATTGTGCTACTAGAAATAAAAAAATGTTCATTTTTTTATTTTTTTTTTATACAATGGGTAATTTACATCTCTTCTTCGTCGTAGATTTTATTATAATTAAGCAAGACAATTTTTACTTCTAACATCCTTTCTAATCACGAATCTCTAGGAACGAAAAAATCTCATAACGTGATTTTATCTTTAAAACTATTGTCAATTATCTACACAGTAGTGAAACTTATAAACTGATATCTTAATACCGTTCCTTCTGAACGCGAGACGTATAAAAACTCAATTCTAAAGTTGCACTCGCAAAAAATATGCTTCTGCGTCGTAGTATAGTTTTTGTTACACGTTTTTATGCAAGAAATTTCAGTGCAAGGACACTCGTTACAAGAGTGAGGAACTGCCAAACATGTGCAAAATTTTGTGCTGAGAATGATTTTGCCAGCATGGCCAAGGTCGTTGGGCATGTGTTTACATAAAAATAGAAATACATTGTGTCCAATAGCAAGCAATTTAAAATCTTTGTGCCTGTATTTGTATTTACGATGTGCAGTGATTATGTTTTGATCCGCTATTTATGTAACGTTCTTGGTAACATTATCAAAATTGTGTTTTACATTCGACATCTTCTTTTCTAAATTCTTAGTTTCTTCTATATTATCGCCCAAAGCATGCAACTCCTGCTAATCTCTTGCGGGTTCTTTGTTATCCAACATTCTTTTATATAAATTCTTATTTGCGTATGCATTGCATTTGCGGCATACTGATGCAAGATACGAAAGGTAATTCAGGAAAATAGTTATAGTTTAGCGTAGGTGAGCTGGCGGCATCTCTATTATGCATCGAGGTGACGTTTATAGTTGTCAACTTATTGCTTACGTTGTAATGGCGCCGGCAAGCGTTCTCTTTGAATTTACACACCCAGCTTTGGAAAAGCTTTGTCTAAATAGGTTTAGGATTTTGTTTAGATCCGCGTGTGATTTCGTTGTTTTCTATTGTTAAGGCTTTTAATTTATTGAGCCATGCTTTACACACTTAGATCAAGCACACAGATAGACCATTACCTGGGTCAGGTGAAGGGATTCCCATAACAGTGGATGTGATGCATAATTGCTAAACCTTGGAAATGGGTTAGTGACGAAAGCAAACAGTAAAAACCAGGTATAGTTACGTTCACACCACAAAAATGCATTTATTGTATTAAATCATAATATCCTTATTTTCCCGTATGCTATTTTCCTATGACTTTACATTGTGTTAGCACAAAGCTGTATTAGTAAAAAGGTAAGGGACCGCATGCATACATTGATCACAATTAAAGGTATGCACATCGTAAGGTATTGGCTTGATCGTTGACCTCAAATCTAAGCGGGGCTTATATCGATGACGTCAGAGTGCGATCTTGCGGAAAGAAATGTGTCAATTTACTAAGCTAGTTTGGTAAGGCGTATTGTGTTGTGCCTGTTCACCGACCGATAGAACCGATGATTATATTTTCGAAACCAATCTTTATTGTAATCTATTGATTCACAATTTAGCAACTTCCAAGCCATGACATCAGTAGGGAACAAAGAAAGGCGATCTATAAACACTGCAGCATTGTGAACTAATATTAGCGTCAGATGTAAGTGACAAAGTCTGAGATGTGATGCCTGTCTTGGTTATAATGGGAGGAATGTGAGGTGATTAGTGGGATCATTTGTCTGATATTGTTTCGATGACAAGACTATAGACGTGATGATGTTATGCAGCAAGAATTTTGGGGTTTCCATAGTTTTTGAACAGGCTTCGAGAGCTAGTAAAGAATTTGTAGAGTGCAACTGAATTCTAAATCGAACAGCGAATTTGACCAAGCCTGTTTGTCACCTGTCAATGTAAACAAAGTTACTAAAGCAAAGTGTATTGCAGGTTCTAATCTTCCATTGAATTATCCTCAGCCACTAATTATTTGTGACTAGCCATATCTCTAATCCAACATTCAATGTGATCCTTGTTCAGTATTCATTTCCTGGTTTCATGTATAGTGTCCTCTCTTATATTGCGCATTGTATCAAAAGCTACTTTGTTAATACCCCTGTGATATTTTATATTAAAATTCGTGTCTATTGCCTGTTGAGTCACAGGATCCAAGTGACGATTGCCAAGTTCGGTCATCCTGCAAACAATGACAACACACACATTGTCTCAACAAGTACATAGACATAATGTTTAGTAGCTAGATTAAGTCATCGGTAACTTCCCCGAGTTGTTTGCTGATTTTGAATTAAATAAAGTATTGCGTACAAAGATGAAGGCCTGAATTAACAGTAGATAGAACAATAACGCCAATGTTGACGATGTTGATGACGATTTTGCAGTCCTATTTGTTATCAAGCAGACGTATTGGAGAAGCAGTGTCTTCTTCAGCTTCACAATATACTAATTGTAGAAATGCCATTCAGTTCGGTAGACAAAATGACTTGGGTAGGAAGAGAGCGACGCGAATACCTGTCTAGGCCAGACATAGTGATGGTTTGTCAGTGATACCGATGATGGAAAAGTCAAGAATGTATTTCGATTGAAATCGGTGCCGATACTTTTGTTCACAACCTAAAGTAAAATAAGAGTGTTGCAATCTCTGACAGATCGCGATAGGAAAAGACACGTGGCTCTTTAGAAATAGCGAACTAAATAAGGGCTCGATTGCGTTGAATTTGGCGTGATAAAATATATACTTTAACTGTTCCAAATTTCATATTCCTCCGTCCGCGTAATTTTCATAAAAAGGGTACAACGTTTTCGCCTCACGTATTAATATTAGATAATCTGATAATAATACTGTTAATTGAAGCATACCTATACATAAGAGGTTATTGATCCTAAATGCTTGCTCAGAGTTAAGCCCACCAATGACAGACACTATCATCCATGTGTTGATATTTAATTTTTTAAGTTTAATTTACGCTAACAAGTTAACAGAGATGCAAAAAATTGTTTGCTATATGATTAATCATATCATCGCTGACTCCATCTTTATTTGTTTAAAATTCAAGTGTTTCTTTTTTGACTTGACGGTTATTGTGTATTATTTGTTTGCAATAATAATAAAAATGTTATGTCGTGATAGCCCAGTGGTTAAATGTCTATGATTTATATTTAATTTCTTTATTTATCTTGGACATTACTGACATCGGTGATGGAAAACATCGTGAGAAAATCTGACGTATAGTTAACTAGAGAGAACTAACATTCCATCAAGCGTGGTGATCAATGCTCGTGCCTTCTCTGTGTGACAATAAGTCTATACCCTGCAATGGGACAATAAAAGGCTGTTTTTTTTATGGCAAATCACATTATCCATGAGGAAAAATAGTCAAAAATACAATACACAACAACTCACGCCTTCCCTTGCACACTATACGTTGTTTAACACTCTCGACGTATCGACGTGACTGTAATACCACTTCCATTAACGAGATTTCTCTCTGACAAATGAATCATGCAAATAGCGGGAAAACGGGTTTCCTTTATTCAATATTATTGATGTTTCTGAGAATGACACTTTGAAATTAAGTAGTTGGAGGATTTGGCAAAACTTCATGTCGTTATGATGACTTAAAAGTTGTTGTCTGTGATGGTTCCCATCTACGGTGTTGCTACAATTTTCCTCTTCAAAGTTTAGTTTACCATTTCTACATAGTATTAAACAAAGTCGCTTCCCACGTCTGCAGGTACGCTTAGATCTTTCAAACTGCGCAACGGATTTGTATGCGGTTTTCATCAATAGACAGTGTGATTCAAGAGGACTGTTTATATGTATAATAGGCGGGCGAAACTGCTGGCAAAAACTAGTGTATCTGTAAAAAAAAAAAGTTTAAACAGGTAAATCTCCCCGAAAAACCTAAATCGGGCTCCACTCCCAGAACGATAGCAATCAATAACTACTCAAACAGTTATATCATCGGGCCGTTCCTAAAACTGCTTCTCCGGGAAATGTCCTATAAATCATTTATACAGTAAATACGCCCAGCTCAGTCAATTTCACGGGAAAATCTACGAAAACTAGTAGAAGTTTCATATAAAAAGAATATGTTCGGGGAAATTGTAATTAGAATTAGGGATCTGGGAAGTAGGACAGGAATATACACTTCTACTTTACAAGCTAATTTAACATGACGTAATATATCTCGGAATAGATACAACGTGTATAAGAAAGGTAAGGTCAAAATGAAGGGTATGGAACAGACCATCAAACTGAATAACTTTCTTCATGGGGTGATCTGCGTAATAGAGAAAAAACAAACAGCAATCCTATACATTTGGGTAGAGTAGAGTGTTGAAGTTTTTCGTGGAAACAGTTTATATTTATTAACTAGCTGACCCGACAGACGTTGTCCTGTCTCTTTGATGATATTTGAGCACGCATTCTGTCAATTCTATGTCAAATGTCATAATGTTACATTAAAAAAGTTTACATTGTCCTATTATATGGTTGTTAAGTATTCTTAAATAAGTGTTTTTAAATTTTCTAATTTTCCGCGCAATTTTTTAATTTTTTTCTTCCATAAGAACCTTCTCCTGACCATTACAAACACAACAACAACAAAAAAAGTGAAATCGGTCCAGCCGTTCACGCGTGATGGCGTGACCAAGGGAAATAGGGATTCATTTTTATATATAGATTTGGTAATGAAAAGAAACCGGTTCTTAATAATTGATTAGAATCAAGCCTTTAAAACTAATAAGCAGTTTTAAAACCATTTACATAAAATCAGGTAACATTAGAAAAAAGGTGACTTCGCGATTTAGATGTCTTACGGGTTTAATTTAATTGGCCTTTGAAATTGACCACATTTATGAAATATGCATAGCTATTATGTAGAGGAAGGTTGCTATGAATGGACCCCCTAACTTTACGACCCAGCGACCATAATATGGTCGCTGTTACGACCTCATATCTCAAAAAGTATAAGTGTTAAAATGAAAGCAGGTTGTTATTTGTATTTCATAGGACCTTCATTTATAATAATCAAACGCACAAACAATTTGGGCTAACACTTTTAGATCTAAACGAAGAAAACCAAATTATGGGCTGTTGCTTTCTTTGGACCATGGGCACCTTGATTGAACCACCAGGTTGCCATCAATGGACTTCGAGAAATTTGTTCGAGAGGTCCAATCGAGGGAACCATTATAATTATCAGTATTACTTAATTTAATATTACTTAATTTTGACATTTATGACACAAACAAGGAGAAACGAACAGTACTCATACACATACGAAAAGCAAACAAACTATAAGTAGTTATAAGCTACCTAAATAGTAATTAAATTTTACATTTGTCACATTTAGTGAGAACAACTGCAAATTCCTTAAAGTAGTTCGGTTACTTACGACACTTAGAACGACATCAACACATTATCAATCAATCAAATCAATCAAACTAGGCTGAGAGTCAGCACTTTCTGAACGTCAATGTCATATAAAACGAGGTTTTGGTCAACTCATCCCGCTTAAAACTTATCCCGCGGGATAAGTTGTCCGCATTAATATTTTTATTATTTTTCTTTGGTCAACTCATACCGCTTTAAAGAAAAGGTAAAATGTATTGTATTATTTGAAATATTTGTACATTCATGAACAAAAGTGTTTGGGGAAAAAATTAAACACCCATAGCTTGGTTAAGCTGATATAATCAAAAATCACAGTAGTTTCATTTATAGAAATTAAAAAAAACAATAACTATTAAAATTGCCCTTGATTAATATTATTACACTGTAAAGTATTTAAACAATCAGAAATCACAGTTTTAACTATCAAAATCAATAAATTAAACATAAAGAAACTAGTCAAAATCTCAATAGTTTCATTAAAAGTTACGTATAAAAATCTAAATTTTCTAAAAAGAATATTTAACAATCAAATCTATAACATTTATCAATCAAACTAAATAATTAACAACTAGTTTTTAGATTATAACTGGTTTACTTAAAATTAGTTAAAATCACAGTCGTTTGATTAAAAATCACGTATTAAAAAATGTAAATAGTCTTAAAATTTGAAATAAAACTAAAAAATTAACAATTATTAACAACTATTTGGATTCTTAAGATTTACTTAAAACTAGTTAAAATTATACTCTATGATTATAAGTCCCAAATAAAAATGCACGAATATAAAAAAAAACTTACAATTAAAATCTGAATAAATAATCATTAAAATCAACAAGATTAAATATTTGACATACCTATATAAAATAAAATTATAGATACAAAATTTACGACGTCATTTAAACATAGTCAACTTCTTAGTTTTTCTAAACAATGTCCTACTGTGATTTGACCGGTGATTAGTTGGTTTATGGCATAGTCAATTTTTTTCTTGTTCTCTATAGTTTCAGGCAATCTCGTCGAAATTTTGAAGCCGCCTGTAGATTTTCTTATAATGGAGGCGAAGAAATGTATATCTTTGATTAAGCCCTCCGAAAATTGAGCAATATTCGGTTTTGATTTAATATATTTTTTGATGTGCCCGTTCCATATTTCTACAACATTATTTGTCTTATTCATTTGCCGGAATGTACACCAAGTGTCTGCGAGAACCGAATTTTCGAGCCAAGTTTTCACGAAGTAGTCATTAAATTGTGTGACACAGTTGCTGTTTGGAGCTTCCTCCATCACGTAGAGCCATCCTTCATTAACTAACTCGGATGGGAGATGAGACAAAGCAGCACAGAGTTTTACATGAATTTTGCCTAATTGTGTTTTGCATACACCTAGCGCCTTAGCTTTACGCCAGAGACTGCGATTGAAGTGGAAATAGCAGCCCGTTATTTTCACACCCGGGAAGTTGCTTCGAATTGCCAATATAGCTGGAACTTCAAAATCAACTGTAATGTCATTGGGGTCCCACTCAGTTATTTGACTTTTTATTATTTGAAATAACAGCTCGTACGTGGACATTTTCTTATCAGGTAACAGAGCGTATATTACTGGAATGACATTAAGATATTCTTGACTGCTTCCAAGCTCAGCGTGAATAGTGTACAATTGATAGAATGGCTTTGGACAAACTTTGAATGTACCATCCATGTAAAATTTCTTACAAGTTGCCATGTATTTTTTCAATTCATTATCAGCAAATATCAGAATACGCGTTTTCCCATGTGCGTAATCAGCAAATAATATCTTTTCAAATTTTTTCGGCACTTCAACATCTTTAGCTTTTGCAAAAGTTAATTTTCTTGCTCCTATTGATTTATTTCTTTTTCTATACAGCATTTTTTGTACACTATTTAGAGCTGGCAACTTCTTTATTAGATCTAAACCACGATCTTCCAGAGAAGCCATATTTTCTTCAAATATTTTTGAGATCGGATCAGACAAATTCTCCTGTACAGCCTTTGAGCACTTCTCCATTTGCATTTTTATCTCAACTTCTGTTGTATTTAAGGGTTCATGACTATGACTCGTTTCATTCATTATCACATTAAAATCAGAGTTAGTTTTTATCGTCGCAGAGCATGTTTTCATTTTCGCACACCGCCACAAGATTGATTTGTCATTATTTTGTCTTTTAATAACGTATTCATAGCCATGTCTTGTTAACTTTTTGGAACCTCTTTGAGTAGTACTTATATTTAGAGATAGATTGCCACGTGAAGTTGAAGGGCTATCTTCATACATTTTGATGGTTGATTCTAAGGGGAAAAATAATAAGCATTAAAGATTATTAAGTACTACGTATAAAATTCAGTACTTAAATAATTTATTGGGAGAGAATGCTTTAAGATATTGAGTTCAAAATTTGTATTTTTGATTCTGCGGGACAAAAAAAGCTAATAAAAAATAAATTCAATAGCTAAAACCCGACTACTGAAAAATCACGCTCTCAAAAGTTTGAAACAAGCATTCTCATCTGAAATAGTTATGTACAAACTATTCAATATTTAACGTCTATTAAATAAACAACTTACCAACAAGTAATATATTTTAATGTGATGTTTAGAGGATAGCCATGGTCGTATGCTTTTATATGCGTATAACAAAAATTAAAAAAAAACCTACTTTAGTAAAAACAATTATTAAATTTACTCACCCAAGGAACGAATTGAAAGCACTTATAACTTGATATTGATAAATATGTATTTAACTGTTCACAAAAAAATCACACATTCACACACATTCAATCACTTTAACACAACTAAGTACGAAAAAATAGAAAGATGCACTCAACCCTTCCTATTGTGATAAGTTTCTTGTCTGTGATTGGCTGGAAGCAGGTAGTCGTATTCGCATTCCCCGATGAGTTGACCTTGAACTGTCCTTTACTCAAGCAATAGATTAAATGCAATTTGTACGTTTGTGGTTGCGTTGTTGTATTACACATAAAATATGCACCAGGAAATCATTGAATTTAGTTTTAAAGCACTTTTCTTCATGTCCGTACAAGACGTAAAATATATCAGCGGGATGAGTTGTCCGATTCAAAAATTCCACTAGGACAACTCATCCCGCGGGATGGGATTGAGCGGGATGAGTTGACCAAAGACTCTATAAAACAGTCCCCCAAAACGCCCGCCCTTCACCACTTCCTAGTGCGTTAGTTGGTAAGAAGAAATGGCGCAACAAACTGTCCAGCAGCACAGCTGTCTGTTAACTTAGAAGAGCTTGATTCTAGAATTATATGTAAGTAATTAATATTACGAAATCACAATATTATGAAAATCACATTATAAAAAGGTACCTACAATAGATATAATGTGATATTTCAAAGTTCAACTACATTGTAAGTCCATGTTGTATGTCTATGTTGTACAGTGAGGGCCGGGAAGCGACTTTGTTTTATACTATGTATGTTTTCATAATAATTTATGTTTCCATAATTAGTGAAATACTCGGGATCTGTTGCCATAATTATCATCAAAAAAAATACATAAAAGGTTGCTATGATTGGACCGGTCCAACGGTGAATCTCTCGTTAGGTCCAATGATGGCAACAAGGTACTGGTTGAGAAAAACTAAAAGAGAATAATATTATGATTAGACTCATTTTAATAACACTCATGGCATTACAAATAAACTGTCTAATATTTCATAACAGTGCATGGAGACAAATATGAATACAATGATAGTAACGTCAAACTGTCCTGAGTCTAATTATTAGATTTTGACCGCAGCAAATACAACCACACCTGCTATTTCTCACCACGTGCCGAACCGTAGTTGAGGTAAAAGATCATGTCACTGAGTCGCTGTGGACTCGTTTAGAATAGTTTAGGTGTTGCTAGCTTGCACAGTTTTGGAAATACCTTGGTGGTGCAATGAAAGAACTAGTCCAATGATCGCAACCTTCCCCTATAGGTATTAGCTACATGATCACGCTCGGATTCACTATATAAATTAACAATTGAAAGAAATTTTGCAAGTTCTCAAGTTTCTGTCTAGGGAAAAACTGATCGGAATATTTTTTGTGGTATAAATTAATGAGTAATACGCGGGTGATCCCCAAAGCCTAGAAGCATTTTTTGTTATGACTACTTTTGCGAAAACCTGTTTTAATTTGTTTTGAAAGGAGTTTTTAAATTGCCGGAATAGGAATTTACTAATTTTTCCGGTATGGATAACCCTGTGGCTGAGAAAACTCCTTTTACTTTCATGATGCAGGTATGAGTCCTGCACAACACAAATACAACCACGATCTTTAACATTTTAGGTTCGAATAGTGGGTTAGTTGCGTAAAACACGATACAATGGGAGTTGATGGCAATATTTTTCATTTTGACCATACAGCGACGTTTATTGCGTTATTTACTTTATTGAGGAGAGAATTTTTTTCAAACGTACCAAGCAATCATTTAGGGATTTCTTTCAAAACTTTGGTTTTATAAGTTGTGTTGTGTTATGGAATTCGGTGAGTCAAAACAAAACTGTACTTGTATATTAAATACAAGTAGGTACCTTGCGTAACACAGTTTCAGTAACAATCCTAAAGTCTTAATTTCGATACGGTTTTCACTAACAATTAGGGCTTTTTTTCCAAAAAAAATATTTGTTTATGATATACATTGTATACTGGAGAAAAGCAGAGCTTAACCTTACGAGATAGATCAAAATAATTGAACTATAAATTGCATATCTTTAAAAGGTCTACAAAAAAGTCCACAATGGTTTATGCCTATCTCTGAAGCCAGGCGGTACTGGCATGCCGCGTTGCCGTCCACGTCGCAGGGAGACATTCTATAGTTATACGACCTCTTTCAAATAAAAATACTGTACTCTACGGAGCCTGGTCACTATTTTCTAATACATACAATATAAATGCCTCCAACAAGGTGGACCGATGACCTTGTGAAGGCCGCAGGAACCCGCTGGATGCGGGAAGCACAAAACCGGTCGAAGTGGCGGAGCTTGGGGGAGGCCATGTCCAGCAGTGGACGTCTTTCGGCTGAAATGATGATGATGATGACAATATAAATAAAGAAATATCTTAGGACAACCAACACGCCGTTATCTGATCCCAAACTAGGCAGAGCCTGTACTATGGCAACCAGACAACTGATAAACATACTTATATATTTCTAAATACATACATATTATAGATAAATTACACCCAGACACAGAACAAATGATCGTGCTCATCACACAAAGATTTGTCCTGGGTGGGAATCGAACCCAAGACCTCAGTCTTAGCAGCCAGGGTCACTAACCACTAGACTAATATGCCTTCAGAACGCGTACTGTAAAAACCCGGCATCAACAATAAAAGCCGCACTTTCAACTGTTTAGATGTCGTACGGAATGGAATGTGTAATTGCATTGCTGCGCATGACTAGCGTGACTCGAATCGAACACGATCCCGAATTAGTTCCAACTACTTTCAGCAAAACACTCCTAAATACAGGAAATGTTTCTGTATGGCGAAAACATCAGATCTTGGAATAATCATAACATTGCATCCTTATTGGGAGATGCTCTCAAATAAATAGACGCATAGTTGTTTTGGCCCCGTGCAGTGGTAACGGCCGCGAGTTGTAGATGATATTTCATCACCACTGCTCTCAAAACGGTGAAGGAAAACATCGTGAGGAAATCAGCATGTCCTACAACGAAAAATTCGAAGATGTGTGTGTGACCAATTCCTTCGCACCAATGTGGCATGTTTATTTTCGGTGGGAATATATAACCTATGCCATGCTATGCCCAAATAAATTGGTATAAGGGCACCAGAATTATGTTTTAAAGATTGTAGACCACGTTAAAGTTTGGGCCAAATCAAACACTTCAGCCCTCTTTTCGATTGCTGAACATAATTGCTATGATGAATATCCAAAAAATAAATTATTAGCAGATATCGGGTTTAAAATCAGAACAAAACTAAAATATTAAAAATAACAAAGATTTTTCAACAGCCAGCACCTTAATTGTATCACACACAATCGATCAGAATACGAATCAAACTGAAAGATGTTGCTAATCCATTGCTCCATAATACGTTCGAAAAACGTGTCTGCTCAACATCGTAAAGAAGTCAATGTATGTTGTTGAACTGTCAAAATGAAAGTCATTCCTGCTGTTAGTGTTTTACATAATTGCTGGTATAACTACGAGTTAGTACCTAGCTGTTATTGTAAAAACTTCATTTCTAAAGAAAAAGGATTTTGTTCTGCTTTTGCCAGACAATACCTTAGAAGAGAGAAATATAATGCCTATGATTGAAGAATTTAAGTAGTCTTCAGACCTTGCACCTTCAGCCTCAGCACTTTAATACTAGAACGAACTAAACGATTATATCGCACATACTGTTTCACCGTCTGAAGCATCCATTTGTAACACGTCAGTGATAACACTAATATCTTTTATTTATTCCTTCAACAAACCTATCTATACTAGTGGTCATTCATTTAAAACTTAATGTATTTCTATTGCAATATTTTTATATAAAAGTATTAGCTTTCTGCACTCCTCCATATAAACTTTAACTGTGCTAAATTTCATACTCTTCCAAAATTTTTGCTTGACGTATTAATATTTAGATAGATATACTCGTATTATACACTATGTTTCTCTGCGATTTCGTCGTCGTAAGTTCTTGTTCCCTCGATATCGAATCTTACTTCTGTTACTTCGTTTTCGCTTAGCGTTCTGCCTGCCTCTTTTTCTTTTTGCTCGGTTTTTAAGGGTTCTAGCTTAATTTTATATAGTCTATAGTCTTCCTCAAAAATTGCGGTATCAAATGTAAAGAAAAAAGATTTTTATTACATCCAAGTAGAAGTTTCAGAGATTAGCGCATTTAAACAACATGCAAACTTTGTTATTATTAGTTTAAAGATTAGAGTCGTGTTTCATAATTATCTGTCAATGTGACTGCGATTTTCTTCTAAACTACGCTACGGATTTTGTTGCGATTTTCACAAACATTTAGAGAAATATTCTGGAAGGTTTGTGCGTATAATATTAGATGGTGTCATGGTGGTATTGTAGGTGTGTGTGTTTCTTATAACACCGTATAGTAATACCTCATTCTTCAAAGTTTTCATAGTAAGATTGTTTTGCCCGGAAACTTGGGCAGCTGTGTTTACGATTCGTTCGAAACCATCAAAATGTAATGGTTTGCAACGAACGGGCTTTTAAGAGCGGCGCTACGCCATTCGTTGCGGATCGTCTGGCAGTGGTGGAATGTTCAGGTATGGGAATAGTATAAACGCGGGAGCAGATAGGCGCGACTCGACTTCTTGAGAACAATTTCTACGAAGATTTATGGAAATTGTTCTACCAGAGACTCGTCGGGCCTATCTGTGGTAGCCTTTTCAGGCTGAAACCTTTCAACACGTCACGCTACGTCAATGAAGCGTACTCGTTGGCTACGTTTCATCTCGAGAAAATACTCTTCGTCATTTGGTTAGATAGCACGCGTAGATTGACGTCTGGTGTTACGAGGTGCCACAGCCTTTTTTAGCAACGAAAACTTTATTGCTTGGTAATATAATGTAAACAGTTTTTATTCCAGATATACTTCTATTACGTAATTCTAGATCACCAATGTAATGTTTCAGCATAACTAAATTCTATAATAACAAGGTTTTACCGGGTCCACTATAGAAAATGAGATTCTTTCAATATTGAAAGAATCTCATTTTCTATCTCGTTTTCTATTTGTATTCACTATGGATCAATCACAGTTTTGATTTACGTTTGCCTGAAAAGAATGAGTGATAAACAATTAAGTTTGTTTTATCAACAGAATGGAAAAGACAACTCTATAGAAAGTGCGGTAAAAGATTTTCTTTAAGCTATGTGCATTCAATTAATATACAGGGTGTCCAAGAACCTGGCGTCCAACTGGATTCCCACGATGCCCCAAGTTCTAACAGTACTCAGAAAAATATTTTAAAAAATCCACCCCATGTACTTACAGAATTATACTGATTTCAAAAAAAAAGGGGAAATGAGCACCCTGTGACATACTTTTGAATGCTGTGACTGCTAATGCTGATAATTTCGATATTTCTTGGAGGTTTTGTAATCTAGGGTATTGCTGTGTCTAAATAGAATGTAAAAATAAAGTACTTATTGTACCATTTTAAAATAAAATATTATTTTAACTAAAGGTGATATGGAAAACTATTGAATTTCGCAACTTTGACCGACTGTAGTGTAAAAAAAATGTACCAAAATAGTATGGCAAGTGACGTCAAATTTTGACGCGTTTATTCCTCTTTTTAAAAAGGTATAATACTTACACATTAATTTGAAAAAAAAAAATTTTGATAATATTTTTACTCAACAACCCAATTTTTACGATGTCTTACAGAATTCTTAGAAAGAAAAATTTACGACGAATTGAATCTAACCTCTAAAGAATTACTATTGTATGCTCATAAAAATAACAACAGGCCTCTCAAAAAACAGGTTAGACCGTAAGGGACGGTATGTGCATGCATCTCACCATAGTGATTCGTTATTACAACAGGAGGGAGCAAGACAGAAACTATCTTTGCGATTTGCTGGTTCTTCTTTATGGTACCCCATTATTCAGGTAAGAGTGAGGGAGAAAAAGGTTAGAGGTGCGAGTGAGATAGATAGTGACGCTATCTGGGATCGTGCTATTTAGGATAACAGTACGGTCAGTACGCGTCACTGCCTCCTGCCGTTACTACGCACCTCTCTCTTATTGTTACCATTGATCACGTACTACGATTTAAAGCTTTGTTTATTGGACTCGATTACTCTTTGTGCTCTGGACTTTGAAACGAACTCTTTACGACGACCTTTGCCTGTGTTTGGACAGTTTGTGTTTTGTGTGTGCTACCATGGCGACCTACACTCCGCAAGAATACGCAAATATGCACTACATTTATGGAGAATGTAGAGGTAATGGACGAGCTGCAGCGAGACTTTACAGAGAAAGGTATCCGAGGGCTACGCGATATCCCGACCATCGAGTTTTCATTAATGTGCACAGATCACTATGTGACGGGCGGTTCCCCAATCAAGTAGCTGGTGAAGGACGACCCGTAAATGACTTCATACGCGATGAAGTTTTAGAGGCGGTGTCGGCAAATCCAAGCATCTCTGTGCGAGGAATAGAAGCTGATACGGGGATACCGAAGAGCACAGCACACAGTATTCTCCAAAAAGAAGAATATCATCCGTACCACGTACAGCGAGTGCAAAGTCTTTTACCTCGAGACTATCTGAGCCGAGTCGCGTTTTGTGAAACAATCCTGCAAAAACATCGAGAAGACGAAAACTTTATCGACAAAATTTTGTGGTCAGATGAATCAACATTTAAGAAGGATGGCTACATGAACCTACACAACTTGCACGAGTGGCATGTGGAAAATCCGCACTTGATGCGAGAAGATAGATCCCAGTACCGGTTCAAAGTGAACATGTGGACCGGTATTCTCTGTGGGAATATTATTGGTCCATTTGAGATGCCCGAGAATTTGACTGGCGAATCATATTTAAATTTTCTTCAAAATGATTTGCCAAACTTACTAGAAGAGACCCCACCAGATATGTGGTTCCAACACGACGGCTGTCCAGCACATTTTCGCGTATCCGTTAGAGAGTTTTTGGACGAGCAATACCCGAACAGGTGGATTGGGCGATCAGGAACAATCCCGTGGCCAGCCCGCTCACCTGACTTAAATCCGCTGGATTTTTTTTTCTGGGGAACTATGAAGGAGCTCGTTTATGCGAAGCCCATTAATGACATCGCTGACCTTCGTGAGAAGATAACACAAGCAGTGCAGGTGATACGTCAAAAAAGTTACTCGCGAAACATAAAGCGGTCCTTTTTAAGGAGAGTGAGAGCTTGTATTGCCGCGGGTGGTCAACATTTTGAACATTTATTGTAATAAAATATCTTTAAACTAACATTCTTTGCTTTTATTCTACTGGGAACCCATCTACCTGTGTGTATTTCCTTCTTGCTCACTCTTGGAACCGAAGTAAATAATAGTAGTAACATAACAGTTTCTAAGATAAGAAAGGGTCCGACAGTTACCGTTAGTAGGTAGGCACTTCGTAAAAATTGGGTTGTTGAGTAAAAATATTATCAAATTTTTTTTTTTCAAATTAATGTGTAAGTATTATACCTTTTTAAAAAGAGGAATAAACGCGTCAAAATTTGACGTCACTTGCCATACTATTTTGGTACATTTTTTTTACACTACAGTCGGTCAAAGTTGCGAAATTCAATAGTTTTCCATATCACCTTTAGTTAAAATAATATTTTATTTTAAAATGGTACAATAAGTACATTATTTTTACATTCTATTTAGACACAGCAATACCCTAGATTACAAAACCTCCAAGAAATATCGAAATTATCAGCATTAGCAGTCACAGCATTCAAAAGTATGTCACAGGGTGCTCATTTCCCCTTTTTTTTTTTGAAATCAGTATAATTCTGTAAGTACATGGGGTGGATTTTTTAAAATATTTTTCTGAGTACTGTTAGAACTTGGGGCATCGTGGGAATCCAGTTGGACGCCAGGTTCTTGGACACCCTGTATGCATAATAAGGTTGATTAAAGGAGCGTCGCGAGGACTCTCTTTGAACAATAACAACACAGCAACAATATACAAAACCCAAACAACAATAACAATACACACAACACGACACACGATAATATTGTAAAACAGTTTTTTTTTAAACTTGAATACGGTGCTTTTGGTCTTTTGTGCATTTTGTTTGTGCAGAATAAACAATTTCTCGTGATCAAACGTACAGGTGTCTTTATTCATAATTGATGGTAGTATAATCGCATTCTATTAGGACAATGGCTACATGACAATCGAACTCTTCTTATAATTTTGTTCAATTTGATTGTTAATCCTATGGATTTACCATACAGTAACTGAATCTAGGTACTAAGAAAAGGTGTTCCAACGCCCGGTGTTTTCCTTACGATCTCGCTCAATCGTAGGAAGTGGGCAGACTTGTTCTCAGAACTATAGTTTAATAGGAAACTAGCGTTTGTGTTAAACGCCAAAGTTTTCGGAATATATGTCAATGTTTACAGAGTACGGGTTGGTAACTCCGGGGTGATTCTCGAAATTCGGAACGGTAATAGGTTGTTGAGAGATGACTTGCACGCTTCGGAAGTGGTAGAAAAAAGAATTGGCAATTCTCAACATCTCGGACATTTTGTTGAAGATTTTGAAGGTTGGATAGAAGGTGATACATTATTTAAAAGTGCTGAGAAGTTGGACAAAATAGGTGTAGAATAATCATGAAGATTGATGGACCTATGAACTAGTGCAGGACATGGAAACACTTGACCCGTAAAAGTGGCGATGCTTTCTTGAAGCAGGTGGACGGCATTCATTCATTGATCAAAGGATTAGGTGGTGCTTACTGTAATTTAAAACCATTGTAAAAGCCAATTATTTTTAAAAGAGTAACCGTGGAGTTTCTTGCCGGCTCTTCTCCATAGGAATCAACTATTTGGAACCGTGCACCCAGCTTCTGACGTTTCGTAAGTGCCCATGTTGGTTTATGTGAAATAAAAATATTTTTATTTGATTTGACTTACTGATGCATTAGTATTTTTTTTCTTTTACGATCTCTTTCATTAAGCTGCCTCGCTAGCGTGGCTGTCTCTGTCCACGTCATGAGAATGTTCTATAAACGTACGTTTTCCAGTACGTATATCTTGTTTAATTGACTAATTCAAGTTTGTTATTAGTACGTCAGGAATGGACGTCCTATGATCGTATGTCGTAACTCGTAAGTATTATTGATAACTTCACACATTGCGTAGGAACTACTAATACGTAATTTAACAATAATAGCTTTGTCAGAGATCGTATGGTCGTCAATATCTTTGTATAAAAAGTCTTCGTTATCTAAAGAAAAGCGTCAAAGTTATGTCAAAGAAACGATTTCAATGGTGTTTTCTTTAAATACAATAGATTTTTCACAATATTTTTTGGCTGCTTAGGGATGTGTAACGTATTCATTCGTCTAATGTATTCAATAGTATTATTTTGACGGTTTTTTTTCTGTATTTATTATAAACAACTGTTCTACTAACAAATTATTGTTTAAAGTCTACCCTAAATTATCAACTGTAACAAAATCGTCTTTTTCATTGCCCATATAATAAGGGACCCGCTCTATACTCTATATGCATATGTTAGTAGGTAGGTAGTTTTACCAGTGGGGTAGGGTTCATAATGACCATGCGATGACGTCATCCCCAAATTCCCCACACAGTAATTGGACCTTCGACATGCTACGCACTTCGGGTTTCGGTTGCTCGATCATTAATTCAGAGAATATTTTCAAATCGACTTTGATTAATAGTATCAGATTTATGAAGCCCTAGTCTTTCTTAACTTAGATATTCTTAAAGTTCCATAGTGAATTTATTTGATTAAACATTTCCTTCAATTCTGTTAAGAATTGATAGTTAATCTTCGAAGCTTTAAACTCTGCTTAATTTTTGACTCTCGATTCCATGTTTGCGAAATTGCTTCAGCTTTCAATAATATTAATATTTTGGCTTATTAATATTGAATCAATCATCGTCACATCATCATCACTTTGGTGACACTATAAAGTGCCACATCGTCACATATTTTTGGCACTTGCATGTACAGGTAGTTCAACTGGTCAAGTGCAAGGTTCACTACCAGTTGCCCACAATTACTTTTCACTAATGGTTTAACCGTTAAAGGATTGGTACTTGGCATATGAACAGAAGTTTGGTACAACATTCTTTAAATATTTGTAGCCATTTTTTTTCGTTGCATTTTTCGGGTCTTGCTCTTTGGCTATGTTTTCTCTTTGTATCGTACTCATTATTATTATTAATGACCTCTTTCAAATGGTGCTTTTAAATTTTGGGTACTTAGTTATTGTTTCAATTCATCAGTCTTATTAACTCAATTCAGTGGCTTCTTCATAATATACTGTTACAAAGTACATTCCTAGACTATTATTTCATTCAACAAACTCCCTTGAACATCTCAGCTTACAACAATACCTAAACCTTAAACAAAGCGTACTTTATTAATAACTTTGGCTTTATTGAAACAGTAAATAGCGAACGTATCAAAGAACGCCAAACATATGTTGTTACAAACTAAACATTGCGCGTTCCCCGGTCTAGTTGAAACAATCATACAACATTATGTTCAAACCATGGAATTTGGCGGATACAAGCTCCTTTTCGCCATATGTTGACCCTGAATACACCGGCTCACTCACACTAAATAAGTTTCCTTCTACAATTCTAAAAAGTACCTTATTGATATGAGTTTAAAATTTAATTTTGAATGTCGCGAAACGTGGGTTAGGATGTTTGCTAATTTAGTGGTAAGAATGCTCGAGAGTAACCGCGTCTCGTTCTAATGTGCGTTTTGTTTTATTGCCTTCTCGTTTTGCGTACCATTCAGTTTGAAGTGCACAGGTGCATCATACGTCTGTCTCGCTCGCTCCCCTTGTTTATATCTGGTCGCTCGCGGGTCAGTCTCCCGATAGAATCGGTGTGTAACTGACGTGTTGCTACAAGCGTATAACTCAACTTTTTTAGAAAGTGCCTGTGTAGTGGATGTGTTGGTGTTTTTTTTTTTCAAAGAAAGAAATTCAGTGATGGCAATGACATCGTGCCTTAATGCTAGTGTAGTGTTGTGCATCAGGTGTTAGTGACGTTCTTGGCATTTCGTTGTTTCCTTTTGGATATCCTTTTGTTCGGAAACGTGAGTGTCCGGCTTGTAAGCGTAAGCTACGGTTTGTTTTTTTTTTTAACTTGCGTTTTGTTTAGTGAAGATTGTCGCCAATGAGTTGTGTAATTAAAATTACCCTATCAAGTGTTAGAAGATAAAAGAGCAAAAGTTTATATAAAGTTCGTTTGTTCTTGAACTTGACTTGATTTCGCAGAAATAACTTTGACATCATGGTTATAAATACTGTATATGTCAACATTAAAATATACTTACCAAAGAGGGTGAGACTAAAATAATTTAACAAAAACTCCCTAAAAAACTTACGTGCCACAACATTTAAAAAGGCCATTTAAAAATATTTCCTCAAATTCAATTAAACACAATTCTTAGTGACTTCATACAATTATGTTAAAAAGTCGTAAAGACCAACACAGAAGTAACACGGTAATACCTACTTGTTTCACTGTGTTTACACAAATGTTCACCAACATGACTGACGGTCAGACTTCTTTTTTTAAAGTTATGACACTATACAGCGTGGAATTTCTACCAAATATTTGCACTGACTAGAATTTTATATATTCATCTAGGTTACATGGTTAAAAAATATAAACGTTCTCCGATTTTTAAATGATGATAGCTGATTTCTGGGCGTTAAAATATTCAGGTCATTCTTGAGCTCAATAGGTTTACTTTTAAATTATGGATTAAAAAAACAAACCTTTATCAAAAAACATTCATTCAATCATATCTGCCAAATCCAGGTCGTCGTGTCTGTCTACCTACTAGGGGGCGTCCCCTATGTCAATTCACTGTCTAAATATCAGTTTTCACGAAGAGTATTCTGACTTTCCCTACTTTATTATGATACTAACATTCTATATCCTAAGGTTAGTCTGATTTTTTGACGCAAAATAATATTTTTTTGATGCTACCTCTACCAATATCGAAGGAAAACTTTTCCATTTATATCTCACATATGCCACTACACACCCAGATATATAGTAACCCATCCACAGACATGTGATCCGCTCTGAGAATATTTTCACGTTCGTCCGGCGAAGTCATTAGTTTATAAACCAGTCGATTGCTTCAAACTATTTCACAATTCTCATGGGAACTCGGCTCATGATGTCTCATGTAATTTATGTTCGTTAAAGTATAGATTTGTATTAGAGTCTTAAGATGACCAAAAGATAGAGAGAAGTGTGTGTGAATTGATGATTATGGAAGAAAAGTTATTGCCTTATTTAAGAATCAACAATTCTTCGAAGGTTTTGATAAAGATATTCTAATCGATGATATAGATGAACAAAGTAATCAATCCAATAACATATTCTGAAACATGAAGAATAATATAACATGTTAGGAAGTCGAAGACACGCAAACAGAGGCTAAACAAATGTAACATACGGATAATGCATTGAACCTTAAAAGCTCTAACACTATAGAACACGTTCTTTCTAAACATAACAAAAACCTCACGGTAGAGCTTTAGGCATCGCGTGACTTAGTATACACTACAACACATCAAGCTAAAAATTTCCAGTATAGACTGACATCGCAATTACTACTCTTTTCGTACAATAAGAGGTCCCAATAAACTGGCAATAATAAAGTTGGTGTGTCGTCGTGCGTACTGCTACGCATTGGCTGTGTATAACAAGTTCCACCAGTTATATCACAGATTGATTAGAAGAATCCGATCCTTCGTAAAATCTACGTGTTTTGATATAAAAACATGCATAAATATGACAAGTTTGGCAAGGCAAACTGGATTCATAGTTCAAATTGTTATCTAACCATTCATTAATGTCCTATTTCATTATTATTAATATTTATTAACGATTTGGATAGTTCCGGGGTATTGGGAACGAGAAATTTAATGTTCCAATCAATGAGGAAAAGATTAATATACTATCATGGGATTTTCAACATTCTGTTTTCGATAGATCCAAAACATGCGTTTTATATCTTTAACTTGATCATCAGGTTTGATCAAGCGTGTATATTTTATGTTGTTTATGTATGATTTCATCATCTATGCTTATAATAATATTTTAGAGAGGTAACATGTATGAATTCGTATGTAGAGGGTAATCTTTGGAAATACTGATCGGTGTCCTAAAATTCTTGTAACTAATGGGAATATACAATATTGCCGAGTGACATTGTATATTTTATTTTAAAACAAGATTATTTTAACCGGACAAAGTCGCGGGAAAAGCTAGTGATTTAATTTGATGAAGTTATATCCATTAAGAGCGCAGAAAAGATGGCTTCTATAGTCTACAATTATTATTGAATCATGGTTAATATAACACGTGAGTTCATGACCTTAGTCATTATAATTACAAATATCCTTGTTTCGAGAATTATGTGTGTTTATGAGTAATTAATGCGCGTAGACGTAGGATAACTGGGAACCTCTTAGAATAATGAAATAATAATACAATTTAAATTACTAACAGTTGGTACATAGTAGAATAAGCACTTGAGTAAATATAAACGTTGTCGCCAATGAGTTGATGGTCTTAATTGAAATTCTTTATTATTTATACGTTTGGTACCATTTTTGCCGGTTTTTGATTATATAAAAATGTCCCCACATTTTTCGACTATAGTTTACTTGGTTTTTTCCTTTCATATTCTTATTATCACAACTGTTTAATTTTAAAAAAAATAATCACGTTTTGGTATAAAAATTGCCACGATAATTCTTAGTATCCACACACAGGATACTAAGAATAATTAATGTAAATAGTCTAGCTACATCAGTCAATTGGAATTTCCGGGAACTGTCAAAGAAACTCCTCAATTACAATTCTACGAATAAAGGGTTAGGGTTTCAGCTAATTCTTCATAAATATCAAGTTCATCATCTTCATCTTTGTCAGTCTTGTTCTTCCCCACTGCTGAGTATAGGCCACCGCCCTTGTGTGCCATTCTTGCCTGGTCAGTGCGAGTCACATCGAGGTTTAAAATATCTAAATAACACTGTTTAATTATATTGATTATTCCCAAAGCGGGAATTAAATCACATTTACGCGGAAGTATAATTACAAGTATCCGTTTAACACCACCTGTGTCGGTCCCACGTTTGACTTTCCTAATTTACTCCTAATCCATTTAATTACCTTCTGTTTCCTGCCAGTCGCTTTACTGTTCTGTGCCGTAACGTAGAAAGTGTAATTGATCTGTCATAATTTAATTAGCAGTGCTATGGCTTCATTTTAACGCTTGCCATTTAGTTTCGTTATGGTGTCAAAAGATCGTAATTGTGTTCTGTGGGACTGGGAATGCTTAGCAACTTCAACTGTCTATATAATATGTACAAATGTTTATAATCCGATATCTATTAATGTCGATAAAAGTAGGGGCAGACCAATGAAACCATGGGTGGACTATGTGAATGGTGATATCGATAGAAAGGGGGTGACTACCGAGATGACGACTAATAGAGAAGTGTGGAAGAAAAAGACATGTTGCGCTGACCTCAAATGAATTGGGAAAAGGCTGCCCTTTACTCCTGCGAAAATGATGATCTATGAATGTATCGAGATTGTAAATGGTTAATATGTAAGCTGTAGTTGAATCTGTCAATAATGTTCCATACATGGTTATGTCATAGAAAAATGACATGGTAACAGTCGGAAACAGTGCGTAAAATATTATAAAAAATTAATACTTGACATTTCAACAACAATATCACACAAGGTCGAGGGCAACAGAAACTGGTATTCACACAAAAATATAACTGAAGGCACTTGAAAGTTGAAAACAAGTCCTTGTGACGCATCAATAACAAAACCACAAACTTAGTTCTTAATAATTCACTGACCACCCAGTTAACCAGTCTCTTATGAGCTGTGTCACTTACGACGGCTACATTATCAAGCTACACATTTCCAATATGAGCTGGTCTTGCATTCTACTGAAAGCCAATACAGAGTGAGGTTAGCATATACTGGAAATTATAGCTTGATACATCGTCGTGTGTGCAATAAGCTATAGAATTTGCGGTATCTACCCTCGAAGCTTTTTGAAGTTAAGAATAAGTCGGTTAGACTTGTAGTCTGCTAAGTATAGAACACTACTCCAAATAAGTTTAGTTGGTTAGGCATCTCTCTCAGCAAATCAACCGCGATTTCTGCTATCGCATAAATATGCATTGTTTGTTTAGGATTAGTGCAGGGTGAATACCACAACTAAAAATTTAAAAATAAAAACTTTTTTACAAAAAAAAAAACAACCGACTTCCTTAAAAACACTACAAAGTGAAAAATAACTTTAATTTCGGAAGTCGGTGGCAAAAAAACCATAAATACAGATCCTAAGACACCGACTTCCGAAATTAAAGTTATTTTTGACTTTGTAGTGTTTTTAAGGAAGTCGGTTGTTTTTTTTTGTAAATAAGTTTTTTTGAACTTGTTAGCTATATGCCAGTCCTGTGTTGGTATTGGCAAGATCTCAGAAATATTCTTGGCCTGATGGTGGTGCTGTCCATCACCTGCGTTAAAGATGATTATGACAAACTCATCAATTCTTTTAGGATATGGTCATGTACAGCTGGTACAATTGTTTATTTATAAACAGGAAAGGTCGACCTAACTTGGTGCCTCATAGCTTCATATAAAATACAGTATGATCTCATACTTATTTGTGTTGGATTCGATACCAGCGTATGCGGCCCCAACGTGCTGATTCTTCATTTATTTTGCCTTTTTGCTCCTTAGACGCTCAACCGTGCGTGCCGCGGTAAATAAAAAAATAAAAGTGTCGGTTGTATTGTATGGTTTTGATTTCAAATTTTGCTCAAAACGTTTTATAGAACTTTTGACAGAGGTAATCTTTTAAGTTAGGTTTAAAAGCTGTTGGGTGTGGCTTTACGATCGCATGACGTGTCTTGAATGAGCTTTTTGTCGTTGCAACTTTTGATATTTGTTATGCGAATAATGCTATAAACGAGAAAAGTAAAGAAATATTGATCCGCAAAGATTTTCATTCAAATAAAACTGGGGTTTAAATTAACAAGGCATATAATAAATAGCTGCTAATATTAATAACATCAACAGTTAATGATAATGCCCCTATAGGGACTAGCACAAATAAAACTGTTGGATCGAATAGACCAATGCCCTTGAACAAAACTGTGCAGTCTTCACTACAACGACTCACGCGATTGTCAAATTATCGATTTAACCAAAAATACGAACACGACATGAAGATATTAATGAACATGACAAACTGTTTCGAATAAACGATGTGTTTAAAGCAAATGTCAAAAAGTTTGCAAACATTTTTTGAGCATAGTGAGCTGTAGTAAGTCAACCATTTTCACGTGGGATACATCATAATTAATGCCTTCTATTTAAACTAAAATATGTGTCTATACAGAAGATGAAAGTGGTTCTTCAGAATTCATTGCTTTGTTTCAAACAGCATCTCTATGGCGTTCACCATATCAACAGTTAAATATAGTCCCATTTGTACTTGAATTTGTATTTACCTTTAAAAAACAACAAAGTTATCCAAGTCATCGTATTCCAGCAAGGTTACTGTGTCACTATCATCCCACCCACAGCCTCCCACAATGCACTTTTGTGTCCTTATCAGCTCAATTTGTTCCAACCAGGACAGGAATGCGAGTTATTGATGATGCTTTTAACAAACCTGTCGGTACAAATAGAAACGTTACAATGTTTTGACGGGAAACGAATGTAGGACGGAGTTTCTTGGTCAGTAGTGTGTTTGGAATTAGATTTGTTGTTCTTTGTTGATCCTGGCCAGTAAGTGTGAGGATGACGTCAAAGCAAAAAAAAAAAAAATTGCAAACTTTTTCGATATATTGGCGCCATTGGCTTATCTTAATATTTTTTATAAGTCCGTTTTGTCCAACTTTGGACAAAGGCCTCTCTACTCTTCTTCTACCTCTCTCTCAGTCCAAAGCTGCCAAGTATCACTCTTTATTAAAGGAGTTCACCTTAAAATTTATCTTGTACTTATAATAAATGAGGTACCAAATTGACAAACGAAATTTTAACTTCTACGTTCATTACCTACTCACCTAGGTAATAACCACTTACAGACTCATAATAATAAACTTGTAGTGGTAGACGTAGCCATAAACCATTATATTACATCTTATGACCAAGCTTCCTCTCTAAATCCTACAATGATCCATCCTGAAGGGGTAATATCGTAATGACGACGCTTAGCGATCGCTGACCGCAGCGGCCATGATGTCATCGACGTAAAGGTTGGTGTGGCCATTTACCTGATGCCCCAGACGCTTTTAACGATTCCCTTGAGATGTGGTGACATGTACTTAGCCGCGGTTGATTCACACTTGTTTTTGAGTTGTGGAATCAGCTGTTTTCAGCGGTGTAGCTTATTGGTTGTATTTTTGAGTACGTCTGAAGCTAATTATTTTCTGAAACTTATAATTATCTTCAATGATGCACGCTTCTTTATTTATGTCGCAATTTTATCTTCTTGTTTTTGTGTCTTTTCAAGTTCGCGTCATATTTCTGTATTTTTTTGCTTCTTTTCTGCCTCTTCTTGGCTAGTTTCTTGAGGTGGGTCCGTCAACTAGATCAAGATCGAAGGTCTTCAAACGCTTTAGTTGCCCATCCTTGTTATTGTCTGCACTTTATTTATGACAAGTAACTTGTATGTGAGTGGTTAGAGTAGGTTGTGTAGTAGTTTGAGTTTTTTCTTCATTAAAAACGAGGAAGCTTAATATAAATACTTCTAACACCTATTAACTCACATCTCTTGCCAATTACATGATTACATTATGCATGGCACGTCGTCGTCACTAGCGGGGTAGTGACAGCAAGGTCGCATATTCTCATCCCAGCAGATTCACGAGACCCGCAACTGATTGTTTAGTCATGTAGCGAATAAAACCTTGTTGTTTTTTGATTGGTATGAACTTGCGGAGGTGGTCGTTCATTGGTGTGCGGTTTGGGTAAAGGTGTTGATTTCGATGTTTTCATTGGCTGTTTCGTCTTTAACTTTTGTATTCCTGATTTTAAACCTACATATTCTGCTTAAGGTGGAAGCGCCAGGGTAGCCCGCTAATCCCAATAGTATGAAACAAACTTGGACGGACTTGTAAATTGCAAAAAACGTAACAAAATTTGAATTTCAGGGTTACCCTGGCGCTTCCGCCTTAAAGGAGATTTAGGAAAACGTATTTTCGCTTAACGTTTACGAAACCTTTTTTAAATTTGTAACGATGCAAGTTGAAAGATTTGAGCCGCGATGTAATTTGTGCAGGTAATATATTATTCTGTACTAAGAACTGTATATGGCTTATACAGTTCTTAGTACAGAATAATATATTATCTGGACAATTTACATCGCGGCTCAAATTTTGCCCATTGGAGATAATAATAATATTTTCCTTAAATATTACACACAAGTGCTAATCTGAAGGGTGATCACCTTCAAGCAAGTAATTCGCCGAAGAAACGTGTTTTATTTTACAATTCCAATAGTAAGTGCGCAATTAGCAAACAGTTACTAAACGGATTACGCTAGCCACACTTGAATTAAACTCAAGTACGTTACATACATATGTACTTAAGTTCGTATGTGAAGCTAAATAAACATTCGACGCACCTCTATGTTTTTTTAACCATGAAGCATATAGCGACATGAATAATCTAGCATATTTGATTGTATAATTATTATGTTGTTTAAAAATAACACTTACGTCAATCTATTTTAGAGTCTAGACGTTACACCTACTTGTTTTCTAAGAATTTTGAAATCCGTAAACAATTTTGATGAAAAAAGACCATGGATGAGTCAAAGTCAGATGCTTTTTTATTTATTTAGCGCTAAGACTAGCGCAAAAGTAGTCGAAATTCCTTCCATATTCAATAGGTCAATGTTCCGAGGAAACTATATTTATGAATGAGAACAAGAACGGTTTGAAATTAGTAACGACCATATCGAAAGAATAGAAAGATTTCGAATTCTAGTTACAAAAATTCAACTGACGGATTTCTCATCAAACAATGAGACTGTGAGAACGAGAAGGCGTTAGCACACCACTAGTCTCGAGAGATTTAAAGCGTGACTGTGATATCAATTACCATAATAATTATGCTTACATCACTTTAAACATTTAAAATATGATCATTCCATGACCAAAATCTTCCGCATTCTGCTCGAGACAAATTATCGAACAATTATCCCAACACTAGCCGTCTCTACGAGCTGTGTGTCACAGAATGATGTCATCTTCGACTCTAGCGCACCCATTGCGAATAATTTTCAATATGGTTGACAGTATGAAAAGGAAAACCATTCGGCGGCAGAGAGAACCATAGCTAGTAATAAATATATGATGGATCTGAATTACAATAATAGTGTTATTCAGTTTACCGTCTACAAAAACGTAAAAAATAATAAATACAATACAGATCCATAAAAAATAGCACAGGAATGGCAATTTAAAAAACTGGTATTTTTCTTCATCCATTTACACTGGAAATTGACGATAAGATAATTGGGTAAAAGGCTAGGTAGATGACGGTTTTGACGATATAGGTCCAATGATCTCCATATGGCTAGACAAGATTCAAGAGTGTATAGTTTTGGCTACTCTAAGCGAAATACAAAAACAAAGCATTGAATCTATAAAATGGCGTCTATATTGTCATAGACATAACATTTATGCGGACGATGCCACGTGGGGTCTTCACAGTCTATAAATTGCAATTTGCAAAGCTATCACGATGTTATTGCGTCCACAGTATTAAAACTATTAGCTAAGGCTACTACTGCTGCTATTAGTATTATATATTCACTTATTCTTCATGAATCATTATCTATTTCCTCTTGTTCAAGTGTAACAATATTTGTTTTAATAACAATAATTTTAATGCCTATTTTTTTCTTACATCATCATTACTATCACCATTTATTTTTTTAGTAATTTGCTAATCAGCGTATAGTAAAATTAGCTTTTCCGTGCCAATTTGTATTCAAACGTAATTCAACACACCTATTTTATTCAGAAACCATGACTGTTTATATTTGTGAACGTTTACGTCTTTCTTCTCGTTACATTACGTGCTAATTTGGTGCTCTGCGTGATTTCGACCTGTTTATAGTTTGTTAGCATGTGTGAACTAGGACTGATCTACATCGTGAATGTTTGCAATATTGGGTTTGACCTATTTGTGATCTTAGTCCTCGCTTTCACTATATTTGACGTCAGTTTAAAATCTATCTAGAAACGGTTTTGCACCGGTATTCAGTGTTACTGACGTATGACTGTTATTTGTAAATTCTTTACGAAGTTCATGTTTGACTGCGTTTTTGTGTTACAGTTTTTTATTTCCTTCCCAAATTCTGTTGTTGTATCATGTTCTTCGGACTTATTAACAACCTCGTAACAAAACTTTTTTTTACGGTTAAATCAAATATTATTTTTTGGCTTCGACATCCACAATCATGACAGTTATGTTCTAGACACGCACTTTATGTGTACCATTTACATTTGATCCTGAATAAATTGTATTAAATAAAACAGGTCTGTCATTGTTTCCGTGATTTTAATCATAATGATTATCTAATACTTCCTTGAAAAATCGTTTGTGAAGTTCTAAGACGAATAATATTCTTTAAACCGCGAAGTTTCACTGAAATACTCACCTAGATATAATGAGTTCATTTTCATTATATTTTCCACTTGCTCTGTGATGTGGCACTGTGGTTTTACAATAAAACTGAATTAAGTCGAAACTGTTAATAAAATATGATTCATTAAACGTACGATGTTTTGATTCAAGTTAAATGTGGTTACAACGTCATAGCAATTAGATTTGATTGGACAGGAAGAGTTGAGTTTGAATTTTCGAGTTCTGAAACTAGAATCCTGAATTCCGGTCTAGGATTGGCTTTTAAAGGTTAATTGAAGTGATTACGGTTTCCTTTTTGATTGGATAAATGTCTGTATCAGTTGTGTATGTCTGTGGCCCGGTTTGTTTAGGTTTATGTGATTCTACATACATTAAAGCTGTATTTGTATCGTATAACAGAACAGCTGTTAGTGCTTTATCGTTTAGTTTCACAGGCGAAATATGAACGCAAAGTATATATTTTATATTCATGGACTGTGACAATATTTTCTATTCTTTCTCATCTTTTAAAGCTTTTACTAGAAAAACGTGACCCTTTCACAGTCACTCTAATTCTATTATGTTAGCGGAAGAAGGTTGGCTTTATGGACGTTCATTTTTGGCGTTCAACGCACCTTACACAATATTGTCACTTCCATTTACAAAACTGTTTCGAAAAGGGTGAGGTAGGAGTGGTCCCTACTGCTGTATTTTTTCCGCCTATTTTTATGAGGTTATCTAAATTGGTCCTTTGTGTCACATGTTCATATACACAGTTTGTTTTTCACTGAAGTTGTATTGTGTATGTGTTAAAAAAAATGTTTAGAAGCATACTTTTTTTTAAATTGCTATATTGCTATCGTTAGTCTTACGATTCTCCTCAATACCATGATAATGTCCAGAAGTAAGCCCCGTGTTTACTCAAGTGTAAATCATCACTGTCAGCCATCCATGACTCCCTGTGTGATACTACAGCCTCCATTCTCAGTCTACATCCATCAACTTTCCATTGAACCTCGTCGATACCACCTGCTTTCCATCTCGAATGGCGTTACATCGTTCGCACAAAACAGACGTATCTGTTTACAGCACCTCGACCTTGTCCGGTACTTGAACACTAGAAATAGTACGTCGATAACCGGCACGTTTTAGGGAATTGTATTTTCAGTGGCTGTACTGGGTTTGGGATAGACAGAAATTGAATAAGTTACCCTGTTATTTAAATATCAATCACATGAACCATTGCCACTTAGCCAACAGGACTACATTTTCGATACTGAGATATTTTGTCCAAAATAAAAAAAAATCAAACGTTAAAGGACCATGATTAATGACATAAATAATGAAAGTAAGAAAGAAAAGTAGAATGTACATTTAATCAAAATAAAAAACATACAAACTGCAATCAAAGTTAAGATTTTGATAATATTGAATCTTTTGATATAGGTACTTACGGTATATTATAGACCCATGCCAGCAAGCGACACTTACGATCAGATATAGTTAGTTCAACATTAATTCTGTAAAGTCAACAGGAAAGCGTAGTTTTTTTCCTTCCCCGACGAGGATGAAGCAGGAAGCCATGTTTCACGTGTAGGTTCGTTTTGAAAAGAACGTATATTTCGGTCAATGTTAATGTTTCGAAGCATCGGTCAACTCAAGTTGTCGGATATTGAAATTAAGTGCATTTGAAAATTACTTGGCCACTGATGACAACGGTTATTTTAGTTATACACTCAAACCAGCAGTTAATTATTTAATATTTGGGAATATGTATTTCATTGAGTATAGTAATAGAGTATAGAAATACATGACAAATCTACTCTTGTGAATACTCTTAACACAAAGACACAAAACGGAAAGTTATAACATTTGGAAGGAATGAACCCAGACCCAAACAACCAGCATGCATCAATATTACCATTGAATTCTCACATGGTATGCTTTAACTGGAATATAAAGAGGCAATCAATTCCTGGAAACCACACAATTAGTGGTCGAACTCATGTTGACCAATAGCCTCTCACCCAGCCACAAGTCAGTATGGACAAGTAGGTATGCAATAATATGATCCTCAAATATTACCTAACTGTTTAACACGACGCTTGATTACCCACTTCATACTCTGCTGACATAATAATATCTGGTGAAATTACTGTAATTGACAAACCTGGAAACGAAATGATTGAAATATGGTAAAGATGAACTTGAGTTGCTTCATTGTTTACTTTAAAAAGAGCTTTTTCAGACGTGGCGCTTATAATAGCCATGATAGGATTTTTTTAAATCATAACATCCAATATTGAACTAGTAAACCATAAAGATGAAAGAGTGAAAGACATACCCATCAGCTGTAGAACATCCCACACAAGACGCAATGTCAATTGGGGCTAATAGGTTACCATGACGGTCATAGACAATCCGTCACTGCATTATTGAGTACCTGTCATCCATAACCTAACTTGGTATCTCTATTCGAGGTTCAATCAATGTTGACATGGGTAGGACCTAACCTGACTGATTGACTTGAATTTTGGCTGTGGTAATGGTGAAATTCTCATTGGTAGGCGAAACGATAGCTGTGGCGAGTTGATGCGCAATACGGGTTGTTGTATTTGTAATCAGCTATTGTTTTTCTCATACCCAATGACGAGCAAAGAGTTCTTCAAAGTGACAATGCTATAATCAAACAAATATAATTGGTATTTGTTGCTGACTATGAGTATCTACTTTACAGCTTATTCGGTGATTAAATGAAACCCATATCAACTAACATATACTAGTAATTCGATTAAAAGTATAAGTATTTTAGTAGCTTTCTCACCGTATTAATTCTCACTTATCATTTTAAACATCAGTTCATCGTCTTGATGGATATGTTGTCTATGCAAGGCATCAACTAATGAGCATATTTAAGCCACCATGAAAGCGTAACAGATCTTTTTGATACTCGTGTTACAAGATTTGGTCCACTGCCGTGCCTATGTGGGACATATGACATGTTTTGATGTGTCTTGGCCTAAATTACCGTCTCTATTTCATAATTAATATTTTTGTAATTTGGTAACACTGCTTTACACATCACATTTATTCCAACGCATTCGGGACCATAAACGTTCAACACACTGTATTTCCTGTCAAATTCCATGGAAACGTTTTATAATTAGGTCACTAATTCCAGAAAACATAACACCCAGTTGACGAATCAAAACAGTTATCGTGGAATTTCCCATCTTTAGTAGTCACCAAAGTAAATATACACCTCTCCCCTTAATCCTTGGCAAAACATGACCAGACAGTTGACAACGATCCATCTTCAAATGGACTCCATCTTTTATGGACAATCTCTGCGAAGCTACTGCCATCTTCAGCTTAAGCTCACCATTCCTAAGAACCGCTCGCCTGAAGAGCATTCTGTCACGTTCCTCAGTCATAACCACTGCCCATTTAAATATACCATTGACTGCTCAATTAAGATACAACAGTTACTTTATGGCAGTTCAAAAACGTGAGGTTGGACTATTTTTGGTATCTGTTATTATATATTATTTTTGCTTTGATGTTTTGAAGTTCTGAGTGTGTCTGGTTATCGTCTTAGATGACTGCTAGTTTTATGTGGTTATGGTTATTAAATTGTCTCCTTATTTTGATGATTTTAACATCTCTCAAATCTTTTTTATTGGTTTTGATTTCAGTCGGTTTCTCAGGTGTGTTTTTGTTTCTGGTATTTAGACTGGTGTGTTTCGTACGTATTTGGTGCGTTTTCCTTTCGTATTTGTTATGTTACAATTATTTTCCAGGTTTTACATGATTGTCGTATAATTGTGACATTTCCGATGACGTTATTGTACGTCATTTGAAACCCAGTCGTTGCTTCCTCAAATATTGGGACTCAGTTTAGAACTTTTAATATATGACTGTGTTCTTTAAAACGGAGATCATTCTGGTCAAATAAGGAAAGACTGTCGACTAATTGTTTGTTCCAACAGTATTTGTTTTCGTTTGAATTCATAATTAGCACTTATTGAATCATTTTCTCTTAAAGTTTTATTAATGGTTGTTCTTCTGTGGTTTTGAGTGTAGACGACAATTAATCAAATACAGTGCGTTTATTAATGAGTAACTTTTAATTCATTGAAATTAATTTGCTAAATTATGCAGTGCATCATGTCACGTATATTATACGTCTTCTTTCGAATTGTGTTTGTCGGTCGAGTAAATAGGTATGCATTAGTATGGTAATGATAAATAATGTGTTAAATTATAGTTTAAAGAACATAAACTAAATAATACTTATTTACTAAATTGCTTCCAATTTACCTACTTTCAGTCTAAGTAGTATCAACCTTATCAACATCTTCATCACCTCTTAGCCTTCAGTATATATCGTCATCAATTTATGCATTTATTTCCATTTTGTCGCACTTTGAAGTCATATACTTCGTCAATATCGATAGAACTACTAATTCGTCAGCAGTCACCGCTGTCTGTGTTGCACAAAATTAACTACGGAAATGCTTCCCGGCCCCCGACGTGACGTATCCCTAGTGATAGGGTTGTACGCTCCGCGGATATTACCTGAGTCGTGAGCTTTACAAGTAGTCGGATATCCGAATCAAAGGAAGGGTTTACTTGTATTATTAGATTGATTGTGGTTGCTTTTGGCTTATTTTTTTAACGATTTCAGCATCTGGTTTTATTTGAAAAATATTGGGGATTGATTTCCATTTTTCATCGCCTGTATTTTTGACTTCTCTCACCTAAGTATCATAAATTACTTCTCTGATTCTATGTTTATCAACAAACCATTTTCTATCAGCTATCTCAGTTTAGTTTATTTTAACATTAGCCAAGCCCTGTTTTCATTCTCCTCCCGGATCTGCAAGGAATGCCACGATTACGATATTTTGGTGCGGGCAACCCTCATTTGGCGGCGGTGGCTAAATATAGCACGCAGCCGTGCGCAGGCGCCAGTATTAAGAACAGACTGCACGAATTCCATATTTGGTTAATTGCGAACGACATATTTTAAGGGAGGGTTGGACAGGATGCTGCTAGTTAAAAAAAGCAGTAGTAATGTAGTACATACTTAAAGAAATAGATAATGTCGTAGAAAATCTTGAGAAGTAATATTATGTGAATGTAATTCCATGTAAGGTAAAAGAATATTTCCGCCAAAATATTAGTTTTCCTGTAATCAGTGTCATGTTTTTATTACCAAAGTAAAATACGAATCCAACAATTGAATATCTATACACAATATGTTTTCAAGAAAGCAATGCTTTGTGAAAACAATTAACAATGCCTTTTCTTCGTTACTCCACTGTTGTATGAATTCTTTCATTTACGCACTCTTGACGAACCGTTCTCGTATTAATTCGATCGTGAAACATCGTTCTTTGGCAAAATTCACGTTAATTCGTAAAGTAATTGTAAACAGTATATATTATGTTCAATTTCTGTTGGTTCGAGTTCTTGTTATTTACGTGTAAATCGTTGAGTTTATATCAATGTTTGTGCAAGTAAATTGAATGGAACTGTTTTATTGTGTCAGTGATTTACTATGGGAACACGGGTTTGTTTTTAATTATGCTCTTTTTATTTTTATGAAAAATCTTTTATTTAAACAGTTTTTATTCAAATAGTTGATACAGTTCAGTAATTTGATGCTGAACGTGTTTTAAATTTTCTTCGTGTACTATTTATCTCATATCCTACTTGAGTACATTCAACTCAATGATGCATATCCGGTATGGCTTGCAATCCTTCCCTATTCTAAGGGGTCGTCTTCCCTACCATTATCTACTACTCCTGGTTATGCAATGGTCTCTGCAGCATCATGAAGCATGAGACCTCATGGGCTAGCATTTCATTCATTCATGTACTACTTTTTTCATCTAGTGAACATTGCAATAGCATTAACATCTCATATACTTGTTGCATTTAAATTGATATACCTACTTTTTAATGCTTATTAAGTGCTAAGCAGCAACCTTCTTATTAAATCCTTCTGTAGAAGTTTTATCATCCTTTTTCTGAAAACCATTAAAAAGCAACTATTATAATTTTATATCATCGTTACAAGTTATCGTTCTCACGATGTATGATTCACGATCGCTTACAATGTACATGGACAATTAATTATTTTAATACACTTGTTACCACGTGTTGGTATAATATTTATTGTTTTTTGTGGTAACAATATCGTCACGCCTTGTCTATTAGCTGGGTAGAAGTACTACACTTATTCCACTGATCTTGTTTTTATTTCAAACCCTATCTTTTACAATACAAGGTTCATTTAACAGGAACTGCACAGAATTATCTCATAGTTGTCATTACATAGTATAAAACAAAGTCGCTTTCCGCGTTTGTACGCTTAGATCTTATAAACTACGCAACGGATTTTAATGCGGTTTTTATCAGTAGATAGAGTGATTCAAGGGGAAGGTTTATATGAATAATACGCAGGCGAAGCCGCTGGCAAAAACTAGTAAATTATATTTTGATTATGTAGGGATTTGATATTCTTAAAAAAAAAATATACTAAAAATGACACTTAAATCTGTCCATCTCATCTGTATCGCTAAAATTCTGAATCCCAGGGAGGAAATAATATTATAAACGGCGAAGTTAACAGGAAAGCTCAATTCAGTTATCCTATTTACTTTAATTTTGTAGCAAAATTGCCTCAGCCCTGATACCATTCCATTTAGTCGTCATATCTTAGTTAACAGATGTCCTTTCCCCTGTCTAGGGTTGTCAGACAAAAAGGCGTCGTCACACGGGCATACGATTCACATTATGTGAGCGGATAAATCCAATTTGAGGATAAAAAGCAAACAAAAGTGGTACAACTACGACGTCAATTTTTTATCAGAACATTAAAGTCACATTGTTAAATTTATTTTAGTAAGTTCTGTATAGTAATATATATATATAATAAGAAAACCAGCCTTGAATGTTCTTACCGCATTATTGGTTTTATTACAAGCCGGTTTTCTCACAATGATTTTCTTCACCGTTTTGAGAGCAGTGGTGATGAAATTATTTACACTAAATCAAACGCTTACCTGGGTTCGATTCCACGACCAATAAAGAGCTCGTAACTCGGGGCCGATACCACAGGCTGCTTTTATTTTTTTCATACATTTCAAAAGAAACATTGAACCCAGTAATTTATTTAATTAATAATTCTGAATCGCCTGGCAGCCCTACTCCCCACACCATTACTCCCACCCTGTCTGCCCACTAAATGCATTTTGTGCCTCTCCTCCCCCTCCTTGTCTGTCCGCACAGGGCTGAGAGGGGGATGCATTTACAAAGTAAAAGTGGTTAGAAGGGGCGGCAAATAAAAAAAGGGATTTTAATTTACCTCAGACATGTTTTGCTCAGTCGAGATGAAATGGAGTCTTTAGATTGAATGTTGGTTTTTTGATTAGGAAGAGGGGGTAGTGTTTTTTGTGGTTGAGATTGTAATAAGGATTCCATTTAAGTTTTGAAGGCAACAGAAGCTTGGTTTTTATTCTACTGACTGATGCCTACAAAAAAGTCACAATATTTATTCCAAAATAGTTTATTCAGCGTAAGACACACTCCTACTCGTTACTATTATAATTTTTAGTACTCTTCCATTCTTTTTGCATGGCACCGTATTGGTGTTGCCGCCACCACCTGTTATCTTATAATTCCTCCACCGTCAAATTATTACAAGTAATTACATTACACATTTATAATAGATAACACAAGTTCCATAACTTGCCCTAATATTAAAATAATTCGCGCAGTACACTTCCCACTCAGTGTCCGTTCGCACGTGCCTACTCCACATTAGCCAATCACACGGCTCGTTCGCCGGAAGAGCAGAGGCCGCATCCTCGCGACACTTCCGCCTGCGCCCGCGCAACTAAGCGCGCGAGATATGAATCGGTCGTTAGTTGAACTTTAAGTTAAGGAGTGGTAATAGTGAGACGTTTGATGAATGAGTTAGTTATATAAATGGAAGGTCGTAGTTGTCACGAATATACCATATTATTTATTTATAGATTTGTCAAGTGATTGAAATTTTGCATAGGGCCAAACATTTCCATTATCAACGCCAAGCGTTAATTTTTACATGCGGACTTTTACATACGAAGGTCTTTTCTCAATTTTTTTTCATTGAAATGTAATCTTCTTTGTCTCGATTTCTATACAGATGTCAGATATGAAACCAATATCGACTTCAATCTAAGTTTCTCGTCTGAGTATTGATCTAGCTAGGATATGGGATTTAGATTACGATAACGACTGAAAATGAGCTTCTTCAACCTGAACTAAAAATACATTAAATCCCGCTCTATCTTGCAATTTGCACCACATATTCCTACGATAACACTGCACCTATGACATTGAGTTGTCTCCACTGTGAATACCTACTGATGATGATGTATTGATTGCGCCAGCGGCTAGTAAATAGCCTCTGTACATTCATAAGCTTAAAGGACAAATACATAAATAATAGCCTCTTTGTTCCTACATGTGCTTAGAAATAATACACGATAGCGGAAGTGTGGGCTAATGCAGGAATCGTGAGAAAATGAATTTATAACATTAACATCTTGATAAATTTAAACTTAGAAAAGTAACCGAAACTGACTTGTCCAGTGAAAAAGATAAAAAGTCTTTTATGTAGTAAAATATCAAAGAATCCATATCCTTACTAAACAATAAATTATTTATTAGCACAAAAAATTAAATTAAGTGAGATTTTGACTCTTGCACTAAGTAAAAACACCTGTGTGATAGGAGGTAGTTTCTCCTCCCAATCATTAGGTTCTGGATTTTATGCAATGTACATCGTTATATGTACTTGGGGAACAAATGACAAATAAAATTATTTAAATTTTCTAAGATAGTAGTCACATTCATCATTAAAATTGATTAAAATTATAATTATTAAATAAGTTATTAATTTTATTCAATAATAATGTTATTTATGATAAAAAACAGAAGTAAACATTGTGTAACCAATTCATTTAATATCGCAACAATAAAAAGACGCCATCAGTTACTAGAATGGCGGTAGTAAGTAAACGAAATTAACTCGGGCAAACTTTTTAACAAGGCCCCTAATACTGTATTTAAGTAACGAAACAAAGCTATCAATTAAATTAAAAGCCTAAATTTATTCTCATCAGAATTTCAAGCGCTTCCATTGAAGTTACATTAGATATTACGCTACCTACTTAAAAGTTACCATTTTGAAAATTGCCGTAAACACAAGTTAAATTAGACAGATTTAACTTTCACAGTCCACTGAATTGTATTAATAACATTATCATAAACATCATTAATCCAGATTTACGCAAACGACTCCAAATTACAATAATTGTCATGTTTTGCAAATCACTACATGACAGTTATACTTAATATACTTTATTACACAAAGGAATTTTAAGAGACATCGTCCAAATATATTTGACTACCAATAAGAAGAGTACGGAAGTGTTAAACCTTCGGAAGATGTTCGAAGTTCTTTGACACCTAAACATAAAGTCAATGCACGTATCTTGGTGGAATAAGGAACAAGGAACGTTGTATATGAGACCAAATCTTTTGGACATCATGTTGAAGTTTGAGGACAATCCCATGAGTTGTATTTAGGTGGAGTTTTCCTTGTGGTCTTCAACGAATGAGTTTGATAACCACATGAAAAGAGTTTTTGAATGGTTTGTGGTTTAGCATTTATTAATGTAGCGCATATAAGTAAAAGTAGACCCAAATAAACTATAAAGAAGGACTCCATGCTATAGAACTAAGTTAACTTTTCAACAGACAAAATTATATTGTTACTTTAAATTAAAACGTCAATAAAAAACAATGACATCGATATCTCTACAAGTAGTTAGTCAAATAATGGAATTACATAACATAACTATTGTTTAAAAATAATCAATAAAAACTGTTGCTCATATTGATAAACAAATCTAGTCGTTCAAACAAAGCACGTTGTTGACTAAACTATCTTTTACTATAAGAGTAACTTGACAATAACAATTACCGTAACACATTTTATAATTACAACAACCGCGAAATTGGCGACAATCTATTAATAATTAAAATATAACACCTTCGTCGCTGCCAAGAACGTCACTATAATTAATCGATTATTCATTTTCAAGCTGGAGGTGATCCAAACGACCAAGTTTAGTGTCAGAACAGTGAAATGAAATGACGTGAAATTTTAGAAGTGTGAATACAAATAACAGTGATATAGAACTGTTGTTCCTAGTCCGTGTGTAATACATGGTCGGACAGATGATGTGGTTTAAGAGGGAGCCGAAAACGGCTGTGGACAAAGAGAATGGTGTAGTAGGGAAGTTGAGGAGGAAAAAGCCAGTGATACTGAAGACGACGAGGGAGTCCAGTGAACGAGAAACTTCAACAGAAAGTGATAAGGAAAGGAGACGGTATTCCGATATACTTGATACTGTCGTTTCTATAGGTATGTATAAAGATGCATCTTTCATCGATAATTCCAGAGAATTCCTTGCCATTTTTCATTTCGAAACGCGTTGAAAAGTTAAAGACGTCTGGAATGTGGAACAGGTTATGTTTCATGTAACAGGAGCAATCTCGCTATAAATATATTACAGAACAATGACGTGATTGGAGTACACTCGAAAATAGTCTCATTGTTTATAGTGTTCTATATTAAAATATGTTAAAATCGCTTGTCTGAGCTGAGCCGTCAGTCTGGATAGACAATGAAGTGTAATCATAATAAATCAAAAACTCTGAAAGCAGTTTACTGATGGAGGATCTTTTTCACATAACGTGATACACCGGTCGAATTATATATTCCTTTGAATTAGCATATAAAATACGTGGATATAGTAAAATATAAAACGGAAATATCTCTGCGATGAAAAACGATTATATTTTAATTATAAATAGCCTGTAAAGGCGTTACTCTCTGTCTAGGGCTACTTAAAACCAGTATTTATACGAAGAAGACCAAGTAAAGCTCGCCATAAAAAAAAAAGCAAACAAATCATGTATCAAAAATTCGTGAAAAAAGAACACCCTATTTTCAAAATCACTCGGTATATCCGAAAGCTACGGTTTCTCGTTGCTCATTAGTATAAAAGGTACTATTAGTGTCAAATTTGCACGCGATCACTATTTAGTGTAGGCCCAGTGGCCTCCTTTCAGTATAACGGCCTATTTAACTATTGAGGCCTCGTAAAATTATAATTAAACATCTCTATTCGTGTTGAACAATAATTTAATGAAGTTGTATTGAAATTGGGTCTCTAAAATAAAAATGGGAATGCTTTTAATTCTATTGCGTGTTACACAGGAATAGTGTTAACTGAGTAATTTTATTTGTCAATGTTTTCCTGTTTGTCTATTTTTGTGACACTCTTAGCTGGAATCATAAAAACTTCATTACGGTTTAAAAGCTGTAACAATTTTTAGAACACCCACCCACACCATCCCAATTGTAATTTTTGTAACATCTTAAAAATGCCTTCACGCGTTTCTCCAAATACTACAATCTTTTAGTTATCAGTGCTTTTTTTCACAAATACGAAAAAAGGCGAGACTTATCTGATCAACCAAGCAAAAATTTCTTAAAACAAACACAAAATAAGTAGCCATGTTGTGCCTAGCACAAAAACGGACTAAAACAAATAAAGTTCAAGAAGACGGCCAGACGGTGAATAACCGTCCCTGGTGACGTCATCCCCTCCCCTCCCCCTTACCTGAGACAGAAGGAAAACATGTTAATAATTGAACAAGAATCTGAGCCATGCAACCTCGAATTGGTCGAGGGTCGAATCAATTCCGGGAAACGTATTTTTTCCCTGTTTAATTGTTGTTAGATATTTTATTTACTAAACGTTCTGAATGATTAAGCATAAATGTTTTAAAATTAATTTAGATATAATTCAAACGTTAATTAAGAATAAAACGGATGCAGTGTTTCTTATTATGGCTTTGTTAACATTGTTGTTGAAAACATAAAGTTTCCACACCAAAATGTTACAAATGAGGAGCTGTATATCAGAAGGGCTACTTTTGAGACGATTATTCCTGATGTTTTAAAACTTAAAGCCGATTCCTATCAATACTTCTCATTGAAAAATTATCTTGAAAACCTTATTTTAAATTAATATTGGTAAAACACCACTACATCTAAATTGCTTCTGTCCATTACTCAGTATTCAAGGCTAGCGATCAGGTTAAAATTAAAAATAAACACTATAGATTGCGTCACGTCGTCTCCACGATAATCTAATGTTAGTCAAATATTTGCAGTTTATGCAAGATTAGCGCTAAGATTTACCTCGTCGTAAATACCAGCATCTTAAGATAATGCACCGTTATCTGGATTAGGTAACACTGATAACGTATCTTAGTTTGTTAGATTAACTAATGGTTTAATTCGTTTCGTTAACTCGTTGAGATTAGGAAATGAGGCGTTTGAGAGACGTTGGTGAAGAAAGTGTATATAAAAAAAAAAAAACTAGTTCTATCGTAATAACATAAAGATTCACTCAAAGATAAAAATTTCATAGCATCAAACTTTTAATATAACCGCAAAATCGATTCCTAGCGTTAAACAAAACATTTACGAAAATCCGAATCTAATGTAAACTGAAAAGATCATAACAATCCGAGAGCGTAACCCAAACTTTTGTAACACTCCACGGAACAAAAGATAACAACATAATCACGTTACGTATGTCTAATTTCATCTAACACCGAAATTATACAATAGAAAGCACAGCCTCTCTCTTTCACGTCAAAACAGTAGAACTTAGGCAGCATTGTATGCTAATACTAATTAAACGAACCTCTGTAAAACGCGCGCTCGACCGTCTCTGTATGACTCACAACAATCTTGACATTGTCTCGGATACAATCGATCGGAAAACGACATTTTTTGCCCTCCAATCAGATCATTGTTTCAGTTTTTGTAGCACACAGACGTCTTTAGCGTTATTAATGGTGATTGCGAGGTAATTGCCGTTAAATTTTACAATTACGATACAAAAGTTGACTGTTTCGGTAATTAATGGCAAGGAATTCTCGAAACGACTACAGTACGATCTCATGACGTGATGTAATTTTAACAGAGAGACGAGATGAGAGCGACGAGTCCTTGTATGAGTCTGCGGACGGTCACAGTGACGCTATCTCGGCGAGCGATGACACCCTCCCCAGGCTCGGCAAGACACCCACCATCAGCAAGGAATCTCTCAAACTAGCCGTTACAGACGAAGAAGTAGACTTCGCCAAAACAAACAAAAAAGGACATAGAAAAACAATGTCATTGTCAAACCCTCTAGAAATCGTTAGAAACTTAGGAGATGAGTGGTTTGAGTCCGCAAAAAGGGAGTTAGAAAAAAACTGTGACAAGAAAAAATCTAGAGAAAGTCTCTGGAGCGAGGAAGATCGAGATTCAATTCATGGGTCGACGATGAAACTCGATCAGTTACGAAAGAATAGCAAAAAAGAAGACAAAAATCAGGCCAACCTCAGAAAAACCAGTACAATCGAAGCTCCCAAAGCCAGAAAAACTAGCAAGGGATCATCAGTTAGTGCACTGAACTTTCTTAGAAGGAAAAAGACGCCTACTTCTACTAAACCAGTGGAATCGGTAGCTGAAGACGACAAAGGTATTAGCACAGATGAGATTATGAACTACACCAAATTGTTCTTAGAATGTGAAAGACGCTTTGCCTCAATATCGGAAGCCAGACCCATGAGGCCAGTTGAGACTGACTCTGAAGATGAGCCTCCTACCCCTAAGCAACTGGCTGACCACAGAAGAAGGTTGAGCAGACAAACATCAAGGAGTAAAAGTAAAGTTAGAGGGAAAAGTCAATCTCTAAAAGTGAATACTCTAAGGAAATCTCATAGTGGGACACTAAAGAAGGGAAAAAAGAAGAGTGTGAAAACTCCATCTTCGAGAAGCAGACAAGCCAGCATTGTAGAACAGACTCCCATCGCTAAGAAGAAACACACAGACTCTTCCAAGCAGAACTCTTGGCTGTTCAGTGGATCTCGAGGTGAGTCATTTGATATTTTGAAACATTTTAATCTTGAAGCTTTCATCAAATATAGTAAAAGAGATCAAGGCGGTAATCATTTCGCAAATTAAACTTATATAGAAATTATGCTAAGGACAGAAATTGTCTATCTATTTTTTTAGACATTCGCGTGTGATACTACAATTTGCATATCTCCAGAAATAATAGGCATATGTCACGGACATGTTAGTATCCTTTATTATCGCCTTGGTCATGTCATTATCTTGACTAATTTTATTAGGTTATTAAGTAATCGTCTACTTATCAAATAGTACTTAGAAAATACTATAATTATTTTTTGCTATAAATACATATTGTACCGATCCCAAAATAATATTGGGATCATCATCATCATCATCATCATTTCAGCAATAAGACGTCTACTGCTGGACTTAGGCCTCCCCCAATTTGGGGAGCTTTGCCATAATCGCCACGCTTGGGGTTAGCGATCGCAGTATGGTGGTAAAATGCATAGAGAACGCTGCTGCCCATTCTCTAGTAAGTCCCTTAGTCGCCTTTTACGACACCCACGGGAAGAAATGGGGTGGTGTTATTCTTTACGTCCGGCAGCACACGGTACAGAAATGGGGTGGGATATAGGTGGGAATATTGGGATACGTCAAGAATATCATGATTTTTGGTATCTTAATTCTGGTGATTTACTTCAAATTAGTGATCGAAATTAGACACTGATTCATGTGGAACGTAATGCATTTCTAATGCATTATTTTATCAAAATATTAGCTTTCTTCACTTTGTCTCTATATAAACTTTAACTGTGCCAAATTTCATACTCCTGCGTCCTCGTAATTTTCATAAAAAGTTTAACAAAGTTTTTGCTTCACGTATACAGGGTTATTTGTAAAACACCGACAACCTCTCAGGACTATGTTACTAACATCATAATCAACAACTTTTGTTCTATGAATTTTCAAAATTCATTATGTTTTAGTTCATCAGATTCTGATACAAAAATATAAATATTTAAATTGAACGCTCTAAATGCTACGAAGTCTATGCGAAGCAAAAGAAAGCGATAGTACATTAGCGAGGGGACCGGGATTAGGGCAGCGGGGGCGCTTGAACTTGATCTATTTACGGGCGACCGATTTTTGTATGAAAATCTTATGAACTAAAATATGATGAATTTTGAAAAGTCATAGAACAAAAGTTGTTGATTATGATGTTAGTAACATAGCCCTGAGAGGTTGCTGGTGTTTTACAAATAACCCTGTATATCAAATACGTTTTTGTTTCATATCTAAATGCTCTGCATTATTTTCACTATCTTTTCGCTCCTAAAGAATTGCTACGAATAATAAAGTTTCTGTTTCCAAGCGTTTCTTAGTAACTGTTAATAATTATTATAGTTAGTTACAGTAAATGTAGTTATCTTAGTTAGTAGTTGATAAGGCGTGACCTTACCGAGTCTTACTACGTTCAACACTGCCCACTGCTCGGTGCTCAGTGCTACTAGTTAGATCATCGTTCTTTTGTTTTGCTGCTCATAATGCCTTGTTTAGTTGTTATTGTAGCACGTTTGTTTTGCCAGGATGCTTTGGTTATATACACACCGCTGGAACACGTCAGTCGATTGTTTGCCTATATTGATAGTTTTATCCTTTAGTATTTTATTATTGTTGGTCGTATCGTCACACTGAATTCAAGACTTGGCTGCTATCGTTCTAAATAAAGAACACACCTGTTATCCGTCATAAATGCTCTCTTTTATGTTTTCTTAAATATTCGTTTTCTTTGAATCAGCAAGTCGGGGTGTGGGACTTACATGTTTCTGAGAAGCAATTGTTCGGTGTCTCCGGACATTCTCGTGATATGGTATCATCTATTGATACATACGAAGATGATTTAATGCAGCGGTTTTTCCTTTGATATTTTAATTGCAGCATAAATTATACTACCTACACTATCTACATAATTACATACGTATTATTGTGGACTTTTACCGTGGAGGTAAAGATAATTACTTGTAATATTTTTGCAACCACCTTGTTGGTATAGTGGTCGGGAGCGCTACCTAAAAGCATGACTTCCTAGGTTCGGTTTCCAAGTCGGGTAACGTGTTACTGGGTTTTTCTATCTGGACCTTTTTCGTAGCAGCTCGGACTTGGAATTTGTGACCGGTTTATAGCAATAGGCTCGCCCTGTATTACATGGGTTCTCAACAACTGGTGAAATGTGGGTGTAGGTACTACAAGTGCATCGCTGCCCAACCCTTCGGAGAAACAAGGTGTCAAGATGTGTGTGTTAGTCGTAGTTTAATTATTTCTGATGTCTTGATGAGCATCACCAAAAGTAACAGACTTTCTACGGAGTCAATTATAGTCATGAAATAATCCATCTCCCGTATATGGCTATTTAGTTTTTCTCCTATAGTCAGCATGTGACTCGTATTGTTTCTCTTCCATTTCCACTACAGGATCAAAATAACTATGGACCAATATATTACTAGCAAAGTTTGCGATTTATATCCGCTACTTGTTTTCGTGACCCGTTTCGCTAAATGTTCTGAACATAAACAATGATTTCTTACTTGCAAGTATCCCATTTAAAAGTAATATTTCATTCGTGATGTTTTTATTTGTTAGACAAAGTGCTTGAGACTTAAATCACTCGACTCAGAAAGATACATGGACTTTTTACAAGTGATAGATGTTGCTGTCCATAATTTTTCTTTATCTGAGTTTTGCCATAACAACACTTGAAAATTCAAAAATATTCAATGTTATCACTCGCTATTCTTTAAAAAATAGTTATTTTTGTCGTATGATGCAAGATTTGACCTATAGTACTTGTGTAAAGTAGAACAATATAATTTTGGTAACTATTCATACAATTTTAACGATGTTGGTGCGTAGTGACGTACGTACATGTGTTCTCGAATAGTTTATGTTGCTCGTATTGTTGCGTACGTTTATTGTAATGGTATATTGCATATTGAAATAAAAGCTTTAGAATGGCTAGCTTATGTGGGAAAAAATATATCTAATAAATCCATGTGAGACAACACAAGACCACAGCATGTAATCTTTGGCGGGAGTTGTATAAACCTCCTGAAAATTTTATTGACTAAGAGCCTTTCCTGGACACGCGTTACCGTGGCTGACTTGGACTCTCTAAATATATTTTGATTCCAAGTCCACCGGAGCAAAGACAATCTCCACAGATTAGAATTTACGAACGGTTCAGATCTCACGTGTATAATTGCTCATGCGACACCTCCCCACAGACAATGGCCCACCTGCCATCTTGCGCCGCCATCGAAACGCTAAGAAGAAGAATGTGAGACTACAATGTGTCTCGTTAGCAAAATAATTCAGATGCTGCTTGACTAGAACTTTAATTTAAATGATCTACAATCTTTTATAAATGCCCTTGATATTTCGCTCATACAAACATTTGCTCAACGAAAACTATGTCACGGAACGGATCAATCGAAACCAGTTTACAATTACAGCTCAATAGTCCATTGAGCATTATTATCTGTAACACCTTCCATAACTCACATTCCTTAGCTGTCATGGCGGACTAATCGACGACTATGCCTTATGCATAGAATACTTGATACAGAAGATCAGCTCCATACACCGAGTGATCAGTGCGCACACATATACTCGTACGTACATTCATACACTGCTGTACATGGGCCTTGCCTAAGCGTCGCCGTAAAAACCGGTCTGGTTCTTCTCGTTTACAGCGATTCCCGCGACCTTCATCAAGTCATCGGTTACTCTGTTCGATCACAGTGTATCCCATCTGAATATCAGGCGTTAGTACGCTTGCACTCGTTGTACGTGGAGCGTATTTGTGTGTGCGTGCGTTGCCGCTCATTGTATGGTCCTTCGGTACTATTTATTCTGCGTCTCGGTCTATCGCGGTCAATCGGCCGGCGCTTATTGATAACTCGGCCGGCTTGTCAGTATGTCTGTCTGCAGTCAGTCAGTTCTCGTTTAGAGCGAAGTGGGTGACACGAATCTAGTAGGTTGTGGATTTATACTCGGTATTGACTTTGAAAGGGATTTATGGAGAGCTCCAAATCGATTGCATCTTTGTTAAGAGTCTTCCAATTTAGTGTTCATATGTTTAGTTTTTCTGTGTTCAGGATGATGTCATAAGCAGTTACATTGATTATTCCTAGTTGTGAATTGGTTTTCTGAATTGCTTTGTCTGTTACTTCATTTATTCGAGCTTTCAACAGATTACCTGTAAAAACAAACTTAGATCGATTTGATTTGTCTGATTAATCTTCAAGCATCTCGAAAGTTTTATTAGCCTAACATTCTCAGACCAAAACCAAATACTTTGTATGGCATTTCCATCCTTCCACCTCCCCTTCATTTAATTAAATTGCTTCCAAAGAATCGCGTCCCCAACCATCGTTAACTCGATTGATATGCGCGTCCTAACTCCGGAAGTCGATATAAATAGTGTGAGCATTGACTCACGCGCACCGAAACGTAACGTATTGTCTCGGAGGCGTTCAGGCTAATTCTGGACGTCTAATAGTAGGGGAATTCTTACTGTATTAGCTTTCTTTGAACTGGCAATTTGTGGATCGTTTCCGGGTCATTTGAGTTTGTCGCCTTCTTGTTTAATGGTTCCGGCCCTTCATCCACGACGCGTCTCAAAAACAACATTACTTTTGATGGGTGAGGCCTAGGTCCAGCAGTGAACCATCACCCATCCATGGACTAACCGCAGTAAGCGTAGCTTAACCAGATCGGTCGACCCGAGCGGCAGTTATTACTTACAAGCATCTTTTATGTCGGTTTCATCAAGTTGAATAAACTATTTCTGATATGGCAGTGTTGGCCTTAAATCGATCAGTATGACATAAGTGTTCTACATGATGTGTTTATTTGCCACTTTTTGCTCACGTTTTAAATCTTAAAGTCCAGTAACTTATTGCCTATTAGCATTCTTCTCGCATCCATCTTTATCGTAGGGTTTTCCCGGCCTATTGTCATGTTCCGTTTCACTTACGGAACTGCTAGTTGGATTGCTAAACAGTTCTTATACATGACTATTTCACTTGCGGCTTCGCTCGCGTATATGTCTGAAATTATTCGTATTCGGGACGTGCCACCGGGATAGAAACTATGTCCTTCCCCAGGACGTTATCTGTGTTCTTGCCAAATTTTTCCCCGTTTTTGCAACATTTTTCATTACAGCTCCGCTCCTCTTAGTTGTAGCGTGATGTTATATAGCCTATAGCCTTCTTCGATAAATAGGCTACCCAACACAAAAACCAATTTTTCAATTCGGACCAGTAGTTCCTGAGATTAGCGCGTTCAATCAAACAAACAAACTCTTCAGCTTTATAATATTATATAGTACTAGCTTCTGCCCACGACTTCGTCCGCGTCAAATTTTTGCTACGGAGTGGGAGGGCGTGTCAGACTTTTACTGATTAAAACCCACCCGTGTTCCTTCAGTTGCCCATGTGCCAGAGTCACGGTATCTCTTTCGAACAATCTCGTGACCCTGGCAGGCATCGGTCCTAGCAGACCCCTACATTGCTGCTGACATCTCTTTGAGGCGCGCGTGGAACACTACGCGCCGTCGACCCGAGCCTGATCCTTACCGGGCGGCGAGCTACCCATTGCTCGCCACCCGCAAGCTCGCGCCTACGGTGGCCGGGAGTCCGCTATCGACTCCCGACGCCCGGGGCGTCTCCTCCTGCGGCGGCTAGGGACGTGAGGGTGCAGAGACTGCCACTCCCTCACGCGCCCCGCCTCCTCCTTCGCGAGCATTACTGCTTCGCAGAAGGAGGTGACGGCTTCCCATGCCCTCTCGCTCCGTACCATGGCTCGCACCATGGCCGGACGCGAGAGGTCGCCGCCGCCGATCGCCTCCACGAGGACACGGCGGTGCTCCGCCCAGGCAGGGCACACCTCCACTGTATGCTCCACCGTGTCCTCCAGACGATCCTCACAATGGAAACACCCGGACGTTTCCTCCCGCTTTATCCTGAACAGGAACCCACCGAAGCACCCATGCCCGGTGAGAACCTGCGTCAGGCGGAAGGTGAGGACGCCGTGGCGCCTCTCAATCCACTCCTCAAAGAGGGGACTTACCGCCGCAATTGTGGCGTGCCCAGCGCTGGGTTGCGACAATCGTACCCGCCATGTCGCCATGAGATCCTGCCGGAGCTCCGCCCGCCGTGCCGCGATTTGTCGCGGCAGCGGTCCCGTATGACCCTTCCCATCGCATCGAATTGCCTGCCAGTTTTCGTCTATTTTTCATTGCTGCTCCACTCCTTTTGATTGTAGCGTGATGTTATATAGCTTATAGCCTTCCTCAATAAATAGGCTACCCAACACAAAAATATATTTTTAATTCGGACCAGTAGTTCCTGAGATTAGCGCGTTTAACCATCCAAACAAACAAACTCTTCAGCTTTATAATATTAGTATATATAGATTACATTCTGTGGTTTAGGCTGATAAGGTAATGTACAGAGTTTCTTTCGAGCTTATAATATTAGTATGGATGTCTGAAGTTTCCTATTTTATATGTCGTCAGAACCATCCATCATGAGTTCAGGATGCTGTTTCGTGTCAAAGGCCAGAGTTACCCGTATGAATGAATGAAGGGAAAGAGGCATTATATAGTTTGAAGTATATGACGTTCTGCAGATAGTAAAATATTGTTCACATCTTCTCAATGAGAGTTTTAAACTGTCACGTATTGATCATTCAAGTAATGGATTCCAATAATATTTCAATGTCAGTAGTAATTCACTTACGCGCTTGCATATTGTTTTCCTTATTCCAAGATATGTAAATTAATTTATGAACTATTAATGATGTTTATTGGTGCCAGGGTCGCCAACGGCTTATGTTTGTGTGTGGACCCTCCGCCACGCTTCATCAGTGACGTCATTGTTTTCAATTGTGGCTTGTGACTGGATGTATACTGAATGCTTGATGAATGAGGTTTGAAATAATAGTCATGGAATTGATCCGGTAAAGATAAACTTATTATTTGATAGACGCATGAAAACAACAATAAGGAGCATCTTATACTGTAAACAACGACATGCAAGAGAGTAACTAAAGTTCAAATATGTTTGAATAAAAATTTTCGCACTAACTCCTCTTATTGGTCCCCACAATGTTAAATGATCATATGTGGCAAATATCATTTGTTTTGCGAAATTGGGACTGTAAAAGGACCAGCTAAACTCAGTGGCCTAAAATCCTTTCAGCCATGAAATTGTAATGAAATAGCTAAGCTTTTGTGGGCAGATACAACTGCCGAAGAAGCAGAAAGAAACTGAAGTGACACTCGCTAGGCCAAATGTTACGCACGCAAAAGGTGGAAAATATTTCAGAAGACTTACGTAGCAGCAATGAGTCAGATACCCACTTAGACAGAAAAAACAACGTCAATGATCTATTAATCATTCTGCTCTGTAGTTTACTGGTAAATGTTCGTTTTTAAACCTTGAAATTGAGTGACATGTAGTCTTTCGTTCAATATCTGTGTCAGTGGCAGAAAGCATTGCAACTCCCTTGCCAGTTTCTTTAAATCATTCAGCACTGTTGGCAGCTTCAAAAAATGGATTTCTTGCTTGTAAAACAATGTTTTAGTCGTATTTACGAATTTATTTCATGCCACTGCTAACGCCTACCGGATAAAAGATGCAGTTTTGGAAACGGGTCGACGACCAATCGAGGTGTCTATGACGTAAACGCGGCCAACTTTGTAATGTGGTGTTAAAAAGAAACAAGTTGAATGTGCTTGTGATAGAGTTTTATTTGGTCTGTAAGGGTGTATTGCTCATCCTCAATAAGATCCATCGATGATGTAGAGGAATTAGAACTTTAATGGTTGACAAATAAGGTGTGGAATTGTGTAGTGTGCAGCATTGATGGTACTTGATAAAATTGATTGAAGTGGATGACTGGTTGCAAAACCTATTGTTATCCACTCTTCGGTTGAGAACCTATTAATCTGCCAATCTATTGACACGAATACTTTAATAAATTATGATATTTTCATAGGTTAATTCTGGGAACATCATAATTACTTGTTTAGTATTAAATTAAATTTGTGGGAGAAAGGAATGAAAACTTGGCTGAGAGACACGATTATAGCCTGCTGACAAGTATCCAACTCACACTGATGACAATCTTGAAATGAAATGGAATGAGTATCATTCAAGACCTGGGAAATGCTTGTATGTCTCATTTTACCCAAAAGAAAACACAGTGATGAAAAATGTTGGAGGTTTTAATTTGCAAATATCCCGTTCTGACACTTTTGAATCCAAACTTAGTCAACACCATGTTCAGATACAAAACTTTACTGAAACCGAAACAAAAGTTTTATTACTGACGCAATAAAACCATATTTAGATACTATTTTACGCACTTCCTTACTGCTAAAGGCACTGCACAGAATTCTTCCATTCATCCATCTCTTTGTAAGAAACTTTATAAAAACTTGTCATGTACAAGTAGAGGCTATGTGCACATAGAACAGAATATCCTTAACGGTTGGCAGCGTGGCTGTGACGTCATCGGTTAGATCACCACTAATTGTGGAAGTTAATTTGTATGAGCTGTGCAAGCGCATGGTGCGAGTTGGAATAATTGCGAAGAAATATTTGTGGGAATGGCTATGAAAGAAAGTCATGTTGATAATGAATAAAAAGTAGATGTAGAAGTAGAAGATAGTACATATTGACATATTGGACAAGATGTAGACCTTTCTCAAGACGAGAAAATCTATGTTGCTGATTTGAATTTGGAAACTAGCAAACAGCATATAAAACCTGACGTGGTTAGTAATACTTGGGGAAATAATAAATTATTTCTTGTAAACTGCATGTATAGATTGATTCAATAATATGGAACCCATGTGTCAGTCACATGGAATATTTAGTCACATACATGACTAAAAAATAAGTTTAAACTCTTTTACATAACGAAGTATCTTGAGGAATTTCTTAAGCTGTTTACATTTCCAATTTCAACCCTTTTTCTTCTTCATTGGTTTCGTCATACTTTTCTTGTGATCAAGTTTAATTACCAAACACTTTTACTAGGATTCTACTGTTAAGGATATGGTCCATTGTTTAAAGCTAAGGGGAACAACCCCAAAAACTTTAAACCAAAGAGAATCCTTAAAAAAAGTTTATAATTGCTCTCCAAAAATAAATGTTACGAGCTTTGTAGTAATGTTTCACGTTGATTCGTTTATAGGGCTTTTTGGCTCACGTGGAAATCCTAAAGGCATTCAATTTTTGCTCCTTGGAGGGGTTGTGTTTAGGAACCAATTTTTTTTGTCTCTTAGCAAAGTAATCATTGGTGCCGATTCTGTTGTACACCGAACTAAACTAACTAAACTATCTCTAAAATTCCTTACTTTTGGCTATGAGAATTTTAACGCTATTCTGCAAGAAAAAAATCTCTAAATTTAAAAATTATTTTGACACGACTAAAAACGAATTTGACAATCAACGTGGTTTTTTTTTCTTTTGGTTTCGCAACGTGGTACTTGTGTGCGCTACGCAATGATTTTTTTAGAGACGAAGGCGCAAGGGGGCAGCCTCCTGCCAGGGTCGCGAGATTGTTCGAAAGAGATACCGTGACCCTGGCATATGGGCAACTGAAGGAACACGGGTGGATTTTAGTCAGTAAAAGTCTGACACGCCCTCCCGCTCCGCCCAGAGCGGGAGAAGTCATTTGATGATTTCCCATCAAGAAAAAAAAAAGGGGGCAGCCTGGACGTGTTTTATATGGATTTTTTCACTTTTTGTTTAAAAAAAAATAAAATTACCCACGTGTTGAGATTTATATGTTCCGGGGTTTCATAAAGGGGGTCGAAAATTTCATTATTTTTGCGATAAGAAACCCCATTTTCGAGATATAAGCAAAAGAAAAAATAAAAATACAGCACTGTTTTTGCACGTGAAGGCGAGGCGTTGGTGTGAATTTTTGTTCATGACCACTAGTCTTATTCCACACCTTTTTAATCGCGATTAAAAATAATCAGATTTAGTCAAAATAAATTATTATAGTCTACATTTTTGGTGAAAACCGGCAAACTCAGAATAGCAAAATTGTCATTTTCACTAAACTAATAACTCAGTGCAATCTTAGTGCTGTCAAACTAAAATATAATTAAGTTGTGTCACTTTAGTTTATTTCAGAATAGGAAATCGTCGTTTGACAGGAATAAACCAAATTTTAGTGATTTTTAGTTTGGTTTAGAGAATTTTGTACAACAGAATCGGCACCATTGATGGTTTTGTTCAACACTTTCTTCCTTTGATTGTTGTTCATGGTGTATAGCAAAGAATAAATAGTATTTACCCAAGAGCTGCACTGGTGTTAAAAAAAATGGGTCTATTTTTGCAGCTTTCACTTCTGGCATCTACATTTTCTGTGATATTTTCTTTTCGCCATTTTCATTTGTCTTCAGAAGTTGGCACAGACTACACACCGACTCATCATGATTAAGTATATTATATTTAAAACACAACGTATCTATTACCTTTAATAATTCATTTAGTAGGGAACACAGCAGTCACATCCCTAACTACAGGATGCTGTGGTTTCCGGGTTGTGTCATACATATGCTTATCATTGTGACATTGGTACTTGTTGTATATGGGATCACTTGTTTTATATATATGTTTGATTCTTACTAATCTATTTTATATGTCACGTGTCCATGACTTTAGAAATGGTTATGCTATGGAGAAGTCTCAGACAAGATCCAATCCTAATGAAATAAATCGCAGAGGTTATCAAGATCCTAAGGTTACCTTAGCATGTAACAACAGGGACCCTAACAATAAGAATATTGAATTGAGCATGTGATCACCAATTTCTTGACCAAATGTGATGACCGGTGGAAGCCACAACTAGTTACGTCAAAGCTGCATCTTTATAGTATCATCTGGAGTAGTAAGCTTTTCACAGGTCATCCCTTAAACATTTGACTGAATACAGACATTAGGTTTTTTTAAGGAGGTTACGGTAGCCTATTCTATTGACTTAAATCTTTTTATAACGTTCTTATCGTCAATTATCCGTTGACTACTACTTATATAATTTATCCGTACGTCGCGTCGTTGTAAGTGGGAAATAAGTAGTTTTCTCATGTTGTTAGGTGAGGAAATCGCAATTTGTGTCTATTTTAGGATTCACATTATTGCACTTGTGATGGCTAATAGCTTGCAGTCCATTGTCGTGGGTGGTTGGATATTGTCGTTAGTAACGCCATCTATTGGCTGATTCGAACAACTTTTGTTTATAAATGAGATTTTATATGTTATGGTTGTCGTAAAAGTAAATTGATTTTGCATACTGTTTTATTATTTTGTTGTTTACAGTTTGCGGTTCTGTTAACCTCGTAGGTTTAGATAAAATAATGTTTTTGTCACGCTTTTAAAACGTTATACTTACAACAATTTAAATAAAAAAACAGCTGCTTTTCTGAGTTTTCAATAGTCTTTATGATTATGTTATAATTGCATACTTACGTAGAGGTTTAACTTTAACTACTGTCGAAATGGTCGTCTACTGCTACTTCTACTAAATTGCTGCTTTTATCCTTTTGGTAACAATTAGCTTCTATCGTGCTGATATATACTTGGATAATTGAAAAATATTCTTTATAATTTCACTTATATTTCGGTTTATTCCAATAGCTCAGTTAAAACTTTATTAATAACGCTGATGAGTGATGATGCATGGGAAACACTGTGATTCTCACAACATTTTCCTTTACTATGTATTATAACTTATTATGCATACATATATTCACGCTTCGTTCCCATGGGGTTAGATAGAAAGTACAGAACGTCACGTACTGCGATCCTTATTAATCCGTTTGCTTTGTTGACTTTTAAATACATCCGGTTGAGCTTAAGACTATTTTTTACAACGTTATAAACTTTTTATCCGTGGAATTAAACGTCTGACAGTTTTATGTATGGATAACTATCAATAATTAAGTACACTTATCTGCCGTTGGAAAGATCAGCCTTTATAGCATTCTTGTAATAGGAATAGTTATGATTAAGTACCCTATTACATGGGACTCTTAAACAAAACTCGAAATGTGGGTTTACTATAGGTACATCTCTGCCCACCCTACGGGAAAACAAGGCACTATGTTATGTTATATTTATATAAGAAGTAGACTAGACTGAGGAGTGGATTGAGAGGCGCCACGGCGTCCTCACCTTCCGCCTGACGCAGGTTCTCACCGGGCATGGGTGCTTCGGTGGGTTCCTGTTCAGGATAAAGCGGGAGGAAACGTCCGGGTGTTTCCATTGTGAGGATCGTCTGGAGGACACGGTGGAGCATACAGTGGAGGTGTGCCCTGCATGGGCGGAGCACCGCCGTGTCCTCGTGGAGGCGATCGGCGGCGGTGACCTCTCGCGTCCGGCCCTGGTGCGAGCCATGGTACGGAGCGAGAGGGCATGGGAAGCCGTCACCTCCTTCTGCGAAGCAGTAATGCTCGCGAAGGAGGAGGCGGGGCGCGTGAGGGAGTGGCAGTCTCTGCACCCTCACGTCCCTAGCCGCCGCAGGAGGAGACGCCCCGGGCGTCGGGAGTCGATAGCGGACTCCCGGCCACCGTAGGCGCGAGCTTGCGGGTGGCGAGCAATGGGTAGCTCGCCGCCCGGTAAGGATCAGGCTCGGGTCGACGGCGCGTAGTGTTCCACGCGCGCCTCAAAGAGATGTCAGCAGCAATGTAGGGGTCTGCTAGGACCGATGCCTGCCAGGGTCACGAGATTGTTCGAAAGAGATACCGTGACTCTGGCACATGGGCAACTGAAGGAACACGGGTGGGTTTTAGTCAGTAAAAGTCTGACACGCCCTCCCACTCCGCCCAGAGCGGGAGAAGTCATTTGGTGATTTCCCATCCAAAAAAAAAAAAAAAAAGTAGACTAGACGATTCATTATTTTGCAAAATTAGCATTTACGAACATTGCAATATTTCGGATGATGTAGGATTGGTTAGGGAATATTTCTATCTTTTCTTATACTACTTTTTTCAACCAGCAATTTGTAGGTTTAGCCACTAATAGAACACAATAGCTGCCATCAAATTTTAGTCTAACATCTTCCTTTCTGAAGACTTCCACGTCAGGTTTAGCAAACAATGACGCTTATGATCAAAGACTGATGCAATGATATATTAGGTTGGGGAAAAAGTCTTTTCGCATTATAGTATGTATGAACTTGTAATAAAATCTCTTTGGCTATACTATTTGTATCTGGCTGGTTTTGGTATCATTGAAAGTTTAAATTTTAAAGAACATAATTCCAAATTCAAATTAGGAAAATGTGTGATTTTCATTTGTTTTTCGTACCGTCAAGATGAGTGAGTCTAATGAAGAAATTCGATACATTTTAAAATTTTACTACAAAAAAGGTAAAAATGCAACGCAAGCCGCGAAAAAAATTTGCGGTGTTTATGGACCTAGTGTAGTGTCTGTGAGAGTAGCACAAATTTGGTTTAAGCGTTTTCAATCCGGAAATTTTGATGTCAAAGATGCACGTCGCTCTGGTCGCCCTATTACGGATAAAATGGATGCCATTTTTGAAAAAGTGGAGCAAGATCGGCATACCAGTAGTTACGACGTAGCTGAAGAACTGGAAATTGACCACAAAACAGTTTTGGCGCATTTGAAAAAAACTGGGTACACAAAAACGCTCGACATTTGGGTACCTCACGAGCTCACTGAAAGAAACCTAATGAACCGTGTACTCATTTGTGATTCTTTATTACGACGTAATGAAACCGAACCATTTTTGAAGAAGCTGATAACTGGTGATGAAAAGTGGACCACGTATGACAAGAACGTGCGAAAAAGGTCGTGGTCAAAGGCCGGTCAGGCTTCACAGACTGTGGCGAAACCCGGGTTAACTCGCAACAAGGTGATGCTGTGTGTGTGGTGGGATTGGAAGGGCATTATTCATTATGAGCTGTTACCACCAGGCAGGACCATCGATTCTGAACTCTACTGCGAACAACTGATGAGATTAAAGCAAGAAGTTGAGAGAAAGCGGCCGGAATTAATCAACAGAAGGGGTGTGGTTTTTCATCATGATAACGCTAGACCTCACACATCTTTAGCCACCCAACAAAAATTAAGAGAGTTTGGCTGGGAGGTGTTAATGCATCCGCCGTATAGTCCTGACCTTGCACCTTCAGATTTCCACCTGTTTCGGTCTCTTCAGAATTCTTTAGGCAGTGTCAGGTTAACATCACGAGAGGACTGCCAAAACCACTCGTCGCGGTATTTTGACCAGAAGTCCAAAAATTTCTATAGCAATGGGATCATGTCCCTACCTACAAGATGGCAAAAAGTTATCGAACAAAATGGTACCTACATACTTTAGTTAAATGTAAATAAACTTTATTAAAAAATGTTTTGAATTTTCTTAAAAAATGCGAAGAAACTTTTTCCCCAACCTATTAGGTATACAATAAAAAAATATGTAGTAATGTTATTATAGGTATAACGGTTTTTTTTTTGCTTATATTGTAATGTTAATGGTTTTCGTCGTCCTTGTATTTGAGGAAAATCTATCTACTGATTCATCCATTGTATGTATTCTTTATTTGAACATTGCTATGGATTTAATTTTAGTCGTGTCTTCAGACCAGTTCTTGTGGGTCGTCGTTGTTTTGTTGTACCATCTTGCGATGTCGCAGATGATATCAGTATAGAATTTATTTTTATTTTAAATCTTTATTTACCTACTAACATAACCATAAGTTAACTCGAATACTCGATATCAGTATTTTAACATAATAAATGGCGCTGTACGAAATTGGACTAGAATAGTATTTATTCAATAATCAAGGAATTTATTGCTTTTAATTGATTAAAGTTCCAAAGTACTTACATATATTATAATATTTCTTTAAAACTTTGAAATAGAAAAAAAAAACCCTTTATATTACCATCTTGTAATATAGTCGGTCAGCCTTAAAAAAATACAACTTATTTGGGCTGACTCAAAAAAATTCTGACAGTCTAATTTGTGTTCCTTAATATATACTATTTCAATGTGTTGCTATAATTCATTAACACATTTGCGGCCTTAAAAAAATACAACTTATTTGGGCTGACTCAAAAAAATTCTGACAGTCTAATTTGTGTTCCTTAATATATACTATTTCAATGTGTTGCTATAATTCATTAACACATTTGCGGTTACACATTGTTACAACACTATCGAACAAAAATATACTTAGCTGTCTACAGATGTCGCTGTTCGCAATCTAACGCTTTCCCTTTCTATCTTCAGGCGAGTCCCGACGCGAAGGCTCTACAGACGAGCCGACGGCACCCGACGCCGACGTCGATACCAGTGATGCTAACACCAAGGAGCCTGATAAGGACAACAAGTAAGTGTTCATGTTTGCTGAATGAAGGGAATTGTGACTGCCAGGGTCGCGTGATCTGTTCGAAAGAGTTAACGTGACAATGGCATATGGGCAACCGAAAGAACACGGGTGGGTTTTAGTCAGTAAAAGTCTTTTACACCCTTCCGCTCCACCCTAGAGTCGGAAATGTCATTCGATGATTTTCTACCCAAAAAAGGAGTTCTTAAAGAAATGTGTGGATAAGGTTTCTCTAGGTCGTGCCAAAGAAATAGTACCTACAATCTTATGAGACTTAGACTGGCTACCGCATGTACGTAACTAGCTGTTAGCACTCCCTTAGACTTCCTCAAAAGAAGGTTCCAGTCAGGGTAGCCCGCGAAAATCAATTTTCTTCCGTTTTATGCAATCTGCAAGTCAGTGTCAGGTTGTATTTTGATCAAAAACGGTTCGCGACCTTAATAAATATGGCTTTAGAGTTAAAAATCATTTAAATCATCAATAAGTGTGCCATATTTGTAACACTCGCGAATCGTATTACATACATACATAAACTCTCGCCTTTTTCCCATGGGGACAGGCAGAAAATATAGAACGCCAGCTACTACGATCCTTACATACTGCTTTTGTTTCGTTTATATTCATACATCTGGTCATACGCACGCCGGTTGCGACTACTATGCACCTGACCTTTCGAAAAAACATCACCAGTAAGGTGTCCTCCCAGGGCGTCGTCTTCCGGCGTATCCTTTCACATCTGCCTTGTAAATACCTTTTGTTGATGTAGTGACAAAATTGAAAAGATCATGCTTAGATGGTTTGGTCATGTTGAGAGAATGAATGAAGGGCGGCTAACAAAAGTAATATACAAAGCGAATCGTATTTACAACCAATTGCAAAAAAGGTAACACTAATTGAATTTCGCGAACTGCCCACCCTAGCTAGTGCTGGATACCTTAAGGGAGGCTCAGGATCTGCCAGAGTCGCGACTGCCAGGGTCGCGAAATTGTTCAGATGAGATACCGTGGCTCTGGCATATGGGTAGCTGAAGGAACACGGGTGGGTTTTAGTCAGTAAAAGTCTGACACCTCCAGCTCCGCCCAGAGCGGGAGAAGTCATTTGATGATTTCACATAAAAAAAGGGAGGCTCAGGCATATCGTCCATGACGCTACTAAAAAGTAACGTGTAACTAACTCAAAACACTAATGAGTAGCCAGAACAGTATCTAAGTGGTGGTCCATGCACGACGCGATTTACTAACACATTAACCAATTTGTGATTAGTTTATATGTCGTCTGAAAATCCCAAAAAGTTCGAGTTTTGACACCCTCACAAATTTGGAGAAAATAGAGCAAGAACTACTTCGAATATTATGCAATGAGGTCAAAACAAAATTATCATTAGAATATAAGAAAATTATTTTTGTCATTAGAATTTGCATTTTCAGTGTAGCTTAACATCAGAACTCGTGGCGCCATCTATCGTGAAGTAGTAAGACTAAACGTGTTCGTAGTTAGGCCAGTCGCCGCTAGGTGGCGCACATAAAGAAATTAAATTGGAGTGTTTATTTTTCTAAGCTACTCTAAATTGGGAAGACTTTATTTTGTGCTGTTTTTTTGTAGTTTTAAGAAATTAGATGACGATTTTCATTATAGAATGCTTGATACGATGATTTCGTATTAAATTCATCTTAATGATTTTTACTAAAACAAACCTTAATACGATTTAATATTTAGTTACCAATTGCTAAAAGGAAGGTCGTGTATTCGATTCCTGAACTGTATTCTAAACATGACTGTAAAAAAGCAATCTACTTGCTTCGTATTGTGCCCGATAGATGGCGATATAGGATCGCCTATCATTTAGGGTTTCTTTAAGTTCCTTTCACTGGTTGTAACGGTACTTACTTACACGTTCAATATGTGTACTGAAGTCATAGGGACTGTACCTCGTATTTTTTTTTGTATTTCCTAACCTGAATTTCCCCGTTCTAGCTGGCGCTCCCCGGCGTCGGGCGGGCGCGGCGTGAACCGCGCGGAGAGCTGCCGCGAGCGCGACGCGCCCCGCCGCGGGAAGCATCGCAACGCCAGCGACCCCAACCGCCTCACCGCGCACAACAACCAGTAAGTACCCCTGTCTTATTCTTCTTCGTCTTAATCTTAAGCTGTGGTTTCTTAAGGAAGCGGTGAAGGGTCATACAATCATGGCTGTCCATATAGACTGTTTTTGACCCCTTGATCGCATAATCGGCCTATAATGGTAGACGTCACATGTCTTGGAATATTTGTTTCTAGGACATGTCGGTTTCCTCGCGATGTTTTCGTTCACCGGTTTGAGAGCAGTGGTAGTGAAATAATTTACACAAAGTAAAAGAGCCTATCTGGGTTCGAATCTACGACCTACAACTCTTAGTCACCACTGCGCAATCGTTTTTATGATAGCCGTTATATTAGGTTTGACTAAAACTGCTTTTCTACGACACCAAAGCTTATGATTGTCGATAGGAAATTGAATTGAGTCGACCTCTAATAGCGCCATGAATAGCGTCCATCAGTTCCTGTAACATGCAGGTATCAGGGCACACCAGACTCTAGGAAGTATCCCTTCTCTCGTCTGGTGGAGCAGCACCACAATATGTGTTGTACTCCAGGGTGTTCTGTGTGCCTTGTATGATTTCTAGATTATTTGAAGGAGCAGCAGGAATGTTAAAATGTGCAACACACTATTAATTAGATTTTTTATATATTTGGAGATCAATATTACCATAAACGTTACGTTGCGTTGTTTAGCTATATTGATGTTGAAAACTTAAGTATAGCTACTTATGCTGTAACTGTAAACAGCTTAAGGTAACCTCGCAACGCTCAAAATATTTTTTATATCACAACGTATCCTGAAAAACACTATGCCTCGTTGGTCTAGTGGTCGCAAGCGTTACTGTAGGGCATGAGTCCTAGGTTTGAATCCTAGGTCGGGCAAAGTGATTTCTATCTGGCATTTCTCAATAGCAGCCCGAAGTCTGAATCCGTGCCCAGTTGATGGCAATCGCCCCCTATCACATGGGACTTGAAAATAACTGGCGAAATGTCGGTGTACTATAGGTACACCTCTACTCAACCCTTCGGAGAAACGAGGCGTGATATTATACTTAAAAGCTTTTCAAAAACTATCTCGACCATGACATGAAAAATTTCACCGATTTTCAATATCAATATCGAAACGAACCGAAATACTTACTCCATATCAAAATTCCTTACATTCCTGACCAAAATAGTATTCTCATGTACTCTGGGATGAACTATTCTAATTCTTTTTACTCCCTGAAGCTGACACCACTAACAGACTGAAAAACGTCCAAACTATCCTCGGCACAACTCAAAAATAAACTTTATAGTTTACAACATAAAGTGGAATTTGGTCTAAACGGAACTCTCTATCTGGAATGGTGTTAATTTAATTATAATTTGTGTTGTGTTTATTTTCGTTTGATAAACATACGACGGCATTGTTTTCTGAAGGATAGTGTTTTGTTTTTGTTGTTCATCCAATGTTAGTTTGTCTGTTATTTTAATAGAATCTATGAAAAGAGTAGATTTTTCATTTGGAGTCATTTTATCGAACCGAATCAATTGAAATAAGATGCAAATTAGACTACCCATCTCCAACCGTGAAAATGTCATTTTGTAATAATTATAAATATTATAATGGAATGTATAAGAAATTAAATATTTATAGATCTTTCTACACGTCAATATATTAAAACTAGATGGCGCGGGCATTTCCCAGCTGTCTGATCCCTGAGAAGAAATGCCGAAACGAACTCAGAGGTCATGTAGTTTATTATCTAAAACTAATATGACCGATATAGTCACATTTAAGATACATTACAAGAGAATTTATCTGTCGCAAAACCTTATGTTACAAAACTGTTACATCATTAAATTCCAGTTAAATCAATTGTGTAACAATTTCATATAGGTCTCTGAAATTCATCAAACTTCCTACCAAAGAAGGTTCTTCATAATCTGGACTTTCAGTCTCTTACATTTAACCAACGCAATTTGATCTCCAATTTACATGAACTTCCCAAACAATTTAGTCCTTTTTAGCTTGGTTACTTCCATTTATATATAATTGTCCGGTATATATTGATCTTCCAATGGCATGACGTGAACTCCTACTCTGATATCTTGCTATACCGGTCGAATCTGTTCAAAATTGTCCAGTTTATACTGATCTTTCGATAGACGATATAACTTTGCCCCTTCATGTCTCGGTGGCTTGGTTTACACAGCCAGTTTTATTTGGTCGATGTGTAGGGAGGTAGTATTGCAATAGAGAGGTCTTGTTATAATGGTAGCTGCAATATGCAGGGTGGTATAATGGTTACAGTTTTCAGTACGAATCCAGACGCGATCGAACGCGCATTGCGGCTGTTTTCCATACATATCTTTTTAGAAAAAGTGTTTTTTTTTTTTGGTTTGAAAAGATTTTTAGAATCAACAGTTATGTTTTTTCGAGTGAGTTTTTTTTTCGTGATAGTTTAAAACATTTTCTGTGCGATAGTAAGTATTATAAAGTTGGCAAAAGTTTTTTTTTTTTAACTGAACATATTAGGATCACATTTTTATTGTAATTTTTTTTTGTCTCAAAACTTTTTGTTAGAGGATTCTGCCCATCCTTTCTCGAATATTATTAAATCGCTTACATTTACTATAATTATTTTTATAAGTGATAAGCTGGAAATATTTTAGGAAGACCTATAGCAATAAATATCAAATCTGCACACATAAACGTTGGATTAAACATGAATATAAATCGTTTTCCTGTAATGCAGATTGTCGTGGGTTATTTTAGGATAATTTTGATGATAACAGTATTTTGGTTTCCATTAGTAACTGCATAATAATTTATTGCGTTGTTGTATTAACATTATATTAAACACATGTAACGTTATTGGCAGTTAGAATGTAAAGTATGTCAAATGGAGATATGACCTGAACAATTTAGTATGATATAGAAGACAAATCATCATCATCATCATCATCATCATCAATTCTCCTGCCCTTATTCTATTTGGTCGGCGCAACGTGTCTTTTTCTTTCATACTTCTCTATTAGTGGTCATCTCGGTCGTCACCCTTTTCTAGCTGTTTCGTAATTTAAATAATGAATAATAACTAAATCGTAATGTAATGATGACCCATAATGTTAATGATTAATAACTCAATTTCAATGTAATGATGACCCATAATTTTAATGATTAATAACTAAACTTCAATGTAATGCAACCCATAATTTCAAAACCATATTTGTACGCCGGAAACGGCAGAATATTTTGAACGTAATAATCCACATAACAACTTTGTACAATATTCTGACAAATAAATGCTTTCTTTCTTTTAGCCCAATCGTCTTTCACACTGTCCATCCATGGATACAGAAGACTAGGAGAAAAGTCCATGTCTAATAGTAGAAATTGTAATGCCTAAAGAAGACAAAGCCTAGCTATAGTTGCGCTTATCCAGTATAGAATACAGATAGGCTGATGGAATCACTCTTAGTTTTTGGTATAACCTAAATGTAGTAGCGTGTTTTATCTTATTTCGGCCACATAAAACAAAGACGAGATAGCAGCCGCATAAGCTAGTCTGTATTGGCAATAACGAAGGAACGAGCACGAGGCTGGTCGCCAACATGATGGTCTGGTCGGTACTTAGGTACAATAGCCACGTCCTCAAGCAAATTACTACTTTGGACCGAAGTCGATGGAGGCAGATTTTCCGCATAAAGTGGTCCAGGGACCATGATAGTAACCACGGTAGTACCTTAGTAATGACGTAGCTATTGAAGACGAAGGAGAATTGTAGTAGCTGTTAGTTATTGGGTGACCGAAATAACACTAGCCAATCATAGAACTTGCTTGTGTGTGACAGGTATGTAATTCCTCGTCCCAAGGAGTCTCGTTGCCTAGGCAATAGTTTCCAAGGCATTACACATATTGATATAAGAGCAGAAAGGTTTTGATATGCGGTGCGTGCTAACAATAGACAATCGGTTCTTATGTTACAGGCGCCATATTTAATAACATCTTTATAGGTTTCGTTATTCTTTCGCAGGTATCATTTTATTACCTACCAGCGCCCTGTGTGGTGTATTTTACTGTAGTAACTTATTTGTTTTTCAGTTCCAGCCAGAGAATTAAGTTCTTCGATCTTTAAATAATTAAAAATTCGTGTTTTTCCTCTTACGGATAATTCTGATTAAACGCCCTGTGTGATTATACGTCATTATAGTAACTCATATGGATCAACTCAACCAGCCTGAGAATTAAGTGCGAGTGTTTTTTTTTTAAATCTTTAAATAATAACAAAAGTCGGTTTCTCTTCTTCTCGAATTGAAAATCACTCTTTTTTAGATACCTTGAATACTATTATTAGTGATCAATTTAAAACTCTAGTTACCCTGTCTATAATCCATCTGGTTGCAAGTTATACGTTGCCAGACGATTCCTTACGCCTACCCTGCTTCTACCATAAAGAGGTGTCTGTGTCTACCCTTATCTGATCGTCGGATGCATCCGTTGCCAAGTCTACTCGACATGAAGTTTATAATTTACTGTAGTGTCTAGTCGCTAAGAGTGTTTCAGTTCTTACGCCGGGATCCTGGAAGCCTTTCATCAATAATTCTGTTGTCAAATCGCATGTTAGTTGTTATGTTTGGCTGACCAATATATCATCGCATTTGACACTTAATAAACCAGAGTCGATTCAGACCTCGACAGATCTCTACATAAAATCATACATAGAGACACCCTTTCACCTGTTCCTCAGCAAATCATATTAGAATCTTCAGCAATGTTCCCCCTCCCTTCTTTCCTTCCCTTATCTCCAATGTCGGAAGCGTCTCGACAACTACCGGGCGATGTTTACTCTAGCTGGCCATTGTCTCATTGTGGCGAATGCAAACACCCGTCATATTGTGTTAGTTACAAGAGGAGGATTTGTATGGGAGAGTTATGGTAGTTGTGAATTTAATTGTACTCGTAGATATGGTGTAGTCTTGGGTGTGACTGAATTGGGTTCTCGACATTTTACATTGTGATGATTCTGCCCAGATGAGAATAATATTTCTTTGGGTTTTAATCTAAAAGTATCATCAATATATTCCATTTTTTCTGGTCGTCGCAGCTTGTCTGCATCTTCCATGCATCTCTTGGTAACTTCAGATTCACCTTTGCAGACATGTCTCTTCGAGATCATGAACTCATTGATGTTGGCATTGATGTTGTATTTGGAATTTTATTACATCTAGAGTATTTCTCATCTGATTTGCACTAAAGAATCTGTGTCATTATTTAACCAGTCTATCCAACAATTTAAACAGACAATTTGAACCAAATATGCGGCTAGAATTATAGTTAGCGTCTGCGAATGTTTGGAGCACGGCGGTGCATGCTCGGTTGATGTTTGGCGTTATGCCAATTTAGTGTGGTGTCAATGACAAGATTTTGGAGACATCGAACTGGACTGTTTATTCTTGTTCATTTTTACCTTTGACTTTGTCTTAGGGTCTTGTTTGTATGAATTGGTCGTGAAGCTTTGTAATAGTATCTATCTTTTATGTTTTATTTTCTTTTATGATTATCTCTTCCAATGCCTATAGGCGTTTATCAGTATTTACATCTTTTTCACTCCAGTTGCCTTTTCAGTTCTCTGAAAATCATTTCAGCCTGTCTTTAATTATTGCTATTTGTTTGGAATCACTCGTCACAACGACCAATGCTTTGCCTTCCGCATTCATTGCAGTACAGCTGTTTTCATTAATCCAACCAAATCTTTTCACAGTATCTTGACGTTTCTTTAAATGCTTACTCTGAATAATAAATTAAAGCGTCGTTTTAGAGGTTACCCTCACAAATTATAAAACTTTTTAACGATGTTACTCACATGTTTCCTAGAGCTTAACATTTTGACCATCACTTCCGCTGAACACCTCGTAACTCATCACTCGCAGCAATTTGTTACGTTTTATTGATACATTATGTCACTTGAGCGCGCAAAATAATATTTTATCACCTCCTATATTTAGGCTATGCTTACAAAATGTATGTCTTGTAACGTTTACACTTTGCCTAGTTCGCAGTAAAACAGTACGAGTAAATATTATTCATATGTTTTTCAGCTTTCATCCGGGGTTTATTTTGTTTTTCAACAAGTGTTATTACATGTAGTTGTAATGTTTTGGTGATTAGGCTTTCCCAGTGTTTTGATTTAGAAAGCTTTTATTAGATGACTTGTTTTGTGGGTAAAACCTAATAGATGTTTGTGACATATTTAATTTATTGAAGAAGTAGTTAAAAGCTTTTTTATAATGTGAAATGGTAAATATTTACTAAAAACTATGACACATGGTTTAATTTCAGATATAAATTAAGAGAGGGAAAATACCGAGAAATCACATAATAGATAAATAAATAAATAATAATTTCATGAATCACAAATAATGTCTCTTACGAGCACGTTTCCAATCTTTGAATAGACATCAAAGAACGAATGAATGCGGAACTGAAAAACAATAATTCAGAAATAATTTTGTAATTCGCAACAAAAGCAACCAAGCTATTTATTCTACAAACAGTAAGGAAACTTCAACAGTTTCATAAAGTAGCCCATATAGAAGTTCATTTTTTATCAAAACATATTTCGGTATAGCTAAAATATCTGAATCCACAACTATTTTGCTTCCTGTACGTTCATGTAAATCTTCCACTACGCACGATGATATCGTCTGGTTACACGCATTCATTTGTTTTTCTGTTTATATTACAACTAGTGCGTGTTATATCCGATCGAAATGTATATTCTCGTTATGTGTGCGAATCGTTGTTTGTTATTAAATAAATAAAAAAGGAATCTTGTGTAGTAATGTTGGAATTTATATGGGATCTGGTAACCTTTCCAAGAAGCGAGCGGTTACTCTTCAGCAAATCTCCAATTCTGTTATAATTACTACCGAATATTTTACTATTCAGATGTTTCCATATGATATTTGGAATTAACGAGAAGCAGCTGGACTGCCCCTTAATTGTCTTGAAGACATCTATATCCTATTTCGAAGGATACCATCTGCTTTCAACACTAAAAATAACACGATTGATGTTAATTCTTAATTAGTTTCTCAAGTTGCTTTAAATGTACGAGTATTCTTACTCACTCTTGAATTACTGTTTAAGTTCCCGATATATTTTTTCTTGCGTACATCTTTACCTTTCTGACTTCCAATTTGTATCTCTAGATAATTTTGTTGCGGTTGTAGACGGCTATGCTTCTCCTGGGACACATTGAGAGTTCGTTCTACTCTCTTTGGTCTATTACCTTTTTTTGTACATACGTTGTTGTCCTGTTCTCTCACGTCATCAAATCTTTTCCATAGGTCAACAGATTTAGTTCCATTACTTTTTCTGCATATCAACGAGCTTAATCAACTACATGTACCTACTTAAAGGATTAGACAAAAAGTGTGCACTTATACCACTGATAACAGTAGATACGGACAATTTTGACTGACACCAACTTTCATGGAAAAATACAAAACGTGCGTAGTTTCATTGTTTTACTGTGATTTAGATTTGATTTATCTCTGACGTAGTTTTGAATAAGACACCCTATTATGGTTTTTGATACTCTAAATTCCGAATAGAGTGTCTATAATGTCAAGGAAAAATAACTCTTCTTAAGCGTCAAATAAGATGTCAATAAATCTCACGTCGGTGGTAATTTGTAAAATCCTTTCTCAGCCCGTCAATCTTAATCTTCGTTCGCCGCATCTAAAGTAAACTCAGTCTAATCTATATTGATGGACTGACACTTTCGACGATTAAGCCTTTTTTCTTCACTTTGATATTAACTGAATTTCGCTCCAGGTTTAATAATCACATCTTGCTGCTCACCAATGAGACCTTGATGGATTAGTTTAGTATATTTCGCATTAATATCCGGATTATTAATGTCCGATCTATTTATTACAAGGTTGATCTTTATCTTAATTTCTCATACGTGACATGGGTCACTAATTTGCACTTGAAAGTGAAGACATTAATTATTTTCCTCCCCCATTTCATTTACTATTTAAAAACGTGACCAGGTCGATAGAATCTTCAAGGTTTACCTTCGGTTTAATTTCTTAAACATGTTAGTTTTTCAGTAATTTCCCAAAGATAAATATTTTTTCGTGTTAATCGGTTGTTTACTATTAAGAAACGTGACAGAGGCAGAATTTCCGTATTTCCGTCCTCTTTTACATCGTTATTTTTCAATAACCGTCTAAAAGCCATAAAACATTCACAATTTGGTTCCGAATATCTAGACTATGTCGAATGTCGGAACCGATTCGCAGAACGAGTACTTCTGTACGGGTAATTATTTCATCACGAGCTAGTCGACGGAAATAGTCGCTGGGTCAGACTGCTAGGCTGGCCCCTGGCTACCTGGAGTGATCATTTAGATGATATTTGGAGAGAGAAAAATGTTCGACAACGTTTTACACGCTTAGTTATTCTCGAAAGCTAGCTGAGAAGTACTTATTTTAGTTCCTGACCCAGAAATCTTGTTATTTTGGAGACCTACGCTGATTTAGTATTCCTAAATAGAGCACGAAATTGATTTCATGTTCCAAAATTCAGATTCGACTTATCCTGTCTGGACGTAGCTAAACATCATTATAGTGATAAACGTCCTCCTACCATCAACAGCAAACCCTGAAAAGTGAGTAAGTAGATTTGAAACGCTCTGACGTTAGATATTGTAATAAAATTAATTATATAACCAAATCTGTTTGATGATGAATCACTGGCAACGATTTCAGAATATAAACGTGCGCTTGAAAGGTCGACGGCCAAATTATCAGAGAGATTTATTCGCAAACCGAGAGGGTGTACTTTTTTATCAAATCCTTTGATCGGTTGCCAATACCCCGCCGATGCATAATAAACGAAAAAAAAAAAAAGTTTTAATTACTCCGTCCTTGATGAGGTATATAGTTTATTTGCCGTCGTAATACTGTGATATATTGAACAAACAGTTTGATATCCTGAATCGCTTTGCACTTTTTGCTTCGCTATTATTGCGAGCTATTTGTGTTCGTCCGGAATTTTGCAGTGGGAGCCGTGTCCGGCTGCCGTGTTTTCATTCATGATTTCTTGTTAGTTATAAATAAAACGGACTTTAGGTGCCCTAAAATCTGGCTCGTTTGAAATTCTTCTACATAAATCTTTCTTAGTGTAACAATACCGTTTGTTAAATCAAACAGGCTTTATTTCAATGGTCAGTTTAATGTTGAGTTATAAACATTCATGACCAGTAGCCGATTAACGTTCATTACGGCCCATCGACCTCCCCTAGACCTCGGCGACAAACGACCGAACCAGGATATTACCATAATCACACGAGTGCTTTGTTGATTCACATTCATCTAGTTTTTGCTCCCGCATCCCACCTGCTCACTCATACACTTACGTAACAGAATGACTCAAAGCAAGTCTGTTTACGATCCTCCAATAACAGCTTAATTTCAGCGCCAGATTAGTCTCCCATCAATTCGTGACAGCCATGTTTGAAAGCTGTCAGAGTGACGTGCATTTGCGCGGAACCCGAAGCGATGCGGCTCGCTATACATCATTGACCCATTCCCGCATTCTATTCTCGTAGCCCGAACGCGTTTATTATATAAAAAATAATATTTATTAGGGGCAGTGACATGATTCATCTTGTCAAATATAATTTTCCAAGAGTTCAGTGTATGATAAAGGTTTATATGCCTGCTATTAATCTTACCCTGAATTTGATACGTGAGTTCTGAGCTGAGAATAATTTAAGCAATAGTAACGGTTGGCATTGATCTTCAAATTAGATTTATAAAACGACTTCCTCCTCGATTAAATGATAGTCCAACCTTTCTTCCTGTTTATATAAACGAATCCAAGTTTAGCCGATGACAGTTATATTTGCTTTTTCTCAAACTGTCAATACCACACCGTGGCCTTTAAGTCATCTTCTATGTCAATTTTATAATTCTCCACTTTGTTTTCATTTGTAAGCAAATCTGCCTCATATCTTTCAGAACGATCTTCATTTTCTTGTTCATTTTTCTTTCTTTCCTTTGATCCACTAAGTCACGAATGCTACACGTGATCAATGGAGGCTTACCATCGGTGTCAAGTGAGGCGACGCTCGCGGAAATCGACTCTCGAAGCCATACAATGGCAGCTATCATAATTGTAGCTACGTCTTAGTGACGTATGGATGCCTTGTTAGGTAGTTGTTTCATCAGTTCCTGTGCTATTGTAAGTTAGTTATCTGGTTGTTTGATTTCTGCAATCTTGAAGGTTTAGAGAAAGTTTTTCGGGTGTTAAATACTGTCTTATGTCTATCATCCAACTTACTTTCAATCTCATTACATGGACAACAGATTAAATTTAAGAATCTTTCAAAACCTCTTGGGGTCTTCCTATATAATTTTATCTGATAATAATCGAGGATGTTTGACTCATAACGATATCTTAACTTGGAAAAGATGAAAATACAATATAATGGAAAACCGCTTACTATGTACACCATACAAATTACTGATGCGAATGTAGAAAGTTTACGTAGGGTGGTTTTATCGCTAAAAGCCATCTATATCAGACAATCTTTGGTTGGTTTAGTAGAGTGTATTATTCCATAGTCATTTGTCATGTTCATTCAGATTGTATACGTAGCACTCGTCGTGTTTTTCCATCTTCACTCCTTATTAGAGGAAAAATCCACGCTCATACCAGTTTAAACCCCCACTGCTAATTGATGTGTACAAACAGTGAAACAGCCACCCATCCCGGCCGCGCCCACGTTGACCCAGCGATTTATGCGCACATACGCCCGACCTGAACCTACGGCAATGACATATGGCGGCAAACACCGTAAGAACACCATAAGACTGACATATATGTGTATAGCTTGTATATTATGTACTATGGTGTTTTGGCTTGTGAAGCTTCTTGGGACTGTTCCCGAAAGTAAAGAAATTCTGAATACAGTATTTGGTGTTTCCGTATTAGTCAAGTCCTGATTGTCCTAATAGTTCATCACCCTTATTGCATAATACACTATCAATCAGAATCTGTATCATTTGTGGGATCTTGCCAATTTATTGCATTATATGTTAGAAAAATTTGTCTGCTTAACAACGTTTATAACGCAATGAATGTTGTTGAACTGTCAAAACGAAAATCCATACCTACTGTAAGTGTGTTAGCAGTGATCCCCTGGATTTAAACGGAACCTATATTCACGAGTATCTGTTTTTTGGTGTTGCCACTGGTTCTTTCATTCTTTTATCTTTTCACAAAATTAATAGTTTATACACCAATTATTTCAGCACTTGTAGAATCACTATGATTTCACTTCTGTAACTTACCATATTTCCCAAAATTATCTGTGTTCGGTTTTCGATGTTCAAAATTATCAGATTCAGAGAAATGCAGCGGTGTTCAATAAGATTTCTTGACTCCACTTGTCCTATCTTTCCTACCGTCGTGGTCACCTCACCCACATGGTCAGAGTTAACAATGGTGTGTCTTTATGCGTTCCACTTGTATGGGGTGGCACTCCCTATGACGTCAGCAGCACACCTACGACTCCTTGCCTGGGGTGGTGGTTTTATGATTTGCAACGTCTGTGATTGGTTGAAATACTTTCGGCGTCACCTGTTGATTGGCTCTAAAGATTTGAGTGTGATGGTTATTGGTGGACATAAATTCGTTATGTTTGTTATCATTTTTAGGAACGTATTTTCTTCATGTTCGTCTTGCAGTATTTATTAACGCAAAATATTGCAATCATCATCATTTCAGCCGAAAGAAGTCCACTGTTGGACATAGGCTGCTCCCCTAGGCTCCGCCACTTCGATCGATTCTGTGCTTCCCGCAGCCAGCGAATTTCTGCAGCAAATTTTTGTGGGAGACCTTCCAATTCTGTCTTCTGGTACTCGATCGCCACTTCAGAACCTTTTAGACCTCATCGTCCATCTGTTTTGCAAGCATTGTGTCCTGTCCTATGCCACTTTATATTGGTAATTCTTTGGGCTACGTCGGTTGTCTTGGTTCTCCTACAGACCTTTTTATTTCTGATTCGATCATGTAAAGAAAATCCAAGCATAGCCCTCACCATTTCCCTTAGGGTGACATTTAGTCCTCTATAGAATAAGGCCCATTGCGAACGACTACGTTTCAGTTTTCGTTCCAGAGTGACCACTTTTGCAATATTTAGCTTTTTGGGTTCTATTTATCATCTGGTTTCTTAATTGCTGATTTCGATCAGAAAAGCTGCTATCAGAAGTCAAAATATAAACTGTAGTGTATGTTTGATTGCAATAACAAAAGCTAATCAAACCATTTCTTGAGATTTGTCAACATAATAATTTATATTGGCTTTTAGAAATCCGGGTTTAGTCAACAGATTTTACAAAATATTTACAGGTTAGCCGTGATTCGTTTACAAGTAGCTAATGTTAACAGTTTGATACACATTCCTATTATTATAGCTACATATTAAAGAAGCCCACGGAAGCTATTCAAAAAGCCCATTCAATTGATGCACGTAATTTCTATTTACAATGTTCAATTCAATACGCCTATTAAGAACTGGTCAATACGTCTACTTCACGCAATCGAAAGGAATCCTGACCGTCACATGCGACCCTCAAGTTCTATTGTACACCCTTTCAGAGCTAGCGATGTGATATATAGACTATGTTCTAATTCAATGGTCCACTGTTAGTCGTGCCGTGAACCTCGTGTGGAACGGACGTCCCGAGTCTCTCGCGTTTTCAAATCGATTCTCGTATCGAGTGGACAGTGTTGTTAATCGATTGTATACTAATTATTCTCTCGATAAAAGTGTTTATTTTTAAATCAACGACAGTGTTAATATTATGTAAATGTTTTAATTTAAGAGTCTATTGTGTAAGTTATGTTTTTGATTTGGGTTCTTCGGCTGTTATATTTTTTTTTTGGGGTTGTACAATGTTGGGGTTGATATGCAATTTAACGATGAATGTAGTGTTATAATTTGGTTTAAATAATGATGAAATTTAGTGATTAGAATATCGGACAAAACCAATAGTTTTGCGCAAAAAATCAGCAACATAGAAATCTCCCTCGTAGTCTATTAGTCTCAATATTAGAGAGTACCTCATAGAATTACCGAGATAAGCCCCCGTATACTTCCTGACTAATACATACTTATAAAGGTACGATATTAGATAGATGATACATAAAGCCTCATAATTGTAGGCATCTGTTTTGTATAAACTGATAGTTATACAATAATAGCTTGCATTCCTGTGCCTGTCACTCATATGCGAACTAAAGAACGTCTAGCAGAAATAACTGTGCTTGTGTAAATTATTTGCGTCACCACTACTCTCAAAATGGTGAAGGAAAACTTCGCGAGGAAACCGGCATGTCCTAGAACCAGATATTTGAAGTCTTGTCTCTTCTTCTAGGAGGCCTGCGTCCCAGCAGTGGAAACATTATAGACAGATTAAACTCACAGTCGGCTGACTATACGCTAGTGTGTACGTGGCCTTAGTGTTTCTTAAATATCGAATGCATAAAGTTGCCTATGCAAAAGATATGTAGGCGTATTTTAATGATCATGTGCGCATGACATCAGTACCGAAATTATTTTTATTAATATTTAGAGTTGTTTCAAGTGCTTTACAGTCTGTTGTAACGGTTATGGCTCACGCAGACGCGACTCTAGTAGAATAATTTCCATGAAGTTTTCATAGACTTGTACTAGCAGAGTCGCTGTCTGCGGGGGCCTTCGCCATGACTGATTAGGGGCGATCGTCAGCTGGTTTAGAAATCTATTATGATCTAAGATACGAACGTCTGTAACAATACTTGTAGCGTGACTAGTCTAGTATTATTATATAGCTGTTAGAACGATACCGTCATCCGTCATCAATAATCTTTATTTTTATTTTTTTGGGAACAGATGATTTTTCCTTTATACTATGGTTCTTCTTTGGTCGAAATAAATAAACGTTTATAATTATTATAATAGAAGGTATTTTAGAACTTTATTACGAGTTGAGAAATATATTTAGATATACATAGATATATTTTCTATATGCCAAATAGGGTTTCAATTCTCTCTGTCACCCGCCCCGCGCCTGTAGCGTCAAATAGCTCTAATTGACAAAGGTCAGATAGGTACTCTCGATGCGAAATTGATTATATTGAGTTAGTCTGGAATATGACCTTTATGTATATTGGTATAGGGCTAGGAAATATGGTTACTCCTAGCACTCTGTAGGGAATTTTCGATTTGATTTAATCAAGACGTCTGAAGGTGACAACGATAGCTGAAAAGCTTTGTGGACATCGGTTGTCATGGTATGGACGCGTAATACGGAGGAATGAAGAATTCTCAATCCCCAACAGTATGAATATCGATGACTATAAGAGTAGGAGGAGACCAAAGAAACGATGGATGGACCGTGTGAATGGTGATATGGATCTGCCGGGGTCGCGAGATTGTTCGAAAGAGACCGTGACCCTGGCACATAGGCAACTGAAGGAACACGGGTGGGTTTTAGTCAGTAAAAGTCTGACACGCCCTCCCGCTCCATCCAGAGCGGGAGAAGTCATTTGATAATTTCCCATCCAAAAAAAAAAAAAAAAATTGGTATTGGATAGAAAGGGAGTGAGTACCTAGATGACGACTAATAGAATAAAGAAATGTGGAAGAATAAGACATTTTGCGCCTACTAAAAATAAATTGTCATAAGGACAGGAGAATTATGATGAACACCATCATAATTGTCTAAGAGGTAATTTTGAGACCTAGGTTAATAACCAGAGGGGTAATTGCGTAATTTTTTATCGGTAGGAATTAGTTTCATATTGATAGTTAAACAACATTCATTGCGTTATTTACGTTGCTGAGCTTACAATTTATTCGAAAAAATGACGCAATGGTTTAGAAATAATCTTCAATCCCATTCAGATTCTGATAAATAGTGCGTTTCGCAATTAGGGTGCAGGGCTGATTATCCAGATAGCGCCAACCGGTCTTCATCACATTCTTCGAGAGTGGTAATGATGACATGCCAAAAACGTTATGGATTCTCTTGTCTAACCTTGTTAAGAAAACGTAATTATATAGATCTTGTATACACCAGTAATAAACATAATAATTTACATACGTTCGGGTAACCGACACGCTTTCATTTATTTCACTAAAGCGCGCTTTAATTGTTGGTTAGATTAACTTTTACTTTTATCTGACGATTACCTCTATTTTTCAAGTGTCGTTGGAGCAATTTTATTGGTCATTACGTTACTTTGTTATGCCTTGGCTTGTATGCTACTAGATTATCTGTGTTATTGTTTTAAATTACTTACTATTAAAATATTAAGGTTTGACTGCCCCATTGGTGTAGTGTTCGCAATCGTTACTGCTGAGTATAGGTTTTGGGTTCGATTCCCAGGTCGGACAAATTGTTATTGGGTTTTCTCATGTGGAATTTCGTAGTAGCAGCCCGGAGTCTGGTGTTGTGCCCGGTTGTTGGCACTAGGGTCGCCCTCTACTACGAAAAATTGAAATCCGGGTGTATTTTAGGTATACATACCTCTGCCCAACCATTCCAGAAAACAAAGCGTGATGATATGTCATGTAGGTACAAATCTATGTACAGGTCTACTCGACTGCCAAATTTCATCAAAATTCGTTCAGCCGTTTAGGCGTGTTGTGGTATCGGAAAGGCAGAGACTTCTTTCCCATCAATAAATAATATTAGTATGGATAAATAATAAAAATAAAGGTCTTACAATGTTCTTGGCATTAGAAACTATTTCTATCTATAATAAAAGTATCAGCTGTTTTTAAACAAATTCTGTATTTAAAGTCTGAGTGGTGATTGAATCAAATACCATCCAACTTTTCTCGAGATAAGTTCAAACATACAAACAACCGAAATACTTTAGTAAAGTACTATCGATTTATTTGAACAGCACCTCTTTGCTAGAAAAACAAAACTACTTTGAATCTACCATTAATGTAATTTCAATCAAAAACAATGGAAAAGTTTTCTTTTGTTTTTCAACGTTTCTGTAACTGATCATAAAAAGAGATAAATATAGTAGTGACGTTATCTAAACTCAGGCTAGATCTCGACCTAGGATAGGAAACTGTAAACACTAGCACTTTATAGCTGCAGTAAGGTCGAAGATTTGTGACTTTTAAAAGTCTTTAAAAATGTTTGTTTACAGAACTGTTAAACATTAGTTTTAATTATTCATAGTTTCAGCCGAAAGACGTCCGCTGTTGAACAGATACCTTCCCAAAAGGGAGCTTGCAATAATCGCCACGCTTGGCAAGCCGATTGAAGATCGCAGTATGCTCTACGCATTTTACCACCATACTGCGATCGTCAACCCGCCTGCCAACTGTGGCGATTATGGCACAGCCTCCCAAATTGGGGGAGGCCTTAGTTCAGCAGTGGACTTCTTACGGCTGAAATGTATCTTGATGATTTAAAACTTTAGGATAGGCAAGGATGTAAAACAGATTCTTTTGTTCTTTAATATTGATTTACCGACTTCAACTAGTTTTTTTATGGTTAACAAGGAAACATAATTCATCAGATAGCCTATGTAAAACGTTAATTAAAACCCTAGATACAATCAATAAAAACAAAACATAAAGAAATCTTCACGTTTCAAGTAAAATCATGTTAGTATTCTTTCCTTATTCCCTTATACGTATTAAAAACATAATTATATCATTTTCCGAGTCGGCTGGGCTCGTATTAACATAGGTTTTAGTCTATAACCGGCCACTGTTCGCCAGTTATGGCCATGCACCATTATCAGCCATTATGTTGGGCGCCATTGAGCGGTGGTTGACAACGTTATAGATAATTGTGGGTTATGAGTTTATAGTTATGGTTGTTTAGAGAAAAGATGTAGGTAGAGCATCTATGATCTGTTGGTAGAAGTAAACATGAGGCAAACCAAAAGTCACAGGATTTATTTCAAATGGCACATAAAAAGCACTTTTGAACGTCAACATGTAAATTAAAATATAATTAATTCTAGTCGCCCCTTTCAAAAAGAACTTTCGTATGGAGTAGAATGGGCAAGAACCTCCACCGTTACTGTTTTAAAAATGTCATCTTAGATACTAAAATTACTATACCACTGTAGATAAAAATAATTTTAAAATTGAGTAATGGCAGATAAATTAATTATATGATAGGTATATGGTGCTCACATATTGAGGTGTTTAAGTACACAACAATCATAGCGCTTTAAATTCTACGTGCTCTAAATACAAGGATTTGTTCCAAAAGGGTCACGTATATAAGTATTCGTTCGTATATTTTATTTCTTATATGTAATATTTTTTGAGTGTGGGATTAATCACTTTATCACGTACGTAAGTGTGTCCGTGGCATCACAGTGGGCCCTATCTGAATACCAGCGCTGCGGTAGTTGTTTTTTTACAAATATCGCAGCATTATGCTGAGATAGGAGCCTTTTTGGCCTCGCACAGGTCTTATTCTTTTAATTTGTATATCTTTTACCATTTTGTTATTTGTTTTAATCCTAAACTGTGTTCTTTTTAATGTTTTCTATGTCCTGTGCGTGTCACAAATAAAATATTTTTCTTTCTTTCTTTCTTTCTATATAAGGCTGTGAAACTCCACCAGTGCAGTGGCGCAATCTAGTTTAGTCAGGAAGTCAAAAAATATCATTAACTTCCTTCTGAGCTTAGGTATGCCTACTTTGTTAAAAATCAGAGGTCCCAAAATAGACTTGATATAGGCTACAGTTGGGAAGAATACTAGTATATCACTTTTCCTAACTTGGTAAGTCTTAAATCACATATAAACACGTTTAGTCCATGTTTACACGATCCGGATCCACAGTTTACTTAACGTGTGGACAGAACGATATGTTACGGATTTGTGGTCAATAATACATACATATATGGCTATAACACTACCGATTATTTCGACTGATTCTTTGCTAGACTGTATGTCACCATGATTTGTTGTTATGGAAGTTAGTTGTGTTCTTAATCACAATTTTGTTTCAGCCACTTTGTGATTTTGTTGAGATTTTATAGTCTTTTGTGATAAGGTCTTTTGCAGTTTCGCATTTTCATTATTTACTATAAGCTAGAATTAAGCATTTTGTCCGATACTTCTAAGCACTAGCCAGCCAAAGACCCATTTATACAAATATTCGATATGTATTAAAATAACTATCATCATACAAACTTATTGTCTCTTTTGCCAACTTCAGTCTTCTCATCTTCGCTTAAAGTGACCAAATAAACCAAAGAAAAACTACCAAAGTAACTAAGTTACCAAAACAATCACAAACCAGTGTTTAAAAAAAATGCAAATAAACTGACAAACAATAAAACAATACAAGTGACAACTGGTGATTATTAAGTCAAGTGGTGATTAGTGACGGTTACCATGGCAACGCCCGCGCCACCCCGTGTATCCAGGAATGTGTCGCTGCCTGCCGGCAGACAGCCTCCCACGGTCGCCATGCTGGCTAGGAGGACGCTGTCAGAAAGGTAAAGATGTTTTTGGTGATTATCAGATTATTGAACTAGGATTTTCGACCGTACAAAAACCTGCCCTCAGTTTTTGTGGTATTCTTCTTAACAAGGATTATTTCGAGGTAACTTGCCGCATTTTTTGCGTATTTATATGCCTGTTAGCTTTTTACAACGATTTCGCCCGCGTGGATATCGAAAATAATTCACAGGAACGCACTAACCCACTACTACTGTGTGTTCCAGGTGTACAGGTTATAAACTGTGTACCAAATTTCATCCAAATCCGTTTGGCCGTTTTTGCGTAATTGAGTAACAAATATCCAAACTTACACATTTTTTATATTGGTACGAGAAGTATTAGGATCTAAATACGGAAAATAGAATTCACATTTAGAACTACGATGAAAACGAATTTTGGCCTCAAGTTCGGTTAGGGACCAACACAGTAGGGTTTTTCATACTTATTCCATTGACCAGCCACACGGTCACACCCCAAAGTCATAAAAATATACATTTGGGTGCAACATTAGGAGGAAGGACTAATGTTATCGTGCAGACATACCGGACGATAATGATACATGACTGGCCACTTACTATCAGCCCGCTCTTATCCTACACGCTCGTTTTAAAATTAGTCTGGAGGCAGAATAATACAATATTTAGTCAAATTAATGTTAACTACCCACATGCAAGTTCAAATGAAAAACGATGACTGCCCGCAGTGTCACCCTATGTCAGAGATCGGCCATATTGGGCCCTACATCCAAAGTAGCGGCCAGCCAAAAAAATAATGTGTTACAATCCCCCCAAGGTCGGGGAAATCGCGGGAACGTTGGGTTTTGGGGCCAACTTTGTATGAAACGTGACTGGTCTCGGCTCTACTTTTAACTTTTCCTTTTTCTTGTATTTTACCTTCTATTTTTACTTTTATCTGTATTTCAAATGGTGCACATAATTAAGATTATATAGCTATGTATGTTGCAGGCAGATAAAATGACAAAAACAGACAGATCGTACTACAAAAGCCACGAAAGTTTTCTATAAAAAATTGCCAAGCTTAATCAGCCATTTTGTACCTTCATACCTCGAAGTGTTACCTACTCGAGAATGGAAGTTTCCAAGTTTCGCACAAGTCCGTTCTGATGGGAACCATTAACAATATGAACTGCCAGGGCGGGCGATAATTACAGGAATTTAACAGCAATCCATCTGATGGCTTTCTGTGCCGTTAAATCCCAGAAATATTCCATTTTAATCCATTTTGAAGGGAAAGTTATAATTATTTCGTTAGGATTGCTGTTTTCTAAATTAATTGGAAAGGCTTATTATACGAACGTGGTATTCAAAACTTGTATGAAGGCCGTTCGCATATTCATTAATTTGATACTCCTGGGACTATACTTGGTTTGGTCATGGAAAAGTCTGTTCATAAAAAACAATTTCTTCGTACTTGATCAACGATGTTATGTCATCATAATGCTTCTTAAACTGTCTATGTTTCCACTTCATTTGCTTCTTCAATTCCGAGTTGAGCTGCTCGATGATTGACAAACGCGTGCAAAGACAGGTACACTCAATCTGTGTGGTGCTTTCCTCAATAGACCATTTCAGACACCAATCTACATGATCCGACCAAGGTTATCTCTGGATTTTTAAATAGACTGACCTTTATGTTTATTTCGGCCTTTCTTCTCAGAGTAGTCAGATAGGAAACGCCAACCTCATCTAGTTCTATAAATATTTACCAACAAAATATTAACGTGTAAAAGTATTTTATACGATCTACTTACATAAATTATTATTTTATAACACACACACACACAAAAAAAAAAACACAACAAATTAACCGACCTATATCGGTTTCTTCCTTAAAACATTACATTACCTTCCCCAGTTTTTCTTAAACGAATCAATCGTATACATCGCCAGTCGGGGCACGTTCCTGTAAATGTGCTTCGGAAGTGTTCCAGAGGCAACTTGTTGTACCCACACTGAATTACAATTGTGACTTTATTGCCTGCTGGTGAACCGACCTGATTTGATTGCGGTTTTATTAGAAAAATGTAGGGCAAGTTCAGTTGTTGTGTTGGTGTAGCTGGCTTCATAGTGGGATAATTATTGGCTTTATTCCTGGGTGTTTTATATGGATAGTTCTATTATTTTGGACGACTGAAGCCTTTTTTCCTCAGTTAATTATTCTTTGACATTACGAGATGTTTGGAGCTATCTTTAATTAGTTAAAGCAAGGTTGAGGCATCATCATAATTCAACTGAAACACGTCCATTCTAGTCTTCATAGGAGGCATGGTCACAACGACCAGGGATACTCTTAAATAAAGAGTTACGTTTTCTGCCGACGAATCAGGCTATAATGTTCCCACTGCTGGAACACAGGCCTCCTCTGTGATAGGGGGTGAGCTTTAATCCACCACGCGGGCCCAGTGCGGGTTGATGGATGTCACATGTTTTCGAATATTTGGATCTAGGACATCCCGGTTTCCTCACGATGTTTGCTTCACCGTTTGAGAGTAGTGGTGATGAAATTAAATACACAAAGAAAAGTACCTGCCTAGGTTTGAATTCACGTCCTACAACTTAGAAGTTGGGGCCAATATAATTTAGCCACCACTGCTCTCAGCGCTCTTTGATGTAGCCAATCTATTCCGCTGGAATTTTCGCAAACAGTGGAAAATTTGTTCCCGTTGCTGATTAAAGTTAGAAATGGAGTTGCTTCCTCAAATAATTACTCAAACGTACTTTGAAGATATTAATTGACTTCCTACAACTTTGAACAAACATCAAACTCAATCTTCAGCGCGTAATATGTGTTTTCTGGCTTAACGAGGCCTGGCAAAGGATAATATTGGCGCCATGATGTGTCGAATATTAGCACAAATATGAGGCGTAGTGAATAATATGATTCAGGAATGGAATATGAATTTTGGGATGTTTGACATCGGTGAGGTTGTTATACCAAGTCATGCTTTGTGGGTACAATATTGCTCATCGAAATATATTGAGACAGATAATTTCTTTTATAGAAAAAACAAAAAAAAAAAAATACTTTAAAACGATGATTTAACCGTCGTCAAAAAAAAAAAAAATATGTTAGGACAACCAACACACCGTTATCTGATCCCAAACTAGGCAGAGCCTGTACTATGGTAACCAGACAACTGATAAATATACTTATATATTTCTAAATACATACATATTATAGATAAATTACACCCAGACACAGAACAAATGATTGTGCTCATCACACAACATTTGTCCTGGGTGGGAATCGAACCCACGACCTCAGTCTTAGCAGTCAGGGTCACTAACCACTAGACTAACAGGTCAGTCAAAAAAAAAGAAAGAGGTTCCTAATTCGGTTTTATTTTACCCCAGAACTCCGTCTTGTATTTAAAAGAGATTTAAAAACTCTTGTTTCGTTTGAAAGGGTCTACTTACCGAGTAGTTCCATATAAATCGCTTTGCTGACATAATGCCAGTTGATAGAAAATATTTATACCTAATTAATTCGATGAAAATAAGTAGGTATAAAATGTCGAAAGTTATTGGCAATAACCGAGCCCACGTCATAAAATGTTTATTAAAAGAAATCAAAGCGGTCTATTATGATTATTGATTACTGTGATAGTATTCAATCATTTCTTTGCTTCGGTATGTTTTTATTTAAATTTATTCTGGCTTGTTTATAGTTCTATTTACAGGTGTTTGCTAAGAAGTGTTAATTTTCTAACATCTTGTAGTAGTCTTATTAAGAGGACGTACTTATTTGTTCGTTAAATATATTCTAAAAACATAGACTTTCCCAACTATGTTCGGATCGGCTTTCAGTCTAACCGGATGCAGCTTAGTACTCGTATTCCTTATGAAATGATTGGCTATTTGACCTTCACTACCCAGTTTCTCGGTAATACCCCTTGGTAATACTGGTTGTCAGACTTTCGGGCTTCTGAGGACCTGTAATGTCTGTCAAAGATCCACTCATGACTGCAGAGACTGGTTCTCCGAGTCACGGACTTGTCGTGGTATGCAAAGATGGTCACCCATCTACGATCCAACCGCGGAAAGCGTAGCTTAACCTGATCGATCGACCCGTGCGTCTGTTAATACTTAGTCGCAAGCTCTTTTAACAATAATAATCATTACTACCTAATTCATTTCTCCGCCTTCAAACCGTAACAGTGAAACGTCGCCGGCGCAGTATTTAATAAGGCGCGTACGGAATTAGCCATGCTTTTACAACTTCCTGGCCGATGTTTGGACTTGCGTTTCCGTCTGACCTTTGTTCGGACTTAATTGGCGTTCGCCGGAGATTGGCACCGCGTTAAATACCCTTACGTGAACTGACGAAATCTGCGAATATAGGGGGTCAAATTAAATTTGTCAGAGTACCTGAACAGTTGTTATGTCAATCGATATCCAAACACGATAAAATAAACAAATATACTTCAAGTAACTTCGTCATCATCATCTGTCGGCTTCCAGTCTGACCGGATGTAGCTGAATACCAGTATTTAACACAGAGCGACTGCCTTTCTGACCTCCACAACCCAGTTACTGAGTAATCCGATACTCCTTGATAAGACTGGTTGTCGGACTTTCGGGCTTCTGATGACAATTAACGATTGTCAAAGATGCACAAATGACAGCCGAGGTATGGCGGGGTCTTGGTATGTAAAGATGGTAACCCATCCACGCGCCAACCGCGGAAGGCGTAGCTTAACCCGATCGATCGATCCGTGCGGGTGTTATAACTTAGCCATAAGTGACTTCAATACCACCTAAATACAATATGATAAATTTGTTTTTGTTTTATCATCTCCAGAGATGGATGCACCGTAGAAGCAAAGTTTCGCTGGGTATTATTTTTTGACTTCATAGTTTCAACGCGAAGAATTATCACTTTTAAAACGCTATCGTTTATTTTTGAGTAACACCTATTTCTGATTGATTGATCGGGCAAATAAAACGCCAGAGCCAAAATCCACATAACGAATCTGGTGGGTGATGCCGAAAATACGTCAGAACGTTATTCAATAAAATTGTGGTGTGCGGTCTACTGTCAGTCAGTTTTATTAGTGATCAAAATCTTTTGTGTTAAAAATATCTAGCGATCGCGAGGATTGATCGAGTTTCTATCAGGTTTTTGTTCATCTCCCAGCGTTTTTAGTAAAACGACTGAAAAAGTGTGTTGCACATTTTAATATTCCTATGAACATCCTCAACTAAGCTAAAATGTAAAATTCAAACTGCGTTGCGTTACTCCTGTTGATAATCTAGACATAGGAATTGTGATTACTTGGTAGCAGTAATCACCTTGATGGTAAGACCATTCCGTACACAGTATCTTCTACTGTTTCTAGTAGGATTTTTTCAGTTGACTCATCAAAATCATAAATCTAACTCCCTATCCTTGTTCCACAGTGACCTGGAGCCAGGTGCAGCGACAGCGCCCTCTGGCAGTTCTAGCAGTTCCAGCTTATCTTCCAGGAGTAATGAGAGCAACACCGTCGCTGCTGAACAGCAGGGTGAGTTTTAATGAAGTTCTTATACTAAATTAACTGTATTTCGAAGGCATTACATTGGCTACTTCCACGTAGACTAAGATGAAACTTTATATCACACATATAAAAAAAACTCATATAAATGTTATACAGCTTAGAATTAAGGTAGCCCCGAAAACTTTTAAGGATACTTGTGATGGGGTTACCTCGCAACTACCCATGGGTTACTACCTACAAATCAAATATTTTTTATGTGTAAAGTTTTCCCAACAGTTACACTTACACATAGGTACACTTTGTTTGCTAGTAAATTGAATAAAAATTCGAGAAAATACAAAGCTATAAAAGTTACGTTATTCTGATTCAGCCTGTCCCTTGCTGCCGTCCTCCAGCGCCGCCCTAAACCGAGGTCAGTACCCACAGGGGGTGCTCTTAGCGTGTAGTCGCTATAGTTTTGAAGGCCTTAATTTATCAAGGTAGCTACGGGCAAGTGCGGTTAAGCAGCTGACAAACTCATAGGTTGACCTGCGGGATGTCATTCCCAAATATTAATAAAAAAAAACTGGGCTCGTTACCAAAACCTTTCATCATCTTGCGTTTATGCTTGAGTAAAGACAGCGAGCGCATTACTTTAAAAAGATTTGATTTGATTTGATTTAGAATTGAGGCTGCCTTTCAACGAATGAAAACAGTAATTGTGTTAAAGACTTTTGGGCAACTCTTAAAGCCAAGAACAGGGAAAATTCATAGTAAGCGAAAATGTTGACGCGAGGATCTTTGATTTTAGACAACTTTTTATAATTGACAGCTCGCTTTTAATAAATCGCTAATCGCTTTTTAGTCAGCAAAAGCTGAGCTAGTAGCGCCGTCATCATCTCCATTTGGTGGTACGGCATCCATAATGTAGGATTACAATTAAACACGATGATACAAAAAATCAATTAGTATTTCACTGTCAGAATAATTAACACAGTACAATACTAATTTTTAACTAAAACGTACGCGAACTATTTTCTGAGTTCGGGGAAACCGATAAGTTCACGTAGGAGAAGTGGAGATCTGAATCCGTTCGTTGTCCTCAAAAGACCGACTCGCCTTTTTGTCACGTCCCTTCACTCAACTCTGTCCACGAATTTTGCCCTCATTATAGAACTACAATAATTAATTGAGAGACTATTAGCGTTCAACTTTTATAATCTACATGTATTTAATGTTCCTAATTATTTGTTACAGCATCTCAATCCGACTGGTCTGAGGAGGAAGAACCCCTTGCCGCGCAATGGGCCGACAGCCTCCCGCCACACGCGCTCGACTCACTGGACCTGTCCGCCACGCTGCGCAAGAGACAGGAGGTCATTCATGGTGAGTGTAGCATCAGCATCCTACAGAATTTATTGCAAATTTTGTCTGTGATCGGTGCAGTCATTTGTTTTATAATTGGAGTTGTCTTTTTTCAATACATCTCTATTGTTCCATATGATTTCGGACGTAAAGAATAGCATCGTCTCGTTTCTACCCGTGGGTGTCGTAAGAGACGACTAAGGGGTTTACTAGAGAATGGGCAGCAGCTTTCTGTATGCATTTTACCACCATACTGCGATCGCCAAACCGCTTGGCAAGCGTAGCAATTATGGCAAACCCCCCCAAATTAGGGGAGGCCTATGTCCTGCAGTGGACGTCTGTCGGCTGTAGTGATTATGATGATACATCTCTATTGGATTTGCTTCACACAAATGCTGTATGAGACTTTTAAATGTACTCAAAGAAATGTTCAGGATTAAATATAAAGTGACTCTGTTGGAAGCTTTTTCTTTTCCACAGCTCTCTGTTTGTAAGACAACCTTAGCTGTCATGTTTGATCGTTAAAAATCTTAATCAAACTCTCCACAATCCATCAATCTTTTTGGTTTTGTGAGAGACAAGAAAGATGTAATAGGTGACGAGTAGACTAAACTTGCAATGATTTATAGAGGCAGGCAACACAAGACGTGTTTTCGAAAAACGCTACGAAAATAACTGACTGCATAACATGAGTTTGCATGTTATGGTGTTATATGTTACTTTCTTGTTTAGCTTTTGTATTTTCTAATAAATTCTAAAACAAATAAGTATTTTGTAAATGGAAAAAAGTTAATTGTAAACTCGATGGCCCATTTTGGGCGCTCTCTATGACAAAGTAATATCTTTTCTAAATAATAAAAATGCAAGAGTGAGAGATTTTCTAATTGTAAACTTTAACCGAGAGAGCAGTGGTGGCCCTGTGGAATCAGCGGCTACTGACGAGTTGCAGGTCCAAGCTTCGAACCCTAACCGGCGCTTTACTTTGTGTAATTTATTTCATTACAACTGCTTTCAAAACGGAGAAGGATAAAATCGTGAGGAAACCGACATGACTAGAACCAAAAATTAGAAGACATGTGATCTACCAACCCATACTAAGCCCAACTGGGGAATGATTGCTGACTCCCTCTCACAATGAGGTGGTTTGTATCCCAGCCGTTGGGTACTTTATAGACTGTTTATGTATACTTTAATTGTCCTGAAAACCAGCTCACAGTTGTCTTCAAGATTAAATAACCTTTTAAACAATTTATCATAAAAACTTTCCTTGTAGGTAAAAATGTTTTTGAACCAAAAGGTACTCTCTAAACATACACATAATTTTCTTTACAGAACTAATAGTATCCGAGGGTTCCCACGTCCGCTGGCTGCGCGTCCTCGGCGGAGTGTTCCTGCGCCCCTTGGAGCGTCACGCACACCTCTTAGCAGGCGACGAGCTCAAATCCTTGTTCCCCAACCTGCCTGCCGTGAGGGAGAGGCATTCCAGGCTATACTCTGATCTCAGGACTGCGAGGAATGAGGCTGGGAACCATCTAGTGCAGATTCGGCCAGTTGCTGATGCGCTGTTGAATACGGTAAGTCTTTTTTGTGTGTTTTTATAAATATTTGAGAATTGTAATGGAGTGTCACATTGTGTTATATAGGATGCATCATGTTAATGCGACTTTAAGTAAGATGCATGTTTGCATGGTGCCGTGTGGTGCCAGACGTAAAGAATAACACAATCTCAGTTCTTCCCATGGGTGAGGTAAGAGTCGACTAAGGGACTTACTAGAGAATAGTGCGATCACAATACTGCGATCGCCAACCCGCCTGCCAAGCGTGGCGATTATGGTAAACTCCTCCAAATTGGGGAAGTAGTGGACGTTTTTTGGCTGAAATAATGATGAAGATGGATGCAGACGTAATTAATCTATACTTAATATTATAAAGCTGAAGAGTTTGTTTGATTGATTGAACGCGCTAATCTCAGGAAATACTGGTCCGAATTGAAAAATTATTTTTGTGTTGGGTAGCCTATTTATCGAGGAAGGCTAAAGGCTATATAACATCACGCTACAACCAAGAGGAGCGGACCAGTAATTAAAAATGTTGCAAAAACGGGGAAAATCGCATGGGTAGGTGATTCGACGCGACGGGAAGGGCTCGGAACAAAAAATTTTACGCGGACGAAGTCGCGGGCAGAAGCTAGTCAAACATACAACCTTTTTAGAATCTTTTAAAAGGGTTCAAATACACTAGAATGATTTCATAATCTGCCTATAATGTTCCCACTGTTGAGGCACAAACTCTCTAATATAATCTCTAAGAAGTCAAGAATAGTCTTCACCTCGATCTACCGTGGTGTAAAGTCATGGATGAAGTCTACAATCAAAATCAAAAGTCATTTATTCAAACTAGGCTGAGAGTCAGCACTTTTTGAACGTCAAAGTTACATAAGACAAAACGCCCGCCCTTCACCACTTCCTAGTGCTTTAGCTGGGAAGAAGAAGTGGCGCAACAAACTGTCCAGCAGCACAGCTGTCTGTTAAGTTAGAAGAACTTGATTCTATACAATTTTAATGTCTCTTCACTCTTGCTTCGAAGATTGACTTACCTACTTGTATTTCCACCTCAGCTGGGCGACTCCGGCTACTCGTCATGCGTGTCGAAGTTCTGCCGCGGCCAGCGCATGGCGCTGGACGCTCTGCGCGAGCGGAGACGCAAGAGTAAGGACCTGCATCAGTTCCTCGCCGCCAGGGAGCAACAGCCGCTCTGTGGCAGGTTGCAGCTCAAGGATATGTTAGCGTGCGTGTGGCAGAGGTACGTGTACCAACAATAAATCACTACTACAGCATCACAAAAATAAAAAACACAGAAAAAAAATCATCAACACTAAAAGAACTACATAGTAAACAGTTTAACTACAACACAAGTTGTCATCGTTGCACTAATTTGATACCCAAAAACCGGCCAGGTATCTGTAGTAACACGGCCAATCTTCTTCGTCTTAGCGAATCAATAGCAATTTAAGTACAGTCAGCCTAGAATTTGGCTACGAGCATTCCACTTTCAGGAGCGTCCATCAACTCCTGTAGCGTGTAAGCAACAGGACACGCTGGACAATAAAAAAGATATCAAGTGCCGCATTGTTTGTGGGACAGCACCACATTTACACTCCATGGCGGAGTCATGTGTAAATCTCCACCTGAATAGGTTTTCTTTACTTCGGCCTACCTAATTCCGGGGTCTATTTAAAAATTCAATGAATGGTGCCGTAGTAGTTGGGATGAATTTGTCCCAAAAACAAATTTTACTTTATTGTAAACTACAAATCAAATACTTTCTCATTTTATTCTAGAACCAAATTATTCAAACCTCATTTCTTTTCTCCCTAGATTGACAAAATACCAGCTACTTCTCGAGGGTATCCTCAAGACGGTGACAGAAGGCGAGGAGACAGAAGAGGACCTGGCGCGACTGAGGCGAGCTCATGACGTCGCCAAGGAGGTGCTGCATAAAGTGGATACCGCCATCAGAACTGCGGAGAATGAGCACAGGTAACATTATTAATAAATATATTTATTTCCGAAAATAGGGTTGTATTATGAAGGTAGCCACAGGCAAGTCCGGTTAAGCAGCAGATAACCTCATAGGTTGACCTGTGAGATGTCATTCCCTAAAAAGAAAGAAGTTTTGTAAGAACACTTTTACATGTCAATCATATTTTTAAAACTAGTTGAGGTCTGCGTTTCCTATCTGACTACTTTGAGTAGAAACACCAAAACAAACTCAGAGGTCTCTTTTACAGTCCAGACTTAATCTTCGTCAGATCATGTGAAGACCATGTAGATTGGTGACTGAAATGGTATTTTTTTTTTTAAATAACCATATTTTTGATGATTGAGTGGACCTGTCCAGTCAGTGCACGCATTTATCAGTAATCATGCAGCTTGACTCACAGTGTAGCTATATAACTGTTACTGTTCGATTGCTGGGCAAAGTCCTGTCCCTATGACTTCTAGATCGTACGATCCAGGGCTAAAGTGGACCAATGGTCGTTTGTTTTCTCCATTTAGTCCCCCGTTTTCTACGGGGTTATAACCCAATCATGAAATAATAGCTTTACAATATACACTGGGTAGTTGATATTAGCGAATGATATTAAGGATAAGGGAAACACTTGCCTTAAAAATGAAACTAGGTGAACAACTTTTTGATAATCGCATATTTTAGCTCGCAATAGGTAAAACTACAAACACTTTTATTAATCTTCTCAGAATCAGAATCATTTATTCGTAAACACAGGTGATAATTATATACAAGATCTTAAAAAATTAGGTAGTGCGCTATGTTTTGCCAATTGACATACAAAATATTAAGAACAAAAAGTATTATACTATTAAATTAAAACATAAATTCGTCATAATATGATTGTGCAAGCAAGTAAAATTTCAATATTCATTATCAATTTCATTTCATGTCAAAATAGTCAGTTCAGAAAATCAATTATAAAAGTAAAAAAAAAATATTAAAAATTTCAAGTATAAGGAAAAATGTCAATATTATAAAGTTACAGAGATTCGTCATTAAGAAATTCACCTAGTGTATAATAAATTTTGCGTGTTTTTAAACTTCTGCACTGGCATACATTTTATTTCATTGGGTATTTTATTATATATTTACGGTGCAATACCAAAGAAGCTTTTTCTCATAAGAGAAGTTTTACATTTCACAAGGCATAAATCATTATTATATTGAGCACGCATGGGTGTTTTCTTCACTGTACTAAATTTCTTGAATAAATGTGGATTCATTTTTACAAATAATAATATAATAATATTTATTTAGGTACATAAAGGTTTTGTAGTACATAAGGGACTTAAAAAGTAAGCATTATTAGTAAGGTACATGGTACAACGAATTCTTGGGTGAATCGCTACTCTCCTAGCTAGATCACTGAGTAATCTGTATTTAGGAGAGACAGTTTCCACTCCCAGTTTGAGTAGCACAATAATCATGTTAGTAAGCTTTAGAGCTTATAATGTAGAACAAAACAAAAGGAAAAATCTTAAAATTAAAATGACTAAACATCAAAAACTAAAATTAAATAAAACAATTACAATAAGGAGTATTGGTGTGGTCAGTCCAGTGAATGTGTGTATGTGTTAGTGTAGGGGTGGTGAGTAAGTGTGTAAGGGTGAATTTATGTGTGTGTAAATGAAAAATAGGAAATAGGGTAACTTTCATGTAACTGTCAATAAATACTTTTCAGTCTCGTCATAGGTTTTAATCAGGAGAAATGCACGTAAGGTGACTTTGCATTTAATAATGCAATTTATAGGATGTATAAAGCCGGTAAAGGTAATATTTTTAACTTTTTAAAATAAGGAATGCAACTATCTGTTGTTTTTAAACCACACATACACCGTACACATTTTTTCCGCATCCTGAAAACAAGTTCCCTATTTGTTGACTGTCCCCAAAAAATAACACCGTATCGCAGAACTGAGGCGACAAGTCCATGATATGCCATCAACAGTGTATTAATGTTTACTTTTTTTGAAAGTTGAAATAACAAATATGCTGATTTACTTAATCGCTTCTGTTATAAGTATTATTCTTGGTTTCTGCAAACCTAAACTCGCAAAATGTAACTATGTTAGCTTATATGTTTAGACGAACAGTCTCAAATACAAGGCATTAATTTCAATTAAAACGTTAAAGGCACTTTTGAATTGTGAAAGAGTCTGTCATTTAGTCAGAAAGTTATTCCTAATTGCCCATTCCCAAACTTAAAGTACGTAGTTGTTTTGGTTTACCAATCAGTCGAAGATTACATGAGGTCTGTCAATAGAATTAATTATTAAAGACTTCTTAACATACACATACATAGTTCGAAAAGATTGGTCTTATTTCTTCTGGTCTTAGGTCTTATGTATTCGATTAGGGGTTTTTTCTCTGTGGGAAATCATAAAATGACGTCTCCCGCTTTGGGTGGAGCGAAACGGCGTGTTAGACTTTTACTGACTAAAACCCACCTGTGTTCCTTCAGTTGCCTATATGCCAGGGCCACGGTAACTCTTTCGAACGAATCTCGCGACCCTGGCAGGTCGATTAGGTAGGTTAGGTAAGGTAATATACCTTACTAGCTTTTGCCAGCGGCTTCGCCCGCGTGGAGGTCGGAAAATATCCCGCGGGAACGTACTACCGGGATAAAAAGTAGCCTATGTCTTTTCTCAAATCGGTTCAGTCGTTTTAGCAGGAAAGCGAGACAGACAGACAGACAGACCGACAGACAGACAGACAGAGTTACTTTTGCATTTATAATATTAGTGTGGATGAAACTTGTTAAAAAAATCATCTAACCTTTCCCAGACTAAAAACGATCCAGAGCAAGCTGGAGGTGCGCGTGCCGACGGCGGGCGAGTGGGACGAGCTGCGCCGCCTCGACCTCACGCACCACACGCTGCGCAACGAGGGAGAACTCACGCTCCGGAACGACTCCTCCAAGAGGATCAATGTGCTCGTGAGTCACACTTATACGACATCATCTATCAGCTGTTTATTGCTGGCAGTCCACTGCTGGGTGTAGCCCGGATTATACTTTGAATATATGTCGCTATCAGTACAAAAGATTTTTCATTTTAAAGTACAGGATCTTCATTAGCAATAAATTGTATGAACAAAAATGTAAAATAATACATAGCATCATCATCATCATCATCATTTCAGCCATAAGACGTCCACTGCTGGACCCAGGCCTCCCCCAATTTGGGGGGCTTTGCCATAATCGCCACGCTTGGCAGGCGGGTTGGCGATCGCAGTATGGTGGTAAAATGCATAGAGAATGCTGCTGCCCATTCTCTAGTAAGTCCCTTAGTCGCCTTTTACGACACCCACGGGAAGAAACATACACATGATACATAGCATCAGTGCAACCTATATTTACAAATACTGTAACACTAAAACTGAGTTGCATTTCGTGTCCGCTTGTTTGCTTCATGTTTCTAAACTTCTCAATATATATTTATTTTTGCTCTAAACAACATAAATAAGAAAAAAGAAAAACAGAGGACAATATGCAGAATAAGTTTTTATTTAACTTAAGATATACAGAACACAGAAATGTCAATGTTGTGACACCACATCATTTTACAGGACAACATTTTAGCCAACTGTAATCAAGAATATGATTCTAGAATTCAGAGAATTCATGATTACAATTTATCCACTGGTTATTATTTTACCTGTATTGCACCCGACTGAAGCAAAAGCGGGACGCAAGATAGAAATAAACCCAACTAGCAAAGTGCAGCTAATATTTTGTTCTATCATCATCGTTTAAAGTATGAATTTAATATAATGTCTTCCCCGCAGGCCCTAATGTTAGAAGACAGCCTAGTCCTGCTGCAGCGCGAGAGCGACAAGTTCGTGCTGAAGCCAATCCCGCAGCCCAGCCAGTCACTCATGCTGTCACCACTTATCAAATGGTAACTCTTTTTAACATCAACTAGTTACACCCCACGGTTTTAACCCCATTAATGTCATTCCCGTAGGAATATCGGGATACAAATATTCTATGACCCAATCCAAAAGTCATGGTCTACTGATGTGCCAAATTTCATGCAAATCCGTTCAGCCGTTTTAGTGTTCGTGCTACAAACAAATATACAATAAATCAAATCTTTTCTCTTCATAATATTAGTTTAGATTTGATAAGAGTATTTTTTTTAAAATTCAAATATGACCAGTTAAGTCAAATAATTTATTTCAAAGAGGCACATAAAAGGCACTTTGGACAGTCAAAATTGAAAAATTAATCATACTAACAGCTATACGAGTATCTTAAACTTTGTTTCCATTATGAATCAAAATGAACCCATATCTAAAAATTGTTTAGAAATATTGTTTATGCGTAAAGAAAAATCCCTCATTAAACTCTTACTGCCATACTGAAATTAAGACTTGAATCTCACAAAACGATACTAAATTATCACCTCTACTTCAATAGGGACAAGGTCCTGTTCCGACCGAACGCGGCAGTGCGCAACACTTTCTTCCTGATGAACATCAACGGAGTGCAGATGCACGAGCTCTCTGCGAACACCACACCGGAATATACGTCGTGAGTATTACATTATTTTTGTGGTCTCTTGGACTTGAGCCATTTGTGATATGTCAAAGGACTGTGGAAACAGTAAGGCTGTCTTCGGAATATACATTTTCTGACACTTACTTTTACATGAATTAGTTAGTAGTTTATTTATTTATTTTGGATCTCCAACAAAAGATGTACACAATACAATGACATGTAAACAAAGGGTAACAGTAAAAGTCGGTGTACTCCTTCACTTATAGGAGACCACAGCAAGCACAACAGAGTTTACAACTAAGCTAACAAAGTTAAAATATTAACTGTAGGTAAAATTTGGTAACAGTTTATAAATGATTAAAGGACATACACTAATTAGAAGAATTTGAAATACTTTGTAATACTTAAATTAACACCTAGAGCTAGTTAAATTAAATTAAATCTACTAATCTATTCTTATATTTAGATAGAGACTCACTGATATCTAAATTCGTAGTTTTGGCTAATATGTTATATTGCCTACAAAGTCTTGAAACAGCGGCGTAATGACCGAGGTTAGTTTTTGAGCCAGGGATGTAAAATAAATTATATGTGTTATGTCTGGGAATCCGAGGCGGAATTTTAATCTTTAATTTATTTATTTATTTTGGTTTACCAACAATTGTTTACACAGGTTTTTATTTAAAACTAAACATGCAAGAATGTATAACAACAGTGCAACAATCACTTACAGGCAAACTGCGCAAACTTAAAAAAAGGGTTACAGAAAATTAATAATACTTAAACTAGTTTCAAATTACCTACCTTAAAATCTAAATAATTAATAACTATAACATGAATCATAATCATTTAATGAATTCAATAGTTCACTGCAATTTATAGTTCCATTTAATAGTTTGTGGAGGATGAAGCAGTCCAATTTCTTCCTACGACTGGTTAGTGTATTCATGTGGTAGGTAGTGTTTCAACCTATCAGTGTAGCTAGTAAGTTGTTTAGCCAAGTGATCTCCGTAGCACAGATGGTAAAGGAACTGCTTTTGGACACTCTCTAATCGCTTCGAGTAAACTTCGTAATGTGGATTCCATACCACTGAACTATATTCTAGGATTGGACGGACTAAAGTATTGAAAAGCTTAATTTTTGTCGCGGGTCTTTTATATTTCTTACTATTTCGCAAAATAAATCCCAGTACCTTGAAAGATCTTGAAACAACTCGTTCATGAATTAATTAGTTAGTAGTTATTCAATGGTATAAAATGAACCTATAGACTTTTATTGAGGATTTTCATGAGTATAATTATGTAAATACATATTTGTTACGGTTGGGGAGCATATTATTTTAACATACGAAAATTTTAATTTTGCCACCATGAATTCAGGATTTCCGAAATAATGTCGAGCAAATTTGCCAGACATTGGTGCCGATTCTGTTGTACAAAATTCTCTAAACTAAACTAAAAATCACAAAAAGGGAAACGCCCGTTCTTGGCCATGTTGCGCCCATCAATATGGTATATACAAAAAAAATACCCATTTAGTAACTAAAATATTGCTATTACTTATTCGTTATGAAAACTCCGGAATTAAAAGCCGATTTAATAAAAACATTCAATCGTTTATTATCGTATCTAACAGTTCCGGTCGATTGTCAATCCTGTCCAAGTAGGGATGGCAACCATTACTGAAACATACACAATCGATACACTAAATAAAACCGGTTACGAAAAATTGATTTTTGGAAAACTTTTCTTTATTATATAGTTGTTTCGCCTTTGTTGTTTTCTTAAGAAAGAAAAAAGATGTTTGTTCATTTCCGTGCTTCTAAATACGATCTATTGAACCGATTCCATGTCTCCAGATTTTTATATTTTTAAATTGATTTACTGATTTTTCGGTAAATTGATCTCATATCGCATCCCTACGTCAATAATAATCGTAATTGACAACTGATTGACATTTCACATTTTGTTCGGTGTTGTGTGTGTTCTTGCGACTCGAGATTATTTTCTACTGCGTTTTTCTATTTGATTTTCGACGACTTTGATTACGAATATGGACCCTGTAACCGCTCCCGATGACGACCTTGGTTTTACATTGGATTCTGTACTTGCCTCCCACGGCTACACCGGCTTGCCAATGGATACCGTTCCTGTTTCTCATGACGGACCTGACACGAATATGGAACCTGATTTACACGAACTTACCAGGTTACCACGGAGCCCTCTCTGTGTCAACTGTGGCGTAGATACACGAAGATTTAAGAGATTTACCTTAAGCAATGTGGAAGTTCGGTCTATATTACAGCAATAGATTGCACCACAACAAGAGAGTTACTATAAGAACATAAAAGGTACATACATACTCAGTAACTTATATTGCATAGCTATGTAAGATAGATTTGAATTGAATAATTCAGTTGTTTAGTGACAAGGAAACCATAGAAATTGTTGTAGTTTGTTTTGTCTCAACCTAAGTTGTATTTTGTAGTTGTTTGTTGTAGTTGTGTATTGTGAACCCAATTCCTAGATGATGTGGTTATCATTTATTTAAATGAGAACGAATAATAAATTAAAAAAACTAAAAGTGTTTTTTTAATAACCTTGATTTTTTATACTTGGTTTATAAAAGTCCAACCAAGTTCTATGCAAAAAATAGTGGTAGGTTTTTTATCTATGATGTCAGCCCTAATGCTTATAATTTGTTTCTTTCGTGGGCATCACTTGGCAAAAACCTCTTTATTGAATGGGCATTTCCCTTTGGTTTATTCCTGTCAAACGATGATTTCCTATTTTGAAATAGACTAAAGTGACACACCTTAACTATATTTTAGTTTGACAGCACTAAGATTGCACTGAGTTATTAGTTTAGTGAAAATGACAATTTTGCTATTCTGAGTTTGCCGGTTGTCACCAAAAATTTAGACTATAATAATTTATTTTGACTAAATCTGACTATTTTTAATCGCGATTAAAAAGATGTGGAACAAAACTAGTGGTCATGAACAAAAATTCACACCAACGCAACGCCTCGCCTTCACGTGCAAAAACAGTGCTGTATTTTTTATTTTTTCTTTTGCTTATATCTCGAAAATGGCGTGTCCTATCGCAAAAATAATGACATTTTCGACCCCTTTTATAAAACCCCGGAACATTTAAATCTCAACACGTGGGTTTTTTTTTCAAACAAAAAGTGAAAAATCCCATATAAAACACGTCCAGGCTGCCCCCTTGCGCGCGCCTTCGTCTCTAAATAATTTATTGCGTAGCGCACACAAGTACCACGTTGCGAAACCAAAAGAAAAAAAAACCATGTTGACTGTCAAATTCGTTTTTAGTCGTGTCAAAATAATTTTTAAATTTAGAGATTTTTCCTTGCAGAATAGCGTTAAAATTCTCATAGCCAAAAGTAAGGAATTTTAGAGATAGTTTAGTTAGTTTAGTTCGGTGTACAACAGAATCGGCACCAATGTTATTGAATATAATTTTAACTACATTACCAATTCAACTCAACGAGACTGCATCGTAGGTCTAGTGGTTGCAAATGCTGCTACTTAGCATGAGGTCCTGTGTTAGAGTCTCAGGTAAAATGTTTTTGGGTTTTCCATTTAGTAATTCTGAATAGCAGCCCGGAGTCATGATAGTGCCCGGTTGATGGAAATAGTTTACTCCAGATTTTATCGCTTTCATTTTAAAACAAGGTTCTAAGGAACCAAGGCTACAATGAGTTGTTGCTTTGTAGTCTGGATACAATCCTAGTCGCCCTTTTTCGACAGCCACATAAAGAATAGGGGGCAATTTATCCCTTTTTTTACCAATATACAGCTGTAACCAAAATGTGTGTATCCCCAGATGGGTGAAGCACATCCAAGAGGCTCCGCTGGCCAAGCTGACGGAACTCAAGTCTACCATCACTCCCGCACACTCACACAGCCGGTCCAATGATGACTCAGGTTTGTTCACATTTGTTTTTAATTGAAAAATTATTAAAAATTGTTAAACTGACATAACAACAGTATACGATGATAGCTTTATAGCGCGCATCATGCGTTTTTTTTTTGCGATAATCTGACTACAGTCTGAAATTTATGATAAGATTAGTATGCATATGTGCTCCTATGTATTTGTCTATCAAAATATCTGAACACAAACCCTCTTATTACAAAACAAGAGTTTTATTTAGATCAACTTTAAACCACCAAGCCACTATTTTATTTCAGAACCCAATATATAAAGAAACGCAGTTACTTTTACAAAATCGACAACTAAATCCGGTGCTACGTTGTCATTTTTGTTTTAAGAAATTAACCCAATTTGTAATTAAGTTGGAAATGCAAAAATTGGCGCAGAGCCTTAGGCTACAACTAAAGTTAGATCGCGTTTTGTAATAAAACAGAAAGCATTGTGCATACACTTTTGAATTATAAACAGGTCTGTGAGCCTGCCAGGGTCGCGAGATTGTTCAAACGAGATACCGGGGCCCTGGCATATGGGTAACTGAAGGAACACGGGTGGGTTTTATTCAGTAAAAGTTTGACACGCCCTCTCGCTCCGCCCAGAGCGGGAGAAGTGATTTGATGATTTACCATCCAAAAAAGTAAAAGAAAAAAAAAAAAGGGTCTGTGAGTCAGAAAATGAAGGTAGTTGCCCATCCCCAAGCCTGGTAGGAACCTATGGAGATATCGCGCAAGATATATAATATTGAACCGTGTCTTTAACTACACCTAGTCTTGGTCAGGACAACAAACTCGGTTATCTTAGTGCTTGAAAGATACAACGTTTGTTCATCTAATATGGACCTCGACGAAATAGCCGTATTTCTCATTAGAACCTCCTTTTCCCCCACATCATAATCGTCTTTACCGACCTTCAAAGTTACCTAATATTCTGTTATATTCTTTATTTAGGTGTTAACGTATCCCGAAATCCTTCAGACGCCTCCGAGAAGTCATCATCTACAGCTCCCGATGAGCCGATCGAACCAGAGAAGGAGAGAGTGTCAGTGGACAGGAGCTCTGTAGAGAGAGATGAGAAGAGAGTGACTGTGGAGGAAGACAAGCAGAGTGTGGAGAGGGAGAGCTCGGCAGACAAGGAGGCCGAGGTCAAGGAGGATAAGGAAGATAAGCATAAGTGAGTACGATTGGGTTAACTGTGAACATACATTGAGGGAAAATCAACTTGTGATTAAGTATAATTTATTTGTAAATGGATTTTGATATTTACTCGTAATATATAGGGTGGCAAGGACATTGAGGCACAAACCATGAATTTAGCACATGCTTCTAGAGCCCCTAGTGTAGAACATTATCTATTATATATAAAAATCTGCTGTTTTGAAAAATATCTGTTGTTTTGTAGAATGTAGTCAAATGTAGTGTTTTTTTTTTTTTTTTCAATAATTATTATCATTTTAGTCGAAAACGTTCACTGCTGGATAAAGGATTCCCCAAAAGAGGGGAATTTGTCATAATCGCCACGCTTGGCAGACGGGTTGGTGATTGTAGTATGATTAGATGAAAAAAGAATAGAGAACGCTTCTCGCTTAGTTGCCTTTTACGATATCCATGGGAAGAAATAGGATGGTGCTATTTTTTTGGTTTGGTACCACACGGAACATGATGAGTTCTAACGTATCTAATTGAGAATTATTAGTAGTAAGTAAGGGTGGTGTTTTCAAGTTACCACTGGCGTACGGTTGTCGGTACTATAACTGTTTGTGAATGAAACTGAGTTCAATGAGTTTAGAGTATCTTTTCTTAACGTGGAAACCTTCTAAACATTCACATTTTCGTCTTCTAAACAAGTTTTTCACGTGTGATCCCCCCACTTTATCAAAGCCACCTCTCCGCAGGCCCCGCCGCACAACAGTGGGCCGCATCAGTACGCACGGCGCGTCGGCCTGCGCGCTGGAGCCGCCGCACGCCATCCTCGTGCGCGAGCCCGCCGCCAGCGCCGCCAGCACTGCGCTACGGGCCTTCACTGACCAAGGTACTGTACATACTCGTGCGCGAGCCCGCCGCCAGCGCCGCCAGCACTGCGCTACGGGCCTTCACTGACCAAGGTACTGTACATACTCGTGCGCGAGCCCGCCGCCAGCGCCGCCAGCACTGCGCTACGGGCCTTCACTGACCAAGGTACTGTACATACTCGTGCGCGAGCCCGCCGCCAGCGCCGCCAGCACTGCGCTACGGGCCTTCACTGACCAAGGTACTGTACATACTCGTGCGCGAGCCCGCCGCCAGCGCCGCCAGCACTGCGCTACGGGCCTTCACTGACCAAGGTACTGTACATACTCGTGCGCGAGCCCGCCGCCAGCGCCGCCAGCACTGCGCTACGGGCCTTCACTGACCAAGGTACTGTACATACTCGTGCGCGAGCCCGCCGCCAGCGCCGCCAGCACTGCGCTACGGGCCTTCACTGACCAAGGTACTGTACATACTCGTGCGCGAGCCCGCCGCCAGCGCCGCCAGCACTGCGCTACGGGCCTTCACTGACCAAGGTACTGTACATACTCGTGCGCGAGCCCGCCGCCAGCGCCGCCAGCACTGCGCTACGGGCCTTCACTGACCAAGGTACTGTACATACTCGTGCGCGAGCCCGCCGCCAGCGCCGCCAGCACTGCGCTACGGGCCTTCACTGACCAAGGTACTGTACACTTCACTTGTATCATTAGCCTGTAATGTTCCCACTGCTGGTACGCAGGTTTTCTCTCAACGCGTAGGCGTGGGCTGTAATCCGCCTTGCGGACACCCGTGTGGATTGGTAGATGTCATATTGCTTCGAATTTCAGGTTCTATGTTTTGAGAGCAGTAGTGATGAAATATTTACGAAAAGTAAGCTCCTATCAGTCTTGCAACTTTTAAGTTGCAGCTGTTACCATCACAATGTGTATAAAATTAGAAGAACTTCATAAGAATATAGGAAGTAAAAATAAAATACTCAAAATGTAACATGTATAAAAACACTTAATCTATATTTTATTTTTGAACAATCATATTAAAAATTTCAGACAATGATAGTGAGAGAAACTCCTGATAAAATACTAATAGTTTTTTTTTATTGTCTACAAATTGCGCCGTGTGACTAACACAGGGTGATTCTGCTTTTATTCCTTTTTTGAAGTAAGCTGGTGAATGCGTAACGAGAGCGTTACGAAAAGTGTGATCGGGCAAGGCGAACGGAAGTTGATATAAGTTAGTGAAGATAGAAAGAGAGAGAGTTACGTTTCGTATATTACTGTAGAGGCAAGAAAGAGAGGTGCGAGCACACATTTTCTTTCTCTCTTTCTCTCATAGCCAGTTACGTTTCGTATACAGGGTGTGGCGTAAGTAGTGGTCCACCGTTCAGGATTCGATGAACCAGATAATTAACTATAACAATTAAACATTTTAAACATTTTTACCCAAGGGTTCCGAAAACAAAAAAATCGTTCTTGGACTTGATGGTGTTCTGCCAGGGTCGCGAGATTGTTCGAAAGAGATACCGTGACTCTGGCACATGGGCAACTGAAAGAACACGGGTGGGTTTTAGTCAGTAAAAGTCTGACACGCCCTCCCGCTCCGCCCAGAGCGGGAGAAATCATTTGATGATTACCCATCCAAAAAATAAATAAATGGTGTGTTAAAAATTGGGGTTAAAATTAGAGAAGATCAAATTTTTCTTCGAAAGAGCTACATTTACATAAAAAATCATAATTTATCATGATAGCTCTAGTATTCAGCAGTAATTAGCAGAAATCAGAATGTAAAAATAATGGTTTTTGTTGAAACTATAAACAAATATGTAATAAAACGTAGAAATTTCGTAAATAAAAGACAAAAATGAAATACTTTCGGAAACCTTGGGTAAAAAAGGTTAAAATTTTTCATTGTTATAGTTAATTATCCGGTTCATCGAATCTTGAACGGTGGACCATTACTTACGCCACACCCTGTATATCTAAGAAAGCTAAGAAAGTTTTACTTCAGTCGTATGGTCCAAAGCACACTTGTTTTTTTTCAACAGCATTACGTTACTCAACCGTAAATAAAAAGAGTTTTAGCAGAGCAGACTATTTTCTATGATTTGAATACGGTATTTCCCCCGCAGAGCGTCTCCGGCGCCTGGACTCAGTGATCTCGCGCGCGCTGCGCGCCAAGTCGTGCATCGTGGGCGCGGCGCTGGGCGTGCCGCCGCACAGCTTCGCGCACGTCGCCGACCTGGCCGTGGCCGACGCGCTGGGGGAAGTCGGTACGTACACACTGCTTATCGTCTAATGATGTCCACTGCTGGACATAGGCCTCTCTCAAGACACTCTGTAGTCTGTTCCAAATGTAATGATATGCTCATTTTATTCTCGGTGCATCGACTTTTTTTTTGTGGGTGGGAAATTATCAAATGACGTCTCCCGCTCTAGGCGGAGCGAGAGTGCTTGTCAGATTTACTGACTAAAACCCACCCGTGTTCCTTCAGTTCCAGGGCCGCGATATCTCTTTCGAACAGATGTCGCGACCCTGGCAGGAGAAAACGTACCTTTGGGTACCAATTTATGTATTATTCCCAACACAACTAACATTCAAGGTTGCGGTGGATCGGTGGCATGGTAAAGAAAAAAAATTTAGTAAAACTTGGCTGAGACTCAATACTTTTCGAACATCAAAATAACATAAGACAGTCCCCCAAAACGCCCACCCTTCACCACTTCCTAGTGCTTTAGCTAGGAAGAAGATGTGGCGCAACAAACTGTCCAGCAGCACAACTGTCTGTCCAATTACAAGAACTGTTGAACATTTGACTGGCTTGTTAACCGACTTCAAAAAAAGGAGGAGGTTATATGTTCGACTGTATGTATTTTTTTTTTTTTTTTTTTTTTATGTATGTTCACCGATTTCTCCGCCAATTGTCGACCGATTTTGAAAATTCTTTTTTTATTCGTAAGGGTATACTCCTGAGGTGGTCCCATATTAATTTTGTGAAGATTTGATGTATACTTTGGGAGATAAACGAAGGAACTCCTCAAAAACAAACAGTACACGTAATGTGATTTGGATATTGTACTAAAGATCAAAAATAATTGCTGGTTCTATCTATCCATCCGTGGTGAACTAATTATAGTCTTCGAAGATACCGCATGGAACTCCTCATCGGTGAACAGTACATATAGGAACTTACAGTGAAAGGTTAGAAGGTTAGGGGATAATTCTTTGAATATTATAGGCACGTTTAGACCGTTACTTGTATTCTTATATTCCGTTGAGCTGATGATGGAAGGTACAACTCCTTATCGATCAGGAGTTAGAAGATATCTTGTCCTAGATAGACATACTCGTTGACATCGAGAATTGATTCCTCAGCAGACACTAGAGTGGGCTCTTACCCACTCTACTGTCTGCTTAATAAAAAAAAAAGCAGCCTTAATCATTTTGGCCTGGCCATGGTTGGTTTTTTTTTTGTGTATGTTCGGGCATAACTCCGTCATATATAGATGGATTTGCAAAATTCTTTTTTGTTCGAAAGGGGTTTATTCCGAAATGGTCCCATATCATTTTCATATAGATCTGATGATGAGTTCGGGAGACAGACACCGGAACTCTTTAAAAAATGACAGGAAATCAACCGCGAGTTCTGCTATCGCATAAATATGCATTGTTTGTTTGGAATTAGTGCAGGGTGAATACCACAACTAAAAATTTAAAAATAAAAACTTTTTTACAAAAAAAAAAAACAACCGACTTCCTTAAAAACACTACAAAGTGAAAAATAACTTTAATTTCGGAAGTCGGTGGCAAAAAAACCATAAATACAGATCCTAAGACACCGACTACCGAAATTAAAGTTATTTTTCACTTTGTAGTGTTTTTAAGGAAGTCGGTTGTTTTTTTTTTTTGTAAAAAAGTTTTTTTAGTCTAGTGATTAGTGACTCTGACTGCTAAGACTGAGATCGTGGGTTCCCACCCAGAACAAATCTTTGTGTGATGAGCCCAATTATTTGTTCTGTGTCTGGGTGTAATTTACCTATAATATGTATGTATTTAGAAATATATAAGTATATTTATCAGTTGTCTGATTGCCATAGTATAGACTCTGCCTAGTTTGGTATCAAGTAACGGTATGTTGGTTGTCCTAACCCTGCCGTAACCGACTCCTTTGGATTAGATTTTAACCCACTTCAAACAGTCAGATTGCATTTAAACTTTGTAGACTTATCTAGGACCGAGGACAATACAATTATTTCATGCATTTTTGCCTCTATCCTTGTCAGGGTTACCAGGATAGCAAAAAAAAAAAAAAAACTCTTTTGAAGCTAGCCGAATAAAAAAATAGAAAATAATGACTAATTCTACTTTTTAGTTTAGTTTTCTATTGAAGCGTAATAATAATTTAAAAAACTAAAATTAGTTTTTTTTTAATTATTATTATTTTTTAACATCATTCTGTCAAAAGCTGTCCACTAAAAAGCTTCTCCCAAGAGTCACTATAGTCTATTCCAAAAGTATTTGATAAAAACTTTAACTAATGAATCAGAAAACGTAGGTACCATTGGATACCAATTTATTTATTTCTAACTTATGCCCGTGATTTGTCCGCGTCAAAGGAGATGTTTCATTTTCGGCCATCAGATGTACATTTATCAAAAAAGAGGAAAAAATACCACAAATTAGGGAAAAATATTCTCTGGTTAATTTGCGCCTGATTTATTGTGTACAAAAAATAATAGTTTTTCAATTATTACCATGTTTTATTCAACATGGCGTCTCGTTTGCTGGCAGACTTCATTCGTTCTGAAATCATGTCTCATCAAATCAATGTTAAGTAGAAAATAATTAAAAAAATGTGTATATTCTTGTAGTGTTAAAAATAAATTACTATTATTCTCTTGTAAATATTTTTGAGTAAACATAATTATGTGGGACCATTTCATCATTACAAAAATCTTTAGTCTCCATTCTTGAAGTGTGTTTCTAAACGAATTCAAAATAACCACTTGCTAACTCTTAGGACAAACGTCAAACATTTTTTTATTTTATTTTGTACATAAAAACCATTTGATATTATGAAAAAAATGTTACTTTATTCTATTCATGAGTAATTTCCCCAGCTTCGCTAAACGGTACACGTTATGGCCGGAGCCCCATATAAAAATGAAACATATCCTTTCCTGCTTACCCGACCATCCCGTCGCATCGAATCGCCTGCCCGGGCGTGTACTTCGTATTCTTGACTTTTTGTCTTTTTGGTCGGCTCCTAAGGATCTTATCTATACAAATATTATAAAGCTGAAGAGTTTGTTAGTTTGTTTGTTTGATTGCGCTAATCTCAGGAACTGCTGGTCCGAATCGAAAAATTATTTTTGTGTTGGGTAGCCTATTTATCAAGGAAGGCTATATAACATCACGCTACAACTAAGAGAAGCGGAGCAGTAACGAAAAATGTTGCAAAAACGGGGAAAATCACACGGGTAGGCGATTCGACGCGACGGGAAGGGTCGGGGGAACACTAAAATATTTTTTCAGTTCGACCGGCAGTAGCTGAGATTAGTGCGTTCAACCAGCCAAACAATGAACCTCTTTAGCTTTATAATATTAGTATAAATTCCCAACACAATTAGCATTCAAGGTTGCCACAAATAGGTAACATAGTCTTAACCAATGTTTTTTATACTACAGCTTATTATTTGTAAAGTCATTTTTGTGAACTCATTCAGAGAACAAGTAAATTAATCCAGCTGGTTCGGTCGAGAGGCACCGCCAGTAATCGCGGTCTCCGCCATACGATACGCTATTATCCGGCACTTTCAGACACCTTTAGTACACCCGGGTTAGAGATCATTCCACGCGTAAATTCCTTAAAAATATATGTAAATAGCTTTTACGAGTGGTGTACGGAACCGTACATTGCTTTAACGACTTACGCGCCGTGCATTCTGCACACACAGCATTTGTACCCATTATTGCAAATAATATGTAAAAATATATTTCAATAAATCAGTGTTTAACGAACATTCACGGTGGTCGGTTTTATTTCATCACCCCAATAGAATCGCCCCGTTATCATATCACTAAGTGTAGAAATCTCCTACATTTATTTTGGTCCTTCGAGCATTGCAGGACCTCGTCGCGGTTCTTTGACCTATCGCGCGTATTGGTCAGAGGCACGGTTCGGACTCAAGGTTCTGTAATCAAACTAGTGTGGACTCAATTAAGGAAAAACACACTGCATCCTTGACTTGAGCTAATATAGCTTAGGTCAACAGCACGGTCGTGGTAAGCATATCACGGCGTGACATCAACATCATCGGACTCGGTGGAGCTCATCACCGGGCAGCGCAAGGCTTCAGCGTGCGCTATCAACCTCTGTGGGAGCAGCATCAGTTGCGAGCAGCTACGTGGATCGTCATTAAACCAAGTAAGACTGTTCCTTTACCTACATCATGGAAGCTCTTTTTGCCCGTCAATCTGAAATCATCACCAATTTCACTACAATAAAGGTGAATTTCCACAAGGACTCGGATTCTCGTAAAAATGTCGAATATTTGAGGAAGCGTTTAGAAGCGTTAGACAACCTCTGGGGAGAGTTCGAGCAAAATCACGAAAAAATATCTGAGCATAAAAATGTAGCGGTTGAGTATTTCCTTGACAATACATATCAAAAGGGTAAAGAACTTTATCAATTTATTCGTAACGTTATATCATCTTACGGCAAATCATCAAAATCTACTCAACCAGATGGAAAGTTAGACGAATTGTTATCACTGCAACGCACTAATTTTAGGGCATTTAATCGGCTAATCAAGGGTATTAAAATTGATCAAATAACAGATAAATGGGAACTAGAAGATGAGCTTAGGAACGTTCAAGCTAAGTGGACATTTATTGATGCTCAACATTTGCAAATCGATCATATACTTGCTGGTGGAGATATATCATACGACGAGGAGTTCAATCATCATGAATCAACCTACAAATCTATCAAACGTGATTTGAATAAGAAAATCTCATCAACGACTCACTTAGAAAAATCAACTCCGCACATTGAAATACCATCGTTCAGTGGGAACTACACACAGTGGCCAACCTTTTATGACTTGTTTACGGAGACAATTCATAACAATAACTCCATCACTAAAGCTCAGAAGATGCAACACCTTAAGGGAAAACTTAAGGGTGAAGCAGAACGTCTCATCTATCATCTACATATTTCATCGGAAAATTATGATACTGCGTGGGAGATCTTATTACGTCGGTACAATAATTCACAAGTTCTTTTCACGAATCAAATCGAAATGTTTCTCAATCAACCCAATATACAAAAGCAAACATCATTTGAAATTAAAAGGTTGTATGATACCTCAACCGAATGTATGCATGCAATTCACAATCTCGGCGTTGATACGAACACGTGGGATCCGTTGTTGGTTCATTTATTGTGCAAGAAACTGGATCCAGAAACTTATGCTGACTATAAGGAAGCACGTAGGACACCTCGTGATTTACCAAGATTGGACGAGTTAATGGCATTCCTCGAGAGTAAGTTTACCGCACTTGAGCCTATTCATGAAAACGATAAGGAACCCACACCATCAAGCAAGCGGAACCCAAATCAATCAAAATCCATAAGTAACTTTAATAAGCAAAACAATTATAAACGTTACATAAACAAAAATTATCAAGCAATCATTACTCAAACTTCAAAATGCTCTGTATGCAATTCTAATCACGCGCGCAACTTGTTTTCGTGCAAAAAATTCATGAATATGACACCGGACGTGCAATTGAAGACGGTGACAAACTCAAATATTTGTCGAAATTGCCTATTCAGTCACGATGGAAGTCAATGCACTTCAAAAAAACGTTGCAAAACCTGTCAAGAAAATTATCATTCAATACTGCATGAAGCGTGTATCCCATCATCAAAATCAGCCCCTCAAGCAACTTCATCATCATCATCCGAAATGACCGCTTCGTCATCAAAATCATCAAACAAGAAATCTAATGTTAATCATGTCGCAGGTGATGACGAAGAGTTATTGTTGACCACGCTTTCGATCAATGTCAGGTGTTCTGATGGCAGCTACGTGACGCTTAGGGCACTTCTAGACCAGGGATCACAGATATCACTAATATCTGAAAACGCTGTACAGCGGTTAGGGTTGCAGCGGCGAAGATACAACGCATCAGTATCAGGAATAGGTGCTGGTGCTAGGCAAAGCAAAGGACGGGTATCAATCGACTGTCAATCTATTTACGGCGACTATCAGTTCACTACAGAAGCACTGGTTTTGACGAAGGTCGCTAACTGCTTGCCTGGTATACCATTCAAAAAACAATCGTGGTCTCATATCCAGCATCTTCAATTAGCAGATCCAGAATACAACGTGTCGAAGCCTATTGATATTCTCTTGGATGTGAGTATTTACTCACAAATCATAATGGATGGTCTCATCAAAGGACCAGCACAGGCTCCGATTGCGCAACAGACAGCACTCGGATGGATCCTGTCTGGCAACGTTCGCACATTTAATTGTCATATCGTAACAAACGACTTATCCGACCTATCAAAATTTTGGGAGATAGAGGATGTAGAAACATCATCATCATCGCTTACCAGTGAAGATCAGTATTGTGAAGACCTTTATCAGCAAACTACTCGTCGTTTGGACACTGGTAGGTACGTGGTGGGCATACCCATGAAACCCGAATATGAAAACCAGCTTGGATCATCTAAATTAAAGGCTATTGCACAATTCAAACAGTTGGAAAGAAAAATGTGCAATAACGAATCATTTTCAGAAAATTATAAATCATTTATGTCTGAATATCAAGAACTGGGTCACATGTGTATTGCCAATAATGTTGACGAATCAAAACGTGCCTTTTTCTTACCACATCACGGCGTAATGAAATTAGATTCAACAACAACAAAACTTAGAGTCGTTTTCAATGCGTCGGCGAAATCCACATCGGGCAAAAGCCTAAATGATCTCATGTGTTGTGGACCAAATCTACAAAGGGACCTCATGACACTCATCTTAAACTGGAGAACCTACAGTTATGTAATCACAGCGGACATAGAGAAAATGTTCCGGCAAATCTATATTAAACAGTCAGATCGTCATCTTCAATCAATCATCTGGCGGCAATCATCTCAGGACGTACTCAATGAATATCATCTTGCTACCGTGACGTACGGTACTAAGGCCGCTCCATACTTAGCTATGAGAACGCTTAAACAGCTGGCAATAGACGATGCCGACAAATATCCACTCGCAGCATCGGCATTAAATCAATCATTCTATATGGACGATCTGTTTAGTGGAGCAAATACCATTCATCAAGCCAGGGAGCTTCAGCATCAACTCATTGAGATGCTGAAAGGTGCTGGTATGAATCTCCGGAAATGGTCCAGTAACGTACCGGAACTACTGGTGGATCTATCACCTGACCAACTCAATAACCCATTAGACTTCAAGTGTTCAGAAACAAGAAAAACACTTGGATTGAGATGGAACCCATCAACGGATAGCTTTAGCTTTCAAACTCAATTACAGCATCATGACAAACGCGTCACAAAGAGACAGCTACTTTCGGAAATTTCAAAACTATTTGATCCCTTGGGCTGGCTCTCGCCACTAACAATCAGAGCAAAACTGCTATTTCAAAATGCATGGTCATCACATGTATCGTGGGACGAAGAAGTTTCGCAATCCGTTCAAGATGACTGGATTCAGCTTAAAAATGATTTCGACATCATAGATCAATTTAACATACCACGTTATCTCGGTAACACTAATCAATCATATCAAATTCATGGATTTTGTGACGCTTCTGACAAAGCATACGCATGTGTTGTGTATGTAGTAGCAAAAGACAATAAGGGCGAGTACACATCGACGCTCTCTGTAGCAAAAACAAAGTTAGCACCTCTAGCAAAAAAGGTATCATTGCCTCGACTAGAGCTATGCGGTGCGCTACTGCTAGCTCAACTTATCAAGAAAGTCATGGAATCTTTATCAAATCAGGATGTAGAGATTTATGCCTGGACAGACTCCATGATAGTATTAGGATGGATCAAAGGCGATGTGAAGAAGTGGAAGCAGTTTGTAGCTAATAGAATTATGAAAATTATTAGTATCATTCCATCATCCTGTTGGCATCATGTGAGGTCAGAAGAGAATGCAGCAGATTGTGCTACTCGGGGTCTGACATCACAGAAGTTATCAAGCCATTCGTTGTGGTGGCAGGGTCCGAAATGGATAACCAATTTCGAACATCGGACCCTTCCTATCACCTCGTATCAATCACCAGATTTGGAAACCAAGCAACTTAGTGTAAACACAGCCTTATATCCAAATCATATTTCAATCATACACGAATTATTACAGAATTACAGCTCATTAACTCGCATTATAAAAATAGTCGCTTGGATATCGCGTTTCATTACGCAATCACGAGGCAAACACACTTCAAAAACGGATGTATTGACGTCATCAGAGATGGACGGTGCATTGAACGTCATTATCATAGATGATCAGTCACACCAATTTCATGAAGATATTTTATTTATCAATCAAAAGGGGCACGTGCATCTTAGAAGCAAAATATCATGTCTTAATCCTTACATGGATGAGCACGGTATCCTTAGAGTGGGTGGACGACTCAAAAACGCATGTATCAGCGATTCATCAAAACATCCCATTATATTATCAAGTCATAGTCGTCTCACCGATTTAATCATTGATCAGGCTCACATCACCACACTACATGGAGGCCCGCGACTGACACTTTCATACATCAGAGACAGATATTGGATAATCAGTGGAATCCGTACCGTCAAGAGGAAGCTGAGAACCTGCGTTAAGTGTCAGCGCTTCAGTCAACCACAATATCAGCAAATCATGGCCGATCTCCCACAGCCACGAGTTACCCCGTCACGACCTTTCTCTCACTCTGGTGTTGATTTTACCGGACACATCGAGTTGAAGGCCAATAAGGGACGTGGAATCAAAACCGTCAAGGGGTATATTGCAGTGTTTGTTTGTTTGTGTACCAAGGCTGCCCATCTGGAACTTGTTTCCGATCTTAGTACTCCAGCATTTTTAGCAGCCTTTCGTAGGTTTTCGGCTCGACGTGGAACGCCAAGTCACGTATACAGTGACAATGGCACGAATTTCGTAGGAGCCAATCGTATCCTTAAGAAGGAGTACCAAGAGATCATAGCCACCATCAACACCGATTTCTTCAATAATATCAATGACATGAACATAAAGTGGCACTTCAATGCTCCTGCGTGGCCAAGTGCGGGTGGTCTCTGGGAAGCTGCGGTGAAAAGCCTCAAATATCATCTAAAGCGTATCATCGGCGATCAAAAACTCACTTACGAAGAGTTTACTACGCTACTACACCAAATCGAGGCATGTCTGAACTCAAGACCACTCTGTCAGTTGACAGAGAGCCCTGACGACGATTTCCTCACGCCAGGACACTTCTTGATCGGTGGCCCACTTCTATCTAGGCCGCAGACGGATCCAGATCACATGAATCAATCAACAAGGTGGCAACTCACTCAATCAATTAACAAACAGATTTGGAAAAGGTGGTCTAGCGAATATCTACAGCAACTGCAGGCTAGATCAAAATGGCGTAAGCCAAGTAGGAACTTCGAAATCGATGACGTCGTTCTTATCAAGGACGAAAACTTGCCACCCGGCAAGTGGGCGTTAGGGCGTATTCAAGCAGTACATCCTGGGAAGGATGGCTATGTAAGGGTAGTCAGTTTAAAAACTAAGAATAATATCATACAACGCCCTGTCACCAGACTTGTGTTGTTACCAGTAAACAAGGACACGACACAGGATCAAAATCACAATGAAGACAATACACCTAAGCGAAGCAAGAAGAATCAACTTCCTTGCAACAACGTATCATTGAAGAGCCTGTTCACTAGTTTCTTATTACTATTTGTCATGTTATTGTCACTTACTTCAGCGCAAAATATAACTAATCATGAATCATATAATGTGACGTCATTAGAAGAGAATCAAGCTATATACTTCGATAGAATATCCAATCTTCAGTACATCAAAGACGAATGGCGTCTTGTTGTTTACTACAACATGACGACCTACTGGAAAGGCTTATCCGATATCAAAGGTTACGTCAACCACATCAAGCTATTATGCAACACTCATGCAAGTAAACAATATCAGAGTATCATTCGTCAGTTAGAGCACGAGATAAGCGAAATAGAACACTATGATATGTTACTTAAATATCAAAGTCCGATAAGGCAGAAAAGAGGCCTAGTAAACGGGCTGGGTTATATTGCTAATTCATTATTCGGTGTACTGGATGAGAGATTTGCCGAAAAATACAAGATGGACATTGAGCAGATCAGTCATAATGAAGAACATCTTCAAAAACTTATTAAAAATCAGACAAGTATTTTAGAATCAGAATTTAATATCATACGTCGTAATGAAAATATCTTGAATCAACAATTCTCCTTCATCAAGCAACATCTTCATAATCTATCGACTGAGGTGAATAAAATTCGGCTAGATAATGAAGATGGCCTTTATGTCACATCATCATCTTTAGCAGCATCAATAATACTATCAAATATTCGTTGGATTCAGCAAACGTTGATTGATACAGTAACAGATATATCACACGGGCGCATTGACAGTCATTTGTTGTCACCGGAACAATTATCGTATCAGCTGAGCATCATCTCTAGCCAACTGAATGGTAAACTTACGTTACCAGTAGAATCGCAAAATATCAAGGACTTGTATCGTTTGCTTAAAGTATCAGCTAGAGTGTACTCAAATTATTTAATCATCGAAATCAAATTTCCACTCCTGAGCAATGAATTGTTTGAGCTAAACAAAATTATATCTATTTCGCAAAAGAAAGGATTACAGTACTATTATCTCATTCCATCGGTATCATTCATAGCTTACAATCTACGCAAGGACACAGCATTTCTTCTATCAGAAGCAGACCTTCAATTATGTAGTCATGTTCCCAGCGATATCTTGTTATGCTCATTAAACATGCCTATTTACGATGTAAACATAAAGCAGTCTATCTGTGAAATCGAAATATTCAATAAAAAACAATTATGCCACTCCGTAAAATCATCGTGTGAAGAGCAGTGGATCAAATTGCACAGGCCGAACACCTGGTTGTATACATGTTGCTCGGAATGCCAAGTGCGCATAATTTGCGCCAACGGAGTCACAATGGTCAACCTTGTCGGCAACGCGATTATTACCCTAGGTCAAGGTTGCACATTGAAAGGGGATACATTTAGTATTTATGCTCATAATAATTTCATCAATCATGTAAATATTCATCATTACATCGAAGTCCCAGAGGTGTCTATGCTAAACAAAATCATGAAAACGTCTGCACCAGAGAACTTCACAGTAGCCGAAGATCATCGTCTCATGTGGAATCAGTTAAAGGCTCAGATTGACGAGGTGAAGGAACAGTCATCTACAGACCTGAGCATTCACGACATTCATCACTATACTGTGCTGTACATCAGTGTAGCTTCGGTTATCATCTTGGGTTGCGTTGTCGTGTACCTCATCAGAAAACATCGTAGTACGGATAGAGTACCAGCGTCGCCGGCCCCCCAGGGCCAGGAGGCTGGCTGGGTGGGGCCAGTGACGGTCGCGCCGGCGGACACCGCGCCGGTAACATCACGTTTAGCGGAATCAGTGAAAAAGTGTAGTGAAGTGTTTACAATTAGCGGTGTAGATAGGGCCACCTCGCCAACGTTAATGCGTTCAGTGCACTTACAAGACCGCGATGATTAAGGACATTGTGTATCTTAAAATAGTAATTTAAATTAATGTTTTACCGCATTTGTATCATTAGCTATCTATCAATCTATTATTATTTTATTCATATCAACTTGTCTGTAACTACAATACTCTGCCTATCTATCAATCATTTCAGTTGTCCCGTTTGGGCGGGCAGGATGTACGGAACCGTACATTGCTTTAACGACTTACGCGCCGTGCATTCTGCACACACAGCATTTGTACCCATTATTGCAAATAATATGTAAAAATATATTTCAATAAATCAGTGTTTAACGAACATTCACGGTGGTCGGTTTTATTTCATCACCCCAATAGAATCGCCCCGTTATCATATCACTAAGTGTAGAAATCTCCTACAAGTGGCTTGACCCGCGTATTATACATATATCTTCTACTCCCCTTGAATCACTCCTCTTGAATCACTCTGCCTATAAATGAAAACTTTATTAAAGTCCGTTGCATAGTTTAAAAGATCTAAGCGTACAAACGCGGGACGCGACTGTGTTTTATACAATGTAAAGATGCTGCCCGCTATCTGATATTGAAAAGTAAATAGGAGAACGCATTCCCCTGTCTAAGGCCGTCATGAGTTCTAAATGATTCCTACAGATCCGTTTGTACTCTAACTACGCTTTGAAAGTGCCATTTCGGTCAAGGATATTAATTTTGCCGGAATACCAACTTTCGCCATTGTCCGGATCAGCAAATTACGTTGACAGGTGGTCTGTGTTCATATTATATTGGTATTCTCCTATTGAGGGTTCGATAAAAGCTTTTAACTTGTTGAAGAAAATGTTCGGAAACCCCTTATACGCAGTGTTCAATTGAGAGATGCCTCGGTCATTTTGGCACTCCAAGTTGTTCCTTCTTTTTCAGAGGACATATGACAGCTGTGATCCACTAGTCCGGCATGGACATTCCATTCCGGACCTGTGCATTTAGTTCTTGAGATTCCCTCTTGTAACGAACATCAGGGTACTGTATAAGTCCACCTTGGATGTCGTTCCCGCCTGCTACCTTTGTTGTTCTTAAGATGGTTTATGACTAATTCAGTGTCTTGTTGTCTCACAGACGTATGCGGCGAGTTGCGTATGTCGGGCGCTTGCCTGTCGCGCAGTAACAGCCAGGAGGACGACGTGCCGGCCGCACCCTGCGCAGACATACACCAGCTGCTACTGGCCGCGCATGCACAAGGTACATATATACAAGACATCCTGTCGCGCACAGCCAGGAGGACGACGTGCCGGCCGGCCCTGCGCAGACATACACCATCATTTCAGCGGCAAGACATCCACTGCTTGACATAGGTTTCCCCAAGCTCCGTCAACTCATTAGATCTTAGTAGATGTATGATTATTAACAGATCCCCGTATGCCCCGTTAGCGACCACTCCGCCGGAAGAAATTTTATAGTTATATGACCTTCCCTTACTTCTCCCGGGACAGGTCGTTATAGTTATTTATACAACAAGCTTCAGCCCGTCATTCCATTTGCATTGATGTCGTAGGACACCACACTAAACCAAAATAACAGCCACGCTGTCATACTAACTAGTTTTCCCGTTCCACAGCGACACAACTGACGCGTTCCCTCCAGCGCGCACTGAACGTCACGGAGGCGGACACAGTATCGGCACGCGCGCGCTCGGGGCGCTGCGACGCGTGCCGGCGCGCGACGCACGAGCTCGGCGCGCACGAGCTGGCAACGTGCGGCGAGCTACACGGCGCGGCGTGTCCCGAGGCGCTGGAGCGGGACGTGGCCGACGTGCTGGCCGACATGCCGCTAGCGGACGACTGCGTTGGAGAGCGGGACAGCGCTGATGATGCACTCGGTGAGAATATTTTGCATGCCTTAACCAGTTACCAGTAGAACATAATTAACTGCGCATCTACTCAACATCTTAAAATGTATTTATTTCTATGTTCCGCAATGAATGAATTGAATTGAGATATTCAGCACTCCCTAATATCTTGGATATATAAATTTTTCGTCATTCATGTTGAATGACGAAAAATTTATCATTTTTAGCGGCTTACTTTGATTATATTCTTGTCTTATTTTTGGCAGTAGCATTCATGAAAACTATGAAAATATTTATAGTTTTTGTAGCAATTATTTTGAATCTAAAACTAATTTAGAATTAAAAATCATTATGATCTATTAAAAATTCTGCGATGGTTAATTTCTCAACCAACTTCATCACCCATAAAACAATGTCGACTTAAACACCCTCGAAAACTATGAAAACGACAACAATCAAATTTTTATAGGACTTAATTTTTGTTTTACCTTTCCATCGTGGTTTTTCATGTTGACGTCACTATCGGGCTTCAGCACCCTCGAAAACCATGAAACTATCTAACCTCCGAGCAACTTGAGATGTGCATGTTGATTTCACGACTGGGCTCGTATATAACTGAAGGTCGTGTCTCCACAGAATGTTCGGGCAACGCGGCCCTGCTAGCGACGCGCCTGGTGTCGGTGTCGTGCGGCCTGCAGGCCACTCTCGCGCGCGCCATGACGTCACTGTCGGCCGCGCGGCCCGAGCGCGCCAGGGAGGAGCTACTGCTGCTGCGGGAGCAGAACGACCGGCTGCGGGCCAGGACTAGCACCGGTCAGTACTGAATACATCACACCACACTCCGGTTCGGTTCCCAGCCGGGTATGACGCGTCGGATGCCTGAAAGAGCCGACAATACTGCAAAACATATCTACTTCACAAAAGATATAAAAAAAAGTGTGCCCGACAGAAGTAATAACTTAAACTAATCTAAGTTGAACCATTTAATATTGAAAGGGTTTCATCACAATTTTAGGTTATATGCTCACTGTCAACAGTTTATGTGTATCGCACACTAAACACTGAGTACAGAGAGGGGGAAGCGTTTGTCCGAAATACGGCTAGCGCTGTGGGTTAGAGTTAGAGAGGAGGAGCCTGCCTACCGCTGCCGTATGCGTGAGAGAAAGGGAAGCCAGACAGACTGGCGCCGTAACGCGTTACGTAACGAAGCGGTTTACCCGCCCATAAGAAGTTATCACTTCAAAAGTAGCGGTAGCTCGTAACGTCAATTTATTTTAATATAACTAACACTGACCCAGAGTTTAGCGACTTACCCTCCTACACGTGTGGATTAAATATTTAATAGTTTAACCCTTGGTTTACCTCTACCTCTTGGTGGTGTAAAATGAATTATTTGATTAACCCCCAGTTATTTAGGATAATCCACCGCGCATATTAGTTTTAAACTGCCACCTTTGTGCATCTGTCAGTGCTATTTTTCTTCTGCTTTTATGATTGTAACAGCTATAGAGGTGTCAGATCAGATTTCATGTTGCGCATTCGTATGTATTTCCCAAGTCAGATGTGTAATTCTATATTTCGATTTTTAGTTAATTTTCATGTTTGAAATCACCGCAAAACGTTTAAGGTTAGATCGAACTATATTACTGTAACTTATACAACATAACCTTGAAAAGTTAGAGGGGAAGAGTTAATGTTTTTTCTTTTGAAAATTCTGCTGTATTTTTATTTGTGTTGAACAAATTCGACTTTACTTTCATTAGGAGATCCGAAGAAGATGAAAGTGTAACATACGTCAATATCGTTACAGATCAACACACGACAGAGGAGATCTCCGTGCCAAAGGCAGGCCTGGACCAGACTATACAGGTGAGGATCACAACTTTACACTTTAAGGAACATACGAAAAAGCCAAACTATTCGTTGCTATTATATTAAACTTCAGTAAGGCAAAGCAACATAACTTTCAAATCATTCTATCGAAAATTATTACAAAATTTGACATACATAAACTTCTTCTGCCTTCTTCCCATGGGTGTAAGCTGAAACTACAGAACGCCATCTGCTACTATACATACTCTTCGTGTACGTTTATACATCTGGTCATACACACACGCTGTTTGCGAGTACTAGGCATCTGACTTTTCTGAAGAACACCACCAATAATGTCACTAATGTCCTCCTAAGGCGTCCCCTCACAAACCTTTTGTTTGTAAAAATATTTTTTCATCATTAACTATTCTATATAATTCGCAGGAGCAACCGAGCAATGGCGGGTGATCTGCCCACACCGTGTAAAGAATAGTAAGCGAATACCTGACGTAAAGGCGTAGTGATACTACTCACACTAACTCTGGCTGGCCCACGAACGAACCGCTCGTAGTCACCACTAACCATCGTTCATGTCACGCGAACCACACGTAACAAACTACTAAAGTTTCACCAAAAACGGTCCATCAGTTTCGGACGTGTCAACAAAATATTTTTGTCATTCTCTCCGTTTGTAAGTTGTAACCACGACGAACATTGTATATTTTGTAATAATAATTATTATTATGTATTGTTTTTTGTTACAATTGTAAGTACTGCATTAAATTAGTATTAAAAAGATGATTATTCCATACGTAAGAAATATTGTGATTGACTTGATGAAGTTTTAATATTATTTTTGTCTGTCATTTCGATGTTTATCGCAAAGATTAAGTTATGTTAGATGTGGATGTAAATAATATTAGTGGTTGTAGTATATAAGTGACAACAATAATGTATGATTTATTATATATGATTTTGTGTATACATTTTATGTTTTATTTTATTTTTTCATCCGATTTTTTCCTTGTAACGTTCCTTTTTATTTTATTGTTTTGTAGTTAGACTGTCTGGTCATTTTATATACTTACATTTGTATAGTAGCTATGCTTTTTTTAAAAGACATGCGATAGAAAAATATAATAATCTACAATAAGACGGATTACAGTACTACATGATATTCATAATATTTCTTTCGGGCACAAAGTTCAGTTTATAAGCACATGTTCTCTATAGATTCTTAATTATTTTATGAATTCTCATTAAATCTATACTGTCGTATCGTATTTATCTATTTAAAATTAAATTAAATTTAAAAAAAACTGGATTTGCTTGCATGTTTATGAAATATAATTATATGTATGACGCTATATAATCTTCTTAATAACAATAGGTAGACAGTTATATTCTCTGTTCCCAGTATATTTATTATAATGCTTGTAGAATATGTAAACCTTGACTGCATTTAGTCCTCTTCAACGCGTTACCAATAGTCTAGCTTGATCAATACGTAAAGGGAAATAGACCTTAGGTTATCGTCCAGAAAGTTGGCTTCACCATACAATATTACAAGTTGTACTAAGTGACGGCGCTACTGTACAAGGCGCAGACGACAATAATTTAAACTGCGTATTTTTATTGACTAGCTTCTGCCCGTGACTTCGTTCGCGTGAAATTTTGGTCCCCGACCCGTGACCTCGTATCCCATCGCCCGCCTTCGCTAATACAAATTAAAACAAATCGGAAAAGAACGTAAACGAAACGTTCTTTTCCGATTTGTTTTAATTTTGCTCGGCTCCTAAGGGTCTTAGCGAGATGATAAATACCCTATAACCTTCCTCAAAAATTGGAATTTCTTCAAATCTGCCTGGTAGTTCTAAAGATTACATCCTACAAACATACAAACTTTACCTCTTATTCATTAGTGTAGATGTAGTCCAGCTAACATACGAAAATTCAATCAAATATTCACTATCACTTTAGTTAGACGGCTGAGCGGCAAGCCCACAGTCGGCATATTACTATCTATTTAGTTATTTTGAGTTAAATCACACTACTCGAAAATTAAAAAAAAAACTTCTGCTGTATTAGTGTTTGCTGTGTGTAAATAATTTAATCACCACTGCTCTCAAAACCGTGAAGGAAAACATCTTAGGAAAACTGGCATATCCTAGAACCAGAAATTTGAAGACATGTGACATGTACCTACTCGCATTGGGCCCGCGGAGAAGATTACGGCCCACTCCCTCTCAGTAAGAGGAGGACAGTGTCCCAGCTATGGAAAAAATATAGGCTGGTTTTCCATTAGTTTTTGTTAATGTGTTATTGTCATCTCCACATTGGATACGATTGATTTATCTTGCAAAGTGTATTAGACTTTCATTCTCAATAAATTTACCCACTGAGCGCTTGGTTTTTTTTTATCAATATCGTGCCTCCAGCGCCCAGCTTTTAAATCGACAATAATTATATTCCTACGACGAGCAGAGTAGAGCAATGATTAAAAAAAACCTGTGGGTTAGGGGAGATCCTCGTCAAGAACAATGCTCCTTACGCTTTTTCTTCAACTCCGAGGGTAACGTCGTTTACTCTATCTTTAAAATACTCAAAGTTTATTTTGACATCAGCACCCTCGATAACCATGAAAACGACACCCATGATGAAAAATATGAAATTGTCACAGCCGCACGTTGGATTTTGATCTCACTTGGCTTCTACACCCTCGACAACCGTGAAAACTATATCACTCCTCTATTTCTTTCTTATTACACATACTAAAAAGTTGCATAACGCTTTTTCGTTACAATTTTACCTCTACCGCAATCTGCGTAAAAGAACATCGTTCCAATAAAAACGAATAGGCTCTCAGTCGACTGAGGCGGCACGGGTGCGAATTGAATTCCGACCCAGACCGTCCCTGGCTGCCCTCTTGCAGCGATGCCCTAAGCCTAGTTCCGTACCCCACAGGGGGTGTCCTTAGCGAGTAGTCGCTCAAGTTTTAAGTATTTAAGCCCAGTCTGGAAGCCTGAATTTATTACGGTAGCTACCGGAAAGTCCGGCTAAGCAGCCAACAACCTCATAGGTTGACCTGCGTTCTGCCACTGGCAAAAAAAAAAAAAAAAAATGTGTGCGAATACATTTGTCGAATTAATTCGCCTAGGACGGTCAAAAGGTTCAATTTGCAAATACTCGTTTCGCATAAAATATTTAAGTTCTGTATTTAAATCTAGGTGTGATACTTTAAAAAAAAATCGCGACTTACAGGGGTGGTCTATAGGATAATAGGAAACAATATAATATTGGTCTTTAAGGTAAGGTCGGCAGTAGAGCTTTGTAGGTAAGGCCTTTTGCTAAATAAGGGCAAATATAGGTAGCTAGCGAAACATATTGAACGAATTTCTTATTGACACAAAAATATTGGTAAACAGCTGGTAGAGAAATTTAAAAGTATTGTACTCATGACTACGTAGCACACAACTCTAAAAGTATTACACTATGACAATATAACAATAATAAATCAAATTTGCTTCTCACTGTAAAATGCAAACAGAATAGTACATTATCTAAATAAAATATTAATAAAACTAGCAATATAATATTAAATGACATACATAGAATGGTAATATGTACCTACTGACATAATAATACAACATTATACTCCTGCCCTTATCCCTGTTTGTTTGTGGTCGGCGCAACATAATTATGTTATTCCATAGATCTATACGAGCCTATAATTATACACGGTGGTAGGGCAATCTGCATGCACCCTGGCACTATTCTGAACACACCTGCGATTACCAAAAATAAAAAGAAAAGTTTATCACTATATTATGACTTATCAAACGAAAGATTTCTAGGTCTAAAATTATATGCTGAATATGGTTATAGTTTTGCATGGATGTCCTTCCACCCTGTAAATGATTATCAGTATTCACTCATTATATTCAAATCTTGTTAATTTAATTTAAGACGTTCATTTCAGACATTGTCCTTACTGTATTTAGTAATACAAAAAACTTCATAAAACTCTTGTTAGTACATACAAAAACAAAATCAAACAGTGGCATCGCGCAGGAGTTCCAGTTTATGGTAAGCCCTGGGCGCGACCACCCGCAGTGTGTAGTCGCATCCAATGCTGCCACATAGGCGAGTCCCAGCGTCCGACGAACACGCTCAGAAAGCTATTCGAGCTGGCACGCATGCGCTTCATCAGAGAAGCACTCCGCTTCCGCATGATGGCATGAAAGCCATCCACGCTTCGCACCGCAAACGTTGCTGAAGCGCTGCTTTTTATCTAAACTATATTTTTTTTTAGATCAAACAACTTTCATTTCGTATCTTCAATCGACTTTAAGAATCTAGGTAGTCACAAGACTGGAAATCCCCTTTCAAACCGGGTTCAGTACCCAAAACAAGTGTGTGCATTATTTTGTATACGGAAAACTAATACGTCCTCTAAAATGTTACCTACCTTGTGACAAATGCCATATTAACGATTACATATAGCACATAAGCTGATATCCGCTCCGGGTTTGTCTATGGAATGAAACAATAAAATCGCACAAAAAGAAACTAGAAAATATAATGTTTTCTAAAAAGATATTACTAGAAAAAATGTGAATCAACATTAAAAAATGTCTTTATGAAGTTATACGACTTTGTCCCATTAACTTTAATATGTACTGAAATTTATTACACATTATTGTCCAGCAGTTTTGGAGATGTATTTATAGAGTAACAAACAGCTTGTAAGATGGTCCCATGTACCTTTTAAATGTATAATAGCTTAGCGTCGCCTGCATTTTAGATAAACTTACAATAGACATTGTGTTTAAAAAAAAAATCGCCATCTCTGCGGTGTGGAAGACGGTGAAGGAAAACATCGTGAGGAAACCAGTACCTATGTCCTAGAAGTAGAAATTCCAAGACATGTGACATCTACCAACCAGCGCTGGGCCCACATGGTGGATTACGGCCCACTCTCGAAAGTATGAGGCCTCTGTCCCAGCAGTGGGAACATTATAGGCTGATGGTCACTAAAGTATTCTCATTTTTGCCTTTTTTAATTTTAAATAATGTGACATAGACTTTTTAGCTTCGTCTCTGTGACGCAACGCATTAACATTGGTTCTGGTACTAGAGATGTCCAGTATACGTGTCATTACTCATTTGTGTGAACCGTCTGTATGTTTGTCACTCAAAATAGTACTAAAAACGTGAGTTTAGGGGTTTAAATTTCCAAGAAAGGGCAACATTTTTATGAATGTTTTATTCTTCAGATTAATTTTCTTCTAAATATTTTATGCAATCAACACTTACTGATATTACAAAATTACTCATGTTTTTCTGCTTCGATAAACTTTTAACTTTCTTCCATACAACATTTTATATATCGAAAAGATAAATATATATATATTTGATATTGTAGAATAGGTTTAGACCAAATGAATCCCATCCAGAAATTGTATTTGTATGTTTATATCATTATTAATGTATGTTATATGTATGATACGAATTTTGTGATGTATATGACGTACTGCTTTTAGGCCAATTGTGTACGATATGCTTCGATATATTACCCAGTTATATGTATATTTAATTGCAATAAACAATATGTAAAATAGTTTTGTATTTTCTTGAACCTGGTACAGTTTATTTATCTTACGAAGCGACGCGGACTTGTGGTAACCAAGTGTTCAAATACGAGATAAATATGTGCGTGAAGATGAATAGCGTCAGCTTATAACACACACACTGCAGACATCGTCTGTGTCTCGCACGGTACCGAGAACTCCTACGCTGACAAAAAACACACAAAACACATTCACAGCATGTTTATACACTTGGTAACCACAAGTCCACCACTGTAATGGTCGATGTGTCATAGTAACTCCCTGGTACATAATGTGGTTCCATGATTCAACTTCCAAAAAGTCTATCCGGATCATTTTTACAGACATATTATATGCACTTTTATAAATACTTGTGACCCAACACCTCGCGAATGACAATCATCTTATCTTTTAAACACTAACTTTGGTGACGAGAGCAACTAGGAGTAACGAAGTCATTGCTACGTTGAAAAGACGGTATACTCGCAAGTTTATAGACTGCGCGTGACCAACAATGCGAATTCAATTTGGCGGGAATTCATGTGCTCAAGAATTCCCTCATGTTCTTTTAATAGTTGCTGGATTCACTCTACCCGAGGACACCGGTCAGGTGAACCTACCAGAGGCTCTTAGTATAGTAATTCCTACTTTAGGAGATCTGATTCGTCTGGTGTAGGGGGATATCTGTAGAATACCGTACCAAAAGAATTCTTGAGGGTGTAAACGGGCCATTTTAACGCTCAAAAACGATCAAGCTGCAGCGATCAACCGCAGTATTCTCTCACAAATTGAGAGCCAGTGGCCATTAGACCGTTGCGCAGGTTTCAACCTCGGGAGAAGCTGTTTCTCACTTGGACAAGTATACTGTAACCAAAACTACAAACGAGTATACAGGAAAGTATTATAAACTGTGGTTGTCCCAGCTGTTGTAGTAGTTTCTGGGGTCGTCCGACTGCCACGCGAGTGAAGTTGAAAATACAATCCCTGATTGTTGTATAATGTGTCAGTCTGAGTCAATCAATCAACCCAGCCTCCACTGTTGGACATAGGCTTCTCCCATTTTGAGCCACAACATCCTGTCCTTCCGCATCCAGTCGACGGTCCATCTGGCTTGGGGGCGTTCTGCGCTACGGTTGTCGATATGCGGTCTCCACTCCAGGACTCGTCTGCTCCACCGGCCATCGGTCCCTCGACAGACATGGCCAGCCTATTGTCACTTCAGCTTGCTTACTCTGCGAGTGTCGGTATCATATAGGTAAATCCGTTACGTCGCCATCCTTCTCATCATCATCATTTCTGGCGAAGGATGCCCACTACTGGATATAGGCCTCCCCAAATTTGGGGGGGTTTGCCATAATCGCCACGCTTGGCATTCAGGTTGGCGATTGCAGTATGTTTGTAAAATGCATGGAGAACGCTGCTGCCCACGTTTTAACAACTCCCTAAGTAGCCTATAGCGACAACCCGGGAAGAATGGTGCTTTACGTCCTGAGCCACACGGAAAACACCCAAGCCATACTTACCTACTTGATTACCATCAGTATGTAATAATAGGTAGGTTGGTAAACATGTAGATAGGTACTTTCCTGTTTTGTTGGATTATGTATTTATATAACTGCGCCATTGCGGTTTTAAACCACCATCATATGAATGGTATTTAAATACCAAATGATTGCTATTGTGATGGAAAAAATAAATCAATTATTTTTCCTACATTAAGAAAACCTTACCCAACCCTCTGCCTAACCCTGCAGAGATAAAAGGCGGGATGTTATATGTATGTATGTGTTGTTACAGCAGTAAAAACCCTTCGTCGTATCGATGGCACGTTTATTAATTTAATGCAATCCCCTAAAGGGGTTATTTAGGGGATTAAACTTTGTATTTTCATACCCATGTCCCTTTTTCTGAAGAACGCGTGGAGATATTAAAAAATATATCTTATACGTTCTACTATAGTAGCTTGGAGCTCTATTTCACGCTTCTACTTGAGGTCCAACGGAATAAAAAAAAACGGAATAAATAATCCGACATATTTTGGAAGGAGTATGTAAGGATCGTAGTAAGTGGCTGACGTTCCGTAGTTCCTGCCTACCCCCATGGGAAAAAGGCGTGAGTTTATGTATGTATGTACATATTTTGAAATTCAAAAAATAAATCAAATACCTGTAGGGTACTTCCCCCTAGAATCGTGAAAATTGGCAAGAAGCAAGGCCTCACAGTAGCTCAAGTAAAGGAATAAGTCCGATTTTTTTTTTGTGATCACAAATTTAGTTTTGCAATTGGACTTTTTTTGCTACTAATTTTGTTCTTGGCTTAAATTCATCCCAACTACCCCTTCATTGTGCGTGGCCCACGCACTTTGCTGGTTTTTTGTTAACCTCTTTTTTTTGGATGGGAAATCATCAAATGACGTCTCCCGCTCTTGGGTGGAGCGGGAGGGCGTGTCAGACTTTTACTGACTAAAACCAACCGAACCCGTGTTCCTTCAGTTGCCCATGTGCCAGGGTCACGGTATCTCTTTCGAACAATCTCGTGACCCTGGCAGGCATCGGTCCTAGCAGACCCCTTCAGACCCCTTAAGCCCCTGACAAGTGTTACCGAAGAGAAATACCATAAGACAGGCGGCCTGCCAAAATTAGCAGTTCGGTAATTTCTTTTTTTGCTGTACTGTCCTAATTATAATTATTCGGAATTACTGGTAAGCTTTACATTTAAATTTATCTTTTAATTTTATTGTCACTACAGGGAATAATAAATGGGAAAAACTTGTCATTTAACAGGCAATAATACGATGACCTTTGCCCTGTTCTCGGTTTACCGTGTTGTGGAAGGACCTACTTAAAAAGGTAGCCATAGGAAGAGATACATGAGCATGTAGGTACCTAACTGTTAGCTAGAGCAGGAAATTAAATATTTTTTTCTGTGAGAAGTATTATATTTATCCTTACTTACAATTATTCTATTTAAGTACTTGGATTAAAATAAAACTAAGTAAAATGAAGTGGTTTGTGTGGTGCCGTACGTAAAGAACAGCACCATCCTATTTCTGCCGGTAAGTGTCGTAAAAGGCGACAAAGGGTCTTACTAGAGATTGGGTAGAAGCGTTCTCTGTGCATTTTACCACCATACTGCGATTGCCAACCCGCCTGCCAGTGGTGAAGATTATGGCGGCAAACGTCGGGGTTATTGGGGGAGGCCTATGTCCAGCAGTGGACGTCTTTATGCAGAAATGATGATGGTGATGAAAGTAAAGCTAAAACACTACGTAGATGATTCGTGTAATTATATTATTATGTCAACATTTTTTCTTTCAGATGTTAGCTTAGAAATAGTAATAATCACTATACACTCAACACAATCAGCCTATAACGGTCCCACTGCTGGGACACAGGCCTCCCTTCCCACTCGGCCACTCTCTGTGAGAGGGAGTGGGCGCGGACCTAGGGCAAGTTTGGTGGATGGATATCTATAGAGTAGGTATCAATATCAATATACAAATTGTGCTTGTAAGAAATATATAACTTATTTTTATACATAACTTATTTTTATATATAACTTATTTTTATATATAACTTATTTTTATATATAACTTATTTTTATATATAACTTATTTTGATATATAACTTATTTTTATAAATTAAATGCCGCCGCAATTTTATTACGTCCGTGTTCATGTTGACTAAGAGTGATAACACATATGTTTTTATACTATCCTATGTAGATATTTGTTACGTTGTTATATTATAATAATAATATCTTAGGGCAACCAACACAACGTTATCTGATATTCAGTCAATTTTAAACAGTTTGATGAGATCCCCCCTATCATAATTGAACCCAGTCGACGACGAGTTGTCTCACTTGACGCCTTATTGATATCATTTATCGTCAGTAATCATTGTAGTCAAAATATTCTTCGCGGAATCTGAAAAAAAGAGAGGTTTTTTTTACTGATTGAATTCCATTTTGGGCTTGTGGCCAAGTAGTAGTAGCTGCACGGATCGATCAACCAGGTTAAGTTACAAATCAAATAATTTATTTCGGGCAACAAAGACTTATATCATAAATATCTGTACTATTATCAATATTATAAAGCTGAAGAGTGTGTTTGTTTGTTTTTTTTTTTGTTTGGTTGAACGCGGTAATCTCAGAAAATACGGGTCTAGATTGAAAAAATATTTTTGTGTTGAGTATCCTTTTTATTTAGGAAGACTATATAACATCACGCTACAGTCAAAAGGAGCGGAGCAGCATCGAAAAATGAACGAAAACTGGCAGACAATTCGATGCGACGGGAAGGGTTAGGGGAGCAAAAATTTGACGCGGACGAAGTCGCGGTCAGAAGCTAGTCATACATACAAATAAAAACCATCTATAATAATATTATAAAGCTTTTTTTTTGTAGGTTAACCCTTTCGAATAAATCTGCGACCCTGGCAGGCATCGGCCCTAGCAGACCCCTTCAGGATGAGTCTAAAAGATCTATGGAAGACAGCTGGGAGCTACGGCTTAACGTGCCTTCTGACGCACGGAGGGGTCTCGATATGTTATGGATGGTCATTATTTATTTATTTAATAACTTTGGATGACTTACAGCTAAAACAAACAGAATAAAAAATTGCGTGTGAAACTGACAGCCAATTACAAGCCATCACTTATAGGAACAGATAAGAAGAGAAAAAAAAGAGTGTGAACATTACAACACAGTTACCAAAAAAGAATATATAGAAAGAAAAAAAAAACAGTATAACATTAATGCTTAAACTAAATTCACATTTTATAATCGAAGCAAGAATCAAAACCAGGATATACAAAATTTTAATTAAAAAAACCAAGGCTGAGGCACTTTCTGGCCGAGGACACACTCGTTATAAAAGGATCGAAATCATGCTGTTTACACATTTTATTGAAGTTGTTACTTGCACGCACTATAAATGAATTTTGTCGGTAATTTGTAGAGGTAAATGGGACACGCAACGGTGCGTTCCATCGCTTTGACTTACTGGGGACCTTAAAATAGAATTTAGATAAAATATCCGAATTATTAATAGAATTATTGAAAATTTTAAATAATGTAGTACAGTCAGAGATTGCACGCCGATTAATTAGAGGCAATATATGATACCTCCTACAGAGGTTGAGGTAATCTTCAGACCGGTAGGGCACTTTCTGATGATAACACAAGTATTTGATGAATCTTTTCTCAATGCTCTCTATACGATCTATGTACTTGTGATAACACGGATTCCAGATTTCAGACGCGTATTCCAAGTGGCTTCTAACAAAAGTACAGTATAGAATTTTTAAAGTTTTGGCTTAAGTGAAGCACTTGGACAGCCGCATTATGAAACCTAGTGCCTTAGAGGCTTTAGCGACTATAGCATCAACATGAAACTCAAATGTAAGCTTAGAATCATGATTTACCCCCAGATCTCGGATGCAATTCGTTCTAGGTAGTACTTGATCGCCTAAGATATACGATGAAGGTATAATAACACGCTTTCGAGAATACGTTAGAACCGAACATTTAGCAGGGTTGAGATCAAGCTTACTCTCACAACAATAAGCCTCCAGACGACGTAAATCATCCTGAAGTGCATTCACGTCCACTTGTGATGATATTGTGGCATAGATCTTCATATCGTCGGCAAAGCACAGGAGTTTGGAAGAAATTAAGCAAGAGTTGATGTCGTTTATATAGATAATGAAGAGTAATGGACCGAGCAACGAACCCTGGGGGATTATAACACATAAAAATGATTAGCATAATAATTATAAAGGTAACTTACTTCTCTTCATTGGTAATACATCTTTTTAAATAATAACTATACTTTGTAGTTTCGTCACATTTTGGGATCCAGGGTTCGACTCCGGGCCAGGGATTGTATGAAGCGAAAATGCCTGCGTAAGACATCCCTATTAGACACCACAACATTATTAGCTTCGTTAGCATTGTATCAATCAATTGATTCTATTTCAAGATAATCAATCAATCTATTATATCAAACGAATCAATCACTTTATTCTCTTACAAAATCTGACACTACTAAGCTTGAATACATCGGTTTTCGTTTATATATTATAGTTGTCCGTGACGCAGTTCTGTAAATTACCACTTAAATGTTTTAATCATTATAAAATTATTGTCCGCAATCCTTTTGCAGTGTGACTGTAGGTATTCATATAGAACGTTCATGGTTAATTTTAATTAATATGGTTAACACTGTAGTATAATATTACACTTTTATTCCTCGAAGGGTACAAACACTTACATTTCGCCATTGAATAAATGCAGACTTCAGGCAGCTACACAAAAAGCCGAAGGAAAATTTTCCGATATGAATTAAGATTTTCTATCATGATTTTTCTAATAAACAATTTTTCTTTCTTCTGTCTAGGATGAAGATTGGTTAGATAGATTCGTCACATATTACAAAATATTATCTCATTACTCTCATTTTAATTCTCACGATTTATTTGAAAACATTTATAACTTTGTAACATCAAATTCAATATCACCCACTGACACTGACACAATTATAGAATACTAGCTTGTATCCAGGGCTTCTATCTCGTGAATGTATTATTGTTCCTCTCAACCAAAGCACCTGCCATGTAATCTCTTCACCACCCTTGGTTGACTGGTAGAGAATGCCTAAGGCATTAAGTCCGCCTTTGTACCTTATTTTTGTGTGCGAGAAGTTTAAATAAATAAATATCGGAAAATATCCCACGGGAACATATAACCTGGACTTAAAGTCGTTGGTTAAGAACTAGAGTAGCGTAAGGGCAAAATGACAACTTTACTGGAGAGCCGAAAAACAACTCAAATTTACCTACCGTTATCTTATAGCTCTTTTATGGCAAAATCTATAGTTCTCTAGTCTGTAGTTAGATATCTGATTTTTACACGCTTTATATTAGCTTCACTTGTATGTTTGTATATTTTTATGTTTGTATGTTTGTTTGTAACCGACTCCTTATAGCGCGATTTTGACCCACTTTAAACGACCAGATTTCATTCAAACTTTGCACAACTGTCAAGGACCGATGACAATGCAATAATTTCATAAATCTGTGCCATTATGCTTGCCAGGGTTACCAGGACAGTAAAAAAACTGTCTTCGAAAACTACGCTGACATACGTCACAAACTAATTTGTGTCATTATCCTTGCCAGGGTTACTAGGACAGCAAAAAAAAGTGTCTTCGAAAGCTACGCTGACATACGTCACAAACTACGCTGACATACGTCTCAAAATTCGAAACACTCTAAAAATAGAAAATAAATAATAGTTTAAAAAAACTAAAAAAACACGCTTCCATTGAAAACCAAACTAAAAAGTACAAAATAATGGAAAACAAGGCGTGGGGTGCCTGATATCAATAAAAAAATACCTTAAAAAGCACCCCACGCTTTTTTTCCATTATTTTGTACTTTTTAGTTTGGTTTTCAATGGAAGCGTGTTTTTTATTAACTATTATTTTTACTAATAATAAAGCTTTATTTATCGGTTACAGAATAGTATAACTTTTTGGTCAAAGAAAAACGTTTTTATTTTAGTTAAGTTTATTTTTCAAAAAATGATTGACATGCGTCATTTTGGCTGTTACATAAATTTTAATTATTTAGTTACGTACGTTTTTTACCTTACGTTTTTTTGGCAGGGAGGAAAATGATGGAAGCGCACGAAACAAGGTCCCATAAGCAGAAACGGTACCTTTCGCTTATTTGGCACGTTGAAGGCATATTCGGTGTCCTCCTTATTCGCTCTGTAAATCGAATTTCGATCGTTGTGCTCGTAACTTTTTTGACAAAATAATGTCAAAATTATTGTAAGTAGAAAAACTTCATTTTGGCAGTAAACAAATACGTTTTTTTATACGTTATTTTTGTACTAAGCAATCTACACACTATATTGCTCCAGTTTTTTGCCACATAAAAATATGGAGATTAAAAAAATGAATGGTGGATTTTTTTTTTAAATTTTTGCCCTTTCACTACTCTAGTTTTTAACCCACGAAGTACCCTATGCGTTAATCCAGTGTGTCAAATTTCATCCAATGTTGACGCAGCGCACGCCAGTAAAGCTCCCATGGTCGCGTCGGCATGATTTTTTCTGACAACTTCAACAATCATCGTCATTTTTAGCCAATATATAGAAAAGTTTAATAACCTACCACACGATTCACCCTATCCATGGGTGAAAAACTGTTCGATAGTTTTTGAGTTTATCGTGATCAGACAGACAGACGCGGATGGGATTTCCTTTTCTTTTTCTGATGTAGTGAAAGTGATTAAGTACTTTTCCCATTGAGAGCGATGCGTACATTTTTTTATGCTAAATAAGCTCTTCCTCTTTTTAATACGTTTTCGTTTTTTTTAGTATTAGCTTCGCCTGTATGTATGATGTATCCATTTATGTAACTATGGAATTCAAATTTCACCCACTTCAAGACAATAGATTAATTTGAAATTATGCATACTTATGACGAGCCAATGACAATACTATAATTTGATAATGCCATGAACCTGGCTAAAAAATTGTTTAAAAAATTAAAAAAAAAAAACATCTTTTGTAGTCAGCCGAACTAAAAAATAGAAAATAAATAATAGAAATTAATACAATGATTGCATTTATTCATCGCTCTATCCTTAATTTGATTTAAAAATATATATATTTTACTTTTTAGTTTGGTTTCCTATAAAAGCGGCTTTTTAAGCTATTTTAGATGTATTGTACTTGTAAAAAGATTTTGACTAGTTCTGTCTTAAATTAGAAACTGAGTAGAACGTTGGGAAAATTCTAAGTTATGAAGACAAATTATTAAAATAACTTAGTTGGAATTTGGTTATTATTATCTTGGCGAACAGTGACTAATTAATAACGTAGACACAACTGGGTGTCTTTCTAGTAAAAATGATTCACCAGAAAATTGCTTTGAAAAACCTAACTGAAATAATTCTATAAGGATCCCATAGTGACGCAAATGTCAAAGGTCATTGTCGTGACTCAATTCATAAAATTAGTCATATTTTGGGAAGGCTGTATATTCTGGGGTTGTTGCAACTCTGCGCTGCAGCCATCCAGCTCGCGTCACCAAGTGACATGGATATCAGACTCATCTGCCTCGCCTTTTCCCAATTATGTTTTAGTCGGCTTCCAGTCTATCCGGATGCAGCTGAGCACCCGTATTTTACATGAAGCGCCTAGCTATCTGACCTCCACAACCCAGTTCCTGGGTAATACGATTACCCTTGGTACGACTGCCTGAGATCTACGAAAGACAGCCGGGACCAACGGCTTAACGTGCTTTCCGAGGCACGGAAGGGTCTTGGTCGTCACCCATCCACGGACCAACCGCGGCAAGCGGTAACTTAACCTGAACGATCAACCCGTGCTGTTATTACTTAGCTACAAGCCATTCTACATGGATATCAGACTATTTTATTTATAATTGTTTTTTTATTGGGATTTTTAAAATGTTATATGACAGTTAGGAAAACTTACAGCTAAGAATTTGCTCAATATTAAGAGTAATAAAAACAAAAATAAGTTTTCACATATTTTTGAGAAGGTAGAAGCGTGTTAAATGGAAAAAGTATTATAAGTAAAATGTGTTTCAAACAGCGTATAGTGTAATCAATTGGTTTAAGATATCAAAGAAGTAATTAAAAAAACGAGTATTTTTTATATCTAGACACGCGGTAGCGTGTCAAGCCAAGTTCAAGTAACAGAACTGGCGAGCAGCACCGTGTGTAATATTACATGAACCATTTGGAGCCACTTTTGACCCCCTCATAACTCAAAAACTATTTCACATAAACGTGTCAAATTTGGCTCATATATTAAGACTTGCAAGACACATAATGTGCTCTAAATTTCATAAACACATCTCAAATGGTTATGTAGATATTGACGTCCAAAAATCGTCATTTTTATCATTAAATGACCCAAACTGATCAAAACTCTAACCCAGTTCCAGATGACCTAGAAAGTTCAAATTTGGCATGCAGATAGGTAATTAGGTGAATACAAAGAAATAAATCAGAAACTGGTAAATTTTTATCATTTTATTATAATTTTTCACTTAATTGATTCTATTAGGAACACTTATATACTTAGTGCCTGTAATAACTGTATGTAAAAAAAAAAAAAATGTAAGAATGAGCAGTCAGCAATCAAAACTTATGACAGCCGGTCTTTATGTGGATTTTGAGGTCTTCATGTGAATATTTAAAGAGTTGAATACCACTCTTAATTTTTTTTTTTACCCAAATATTTCCGTTTTTAGTACTTATAACTAAGAGTATAGTCGACTTTCGTATTTATTACGTTATTAACTGGGATTTAGTATTAATTATTGTTTCCATATTTAGCGCACATCAATAGTGTAAGATCATTCTGTACAAAAAGTAATGATATCCCATCAAAAACATAAATGTGAAATGAGAGCCAAGTTCAATATTATGATATATGCCTTGGTTGTTGATTTCAACGACAAAAGAAGTGAGATCTAAATGGGTGCCAAGTTATTAGTATTAGTATTGTAGCCTAAGGTCTGACTTGGCTAGTTTTCATATACGAATTATAAATGGGCAAAAATTCCCTACAGAGAACGAGGGTTGTAGTTGTTGACCGACCACCCAAGAATTCATGCTGGTTTTCGCTGAAACTGAGCCCGAGAGCAGAGTGAACTTGCCTGTCCACAATTTTTTCGAATATTTTAGCAAACACGCATAATTTGTGCATCGATCTGTAGTTTTCAACGTAGTTTCTCTTCGCTCTGCTGCAGGAGACAAAAATTACATTATTGGAAAATACCACGTTCAGAATCTTAATATTTTTGTTAGGGTGACAGTTGTACTGCAACAGGTTACATGGTTACATGCGTTAATGATGTCACAAAAAATATCGGTTCAAACGTGAGTGTGAAAAAATATTTAAGTTTATTGTGCATAGTGTTCACACTAGTTTGTTTTCTGTGTTGTGTTGTGTGTGTTCATAATACTTTATCTTGTATGTGTGTATATATGCCGTATATCATAAATGCCGTTTATAGCGGTCTCAGAAATAGTGTCAGTCAACCTGCCACATCGCTTGATACCCAAGTGAGATGTCCCCATTGCTCCCAGCCACGCTTTTTTGAAGGCGGCGATGGGGGCCACGGATACATTACACAGATACCTGACTATTATATGAAAAAATTGGTTGCCTGTAAAGTCGGTATACGGGCGAAAGTTTTACGTGACAACGACTTTGAGTGGTAAAATAATTTTAATGTGAATATTAAAATCACAATAGAAGCGCAAGACATGAACCGGTGTGTATGCCTATCTCTCTCACTCTCTCTCTCTCGCTCTGTCTCTCTCGCTCTTAGGCGGGCTAACCATGCCCGAGTGGAAGGGACGCGTGCCTCTCACTCGCTCTCATTGTGAGCGCATAACGTGAGCGGAGCGTAACGCAGTTTCTTGAAGTGTCACCCGGCAAACCAATTTATAAGACGTTGTCACGTCAAAAAAAATCAACATTTGAATTTCGAGGGGTTCATTAGCATATCGTTCGTGTTTTGATATTCGTTGAGATTGGTCGCGTCGCTCGCGTGCTCTACTTAAGTGCAAAGTGCAGACGCAGCAAATCAACCGCGCCGGTTCGGCCGCGCACGCCGCGATGTCACACACAATCATGTAAGAATTGACCTACATTCCAATTATAATTATTAAGTGTAATTTATTAACTCGCCAATAACATGGCTGAGACCACCAAAATTAAGATAAAAACCGAAAATGAACAACTGCTGTATAAATACTACAGTGAAGAAAGAGCAGAAAATGAGCAGCTGCGTAATGTTATTTCTGCTATGGAAAATCAAATAAAAAGCCTCCAAGAACAAGTGAGCTATTTACAGCACAAAACGCAGGAAAGTACAGCTGCCACCAGTAAGCCAGCTGAGCCAGTAAAAAGTCCAACACAGTGTCCTGAATACTGTACGGATGAGGACGAGTTAGCCAGGGAAACTCAGTGGATTAGGCAAAAGAGCAGGAAAAACCGCAAATTAAACACATCGCCCACTAAAACTGATAACATTGAACAACTCGAGACTGTTCAAACCGAGAAAGCAAAAATCAAAAAGATTCCACCACCTCCGCCTGTAGTAGTAGATGGCGTCGAAAACTACCAGTCTCTGTTTGACTTATTGTCAAAGTCTGTGTCTGGTGATAAATTTACTACTAAAATGTTGAATGGGAAATGCCTTAAAATAAATTCCACGAACGAAGACACATATAAGTCTATAACAAAGTTATTAACTGAAAGTAACTTTCTCTGGCACTCCTACGAAAATAAGCAGGAAAGGCCAATAAGAGTTATGGTGAAAAACCTTCATTTCACATGCAAGCCTCAGAGAATAATTTGAGGACTTACAAAATAAAGGTTTTCAGATTGAAGATGCAGCAAACAAATTGAGATGGAAAAACAAGGAGCCCCTGAACATGTTTATGCTTACTTTCAGAAATGAGGAAGAGATAAATAAAATCTATGGTATTAAATCAATATTAGGATGTAAAGTAGAAGTACAGCCTCTCCATACTTCGAGGCTTGTACCTCAATGCAAGAGATGCCAGGCGTACGGACATACACACAAATACTGTTCTAAAGAACCTAGATGTGTCAAATGTACGGGCAAACATCTGACTGCTGACTGCAAAAAGCCGGCAGATGAAAAGCCAAAATGCGTCCACTGTGGAGAACCACATCCTGCTAATTATAGAGGATGTATAGTAGCCCGGGAAATGCAAGAAATAAAGAACAAAACATTGAAGAAACCGGCGGCAAAAAGCCAGCGTAAAATCAACGAAAAAGTGCAAATTAGCTCACAAATGCAAAGTCATTACGTGACACAACGCGCATGTTACAGCCAAAACTGTTGAACTTGCAAATGTTCGTGACAATGTTTATTCCGATAAAGGTATGGAAGGAAAGTTGGACGAAATTATAAAACTGATGTCCTCATTTAACGCTCGTTTAAATAAACTAGAAAATAGCGCTACGAATGCTGTTTCGATACGGAAAAATTGGATCCATTAAAAATAATGGCATGGAACTCAAACGGATTATTTAAACATCAACAAGAATTGGAAGTAATCCTGATCACAGAAAATATCGATGTATGCCTTATATCTGAAACTCACTTTACTAAGCAATCATACATAAAGTTCCGAGGTTATAAAGTGTACCATGCACTGCACTCTGACAATACTGCCCGTGGTGGTAGCGCGGTTATAATCAAAGAGAATCTCCGTCATCATGAAGAAGTTAAGTACGAAAGTCATGAAATTCAAGCTGTGGCGATTTGTATTCAATCTAAACTGTATCCAGTCACTGTAGCAGCCATCTACTCGCCTCCGAGATATAATATAAAAAAAGATTATTATGTGAGATTCTTACAGCAACTCGGACAAAGATTCATTTTAGGTGGTGACTTCAACGCTAAAAATACACAGTGGGGGTCAAGACTAACCACGACTAAAGGAAAGGAACGAATGAGTGCTATGAAAGAGCTAAAGTGTGAATCTATTTCTACCGGAAAACCAACTTATTGGCCAACCGATCCACGCAAACTCCCAGATCTAATAGACTTTTTTATAACTAAAAATATTTCTAGTAATTACTTAAGCATCGATAAATGTTTTGACATGAATTCGGACCACTCACCGATAATTTTATCAGTATGGTATCGGATCCTACGCACAGAGAACAATCCAACGCTTGTAAATAACTAACACAGACTGGGAGAGTTTCAGAATAGACTTGGATAATACAATAGAATTAAGAGTTCCATTGAAAACTCCGGAACAGCTGGAATTGGAATTGAGTAATTTTACAAATAGTATTCAGAAAGCCGCCTGGAAAAATACACCTGAAAAAACACACCGGGTCAAAGCAACCACCTACCCTGCAAGAATTAGGTGTCTTATAACCGAAAAGCGCAAACAAAGAAACAAATGGCATCAGACTAGATGTCCACAAGATAAAAGACTGTTGAACAACCTCACTAAGCGCCTTACGAAAGAAATTCAACACCACAATGACTCCTTAACAAACAGCTACCTTAGCCAATTAACGAGTGACACTAAAACCGGCTACTCGCTTTGGAAAGCTACAATGCACATAAAACGACCGATCGTCCAAATTCCTCCTATCAAGGAAGTAAATGGAAAATGGGCAGTGACCGACAAACAAAAAGCCCTAAGGTTCGCTGAGCATTTAGAGCAAATATTCCAACCAAATGAAGCCCAGACTGATGAGATGATAATCCAGGGAGTGCAAATTAGTTCAGACATTAAGTTAGTTACCCCAAAAGAACTATCTAGAGAAATTAAGTGTAATTTTAATCGAAGAAAATCCCCTGGGTTCGACCTAATTACAGGCGAGGTTTTACAGAACCTCCCACGTAAAGCTATAGTTAAGCTTACCACGCTCATTAATGCTGTATTTCGGTTGAAACACGTTCCTGACATGTGGAAAGTAGCTGAGGTCATCATGATAGCCAAGCCTGGGAAGCCACCTTATGAAACCACATCTTACAGACCAATCTCACTGTTACCAGTGTTGTCAAAAATATTTGAGAAACTTTTTCTAAAGAGATTGAAGCCTCTTATTGAAGCTGCAAATCTAATCCCCGATTATTAGTTCGGATTTAGGGAACAACACTCTACGCTCGACCAAGTACACAGAATCACTGATATTATTGAAAGGACACTAGAGGAGAAGAAAGTGTGCTCCACGGTTTTCCTTGATGTTGCACAGGCGTTCGATAAAGTGTGGCACGAAGGCCTCATTTATAAGTTAAGAACAATGCTGCCTCAACAGTTTTCAGATATCATAGAGTCCTATATATCAAACAGATTGTTTAGAATAAGACAAGGAAATGCCTACTCAAACCTTAGGCAGATAAAAGCTGGCGTACCCCAAGGAAGTGTACTAGGCCCGGTCCTGTATCTACTATACACCTGTGATATTCCACAGCTAGAAAATGGAGTAATTGCAACCTTTGCTGATGACACCGCTATCATGGCTGTTGGAAATAGTCACGAGGAAGCCGTAGAAAAAGTTCAAGAGTACGTAAATCATGTTTATGAGTGGACTGCAACATGGCGTATCAATCTTAATGAAAACAAGTCTATCCACATTGACTTCACGAATAAAAAGTCACAATATATCCCGGTATTCATGAATAATCAACAAATCCCATATGCGAATACTGCTAAGTATCTTGGCATGACCCTGGACGCAAAACTGCGCTGGAAAGAGCATGTCAAAATGAAAAGAGCTGAATTAGATATTCGATACAAAAAAATGTATTGGCTATTTGGTGGACAGTCGCCATTGTCAATACCTAATAAATTGTTGGTATATAAACAAGTTTTAAAGCCAGTTTGGACCTACGGTATACAGCTGTGGGGCTGCACCAGCAAAGGTAATCGTCAAATCATACAACGATTTCAAAAAAAAGTACTTAGGGATATAGTCAGCGCGCCCTGGTACATAAGAAACAGCGACCTTCATCGGGACCTCAAAATGGATGTCGTAAGCCAAGTAATACAAAAATATGCAGAAGCTCATGAACATAGACTTCATCATCACGTGAATGTCGAGGCGATTCAACTCCTTGACACCACTGAATTAGTGCGAAGACTAAAAAGGGTTAAACCCTTTGAGTTAGTGTAGTGCAGTGTAAGTGAACACAAACTGCAGTGAAAGTGCTAACTTTTATAAAGAACATGTTAATCAAGTGTCTTCCCCTTAACTGTCAGTGAGTAAGAAAGACGTTATTGGACGATTTCTTAGTTATATAGTTGCTTAGCAGTTTAAGTTATATTTAAATTACTTATTAGCTAATAGGCTAGATTGTAATGTGAATAAAGTATCACCTAATGTGATACTTTAAAAAGTAAAAAAAAAAAGAAGGAAATTAGCATATCCATCTTAAAGTTAAAGTTCAATGCACAGATATTCAACACTCAGCGTCGGATCGGTATCCTCAGACAGTTCGGACTCCGGCTGTTCAGCATTGTTTCTTTAAATTTTCATACTGGAACATATCAGCATCGTGACAGCTCTTCGCCTCGAGAGACACCGATCTTAGGTCGGAGTAGCGCAGCGTCTACGTCGGATCATCACTTCATTTACGTAGTTTTATCACCACTGTCAAAGCGCGACGTAACACATGTGACACTGCGTAGGTACTGAGTCGCTTCGGTGACGTGCAGGAGTACGTTGTTGGATTGACGCCTAAATGATGAAAATCCTATATGTAAAACAATTTGATGTCGATCAAAAAGTCAATTCCCGTATTTAGCAACGATCAAAACCTAGTCATAATCACATCTCAACTGTAGGCAATGTCAAAAACTATGGATTTTTCGACAGTTTGAAACTGAAAGAATTAGAATTCGAATGTTCTTAATACCGAATGTTCTACGGGATGGGCCTTAGGAGGACGTGTAGTGACCTTATTGATGATATTCTTCAGAAAGGTCAGGTGCGTAGTACTTGGAATTGGCGTGCGTGTATGAACTTAAACGAGGCAAAAGGAGTATGTAAGCAGGTGGTGTTCCGTAGTTTCTGTCTACCCCATTAGAAAAAGGTGTGAGATCATATAAGTATGTACGTATGTTCTTAATAATACGACAACTATCCTTCAGGTATCCAGCAGATTATGCATGTGTCATCGGCATATTTTATGATTTGTCCTATGCAACGCTTTTCATATTCTCTATCGCTGCGCGTCTAACTTGCGTATTATCGGCGTTCCTATTGTACGTCATAGTGCGTGACTACACTGCAACTTGAGGTTTAATATATTTATATTTCCCGTTGAATTAATTATTATTCACTTTGATCGATATACACAGGATTCTAAAAAAAGACGGACGCAACCTTGGCTTATCCTGAGTGCAACACCCAGCACAAGTAATCATGTTAGCAGTTCTGTACTACCTATTTCAGCATTGAGTTAGGTTGTGTCATGCTACCGTTTTAATTTAATTAAAATTGATTTAATCTATTTTTTAACCCACTTCAAAAAGGAGGAGGTTCTCAATTCGGATGTTTATATGTTTTTTTTATTTTTTTATGTATGTTCGGCCATAACTCCGTCAGTCTATATATGACGGAGTTATACCAAATAAGTTTAGTTGGTTAGGCATCTCTCAAATTTCTAATGAATCTATCGTTCGGTATTATAAGGACAAGCGACATAGTTGATTAATTCTATCAAAATATCAGTATTGTTAGCTTCGGGTGATTCTTCGACATAAATGATTTGCAGATCATCAAGCCATCTCGTTCAGCTATATATTTTTAATCGACTTCAAAAAGGAGGAGGTTCTCAATTCGGATGTTTATATGTTTTTTTTTTAATGTATTTTCGGCCATAACTCCGTCATATATAGACGGATTTGCAAAATTCTTTTTTTGTTCGAAAGGGGTTTATTCCGAAATGGTCCCATATAAATTTCATATAGATCTGATGATGAGTTCCAGAGACAGACACCGGAAGTCTTTAAAAAATGACAGCAAATCAACCGCGATTTCTGCTATCGCTTAAATATGCATTGTTTGTTTGGAATTAATGCGGGGTGGATACCACAACTAAAAATTTTAAAATAAAAACTTTTTTACAAAAAAACAACAACCGACTTCCTTAAAAACACTACAAAGTGAAAAATAACTTTAATTTCGGAAGTCGGTGGCAAAAAAACCATAAATACAGATCCTAAGACACCGACTTCCGAAATCAAAGTTATTTTTCACTTTGTAGTGTTTTTAAGGAAGTCGGTTGTATTTTTTTTGTAAAAAAGTTTTTATCATTGCTATAATCTATTGGTGTGCTATTAATTTGGTTGATAGTTAAATTTAAATCACTAGAGCCCAGGATAAAATCATCGGGTGACTGAGTCTGGAAACTAGAGTGAGTGATGGCTTTGGCTGCTTCTCTAGTAGCTATAATATCACTTTTAGCGACTCGTTCCTCGTTCATAAGTGCGCTTCACTCACTTCAATCACTATCTAACATTCCTTCCACTAGTTTGACAAGCTTTTAATCGTTTCTAGTTCGCAGCTGTTCTCAGCAACGTTTATCTTGTTGACTGTGGTGGTTTAGTCCACAGGAGTAGTAACGGCCGATAATGGTGCCGATTCCCTTATTCACAAACTAAACTAAATTTAAGTTCAGTGCATCTTTTTCTTTCTATTTCATTAAGAAAAGGACAGAAGATAAATTTTAGTTCAGTCCTGTCAAATTAATCAGCGCTCCATACAAGTTTAGACGTGATTAAAAACTTGCCTACTAAAATTACGTCAATTTACGTCAAGCGCTGATTAATTTGACAGGACTGAACTAAAATTTATCTTCTGTCCTTTTCTTAATGAAATAGAAAGAAAAAGATGCACTGAACTTAAATTTAGTTTAGTTTGTGAATAAGGGAATCGGCACCAATAACGACTTGCAGGTCGTAGGTTCAAACTCAGACCGGCCCTTTAAATTATTTTATCACCTCTGCTCTCAAAACGGCTACACAAATCATCGGGAGAAAACCGGTATGTCCTCAACATCAACTCGCCGCAAAGCCACCACGCGGACCCAATGGTCCGCTTGGTAGCTTAGCGGCTCATTCCCTCTCACCAAGAGTAAGCCTGCGTCCTGTGTCCCAGCAGTGGGAACATTATAGGTTGATAATGCTACACGTAGCTTTCCGCCTGCCCGTTACCGGCCGGGTGATAATCCGGTGACGTCACTTGGGAAGTAGTACCATTTGTAACACAAAACATCCTAAATTTAAAGGAAGTGCCTAAACTGTGTGCCGTTATCACTAACCATAGTATACTGTAAGCCAAACTGTGTCATGTGTGTCATATTCTTAGTGACTAATAATGATGACGTACTCGTTCTCATATCGTAGGCTTCTACGCACTTGGAGTACGCACCCACAATTACCAAATAGGAATGGTTATGTAGTGGGCTGAGATAATCTATGTGAAACGTCAGCAGAGCATTGTCGGCACACGCGCAGGAAAGAAATAAAAAATAAAACATATTCCTATTTTATATGGTATGCCATAAAAAATATAATTACTCACAACGTACACTCATATTATTATACACACTCACGCACACACAAACTTAAAACTTACAAGCATACATCTCACAAGCGCTCCTTTTTGAATTTTTGTATTTTCTTTTCTTTTATTATTCCGTTTTCAATTGCATACTCTGTGCAATGTTTAGTGGAAGTGGGGAGTCACCTAACATAAAAATGTTCTTGCTTAAAAGGTGATCTCCGAATCACATCTTTTATTGCACGCTTTATATTAGCTTCACTTGTATGTTTGTATATTTGTATGTTTGTATGTTAGTATGTTTGTATGTTTGTTTGTAACCGACTCCTTATAGCGCGATTTTGACCCACTTTAAACGAACAGATTTCATTCAAACTTTGCACACCTGTCAAGGACCGATGACAATGCAATAATTTCATAAATTTGTGCCATTATCCTGACCAGGATTACCAGGACAGGCTTAACTTGCCTGAGCGTCTTTTGTATGCTGTCCGCTAGAGGGCGCTAGTTAGTTGACGTACCGTACATCTGTGACGCGTTCGAGCGGTAACTGCTCGCGCTTAATATATAAATCTAGCTAATAAGTGAGTTTGTCAAGACTTTTTTGTGTTAAACTTGTTTTTCTTGAACAATAAACTGTTATGTAATTGAAAATAAACTTTTTTTAGACGCTTTATATTAGCTTCACTTGTATGTTTGTTTGTAACCGAATCCCTATAGCGCGATTTTGACCCACTTTGAACGATCAGATTTCATTCAAACTTTGCACACCTGTCAAGGACCGATGACAATGCAATAATTTCATAAATTTGTGCCATTATCCTGACCAGGATTACCAGGACAGGCTTAACTTGCCTGAGCGTCTTTTGTATGCTGTCCGCTAGAGGGCGCTAGTTAGTTGACGTACCGTACATCTGTGACGCGTTCGAGCGGTAACTGCTTGCGCTTAATATATAAATCTAGCTAATAAGTGAGTTTGTCAAGACTTTTTTGTGCTAAACTTGTTTTTCTTGAACAATAAACTGTTATGTAATTGAAAATAAACTTTTTTTAGACGCTTTATATTAGCTTCACTTGTATGTTTGTTTGTAACCGACTCCTTATAGCGCGATTTTGACCCACTTTGAACGATCAGATTTCATTCAAACTTTGCACACCTGTTAAGGACCGATGACAATGCAATAATTTCATAAATTTGTGCCATTATCCTTGCTAGGATTACCAGGACAGCAAAAAAACTGTCTTCGAAAACTACGCTGACATACGTCACAAACTAATTTGTGCCATTATCCTTGCCGGGGTTACCAGGACAGCAAAAAATCTGTCTTCGAAAACTACGATGACATACGTCACAAACTCCGCTGACATAATACGTCTCAAAATTCGAAACACCCTAAAAAATAGAAAATAAATAATAGTTTAAAAAAACTAAAAAACACGCTTCCATTGAAAACCAAACTAAAAAGTACAAAATAATGAAAAAAAAAGCGTGGGGTGCTTGATATCAATAAAAAAGTACCTTAAAAAACACCCCACGCTTTTTTTCCATTATTGTGTACTTTTTAGTTTGGTTTTCAATGGAAGCGTGTTTTTTAGTTTTTTTTTTTATCAATTCAGAAAAGCGCAATTGCTTACGGACAAAGGCGAAAAAGTTCGGCTTACGAGAAGTTCGATTAAACAAGGCTCCACAGTGTCAGACTGAGAAAATATCGTATTCTAACGCAAATCATTTATTTCAAATAAACCAATTACAGGCACTCTTGAATTGTCAAGTGGCGGTGAGTTAGTACCTACTAAGTACCTACTTATGGAGAACCGTGGGCAGAAACTCCATGTGTAGTGTATCTATTCCATAGATATATAACACTATCTCGTGCCCATAAGCGGATGCAGCTCCTGTCACTAATGTCATCTGTCAGGCAGTAGCAATGGCGGGAAACGGAGATTGTGAAGCGAGTCTGCATGTGAGCGTTTGATGTGGTGATGAGCCAGTGAAGTAATATTATCCAACTTAAATACGGAATCAACAGGATTCTACACCATGGATACTCTTTTCAAAGGGTGACTGCAGGATCCTATTGGTAAGTTTCTGCTGTGCGTCCCTCCGTCTGTCTATCAGCGGGCTGAATCTCATTAAACTTTATGCGTTCTTGCATTGCCGCTATAAAATTAAATTAAAATTAAATAAAAAAGAAAGGGTGTCTATTTTTAATTTCATTTTATTTTCATAAAAGAAACCGGACTAAAAAACGACGAATCGTAAGGAACGCGTGAGTCCGATGCGCAGTTGGCCGCTTTATTATAATAGCCCACCATGTTCTACCCTCACATTGAATGTACATATGCAAATCATATTACATTAACACAAATAAAAAATAACAGTTAATTTTTTAAATATTATTATTCTATTATTATTTTTTGTTTCAAAGGCTGGCAGCATTGCCACGTTGTATGGCTATGCTGATTCTTTGGTCAAAAATAGGCCAGCCCTCTGGTCACGTGAAGAGTCAACCAATCGCTTGGCTATGTCTGGAAAACTCAAGTGGGCACTCGGAACCCATGGCCCAAACAGTTTGAATATATATCTCCTAATAAGATTGGAATATTCACAGTCAAAACAATCCAATTCAATTTTTGCACACGTGCACTTTGTGGGTTCAATATACGCAAGGGACATACGACGCTCTTAGAGCTCAGTATAATAATGCCCCTGAATGTTGTTGGGGCTTCCACGTTACTGCAGTGCATCAAGAATGTTTCCTGAAGCATACTGACGGTTTCAATATAAACCTGCGAAAAAGGTTTACGTCCATGATGCGCAGAGTGCGTGGTACCTTTAATGGCATTTTGAAGGACATCATCATCAGTGATAAGCTGCTTTTCTTACGGCTATGCTTTTTTTTTGGTTTTATAATTTTTTATGTCAGGATACAGAAAAAAATAAAAATAAATGGCACCACTTATAAAAGGTTTTTCTTTTGGTAACGGTTGTCGCAGTTCAAGCTACTAGATTGTTTGCTGCTTTACCTGGCTTGCCTGTGAGTGCCTCAATAACAACTTCTTCGAGCGCTTAAAAATACTTAAAAGCTAAGCGACTACACTCCCTATCACTGAGAGGAGGCCTGTGTCCCAGCAGTGGGAACATTACAGGCTGATGATGAAAGACTACACGGTAAGGGCACTCCCTGTGGGATGCGTACCTCGGCTTAGGGCGTCGCTGGGGGAGGGCAGCAAGGGACAGGCTGAAAATAAACGTTGTACGTTATTTTTACTTACCTTTTTATTGAATATTTATGTCCATACAACAAACATAATTATGAAATAAAAGATTAAAAATAATTAAAAGATAGTGTTTTTTTTGGCTTTTAATAACATGAAGATACAACTAGTAGTCATCCGGGTCGAATGAAGCAATAGGCGCTGGTGGAGTGCTGATGGTTTTTTCGGTTATTTCATCAAATTCATCATACATGTGGTAGATGTAGTCAGATGAAGTAGTTGACTCCTTACTGAAAAATAAAGGACAAAAATATTAATGCCTTATTTTATTAACAGTACGCAGCATCAAAACATTGAATTTCAACGTTTGGTTCAGCGCCCAGAGTTGAAAATCTAGCTGTTGATCTATCTTTTGCGTTTTCACGTTTAGATGTTTTCTAGTGTGAAAACGTAAAAACGCACATAAGTTTCATGACTAACAGATTAACAAACAGTCTTACATCGTCTTCTTATATGTTTTTAATGCAAAGACTTTTCCTCATTTCTCACTATCATCATCATTTCAGCCGAAAGACGTCCACTGCTGGACATAGGCCTCCCCCAAGCTCCGCCACTTCGACCGGTTTTGTGCTTCCCGCATCCAGCGGATTCCTGCGGCCTTCACAATATCTCACTACTTTCATAGTAATTAACTAGGTATTGGCTCAGTATTTGACAAGAGACAGAATCGTCTAATTTCTTGCACTTTCTTTTATAAAAAAAACGAAATCTTGGAACAGTCAACTTTCTTATTTATTTGAGCTGGCAGACTTCTAGACAGTTTAAATCTGCTGGTGAATGGTTCATTATATAATATGAATCACGCAAATATGTAATTATAATACTAGGTATATCTTTTACAAAATGAAAATTCATTTCTTCAAATAAGGCACATAATTTGCACTTTCTAACGTCAAAATTACAGACAGTCCTCCAAAACGCCCACTCTTCACCACTTCCTACAACTGGGAAGAAAAAGTGGTGCAACTAATTCCCCAGCAGCACAGCTGTCTGTTCAGTTAGATAAACTGGACTCTATACAACTAGACGTACGCAAAATAATTAACATTACGATACACAGAACATTAAATAAAATCATTTGTCATATGTCAGCTAGCCATATACCAACAATGAAAATGTAAACGGCATTTAGTAAGTATAAGTAATAGCCTCCAGGCATAATGGTCGTGACAGCTTACATCTACACTGCTGGATTATGTTAACATAGCTGGTACGACCAACTCAAGGCCACAAATGATAAACTTGGACCATCAGACTACCAGCAAAAAGGATAATGATATGGGCATGTAATGCGAACAAAAGAGGAATGTGGTGAGAAAAGTTTAAAATATGAATGTGGATAGCTGAAAGAGTAGAGGAAGGACAAAAATTACGATGGAAGGACTGTGTGAAAGATGATGTAGCTAGAAAGGGGGTGACTGTTGAGATGACGACTGATAGAGAAATATGGAAGTGAAAGACAATATGTTGTGACGACGTCAAATAAATTTGGATTAGGGTAAGAAATGATTACGATGACATGTATAACAGACATGACCATAACTCTACAATAATCTTGACCCAACCAATATTGGAAAATAATAATAAAACAGACTAGAACACTCACATTTTTGCGGGTTCCACACATTGCTTTAATTTCGAATCGTACTCGAGGTCTATAGGGCATATTCTAGGCCATGCACTGTTAGATCTTAAGAAAGAAGATAGTGCCCCTGCCACACACATGAAAAACACAACTGACTTCAACATTTTATTTAGTATGTATCAACTGTAAACTTTTTATAATACTAAAATTGGAAAACAATGTTTCAACTATTTATTCTGTTGTCCTGTGATTCACGGTGACAAATAAGGATAATGAATGCATATATTTATCCCGTCTGGAGAATAATAACCATTTTAATAATAGGTATGTAACATGTAACTTAATATAGCACTGTATTCTGGCTATTTTGTTGTATTAGTAGAAAAGGGTCAATAATAAAATGGTGACATACAGCTGTTCACTCAATCGCTTCGTACAATGACAGTTGCAGATGTAAAATAATTAATTTTGCTTTGTGCAACCGTGGTTGCTGATCAACGATGTTATTCATTGTTATATAATTCCTATTTTTACATACTGAAACTATAGACAGATACATTTTGACATATATTTATGCTCTTATTACCAACGTCACGGAAGATAAAAAATATAGTTTGTTTATTAGTTCGTTTTGTTTGTTTATTGTTTGTTTTGTGTGTTTGTCGTGTATATTTTTCTTCCTATAATAGCAAATCTCGAAAGTTATCAAGGAGATGATAAATATGCTTTCTTTTTGTACTATATTTTTGCAGATAAATTGCATTCAAAGTTTGTTTAATGTGGCAAGTAATGTAGTTTAAGATTTAAACGAACAACTATAAATCTATGGAACTTACTTTTTACTTAATCTCGATGTTTTATAAAGAGTCGCTAAATTGGCTAGTACTTCTAGTTTCATCACTTCGAAAACGTTATGGTTACCAGACGTATTAAAATAAACATACGGAGTATTTTTTTTGTTTCTATGGTTTTCCATAACAGGCAAAACATTTGAAGTGCTATACTCGAGTAAGTCATAAGATGTTGTAATGGTTGGTCGAACTCTAGATATGCAGGCCCTAGTAAGCTACCTTTGTACGTCAGCATTTGAGTGATTATATGCGCAATTAGTTTATTACGGCGAGAAAACCAGTTAGTTTATTTTTTAAAGGTATTACAACAAGAAACAGTTAAACATCCTCCTCTAACAGGACAGCGTCAGCGACATATTCACGTCATTCATTACATAAGTAGGTACTAATTTTAAAACCAGAACTTCCTCTGTCTCTTGGCAAGAGCGACCTCGAATTTTATTTAAAAAAAAAATGTGTTTATTTGTTTGTTTGAATAATGTTCCCGCAGCACACAAAAAACCTGCTAAAGTTTTTTCAAAGTCATAGTCAAAGTCAAAGCTCTTTATTGTGAGACAGTGGTTACAGAGTTGTTATAGATATATTTTGGTGTGCATTTGCACTGCTCTACCATGTTAGGCATACAATAGTTTGAAATAATTTGTCTTCTTAGACCTAAGTTTATGTGATATATATGTAAATTCAACATGACCTTTAAATGGAATTAAAGTAATTTTTTGCATCAAAACATAAAAGCAGTTTGGCACTAACTCATCACGAATCTGTCGGACAATAATTCGTGTGCTGTATAATATGGCCTATTTACCAAGAAGTCATTTAACTTTTTCTTAAAAATATTAATGTTTTCGATTTCTCTTATTTGTTTAGGAAGCTTATTATAAATTCGTGAAGACATTCCAAAGAAACTTTTAGAAAGTAGGGCTGTTTTTGAGGGCATAATATTTGCTATTTTGTCGTCATGTCGACAGGAGTGCAGGTTTTCAAACTTTTCCCCATTGGTTTTCACGAATGTAGCGACCTCATAAATGTAGAGGGCAGGAAAGGTCAAAATCTTAAGCTTTTTAAAATATGGCATACAACTCTCTGGGGCACGTATGCCACAAACAGCTCTAAGACATTTCTTTTGCGCCCTAAAAGCGAGTTCCCTGTCTGTAGCATTCCCCCAATAAATTATTCCATATCTAAGTGTAGACGTTACATAGGCATGATAGGCGACTAGTACTGCTGCTTGGTTAACAATCCTCGACAGTCTGTATAATTTGTAGTTTTGCATACATTTTTCCTGTAAGTCTGGTCAGGCCGTAGCATACAAACAAATATGACGCTGTTTGCTATGGCGAAAGAGCAATATTGCAATTTGTTTATATTATTTTGTCTACTGCAAACATGACATATACAGGATGGATTTTTGAGATGGGACGATTTTAAGGGCAGTATTTTAATCATTGCAGCTACAACAAAACGGTCTTAGAAGAGAGTTTTAAACCGTGTAACCTAAACCCCTATCCTTTTGTATTTTATTCTTGCGCTAATTCGCCGCGGCTGTCGGTCACCGAACCCTCCTCTGGGGATATCTCTCATCTCCAGCGCACCAGAACACATAGCACGCCGTGACCTTCCCAGGGACCAAAGCGCCTGACAGCCCCTTGTATGGCACCCTTGGTCCCCCCGAGACGGGTTAGTGTCACTTTGACTATTTTTGGCAACTAACAATCGCTGATATTATTACCACAGATCTGCGCATTTCGGTCGATATTTTTCGAGTAGCAAGCGCCATCTAGATGATTTCAAGCATACTATCTACTGTGGTGAAGTGAACGGAAAAACAAATTGTCGGCAAAGGGGGCGCTACGTGTGGCAACTGTGCCTGCATCACCTTGATTGGTTGTTATTGCCCGATCCAAACTAGATAAGTGGCGATTGGCTGTATCTCAAGTGCAAAAAAAGGAACACAGGGTAGGTATTAGCGCCACACCCGGCAAGGACGTGGAAAGTGGTTCCCCTGTAATTCCAGCAGCATTGTCCGCAGTGGCAGCTAGCAGCCTCTGTTGCAGCAACGTCAGCAGCAACAGTATCTCCGGCTTCAGTACAAGTCCAGGGTGCTATGATCAGGTCGCTTGTCGTGGTGTTTCAGGCTCAGGACAATCTGACTAAGCCCCCCATTTTGTCTTATAAAGATAAAAAAAAACTCTACCAGACTAACTGAGGTTTGAGAACTCTACTCTTCTAGAGTCAGAAATTGCAAAAAATAATTCCTGTTCACCTTAATTTGATTTTTATTTACTTTATCGTGAGAGGGAACAGGGAAAGTACCCTTGTTTGACAGTAGTCGAATTAGAACACTTCTTTCACTGGGCAAAATAGGAAATGAATTTAGCAGATAGTTGCAGATTTAAACTTTTGAATTATTATCATCCCGTTAGACCTCTAAAGAGCTACGCAGTCAATCAAGACGTATATAAGATCAACAAGTTTAGTCAACTTTCAACAAAGCAAATATCTTAGTGGTTTGACGACTGCTTTACAAACCTTTGTTCAATTTCCAGTGAGCGTAATGTCGACAAAAATGTACGTCTTAACAATAATAACTGTCAGGCGCCAGTTCATGTAGGTATATAAGAAGTTATGGAACCGTAACAGACATTGATGAAAATGCGTGCGTCATGTTGCAGTCGGAACGAAATTTTGCTAGTTGTATATTTATTTTATTAACCGACGAAAAAAAAAAAACGGAGGAGGTTATCAATTCGACGCGTATATTTTTTTTTGTTTTTTTTTTTTTATGTATGACCACGCATAACTTTTTACATAGTAGTCCGATTGTGATAATTCTCTTTTTATTGATTTGGAAACAAAATTGAACCCTAAGGGTCGGAAAACAGGGGATGATGGATTGTTCACTCACTGATTGTAATGTATAACCACGCATAACTTTATACAGAGTAGTCCGATTTTGATCATTGTTTTTTCATTGAATAGGGTATACCTTGCCAATATTATTAGTACATAAAAGCTACAAAAAATCATAAAATAAAAACTTTTTAACAAAAAATTAAACCGCCGAAAAAATTGAAAAGCAATAAATAATAAACCTTAAAATTTTGAGTCGGCGCTGAAAAATCAATGAACAAAGATCACTCAAAGCGCCGATTCATAATTTTAAGGTTTATTATTTATTGCTTTCCCGTTTTTTAGGAATAAGTATTTGTGTGTGATTGTTTGCTGCACCGGTCGACGTAAGCACGTCAGTGCCAGCTGTCGCTGAAATCTAGCGCTGGGGCTCTGTCTCACATAGGGTCACAGCATTATGCTGAGAGAGGGCCGTTTTGCGTGGATATGATGCATGTTTTCCTCCAGTTTTATTTCGTTGTGAGTTTTGGTTTTTCTTGCCTCATGTTGACCGTAAATTACAGTATTTTCATTATTTTCTTTTACAATGTTAGCATTGGAAAACAACTAAATTTTCATCAACATTCATCATCATCAGCCTATTGCACGCCATTCAGCCCGATTCTCGGCAACTCTCCACGTAGCCTGAGGGCATCCTACCTTACGTTTGCTGATTCGCGGTCTCCACTCAAGAACACGTCTACCCCAACGGTCATACGGTTCTACGGCTAATGTGGCCGGTCCATTTCCACTTCAGCTTGCTAATTCTATGAGCTATGTCGACAACTTTGGTTCTCTGCCGGATCACCTCATTCCGGATTCTGTCATTCAGAGATACTCCAAGCATAGCTCGTTCCATAGCTCGTTCCATACCTCGCTGAGTAACTTTGAATTTATGTACCAGCCGTACCGTGAATGTCCACGTTTTGGCTCCGCAGGTCAAAACAGGCAGGACGCACTGATTGAAGACTTTCGTCTTTAGACTCTGCGGAATACGTGACGAGAAGACTCGACGAAGCTTCCCAAACGCTGCCCAACCCAGCTGAATTCTTCTGTTAGCCTCCTTCTCAAGGTTGTTCTTACCAAATTGCAGAGTTTGCCCGAGGTAAACGTATTCTCGAACAACCTTGAGGGCACCGCCATTAACAGCAATCGGTCCCAGAGTTACGTGTTCATTGAACATAACTTGGGTTTTGTCCAAGGTCATCCGGAGACCAATGCTTTCAGAAGAATCAACTAGGTCGTCCAGCATCTGCTGCAAGTCCTGCAGCGATTTAGTCAATATAACGATGTCGTCTGCAAATCTCAAATGTGAGATGTACTCGCCGTTGAACACATCATCCAATGCGTTAGAGAACAATTTTGGGGAAATAACGTCCCCTTCTGTCACTCCTCGACGCAGGGGGATGTGTCCAGTTCGCTGATCCTGAGTTTGGACGATCATTGTCGCGTTTTCGTAAAGACATCTCAGCACTTGTATGTAACGCCAGTCGACTTGGCATCGCTGCAAAGACTTCAAAACAGACCACGTTTCGATAGAGTCAAAAGCCTTCTCAAAGTCCACAAACGCAAGACAGCGCGGCCGATTATACTCTTCGGACTTGTAAATAATCTGCCGCACTGTGTGGATGTGGTCTATACTGCTGTATCCTCCTCGAAACCCGGCCTGCTCCGGTGGCTGAAGCTCGTCGAGTCTCCGCGCTAGACGATTCGTGACGACTCTTGAAAACAACTTATATAACGTGGCTTAGGAGCGAATTGGGGCTGTAGTTCTTTAAAAGGGTTTTATCCCCCTTTTTAAAGAAAAGTACGACCACGCTCCTTCGCTACATTTCTGGAGTTCTCGCAGAGAACAGGACCGAATTGAAGAGCTCCTGAAGCTCTTTCAGGACTGGACCTCTTCCTGCTTTCAGGAGCTCGGTCGTCATCCCGTCTTTACCAGGGGTTTTTCCATTTTTAAGCTGTTTTAGAGCCGCTTCGACTTCGTCTTGGCTGATTTCGGGCAGGTTTTCTGTGAAGTGGCGGGTTAAGGTGGCTCTGGAATCCTCATTTTTGATATCAGGTCGAGATGCATGCGATGCGTACAATTGGCCATAGAAGTTTTCGACTTCCGAAAGGATCTCCGGCTTCGACACGACGATATCCCTACTAGATTTAGTCAACTTCGTCAGGTGGCTCCTCCCAAGTGATTGGACGAACACTTTCGACCCCGATTCTGCTCAATCGCTTCCTCTATAGAGCGTGTATTAGAGCGTTGGAGGTCGCATCGTATCAATGTTCTAATATTATTGTTGAGCGCCCGTTGTTCTGACGAAGTGACAGGTGGGTTTTCACGTCGTTCCGTCATTAGCTCCATTAGGCCGGTTAAATATAATTAAGAATGCAGTTTACAGTGAACAAAGAACTGGTCCAGTTAGTCTAGATTTCCTTTAAATGCCTATATTTAGATTGGCGATGCATTCTTCTTTAACTGCTGTTTCATCATCATCATCATCATTTCAGCCGAAAGACGTCCACTGCTGGACATAGGCCTCCCCCAAGCACCACCACTTCGACCTATTCTGTGCTTCTCGCATCCAACGTATTCCTGCGGCCTTCACCAGGTCATCGGTCCATCTTGTGGGAGGCCTTCCAACGCTCCGTCTTCCAGTACGCGGTCGCCACTCCAGAACCTTCCGACCCCATCGGCCATCCGTTCTGCGAGCAATATGCCCTGCCCACTGCCACTTAAGTTTGGCAATTCTTCGGGCTATATCGGTTACCTTGGTTTTCCTACGGATCTCTTCATTTCTGATTCGATCGCGTAGGGAAACTCCAAGCTCTTTGGGTGACTTTGAGCCTGCTTATGAGGCCCATTGTGAGCGACCACGTCTCAGTGCCATATGTCATCACTGGCAACACACACTGGTCAAAGACTTTTGTCTTGAGACACTGCGGTATTTGGGACGAGAAGATATTGCGTAGCTTCCCGAACGCTGCCCAGCCGAGTCGGATTCGACGATTGACCTCTTTCTCGAAGTTGGATCTACCTAACGGGACAGTCTGTCCTAGGTACACGTATTCGTCCACAACTTCGAGTGTAGCGCCTCCGATCTTCATTGGAGTGGGTATCACACGAGCATTGGACATGACTTTTATCTTGTCCATGTTCATCCTAAGACCCACTCTTTCGGAAGCTCTACTTAAACTGCTGTTTAATTATAGGAAAAATAATAACAGTTTTGTTTTGTCACATTCATTTAATTGAGTGCCACTATTTGCATAGTCGTGTGTGTAATCTATACTACGGGTGATTCTAAATTTATATAACATTGTAATAAAAATAAGAAAGTTAATTGTTGTAAGTAAATCATTGTCTTGGTGTTTTGTTTTCTTTTCTGTTATAGTTCTGAAAAATTGTGACGTCATTCATACGCGACAAGAACAACTGTTCCATCCAGGTCATTTCCATTCATAGTCAGCGCCTAACAGAAATTCAAGAGAACTGAAAAGTTACAAAAAATATCTTTAGGAACGGTTGTGAGTGTCGGTAAATGAAATTGCTCCATCATCATCATCATATCAGTCTGAACTGCACCCACACGCCTACACCCATTGCTTTATTTTCTTTCCTTGTGCCACACTACGAGCGATAACAATTACGTTTGGGGCTTACCACCTATCTTGAACGACACGAACTATTCTAATCTATGTAGTATTTCTATACTAATACATAATATTATAAAGGTGAAGAGTTTGTTTGGTTGAACGACGGTAATCTCAGGAACTACCGGTGCGAATTGAAAAAAACTTTTTGTACTATGGTAGCTTATTTATTGAGAAAAGCTATAGGCTATATAACATCACGCTACAATCAAAAGGAGCGGAGCAGCAACGAAAAATGGACGAAAACTGACAAGCAATTCAATGCGTCGGGAAGGGTCAGGGAGCAAAAATTTGACGCGGACAAAGACGCGGGCAGAAGCTAGTATATCATACATAACAAAAAAAAATTAGAAAAGAACTATTGCACTAATATCATTTTAATACAATAAGAAATTTAAAAAAGATTATTAACAATATTTTCATGGATCGTAGAGTATTATAAAAGCTAGAAGTAAAGAACTTCCTCGTAAGTACTCTTTATTTATCAATTTCAAGTTCGAAAGATGGGCTTTTAACGACAAAAAAGATGTATAAAAACAAAACATAGGGACAGGTACGTGGAAGATACAGATTGTACCGTAAGCAATATTAGCACGTGTGTCACAGGATATATTTGTATGGAATTAACGAAATTATTTAGTACTCACGGAGTCGTCATTGTTACCGAACATGTACCATCTGCATGTTTTATCAGGTGACCGGGACAGACATGTATCGGAATACCTGCAGACCACGAGATTCCTACATAAGTTATAAACAATAACAAAAGAACTAGTTTCGGCCACATTTTGAAGGAAGTACGTATTACAAGTCGATCTGAATACTAAAATTAAGTTAATAATTGTGGCACTATTTATACCCGTACACCGATAGGCTTATTTAATCAGCCTTATAATGAGTTGTAAACGAAGTAATACTAATTACCTAGAATTGATAGTAATATAATGTAATTTGTCCTGCTACAATCAGCAGAAAAGGTATTTTAACATTGTACAGGAAAACAACAACATTTTTCACCCTCTAACCTGATGAACTTGATGTTCATCAGGTTAGACCTATGTACCAGGCCCTTGCCTGGCTCCGCCTTGTATTATTGTCATTCAAATTCCAGGACTTTTAAAAAAACGACAGCAGTGTCATCAGCATAGGAAAACACTTTAGCATTTTGGATATTGAGGATGACTTATGCAACCTCAATATCCAAAATGCTAAAGTGTTTTCCTATGCTGATGACACTGCTGTCGTTTTTTCGGGAAAGACCTGGCATGATGTTGCCCTGGGTGCTGAAGCCGGTATGACCCAGGTAGCTACGTGGCTAAACGATAACTTGTTAACTTTTAATACAGCGAAAACAAATTATATTTGCTTTAGTATTTCCAATCGTTCCCGGCCTAGTAAAGAACTTAAGCTAAGAGTACATACCTGTGACGGTTCGAATAACTGTTTATGCCCAACATTAGAAAAGGTATCACAAACTAAATATCTAGGTGTTATCGTTGACCAAAAACTATCCTGGTACCCCCATCTCGAGCAAGTAAACTCAAGAATAAGAAAACTGAGCTGGATTTTTAAAACGTTAAGGCATATTGCTCCAAAGAATGTAATCACTAATTTGAATACCCCCAGACGCCTCCTTAATGAAATATACATAGCTTTGGTGCAATCTGTCTTGACGTACTGCATTCCCATTTGGGGAGGAGCAGCAAAAACCAAATTTATTGACTTTGAGCGGGGACAACGTGCACTTATCAAGTTAATGTATTTTAAAAACACTCGATTTCCTACACTAAGTCTTTACCAAATTAGCGACTTACTGTCTGTGAGAAAACTATATATTATTAAAACTATACTAAATAAACACAAATCCCTTCCTTATGACCCCAGACTAAACTTAAAAAGAAGAAAAGATCTAGCAGCAGTTGTTCCTCAAACTAAAACTAAATTTGCCAGCATCCAATACAAAAAGCGCTCTGCCCAGCTTTACAACAGATGTAATAGAGAAACTAACATACACATTAAAAAAAGGCATGAATGCAAAAAAATACTAACTGAATGGATTAAACCACTTAGTTATGAAGACACAGAGGCTTTGTTGTTATAAATACACACCATCATTGCCCTCACGCTCACACACACACAACACACATACATTCACACATGTACACAACTCACATACATCCTCACTCACACAACTCACATACATCCTCTCTCACACACAATCCCAGTCTTACAAGCACTGCATACCGTTTAATACATTTAATGTATCATAGTGTTATTTCTCTTGTATAAATTGGAAATAGAAATAAACAAGTATTTTATAAATACTAATAATGTATGGAAGAGCGGAGTCTCCTAATACAGGCTTTATACGCTTAAAAGGAGGCTCCAATCACCACTGATGTAAAAAACTTGTTAATTCGAATAAACCTTTTTCATTTTTTTCAAATTCAAATTTTTATTTCAGACCACGGATCCAAAGAGTGTTATCAACATAACTGTACTTGTAGGTAATAGTTCTCAGGTCAAACAAGATGATATTACTGATAGTGTTACTGAGATTTTAAAGATTAATTGTAACAAAATTATTTTGTGTGCATTTCCATATTTTGAGAAATGATCTAGTAGAAAAAACAATAATATTCATATGCTTAATAATCATATGCAGTTTTTGGTCAGTCACTACAGTGATAAACTTATATTTTTTTAACACCAACATTTTTGTTGATAAGTTAAAATCGACAAGGAATATAGTATATCTGCCCCTTAGGTTTAGACATAATAATAGTAAAAAAAAAAACTAAAAACACGCTTCAATTCCCACGCTTTTTTTCTATGATTTTGTACTTTTTAGTTTGGTTATTGAAAACGAAACGGAAGCGTGTTTTTTAGTTTTTTTAAACTATTATTTATTTTCTATTTTTTAGGGTGTTTCGAATTTTGAGACGTATGTCAGCGTAGTTTGTGCGTATGTCAGCGTAGTTTGTGACGTATGTCAGCGTAGTTTATGTCGTATGTCAGCGTAGTTTGTGACGTATGTCAGCGTAGTTTTCAAAGCCAGTTTTTTTGCTGTCCTGGTAACCCTGGCAAGGATAATGGCACAAATTTATGAAATTATTACATTGTCATCGGTCCTTGACAGGTGTGCAAAGTTTGAATGAAATCTGGTCGTTTAAAGTGGGTCAAAATCGCGCTATAAGGAGTCGGTTACAAACAAACATACATACAAACATACAAGTGCAGCTAATATAAAGCGTGTAATAAAATAGCGAGGCTATTAGCTTATATAAACTCAGACATAAGTAGTATGTCGAAGTCTTGTTTTATTACTGTTGGTAATGAACTAATGATACTAACACTACTACTGATACGCCTAGTAGTTTAAACTACTAGGTGTGACAATGGATGAGCCGCATATGTTGAATGTTGTTCATCAAAATATGCAGGGTCTGTCCGGCAAAGAGTTAGAGTTTAAGCTTATTTATAGAGAACCATGATGTTTAGGTGTTATGTTTAACTGAACACGCACTGGTTGAAAGAACATAAAGTAGTGTTTATCAATGATGATAATTTTACTGTACAAAGTGCATTTGCGAGAAAAAAGGCCATCCGCGGTGGTTCTTTAGTTCTTGTTTCAAACAAGCTGAAATATAGGCAACGTTTATTTTAAGTCAATCTTTCTATTGAGCGCACTATTGAGTTGTCTTGTGTTGAACTCGAGCGATACGTTATAATTTGCGTATATCGACTCCCTCTGGGGATTTCATTTGTTTCGGAAAAGTAATGGAGGATTTACTCAATAAGTTAAAATCAAGTAATAAAAATATAATTGTATGTGAAGATTTTAATATCAATATTTTAGAGGTCACTCCCAACCCCATTAGACCATTAGACTTCCCAATCCGTTTAGGTCATTTAATTTATTTAACTTGTTTTATGATCCAACCAGGATCACGGCATCTTCGTCAACTTGTCTTGATAGTATATTTAGTGATTGTGATGCCAAATAGTGGTAACTAATTTAACGTCCGACCACTGTGGTTTGCTATCTATTTTCCCTATGCCATTGTTTAAAAAACCGGCCAACTGCGAGTCGGACTCGCGCACCGAGGGTTCCGTACAAACCTGCAGGTATTCACGGTTTATGCATAAGGTTTATTTTTATGAAATTAAATGTTTTTTTTTTTTAATTTGAGTTGACTGAATGAAAGGTAAATCATTCCCTTATTTTAGAAGTTACGGGGGGGGGTGGGGACACATTTTACCACTTTGGAAGTGTCTCTCGCGCAAACTATTCAGTTTAGAAAAAAATGATATTAGAAACCTCAATATTATTTTTGAAGACCTATCCATAGATATCCCACACGTATGGGTTTAATGAAAAATATTTTTTTGATTTTCAGTTCTATGTATGGGGAACCCCAAATATTATTGTTTTTTTCTATTTTTGTGTGAAAATCTTAATGCGGTTCACAAAATACATCTACTTACCAAGTTTCAACAGCATAGCTCTTATAGTTTCGAGAAAGTGGCTGTGACATACTCGGACAGACACACAGACAGACATGACAAATCTATAAGGGTTCCGTTTTTTGCCATTTGTCAACGGAACCCTAAAAAGGCGCGTAAACTTGAATGCAGGCCTTATACAGCTAGTCGTTGCACCAAGTTTAAAAATAATATAGCTTCCAGAATTACACCATCTATAGTAGAAAACGGTAATCCTAATGCAATTTATGAAGCCCTCTTTGATGTAGTGCAAAAAGAGTACAAATCTACTTTCAAGACCAAAACCATTGACATTAATGGTCCTCCGTTGGCTGTAACCAATGGGCTACTCCAGGTATTTACAAAAGTAGAGCGAGGCTATACGAGTTATATGGTTTAATAAAATACAGGTTTGATACTCCTTTCCTAGAGTACCTATGTCAAAAAATATTCAAAATTATTTAAACAGATTAGTGCTTTTACTTAATCTAAATTTTTAAGCAATCAAATTAAAAACCACTTGGAAAATCATTAACAATGAAACGGGTAAAAACAACAAAAACAACTTGAAATTATGGTCGAGAACAAATTAGTTAATACGGCAGCTGACGTAGCACAGGCATTTAATGAGTTTCTTTGCCAACATACCAGTCAAAATCAAAATCAAAAGTCATTTATTCAAACTAGGCTGAGAGTCAGCACTTTTTGAACGTCAAAGTTACATAAGACAGTCCCCCCAAAACGCCCGCCCTTCGACACTTCCTAGTGCTTTAGCTGGGAAGAAGTGGCGGAACAAACTCCCCAGCAGCACAGCTGTCTGTTAAGTTAGAAGAACTTGATTCTATACAGTATTATGTGAATAATTAATATTATGAAACAAAACAAAACATACATCAAATTATGCGTCTTATGTCAGCTAGCACACGCCAATATACGAACAAAACATTAAAAACTAAACTCAAGCTGAAATAATAAAATCGTAAATATTATAGAACTTAAAATCTAAATAAGAGCCTCCAGGCATAAAGGGCGTGCCCGCTTACATACATAACGATGAGGAAAGCTTATTCTGATTCTGGTTGAAAGAACATAAACATTGTCTTGAGTTAATTACAGCGACCAACTATTCTTATCGTTTAAGAAGTCGTTGATAGAATAGTATGCCTTTGAACAAAGGTTGGATTTTACTTTAGCTTTAAACTCATTAAACTGCAAATCTAGGAAAGCAGAGGGAAGCTTGTTGTAAAAGGTAATACCAAGACCAACAAATGAATTATGAACCTTATGAAGTCGGTGAAAGGGAGTACGTAGCTTGTCCTTATTTCTAGTATTAATATTATGAATATCACTGTTTTTAGTGTACAAATGTATATTTTGCTTAATATATAAGATGTTGGCGAAGATGAGTTGTGATGCCACCGTAAGAATACCAATATCTTTAAACAACTCACTCAGAGAAACTCTAGTACCTAGTTGGTATATAGCTCGAACAGCTCGTTTTTGAAGAACAAAAATATTTTGAATGTCCGCGGCTTTGCCCCACAGCAGAATGCCGTAGGACATAACGCTATGAAAATAACTAAAATAGATTAATCGAGCTGTATCAACGTCCGTGTATTGTCTAACTTTCCTGACGGCGTAGGCAGCCGAACTGAGCCGCCCGGCTAGGCTTGAAATATGTGGGCCCCACTGTAGTTTCGCGTCTATTGTTATGCCTATAAAAACTGCCTAGTCTACAGTTTCAAGCACCTCATTATCTAAGACGACGTTGGGTCCCAGATGCCTAACATTCGGTAAAGTGAACTTTATACATTTTGTTTTCTTAGCATTAAGAACTAGGTTATTAGTGGTAAACCAATCCATAGCCATTGAGAGTGCACTGTTCACATCGTTAAAATCTTTTCTTTACCTGTCTACTTTAAAGATCAGTGAGGTATCATCAGCAAATAGTACAATGTCACAGATATCCTTTAAATAGAATGGTAAGTCATTAATATACACAGTAACTACGACTCGCTCCTTAAATTCGTCCCGGTCTAAAGCTGAAAACTTTTTGCATAGTAGTGTGCCTAAAAGTAGTTGCCTATTTAATTGTGAACATGTAACGCCTCGTGATGTAGTTAATGTTTTTAACACACTTAAGTCTAAAAACACTGGTGATTTCTGGGGCATTTCCATCAAACTATTAAGTAATATAATAGACATCGTAGCCCCCTATTTAGCTGTTACTTTTAATAAATGTGTTGATGTCGTAACTTTTCCTGACCTCATGAAGAGTAGCAAAGTCATACCATGACGAGTCATAAAATGACGTTTATAATTTTAGGCCTATTTCTATCTTACCTGCATTTAGCAAAATATTTGAAAAGTTAATACTCAAGCAGTTTTTAAGACATTTTAATTTAAATAGCCTCCTTCATAATGAGCAATATGGCTTTACAAAAGGTCGTTCAACTACAGATGCGTGTGTTGCCCTCTTGAAACACATTTTTAACGCATGAGAGAACTCGCAAAATGCTATCGGAGTATTCTGTGATCTCTCCGGAGCCTTTGATTGGTGTGCGTAGTCCCAGCGGAAAAGTGTCGAATTTCTTAATTTCAGTTTAGCAGATATTTAGTGTATGACGTCGTGTAATTGTGTATGGTAAATAAAAATTTGTGCATCCAACCATTGCGGAGATATTCAACAAAAACTGTTTCCGCTGGGACTACGACTACTTGATGTCGATAGTGTTATTAATATTACTTACCTGTTTAATTTATTTTACATCGACGGTCCTAGTTTATCGTTTGTGGCCTCGAGTTGTAACTCGGGTCGTAACACCTATGTGAACATAATTCAGCTTTGCATATGTAAGCTGTCATGCCCTTTATGCCAGGAGGCTTTTATTTTTGCAGCCATGTTTACATTATACATATTTTTTTATTTTTTTGCTTATGCTTGAGTATAGTTTTCATTTTATTTGTTGGTATATTGGGTTGGCTAGTTGGCATATTATTAGTATTATTATAAACATTTATTTTCAGACAAAGGCCATAGTGTGTTATATAGCTAATCATTTAATTTAATGTTTTATATACCATTGTATAGAATCAAGTTCTTCTAACTGGACAGACAGCTGTGCTGCTGGGGAGTTTGTTGGCCACGTCTTCTTCCCAGCTAAAGCACTAGGAAGTGGTGATGGGTGGGCTTTTTGGGGGACTGTCTTTTGTAGTTTTGACGTTCGAAAAGTGCTGATCCTCAGCCTAATTTGAATAAATGACTTTTGATTTTGTAAGTAAGAACTTAGCCTATGTTAGTAAGCGCAATAATTTAAAAATACAATAATAATACATTAATTGGCTACATGATCATGTGCACGCACATGCCTGCCAGCCCAGACCCTGATGAATGGTCCATTAACCTTGTTCGCCAGTGTCGCTAATATACTGTTAGGGCTACCCCTGAATCGCCATAATTATTTAGGTGATGCAAACTAAATTCACAATGACTCTCCGTCGCGTTTCGCCCCCTGCCATTTATTTTGAAACGCGAAGATCGGAGAAACAATTCGGCTACACACCTGTGTATGCTTGTTTCTTGGACCTTTGGCTTTCGACTTCCTCATAATGTCTTATGTGAGAAGCTTCTGGAGGCGGGAGCTAGGGGCTCCCACCTTTATGCATTAGTGTCTAAATTATCTTTTTGGTATGACAAGCAGAGAAACTTCGTCAAATGGTCTAACGCGTTATCTGACCCGTATAAACTCGAATGCGGCGTTAGGCAGGGAGGACTAACTTCTCTGAGACTTTTTATTATTTATGTGAATAAACTATGTGTGCACTCATGTGGATGGCATGTAGATAGAGTGTGTTTTAAATAACTTAAATTTTGCCGACGACACAGTTCCACTGAGTCCCACTATCAGTGGCACTAAAAGTTACTTTTTATTTGTGAAAGATATAACAGCACGGGATAAAATACACTCCGAAAAAAACGGGCTCTTTACAGTCATTGGCTTTTCTATAAATAATATTAATATTTTTAGTATGTCATTAGCATAAATGACTAGAAATTGAATGAAAATATACCTAGTTTTTAACACTTAAATCCTGTAATCGGTGTTTAGTCAATGTAGACAGAGAGCCTTGTTAATATGGTCATTTTCATGGGTATAATGAAATTAAGACTACGAGTATTTTAATAAAAAAAGACGTTGAAAAATAAAAAATAATAACGGGTATGACCTCCCCTTGCAGCGATTATCCGATCTTCGCGTTTCAAAATGACGTCACCGGATCAGAAGTGTCGAAACTATAGACAGTTAAATAGTTCTCAATAATTCGTAATATTGTCTATGGTTACAATAGATGCGTAGACAGACATTCTCATTTGACGATTCGATGTGTTGATCAATTTTTTGGATGACTTGATTAAAATGACCACATTTTGATTAAAAAAAAACGACATTTTATTTAAAATGTATTATTATTTATTGTTGAATAAAATATTGAAGAAAAATAATATGAATAACGACAGTTATAGACTGCTATTAAAAGTAGATACTTACGCGTCCGGAGTCGTTGTTGTTGGCGGACATGTAGCATCTCGAAATAGTCGCATGGCACCGGGACAGACATGGCATTTAGTTAACGGAAATGGATATTTAGGAACCAAAAGGTACGAGCCTCGATGTCAGATATGCCGGTTTCCTCACGATTACTATCCGGAAGTTTTAAAGTGATGCACTCATGCAAAGACACAAAAATTATACAAATTATAGTTTCCACATTAGAATCGATCCCAGGTATTCCATAAATTACTAAAAAAACAATGTTTAATTTTGTATTTGCTACTCTTTTATTATATTGTATAGACTAGTTTCAGCCCGCGACTTCGTCCGCGTTAAATTTCTTGCTCACTGACCCATCCCGTCGCACCGAATCGCGCAGTCCGTGCGAGGTCTTTATGTTCGTGATTTTTTTTCTCGGCTCCTAAAGGTCCTACCGTGATATAATATAGTCTATAGTTATCTTCGATAAATGCGCTATTCAACACCAAACATATATAGGTAGTAGTTTTTAAGTACGTTCAACCAAAAAAAATCATTATCTGCCTAGCTTTTTCCCAACTATGTTGGGGTCGGCTTCCAGTCTAACCGGATGCAGCTGAGTACCAGCGTCTTACATGGAGCGACTGTTTATCTGACCTCCATAACCCAGTTACTGGGTTATTATCCAGTTCCTGAGATTGGCGCGACCAACCAAACAAACAAACACTTCAGTTTTATAATATGTATTATTAGTATGGATTAAATACAATATTCTCAGTACATATACTTTTAGAATTCAATTATTGAAAATAAACATTATTTTTGTTAGGCTTAAAACAATAATAATAGGTTTCAAAATTATATGCTTATTAAAGTTATATTGAGAACAAAAGTAAATGTTTTCTAGAATCTGATTCGTTTAAACTTAAAAGTAATATTATGACAAATATGTTATCTTTTTATTGTTATCCTGTTATAATTATCTTAAAAAAGGACTAATGAGATTCAAAGTATCAAGAAGTGTTGCATCACTATTTCGTGCGATACGTCAGGTGGGCGACATCAAGCGGCTGAAGACGTTACTCGTCCAATTCTTCAAGTATTAATTTCAGTCTGTTGGAACTGAAAAATAAAATATAAACATATATTTTTTAGTCTATTGTCCCATCTGACCATAACGATCATCGCGCGAACACGTGAGTGAGGAGTTCATGTGGTTCGGAGAACCCGAATATGCACCCACATGAAGAAATCGACGTTCATACTCAGAACACTTCTCACTATATTTTCCAAATTCCTCATTTGTCACAAATTTTCAGTTATCGGTACCACTTTTAGGCTAATAAATGTAATAATTTCTTATTATATCCATTCCTGTAACACCACACATCCCTCTTAACATTTTTATTTCAGCTGCATACAATTTGTTTTTTGATTTTTGTTGTTCTTCAAAAACTCCGCAACGGATTTTGCTTTGGTGTACGCCGTCATTTAAAGAATTTAGTCCGGAAAGTATATTGTGTATAAACACTAACATTAAACTGATAACATTAAAGACATCTCGATGTTTTATCAAACTGTAACACTGCGCAAAGCTCTCGAGTAAGGTATATCAAACAGAATCCGTTGTGGAATACAACACGAAAAGAAAAAATAGACATTAAATAGAAAATAATAATACTCACTCCCAACAACGACCGAAGATATATTTGAAGCTAGTTGGACAAGCCATACTAATGGTTTCTGGCTTAGACCACGACAGTCCTACAAAACAGATCACAAGCAACAGAAGAATTAGTTTCGACCACATTTTTATGAGCCCGGTAGTATGTACAAATCTGTTCAAACCACTTTGAAGACTGAACTCCAGGAAAGTTGCTGCACTATATATAGCTTACAAGGGAAACAAACACTCAATATTAAATATAAGTCAATCAATAATGAACAAATAAGGCAATCTTAGTACAATGATGTCAGGCTGTGGTACCACTAGTGGTAAACAGGAAAAGGAGGCATTCAAATCACTATAGTACACGACTCTTCTTCTAAACTGTTTACTAAGTTAACTCTATTTTATTGTAAGGTCTTTTCCAAAAGAATATGATGAAAATGTTAACATATATTATCCTCACCCCCACATACACCCACACCAACGCGCAAATGGACGCCATAAAAAAAAAAAAAAAAAAAAAAAAAAAAAAAAAAAAAAATTTACTACTCTTCCTTACTTTACTTTAATTATAAACTAAGCAAATTTTTACAATCACTTGGTAGATCGACACAACCCACGAGTTGTATAAATCTTTCTCTATCAACCCTATAGCCGAACACTGTCTCTTAAGATACAGGTAACCCTAGTTTAAGAGGCAGGGCTCACCAATTGTCTACAGATTTCTACAGCATAGGAAATTCAATTTGTATTTACTTCCTACCACTAGTTGTAAACCATTTTGTGAAACTAATAATTTAAGTCTGTAATCTCTTTTTGGAAATAAATAAATTATTATTATTATTATTATTATTATATGGAAAATAAAACACAACCGTGGATGTCAAAGTGCCAATAGGAAATCAATGATCTAACTTGATTCACTAGAATACTAAATCAAGACTTACACGTATTGCCAGGGTCGCGAGATTGTTCGAAAGAGATACCGTGACCCTGGCACACGGGCAACTGAAGGAACACGGGTGGGGTTTAGTCAGTAAAAGTCTGACACGCCCTCCCGCTCCGCCCAGAGCGGGAGAAGTCATTTGATGATTTCCCATCCAAAAAAAAAAAGACTTACACGTAATACTTACATACATAAAATCATGCTTTTTCCCCTAAAGCCAATTTCATCACCACTGCTCTCAAAACGGTGAAGGAAAACATCGTGAGGCAACATGCATGTCTTTTTTTTTTTGGATGGAAAATCATCAAATGACTGAAATGACGCTCTAGGCGGGCGTGTCAGACTTTTACTGACTAAAACCCACCCGTTTCCTTCAGTTGCCCATATACCAGGGCCAAGGTAACTGTTTCGAACAAATCTCGTGACCCTGGCAGGCATCAGTCCTAATATGCATGCCTTAGAACCTAAAATTGAAAGACACATGACATCTACCTACCCGCACTGAGCCCCCGTGGTAGATTACGGCCCACTCTGTCTCACCGAAAGGAGGCCTGTGTCCCAGCTGTGGGAACAATATGGGCATGATCAGAGGTCGGAGTAGGTAGATTGAAATGGGATCAATGAACTGGCACGTATATATTAGTTTGGATATGCCTCCGGGATTCAGGGATTTTGTAATTAATTTCAAATGTAGTAATGTGTAGAATAAAGAATACATCAATATGAATAAGAAATGTATAACCTTTTTGCTGTCTTTTTAATAATATATAGGTGATCGGCCTTCTACAGTAAGAAAAAAACAATTTTAAATGTTTATCTATCGCATTCATATAAATTTCTAATGTAGTACCTAGTTTAAAAATCCTTACTTTCACAATATTTGATTAAATCCCGTATGTACCAAAATGAAATTCCGGAAAAAAGGCTTATCCATGTTGTGATTTCTATGACTATTCATGATGCGAGTACGTAAAATCAGTCTACCTACTCCGACCTCTGCTCATAATGATGATGACGATGATGAAAGCCTGATCAGACATAGGGAATCACTATGCAAGGAGAACAAAATTTACATAGTAGTTTTTGCGTGATTCTAGAACATAATATTCAGACAAACACACAAACTACAGAAGCTAGGTGCACAGTTCTAATTTATCGTTTTCTATGGAGAAGACCCGTGAAAGAGTTCCGTGTGGTACTGGGCGTAAAGAATAGCACCACCTCATTTCACTCCGTGGGTGTCGTAAGACTACTACGGGACTTACTAGAGAATGGGCAGCAATGTTCTCAATGCATTTTACCATACTGCGATTGCCAACCTGCATGCCAAGCGTGGCGATTATGGCAAATCCTCCAAATTGAGGGATGCCTAGGTCCAGCAGTGGGCGTCTTTTCGCTGAAATGATGATGATGGTGGAGAAGAACTGGTGCGAAAATAAATGATATATGATATGATGCCATTATTAAAATAAATGCCATTTATAATTTTTCCAAATCACGGTGTTAATAGGAATTTGAGAATAGTGTAGGCTCGACTTTTTAGGGTTCCGTTGCCAAATGGCAAAAACTGGCCAAGTGCGAGTCGGACTCGCGCACTGAAGGTTCCGTACAAACCGTTTTTTAATACGTCATAAATCGTAAACCACAATTTACCTTTCATTCAGTCAACTCAGATATAAAAAAAAAAATAAAAAAAAAATAATTTCATAAACATAAACCTTATGCATAAACCGTGAATACCTGCAGGTTTGTACGGAACCCTCAGTGCGCGAGTCCGACTCGCACTTGGCCAGTTTTTCTAGTATCTGGTTTTTGTTAACAAGAACCAGGTACTAGAAAAAGTTCAACAAATATGAGTGTCTATGAGTTCTTTAAGGTTTACGACATTCTCGCGTTCAACAAAAGCTAAGAATAAGATAAATTTATTTAAAAAAAAACCTATGTAAAATGAATGCCAAGAGCCAAGACAATCATTTCATCACCACCACTCACAAAACGGTGAAGGAAAACATCGTACGGAAATCGATATGTCCTACAACATCTGACCTTTATCTACGAGACTGGGCTCGCCTGGTAGATCACCCCATTTCCTCACGAACAGAGGTGTCCCGTGTTTACCAGTAGTGGCCTAGTGGGAACATTATATCTACGATATCATGTCCACAAAAGCCAATTAATCTTACCTCGAAGCAATTAATTTGTGGTCAACGCAGCATGTTGTCTTTTTTATTCCCTCTAGAGCTATTTCATCTTTCATACAATCCACCATGTCTTTGGTGTTCCTCTCTATTCATAGACACTTACACTCATACACGCAGAAAAAACGCAGGAAATAATGATTACAAATATTTATTTAAACAAATGCATATATTTGATGATTACAATATTAAAAGAAACATTTTATGTGGTTAATGTGTAAAACATCTTGATTGATAACTTTTTGTTGTTTATCCAGTGCGACGTCTGATGACGTCACGCGGATGAAGAGATGGAAGAAATCATGTAAGCTCATCTTTAAAAATGGCTAGATATTCTTCAATCCTGAAAAATAAAACAAAAATAGATTAACTCTCAAGTTAGCTATGACTTGAACGTAAAGTCTTTGAAGACGTTAACAGATAAGTTTTATTTAAGAGGAAAATAATGGAGAAAATTCGTCAGCAAATAATCTTTTAAAACAACCTAAATTTCTCCCTTTAATACTCGACAAAAATTAAAAACCGGCCAAGTGCGAGTCGGACTCGCGCACCGAGGGTTCCGTACAAGCCTGTAGGTATATAAGTAAAAGTTCACCCATCACGACAATGAGTCGTAGTTCTGTTCTGTTTCTTGGCTTGGTTTTATTTCTGTCTGTGTTTTGTTCTGTTTATTATATGATTTAACTAAAAATTTACGGTTTTCGCAATTTTTTCTTTATCTGTACTATATGACGTTATTTCGTACCAAATTTCAAAATTCTAGATCGACTGGAAGTACCCTTTAGGTTTTGATTCCCTTGCGAGTTTCGAAAATTTGTTGAAATTTGCGGTATAAACGGCTATATCTTTTGATTGCGTTAGCTTAGAAGTTTGATTTTTTCACAGCTCCAAGGGACAGTAGACTTGAGTATTTGATATTAATTTCAGCTTGATACCTCCACGCGTTCCTGAGAAAAAAAGGTCTTGACAGACGGACGGACGGACGGACGGACAACAAAGTGATCCTATAAGGGTTCCGCTTTTTCCTTTTGAGGTGCGGAACCCTAAAAAGTAGCTCATTCAATAGATCATGACTGAAATGATCTTTCATGTCGTGCATTAAAACATATCGAAACACAGTAAATATTTGAACCGTAAAATCACGTCTGAAAAATCAAGGAAAAATCGGCAAAATTTCTTGTACGGCCAACATAATATTACCATTGATCCAAACATGTGCGTTCTTAAACATTATACAAAAAAAAAAAAAAAAAATGATATAGGTAGGATATTTAGGTATAAAAGGTAGTGTACAGGAACCAAAAGCGATATCTTTGAACTTGGCTAGTAATAGACGGCATATCTGTGCGTCGCTAATTAACAAAAAAACCGGCCAAGTGCGAGTCGGACTCGCGCACCGAGGGTTCCGTACAAACCTGCAGGTATTCACGGTTTATGCATAAGGTTTATGTTTATGAAATTAAATGTTAAAAAAATATATTATATAATAATAATCGTTTATTTTCTCTTCACAAAGCTGACTTAAAGTTAATGTGTATAGGTCACCAGGCCCCATCCACGGCTAGAATTAGCTAGTAGGTACACGGATACCGTGCAAGAGTTGCAGGCAAACAATATGCATAGGTAACAAAAATCAAAACAAAGTAAGAATACAAAAATAAAATAAAAAATATGCTTAACACAACTAAAGTATTAAGTAATAAAATAAGTAGATAAATAACAGAAAAAATAATAATTAAAGATTAAGAAAAAAAAAAAAAATCTGCAGAAGTTGAGTTATGTTGTGAGACGATATGTGAGTCAGTGTTTGTCTTGTGTGAAGTGTTAGACTAGAAGGACATGTATGTGAGTAATTTAGATGTGCAGTGTGTGAGTGTAGGTTTGTGTTTGTGGTGTGAGTTGAGCGAGAGCTGTTTTTTTTTTATAGGAAGAAGAAGGTTAGAAACAGCTATTCATGTTTGGGGTTTGTCAAATTAGTTTTACTTCATAACGGACAAAACATTCTCAGTTTTATCATAGTCTAAGGTTTTTAAGTATTTTTTTAATTCCTTAATACAGCTTGATCGAGTTTTTGGATATAAGTTTAGGAATTTATTCAAGGAAGCAAAAGAATCTTTTAGGGAGTGTGGATTTGAATTGAACCGTGGGACATACCCTCCCCTTTCGACGGTTGTCTTTGAGTAGGTTAGGGTCAAACTGCATTTGAGAATGTTTCTTAATAACTATACGAAGTATGAATGTTTGTCTGACGGTGTGAGTGTCCCATTCTTTGTATAAGTCAGTAGTCGGAAAACGAAAGGGAAGACCAGCTCCAACCTTGAGTATGGCACGCTGTGCCCTTTCAACTTCGATAAGGTGTGTTTTTGCGGCACCTCCCCACGCTGTGATGCAGTAATCAATAAAAGATTGGCATAATGCGTAGTAGACCGTCTTAATAATCTTTCGGTCGGCCGAGTGTCTAAGAGTCTTGAAAATGTAAATTATCTTTCGTAACCCGGTGACGAGGGTTTCTATGTGTTGTTTAAAGGAAAGATACTGGTCAATAGTGACTCCCAGGTATTTTAATATTATCAGTCATTTCAAGGGAAGAACACGAGCATTGGGCATTTTCAATGCCACATGTGTGAGCAGTAATCGTCAGAGTTGAGGGTGAAAGTAAGTTAGATCTTTGGGCAAATGCTATGTTCTTGGTTTTAGAGACGTTTAGAGTCAAAACATTGTCTTGCAGCCAGTTATTAACACGATTTAGACCCAGTTGTGCAACATCGAATACCTCCTCCCATCCGTCACCACTAAAGAACAGTGCAGTATCGTCAGCAAAGGTAATAATCTTTCCTTTAAGAATAGAAAGTTGGCAGAGGTCATTAATGTACACCAGGAATAGTGTTGGGCCAATTATACTACCCTGGGGTACACCAAAATCATCTGAGTCGTTGTTTCCTGCCAGTAAGGTAGTCTGTCATCAGTTTCAGGGAGATTCCTCTGATACCGAGCCGTTCAAGCTTAATTAAAAGGTGCGGAATAGAGACTGTGTCAAAAGCCTTTGCAAGGTCGAGGAATATCGTTAGGCATCTCTTTCTGTCATCCAAGCTAACCACAATAGAGTTTATCAATTCTTGAACTGCATCATTGGTATTTTTGCCAGATCTAAAACCAAATTGTGAAGACGAAAGGAGATTATTTACTTCTAAGAACCTAATTAGGCGTTGATTTATAAGGCGTTCCAATATTTTGGATAGAGCAGGTAGAATCGAGATGGGCCGGTAGTTATCTTTTATTCCAGCCTTATGGATGGGCTTGATAACAGCTATTTTGAAGGCTTGGGGAAAAACTCCCGTTGAGATTGACAGATTGCAGATATGTGTTATGGGAGAAGAGAGGTAGTTTGCGTGTCTCTTAATGATTTTGCTGCTAATCTGATTGATTCCCACTGCACAATTTTCCTTAAGGTCTTTAATGAGGTTGAAGATTTCTTGTTCATCGGTAGGAAGAAGGACAAGCGAGTTTAAAGGAGTTGTAGATGTGTGACCATTTCTATGGCAGGGTGTTGTTGCTTTCAGAGTGGGAATTTTACTAGCCAAATTTGCTCCAACTTTCACAAAGAAGCTGTTAACGTTGTTTATATCCGCCTCGGGATTATTAGATGACAAGAGGGATGACGAGAAGTCTGCCCTCTTATCAGACTCGCTAATTTTTTTAATGACATTCCATAACTGTTCCTTGTTTCCCTTTGTATTTTCAATCTCCTGTTTTTCATATCTCTTCTTTGCTTTTCTAAGCAGTGAGGAGCAAAAATTTCTGTAGCGCTTGTATGTCAATTTTAGTATCTCGTCATCAGGGTTTCGTTTTAATTTTTTGTGCAAATTTGAGTTGACTGAATGAAAGGTAAATTGTGGTTTACAATTTATGACGTATTAAAAAAAAAACAACTTACTAGATCTCGTTCAAACCAACTTTCGGTGGAAGTTTACATGGTAATGTACATCATATATTTTTTTAACCGACTTCAAAAAGGAGGAGGTTCTCATTTCGGATGTTTACATGTTTTTTTATGTATGTTCGGCCATAACTCCGTCATATATAAACGGATTTGCAAAATTCTTTTTTGTTCGAAAGGTGTTTATTCCGAAATGGTCCCATATAAATTTCAAATAGATCTGATGATGAGTTCCAGAGACAGACACCGGAACTCTTTAAAAAATGACAGCAAATCAACCGCGATTTCTGCGTTTTTTTCTGCGTTTTTTAGTTTTATCATTCCCTTATTTTAGAAGTTAAGGGGGGGGGGCGGGGATACACATTTTACCACTTTGGAAGTGTCTCTCGCGCAAACTATTCAGTTTAGAAAAAAATGATATTAGAAACCTCAATATCATTTTTGAAGACCTATCCATAGATACTCCACACGTATGGGTTTGATGTTTTTTTTTTTGAGTTTCAGTTCTATGTATGGGGAACCCCAAATATTTTTTTTTTCTATTTTTGTGTTAAAATCTTAATGCGGTTCACAGGATAGATCTACTTACCAAGTTTCAACAGCATAGCTCTTATAGTTTCGGAAAAAAGTGGCTGTGACATACTCGGACAGGCAGACAGACATGACGAATCTATAAGGGTTCCGTTTTTTGCCATTTGGCAACGGAACCCAAAAGACGCGTATATAATAATAGCACACACATAGTGATATGACTTTTTGGAGCTGAAGAAAAAGAATAAAAGTGGGAAAGAAAGGTAAGTGAAAACGAAGGAATAGTTTGTGCGGGCGATGCGATGCGATGCGAACAAGGCGGGTCGAGATAGGACGGATATGAATATTATTTGATGGTGACAGAAAATAACAGAGAAAAAAATATGGGGGCAAGTTTAAATAGCAAATGTTTAACAAATAAATTCTTAACAAGATTGAATAAATTGAAACACCTGGAATAGTAGAATACTATCATCACTATATAATAAATACCTATACATATTGTTCCGTGTGGTGTAGGATGTAAAGAATAGCACCATTATATTTCATAAGAGGCGACTAACGGACTTACTAGAGAATGGGCAGCAGCGTTCTCTATGCATTTTACCACCCTACTGAAATCGTCAAGCCGCCTGCCCTGGCGATTATGGCTAACCCCTCCCTAATTTATTTTTATAAAATGACATTGGAAATGAATTAAACTCACGTAATACACTTGTCAGCGAAATACACATAACCAATTGAACACATACGAAATGAATAAGAATATTCATCCGAAGACACAAGTCCTATCAGACATATGAACGCCAGCAGTAGAACTAGTTTCAAAAACATTTTGGAGAATGTACTCGGTTCGAGTTCATTTGAATACTAAACTTGAAGTAAAACTGTTAGATACACTGTTAATGCAGGTATTTGACTCGTAATTATCAAAGTCCGCACATTGTAATAACGAAGTTGGTTTGGGTACAAAAACAGGAAAATATATCCCTGAAATTATCGATGCATATCTACGAGTATACTTACATGTAATACAGCGAAGTCAAAACTATACATCTAATGCAGCCAAATAAATTAAGAATTTTTGTCTGAATGTAAGTTAAATCACGTAAAAACTACCTGATAGATTTCTTAAAAATTAGCATAAGTCTATATATATAAAAATGTTCAAAAACTAAAGAAGTTCTGGATTTTTTTAATCAATTTTTTGCATCAGTTTCATATCCGCGACCACGAAAAAACAGTTTTTTTAACGCTCAGCTGTGTACCAGTGACTGCGCCATCTGCCGGAAGCGAGGAAAACACTTGAATGTGCCTCAGCGAAGCGTGGCAGGGTACAGCTAGTATATTTCATATATTTCATGTAACTCTGGTCAGACTGTAAGCTAGAAATTATCACGCTATTTGATGTGAGGAATAAGCAGTATTACAATATATTCGTATTCGGGCTGCCCAAATGTCCTGTCTTTGATATTGTTCGTCAAATCGTTGAGCTTCTTAAGTTCTTAGTCGAGGTGCACGATTAGTGACAAATGCGTGCACTGACTCGACACGTCGACTCAATCTGTGTGGTTCTTTCCTCAAAATACCATTTTAGTCACCAATCTACATGGTCTTCACATTTTGTGACCAAGATTATGTCTGGACTTTAAAAGAGACTATAACCATAGGGTTTGTTTCAGCGTTTCTTCTCAGAGTAGTCAGTTAGGAAACGCCGACCTAATCTAGTTTAAAAAATATGATTGACGTGTAAAAGTGTTTGTACAAACCTACTTACAGAAATAAATTCATTTATTCTTCTGTAGTTTCGTAAATTGTGAAAAGACGCGCCAAAAGGTTAGGAATATGCAGATAGTAACAGTATTAACCTTTTTTCCATGGTAATCCACTCTATTCCTTTACGGTGCTTAGGTTTCAATCACGGCATATATAATTATAGGTTAGTATTTTGAGATGGAGAATTATGGGCATGTAACTCAACCGTTGTCGCTACAAAACGGTCGTATAGTTCTTAACTTTTTGATAGATCCTGAGCTGTATCCTCAAATTTTGAAGAAAATGTAGGTACATCATTCTCCACCCAGTATCCCAATTTATTAAGGGTCGGAGCAACATTTTCTTCGACACTTCACTATTAGTCGTTTTCTCGGTAGTCACCCCATTTCTATCCATATCATCATTTACATAGTCCATGCATAGTTTTTTTTTATTTATTTATTTATTTTGGCCAACCAACATTTGTATATACTCATACAATTTTTTTTTCTATTAACTAAGGTTAGTATTACAGTTTATTACAGGTTAGCACCGCATGCCCCATAAAAGTAAGAACTATGATACAAATTTACACGATGCTAAAGAAATAAATTATATTTAAGAGACATATAAAATCAAGAGAAAATAAAACAAAATTAAGATTAAAACACAAAACATGAAATAAATCTACACATTGCTAACTGTTGCTCTGTGGAACTTGCCAAACGAGTCAAAATGCACGTCAACTAGGTCGCTGTAGCTGTTTAATAGTTTACAAAGCCGAGGGACGATAGAGCCTGAGCCCAGTACTGTTCTACGGGGAGGTGGGTACAAGGGAGTAATAGGAGCACGAGGAAGTCTAGCAGGAGTCCGAAACCGAAATTTTGCTAATAATTGGGGACAATCTATTTTAGACCGCAGTATTTTGAACAAAAAAATGGAATCGGAGATTTTCCTACGTTTCTCAAGTGAAACCATCCTGAAATACGAGAGTCTTGCCTCATATGACCGCTTTCTTTTAGCGATTCCGCTGGCATAAGCGAGATGCCATAGAAATCTCTTTTGGATTCACTCTAATCTTAAACTGTGCGTAGCATAATGAGATCTCCAGATTGTGCTGCAGTATTCCAAGATACTTCTAACAATACTATTGTCCATTAAGATCTTGGTACTACTGCGTTTGAAGCCAAATGTATGATCTAAAAAAAAATGAGTTGAAGCCAATCATTCTCCAATCCTGTTTCTATATTATAAGTATCGAAAAATTCCATAAGGTTTGATTATAAGAACAGACAAGAATCGTAGAAAACATCTCATATATTTCGTAGTGAATGAGACTAGAGCGAACACAAATACTACTTAGTCGAATTAATGTCCTCATAATGGGTGAAGTGTTGAAATCCGAAGATACCACAGTATTCTTAGGCATAACTTTGGATGCCAACCAGCTTCAATGGGGCCCCCATATAGATAAATTGTCAAAAAAGCTTAGCTCTGCAGCATACGCTGTTAGAAGACAAAATTTGATTCGTGATTTGACTAATTTAGAGACAACCCATTTAGTTTAGTTATTTTCATAGTGTGATGTGGTACGGTATTCTGTTGTGGGGTTATGCAGCCGATATTCAGATAGTTTTTGTTTTATAAAAAAGGGCTATTCGTCGATTTATAAATTAAGTTCCTGACACTCCCTCAGAGACAAATATAAAGAGATTCATATAAAGAGATTAATATCATGACTGTGTTTTTTCAGTATATTTATGAAAATCTGTTGTATGCACTTAAAAATATTAATCTGTTTAAAAGATACAGTAATATTCATAATGTAAATACTAGAAATAAACATTTGGTCCTACAACCAGGCTCAAGAAAATAGGTGAGCCACCTAGATGCTAATGTATACGTTTTCATAATAAACTTCCTGGCCTCATTCAAGCAATAAGCCTAAATAAATTCAAATCTTTTATAAAACGTAAACTATGTCAGAAAGCCTATTATACTGTTAAAGACTATATTGAGGATAAAATAGCTTCAAATCGAGCTGATCAAATTAATGTTCACGAATGTATGAATGTTGATTGTTTTTTAAACTATTTTGCTGTTATACTGTTTTATTTTATCTTACTTGACATGAATATTAATTTTCTTCTAACTTTCTTTGGTACTGTTCGTCAAATCGTTGAGCTCCTTAAGTTCCAAGTTGAGCTGTAGGTACGATAACTGACAAATGCGTGCCTTGATTGGGCAGGTCCACTCAAATCTGTGTGGTTCTTTCCTCAAAGACTATTTCAGACACCGATCTACATGGTCATCAAACTTTAGGCTCATCTTTTAAAAAATTGCGAAACTACAGAAGAATACGAATACATTGCAATAGTCCTTACTTATTCCTCATACCAAACAGCGTCTAATTTATAGCCTGACCAGAGTTTTATTTATTTATATTATAATGAAGTTAATGTTATATGAAATAATTAAACAAATCTATCAGTTATTGTGTGATCCTGGAACTTTCTTTCAGGCAAACAGACAAAAAAATTCTTAATATATTCGGCATTAGAATCGTTTCCGGACAATCCGGAAAAAAATTCAATGGTTAGTTTAGACCTCGCAACGATTGTTCATATTATATGTAAGTATAGATTATGCATAGATAATTTTAGGAATATATTTTCCTGTTTTTGCACCACAACTTACGGGACCCACGTTATTATAATGTTGTAACTTTGATAATTACGAGTCAAATACCTATATTAATAGTGTAACAATTTAATTTCAAGTTCAGTATTCAAATTAACTCGAACTGAGTACATTCTCCAAAATGTTTTCGAAACTAGTTCTACTGCTGGCGTTCATATGTCTGATAGGACTTGTGTCTTCAGATGAAGAATTTTATCCATCTCGTATATGTCAAAGTGGTCAAGTGTATTTCGTTGGCGACTGTATTACGTAAGTACAATCCATTTCCAACATTATTTCATCATCATCCTTTCAGCCGAATTTCGTCAACTGCATATAACTCTGCGCATAACACTTACAACGTATTCGTCGCTGGCCCCGAGAGAGTCATCTCAGAGCGTCCTTCTTTCAACACTAGCGTTGCTAGTAGTATTGATAAATTGTCCCAATGACCGACTAAGACAATACTACAATTTTAAATACACACATCTATCTATATATAAAATTCAAAGTCCCGAGGACTGACTGATATATCAATGCACAGCCTAAACCGCTGGTCTTAGCGACATGAAATTTGGAGGGTGTGTTCTTTGTAAAGAGTAGGTATCTACTTAGAAAAGGTTTTTTGAAATTCCAGCCTTGAGAGAGTGAAACGGGGGATGAATTATCTGTGAAACTTTTAATTTTTCGGATAAGACAAAGCAAGCAGTGCAATAAGACATTGTTAACATGGATTAACACATAAGGTTCTTTTGATTTCGGTAGTACGTCCCTGTGGCATATTTTTCGACATCCATGCGGGCAAAGCCGCGGGCAGAAGCTAGTAAATATATAAAGCGGCGTTTCCACTCACAGCTACCTTGTAAATACATTTTGAAAACCGTCCTTCAGTATCCTCTTAACATGACTGATCAAACCATCTAACCATACTATGATATTTAAAATATTTGCTACTTTATACATAAAGCAGAATTAATGCCGTGGCAATGCGTTCCTTGCGGAGCATGTTTGGTGTGACAATGAATGATAGGTTGAGGCCGTTGAGGAATGATGTGGTGATAGGTGAACATGCGGTTTTAAAAGAAGATGTACTACAATTCAATTTATTATATTATTTCAAAATCTAACAATACAGGTTATTTTAATAAGGGACCCGCAAATAACACGTTTTATTGCTAAGCAAGCTCAACGATATCGCCCTTGGTCCGTGTGCACCATTTTTTTCACCTAAATATCCCATTTGAAACTTTTTTGTACAATATTTACGAACGCAAATTTTTAGATCAGTGTTAGTTTAAGAGGCCATTTATGAAATATAATAATTAAGAAAAATAAATATTTCGTTTATTGCAGGTAACATAACCCATATTAAAAAACAAAATTTTAAATAATGAAATTATAAATAAATGTCACACATAAATACATACAAACGAATAAATAAAATATACGAATAAAAAAATCAATACAAATTAAATAAATCTAATTCATAAATCAATTATAATCGACTCATATTACAGTAGTCTCTTTCCTGCAACACTATATGTAACTTGTCTGTCACAGCATTGTCGCACATAAGGACAGTCCAACCTATTTGATAACATACTCAGAACGGCATTGGAGCTGGCGTGCACTCTCTGTGCACTAGAGGCGCACAGCGCTTCCGCATGGTCGCATTGAAACAGTTCGTGCGCGCCCACGCGAACATACTCGTACCTGAAGCGCTCTGCAGAGCGCTACTGCTAGCGAGGCAGACCCAAAACCACTCTGAAAGCATTATTAATTTGAATGCGGAGGGTGTTCTAGCTTTTCTGTGTGTAATTTTACCAAAAGCTGCAGGTGTACAGCGACGTGCAATATGCTTGGAAAAGAGTAAATAATTTGTCGATATCACTGACTAACGTGATTTATCAGTTAAAATATTTACTGTGTTACGATATGTTTTAATGCTCGACATGAAAGATCATTTTCAATTATGATCTAATGAATGTGCTACTTTTTAATTTTTGTCGAGTATTATAGGGAGAAATTTTGGTTGTTTGAAAAGATTTTTTTACTGTTAATTCTTTTAAATTTGTTTCCCATTTTTCCTCTTAACAAAACCTTATCTGCTAACGTCTTCAAATACTTGATGTTCAATACACAGTTAACTTGAGATTTAATCTATGTTTGTTTATTTTTCAGACCTGCAGAATTGCAAGCAATCCTTCAAGAGTATAATAGGAGGATATCACGACGTAGTCTGACGTCACCCTAGATAAACAACAAAAGTTATCATTCGGGATATTTTACACAAAAACGACATAAACTGTTTCTTTTAATATTGTAACCATTAAATACATGCATTTGTTTAATTAAATATTTAGTAATCATTGTTTCCTGCATGTTTTTTGCGTGTATGAGTGTAAATCTATGAATAGACAGGGACATCAAAGAAATTATGGATTGTATGAAAGATGAAATGGCTCTAGAGGGAATCAATAGGTAATGAGATGAAGGAAATAGATAGAGATATAGGTAATAAAGAAGACAACATGCAGCGTTGATCAGAAATTAATCACGAGGATCACGAGATATAAATAATATAATAATAAATATCTTGCGGGTAGCTGGCTATGCGTGGCCGGCGTTTTGGTTCTAGGAGATACCAGTTTCCTCACGATGTTTTCCTTCACCGTTTGGAGAGTTTATTTACACAACTTAAAGTGCCTGTCTGGGTTTGAACCCACGATCTACAGCTCGTAAGTTGGGGCTTCTTTCTTTCTGGGTCATCATTGCCTTGGCTCTCATTCAGTTCACAGAGGTTTATTTTAAATTATTTAATCTCATACATACATTTTATGAATATGCGAGCAATCACTAATCACGCTAAAACCTGTGTATTGATCTTGGAACTTATTATACGGATTTCTCTCAAGTGGACATTATATATATCAGAAGAGTCATGGGTCATAAGAATTATGTAGAACACAATTCCTCCAGTTCGCATGGTCATATTTTCATTAATTTCATAGTAAATGTGTAAATGTGATATATGGTTAGAATCGTTAGGAAGAAAAACCTACAGGAAGTAGGGTATATGGGCTTATGAGCGTACAGAACTAATTTCTGGAATTTATTTAAAGTTTTTGGCTTTGTAGTTACGAAGATAAGCGGATGCATGTTCAATATTTATATTCAGATATTAGTTACAAGCGTTCCTGCTGAGCATGAGGTGCTGGGTTCTATTCTCAGGTCGGTCAAAGTGTTATTAGCTTCTTCTATCTGGTATTTTTCAATAGCAGCCCGAAGTCTGAGATTTAAGTGGAATTTGGCAGATTGGTAGACCACAACCTGGAGAAGAAGAAAGCTACTTTACGTCCTGGAACGCAGACGAACTCGCAGGCAACAGCTAGTGATTTATAAATATATGCATTGTACTAACTGGACTGAAGATAACAAATAGTACCTACTTTGTTTTGACCTCAAGATAAGCTCTCGATGAACTGATAATGTACTGTAGTAGTACTGCCACAATTTTAACAAAATTTCAGTGTTTTGAAAACCGTGGCAGACGTTCGTTCTTCAAAATCAAAATCAAAAGTTATTTAATCAAATTAGGCTGCGGATCTGCACTTTTCTAATGCCAAAAATGTGGACTAAACTCATAGTTGTAACGTTGTTGTTCATAACTTCTGACGGGAGATGGACGACTGATTTTGAAAAACCCGATACAAATATAGTTGTTATGCATACCTGTCCCGGTGGCATGCCAAAATTTGAAAATGATGAATGTGCACCACAAACACCAAGCCCGTGAGTATTTTCTATGTTTAATAGTATCCATGTCTGCCATCATTTGAAATATTGCTCAATTATTCCTCGTACTGTCAACCAGAGTCATTATTACACGCTTTATATTAGCTTCACTTGTATGTTTGTATGTTCGTTTGTAACCGACTCCTTATAGCGCGATTTTGACCCACTTTAAACGACCAGATTTCATTCAAACTTTGCACACCTGTCAAGGACCGATGACAATGCAATAATTTCATTTTGTGCAAAATAACTGTCTTCGAAAACTACGCTGACATACGTCTCAAAATTCGAAACACCCTAAAAAATAGAAAATAAGTAATAGTTTAAAAAAACTAAAAAACACGCTTCCATAGAAAAAAGAAAAGAAAAAAAAGCGTGGGGTGTGTGATATCAATAAAAAAATACCTTAAAAAGCACCCCACGCTTTTTTCCATTATTTTCTACTTTTTAGTTTGGTTTTCTATGGAAGCGTGTTTTTTTTTTTAATATTTTTCTCGAACTGTCAACGTTTCATAAACAACGATATTGTGATTCTTTTGGTATCTCATCTCTAAGGTATTACTGAGACCATGTCAAAGAATTAATTATCTTGAAATCAACAATTTGTCTTAATATAAACATAAATGATGTTACCAATTATTTGTAACAATATTTCGATCTAAAAGAGTGGCCGTGGAATTTCTAGCCTGTTCTTTTCCATAGGTTATATCACCATAAGCTACTAGATTATTATAAAGCGTAGTCTATACCTACTACCACGCTTTGGAATGTGCAACTAGCTTCGTTTTTCTGAGTGACCAACCCCTTTATAGTTCAAAACTGCCTGTAATTTGGTTTATTTGAAACTAGCTTTTGCCCGCGGCTTCGCCCGCGTGGATGTCGGGAAATTAATGCAAGAGGACGGATAACCGCGATAAGAATGTGTTATTCCAGGTTATATAGGTAATATAGACTCTGTGTGCTATTTTCGATCCAGATCCATTCAGCCATTTTTGCGTGATGGAGAAACAAACACCCAATCATACATATTTTCACATTTATAATATTATTAGTAGTAGGATTATAACTACTTAGGATTCATAGTTTATGAGAACATCATGTGTGTTGGTGTTTTTAAAATAAAAGTAATAGTATTCAGAGTTAGAAGACTGCGACATAGGGCTTGGTTTAGTTGAATATAAGTCTTCCTGGTGTTTCTTAACGCTCCTATTTTTCCTGTACAGACACTCAATCATTTACCAGACACCGAACATAATTATAAGAATAGTACTTTTGCCAGTGGCTTGGCCCGTATAGCTGTCGGAAAATATCAAAATCAAAATCAAAATCAAAAGTCATTTATTCAAACTAGGCTGAGAGTCAGCACTTTTTGAACGTCAAAGTTACATGAGACAGTCCCCCCAAAACGCCCGCCCTTCGACACTTCCTAGTGCTTTCGCTGGGAAGAAGAAGTGGCGGAACAAACTCCCCAGCAGCACAGCTGTCTGTTAAGTTAGAAGAACTTGATTCTATACAGTATTGTGTAAGTTATTAATATTATAAAACAAAACATACATTATTCGCCATATGTCAGCTAGCACACGCCAATATACCAACAAAACATTGAAAACTAAACTCAAGCTGAAATAATAATAAAACAAAATCGTAAACAGAACTTAAAACCTTAATAAAGCCTCTAGGCATAAAGGGCGTGCCCGCTTACATATACGATGCAAATGATACTTATACACAATAAATGAAATGAAAAGAAAATAAAAATAAACTAACAAAAGCAGTTAAATAAAAACAAAAAAATATATATATATATGAACTACCCATATAAACCGTCGGTAGGAAGACTAACTCTGGATTGAAAGAACATAAACATTGTCTTGAGTTGATCACAGCGACCAACTATTCTTATCGTTTAAGTAGTCGTTGATAGAATAGTATGCCTTTGAACAAAGGTTGGATTTTACTTTAGCTTTAAACTCATTAAACTGCAAATCTAGCAAAGCAGAGGGAAGCTTGTTATAAAAGGTAATACCAAGACCAACAAAAGAATTATGAACCTTATGAAGCCGGTGAAAGGGAGCACGTAGTTTATCCCTACTTCTAGTGTTAATATTATGAATATCACTATTTTTAGTGTACAAGTGTATATTTTGCCTAATATATAAGATGTTGGCGAAGATGAATTGTGATGCCACCGTAAGAATACCAATATCTTTAAACAAATCTCTCAGAGAAACTCTAGCACCTAGTTGGTAAATCGCTCGAACAGCTCGTTTTTGAAGAACAAAAATATTCTGAATGTCCGCGGCTTTGCCCCACAGTAGAATGCCGTAGGACATTATGCTATGAAAATAACTAAAATAGACTAATCGAGCTGTATCAACGTCCGTGTACTGTCTAACTTTCCTTACGGCGTAGGCGGCCGAACTGAGCCTTCCCGCTAGGCTTGATATATGTGATCCCCACTGAAGTTTGGCGTCTACTGTTATGCCCAGAAAAACTGCCGAGTGTACAGTTTCAAGCACCTCATTATCTAAAACGACATTGGGTCCCAGATTCCTAACATTCGGTAAGGCGAACTTTATACATTTCGTTTTCTTAGCATTAAGAACTAGGTTATTTGTGGTAAACCAATCCGTAACCATTGAGAGCGCACTATTCACGTCATCAAAATCTTTTCTGTTCCTGTCTACTTTAAAGATAAGTGAGGTATCATCAGCAAATAGTACAATGTCACAGATATTCTTTAAATAGAATGGTAAGTCGTTAATATACACTAAGAATAAGAATGGACCCAGTATTGAGCCTTGAGGTACACCTAACTGAACTAGTAGCCCGGAAGATTTTACTCCATTGACATCTACACATTGGTGCCTATTTTGCAAATAAGAACTTATGACATTGAGAGCTTCGTTTTGAACACCGTAATGACGTAGTTTACGCAAAAGTGTGTCATGGTGAACGCAATCAAAAGCTTTGGAGAGATCACAGAAAACCCCGATAGCATTTTGCGAGTTCTCCCATGCGTTGAAAATGTGTTTCAGCAGAGCAACACCCGCATCTGTTGTCGAACGACCTTTTGTAAAGCCATATTGCTCATTATGAAGGAGGCTATTTAAATTAAAATGTCTTAGCAACTGCTTGAGTATTAATTTTTCAAATATTTTACTAAATGCAGGTAAGATAGAAATGGGCCTAAAATTGCCAACGTTATTTTTATTACCTGTTTTAAATAATGGTATGACTTTACTACTCTTCATGAGGTCAGGAAAAGATCCTGAATCAACACATTTATTAAAAGTTATAGCTAGATAGGGGGCTACGATGTCTATTATATTACTTAACAGTTTAACGGAGATGCCCCAGTAATCTCCAGTGTTTTTTGACTTAAGTGTGTTAAAAATATTAACCACGTCCCGAGGCGTCACATGTTCGAAACTAAATAAGCGACTACATCTGGGCACACTACTATGCAAAAGGTTTTCAGCTTTAGACGGGGAGGAATTTAAGGAGCAAGTCGTAGTTATAGGTATGTTGGCAAAAAACTCATTAAATGTCTCAGCTACGTCGGCAGCTTTATTAACCAATTTGTTGTTAATCATAATCTCTAGTTGTTTTTCCTGTTTAATCGATTTACCCGTTTCATTGTTAATAATTTTCCAAGTGGTTTTTATTTTATTACTGGATTTTTTTATGGTATCGCTTAAAAATTTAGATTTAGCGAAAGCACAGATTTTTTTAAATAACTTTGAATAATTTCTGACATACTCTAGAAAAGAAGTATCAAATATATATTTTTTTAAACCATATAACTCGTATAGTCTCGCTCTACTTTTATAAATACCTGGAGTAGCCCATTGGTTGAAGCTAACAGAGGTGCTATTACTGTCAATAGTTTTGGTCTTGAAAGTAGATTGGTATTCTTTTTGTACAATATCAAAAAGGGCTCCATAGATTTCATTAGGAGTCTCGTGTTCTACTATAGATGGTGTAATCCTATGAGCAATATTATTTTTAAATTTGTTGCAACGACTAACTGTATAAGGCCTGCATTCTATTTTATGCGGCTTTTTAAGCAATGGCAAAGGGAAGCTGGCTAATAATCCACAGTGGTCAGACGTTAAGTCACTTAACACTAACTTATTATTGGAATCACAATCACTAAATATATTATCAAGACAAGTCGAAGACGATGCTGTGATCCTAGTAGGTTCGAAAAACAAGTTTATTAAATTAAAAGACTTAAACAGATTGAGCAGTCTAATACTTAATGGAGTAACATCTAAAATATTAATATTGAAATCTCCACATAAAATTATACATTTATTAATTGATTTTAATTTATTGAGTGAGTCCTCCATGACTGACTCGAAACGAATAAAATCCCCAGAGGGCGGACGATAAACGCATATTATGACGTAACGCTCTAGTTCAACACAAGACAACTCAATAGTGCGCTCGATGGAAAGATTAACTAAATCTAAACGTTGTTTACATTTCAACTTGTTTGAAACAAGAACTAATGATCCACCGCGTATAGCACTTTTTCTCACAAATGCACTTTGCACAGTAAAAAAATCATCATTCATAAACACTACTTCATGTTCTTTCAACCAGTGTTCAGTCAAACATAATACCTGAACATCATGGTTTTCGATAAATAAACTTAACTCTAGTTCCTTGCCAGACAAACCCTGCATATTTTGATGAACAACATTCAACACATGCAGCTTACCCGTTGTCGCACCTAACAGTTTAAACTACTAGGTGTATCAAAAGTGGTGTTAGTACCACTACTAACAGCAATCGATGGTACGCTACAGGTACCAGTGTGACGGTGTAAATTGTATGCTAAAAGATTAGCAATTTGTCTCCTACAACTAGGTGGCAAATACATAGTGTAATTTGTCAATTTGTAATCAGTAATAAATTGATTACAATCAAAATATAAAATAGCGTCACTGTGACGACTAGTCCTATTATAAATTAACATATTTAAATTATAAATGTGCCTGTTTTGCTCCTCAGACAAGTATTGCGAGTAAGGCAAAGCACAGAAAACAAATTTACAATGATTGGTCTCATTGAGATGTAACATCAAATGGACACATTGAATTATTTCTTTTCTTCTAACATTTAAACTATCCCCATATAATAATACTACAGTAGAACCAGGGTTTATTTTTGACAGTTTAATTTTACTTAATAATTGGCTAATACTGGCACCGGGTGAACAATTATTAATTACATACTGTTGTGAACACTGATTAAATATGCTACCATAACCTTGACCGAATTTGTCAGAAAAAATATAAGTTGTGTTTATCATGCTATTATTATCAGCAATACAGCTATCTACTGGGTGAGCTGCTGAGGGTGTGGGTGTTTCAAGTTGATGCTGGGGTGTCTGGGAGCAAGCACAGCTAGAGAAGTTATTTGTCAGAGACTCATACCTCTCCGCATTGTACTTGACCAAGTCTGCCAACTCACTGGCTTCGTTCATGCGCTTGCTCAGGTCTTGTTGAGTAGCCTCATATTTACTAAAGATATCCTTTAGAGCATATTCCCTAACAAACAATTCATCCCGAAGGTGCTGAGTGTCCGTATCATACATAGTATTACATAACTGTAAATCACTATAACAATTCTTTAATTCTTGTTTTAAATTTAGATTTATTTGACCCGTATCACCCGGGAACCTACTACCGGGATAAAGTAGGTATCCTATCTGTTACGTATCCATGATATAATATATCTTTGTGCGAAATTCGATCTAAATCCGTTTGGCCGTCTTTGCATCATTGAGAAACAAACATCCAAAAATCTAAACATCTAAGCCATTTCGCGGTCTCTTACTTGAAATAATACTATTAGGTTTATTTTGAGTATAATGATCACACATGATATTCGCAATTACTATGAAGCCAAAGTAATAAGAATTACAATCCTACTTATCCTGTACTACCCGGCCGCTGCCAACGCGCTCTGCGCCGGCTTTTTAAATCTCTAATATCTTCTAAGATATTCATTTAAATTACATGCTGTAAAGGGCCATATTGATCTGTATTAAATGCACAATGTATTTAAGGTACTTAATCGGATAAGGATTAATGCTGTATTGCTTAAAATCGCTTCGTAAATAAGCCCTTATTTCTCTTAAAAAGTAAAAGATAAAAAATGGTTATTGTGGGTTATCCCTAAGAGATAGACATATATCATTGAGGACATTTTTGTAGGCCTTTTTAAGGTGTACAATACTGTAGAACATTATTTTGATCTATTTCGTAGGATTCAGCCAGGGTTTTTCGAATTTTAAGACGTATGTCAGCGTAGTTTTCGAAGACAGTTATTTTGTTCTAAAATACAAAAAACTTTCTAAAATAAAAGTAGCCTAAGTTACTCCTCGTTACATCAGCTATCTGCCAGTGAAAGTCCCGTCAAAATCGGTCCAGCCATTTCAGAGATTAGCGGGAACAAACAGACAGACAGACAGACAAAAATTGTAAAAAATGTTGTTTTGGTAAATGTATCGTGTATACATCCATATACACTTAGTAAAAAGTGGTTATCTTAATATTAAAAACAGACACTCCAATTTTATTTATTTGTATAGATGTATAGATAAATGCTTTGAGTTTGAGTACAGACACCAGCACTAAAAGCTACTATAATCTGTCAAATTTCTTTAATAGGTTTTCAACTTAATTACTATAGTATAAGATTCAAGATTGATTGGGAATATTTGTCAGTTTTGGGTAGTTTGATGTGCTGGCGTCTGTACCTTTATTTGCGACCGTCATGTCCCTTTGTGTTTGGAATATTTTTTTCTTTTTTTATCACAATTTCAAGATTATTCCGTAAAAACACCATGATGTTATGATTTAAATATTGACATTTATATCCCTCTATCTCGAACTACAATCGACTAAAATACGGGTATTAATTATTTATCTTCTATCTTTCTTCCGTTTATTTTTTCTTTCTTTAAATTGCACCAGTGCAATCATTATTGCAATATTGTAGAGGAAGGTCAAGCTCCTTTTCCTTTATTTTCTTCTCCCCTGTCGCCATATCGACATGAACATGATCTTCTTAGGCCGTGGAGACAATACATACATTCATATATAAACTGAACCAACCCATGTGAGAAAACTAGAAAAGAAAAAAAAAAAAAACCTAGGTATCATTCAATAAATCCATTTTTGAAAAAAAAAAAACGATACATAAAATTTTCATTTTAAATCTGTTTCTCGAAAGAATTATCCGCTCTGCGTGGTCACTAAGTTAAACGTTAATAATACTACACTTGCCGCCCGTGAGAGTATGAAGGGAAAATTTGCAACTTTGTTTATTATTGTTTTCAATTAATTTCGGCGGCGCACGGGGTGGGCCGCCGAAATTAATACCTAGCGCGGTGCATACGCACTAGGTAATAGCCCGCACTATTACCTAGCGCGCGGCGGTGTCCAGAATCATCAACTTTTTATAGATAACTTTGTGATGTGATATTTCAATATTTTTGTATTGAGTGATACTAAAAGAAACAAACACGTATTAAATGATTTTCGCAAAATATTAACATATCATAATTTGGACGGTGACTAAAAAATCATCCTGTATAGTCTTTTGCTTCGTTTATGAATATATATGGTCATATACGTACGCCTGACCTTTCGGACGAACAATATTTTCATGACAATATTACTAAATAAACTAGCTGGTACCCTCGTAATATGGCGGAAGAGGAAGACGTGGCTTATTCCCAAATCAAAGAAAGTACAGCAATGTGTGATTCACGGCAGTCCCTAACCGATTTTTTTTTACTTTTTCAGAATAAGTTTTCAAAACTTCTTCGGAGACGACTTTGTATGGAAATGACCTGGTCGGATACCTGATTATGACTTCACCTATGTTTTAGTTCAGAAAAGTTTCAAAAAAATGAGTAGCAATTAATTTTTCATAATTTTGTTATATGTTATAACTTATAATGTATTAGTACAAAGATAACATTAATATTATAGTAAGCTTATTATAAATTAAGGATACATAACAGGTAAATGCGTCTTTATTCCCGTAACGTGTAAAATACGATATTAATTTAATAATATTTATTGACAAATCTACCTACGATATTATGGTTATAATATAATCTGCATGATAAAATCAGGTCTGACATTTAAACATAAATAATTTGCACGCTTGCTTGCAGGCAGAATACAGTAACTTTAAGGCTGTTAGATCTTCCTTTGTAAATCTTATGTATTTCTTGCAAATAAATATTTTGAATTTGAATTTGAATAAGAATTTAAAATAAGTTAGTAAATTATTATTGCAACGTACAACAAAAACGTAATTGAAATATAATTTAAAGAGATGTTTGACACTTGTACTGCAGCATATTAGATTATTATTATATTATTTTAGATGTTCCCATTTCATCCCGTGGCTGCCGACTAAGGGACTTACTAGAGACTGGGCAGCAGGGTTCTCTATGCATTTTACAACCTCAGTGCGATCGTCAACCCGCCTGCCAAGCTTGACGATTAAAGCAAACCCCCCCAAATTGGGGGAGGCCTATGTCCAGTAGTACACGCCTTTCAGTGGAAATGATGAAGATGAGTCATCAATAAAATTGATGACATAAACGTCTGTTAGGTTTAACCCTAGAGTTACAATATTGTATGTGATCAATATTGAAATGAAATGAAGATGCCAAAAAAAAATAATAGTTTAAAAAAACTAAATTAACACGCTTCCATTGAAAACCAAACTAAAAAGTACAAAATAATGGAAAAAAAGCGTGTGGTGCTTTTTAAGGTATTTTTTTATCGATATCAGCACCCCACGCTTTTTTTCCATTATTTTGTACTTTTTAGTTTGGTTTTCAATGGAAGCGTGTTAATTTAGTTTTTTTAAACTATTATTTATTTTCTATTTTTTAGGGTATTTCGAATTTTGAGACGTATGTCAGCGTAGTTTGTGACAGTTTTTTTGCTGTCCTGGTAACCCTGGCAAGGATAATGGCACAAATTGATGAAATTATTGCATTGTCATCGGTCCTTGACAGGTGTGCAAAGTTTGAATAAAATCTGGTCGTTTAAAGTGGGTCAAAATCGCGCTATAAGGAGTCGGTTACAAACAAACATACAAATATACAAACATACAAATATACAAACATACAAGTGAAGCTAATATAAAGCGTGTAAAAAGACATCGTCAGGTAGACATACTTTTGGGCACGCCACAATTGCGGTGGTAAGTCTCCTCTCTCAGAAGTGGCTTCAGAGGCGCCACGGCGTCCTCACCTTCCGCCTTTTTAAGCAGGTCCCCATCGGACACGGGTGCTTCGGAAAATTCCTGTTCTGAATAAGGCGGGAGGAAACGCCCGGGTGTTTCCATTGCAGAGATCGCTGGCAGACACGGTGGAGGTGTGCCCTGCCTGGGCGGAGCACCGCCGTGTCCTCGTGGAGGCGATCGGCGGCGGCGACCTCAGGCGTCCGGCCTTGGTGCAGCACCCGTTGCCAAGTTGATAATCTGCAGTCGTTAACGCTAGTCGCTCAACGTTAAGTCACGTGGTTAGAACAAACGAATAGAAAATTCGTAGCCAAGTTCACATCGTTCAAAATGATAGAATGATTTTTATCGTTTCTACAATGTTCAACGCTAAATCCTTTGTTATAATGTGACGTTTTTTTAAAGACATTGTAGAACAAGCGGCCGACTCAGGCGCGTCAACATGGCTACCAACTTATCGTTTTCTACAATTGCTGACACCGAGACGTTACCGATTGGAGAACGGAATTCGACACGAAACGGTTGTAACTTGGCTAGGTGGGCTGGTCATGGTACGGAGTGAGAGGGTATGGGAAGCCGTCACCTCCTTCTGCGAAGCAGTAATGCTAGGAAAGTTGAATTAAAATGTAGCTGTTATTTTAGTAATTTGTTTGTCTTACGACCACGCAGATCAAGTCATCGGCAGAAGCGACTTTTAACTAATACTACATACATTCTTGATAATTCAAAACTGGAGTAATAATATAATAAATTATAACAGGGCTGTCCAAACTGCATACCTTCGCGGGCTAATTAAATTTACTACATAAGCGGGAGGGCCGCAGAAACAAATATTTTCTGTTTTCAAGTAAAAAAATACAAAGTAACCATTTCTTTATACGATTATTGGTTCTTCGTTAATTTATCTTTAACAATCATATCGATATCAACGTCAACATTCGTTGTTGCCAGAGGCATTGCATGAAGAAGTGACTTATCTGAACAATGAAGATCTATACTTAGATTTTATAAAGTTCACTGTTGAATACATACTTTCACATAAATAAGTGATACTAGACTTTAACTGAAGAAGTAAAAAAAAATTCTGATTAATTTACACTTTAAAACATCCGTCGCGGGCCGCATGAAAACAAGCCGCGGGCCGCATGCGGCCCGCGGGCCGTTGTCTGGACAGCCCTGAATTATAATAATAACAGCAGGAAAATTAGTACTCAAGCGATAGGATTAGGCAATGGTATGGTCAACCACACCTGTGTGATATGATAACACTCAGAACACAAAAACACGGCTACTAATTTAATAATACATCTAAATTACAGAGTCAAAGTTAAGAAATATTATGATTCAATAAGCTAACATTATCCGTTGGAATGGTTATAAGGGATAGAGTTCGGATGTTATATGATAGCTCGAGGTACGCATTGTAAATCTCAATGAGACGAAAGGTATTGAAATTCGCCTCAAGGATTTCGTTTGCCCGAAAGCGGAACTGCTGTGGGCTGGGATGGACGAAAACATCAACGCTGAGATAGCGTGGGTGAGAATAAGTATGAAAAAAAAAATAAAAAAAAAAAATTACATATGCCAACAACATTTAAAGTGTGATAACACTTTCATTAATAATATTCAAATGTGAAATTCTTCAAAAACACTTGCCAGATGTTGAGATCTATAAATTATCAACTGATTCCTGTGATCGCGATTTTTTAGTTTTCCTCTTGTAAGTGACCTCGGGAGCATCTCTACATTCAAACCAGCAGTAATCTGCAAGCAATACTTCATTCCAACGGCCCTGATATCTCTGTTCCATCACAGAAATACTATAGTGGAACTTTTTTCCATGGTCGTCACTGACATCTCCGCAATTAGGTGGAAAATAAAATCGAGATGGATTGGAGATGATGGATTTTTAGGGACATATTGCAGCCGAGTTGGTGGTATTTTTGTAGAAGTTCTATAACCAGTTCAGGGTAGTTATCATCTCTTCTGTTCCCTAAAAATCTATGTATAACTTGCTTCCCAAGCTTCCTTTTCTTTCCCTTCCAAAACTAAATCTAATGCAGTGTCCTTTACAAGTTGACGTATTTTTGACTCAACAAGGATGCCTTCCTTGACCTTTGCATTACTTAATGTAAGAAATTTGTGTCTCAAGTATTTAAAAGCCGGGCCTTGTCGGTTCATGTTTTTGACAAAATTCTTCATCAAACCCAGCTTGGAATGTAGGAACAGAAGAATAACATTTTTTGAATCTACGAGTGGTACGGCAATTAAGTTTGTCTCAATAGGTTTAAGATTTCTTGCAAGCCAATCTGCTTGAATTTTATGTGATTTTCTGTCCCTTCTATCCCAAATACATAAAAATAACAGTATTTGTACAATTAACAATGTTGGCAATTTCAAAAAACAAATTTTGCGCGGACTGAAAATGTAGAATTTATAAAATACTAGCTGACCCGGCAAACGTTGTTTTGCCATATAAAAAAATTAAGAATTATATGTATTTTTGTATGTAGTATCATAAAAAAATAGAAATTAAAAATTTTGTCTAAAAAATAAAATAAAAAATTTAGGGGTGGACTACCCCTAACATTTAGGGGGATGAAAAATAGATGTTGGCCGATTCTCATAGATACCGGATAAGCACAAAAAATTTCATCAAAATCGGTCAAGCCGTTTCGGAGGAGTATGGCAACGAAAACTGTGACACGAGAATTTTATAATATTAGATAAAGAGTAACGTTGTATCTCCAAAACTAGAGTTAATCGGTTCTTTTAATGTTCATTTTTGCATTCAATAGATGAAAAAACATAGGATACGACTAATTTTGAGACCGAAACAATTTCATTGTTGCGCAGTGATATCAGCCTAGTCTGAATAAAAAACTTTTGATTTGTTCAATGAATAACGTCGTGAGCACAACTAGTACCTATTGATATGTAAATCCGTTTTAAAAGAGACATTTTTGCTGGAGGAATAACAGGTGCGTGCATGGTTAAATCAAGATGGTCGATTTCTGGAAAGGAAAATTAATTATTAAAAAAAAAAAAACTAGTGATAACGTTTTATATTTTCATAAAAATCGAACCTGAAGTCGTATGAGTTCGTTTCGCAATTTTTTAAGGTACGATATTCCTAACTCGAGCCCTTCTTATCAGAGTACTATGGGGTTACCAATATGCTTAATGCCTAATATGACTAAATTACAACTCCACGTTTGACGAAAACCCTATCTGCGCCTGCACGCCCCTAGCCCTCGCAGGAGGAGACTCCCCGGGCAGTGGGAGTCCATTGCAGACTCTCCGCCACCCTAGGCACGAGTTTCCGGGCGGCGAGCAATGGGTAGCTCACCGCTCGGTAAGGATCAGGTTTGGGTTGTCAGCGCGTTGTGTTCCGCGCGCGCCTCAAAAGATGTCAGTAGTATGGAAGGGATCTGCTAGGACCGATGCCTGCCAGGGTCGCGAGATTTGTTCGAAAGATTTACCGTCGCCCTGGCATATAGGCAACTGAAGGAACACAGGTGGGTTTTAGTCAGTAAAAGTCTGACGCGCCCTCCCGCTTCGCCCAGAGCGGGAGACGTCACTTGATGATTTCCAACCACAAAAAAAAGCCATAGACGACGCACTCGTGAAAAGTGCATCCTGTATAACTACACGATATTCTTACTTCGAGCCCCTCTTATCAGAGTACTACGGGGTTATCAATGTGCCTGGTGTCTAATATTGCTAAATTACAACTTCACGTTTGACGAAAATCAGTGTGTTGCTCCCACGAGCAGTCATCAGACGCATGATCTACCTCTGTTGAAACAACATTGTCTTCAGAATAAAATGTTTCGAACGCAATGTGTGTTGGCGTTCTTAACGCTCTTCGGAGGATTAGCGGACTCTTTCTCCTGGGGTGAGTACAAGAATTGTTTATCGTGGTTGAATTTCAACGGTAATCTTGTGGTTTTTAATTATCCTATTAAAATATGTCAAAAATAGCTATATACATAGATTAAATTAATAGTTTTCGAAAGTGTAGATCGACGAAGAACTTTCTGCTTTTACCTTATTACTTTCAAGATTTTGCATTCTATCTTTTCGGACACGGTCCGTTAATTTAACGCCTAGTATACTTTTTGCATTGGTCTTTGGCAAACCTTGAGTTTGGACTTCTAAACCGAAGGATTTTTATCCTGCCTCATAGTCAAACAAATATAGGGAATTCTTCACCCATTTGCTGCATGCTTTCTCTTGCTAACTTCATTCCTGGAGAAGTAGATGTCTTTGCTGGTTCTTTTATTATTATATTATTATCTCTTTATTTCAGAATTAAATTCTATAACTGAATATATTTGTTAGTAAAGGACTACTTAAACACTATGTTAGCCTATAAAATAATACAATACAAAGATGTTAGTAACATAAAAACTTAAAAAACTATGTTCTAATTGTACTATGTGGTTCTGTAACCTCAGTTTCGACTAAACTTTCAGTCTAAATTACAAAGTTTTTTTTTTAAATATCTTTTTATATTTAATATTTCTAAACTTTTTCTTTCTAAAATATGCATGCTAGATTCACATCTAGTAGATGTTAATCAAAAATATTGTGTTGTAACTATTTTTAGGGTTCCGTTGCCAAATGGCAAAAAACGGAACCCTTATAGATTCGTCATGTCTGTCTGTCTGTCGGTCTGTCTGTCTGTCTGTCTGTCTGTCCGAGTATGTCACAGCAACTTTTTTCCGAAACTATAAGAGCTATGCTGTTGAAACTTGGTAAGTAGGTCTTCAAAAATGATATTGAGGTTTTTAACATCATTTTTTTCTAAACTGAATAGTTTGCGCGAGACACACTTCCAAAGTGGTAAAATGTGTGTCTTCCCCCCCCCCCCCCCGTAACTTCTAAAATAACGGAATCATAAAACTAAAAAAAATATATGATGTACATTACTATGTAAACTTCCACCGAAAATTGGTTTGAACGAGATCTAGTAAGTAGTTTTTTTTAATACGTCATAAATCGTAAACCGCAATTTACCTTTCATTCAATCAACTGAAATATAAAAATTAAAAAGAAAACATTTAATTTCATAAACATAAGCCTTATGCATAAACCGTGAATACCTGCAGGTTTGTACGGAACCCTCGGTCCGCGAGTCCGACTCACATTTGGCCGGTTTTTTGCATTTGTGATTGTACATCAGCACCCTAATTGCGAAACGCACTATTTATCAGAATCTGAATGGCATTGAAAATTATTTCTAAACCATTGCGTCATTTGTTCGAATAAATTGTCGGCTCAGCAATATCAATAACGCAATGAATGTTGTTTAACTATCAATATGAAACCAATTCCGACTGATAGCAAGTTACGCAACTACCCCTCAGTTTTGTGAAACACAAAAAAAAAGAACAAGAAGCTAGCTGGGTTCCACCAGTACACTGGGTAGCGTATTAGTTAAGACAATTGTGTTTTATGTTTCAGATATCGTCCTGGGCGGAGTGAAGCAACTAGAATTTTATAATAATAATGGAACACTAACGCGTACAGAAGTAATTTCATGTAAAACGACCGAATCAATAGCGTACGATCCAGTACACAACAGAGTACTGTTTGTCGAAGTATGCGACAGTTACAAATCTTTTTCTAGCTTAGACATAGCAACCAGTAAAATACAATCCCTATTTAAAAATAAAGAAGACGGAACCATAGGCAACATCGCCTACGACCCGGCCACACAATTACTCTTTTGGATTATTTGGGATTCCAATGACGGATATATACGTTCAACTTTAATAAAACCCGGTTCTAACTACGCAGTTTACAGAAATCTTTCAATCAATTTCGTTGATGAATTATCCGTATATAATGAATCACCACAACATCTTGCCGTGGATAGCTGTGGAGGGTACGTTACTTGTACTTAATAATATTATATTTTATAGCTAACTGTTTTTATATGACAGCGTCCTGCATAAGTATTTAAGGGATGAGCCGAACATAGTTCAGATCGAAGACGACCTTTGGCCGAATATTTGGTGAAATTAAATAGTTGGTGGAAATGCTTACAAACAAAAACGTAACAGTTAGCAACAATGCGGAATCATTGGTATTTTTCACACGCATTTATTAATTATAATTATTAATTGTTAATTATAATTGCTAATTATAATGATTAATAATAATTATTATAATTATTGTAATTATTTTTAAATATTTATATTTTATTGTGGTTAAATTGTAAAAATTATGATCTCGATGTGGGTTGAAATAAATTATATTCATTCATTCATTAGCTTGGTACGTATCTATGAATCTATGTAACGATATCTTTGAACGTTGTTTTTCACCCCCTTTAAAACGTCAGATTAATTTGAACCTTCGCACAGTTATCAAGGACCGATGTCTATACAATTATTTCAATTGTGCCATTATTCTGACTAGAATCACAAGGATAGCAAACAAAACGAAAAACCCGCTTTTGTAGCTAACCCAACTAAAAAATAAATAATAGTTTAAAAAACTAAAAAACACGTTTTCATAGAAAACCAAACTAAAAAGCAAAAAATAATAGAAAAAAGCTTGGGGTGGTTTTTGAGGTAGATTTTTAATTCTTATCAACTAAACTATTTTTCAAACTATTATTTATTTCACCAAAACTTGTTGAATTTCAATGTATAGATATTAAAAAAAATACTGTTTAGAATACACTAAATTGTTAAATAAATAATCATTAAATAAAAACTAAAGATTTTATGTTAATTGTAGTGAAATCAGTTGCGTTATCCTTTTTGAAATATAATTTCCAAAAACAACTATGAAATACAGAATCATTTTACCATCAATTATCAAACTTGTGTTAGTAGATCATTGAAAAAATGATGTTAACAACGTTGATTCACTAACTGTCTACAAATTACAGGTATCTCTACTGGACCACAAACTCTAAAATAGAGAGGGCTCGATTTGATGGCTCCGAGAAAGAAGTTGTTATACGCAGCAGTGAGGTTTGGCGAGAGGACATAACGATTGACCAACAGGCACAAAAAATGTACTGGATAGATAGTCACTATTATTCTGGATTGTCTCTTGAAAGTGCAGATTTGAATGGAGAGAACAGAAGTACGTTACATAGTGAAAAACATCATCTATCTGATACAGTCGATGAATTGACCGTATCAAATGAATTTGCCTACTGGAGGAGTACCGTGGCCTTTTGGCAAATGCCAAAGAAATCTCACGACGGGGAGGTGAAACCTAGAAAAATTTCATTGCCTACGTACTACACGTCACCTAACTCGTTTTGGAATAAACGAGGTTTAGCCGCTTACTACAAAATTAATGAGCAGAGCTGCGGAACACTAAAGGGTCTGTTACCAATTATCTCAGCGCCCAGCGACTATGACTACCTCAATGATTCTATAGTTGCAATCGCGTTGTGTGTCCATGGATGGAAACTTAGTAAGGAAGCTCGCTGTGAATGTATACCGGGTTACACCGGCGACAGATGCGATGTTTCAGTCTGTCACAACTATTGTTTGCAAGGAAATTGCAGTGTCAGTGCCGAGGGAGAACCGAAGTGCAGGTAAAACATGTTAATTTTATTATGTTATAACAATCGATCGATCAGAAGAATGAACACACGGTGACTTTTCAAACTATATATTTCCGGTTATATCTAACCTCGGAATGTATAGGCTCATCGTACAGTGAGAGGTTACTTATACTGGAAGTACTGGTACTATGCAGAATGTCGCCGTGCATATTTTTCAAACGCAACAGGATGTTATTTACTTTTTGTTATAACTTTTGAACTATTAATAGGCTCAGTGTAACGTTCTGTTATTTTTTAAAGCGTATCTGAACAATTGTAAGATCCAAGCAGACTAGTTTATTATAGCTGCGGGGATCGGAGATTATCTACGGCGTGCGGCGGTTCGGACAATGATGCTTCCCATAGAATTCGAAGAGCGACTAACTCCGGGACCACGAGCTACACGCTAAACCGACATGCGTTTGTGACAGTGACTGAAAAAAAAAGAAAAAAATGAATGAATGAAATTACTGTATGGAAGAAAACTGAAAGAATTTATTAGAGCATGCCAAAATCACCACAACGCGATTTGGGAATGACAAAAGGAAATCGGGGGACGCGCACGATTCGCTTGACGCAAGTCGCATCACTGGAGGCAATGAACGGGACCTTAATTATATTAGGTTGGGGAAAAAGTCTTTTCGCATTATAGTATGTATGAACTTGTAATAAAATCTCTTTGGCTATACTATTTGTATCTGGCTGGTTTTGGTATCATTGAAAGTTTAAATTTTAAAGAACATAATTCCAAATTCAAATTTGGAAAATGTGTGATTTTCGTTTGTTTTTCGTGCCGTCAAGATGAGTGAATCTAATGAAGAAATTCGATACATTTTAAAATTTTACTACAAAAAAGGTAAAAATGCAACGCAAGCCGCGAAAAAAAATTGCGATGTTTATGGACCTAGTGTAGTGTCTGTGAGAGTAGCACAAATTTGGTTTAGGCGTTTTCAATCCGGAAATTTTGATGTCAAAGATGCACGTCGCTCTGGTCGCCCTATTACGGATGAAATGGGTGCCATTTTTGAAAAAGTGGAGCTAGATCGGCATACCAGTAGTTACGACGTAGCTGAAGAACTGGAAATTGACCACAAAACAGTTTTGGCGCATTTGAAAAAAACTGGGTACACAAAAAAGCTCGACATTTGGGTACCTCACGAGCTCACTCAAAGAAACCTACTGAACCGTGTACTCATTTGTGATTCTTTATTACGACGTAATGAAACCGAACCATTTTTGAAGAAGCTGATAACTGGTGATGAAAAGTGGATCACGTATGACAAGAACGTGCGAAAAAGGTCGTGGTCAAAGGCCGGTCAGGCTTCACAGACTGTGGCGAAACCCGGGTTAACTCGCAACAAGGTGATGCTGTGTGTGTGGTGGGATTGGTAGGGCATTATTCATTATGAGCTGTTACCACCAGGCAGAACCATCAATTCTGAACTCTACTGCGAACAACTGATGAGATTAAAGCAAAAAGTTGAGAGAAAGCGGCCGGAATTAATCAACAGAAGGGGTGTGGTTTTTCATCATGATAACGCTAGACCTCACACATCTTTAGCCACCCAACAAAAATTAAGAGAGTTTGGCTGGGAGGTGTTAATGCATCCGCCGTATAGTCCTGACCTTGCACCTTCAGATTTCCACCTGTTTCGGTCTCTTCAGAATTCTTTAGGCAGTGTCAGGTTAACATCACGAGAGGACTGCCAAAACCACTTGTCGCGGTATTTTGACCAGATGTCCCAAAATTTCTATAGCAATGGGATCATGTCCCTACCTACAAGATGGCAAAAAGTTATCGAACAAAATGGTACCTACATACTTTAGTTAAATGTAAGTAAACTTTATTAAAAAATGTTTTGAATTTTCTTAAAAAATGCGAAGAAACTTTTTCCCCAACCTATTATACCGATCGCTGCAGCAAACAAGCAGTAGTTAATCTGCAGAAAAATATTGCGTCGGTATCGAGCGCGGATCGTTCACGTGCCTCTGGCGCGAGCTTCACGGATTCCAACGCTTTATGGAACTCTTAATTCGATGCAAGTTATCTCTAAAAGCGTGTCTCGTTCACCAATATATGAAGTCGCAAATATTTTTAGATTTCTTTGTCTCAAATCTTCCTTATTTCAGATGTTACGCCGGTTACATGGGACAAAGATGTGAAACCAACGCATGCCATGGCTACTGTTTGAACGACGGAGTCTGTTCCCTGAATGCGGCGAGTGATCCAGTCTGTGAATGCACAGGGCATTATCAGGGTGAAAGATGCAATATTTCAGTCTGTCAGAACTACTGTTTTCAAGGAGAATGTAGCATCAGTTCCGAGGGACAACCTTTGTGCAGGTAAATCATGTTAATCCTGTTTAGAAACGGTTGGATAAGGTAACAGGCGACCAAGTTCGTGCGTTAGACGATGATCTGATAGTACTCGCGGCAACCGTGACCACATCTTTTATGTGTTTCTTTATTAATGCGGTTGTAAAATGGGCTACCCTTGCTCTAAACAACTTATATTATATTTAACCTCAAAACAGAAACTAATGGATGGGTCCCCAAATGCATCTAATCTTTATAACTCGAAAATCACAAACTAGAAACTGACTTATAGGTTTACCAGGATAAGGAAAATAACATGTAACATAACTTATGGTATGGCAGTACAAAATTAAGAGAAGAATTGATTGCATTACTTACTATTTAGGGTTCTGTACGTCCTAATGAAACAACGTAACCCTTATATGATCACTCGTATGTCTGTCGGTCTGTCTCCTCGTCTGTCAGCCAGTTATACAATAGTTATAAGATAACTGCCAGCGAAGCGCTCGTCTTGGACATGGATCTGATCGTACTGGGGCATACGCAGGAATATTCAGATGTGAAACGTCTTTAAAATCAAGCCGAAATTTAATGGCATAGCCTTCACAACCATTCGATACACTTCCGTACCGATATGAACATCACTCAACGTTATCTTAGGAGTTCTATAAACGTTGTTCACGAATCCAAAACCCGAAAACTTTGTCAGTTTAAATCAAGTAGTCGACCGGTATACTTCCCACAGATGATTACTGTTAGGGATAAGGTACGCTAGGTTACCGAAATTTGACATTTTCGAGTACGGTAGCCTGTCGAATGCTTATTCAGTTCAGAAAGTGGACCGAGATGCAAATGTCTAAATATCGTCTTAACTTAATAATTACAAAACTGTAAGTCTAAGGTACATGAATGTAGTGTCATTATTAGCTAGTGAAGCCCGCTGTTATGAGCTTGAATTTGCATCGGGGCCGAATGGGGCTGAATGAACGAAATCGGTGCTCTCACTTAATAAAATTTAATTTCAATTTTATTTCTGATAAAATTATGTAAAGAAACCAAATATCACAGCTAGAAGGATTTAATTAATAATAATTAAATAATCGTCGTACACGTAGCGTACCAAGCTCAGGATTCGTCCTACATATTTGTTGGTTTCCTTCTTACCCTAGAGCTGTTTCTTATCTTCCTAATGTAATAATTCCAGGTGTACAGCTGGTTTCTCTGGGAAAAGGTGCGAGGTCAGAGTATGTGACGAGTATTGTTTGAACGACGGAGTCTGTTCCCTGAATGAGACTAATGAGCCAGTCTGTGAATGCAGGGGATATTATAAGGGTCAAAGATGCAATGTTTCAATCTGTCAGAACTACTGTCTTCATGGAGATTGTAGCGCCGGTGCCGAGAGACAACCTATGTGCAGGTAAAACATGTTTATCCCATTAGGGAGTTGTTACATATACTGGGTGACACTTTTTAACGTCTTGAAAAAAAATGGGTGTAATAGGTGAACGGAGTAGAAGCCTTTGGCATAGAAATTTTTATTTTTGGATTACATGTAAAGAAATTGATCTAGCAATAAATACTACACATTTAAGGTAACATTTTCATACGAGCACAACAAAAACAGAAAGTAGAAAAAAAATATATTTAAAATCTATCGAAACTACAATCATACACACCCTACTCAATGCGTGGCATGTATCATTGATTTCATAGCGCTGTCCTACCCTTTGAAGCCGGCCGGGATCTTTCGCAGGCGCACGAGCTGCACACGCATCCCCGTCCGCCCGCGTCCCGCGCTCCTTTAGTCACCTGCGATGAATCTAAAGGCCTACCTGCCTTCTATTCTAGTTACACAACACACCATTGAAGGTCGAGACGGTGAAAAATGTCATCCGGTGTATTATATAGTGATCCGGACCGTATTTCGGCTATGGCGGCCAATCTCAACGGAGACTAGCCATCGGCGCACAAGTGTGTGCGCAGACACAGGGGTACTCAGTCTCCCCTTACTCTCATAGTCTGATGGGACCGGAGACCACCCGTCGTGCCTGAACGCATTACGACACAATCGGCGAGAGATCGGGCGCAGGACCAACGCCTTAACGAGCTTTCCGAGGCACACGGGTGTCACATCGCCAACCTCCAAATTCCAGGCTGACTAAGAAATTCGTAGGGGAAAAAGCCCGAAAACACTTTGCCCGACTTGAGAATCGAACCCAGGACCCCACGCTCAGCGCTTGCGACCACGAGACTAACGGAGCAGTTAGTAGTTATAAGATAACAAGAGCCCAAGCTCGTACGTGGGACGCTGGTCTGATCGTACTCGCGGCAAAAGTGACCACATTTTTATTGTAAGGTTGAACCGTCCAGATTATCAGTGTGTCTGTGTTCCATTAGGGAGAGAGGGAGAGGGGCAGAGGGAGGGGAAGAGGGGGAGAGGGGGAGATGGAGAGAGAGAGAGAGAGAGAGGGAGAGAGGGAGAGAGAGAGCGAGGTAGAGAGAGAGGGAGAGAGAGGTAGAGAGAGAGGGAGAGAGAGAGGGAGAGAGAAGGAGATAGGGAGAGAGAGAGAATATTTTTGTTGAGTGTATACAGGTTTTTTGTACATAATAAATAATTAAAAAATTATAACTATTAGGTTGGGGAAAAAGTCTTTTCGCATTATAGTATGTATGAACTTGTAATAAAATCTCATTGGCTATACTATTTGTATCTGGCTGGTTTTGGTATCATTGAAAGTTTAAATTTTAAAGAACATAATTCCAAATTCAAATTAGGAAAATGTGTGATTTTCATTTGTTTTTCGTACCGTCAAGATAAGTGAATCTAATGAAGAAATTCGATACATTTTAAAATTTTACTACAAAAAAGGTAAAAATGCAACGCAAGCCGCGAAAAAAATTTGCGATGTTTATGGACCTAGTGTAGTGTCTGTGAGAGCAGCACAAAGGTTTAAGCGTTTTCAATCCGGAAATTTTGATGTCAAAGATGCACGTCGCTCTGGTCGCCCTATTACGGATAAAATGGATGCCATTTTTGAAAAAGTGGAGCGAGATCGGCATACCAGTAGTTAAGACGTAGCTGAAGAACTGCAAATTGACCACAAAACAGTTTTGGCGCATTTGAAAAAAACTGGGTACACAAAAAAGCTCGACATTTGGGTACCTCACGAGCTCACTGAAAGAAACCTAATGAACCGTGTACTCATTTGTGATTCTTTATTACGACGTAATGAAACCGAACCATTTTTGAAGAAGTTGATAACTGGTGATGAAAAGTGGATCACGTATGACAAGAACGTGCGAAAAAGGTCGTGGTCAAAGGCCGGTCAGGCTTCACAGACTGTGGCGAAACCCGGCTTAACTCGCAACAAGGTGATGCTGTGTGTCATGGATTGGAAGGGCATTATTCATTATGAGCTGTTACCACCAGGCAGAACCATCGATTCTGAACTCTACTGCGAACAACTGATGAGATTAAAGCAAGAAGTTGAGAGAAAGCTGCCGGAATTAATCAACAGAAGGGGTGTGGTTTTTCATCATGATAACGCTAGACCTCACACATCTTTAGCCACCCAAAAAAAATTAAGAGAGTTTGGCTGGGAGGTGTTAATGCATCCGCCGTATAGTCCTGACCTTGCACCTTCAGATTTCCACCTGTTTCGGTCTCTTCAGAATTCTTTAGGCAGTGTCAGGTTAACATCACGAGAGGACTGCCAAAACCACTTGTCGTGGTATTTTGACCAGAAGTCCCAAAATTTCTATAGCAATGGGATCATGTCCCTACCTACAAGATGGCAAAAAGTTATCGAACAAAATGGTACCTACATACTTTAGTTAAATGTCAATAAACTTTATTAAAAAATGTTTTGAATTTTCTTAAAAAATGCGAAGAAACTTTTTCCCCAACCTATTATTATGAATCCTGGAAAGGAACTTCGTTCCATCCGGGTGTCCCTTGACACCTCTAAAGTTTTTTTATTTTAGATTTTTCAATTTTATTGTTTTTCACAATAACTCTGGATGGGGAGCATGGCTTTGGATCTATGAAAGAAATGTCGGTAATTTCTTCTTATAACTTAGGATAATATATTGTAGCCTAAGGTCTGACTTGGCTAGTTTTCATATACAAATTATATTATAGCCTTCGCAAGTTCTAAACCTGTTCTGGTTCTTATTTTATTATTTCGAAAATTTGGCTTGCTGGTAGAAATTAGCCATCGAACATAATAATTCGTATATGAGAACTAGCCAAGTCAGACCTTAGGCTACAATATATTATCCTAAGTTACAAGAGAAATGATATTAGATAGTTATAAATAAATTTCAGGACTGACCATTGAACTTGGCACCCATTTAGATCTTTCTTCTTTTGTCGTTCAAGTCAACAACCAAGGCATAATCATAATATTGAACTTGGCTCTCATTTCACATTTATGTTTTTGATGGGATAATATACTACTCGAAAGAATTTATTGTTTCCCTTGTCGGGAGACAAGGGAAACAATAAATTCTTTCGAGTTTTTTTCTTTCGATTTCATATTCTTCCTCATTTCAGGTGTTATACCGGTTACTCCGGCGAACGTTGTGAAGTCAGCGTGTGCCCTGGGTATTGTTCGAACCACGGCGTGTGTTACCTGAATGTGGAGGGTGAGCCGGTATGCCAATGTACAAGAGACTATGAGGGTAAAAGATGCGATAATCCCGTCTTTCTTAAGAATTGCATCCAATAATTTCTCCGTTGAAAGACGATCTAAATACAGGTACGTTAATGTGTACTGTGTCTGACTGTCAGTTCTTGTACCCATGAACCATTTTTAATACGCTTTTTGTTAGTTTTTGTTAGTTTGTGCCTATGTAACGGAAACTTTGAACATGATTTTGACCCCCTTTTAAAACGTCGGATTAACTCGTTTGGCATACTTATCAAGGACTGATGACAATACAATAATTTTATAAATATGTGTCATTATACTTGCCGGGGTTACCAGGATAGCAAAAAAAAAACTGTCTTCGATAACTACTCTGACATACGTCATAAAATACGAAAACTACGCTGACATACGTCACAAAATTCGAAACACCCTAAAAAAAAAAAAAAATAAACATTTCAAAAAACTGAAAAACCTCGCTTTCATAGAAAACCAAAATAAAAAGTAGAAAAGTTTGATTTTCTATAGAAGCGTGTTTTTTAGTCATAGTACCATGGCCATCACTGCTTACCGCTTAGAGTTCAAAATTAAACAGTGTGTGTTTGACACACTCTGTTGGACTCTCCACTCTCGGCTCAAGACAAAGAGTTGATAATCCAGTGCGTATTTAAAATCGCCCGTTTGTACTTGAGCTCGCGGAGTCAAGATCGATTGCCCACGATGATCAAAACGATCACTGTAACATAACAAACCGTTGAAACTAAACAGACGTATCGTTTTGTGTGTTTCTACAATCATATCTATCTTATATTTATCTTTATCAAGTTAGGACCCATAATTACCTATGGAAGCTACAGCGCTGAACAAACGTATTGCATAGAATACTTAAGGCGAGGTTGCAGTACTTTTTAACTTTTTTAAACCTCTGTAAATCTAACAAAATGGCTAGTTTCCATTATTTAGGAAAATTGAACATATTGTTAAGCACAGCGCTTAACAATATGTTCAATTTTCCTAAATAATTTTTTGTGAAGATAGAAACGTGAATTAAAACAATTGGCTCGATAAAAAATAATCATAAAGATGACACTAAATCGTCATTTAAAACGTGTACCTTGAAGAGATTCCACCATTAAACCATGTAAAACTTATACCAAAAGATAGGTTTTATTGTTTTTTAGGGCATGCTGAGAAAATATTTTATAATTTCCTTATCATTTTGTCTCCACGAAACAATTATACACAAAATCTAGCAGCTCAAGCGCTCGCAACGTCCGGCCAATGTTCGCCGAAACGTCTTCAACTACAAGAGGGCCTTAATCTAAAAAACTGATAACAATGACTAAAATAATATACCCATTCGACCAATGTCGAGTTGACATCAACCTTTATAAAAATAAAAACGCAGTTTCAGTCTATTCGTGTCATATTTTTAATTGACTATGACAGGTAAAGAAGATGGCTGAATGTCATTCTGCGGTATTAAGATAATTTCTTTACAGCGCAATTTATAATGCCGATTCGGTTAAGCAGATTCTATCGTCCAACGAACTCGTAAGCAAGCGTAATGCATTTGGTCAGCCTGAACCTCGTGGGGAAGAGCCGTCCATTCAGATTGTTGGTTTCATTTGCACCTAGATAATCTCTTAGATACTTTAATAGAACTTGTTGACGTTTACTTTACAGATTCAAGGCCGGTTAAGCCAAGGAGTGAAGTCAACATCTGCTGCATTTGTCTGAGAAACGGAGCTTGTTTGGAACGAAAAAAGATGTCAAGCCGTTGACAAAGGTTTCATCTCTACTACTACCACTACATACCAGTCAGCAGAAAAACATCTAAGCCCAACGGAGTGATAAGTTGGCGACAACCTACCACAAAACCATCAGGCATCATCTATCCATCCACCGCTGTCAATCTTCTTCTTTTTGGTCATCACTTCCTAGCCAAAACATATTTCGGACATTCCATTCAAAATTTTATGTAATAACTTAAGTATAAGAAAATTATATTCTCAAAATTGTATACAGTGTTACAGCGTAGGACTTGTATTATAGGTACCTTTACATTATCCACTTAGTATGGGACGCCCTCAGCTAGATATATCAACTAACTTAGAAAGGTAGCCGGGACAAACTGGATGCAGAAGTTAGAGAAGTCGGATAACCGGGTCTTGTTACTTGGAAGAAGCACAGCAGTGGGCTGCTAAGAGCCGAGTTGATTCTTTGATTCCTTTACCTCTCACATCGCACATCGAGTTTATTATCTGCGATTGCGACCTATTACTCCACGTCTATCATAAACAACTTTATCTCTTCTGTTTTCTTCCGGTACAAGTCTCTCTCAAAATGTTTTTGCTGCTAATTTATTTCTTATTATAGTACTCCCAAGAACTATGTAACAGATAAACTTTTATTGTTCTTCACCAGATTATTTTAAATACCTATAACAACCATAAATTAGCATAAAACCTTTCTATCTTACGTATTTTACATTAGATTAATTTCGCTTTATAATAAAATTGACATTTGGGTAATAAATGCTTTTTATTAGATAGATTAGATTTGCAGTTTAAAGCTAAAGTAAAATCCAACCTTTGTTCAAAGGCATACTATTCTATCAACGACTTCTTAAACGATAAGAATAGTTGGTCGCTGTAATTAACTCAATGTTTATGTTCTTTCAACCAGAATCAGAATTAGCTTTCCTCATCGTTTTGTATGTAAGCGGGCACGCCCTTTATATCCGGAGGCTCTTATTTAGGTTTTAAGTTCTATTTACGATTTTATTATTTCAGCTTGAGTTTAGTTTTTTAATGTTTTGTTCGTATATTGGCGTGTGCTAGCTGACATATGACGCATAATTTGATGTATGTTTAGTTTTGTTTTATAATATTAATTACTTACATAATACTGTATAGAATCAAGTTCTTCTAACTTAACAGACAGCTGTGCTGCTGGGGAGTTTGTTCCGCCACTTCTTCTTCCCAGCTCAAGCACTAGGAAGTGTCGAAGGGTGGGCGTTTTGGGGGGACTGTCTCATGTAACTTTGACGTTCAAAAAGTGCTGGCTCTCAGCCTAGTTTGAATAAATGACTTTTGATTTTGATTTTATTTTGACTTACCATCTTTAAATAATAAAAATGTTATATATGTCGTGGATTGATGGCGTTCTGGTCCTACAGACAGCGCCGTCAAACAAGGAGTTTTGTAACTAATTTAAATCACAAAAATATCGTTACCGGAAACGCAAATGCGCCCTACCGCTTGGACACGATCATCGGTAGAGGGGATGCAGTGAGGACTAGCAGAAGGACGGAGTGTGCCTGTGCCAACAGTTGAACTCCAACAGTCTTAGCAGACGCTCAGTACCAACGCACGTGTTTGTTTCGCAAGCAGCCTAGTTTTAAATAAAGTTATTTTGTCAATTTTATCTTTTGTTCGAGTACCCACAACAGTGCCCACATTTACGTAAAACTCTGTCGGATCGTGAAGAAGACCCCATGCCTCGCATCTCGGCCATCCAGGCTGCGACATACACATTCATTCACTGACAGATAACGCACAGCTTAAAGGTGTCTTCACACAGCGAGCGGGGCGTGACGTGACGCGACGTGGCGGGGCGCCGGCGCGACGCCGGCGCGGCGGGAGCCTTCACACTGCGGGCGCGATCACGTCCCGTCCCGCCGGCGCACAGTGGATCGTCTAGAAAGTATCTAATTAAAAAAAACAACTGCTAATGCAACTGTATATTTTTTTTTTTAAATTAAATACTTTTTCAATTTTTGATTCTATGTCCGACCTCTTGTATGGGGACGATCCACTGAGCGGCGCCGCGCCGCGATTCATTCATTGAAAAAATGTTGAGCGATTCAGACGTGGAAACGTTCTTGCTCTTATTTTTTAATGAAGTATCTAACTAATATCACAGGTCAGCATATCATCGACCCGTGCGGCTGTTGTAACTTAGCCTCAAGCGCTTTACAAAATTATGAATTTTAATCGTATTAGTAGCCGTTATACTATGAAATTGACTGAGGCATTTTACGTACCTTTCTAAATCTTTTGCGATCTTATGAGGTTTGGCTTAATTTGTCAAACTGTACTCCATGCCTTTCATGCGAGATTCAGAAGGATGCCGGAGGTTTGAAAATCTGTCTTGGTAAATCCACAAAGCAAAAGGAATAGCTTTGCCACGGGCTTCTAAACACATCAACATGTTACCGTTTTCACGACCACTGTACACGTATTCAGGCATTGTTTATCACAACAAAATCAATAAAAACAAAACACTAAAAACGTAATAATAACAACAAGACACAATTTTAAACTAAAGTGTTAAATGCGACCCAATATCTATCAATCAGTTCCACGTACCACTTTCGCTCACGAACTCAGTCGGACAGGAACTAACTATACTCCATTTGTTTAGGTAGTTAACTAAATGTAAACAATCCTAACATGTCTTTTATCTAAAAAACTGTCTAAAAATAGAATCTAAAAATGTTTACAATTAGGTATTTACTTAAACCGATGTTAGGTAAGTAACTTAATTTAAATAATATTTGTTGGTCTTTTATACGATTTATTTTATATAAAAAGACATATCAAGATTGTTTACCTTTAGTTAACTACCTAAACAAATGGAGTATAGAGGACTAACACAATATCAAAGATACCGCCTGCACGTGGAGCCGACAAAAGCACCACCGTGCCGGCGGCGCCGCGCTGGCGGGCGGCGCCGACGTACGGTGGGCTGCATATCGCCTTTCATAGACATAGAGACTCGAATTTTGAAGGGTCTTTTTTTTGGCTAGAAATGGATTCTGCTGATCATTACTATTCTATAAAATTTCGTATGGGGCAATTGCGTGTAAAAATGAAGGAGGTATAATTAAAAAAAAAAAATGTACGGTGCTGACATGAAAAATTATTCTATCTCTGGAATTATAAGGTTCGCCATTATATCCTTAAACACAGATAGTACCATTTATTTTTAATTTTTTGACATACTTCATATTGCGCCACCATTTGTGGCTTTTTAAAAATCCTCAAAATTAAAAAAAAATATAATGTTGATGATTAATTTTATGGTTAAATGCTTTAAATATGAGTATGCTTAGTCATGTTCACAATATTTTTTATACTATAAGCCAAGACAGTCTAAAAATCACAAAAGTTCGTTTCACTAAATTGAAATCACATGGTAATTATGAATTACCTTTCTTATCTCGCGATTTGCAACCCACTGTGCGGCGCCGCGCTGTCTTGTCACGTGAATGATCAAAAAGTTACAAAACAGAAAACCAAATCATTTCAATTGTTAGGAAGTTGGTCCTATGCTTTAAACCGAACTGTTTAAATTTTTTTGCCTTTTCAATAAGATTTAACGGGTTTCTTAGATTAAATGTATCAAATTATTCAGTTTAAATTAATTGAGTTTACTTACTAAATAAAGGATACAGTCATTGTAATAAACAAGCTTGCGTCGTGTGACTCTAATCACATTGGCATAAAGTTCAAATTCAATTGATTCACGTGCGCTAGTTGTTTGAAACTGTACTCGTAATGAAAGTGTTTTAGTCAATCACAGCTAATGTCGGCGATCGCTCACTTTCATTCACTATCCATTACTCGTATCAGCTAACATACAAAACTGTTATTAAATGTAAGACGCAGTCAATCAATTTAAAACTTGTGATACTTCTGCAATTTATCGCCGTTCTGCCGACGCTGCGCTCGCGCCCCGCTCGCGGCACGCCGGCCTCTGAGTTGTATTCCGACTCGGCGCGGCGGCGGCGTGGCGCGTCGCGCCGAGCGCTCTGTGTGAAGTCGTCCATAATATCTAGTACATTACAACTACTCAGCGTCGCGTCGCCGCCCGGTCCCGCCGCGTCGCGCCCGCTGTCTGAAGACACCTTAAGACGCTGGATCTATACCGGATGACATTTTTTACCGTCTCGACCTTCATATGGTGTGTTGTGTAACTAGAATAGAAGGCAGGAAGGCCTTCAGATTCATCGCAGGTGACTAAAGAAGCGTGAGACGCGGGTGGACGGGGATGCGTGTGCGGCTCGTGCGCCTGCGAAAGATCAATGAGGCCGCCTATCGGCCGGCTTCAAAGGGTAGGACTGCGCTACAAAATCATTGATACATGCCGCGCATTGAGTAGGGTGCGTATGATTTGAATTTCGATAGATTTTAATTGTTTTTTTTTTCCAAATTTCTGTTTTTGTTGTTCTAGTATGAAAATATTACTTTAAATGTGTAGTATTTATTGCTAGATCAATTTCATTACATGTTATTCAAAAATAAAAATAATAAAAATTTCTATGCCAAAGTCTTCTACTCCGTTCACCTATTACCCCCATTTTTTTTCAAGACGTTAAAAAATGTCACCCGGTATATACTAAATGCATGACTTGCAGATATATATGTAAATAACTAAAATAAACTCTAACAAAGAATTATAACTGTGGATAGGTCCACTCAATGTGTGTGGTTCCTTCATCAAAATACAATTACAGAGAGCAAGTTACAGGGTTTCTACATGATCTGACCAAGATTTTGATTAGGTTTTTGTGGAATTTCGATGCAAATACAAAGACAGTTTTGCAAGGCTTGTTTATTGTTCGTGTACCCAGATCACAATTTTAAAAGAGTCTGACCTCTGAGTTTGTTTTGGCCTTTGTTTTCAAAGTATTCAGATAGGATTCAAATTTCATCTTTGTTGTTCCAGTATTTTTTGAGATTTCGATATTAATCAGTGAGTGACCAGTGTGTGATGTATGAATGAGTGACCTTTCGCTTTTAAATATATAAATAATTATATATATATAACATATATTAATAATAAATAATTCGTCCCCGAAAGTGCATAAATTGAGGATTAAAATTTGGAGGGCAGTTTGTATTTTGCCACTATATTATGACACATAGATCATTGTCCAAGCCTACTCCAGCGCTGCAAAATAGCCTGCACTGCACAGTACCGGTCACGCATTCAGGCGCACGTATAGTCTGTGATAGCTGTTGCCTGACACACCCTGCCATTGTAGCCAATGGCAGTGTGGGTCAAATTTTAATCCTCAATTCTAGCAATTAAGTGGACAAATTATTTATCTATACTCAATACTTAAATTGCATTCCACATGTGTTCTTAGGTGGTAAACTTATGATTAGATCATATGGACCCTGTCGGGCACAGCAAAATAAGTGAGTTAGGAGAGAGGAAGCATTTTTAACTATGTAGCATTACTTAGAAAACTTCTATAATAACATAAAAAAATAATGATTAATGATAAATAATGATTACGATATTATAATTCTAATAAACTAATAATAATATGAAATACAAGATATAAAATATGATATGTAATATGATTGAGATATGTAATAAAAAATATCGTCGTTGTAGAGCAAGAAACCACTAAGTGCGAAAAGCTAGTTTCGAGATCATCGCGTTATAAAGTTTTTTTTTTTTTTAACTATATATTTCGCAGACCAGAGATCTGCTTGCGATTGAAATTCGCGATATTGGTTACCGAGCCTGGGCTCGGTAACCAATATCGCGAATTTACAGCGCTACAAAGATCTGTTGGCACGTGGCTAAAATTGGACCTGACGCCACCATCTTGTTTTGTCAGTACAATTTCTGCGAAATTCCACAAATGGACACCGTTTTAACAACACCGCTTGGAGGATTGGTGAGAGCAATGGTGTGATTTAACGTATATTTTTATTTATGCTGTTAGAATCTCATTCAGGCGCCAAAAGATCCTTTTATCACTCTCAGAATTACAATTTATTTGTTTTTCTTCAATTGTTGTTCATCATTATCATCTGCCTAGCCTTTCCCCAACTATGTTGGGGTCATCTTCCAGTCTAACCGGATGTGGCTGCAGGCTGATATTTTTAAGCTCCCGTGGATGGAAAAATCCAAATCCATATGACAGTAGACAAATCTCAAACAAATCTCAGGGCCAATTTTGATAAGACCAAAACTGTATCATTAGATATTCTTTTTCACCTAAATTTTCCAACCCGTTGACTTAATGTAGAAAAAAATCATATTTGTGTTAGTATCATCCGATAGTGTCGCCAATACGGATCAAATTCTGGGAAGTATTTATACTTTTCATTATTTTGTTGCTTGAAGTCACTTAAATAATTTGTTTCATAATTCATCAAAATCTAGATGTTAAGTTCCAGGTTAGGATTTATTTTTTCAAATCTCGAATGATACAGTTCTCAGAGATACAGTTTCTCCTTTTAATCATTTCTACTATTACTAGTAGTTTCAGGGTTCTTTTTATTTCTTATAGTTTGAGTATGAATGTCGATGACTACAAGAGTAGACCAAAGAAACGATGGATGTACTATGTGAATTGGCGGAAAAGGGGGTGACAACTAAGATGACGGCTAATAGAGAAGTGTGGAAGAAAAAGACATGATGTGCCAACCCCAAATAAATTGGGATAAGGTCAGGAGTCTTCATGACGATGATGTTGACTTATAGTTTCAGATGTGGCAATACACAGTACTCACACACACTTGGATAATGCATCCTGTATAACTGCAAGATATTCTTACTTGGAGCCCCTCTTATCAGAGGTTATCAATATGCCTGATACCAAATAAAGCTAATTATGATTTCCTATTTTCGAAAAAACTGCGTTTTGTTTTAATATCTCACGAGCGGTAACTGGGTTGGACGTATCATCTACCCTTGTAGCAACAACGTTGTCTGCAGTACAAAATGTTTAGAACGCAGGGTGTGTTGGTGTTGTTAGCGCTGTACGTGGGGTTGGGGCATTCCTTCTCTTGGGGTGAGTTCCTACTAGAAATAACGAAATAACTAGCAAAAACGAAAAATAGAATAAAAATTCTTTATTTTGCATGAAATAGAAAATAGAGAGAAAGAGAGAGAGAGTTTGTTGTTTTGTGTTTAAAGTCTGTAAATTTTTGTTGGTTGCTAATTTTTATATGTCAGTTCCTCTTTCCCATTAAACGTTGCCATGTTTGTATATTAAGTTTTAATCCCAGAATTGAACGTCCTAGTCTGTGAGCCATATGTTTAGCTGGGCAGGATAGAAGGAGGGATAGTAGGAAATAAAAAGCTCTGCCCGGGATAGTTCATATTTTATGGAAAGAAGAGCAAAAGGCTAGAAAAACAAAGGTAGTAATCAGCTTAGAAAAAATATTATTTCGTGTTTCAGAAATCGTGCTGCAGAACGAGAATAATCTACTATTTTATAACAATGGACAACTAACTCACAAAGAAAACATTCCGATGAAGGATTATTATACTATCAACACAATCGCTTACAATCCAGTACACAAAAACTTGTTGTTGAGTATCCAAGATTATCCAAATGCTATTTCTAGCTTTGACATGGTAACAAAGAAACTAGAATGTGTAGTTAGGAGGAAAGCAGACGTGATAAGTTTTGCCGTCGACCCTCCAACACAAACAATATTTATGGTTGAAAGTAAAGAAGATCGAACAGAATTTGTTTTATACTCGTTTGCATTGAAACCTGGATTTGGCAAATCAGGTGACGGGCGTATTTTATTGTCGTCAGCGAAGTGTTTCGGTTATATTACCGTGGACAGCTGTGGGGGGTACGTTACTTGTAATTATGATAGTTTTTCAACTCAGCAAAATACGCGAATAAACTTTGTGATTTATAGTTATGTAAATTTACAGGTATATCTACTGGGAGATGGATCGTAAGATTGAGAAAGCTCGATTTGATGGCTCCGAGAGAGAAGTTATTATTGATTTAGACGCTACAGTTGACTTTGTGTCTGCGTTGGTCATAGACCAACAGACACAGAAACTGTACTGGATTGAGCAAGTAGAGAAATACAAGAGTTATTACGAAAGTTCTGTTAATAGTGCAGATTTGAATGGTCTCAGTAGAAGAACATTATACAGACATACATACGATACAATAATAAGACCATTGACGGTATCAAATGATTTTATTTACTGGGGAGATTGGCAGAATCAGATATTTTGGCAAATACCAAAGATTCCACCGCACAACAGACATGTGAAACCAATAAAAACTATTGCTGAAGTTGATTTTTGTTCGAATTGTAATTTTGCCGCCTACTATAAAGCTCTGGAAAATCAGACCTGCGCGGCACTTAAGAGTACGCACCTAAATGACTCGGTACCCACACCCAATGATCACTTTTTCAATGGCTCTTCAGATGTGAGCCTGTTTTGTGTCCATGGTACGAAAGTTAGTCGAGAATCGCGTTGTGTATGTACACAGGGTTATATCGGCGAGAGATGTGATGTTGCAGCCTGTCACAACTATTGTTTTGAAGGAAATTGTAGTCTGAGTGCTGAGGGTCACCCTAAATGCAGGTAAGACATGTTCATTTCCCATGTCGTATTATGGCGCTCGACGCGCGAATACGCAATCATCATGTTTATCTGTGACGTTTTGTTCGGAAAATCACAAAGCGTCCTCTGTCGGCAGAACCATGTGATCTGGTTCACCGAAATGAACGTGACTACCGCGTATTCGCGTGAAAATCGCTTGTGAGTAGGACGCGGCCATCGCGACTAGTTACATAGAAAAGGCACTCGAAAGCGCGCGTATAACGCTGTACAGCCAGCCGTACACTAGTGGTGACCTGTAGTGGTAACACTTGCACTGTGTCAAATTAACAAATGACTCGCTATCCTTAATTCCTTTTTTTTGGGTAGGAAATCATCAAATGACGTCTTCCACTCTGGGTGGAGTGGAAGGACGTGTCAGACTTTTACTGACTAAAACCCACCCGTGTTCCTTTAGTTGCCTATATGCCAAGGCCACGGTAACTCTTTCAAACAAATCGGCGACCCGTTCCTGACGTTATAATGGCGGCTATTATTAAATCAGTTGACCTAAGATAAACTTGTACATCTAATAATCGCACGTCTTAAATTGTTATCGTATTATAAAACAAAATATTTTTGAAGTCTGATACTAGGACCGGAATTAAGTAATACTTGAGTCTCTGACATGTCAAAAGAGAACAAATAGTTTCGGGATCGTTTAAAAATAACACTTCAATTTATTGGTTACTATGTTCATATAGTTAAGCTACGCTTGTCGCGGTTGGTCCGTGGATGGGTAACCATCTTTAGAAACCATGAACCCTCCGTGCCTTGGAAAGCACGTTAAGCTGTTGGTGCTGGCTGTCATTCGAAAATTTTTGACGGTTGTTACGGGTCGTCAGAAGTCCGAAAGTCTGAAAACCAGTCTTACCCAGGGATACCTTGGGGTATTACGTTGTTACTGGGTTGTCAAGGTCAGATAGGCAATTGCTTCAAGTAAAATACTGATACCTACTCAGCTGCATAAGGTAAGACTGGAACGGACCCCAATATACTTTGGAAATAGCTAGGCAGTTGATAATGAGCATGTTCATACAGTTACCCTGTTTCATATCTTCGTTATTTCAGATGTAATTCTACTTACTCTGGGGAAAGGTGCGAATACAACGCGTGCTATGACTATTGCTTAAACAACGGTAGCTGTTCCCTGAATGAGAAGAATGAGCCAGTTTGTCAATGTACGGGAAATTATGAGGGGAGACGATGCAATGTTCCCGTCTTGCTTGTCAAATGTTTCAAAACATTCTCAATATTCAGGGACTTTCTAAATACCGGTAAGAATCTTTGAACTCCGTGTAAAGACTGATCCTCACTTAATCAGTTCTACAATTTTAACGTGCCATCATTTTGTTGTTGAATATATGCTACAAGTGTCATTTTACAAAACAACTGCACAAATGATTACTAAATACACCTCCCTTACAATGTCATTCAGGCGCCCATAGATCCTTGTAGAACTTTCTGTGCAATACATCTGAGGGGCAAATCTCGTAATTTTAAGTACAGACGCCAGCGCATCATGGTACCCGAAGCTGTCAAATTCTCCCAATCAACCTTGAACCTAATGCTTTACGATAAAATTGGAAATCTTTTAAAGAAATTTGATAGATGGTAGTAGCTCGATGTGCTGGCGTCTGTACGTTCACAGTTTTTTACTGTCAATCTGTCGATAATACCTCGAGTTTTAATACATTTTGACAATGTTTTGTCATTTGATTGTCAGTGAAATGAGACTGCGACTAGATTTTCAACGTTTAAGTGACGAGAATTGCCTTTCTGATCCACAGATCTGGTCAGACTGAGTGACATGGCCAGGATTCCTTGGTTTAGACTGTTAATTAATGTACGTTTCCCTTGGAATCTCTTTGATGATTGCGTGTTCTTTACAGATATAACACCAGATACTCTAGATATAGAAGTGAAGTCGACATGTACTCCAACTGTGGTCTGAAAAACGACACAAGACGTGAAGCTTTTGAAGAGTTTACCTTCACCACCACAACTACGTGCTACTCAGTAGAACAACACGTTGAACAACCTCAGCTGGTTTAGTTATAAGTTAGCGATAACCTACCGTCAAAATCTGTAATTCATAATCATCAACCTCATCCCTCTATCTTAATTGTTGGTCTTGATTTCAGAATTGAGCTTCCTTTACAGATTATACTTTATTTTTATTTTTGACCAATTTTGTTTGATAATCTACCCGTAGATTAAAACAATAAATTTATACTACTTTGTTTATATTCTGTTCTTTTACATTCGATTATGATTAGTTAAGATTTGTCTCCGGTTCCATCAAATTCATACTTTTGTATTTTAAATGGTTTCTGTTTCGACATAAGTACCTACTATCTCGACATAATAAATTATTTGAATGAAAAGTTTTTGACTTTGATTCGTTTCTACAAACTATTTAAAATAAAATATACATAAACAGCGATCTGAAGGTGTAAATGTCGCGACGCTCTCATAAGGGGGCGTGATTAGGGTTACCAGGCCTAAAAATGCAAAAACCTGTCTGCCAAGTCTAAAATTCCTGATTTTGAAAAAAAAATCCGGTCATAATGTTTCAAATAAAAATTAACGTATTTATTACTCTTTTTATTCAAATTATATTTTATAAGTACTTATATTTCCGATTGCTAACAACCGCTTTCAAAAAAATAGTTTTTACAGCTATTTCACAAAAATATTGCCCACATGACACATACTTGTAGTTGTATTGCGTAAGCAATATGGCTCTTATTAACTCCACTGAAAGTCTATTTCTTTCTTTGGTCCACTGTGAAATCATAAGAGAAAAGACCAGTCCACATTTGCGTTGTGCGGCAAAATACTAAAAAAATACTGACAAATCGCTTAGTGTAGCACCCGTTGCTCGAGTGGGAGGATGTGTATGTAAGAAATCCGGTCTGACGTAAAATCCGGGCGGAGTCCGGTCTAAGACCTAATAATCCGGTCAAGACCGGATTTATCCGGTCAGATGGTAACCCTAGGCGTGATAGACGGTTTCGGGTCTAAGTCCCCTGCCGCGTATGGTATAATGTCGCCAGTGAATACAGGCCCCTCATTGTATTTTTTGTAATATCAACTACATGGCAATAGATTTTTAGACGCCCATTTGAGTGACAGCTATTAAGTTTTCTGTAGGCACGGAAAGACGCTGTTACAGGACGCCTTTGACCCCGCAGGGTGAGACCCCCGGCAGATATTATTGTTATCACATTAATTTCTTCGACCATACGGAGGGCTCATCTACCATACCACGCCATGCACCAAAAAAATCAGGCTTCTTGTAAGTCGGGTTATAAACTCTGTGGACTTATATAGTTGTTTTAGGGCGATAGTGCGCAAAAGAGTGGCCTCCCTGATGCGCCGCGTGCGAGGCAGCACCAACGGCCTACTGAATACCATACTGGGAAGGGTGGATTGCCCAGTTGTGAGGCACTGGAATGCCATTCACGGCTCCGGGGGTGCCCGGTATAATGATAAGTAGCGCAATTTTATGTAATCATCATTAATAATAATAATCTAACTAACATAGTTTTAAGTGTGTTTTACTAACAATTATATGGAATGTATTCTGAAATAAATGATTAATAATAATAATATATGTTATTTATAACTCTGGGGAGTTGCGTGTGACAGCATCATGAATTTGTGGTGATGTGTTATAAAATATCATTGGTTGTATTTCTGGTTACGTTTTTGTTTTTCTTGGCTTCGTCTTTCTGGGACTATGGATCTTCGCATCACAGTTAACCTCAACCTACAACTTGCGTTTCGGTGCTTTTTCTGGTTTCCAACAGAAATCGAACGTTCTATAAACCTGGTCAAATAAAATGAATCATTTGGGATCAGATTTGGGAAAGGTCTTATGTCCCTTCACAAACTTTTACGACGAACAAAAATGTACAGGGCTACGAAACACTATTAGAACTTCATAACATATTTTGTTTTATTTGTGTCTATTTCTACTATTGAACAGTCGTTATGGGTCGTTAGAAGCCCGAAAGTTTGACAACCAGTCTTACCAAGGGGTATCGCATTACCCAGTAACTGGGTTGTGGAGGTCAGATAGGTGACTACAATGGTGGCTGTAATTTACCGGTACTCAGCTGCATCCGGGTAGACAACAAGCCGACCCCAACACAGTTGGGAAAAGGATAGGCAGATGATGATGTGTCTATTTCTGACCCAAGCTTGTATGGGTCCGTTAGCGTGATACTGATATTCAGATAAACAGACATTTCTGAAAACAATTTAACAAATTTTTTTTTTAAATATTCGAAGAACAATTTTAACTTCACTTCGATTTTACTATATTATATAACGCCAAAGGATAACTTTCACCAGAAATGTTCATGGTATTCGGTATCGATTTCATTACAACTTTATCACTATGAGGATTGTGCCGTCGCGTCGAGTCGTTTTGTTACGAAGTTACTATTTATTTATTTAAAGTTAATTAAAGCGGTAACACCTATTACATTAATTAACATAGAAACACTAAAAGATTGACAATAATTCATATTCATATTCATTTATTTATTGTTTGTCACAGGTGAAAATACAGTTCTTATAATTAGCATGACAGTATCACTGAAACATACCCATAGGGTGTACAATATTTGTCTCTTAGTCAATGTTATCGGCTATGTTAAAAATAATTAATAATAAAACAGACACTCTTAAATGCTCTTTTTATAGATAGTGTTAATATTTATTTGTAGGAGTTTGCAATCCTCATCCATTTGTGGCGTTCCGCGTATAAAGTTGAAAAAACTAGTGTCGAGAAAATGGAGTTTGAAAGTTAAGATTACAAAAAAACAATATTCTACTCTTCGCAATTCCTGGGTAATGCCCAAAACATTATATGCATCAATGTATCACTAACATAACCAATACTCTACTACCAATATACAAATAGTATTAAAATCCAAAAACTCAACATAATAATTATGAAAATATCGACATTTTATAAGACCTACCGACATCTGGTACCTTTTTACTCAACATTTCCTTTAAAAAAATGTGCTTAGAAATGTCTGTAGATGTTAATTGTATTACATTGTAGCAAATTTGTTGTAGAACAATAATCAGTAAAAATCACAAAATGCCATATTTTCACCCGATTTTACAAAAACGCAAACTCGGAAAGTAAATAATAATAATAATTATATTCCACAACTATCACACAACGCCATCTAGTCCCAAGCTAAGCAGAGCTTGTGTTATGGGTATTAGACAACTGATCAACATACTTATATATTTCTAAATACATACATATTATAGATAAATTACACCCAAATGATTGTGCTCATCACACAAACATTTGTCCTGGGTGGGAATCGAACCCACGACCTCCGGCACAGCAGTCAGGGTCGCTAACCACTAGACCAACAGGCCTGTAAATGCCGATATCTGGTACCTTGATGCGCGGAACGCCACATTAGCGACTAGCGACTAGCTTCAGATCATCGGTTTAAAGCAGGCATTAGGCAAAGTTAACATTAGTCTTTGATCATGATCAGGAACAAAGGCGGCCCCAACACGGATCCCTGACTTACACCCGAGCGTGTATTATATGACTTTGACTCGAAGCAGCCATGTTTTACAAACTGCTTGTCATGATCACGCAAGAAGAAGTTAAGAAGCCTGGACGAGAAACCTATTGCTCCTAACTTTGTCAAAAGAACATCGTTATCAACTCTGTCGAATGCTTTCCAGAAATCGAAGCACAGAGCGTCGATCTGGCCACCGATGTTCAAGCCACAGGATATGTAGTCCTCGTGAATCAATAAATTCGAGTTTACGGAGCTGTTTAGCCGAAAACCGTGTTGGGCTTTAGACAAAGACATATTTACGCGTTAGTAAATGAAAACGTAAGTTCTTAATATTGCAACTATTTAGCAAAGTTCTTAAAATTCCGAGAATTTCCCCTCAGATGTCTATTGTCATCATCCAGCAGCCTATAATGTTTCCACGGCTAGGACACAAGCCTCCTCTATGTGAGAGGGAGTGGGCTATGTCATATGTCTTCGAATTTTGTGTTGTAAGACATGCCAGTTTTCTCACGATGTTTTCCTTCACACAGCAGTCAGTGGTGATGAAATAATTTACGCAAAGTAAAGTGCCTGCTTGGGCTCCATTCAACCCACAACCTCCAACCAACACATACAAGTTGCGGCCGTTATCTTTAGGCCACCACTACTCTGTCAGATGTCTGTGAGGAGGGACATTCTTGTAATTTTAAGAACTTTCAGTCTCTATCTGTCAAAAATACCTTTAGTTTCTTGTTGACATTGATTGTAGCCGTCATGAGACTACGAACTTGAACGTATTTAATAACAAGATGAAGAAGTGAATTGGTTTGGCCTCTCGCTTTAACAGGACGGCGCCATCTGTCATACCGCCAGAGAAATAGTCAATTTGTTGAAAGCGTTCGTGGTGTCAAGATTCATGATCAAGACGTGGCTTCCAAGATCATGTGACAATACGCCCTTTGATATATTTTTGTGCGGTTATGTGAAATCACTGGTATTCATATCAATGCGTTAGAGATGTCACTATATCTGGATGGGAAATTGAATATCCCATATTCATTTTCATTCTAAGCTGCACCCTAATTGCGTAACATCCTGTTAATCAGAAATGAATCATTTTTAAGGTTATTGCTTATCCATTTTTTCATATGTTCGAGAGAAATATCTGCTTAGCAACGTCAACAATGCCATGAATGTTGTGGAACTGTCAAAATGAAAAACTTTTTTACAAAAAAAAAAAAAAAAAAACATCCGACATCCTTAAAGAAGAAGACTTTTTAAAGAAGTCGGTTGTTTTTTTTGGAAAAAAACATTTTATTTTAAAATTTTTAGTTCTAGACACGCGGTAGCGTGTCAAGCCAAGTTCAAGTAATAGAACTGGCGAGTAGCACCGCCACCGTGTGTAATATTACACGAACCATTTGGAGTCAGTTTTGACCCCCTCATAACTCAAAAACTATTTCACGTAAACGTGTCAAATTTGGCTCATATATTGAGACTTGCGAGATACATTTGTGCTTCAAATTTCATAAGTACATCTCATACGGTTATTTAGATATTAACGTCCAAAAATCGTCATTTTTATCACTGACTGACCTATAGATCAAAACTCTAACCCAGTTCCAGGTGACCTAGAAAGTTGAAATTTGGCATGCAAATAGGTAATTAGGTGAATACAAAGGAATAAATTAGAAACTGGTAAATTTTTATCATTTTATTATAATTTTTCACTTAATTGATTCTATTAGGAACAATTTTAACAAAAACCATTTGGTATTAATTTTGTTACAATTAAGTACCTACTAATAATTTATGTACAAAAAGTAATGATATCCCTTCAAAAACATAAATGTGAAATGAGAGCCAAGTTCAATATTATGATTATACCTTGGTTGTTGACTTCAACGACAAAAGAAGTGAGATCTAAATGGGTGCCAAGGTCAATGGTCAGTCCTGAAATTTATTTATAACTACATAAAATATCATTTCTTCTTATAACTTGGATAACATATTGTAGCCTAAGGTCTGACTTGGCTAGTTTTTTACAGAGCGGCGAAGACCGCCCTCCAAGAGGAGATCCTGCGGGCCAGAGGACTGGCTCGCAAGGAGTCACTGGAGTCTCTGAACAGGGACCTACGGGGACGGCCCTACAAGGCCGTCCAGGAGAGGCTCCCCCGCTGACTCAGAGTCTCCGGCCCCAACTCGTGGAGGGCGTGGTGAGCGCTCTGTTCCCTTCGCGAGGGGAACATAGTCCCCCACCCATGGATCCGCCTACTGCGGTGCCCGATGCGGACCACATCACTGACGACGACGACGGTGCTCCAGAAGTGACCGAGGTAGAGATGATGGTGGCGGTACGAAGGCTTAATGCCAAGAATACCGCCCCAGGACCCGACGCCGACGGCTTGCCTGGAAAAGCCTGGGTCCTGGCCTTGGAGGCTCTCGGGCCTCGACTAAGCGGGCTCCTAAGCGCATGTTTGGAGAGGGCCAGTTCCCACTTCGTTGGAAGACGGGGAAACTGGTCCTTATAAAGAAACCGGGGCGCCCTGCGGACTCCCCGTCCGCTTACCGGCCCATCGTGCTGCTCGACGAGGTGGGCAAGCTCTTTGAAAGAGTGATTGCAGACCGCCTTGTCGTGTGGTTGGTGTGGGAGGAGCTGTACTTGTCGGACGGCCAGTACGGCTTCCGCAAGGGCGCTCTACGGTGGACGCCATCATGCGCGTGCAAGCCCTCACGTCGGGGAATGCAGAGGCTCGGGCTGGGGTCGTCTTGGCGGTGTCTCTAGACATCGCCAATGCCTTCAATACCCTGCCCTGGAGTTGCATCAGGGAGGCACTTCGGTATCACCGGGTGCCGTCCTACCTCTGTCGTGTGGTCGAGGCTTACCTGACGGATAGGGCCGTCATCTACCCCGGTCACCAGGGAGAGTGGAACTGGCGAAACTCCGCTGCCGCGACAAATCGCGGCACGGCGGACAGAGTTCCGGCAGGATCTCATGGCGACTTGGCAGGTCCGATTGTCGCAACCCAGCGCTGGGCACGCCACAATTGCAGCGGTGAGTCCCCTCTTTGAGGAGTGGTGTTCCGTCCCGTGACCACAGACAATCGACCGTACGACAGTTTTTTGTTTACTCTATGCACCCACGCATCATTACGTGTAACAGAGGGAAAACTGTCACTTGTCAGTTTGATTTTGACACTTGTTTTTGATCTTGATAATGGTTGGTTGGTTGCCTACATTTGTCTTGAGAATATTAATTGTTAATCTTGTTGAATCTATAGTTTTGCGGACAATTTGTTGTGATCCGAGTGTTGTGTGTGTAAGCCACCCCTTTTGACGATATTGAACGGGTTTTATTTTGGAATTTGATTGAAATAGTTTAAGGTTATAGTGGAACCGCATGCTGTGAAAATCTCTAGCGTCTTGAGCGGCTTGGAATCTCGGAATACTTACTTCACTACACAATACAATATACACTCATTTACAAACATAAATCCGGGTAGGCTCGGAATCGAGACCCCAGTTTTCCTCAACCAGGTGAGTTATTGAATATTTGTTAATCAGCTCCGCGCACGGCGGACAGTTCGACCCACGCTTACCCAAGACCCACCCAGTTGTGACCATTTTGCTGTCTGTCCTGGAACGGTAGGTCTGGCGCCGAACAAGTGGATAGAGAGGCACCACGGAGCCCTCACCTTCCGCCTGACGCAGGTTCTCAGCGGGCATGGGTGCTTCGGTGGGTTCCTGTTCAGGATAAAGCGGGAGGAAACGCCCGGGTGTTTCCATTGTGAGGATCGTCTAGAGGACACGGTAGAACATACGGTAGAAGTGTGCCCTGCCTGGGCGGAGCACCGCCGTGTCCTCATGGAAGCGATCGGCGGCGGCGAACTCTCGCCTCCGGCCCTGGTGCAAACCATGGTACGGAGCGAGAGGGCATGGGAAGCCGTCACCTCCTTCTGCGAAGCAGTAATGCTCGCGAAGGAGGAGGCGGGACGCGTGAGGGAGTGGCAGTCTCTGCGCCCTCACGTCCCTAGCCGCCGCAGGAGGAGACACCCCGGGCGTCGGGGTCGCTTGCGGACTCCCGGCCACCATAGGCGCGAGCTTGCGGGCGGCGTGCAATGGGTAGCTCGCCGCCCGGTAAGGACCAAGCTCGGGTCGACGGCGCGTAGTGTTCCTTTTTTTTTTGAAACTAGGAGAATCTTATTGTTATGTCAAAGAACAAACAATAGAATAAAAGAAAATATTTTATTTTTACTTCCAGGTAATCAAATAAAGCTAATCAAAACAAAAAGTAAATCCGTTAAGAAATACCTTCGAATTCTGAAATTAAGACTAACAATCAGGATAGGGAAGGAGGATAATGGTGACGAATTACAGATCCTATTGCGGTAGTTCTTCGTAATTTTTGAACTAAAACAGGCTTCGATGTTGTTTTACTGAGTAGCACGAAGTGGTGGTGGTAGAGGTAAAAGAAAACTCTGTAACGGCTTCACATCTGCTGCTCGTTCCAAACAAGGTCCGATTTTCAGACAGCACTTGTAGCACACTTCTTTACTCCTTGGCCCAGAGCAATCTGCGTGAAATCTGTAAAGAAACCGTCCGCATGCTCTATTATACAATCCGCGTCACTTGAATAGGACCACATTATTTTTCTAAAGTATTTAAGATATGAAACAATTTAATTATATAAGAATAGTAGGTATATACATTTTTAAGCATGAGACATTCAAATATAAACAGTTGACATCACAACATCCAGCACAGCCGCTCAAGTACTGTTGGTGTAGGCAAAGGGATGCGTCACTTGAATACGACCAACGAATTATATTCCCCCGCGCGACCTCATTTGTTTTCCAACTGCGAAATGGTGAACACGTATTGCATCTATTCAGTGAGGACTACGTCACGCACTGGCTAGATTCTCAAAACATGGGTCGTCAAAAGAGTTAAGTCCAGAAGAAATAGGGAAAATAAAAGTTCTTAGTAAAGAAGGCTATTCTTTAAGAAAAATCGCTGATAGAATAGGACGTTCTCACCAGGTAGTAAGTAATTTTCTAAAAGATCCTGAAAATAACGGTAAGCGATTTAAAAGATGTACAAAACTAACTACAACTAATAGAGAACGTCGTGCAATATTACGCGAAGCGTCGAATTCTACCTTATCAGCAAGACAAATAGCCCACAATGTTGGTACTGAAGCATCTATACGAACAGTTCAAAGGATTTTAAAGAATTGTTCGCACTTAAAACGTTTAAAAATTATGCGAAAGTCATGTTTGAAAGAACATCACTGTAGAGAACGTCTACAGTTGGCTCGGAATAAAATGTATTAGACGACAGAATGACATCAAATTGTAATGAGTGACGAAAAAAAAAAAAATCCATTTCATCATTTCATTTTACTATTTCCATGATTTAAGAAAAAATAAATTGATTTTATCACGACAGCGAAATAATGTTGGTGCAGTCATGGTCTGGGGTGTGATATCATACAATGGACCTGTTGATTTAGTGGTGATAAAAGGTAAACAAAACTTTAACGATTATATCAAGCTTCTAGAAAATGAAAATCACAAGTTTACCAGTATTTTAGACAATAAGAGTTTTATTTTTCATCATGATAATTCGAGCATTCATAGTGCACGTATCGTTCGTGAGCGGTTTCAACAAAATAAAATCAATGTTTTTGATTGGCCATCACTCTCGCCTGACTTAAACATTATTGAAAATGTGTGGGGATGGATGTCACGCGAAGTTTATAAGAATAGTACACAATATAACAGCAAGCAAGAACTCGAAGAGGGTATACAGAAGTGTTGGAGCAAACTGTCTATTGAATACTTAAGACGTCTTTATAATTCAATGCCATCTCGGATTTTTTATTTAATTCAATAAAATGGAAAAAGCATCGATTATTAATTAATGTATATGTTTAATTATATAATTTAATAACATTATTTTTTGCATTTTATTCAATGGTCGTATTCAAGTGACGCATTCCTTTGCCTACACCAACAGTACTTGAGCGGCTGTGCTAGATGTTATGATGTCAACTGTTTATATTTGAACGCCTCATGCATAAAGATGTAATACCTACTATTTTTATATAATTAAATTGTTTAATATCTAAAATACTTTAGAAAAATAATCTGGTCCTATTCAAGTGGCGCGGAGTGTATGTTATACAACAAATTAGGGATGGTTCACAATTTAAGTGCTGTGACATCTCATCGATAGCAAACCGACAAATTGTGAACTGGTATCAAATTTGGTTGGTTTGGTTGTTTGGTTTTGTTTTTTTTTTTCTGTTTTTACATCATCAGGAGGAGCCATGGTCAAATCGACGTCGAAGAACGGAAGTTGCTGAAGTTGTCGCGAGAGTCAACTAGGATTATCTTAAAATTGATAATCCTAGTTGACTCTCGCGACAACTTCAGCAACATCCTCCAGGTTCCCGCGATGTAGAAGGCTGCCCTAGCTCAGATTTCTGGCCGGCAGGAGTAGTGTACAGACGTTACAGGGAAGCACGACCAAAACCAAGCTCCCAAGTGTGGTGTGTTTAGTATGTATGTTATGGGTCTTTATTGCCTGAATTAAATGATTTAGTATTAAATTTGCATGTGAGGGATCGCAGCATGCGCTAATTCATAATAACCAAGGGACTGCCATCAGCTTGGAAGTAGTCTCAGTTTTAACCTAACCTATTCGGTCGGACTGCCTTCTTAGTAACTGCAAACAATTCGGCTACTGTCAAGTCTACAAATTAGGGATGGTACACAATTTAAGTGGTGATTAAATCGGACAGATTGTGAACCCTGTCGGTAATTGCAGGTTCTTTTACATTTTGCGCTGCTGCCCATTCTCTAGTAAGCCCTTAAGTCGCCTTTTACAACACCTACGGGAATAAATGGGGTAGAAGCTATTCTTGACGTTCGCCACCACATAGACAAAGCCAGATGCTTTACACATAAATTAATACAAATATCTGTTGGCGCCTTGATAACGTTCACAGGGAAGGACGTAGAATTGGTAAACCTATATATCTACAATTATTTTGAATAATGACACGTGTAATATATTCAAAAACAAAATGGTGGTAGGTTAAAGTGGTAGGTATAACTGCGAGATAATTTGTCTGAATAGATGAGTCTGTTTAGTTCCAACGATTGTTTATGGTAACAGTGAGCGTGAGCCTTCCGACCGTCTTAGGCAATCGCCTACGCTTTAAAGATTTTTGGTCAGATCAGACGGACGTAAAAACGAATCATGTACTGATAGATCTTTAGACGAATTTCATAGATTCTTACCTATATTTAGACTGTCCCTTAATATTGAAACAGTTTGTAAACATTTGACAAGAAAGACGGGAACATCGCATCGTTCACCGTCATAATCTCCTGTGCATTGACAGACAGGTTCATTCTTCTCATTTAGGGAACAGACTCCGTTTCCCAAGCAATAGTCTTGGCACCGGTTGACTAGACACCTTACCCCGGTGTAACCGGCATTACATCTGAAATAACAAAAATATAAAACAGGATAGGTAAATAATAAATATTTGCTATTTGTTGTTACAGGCAAAAGAAAAGCTGCAAACATTTCTAAGCATTATTTAAAAAGAACTGAAGTGCTGTTTTTAAATGATCCTGAAACCATTTGTTCTTAACATGTCAGAGATTCCAGTATTTCTTAATGTTTTGTTTTTTTACATAATTCGATAAGAATATAAGACGTGCAACTGATGTACAGTTTATCTTAGTTTAACTGGTTTAAAAATAGTTCCCCATTCTGACGTCAGAAATTCAGAATAGTGGCTCGTTTGTTCGTTAACCAATGATTTACAGAATGTGGACACGAGTGCAAGTTACCACCACATGTAACTACGGTGTACGGTTGACTGTACAGCGCTGGTCGCTTCGCAGCGCTACAGTACTTTGAATGACATCTCGCAGGTCAACCCATAAGGTTTGCGGCGGCTTAACCGGACTTGCCTGGCTACCCTTAAGGCCTCCAGCCAGGGCTTAAAAACTTGAAACTAGAGTGACTACTCGCTTAGGGCACCCCCTGTGGGGTACGAACCTTGGCTTAGAACATGGCTGATAGGGGGCAGCAAAAAAAAAAATGTTCTTGTTTTTTGAGAAATAAATGTCTTTAAACCGAAGACACGGGTTTGATTTGAATGATTATTATTAAGGGACAAAATCAAAGCTACAGGCTCAGCGGCGCGGGCTGGCTCGAGCAAGGGGCGGCGCGGACATAGACTGGAACGTCGCGGCGGGTCTCGGCGGCGAGGACGGAAGGACGACGGTCTATGTCTGTGTGTCTTGAGTGTCCTAGTTAATTTACTACTCTCCTGGAGAAGGGTTGTGGTGTCATCGGGAATGGTTAGGGTAAGCCTCGGTCAGCGAATCGTACTAATGCGGGAATTTTGGTCGCGCGTTCTCGGGTGTATGTTGTATAAAAGTAGTCGGTAAGGCAGCGTTCAATCCACAAGCGATCGTCTCCCGAAAATGAAATAGTCAGGTTCATGTTTTTTTGAGTTTTGTGAATCGCAAGGACATGACATACATAAACACGATGATCACGAACTCGCAAGGCGATCCCTTTTGAATAGGACGCTGGGCAATGAATATATTTTACCTGCACTTAGGCTGTCCCTCGTCACTGACACTACAATCCCCTTGGAAACAATAGTTGTGACAGACTGAAACATCGCATCTCTCACCGCTGTAACCCTGTGTACACTCACAACGATGTTCTCCACTTATTTTCGTACCATGGACACAAAGGAGGTTTATATCTGTATACTCATCGAGGTAATAGTCGTACGAGTTGTTAAGGCTAGGTGCTGTTGGTAACTGAGTCTTAGCTGCCTCGCAGCTTTCCTTTGTATGAGTTTTATAGTTAGCGGCAATATCACAATTAGTACACCATTCATTATTAATTGATTCTTTAGGATTCAGTTGTGTGTCGTGCGATGAAATCTTCGGGAATTGCCAAAACGAATTACGATTTTGGGATCCCCAGTAGATAAAATCATTTGAAACCGTCAATGATTTAAATAATTCTGATGGCTGAGTTAATAATGTTGTTCTGTTTTCTCCATTCAAATCTGCACTATTTACAAAACTTTCATAACCACTACTTGAAAAAAATAGCTCAGTCCAGTAAAGTTTCAGTTCGTCAATGGCCAAGCTCATTATTCGGTTATGAAAACTGCTTACATCAATTACAATTTCTCTTTCAGAACCATCAAATTTAGCCTTCTCTATCTTACTTTTGGCTACCCAGTAGATATACCTGTAATGTGTAAATACCCATACATTTTCTGCAGCGGTGGCCCAGAGGTAACGACCTACCACTCGTACAACCCAAAGAGGCACTTTATTTTGTGTACATCATTATCAGCAGCACCGAAAACATCGTGAAGATATTCCGAAATTTCGTAAACACATAACATCTACCAACCCGCACTGGGCCCGCGCAGTGCTTTATGGCCCACTCTCTCTCACCGAGACCAATCCTGTGTTCCAACAGTGGGAACATAATAGGCTGCTGATGATGATGAACATACTCCTAAGTAAGTAAGTAACTTACCCTCCACAGCTGTCCACAGCAATATACTTAAAATGCGGCGAGATATCTAACTTAATTAAATGGCTGCCGTTAGTTAAGTTGTTAGATCCAGGTTTTAATGAATACGAGTATAAACTAAAATAATTATTTTCTTCAATCCAAAAGATAGTTTCTGTGAGCGAATCGAAGGCGAAATCTTTGACGTCTCCTGGCATTGTAATTATCGGTTCTATTTTCTTAGTTCTTATGTCAAAGCTATAGATAGTGGAGCGTGGGGAGTTTATGTTCGTAAACAGCACGTGGTTATGTACTGGATCGTAAGCTATCCTGTTTATATCATAGTAAATGTGTTCTTTGTGTGTTACTCTCCCATCATTATAAAACACTAGTTCATTACCTTCCAGCATGACAAATTCTGAAACATAAAAATATGTAAAATTAAATCTTTCTTTTCCTCTTATTTCGATTGTGCATCAGTATGAAACGAAAGATTTCAGAATTACTTGGACTCTTGAGTCTGTTTCACATGAGATCTACGTGCATGCTGTTGCTGTGCTGTTTTTTGAATATATTAACTAAAGAATATCTTATGGTAGTAAAAATTGGCAAGCATTGCATGCAACTTCTAGTCATTTCAAGTTTATGCTTTTCAAAATAAATTGAATAATCGAATATTATGGTAGCCACGTAACCGCTTTTAACTGGGATGTAGCGCTCGCCAGCTACTGCTGCAGCACCGCTGCTTCGCTCGCTCAGCTTGCGCGTGGTGGATCATATTTTCAACCAAATAACCTAACCCATTTGGCCGGAGGTCGGTCCCTAGTTTATTTACTAAAAACAATACAGCTTGCGCGTGGTTGGTCACTGTGACTTACCTAACCCAAAAAACCAATAAAAAACAAAACAAGCACATTAATAGATTTAAAAAAGTGTTCATCATTAGAAGTGCAGACAGTTTATAGGGTTAATTAAATTTAAAACTGTCCAATATTAGGAAAAAAGAATAGAAATAATCATGTTTGTGACTGCCCAAACTTAACCTTTACAATTCAATAGAGGCTGTACAAAATGCTTTGTCTCTTTTTTATTTAACGCAAAATAAATACATTCTACTCTTTTCTTCCTTTTTTTTTGTACTCACCCCAGGAGAAGGAGTGCCCCAACCCCACGTACAGCGCTAACAACACCAACACACCCTGCGTTCTAAACATTTTGTACTGCAGACAACGTTGTTGCTACAGAGGTAGATGATACGTCTACCCCGGAGACCGTTCGTGACATATAAAAGCAAAACGCAATTTTTTTCGCAAATAGGAAATCATAATTAGCTTAACTTGGTATCAGGCATATTGATAACCTGAGAGGTCTTCTGATAAGAGGAGGTCTAAGTAAGAATATCTTGCAATTGTACATACAGGATGCATTTTCAAAATGTGCGTGGAATATCCTAATCTGGAACTACTAATATCTAACTAAATAAACAGCCCACTTCTGGGGCACAGGCCTCCTCTCTATGAGAGGGAATAGGCCTCAATCCGACACGCGGACCACGTGCGGGTTGGTAGAAGTCACATGTCTTCAAATGTTTGGTTCTTGAACATGTCAGTTTCTTCACAATGATGTTTTTCACCGTTTTGAGAACAGTGGTGATGAAATAATTTATACTCAGTAAAATGTCTGTTGATCGAGCATCGAGAATCGACCACCACATCATCTTTAATAAAATTCATGAAATAAATTATGTTTGATTAACTTCAAGCGATAAACCAATGGAAAGTATGTCATTGCTTCCCTAAATTTTATCTTTATTAGCATGGATGGTGCAATAAAACTAAAAAAATATATAAATCACCGAATTCGAAATTGTTTTTATAAAAATCAGATGAAACCCTTTTAATTTAAATCGACCCTGAGACGCGTTCCAAATGTTCTCGCTTTGTCTTTTGGTTTTGGAATTAGCCACCACGCACCTAAAAAATTTCAGCCTGTATATGGCGTTATTTGGGTACCTAGTCTACACAGTTGATAACATTGTATGTTTTTAGTATTAATGTAAAACATGGGTACATTTTACTGACATGTAAAATATTCCAGATTTATGTGCTATATCTAGGTTAATAACTAATGTAAACAACGACTAGGGATTGGGTTAGGTACTAAAATTATAATTTTTTTTTCAGCCATCAATTTTTGGAGCTCACTAGAACAACTCCCACTAGTGCCACATGCCCAGATAATATTTATACAGATGTTAAGCCAACCCACAAAGAACTTATAAATTTATTAGACATTGTGGACAGTTGATCACTTCTCCAAATGTAAACAATAAAGTAACTAAAAAGAAATCACTGTTACCCAAAAACTACTGATCGCTTTGAAATATTTAAAACTAAACTTTCGCGTAATCTTTTATAGTCTAATGATACCCTTTTTATCACTTTCGTAGTCTAATGATGACCCTAATGAACAGTATTATGTTTTTTTTAAATGTATTGCACACAATTTGATAACATATTTATTCCAAAGACATTTTCAGTTAGTAGTAGCGCTTTTTTCAGTGACTGGGCCACCGTTGGTATACATAAAAGTATAAAACGACTTTATGAATTATAAGATGAACGGACTTATATAAACACTACTGAATTTAATTTATATGTTAAGAATTATTCTAAATTATTTTTAAATGTTTGTAGTATGGTCAAGTCACGTTATTTGAGTTCAAAAACTTTTTTCAGTCGGTTGTTATTTTTCTAAAAAAGTTTTTATTTTTAACTTTTTAGTTAAGGTATCTACCCCCACCAATTCGGCAAAATAGGAATAGTGTTTGGTTTTTTCATGGATGCCATGTCAGAATTCGACCAAATTTAAATGGGACCACACGGAAGGCATCAGCTTTCAAATAAAAAAAAGAATCATCAAAATTGGTTCATCCAGTCAAACTTCTGAGGTAACAAACATAAAAAAAAACACTTGAATTGAGAAACTCCTCCTTTTTTTGAAGTCGGTTTAAATTAAAAATAGCAGTCATCAGCAGCCTATAAAATAGCAGTTATGTAGTTGAAATGACGTAGACTATTATTAATAGCGAAACGGAAAGGTCATACAACCGAAGTAGTGACTACAGTCTTGCTATTGATGACAATATAATTAAATCAGATTCTTAAGTCACCCGTCAGCCTTTGAACTTTTCTTTGCAGAGATTCCCTTATCGACTACTAAATCTCTTAACCCACTGCTGCAGTCTTTACTTAAAGAAAACGTGTCACCTGAAACAATATAATTAAAACTTTTTTAAGAAGAGTAAAAAGACCGCCGATATATGGGGTGATTCTGTGGACGTTGCTAAGTCGATTATAAATATTTTAGCACGTACTTTAGCTGTTATTTTTAATCATTGAATAGACCGTGGTGAGTTTCCCGATCTTACATTAAAATCAGTAAAATAATAAATCAAAATCAAAAGTCATTTATTCAAACTAGGCTGAGAGTCAGCACTTTTTGAACGTCAAAGTTACATGAGACAGTCCCCCCAAAACGCCCACCCTTCGACACTTCCTAGTGCTTTAGCTGGGAAGAAGAAGTGGCGGAACAAACTCCCCAGCAGCATAGCTGTCTGTTAAGTTAGAAGAACTTGATTCTATACAGTATTATGTAAGTAATTAATATTATAAAACAAAACAAAACATACATCAAATTATGCATCATATGTCAGCTAGTACACGCCAATATACGAACAAAACATTAAAAAACTAAACTCAAGCTGAAATAATAAAATCGTAAATAGAACTTAAAACCTAAATAAGAGCCTCCGGGTATAAAGGGCGTGCCCGCTTACATACACAACGATGAGGAAAGCTAATTCTGATTCTGGTTGAAAGAACATAAACATTGAGTTAATTATAGCGACCAACTATTCTTATCGTTTAAGAAGTCGTTGATAGAATAGTATGCCTTTGAACAAAGGTTGGATTTTACTTTAGCTTTAAACTCATTAAACTGCAAATCTAGGAAAGCAGAGGGAAGCTTGTTGAAAAAGGTAATACCACGACCAACAAATGAATTATGAACCTTATGAAGCCGGTGAAAGGGATCACGTAGCTTGTCCTTATTTCTAGTATTAATATTATGAATATGACTGTTATTAGTGTACAGATGTATATTTTGCTTAATATATAAGATGTTGGCGAAGATGAATTGTGATGCCACCGTAAGAATACCAATATCTTTAAACAACTCTCTCAGAGAAACTCTAGTACCTAGTTGGTATATAGCTCGAACAGCTCGTTTTTGAAGAACAAAAATATTTTGAATGTCCGCGGCTTTGCCCCACAGCAGAATGCCGTAGGACATAACGCTATGAAAATAACTAAAATAGACTAATCGAGCTGTATCAACGTCCGTGTATTGTCTAACTTTCCTGACGGCGTAGGCAGCCGAACTGAGCCTCCCGGCTAGACTTGAAATATGTGGGCCCCACTGTAGTTTCGCGTCTACTGTTATGCCTAGAAAAACTGCCGAGTCTACAGTTTCAAGCACCTCATTATCTAAGACGACGTTGGGTCCCAGATGCCTAACATTCGGTAAAGCGAACTTTATACATTTTGATTTCTTAGCATTAAGAACTAGGTTATTAGTGGTAAACCAATCCGTAGCCATTGAGAGTGCACTGTTCACATCGTTAAAATCTTTTCTATTCCTGTCTACTTAATAATACTATTATTAATAGTTGTTTTAATCGGGTAGTACATCAGACCCTATTAAATATAGACCTATTTCAGTGCTACCTACCTTTAGTAAAATTTTTGAGAAAAATATTCTAAATCAATTTCGTACAATTGTTTTTTTTTTATAAGGGCGACTACCGATGCCGGAGTTGAACTTTTAGTTCATGTGTTCATGGCAGGACAAATGCGATGCTTTGGGCATTTTTTGCGATTTGTGCCATGCATTCGATTGTGTTCTTCATAAAACATTGATCAGAAAACTTCACCATTACGGAATCCAGAACGTCTGTCTGATTTTTTTTTTACTTCGTACCTAAGTGATAGGATTCATAAAGTGGATGTCAACGAAAAAAGATCACCTAGATCTGTAGTTAGAATGGAGGGCCCCCAGGGCTAAAATTTTAGGCCTATTTTATTTACCTCATAAAGGATAAACGTGATATAGTGTTGTTTGCAGACGACACTTCACTTTTATTTCAACTCAAACGTCAGCAGCTGGTTACTGATAATGTAAATAGAGTCCTTGCAAATTTAGTTAACTGGTTTAATGTTAATAATCTACTTCTTAACGAGAAAAAACTTTTTTTTTTTTGAGTTTTCGATACCTCAAAAACGTTACACGTGACTGGACGGGTCCACTCAATCTATGTGGTTCTTTGCTCAAAAGACCATTTCAGTCACCAATCTACCTACATGGATTTCACTTGATGTGACCGAGATTATGTCTGAACTTTAAAAGTGCCTGTGGCCTCTAAGTTTGTTTCGGCCTTTCTTCTCAGAGTAGTTAGTTAAGAAACGCCGACCTTATATAGTTTAAAAAAAATATGATTGACGTGTAAAAAAAAGTATTTTTGCGAACATACTTACAGAAATAAAATAATTTATCATTTAACATAATAAACCTTCCAGTAAATTCACCTCTGTCAATATTAAGGTCAAAATGATAATCTAAGTTGGCAGTTGCACATATTTTGTAAATTTTGATCATGGGTGTTAGTTTTATGGTTTTCTTTCTAGAGTGCTGAAAACAATAATGAGGCCAATATGAAGGTCTAAGATGGCGGCTGCTAAAATATGGTTGTTTAAAAAACAAAAATATTTTCATTTTATCGCTGCAGTTTTTATGGGTTTTTAACCGACTTCAAAAAAGAGGAGCTTCTATGTTCCACTGTATTTTTATATACCAGGCCACTCAGAAAGTATTGCGAAAAAAAGTATTTTTGTATGAGAGATCACTTATTAATTATAATAGGTTGGGGAAAAAGTTTCTTCGCATTTTTTAAGAAAATTCAAAACATTTTTTAATAAAGTTTATTTACATTTAACTAAAGTATGTAGGTACCATTTTGTTCGATAACTTTTTGCCATCTTGTAGGTAGGGACATGATCCCATTGCTATAGAAATTATGGGACTTCTGGTCAAAATACCGCGACAAGTGGTTTTGGCAGTCCTCTCGTGATGTTAACCTGACACTGCCTAAAGAATTCTGAAGAGACCGAAACAGGTGGAAATCTGAAGGTGCAAGGTCAGGACTATACGGCGGATGCATTAACACCTCCCAGCCAAACACTCTTAATTTTTGTTGGGTGGCTAAAGATGTGTGAGGTCTAGCGTTATCATGATGAAAAACCACACCCCTTCTGTTGATTAATTCCGGCCGCTTTCTCTCAACTTCTTGCTTTAATCTCATCAGTTGTTCGCAGTAGAGTCCAGAATCGATGGTCCTGCCTGGTGGTAACAGCTCATAATGAATAATGCCCTTCCAATCGCACCACACACACAGCATCACCTTGTTGCGAGTTAACCCGGGTTTCGCCACAGTCTGCGAAGCCTAACCGGCCTTTAACCACGACCTTTTTCGCACGTTCTTTGTCATACGTGATCCACTTTTCATCACCAGTTATCAGCTTCTTCAAAAATGGTTCGGTTTCATTACGTCGTAATAAAGAATCACAAATGAGTACACGGTTCATTAGGTTTCTTTCAGTGAGCTCATGAGGTACCCAAATGTTGAGCTTTTTTGTGTACCCAGTTTTTTTCAAATGCGCCAAAACTGTTTTGTGGTCAATTTCCAGTTCTTCAGCTACGTTGTAACTACTGGTATGCCGATCTTGCTCCACTTTTTCAAAAATGGCATCCATTTTATCCGTAATAGGGCGACCAGAGCGACGTGCATCTTTGACATCATAATTTCCGGATTGAAAACGCTTAAACCAAATTTGTGCTACTCTCACAGACACTACACTAGGTCCATAAACATCGCAAATTTTTTTCGCGGCTTGCGTTGCATTTTTACCTTTTTTGTAGTAAAATTTTAAAATGTATCGAATTTCTTCATTAGATTCACTCATCTTGACGGTACGAAAAACAAATGAAAATCACACATTTTCCTAATTTGAATTTGGGATTATGTTCTTTAAAATTTAAACTTTCAATGATACCAAAACCAGCCAGATACAAATAGTATAGCCAAAGAGATTTTATTACAAGTTCATACATACTATAATGCGAAAAGACTTTTTCCCCAACCTAATATTTTTAAATATTAGGAAAACAAAAAAAGGAAAAAAAAAAAATATATATAAAAATAGTAGCCCACTGGTATCGGGAACAGGGTCCAAGCTACTGGTGGTCAGGGCTCCAGAGAGAGGAACCTCCTAACAATATGAGCCGTGTCTAGAAGTACCGCTTTCTGAATCAAACCCGTGATCCAGCTGCCCAACGAGAGCCTTCTCAGATGTTGATCGAGGCTCTTGCCTATCAAGGCATTACTGCATTTGCTGTTACAACTATCGGCACAATAATCGCTGAGTCTACATTCCACATGTCGACGATACTTCATATGTTTTTCTTTCTCGGCTGTCACGAGGTTGTCGTCATGCAGGACCCTTATATCAACAATCATTGTGCACCGAATCGATCCACCACCACTATATCAGGCTTATTTATAGATCCGGAGTGAGAGATGAGTAGATCCCAGTGATATGATGATATGTCCATTTTCAAAAACTGAGTCGGGCACGTGTGCCGTCTATCACAATAAATCTCCAGTAATTGATCGTCATCATCATTATTATAGGCTTGATAGTGAGTTTGTGAACCACTGCTGCAAGGTTTCAGTTGGGCCTGTCACCTTGCAGCAGTGATATCATAATCTGTTTCTGTTTTTGTCTTTGTAAGTGTGTTACTAACATAGTTTGTAAGCACATTGTTACTAACACTATGAGTCTTGTTGCTCGAATTAAATGATTAAATTATCATTAATAATATAATAAGGACTTTATCCCTAAAAAATGTTCAGTTGATAAACAGGATAAATGAATTCAAATTTTAGGTAACGGGTTTTTAATTGCTGCTACGGTGACTCAATAAACCTATATCAATGCGAGTATATATAGTGCCACAATTTTAATTTAATATTACAATTCAAATAAATTGTAAAACGAACGTTCTTCAAAATGTGGCCGAAACTAGTTCATATATTGTTGTTGATCAGTTTTGTTGGACACACGTGGTGTTGGCTAAATTCTCATTATTATTATTCACTAAGGTGTCCAGGTGGCATGCAAAGATTCCCAAATGGTAATTGTGCGCCAAAGACAACGACTGTAGACCCGTGAGTACTATCTATTATATAATTTTGCTATTCCATACCTACTGTCATATTTTTCCCGGCTTGGGCAAAGCCAAAAAACAAAAGCGTCGTTGGAGGCATCTATGGTTCCACGCGCGGGTTAAAAGATATTGTCATCGGCACATAAAATTCAACTTTTCATAAGCATATAGCATAATGGACGTAAAGTGTTACCGTTTTATTTATAGTTTAATAATCTATCGTATTTGGTATCAAATGAAATGTCTGTTAATGTACTGGTTTTCCTTATAAATACGTAACTAATATAAATTAAATATGAATAACTGTGTGTTATTTATTATCTGCGCATAATGAAGTGCATGTGGTGCTTGTCTGTAATTAGTGAGGCACTAAGAGTTAAGATTGAAATGTACAAAATATAAAGTAATAGTGTACTCATTGTTGAGAATGCAAATAAATAAATGAAATTTAATAATTAGAACCTAACCACGACGAAAACGCCTTTAATTAAAGTATTAGCAGGAAAGTGACCTCAATTTCTGTATGCTCAGTAAAGGATGAAAATAAATAAAACAGTGTGGGATTCCAGTCCGGTATGATGATGAGGATGATGTCATTTTATTTATCGTCAGTCAGGTCAATCCCTAACTATATTTATTGTAACTCTTTCAGTTCCGTTGTTGCAGCCTTATTCGGCGACTATAATTATGATGATGACCATGAATATGAGCGAAATTACCGCATGAAAACTGAAAAATCTTCAAGACAACGAGTTCCAATTAACGTTTCATAATTTTATTATACTTTGTTAGAGTCCTCGGAACAATCGATTACACATTTGTCCTTTATTTATAATATGCCTAAGATTGTTTTGCATTGATGAGTTTTGGTATTAAATAAATATGATATACCCATTGTTTTATTTTCCTGTATTGATTCCGTTCACAACTTCGAGAAGGAAGCTGACAGAAATATCCAGTTAGGTTGGGCAGCATTTGGAAAACTTCGTCAAGTCTTCTCGTCACCTATCCCGCAATGTCTGAAGACTAAGGTCTTCAACCAGTGCGTCCTACCCGTAATGACATACGGTGCCGAAACGTGGACACTGACAGTTGAGTTGGTCCACAAATTCAAGATCGCTCAGCGCGCTATGGAGCGGGCTATGCTCGGAGTCTCTTTGAAGGGTAAAATCGGAAACGAAATTATCCGGAAAAGAACTGGAGTTACCGATATAGCTCGCAGAGTAAGCAAGTTGAAATGGCAGTGGGCTGGCCATGTCTGTCGAAGGACCGATGGCCGATGGAGCAGACGAGTCCTGAAGTGGAGACCGCGTATCGGCAAGCGTAGTGTGGGACGCCCGCCAGCTAGATGGACCAACGACCTTAGGAAAGTGGCTGGGGCAGACTGGATACGGAAGGTAGAGGACAGGGTGTTGTGGCGCAACATGGGAGAGGCCTATGTCCAGCAGTGGACTGCGATAGGCTGAGTTGATTGATTCTGTTCTATACTGGGTTAAAAAAAAACCCATAATGAAATCGAATCTATCTATTACGATATAGCGCGTTGTTTAGGGCTGTGTATAGGATGTAACAAATGAAAATCTATGTACTTGGTAGTCTCAGTTGTATTAAGCAACATACAAACACCCAACACGACAGAAGGGGAAAAGTTACTGTTACAATACGCACACGAGGTCACGCCACAGTAATAACGGTTAATACGAAAATAATATAAGAAAGAGGTGTCACACAAAATCATGCGCAGCAGAGCGGCGCGTGAACAAGTTTCGATACAAGGTCATCGTACGTGTGCTACCCCTCTCTCCCACCACAGCGCTCGCCAGCTACATCACAATGACGTAGCTCGGGGTGAGCGAGTCCAGTGTGAACTGGTAACCCGTCATCAACGGAAAGACGGTGAATACGAATATTGATATATATCGTGTAAATAAATATTTTGATAGTTATTGTGTTGTGGTTATGTTAATAGTATATACCTATCAGAAGCAGGCTATATTTAAAAAAAAATTGGCTGTGTCAGCTCCGACGCACGACTGAAGTTTAATCCTTACGAACGATTACAAAATATATGCTTAAAAAGTTGTTATCTCTCTTATAATGAGTTACTAAAAAAAATAATGTACTTTCTCTGAGTTCAAGGCGTACTTTTCTTGAAACTACATTTTTGTATGACTTATGCAATAACTCGTATAATTGTTTAGGCATTTGTAACAAGTTGTGTTATGTAGTTCCCAGAACATGCCAGGGACGCAAGGTGCGCGCACGACCTGTTTTTGCCACTACTTCCAGTCGTACAAATGCTGGCTTGCGTGCTCCTCTTCGTCGCCTTACGAGCAATTTTAATAAGAATTTCTGCAGTCTGGATCTGTTTGCTTTACCGCTTAAAAAGTTTAGACTTATGGTACTCAACTTACTGAAAAATTTATGTGATACTGTGGTTCCACTTATGCGGCACTATTAATGGCTTTATGTTTTGTTTATTCTTTACTATTAACATTCCCATTTTTTTTTATTGTTAACAACGCTAGTCTTAAAAAAAAACCAAATTGTCTTATTGTATATCTGTGGAGAACGTGGTTGATTTCACATTTGTATCATTTCTGTATCCATTTTTTTTTTGTAAATTTTAATGTGAAATTGTTTGTTTTCCCGAATAATTAAAATAAAATATTATAGATTAGTAAACATAACATAACGCGTAACGTAGCCCATATCGTATCGGAGAAAGTTTCCCGTGTCGACGGCGCGTAGTGTTCCACGCGCGCCTCAAAGAGATGTCAGCAAAACTGAAGGGGTCTGCTAGGACCGATGCCTGCCAGGGTCGCGAGATTAGTTCGAAATAGGTATCGTGGCACTGGCATATAGGCAACTGAAGGAATACGGTTGGGTTTTAGTCAGTAAAAGTCTGACACGCCCTTCCGCTTCACCCAGAGCGGGAGACGTCATTCCCATCCAAAAAAAATCGAGAATGTTTGATTTTACTCCTCATAAATTTTCATACTCTGAGCTTATATAATGTACTTAAATCGATTCTAAAGGAGTAAACTCCGATAAACTGCCAAAATAATCAACTATATTTATGATTGAAGAAGATTAGAAATTAATTAGAATATCACTTGGCACTGAGAAAACGTTACACTGAAGTGAAGAGAAGACCATTAACCGTCGGCTGTTGATCCCAAAAAGAGTGAGCGCTCGTAACCATCTGCCGATGCTGCATATTATTCCCTTTCTTGATGCGACTATCTTGACCACGCGCCCTCATTCCCTACAACTATTTCATTCTTCTTACACTAACTACCCCGTTGGGCCCATGGTTGCAAGTACGACCGCTGAGCTTGGGGTCCTGGGTTTGACTCCTAAATCGGCCAAAAGTTGTTATTGGGTTTTTCCATGTAGGAATTTCTGAGTAATAGCCCAGAGTTTGGAAGTTGGTGATATGGTGCCTCAGAAAGCACTTTAAGCCATTGGTCCTGCGCCTGATCTTACCGTGTCGGATTTCCCATCGAACTATGAGGGTGAGGGAACAGTAAGTTCTCCTGTGTCTGCGCACACACGCCTGCACTATAATATCTCCCGCGCTGCTTTCTTTTAAGTTAACAGCTAACTCATATACAGGATAAGTTTTTATCCAGTGTGTCAATTGTAACCATGGATTCAGCATATCATTCTAGACCCTCTTGCGCAGAAATTTTTCAACAATAAAAAAAAAAACAGCTGTTTCATAGAAAAATGCGATACCTACGGGTCAAAATGTATGGAACAGCTGTTTTTTTTTTGTATAATCTTCGAAAATTTTCTACACTGAGGAGTCTAGAATGATATGCTGAATTCATGGTACAGTTTGTGCACTGGATAAAAAATGATCCTGTATAAGATTAGCGAAATGTGGGTACAAACTTCTACCCAGTATTTCTGAGAAAAAGGAAAATATAAATGAAACAAACAAGTAAATGATAGTTAACGTTTATTGACTGATCTGTAGTAAAGCAAAGATTGCAGAGAATAGTATCACAATACCAGCAACCACATTGCTCGCACTAGAGTCAGTAGGCCGCTCGATCGGCCCGATCATATACTCGTACATGTGGTCAAGCACCGCTTGCTTCACTGCTTCCAGTTCTTCTATGTCACTGTCACCAGTAGGCCTGCAAAATAATATTTCGATGACAACTAATTTACAGAACTGCTTACAGTTATAATTTTCAGTAATATGACTGTTGTTATAGTTATAGATAGTTGGCAGCCTGAAAGGTTAATCCAGAGCGGATCGTTTTACCCAGTAATTGTGTTGTCGGTATTCAGAGAAGCAGTCGCTCCTTGTTAAGTACTGGTAATCAGATGCTTTCGGTAAGACTGGAAGCCGACTCCAGTAAAGTTTGGAAGAGGGTAGGATGATGATGTTCAGTCAGTTTGAATGGCGAGTCGGTTAATAGCTAACCAAGTTATTAGAGGTTTAATTAAATATTACACTTTGAGAGGCTGCTGAGTGCAAGAAAGAATGAGAGAGATGGATGTGGTGGTGCTACACAGATGGATAGAATAAGAAATGAGTACATAATTGCTGAATTCTAAACCTGGCACTGATAGCTGAAATATTATGTGGCAATCGGTTGTAGCATGGGCGCGTGATATGGATGAATGAGGAAAATGTCTTGAGGAAAGTTTTTATGTATCAACATTCAAACTCAAAACTTTCCTTGTTTATTTGGTCTTCCACTGATGGGAAAAGACCATAGAAACGATTAATGGACTGTGCGAATGATAATATGGTTAGAAAAGGGGTGACTACTGAGATGAGGACTATTAAAGAAGAATAGAAGAAAACTTTGTATAACGGTCTGAAAATGATGACTTTGCAGGGCATGAATGGCTAAATAGTTTAGTAGAATATATTACAATCTTTGTGAACAGGTCCAAGATTTAGTCCGTAATATCCATTTGTAAGGATGGGTCAATGGGATATGTGCTGGTGTAATTGCAAACACATAATACAGTTTAAAAAAGAAAAAGAATGCGATGACCGCAATTAAATTCGGATGACATACCTATTCAACCAATAATGTAGCTAGTTTTTTTTTTCTTCTTTTTTGTTTTTTTTTTACAATCTTCTTGGACATCTACTCATTTTTGACATTACCTATATACCTACAATTCTAATTTATACTCTTTAATATTGGTTGTCATGGCAATAGTGACATTTAGTTTAAATAGTGTATTGTCTTATTTATGAAATACTATTCTTTTTGTAGATTATTTTTTACTTTGTGAATATGAGAACGTTGCAGGCCTTGTAGACAGTAGGCAATTTTGCATTTTATTAAGTACTTGGTACTTTTTAGGGTTCCGCACCTCAAAAGGAAAAAGCGGAACCCTTATAGGATCACTTTGTTGTCCGTCCGTCCGTCCGTCTGTCAAGACCCTTTTTCTCAGGAACGCGTGGAGGTATCTAGCTGAAATTTATATCTAATACTCAAGTCTACTGTCCCTAGGAGCTGTGAAAAAATCAAACTTCTAAGCTAACGCAATCAAAAGATATAGCCGTTTATGCCGCAAATATCAGCAAATTTTCGAAACTCGCAAGGGAATCAAAACCTAAAGGGTACTTCCAGTCAATCTAGAACTTTGAAATTTGGTACGAATCAATGTCTTATAGCACAGATAAAGGAAAAATTGCGAAAACCGTAAATTTTTAGTTACATCATATAATAAAAAATATAAAAAAATAAAATTAAACCTACAGGTTTGTACGGAACCTTCGGTGCGCGAGTACGACTCGCACTTGGCCGGTTTTTTGACAGTCCTACACTGTTCTCCCATACCTGTTAATCATTGATTTAAATAGTAAAGATACGGTTGTCCGAACATTTGACGGACGCGGTCGCCCTACAAAAAACACTAACGTCATCTATTAGAACTAGTATGAACTACGATGTCAATCCGCGTGGTCTGCTCCTAGACGTAACCTTGTAAGAGCGGGGTGAGGTATTTTTCGAGGTACAAAGAAATAAAAAAAAAACCTTTTATTTTTGAAAATTTATATTTGTTGCAGTTTGTTGGTGTTATTAAGTTTTCATTGGCCTTCGAATAAAACATTTTTTTTTAAATTATTTACAGTAATATTATTAAATCTTTCCATTTCATCGGCTACCGGCTACAACGAGCGCCGCTGCAAAGTTATGTCGTACTTTTACGCGGCTTCGCTTCGTCTTTGTCATAGGTTGAGACAAATATGAAAGAAAATTGTTTTAAATAATGTTAGCAGTGGATTTAATGACATATTTTTAACTTACCGGTGATATGAAATGTTATCATTTTTTTTATTGTGCTTTTTTTCGTAGTTCACGCAACCCTTCACGGCAAAACTTGGCATTTTTGCTTGCAAAATATACGACCGTCCCGAAGACAGCCGATCGCGTTCTAGTTCACTTCGATAGAGGGAAGACCATTTTGGGACCAAGTTCGAGGCGTCATTGTAACATGCGGTCCGCCCTGTCCTTACGCAGTAATATAATATGTCAATGCTGTTAATATTGTTATTTAAAACCACTGTAAAAGTCAATTATTTTTAAAAGAGTAACCGTGGAGTTTCTTGCCGGCTCTTCTCCATAGGAATCAACTATTTGGAACCGTGCACCTAGCTTCTGACGTTTCATAAGTGCCCATGTAGGTTTATGTGAAATAAAAATATTTTGATTTGACTTCTTATTTATTTATTTATTTATTTATTTATTTATCCAAAGTAAAAGGTTCTGGGATATACGTAAGCCCAGTGCGGGTTGGTAAACTACATGTCTTTGAATTTTTGGTTTTAGGACATGAGGAAACCACTCACGATATTTTCTTCATCGTTTTGAGAGCAGTGGTGATGAAATAATTTACACAAAGAAAAGTGCCTGCCTAAGTTTGAACCCATGATCTAAATTTCGTAAGTCGGGGCCAATATGACTCCCACCGCTGCTCCTCCAAATTCGTACAAGCAGCAGAATGATGATGGTTAACAAATGTAGTTACGTTCCATTATGCATTTTTTTAAATTGTTTATTTGCTATCATAAGCTAGTGTCACAACACAGAGGAATAACGCAATGTATATTGGCTTTGCTGTTTTCTTTTTTTGTGGGCGGGAAATCATCAAATGACGTCTCCCACTCTGGGCGGAGCGGAAGGGCGTGTCAGACTTTTACAGACTAAAGCCCACCCGTGTTCCTTCAGTTGCCCATACGCCAGGGCCACGGTACCTCTTTCAAACAGATCTCGCGACCCTGGCAGGTTGGTCTTGGTGTGAACATTCAATTGTTACCTGCCTTCATATCAAGCAATGGAGTAAATTTAATTAGTTAAATACGAGGCTTCTTTGTATGTGTGCATTTTATGTCTTTTTTATAATGTGCATTTGTGTAATGTGTGTTTTTTGTGTAATAAATCAGATCTTTTTTTTTTCTTTCATTGGCATAACGATGATGAAGTACTTACAAAATAGCTTGACAATGTGACACTCCAGGCACCACGTACACAGGCGCGTTGTGGTGTGCATGGGTGCTGTTGGGGCCCATGGGGGACCAAGGGTCGTGGCCTCCCGCTACTGACACCACGTTGTCAGGCAAATGAGTGAGACCCCCGAAGAATATGTTCGTTCGCTCGATACCTGAGCGCAGTCTTGTTTCATCGAAACTGTAAAAAAAAATGCTTTTAAGACAAGGTATAATTATAAAAAACTTTTTACAAAAAAATATCAACCGACTTCCTTAAAAAAAAACCCCACAAAGTGAAAAAAACTTTAATTTCGGAAGTCAGTGTCTATTTAAGTTTTTTTTGTCGGTGGCTATTTTTTAACCGACGAAAAAAAACGGAGGAGGTTATATTATCAATTCGACGCGTAATTTTTTTTTATGTATGACCACGCATAACTTTTTACATAGTAGTCCGATTGTAATAATTATTTTTTTTATTGGAAAGGGTACACTCCGAGGGTGGTCCCATATAAATTTAGAAAACAAAATCGAACCCTAAGGGTCGGAAAACATGGGATGATTGATTGTTCACTCACTGATTGTAATGTATAACCACGAATAACTTTGTACAGAGTAGTCCGATTTTGATAATTCTTTTTTCATTGGACATTCATTACCAAAATCTGACTACTCAGATTTTGATAATTCTTTTTTGATTGGATAGGGTATACCTTGCCAAGTATTATTAGTACATTAAAGCTACACAAATCATAAAATAAAAACGTTTTAACAAAAAATTAAACCGCCGAAAAAACTGAAAAGCAAAAAATAATAAACCTTAAAATTTTGAGTCGGCGCTGAAAAATCAATGAACAAAGATCACTCAAAGCGCCGACTCATAATTTTAAGGTTTATTATTTTTTGCTTTTCAGTTTTTTCGGCGGTTTATTTTTTTTTGGAAAAAGTTTTTATTTTTAACTGTTTAGTTATGGTATGTACCCCGCACTAATCTAATCGCGTTATTCGTTAATTTGTCGCGCACATAGTTAATGCATATTTAAGACTTATATGGTTTTCACATGAATGCCATTGTCAGAATGGAACCAAATTGAAATGGGACTGCACGGCAAGCAGCAGCTTTCTAATAGAAAAGAATCATCAAAATCGGTTCACCCAGTCAAAGTTATGAGCTACTTAACAAACGTCAAAAAAAATAAAAAATACAGTCGAATTGAGAACCTCCTCCTTTTTTGAAGTCGATAAAAAAACCAAGTTTTCTAACAAAGTTAATTTACTACCTGTGGTAACATTAATGCACTTATTTACATGAAAAAAGTCAGACTAGAGCGAGTGGGACCCTCTCCACGCGCGTTCCATGTTGCCCATCGACACCACTTGTTTGCCAGGACTTACATAACGATTTCCCTGTCAAAAAATATCATATCTAATGTTGATCCAAGCTCCTAACTCTACAAGGCTGATCTCTACTAACCTTACACGTTCATCAATTATTTCGTTATGTTTTTAATTGAATGCTTAGAAGTTTCCGAAATAACGGAGTGAGAAGGTAAATATATGTTTTCTTAAATAACTTCAAAATTGTTTACAAAAATGTGGTTGAGACCCTAAAAAGATGTAGTTACAAAAAATATAAGAGTATACTTAGAAGGTTTGTCTTTTTGAGACGATGAATGAAAGGCGACTAACAAAAAATTAAACCGCCGAAAAAACTTAAAAGCAAAAATAATAAACCTTAAAATTATGAGTCGGCGCTTTGAGTGATCTTTGTTCATTGGTTTTCAGCGCCGACTCAAAATTTTAAGGTTTATTATTTTTTGCTTTTCAGTTTTTTCGGCGGTTTAATTTTTTGTTAAAACGTTTTTATTTTATGATTTGTGTAGCTTTAATGTACTAATAATACTTGGCAAGGTATACCCTATCCAATCAAAAAAGAATTATCAAAATCTAAAACTCAAAATCTAAGACTCAAAATTTTAAGGTTTATTATTTTTTGCTTTTAACTTTTTTCGGCGGTTTAATTTTTTGTTAAAAAGTTTTTATTTTATAATTTTTTTGTGGCTTTAATGTATTAATAATACTTGGCAAGGTATACCCTATCCAATGAAAAAAGAATTATCAAAATCGGATTACTCTGTACAAAGTTATTCGTGGTTATACATTACAATCAATGAGTGAACAATCAATCATCTCCTGTTTTCCGACCCTTAGGGTTCGATTTTGTTTTCCAAATTTATATGGGACCACTTTCGGAGTATACCCTTTCCAATAAAAAAAGAATGATCATAATCGGACTACTATGTAAAAAGTTATGCGTGGTCATACATTAAAAAAATATATATATACGCGTCGAATTGATAACCTCCTCCGTTTTGTTTCGTCGGTTAAAAGGTACACGTATTCGAGGTGAGTGGAAACGCAGGAAGGAGACGCTGAATCCTCACGTTCACCAGTCAAAAATGGATACACTTATCCTCCAGAAAATATAGACGTGATAATAATTTAATATAACGGAGAGACTGACTAAATTTCTAAGGAGGAAAATTATACCCAATGAGGTAAAGTTCATTTTGCTTTACAGTAAATTTATACGACTGTACCTACAATAGGATGACTGTACACATTTACTGCAACACTTATCCTCAAATTCCTCATGGCCCGCTTTGACTCTAATCTCGCCTGGTGGAAAGCGATGGATGAGGTCTAGAAAATGCTTATTCACTCTTGCCTTGAAAGCAGTTGGTTTATGTTCTTCTTTATTACATAGTATAAAATGTAGTCGTTTCCCCTGTCTATTCGCTTAGATGTTTTAAACTCCTAAACGGTTTTAATTCAGTTTTCAGCAATGGATAGAGTGATTCAAGAGGAAGGTTTATACGTATCCTACGCGAGCAAAGCCGCTGATAACAGCTAGTACGTTATAAGTGGTTATAATTGCGTCAATGTGGTTAGATTTCGTTATTATTTTAAGAAAAGGTTTAAATGAGTGATGAAAAAACCATACTGTTTATTATTACGCAATGAATCGCGGAAAACATTATTTCACTCTGTCACAAATTGGTTAGATTGATGCATGACAGCCATTTAATTAGGATTTCCTGCCGGCTCTTGAGGTTTTCCGTACTAAGCAAATTATGCGAGTAATACTTTATTTATTTATTTATTAAAACTTTATGCACAAGTAAAAAATACTGTACAAAGGCGGACTTAATGCCTGAGGCATTTTCTACCAGTCAACCTTAGGGTGATGCAGAAACAAAACATGGCAGGTGCAACATAGTGATAGATAATTCGGAAAATAATACATACAAATACATAGATATATACATAGATACATACATACATATATATATATAACGAAAATAAACATTGTCTGGAGAAATAACGATAGGTAGAGGAGAAAACGAATCCAGCAAATCAGCGCTGGGATGATTCTGCCAACTTCTTATGAATATGCTCACGTGCCTTCACTTTAAAGGATAACCGACTGGTTGCCAACCTGATATTCAGAGGAAGCGAATTCCATAGAAAGACCGCCTGCACAAGGAAAGAAGATTTAATGAAACCAGAGCGGTGAGAAGGACATCGTAGAATACGATTGTTAGTGGAACGGAGATTTTTAGTATGCGCAGAGCACAAGTATTGGAACTGGGAAGTCAGGTAAGAAGGAGAAGTGGGCTTGTCCAGTATGGAAAACAGCATTAACAGAGCCCTTAACTCTCTGCGCTGACGGATGGGTAGCCATTTTAAAAGCAACCGGTGCTCGGACACATGATCGTACTTACGAAGATTGAAAACGAATCGAATGCAGTTATTTAGAAGGCGGTCAAGTTTATTGAGGAGATCTGCATTCAGGTCGTAGTAACACACATCGCCATAGTCAATTATGGGAAAAATTAGGGACTGTACAAGCAATGCCTTTATGTGTGATGGAAGAAGATTTTTCAACCGATAGAGCGACCGCAAAGTTCCGGTGACTTTTCTACTGACAGTCGTGACCTGCTTTCGCCAGTCAAGACAAGACAGTCAAGACTTTAGACTTATTTATTTATTCACTAGGCAATTAAACATGATGTAACGCAACATGATCAGCAACAACAATATTAATTATGTTTAAAACTACAGTAAAAAGCTTGGTTCACAAAGTTACAGCTACAAGGTCTATGCGTCTGTCTAACGAGGCAAGGAATGTGTAGGAGACCAAACGCGCCAGGTCAAGTTCACAATTGACAGTTACATTATTGAAATAAAAACATTATTTAAAGACTATATATGTAGTTCCATATTCATGCTAAGCATAGCTTCCTAAGCCTGCTACCCAAGTTCTACGCATCGTCTGAGCCTGCTACGCACGGCCTACACAAATTTAACGCCTGCTACGTACAGTCTGACCCTGCTACGCGCGGCCTACGCATGCTACGCAAATTCAACGCCTGCTACGTACAGTCTGACCCTGCTACGCGCGGCCTACGCATGCTACGCAAATTCAACGCCTGCTACACACAGTCTGACCCTGCTACGCGTGGCCTACGCATGCTACGCAAATTCAGCGCCTGCTACGTACAGTCTGACCCTGCTACGCGCGGCCTACGCAAGCTACGCAAATTCAACGCTTGCTACGCACAGTCCGACCCTACTACGCACGGCCTACGCATGCTACGCAAATTTAACGCCTGCTATACGTACAGTCTGACCCTGCTACAAGCGGCCTACGCATGCTACGCAAATTCAACGCCTGCTACGTACAGTCGACCATGCTACGTGCGGCCTACGTATGCTACGCAAATTCAACGCTTGCTACGCACAGTCTGACCCTGCTACGCGCGGCCTACGCATGCTACGCAAATTCAACGCTTGCTACGTACAGTCTGACCCTGCTACGCACGGCTTACGCATGCTATGCACAGTCTATGCCTGCTACGCAGAGAAGTGCTATTCTTACTACGAACACAACTAACTATAACTATATAATTACCATATAATTTATGAGTCCGTCATTCATGTAGTTACTAGACTACTAAAAGGATATTATGACGCTCGCATGAAGTTGGTAAATGATAAATGATTTTATTTCTGTAAGTAGGTTTGTAAAGGCAGTGCCTAGCATTACCTGACCCCTATTTTTCATTTCTTCTGTATAGGAGGGGTCAGGTAATGCAGGGTACTGACTGTACCAACACTTTAACATGACAGTGATATTTTTTTAAACTAGATGAGGTCGGCGTTTCCTAACTGAATACTCTGAGAAGAAAGGCCGAAACAAACTCAGAGGTCACAGTCTCGTTTAAAGTCCAGACAGACGTTGGTGGTACTGACTAACGTCACCACCTTGTTTTGCAAATACAATTTCTATAACAGTTTCAGAAATATATACCAACAACTCTCTCAATGTCACTCAGGCGCCAAAACTTCCTCATAGTATTGTACTTACTAAGTGGAGAAGAAGTCCTTGCACATCTGATGGAAGTACTCCACAGGCACGGTTTGGAGGAAAGGCTGCCTCGAGCTCGTGGTGGACTGGTACCAGCCGAACTCGACGCAAGTCTGGTACGTCCAGAGACGCACTGCAAACAAAGAGGGTGATTAAAACCTGGAACTGTATTTTTCTTATTCTTTTTGAGTCTTCATAGATTGAGGCCAGTACATAGCTACGCCAATCGTTGCGTTTTAGGCCCCAGAAATCCAGGTGTGATGATACTTTAGAAATTACTATTGGATACCAGTATTTTACATGGAGCTATTGCCTGTCTAACCTCCACAGCAATACGATACCCCGAAGGTAACGCTGTCTGCATGTCTATTACTGAACGGATTTCGATGAAAGCCTCTTTTTGGCTTTCATCAACTATGACCTGGTCTGCAGCATTAAAAACTTTTATTACAGTAGTGCGCTCTCCTGGGATATTTTCCAATAATTGAACGAAGTCGTGCGCAAAAACAAGTCATCTACAAAATACTTCGACTGATTCAGTAGGCCTCCATGCATCGGTAAAGCGCCTAATCCTGTATTTCTCGCATCCAGCTGATACCCGCAACCTTCACCAAGTTTTTTGGTCAACTCTGAAGTTGATGGTGCGCCAGGAGCAGAGGCTAACATGCCATGAGTCTCGTGTTCGATTCTGACAAAAACATAATTATGTCATGGTAGGTTTTCCGGCTCAGGCTACTTTTGTTTGTGTTTAGGTAAATACCAGCTAGTAATGTTCCCACAGCTGAGACATGGGCCTAGTCTCGGCGAGAGTGTGTGGGCCGCAATACACTATTCGGGCTCGGTTCAGGTTAGTATATGTCACACGTCATCTGTGGTTCTAGAACATATTGGTTTTCATCATGTTATTTCCTTTCTTCGTTTTGAAAACAGTGGCTATTAAATAACTTAGACATAGCAAAGTACCTGTCTGGGTTGGAACCTACTACCTACAACTCGTAAGTCAGGGCCTTTAACAATGCTCTCTGGTGAATACCTGGCTTTAAACAAAATAGTACTGGAAATTCTTGTTCATTTACTAAGTATTTCAATGTATTCACGTAACATAACACCACGCTTTGTTTCCCCGTGAAGTGTCGTGGTAAATGAAAAACATGTGCAGTGGATAATAGTTCGATTTATTATACGATCTTAATATATTGCTTACTTAGCTAATATAAAATAAGGTGTGATAACATACATATATATATAATTAATTCAGCCAAAAAGACGTCCACTGCTAGACATAGGCCTCCAAAGATTTGAGGGAGTTTGCCATAATCGACACGCTTTATCAGGCGGGTTAGCGATCGCAGTATGGTGGTAAATTGCATAGAAAACGCTGTTGCCCATTCTCTAGTAAGCCCCTTAGTCGCTTTTTACGACAACCACGCGAAGAAACGGGATGATGCCATTATTTACGTCCGGCACCACGCCGAAACGGATCCGACTGGTTTCACCAGTATTTGTATTTTAAGGCAATGGCATCAATGCTGTTTGTTATCCCGACTATTTCACAACGACTTCTATATTTCCGTGGGGGTAGTTATGAGTTGCTAAGTAATGCAGGCAGCGACAGGGCCGCAGACATCTGCAAATCAAACGCCGAGAGAGTCGAGGAGACGAGGACAAACCGACGACAAGCGAGCAACACACGGACCTAGAGTGTGGGAAGCGGACAGTCGGATGTCTTGAAGAGAGTCCAGTTCTGCATTCACCAATTTTTCCCTACTGACTATATTTTATGTTTGTGGTATGCCGCGACTTAGCCGACCATTCTAGGGCTTAACATTGCAATTTGGCTCCACCGGTTTTTTCCGTACGCGGCTTTGATGTACTGCCAAACCCCATTTTATTTTTAAGAGATAAGAGTTGTAGTAACGCAGTTTTCTGGATATAAAAAGACAGGACAAAATTCGGAATACCACGCTTCCTTCGAAACGGGTATAGCAGACGTAGGCAAAAAGCTGCCGGGCTCAACTGAGATTGGACGGGCCACATCAGCCTCATGCAGGATGACTGCTGGGCATAGGTCTCTACACAATGGCGAGACGACCTGGACGCGTATTGCGTGGGCTGGTTCGTGATGGCGCGGGGAAAGATTTCCTGGGAAGAACTTGGGGGAGGATTTCCCTAGCAGTAGGACAGTACCAGTAAAACAGAAAATAAAAGAGTTGTTATGTTATTATGCATATACATATCTCTCGTTATTGGTTACCTGGTCATCTGTCTGTCTGGTAGTCAAAATGCGTTTTCTGAGCTTTAGGTCTGGGTTCCATTTTCAGATCAAGCGTGGTTTCAAAGGGTTTTCTATTAGGAGTTTGGCAGTAGGAGAATAATAAATATTTTGAATTTATCCCTGGTCAGCATTAGGCTCGCTAAGTGCACCCACAATTCCAAAAATCGGATTCGATGGCGAGACATCGTGAGGCGAATTACATCAGCCCCTAGACAAGAAATTTCATGAGAACCACGACCGCTCTGACAAGAATGTTACGAAGAAGAAGTAGAGCAAAAGGTTCGCCCCGGCAGCGTATTTCCATTTCCGTGTTCATTAGGAGACAGTACTGCCTTGAAACACGCACGGGTTTGTAGCGCTAACTGCCTTTACAAACTCGTGTTCAATTCAGGGTACGCGTCCTCCAATCGCACACGGGTTTGCAAGTAGTATGAACAATAAATCCGTGTATGTTTCAAGGCATTTTTGTGTTTAATGAATGGGCACGAAAACTCAACAAAATCTTTAACTTTTTATTAGGACCAAAATAAATCTACATTCAAAGATGTACGAGTATGGTATTGTACTGTAGGCAATCAACGTACATAAACAAAAATAATGAAGTAAGTTTATAAAATCAATGTTTTTTGACAGGAGGCACATTATCATCAATAAACCTCAAAATGTTCTAATGTTATAAATACAGTTTGCTTTCTATTTATTTATCACCGTCACAGGATAAAGTATTAATTGTTGACAACGTTACCAATTTATCTTTTAATACTTCCATAATCTAGTATTTAATTACTTAAAAGCACACATAACTCAAACGCACAGTGGAAAAACAAACAAATGCGACTGGTGAAGTGGCGAGTCGCGAGCGAGTGCAGTTTACGCGCCAACTTCATGGCTAAGTTTCATGCGTCGCGTTGCCTTGAACACGTGTTTGGAAGAACAGTTAGCGTTGCAAACCCGTGCGCGATTGGAGGACGCGTACCCTAAATTGAACACGAATTTGTAAAGGCAGTTAGCGCTACAAACCCGTGCGTGTTTCATTGCAGTACTTCCTTCTAATGAATACGGAAAGGTAAATACGCACCCCGGCAAAAGACCAGTCATTATTGCTTTACCTATTGCAAAATACAGAAATAAACGACCTACAATGTGTTGTGTGATGGTCGTTACGTCCACCAAAAAGCTGCCCATCGTACCCAGTTGTGTCTCCCGACAGTCTGGCGCATTATCTGTGTGCTCGACAATTAGCATCACATCTACAATGCAGATGCGGCGCCTTACAACAATAACCTATTCATGGAGGGAGGCTGCGAGAATGGCGAATTTCTTGCATATTTGGGGTGTTTCCAGTAAATAACACTGGAAATTGTGCAGAGAACTTGCGTGCTTTTGCCCTCTGACATGAGTAATATTTCTGCCTAGCTTTTTGCAACTATGTTACTGAGTAATAAGATACCCCTTGGTAAGCCTAGTTTTCTGACTTTTAGGTTTCTGGCGACCCGTAGCGACTGTCGAAGATCAGCGAATCAGCGAATGACAGTCGAGAGAAGAGCGAAACTGCTGGGAAATGCAAAAATACATAATCTTGGAGACCAAGAAAAGATTATTGAAGAAAACTTTTAGAGCTTTTGGTCAAGTGGTATCGGCTCTGACTTAAGAGTTGTAGATCGTGTTCGAATCCAGACAGGCACTTTACATTTTGTAAATAATTGTATCACCACTGCTATCAAAACGGTGAAGGAAAACATCATGAGGAAACTGTCACGACTTAGAACCAAAATTCGAAGAAAGTAGCCCAGGGAGGTGACGGTAGGTAAGGGAGGAGGCCTGTGTCCCAGCAGTGGGAACATTGTATGCATGCGAAAGAAGCCACGTGTATAGCTAGCCTATAGGTATAAAACTTAATGGCCACCGGCCGACGGAACAAATCTACGTATTATGTAAATCTGAGAACTCTCTCAGACACAGATAATTGCCATTTCCTTGAACATCTGATTTTACTTATTCAGCACAAAATGCCGGCTTCTTGCTGTTTTGTATAATTTTAAATGAACGCCTGACAGTTTGAGATAGGCGGGTGATTATGTCTGGTGGCTACAAGTGGTAGTTAAGTGAAAAACAGGTAGTTGTGTAGTATCTACTTACATAATAATTATACCTATAATTACCTAATGAAATCTACTTTCACATTGTCATTGACGGATCTCAAATCTCAACTCATAACTCATCATAATGAACATCATTTCAGCTGAAAGACCACCACTGCTGGACATAGGCCACCTCTAATTTGGGGGGCCCTCCTAATCACCACGCTTGGCAGGCGGGTTGGAGATGGCAGTATGATGGTAAAATGTATAGAGAACGCTGCTGCCCATTCTTTAGTAAGTCCCTTAATCGACTCTTACGACACCCACGAATACTAATGGGATGGTGCAATTCTTATATATCCGGAATCTCATTACTGGTTCAATTTGATTCCCCAGGCTCAAAATTAACGAAAACTGTAACAATAAAATCCGTAGGCCCCGAGCATAAAGAAGGTTTTCAAAGGTTACTTTCGGAGATTGCATGCTAAGGCTCCTTGATGTGTATGAAGCCAGCGCGACGCGCGCGCGGCGCCCGCCATGTTTTAGTAATAAACTAGTGTGCAAGCAAGACGGTTGTTTCTCTTTCCGATACCTATACATATCATTGGCGACGAGGTGTATAAACGAGTACCTACGCATAGTTAAAATGTCGGCGTTCCTCGGAAATCTTACTTCATTTGACCACAAAACTAATGAGTGGCAAATATATAAAAGGAAATTAACGCAATTCTTAAAGATCAACGGCGTTGGAAACAATGTAAAGAGTGGAATACTACTGTGTCATCTGACGGAGGAAACATATCGTCTAGTGCTTAACCTAGCGTATCCAAAGGAGTTGGAAACGCTGAGCTATGAGGACCTAGTCGGATTACTCGACAGCCATTTCAAACCAAAAAAATGCTCATTTGTGGACAAGGCGAAATTTTTTAGTGCCAGCAGAACAACAGGCGAAACCGTTGGAGAATGGGCGGCGCGACTAAGGGGGTTGGCAACGTATTGCGACTTCGGCACCGCTCTAGAAACGAATTTGAGAGATCGTTTCGTCCTCGGCCTGACTGCCGGTCCAGAACGCGACAAGCTATTTGAGCAGAATCCGTCGACGCTCACGTTGTCGCGGGCTATTGAAATGGCGGAGCAGGCAGCGTGTGCCAAGGAGGCAAAGGCCTTGTTAGGCAGCAATTCGGAGGCCATTTCCATCAAGGAGGAACCAGTGTACCGCGCGAAGTTCCAGGGTCAAGCTAGCCGTGGACGTGGCGCAGGCGGTGCTGATGCAGCAATCCGCCGCGATACGGATCGTTGCGAGGTTTGCGGCATGAAAAATCATAGCAGTGAAAAGTGTCGTTATAAGGGTTATACGTGTCAAAAGTGTGGTGTGAAAGGCCATTTAAAAAAAGTGTGCGGTAGTTCAAAGAACACACGTGTTTATCATGTTGAATCAAATGAAGGAGGCAAGGGTAACCAGCCCCAGGACAAGGGTTGTGAGGAGTGCCAGAATTTTAATATAAGGTACGCAGCTGATAAGCCTATTGAAATTGAATTAGTTTTAGGTGATCAATTTATTAAAATGGAACTAGATTCAGGATCGGGGAGTACTGTTATTTCCGATCATTTGTATTATAAAAAGTTCTCGCAGTACCCACTACAGAATAGCAATGTAAAAATGTGCTTGTATAATGGACATAAAATCTCTCCATTGGGATATTTCATTACTAAAGCAAAATTTAATCATGTGCAAAGTAATATTAAAGTTTTCGTAGTTAAGAATGGAGGTCCACCATTGTTAGGTAGGGATTTCATGTCCACTTTTAATTTAATAATAACAACTAATATTAATTCTTTAGTGAGTAGCGATAATGATGTATTAGAAATACTAGGGAAATATCCGGATCTGTGGCGAGATGAGTTGGGTTCATTTAATAAATTTAAAGTTACCTTACAACTAAAAGAAAACTCTGTTCCAAAATTTTTTAAGCCACGAACTGTACCCTTTGCCCTAAGAGATAAGGTCGAACAAGAATTAGAGCGGTTAGTGCGTTTAGGTATTTTAGTGTCGATAAATCACGCGCAATACGCCACACCGATAGTGCCGGTGTTAAAGGAAAACGGTCAAGTTAGAATTGCAGGAGATTTTTCGGTAACACTAAACAAAGACCTTGTAATTGAAAAATACCCTTTACCTAGAATAGAAGAGGTTTTTGCTAAGATTGGAGGAGGTGAGATGTACAGTAAAATTGATCTAAAAAATGCATACAATCAATTTATATTCGAAGACTCATCACAGGAACTAACGGCAATAAATACTCATAAAGGTCTATACAAATATACGCGTTTAGTTTACGGCCTTGCTAACGCACCCGCTATTTTTCAAAAGTCCATGGAGACACTATTAGCTGGAATAGACGGAGTCAGTGTCTGGCTCGATGACATATGTATTACGGGTCCAGATAGAAACTCACACATTAAAAGGCTAACGGAAGTTTTAAGTAGATTAAGCGATGCCGGTCTACGTCTTCAAAAAGACAAGTGCGAATTTTTCAAACAAAGTGTACTTTACTTAGGCTACGTGATTAGTAAAGCGGGACTAATGACTAGTCCAGAAAAAGTCAAAGCAATATTAAACGCCCCCGAACCGACCAACGTCACCGAAGTAAAAAGATTCTTAGGTGTGGTTAATTATTATAGGAATTTTATTCCTAACGCTTCGTCAGTACTCAGTCCTCTCCACGAACTTCTACGGAGCGATGTGCCCTGGGAGTGGGGAGATAGGCAGCGGCAAGCTATGGTGGCAGTGCGCCGGGAACTAGCCTCAGAACGCGTGCTGGCGCACTTCGAGCCGACGGCGCAGCTCGTGCTCACGGTGGACGCGGGGCCGAGCGGGCTCGGCGCCGTGCTCTCGCAGCGCGGACATGACGACAACGCTCACGAGCGACCGCTCGCGTATGCATCTCGCTCGCTTACCGCTAGCGAGCGAAACTATAGTCAGATACAAAAGGAGGCGACCGCTATAATATTTGGTGTAAAAAGGTTCCACCAGTATCTGTACGGTCGCAGTGAGCCATTCATTTTGAAAACCGATCATAGGCCTTTGGTTTCTATTTTCAGTAACAAGACGGGTATACCGGTAACGACAGCTCTAAGACTACAAAGATATGCTATTACGCTATCAGCTTATAATTATGTAGTACATTACGTATCCGGTGATAATAATGTAGTAGCAGATTATTTTTCCCGCGCGCCTTTAAAGAACACAGACAAGTCGGAAGAGACCGATAATAGTGTAGATACCTATTACGCGCTTAAGTTTTTAGACGATGCGACGCCCGCTACTACGACACGCGAAATAAAACAGGCAACGGAGAGCGATGCGGTGATCCAAACTGTCATTAGGTACATGCAAAAAGGATGGCCGCGTAAAATAATATGCAAGTCTGTTTACCCTTATTTTCAGAGTAAGACCGATTTGCAGTACGAAAAAGGTTGCCTGTTTAGAGGTCATAGGATAGTTATTCCGTCTATACTAAGATGTAAAATGCTACGAGAATTACACGACACTCATTTAGGTATAATTAAAACGAAAAGTAATGCACGAAGTAGGATGTGGTGGCCCGGCATCGATGGCGATATCGAGCGTTGGATAGGCTCCTGTGGCACGTGCGCGAGTGTGCGGCCCGCGCCCCCGCGCGACCCCCCCGCGCCTTGGCCCGCCGCCGCCGCTGCCTGGCAGCGCGTGCACATAGATTATATGACGGTTGGGCAGAGGATATATCTCGTGGTTGTAGATTCTTTCAGTAAATGGGTAGAATGTCTGCACATGCATAATGGTACATCAACTAAGGCTCTGATAACTAAACTCAAGGAAATTTTTTCAACATTTGGTATACCGAATTTATTGGTATCAGATAATGATGTCAAGATAAATTCGAATGAGTTCAAGACGTTCTGCTCTGCTAATGGTATCAAATACATGACGTCGCCCATTTATCATCCGCCCAGTAATGGTCAAGCCGAAAATTCGGTAAGAACTTGTAAAAAAATGCTAAAATGTATATTAAAAGATAATTTACCGCTATATCAAATTAATGAATTGTTATTAGGCTATTTGTTTAATTATAGAAACACCGTGCATTGTACCACTGGGGAAACGCCAGCAAAGTTAATGTTTGGTAGAAATCTACGATCTCGTCTCGATTTAGTAGTACCATCGAGTGAACCAACGCACGATGATATTTCAGCGGAGCCCGGGAAAAGACTATTTCAAACTGGCGATGTTGTTTGGACCCGATGGTACAGCGCACGGAAAGAAACTTGGCAGTTAGGCATAATAAAACATAGAATAGGGAATAAAATGTACAAAATTTATATTAAAGACTCAGACCATCACTGTATAAGGCATGTAGATCAGTTACTGAAGTATACAGGTAGTAAACAGCACACAGAGATAAGAGATATTATGGTACCACAACAAGAACAATCTCATGACAATTGCAGAACTACTGGTACAAGCCAAAATGAACCATTACCAACAGTATCTAGCGAGCAATTGGCCATGAGTTCACCCGTGGCGACCGAAACGAATGTCGCACCAGTAGTGGCACCAAATGCGGAATGTGTCGCAGATAATTGTGATGGGGAAGAATGTAGTCGTGGGCGTTGCGACAACGAACTCTTTCCGAAGACCGTTTTATGTCTTGCAACGATGAAACCGTTTTACGTCCTGGGTCCAAACAGTCTTCGTTGCACAAACCAGTCTTCGAATTACTACATACGATTATCTATTTTACAGCTAAGAAAATACGGTCGAGAACCCATTGATTCAACTATCACACTCGTCGCGTCGCGTCGTCGTCCTTAGTCCGTCCGTTCCAAAGACAGTTTTATGTTCTGCGACGACTACGACGACGAAACTGTTTTCAAGTCTTGGATCGAAACAGTTTTCGTTACACAAACCAGTCTTCGAATTACTTGATGCGATTTTTTATTTTACTGCTAAGATAATACGGTCGAGAACGCATTGATTCAACTATCACACTCGTCGCGACGTCGTCCTTAGCATACCGCGTTCGTTCACAAACCAGTTCTTACAGTTAAAAGTGAACCTTTTGTCAATGGTATAGAGTCTATATTTTATTACTACTTTTCTATACTGTCGTTCGTGATGCGACGGTCAAACCTGTGTAAGCTTATAGCCGTTAAGTGCAAAATTGCTCGGTTGTTGAATTGGGATAATAGGTAAATAAATGTCTTGGAATACGAGCCGGTGAGCGCGTCATATGTTTGTTTACATTTTTTTTTTTTGGTCAGTTGTGTAATTGGTCATTTATAAGTAGTTGTAACTTTGGAAGAAACTGCAACTATTACACGCAACGAAAACGCAATTCTGCTCCATATTCGATAAGTTTCGTCTTTTACAAAACGGTCGTCGTCGCAACAACTGGTTTGAAGACGGCTCTTCAAACCAGTTGCGACGACGACCGTTTTCTGCAACCGTTTTCGTCGTCGGAAGAACGGTTGCGTTTCGTCCGTCAAAAATTCGACAACGACCCACCACTAGAAGAATGGGGTGATTGTGAGGCAGTCGAGAGTGAGGGAGGGGCCGCTGAGATTTTAGCATCGCCCCGGTCACCGATAGCGCAGCCCGAGGTACCTACTTGTACCCGAGGGCAATCAGTCTCGAAGTGCGGGCAATGTTGATGTGCCGCGCACACCATCACCCATACACTTGCGGCAAAAGCGCAATAGGAAGATGGTAGATTATAAGAAATACTTTTAACTGTTTCTTGTGTTTTATGTTGAATTAAGTTATAATTAGTTTTAAGAGTATTATAAATTGTCACCAGGTTTCAAAATCTAAGTGTGGAGGAGTGATGTGTATGAAGCCAGCGCGACGCGCGCGCGGCGCCCGCCATGTTTTAGTAATAAACTAGTGTGCAAGCAAGACGGTTGTTTCTCTTTCCGATACCTATACATATCACTCCTGCAGACCGTCGACGCGACAGCAGAACGCCAATATAGTAAATCAAATTCCCTCAAATTTCCATAGATTTTGATCTATCACGCTGTCGAGTTGTGGCTGTCTGCGGGAGCCTTAATGCTATGTTATCTAACTGAAATATCTACTTACTCGTCGACTCATAGGCATCAAAGCTGGTGTTCCGATGGTTGGCGACCACCTGCGTGTACCTGGTCTCGATGCAGGGCTCGTTCCAGGGGTCTGTCGCGATGAAGTTGGCAAGACGCTGGACGTGGCTGGCTGGAAATAGAATTATTTTGTTTAGTTAAAATAGTAGTAAAAAAAAAATGGTGACTAGCTACTTGCTTAATTCATCATCATCATTTCAGCCGAAAGACGTTCACTGCTGGACATACGCCTCCCTTAATTTAAGGGGGTTTGTCATAATCGTCATGCTTGGCAGGCGGATTGGCGATCGCAGTATGGTGGTAAAATGCATAGAAAACGTTGCTGCCTATTCCCTACCTAGATAATACATAAATACCTAGGTGGTGGCTAATAAATGATATTATTTATTAGCCAAAGCTCTAGGAAGTGGTGAAGGGCGGGCGTTTTGAGGGACTGTCTTATGTAATTTTGACGTTCAAAAAGTGCTGACTCACAGCCTAGTTTGAATAAATGACTTTTGATTTGATTTGACTAATAAACGTTGCTTAAAAAAATATTCATTCCATTCAATATATTTGACGTTTAAACGGCTTACCATTTGTGGATTTGTACGTTTTTACTCGGCCGCGACGGGAAAATGGAGACTTTTAATTAATATATGTATTTTTTTCTTTATGTGATCGCAGGAACCTAATTTCTTTGTGAGGGAATCAACTAAAAAGCCACAATCCCTTCCAGCACCAGCCTACGGTATACGGCAGCTGAAATACATATGCAGATTCATTCATAATTTTTTTTCTTGACAGTGGAACTCTAACATGGTTACAAAAATAAAACAAATAACTCAGGTATTGGCGGGAAGCTGACGCTGATACTAACCGACACTTGTATCATTGAGGATTCTGCAGGCTTCAGGGATGTCTCCAGGAGTAGCAAACTGCACTAGACCTGCAAATGTCTCCGTAATCCCGAACCAGAAGAAAGTGGCCACGTCCAGGGGAATGCCAGCTTGGATTGGAGTACAGGTCCTGAAATACAAAAACATTATGAAATTCAGAACTGATGGCCGATGGAGTCGACAGGAAAGCCGGAATACGCAGCGTTAAAAGGCTTCTAGCGCCACCTTTACCGCTACGTGCGCACTACGTCACACTGACGTCACGCAGAATCCTGCATCGCGCAAGCAGAATTTACCGCGCAACTAGCATAATTATATAAAACGTCCCTACATCAATCGTCGGGTAGTAGCCCACCAGATACGACTACCGTCTGGTCGGAGGATCCTCGCTTTTCTACGGAAGTTGAGTGAGCTTCACACCCTGTTCCTCATTCCACCAAAGACTATCCCATGGAAGCCCATGGGATAGTCCGATGACCTTGGTAAAGGTATCAGGAATCCTCAGGAAGTGAGACGCACATGATGTGCACCCAACTAAGGTGAAGTGAGATGTCAGTACAGGGTCAAATTGAATTAGCTAGCAATACTTTACCCACGTATTTGGGTATCGATATCGAAAACAAATTAAACTACTATTCGATGAGTGTGTTTATGAAAAGATTTAGTGGCAATGTTTTTTTACTGCATTATATTAACGGAACGTGGATTCACGCGAGACACTCTAGCTTTTTAATTGTTTCTGTAATTGCGGCATTTAACCGTTTTTTTAGTTTAAAACAAACTTCGAAGGAAGAATTTTTTTTTCGTTTCATTAGTCTTATATCGATGCCCAAAATGTGGGTAAAATATTACTAGCTAATTTAATTTGACTGTCTAGTATCAATCCCAAGTATTAGATGAATTGACAGGTCACTTTAAGCTCACTTCACCGCTGCAATTTCACGCTTATTTTTACAGAATGAGCCGAACCAGCCGTTATGGCAACGCTTGGGCTGGAAACATTTATTTATTCACATATTTAAATAAGATGGGGGACTTACAGGTAAAACAAACAGATTAAGGACAATAAGTCAGAAAGTCAATTACAGGTCATCACTTGAAAATATAATACTAACTTGAACATCTCGGACACCTGCTCCGGTCCTCCCTGGGTATTGCCCAGCAGTGCCACCAACTCTCTCATTGCCTCCTCGATATTAGACAAGCACGTCTCCCCGCCCTGCTCGCGGATTGCTTCTGTTATCACCTCCAGATATTCTGGAAACATTAACACAAAACTCTTTGTTCTGTCCCGTGTGGTGTCGGACGTAAAGAATAGCATCATCCCATTTCTACCCGTGGGTGTCGTAAGAGGCGACTAAGGGACTTACTAGAGAATGGGCAGCAGCGTTCTCTATGCATTTTACCACCATACTGCGATCGCCAACCCGCCTGCCAAGCGTGTCGATTATGGCAAACCCCCCCAAATTGGGGGAGGCTTATGTCGAGCAGTGGACGTCTTTCGGCTGAAATGATGACTTTTTGTTCATATTTCACTCCATGTTTGTGAGCCGTGGTGTCCCAGTAGAAGCGGCCCCGTTTTACGAATTGTACGGGTCGTGGATTCGAACCCTGACGGTCGCTATACTTCATGTATTTTATCACCACTGCTCCCAAAACATTGTGAAGGAACCCGCACATCCTGGAACCATAAATTCGAAGACATGAGACATCTACCAACCCGTACCGGACCCGCGTGGTGGATTGCAGCCTACTCTCTCTCTCACTGGAGGCCTGTGTCCCAGCAGTGGGAATGCTGATTATGGTTATGCTAAGTTTGTGTTAATATTACAGGAAAAGTTTTGATGAATCAGTCGTAACGATGGGTTAAGTTTTTACAATTCAGACACGAAGAAGGCAAGTTCTCTAACTGTGCTGCCTTTCTGTAAAATTGACAACCAATGCCTATTATTTAGACCCAATTGATGACATGTCTGGCACACCTCGTCTCTTCCAAACAGTCACATTATACACACACTCGTCACATACACAAACTCCTCACATACACACTCTTCACATACACAAACTCATCACATACACATACTTTTCACATACACACATTTTTCACATACACACTAACACTCAACACATACTCGTACATACACTCATCACATGCACACACTCTTATGGTTACCTTTGAGTCTGTAGTTTTAGTACGTTGCTTTTGTTACTGTATAAGTATAGTATAAGTTATGTCGACTGGATCCTGCGACACAGGGCATCCTAGTGCGGGATCCAGTGTCACACCTGAATAATGTAAACTTTTATGAACCAATAAACTAAACTAAACCTGAACTAAACTAAACCTAAACTAAAACTAAACTAAACCTGAACTTAAACTAAAAATAACTAAAATTAAACTAAACACTGTTATTTGTGTCCACAGACAAAATTCTATAGAAGTTGATGCAAGTTTGTATCGTGTAGACCACCATTAAACGTAAACGCAATGGAGTAAAATAAGACCTCAATATACACAGGCAGAAAATAAATAGTTCCGTCGATAAAGAGTAGATTGTCTCAACCCTCGAGGGACGAAGAGGATAAAGCAAATTACGAGCTAATCGGGTAACGACTACACTCGATTAGGAAAACTACTCCCTCAGGTGGTTGGTAAGCGTTTAGTAGGTACCGGGTTTTTCCTTTCCTGGTATAAAAGAAAATTCTTAATCCAGCTATATTTTGTAAAAGACTTGCGTGTCACCCCTGGGAGTCTACTTTCTAAGTTCGTTAACGAAGATACGGACATCCCAAAACAGTTGACCCGTAAAAACAAGTTACGTATAATAAAAATTGGACGGGCCAAAACACAGAAGGAATATCCAGTCATATACACAAACTGTTAAAAGCAATAAATTATTTTTTTTAAATCAATTTATTAATATATGATCTCTTTTTTTATTAACAGGAGTTCAAGGTTTAAGCTCCTGCCAGGGTCGCGAGATTCGTTCGAAAGAGTTACCGTGGCCCTGGCAAAGGCAACTGAAGGAACACGGGTGGGTTTTAGTCAGTAAAAGTCTGACACGCCCTCCCGCTCCGCCCAAAGTCGTGATTTGATGATTTCCTACCCAAAACAAAAAAAAAAAGGGTTTAACTGAAAACCAGTAACTTAACAGCCCACTAGGGACCTAGGCATAATGCTGTCGCTGAAACCTTTTGCTTCCGATACCTATCATAGTTTTGTGTACCTATGTGTTTACCTACTAGTACTAGCTGTATTACTGGAGACAATAAACATTATTCTATTTTAGGGCAACTGACATTCATTTTTAGTTCAGGTCCGAACTAATCCTTCGTCCGAAATTAATACAGGGTAGAGAACATCCGTAATTTCGTTCGAAACTATGGATTTCACGCTTAGGGAGTGTTTCGGTTTTAACTACTTGATAAAATATCGACATTTCTTTATTGTATTCATAATGATCATTATATTCTTCTATCCATTCTCATGCTGTTGAAATGAAATGGAATGTTTATTTATTTAAGTAGATATTTGTCACTTTTACACATCAATATTTTGTTGGTCAATAACAATATCAGTAGTATCATATAAAACTAGATGGCGCGGGCATTTCCTAGCTGACTGTTGTCAGAATGCTTGGGCTCCAAATTACGGGCTCATTATTTGCCATCGTCTGCCTTGCCTTATCCTAACTACTTTGGGTTCGGTTTTCAGTCACACCAAGGCAGCCTAAAGCTGAATTCCAGTATTTTATTTGGAGCGACTGCCTATCTGACCTCTACAACCCAGTTACTGGGTAATACGATCGTAACCGTAACGAAAGAAGATCACGAATCAATGATCCACGAATGACAGCCAGGACACAAAGACACAGAGGGGTTTGTTTTGTAAAGATCACCCATCCACGGACCAGCCGTGGCAAGTGCAGCTTGACCTGATCGATCGACCCGCACGCATTGATATATATGTTACACTAGATTAGCAATTACCGCGGCAAAGCGTTGCCACTGGACATAAGGCCACAGCCTTATGCGTAGCTGACGTCAGTTCAGTGCTCTACGTGACGCCAACCGAGTGATACGTGACAGAAAATATCCCCAAAATGGGTAAATGCGTTGTGAAAGAGTGTGATTCAAGATCTCAAAAACATAATAAATTAACCGGAATTACTTTCCACACATAAGTTTATTGTTTCAGTGTTTTTATCAAAGTAAAAACGCAATAAAATGTAAAATTTTGTAAATTAGGTTTAGTGTTACCACTAAAAACTTAGTTTTGGTTTCCCACATTTGTGGGAGTATATAATTTATTGAATAAAGGATTTTAAATATTTTTTTAAATAATAAAATCGTTGCAGGGTGCCTAAAGATGCAGTACGGAAATAAATATGGCGGTTAGTTAGTTTGTTTCCTGTTTTAAGCCCTTCAATTTCCTGAATTTCTTGTAAACCGTTTACATACTTCCATTCTATTTAATCGTTATTTTTGTTATAAAACGTTTTCTTTGATGCAAACCATTGCGAAACACACAATTTGTCAGAATCTGAATGGGATTGAAGATTATTTCTAAACCATTGCGTCATTTGTTCGAATAAATTGTCGGCTCAACAACGTAAATAACGCAATGAATGTTGTTTAACTATGAATTTTAAACCAATTCCTACCGATAAAAAGTTTCACAATTAACCCCCTGTTTCCCACTAATTCGAGCATGTGACAAGCGTCTAATAAAGCAAATTTGCCTTTTAGACTCGTTTTTTGTAAGTGAATACTTACAAAAAACGAGTCTAAAAGGCAATAATATACAAAACTAATGTTACGTAGCGGAGTATGATTTCACTATTATTGAATAAATAAAACATATCCAAAAAGAAAATGTCTTAATTATTTTCATTAGAGATAAACTTCTGACGCACATTCAATAAGAAATACATAATTCAAATATTTTAAAAATAATTTAACGAATAACGTTTCATTAAACGTTTTTATGGCTTAAAAGTTGGGTAAAATTTCGCATGGGTAGGCAACCCCATCCCGCCATTGCATGTTTATATTGCGATCTTTTTCTAATCTAAGCGCCAGTATTATTCTTGCGACTTGTGTGAGTGAGACAGATATATGTTTACTTTAAATGTTTAGTAGTGTCAAAGTTACGTCGTCGCGTTTAAATAGTGGTAACAGTTTTTTGACACATTTTATTGAGGTTTGCATCTCTAGTTATTTAACTCAATGCCCGCACGGGTATAATTACTTAGCAACATGCCCATATTCCACGCGCCCCTTCATCTTACTAGGTATCAAACGATATTGGATGTCAAATTAAATAAGTTATAAGTATCACTTTGTCGTGTCCTGCAAATGGTTATGGTAGAACCCTAGAACCTTACCAGGGAAGTCTTCCTGAGCATGCAGAGGCCCACTGTCGGAAAAGGCGGCATCCACGACGTGAGGATACGCCAGTCTCATCCAGGTCGCCATGGTACCAGCGTACGAACAGCCCACTAGAGCCACCTTCGCACTCCTGGGAAAAGACTGACAATTAATAATGTTCCGAGCTATAAAACTGAAAAAAAAAACTTTGGACCTAAACGTGAAGAACCGTTAAATTAACGTTTTAAGTAAGAATTTGTTGTTTTATCCGAGTGCACTATCCCGTGAGTGTTGTAAAAGGTGACTAAGAAACGTACTAGAGAATGGGCAGCAAGGTTCGTTATGCATTATTACCTACATAGTGTGATCGCCAACTCGCCTGTTAAGCGTGGCGTTTATGGCAAACTCCGTAAATTTGGGAAGGCCTATGTCCAACAGTGGATATATTTCGGCTGAAACGATGATGATTCGGTCCATCAATCCCACAAATTCTAGCTGCCACTCTCTACAGCCATCCGGAACTGGACTTTCTGTATCTAAGTTAATATCGTTCATTTGTAAAATTGCTAGGTTTTCAAGGGGTCTTCGCTTATAGAGATTGTTTAAAAACGATTACATTAACTTTATTTCACGAAGGAACACGTGCTTTACTTGTGGTAACTAAGTGTACACGACTGTGAATATGTGCGTGAAGATGAATAACGTCAGCACATAACACACACACACTTTTGACCTCGCTATTACCTCTAACGATATCGTGAGTTCCTCCACTTACACATACATTGACAGCGTGTTTGTACTTTTGGTTACCACAAGTAAACTGCGCGTTGCGTCGTGAAACGGATACATATAATAGGACACTCTATAGTGTTTCTTTATATTGTTTTAACCAATTGGGTATATATCTATAAGGCCATATTATTTGTAACAGACTGGTTACTAATAGTCAGTCACTTAGCTATAGTTTTGCTACAGACTATAGAAAGGCTTGTGGCTAAGTAATAACAGTCGCACGGATCGATCGATCAGGTTAAGCAACTCTTGCCGCGGTTTGATTGTGGATGGGTGACCATCTGTACATACCAAGACTCCTCCGCGTTTCGGAAAGCACGTTAAGCCGGCTGTCATTTATAGATCTTAGACAGTCGTTACGGGTCGTCAGAAGCCCGAAAATCTGACAACCAGTCTTATCAAGGGGTATCTTATTACCCAGTAACTGGGTTGTGAAGGTCGGATAGGCAGTCACTACAAGTATTCAGCTGCATCCGGTTAGACTGGAAGCCGACCCCAAGATAATTGGGAAAGTTTAGGCAGATATCCTACCAGGGTCGCGAGATTTGTTCGAAAGAGATACCGTGGCCCTGGCATATAGGCAACTGAAGGAAGACGGGTGGGTTTTAGTCAGTTAAAGTCTGACACGCCCTTCCGCACCACCCAGATCGGGAGACATCATTTGATGATTTCCCACCCAAAAAAAAAAAGGATAGGCAGACGTTGATGAGTCACTTAGCTATAATCGTCATCAATTTCATCCTTCTAATAGGTTAGGGAAAAAGACTCTTCGCATATTTTAAGAAAATTCAAAACATTTTTTAATAAAGTTTATTTACATTTAACTAAAGTATGTAGGTACCATTTTGTTCGATAACTTTTTGCCATCTTGTAGGTAGAAACATGATCCCATTGCTATAGAAATTTTGGGACTTCTGGTCAAAATACCGCGACAAGTGGTTTTGGCAGTCCTCTCGTGATGTTAACCTGACACTGCCTAAAGAATTCTGAAGAGACCGAAACAGGTGGAAATCTGAAGGTGCAAGGTCAGGACTATACGGCGGATGCATTAACACCTCCCACCCAAACTCTCTTAATTTTTTTTGGGTGGCTAAAGATGTGTGAGGTCTAGCGTTATCATGATGAAAAACCACACCCCTTCTGTTGATTAATTCCGGCCGCTTTCTCTCAACTTCTTGCTTTAATCTCATCAGTTGTTCACAGTAGAGTTCAGAATCGATGGTCCTGCCTGGTGGTAACAGCTCATAATGAATAATGCCCTTCCAATCCCACCACACACACAGCATCACCTTGTTGCGAGTTAATCCGGGTTTCGCCACAGTCTGCGAAGCCTGACCGGCCTTTGACCACGACCTTTTTCGCACGTTCTGGTCTTACGTGATCCACTTTTCATCACCAGTTATCAGCTTCTTCAAAAATGGTTCGGTTTCATTACGTCGTAATAAAGAATCACAAATGAGTACACGGTTCATTAGGTTTCTTTCAGTGAGCTCGTGAGGTACCCAAATGTCGAGCTTTTTTGTGTACCCAGTTTTTTTGAAATGCGCCAAAACTGTTTTGTGGTCAATTTCCAGTTCTTCAGCTACGTCGTACCTACTAGTATGCCGATCTTGCTCCACTTTTTCAAAAATGGCATCCATTTTATCCGTAATAGGGCGACCAGAGCGACGTGCATCTTTGACATCAAAATTTCCGGATTGAAAACGCTTAAACCAAATTTGTGCTACTCTCACAGACACTACAGTACTAGGTACTAGGTCCATAAACATCGCAAATTTTTTTCGCGGCTTGCGTTTCATTTTTACCTTTTTTGTAGTAAAATTTTAAAATGTATCGAATTTCTTCATTAGATTCACTCATCTTGACGGTACGAAAAACAAATGAAAATCACACGTTTTCCTAATTTGAATTTGGAATTATGTTCTTTAAAGTTTAAACTTTCAATAATACCAAAACCAGCCAGATAAAAATAGTATAGCTAAAGAGATTTTATTACAAGTTCATACATACTATAATGCGAAAATACTTTTTCCCCAACCTAATATATCCATTATTGGAATTACTCGCATATTAGACCAAAGCATACATTACAGGATAATTCCACACAATTTATTTATTTTTAGCCTCATTATCGTCATTGTTATGACGGGACCAACTGAAATAATAGGTAATAAATATTAGGAAAAGCATATCTACCTGTCACGTAAATGGATTTAAAACCACAACTCTCAGTATGTAGGTACTTGCTTGTATGGCCATTGTACAAATATCTATTTAAAGTACATATATGCCTACGTGCCACAGTGCGTCATATTATCATATATGATCATTCCTCATAATTGTGACATTAATAACATTAATTTGATACCTACATGATAAAACTTGATAACATTATTTAAATTCGTTTTTTTTTTTCAACTTATTTCCAAAGAAGGCGTAATTTTATGTCTGTGATGATTATACAAGGTGTAACAGAATAAATGCAAGACCAGAAATTAATTCGTTCCTAATTTTCTACTGAATTTTCATGTAAAATGTTGCCAAGACGAGACCATTGGCTTGCACTGCCAAAAACTTATCAGATCACATGTATAGCCAAGCTTCTATCTCTACAAACTCTGCCTTTAAAAACTGTACACCTTAGTTAAAATATGTGGCTTGGTCGGTTTACTACTTTGGTTACTACAAGAACAATTGTATAACAGAAAATAATGAACAGTGTATACATTTTTCACCTTTCGCCCATGTGACGATAGCGAAACGGCCAAGCCACATATTTTGACTAAGGTGTACAGTTTGCGAAGATAGAGCTTGTAGAGTTAGAAGCTTGGCTATACAAGAGATCTTATAACACTTAAGGGTATGTATGTGTTACAGATATTTACTGAATTTTATTCGAACAATGATTTAGTTAATGCCTTTAACTACAATGTTTTGGAAATTGCAGTTCGATAGGTAGTGTAAATGTACAAAACCAAATAAAAATGTCATTTTTAGGGTTCCGCACCTCAAAAGGAAAAAGCGGAACCCTTATAGGATCACTTTGTTGTCCGTCCGTCCGTCCGTCCGTCCGTCTGTCAAGACCCTTTTTCTCAGGAACGCGTGAAGGTATCAAGCTGAAATTTATATCAAATACTCAAGTCTACTGTTTCTTGGAGCTGTAAAAAAATCAAGCTTCTAAGCTAACGCAATCAAAAGATATAGCCGTTTATACTGCAAATTTCCACAAATTTTCGAAACTCGCAAGGGAATCAAAACCTAAAGGGTACTTCCAGTCGATCTAGAATTTTGAAATTTGGTACAAATCAACGTCTTATAGCACAGATAAAGGAAAAATTGCGAAAACCGTAAATTTTTAGTTACATCATATAATAAGAACAAAACACAGACAGAAAGAAAACCAAGCCAAAACTACGACTCGATTGTCGTGATGGGTGAACTTTTACTTATATACCAACAGGTTTGTACGGAACCCTCGGTGCGCGAGTCCGACTCGCACTTGGCCGGTTTTTTGTTACTTTTTCTGACTTTGAAATTATTAAAAGTTTTTTGGTGCCATCCATTGATATTTACAATGGTATATAAGCGGTGTTACCGGAACCTCCAAAAAGTGTCACTTCTATTTAGAACTTTTGACAAAACGTGTCGAAAACATTACGACAAATCGTCAGTAATTTTAGTGTAGCATGCGCCATCTAGCGCCACCAAAGACACATAAAAGAAGTAAGTGCCATCTAGCTGCTCCTACCCGTACTACGATGGTAAAGTGTGCAGCATACGGAAGGTTTCTTTCGGCAATAGAGGGCGCCACGTGTATTAAACTACCTTGCAACAATCCGTATAGCCTCGCGTGCTTTTTGTACAAACTAGCTTTTGTCAACTACCTTTTCAAAAACTTTTTTTTTTTGGGATATTATCTAATGACTTTTGCCGCTCTGCGCGGAGCGGGAGGGCGTGTCAGACTTTTACAGACTAAAACCCACCCGTATTTCTTCAGCTGCCTGTGCCAGGCCAGGACCAAGGTAACCTCTTTCGGTAATAAATCCGTGACCCTGGTAGGATCTTTTCAACAACTTATCAACCGTTTAGATATGTGAATATCCAACAACCGCTGCTAAATCTTGCAAAGTGTTACTTCTAAGACCCTTTTCTGTTACTAATATCGCATGAGTTCCAGGGTTCGATTCCCAGGTCAGGCAAAGTCTAATAAGTTTATTTTTTAGTTTTCATTAGCGACCCGGTGTCTGGATTTGTGCATGGTTGGTGGCGATAGGCTCGCTCCTTAGGTATTACTTGGGACTGTAACATACCTCTTGAACTGTGTCTTGGAAGATGGACTATAGGTAGACCTGTTCCTAATGCTAAGGGGAAGCAACATGTCATAATATATGTTATAGTAACAAATATTATTTCCTGTATCTGACCGTGACAATATTACCTACAGCTAAACCTATCCTAATTTGCATCACAGCACCGCCGTTGATAAACTATGTGATGATATTAATTTAAAAAAAAACCGGCCAAGTGCGAGTCGGACTCGCGCACCGAGGGTTCTGTACAAACCTGTAGGTATATAAGTAAAAGTTCACCCATCACGACAATCGAGTCGTAGTTCTGTTCTGTTTCTTGGCTTGGTTTTATTTCTGTCTGTGTTTTGTTCTGTTTATTATATGATGTAACAAAACATTTACGGTTTTCGCAATTTTTCCTTTATCTGTGCTATAAGACGTTGCTTCGTACCAAATTTCAAAATTCTAGATCGACTGGAAGTACCCTTTAGGTTTTGATTCCCTTGCGAGTTTCGAAAATTTGTGGAAATTTGTGGTATAAACGGCTATATCTTTTGATTGCGTTAGCTTAGAAGTTTGATTTTTTCACAGCTCCAAGGGAAAGTAGACTTGAGTGAATGGTATAAATTTAAGCTTGATACCTCCACGCGTTCCTGAGAAAAAGGGTCTTGACAGACGGACGGACGGACGGACGGACAACAAAGTGATCCTATAAGGGTTCCGCTTTTTCCTTTTGAGGTGCGGAACCCTAAAAACAACCTATTTTCAACAGCTGCAAATAAATTTATTTCATTTGATTTGTATAGCTCATTAAAATGTTTGAAATTTAGTTTTACATCCATCAATGTTTTTGTGGTAATTCTGGAAAATCACTATCCTGTTGTTTTCACGTAAGCATTTGAAGAGTTCTAGTTAATTTTATTTTGGTATTTCATTGAATATAATAATTCGGAATTGATATTTTGAAAAACAGTTTCGTGTGAAAGGAGTTGTGTTTATTCGGTAAATAAGTTTTTTGGAAGTCTTCATAATAATTTGGTTATGACTTCTGGAAAAGTATTAAGATTTTATTTCTATCTCTGAGTTGAATTGCTACAACAACCTCAGGGATACCTAAAGGTCACCTTTCAAGTCCAGATAGTTGTTAATTAAAACAAACCTAATAACTATGTTTATTGTTGTAGTAATAGTAGTACAACCTGACCTAGTAATCGATAAATTACAGTATTTTACATGGAGTGAAGTGCCTATCTGATTTCTACAACCCAGTTACTGGGTCACACTATACTCCTTGGTAAGACTGGTCTTTAGCCTTTCGAGCTTCTGACGACCCGTACTAACTGTCGAAGATACACGATACACAGCTGACACCAACGGCTTAAAGTGCTTGCTGAAGAGCGGACGGGTCCTGGTATGTGTTAGGGACAAGATCCCTTATATGGTCACCCATCCATGAATCAACCATACCCTGCACGGGTTTTATTACTTAGCCTTTTTATGGCAACACTAGCTTCTGGCCGCGACTTCGCCCGCGTTAAATTTCTTATTCCCCCGACCCTTCCCGTCGCGTCGAATCGCCTACCGGTGCGACTTTCCCCGTTTTTGCAACATTTTTCATTACTGCTCCGCTCCTTTTAGTTATAGCGTGATGTTATATAACTTATAGCCTTCCTCGATAAATAGGCTACCCAACACAAAAATATTTTTTCAATTCGGACCAGCAGTTCCTGAGATTACCGCGTTCAATCAAACAAACAAACTCTTCAGCATTATAATATTAGTATAGATTTAGCGTTGTTGTCCATAACTACACCCCGTAATAAAGTGAATGACAACCAGCCTCTGTAGGCGATTGGTCTAGTTAAGTGGAACAATTGAATCGTACTTGTATCGTCCATCCTCGAAGTCGTCACTCTTGACGTGCTGGATGAACTGCGCCAGGTCGGCCAGCGCCTGGTCGATGGACAGGAACGACAGGTTCGGCAAGGATGAGTCTCTGGAAATATACAAAAAACATAAGAATTATTACGTAAAACTTTTTAGCGTAGATATAAAATTAAGTACTAAGGTATTAGTACTTAGTTTGAAAGATTAGTTGGTATTAGATGTCGAGACGAGCTAGATAGCTTCCGTCAAAACTAGAAGGACGACGCGCGAGCGAAAGATGGAAGGAGTGGAGAGAGGCCTTTGCTTAGGAGTCGGACAGTGGTGACTAGAAAAAACAAATGCCTTTCGGAAAAGTTAAATAATGATTTCAGCGAACTGTACACAGCGGACAACGTAGGTTAATTATACTAAACTATACAAAGAACTGCTACACTGCTAGAAAAAGTTCTCTCCTAAAGGGTGAATGTGCCATAACGCTCAACAGGCGTGTTGGCGATCGCAATCTGGAGGTAAAATGCATGGAGACCGCTGCTGCCCATTCTCTAGTAAGTCCCTTAGTCGCCTTTTACGACACACACGGGAAGAAAAGAAACTGGATTTCTCAATAGTCTAAATAACCAATTTCCTTGACATAACAAACACCTCTGCCTACCACTTCGCGGAATTTAGTAGACATTACGTTAAGTGGTAATTGTATTAATATTTAGTGAGCTGTCGCGCCGCTTGTCTGACGTCACATCCTGACAGCTGACGGTTACATCTTAATGTCCTGTATCCGTCAGCTGTGACTTGTACATCGCAAGTGATGATGACACATGACTTCGGACGGTGTCCTTTGATTACGGGACAAAGCAAAACAGGATGGGTCAAGTGCCAGAGTTCTTTGCACGAATTTTTCGTCACGTATGTATGTATATTCGAACGATTTTTGAATAAAAAATACAAGTACGTACTTTCTAATAGTTTTGCGACTAACATATTGAGCTTGTAAGATAAAGTAGGAACATGTTGTGCTGGAAAAATAGGCAGTCGCTTTATGTAAAACAGTGGCATTTTTTAGCTGCATCCGGTAAGACTGAAAGCCGCCCCAACATACTTGGGAAAAGGCTTGACTTCATTTTTAATATCCAGTAACCCGGAGTTTGGTCCCCAATTACTTTCAAAGTCAATAATCATAATCTGCCTATAATATTCCCACTGTTGGCACACAGGCATCCGCTCTTCGACAGCGGCTTAAGACAGGGGCCGGGTTTCCTCACGATGTTATCCTTCACCGTTTGAAGAATGGGAGAGTGGTGATACAATTATTTAAACAAAGTAAAGCGCCTCCCAGTGTTAGAATTCACTAGGCCAGTGGTACAAAACAGATTTTTCAATTTTTAAATCGTTCCAATTTACATTTCGTTTACTACGCGCGTTCATGCTGCGCCCACATATACAGAAGAAGTTAGTTTTGTATACAATACTCTGCTGCTGGGTAATTTGTTGCTTCACTTCTTCTTCTTCCCAACTAAATCATTAGAAAGTGGTGAAGGGAGGTTCCTTTATATTCTTTCATCATTTATATCTTCCTTTCTCAGTGTTATAAGCTCTAACGGCAATTTACGTATGCGCGCGTGTTTCGCGTATGGCGTACTCTAAGTACTAAGTACCTATGTTTCTCTTAATTAGATCAATTTTATTAAGTGTTTTCGACCTCCATGCAGGTGATGCCGCGGGCAAAAACTAGTTTTAAATAAAACATGGTTGTAATCTACTTTAATTACGTAAGTACCAATGAATAAATAAACTCAACGGAATATGTGTCAATATGTGGCTCATTATTGCCCATTTTAGCCCCAGAGAGGATAACTCGTCTGCGGTCAACGAAATAGCTGTAAAGGTTCATTATTTTCAGTAATTTTCAGCGGAATCAGATTTGTAGTACAATGTTGGTACGTAATATAGTTTTGTAGCTCATTGTTAGTGAGTAAAATTAATTTAGCATAGTATGTTAATAGTGATGCAGTAATTAATTACACGGTTAACCTTACTATAATTAATAATGGTTTTGTGTGTTGCCGGACATTAAGAATAACACCATCCCATTTCTTCTCGTGGGTATCGTTAAAGGCGACTAAGGGACTTACTAGAGAATGAGCAGCAGCGGCTGCGTTCTCCGGGCAATTTACCACCATTCTGCGATCGCCAACCCGCCTGCCAAGCGTGGCGATTATGGCAAACCCCCAAATTGGTGGAGGCCTATGTCCAGCTGTGGACGTCTTTCGGCTGATGATGATGATGATTTCTTAATAAGACGAGATTTCAATGCTCCGCAGAGATCGGAGATAGGAACTTTGTTATAACTGTTTGATTGAATGAAATTGTATTCACTTTTTAACCGACTTCAAAAAGGAGGAGGTTCTCAATTCGGATGTTTATATGTTTTTTTTTAATGTATGTTTGGCCATAACTCCGTCATATAAAGACGGATTTGCAAAATTATTTTGTTCGAAAGGGGTTTATTCCGAAATGGTCCCATATAAATTTCATATAGATCTGATGATGAGTTCAGAAGAAAGACACCGGAACTCTTTAAAAAATGACAGCAAATCAACCGCGATTTCTGCTATCGCATAAATATGCATTGTTTGTTTGGAATTAGTGCGGGGTGGATACCACAACTAAAAATTTAAAAATAAAAACTTTTTTACAAAAAAAAAAAAAAACAACTGACTTCCTTAAAAACACTACAAAGTGAAAATAACTTTAATTTCGGAAGTCGGTGGCAAAAAAACCATAAATACAGATCCTAAGACACCGACTTCCGAAATTAAAGTTATTTTTCACTTTGTAGTGTTTTTAAGGAAGTCGGTTGTTTTATTTTTTGTAAAAAAGTTTTTTATGGTAGCTGGATGTATACAATCATTTACCGATTAAATGGAAACACGTATTAGGTAAAAAAAAACAACACTACATCACAACTTGTTTCCCCAGATGGGTACCGTGGTACCCAGTTATTGGGCTGTCGTCTCCCGTGTGACTTGTCATTGTCATTTTGTGTTCTTCGCTCCCCCTTCCTTCCGTCTCCGTTGGTCTTATTAAAAACTAAGAATTATTTTCAACTTTTCATTGCATTCATCATTTATAGAGTAATAAGCCCTCCGCTGTCCGTCTCTCCACCTGTCTGTCCGCTGTCTATATCTCATGAGCTATACGTAGACATTAAAATTTTCACAGAGTGTGTATTTCAAATTAATAAAAATAAAATTAAGTGAAAATTTATCTACAAAAAATTGGTTTTTTTTCGTCGTTTCTAGCCTTGCGGTACGAAACTCTTCGAGTGTGAGTTCAACTCACATTCGTCCAGTTTTTTGACAACACAAATTAATGAAAGCTGAACACGAACAAGGATAATCTCTGCGTACCACTTCTCAGAATCTCCCGCACATCTCACAAATCTCAACCACTGAACGTCACAGCCCGCCAGCTCATATCTGACCTCAGGCCAGTAGGGCAATGGACAATTGACCCCGAGTGTCCCCGAGTCACTGACTCGTGCCCGTTGCTCAGCCGGTGCTCAGCCCGTCAGCGACAGCACTGAGGGAGTTCACTTTAATGGCGTCAATTGAATTAATTGACCGTGTGAATACCTGCTGGTTTCGGCGTAAGTAGTGTCATTTTTGGCGTAGGCATAAGCATAAGTAAGTAGTAAGCCCTTTTTGTAGTTTTACTCGACTATATAGGAAATTATTCTAGACTAGGTCTAGTGTAGAATTGCGTATCAAGATGTTTACGTCTAAGAAATTTGGCTGTTTCATAGAAAAGTGCAATAGTATTATTTGTACAACAGTGCCTACATGGACTTACAATACAAGTAAACGATTCGTATGTTCCGTGTGGTAGCGGAAGTAAAGAATGCGATGGTGCCACCATCCCATTTCTTCCCGTGGTTGTCGTAAGAGGTGACTAAGGGACTTACTAGGGATTGGGCAGCAGCGTTCTCTATGTATTATATCACCATACTGCGATCGCCGAACCGCCTGCCAAGCGTGGTGATTATGGCAAAGCTCGAAATTGGGGGAGGCCTGGAGGATATGTACAGCAGTGAACGACTTTCGGCTAAATTGATGATTATCAAATTTCGAAAAATCTATACTTATCGTAAAATGCGAAAGTTATTTTTTTTCTGTTAGTCTGTCTGTGTGTTACTTTTCAACGGCTGAATAGCTTTCATGAAATTTGGCACAAAAGTAGATCATAACGTAGAAGGACAGTCCGTTGCTTCGTGGACTAATATTTAGAAGTTTAGATCAGATTAGTCTCAGCCATTTTGAGAAGTGGACATTCTGCGCCTAAATCGTTTAGTAATAATGAAGTGTTTAGAGTTACAGCTAAGCAGTTTGGTCGACTCTTCACGAGACCGGAGGCTGGCCTATTTTTTGGCCCAATACTCAGCATCGCCATACAACGTGGCAATGTGGCAGCCTTTTCGGCACTCTTCCCATTGACAGCAATGCGATGCGGACGAGTTTTTTGTTGCCCTGTGATACTTTTGGTGTCTGTTTTTATATACAAGTACAATTATACATGTTAACATATCTCGGGACCCTAGGATCCCGGTCTTTTGGAAGGCGTACGAGGGGCCGAAGCCAACTCGCAGAGGCCCCTTATACAATTTTAAATGATGAGGGGGCACCAACCGACGATTATCCCTGTATGCACTATGCAAGTGCATCCAAAGACAATCCCCGGTTGGAGCAGAACTATTACAGAATATGGAAACAAAGCAAATTAGGCTATAGGTTTGGATGGCTATAGTGGATTGGTAACCGCAACTATGGAGGGACTATGGCCCCTGCCTGATCAATGTTTTGTATACACGGATAAAATGGCAGGGGGTGACTTGCACACTCAATAATGGGCCCCCGGGAAACGTCGCTAGCACATAGTGACGTAGCGACAAGGGGGCAACACTTCCTGAGGTGCTTGAGAAGTGGAGAGGTATTCCACGGCTTTCAGAACAATCCCAGAGCCCGGAAGATGGTCAAGATCCCTACGAGCACTTACTGGAATACTTCCTTTCCCCGAGCACGTTTGCTCTTGCGAATCTCCACTCAAGCCAGCCAATAAAGGCAAGAATGAGGCGGGGGCTCTGAACCTCATCAGTGTTCACTCCAGCCGGCCAATAAAGGCAAGCCAGAGATGAGGAACAAGAATTCTCCCAGGAGATAGGGTCCGTGGGGTCGCTACTGCCCAACAGCTCGCCACAAGCTGCCCTGCGGGTCAATTATACATATTATTAATGTTATGTATGTCTGTTCGAATATATATCATGTAAATATAGCACAATAGAAAGGTGTTTTGGTTTTTATCATAATAATGTTTCAAAATTTGTTTAAGAGTTTTGGAAATAGCGACTGTTAAGAATACGTAATAGTCTTGTGTTCTCTACTTTTACACAAAGCTCCTAGACTTTTAACTCTGCAATAATAACGAGGAAAACATGTTGCATTGTGATTTATTGTTAGAACAGTTAGTTTCAGCCAGTTTCAGAGAGGCTGTGGCTAAGTAATAACAGACGCACGGATCGATTAATTAGGTTAACCTACACTTCCCGCGGTTGGTTCGTGGGCGCGTGACCACCTTTATATACCAAGACCCTTCCAATGCCTCGGAAAGCACGCGAAGCCGTTGATCCCGGCTGTTATTTGCAGATCTTTGACGGTCGTTACGGGCCGTCAGAAGCCCAAAAGTCTGACAACCATCCCTTACCAAGGGGTATCTTATTACCCAGTAACTGGGTTGGAGGTCAGATAGGCAGTCGCTCCATGTAAAATACTGGTATTCAGCTGCACCCGGTTAGACTGGAAGCTGACCCCAACAAAGTTGGGAAAAGACTGGGCAGATTATGAACAATTAGTTTCAGCATGTTTTCTATTCGTTTTATGTAAAGCAAGTAGTTTCTTATCTAACTAGGTACCTACCTATCTAAGCTTTTCTTCCTAGCTTTTCTCAATTATGTCGAGATTTGCTGCCAGTCTTACCGGATGCAGCCGCATTTTACATGGAGCGTCTGCCTGTCTCACCTCTCACAACCAAGTTACTGGTTAGTACGATATCTACCCCTCGCTATCTGGCAATACTTTACCCACGAGTTCGGTATCGTTATCGAAAACGAAAACGAATGAAACAAAAATACATTTTGTCTTCATTTGAACTTTATTCATTACTTTAAACGACACTGTGACATGTGACTGCTATGTAATGATTTTAGGAAAAGAAATAGAATTACAAAAACAGCTGACAGATATACCCGCGCCCAGGGTCGCAGTTCGCTGACCGATAACATTACGGGCATTGACCTTCGTCCTTCGAATTTTGAATACCGTTTTTTTTTTGTTTCATTATTTTTCTATATCGATACCTAACCCCGCGTGTTGTGGCTTAAGTATTAAGGCTACTTCGAAAGTGATATCAACATATACGTACAAATACTCCACCCAATCCTAACAAAAACATAATAACAGCATTTCCAAACATTCGAATACCAGCACTTCCCAATATTAAACTCCTGCCCTCTGAGGAAGAACCAACCATTTTCTTTTTACGCAAAACTGACTTTAATTCCCGGAAAATATTACAGAAGTGAGTCCCATCCTATGCATACTGAATGCCTTATTACCAAAATACCATTGCGTACCAAATGAACCTTAAGATGTAAAAGGTATGGGTGGTTTTCGAATGGGAACGAGTAAAGATATGTTGGGAAAGAATTAAAACGATAATTAGTAAGGATAAGATATTGGGAACTTTTTAGCATATTTTGTTCTTGTAAGTAGGTTTGTAATGATTACATTCGGAGTATTAACAACGCAGTGATTAACATTTTAATTAAATGTAACTTAGGCTTTTTTAGGAGATGTCTCGGATGGAATAACTAAGTAGGAGTTGGTAAGCGTACTCGTAGAATAAACTTTTTAAAAAGGAGGGTACCTTTTTCTATTTACTCTGACCCCTGAGAGCAGCGGTAGCCAAGTGGTTATGGCCGTGACTTACGAGTCGTACGCCAACATCTTGTATATTAGACAAAATATCGGTTCATTTATACACTAAAAACAGTGATAGTCGTATTATTTATTTAGTACATGGAGGACTTAAAGCTAATTAAAACAGACTACAAAAGGAAACCATAGACATCCGAAAGCCAAAAACATGTCCTCACATATAGACTTATAGTAATATTATGGTGTGAGCACAAAAACAAAAAAACACATCGTCTTAATTAAAGAAAAAACCATTAAAATACTTAGCATATGACTGAAATAAAGAGAAAAAAGAAAAAAAAAACAAATAACATAATCTACCGCTACTTGAAAAATTTAAGGCTTAAGCACCTTCTGGCTGAGTTCACACTTATTGTGAATGGATCAAAATTATATTCCTTACACATATCAATGAAATTGCTGCTTGCTCGCACAATAGAACTGTTCTACCTATAATTCGTAGATGTACGTGGTACACGTATGGGTGGATTAAAACGAAGTGTTTTACTTGGCACATTAAAATGACATTTTGATAATAACTCAGGGATATCAATATTGTTATTGAGGATTTTCAATAAGAACAAACAGTCTGCAATTTTACGTCTGTCTACCAATAGTAGCAGATGATACTTCTTACAGAGTCCAAAATAATCGGTAGATTGATATCTTTATAATCTTTTGATGATAGCAAAGATATTTTACGAACCGTCTTTGGATATTTTCAATGCGGTCAATGTATTTATGATAACGTGGATTCCATATCTGAGACGCATACTCTAGCTGAAATTATTACTAGAAATAAGGACAAACTACGTGCTCCCTTTCACCGGTCTTAAGGTTCATAATTCATTTGTTCTCTCTTCTTTGCTAGATTTGCAATTGAAATGCGCTTAAAACTCAAGTAAAATCCAAACTTTGCTCAAAGGCGTACTAACGGTACCGGCTCCGACTTACGAGTTATAGATTGTGGGTTCGAACCCAGGCAGGCGCTTTACTTTGGGTAAATAATTTCATCACCACTGCTCTCAAAACGGTGAGGAAAACATCGTAAGCAAACCGGCATGTCTTAGAACCAAAAATTCGAAGACATGTGACATATACCAACCCGCACTGAGCCCGCGTGATGAATTACGGCCCACTCCCTCTCACCGAGAGGAGGCCTGTATCCCAGCAGTGGGAATAGTATAGGCTGATTATGATGACCCCCTGAGAACTGACACTTACAACTCAGGATTCAAATCAGTATTTATTGGACATAATTATTAGAAAAACTGAAAATTTTCTTGAAAATATAAACTGGATTTTTTCATAAATTTTGACGGTAAAATTGAATGGTAGGTGTGTATAGGTGTGTGTAGGTGTAGGGAAGTAACAGATTAAGGAAGTAGGCCATATTTTTAAAATGTGCGAATTAATTTTGCTTATATAAACAGTAAGTAGGTCCCTAAACTAAGACTACCTAAGTAAATGACAAGTAAACCGCATTAAATTCATGAATTTCATTTTGATTTTATTTGCGATTATTTTATAATAACCGCAATAAACATTTCAATGTTGAATCACATTAGGGGGACTTTAAAAAACCCAAAACAGTTTTACCGACCTAACAGACTTAATAACACCGAAACCTGCTTACCGTTTCACCCAGTCTATAGCTATGGTTTATCCTGATCAAGAAATAAGTAGGTACCAGGAAATTATAAACAATAGTTAGTCGGAAAAAGTGACGCGACGATGTGGGTCGGGGAAGAAGAAATTTAACAAGACAGGAGCTAGTCTGAGAGGCTACTTTCCGCTGTAATTCTGCCCAACACTGAAACACACATGAAAAGTTAAATATCATAGGTACTTAACTATAGCCGATCATAACACTTACATAGCTAGCTAACCTTCAATATTATGGTGTCAAAGCCATAGATTTATAGCCCCATACGTAATGCAGTGGGCTGGCTGACTGCCAAGCCACGCGCCGCTGTCGGTCATATATCATGCGCTATTGTGCAGCCGATGACCATTCGCGTATACGATAGTGTGAGTCAGGGTTTGATAGTTCCTGAGGTTTCTGCGAGCCTAGTACTTTTAATATTAGTTTGTCACAGGAGCCCCTTGTGAAATAGACTCAACTCAAGGGAATGTTTTTATACTCGTTGATGGATTATGTAATTAGTATGAGTCAGTCAGTACGTGTTTGATAACTACTAAGGTATCCGCGAGCCTGGTACTTTTAATTTTAGTTTGTGATAGGAGCTACTTGTGGAAAAGACTCAAGTCGTTAATGGTTCTTATGTAAAAAGCATGTCAATATGTGTTTGATAACTTCTGATGTTTCTGTGGACCTGGTACTTTTGATGTTAGTGCACTTACTTTTGAAAAGGCTCATCCATATTTATTTAGTGTTTGTTGTTGGACTCCTCACTGGACCAAATTATTATGAATAGTAAATAGTATCTGTTTCTCAGTGTTTCAGAACTCTTAAAGTTTCTGGGGACCTCGATTTGTAATTGTAGGTAGGTATATCTTAAAATTTCCTGTGATAAGACTCGCTCTGAATTCAATGTTTGTGGTAGACCAACGTTCTAAACAAAAGGAATATGTAATGATGGTAGTAGCTGGAGTTCCGTAGTTTCTATCTACACTCATGGGAAGAAAGCGTGTGTGTGAAGATGATTTTATGTATGTATGTTTGTGTTTGTACCATTCACGTATGTAGGATAGTGTGAGTAAGTGTTTCATAACACCTCAGGTGCCCATGGGCCTTCCATATCACTTCCGGCCACCGTAGGCGCAAGCTTGCTGGCGGCGAGCAATGGGTAGCACGCCGCCCAGTAAGGACCAAGCCCGGATCGACGGCCCGTTGTGTTCCACACGCGTCTCGTAGAGATCTCGATCTCAGCACGAATAGAAGGGATCCGCTAGGGTCAATGCTTGCCAGGCTCGCGGAGTTGTTCCAAAGAGTTACCGTGACCCTGGCACTGGCTACTGAAAGAACACGCTCGAGCAAAGTTGGTTGTTATGTAGGACAGTGTGTGCACTTTTGATTTTGCTAAGCAGTCGGTACGAGGTCACTATGAACGAGGCTGTTGACAAATGGATGTTAATGTCAGCTGTCGTAAAGTGTAGCCAAATGTCATCCGAATCCGTTCAGTCGTTTTATCGTGAAAGCATAACAAACCAAAAAGAAACTCATTTTCGTATTTAAAAAAATATAGTAAGGATTGCTATTTTGATTTACATATTTGGTTTTACGTCTTTCGGCGGAAATGTCGATGATGAAATGTATATTTATTTAAGTAGATCTTTTAAGAAACCTCAATATTTTAAACTAGATGGCGCCAGTATTTCTTACAAACTCAGAGGTCTTGGTCTCTTCTACTTACTATCTATTATTCTTCTCTCTCTGTATCCATAACTAGTCAATCAAAACAAAATATAGCTCAAGCTTAACAAACCAGATCGCAGCCAAACGGTTAGAGCTAAATCCTTTTATATCGTTATATCTGACGGCATGAAGCTCACATACATAACACACAGGTACATCGGCGATAGTCTCGTTTAACTAAGACTCCATTCACACCGAATAGGGCAGGCACGAAGATTGATGAACTAAACGAAAATGACTAAGGGTTGGTTTATTAACCCCCCACGCAAAAAGAGGTGTGTTATAAGTTTGACCGCTATGTGTCTGTTTGTGGCACCGTAACTCTTAAACGCGTGAACCGATTAGGATGCGGTTTATCAAAATTGACTCAAACGTTTCGACGCGACGATCCTTTTATCAAAATATTACCTACCACTTGGTATACATATAGTACTTTGGCCCTGTGTAAGTATATTTCATATTTTTTTTAAAACTTTTTATATGTTTTTGTTCCTTATTGATTTTTTTTCCGAGGCACGGAATAGTCGTGATATGTAAAGATGGTCACCCATCCACGGACCAGCCGCGGTAAGCGTAGCTTAACCTAATCGTTATGTAGCCACAAAGTCGAACACAATTTAAACGGTTTATTTATCGTGTCGGTCGGGCATAATAGTGTTATCTGTGACACGGATATACTGTAGATTACTATCAAACGAACTTATCAGGTTATGTGCATTCTGTATTATTGCCGGTAAACTGTTAGATGTTTTAGAGCGATTAGAAAATGATATTCAAATGCTATTGGGAAATATGTTCGTTTATGGGGGTTGGACTGTGAATAAGAGAGGTCTCTCTGTCCTATGGGATCGAACATTTTAACCATTCTGTTTTGTGAACCGTGTGAACCTATAGTCAGCGTCTTAATTAAAACACTGTTGGAAATCACATAGCAATTATGTGGTATTTTGCTGTTTGCTATGTTTTTGATATGAGACTAGAATTAAAGAATAGCATTATCCCATTTCTTCCCGTGGGTGTCGTAAAATGCGACTAAGGGACTTACTAGAGAATGGGTAGCAGTGTTGACTATGCATTCCATCACCATACTGCGAACAAGTAGTTAGCCGCCTTTTACGACACTCACGGGCAGAAATTTGATAGTGGTATTCTTAACGTTCAGCTTCACACAGAATATTTATGCATTCACTTTAATGTAGGTACATTTTCACGTCTGTCATCATTTTTTGGCCGTTAATTATTATGTAGGTAGTTGTTTTGTTTTAGTCACTTTACTAATTAATACTGACTGTATGATTCCACTACGGTGTGACAGACATCCCAGTTGGCAGGGGCTGGGCTTCATGCTGTTACGTTACGGGCTGTTGGCCAGGGTTCCCGGTTCGATCCGTACTCTCGCACGTCTTGCAAAGGTATCCACTTCTATAGGTACTAACGTGTACCGTCTACGTCGTGTCGGCACGAGTTAGACGAGAATTATGTCGTCATCAAAATAAATTACTATTGGGTAGAGTAAAGAGCAAAGTACTAGGTATTGGGTTTTTTCATAAAACCTTTTCAAACTTATCTGGTCTATACTATCTATACTTAATATTATAAATGCGAAAGTATACTGTCTGTCTGTTACGCTTTCACGATTAAACTACTGAACCGGTTTTGATGAAATTTGTTACAGCCTAATAAAAAGTAGCATACCTATGTCCTTTTTGGGGCTCAAACTTACCCCAAGTTTGAGCCCCAAAAAGGACATAGGTATGCTACTTTTTATTACGCTGTGTCCGCGAATACCAACAATTACGCAGACGAAGTCGCCGGCAAAAGCTGGTTCGTTATTATGTCTTCATGTTGTGTCAGTTTATACTGTTATACATTTCGACATAACGTAAAAAAAATTCACGGCATCACCAAATAATAGTTCTTTCTCATCATTTAAAATTGTTTAATTGTGAGCCTCTATGAGTTAACTTCAGCTCTTTGTAAGCCTTCTAAAAGCCCGGACCCTACTCAAGATATGTCAAAGACATGAAAATAATATCTAATAATAGGGTCCCAATTACATGGGGCTTAAGAATAACTGGCGAAATATCTACACTCTGCCAATCCCTTTAGGGAATAAGGGCGTGATGTTATGAAAAGATTAGTTAATGAGCAAGATTGGCTGATCGCCCAGTGTATGCATAATTAAAATAACAGGCGCTGACAGAAGATATTATCAACACGTTATTCATAGATGCCATATGGCAATTTACGCTATCTAGGTACCTAAAATTAACACGGATACAAAATATAAGCAATCTTCGTGCATAATACGTAGAAAGAATAAGCTTGAAATTTAGAAGGACTAGCTTCTGCCCGCGACTTCGTCCGCGTCAAATTTTTGCTCCCCTGACCCTTCCCGTCGCATCGAATTGCCTGCCAGTTTTAGTCCATTTTTTCGTTACTGCTCCGCTCTTTTTGATTGTAGCGTGATGATATTTAGCCTATAGCTTTCCTCAATAAATAGGCTACCCAACACAAAAAGAATTTTTCAATTCGGAGCCGTATTACTCTCGATTTAAAAATTCTTTCACTTAGAGAAAGCTACATTATCACCAAGTAACATAAGCTACTTTTTGTCTGCTCATTCCGAAATCGGATATTTTTTTCCAATAATAGGAATTATTCCCTATTAAAATGACAATACTTCCCTACAACCTTTCATCCTCCCTTTCAACCCCTTAAAACCCCTTTTCCGCAATAAAAACTGTGTCCTTTCTTAGGCTCTAAACTATCTGTGTACCAAATTTCATTTAAATCGGTTCAGTAGTTTTAGCAGGAAAGCGAGACAGACAGACAGACAGAGTTACTTTTGCATTTATAATATTAGTGTGGATAGTGTGAATTAAATTTTACATTCCATCCATAGCTCTATATATGTTGGCAGATTTTTGTGTTTAAATAGTCAAGGATCAACTTAGGCTTTGTCAAAAGTCAGTGGTGATGGTAAGATTTCAAAGTGGATGCTCTAATCTCTTGGAGTGTCCTCCTCAAACGAGCCATTTTCAGTTGAGTTCAATTAATCGTATCGAATGACTAATCTATGAAAAGTCATCCAATGCGATTAAATAAACTTAGAGGGTTGTATTTAAGATTATAATTCTATACAGCAATATTTGTTACGGTCGAGGATTATATTTCAATCACCAAACAACGTGACGCTGACCTACAAATTCCAACAAAAAAAAAAACTAAAGAAAATATGGCTATCCTGGTAGTTTTTCCTTAAAAAATTGGTATATCTAATTTCACTTACTCAAAAGGCCGGCTGCTCCCATAGAACCGGTGCTCAGTGTAGAACAGGCCGGCGCCCATCTGCTGCGCCATCTCGTAAGCCAGCCCCCCCTGCGTCCAGCCCTCAGTGATGGGCCACTCGCCCCCCACGAAGATCACAATGTTGTTCCCCGAGAACTCGTTGTTGTAGTAGTAACGCTGAAAGGAAAGAAAGACTTTTGTAACAGACACGACAAATGCTTACAAATGTTAGCTTCTAAAGAGTACCAAAACTCCGCGTATCGGTCGCGAATGACGAGTTGTAGATCGTAACAATTCCCAGTAAATTAAAACCTCACTAAGGTTGAAATTATCTAACTATTACAAAGACAAAATATACCTTGATGTTTTATATTGTGTAAGTTACATTCCATCTTGCATAGGACTGGTGTTTTTGTTTTAAAGTTTAAAGTTTATTTTTATTTATTTTATTAAACTTTCACAAAGTTTACAAGTAGCATGCAAGATGAGATTCTAAGCAGCAGAAGACTTTATTAAGATTTAACAGCGGGTCCCAAACTAGGCACAGCCTGTATCTTGGTGACCCAAACAAAACACCGAGTTAATAATTTAAGTTCTGCTAGCGCAAGATGGTAATTGATAGTTTCATAGTAACATTCATAATAAAATTAAATTAAAATTAAATCAAATTAAGTTCATAAAAAATAAAAATTAAATTAAATTAAATTAAATATTAAAATTAAATAAAAGCCTGAGTAAAAAGAAACTACATAGAATAGGCAATACAAAAAACAGTTAGGTGAGTGAAATGTGTGTGTATTTGTGAGTGTTGAGAGTGTGGTGAGAATTAGCGTAAGATACAAAGTAGATTCTCAGTTTCGTCATATGTCTGGCTCAGCAACCAAGGTTTTAGTTTAGTTTTGGCCTCAATGTAGTTTTTTGGTATGGTGAAAATTTTGCTTATAGCATTGAACACCCGAATGGGTAAAGACGACGAAAGCCGGGCCGCGAAGAGGGTTTTTGTTTTTGGAAGTGGGATTCTTTCAGTTGTTTTCCTACCCATCTTACTGCAGCTGGATCGATTATTGTTGAGTTTTATAAGGTTAATAAGTGCCCCTAGAATGAACAGTTGACGTACGCGTAAAACTCCAGATTCCTTATATAGTTCGTCCGTAGAAAAACGTCGGGGCCTTCCCAGAAGTACCTTGAGAACGGCCCGCTGGGCCCGTTCCAGTTCAAGCATGTAGGTCTTGGCTGCGCTGCCCCAGACACTAACACAGTATTGCAGAGCAGATTGGCATAGGCAGCTGTAAGCCTGAATACGTATCTTTTTGGGAGCACTGGCTCTTAGGAGTTTCGCAACGTAAATGAATTTCCGAGTCTTTTTTGAGAGTGCATGAATTTGTGCTTTGAAGGACAGGTTCTGATCAATTATGACACCTAGGTATTTTGTAGTTTCTACTCTGTCAATGGCATTACAGTTGCAGTTAGTAGCGCAGACGGGTACTGCTGTTAAGACATGGCATTTGTTGTTATGTATTTTTAAGGAGTTTATGTTTGGTCTGCTAGATCGAGTGACGTGAAATGTCAAGAAGTTAGTTTTTTTTAAGTTTAACGTTAATAGATTATGTTCCAGCCAAGCTGAAATGATGCTCATCCCTTTTTCAGCTGTTTCAAGAGTCTCTTTCCAAGTAGATCCATGAAAAATTACAGCTGTATCATCAGCGTAGCAAATTACTTCCGAGTGATCAATATTAAGACTCAGAATGTCATTCATGTACATAATGAAGAGGGTGGGACCCAAAATACTTCCCTGTGGCACCCCGAAGGAGACCGGAAGACTCCCGCTAACACTATCCCCAATTTTAACAAGCTGATGTCGACCAGATAAGTAACTCCTGAACCATTCTAAGGACAGGCCTCGGACACCAAAGGATTCGAGTTTTTTTAGCAGTGTGGGAATTGAGACTGTATCAAAGGCCTTGGCCAGGTCTAGGAAGACACCAGCTGTACGTTGGCCTTTGTCGATATTTGAGGAGATAATGTCAGTCAGTAGACTCACAGCCTGCTCAGTAGACTTTCCTCGTCGAAAGCCAAACTGTCGGTCCGAGAGTAGAGAGTTTTTATCTAGAAAGCTGACGCTTGTTTATGAGTTTTTCAAGGATTTTAGAGGTTACACAGAGCAATGAAATTGGCCTGTAGTTATCAAGGACATTTTTGGGACCATTTTTGTGAATGGGTGTGATAACAGATGTCTTCCAGCAAGTAGGCACGACTCCAGTTTCCATGCTCAGATTGCATATGTATTTTAGGGGTTCTAGTATGTATATCTTTACGTGTTTAAGGAGCAGAGGCCGAAATTCATCAAGACCTGGAGCACTGTCGTCTTTGAGATCGTCTATGATATTACTGATTTCTTGATTGTCAGTAGGAAGTAGGAAGAGTGAGTCTTTGGGTGTAATTTTGCCTTCAACACCAACGCATGGTTCGACCCTCGCCGTCGGTCGCCCATTTCTGAAGTTAGTTGCTAGGTTTTGTCCAACTGAGACAAAGAAGTCGTTGCACTTGTCAATGGAGATGTTGTTCTTTCCATTATTTTTCAACAAGTCTTGGTTGTCGCTTGTTCGCTTGGGGACTTGACATATTTCTTTAATAGTCCGCCACAGCTTTTTTGGTTCTTTGCTGTTTTTTTCCAATTCTTGTCTGTCATGTTCAGTTTTTCGGTGTCGCAGAATGTCGTTGCAGTAGTTCCTGTATCTCAAGTAGACAATTTTAAGTGCTTCATTATTGGGTTGTTGGTTTGTTTGAGCGTGAAGAGTGTCTCGGTGTCGGATGCATCTAAGAAGACCCGGCGTGATCCAGGGCTTTAAGTTAAATTTAGAACGACTGATTTTAATATTTATAGTGTGTTTTTTAATTATGTCAGTAAGGGTCTTATTGAATAGAAGTACTGCATCATTAATATTTGTTGCGGACGTAACATCGGCCCAGTCGACCCTGCTTAGTTCATCAATTACCATAGAGTAGTCAGTTTTGAGTTTGAATCTGTTTTTGGGTTTGGTTTTAGGGTTACAGTTGTTGATTCCGAGCAGCACTAGGTGGTGATCCGTCACCGAGGCCTCACAGACGATTCCCTGAGCAGTACTGCCTTTTAGTTTAACGTATCCATGGTCCAGACAAGCTTTCCCTCGAGTTGGGTGAGTGATAGCTGGTAATAGCCCATGTTCAGCCATCAAGCATTGATAAGGCACATGGAGAGCATTTGGTGAGTCATTTAGTAGGTCAATGTTGATGTCACCCGTCACAATGACACATGCTTCGTTCTTTAGTTTGACTAAGTTATCGTCCAAAGAGTTTAAAAAGCGATCGATGTTGGTGAATGATGGTGACCGGTAGATTCCAAGGAGTGTGATTTCATTCTGCAGTTTGACCTGTAGGCAATTGGCATCGTCAAATTCTGGTTCGGAGACTGACGTGGTCCAGCAATCCCTGACGTAAATAGTTACCCCGCCACTCTTGTTGATTTTTTGATAGAATGGAAGCTTTTGTATCCGGGCAATTGGAAAATAACTGAGTTTTCGTTTAACCAGCATTCTGTTAGGATAATAACATCTGGTTGAAAGTCAAGACGGCTAAGCGATACTTGGAGGCTGAGAAAGTTTTTTTGCAAGCTCCTGATATTTGAAGTCAATACTCTTAAGTTATGTTCCAATAGTAGGTTCCCGCATAACTCAAGTTTCTCGACAGTGCGGCAAGATATGCTCAACGTCTCGTCTATTTCACTTAACAGGTCCGTTTTATCCATAATCGAAAATAATTTTAGGAGTACGTGAAGACAGAGGAATGATTAAAGCCGCAATTTTGCTTGAAGGTGTTTGCGAGAAGTGCATAGAGTAATGGGAGCCAGGAGAGATTCTTAATTTGGTGTAAAGAGTGCCAGGATATGTGTGTGTGTTATGAGTTATAGTTTGAGTGTGCATTGACAGAAGGTGTTTTTGACGTGGAAGTTTATAGTGTTGAGGTGGTGTGAATGTAGAAACTGTAATTTTACATAAGATTATGAAAATATGAACAATAAAGTTAAAAGAGCACATAATTAACAATAAAATCAGGGAAACAATTTTAGTGTAAAGTATCCAGTATGACACTTGAGTCAATTTGCGTTCCAAGAAAAAGATCGAGTTCCTTTATATTCCTGATAGTAATGGCTTGTTGCCCCTCAATCTTGCGGATAAGTATACGACCGTTGTTAATCCAGCAATATTTGTGTCCCGTACTTTGGGCACGGGCGCGAGCTTCACGAAACAAGATGCGGTTGTCCTTCGTTAGATGCTCGTTGACAAAGATCTTCCGGACAGGTCCTTGGATGTCAATGTCCTTGGAAGACAGATTGCGCCTGGTTTTGGATGCCTTTATTAGCTCATCTCTTTTAGCCCGTCTCAGTAATCTAACGATGACTGGCCTAGGGAAATTCGTAGTTGAATTAGACGCAGGGGTTTTCTTTAGACCTGCCCGACTTGTCCAGTCGAAGTCATCCACAGACAGCTGAACACCAAGCTTAGAAGAGGTTAACAATACGATGTGTTGAAGGTTTTCGGAGGGAGATTCCTCAATACCCATAATCTCGATCTCATTACGCATCGTTGATTGCATTTGATGGTTTAATTGATCCTTTAGGTTATCAATTGTTTCACTTAAAATTACGACTTGCGAATTTCTTTGTTCAAGCGATTTAATTCTTACTTCATAGCTGTCAAGACGGGCATTGCAATTGTTAACACCATCAAGCAATGATTTCAGTGACAATTTGACTTCATCCATGTCCGAGCGCATAAGCCTTATTTCAGAGACAAGCTCAGCAAATGAAACTGAATTGTTGGGGTCATCTCTGGTGGGTGATCCAACAGCCATGCGCTTGTGTCCGCGTGATAGGGTATTCATGTTAGTGACGTCGTCGAACTCGGCGCTCGTAGTTGCTTGACGAGCGGGAGTGTTGCTGTTATCCGTACGAGGTGTCTTAGCCCGGCAAGAAGGACATACCCATATATCAATTTGCTTGTGACTATCGATAAAAGTTGCATTGACACATATTTTGTGATAGTTAGCTTCGCAGTTAGAGCATTTAATAAGTCTATCCGTCGTAATGTCCTGCTTACAAGCTTCGCACAGAGTATTCATAGTGCGTTTGTTTACAAGTTTATAATACAAAAAAATATAAAATCTTGGTTTGCAAACGAGCGCGAGTCAAGTGGCGCGTAGTAAGTGTGTGAGCAGTGCAGCTGCGGCCCGTGTTGCGGTGGAGTGACTGAGACAGATGTAGTGTGATGTAGTAGTTCGGCGCTCGCGCGGTGACTCACCCGTACCGGTCCAACCGTTCAAAGTTTATGTTTTTCACCAATTTAAGAACTGTTATTACTTCACCAATTGTAGTTATATTTCGAGTTCACTGGCACTGTTTAATAACACTTGAGTTCAGCTTTATAATGGTATAACTTTTAGGTATAGTAATGCACTTTTACTAGGATTAGTAATTAAAAACCAAGAGAGTGAAACAAAAACAACGTGCGCTAGCAGACAGTGTGACCAACTTTTCATAAGGACTGAACGAAACAAGCGAAAAATATCTTCATCAATTTGAAACTATAGACGTGCAAATTACCTTAAAGTTTGATCAAGTTCAATATTGTGGAACATAGTCCACGATACCAATCAAAACCAAAATTATTTAAAAGGTTGCCTTTCGATCTGAAAAGCAAAATCTTTGAAACAAAAAAAAAATTCTATTCATCAAAATATCTAATGCCATTGAAGATTTGTAGATCCTATCTGATTCTATTGTATTATTTTGGATTATTATAATTTATGTAATTGAATCAATGTTTTTTATTTTAGTTCTGTGTGTAACCTTATTAATATCTGAAGCAAAACTTTGTACCGCTACGCTATTTACAAAAATAACGCGGACGGAGGGGAAATGATATCTGGCACAGATTTTGTATGAAGAATTAGTGCAGAAAGCTGATATTTTTGATATAGGTAATTGAAGTGTGCTCGAATTTCTACCACTGGGCGACCACCAGTTTTATTAATTGTGTGTACATTCAGATACAAATTGTTAGTGAATGAAATTGACCATGCCTATGATAAATACCTATGATATTATAATGTGATATACAAAGTACGAGTTCTACTCACCATAGGATAAGTTCTGGTATCATAAGCCATAAAGTGATTAAGTCGGACCGGGACGAAGCCTTCCACTGGAGCTACCCTGGAGCTGCGGGTGGGGGGAGGGGGCTCGTGCATGTGCAGTGCTAGGCATGGTGCTATCAGGAGCAAGAAAAACCCTGGAATGTGTGGAAAATGGTGTTGTTAAAGCGTGCTTCAAATAGCGATCTAAATGAAAGTGTGACACCCACAATTAGATTATGTATCACTCATCAGCTGCAGTCATGGTTTTAGCCTAAAGATGTCCATTACTGGACATAGGCTTCCCCCAAGCTATATCAAACTGTTATTTTCTTCTCGCATCCAGCGGATTACTGCGGCTTTCACCAGATCATCAGTCCATCTTGTGGGAGGTCTTTCAACTGACGGTCTTCCAGTACGCGGGCTTCACTCCAGTTCCTTTTGGCCCCATCGACCATCTGTTCTGCGAGAAAATCCGTCCTGACCATTGCCACTTAAGTTTTAAAGTCTAAAGTGTCCCAACCATTACCTGTCTCCTCTTGTACTGTGTTTTTGTAACTTGACCTTGCTCTTTTAAGGATATAATGAGTGCCAATAAAAGTGAGCCATTAATAAGTAACAGATGATGATGATGCATTTAAAAAGTACTATCGACTAGAAAAAACTAAGAGATTTTCGGTCACGTTTGACTGTGCTGTGGTGGATGGACTTTCTGTGCTGTCTGTTAGTAATATGAAAGAATTATGAATCACCCAGATTCTGAAAATCACATTATTTAAAAATCGAAATCATTAGAGTTATTTATTTAAATCAAAACCTCAAAATGGATGTCGTAAACATAGGTGTACAAACATGCAGAAGCCCATGAACACAGACTTCATCATCACGTGAATGTCGAGGCGATTCAAATCCTTGACAACACTGCGCTCAAACTGTAGTGAAATTGCTAACTTTTATAAAGCACACGTTAATCAAGTGTCTTCTCCTTACCTTACAGTGAAAAAGAAAGACGTTGTTGGATGATTTATTAGTTTTATAGTTACTTAGAAGTTCAAATTTTATCTAAATTATTTATTAGCTAATAGGCTAGATTATAATGTGAAGATCAATTGTGATTTTTTAGAAAACAAAAAAAATAATACTTAGACAGTCATCAACATTATTAGAACGTCAAAATTACGTAAAAGACAGCCCCCAAAACGCCCGCTCTTCACCGCTTACTAGTGCATTAGCTGGGACGTAGTAGCGCAACAAACTCTACAGCACATCTGTTTGTTTAGTTAGATAAACTTGATTCTATACAATAGTAGGTGGGCAAATTATTTAATATAACGAGACACAGAACATTACATTGAATATTTTGTCATATGCCAGTTAGCTATTTGTCCTACCAAACTTACTGTCATCATTCATCATCAATTCAGCCGAAAGACGTCCACTGCTGGACATAGGCCTCCCCCAAGGGGATTTGCCATAAAGGCTACGCCCTACTTGGTAGGCGGGCTGGCGATCGCAGTATGGTGAATAAATGGATAGAGAACGCTGCTGCCCATTCTCTAGTAAGTCCCTTATTCGCTTTTTACCACACCCAGGCCACGGGAAGAAATGGGATAGTGTTATTCTTTACGTCCGGGATCACACGGAAAACTTATTGTCAAATGTAAGGATTTTCACTTTTACCTTACTAGAGTAGGTACCGAATAAGTATGTCAGATAATGTAGACTGAACAGAAAAAACTCAACAAGTCGTCAGTTTTTACACTTGAACAATGAAAACGAACCTTAATACTACGACATAAAGGCGCTGTTTATGTCTACTTATGATCATATACGTGCAGTTGATCGCACGTCCTGGAACAAACTGTTTCACAAGTTGTTAAGTATTGATAAGAAAACTATTATTATTAACAAAAAATTATAAAAACTTACACATTGTAGTAATATCACGAAATCACTGAAAAATAACTACACGAGTGTCATTTGTCGTGTCTAACGATAATTGTCCCATTTAAATCGTATATCTTTAGATAATACAATAATGTATAAAAGATAATACGGATATAATATGCTAAAACTATGTAATCTTTTGTGTGTCGATAAGCAAAATGGGTGTAACCGACGAATTCAACATAATTTTAAAAGTTTGATAACAATCTACGTAGAAAACAAAACGAATCCAAATTGTGGACAAGTCTATTTAAAAAAAAATCGGCCAAGTGCGAGTCGGACTCGCGCACCGAGGGTTCCGTACAAACCTGTAGGTATAGTAAGTAAAAGTTCACCCATCACGACAATCGAGTCGTACCTAGTTCTGTTCTGTTTCTTGGCTTGGTTTTATTTCTGTCTGTGTTTTGTTCTGTTTATTATATGATGTAACTAAAAATTTACGGTTTTCGCAATTTATCCTTTATCTGTGCTATAAGACGTTGCTTCGTACCAAATTTCAAAATTCTAGATCAACTGGAAGTACCCTTTAGGTTTTGATTCCCTTGCAAGTTTCGAAAATTTGTGGAAATTTGCGGTATAAACGGCTATATCTTTTGATAGCGTTAGCTTAGAAGTTTGATTTTTTCACAGCTCCAAGGGACAGTAGACTTGAGTATTTGATATAAATTTCAGCTTGATACCTTCACGCGTTCCTGAGAAAAAGGGTCTTGACAGACGGACGGACGGACGGACGGACGCACGGGCAAAAAAGTGATCCTATAAGGGTTGCGGAACCCTAAAAAAATACAAATCAATTTAATTTACCGATACAAATGTCAAAAGAAAATAAACATAATGTCAAAAATATGTGTGTGTGTGTGTTTTTGTGTGTGTGTGCGTAATATGTATTTTAAATATTTGTAACTAGCTTACGCCTGCAACTTCATCCACGTTAAAAATTCGCCCCCATTTCTTCCCGTGGCTGTCGTAAAAGGCGACTAAGGGACTTACTAGAGAATGGGCAGCAGCGTTCTCTATGCATTTTACCACCACACTGCGATCGCCAACCCGCCTGCCAAGCGTGGCGATTATGGCAAAGCCCCCCAAATTGGGGGAGGCCTAAGTCCAGCAGTGGACGTCTTACGGCTGAAATGATGATGATGACCCTTCCCGTTGCATCTAATTGCCTGCCAGTTTTCGTCCATTTTTCGTTGCTGCTCCGCTCCTTTTGATTGCAGCGTGATGTTACATAAACTATAGCCTTCCTCAATAAATAGGCTACCCAACACAAAAATATTTTTTCAATTCGGACCAGTAGTTCCTGAGATTACCGCTTTCAACCAAACAAACAAACAAACTCTTCCGCTTTATAATATTAGTATAGATTATAATTGGAGCCGTCTAGAACAAATGTCACTATAATAGTATTTTCCCATTAGAAATGTTTGTATCTAGTGCTTTAACTGTGTTTAATTATATTGTGTGCTCACTGTCCTCAATCTCAGTGTGGATATTTCGTACGCATAGCAGAAATACCTATATTGAAGGAAAATGTAACGATTTAAATCTTTGATACAAATATAAATATTATCGGAAACCTATACCGTGGGCAACCCTTTGCCCCAATATTTTACTTTTCTTATTACATTTGACATTACTATTTGTATTGTAATCACAAATATCAGAAGTTATGTTATTTCGGGCGCTGGGATAAGTTTTATATTATGATAACTTTATTTATTTGTGAATATATACTGAGATGTATATGATTATTATACTGAGGTATGTATCCAGTTTATGGATTTATTGAAATAGTTCAGATGGAATCAACTATTCTTATTCTTAAACTTTATTTTAGACTAGCTTCTGCCCGCGACTTTGTCCGCGTTAAATTTCTTGTTCCCCCGACCCTTCCCGTCGCGTCGAATCGCCTACCCGTGCGATTTTCCCCGTTTTTGCAACATTTTTCATTACTGCTCCGCTCTTCGTGGTTGTAGCGTGATGTTATATAGCCTACAGCCTTCCTCGATAAATAGGCTACCCAACACAAAAAAAAAAAAACAATTCGGACCAGTAGTTCCTGAGATTAGCGCGTTCAATCAAACAAACAAACAAACTCTTCAGCTTTATAATATTAGTATAGATATACATAAGTTCCTAAAACAATGCGATTGTGGCTTTGCCCACGTATTCTACATTTTAAACCTTTCTATTGAATTACTTTATTAATTGATGAAAACCGCATTAAAATCCGTTGCGTAGTTTAAAAGATCTAAGCGAACAGACACGAAATGCGACTTTGTTCTATACTATGTAAAGATTATGTAATATACAACACAAAACATAACATCACGCAATGTGCTGCAATGCTGTATATAACAAAGTGTTATGCAGAGTTACTCCGATAGTACACCCCTCTTTTCGCATGTAATGTTTAAGTTCCATGTAACGGGACGAGCCTATAACCATGACCGAACAATGTTAATTATCTATACTAATATTATAAAGCTGAAGAGTTTGTTTGTTTGATTGAACGCGCTAATCTCAGTAACTACTGGTCCGAATTGAAAAAATATTTTTGTGTTGGGTAGCCTATTTATCGAGAAAGGCTATAGGCTATATATCAGCGACTGCCCAGAGCTCCATGGCCTTTTCTGCCGGTTATATGTGCCCGATAAATACATCGGACATCGTCAGAACCGACGGCACAATCTTTTTGCGCAACTGCCATGTAAGACTGTAGTCAGAGCCGAATCCCCTGTCTGTCGTACATTAAAGATGCTTAATGCCCTTCTGACTGCCAACCCTGAATGTGATGTGTTTGTTGATGAATGGAATAAAATTATGCGTATATGTCTGGGGTTCTGTGAGAGAAATTATGCAAGGGAGTCCTCTGTTCCATATTAGTTTTTAATTTACGTAATTGTTTAAATTTATATTAGTATTGTCAACCTATCATGTTTCTATGTTAATTAATGTAATTGGTGTTGTGCCGTTTTAATTAACTATAAATAAATAAATCATAACGCTACAACTAAGAAGAATGGAACAGTTATGAAAAATGTAGCAAAAATGGGGAAAATCGCACGGGTAGGCGATTCGACGCGACGGGAAGGGTCGGGGGAACAAGAAATTTAACGCGGACGAAGTCGCGGGCAGAAGCTAGTATATAATTAATTTAAATTTCATGTACAGTAGTGGTCTATGGGTGGACTTAATCCACGAGGCATTCACTTGTCCACCATTAAATTATTAAAGAACACAGTGGGATAGGCGTATAAAAGTAAAGATGAGAATATGCAAATGTGTATGTGTGTGTGATGATTGTGTAAGGTGTAAATATGTCCTGCCAGGGTCGCGAGATTGTCCAAACGAGATACCGTGGCCCTGGCATATGGGTTACTGAAGGAACACGGGTGGGTTTTAGTTAGTAAAAGTCTGACACGCCCTCCCGCTCCGCCCAGAGCGGAAGAAGTCATTTGATGATTTCCGATCCAAAAAAAAAGTAAAGAGATATTTATTCCGTATGGAGCCAGACCTAAAGAATAGCACCAACCCATTTCTTCCCGTGGGTGTCGTAAGAGACGAATTTCTAGAGAATGAGGAGCAGCTTTCTCTATGTAATCTACCTCCATATTGCGATTGCCAAACCGCTTACCAAGCGTGGTGATTATGGCACAGCCCACAAATCGGGGAGGCTTATGTCCAGCAGTGGGCGTCTTTCGGCTGAAATTATTATTATTTATTAAAAGAAGTAATTATTAGACTTTTACCAGCGGCTACTCCCGCGTGAAGGTCGAAAATTATCCAGCGGGTAGGTACTACCGGGATAAAAGTATCTTATGTGTTCATCCAGGTTGTTGTCCGTTCAGTAGTTTTTGCGTGACAGAGTAACAAATATTCAGACACACTCACGAACATTTACATTTAAAAAATAGTTTTCCATTATTTTGTACTTTTTAGTTTGGTTTTTAATGGAAGCGTGTTTTTTAGTTTTTTTAAACTATTATTTATTTTCTATTTTTTTATGGTGTTTCGAATTTTGAGACGTATGTCAGCGTAATTTGTGACGTATGTCAGCGTAGTTTTCGAAGATAGTTTTTTTTGCTGTCCTGGTAACCCTGGCAAGGATAATGGCACAAATTTATGAAATTATTGTATTGTCATCGGTCCTTGACAGGTGTGCAAAGTTTGAATGGAATCGCTGGTCGTTTAAAGTGAGTCAAAATCGCGCTATAAAGAGTCGGTTACAAACAAACATACTAACATACAAACATACAAGTGAAGCTAATATAAAGCGTGTAATATTAGTAGGATGTCGGTTTTCTTTTTTGACCGCGTCGTTTGTCTTAGATTTAATTCCCAGATCAGAAAACCTGTAGTAGGGTGTTGCATCAAAAAAAGGAAAAAAAAAAACAGACATAAGATCCCGAGAAAAATGGATTTTAAACTTATACAGTTTTTCTATATGGTTTATAATCGAGTTATCGTTATAATCACGTGCTTATCGACTAGATAAGGGAGATTATTCAAATATTCGGTCCGGTTTTTATTTTTATTGTAATTAGTTCATAACTAATTAATGACGGGCTGTATGTCTGTTGAGATTTCCCATTGAACACACACTCCTACGGTTCCTGCCTTACGAGATGCATTTCCCAAAAACGATCATAAAACTAACATAGACTTTAACAAACTTCCATTCAAACTTTCATTCCCTATTTAACCTTTAAATTTTAGGAGATGAATTTTCATATAATATGCTTTGTTAGATCTCACCTTCATTATAACTCCTTTATCGGAACTCTTCCGTAAATTTGCATGCTTTTAGTCAGACCCAGCGGTTGAGGAAGCGTTGTCTGATTGTCTGTCATTTAATTAAATAATTATCTTAAATTCTTTCTCTGGTCAGTGGGTCGTTTTACGGGCGGAGTGTAGGAGTTGGAGTATACGCTTAGGGGCACTATGAGAGGCAAAGAAAACAAAAAAAAAAAAAAAAATAGTTAAAAAAAATTTTTGGGACTCAATTTTTTGGAGTTTTTTTTTTTTATTGAATTTGACCATTTTTATTGCAACAACAGATTACGCTTATCCATAGAAACCATTTAGGGTCTGAAAAGCATGGCCCTACGACGCACCGTTTCCGAGTTATGGGCCTTTTCGTTTTTTATTTTATTTTATATAAAACTATTTATATTTGATGATAATATTTAATGTTTTGGTAGCTAATTTAATAACCATCAGGTTAATATTCGTTGAAAGAGTAGGTCACTTTATACGCTACTAGCACTACGCCCGCGTCTTCGCCGCGTGAAATGTTGACCCCCGACCAGCCACGTTGGGTGGCAGGACACTTTCGTGAATGAAACTTGCGCGAAGGACACTTGCGCGTATCCACTTGCACGAAAAACACGTGCATTTACTTGCGCGAAAACATTTGCGCAAAAATGTTATGGAAATAAGATTTCTTTATAACATGACGCCTTTATGATTTCAAAGGTTTGCACACTGGTGTATATTTCGCCAGTTACGTCCAAGTTACAGACAAACTGGAAGTAGTTTTAGTTTTAAATGTCTTTATTATAAACATAATATTACAGAAGGTATGCAGAAAGATCTTATTCTAATTGTGTACAACCGTAACAGTAACAAATTCTTAGGCTAACTTACCTTTACAGTCATTTTACACTGATTTTAACATTTTTATTCCAAAACATTCTTTAATAATAAGTTCACAAGAACACAGGATTATTTGACGGCACAAAAGTCTTAGTAGCACTGACTTTAAATGCATACCACTATACTATTTACCTACTAATGGCAATGCACTTAACTAATACAAAAAAGAAAAATATTAGAAGCGCAGGATAGAACATTACAATAATAAAATATACGTTAGAATATAACATTTGTCATCATGAGTTGAAACAAAGAAAAAAGATAGATTCTAAGTTGAGGGTAATTTGCGTAATATTTCGCCGAGTTTGCTTATTGCGACCGGTTGACGGCTGAACGGTCGGTCCGGTGGCGGTGGTAGGTAGAAATTGTCATTCACTCAGAAAGTAGTGATGTGGTATATACATATATTATGATGATGGATATCGATTATATGTGTTTGAATACAATAAGTTATTAGATCTACTTTTACCTATGGATGAAATTAATGGGTTATTATGTTTGGGATTTTTTACTAAATAGAATTTTCGGGCTGATTTTAAAATGAAATTTTTTATTGATGGAAATTTAATTTGTTCATGAACTCGTTTTAAAATTGTACGAAAGGTAGTGTTAAATGATATTTTGATTGCCTTATTTTGGACAACTTGCAACTTATTGTAATGTTTATCAGTCAGGGTTCTCCAGGCTGGCGCAGCATATGTCAGACATGGTCGGACGATAGTGGTATAAATGCGTAACTTAGTGGCTGCGGTTATCTCAGATTTTCTGTTAAGAATAGGTTTTAACGCATTCATAGCCTTCAAACCCTTTTCGCGAAGTGCATCAGTGTTTTCACTCCAGTTAATTTTACTATCTAACACTACACCGAGATATTTGACTGAGCGGCTCCAGGGTCGTCGTCAGGGTCGAATCGTTTTTAAATTGAATGCTCCTGGAGGGTAATGATCGTTTACGTGTAAAAAGAATAGCTCCCGATTTACTGGAGTTTAATTTTAGTTTCCATCTAGTGAAATACGTGTCAAGTAGGTTTATTGCTAGTTGAAGCCGCCCAATTATTAAATCAATATCCTTTGAAGAAGTGTAGGAAGCAGTGTCATCAGCATATATTGCAAGATGAGTTCTAGGTTGCTTAGGTATGTCATTAAGATATAAGATGAAGAGGAATGGTCCTAAATTTGAACCTTGTGGTACACCAGATACAATTAATTTCGGTATAGAACAGTATTCACCTATGAAAACTTTGAAATGGCGGTTAAATAGATAGTTTTGGACTATTTTGACAAGTGAGAGAGGAACGCCGTTAATAATTAATTTGTGAAGTAGTGCTTCATGCTGATTCAAACTGGAAGTAAACAGTCCAATTCGGCATTAATAGTGATCGCCGTAGTTTTTAATTGCCCATATAATTTTCTACTTTATCAATAACATACGAAATTCCATGGGTTTCCCCGGTGCTAAAGCCGATAGTCAGTCATAGTTCCAAAATAAAATTTATAATGGCGGAAGCAAAAAATTTAAAATATTTCGTCATCAGTTTCATTTTCATGGTTTTCGAGGATGATAAAGCCGATAGTGATGTCGAAATGAAAATCCAAGATGGCACAGGCGGCTGTGAATAATTTCATTTTATCAGCAACTATTTTCATTAGCAACTTTGCTCGCAAAAGAGGTTTCATTTACTTCTATTTTTTAAACGCAAAAGACAAATACTCGTTTTGATAAACCACCTCATTTGTATTCGGATCAAATCGTAAAATAAATAAAGAAAAAGGCAAACCTTAATCTTTGTTTAAACTTTGCTTTATTAAGCTTAAACTGTGGCCAAGAATAAATTAAACCTAGATTTCTTCTGTCCAACGTAGTTTATCAAACTCTCTTTATTTTAGTTTGTGATTTATTTTGAGCTTAGAGGGTTTATTTCAAAGTTGGTACCATTAATCATTTTAAGCGGTGTTAACACTAAACTGAAAGGAACTTGAAGAGATTTTAAACGTTGCAAGGTTAGAGTAATAGCCAGTAGGTAGGTACATAATTTAAATTCAAATCCTTGTTGGAAACATACTACTCACTATAATTTCAGCCGAAAAATGTCCCAGGTGGATACAGCCCTCACCCCAACACTGCTACTTCGACTGGTTCATTGCTTCTCTCATTGAACAGATTTCAGCAGCCTTCACAAGGTCATCGGTCCGCCTTATGGGAGGAGTTTCAACGCTATGTCTTCTAGTACGCGGTCGCCACTCGAGGACCTTTCGACCCCATGGAGCATCTGTTCTGCGAGCAAGTTACCCTGCCCACTGCGAGTTAAGTTGGGCAATTTTTCGGGTTATGTCGGCTACCTTGGCTCTCATAATCCTACTATAACTCCTTTCATATGAGGCGTAATGTGAGTGACTACGTTTCAGTGCTACAGAATTCATGTAAAGCACACAAATATCAATGGTATAGCTGCAACGTAAACTGAACTTGATGACACAACATCAACCCTTGTTTTCTTGAAGGGATAGACAGATACCCATAGTACCTACTATATGCCTCAGCCTATGGACAGATATTTTAGTTATTTTTAAGTCCCATGTATTAGGACTGAACATAAGCCTTGAAATCGATCAAAAACATGTATTTGCTAAAAATTTTAAAAACTTATTTGCGAACGCACAACACAATTTATGATGTAAGATATAAAGTATTTTTTTGCTTCGCCATTTTTGTGAGGGCGACATAGATAATACAAAATAGCGTACGATATTTGATGCGATGCATTGCGTAACTCTCGCTGATGCTACCTCAATGTCATTCATAATCGTAAATATTCGGTAGTTAACGCAATTACGATCGCACGACTGAGCCGGATTCTATCTCTGTCCTTGTCTATCGGTAACTGTAAGTACGCAACTGTATTCACAGATGTGTGAGTTGTATTTCATGTATTTGTGCACCATGCTTTTTTTTTGTGGGTGGGAAATCATCAAATGACGTCTCCCGCTCTGGGCGGAGCGGGAGGGCGTGTCAGACTTTTTAACCGACGAAAAAAAACGGAGGAGGTTATCAATTCGACGCGTATATTTTTTTTTTTTTTTTTGTGTTTTGCCACGCATAACTTTTTACATAGTAGTCCGATTGTGATAATTCTTTTTTTATTGGAAACAGTATACTCCGAGGGTGGTCCCATAGAAATTTGAAATACAAAATCAAACCCTAAGGGTCAGAAAACAGGGGATGATTGATTGTTCACTCAGTGATTGTAATGTATTACCACGCATAACTTTATACAGAGTAGTCCAATTTTGATCATTCTTTTTTCATTGGATAGGGTATACCTTGCCAAGTATTATTAGTACATTAAAACCACAAAAAATTGTAAAATAAAAACTTTTTAACAAAAAATTAAACCGCCGAAAAAACTGAAAAGCAAAAAATAATAAATCTTAAAATTTTGAGTCGGCGCTGAAAACTCAATGAACAAAGATCACTCAAAGCGCCGACTCATAATTTTAAGGTTTATTATTTTTTTGCTTTTCAGTTTTTTCGGCGGTTTAATTTTTTGTTAAAAAGTTTTTTACTGACTAAAACCCACCCGTGTTCCTTCAGTTGCCCATATGCCAGGGCCACGGTATCTCTTTGGCTTAGGCCCTGGCTGACCATGCTCAGGTTTAGTGATGGCAATATTATAATGTACAATTGTTCCGTGTGGTGCCGGACATAAAGAATAGCACCATGACATATCTTCCCGTAGTTGTCGTAAGAGGCGACTAAGGGACTTACTAGAGAATGGGCAGCAGCGTTCTCTATGAATTTTATCACCATACTCCGATCGCCAATCCGCCTGCCATGCGTGGCGATTATGGCAAAGCCCACCAAATTAGGGGAGGCCTACGTCCAGCAGTGGACATCTTACGGCTGAAATGATGATGATGATGAACGTACAGTAGCTACCGTTTTATTTATCTAAGGGGCTGAATATCATCATTATCTGTCTAGCTTTTTCCCACCCACGTTGAGGTTGGCTTCCAGTCTAACCGGATGCTACTGAATACCAGTATTTTACATGGAATGACTGCCTATCTAACCTCCACAGCCAAGTTACAAAGTGGTCGAATATAATTATGTATCTTTAATTTTCGGCGCACTTACCTTTCAGGTCGGAACTTACCCCTGGACAGAACAAGGCTGTTTGGGAGCAGAAATACCTGAGAATGTCTTAGACGCCTTGTTGATCCAGTGGTCATCGGTGTGCATACGGTTTTGCGTACCCCAGTTGGACAGATTTTCAAGAAATTTCGGGACATCTATGCTAATATTATAAAGCTGTAGAGTTTGTTTGTTTGAACGCGCTAATCTCAGGAACTACTGGTCCGAATTGAATTTTTTTTTTTGTGTTGAGTAGCCTATTTATCGAGAAAGGGTATAGGCTATATAACATTACGTTACAACTAAGAAAAGCAGAGCAGTAATGAAAAACGTTGAAAAAACGGGGAAAATAGCACGGGTAGGCAATTCGACGGGACGGGAAGGGTCGGGGGAACAAGAAATTTAACGCGGATGACGTCACGGACAGAAGCAAGTTGTCATATATTTTCAAGCAAAACATCAGCAAAGCTTCGTTGGTCTAGTAGTCGTTAGCGCTGCTGTTGAGCGTGAATTCCTTGGTTCAATTCCCAGGTCGGGTAGCGTTATTTGGTTTATCTATCTGTAACTCAGTAACAGTCCGAAGTCAGGATTCCATGCCCAGTTCAAGACAATAGACTCGCCCCCAATTACATGGGAGTTTAACATAACTGGCGAAACTTGGGTGTATACTATAGGTACCTACACCTCTGCTCAAACCAGTATATTATAACGTAAGTACTCTGTGGCCCAAACCTTCAGAAAAATAAAGCGTGATGAGACGTATATATTTTCACAGTAATTAGATTACAACTTCATTTATGAAACCTAAAACATCCATTGTTCCAAAAAGTAGAACCAAAAAAGTAATATGGACTATATAGATAAGCAGTGATGACCTAGTGGTGACGGCCGCGACTTACGAGTAGTAGGTCGTGAGTTTAAACCCAAGCAGGCGTATTACTTTGTGTAAATTATTTAATCACCACTGCTCTCAAAACGGTGAAGGAAAACATCGTGAGGAAAACCGGAGAATGTCTCAGAACCAAACATTCGACGACATGTGACATCTACCGGTCCGCGTGGTGGATTACAGCCCACTCCCTCTCACCGAGATGAGGCCTGTGTCCCAGCAGTGGGAACATTATAGGCTGTTGATGATGTTAATAAGAACATCGGAAATACGGTGTAACACATATAAAATTACAATTGATCGCAACGGGTTTTGTTTTGACAGTTCACCTACGTTCATTGCGTTATTATTCATTGTATATAATATTATATAGTTCATACGTTGTTGAGCAGACGAATTTTTCAAACCTGAGAAGCAATGGATTCATGATTCGGATTAATGATTTATGTAACTAAGGTACCGGTTACAAGCACGCCATACAAAACCGCTTTTACCTGGACATTTCAAGGCAAAAGCTTACACTGTCTTTGGATGAGTTTCTCTTCCCGCCACCTGTCGGGAGTAGTGGCATGCGGCAGCTGCTGCTATTGTGTGAACCGCGCATGCGCCGCGGCGCGCTGGTCACGTGCGGCGCTGCGCGTGAGTCAGTCTGTGGTCATGGTGGTGAGGATGTTGGGCTACTGGATGTGGTAGTCTTTGTTCTGTCGAGTAAAAACTCTTCTTTTACCTCAAAGTTATCCAAAACAAAGATTTTTGTTCGTTTAAAACATTGATGTTAATAATAAGTATTAATATATCGAACACCATAAAAGTCTTATATAATTTTCCATTGCATAATAATAGATAAGTTGATGGACGATTCATCAGGCTCTGGGCTGGCAGGCATGTGCGTGCATATGTTCATGTAGCCAATGAATGTATTATTATTGTATTTTTTAATTATTGAGTTTACTTACATAGGCTACGTTTTTACTAACACTCTATGGATCCCTGGTCTGAAATAAAATTTTGAATTTGAATAATCCATTTGGAAAATAAAACATTTGGCATGCAAACTTTTAATTTGCATTGTGAGTACACGACTAGGCTCCAAAAAATTTTAATTCATGGAAGTGCCAAAATAAACGTTTTAGCATCAATTGGGAGTTTGATGCAATGTGAAGAACTGAGTCTCAAAATAAATCTAAATATTTAAATTATTCATTAACCAAAAATTCTGTCAAAGATTCCATAAACTTAAGGGATACTTTAATTACAAAATGGCTTGATTCAGCTACTCCAATGTATCTCAAAAAATAAACTATTATAATGAGTGTTATAGAAATAACATTGTTTTTTTTATTGATTTACGTGACAAATACTGATAATACAATGATATTATTGATCGACATTTCTTCTCAGGGATCAGTCAGCTAAGAAATACTGCCCATCTAGTATTAAAATATTCACCAACAAGATTTTGTTAGCGCACCTGAATGGTACGATTCGAGGAATACTTTTGGTGCGTTTCAAAGTTGGTGCGTCTCGAGGATTGCTAAAGTCCCCAAAGTATAGACGTGTAGTGTCTTAAAATATCTACTTATGTAAACATTTCATTTCATTTCAATTAACCAGCTATTTAGTTGTTAGACAAACTACAGAATAAACTTGAAATACTTTATCAAGGTGAGATAGCTTATCCAGTTACCTTCCACATCCACGTATGGGAAACAATTTAATGCAAATAGTGCGCTATTATACTTACGTCGCGCGGCGCTCGCGCAGATCGTTAACTTATGACCGTGCTTGTGACTCATACGCATCGTGATTCATAATACACTTACTGTTTTAGGGTCAGCAGAAATATAGGACCTTGGAAGAGTCTAACATGAAGTTAATTCTATATATGAGGTGGAGATAATTTAGGAGGCTTGTGGCTTAGTAATAACAGCCGCACGGGTCGATCGATCAGGTTAAGCTACGCTTGCCGCGGTTGGTTCATGGATGCGATGGGTCATCTTTACATACCAAAACCCCTCTGTGCCATACAAAGCACGTGATGCCGTTGATCCCGGCTGTCATTTCTGGATCTTTGACAGACGTAATGGGTCGTTAGAAGCCCAAAAGTCTGACAACCAGTCTTACCAAGGCGTATCGTAGATATTACCAAGTAACTGGGTTGTGGCGCAAAATACGCGCTCAGACGTGGAGTTGCGGACACCAGCCCGTATTAACTATTACCTAACTGGGTTGTGGAGGTCAGATAGACATTCGCTTAATGTAAATACTGGTACTCAGCTGCATCCGGTTAGACTGGACGCCGACCCCAATATAGTTGGGAAAAGACTAGGCATATGATGAGGTGGGGATAATTTACATAAGATCATAACACTGCGCCTCTGGCGAGTGCAGTTGGGTTAAGCTGTCCTTTCATCAGTTATTTTTGAATCCCATGTAACGTTGGCGAGCCTGTTGCCATCAATCGGACACGAATCTTGACTCCAGGCTGCTACTGACAAATTCCAAATAGAAAAACCAAATAACACCTTATCCAGCCTGGGAATCGAACCCAGTACAAAATGTTTAGCTATTGTGCTTCCGACCGCTAGACAAACGAAGCAGTCGCATTTAAATAATGTCGAAGTGATCGGGAATTTGATTGGTACGGTCTTACCCCAACGCTGGTTTTACCCTTACTTACTCAATACAGTTCTTATAACCCACTTATCAGATGAGCAGTGGTGGCCCAGTGGTATCACCCCGACTCACGAGTTGTAGGTCGTGGGTTCGAACCCAGTCAGGCGCGTACTTTGTGGTAGATCACCACTGCTCTCAAAACGGTGAAGCAAAACATCGTGAGCAAACACGAAGGCGCCAAGGCATTTCCTAGAACCAAACATCCGAAGACAAGTGACATCTACCAACCCGCACTGGGCCTGCTTGGTAGATTACGGCCCACTCTGTCTCACCGAGACGAGGCCTGTGCCCCAGCTGTGGGAACAATATAGGCTGATTATGAACCTACCTAGTTTCTTAAATGCTTGCTTTCCACCATAATCAATATTCTTCATCCTTAACTCGTCAACAGAAAGTACAGAATGCACACTTAAACATTATGCACAAAAATGTCAAAATATCGAACTTCTAGCACCAAAGCCAATCGTTCAACCACTGCACTAATGTAACTGTCAAAATGACCAATGAATGTAATATTTGAGCACCGCACTACACCAATATTTTTTTTTACTCTTCCACCAATCGCCAGACGGACCGGTACGGATCGCGTCGCCGGCGTCTAATAACGATCCGTCTTCCCATCCCGTACTAATTCCATCACAATTACTGAAACAATACTGTAAGCCGATCTTTGTTCTCGTCGCCATATTGTTTCGCTGCATTGAATATCATCGTTCTTTGTGAAGACTATTACTCCAATGACATCTAGAACGAGATTCGTGATCGTTCTTCAATTGTTTATCTGCGTAAATATGGCTAAGGGTGACTTAGCAGTAGCTAGCTATGCTACGCTTGTTATTTTTTCTGGGTTGGCAATCATCACATGTTTTCTCCGCTGATTTCCCTACCCGTGTTTTTTCTGTTGCCTATATGCCAGGACCACGGTAATTCTTTCAAACAATTCCACTACCCTGGCAAGAACCTATTGTACGCGGTGCTCTATTTATGTATTTCGTTCTACGGCACCACGTGCGTTACCATGGCAACGGTTTACTACAAACACAACAATAAATGCGCACTCGCTCTTCACCGCGTTACCAGATAGTAATTTGACAGATGTAATGTCAAACTCCTAAAATAAAAACCAAACATAAAAAGACTTCAAATGTCAGATTACCATCTGAAATTCAGAAAATAATTTTATCTCGCTCGCACATGTTACATAGCTTGATGTTGATCAGCCACCTTTAATAAGTAACACAGTAAGTGCAACAATTGCCATTTTACACGGTATATTAAAATACAAACTTGTATTACTTACACAAACGTTCCACACAAATATAAATGATTTCATTGCTATAAAAACAAAGACTATTACACGTAAATCATATTTTTTTAAACTTGATGAGGTCGGCATTTCCCAACTGACTACTCTAAGAAGAAACGCCGAAACAAACTCAGAGGTCACATCTCTTTTAATGTCTAGACATAATCTTGTTCACATCATGTGAAGACCATGTAGACTGGTGATTGAAATGATCTTTTGAGGAAAGAACTCAGAACTTAAGGAGCTCAACGATTTGACGAACAATATCAAAGAAAGGACATTTGGGTGGGCCACATAAATTACTCAGTCTGCCAGAACAAGATTACAACTTACTGAGAAAGAAAGAAAATATAATAAAAAACCGGCCAAGTGCGAGTCGGACTCGAGCACCGAGGGTTCCGTACAAACCTGCAGGTATTCACGGTTTATGCATAAGGTTTATGTTTATGAAATTTAATGTTTTTTTTTAATTTTTATATTTGAGTTTACTGAATGAAAGGTAAATTGTGGTTTAAGATTTATGACGTATTAAAAAAAACTACTTACTAGATCTCGTTCAAACCAATTTTCGGTGGAAGTTTACATGGTAATGTACATCATATATTTTTTTTTAGTTTTATCATTCCGTTATTTTAGAAGTTACGGGGGGGGGGGGACACATTTTACCACTTTGGAAGTGTCTCTCGCGCAAACTATTCAGTTTAGAAAAAAATGATATTAGAAACCTCAATATCATTTTTGAAGACCTATCCATAAATACCCCACACATATGGGTTTGATGGAATTTTTTTTTTTGAGTTTCAGTTCTATGTATGGGGAACCCCAAATATTATTATTATTTTTTCTATTTTTGTGTAAAAATCTTAATGCGGTTCACATAATACATCTTCTTACCAAGTTTCAACAGCATAGCTCTTATAGTTTCGGAAAAAAGTGGCTGTGACATACTCGGACAGACAGACAGACATGAAGAATCTATAAGGGTTCCGTTTTTTGCCATTTGGCAACGGAATCCTAAAAAGACCCACATAGACTTCACATTCACTATACATGACGCTTGAACGCGCTTGTCGCTTGATGAACTGCCCCGTTGGTCTCGTGCTTGCAAACGCGATTGCTGAGCGTGTGGTCCTGGGTTCGACTCCCAGATCGGGCAAAGTGTTCTTATGTTTTTCCATTAGGAATTTCTTAGTAACAGTCCACACTTTGGAAGTTGGCAGTATGATACCCCCGTGCCTCGGAAAGCACGATAAGCCGTTGGTTCTGCGCCTGATCTCTCTGCGGTCGTGTCGGATTGCCGTCCTGTCGGACTATGAGAGTGAGGGTAGAGTTAGTGCCTTTCTGTCGGTGTTCACACTTGTGCACTATAATATCTCCCGCGTCAGTGGCTAGTCTCTGTTGAGATTGTCTGCCGTTGCCGAAATACGGTGGAGGACTATAAATGACGCTTGCACGCATTTCAATTTGTTAAATCTAATATTTGAATTCATTACAAATCTAGTGATTCCCAAATAGTTCCTAATTCGAAATTTAAATAAATTTTTCATCGGCTGTTTTTCTTACTGGCCTATTCTCATAACTTTCAGTGTGACCGCCGTATAATTTTCCTACTACTACACTACGATACAGGCCCCCCCTCAATGAGAGGGCCGCAATCCACCACGTGGGCTCAGTGTGTGGTGGTAGATGTCATCTTTAAACTTTTGGTTCTAGGACATGCTGGTTTCCTCACTATGTTTTTCTTTACCGTTTTGAGAGTGGTGGTAGCGAAATAATTTACACCAAGTCGAGCGCTTGACCTAAGGGGTAATTGCGTGCCAGGGTCGCGAGATTCGTTCGAAAGAGTTACCGTGCCAGCATATAGGCGACTGAAGGAACACGGGTGGGGTTTAGTCAGTAAAAGTCTGACACGCCATTCCGCTCCAACCAGCGCGGGAGACGTCATTTGAAGGGGTAATTGCGTAACTTACTATCAGTAGGAATCGTTTTCATTTTGACAGTTCAACAACATTCAAAGAATTATTTACGTAGTTGAGCAAACAGTTTTTTCGAACTTGAGACGCAATAAATAGGAAATAATCTTCAAAAAGATTCTTATTCTGCTTGACAGTATTTTACACAATTAGAGTGCTGGGTACGAACCAATAAAACAACTGTACATTTAACCTACAACCTGTTTTTACCAAATAACAAAAAAAAAATAACCTTATTATTATATGTAAAAAATAAAATGTTTTTATTGCATCTACAAACATTGCATCTGTAAGCCATACAAATGTGAAAATTTCATAATGCGTCAAAGAAATTAAAATCAATAGTGTGAAAACCTGCATTGCAATTGTCTTTGTATTGATTTCTACTATACAATAGCTCGGCGCTCATATCATAAAACCACAAAAGGGGCTTACCAAGGTAATAATTACGGCAATTTTATTGTTTTCCTGTACACGTAATTAAGCGGTAATGATCCAGTAAGAACGCCCTGACCATCAAGTTATATATTGTATGTTATTTAAAATAACATTACGCCTGAAATTTTCAACGGGTTTGGCAGAGGTACGTATACTCACACCCACTTTTCACCAGCTATATTTAGGCTCCATGGAATAGAGGGCGAGCCTATGGCTATCAACCGAGCACAGACCCAATAATATTTTACGTGACTTGGTAATCGACCCTCATCATCATCATCATCATCATCATCAACCTATAAATGTTCCCACTACTGGGACACAGGCTTCCTCTCGGTGAGAGGGAGTGGGCCATAATCCACCACGCGGGCCCAGTGCGGGTTGGTAGATGTCACATGTTTTGAAATTTTTGGTTCTAAGACATGCCGGTTTCCTCACGATGTTTTCCTTCACCGTTTTGAGAGCAGTGGTGATGAAATAATTTACACAAAGTAATGCGCCTGCTTGGGTTTGAACTCACGACCTACTACTCGTAACTCGCGGTCTTTACCATTGGACCACCACTCCGATCAGTGATGACTTAAATTCCTTTAAAGGTCTATAGGCATTTATGTCATCGCTACCTTTAGTATCCTATATAATCAGCCTATAATGTTTCCCCTACAGACCTCCACTCAGGGGGGGGGGGGGGGGACGGTGCATTAAAAAAATTAGCCAAACAGTGGATAAAACGAATATTCAGCCCATCCCTAAACAAGACTACTCCCGAGACATTAGCATTATTATTATTTTATGTAAGGATTGTAGCAGATGGCGTTCTGTAGTTTCCGCTGACCCCCCTGTGAAGAAAGCGTCATTTGCTGTGTGTATAACAATTTCTAAATTCCATCAAGCCTGCCTTGATAATATAATATGCAAAGCAAGTCGCGTGCCGATCGCGGAATAGACATTAATTTCTGATTCATAGTCATGACTCACAACAATTCATTACTATGTACATCTCGTATTATGTACCAATAACATAACATTACACATGACATTGATGACGTATACTTTGTACACACGGCTACAGGTCAGGGTATACATTTCCAGTTTTAGCTGACCTGGTATTGCATAGGCTTTTCATACAATGAGATATCAGCTTACACTGGAAATTATAGCTTGTTTAATGGCCGTGCGTACAGGCGAACGCACGTCGGTGGCCAAGTACATATGTTTATTATACACTATCTCATGTAGTAAGGTAGCTGTCACTAATGTCATCTGTCAGTTAGACATGAATGGCGGGAAACGCTGGTAAGTAAAGCGGTGTCTGCATGAGAGGTTGGTGCGGTGATGAGCCAGTAGGTATATTGATATATCAGCTTAAATGGATAGGTATGCACAGCGACCAATTAAGCTTTACATTTCCAGTATTAACAGACTTCGTATTGTCCGAAAAATCTATACAATGCGAGGTCAGCTAAAAGTGAAGAAATGAAATGTGAAATGTTAATGCATCCGTTGGCATTAAAATGAACTTTACGATTTTTTTTTTGAAATACCGCTTTTGCGCTTAGTACGGCAGAGTAGGTATCTAAAATTACACTTATGTAGCACTAAAATAAAATGACACATCTATCCACGCTAAATTCTATTAACCAAAGCATTTTAGCGTACGAAATTTATTTCCTTCAATTTTAATTTTATTTTCATGTCCAATGTCACGAATTTTTCAATATTACAATAATTTATTCTTATTGAATATTAGCGCTAATTGACAACTAAGTAACGTTTGAAGAATATTAGTCACTGTTGTATTACAACGCTATAAGGAAACTGGGACATAACCAAGTTTGTTTAGCACATACAGTTGTACACGTATATACGTAACAGTTTTAATATAAATCATCCTGCGTAAAACATTTTTTCATGAAAAGTGTGTGCTACCAATTTTCGTAAGGAAATTAATTTCAGGTTTTTAGGGTTCCGCATCTCAAAAGGAAAAAGCGGAACCCTTATAGGATCACTTTGTTGTCCGTCCGTCCGTCTGTCAAGACCCTTTTTCTCAGGAACGCGTAGAGGTATCAAGCTGAAATTTATATCAAATACTCAAGTCTGCTGTCCCTTTTTTTTTTTTTTTTTTTTTGGATGGGAAATCATCAAATGACTTCTCCCGCTCTGGGCGGAGCGGGAGGGCGTGTCAGACTTTTACTGACTAAAACCCACCCGTGTTCCTTCAGTTGCCCATGTGCCAGGGTCACGGTATCTCTTTAGAACAATCACGTGACCCCGGCAGGCATCGGTCCTAGCAGACCCCTTCAGTACTGCTGACATCTCTTTGAGGCGCGCGTGGAACACTACGCGCCGTCGACCCGAGCTTGGTCCTTACCGGGCGGCGAGCTACCCATTGCTCGCCACCCGCAAGCTCGCGCCTACGGTGGCCGGGAGTCCGCAATCGACTCCCGGCGCCCGGGGCGTCTCCTCCTGCGGCGGCTAGGGACGTGAGGGCGCAGAGACTGCCACTCCCTCACGCGCCCCGAAGTCTGCTGTCCCTTGGAATCATGAAAAAATCAAAATTCTAAGCTAACGCAATCAAAAGATATAGCCGTTTATGCCGCAAATTTCCGCAAATTTTTGAAAGTCGCAAGGGAATCAAAACCTAAAGGGTACTTCCAGTCGATCTAGAATTTTGAAATTTGGTACGAAGCAACGTCTTATAGCACAGATAAAGGAAAAATTGCGAAAACCGTAAAGGAGATGTTTCATTTTCGGCCATCAGATGTACATTTATCAAAAAAGAGGAAAAAATACTACAAATTAGGGAAAAATATTCTCTGGTTAACTTGCGCCTGATTTGTTGTGTACAAAAAATAATAGTTTTTCAATTATTGCCATGTTTTATTCAATATGGCGTCCCGTTTGCTTGCAGACTTCATTCGTTCTGAAATCATGTCTCATCAAATCAATGTTAAGTAGAAAATAATTAAAAAATGTGTGTATTCTTGTAGTGTTAAAAATAAATTACTATTATTCTCTTATAAATATTTTTGAGTAAACATAATTAAGTGTGGCCATTTCATCGTTACAAAAATCTTTAGTCTCCATTCTCGAAGTGTGTTTCTAAACGAATTCAAAATGAACACTTGCTAACTCTTAGGACAAACGTCAAACATTTTTAATTTTTATTTTGTACATAAAAACCATTTGATATTATGAAAAAAATGTTACTTTATTCTATTCATGAGTAATTTACCCAGCTTCGCTAAACTGTACACGTTATGGCCGGAGCCCCATATAAAAATGAAACATCTCCTTTTTAGTTAAATCATATAATAAAAATATTTTTAATAATTTTAAAGGTACTACCCCTTTCCTCATGAACGCGTAGAGGTATTAAATTGAAATTTATATCAAATACTCTACCTATAGGTTTGTACGGAACCCTCGGTGCGCGAGTCCGACTCGCACTTGGCCGGTTTTTTTTTATATAATGTATTTTTCAAAAATACATTATTGACATACCATTACTAACCAAGACATTTTTTTGACGCGCACTTCTAAGCGCCGAGTGTAGAAAATCTAACAGCGCAAGTTTCTAGTCCCCTAGGATGCAGTTTGTTGGATTCTCAAAGCTCGACTCAAAACCGAGAGCTGAAAATCAAGTACACGATAGAAATTGTCTCGAAAAAAAAAAATGCCTGAGGCTTACGAGGGCTTAGTCTGTTGAGTGTGGCAATACTGTGAGATCCAATTACGGTCACATGCCGTAGTTCTGCTAAAACCTCAATATTAGTTCCTATTCTTTACAGAAAGCAACTTTGGTCATACAATTAAATAATAATTGTCAAGCGAATCTATTACTAAGAAAACAGAAGAAAAGAAAGAAAAACTGTTAATTCTACACAAACAAAACGCACACTATGAAAAATAAAGTAAATTAAAAATATACAGAAAAATGCACACGTACAAGTACCCAAAAGCCCTGTATTTAACTTAAAAAAAGTTTTACAATATTGTCCATTGCTATTTACTACGTATTTAAAAGTTCAATGACTGACTTTCATGTAAAAAGACACGTACGTAATATTAATAACATGTAACATACAACGACACTCGTATGACAAACAGTAGTCAAGTTTGGGTCATGTCACGTCAACGTCATGGAAGATATGCACCATCGTCAGTCCCCTGAAATGACGTAAGACGAATGGAGTAGAATAAAACACAAGGAAGCAGGAAGGATACAGTTTTCCACTAAACACCATAGTACGTATGTGATGACACTTGTTTACTAATTGAGAGGCTGTGACTCAAGTTCTACCTTCCATAATTTAAACATGTAGAAGGACAATCTAAAATGAAACTCAAAACATTTATGTCAACTAAACCGGTTACCTACCCCATTCAGCTCAATGCTTAGTCCTGGATGGCTGGTAGCATCCAGCTGCTACCAGCCATCCTGCGAAGATTATTGCTCCACCTATCTGAAGGGCGTCCTACCTTACCTTTGCCGATTCGCGGTCTCCACTCAAGAACACGTCTACCCCAAGAATCGGATCTACAGCTAGTATGGCCGAACCATTGCCATTTCGGCATGTTTATTCCGTGAGCTAAGAGTAGCTGAGAGTCGAGTTGAATGAAATGCAGTTGTCTCCAATTGCGCGATTTGGGTGCATAGGCCTCTCAGCGTAGGCGTATCCAGCAGTGGACTGATGGTGATAAAACTGATTGCGGCGGCGAGACGACGTTGTTACCATCGCGGGGTAGAACTTAGATGACTAACACAGGAGTGTGGAGAAAGAGAAACCTATACCCGAAGTGGATAAAATAAACCATAAATATTGGTTTAAAACGGATAATTTCACACTATAATCAGGAAGGATGCCGTAAAGCCGTTGGTCTTGGCTGTCATTTTGTGGATCTTTGACAGTCGTTACGGGTCGTCAGAAGCTCGAAAGTCTGATAACCAGTGTCACCAAGGGGTATTGTATTACCCAGTAACTGATTTGAGGAAGTCAGATAGGCAGTCTATACTTATACGTTTATTTGTTTGGTTGAACGCGGTAATCTCAAAAACTACTGGTCCGAATTGAAAAGTTATTTTTGTGTTGGATAGCCTATTTATTGGAAAAGGCTATAAGTTATATAACATTACAGTACAACCAAAAGGATCGGAGCAGCAACGAAAAATGGACGAAAACTGGCAGGCAATTCGATGCGACGGGAAGGGTCAGGTATTCAGCTGCTTCCAGTTAGACTGGAAACCGACCCCAAGATTGTTGGGAAAAGGGGCTAGGCAGATGATGATGATGAATCAGGAGGGTCATCTTCTAGTTGAGTCTAATTGAATCGTAACCTCAATCAGTCAGCCTATGCCTATATTCCCATGTTATACGAACTGAACGCGGTAAGCGTAGCTATACCTCCGATCAACCCAATGTGTTATCACTTGTCACGAGCCTTTTAACCAATTCTTTTCAAAACATTCTACGACAGCTGTAGGTGCCTACTGCTTGCCGGCTGAATTAGGTTTGGTGACTCTTTGTGATTCCCCGGACGAATGCTCTAACTAGGAACTCGATCAGTCAATGTTTTTGCTGTCACCTAGTCATATTGTAGTTCAAGTGACGGTTTTCCTCTTCTAGTAGGTATGCTGCGTTCGGGACTTAGTTTCCAAACATGTTAATAATTGTGTTTTTGGTGAAACAACCTTATTACCCACACTTAAAGTTCAGTTTGGCTACAACTTTGAAAATTTTTATAATTGTTTTCAATATTGAAGAAAACACTTTACACTCGTACAAAATGGACATCCGTTTAAATGAAAATAAAATCAAAGGAAAATGAGTCATTTGAATGAACATCTGATTATAATAAAATGTTTTTTAGGATATAGTTTTACATAAAGTACCTAAATCTAGCGTAGCTCATGTAAAGGTTGTCTACAAAGACGACCTGACTTTGTACAGGCTGGCTATAAAATAATTTTAATCACATTCGAACTGTCGAGTTTCTAGAATAGGCCAGTAAGAAAAGCAGCTGATGAACAAAATATTTGAATTTCGAATTCGGAACTCATTGGAAATCTGTAGATGTACTAGCTGACCCGACAGACGTTGTCCTGTCAATGATGATATTTGAGCATGCATTCTGTCAATTCTATGTCAAATGTCATAATGTTACATTAAAAAAGTTTACATTGTCCTATTATATGGTTGTTAAGTATTCTTAAATAAGTGTTCTTAAATTTTCTCATTTTCCGCGCAATTTTTTAATTTTTTTCTTTCATAAGAACCTTCTCCTGACAATTACAAACACAACAACAGAAAAAAGCGAAATCGGTCCAGCCGTTCACACGTGATGGCGTGACCAAGGGAAATAGGGATTCATTTTTACACGCTTTATATTAGCTTCACTTGTATGTTTGTATATTTGTATGTTTGTATGTTTGTATGTTTGTTTGTAACCGACTCCTTATAGCGCGATTTTGACCCACTTTAAACGAACAGATTTCATTCAAACTTTGCACACCTGTCAAGGACCGATGACAATGCAATAATTTCATAAATTTGTGCCATTATCCTGACCAGGATTACCAGGACAGGCTTAACTTGCCTGAGCGTCTTTTGTATGCTGTCCGCTAGAGGGCGCTAGTTAGTTGACGTACCGTACATCTGTGTGACGCGTTCGAGCGGTAACTGCTCGCGCTTAATATAAAAATCTATAATAGCTAATAAGTGAGTTTGTCAAGACTTTTTTTGTGTTAAACTTGTTTTTCTTGAACAATAAACTGTTATTGTAATAAGTGAGTCCTAATTTGCTCCCCACCGACGCTATAAGGGGCTGCCCAACGTGTGTAGATATTTCGTGTAGTGTATTACGGAGTGCAGATCGCGAAATAACTTGCAACGATCACAAAAAATAACCGTAGGGGACTATTATCAAATCTAGGAGTGTGTTCTTCTTGTTTATCCTGTGTCTTCAGTGACCAAAATGCCAAGAACACGGTCAGAAGAAAACTCGGACTCGAATGGCGCCGCGGACGCGGCCGCCGTGAACATTACAATGTCTCAAGAAACTCTCGCTAGCTTTATAGCATCGAATGCTCTCCGCAGTTTTTCGATGTTAAGTACTTGAAGGACCTGCTGCAGTTTGGTGGCAAGGTGTGAAGCAGTCAACCAGCACGTGGTCGGAAGCCGTCACCAGAATAAAATGCGCCTTCGGTGAACATGACCCGCCACATCTCCTTTACCGTAAACTCTTTAATATTAATCATCAAGAAGATGAAAACACTGACTTGTTTATTGCTAAGGTACAATATTAGCCAAGTTCCCAAAGGATGACCTCTCAGAGAAGGTTCAATTGGATATGGCATACGGTCTACTTAACACGCGCATTAGAAAACGCGTGACGAGAGAATGCGTTAATAACTTCGACGAGCTGCTCTACAAGTCTCGACAGGTCGAAGATTTGGTAAAAGAAGTTGCCTAGTTTTTACGATTGTCATGGTTACAATAGTTAAAAGATCAGCTACATGTTCTCAATAAAATGTTATTTAATGGCAACAACATAGTTATTCCTAGCACTATGCATGATTACATTTTAAAATTGGTCCATGAAGGACATCAAGGTATAAACAGTTGCATACGCCATGCAAAGACAACTGTGTACTGGCCTAGCATAGATGATGACATCACTAAATTCATATCACAGTGTCCTACATGTCTTACTTACCGTCATAACAATGCTAAACAGCCAATAATACACCATGAGTACAAGATGCTACCATGGTCGAAAGTTGGTGTTGATATCTTTGAATTTAACAAAAGTAAATATCTTATTGTTATAGATTATTATTCAAAATATGTAGAGATAGCTTATTTAAAATCAGATTCAACAGCTAAAACTTTAATAATACATTTAAAAACTAATTTGCACGTCATGGCATACCAGAAACCATGAATTCAGATAATGGTCCACCTTTCAATAGTAAAGAATTTAAAGATTTTACTACTGAATGGGGTATCCACCACACTACTTCAAGCCCATACATGAGTCGATCAAATGGAATGGTGGAACGAGAGGTTGGTTCAATTTAATCCATGTTTTCAAAATGTAAAGCTGACAACTCAGACCCATACATTGCTCTACTGATGTATAGGAACACTCCTAAACACACAGGTTATTCACCTGCACAACTGTGCATGTCACGCAACTACGCACTAAATTACCTACCTCGGACACCACATTAACACCAAATACAGTTGACACCAGTAAGGTAGAGAAGAAAATTAAAAAACAACAGTTAAAAACAGCATTTTATTACAATAGAAACACAAAAACACTTCCAACACTAGACATAGGTGACAAAATCTATTTTAAACACAAACCACTTGGGTTCCTGGTATAATATCAGAAAAGGATAGTCTTCCTCATAGCTATATTATCAATTCTCAAGGATCTTTCCATAGAAATCGCGAACACATATTGAAACCAACTTCAACCACTCCTCCGTTGACTGTAGCAGTACCTGAAACAGAAAACGAAATTAGGACAGAGAATAATATCCCCAACCAGTCAGCACCATATGTGACACTATCAGGGCGTACAGTTAAGAAACCAATTAGATATGATGATGAATATAATTAAGTTTCTATGTACAATGATAAATAACAGACTTGTATTTATTTTTATTTTGTACCTTGAATTGTCAAACGTCACAAGTGTCAACGTCAACCATCAGTTGCGTTCCGTTTCAAACTTTTGTAATAGTTTTCATGGTTTGACTACTTGCGATTGTACTAAAAAAAAAAGAACGATTGAATACTTACTTTGTTTTATAAACCAGTTGCTGGCCATGGAATCTTGTCAGGATAATTTCCTAAAACTTAAGTAGTGTTAACACTTTGAACGCCGCGCGTTTTTGAACTAGTCTAATACCCTACGCCGGCGATTTTTGCATTATTTTGAAAATTTGTAAATAATAGTCTATTACAGATACCTACATATTTTTTATACATTGTAAATTTAGGTTTATATTTGTTATTTATGAAATAAAATTATTAAATATATATAATGAAATGTATTTATTCGACAGTTTTGAATAGTGCACTGAACAACTCGAAACGAAGCGGGACGGCGCGCGGCGTACTGAGCGACAGGAACACGCGTACGCACTCCGCGTTCGTTCCTGTCGACTTGACACACACATAAAAAGAGCTACGTGTCTATAATTTTGAACATGTGTGCATTATGGATGTAGCTAATGACCAATAACAGCCAACAGTTACTTATAGTTATCATGGAATTGAAAGTAGATTAATAAGTTAAAAAAACACGGTTTTATAAATAAACCAAACTAAAAAGTAGAAAATAAATAGTAGTTTAAAAAAAAACTAAAAACACGCTTTATATAGAAAACCAAACTAAAAAGTAAAAAATAAATTTTAATAAATTTGAAGTAAGAATAGTATAAAAAATCGAATAAATGTAAATGAATAATAGTGTAAGAAAGAAAAAAATGTTTTATTTCAAAAAAAGCGTGGGGTGCATGGTGTCAATAGTTAATAATATTTCCATACACCATGCACCCCACGCTTTTTTTGAAATAAAACATTTTTTTCTTTCTTACACTATTATTCATTTACATTTATTCGATTTTTTATACTATTCTTACTTCAAATTTATTAAAATTTATTTTTTACTTTTTAGTTTGGTTTTCTATATAAAGCGTGTTTTTAGTTTTTTTTTAAACTACTATTTATTATATATATAGATTCATATGTCATTTATTTTTACAAATTGGCGGCAATTTAAAAAGTGTCTGTCGTTTGACGCAATGGATTTGATTACAGAAAATATTCTATCAATGATTTATTACGACTTTCGTTGAGGTCTTACTCATCAACTATAACATAGTTACACTTAGATTAGCATTTCATGATGAATTCCCATCACGTGCCACTATTTATAACTAGTTTAATGAGTAGTCAAAATATACTCACTGATGATTCGCGAGAAGAACGTCTTTCTACGGCAACCCCTGAAGATATCGAGTCTTACATGAATTGTTAGGCGTTAGAAATTTTTGTACTAGATGAATACCCCATAATTTGACGATAGATAAAAAACGCGGTCGTTTAGATTGGTGTCACTCATTGCTCGAAAAGTATGATGGAGGTGACTCGAATGCTGGATAGGTATAACATCGGCACACATGCGATGAAGGCTGGATGTATTGTTAGAACCCGAAACCAATAGATAATCTGCGCATGGATGTTTTCCATTTCAAGATTTGCCAACAAAAGTTAAGAAAGGCAGGAGTTAAGGGAACTCATTTACCTCATTTCTTGGACGGACGGGTTATTTCGCAACAATTTTCCTAGAAAAGTAAAGGACTGTTACTGCAGATTGGTATGTCTCTCTAAGAACGTCCACAGTCTGATCTCAGTTTGAACATGTTCAAAATATCTTGAGTTCCCGTTCACTTTTGACAAGTTTTTGACATTTTCTTGTCGCCATGATGAGATCGCGACTAGATTTTGAACGATTTGAATTACGAGAATTGATCATCAGAATACGTTCCACGGGAGGATCTTAAACTACACTAAAGGTACCTATTTTTTTTTTGGGCATCTCGTAGTTAGTCAATTAAGGCTCACTACTTAAACGGTAATTCCCGCGGATTCCTTAAAAGTTAATTTAAGGCCTCCAGCCGGGGCTGAAAGTACCTAATACTAACTTGTTTACTTGTATTTCCCTCCTGCGACATTCAGTTGCGGAAAATATTCAATGCGTCAATTTCATTGTTTATTGTAACAATAATCCATTTTTTTCCAAATTAGAGTTTTTTGTAATTATTTTGTATTGTAAATAAGGAAATAACAATTTCTTTATGCTAGGGAACTAGCATAAAGAAATTGTTATTTCTGTTAGATTATAAAATTAACGAATATTTTAGGTACACATTTGGATAATTGTGGGAAGGAAGGATAAAAAATATAATTATGATTGTAATTTTATGGATTGGGGTGTGGTTATATAATATCAGAAGGAACATTTAGTACCCACCTAGGTATTTTAGAATAAGTTACATTATAAAATAATCAATAGGTCCTCATCTCTACCTACTGTATTTTCCTTTGCTGTGCCCGACTGGGTCCACGATGGTTTCTAAATAAAATGTTTTACCACCTAAGCATATACATTGTGGAATGCAATAAAGTATTAAGTATTGAGTATTATGTACTTGCTACACGCCTGTATAATTTCTCGGTAGGGTAAGCAGTGATGTATGGTACATCCATATTTTGCAATTAAAATATTTTATAGGTTTTAATAAAAGATGGGGTCGCCCAAGGAGGACATTAGTGACCTTATGTGTGATGTTATTTAGAGATGCCAGGTGCGTAGTACTCGCAACCGGCGTGGGTGTGTGACCAGATGTATAACGTAAGCGAGGCAAAAGAAGGAGGAAGAGGCGTTCTGTCGTTTCTGCCTACCCCCGTGGGAAGAAGGCGTGAATTTATGTATGTTCACCACTGTCATTATCAGACATGTACTGACAATCATTCTGTCACTAGCTGCACCCCGCAGTTTCACCCGAATGAGTCTCGATTCGATGGGAATATCAGGATTTAAACTACTTCATGCCTTAATTCAGATTATGGTCTACCTATGATAAATGCCAAATTTCATCTAAATCTTTTTAACCGTTTTAGCGTGAAAGTGTAACAAAAAAACAAATATACAAATAATTAAATCTTTCTTTACATAATTATAATAGTTTGTTTAATTCACAAACCCGCACACAACTATCGGGCCACATAATTTAAGATAGTCTAAGTTATTACACTTGTGAAACTAGTTACGTTATAAGGTTCCATCGCTTCTCAATAATTAGCCGTGGATATTTTTCACATATTCTCTAAGAATTCAGTCGACTAATTTAAGCCAGTTTTAACGCAGTGACGATCACTAACTCTCATTGTGCCGCGCTAATCAATCTGTCACCACTATATCAGGCTTATTGGCGACTATAGTCCTTTCAGTCATGATAGACCGATCCCAGTACAATGTGATATGGCCATTTTCGATAACTGGGTCGGGCACAAACTTGTAATACGGTACTTCAGAATCGACTAGTTTATGTTGCTAAGCAAGTGGGTGGTAAATAATCCTGGCTATGCGTTTTTCCTTCTAGTGGTTTCAATTTAAGAGGCTCGGCCCGGTTCATACTTGTCGTCAATGCGAGCATGATTAAAAAACTTGTTGTTTCATCCAAAGCAACGCAAGCCAAAGCAAAATTGATAACATAGAACGAACATTGGCGAGCAGAGATTTCACAAAAAAAATGCTCCAAGAAAAATGTGTTTTTGAAAAATCCTTAGAAGTTTTTGAAAAATTGTATGGAAAAATTCTTCATTACATATGCAAGGTTTCGAGGAGAATGGTTTTTTTACTTTTATAATTTGATGAGTACATTATGAACGGCCAAAGTTCAGATAAAATTTGTGCAAAAATGATGATTTTCAAACGTCTTTACTGTATTTGATTTTCTAAAGGTTTCTTTTTATTATGTACAAACCTAAAGATAAACCACAAGATACGTGTGTGTTTATTTACTTTGGTTTATTTAGTTTCAAAGTCTAAATAATTAATTAATATAACATGAATATACTGTAACAATTTAATATTACAATATACCTAAATTACTGATCGTGATCATGTAATAGGTAGACCGGGCTGGTTTCTGATGATGTAAAAAAACCCTTCAAAATATTTAGAGGAACATTTGTTATAAGGCGATAATCATGTAGGAGCGTTTCTATAAGAATTATAACGGGTTGGTTGCTCTAAGGCACCCAACAGTCGTTGCTTGTGATAAATTTTGCGGTTTCATTCATAATTTTCGCACGCAAGTCAGATAATTTACATGCGTCACCCATGCAGCTTTTAGGTGCAATGACGCACTTTTAACAAGAGTTACAAAATTATTTAATTTTAATATAAATACATTTTAATGCACCACATAACCACACCCAAGGAAAAATAACAACAATGACTTACCTAAGTGTTAGTCACAATTTCAACAATATGTCTTCTAAACAAATTATGTCGTTTTTCGTATGACCCCGTTGTTCTTTAATGATGTGGTTTTCACGATAATTGTATTTATTGGTTTGAAAGAAAATCCGATTACTGTCGCCTCACAAATCGAATAGACCGATGCTCTGTATGTACAGACGCCAGCACATCGAGCTACTACAATCTGTCAAATTTCTTTAGTAAATTTTCAACTTTATCGCTAAAGTATTAGGTTCGAAGTTGATTGGGAGAATTTGACAGTTTCGGATACCTTGATGTAGGTACTGGCGTCTGTAAGATCACCAAAAGAATTAAGTAACCAGGGGCCGTTAGAAAAAGATGAAGTTTAGTAAGAAACCGATGGATGTTTTCTGATAAAGTTCTATTTAAATAACGGAAAACAAACAGTTCAACTATCAAAGGAGATGTTTCATTTTCGGCCATCAGATGTACATTTATCAAAAAAGAGGAAAAAATACCACAAATTAGGGAAAAATATTCTCTGGTTAATTTGCGCCTGATTTGTTGTGTACAAAAAATAATAGTTTTTCAATTATTGCCATGTTTTATTCAACATGGCGTCTCGTTTGCTTGCAGACTTCATTCGTTCTGAAATCATGTCTCATCAAATCAATGTTAAGTAGAAAATAATTAAAAAATGTGTGTATTCTTGTAGTGTTAAAAATAAATTACTATTATTCTCTTATAAATATTTTTGAGTAAACATAATTAAGTGTGACCATTTCATCGTTACAAAAATCTTTAGTCTCCATTCTCGAAGTGTGTTTCTAAACGAATTCAAAATGAACACTTGCTAGCTCTTAGGACAAACGTCAAACATTTTTAATTTTTATTTTGTACATAAAAACCATTTGAAATTATGAAAAAAATGTTACTTTATTCTATTCATGAGTAATTTACCCAGCTTCGCTAAACGGTACACGTTATGGCCGGAGCCCCATATAAAAATGAAACATCTCCTTTCATTCGCAAATATTTTTCGGTTTCTTACTAAACTTGAACTTTATCCGACGACCGTGGTTACTAATCTCTTTTGGTGACTGTACCTACCCACAATATACCTAATAATCTTGTAAGATGAAGGAAACTAGTGTCCAAAATACAGAGAATTCTAGAATGGAGGCGAGTGCATTTTGATTTCTGTAATACTCTGTTTAATAACAAAGATTTGATGAGTTAGGTATTGTTTCGAGAATTTACTCCGAAAGATTTATTTATTTAGTCATTTATACATGTACATATATAAACAGACAAGAAGAATACTACAGAAAATTTGGTACAGAGGTTATGGTTTTTATCTATCTGAATAATGGTGGGCCCATTAATATAAAACTTTCATAATTATAGTAAAAAAATCTCGATTTTTTTTCTGGCATTGTGAGACGATCATACATCTGCAATGATATTGCATAAAACTTTTATCGTGCAATAATATTGATTACCCCGTTGAAATGAAACGTTCAATAAAATTGACACCTTTCGCGTCAATATTTCCGTGCGAGCAGCATTTGGCTGCAGGCGTGCTAGTGATTTTGTTGAATATAGTTGTTGAATGCCTATAAAAACTCTCTGCACTCAAATAAAAACTCTCTTCCGTTGTCTTTCGGCGTATTTTGTTAAGCATTTGAATGCATGACCCTACACTGAACGTGACTGACCGATCGCGATCGTGCCAAATATTGCGCAATACGAAGCTTACATAAGAAATATTGCAATGTAAATTTTGACGAGTGCGTAGTACTCCCAACCGGCGTGTGTGTATGTGGCCAGATGTATGAACGTAAACGAGGCAAAAGGAGTGTGTAAGGATCGTAGTAGGTGGCGTTCCGTAGTTTCTGCATGGGAAAAAGACGTGGGTTTATGCATGTATGTATGTATACATTTTAGGCTTGCTCAGAGTTCCTATCAATCATTGTGCAACTCAAACTCAATTCAGACTCAAACCGACTATTGCAAATAAACCAATTACAGGCAATTTTGAACTGTCAAGTGGTGGTGAGTCAAAAAACTGAAGCTAGTTGCCCATTCCGAACCAACTTTTCAATTATTTTGCACAATAATCATCAATATAAGGTAAAAGCCGGATAGATGCCCCACTTTTCAATAAAGGTCTATGTAGAAAAAATTGTTCTTAATTATAGTAATACAACATGTATATCAAAATATAGGTGTTTGATATATTATAGTAGCCTAGTTTTGTGAACGTAATTAATAATGGTTTTGAGTAAATAACGTTTTAGTAGACCTCTAGAAGGGATAGTTGCCTACTCTAGCGGATAATAGCCCAACGGTAAAAATGCTTCGAAGGATAGTTGCCTCGTACGGGGATTGCCTCACTGTTTTTTTTTTTAATAAATAAACTCAACATTATAAAATATTTTTAAGTTTTATACTTCAAAACTATAAAAATATAACTAAAATACCTTCTAAACTTAAAGTTATATAAGTCTAAAGTAATATTACAAAGAGGAAAGCTTTGTTTTTTTTTTAAACTCGAAAACTACTGAACTGATTTAAAAAATTCTTTCACCTATAGAAAGCTACATTATCACCAAGTAATGTAGGCTATATTTTATCCCAAAAAATGCACAGTTCCTGTGAGTCCCGCGGACGAAGTCGTGGGCGAAGTGCTAGTTATTAATAAAATATGATCTTTGCCAAATCTTAGCTAATTCAAATTTCCTTCGTAGTTCGGGATTTATGTTGATACTTGCGAGGTGTGTTGCTCACTTAGAATGAATGCATGAAAATAGTTTATTAAAGTTTATTTATTTTATTTAAGCTAAGTTATAGTCACAATGAGTAAAACAAACACAAAAAGACAAAAATCTGTCTTTGCTCGTTAAATAATTTATAATTGCGGATAGCTTCCTCTAGAGCGACTATCCGCAAAAGTAACTAGCGCGACTATCCTTTTTGATACGGATACTTGCCCTTTTCATTTGCAAAATAAATATAAACAATTCAACAATAAAACATAGTAAACAATGCAAGTAAAGAAACAAAAATTTTAGTGACACCACAATCAGTAATAAAAATATTCAACAGAAATCACCTACCAATATAATTTCGACGCTTGTCGAAGTTACACTGCGAAAGATTTTCGCTCACACGGACGAAACGTGTGCGGATATACTGACGGTTTACATGACACTAAGGTCTACGAGAGAGCCACTTACAATTACAGTAAAGCGCTAGCGCCACTAACATCCCCAACAAGTGTATTTGAAACCGAGGCAAGTATCCCGCCACGGCAACTATCCGGCTTTTACCCTAGCGCAATATTAGTGTAGGTATGTGGGAAAGCAGGGCCGCCGCGCCGGCCGGGTCGTTAGCAGCAATTAAAATAGTTTCACACAGTGTTGATGATTCACAAATGTCAGGTGTCAAACGTTTACTAAAGGAAATAACAAAGACGTTTAATGTTGCTGTTATCTGGGTGATTGGGTCAGCGTTCATAATTACCGGACGATGTGGTCAATTTTAAATAGGAACTAAATTATTTGTTTATACTAAGAATGAATGATACACAACAGGTAAATATATTGAGTTACTACCTATTCAGTTTGCAGCATATAGCCTTGCCTTGCCTTGTTTGTAGCCTTTATTTTATCGTAGACATATAAAAAATTATACGTAAAATACAGGCAACAGGGTCCAAACTACCGGCGTACGGCCGACAGGGCTCCATAAAGCGGAATTCTAAAAATACGAGTTGTTATTTAAAAGTACTTATCCAGCTGGTCAACGAGCTCCTCCGGAGGTGTTGATCGAGGCTCTCCACTATTAGGCCACGGCTCCTTGCTCCGGCTTCACGTGCTGTCCGAGGACAAGGCGTAAAGCCGGAGCACAGAGGGGTCTTAGTTTACAAAGATGGTCATAGCTATCCACGGACCAATCGCAGCAAGCGTCATCATCATCATCATCATTTCAGCCGTAAGACGTCCACTGCTGGACTTAGGCCTCCCCCAATTTGGGGGGCCATAATTGCCACGCTTGGCAGGCGGGTTGGCGATCGCAGTATGGTGGTAAAATGCATAGAGAACGCTGCTGCCCATTCTCTAGTAAGTAGTACCCTTAGTCGCCTTTTACGACACCCACGGGAAGAAATGGGGCAGCAAGCGTAGCAAGGATCTATCGACCCGTACAGCACTATCACTTAGAATGTGAATCATTTTGAAGAATATTGTTAATACATGATTGAACATAATATGATGTTCCAAAAAAATTTCTGCTCAGCAACATAAAAAACGCAATGAATGTTGTTAAAAATAAAAAAAAACCATTGCTTCTGATAGTATGTGACACAATTACTTCGCAGTTCTTCTTAGCTACCTCATTAGTTTTAAAAAAATAACATTAACATGTAAAAGTGTTTGTACCACCCTACTTACAGAAATAAAATAATTTATCAGGTTGCGCTAATTGTAAGAATACCGACCGAAACCTCGGTATCTACCTAACTTCATAAAAATGTAGTTTACCCGTAAAATTATTTCCCTATTTACAAAACTGAAACATTTTATATTTTCCTGTTTTTCCCCAAATCCATTGGTGTTATACGTAAACCTATATCAGCTCGCTGAGCATGACCACCGTAGAAAGAACTTTGTCTATTCTTGGTAGAATAGAGATAGAATTGTCATGCTACGCCAGCATAAAATGGTACAAATATTTCTACAATCTTTCATTCTGTCTTTAATCTTTCTACAATCTGTAATTTTGTCTATTCTTCCGTCAACAAAACCCCTTTTTAAGGTGGTCATGCTTCGCATGCTGGTTATTTTAAATTAAAAACCTACTCAGATAGGAAACGCCGACCTCTACTATATTAAGAAAACTTCTTTTTTTTTTCATTGACTTGTAAGTGTTTGTACAAATCTACTTACAGAAATAAAATAATTTATATAATCTACTGATCAGTTTAACTATAGCATATTCGCATATATTCTGACATACGTGCAAATAAACACGAATAAAAAATGAGGAAATACTCTTTAGTCATGATTCTCACGCTTCGTAGCATAACACTGCCTTTGTGCGATGGTCGGTTAAATTGTACAAGTTTACTATGTGTTACATTCATTTACTTGAATGATAGTAATATTGAGCAATTACTAGGCTATTTTTATGCAGTATGACTTGTACAGATTAAATGCAAATGTGCAAAGGTTATAATTTTGTGACGTCAAACTATTGCGGTCCTTGTTGTATGTGATGGTTTATATATAACCATTTAATTAGACACATAAACAGATGGGATAAAGCTGTGTGCGAATGGTGGCCAAGGTTAGGCCGAAAAACCAAGGCTGGCTAAAAGCGAGTTGGGTAGATGATTCATCTATTATAGTGCACCCATATCTTACCAGTTATGTTTAAGTCCCATGTCATAGGAGGCGAGCCTATTGCCATCAATCACTGAGAAATTACGGATTTACAGAACCCAAAACACTTTTCCCGATGTGAGAATCGAACCCTGGACCTTATGTCATGGCGATTACTAATACAACCTATAAATGTGCGACATTATAAAAAGTCAGTTCGTATTCGCGAGAGAATAGTCTTTCTTTATGCATTGGTATACTTTGTCACAGTTGACCGCACGTTTTGAATGATTTTTTTTCCTTTTTAGGGTTCCGTTGCCAAATGGCAAAAAACGGAACCCTTATAGATTCGTCATGTCTGTCTGTCTGTCCGAGTATGTCACAGCCACTTTTTTCCGAAACTATAAGAGCTATGCTATTGAAACTTGGTAAGTAGATGTATTCTGTGAACCGCATTAAGATTTTTACACAAAAATAGAAAAAAAAAACAATAATATTTGGGGTTCCCCATACATAGAACTGAAACTCAAAAAAAAATTATTCATCAAACCCATACGTGTGGGGTATTTATGGATAGGTCTTCAAAAATGATATTGAGGCTTCTAATATCATTTTTTTCTAAACTGAATATTTTGCGCGAGAGACACTTCCAAAGTGGTAAAATGTGTCCCCCGCCCCCCCGTAACTTCTAAAATAAGGGAATGATAAAACTAAAAAAAATATATGATGTAAACTTCCACCGAAAATTGGTTTGAACGAGATCTAGTAAGTAGTTTTTTTTAATACATCATAAATCATAAACCACAATTTACCTTTCATTCAGTCAACTCAAACATAAAAATAAAAACCTTTAATTTCATAAACATAAACCTTATGCATAAACCGTGAATACCTGCAGGTTTGTACGGAACCCTCGGTGAGCGAGTCCGACTCGCACTTGGCCGGTTTTTTTGAATCTGAGTGAGACATCATTAAAGGACGTCTCCTGGTCTGGGCGGAGCGGTAGGGCGTCTCAGACTTTTACTGACTAAAACCCACCCGTGTTCCTTCAGTTGCCTATGCCACGGCCACGGTAATTCTTTCGAACAAATGTCGCGACCCTGGCAGGAGTTGGCCCCACGTCTGTGGTACCAAAACCAGTAAAAGCAGGCTTCTTATTATATTGGAGGTCCATACTACTCCAAGCCAGCTCAGTGTCAAAGTGGTAACGTGTGTCGACTGTACCTACTTAAATGAAAGTGAAGACTTGAGCATATGCAGATTTTACTGGTGGAGTTGGAACTCTGAATATGCGTTTGGCCTGTAATATACTCAAACGGAGTGATTTGAGTATATTACAGGCCAAACGCATATTCAGAGTTCCAACTCCACCAGTAAAATCTGCATATGCTCAAAGACTCCCATATTTTCTGCACGTACACGTCTATAACGCAGTGATCAAACAGTGCAGTATGAGAAACTGCACTCGAAAACAAATAAAAAACAGGCTAACATCCTGGTTGTTAAATTTATCATATAACGAAGCAGAAAAGTTAATTACAGTGGTCAAATAATCTGTGCACATGAACGTTTGCGTCACTCTCACATTTTCGTCTCACACACACATACTCACACCATTAAACACACCATCACACGCACTCACACTAATTTAATGAATAGCGTTTTTTTTTCCTAGTTTTGTAATTTTATAAATTTTTTTTTTTTTTTTTAAATCTCGCAATGTTTTTGTTTTGTTTAATTTTTATCTTTAGTTTCTTAGTACATATTTAGCTTTTATATCAAACATGATTTTAAAATAAATGTTTAAATGGCTAACCGTCCAGATTGGTACCCAAGATACAGGCTTGCCTAGTTTGGGGCCAATGCAAAATCTATGTAAATTTGTTTAGAAATAAAGTTTATTATTATTATTATTATTATATATGTTAATATATCTCGGGATCCTAGGATCCCGGTCTTTTGGAAGGCTTACGAGGGGCCGAAGCCAACTCGCAGAGGCCCCTTAGAAAATTTAGATGAAGTGAGGCACTAACCGACGATTATCCCCGTATGCACTGTGCAAGTGCACCCAAGGACAACCTCCGGTTGGTGTTGGACTATTGCAGGATATGGAAACCAAGATGCTGGACTATGTATTTGGCTGGCTAAAATAGACTGGTTACCAAGAACTATGGAAGGCCTATGGCCCCTGCCGCATCAATGTTTTGAATATACACGGATTAAATGGCAGGGGGTGACTTGCACACTCAATAATGGGCCCCCGGAAACCGTCGCTGGCACATAGTGACGCAGCGACAAGGGGGCAACACTTCCTGAGGTGCTTGAGAAGTGGAGAGGTATTCCACGGCTTTCAGAACAATCCCAGAGCCCGGAAGATGGTCAAGATCCCTACGAGCACTTACTGGAATACTTCCTTTCCCCGAGCACGTTTGCTCTTGCGAATCTCCACTCAAGCCGGCCAATAAAGGCAAGAATGAGGTGGGAGCTCTGAACCTCTTCAGCGTTCACTCCAGCCGGCCAATAAAGGCAAGCCAGAGATGAGGAACAAGAATTCTCCCGGGAGATAGGGTCCGTGGGGTCGCTACTGCCCAACAGCACGCCACATGCTGCCCTGCGGGGTTATTATTATTATTATTACGTTAACCACCACGCGTCGTGCTGTCTGACAATCAACCATGTCATCATGACCAATGTGTTTACAAAGTCATAAGTACCAACTACAGTGTACGGTAAGTAGGTATGTGTGGGTTTTGTGATTTTCCCCATTATTTTACAACGAGGCCTGATTACGTCTATGAATCATTTTCAGCCTATACTGTTCCCACTGCTGGGACACAGGCCTCCTCTGTGAGAGGGAGTGGACCGCAATCCACTACGCGGCACTTGTGCAGGTTGGTAGACGTCACATGTCTTCGAATTTTTGGTCCTAGGACATACCGTTGCCCTCAAGATGTTTTCCTTCACCGCTATTGATAGCAGTGGTGATAAACAATTTACACAAAGTAAAACGCCTGCCTGGGTTCGAACTCACGACCTACAACTGGTAAGTTGCGGGCGTATCCACTGCACTCACGTCTATGAATATTAATAAATAATAATAAATAAATATCTTAGGACAACCAACACACCGTTATCTGATCCCAAACTAGGCAGAGCCTGTACTATGGCAACCAGACAACTGATAAACATACTTATATATTTCTAAATACATACATATTATAGATAAATTACACCCAGACACAGAACAAATGATCGTGCTCATCACACAAAGATTTGTCCTGGGTGGGAATCGAACCCACGACCTCAGTCTCAGCAGTCAGGGTCACTAACCACTAGACTAACAGGCCAGTCTGTATATCGTCATAGTGTCATTTACATAGGGTACTCATTCAGCAATTAGTCTTTGCAAGATGATATCATATTATCAAGTAACTCTGGGTTGTAGAGGGCCGATAAGCAGTTGTGTCATGTTAAATATTGGTAGTGTATTTGAAGTGGATGGTTAAAAAGTACATTGTTTACCTACAATAGAATTTCAAACTAAAATATCTACGTAAAACTTACAAGCGTAGGTACTCAAAAAGGAAAAAGAATGGGAGTGCTCACTGGGCATAAAAAAAAATTGTCCGCATCGTTGTCAGTGGGAAAAGCGCCCAGAAGGCTGGCAGCGTTGCAACGTTGATTCTGTAAACTAAAAATTATAAATGACCAGCTCTTTGGTGACATGAAGAGTCGACTAACCTCGGACCACTCAAACATTTATTTATTTATATGTGTTTTATTGTACACCAGAAAATACATAATAACAAGAACATTTAATTAAGTTCTCAATAAGGTTGTTATATTTGCGACATTTGAGATTTTCTGCTACCACCCCAGCACAACCCCCCGTGTTAGGACGATGAGCAGACACGAAGGTCGACACAGGTTGCATCTCACTCCAAAGGCCCTGAACTTACAAAGCATTACGGTAATTTCGTTTGATCTCTTCCCACCTTCGCGTGCCGAGCCATCGGGTTCTAGAACAGTTCTCTTCCTGCAGGAAAGGCATGATGTCTGAGGTGGTTGACTATTTCATGCTCCACAAGGACCGCTCAGACGCAGACTTATAGCTAGTCGGAAAGTGGTGTCACCCAGTATAATGCCTATGTTGGGTAACGGTAGCGCCTGAAGCCAGAGGCCCGACGCGAAGCAGGCAGGCAATATTGGTAGACGTATTATTAGGATATTTCGTACCAACCTGCAGAGTGGCTCATCCCACTGACTCTGGGAAGACAGGTTCTCGGGCTAGACCGTATCCGGACAAACCACCTTCAAGGCGTTCATCGCATCGGTCAAACACGGTCCTTCAAGTCAACCTGGGAAGAGACTAAGTTTATTGTGGTTTAACTTTATTATTACTAATATCATTTATGTAATAAAAAAAAATGTTTTAATTTGATAGAAATAGTTTTATCTTATAAAGGGCAAGTTTACAACATTCCTGCAAGGCGCTCATTATCAATGAATGAATGTAGAAGACCTGCAGTATTTATTAATCAAAAGGGCACTAAGTGTGTACGTTCTAGTTGTATCATAATAAGGAAAAACAAGTTCTGGCCTTTGATGATACTTGTGTCAGCTTTGTCGGTGTGCGTGGATGTGTCACCTTCATCAGAGTAACTTATTGTAAGCAAACATAATTAAGTGACAATAACTATTATGTCCGTGTGCGGCCGGACGTAAAGAATACCACCACCCCATTTCTTCCCGTGGGTGTCGTAAGAGGCGACTAAGGGACTTACTAGAGAATGGGCAGCAGCGTTCCCTATGCACTGTACCACCATACTGTGATCGCCAATCCGCCTACTAAGCGTGGCATTGATGGCAAGGGTCCAGCTGTGGACGTCTTACGGCTGAAATGATGATGATGATGATGAAAAAAAGTTTAACATAATAGTTCATCATCATCATCATCATTTCAGTCGTAAGACGTCCACTGCTGGACATAGGTCTGCCCCATTTTTAATCGCCACGCTTGGCAGGCGGGTTGGCGATCGCAGTATGGTGGTAAAATGCATAGAGAACGCTGCTGCCCATTCTCTAGTAAGTCCCTTTGTCGCCTTTTACGACACCCACGGGAAGAAATGGGATGGTGTTATTCTTTACGTTTACTACGTACTCTTTCTACTTAAACTTTTTTTAATACATTAAAAATAAAAACAATTGCATAAATGTCTACTAACAGCTTTAAAACTCAAAGTCAAAGCATTTATTCCAAATAGAGATTTATACAAAAGGCACTTTTGAACGTCCAGATTTCCATTAAAATATAATTGATTTTAGTCGCTCCCCTGTCACCGTCATTCGAGCACCACAACATCTTTGTTGCTGTGTATCTGGAAAATATTTCCTGTAACAGTGACTGGCAAATTCTAATAAAACAAACACAATAATATCAAAACGACAATATTATACAAGGTAGGCCACATAATCCCGCATTGTGTCGAAACAAAACATCCACATATATATGTCATAACTCATAAACCTACATCTGATGGTCGCCCCTCATAATTTCTACTTAATTACGTTTAATTTGACCGCTCTGCAGCCTCGCAGTAATGCGGTCTGTATTGTTCGAGCATTTGAGGGTAGCTGAAATATTTTCGAAATGAGATGTTCAATTGTTCATATTAGATTCAAGTAGTCCTCATGTATGTACATATATCCTCTGTCTGGCAAGAACGGAGGGTAATGTCGTCTCCTACCCACTAAAACCCTACTGTTCCTTCTAGTACCATAAGTCGGAGTCCGGGAGATATTTGTACATTCGCCGCACTCCCGACAGGTACTTCTACTTGGTCTATCCTACCATAATGTTTGGAAGATGCTGTTATTTAGAAAAAACTGGCATTAATAGTAAATAATGCTTGATATTGGACATGTTAGTGGACAAATTTAATTCACCAATGATGAATCACTTCATGCAAGTGTTGGTTAGGCAGGAGTGATTCATATTGTCTTGGTGCATATTTGTAAATAATAGTTTCTGTATTTATTTAGTTAAAATAACACACTAACATAGCTCTTAAGTTTTTGTTTTGCTTTTTTTTGAACCTAACTTACTAACATAAAATGGATCTCTGTTGTCTAAGAAAATAAACAATTTATTTATTTATTATTTTATACTGCTCACTAAGCGTTTTTCTGGCTCTATCTCTCAACACTCTATATTCAGATAAATCCAGTACGTATTATACTAGAATGAAAAGGCTAACCAAATCATAAAATATTCTAAACCATCCTGACCAAAATGCAGCTAAATCTGTCGCACAAATCTCGATAATACCGACCGACTATTCCCAAAATGCGTGTCCCATCACTAGGACACAAATCATCGTAAATCCCGCGATTAAAGGGTGGATACAACACGCAGTGACCCGCCGTGACCCCCTGCCCCCTGCGATCCCCTCTGTCGCCCGCAACCCGTTCGTTAGATGGGCTGTGTTAATTATGGGACTAAAGTATTAAAAAGTGTTTCAATTTTATTAAGTTTAGTTTTGTTTTTGTTTTTAATGGTGTATTGTTTCGTGCTACGTGACTTATGCAAGCGCCATGTGTCGTGTAGGTCGTAGGTATGTGCCTGGAGTTGGGTTTGTTGTTTGACGTAAATGTTTCGAAATTATGGACTTAAAATCATGCTACCTTTGCAAATATTTTGTGGTCGGTTTATTGCTAGAAAAGTTATACTTATTTCGTTGCTTTTCCTTGACTATTGCTAGGTATATACTATTTGCTTTGTATAGGCAAACATCTGTCTAACATAGCATGCATAACATCACACCTGTATTTCTCAAAAAGTTAGGCAGTGATAGACTTATATTTAGTACACTTCATTTCACCAATTATGTTTAAGTAATAGGGGACGAGACTATTCCTATGTAAAAATCTATTAACGCTTTGCACAACCCGAAAATCGAACTCAGGACCTTACACTCAGCAGCATCGCTTGTGACTACTAGACTAATGAAGCTGTTACCAACGGCTAAGTTCAAACTATGAGAAAGGGTAAAAATTGGCATGTCAAGAGTCAAAAAACTATTAAGAAATTTCACGTACCACAATTTACCATATCAAATATATTTGCCATCGACACACTAAGAAGAAGAGATATTATAGTGTTGACCAATTACAGATTATTCCGAACCCCTAAAAATAAAGGACTACAAAAAAGCAAAACAAATCACGACCAGACATTGAAGCAATATGAAAGAAATCCCTTCAAAAATCTTATAATCCCGGAAAAAATCCCGGGATTCGACATCACTATCCCTCAGGCTTACGGCTAAGCCGTCCGCGACTTAATTGAGCTAGCTTTAATAAAGTCCTTGAGGGATGAAAGAATTGTTCAAATATTTTTGTAAGGGTTGAAACAGGGGCTGAAAATAAAATGAAAGTTGAGCAAAGTTAATTTGATACCTTTATGGCTCGTGAAATATAGATCTTTGTTCTACTTATAGTGAAAAAGATTTGAAGTTTAGAGATTAGTTTCTGGAGCCTCATAAAACTGAACTTACTTACCAAATAACCCCCGGACAGGAGCTATTGCGTAAAACACATAAAATTTCAATCGATCGCAATGCCTTACATTTTGACAGTTTAGCCAGTTTACGAATATTTCAAACCTAACCATAGATATCTTAATAAATATAAATTACGCGTCACGTTGTTTGTCTGGGATGGACTCCTAAACTACTTAACCGATTTCAATAAAATTTACACACCGTGTACAGTTTGATCTAACTTAAAAGATAGTGTTTATCTCAATTATTGATCTCAATTTTTGCAAATTAAATGTTTTTATAGGACAATGTGTGTGTTCATTGGTTAGTTCTACGAATTCTTAATAGATGGCGTGGGTTTCAATTTCTAGACAATCTTCTTTTAATTTATTTTTTTGCAAAGGATTTAAAACGGTTTTCACCAATAGACAGGGTGAATCAAGAGGGAGGTTTGTAAGTATAATACGCGGGCGAAGCCGCTGGAAAAAGCTAGTAGGTATAATTATAATTTGTAAAGTAAGTAGGTACATAAAATAAAAATTGTTGATGAAACTGTTGCATACCTCAGCATGAGTATTAATACCCAAGTATGAGTCTAACAACCGATCTGTTCTGTCCGGTGCCGGACTTAAATAATAGCCCCATCATATTTCTACCCGTGGGTGTCGTAAGAGACGACTAAGGGATTTCCTAGAAAATGGGCAGCAGCGTTCTCTATGCATTTTACCATATAATAGGTAAAACGGGCTGGTGTCTGGAACTCCACATCTGAGCGCGTATTTTGCGTACGGGTGGGAAATCGGTTATTCGATCCAGCCCAGCTCCTCGAGAAAAGCCAGCAACGCCTTAATGTTGCTGACTATCTCACGTAGGTTACCTGGGTTACAGAAGTACTTGGCCCTGTATGTGGCGATCGCCGGGCAGTTTAGAAGCACGTGCGCTGCTGTCTCGTCGTCCTCAATGCAGGCCCTGCACAGCAGACTGTCTGTAACTCCTATGACAAAGAGACGTTTATCTCGAATGTCTTATGTTACACAGTGCGACATAAGCAATTGTCTTTCTATTGTGTCTCTAATTAAGACATTCGACGAGTTAAACGATCCATGGCCAGTTATGGCTGCTGTAACCATACGCAGCTGTCATTTGTCTAGCGGGAGAACCTGTTTTATGAGGTGGGCATGGATAGTAGCAAGTGCTTCCTCGGCCTGTCTGCGCTCACTTTGGTCCAGATGGGTTCTTGTCCCACCGGTGTCATACTCGACCCCCTTCTGGCAAGTTCATCGGCGGCATCGTTGCCTAGCGAACCGCTGTGTCCTTTTATCCATTGAATGGTTATATTATTGAGGCTACTCACCTGGTTGAGGCGCTGGTGGCACTCGTATAGTCGTCAGCCCAGAGTCAATCGAGTGATTGTCCAGCGCTTGCAGAACAGCCATACTGTCTGAGAGTTACCATACCATGATACTGCGATCGCTAACCCGCCTGCCAAGAGTGGCGATTATGGCAAACCCCCCCAAAATGGGGGGAGGCCTATGACCAGCAGTGTACGTCTTTTGGCTGAAATGATGAATGATGATGATGAACCGAGCGGTTTGGTGAGGATAATGATTTTAATAATGACACACGAATGTATTAATATTTAGTTGTATGTAGTTTCATACACTACTTTATCTACTCTCATACATTGAGATTGAACCTACTAAATAAATGAACAAACTTAAAAGAGTAAGAAATATTTATGTAATGCTTTGGAGGTATAGGGAACAAGGTTCTAGAAAAACTTTTTCTATGATGCAATAAATGTCAAAATGAAAGGCATTGCCATTGATCGCCATTTAATGCGTTGCCTTACTGGCTTAAGAGCAGTTTCGCAAAGGTAAACTAAACGAATAGTATAAACAGAAGAGATTCGATTTCTTGTTTGTTACGCTTTCACGCTAAAACGGCTGAACAGATTTGGATGAAATTTGGCATATGGGTCTACCCATGAACCGTATTACGACATAGAATAAGTTTTATTCCGATGATACCCTTACGGGATCGAGATTTATGAGGGTGAAACCACAGTGCGCAGCTAGTTAGAAATAAGAGAATCTAGACTTTCCTTGCCATTTTTATAGACTTGTTTTCATGCGCAAAAGCCATGTTTTCTGTTGATAGTTAGCGATTATTCTCATTTTAGACATCTGTAACATCAAAAAGAAGTTAGCGAAATGGTTGACTATTTTAGAGATGAAATTAGAATATCTCATAAGTGTAATTTGCACCAACAGATACGGTGTATGTGCACATCCATTTTGGACTTACAATGTACAGTGTTAATAGCACTCAGCGTAGTTTTAATTCGAATGAATGAAAAATATGTCATACATTCTTGACTACCTACTACTAGCGGATGTCTTTTTCTGGTAACCACAAACCGCGTTAGTCAAAAATACAAATATGGTCAAATATTTATAATTGGCGTAGGTAAGCATAATACCTAAACCACTATGGGAATTTGAACGTTACGTGTACGAAAAGTATTAAAAGTATTGCCAATAAAATTAAAATTTATAGGTATAGGTACCGGGAAACCCATATAGGTTGGCCATGACGTCTCATAAGTCCTGTACCTAATTTCACAGCGTTATTACGTGGGTATTGTCAGGTACCATATACATATTACCGTACCGTGTGGTGCCGGACGTAAAGAATAACACCACCCCATTTCTTCCTGTGGGTGTCGTAAAAGGCGACTAAGGGACTTACTAGAGAATGGGCAGCAGCGCTCTCTATGCATTTTACCACCATACTGCGATCGCCAACCCGCCTGCCAAGCGTGGCGATTATGGCAAAGCCCCCCAAATTGGGGGAGGCCTAAGTCCAGCAGTGGACGTCTTACGGCTGAAATGATGATGATGATGATGATATACATATCATTGTTAGGTTTCGTTGCTTATTGAGGCAGGCACGTTGTTTATTCTACGTCAATTAGACGGGATTTCATCGCTCAAATCCAAAATATCGTATGTTTAAAGAAACTTGCTGACGAATCCTTGCCTACGTTTTTCATATAAAAATTATATGTCATACTTAAGGCACGAAAATGTTTTCTATTGTTTAGAATGTACATAAACTTTCCTAAATTTTGGAAAAATCTCGCAGTAAATAGGTCTTTCTTCAACCTAAATTATTGTAAATGTTCTGTGAAACGACTCAATAGTCTAAATAGGCTGAATAGTGTAATATAAAATTCAAAAGTTTACGTTTTGAATGATTTCTGAATTTTCGGACCTCATAGTGTGGGGTGTAAAATTCACTCAACCTCCGTAAAAAGGAGGATCTCCCTGACCAGACGGTTGCCAAGCCTGGTGGGCTACTGCCCAGCGATTGATGTCGGGACGTTCTATACAGGATTTTTTTTTAACCAGTGCGCAAGTTTTTGTGGGTGGTTCAGTATCAGTAATAGAACACATTACAACTATTTTTTCAATACTTTTTTTTTACTTTTTATCCGACCTTAAATCAGTAAACTGTGGACACCCTACATATTTCGTAATATGATATCGACAGTTGGAATAGGTCAGTAACCGCGCGCCGGCGTAGGTACTTCGAACTTCTTAGAGTTTTGACCGATCGAACAGCTGGTAAGTACTTGTAGCTACCTCGGTTGTTCACCTTCACCGCCGCGTCGGCGCCATGCGCAAGTTACCATGAAAACCAGTTTCAAAATAAACATCTTTCGTTAACGATAACTTAATTTTTATGTACTAAGATATATATCAAAATAAAAATTGCATGGTTATTATAACTCGTTTAAGTTTAATTTGTTAAAATTTGTGCACTGGTTAAAAACTTATCCTGTATATCCTAGTTGCGTTGCACGGTAAACTATGCTTGCGCGATGCAGAATTTGAGCGACGGCGACGTCAATGTGATGCGTAGTTTCCATGCAGTGGTGTAAATGCCACTACACGTATTGCTTTTTTATTTCTTTTAACATTTGCAAATAATAAAGAAAACTCCGAATCTTTGCGAGAATCTGGCGGCTAGGCTTATACTTAGGCTTATAGACTTATACTCGTGACGCGAATACCGCTATGATACATTAGTGTTTTCCTTCGCGAGCATTACTTACGAGGTGACGGCTTCCCATGCTCTCTCGCTCTGTACCATGGCTCGCACCAGGGCCGGACGCAAGAGATCACGGCAGACACTGTGGTGGTCCGCCCAGGCATACCTCCACCGTATGCTCCACTGTGTCGTCCAGGCGATCCACACAGAGGTAACATCCGGGCGTTTCCTTCCGCCTTATCCTGAACGGGAACCTCTAGAAACACCTGTGTCCGGTGAGGATCTCAATAAAGCGAAGGGGAGAATGCCGTGTGACGTCAATTAAAAATACCTCAAAAACGCTTTTTTCCAACATTTTCTACTATTTAGTTTGGTTTTCTATGGAAGCGTGCTTTTTAGTTTTTTTTTAAATCTATTATTTATTTCTTCGTTTTATTTATAGATTTTTATCCGGATGGCTTGTTTGATTTATCTTTATCTTTGGCATGTTGCCAAACTAAAACATTGCACCCATGCGAAGAAGGGGCGGGTCGCAACCTTAAAGTAATTAATGATTTATAACTCGCCAAAATTTAACTTCGCAAATACCTCTAGGCTTTCATATTCTAATTGAAATTATTTCAATAGGCACTTGTATCATTTTCCATTGTCTAAACTGAAACAGTCCTTAAGTAGAGTACCTAAGTAAATACCGCGGTTTACCGGTACAATACCGCATTTGAATATGAATACCGGTATACCGGCAAGTATTAAATAACTTACTTACTTATTGACTGACTCGTTGGTCTAGTGGTAGCAAGCGCTAGTGCCGAGCTTGAGGTCCTGGGTTCGATTCCCAGATCGGGCAAAGTGTTTTTCTATCTGGAATTTCTCAGTAGCAGCCCGGAGTCCGGATTTTTGCCCGGTTGATGGCAATAGGCTCGCCCCCTATTACATGGGACTTGAACATAACAGGCGAAATGAAGTAGTAATGGTGGTGGTATGTGGTAGTTGCTGAAAATCAGCGCTGTTGACGCTAGGTTCGTCTGAAGTCACAGCATGTTGCTGAGCAACGACCTGTTCTTGCACAGATGCGACGCACAGCTTAATTGTTATTTAATATTGTGGTTTGTTCGTTACAAGAGTAGATAATTAATGCAATCTACAATCAGCCTTTTGTTTTTGTTTTGATTGTGTGATGTAATTGTCAATGTCGTAACATATTCTGTCTTGTCTATGGTCACTAGTCCTATCATCACGTATCATCACAAGCAATGTCAATATTGCTAAACTGTTAATTTTTTTTATTGACTTAAATACGGGGCTTTCGGCTACGTTGCATTATAATGTATCTTTTTTATTAATTTTTATCTTGTGATTATTTATTTGTATAGATGTGCGTTTGGTTTGTGCGGAATAAACAATTTTTCTTTCTTTTTCTTTCTTTCTTTCTTTCTACATGTGGGTGTAGTGTAGGTACAACTCTGCCCAACCCTTCGGGGTAACAAAGCGTGATGTTATGTGTACTAAATAACTGTTTTCATTTACCTGTTTATGAATTCAAGTTTTAGCTCCAAGGACGTAAGAACATCGCGGTGGGATTGATACGCACTGAATTTTTAACCGATTTCATCAAATGGAAGAGGTTGTCTATACCGTTGTTTCTTTTGTGTATAATCCGATTTGAAAAATTCTTCTTGTGTTTGAAAGGATATAATTTTGGAGTGGTCCCATATGCATTTAATTAATTTCTGATTAGTGTTTAAAGAGTTAGCTTCAATAATATGTATTTATTCCACATAAAGTCTTTTGGCGTTAAGAAAATGGTAGCTGTATGTCTGCCACCCGCCCGTCTGTCACAGGGCTATATATATTGAACCATAATAGGTAGACACTCGAATTTTTCGCAGGGTGTACTACTTACTATGGCCGCTAAACACAACTAAGTATAAACAAAATATATTTAATAAAAAAAAAACATAACAAAAGACGTATTTTTTATAATATAAATTGTAGTGCCAAATACTGTACGGTCGTATGGAACCCTTCGTTTGAGAGGCCAACTCGAACACGCTTTTTTGCAATTTGCAGTTACCTGCTAACCTTACAAAATAACCGAAGTAAACCTAAATAAACCGAAAAAAAATAATAGTTGTATTGATGATATAACGATAATTATTCATATTTGTTAAACTCGTCAATTATTTCTTAATTCACTTTCAATCTAACCCTGCAAATTAAAACCTTAAGAAATTTTATAATATATTTCGCGGTACTTCTAACCTGGCGCCTTCCCCTAAGTATGGTCACCGATTGAAGCCACATTAATATCCGCTCCTACTTCATTCAGTGGTTGTGTTTTCCCGGAAGAGCCTAAAAAACTGAAAAGTAGGTTTCATACAATTGTTTGTTAAGGAAAACATGAATACTGTACCTAGTGCTAATACCTAGCGGTTTGAAAACAATTAAACAATAGTAATTATATAGGTTCTCATTTCTCACACAACTTGACCACTTTGCAATAATATAGTATTATAGCGTGATTTCACAGATATTATTTCGTATTATTTACCCTAACATCATTTTGTCATATTGTGCCTATTTCTTTGTGAACACCACTTTCATGGTGTTGTTATTAAACATTAGCTGCTGCCCGCAGCTTTGCCCGCGTGGATGTCAGAAATTTCCTCAGAGACTCGTGCCGCTTTAACGAAAAGTCTAAGACGTGAGCTCATGTGATTCCTTATAACATCAGCTATCTACCAGTAAAAGTCCTGTCAAAATCGGTCCAGCCAAATCGAAGATTACTCGGAACAATCCGCCAGATAAATAGACAAAAATGTTTTTTGGTATAAGTAAAGAAAGAAGGAAAATTGCGTTTATTGACATTATATCATTTTAAAATAAAATCTTAAAACTAATACATAAAATAAAGCAAAAACAATGATAATAATACCAAAAGGGCCTCAGCTCAGCATAATGTCAACACAAGGTGTGCCACCTCTGCCAGGGTCACGAGATTGTTCGAAAGAGATACCGTGACTCTGGCACATGGGCAACTGAAGGAACACGGGTGGGTTTTAGTCAGTAAAAGTCTGACACGCCCTCCCACTCCGCCCAGAGCGGGAGAAGTCATTTGATGATTTCCTATCCAAAAAAAAAAAAAAGGTGTGCCACCTGACGCTGATTTTCAGCTGCAACCCACGAGTACCATACGCTAGAATAATATATACATAGGGAAGTATGTGTCCGTAATAATAAATTAAGAAAGTACAAAAAAAAATGAAATGTTGTGGCATACATAAGTACTGTTCCTACATACTTTTATATGCATTTTTATAACAACAAACACACACACATTTGCTATATGTATATTTGTTTACTTAAACAGAGATACATTTATACATAATATCTTGTTTCCCTGAAGTTATAAACCTTGTTGTTTTCAAATGAATAATTACTTCCTCATTAGTGGTCAAAAATGCTTCTTCTGAGCCTGAGACACATATCTTTAAATTTTCCGGATCTAGAACATGCCAGTGTCCTCACGATGTCGTCCTTCATCGTTTTGAGAACAGTGGTGGTGAAATTATTTACACATAGTAACGCGCTTGCCTGGGTTCGAACCCTCGACCTACTCGCAAGTCAATCACGCCTGTATTCCTGTGAGGCAGTCCTTCTCACAGTCAGCTGTTAACTATGTGACAGATTTTTAATTTTTTATGTCAAGGCATTTACTATTTCAGATGGTCCAGAAGAAAATTCAGAGAAAATAATGCACAAGAGTTTATGACGTTTTTATTTCAAATTATACTCATTTAATTTATTTTACAACTTCGGGCTTGTCAATGTCGGTCGAAGCTGTCAGTGTCGATATCATAGATGTATTTTCGAGCTCTATTTACAAAACACATTTACTCAAGAGGCTCTATTGCCTTCGAAACAGCGCGTGCGCTGGTCGTACGCATTGATTGATATAAAACAAAATGGCGGACACAAACATCGAAAACATGGACGCTTATCTGTTGGAATCTGCGACATCTTCTTTACAAAGTAAACTTGTATAAAATAAAGTTGCATTTCGTGTTTGTACGTTTAGATCTTTTAACTCGTTGAATGCCGTAATTACAGACACAATTAAAAACCATTGTGTCTAGCTTTGATCCACGTTCACGGCATACGAAGAGTTACTGAACGGATTTTAATGCGGTTTTCATGAATAGACAGAGATTTAAGAGGAAGGTTTATATCTTTAACACGCGGGCGAAACTGCTGGCAAAAGCTATTTATTCGTACACAGCAAAGAACCGAGTGTCATGTTCCAAGTTACGTAGTCACAATAGGTAAAGTCGTCAATAACATATTGCTGTGTCACAAACTGTATGATTCAGTTCTTATCCCCCAGTAATGGTCCATTGGACACCGACTTCCATGTAAATCGGAAACAAGTATTATTTTGCGGATATCGCACGCGTGACTAAGGGCTTGTACCTACATTATTGTAACTTAAATAAGTACTTCAGGCCCTTAGTCACACCTGCCAGGGTCACGGCATTGTTGGAAAGAGTTACCGTGGTCCTGGCACAGGCAACTGAAGGAACACTGGTTGGTTTTAGTCAGTAAAAGTCTCAGCACGCCTTCCCGCTCCACCCAGAGCGGGAGAAAGCATATGATGATTGCTCGCCAAAAAAAAACTGGCCAAGTGCGAGTCGGACTCGCGCACCGAGGGTTCCGTACAAACCTGCAGGTATTCACGGTTTATGCATAAGGTTTATGTTTATGAAATTAAAAGTTTTTTTAATTTTTTTTTATATTTGAGTTGACTAAATGAAAGGTAAATTGTGGGTTACGATTTATGACGTATTAAAAAAAAACTACTTACTAGATCTCGTTCAAACCAAATTTCGGTGGAAGTTTACATGGTAATGTACATCATATATTTTTTTTAGTTGTATCATTCCCTTATTTTAGAAATTACGGGGGGGGGGGGGCGGGGGACACACACATTTTACCACTTTGGAAGTGTCTCTCGCGCAAACTATTCAGTTTAGAAAAAATGATATTAGAAACCTCAATATCAGTTTTGAAGACCTATCCATAGATATCCCACACGTATGGCTTCGATGAAAAATTTGTTTTTGAGTTTCAGTTCTATGTATGGGGAACCCCAAATATTATTGTTTGTTTTCTATTTTTGTGTGAAAATCTTAATGCGGTTCACAGAATACATCTACTTACCAAGTTTCAACAGCATAGCTCTTATAGTTTCGGAAAAAAATGGCTGTGACATACTCGGATAGACAGACAGACAGACAGACATGACGAATCTATAAGGGTTCCGTTTTTTGCCATTTGGCAACGGAACCCTAAAAAAGGCCCTTAGTCATCGAGGTTGGATAACATTATCTAGCCTGATACAATTAAAACCAGTCTGTTACTATCCCACTGTGGGGCAAAAGTCTCTAGACACGAGCATTGATCACTACTTGCTCATAATGGGTTGATGATTGAGGATTACCATTCATCCATCCATACATCAACAAATAGTAAAAATGTATTATACTTACAAGCATATTCTGGCGTCCAACTTTGGTTCTGTACTAAATAATGCAACAATTCCAACAAAGTCAAAACTTATTTTTTAAAGCTAACTTTTATTATTAAGAAAATTTTGAATTAAGCCGTTACTTTATGCATTTAAAATTAAGTCTTGTTGCCATGGTTCAAAATTAAATTTTCTTTGGCTCAATCGACGGCCAGTTTGACAAAATATAATTCAAAAAAACCTACATTAGAAAGTTAGTGAAATCGATTCATAAATCTCTACTTCTATACCTACTAATATTATAAAGCCGAAGAGTTTGTTTGTTTGGTTGAACGCACTAATCTCAGGAAATGCTGGTCCGAAATGAAAAATATTTTTTGTGTTGGGTAGCCTATTTATTGAGAAAGGCTATAGGCTATATAACATCACGCTATGAATAAAAGGAACGGAGCTGCAACGAAAAATGGTCGAAAACTGACAGGCAATTCGATGCGACGGGAAGGGTCGCGGGAGCAAAAATTTGACGCGGACGAAGTCGCGGGCAGAAGCTAGTCAATTATAAATAAATAAATTTCAGGAGTTTCGTTTTATTCTGTTACACCTTTTGCCTCGTGTGTCTCCCATTTCTATCCGTTGGTGTCGTAACAGGTGACTAAGAGACTTACTAGAGAACGGGCGGCAGTGGACGCCTTACGGCTGAAATGATGATGATGATGATGACACCTTATACAAGGTGCAGTTTTGGATCTGCAAAACATTTCAGTAGGTAATTATGTTAGTGATTCTCGACCCGAATCAACAATAAAATGGGCATGTATTTTTTTTTTCATTTTATTCTTATTTACAGAAATCGGTAAGTGTGAACTCCCTTTTTTAAAACGCGGCAAGTCTGTACGTGTCCTTAAACTGCGCTTTCACACACACAAACAAACGCAACCAACTTTTCTTTCATAGATCGAAAGCCGCGCTCTCCATCCAGAGTTATTCTGAAAAACAATAAAATTGAAAAATCTAAAATAAAAAGTATTATTGACTTGGTATCGTATTGTTATATGATTATTTACGAGTCTCATAACAACCTCTTGAAATGTTTTGCAGGTTCAAAACTGCATCATGTATAGGTACATGCACTGTACAATCTTTATAAACACCCGTTATAACCTTGAACTTGCCATCACCTACTATAAAAGTATGACCATTTTTATCAATGAAAACGGTCGCAAAAAGTGAAGTATTTTTAGTTGTTAGAATCTTTATTTATATCACAAAGGATGTCGGAAGCGACTTTGGCCTGTGACACGCTAAATAAGATAAATTGCGCGCCTTAACTCTCGCATCCTACAACTATAAATAAAATGAAGTTTGCGGGAATATAGAAAAAGGGGATTATGAAATATTGTCTTTTATCGTTCAGTAATCTATTTAAGAGCTCGACTGGAGAAGAATCACAATCATACCCTTAATAGCCATGAAACTGCTTGGCTTTTTTTTACTAAAATGACAGGCAGTTTGACCATTTTTCTTTCTGTCAAAACTCTGAAAAGTGTCTATTAAGATCGCGTTTTCAAAGATTTGATCATACTGACGGTAACAAAAAGAATCGTAAGGCGACATATTGTTTCTTCTTTAAACGTCCACTGTTTAGCAATCGTAGCTCATTTTTTTGTATGTGTTCATAAAACATACAAAAGACAGGTAAATTTTATGGTATTTGATAGAATTTCAGCTCCCGCAAATAGTTGTGACGTGAAACCTCGAAATGACTCTAGCAGTGTAAATGTTTATGAGAACTCCATGGGATTTTTTCTACCAGAATGGTGTCGCACTGTCACGTCGCGCCTATTTGCGGCAACCATTACGTTGTATGCCTTTCTCATCTGATGTCCAATCCTCGTTTTCCTCTAAACGATAACTTTATTCATTGTCGATCTTATTTATTTATAACTTTATGTACAACAGAAAATACATGACAAAAAGTTCTTAAAAGATTTAGTATCTTGTCCAGAGCATTCAAAGCAAAGCAGATTAGCAAAAAAATACTATCACAACTTTCGAGAACGGTAGAAGGAAAACCTTGGGAGCAAACCGTCATCTCCTAGAATATGAAATTCGAAGACATCGTGACCACTGCCGTATCACAGAGGCCTATGTTCCAGCAGTTGGAGCATTTTAGACTGCTAAGCTATTTTTATCCCCGTTGCCATATCTCCCTGCCTTCTCTGATCCTAAACAAAACATCCAGTCTCAGTATTTAGTTGTGGATCTATGTCATTGACGGAAGCTGTTCCTCAAGGTCATATTGATCGGCCGAGCACGCCTCAATTACAAGCAGTTAGAGACATTAGCTGTTGATTAACGTTAATTAATGAAACTATTTCAGTTAAAATTGGACGGTTCGGTTTTGTAGACGAATTGATAGACATTAGTAGTGAGTTGGTTTAATAAAAATGGGTGTCTGATTAAAAAGAATGGTTATTTGGAAGGTAGAAGTTCATCTATTGCTTGATGATGAGAGAGAGTTTTATTGATGACTTTAATGCATATCTTAATACGTGTTATAGCGGCAAAGGTCGCTTTTCAAGGACTTAAAGATCTGTCTATTGAGCTACGAGTACTCGAGCGCAGCTTCTGAAGACTGCAGGAACATTCCGCGCCTCTGTTCCATGAGCTGTAATGTAGGATCTGAGAGTTTCTTTTTCCTATTAGTACGGCGGGTCTTGAAGAACTTAGACCCGACTGTATGGACAGTTTCCACGAACTCACCGTTAAAACCGCTTTTTACGAAATTTACGACGGAAGAGTATGAAATTTGGCACAGTTAAAGTTTATATAGAGGAGTGCAGAAAACTAATATTTTTATATAATAAATAATGTTTTAAAAATAATTTAATTTTTAAATTATGTATGGTTGTATATCAACCATTCGGCGACCACTTACTCGTATTTTCGTTATCTTTACATTATTATAAAACAAAGTCGTATCCCGCGTATTTTTTTATTTTTATTATATGCTTAGATCTTTTATATACTAGGCAGCGGATTTTTAATGCGGTTTTTTATCATTACACAGAGTGATTCAAAAGGAAGGTTAAAACTAGTTATGTACTGTAAATACTTCTTTGTTTTGCGAATCATATTTCAATCAAAACACAACCTGATAGTGACCTGCAAACTCACACATTGCATAACTCACATTTGAATTAAATAAAAAACATTAAATTCTTTCAGTGTTAAATAAATAAAATTACGACTTGGTAAAATATCATCACACTTTGTTTCCCCGAAGGGTCGGGCAGAGGTGTACCTATAGGATTCATTTAAAAATTAGGTAGTTCAGGTAAGTTTCGCAGACGTTCTTTGTGCTTTAGTCTTAAGACTTTTTCAGACCCTTCGTCAGGCTGGCGCAACGCGACAGCGCGACGCATGTAGAACAATTTCCATGAAGCTTTCATAGAAATTGTTCTACGAGATTCGCGTCGCGCCTGTTTGTGAGAACCCTGCCCTTTAAACGTTTTTGGCACATAATACAGTGATATTTATCCAATTAATTACCCTTACATAACAAAAAAAAAAACAAACCTCATGTCTTTTCATACAATAAATGCAGCAAAAATCTATACAAATAAATAAAATTGGAGTGTCTGTTTTTAATATTAAGATAATCACTTTTTACTAAGTGTATATGGATGTATACACGATACATATACCAAAACAACATTTTTTACAATTTTTGTCTGTCTGGCTGTCTGTCTGTCTGTTCGTTCCCGCTAATCTCTGAAATGGCTGGACCGATTTTGACGGGACTTTCACTGGCAGATAGCTGATGTAACAAGGAGTAACTTAGGCTATTTTTATTTTAGAAAGATTCTTTTATTTTAGAAAAAAAAATAACTATCTTAGAAAACTACGCTGACATACGTCTCAAAATTCGAACCCTGGCTGAATCCTACGAAATAGATCAAAATAATGTACTACAGTATTGTACACCTTAAAAAGGCCTACAAAAATGTCCTCAATAGTATATGTATATCTCTTAGGGATAACCCACAATAACCATTTTTTATCTTTTACTTTTTACGAGAAATAAGGGCTTATTTACGAAGCGATTTTAAGCAATACAGCATTAATCCTTATCCAATTAAGTACCTTAAATACATTGTGCATTTAATATAGATCAATATGGCCCTTTACAGCATGTAATTTAAATGAATATCTTAGAAGATATTAGAGATTTAAAAAGTAGGCGCAGAGCGCGTTGGCAGGGGCCGGGTAGTACAGGATAAGTAGGATTGTAATTCATATTACTTTGGCTTCATAGTAATTGCGAATATCATGTGTGTTCATTATACTCAAAATAAACCTAATAGTATTATTCCAAGTAAGAGACCGCGAAATGGCTTAGATGTTTAGATTTTTGGATGTTTGTTTCTCAATGATGCAAAGACGGCCAAACGGATTTAGATCGAATTTGGCACAAAGATATAGGTATTATATCATGGATACGTAACAGATAGGATACCTAGGTACTTTATCCCGGTAGTAGGTTCCCGGGTGATATTTTCCGACAGCTATACGGGCCAAGCCACAGGCAAAAGTACTATTCCTATAATTATGTTCGGTGTCTGGTAAATGATTGAGTGTCTGTATAGGTAAAATAGGAGCGTTAAGAAAAACCAGGAAGACTTATATTCAACTAAACCAAGCCCTATGTCACAGTCTTCTTACTCTGAATACTATTACTTTTATTTTAAAAACACCAACACACATGATGTTCTCATAAACTATGAATCCTAAGTAATATGAGTTATAATCCTACTACTAATAATATTATAAACTAGCTTTTGCCCGCGGCTTCGCCCGCGTGGATGTCGGAAATTAATGCAAGAGGACGTACTACCGCGATAAGAATGTGTTATTCCAGGTTATATAGGTAATATAGACTCTTTGTGCTATTTTCGATCCAGATCCATTCAGCCATTTTTGCGTGATTGAGAAACAAACACCCAATCATACATATTGTTACGAGCTGGGTTTCGGGATAAATTAATTTAAGCCAAAATTATCGAAACACACCACAGTTTAATTAAACAATCACAATATCGCAATAGTCAAACAGAGTCACTTGTTTCGCTTGTACTGTATCGCTTGATTCGTATTCGCTCGCTTCCGAAATCGAACTGCCCATCGGGCCGACAATCCGCTATTTATATCCCGAGCAGAACATTCGCGAACATTCAACACTTTTCCACAGTTTACAAGTAGATTAGAAACTTCGAGAACCTTCCACAGACATCTATTTACTGTTTAATCCCGCTATTCAACAATAGATGGCGGTGGCGTCTTCGTACAATTGTTCGTAGTACTTGCTACTTGATAACAGATGGCGTTAGCGTGTCGTATCTAGAAGTTTCAACACTGCCCCATCCTTAGATGGAGTTAGCACGATGTTTCTAGACTTTACGATCTACGTAACACTGCCCCCTCCTTAGACATGCTCGTCCCGAGCATCATTATTCCCGTAACATCGTGCCAATCGATCTACATGAACAATTTTAGGCGCAGTTCGCAAACCCTTTTGTATTCGGTAAGTGACGTCATTGATCTTGGTCACAATCCGGTACGGCCCGTCCCATTTTGCCTGTAGTTTAGGGGACTTCCCTTTGCTGCGCACAGGGTTATGCAACCACACTAGCGAACCTTCGTCGAAGCCAGTATTGTTCATCTTTCGATCATAACGAGTTTTCATTCTCTCGGACATCTGCTGGCCTGATTCTCTGACATGCTCATATACGTCATTCATCTTGTTGCGCAGATCATTTGCATAATCTGTTATACTGCGTGGTGAATCAGGCGGAATGCCGGTTATTAGATCAGCTGGTAACCTTAACTCCCTTCCAAAGTTCGCGAAGGCTGGCGTCACAGTTGTACTCTCGTGAACTGCACTTCGGTATGACAGAAGTAACGGTTGTATGTGCTTGTCCCAATCCTTTTGTCTGCTTGCTACAACTTTTGCCAGATATCTTTCCAACGTCTGATTAAATCTCTCCACCATTCCGTCAGATTGTGGGTGGTATGAAGTGGTTCTGGTTTTGTGAGTACCCATAACCCGACATGTTTCCTGAAACACTTGAGACTCGAAATTCCTTCCTTGATCGCTGTGGATTTCCAAGGGTACCCCAAACCGACAGAAGACTTCGTGGACTAATTTATCAGCGACTGTTGAAGCTTCTTGATTAGGGATGGCGAAGACTTCCGGCCACTTGGTGAAGTAATCCATGACAACCATGAAATATTTATTTCCACTTTCACTTTCGGGAAATGGCCCAGCGACATCTAATGCTATTCGTTCCCAGGGGGCTCCTACGTTGTACACTTTCAATGCACCCCTGCTGCGTGTGTGTGGTCCTTTTACCGCTGCACAACTGGTACATCTGCGACACCAGTCTTCCACATCCTCTCGACAATGGATCCAGTAAAATCTTTCTCGGATCTTTAACAGAGTCCTTCTTACTCCCATATGACCTCCTGAAGAACCATTGTGGTAGAGCTGTAGAACTTCTGGTACCTTCGTTTTTGGGACTACCATTTGCAAGTGACAGCTATTCCCTCGAGCATTTTCCCATTTTCGGCACAAGACACCATCTTGGATCACCAAGCTCTCCCACTGTGCCCAATAACTTTTTGTGGTGGTACTCATCGCTGCAACATCACACCATTTCGGTTTGGGAGCATTAGCTGTAATCCACTCGAAAATTGGCCTGATATCTGTGTCACTTTGCTGAGCATGCTGTAGGGTTTCCTTCCATTCGTCACTAAGGTCCGTTCTTAGCATCCTGACAGGTACTGTTTCCTTAGCTTCTTGCCTGACACAATGCTTGCAGTCTTCAGGACAAGGTCTTCTTGATAAAGCGTCCGCGTTACCGTGAGACTTCCCACTACGATGTTCAATTGCGAAGTCATACTCTTGTAGCAGTTCAATCCATCTCGCCACTTGTCCTTCTGGATTCTTAAACTGCAACAACCACTTTAATGCAGCATGATCAGTTCGCAGGTGGAATTTACGTCCAAGCAAGTATTTGCTGAAATGCTGCAATGTCTTTACTACGGCAAGAAGTTCACGTCTCGTGACACAATAATTTCTTTCTGGCTTTGATAAAGATTTGCTGAAGTAAGCTATCACAACTTCATAATCTCCTTTCCGTTGAGATAACACACCGCCAATTCCAGTATTACTTGCGTCCGTGTCAACTATAAATTTATTTTCCGTGTCAGGGTAGCCCAAAATTGGGGTATTGCACAAACGTTCCTTTAAATCTCGGAATGCTATGTCACAATTCTCATCCCAACAGAACGGTCTCTTCTCCTCAGTAAGCTTGTGAAGAGGTTTGGCAATGTCAGCAAAATTCTTGACAAACCGTCGATAGTACGAGCACAAACCCAAAAATGCCCTGACCTGCGTCTTGTCTTTCGGGACTGGCCATTCCTTAACGGCGACGATTTTCTCAGGGTCTGTTTGGACTCCTTCTTTCGAAACCACGTGCCCCAAAAAGCTTACTTGCTGTCTGAAGAATGAGCACTTCTTTGGACTTAGCTTGAGATTGGCTCCTCGGATTTTTGATAGAACACGTTCCAAATTCTGAAGGTGGTCTTCGAATGTGCGGCCCACGATGATGATGTCATCTAAATAGACAAGGCAGGCGTCTCCAATTAGTCCCGTGAGAACTAGCTCCATTAGCCTTTCAAATGTTGCAGGAGCATTGCACAATCCGAATGGCATGACGTTAAACTGCCATAATCCCTTTCCCGTAGAAAATGCGGTTTTCTCCTTGTCTTTAGGGTCTATTTCCACTTGCCAGTAGCCACTTTTTAGGTCTAACGTGGTAAACCACTTCATTCCTGCCAGCGTGTCCAGTGTGTCGTCGATCCGGGGCAGTGGATAGCTGTCTTTCTTAGTAACGTCATTCAATCGACGATAGTCTACACAAAACCGCATGCTGCCATCTTTCTTTTTCACCAGGACCACAGGAGAACACCAAGGACTAGACGAAGGCTCTATAACTCCATCCTTTACCATCCCTTTAATCATGGTATCTACCTCCTTTTCTCTTGCCACTGGTAGTCTTCTGGGTCGCTGTCGTATTGGCAACTCATTTCCGGTATTAATTCTGTGTTGAACTAATCCAGTCTTCCCTATGTCAGCATCATTTCTGGAGAATATGTCTGCATACTGAAGTAGCATCTTCCTAGCCTTCTCTCTTTCTTCTTTTGATAAATCTTTACGACAGTCTTCCAAAAGATTTAACACGTTAAATCTTGCAGATTGGGTGTTATTTTGAGAAGGCTGATATTGGCATTCACGCATCCAAGCTACTTCCCCACAGGTACCCATCAACGCACCCTTCTTGATTACTTGCTCCTTTTCACTTGGGTTCAGTATGCGTACGGCTGCAACGTCAATTGCCTTTACCAAGGTCCGCGCAATTTTCCATGGAAGGTTTTCATCCAATCCTTCAATGAGAATACATCGGTTCTTCTGCCCGGAATTATGTGGGAGCCTAACTGGAACTATTGTTTCCGATCGGGGAGAAAGAACAATCTTCTTCAAGCAGTACACTTTCCCTGATGGTGCACCTTCCATGAAGACTTCTTCTGACCCACATTTTAGGACTCCTTGATTAACGTCGATCTCGCAACAGTGCTGCCGCATGAAGTCCAAACCTAAGATGCAGTCGTCCACTATGTCAGCCATGATGACCTTATGCCGGTAGATAGTGTTTCCCAGTTTTAACTCCACTTCCTTCTCACCACGGACGGTTATGTGCTGACCGGTAGCTGTTACTAATTTTACGCCGTCATGCTTACCGAAGAAGTCCCCAAGAAAACGATTCGCTAGTTGGGAACTGACAACCGTGCGAGAAGCTCCAGTATCCAATGTCAGCTTACATGGTCTTCCGTTCACTTCACCTTTTATGACTAGGGTGTTCCCATCATGGGCTTGTGAGACCGAAATTCTTGGGGCTAATTTAACACCAGCCAGCACCCGCCCCGCAGTCCTGGCTTTGACTAGTTTTCCTGCTGCTGGGCGGTGATATCTGCCGCCTTTCTTTCTTGGGTCTGGTTTTCGTTAGCTGTGTTTCGCTTCGGGCAACTTGACCGAAGGTGACCTTTTTCTCCGCAAGTATAGCACTTAGGGCTGTACCTCGGACGGTCACGGACAGGTGATGCTGCAACCTCCCTGATGCGATGGGCTCGATGATCTTGCCTCACTGCCTCCACCTCCAACGCATGGGCCAAGGCATCCTTGAGTGTCTCGTGGTGTCCAAGTCTTACAGTAGCCCTTACTTCCAGGTCCCGTATGCCATCTATGAATGCTTGAGTCAGAGTCCCATCGATGAGTGTAGGCGCAGACTGGTATGCTTTTCGAACCAGCTTTTCTATTTCTAGGGCCCACTGCTGCAGGTTTTCACCACTGCGCTGCACACGATCCTTCAACTGCGCGCGAAAAACGTGTTCCAGGTGCGCGTCACCGTATCTGGCCTCTAACGCCTCAACGAGCTGCTCGTAGGTAACATTTTTGCCGAGAGCCTCTAACACGGTTAAGGCCTGATCACGAAGGGCCAAAGTAAGCGCGGTCATGGCCTGCTCTTTTGTCCACCCATTTGCATTCATGACAGCTTCAAATTGAATTTTGTATACCGACCAGGAAGATGTTCCATCGAAGGGTGGCACTTTAAACCCGCGCACGGAAGGTGCAGCAACTATCGAAGCCGTAGTCTGGTCTCCAGCTTTCAGAACTCCAACCGCTTTTCTTATATCAGCGATCTGGACTTCGGCCTCGGAGATACGATTTTCATGTACCTGAACAGTCTCCTTCATGGCTTTGATGTCCTTGCCAAATGTCGCGTGTAGATCTTTCAAGAGGAGAACCTGCTCCTCTTGCCGGCGAGCTTGTTCCTCTTTGTCCTGCTGCAGCTGTTCCTGTAGGCGGCGGGCCTGTTCTTCTTGTCGGCGGGCCTGTTCTTCCTGTCGGCGGGCCTGTTCTTCCTGTCGGCGGGCCTGTTCTTCCTGTCGGCGGGCCTGTTCCTCTTTGTCCTGCTGCAGCTGTTCTTGCAGTTGGCGGTTCTGTTCCTGCAGCATTGCCATTAGAGCAGAAAGATCCATGGCTGGTGATGCTGTAGGAACACCAGACGCTTGGGAAACTGGCTCCGTCGTCGGCTGATTACTCCAAGATGTCTGTCTTGAAGGTCCTTCAAATCGCCTCTGATCCACCTCCTGCTGGCGCTGACTCCTGGTACGAATACCTTCCGTGTCCTCCTTCGGTAAAACTGGCATAATTTATCCCTTACTTCTGACACCAAATGTTACGAGCTGGGTTTCGGGATAAATTAATTTAAGCCAAAATTATCGAAACACACCACAGTTTAATTAAACAATCACAATATCGCAATAGTCAAACAGAGTCACTTGTTTCGCTTGTACTGTATCGCTTGATTCGTATTCGCTCGCTTCCGAAATCGAACTGCCCATCGGGCCGACAATCCGCTATTTATATCCCGAGCAGAACATTCGCGAACATTCAACACTTTTCCACAGTTTACAAGTAGATTAGAAACTTCGAGAACCTTCCACAGACATCTATTTACTGTTTAATCCCGCTATTCAACAATAGATGGCGGTGGCGTCTTCGTACAATTGTTCGTAGTACTTGCTACTTGATAACAGATGGCGTTAGCGTGTCGTATCTAGAAGTTTCAACACTGCCCCATCCTTAGATGGAGTTAGCACGATGTTTCTAGACTTTACGATCTACGTAACAATATTTTCACATTTATAATGTATAGATTATCTTAATATTAAAAACAGACACTCCAATTTTATTTATTTGTATAGATGTGAAAATATGTATGATGATTGGGTGTTTGTTTCTCAATCACGCAAAAATGGCTGAAGCGATCTGGATCGAAAATAGCACAAAGAGTCTATATTACCTATATAACCTGGAATAACACATTCTTATCGCGGTAGTACGTCCTCTTGCATTAATTTCCGACATCCACGCGGGCGAAGCCGCGGGCAAAAGCTAGTCATAAATATAAATTAAACAGCCGCTTTGATATCAACATAATAATGAATGAATGAAAAATCACAAAGACCACAATACCAATATTTGCACAAACAAAGCACGACCGCGATAATAAGTTTTAAATAAAATACAATTAACCGAACAATGCGTCAATACAGTTCACCTGAAATTCTTTATCAGCACGAAGGCAGAACAGGTGCACTTGCACTTGACCAGATGGTGCTAAAATTATGTTTGTTTATCGTGACTTTGCAAGAACACTCTTTCCTTTGTTTTATATGATCAGTTCAGACCCAGCCTTACCTTAAAATTAGAAAAGAAATACGTCATAAGGAATCATTCCTACGTCTTAGTTATCTACACTTCCTGCCACGGTCGCGACATTTGTTCGAAAGAATTACCGTGACCCTGGCACAGGCAACTGAAGGAACACGGGTAGGTTTTAGTCAGTAAAAGTCTGACAAGCCCTCCCGCTTCGCCCAGAGCGGGAAAAGTAATTTGATGATTTCCCACCCACAAAAAAAAGGTTGAATTATTAATCCACCGTTAGTCGAAGTAGCTTGGATAACCTTCCAATGTCATTAGGTGCAAATGAATTCTTGTAAGAATTTTAAAGGAGCTACAGGTATCTGAGATCCGCAAGCTAATTAGAATGTCATCGTGAAATATGTTGGGTTCAGCTTTCAATCAAACCGGAGGCAGATGAATACCAGTATGTTACACATATAAATAGTAACCCAGTTATTGGGTATTACAAGACCCCTTGGCAAGACTGGTTGCCAGAATTTCGGGACTCTGACGACCCGTACCGACTGACAAAAATCCATGATCGACAGCCAGGACCAACGGCTTGGCGTGTTTCGAGACATGGAGGGGTCTTGGTATTTCAAAATGGTCACCCATCCACGGTTGGTCCGTGCGGCAAGCGTAGCTTAACTTGATCGATAGAATTGTGAGTCTGTAATTATTTAGCAATAAGCACTTCTAATTCGTTGATTAGAATGTACTAATTGTGTACAGAATTACAGAATTTTCGCTTTGAGACTTCCTGTTTCCAACCCGAGAATCGAATTCAGAACACGACGCTCAGCAGTCGCGCTCGTCACCACTAGACTAAAGGAGCAAACTGCAAATAATTCTACAGATCGGATCGCATTGTTCTATCAAAGCGTCTATCTACCAACGTATTATAACTACAATTGGCTAAGGACTATAAGTAGATCAGTCGGGGATCGCGGAAGACATATTGATTCCCATGGTCCCCGACGTGGGTGTGGGACGGAACACCGGGGTGGTTTTAGTCAGTAAGAGTCTGACAGACCCCTCCGCCCACCCCTGGTGAAGGCCGTAGGAATACGTTGGATGCGAGAAGCACAGAATAGGTCGAAGTGGCGGAGCTTGGGGGAGGCCTATGTCCAGCAGTGGACGTCTTTCGGCTGAAATGATGATGATGATGATAACGGACAGTTGCTTGCCGTGTCTGTCAGTGTGACCGCATTGTTCTTCAAAACCACGAAACAAATTTTGATGCGATTTTCACCATAATTTTTGAGTTACGGAATTAACTCAAAAAATTTGGTGAAAATCGCATCGAAGGTTTATGCGTATCTCACATTGATATAAAACTTACACATTTTTAAGAAATTTTAATGTTTTGTTAATAATCGTGGGATGCTGGAGCGTGTCGTTATTAAGTAATAATTAGTAGTTCATTCATAGCGGCACGATCATTCATAAACGCACGCGTGACTGTCCGCACAGATTATAAGTGATCCGTCATTGTGGACACGTGAGTGTGGTGCAGATGCACTCAGTCAGACTTATGATGCACAGAGTTGCTCCCGCTACTAGGAACGTAATCATAACCGCAGGCACTGACTGGAGGACGGTTACATCATGATGATCTGGATGACTTTGCGTTTATCTTTTAACTGACTTCGAAAAGGTGGATTGCGAGTTTCTTTGTGATCGCGTTTTTTTTAACCAACTTGGTTTATGTTGATGATGTTATATTAATTTCCTGTCAATGTTATTTAGTCAGCAGGTAAAAATTTGTCAATTATGTGGCTGCCTCACAACTAAAATGTGTAAAATAATTTTAAAATCCGAAAATGGTAGCAAACGAAACAAAAATACAAAACCAAAGAACATACTTGGTAAATTCCAAAAAATTAAATTCTCTTGGAAGTTGCTTGATATTTTTTGTTTACTAAGTGATCTCAAAAATAATTAAGAATGTTGTTTTATTTTTTATACAGTTTAGACAGTTTTTGGGGTCAAACTTCAAATGATAAAACGCAAGATATATTTTTGTCCGTGTATCATAGAGGTTTTTCTCAAGATCATTAGGTTTCTTTCAAAGCAACATAGGAACTTGCATTATGGCATTATGTTAGGTATCGATGACGTCATGCACACAGATCACCGGTCAATTACCAAAAATGTATATTTTATAATTACTTACCCATTATTTTGCAAATTTGGATTTTTATATTTCAGTTGAAAGACGTGGACATAGCTGGACATATGCGTCCCCCAATTTTAATGGGCTTTGCCATAATCGCCACGCTTGACTGGCGGGTTGGTGATCGCAGTATGGTGGTAACATACATAGAGAATGCTGCTGCCGATTCTCTAGTAAGTTTTAAGTAAGCCAGGAAGAAATAGGATCCTACTCATCCTCTAGCTAAACTTGGTGTTAAAAGAAAGTAACGCTAAGGTAATTCGCGAAATACATTTTTCTTTTATATTTTAAAAAACACTGAACTGCATGTCAAGTCGTATGTTGACAGCAAAATATGATCACCGTCCAGAACATGTACATATATATTTATAGTATTATGTTCATTAAAATCATCAACAACCAAGTTCATTTAATACCAATGAGTTACTTTTTATGATTTTTTTTTCAATTTTGAATCTCGCCTTATGTAAAGTTGCCCATAATAAGGTTGCGAGTTGGCGGTTGGTGAGGTTGTGAATTGACCTTAAGGTTAAGTAAACAAACCATCAAGCACTACGGAAAACATTTGTTACATAATTAATTATTATATTTCTGTTATTATTGTGCATTAAAATACAAGGAAGTGGCATTTGACCGATAGCAAACATAGACATTATTTAAATAATTACGAATTTCAGTGTAAACAGGAAAATATTAATTAAGCTAGACCAGCACCCTAATTGCGAAACGCACAATTTATCAGAATCCGAATGGGATTGAAGATTGTTTCTAAACCATTGAGTCATTTGTTCGAATAAATTGTCGGTTCAGCAACGTAAATAACGCAATGAATGTTGTTTAACTATGAATATAAAACCAATTCCTACTGATAACAAGTTACGAAATTACCTTTCTGTTTTGTATATAACCCCTACAGAAACCTCATTTTGTTTGTAAATATCATTGAACATTTACTACTTCATCATTCTCCTGCTATTATTCCATTTATTAGTGGTCGGCGCATCATGTTCTTTTCTTCCACACTTCTCTATTAGTCGTCATCTCAGTAGTCACTCCCTTTTCTACCCATATCATCATTGAAACAGACCATCCATAATTTCTTTAGTCTCCCCTTACTGTTATAGCTATCGACATTCATACTCAAAACTTCCTATACATTTTCTCATTTCTCCGTATCATGTGCCCATTCCATGGCAACCGATTTTCAGGTACCGATGCCACTTTCAGACTTCCTCTTATGTACTCGTTTCTTATTCTATCCATTCGTTGTAACACCACACATCCCTCTTAACATTCTCATCTCAGCTGCATGCAGTTGCCTTTCATTCATCCCTTTTGGCCCAACATTCTAGACTCATACAAGACTGCAGTTCTAACCATGGTTTTATATATCTTCCCCTTTAGTTAAACAGGAATGTGGGAGTCGCAGATTGTTCCCGTCATCATTTCAGCCGTAAGACGTCCACTGCTGGACTTAGGCCTCCCCCAATTTGGGGGGCTTTGCCATAATCGCCACGCTTGGCAGGCGGGTTGGCGATCGCAGTATGGTGATAAAATGCATACAGAACGCTGCCGCCCATTTTCTAGTAAGTCCCTTAGTCGCCTTTTACGACACCCACAGGAAGAAATGGGGTGGTGTTATTCTTACGAGCAGACCGGGAAAAGCGCCGAATGACGTCCACTGCTGGAAATAGGCCTCCCTCAATTTGAGGGGGTTTGCTATAACTGCCACGCTTGGCATGCGGTTTGGCGATCGCAGTATGGTAGTAAAATGCATAGAGAACGCTGCTATCCATTCTATAGTAAGTCCCTTCCCCGTCTTACGACACCCACGGTAAGAAATGTGGAATTCGGTAATTCTCTATGAGCTGTTTGAAAAACTGGGATTGATCTCAAGGGCTCCTTGTCCCAGGATCGAATAATGAAACATCTTCCATGAAAGATATTTTTATGTTCTTCCTTCCACTTGCCAGCTCCAAATCAGGCATACTTTTTTCTTCTGCTGTGCTCAACAATCCAATCCAAAAACAAATAAAATAATAATCCAATCCAGGTCATTTAAATATTAACCTTATCATAAAAATAAGTAAAAAAATATAATCTTATGTAATTTAATTTCATGTAGGTACATTATTTGATTATTTAATTCAGTCTGAATGTTATATAACCAATTTAGCTTTACGTTAAATAATTTTTATTTTTCCAATCTGTATTACTTTTGTGTTACTTGTTTGAATTAATTGGTTCGTGTGTTGATTAATTGTTTAATTAAGTGTGTGTGTATCTGCGCATAATGTAGTACATGACGTTGGTCCTGGCTGTTTTTCGTATATCTTAGACAGTCGTTACTGGTCGTCAGAAACCCTAAAGTCTGACAACCAGTCTTACCAAGGGGTATCGTATTACCCAGTAACTGGGTTATGGAGGTCAGATAGGCAGTCGCTCCATGTATAATACTGGTACTCAGCTACATACGGTTAGACTGGAAGCCGACCCTAACATAGTTGGGAAAAGGCAGGCAGATGATGATGATGAATGTAGTACATGTGATGCTTTTCTGTAAGTAGTGAGGCACTTAGACGGCAATCCTTAAATAATAAAGTAACAGTAGTACTCATTGTTGAGAAGCCCAATAAATAGATAAATTACTTTATGTTCATCTTCAATGATCATATATTGTACAGGCTCGCAGACAAACTTTACAGTAGCATAAATGCCACAACATCAAATTAAAATGCGTCAATGCTTACGCAATTAAATTATTAAATTAATAGTGCCTTTAGAATTTCCTAAAACAATGACAAAACATCACAACAAATAGGTAACTAATATGCTTATCTGTCGTAGTAAAATTAGGTACTATTGCATTGACTACGAAGACTTGCGTCACTCACCTCACTTATAATATTAAATTGTTTTACATTTAGATTTCTGGAAAATTAAGGATTTTGTCAGCGTTTTGTTAAATGAGTCACTTAACAATAAAATGAATTCGTTTGGTTTAGTTACAATTCCATGCATCTGATTTTTTTTGCAAATCTGTTAGTCGAAGCACTTGTAACGATTGTCAAAAATACTCCCAAGTTATCATACTCTAACTACGCTTTAAGATCTCAAAAGCCGGAAAAAGTGTCGACTAATGTTATTAAGGAGTATGGTGATACCCAGTAACAGGGTTGTGCAGGTCAGATATGTAGTCACTACATGCCCATGTAAAAAATACTGTTATTCTGCTGAATCCTAATAGATCAGAAGCTGACCCAACAAAGTTGGGAAACGTCTGGGGAGATGTAGATAGTTGAGTTACTCTAAGAAAAATTAAATTTAAAATTTAAAAAACCCCCGACACAAAAACCTAAAATCCCTTTAAAAAGTAAAAAATAATAAAAAAAACCTCAATCTTGAAGTACCTAAGTATGTATTAATAATTTAAAAAAAAATACGTCGCGTTGGGGGACCGCTCCAAACCTAACAATTTACTTACAAATAGTCTATTACCTAACTGAAGAAAACTTTTATAAAATGACTTCTAAATATTGCATTTAGGATACGACCGTCAACGACGTCTGCCCTCGCAGAGCGGTCCCCCCAACGCGACGTATTTTTTTTTGAATTATTAATACATACTTAGGTACTTCAAGATTGAGTTTTTTTTATTATTTTTTACTTTTTAAAGGGATTTTAGGTTTTTGTGTCGGGGGTTTTTTAAATTTTAAATTTAATTTTTTATTTTATACTTTTTATAGGTATACTTATTATAATGTAGATTTTGTTAAGTTGTAAATATATAGAACTTCGCCGTGGCCAACAGGAAGATGGGAAGCTTCCAAAAACAATATCAATTGAATTTGATGATGCCACTATCGGCCGGAGTTGTGTTGACGAGAATGGATGGATTCTGATAAGGCCACATAATGTAACTTTTCAAGGTCTTAGAGGATATGGAAATATTGAAAGAACAATGTTTCCTATCATTTTATGTTGGGCGATTACGGCATACAAGTTGCAAGGCACGACAGTTGAAAAAGCTGTGGTTTACTTAGGTAAAAGTACTTTCGCAAAAGGCCAAGCCTATGTAGCCTTAAGTAGAGTATTTTTACTCTGTTTCAGGCTACATAGGCTTGGCCTTTTCCTTGGATGGTGTAGCAGTTTGTGAGCTCGACCAAAGAAAACTATTTAATAACCCACATGACAAATCATCTTTAGCAGAATTGCAAAAACTGAGATGTAGTCATTGATACTCTCACGTGACAATCGGATTTCCATGTCCCAATTTTCCCACCACCAATTTTCTCATCAAGCGAAGCTTGAACATTCTCGATTAAGTCATCAATATTCTCTTTCAGTGCGCTTTCATTTGAGACCCCACTCGAGTATATTTGTAGACATTCGGTTATTCTTCCCCACTTTCACCCCCCACAACTTTTAAACGGCTCAACCGATTTTCATCAAACATGTCTAAGAACACTCGCACATAAGTCACCTTTAATACAAAAAAATAATAATTGAAATCGCTTCATCCGTTCGGGAGCTATGATGCCACAGACAGACAGACACACAGACAGACCGACACACAGACAGACCGACAGACAGACAGACACGTCAAACTTATAACACCCCTCTTTTTCCGTCGGGGGTTAAAAATATGTATCAGAGTCGAAATCAAGAAGCGATAAGAACAGTTTTAAAAAAAATTGATATAGTGTCCGAGGAGTTTCTTGTCCGTTCTTCGCTTTTAGGAACTTACTACGCTTTGGAATACGCAACTAATTTCATCTTTCTCAATCACTGACCATAATTTAATCTACACATAGTATAAAACAAAGTAGCTTCGCGCGTCTGTACGCTTCCATCTTTTAAACTACGCAACGGATTTTAATGCAATTTTCTTCAATAGAGAGAGTGATTCAAGTGGATGGTTTATTATGTTTAATAGTTTATGATACGCGGGCGAGGCCGCTGGTAAAAGCTAGTTAACAAAATAAAAGTGCCGAGAATAACGGTTTGGTTTATCCGAAAGAAAATAGCTTTTTTGATGTGTCTGAGCCGAGGGATCGCCAACGGAATCCTAAGAATAATCTCTGATAGGTCAAAATCTACAGTGCTGAGAAGATTTATCCAGATCCATGGCAAGATGACACAGTGTCATCCTTGTGTATATGAGGGATGATAAGGTAATAGGGATGATTGAAATTACACTTCCGATTTCGACTTCGGTACCGACAGTTTTAAGTCAGTCAGTTTAAAATCTAAGGTCATGGGTGGCGCGCCGAGTCACTGCTAACGCTTATGAATATGTTTATGCTTTTGCACCCTGCTTTTTTGCTTTTGGAATCCCGATTACTATTTTATATAATTTAATAGTCCTTTTTAAAACAAATCTGTCTTCCGGCTCCGCCTCCAATTTGAATTCCGGTTCCGATTCCAATAAATCACATTTTAAATACCTCCGTTACATCCCCAGTGTATTAATAATTACTTAATTTAATTTTATAGCATGATTTTTTTACAAGACGTATTTATGAGTTTATTATTTGATTTTTTTATTAAGAATGATTATTCGATTGGATTTTAGTTATGATAGATAATAATTATGAACAATTACACAACCTAAAATAAATGACTCAATTTTAATTGAATTTAAATAAAGACTTTGAGTTTGATTTTTCAGGAAGACGACGAAGGTCTTCTTAAAAATATTATGACAAAATACTACACAAGATCTTCAGTAACCGTAGTAAAATAATTACATTATTTCACTCACAAATGTGTGACTACTATACTCATATATCAATTACTATATTCTCGGGATTGTGCGGTCGGTTTCGCGAAGAGATCCGTGAGTCACCGTGCGTGTGCGCGCATCGTAAACATGGCCGCGCTTGAGGTACCGTTTGGGAGGCTGTGTTGTGGTGACGCGTTACGGAAGTTTTGTTATCACTGTTGTTTTGAGAAGCAGGTTGTTATGTTTATAATTAACGTGATTAGTACATTATTATTACGTATGTTTAAACACATGAACTATTTAATTTAATTAGTGCCTATTGAATTTCTAATTGGTGCAATATTTTCGATGTTTTCTTTCAGAAAATTGTTCGTAGGTAACATTATGGAAATATATAAGGTAACTGGCTCGTCCCGTACTACATAGTACTTATACCTATCATATATTCAGCTTGTAATGTACTACTGGGACATAGGCCTCTACTCGGGGGAAGTCAACAATGGCGAACTTCCATACAAATTTTCATCCATCCTTCTTTAGTGCTCACTTTCGTTATTTAAGGAACTTTTGTGCAAAACATCACGCTTCAAGTCGCGACTCAGTGGTTAAGGTTATGCGTTGCGTGTCAGCGAATAATCATTTAATTATTAAGAAGAAAATCATGGACCCAAAGATAAAAAGGTGAGCCTGGTCTGGTAAGGAGGCCTAGCCAAGCTGGATACGTATGATACATTTACAAAATTGCTACTAAATAATATGATATTTGAAAGTATTCGAGATTCTGAGTTACGTGTAGTGTCGGACGTTAAAAATAGCGCCATCTGTATTTCTTCCCGTGGGTGTCGTAAAAGGCAACTAACGAACTTACTAGAGAATGAGCAACAGCGTTCTCTATATATTTTACCTCCATACTGTGATCGCCAACCCGCCTGCCAAGTGTAGCGATGGCAAAGCAAACCACCCTAAAAATGGAACGGTCAAAGAGGCGGTTCTTGAGATAGGTCTATGTCCAAGAGTAGACGTCTTTCGGCTGAAATAATGATGATTCGAGATTTAATTCTTCTTATGAATTAGACGATGACGACACTTTTGATCCGTGAGTCAATTTTGTCAACTTCCGTTTTATCAAATAATAATTATTACCATAAACTACGAGGAAGCGCCATCACCTTCTTATGACTCAGATTTGTCTCAAGTTGATACAAGATAAACATGAGGAAGTGGGGGCGTGAATGGCGCAGTGACTCATTGGATACCAAGCAAAGTCAAGGTCGTAGGTTCGATACTCGGAACTGTGACTGTTTTACCGAAAATGACGGAGATTCTATAGTAAGTAGTAGAGGTTGATGAACTTTGTGGCGGGAAATTTGATAAGATTTTTATCTTATATGTTGTGGTGAGTCATTTTTCATACAATAGTAGTAGGGCTTCTTGAGTAGATTAGTTTTGAGCTAGATTGTGTGTGATAGGAAGATATTCAGCGCTATTTACTGAAAAATGCGCGCTCTGAGTGATATGTCCACTCAAATCTGTACGGTTCTATCATCAAACGATCACACCGCAGACATTAATCTGCAGCATGGTCCTCATATGACCCGACTAAGATTACGATCTGGGCTTTAAAAGTTGATTTTGACCCTTGAAGTTTCTTTCCGTATTTATTCTCAAACTAGTCAGTTAAGAAACACTGAGACGTCTTTTTTAATTAGCATCATGTTCCTACTGTTGGGACACAGGGGGTAGGCCCCTTGGACTGGACCGTAATTCACCACTCAGGCCCAGTGCGGGTTATCACATGTCACATCTTTGAATTATAAGTTCTAGGACATTCCAGTCTCCTCACGATGTTTTCCTTCACAGTTTTGAGAGCAGTGATAACATTATTTACACAACGTAGAGCGTCTAGCTGGGTTCGAACCCACAGTCTACAACTTGTAAGTCAGGGCCGTTACCACGTTGTTACCAGTTTCTAACCAATTTACAGAAAATCATAATAAATCTATTGGCTGTTATGGATAATTTAAGAGGTTCTAGTGACAAGTTTGTCCAGGATGTACTATCACCATGCCTATTTCTGCCCCCATTTGCGCTGTGTTCCGGTTAGAAGAGGAAAATAACAGGAGTGCAGTGTTAGGCATGTAAACAGTCGCAAAGGGTAAACCACTAGGTGTGGTGTCTAAGGTTGTGGTTACCACTTTCCTTCAGGTGTTCTCTATTATGTAAAATAACACTGCGCCAGTTATCGCCGCAGGTTTAGACAGAAGTGTATTTATAGAACACCCAGATCTCGCTAGTTATATTTATAAATATCTTATAAATACATATCTTAGGACAACCAACACATCGTTATCTGATCCCAAAATAGGCAGAGCCTGTACTATGGTAACCAGACAACTGATAAATATACTTATATATTTCTAAATACATACATATTATAGATAAATTACACCCAGACACAGAACAAATCATTGTGCTCATCACACAAAGATTTGTCCTGGGTGGGAATCGAACCCACGACCTCAGTCCTTGCAGTCAGGGTCACTAACCACTAGACTAACAGGCCAGTCAATTTAAATCTCATGTAATTGGGTCGAGCCTATTACCAGTAATCATGCACAAATCCGTATCAAATAATGTAAGTTATCCTAACTAATTCCGTAAATACGAGTGTTTGTTTATTTGTTTGTTGTACTTACACGCTAAAACGACTGAATGGATTTGGATAAGGACATAGGCTTTTCATCCTGGATTGCAGACGAAGTCGCGGGTCTTCTTCGGAATCTTTACATAGTATAAAACAAAATTAGCTTCCTGCGTCAGTACGCTTAGACATTTTAAACTACGCAACGGATTTTATGTGGTTTTAATTAATAGACAGACTGATTTAAGAGAAAGGTTTATATGTATAACTAGCTTCTGCCCACGACTTCGTCCGCGTTAAATTTCTTGTTCCCGCGACCCTTCCCGTTGCGTCGAATCTCCTACCCGTGCGATTTTAGCCGTTTTTGCAACATTTTTCATTACTGCTCCGCTCCTCTTAGTTGTAGCGTGATGTTATATAGCCTATAGCCTTTCTCGATAAATAGAGGCTACCCAACACAAAAATATTTTTTGAAATCGGTACAGTAGTTCCTGAGATTACCGCGTTCAATCAAACAAACAAACAAACTCTTTTTTTTTTTTTTTTTTTTTTTTTTTTTTTTTTTTTTTTTTTTTTTTTTTGGATGGGAAATCATCAAATGACTTCTCCCGCTCTGGGCGGAGCGGGAGGGCGTGTCAGACTTTTACTGACTAAAACCCACCCGTGTTCCTTCAGTTGCCCATGTGCCAGGGTCACGGTATCTCTTTTGAACAATCACGCGACCCCGGCAGGCATCGGTCCTAGCAGACCCCTTCAATAAAGCTGACATCTCTTTGAGGCGCGCGTGGAACACTACGCGCCGTCGACCCGAGCCTGGTCCTTACCGGGCGGCGAACTACCCATTGCTCGCCACCCGAACAAACAAACTCTTCAGCTTTATAATATTATAGTATATATAGTATAGATACGCGGGTATAGGCACTAACAAAAGCTAGTATTAAACAAATTGCACTGATTCTGTATGATTTTTTTAAACAGAGCAGACCAGTATTCACGTGGACACATTGTGCCCTGATTAAAAAATCACCTAATAATGATCTAATTTAACAATGGTGACAGAATTCAGTCAGTAATGTTAAATTAGATCACTGCACTGTCATAAAGTTGAATGCCCAAAAAAGTCATTAAGAAATTAAAAGAACTACATCAACTTGATAATCTTCATAATTATGCACAGCTCTAGTTAAATGAGTGTATAAGCCTATATGAACAGCTTATCACTTCGTCATATCAATTAAGGAAACGAGGTTTCTAAGGCAAGTGGTCTCATTGCCTCATTTACTACTGTTATCGCCTTTTCTAGCTGCAACTAGTCATGCAATTTTTAATCCTTAGTAAGCCTATAGTAGAACTTTTACTTATGTCTATGGATAACAGCATCTTATGCACTAAGAAGCTTGTTAAGATTCATAATTTCAGCCAGAAAACGTAATTTCACTAAGTACTATGTCGGGTTTTGGAGATGATAGTCTGACGGAATTTGTCCAATCTCAGCGGAGATTATAGTTCTTTTTTTGTGAATGACTTCTCGTAGTTGACCTTGAGAGGTTGTGACTACTTAACCGGACTTTCTTGCGACTGCTTTAAGAGAACTCAAAACTTCCAGCCAGGAGCAATTTTCTTAGATTACTAAGCTACTGCACGCTAAGGGCACCCCATGTGGGGTATACCTCAGCTTAGGTCGACGCTGGGGGTAAATTATAAATTATTTTATTTCTGGAAGTAGGTTTTGTACAAATACTTTTACACGTCAATGATATTTTTTTAAACTAGATGAGGTCAGCGTTTCCTACTGACTACACTGAGAAGAAAGGCCGAAACAAACTCAGAAGTCACAGTCTCTTATAAACTCCAAACATAATATTGGTAACACCATGTGAAGACCATGTAGATTGGTGGCTGAAATGGTCTTTTGAGACAAGGACAGGAAGGACAGCAAGTTGGGACAGGCTGGATCATATCAGTCGGGGATCGCGGAAGACATATTCGTTCCCGTGGTCCCCGACGTAGGTGTGGGACGGAACACCGGGGTGGTTTTAGTCAGTAAGAGTCTGACAGACCCCTCCGCCCACCCCAGGGCGGAGGATATCCATGAGGACTTCCACCTCGAGATCAAAAAAAAAAGGCTGGATCATATCAAGAATATTTTTAACGGGGAACTTAAAGCTACAAGCTCAGCTATTGCGCGGGCTGGTACTTTGTCGAGAATGGGTCGGGGAAATATTTAGTCGGTGGCGTCACGAGTGATGTCGGCGACGAGGTGGCATGACGGATGTTTGTTTTTGTGTTTCGTGCTGGTCCTTATTGCTTTCTTGAAGGTGGGTCATGCGGTCATCAGGGTCGTTGAGAGGAGCTTATAGCATCGGCGCGGGAGTTATTATAGTGCACAAGTGTGATGCGAGTGTGATGTCGAGTGTGTGCAGATGTACTCTCTCTTTTCTCAATCTCATAGTAGTTTCATATCGGTGGAACAGTATACGACTAGAGAAAGATCAGGAACAGGTTCAACGGCTTAACGAGCTATTAAAAGTGATATTATTCTACCAGTCGAACTACGTACCCTATTAATTAATCTGACCCACATTAGGCGTTTGGAGACAAGTATTTAAACAGCTTGTATCTTTTAATTAAAATGAAAGGGCTCTTAATCAAATACCTTTTCAAGTAAATATTGAAGCAGTTGTGTGTATTTACAGACTTTCTCTGTTGCTAACAGACAATAATGATAACCCATTTAGGAGTTCTAATGAGGTAGCTCATCGTAATCATTTCATTTATAATACGTTACCACATAATTAAAGTTTTACTATACGGGTCAAAATTAAATTAGCTGGCTATTTGTTTGGGGGTGTTCCCTTAGACGCTGGTAGAGAGTTCCAAACTTTGGCTGTTCAAAAAATGAATGTGGAGGTGAAAGCGCTATATACGTTAACAAGTGCGGAAAGAAACCTGCCGTACGACTGATAGAATAATCAGCGTAGAATGTTCCCACCGCTAGGACACAAGCCTCATTTCTGTGAGAGGGAGTGGGCCGTTATCCACCACTCGGACTCATTGCGGGTTGGTAGATATCAAATATCTGTGAAATTTTAATTCTAGAACGTGCCGATATCCCCACGATGTTTTCGTTCACCGTTTTAAGAGCAGTAGTAATAATAAAATGTACAGAAAGATGATAAAATCTACAACTCGTAAGTAGCACCTGTTACCACTGGGCTACCACAGCTCTTTGGTCATTATTTTTGTTTTTTAACCGACTTCAAAAAGGAGGAGGTTCTCAATTCGGATGTTTATATGTTTTTTTTATGTATGTTCGGCCATAACTCCGTCATATATAGACGGATTTGCAAAATTATTTTTTTGTTCGAAAGGGGTTTATTCCGAAATGGTCCCATGTAAATTTCATATAGATCTGATGATGAGTTCGGGAGACAGACACCGGAACTCTTTAAAAAATGACAGCAAAACAACTGCGATTTCTGCTATCGCATAAATATGCATTGTTTGTTTGGAATTAGTGCGGGGTGAATACCACAAATAAAAATTTAAAAATAAAAATTTTTACAAAAAAGAAACAACCGACTTCCTTAAAAACACTACAAAGTGAAAAATAACTTTAATTTCGGAAGTCGGTGGCAAAAAACCATAAATACAGATCCTAAGACACCGACTTCCGAAATTAAAGTTATTTTTCACTTTGTAGTGTTTTTAAGGACGACTTCCTTAAAAACACTACAAAGTTTGGTTGTTTTTTTTTGTAAAAAAGTTTTTTTTTAAATTACATCTCGCAGGTCAACCTATGAGGTTGTCGGCTGCTTAACCAGACTTGCCTGTAGCTACCTTAATAAATTAAGGCCTGCAGCCAGGGCTAAAGAACTTAAAACTAAAGCGACTTCCCTCTGTGGGGTACGGACTCGGCTTACGGTATCGCTGATCGAGGGAAGCAAGGTCCGGGCTGGATCGGAACGATTGTTATTTAGGAGCTCTTTGGCCAATAATGCTTTGCAAACTTATACTTAATCTTTATCTAGTATAGAAAATATTATTGACTTGTAAAAGTGTCCCTGGAAACCAACTTATAACAACAAAATCATTTACTAAAGGTAAGTAAGAGATAATAAATAGTTCATTTACCTCACAGAAAACAAATAATACGTAAAACTGCAAGCAAAACACCTGTGTTGACCTCGTTATGTAACGAAATATGTCACCAGAACGAGACCAATGGCACGTTGTACGTTACTACATTTATAGTACAATAATGAATCAATGGGAAAACCATTTCAGTTATCAATGGGCTAATACGTCCATTCATAAATGTTTGTAGGTACCTAGGAGATTGACGGGAGTGTGAAATTATGAAGCAATATTTTTCGGGATTTACTTGTGGTTTATTTTTTGTTTTGTGTTTTTATTCACCACGTGACAAACCACGAGGGCCCAATGTAGGTTCATTGGGCAATGAAGCAGTGGCAGCATGTTAGAGTTGGATCTTTGCTATAGTTATATAAGTTTTTGATAAAGGAAGTGTAGTAGTTAATATAAGAGGGGCAATTTTCGTAATTTTTAAGTAGGAGTCTGATCTCAGTCTCAATTTGTCAAAAATGCCCCAATTTTCCATAAAATTTTGACAAGTTTTTGACATTTAATTGTCGTTGGGATTTATGCGGCCTACCCAAGTGTCTTTTCTTTGGTATTGTTCGTCGAATTGTTGAGCTCCTTATGTTCTGAGTTGTGCTGCTACTGACAAATGCGTGCACTGACTGGACAGGTCCACTCAACCTGTGTGGTTCTTTCCTCAAAAGACTATTTCAGTCACCAAGATTGTCCTGGGCTTTACAAGAAACTGCGACCTCTGAGCTTGTTTCGGCCTTTGTTCTCAGTGTAGTCAGATAGGAAGCGCCCCCACGCTATTTTACGTTACAACGATTACATTTATTAATCCCTTTATCCTTATTTTTTTTTTCTTTAATTATTTCTACTTTTTAGTTTCGTTTTCCATTAAAAGGTGTTTTATAGTTTTCTAAACTATTATTACGAGGTATCAAAATAATGGCTAACGCGGCTATTATGGCTTAGGTTCCTAAGGCATTTTTCGGTCCTTAACCCCCTTAAATAGACAGTACCTAATCCAAGTCTTATTCTCCCAATTGTTCAAGACCATTCCTGTTATGCGCCAACCTAAAGTATTTTCTGGTCAGGTTTTTCCTACGCTGACGAGAAAGTATCCTCATTTCAAACATTTTTACTAAACAGGGATAATCCAATGTTTTTCCGTTGTGATCCGTAAACAATGGCAGTTCTGGGAAACAGAATCGTCCTATGTTATTTAGTAATGATGGAGCATTAAGTGCAGTTGTATTGTGATATAAGTTCCTGCATTCACGTGGTTGTGATGCACGTGGCGTCCGTTCAATTAATGTTTACATGTACTCCATGAAATGAAGAGATCGGATCGTAGAACCAAGGTAATCAACATAGCCTTGCTCGTAAAACAGATGGCCGATGGGTTCAAAAGCTACTCTGGAGTTGCGACCGCGTACCGGAAAACGTAGCGGTTAGAAGGTCTCCCACAAAGCGGACTGATGACCTGGTGACGGCCGCAGGAATCTGCTGGATACGAGAAGTACAGCAGTGGTTGGAGTAGCAGTACTTGTCGAGCAGTGGACGTTTTTTGGCTGTAATGATAATGTACTCAATGACGTATTTTTGAAGATACGGCTAAGAAGTTGGGTTTTGCCTTTTTGAAAACTGTCGAGTCTCAAACATATTTTGAATATATCTGTCGAGAAAACACTTTAACAATGAAGTTATTTGTTAAGCACTCGCAGCAACAATAACCAATAATTATTCTAATCTATGTTCGAACTATAAGGAGTGAAAATGAGGCTTTTCAACTCAGTCTATAAGATCCTCTTTGTTGTTGCAGGTGTGCGTGGCCGGCAGTTACAACTTTCCGTTGGGTAGGCGATTGATCTGTTTGCATATTAACATAGTAAAATTATTTAAAATATTTTAGTCCGAGCTATTGGTACTGCAAACTTGTGGTGTTGAATATAACAGGACTGTTTTTACTTTATATCTGCGTACATAAACTCACGTCTTCTTCATTAAACTCCACGGTGTCCTCCTGTGCCACTTATGACGGGAACTCGAGCACGCGTAAGCCCTAATCCGTGAACCCGCCACGGCTGTCTGTCACCAATCTTCCTCCCGGGGAGTATTCCCTATCACCGGCACACCATAACACGTAGCATGCCGTGACAACCACGGGGACCAATTAGCACATGGCGCCAGACGACCCAACCCCATTGTATGGCACCATTAGTTCCCTCTCGACAAGCATGTTGCGATGTCGCCCAAGCGAGACCACAACATGCTTGTTGGCCGCTACGTCGTCGGCTTGTCGGCAAAAGCTTTGACAAGCGGCTCCTCCTCGGGTTCCTCTTCGCTTCACCGTGGGTCGTGTTCCAAGCCACAGCTACTGGAGCCCCTGCTTGCACAACGTGGCAACCCATCGGAGGGGATAGAACGTCACCTGCTGCAACCTTTCATACCCCTTTTGTCTCGTTAACGTTCATGCCTCTAGTTAGACGCACTCCGTCTGTGAGTACTACGCACCTGACCCTCCTGAACAACATCATCAATAAGATTACATTTTCTTTTGAGTTTTTTCTATTGGGCATAGGTACTTGAAGCTATGAATTATTCTTTGTTACAGCTGTAAACATTCCCGCAGTTATGTATTCCTTAGCCAGACATCCTTTGTCAGGGTGCCAATAGACACTCGGCGCACGTCCACTAACATCCGGATTTGGAACAATTAATATCTGATGGGCATACAAACACAGGACACGATGTAATTGACCCTAATTTTCCGGACCTAGACTGCGCGAAGCTACATGACTGTTACTCATAAATCTTTATCAACATATATCTTTATGTCAAGATACCAGGCTCACAGTATAATAAGAAGTATAAAAAAAAACAACCGACTTCCTTAAAAACACTACAAAGTGAAAAATAACTTTAATTTCGGTAGTCGGTGTCTTAGGATCTGTATTTATGGTTTTTGCCACCGACTTCCGAAATTAAAGTTATTTTTCACTTTGTAGTGTTTTTAAGGAAGTCGGTTGTTTTTTTTTGTAAAAAAGTTTTTATTTTTAAATTTTTAGTTGTGGTATTCACCCTGCACTAATTCCAAACAAACAATGCATATTTATGCGATAGCAGAAATCGCGGTTGATTTCCTGTCATTTTTTAAAGAGTTCCGGTGTCTGTCTCCCGAACTCATCATCAGATCTATATGAAAATTATATGGGACCATTTCGGAATGAACCCCTTTCGAACAAAAAAAGAATTTTGTAAATCCGTCTATATATGACGGAGTTATGGCCGAACATACATAAAAAAAAAAAAAAACATATAAACATCCGAATTGAGAACCTCCTCCTTTTTGAAGTCGGTTAAAAATATAATAAATGGCCAGGCCAAAATGATTAAGGCTGCTTTTTTTTTTATTAAGCAGACAGTAGAGTGGGTAAGAGCCCACTCTAGTGTCTGCTGAGGAATCAATTCTCGATGTCAACGAGTATGTCTATCTAGGACAAGATATCTTCTAACTCCTGATCGATAAGGAGTTGTACCTTCCATCATCAGCTCAACGGAATATAAGAATACAAGTAACGGTCTAAATGTGCCTATAATATTCAAAGAATTATCCCCTAACCTTCTAACCTTTCACTGTAAGTTCCTATATGTACTGTTCACCGATGAGGAGTTCCATGCGGTATCTTCGAAGACTATAATTAGTTCACCACGGATGGATAGATAGAACCAGCAATTATTTTTGATCTTTAGTACAATATCCAAATCACATTACGTGTACTGTTTGTTTTTGAGGAGTTCCTTCGTTTATCTCCCAAAGTATACATCAAATCTTTACAAAATTAATATGGGACCACCTCAGGAGTATACCCTTACGAATAAAAAAAGAATTTTCAAAATCGGTTGACAATTGGCGGAGAAATCGGTGAACATACATAAAAAAAATAAAAATAAAAAAAATACGTACAGTCGAACATATAACCTCCTCCTTTTTTTGAAGTCGGTTAATTAGCATAACATAACGTCATGCCTATTTACCTAGGTATATCGAACCTCGGTCCTCATTCTCACCCGTCAGTCCAGTTCGTAATTTTCATAAAAAGGGGTACAATGTTTTTGCTTCAATTATTAATACATAGATAATTTTCCCTTCTTTCTGTCTAATGTTATAAGCCTAACTCTTACCAGGTTTTTGTTAAAACAAACCATGTAAAACTTAAAATTATATTATCAAAAGTCATTTATATTCAAATTAGGCTGAGGATCAGCACTTTTTCAACATAAAAGTTATATCAGACAGTCCCCCATAATAATATTAATCGTTGTCACCTGAATGTTTTTAGTGGCCCAGTGCTAAACGCGATTTACGAGTTTTAGGTCGTAAAATCGATCCAAGACAGGTGCTTTAACTTGTGTAAAATGATTTAATCACCACCGCTCTCAAAACAGTGAAGGAAAACATCGTAAGGAAATCGGCATGTCCAAGAACCAGAAATTCGAAAACATGTGACATCTACCCGCACTTGGCCCACGTGGTGAATTATGGCGCACTACCCCATAGAGAGGAGATCTTTGTCTTAGCAGTAGAAACACAATAGGTCTGTTTATGCTTTCTTTTGTATTATCTCTCTTTGTGTTTTGAAGTTCTCGTAAACATTTCAGCTGTCCGTTGACAGATTGTCGAAATAAACGTGATTATAAGACGTTGGTATGATGTCATGGGTGTCAGGTGTTGGGTCGCGTGCTAATGTCTGATGTTAACCTCTCCACGACCTTACGTGACATTGAGTGTCTGACTCACTGTTCTGCAAATAGTTTTTTTTTGCTTGAAGAAGCTACTAGTTTATTTTACTGGAACTTTTTATAAGATTTGCTTAAAGTTTAGATACGTTTTCAAACGTTAAAACAGTTAAATTTAATAAAACTTCAGACCAAAACAAAATTTCTAAAAGTAAACAAATATATACATACGTACCTATTGGCACTTTAAGTTAAATAAGAAATTGTAGGCAATAATTTCATCAAGTGATTGTCGTGTCGAAACCCCTGAACACATTTTAATAAAACATATCACAGGAACCACGGCTAGAGAGCTTACTTTCAAATAAAAAAATCGCACTTAAATCGGTTTAGCTGTTTATGAGTGACGGTGCCACAGAGAGACACACATAGCGGTCAAACTTGTAACACCCCTTTTTCCGTCGGGGGTAAAAATGTATCCGAGCAGACGTTAATCACTCAACGTTTATAAATAAGCCCCAGATTTTACATGTATGACTTACCTACCTAAGATATTTCATGAATTGTTGACTCTCTATAATTTTACTTCAGTCGGGAGTTTTCTAAAAAGCATAAGCTGGGTTTTTTAGGGTTCCGTTGCCAAATGGCAAAAAACGGAACCCTTATAGATTCGCCATGTCTGTCTGTCTGTCTGTCCGAGTATGTCACAGCCACTTTTCTCCGAAACTATAAGAGCTGTGCTATTGAAACTTGGTAAGTGGATGTATTCAGTGAACCGCATTAAGATTTTCACACAAAAATAGATAAAAAGCAATAATATTTGGGGTTCCCCATACATAGAATTGAAACTCATAAATTTTTTTTTCATCATACCCATACGTGTGGGGTATCTATGGATAGGTCTTCAAAAATGATATTGAGGTTTCTAATATCATTTTTTTTTAAAACAATAATATTTGGGGTTCCCCATACATAGAACTGAAACACAAAAAAAAAATTTAATCAAACCCTTACGTGTGGGGTATCTATGGATAGGTCTTTAAAAATGAAATTGAGGTTTCTAATATCATTTTTTTCTAAACTGAATAGTTTGCGCGAGAGACACTTCCAAAGTGGTAAAATGTGTGTCCCCCCCCCCCCCGTAACTTCTAAAATAAGGGAATGATAAAACTAAAAAAAAATATATGATGTACATTACCATGAAAACTACCAACGAAAATTGGTTTGAACGAGATCTAGTAAGTAATTTTTTTTAATACGTCATAAATCGTAAACCACAATTTACCTTTCATTCAGTCAACTCAAATATAAAAATTAAAAAAAAAACATTTAATTTCATAAACGATGATGACGAATGATGATGATGATGACCTGCAGGTTTGTACGGAACCCTCGGTGCGCGAGTCCGACTCGCACTTGGCCGGTTTTTTTAAGGTAAGTATAGTTTTACCATTTTTTTTTTCTTATATAGGAATATAGAAACACTCGCAACATTTCTGGTACTTATCTATCAGTAATTGTTTTCTAAAATATGAGTTTTTTAATTATTCTTAAGATGGACGGCGCCGCCGGCACCGCCGCGGTCTGCCCAGAAAGCGGTGGCGAGATGACCTGCACGCGTACTGTGGGGGCTAGTTTGAAGTGGGGCGGGAAAAGAGTTCTTAGAAGGAGTTGGGAGGCCTTTGCCAAGAAAAAAAAAACAGAAATGTCCTCTTGTACTTCTTGCTGTGCCCTACAGGGCTAATAAAAGATTTTGTTAAGATATGAATATAACTATAAAGAAACGCCTTAACAAAATTAGGGTTTACGCTCCACATATTTGAAATAATCATAGACAAAAATGATAAACACATGTATCCCACTTCTTCTTCTTACTGTGTCATAGCAATCTAAATGGCAGAAAGCCCAGAATTTATCTACGAGCTTGGTACTTTCAGCAGTGTCCATCAGCTACTGTAGCGTGCAAACAACAGGACATGCTGGACAAGATATCAAGTACCGAATTTTTTTGTGGGTCAGCACCACATTTACACTCCAGGGCGGAGTCATCTGTGAATCTCCACCTGAGCAGGTTTTCATTACTTCGGCCTACCCGAATCCGGAGTCTATTTAAAAACTTCCAGGAAAGCCAAGGCAACTCGTGTCCAGGTGCGAGATTTTCAGCAGGTGGAACGAACGTATCTCACTGGTTTTCCGAATAACAAATTAGGTAAACAAACAAGCTCATACCACAAAATCTTCAAAGGAAAATTCTCATATCTTATAAGAACAATAAATAATATAAACGAATTGTCTACCTACAAAAAATCCTTTAGGACAAGACATTTTTGTGACCGACAATACATACCGCTGTATTGTGCGCACGAGTACATGGACCGAGTACTAATCTGCGCTATACAGTTCTCAAGGTTAGCCATTGTGATGGTCTACATAACGTGCCCGAGCTAGGAAGTTTTTATCCAATTTATTTTCATGGTTTAATGGCTACGTAGCAATATTTTTCTGAGAAAAATGGGGTTATTATCATTTAGATAGATCGTCGTTCTTGTCTGCTACACCACACATGTTATATTATAAAAGACTCTAGTGGTAAATAGCGGGACTTTTGAGCTTGGAACAGTAAAATTTTGATTGTTTACTATCGTCTCATACATCTCATACAGAGGCATGTTCTGTAGGGACAGGTCAACTCAAAACTGCAATGGCTCTTTCTTCAAAAGGCACTTCCAGACATTGACCTGCATTGTTTTACTCACATAAAATTGTAGTAATATAATGGTTGGGCCTTTAAAAGACCATAACCTTTGAATTTGTGTCGGTGTTTCTTTTCAGGGAACAGCCATCTAGTTTTAAAATATTGACAAAAAAATATTGACGTGTAAAACTGTCTCCTATACATTTACTTATCATTTATCTACTTACATAAATAAATATTTAATTTAATTGTTTACTAGATCCTTCATGTAATTTTTTGATCAACCTTAAATAACTTCTACTGAATATTGACATTCTGATTGCTTATAAGTTAATCCATCATTATCCTGGCCATTTTACGAATGATTCTTTTTTTTAACTATTCTATTAGCCTTCATTTTTAAAGCTATTCACCCTAATAATGGTCTGTTTTTGCAAAACCATTCTTAACCGTTTAAACACAAGGTGTAAAAAGATCCACTAGGAAGACATCATCCCTGCATTTTGTACATCGAACTAAGGTACTTAGTGCAAAACTATTTGCTGCTTACTGTAATTCAGTAGTATCATCATCATCATCATTTTCATGGGCAAAGGTCTCCCCCCATTTAGGGGGATAATCACAACGCTTGGATTGGTGGTAAAAAACATAGAGAACGCTGCTGCCCATTCTCTAGCAAGTGCATTAGTCGCCATTACGATACCCACGGAAAGAAATGTAAGTATTTAATATTTATGTAGTACTACGAAATATAAACATTTATAGAAAAGTTAAAATGATAATAATTGTAGTATTCCGGTACTGAAATCAATTTCCCGGTTGGGCAAACTGTTATTGGATTTTTGAATCTGGAAGTTCTCAGTAGCAGCCAGACTCTGGATTTGTGCCCGGTTAATTTCAGTAGGATCACCATAATATATGGGACTTAAACACAACTGGCAAAATGTGGGTGTACTACAGCAGTTACATCTCTGTCTGACCCTAAGGAAAATATAGGCGTGATGTTATGTAGTAGCCTGGCCTAGCTAGGCCTGTTTTGAAAGATAGATTGATCATACTAGGGATTTTATGTTTGAGTCATAAACCTTAATTACAACAGGAAATGACACATCTAATAATATATCGGATTCATTTTCTTTCATTTTCCTTTTAAAGTAACTTAGAGTCAAATAAATAAAGGTAAAAAGGATTAAGATTTTGTAGCCTGGAATAAATATTACTTCATCATTAAAACCACATGACTTTAAACAATTTTTAAGTAAAAGTAATTAATTAATAAGTATCTTAAAGTATCATCAATTAAGTAATTGCAGCGTATTCTTACAATACAATAAGGCCTACAAAGAAATATACACTGTATTTCGTTGTAGCCTACCAATTATAATTAATGACACAAAATCAGAGCTAACTACACATTGGATCACCTACGTTGTTGTCTATATATGACGTTAATTCACATCACAAACATGTTTATATCAAAGTATAAACGTCATAATTCCACATGAACGAAAAACACATGCGTACCACCAACAGTATTCCATAGTTTTATACTTTTATGAATCATTCTCGTTACTAGGAATTTGATCTTCGATCGAGTGTATAAAAGGAGCCAACCGCCGTACCCCGCCATTTAATTGTGAACGTTCGACCGAACCGCACGTGTCGCGACTCATACGAATTTTAAACATTAAACAAACAAACAAACATGAGTACTACCGGTGCTTCCTCCGTTCTCCTGTTCATCCTCAACATAATCCACGTGGTCTTCGGACTCGGGATTGCGTGTGCAGCGATCTGGTTCTTTGTGGAAGTCCACAGCATCACCAGCTTGAGGAATACCAACCATTACCTGCTTGACTACAACGTGTACTGGCCCCAGGCCATCCCCTGGGTGTTCATCCTTGTCGGTGTCTTCGTGATCTGTGTTTCGTGCTGTGGTTTCGTCGGTGCCAAGAAGAAGAGCAACGGTTTAGTGGTTATGTACATTGTGTTCGAGGTCACTGCGATAGTGGCTTTAGTCGCGGCGGCCGTCGTCGCCTTGTCGTTCGCCGACACGAAGTCGACTGATCAATTTGTTGAAGACGCAATCTGGGACGTGTACACTACCATGAAGAATGACAAGAGTTTGGAAACTGCTTTCGGGAACATGGAGAAGCGCATGCAGTGCTGTGGCGCGTCCGGACCGAGGGACTACATCAACTGGCGCCGTGAGTTCCCAGTCTCTTGTTGCGACACTTACTACCACGGCTGGATTGGATCTTACAACATCGACTGTGACTTCACTAACAAACTAGCCAATGAGAGGCACGGCTGTACTGAGGTAGCAACCAATTACGCGAGAGTCATCATCAGAGTGCTCTCCGGCGCAAGTGTGTTCACAGCATTCATTGGACTTATGAATGTTATTGTAGCAGTCACTTTATCAAAAAGTATGAAGAGGAGGCCGCGACAGATGCCCGTGCAACTGGAATCAGAGAGCAAGAAGGTTTTGTTGTAAATTAGTAATTCATTTTAAATTTTTGTGTTCGGCAAGGTTCTATTTTGGGACCAACATTGACGTAACTCGTTTTCTTCGATAGAAAACGATGTTAAGTAATATGTTACGTATGTGTGAAGTGATAATGCAATAGTAAACAGTTTGGTGCGACAGTATTTCTCAGTTGAAGTATTTATTATGTTAGTTTTAAGTAGGTCTGCACATGAGCGGTGTTTAGCTTTAATATAATTTCCACCGTCAGTCGCTCGCTAGTCCAAGGTGACTTAATGCATTAAATGCATGGAATTGAGTCCAGCCATGTGCAGTAGACGAACAAAGAGCTTGAATGAATCAATTTAAGTACCCTTAACAACAAGATAATTGAATCTGCTGTTAGTCATGCAATAACACTCTGTCATTGAATGAACTTTACGAATAATGACTGACCTTTGTATTTCTTAACTTAAATCGAATACAAGATGTGAATACTAGTAATATTTTATACGTATTTTATTCGCGAAAAATATGCTAAAATATTTCATATGTGTTAATTCTGTAGAACGATAATTGGTGTTTGTACCTTATAGTGGGGTGAGAACACCAGTTATCGGAATATAATTAGTGTTAATTGACTTTACCGATCTGATTTCGAATCTTGAATAACTACAATACAATAATATACTGTAGTGAAGTAGTGAAACAAATTACGTTTTAATTGTGTGTGAAACTGGTTTGTTTGCCTGTATTGTATTTTTCTCAAGTTTTTCCTTAAATGTATGGTTGTAAAGTAGCATTTGCGATGTTTGTGAATCCGTCTATATAAGTTTAGCTTTTAAGGTAGGGCTATTATAATAGACATTTAAAATTCCACAAAATATAGGTAGGTAGTTGTTTAAGGAAAATAGATATATTTTAATCTCAAACAATGTGTTACATGACCAAAAGATTAATTCTAGCCATACTACCTCACTAGTCTAGTAGTTGTAAGTGCAGCTAGCGACCGTGAGGTCCCGGGTTCGAATCCTGGGTCGGGCACAGTCTTGTTGTTTTTTTCTTGAGGAAAAATTCTAAAAGACTCGAAGCTCGAAGTTTTGGCTACAATTTAGTTATAAGGACATTACTGCCTACCCCTGCGTGGGTTGAGGTATAATATTAAATGTATGCTGACAAGAGTTGTTAGAAAACTACTTAGAACTCTATTTCTGCTCTATACATAAACTTGAACATTCCTGTAAATATATATTTAAGAAGAAAATTTAGTTTTCCAATGATGTTGATGCCGGTTCGAAACCACAGTAAGTCTGTTGCGTTATAGTAGCATAAATGGCAATAACAACATTCGAAAACATACCACTCTAAACCTTAACAGCACATGTTAAGTACTAAATTCGTTAAACAAAATCTTCTTACGTAATATTTATTTTTCTGCCCGTTTATCACATCATCGTGAATTATAGAAACTTTATAAGTATGTCGTGTAGATACCTGTAGAGTTGTGCGAGAGTTTGAGGTCCAAAGATTAGGCTGGCTACACGCCGTCAAGCCATGTCAGGCAGGCTTGACAAACCCTGATAGATATAAGTATTGTTAATAACATAGAATAATTATAAATGTTAAGAGAATGTTATTATTTACAAGTGCTTTGTATATTTGCATTTCGATATTAAAATAGACTGGATGTTTTATAAAACTTTTTTGTTTCCTTTTTATTCTATTTACCACACTACCCAAGACAACATCACACAATGAAGATGATACAAGAAATGAATGAAGTATTCAAAACTTCAATATATTTATAACATTTAAAAAAACAATGAACAATTTTGATTCACTATTCAAACACACAAATCTTTCTAAACACATGAAAGTCGAAAATAGTACATTCAAACTAATGAGTAATGATATTACTACTATACAAATCACAGAAAAATACATTATTACAATAATTCGTCATCATCGCATCATAATAATGCAGAACAAACAATTCAGGTCGTACACAAGATGACTAACCACGATTGTATCAGTAAAGCTTGACAGGTGGGACTGATCGTTTGTGACCACCTCCAGCGCGCGCGCAAAACAAGGCGCAGCAAAAGTTTATAAAACTAGTTTCATCACTCGCACGCGGCTCATTCCCTTGCCAACTGCCCGCGCGCACGGTCCAATCATGGGGAAAGACGAGCTTATCAAGAACGTTCTCTATGTTTTGAACATTATCTACGCGGTCTTCGGGCTAGTGACCGCCGCGACCGGGATCTGGTTTTTCGTTCAGTTGGCTGAGTTCGTCAGCCTCAGGAACAGTAACCATTACTTATTGGACTACAGAATCTACTGGCCTCAAGTCGCACCATGGCTCTTTATCCTCCTTGGAATCTTCATCATCATGATCTCTTTCTGCGGCTGGTGCGGTGCCAACAGAGAAAGCAGAGGAATGCTGGGGATATACGGACTCTTCCTCATCCTTATCGTCGTCGGACAAATGATCGCAGCCACCCTTATCTTCGTGTACGTCGACGGTGAAGACACTGACAGATTCATCAAGGACACAGTCTACGACGGATACTACAACTCGCAGTCTAACCCTGATGTGTTCAAGTCTTTCGGAAGGATCGAGAGGAAGCTGAAGTGCTGCGGCGCCAACGACGCGAGGGACTACAGGAGTTGGAGGAACGACCTGCCACTCACGTGTTGCCTGGACAGTTATTATCGGGCGACTTGTGAGTTCACCGACAAGGAAGCGAACGAACGACTCGGTTGTGCTAAAGTGGCTGCAGTTTACACTAAGATCATCAGCTCATCGGTAGCTGGAGCGTCTTTACTTATATCTCTATTGGAGATCTGTGGTATAGTGCTAGCGTGGAGGCTGTTCCATTCTCTGAGGGAAGTGGAGCATTACATCACGGAGCGGAAGGAAGGTGAAACGGAGTGCTAGGTCCTAAGTGCCACAGTATTATTATCGATACCGCCGATCGATGCCCCTACGGTTGAGACTCTGAACGATTCCGATACCGACTCTATGCCTGAAATAACTTTCCCTTTCGAAGTTTTCTTTCATTCACGGTGTCTGTTTTCCCGAATAAAGTTCGTTTCCTTGTTGAAAGGAAGGCCTGAAACCTTTGTTCTGTTAGATCTGATTTAATGTTACATTCCATCTGATTGTCGGTTAGTGTTAATTCGGTTTAATTAAACAATCTCATAGTGTAGTCTGCGTAGTCTCGCTCCGCCACGCCTTAGGTCAAAGTGTATATTAAGATTCGAGTGGGCCTAATCAGGAGCTTCCTTCTTAACTCAATGAAGCATGAGTACCTGCAGTCTGCGCTGACTCATCATGAACCTCAATTGTACCTAAGACATGGTGATCAGTCGGCCTCGCCCCCACCAAGTGTCTTCGACACACACGATTAACGTAGTTAGGTATACATTGCTCGGTATGTAAGTTTCGTAAGTTATATTTCGCGTTAATAAGCGTCCATGGACGAATGGAGATTGTGAAGCGATTGGAGGTCGTTTATGAGAAAAATGTGACCTCAGTTTGGGTAGTGGGCTTGCGACGAGTAGTTAGCGAGTAGGTACATACTTGTGCCAGATTCTCGCTTCGTTTTGAGGTCGAAGCATTGTGTAATAGATGTTACCTGTGTAAGGTGTGTCATAATAGCCCCGTTCGCATTTGTCGTTCGGAGTAGTAAAGTTTATACAGCTCGGTCCATCGAAATATGCTAATTTTTACGCAAGAGCTATTGTGAGTATATCAAGTATGCTCAGCAGAACTTATGGTAATTTATAGATTACGACATATTTGGATTTCACAATTTTCTCAAAGGTGTTTGTCGAGTAGCATAGTACAAGATGTGCCAATCATTGGTGTTCTTACCCTTTTTTTGATAATCACAATATTTATAGAGAGTTATATTTTATTTTGTATCGAGTTTTATAGTAAGTTTTATAAGTTTTTGGAACGAATTTCCGTCCTTTATATAATGAGCCATATTTAATATATTTAAATAAATGTGTGTTTGTAATAGTGTGTGTCCAATTGCCAAAGAAAGTATAGGTACAAACTTTCAAGAAAAAAAAAACAGTAAATATTTTTGCATGCAAAAAATACATTTATAAATCATGTAATTAGTCTAAGTGAGTAACCACATCCATTATTACCGTAATAATTATTAGCTAATAATTATAAGTTATTTTTATACAATACTTCGTAATAATGTCATTTAAGTCGAAACTAGTCTTAAGTCGTTTCGTTTTGTAATAAAAATTAAATGTTAAAATATCTGAGAAATGTATTTTTAATCTGTTTCCTCATTCTTGTGATAATTACCATAAAATACCGCTTTATTAGCTAAATAATTATTATTCGAAGAAGTCGCATACTATTAACATTTGCGAATATACATAATTTAAGAAATTCATACATGATTAAATGAAATTAAAACCCCACGAATTTATTAGTTTATTTAATTACACATCATTATGATTACCTACCTCAATTTGTCTCATAATCGTCTCAAAACAAAGACCTTCTAAGTACTTAAATGAGCCACTTCCGTCATTTACTACGTACCTACATAATTAGAATTTCCTCTTTTCATTACATAACTTAGAAAGTTATCGACACACACACTCATGCGTAAAAACCCACACAAAGATACACAGAACTTAATATGTAAGTTACCATAAAAGTATGTGTAATAAATTCTATACAATGTAAAATAATTCTATGACTAACTGGTTGAGAATGCACAGCCTAAATTATTGAAAACAAAAACACTATGGTGCCGATTCTGTTGTACAAAATTCTCTAAACTAAACTAAAAATCACTAAAATTTGTTTTATTCCTGTCAAACGACGATTTCCTATTCTGAAATAGACTAAAGTGACACAACTTAACTATATTTTAGTTTGACAGCACTAAAGTTGCACTGAGTTATTAGTTTAGTGAAAATGACAATTTTGCTATTCTGAATTTGCCGGTTTTCACCAAAAATTTTGACTATAATAATTTATTTTGACTAAATCTGACTATTTTTAATCGCGATTAAAAAGGTGTGGAATAAAACTAGTGGTCATGAATAAAAATTCACACCAAGCCTAGCCTTCACGTGCAAAAACAGTGCTGTATTTTTACACGCTTTATATTAGCTTCACTTGTATGTTTGTATGTTTGTTTATAACCGACTCCTTATAGCGCGATTTTGACCCACTTTAAACGACCAGATTTCATTCAAACTTTGCACACCTGTCAAGGACCGATGACAATGCAATAATTTCATAAATTTGTGCCATTATGCTTGCCAGGGTTACCAGGACAGCAAAAAAACTCTCTTCGAAAACTACGCTGACATACGTCACAAACTAATTTGTGCCATTATCCTTGCCAGGGTTACCAGGACAGCAAAAAAAACTGTCTTCGAAAACTACGCTGCCATACGTCACAAACTACGCTGACATACGTCTCAAAATTCGAAACACCCTAAAAAATAGAAAATAAATAATAGTTTAAAAAAACTAAAAACACGCTTCCATTGAAACTAAACTAAAAAGTACAAAATAATGGAAAAAAGCGTTTATTTTTTCTTTTGCTTATATCTCGAAAATGGCGTGCCCTATCGCAAAAATAATGAAATATCGACCCCCTCTATGAAAACCCGGAATATATAAATCGCAACACGTGGGTAATATTTTTTTTTTTCTAACAACAAGTGAAAAATTCCATATAAAACACGTCCAGGCTGCCCCCTTGCGCGCGCCTTCGTCTCTAAAAAATTCATTGCGTAGCGCACACAAGTACCACGTTGCGAAACCAAAAGAAAAAAAACCATGTTGATTGTCAAATTCGTTTTATTCGTGCCAAAATAATTTTTAAATTTAGAGATTTTTCCTTGCAGAATAGCGTCAAAATTCTCATAGCCAAAAGTAAGGAATTTTAGAGATTTCTATAACTATACATTAATAACATTAAAAATAAAATAAATAACTAACTATACAAACAAATTAAAAAAAAAACAAAAGACACTTAGGGGTCGAAGTACTCGTCCGCATCGCTGTCATCTGGAAACGTGCCCAGAAGACTGGATTTTAGAGATAGTTTTGTTAGTTTAATTCGGTGTTAAATATTATTAAATAGGTTACCCTTATTTTTCTGTTTGGGAAATCATCTAATGACGTTTCCCGCTCTAGGCGGAGCGGAAGGGCGTGTCAGACTTTTACTGACTAAAACATACACGTGCTCCTTCAGTTGCCTGTGCAAGGTTACCCTAAGATAGACTTTTTTCAATTATCCCTCAAGGGGGTGAAACCTAAGCAAAGAGATTAAAGGTAGAGATCATTTTGAGGCAGAATAAAAATGCTTTTGGGAGGTACAACGGCAGTGTTTTATAAATTCACTTTTATTCGTCAGTCATATTTTAAAAACTAGACAAGATGTTTATTTTCTCAAGGGACAATATTTATCTTGTTTCCAAAACATCTACCGTTATACAAAGACTAGACAAACAATGATTGAAGAAAAAACAAAATGAAAAACAACAAACAGATTAATAAACACATAATAAGCAAAAGTCACGTATGTATCATCGTTCGAGTCAGTTCGTAATATGTAACTGAATAAATAGATTTCTATTTTCCAAATATTTCGCTGCGTAGTGAAGAGAAAACTGGTTTGTTTACTAAACGGTTATGTCATCACATGAGGTGGCCCTTTTTCTATCGCCAAACGAGTTTTGAGAAAATATGCGTTTTATGTGTTATGTCATCACTCGTACTAAACTACTGGACGTAGATTTTTATTTAAAAAATAATAATTTGTGAGTGTCGATTCGATGGGCATTAATATTTCGTTCCTTGTGATGCCGGATGTAGAAAATACCACCATCCCATTTCTTCCCGTGGGTGTCGTAAGAGGCGACTAGGTACTAGAGAATGGGTAGCAGCGTTCTCTTTGCATTTTACCACCATACTCCGATCGCCAACCCGTCTGCCAAGCGTGGTGATTATGGCAACCCCCCCCTCCCCATTTGGAGGAGGCTTACGTCCAACAGTGGTCGTCTTTCGGCTGAAATGATGATGAAATATTTCGTGGTAAATGTAAATTTTGTAGGTTAGACAAGAAAAAATATTTTGAATTACAGCTGTGTAAATTAGATCACTAGCGCAGTGCTTAGCACCGAGACTTGATAATTGAACGGTATGTTTTTCAACGTTCCACGCGCGCTAAACTGAAGGGGTCTACTAGGACTGATGCCTTCCAGGGTCGCGACATTTGTTCGAAAGAGATACCGTAGTCCTGGCACATGGGCAACGGAAGGAACACGGGTGAGTCTGACACGTCCTCCCGCTCTTCCCAAGAGCGGGAAACGTCACTTGATGATTTTCCACCCACAAAAAAAAAACCTGCTGAGATGTCATTGTGTTGGATTCTCAATGCTCGGTGTAACACCGAAGGTTAAAAATTCAATGGCCGATAAAGTGCCTCCGTGATACTTTTACGTCCGTACCTACTAACGAAGACTGTATGTTCAGCAGGTTTTAAATCAGCATTTAATTATTATTCTAAAGCCTATTTTGTTTATCTTGTTCGGGAAAAGAGGCCATCAATTTCTACATAGAGTGACCACACTTTATCGACGCGGAAGCGGTTTGCACCGGTCGGTATGAGCTTTATGTCCTTGCAATAAAAGCGAAAAACACGTCATTCGCATCGTTAAGGTTCGGACGATGTGAGTCGATACCACGTTGAACTAAAAGTAACAAGTGAGGTAATAGATAAATGTGGTCACTCCCCACACTATTTTCAGGACAAGCAAGAATGCAGAGGATCGAAAATCTCCGGACTAGTACTGAGTAATTCCCTATAGAAAAAAACTTTGGAAAAGTGAAGATATTCCGATTATTTAATGAAATTATTTGTATTTACTCTACAAATAATTTTATAGTACGACGTCAGAATATTCGTAACATCTATAGTCGGATGTCATTTAAATACTTCTCAGTATTAAGGCGCGGTGTTACCTCAATATTCACAAAACACTGGTGTCTTTGACAATCGAGTATGACGTAACGCAATGAAAATATACGACACAAAAAATACAGTGGACAGAGAAGGGTTTAAAGAAAAATTCTAACCGAATAGAATAGTGAAAAATTGTTTGATATTCCCAATAAAAATTGTTTCACAAAAAAAACTTTGACGTCGAACATCTCTGTATTTTCAGCGATAACAACATTTTTTTTTAAAGAGTTCAATAGAATAAACATTACTTTAAAACTTTAACCAGACAATTATTTAATTTAATGTGTGTAGTCCGAATAATCTAAATAAAACCGTAAAATAAATGCCAATTCGCAGCTTAGTCACATCGTCAATCCAAATATTTATTCAATTTTCAACCTTATTTGTTGGAGCTGTAGCATGTAGTTGTAGCATTTAAAATCGTAGTCAGTCCGCGCCTTAACTGTTTTGCCACTTCCGGTTATGCTGGCGGATATTGGTTTGATATGTTTATCGTTTACAGTACTGAAAAAATCTACGCATAAGTTCAGGCAGTTCTATCTCCGAAGGGTTGCAAGGGTTGAAAGTCAGAGGTGTACCTATAATACATCCTGATTTCATCAGTTAAGTCTCATGTGTTGGGGGCCAGCTTATTGCTATTAACCGGGCACAAGTACAGAGCCTGAGAAATTTTAGGTGGAAAAATGAATAACACTTTTTCCAACTCAGGAATTGAATCCAGCACCCTTACTGCGTAACAAAATTTCAATCACAATCCAAGGGTTTTTATAGATTACTATTCCTTTACTACATGAGGGGCCATCTATAAATTACGTCACACGAATTTCTTGATTTTTCCTCCCTAGTGTCACATATTTTACATCTAAAAATTATTATATATAATAAATAATAAATAAATGAATTAAAACAGCAGTTCCGAAATTAGTTTTATTTGAATTTAAATGATTTTTTAGTAAAATTAACATCAAATCAAACATTGTAAGAAATTTGAACCTTATTTTTCTACAAGCAGAGTTGCAAATGTTATTGAGTTTTTCGTTAATAGTTCAAAGTTCGTGTTTTACTTAACACTTAGATTAAAATAGATTTTGAAATGTGACGTCATGAAGTTTAGGACCCCTCCCACCCCCTTTTCACACAATGTCACACTTCGTCAAGCCCCTCCCTCCCCCTAAACGTGTGACGTAATTTATAGATGGCCCCTGATGATGAGTACAGTAGTGGCCCAATGGTAACGGCCGCGACTTACGAGTGCTTGGTCGTAGGGTCGAACCTCAAAAGGCACTATCATCATCATAATTTCAGCCCAAAAACGTCCACTGTTGGACATAGGCCTCCACCATTTAGGGGCTTGCCATAATCGCCACGCTTGGCAGGCGGGTTGAGGATCGCAGTATGGTGGTAAAATGCATAGAGAACGCTGCTTCCATTTTCTAGTAAGTCCCTTAGTTGCCTCTTACGACACCCACGGGAAGAAATAGGGTAATGCTATTCTAGAAGTCAGGCAGCACTCGAACAATGAAATGAAATTATTTATTAGGTATAATACCAACAGAAAAAAAAACATTTTCTGTTCCGGAGCACCCGAAGCCTGCAAGATCGTGGGAAATAACCCAAGTATGTATCATAGTGTTGAGTCACACTTTCCCGCGCATGCGTGAAACATTTATGTGGTAGTAAAATGTAATATTATACCTTCGACACACGTGAGTGAAGCCACGTGTTCTACTGAGTATAGTTGCGACACCTGGCTCCATTTGTTTTACATTCTTAAGTTATACAGGAAACTAAGCAAGGTATTTAGAAATGGGAAGTTATTCCGCAATGTGCATATATTTATAACGGCAATATCTAAGATCTCAAACATGTTAAAGACAAATGAACATTTTATGACGTTTATGTGTCTGTATGCCAGTCCTAGGTGATTTTCTCTGTAACTGCTTACCATTTTACAGTGAAATTTTAACGTAGAGCAAAAATGATAGTTTTAAGATAGCTTTAGCTTTAATCAATCAAAACTACACTAATTGCTTTGCTAGAGATAAAGATATTGTTACAATTAGAATACTATTATACTTCATGATCATCATCATTACAGCTGAAAGACGTCCACCCGTGGACATAAGCCTCCCCAAATTTGATGGGGTTTGCCATAATCGCCACGCTTGGCAGGCTGCTTGGCGATCGCAATATGGTGGTAAAATGTGTAGAGAATGCTACTGCCCATTCTCTATTAAGTCCCTTAGTCACCTCTTACGACACCCACGGTAAGAGATGGGATGGTGCTTTTCTTTACGTCCGGCACCTCACATTTAAACTCCATGTGACATGAACGGCTGGTTAGACTGGAACCCGAACCTAACATATTTAGAAAATGGCTGGACTGATAATGATGATGTTGTGCCATGGAGAGCCGCGTACCTCATGAACAAAAATATACATAAACCAGGCAAAAAATGCAGCAATTTTCAATGTTACGCCATGAGATTTTTCTTCCACGATGGTTTACATCACACCTTATCAGACTTAACCCATAAAACCCAATATTTACACAAAGCGATCATTGTCAATGTCAACTATGCTGTAACTGAAACTAGATTAGTTTTTTATCTAGATCGGCCCACTTTACAGCTGAATGAATTCAGTTGAGTACGGTGAACCACGCCTGAACTACGAAAACCGACCTTACTGCTGTGACAATTAAGGCGTTATCAAAGACAATTCATGTATGAAGTTTAAATAGTCCTGTGACCTCTGAGTTTGTTTCACGGAGTATACGGATAGGAAATAGCAAATTCATCTTGTTTTAAAACACAATTCATTTTTGACGTTTCTTCTTCTTTTAAGCGTGTCAATAGTAATCTAAATAGTGTTAGCCCCGAATATGTATTTATATAATATATATTTTCAGCAGCGTCCATCAACGTATGTAGCGTGCTAGCAACAGGACACGCTGGACAAGATACGCAGTGCCGCATTGTTTGTGGGACAGCATCACATTTACACTCTAGGGCGGAATCATCTGTGAATCTCCACCTGAATAGGTTTTCTTGACTCTGGCCTTCCTAAGTCCGGAGTCTATTTAAAAGTGTTTCTTTGAAGCAATTTACAGAAATACCACTAAAACGTAACATCACGCCTGTGATCAAAAACTCCGGGCTTATTACTGCGGTATTTTCTGACGAAAACCCCTAATAACACTTTACCCGACTCGGGAATCGATCCTAGACCACATACTCAGCAGTAGAGCTTCCGAACACTAGGTCAACCAAACAAAAAATTACATAAATAAATATAATTCATCAAATGGTTGACATATTCTACATGCAGTTGTTTGTGACGACGACGTCATCAACGTTGTAAAACCGCAATATGAACTTCGTTTGCGGTATTTTTTAATGTGCGGTTTTGGTTATTGTTTAATTATTTAATAATTATGACTAATAATGTGCGTAGTCTTTATGTAGTGCCTGAGGTGGCCAGCAAATGCGGACGGCACCAGCCCGGGATCGTGGTAGCCCGTCAAAGGCAGGCCGGCAGCAGCCAGGGATCGTGGTGGCCCGTCAAAGGCAGGCCGGCACCAGCCAGGGATCGTGGTGGCCCGTCAAAGGCAATATAATAGGAAATGGATAATAGAAAATTGCAGTACAGAATAGATAAGTAGGTATATATATACGTATATATATCAAATATCAAGCTTTGTATATCAGGATGGTTACGGCTTATTTACTGTGTATGAAGGTTCTAATGAATATGGTTTGTTGGGAAAGGGTTTCACTAAGTAAAGCACAGAAAGACAAGATCAGACATTTATTTCAATTAGGCTTGTCAGCAGTTAATCAGAAAGCTAGTCGTCCGTTCCAAAACTAGGTCTTCATGGAGAAGAAGGACAAGAAACTCCATGGAAACAGTATTAAAGTATTATATATCAACACACTTCTTACATTGCCATAAATTATCATTATCTCAAATACATCTAATTCTATCTCTTGGACCATTGTCCAAGAGATCTCAGAATAATATAAACATAATCACAATAATAACAATAGCTAGGAAAAGAATATGAATACTCCATTTTATATGATTTAAATCATTAGCAATACTGCCAACAATATAAATGGTACAACAAAATTGTCATAATAAGCAATAAGTATTGCATAATATCAAATTACTTAACTTACGTGACCTCTGGTCGATCTTTTCCACACAATCACAGCACTAGCCCGTCAAAGGCAGGCCGGCACCAGCCAGGGATCGTGGTGGCCCGTCAAAGGCAGGCCGGCACCAGCCAGGGATCGTGGTGGCCCGTCAAAGGCAGGCCTGCACCAGCCAGGGATCGTGGTGGCCCGTCAAAGGCAGGCCGGCACCAGCCAGGGATCGTGGTGGCCCGTCAAAGGCAGGCCTGCACCAGCCAGGGATCGTGGTGGCCCGTCAAGGGCAGGCCGGCACCAGCCAGGGATCGTGAGAGGCGCACAAGTTACCTTGATCCTCGGTCCAAGTGTCGGACACCGGGGTAGTAAGAGTCTGACTGACCCCTCCACTCACCACAGGGCGAAGGATATCCATGAGAATTTTCCACCCAAGAACAAAAAAAGGTACCTAGTCTGAGTTGATAAAATAAATCTATATGATTCCTGCCCCTCAGTGTTTATATGCATGTATGTGTTTTAATTATTTTAAAACTGTTAGCTTGTATAATATTATGTTAATATCTAGTTTGAAAATATTCATTCTACTAATATTACAAATATGAAAGTTTGTGAGTATGGATGTTGTTACTCTTTCACGCAAAAACCACTGATCGGATTTAGATGAAATTTGGCACACAGATATTTTATAGCCTGGATTAACACATAGGGTACTTTTATCCCGGTAGAACGTACCTGCGGAATAATTTCCAACCTCCACGCGGGCGAAGCTGCTGGTAAAAGCTAGTTAAATATAAATCAATACCAAAGTGAGCACGATTGGCGCAATGCCTGAGCAATTGATTGCCTTCGTGTTGGGGGTTTGTTCATAATTAAGATTAAACATTTAGATATACTTAGCTAACTACCTAATTACCTGTGAATATAGCAGATACACATTACGTACTTTTGATCCTAATTCATCACAGACTGGTAAAATTGAGATACCTCTTGTGCAAAGCTGCTCGATCAACCCATACGTCTGTTACTACTTAGCCACAAGTTCAGCTCTCTAAAGTATTTCTGTGTCCATGATTATTAAATTAAATCGCGTCACGTGAGATTCTCAGAACAACAGGTTTATTAAGCATCCGGTTTTACTACTACGAAATTGACTCATTATACAAAAGTAAGAGTGACAATCATTGGAAAAATTCCTATAAGTATCATCAAACGAGCCTGTATAGTATAATCAGACTGTAATGTTCCCACTGCTGGGACACAAGACTCCTCTTTATCGAGAGGGAGCGGGCTGCAATCCACCACGCGGGCCCAGTGCGGGTTGGTAGATGTCACAGGTCTTCGAATTTTTGGTTCTCAGACATGTCAGATTCCTCACGATGTTTTCCTTCACCGATATGAGAGCAGCAGATATTATTTACACAAAGTAAAGTGCCTGAACGAACCCACGACCTACAACTCGTCAGTCGTAGCCACTACGCCAACACTGCTCTCCAAACGAGCAGAAACAATTTATACATTTTACAAATTAAACACAGAAAACCATTACCTTTCTTCTGAGAGAGTCAGGACGGGTAAAAATATTTCTAGACTTCATCTTTATCATTCTTCTGTCTTTGTCCTAATTTATTTGTAGTCGGTGCATCATGTCATTTTCTTCCACACTTCTCTATTAGTCGTCATCTCAGCAGTCACCCCCTTTCTATACATATCATCACTCACACAGTCCATCCATCGTTTCTTTGGTGTCCACCTATTCTTACAGTCACGAACTAAGAACGATTGACAACTCGATTTGTTTTTCACATCAACCGATGTGTTTTTACCCATCCGTAAAATTGAATTTATCCGTCCGTAAAGTATGTTTCGTGTTATATATTTATTTTAATTATAATATTGCCAAACTTACTGTACCTAGATTACAAGTAAATGATGTGTTCTCCTATGATTGGAAGCGCACACTATATTTCTCCCTGTTCTATTTACAGACGACAGCACAAAAAGCTATTACAATCTGTCAAACTTCTTTAATAGATTTACAACTTTATCGCTATAGTATTAGGTTCAAGATTGATTGGGAAGTTTTGACAGTTTCGGGTAGCTTGATGTCCTGGCGTCTGTACATAGGTATTCTTGCTTGTAATTATATGTGTGGCCTCTGTTGGAGATCCAATAACTAAATAACCTACTTTTCTTCAATAGTCCTACGTAATTAAGGGCAATTCTTTCTCCTAACATAGAATACAATACCAATATCATCAGTACAGTCCAGTTATTCGTTATAACAGGACTTTTTATAAAGTACCCATTGTGAGGATAACCGATTGAATTCATTAATAGTGTTCAATTTATCATCATTAAGATAAAGAGTATGTAGGTTATTTATTTATCATTTTAGCCTATATACGTCAAATAGTTATAGTTTAGCTAGTAAGCAGACCCACCTGAAGATAAGAGGTCATACCAACAGTCATCTGACTAGTTCACAACCACTCTACAAGCTTCCGCATCGAAAATGACCCGACTTTTTATTATTATTATTTATTTCGAACCCAGTGATTCACATTGTTCTTAGTAACACTTATAAAACTTTGTTAGTAATATTTCTTATTAAAAATAAATAAAACCTATACTTAACTATCTATATTTCCCTCTGCACCAGACCTGCAGCTATGCATAAGGGTCCAGTGCCCCAGAAACGGGCAATCAGGCTTATTCACTATTACCATTAAAATGTCGATTACCTGGTTTTTCTTGTCCCTGACTGTAATTAGCGGTCAGTTGTTTTAACATTGTTCTCACATATAATTAATTATAAATTCAACATGAATAATGTAACTAATAGTTTTGAAACAATATAATTTTAAAAAGTGTCCATGGAGTTCTTTTCCATAGGCAGTGGCGGATTTACAAATTTGCCGCTAGTAGGCTATTCAGTTTTTGCCGCCCATATTAATTACATTTATTCAGAAATTGCAACTTTATGATTTTGTTGTCCTCATTATATCGGCTTTTTCCCGTCTTTAGTATGATTGTGAACTAGGTGATATTTCTGTCAGTTACTAGATAATTTTTGCAACCCGCTAGGTAGTGACGAGTATACTGTTGACCTAAAAACAGCATCATGTACTAATCATAAGGTGGGGAAAGGCATGCCTTAAAAATACCTACATATGAACACAGCTTACACAAAATAATGTGTAGTCGGTAAACGTTGTTTTTGTTAAATATTTTTATTGCATTTACAGTTTAAAATAATACGAACAATTTCTATTAAATAACATGTTAACAATCCGGTTAATGGTGACAATGAGATCAAATAAGTTTTCATCATCATATCAGCCGAAAGACGTCCACTGCTGGACATAGGCCTCCCCCAAACTCCGCCACTTCGACCGGTTTTGTGCTTCCCGCATCCAGCGGATTACTGCGGCCTTCACAAGGTCATCGGTCCACCTTGTTGGAGGCCTTCCAACTCTACGTCTTCCGGTACGCGGTCGCCATTCCAGAACCTTTCGGCTCCATCGGCCATCTGTTCTGCGAGCAATGTGGTCTGCCCACTGCCACTTCAGTTTAGCAATTCTTCGGGCTATGTCAGTTACCTTGGTTCTCCTACGGATCTCTTCATTTCTGATTCGATCGCGTAGGGAAACTCCAAGCATAGCCCTCTCCATCGCCCTTTGGGTGACTTTCAGCCTTCTAATAAGGCCTATTGTGAGCGACCACGTTTCGGTTCCATATGTCATCACTGGCAACACACACTGGTCAAAGACTTTCGTCTTGAGACACTGCGGTATGTGGGATGAGAAGATATTGCGTAGCTTCCCAAACGCTGCCCAGCCGAGTCGGATTCGACGATTGACCTCTTTCTCGAAGTTGGACCTACCTAACTGGACAGTCTGTCCTAGGTACACATATTCATCCACAACTTCGAGTGTAGCGCCTCCGATCTTCACTGGAGTGGGTATCACACGAGCATTGGACATGACCTTTGTCTTGTCCATGTTCATCCTGAGACCCACTCTTTCGGAAGCTCTACTAAGGCCATCTAGCATTGTACTGAGGCCCTCCATAGTCTCAGCCATGACAACTATATCATCGGCAAACCGAAGGTGAGTGATGTACTCGCCATTGATGTTGATGCCAGCCCCTTTCCAGTCCAAAAACTTGAAGACATCCTCCATTGCAGCGGTGAACAGTTTCGGAGAAATAACGTCTCCCTGTCTCACCCCTCGCTGCAGAAGGATAGGTTTCGAGGTCTGGTCCTGAAGTCGGACTGACATAGTGGCGTTTTCGTACAGATACTTCAGCACCTCGATGTACCGATAGTCGATCTGGCACCGTTGAAGAGACTGCAGTACAGCCCAGGTTTCGACCGAATCGAAGGCTTTTTCGTAGTCCACAAACGCTAAACAAAGAGGCAGGTTATACTCTTCGGTCTTCTGTATAACCTGCCGCAGCGTATGTATGTGGTCCACAGTGCTAAAGCCTTTACGGAATCCGGCTTGTTCGGGAGTAAAAAAAGAAAAAATAAGTTTTACATTATCTTTTTGCGAGATATTAAATTCGCAAAATCATTAATTATATCGTCGTATGAAATCTTGTTCATAAGTTCTGACGCTATGCACAAAAGAGATAAAGCTTCTCTCACCTGAACAATTTTCGTTCCCTTCCCGCGCCGCAACCAACAAAAACTACTACGCAAATACATATACCTAGTAGAAAATAAAAATTTAAATGTTGAAACATATTACACGTTAAATTTCATTTTTATAATTAGGGTAAAAGTTACTAAATTTAAATTGAAATTAATATTGGAACGCTATTGAAATATTTTTAAAATTCATGATCGCATAAATACCTATATTTTACAGTGCGTTTATTAATCTTTTATATACGGATTACGAACGTAATGTGTATACATATAATTATAAGTTTTTTTTATTATTTGGGCTAAATTTGCCGCCCCTCTAAATCTGCCGCCCTAGGCTCCAGCCTACTTAGCCTATTGGTAAATCCACCGCTGTCCATAGGTACTTACTACGCTCTGGAATGGGAAACTATAATCGTTTTTTTGTCTGACCAACTCCTTGGCAATTCAAAAATGCTTGAAAATAATTAAATACTTTATGTTTAGTTCGAATTTGAAGAACAGTGGTCATCTATTTGATTAAAACTGTTAAAATGTTCGGGTCAATGAATAAAGCATTAAGAGGAATCCCATATATTGATTGGTGTTGGATTCGGCACGGAAGAGTATCGAACGGCTGTGAATATTTATCCTGCAATACAAGAGGTAACGTATAGTAGTTGCTCTGTCTTCTTAAAGACCAAATTTAAATGCCTTAATATTTTCCTACAGTCTTAAAATCTGTTTTAATTAGGTGATTACCTAATTTAATTACGAATTACTCCAAGGAATAATTAAGCTTTACTAAATTAATTGCTACTCAGAATTTGACTCATTCACACACATTAAATTAGCGACTGACTCATACACGAGTCACGACGCAAAGACAAAACCACTAAGAAAAGGTTTAAAAGACATAAAATCACGCCCGTATTTCCCAGAGGGTAGGCAGAGACGACAACTAAGAAATACGGGACAACCTTATTGAAATCAACTGAACTCCGGGATGCTTCATCATCATTTCAGCCAATAGATGGATGGCCTCTCTCAAAGGGTGGTATTTGCCATAATTGCCACGCTTAGCAGGCGGTTGGCGATCGCAGTATGGTGGTAAAAGGCATAGGGAACGCAGCTGCCCATTCTCTAGTCCCTTAGTCCCCTTCTTAATTGAAAAAACACAAGGCATCAAGTTACTTAAAAAACGGAACTTAACATAAAATCCTTTGTTTTTATAACAATGTTAAATAACAATTACGTCTCACAAGTCATACATATTTGCACGTAGACTTTCAGTTAACTACCTAATAGTCACGTAGTAGTTACGGGTGAGATTCGCGCAGCAAAGTGTTTGTGTCACCTGAGCAGAGAGGCACGTGTCTATTGTCACGCGTGTTCGCTGAATAAGCTGGTTTAATTGGTTGCAAGTAAAGCCCTTTTTACCTATTCTTCGAAAGTAAATCTGCAGAGTCATCATCAGCAGCCTGTAATGTTCCCACTGCTGGGACATAGGCCTCCTCTCGATGAGAGGGAGCGAGCCATAATCCACCACGCGGGTTGGTAGGAGTCACGTGCCTTCGAATTTTTTGGTTCTAAGACATTCCTCACGATGTTTCCCCTCATCGTTTTAAGAGCAGTGGTGATGAAATAATTTACAAAAAGTAAAGTGAATGCTTAGGTTCAAACTCACGACTCTTAAACCGCGGCTGCTACCACTGGGCTGCTACTGCTCTCCCAGAAGCAGAGTAAACTTAAGCTTTTCGTGCCAACATACCCCTAGCAAATACAAAGAGTGTAAATTTATACTAATGTGATTATTTCACTCTGCGAATTTACAACAACTATTTTTTTATAAAGCAACTAGCTGTTGCCCGCGGCTTCACCTGCGTGGATGTTGGAAATAATCCCTCAGGATCGTGCTACTGGGACAAAAATATATTTATAGCCTATGTTATTTCTTATAACATTATCTATCTGCTAATGAAAGTCCCGTCAAAATCGGTCCAGCTGGACCAAACAGACATACAGACAGACAAAAATGTTGAAAACTGTGTTTTCCTTAGAGACTTTATTATGCATTTAGTAAAAAGCATAAAATCAGAAATGAAATTATCCGGAAAAGAACTGGAGTTACCGACATAGCTCACAGAGTAAGCAAGCTAAAGTGGCATTGGGCTGGCCATGTCTGTCGAAGGACCGGTGGCCGATGGAGCAGACGAATCCTGGAGTGGAGACCGCGTATCGGTAAGCGCAGTGTGGGACACCCGCCAGCTAGATGGTCCGACGACCTTAGGAAAGTGGCTGGGGCAGACTGGATGCGGAAGGTGGAGGACAGGGTGTTGTGGCGCAACATGGGAGAGGCCTATGTCCAGCAGTGGACTGCGATAGGCTGAGTTGATTGATTGAAAAAGCTGTTATTTTGACGTTACAAACTATACAAATAAATAAAATTGAAGTGTCTTTCAATTTTACTTATTTGTATGTTAAGATCTCATCTTGGAGCTGCCAAATAACCACCGCCAGTAAACAACGGCCATCAGAAAATACCTAATGATGATGTCATCACGCCTCGATAGAGGTTTAATACGTTTTACAAGTTATGGGAAGTTCTTGTAAGAATTTTCCCCAACCGGGAATTTTTGTCAGAAAAAATAAACTATATTCATATGCCTGACTAAAAACGGAATAAGTAACTTAACGATCATATAAATAAACTGAATAACAGTTGCTCATAATTAAACAGAAAGTTATACATAAAATAACAAACCACATTCAACCAGCTTCGTTAAACAAATATTTTCTAACAAACTTCTTAAAAGCTCCACACTTTTACTTTCGACCAACCTCTATGGTACCTCAACAGTGATGTTGTAAGCTCAGCCTCAACAGTGAAAGGGCCCAAAGGTATCCACGGTACCACGGACATATACTCATAAGGTCTTATAACCTTGGGCCATACAACAATAAAAACTGGTTTGGTATTGGCCCATAGAGTACACATTGAAGATATTTGGCAATTAACAAAGGAACCAGTATAACTTGGTATGTAGAGAATAAATCGAAACGACGTATTGACTGTGTGAAAGTTGATAATGTGGCTAGCAAGAGGGTAACTACAGAAATGACGACTAATAGAGAAATATTGAGGATAGAACTTAGTTTACCTCTATCACGCACTGCTCAACCGCTACGGGGGACTGTAGTACCCAGAACTGACTTAACTAACTCCTACCCTCTTAAATAAAAAAAATAAAAACTCATTTATTTTAGCTTAAAAGATGTCTGGTCACTTTTGCTTTGTAAGCAGACGGGATATGGAGAAAAACACAAACGCAGGCAGAGAGTTCCTCACTTTAGCTGTGCGCATAATAAATGTGAAAGAGAATTGCCGTACCCAAATGAGTTGGAAGAAGAGCAATTTAATGATGATGATGGAGAATCAATGAATGAACGAAAGTCGTTGTTGAAATAATATGGCAGCTTTGCAAATCGCCACCTTTGTCTCCATTGTGATCGTCCCTTCCATCATGCTTCACGCTAACTCAGACTCATGGGTATTATACTTGATTTGACATTGTTCTGTTTTTATTGGCACGTAGGTGTAGTGATGTAAGCTCAACTGCTTGCTGTGAAGTTAACCTACCTGAATTTTGCTTACAAGAGTTTCGCAGTTCATCTTAAAGTCTTGGATTTGTTGCAATTACTGGCAACAAAAACGTCCTCTTGTCCTCCGTCTTATTATAGAGAGAAAATATAAGTTTTTTTATTATTTTTGTTTGTTACGCTTTCACGTTAAAACGGCCAAACGGATTTAGATAAAATTTGGCATAATGGTAGACCATAACCTGGATTAAGACATTGACTACCTTTTGTCTCGATTTTACTACGGTATCGAGACGTATGCGGGTCAAACCATGGAGCACAGCTAGAAACTATACACTGTTGCTATTAATTATTCAGGGAATAGTAGCGTGATATAATGAGTACCTTGATACTATGAAGTGTCAAGTGTCAAGATATACTGGTTATTTCACGTGGTTCCAAAGCTGGTTATTTAAGTTATTTTATCGTTTGAACAGTAGTACAACCAGGTGTGCTTTAGTCATGGTTCTAAGCAATAGGAATGTGTCATCTCTTGTTGAACAGACCATACCTAAACTATTCTATTGTCTTCCGGAGGTTTTAATGGCAATACGTTCCTTTGTCAAAAAAATAATAGTTAAAAAAACTAAAAAACACGCTTCCTTTGAAACCAAACTAAAAAGTACAAAATAATGGAAAAAAGCGTGGGGTGCTTTTTAAGGTATTTTTTTTATTGATATCAGGCAATGGAAGCGTGGTTTTTAGTTTTTTTAAACTATTATTTATTTTCTATTTTTTAGGGTGTTTCGAATTTTGAAACGTATGTCAGCGTAGTTTGTGACGTATGTCAGCGTAGTTTTCGAAGACAGTTTTTTTGCTGTCCTGGTAACCTTGGCAAGGATAATGGCACAAATTAGTTTGTGACGTATGTCCGCGTAGTTTACGAAGACAGTTTTTTTGCTGTCCTGGTAACCCTGGCAAGGATAATGGCACAAATTTATGAAATTATTGCATTGTCATCGGTCCTTGACAGGTGTGCAAAGTTTGAATGAAATCTGGTCGTTCAAAGTGGGTCAAAATCGCGCTATAAGGAGTCGGTTACAAACAAACATACAAACATGCAAGTGAAGCTATTATAAAGCGTGTAAAAAGGAATCTTTGTTCTTTATTATGGCTTGTGATTGTCATCTTGAAATCTAACACAAGCATTGGTAGCGGCGTTTTTACTCCAAGGCCAAGAGGGTCATGGGCCAGGCCGAAAGACTGTGTGGGGCGGTGCAAGTCCCATTTTTTTAAATGTATGAATGGTCGAAACAAAATCTAACCTATGTGAGGCAGAATGGTAACATTTTCGAGCTCACTTCGCTCGTTCTCGCATAAATCATTGGTGCTTTATGAAAAATCACCGTTTAATTACTACCATTGCTCGTACTGTTACGGACTACGGTAGCTAAAGGAGATTGAGTAATTCTGCCTTGAAGCCCAATACCGTTAAGATTTATACCAATGGAAAGATGTAATTAAGGCGGACTTTTGAAGCAGTTTTCACCTCAATACTCAATATCTTTATTGCTTACTTGGTCAGAGTGCCAAGATAAAGTCAAATTCTATTAGAGATAACAATTATGTAAAAAATCTATGCCAATCCTGTTGAAAGGCTTTGCAGAAATACGATACGCTTAGAAAGCGTTTGCTGCTTATCTAGTCTCCCAGTAAGCTCGGTTACCATATTGTCTCACTATTTAAGTTTCGGATGTCGTTGAGCGACTGTAGGACCATGTTTAAAATGTATCACTCAACTATTGAACTTTATAGAAGCGGTTCTTTAGAGGTCAACTGGCGACGACAGCACGTGATGTTTCGCGCCAAAAAATGGTATTGGTATGGGTCTCGATTGCTAGGCCTTGCGGTTTTCGTAAGAAACGAAATGCTATCGAATACGAATGACGAAAAGTTTCTTTTTTGACGCATTTTAAATGTATGCCTGATATGTCCGCCTGTTTTTCATATTGGTTTATCATTATCTCACCAGCCTACATTTGCTGGACTGCACTGCTAGATATAGGTCTCTCCTACAGCTTCTGCACTGCACTGCTAGACACAAACCTCTCCTGTGGCTGCTGCACTGTACTACAAGACGTCGGTATCTCCATTTCCGCACTAGACTACTCTCATTCAGCTCCTATCAGCCATTTCGTTTCACTGTAGCTATCATCCGCCAAGCCTTCTCCTAATTAAGGTTCCCACCATCGATCATCGGATCGGCTTCTAGTCTCACCAGATGCAGTGTATTACCAGTATTTTACATAGAGTGACTGCCTATATGACCTCCACATCTCAGTTCTGGTAAGACTAGTTGTCAGATTTTCGGGCTTCTGACGACCTATAAAGACTGGAAAAAATACACGAATGACAGCCGGGATCAAAAGCTTATTGGTTGTACTTTCGTATATAAATTGGTCACCCATCTAGGACCAACCGCGGCAAGCCTAGCTTTACCTAATCGATCGACCCATGCGGCTGATTACTTACACAGTCACAGCCACAAGTCCTTCGTTTCGCAGTAGACTGTATTGTAAATTCAAAACCATTTGCAGTTTTAGTCTCATTCCTCATTCCAGAGTCTTGTATACAGGTAATTACTCTGATAAAATATGATTATCTGGTCATCCACTTGCGGGGGGTTATCTCCAAGATTACAGCACAGAAATGTTAAGTATCGGCTCCAGGACTCTTATCGCTACTATTTGCTCTGAACTCGCCTGACCTACAGCCTCATGTGCAGAGTTACTTAGTCCGATGCAGTTTGATAGCTGACAGGTTATTAAATGTTACAGTGATCGTCTTTACGGTTGAAAGGCTTATGGTTTGAATAAAGCTTTTAAGATTGTACTATGATAGTAAGAAGATATAATTTACGACGTATTTTAGACATCATTTTCATGTATAGATAGACCTACAAAGTTGCGATATGAGGCAAAAAATATGCGGTAAGATTAACTCACAAACATTTATTTTGCACTTTACAGTCATATCTTGCGTTCAAGCTATCAATGAATTATACTTTTAAGTAAGCTGTGACGATGTACTATGTCAGAAAGTCAGAATAGCTGGCAATACTTTACCCACGTATTGGGTATCAATATCGAAATCCTATGTAAAAAAAAAACAAAAAAAATAATTGGTCATTCGATGGGCGAAGGTCAGGCCGTAATCAATTAGCTGTTTTTTTTTTTTGTATTTTTAATGTAATATACATAATTCTTTTAACAATTTCCAAAAACCAAAACATAACAGTCGTTTGGTTACTTTTATTTAATGACAAAGCAAAATATTCTTATCGATTTTTGTCTTCTTTGGTTTTCTGTTTGTTTGTTGTATTCGGCTATCGACCCAACACGGTTTGACGCTGTAAAGATACTATGTAGTTTTCCTTATCTCTTTATTCTGTACCTCAAAATTAGGAGTATTACGTGGTTTTTATAATCGTAAATTAACTCAGCTAACCAAACATCACACCATTTACAGATGCCCTTTTAGTGACCGTTATGGTGGTTTGAACTTGAAACACATTTTTTACTCAAACCATGAAGAAACGTAATGTCACGTACTGATATTCTTTTTTGTGGTTCACAAAAAAGGCAAAGGACAGACCACGATACGGCCTAGTTCCTCAGTGGTGGAGGCTACCCATAACATTAACGGTGTCGTAAGCAGCAAAATACTGTGATGGTTTTCACAAGCATCAGGATTTGGAAAAATTAAACAACGCTTTATCGTAACTACATGTTAATTTTTTTTTTTTTGAAATTGTTCTACGTTTATATTTTTTTATCTTGTCTCCTCGCCTGTCAGTTTATTTGACGTGTACTGGTATTTTCTGTTATTAACATAACATCACGCCTTGTTTCCCCGAAGAGTTCTTCAGAGTTGTACCTATAGTACACACACATTTCGCCAGGTATGTTTAAGTCCCATGTAATAGGGGGCGAGCCTATTGCCATCAACCGGGCACAAAACCAGACTCCGGGCTGCTACTGAGAAATTCCACATGGAAAAACCCAATATCACTTTTCCCGACCTGGGAATCCAACTCAGGACCTTATGCTCAGCAGTAGCGGTTGCAACCACTAGACTTACGAGGCAGTCTAGACCAACGAGGCAGTGCATTATTTAAATTAATGTTTGTCTCGTAATTCTTTCCAATCTTTTAACGCAGATTCACTATGTAAGCCCCAAATAGGCAATCTCTACAGTAGCTATACCTACTTGGGTCAATCGTGTCCACTTGCTAGGCGATAAGAACGACAATACAGGCTGTGTCAAAAGAGTGTGGTAAAGGTGCGGGAACCTTTTCAAGAAACTCTGAAATATTGAAAAGTATCACACAACTATTTAGCCTTCAAAGTTTACCAAAATCCTATTAGTTTTTTTTCTTTTCCCAACTATTATGGTGTCAGCTTCCAGACTAGCCGGTTGTAACTGAGTATCAGTATTTTACATGGAGCGAGTGCCTATCTGATTCACACAACCCAGAGGGGTAATTGCGGAACTTTTTATCGGTAGGAATTGGTTTAATATTCATAGTTAAACAACATTCATTGCGTTATTTACGTTGCTGAGCCGACAATTTATTCGAACAAATGACGCAATGGTTTAGAAATAATCTTCAATCCCATTCAGATTCTGATAAATTGTGCGTTTCGCAATTAGGGTGCAGGTCCTAGATATAACGATATCTAGGTAAGACTGGTTGTCAGTCTTTCGGGCTTCTGACGACCCAGAACGACTGTCAAGGATGACAGTAACAGAACGTGCTTTCCGAGGCACAGAGATGGTTTGTTGTGAACCAAAATGTCCGTCCACAAGATGAAACTATCGGGCAGTAAACTTATGAAGAAGGCTGCGCAGACGCCGAGGTCACACCGCGACACAGTTTCCAACAATAGCGTCGTCACTCCGCGTAACATTACGACGATTACGCGTAATGTTCGCGCAATTACGCATTGTTCGCGCATGCCCATGTACAGTCTGTGATAGCTGTAACCTGACCTACCCTGCCACTGGCTACACTGGTAGGTTGGGACAGGCAACAGCAATTTCAGCCGAAAGATGTCCACTGCTGGATAAAGGTCTCAAAAAAAAATTTTTGGAGTTTGCTATAATCGTCACGATTGGTGATCGTAGTATGGTGGTAACATACATAGAGAACGCTATTCTCATTATCTAGTAAGTCCCTTAGTCGCCTCGTACTACACCCACGGGAAGAAATGGGATAGTGCTATTTTTTATGACCGGCAGCACACGATCACGAACGGTTTTTATACCTAAATGTTTTATGAATGAAATGTGACTAATACGCACTCGATGGATTCTGATGACTATAATAATTTATTTTTGATGATTCTAGTAATTAGTTTATCAATGTGATGAGTGTGCTCTGTTCGTTATTGGAATATTTTAACGTCTCTTTGTTTTATATGAATGATTTTATTAAAATTTTGCTTAGGAATTGGAGCGCGGAGGTCAGATGGCAGTAATTTCAAGTAAAATAAAGCTAATAAGCTGCATCCGGTAAGATTTCTAAACGATTTCTGTATGCTCGGGAAAAGCTGGAAGTTCGAATTAAAATCAAAAGTCAATCAAAGAAGGCTGAAAGTCAGCACTATTTGAACGTCAAAATACATCGGACAGTTTGCCAAAATTCTCAACCTTCAGCACATTATGGTAGGTACTTTAGCTGAGCAGAAGAAATGGCGCTCTAAACTCTCCAGCAGCACAGCTGTCTGTTCAGTTACAAGAAGTTTATTCTAAACAATAGTAGCATTCTCCTTCTTCTTCGTCGTTACACTCTTGACAGAGTGGTCGTGGTCGTCACATCTAGTGTGGTGGACAGCTTCACAGTCCTACACCATTCCTCCGGTACTGCAGCCCATCTCGTATACACGTGAAGTAGACCATTAAGTGCAGTTTTGACCTGATCGTTCCAACGCATGGGCGACCTGCCATGAGCTCTTGTGCCTTCAACTTTTCCCTGCACGACAAGTCGTTCCACCGATGTGTCGCCTCGGCGTGAAATATATCCAAAGGAAGCGAGAATACGATATTATGTTCTTATAGTACAAATTATAAACTAGGTCCTTCGGAATTTTCAGTTAGTAATAACACTATGAACAGCGAAACAACCATTCACCAAAAGCAGCACCTGTTCACGGGCCTAATGTAAGAATCAGCCATTACCCCCCTCGCCATTGTTGAGGGAAAATAGAATAGACCCACTTTTCCTAGGTTCAGTAATCAATGACGGAAAGTTTTCTTACTAGTGGTAGTGAGACATCTTTGAGAAAAGTCTAAAAGCGACACTTTGAAAAGCTGAGAGGATCTGGATCTATTTAGCTTTATGGCTTATCCTTCAACATGTTTGTCGATATTGGTGAAGATACTAGTTAGTTCTAAGCCTCTAACCAATATCTTTGTGGGATTTGAGCGCTAGTGTATGTATTGATATCAGCTCTCCCCTTCGTGTTAATCTCTTCCTTTGATCATTCATGAATGAACCAACAATAATTTTATTTTTATACTTAAAGCGATTTGGATTGGACAGATAATTTATAATAAAGCAAACACCGTTTTGTTGTGTCTAAACGGTTACAAATGAGTCTAAATTGCCACGCCAGTGTTTCTTGGGCCGGCCTGTCTGACGTCGCCCGTCTTCAGGCACTCATTGCGTGATATTTCTGCCCCATCTATCTGGATATACTACAGGTGTGACCAGCCCCACTTCAGCTTCACAGATTTATCACCAACGTCAGCGATATCTGTCTTGAAGTGTATTGTGTGTTCCGAACTTCTTCGGTGAGTTTAATTTTTAAGAATATAATATAGATAAAATACAATTGGGGATAGATATGTAAGTGTAAACACTCATAATTGTCATCATTATTTCAGCCGTAAGACGTCCACAGCTGGACATAAGTCTGCCCCATTTTGGGGGCCTTTGCCATCAATGCCACGCTTAGTAGGCGGATTGGCGATCGCAGTATGGTGGTACAGTGCATAGGGAACGCTGCTGCCCATTCTCTAGTAAGGCCCTTAGTCGCCTCTTACGACACCCACGGGAAGAAATGGGATGATGCTATTCTTTACGTTTGCTATGCTATCTTTCTGGCACTACACGGACAACCTACAATTTCAAATCGCCATCCTAGAACACTTTAAACGTAGAGTTCAATATTTTGTATGCGCACGAATTTACCTAGATTATAACGGATAATGTTGAGACAAATTCCTGGACGGTCATGCAGAACACTGATCCGCACATGACATCATACAGTCAATCCTTCAGTTGATCCGTACAAGTGCACGATCTTGTTGAGTTCTTCCGATTTCACTTCCAACACGTGTGGGAGGGTAATATGACCCGTCTGCTGGTGTTGGCTATTTCAACATTAACTATTATTAGTTGAATAAGACTGTAGTGACCTTTAGCAATGTGTTTCTAAGCAAAACGTTCTTGAATTGGTAAGGTACTTTGTTAAATCTTTAACTAGCGTTCTGCCCAAGCTTAGGACGGTTCTTATAGCATCACAAAATATGGAGATTTCTTATTTATGAGTAATTTTTATATGCATGTATTACTGTTACTATTAGTAACTATTATTATGGTTACTATTCTTCATTCTACAATGGTTTAATACGTAAGAATAAGAATAATTTATTGTTCAAGAAATTACATTTGTATTTGATTGATTCCTGGAACTCACACTAGGATTCCCTGTGTCGTGAGTTCCAACTTCTGTGTTCCACGTCCCATCGTCGTCCATCTTCAACTATTTCTAGTTGTTTAAAAAAATAGTTTGGCCCCAGTGTGCCACGTTGATTGCGGCATCAGTGGCCTGGTTGACTGGCCTGTTAGTCTAGTGGTTAGTGACCCTGACTGCTAAGACAGGTCGTGGGTTCGATTCCCACCCAGGACAAATGTTTGTGTGATGAGCACAATTATTTGTTCTGTGTCTGGGTGTAATTTATCTATAATATGTATGTATTTAGAAATATATAAGTATATTTATCAGTTGTCTGGTTGCCATAGTACAGGCTCAGCCTAGTTTGGGATCAGGTAACGGTGTGTTGGTTGTCCCAAGATATTTATTTATTTATCAGTGGCATTGTTAAGGTCATCTAAGTTGCAGGTGAATAGGCACTTACTATAGAGCACTCCGGCAAGTGGGGCATGGTCTGATAGGAAGCCTCTTTCATACTTGTCTGTTGGTCACTGATCCCACTTTCGACAAATTATTTCTGCAGCGGCCGTTTATCACATAGACAAACATTATTTTCATGCTCTTTAGATTAGTGGTAGGCAAGCTTAGTCTGCTGCACCATTTACCTTGCTAGATAGTGATCTAATCCTTTACTCATGCCAAAACTAAGTAGCTAATTAGTACAAGACTACTATAACGACACTAGCTACTTGTGACAGCTAGTGGAACAGGCAAGTCCTGGAGTGGAGACCGAAACTGCGTATCGGCAAACGTAGAGTGTGACTCCCCACCAACTATCTAGCTATGGGGCGTCCATTAGGACTGACGACCTTAAGAAGACAGCTAGAACAAACTGGATACGGAAGGTGGAGAATAAGGTGTTGTGGTTGTAGGTGTGTGGTAGCCTTTGTCCAGCATTGGACTGCGATAGGCTGAGTTTCTTAATTGACCTACTTTTCAAAGAAGAAGATTGATTCATAATATAATCAATCACGGATTTTACTTCGATTTCATCACCACTCTACTACAAAATCATAAGATTCGATCTACAATAATTTGGGCAATAGAAAGCGGTGTTCTGAATGCCAATATTTGATCAAATAGCAACACTGTTATGAAATAGAGAACGTTGGCATAGTTTTATACATTCGGCACTTGGCAGATCTCCTCTGACATTTAATTAAAAGTGTTAGCAATCTTCGTGGGGAAATACTGCTGATTTTGATCGTTATTCTGTTTAGTATAGATAATAACAAAAGGTTCATACTTCCTACTAATATATAAATGTACAAGTTTTTGTGGATGTTTGGATGTTTGTGACTCATTCACGCAAAACTACCGAACAGAGTTGGATGAAATTTAGCACACAGATAGATTATAACCTGGATTAACACATTAGGTACTTTTATCTCGATAGTAAGTTCCCGCTGGATAATGTTCGACCCCCACTCGGGTGAAGCCACTGGCAAAAGCTAGTCGTTCATAATAATTATGTTCACTGTCCCATATTGGCGTAAACCAGAAATTAATGACATTTCGTGGTAGTATTAAACGGGAATCGGTCATATCGTAGTAGAAATAAATGATAATAGGTCATAATCGTGGTAGAATTAAATTCAAACATTAGTCATTTCGTGGTAAAAATACAGGCCAGTCCACAAGGTCATAGCAGTACCGTCCAGGAAGTTTCCACGTCTTCTCAATCAGTAAAAACTTACATTGTTATAAGCATTAGCGTTTCCTACTTTAGTTTTACTTCGGTTCAGATTTGCTCCCTATGTTAAAAAGCTAAATTGTGACTGGAAATTTTATCGCTGCCTATATACCTTGTGCTGACTGCCTTATTGGTCTAGTGGTCGTAATCGCTACTGCTGACCATGAGGTGGGTTTGATTCTCGGGTCGGGTAGTGTTCAGTATTAGGTTTTCCTATCTAGCATTTCTCAGTAACAACCCGGAATTCGATTCGTGCGCAGTTGTTGGCAATAGGCTCGCCATCTATTACATGGGACTTAAACATAACAGGCGAAATGTCGGTTTACTTCACATCTCTGCCCAACCCTTCGAGGAAACAAGGCTTGATGTTACGATGTGTGATGTGTTTTGAAAGCTAACTGCATTGTTTGTTACATTTCGCAAATGCTAGAACTCAATTTATTAACACCTTAAAAAAAACTTCTACGTTTTTTCTTCCCTGCATTTGATTCTCAACCTTTATGTCAACAAAATTAAGTTCAAAATTATCTAAGGTATGTTAGTTTCTACAGTAATATTACTGCACCCGGCTATAATACAAACGATCTAGAGCTCTATTCCGTTGAGAAAAATGTTTGAAATCACTATAAAGTATTGATATTGAAAATGTTTAAAACAATTCTATACGCCATTCAATTTTAAACCATACCCATACAGTTATACGACTCAATATAACAATGTACGAGCAAACAAATACATAAGGAAAATATAACTCGATTGCTTTCATTCTAAATCGAACTTAACAGTCCTAGATTTAAGATTCATTTTGATTGGCACCTAAACTTGTTTACAATCGAAGTGGTTGATCGACAAAGGCTTGCAAAATCGATTAATAGTATTATAACGTAAACCTGAGTCAGAATGCACAGGTTTCTCAATGGGTCACCCATCCGAATTCCGACCTTGTCGAAAGTGACTTAACTGCATCTGTATTGAGGCTTGTTGGTGCAATAGCGATAAATTATTATGTTCTGCACCTACTTGTGCAAACTTATGGTTTGCCTTGAAAGTATTAAATTGTGGTTGTAAAGTTAAGAAAATTAACATAGCTTCACGCTTTATATGGGTAGCCTGAAAGGTAAGCAGAGCCGTAATTTAATTAGTAGTAGTTCCATGTAGTTACTCAAACACCCTTTTTTTGTGGGTGGGAAATCATAATAAGACGTCTCCCGCTCTGGGTGAAGCGGCCTTCGGCTTCACCCAGAGCGTGTTAGACTTTTACTGACTAAAACCCACCCGTGTTCCGTCAGTTGCTGTACCAGGGCCACGGTATCTCATTTGAACAAATTTCGCGACTCTGACAGGACTCATACACCCTGAAGCTAGCGTTTGACCGCAGATGTCTTATCAACTTAATAAAATCTTCAATTACTTTATCCACCGACGACGCTCGACCTACACCGCTTTTCCGGAGTTCGTATAAACTTATCAAAGGTGAGCACTGAGGAAGATTTTTTAAATTCACCTCATAAAGGGGGGAGACCTGGATTTGAGCCACATAAATGCCATCGCGCATGGCTTTACTTACAACCGAGCGTCGACAACATAAGATACACTTTCCTTAGCCACTCCAACTTTCTTGACCTTACTTAAAGGTCAGCTCAAGCTATACATACGATAAACGAAAGGTTATAAGGTACGATTTACAAAAGATTATCTAACCTTATAGGTTGGTAGTAGGTCAGTGGCTAATTATGTAATAGGTAGTTCTTCAGACTGTATTTCGGCCATGACGGCCAATCTCAACGGAGACTATCCATTGGCGCGGGAGATATTTTAGTGCAAAAGTGTGTGTGCAGATACAGGGGCACTCACTTTTCCCACACTTTCATAATCCGATGTGACGGCAATCCGGAGAGAGATCAGGTGCAGGACCAACGGCTTAACGTGCTTGCCAAAGAACAGGAGTATCACACCGCCAACTTCCAAACTCCGGGCCGTTACCAAAGAAATCTAATGAATTAACACTTTGCATGACTCGGGAATCGCACCAAGGACTCCATGCGAAGCAGTTGCGCTTGTAACCACAAAGCCAAAAGGGAAGGCAAAGAGGACTATGTTCTTAAGTATTGGCACACACGTAGGCTATCCAAAAATGGGGTGCCCCTATAGTACGTAATAGTTACTAATGTGCTCCTTTGCATGCAACTTTGTCTTTAGGTGACTTTCCGTTCCTACAGTGCAATGACGCATAGTGTTACATCTAGGCAGATAACGACAATGAAGTACACCTTACTTCTGACGTTTCATAAGTGCCCATGTAGGTTTATGTGTTTAAAATACTCTAAATACCTGTTCCGTGGGATCCATGAGGTGCAGACGTAAATATCATCCCATTTATTCCCGTGGGTGTCGTAAGAGGCGACTAAGGAACTTACTAGAGAATAGGCAGCAGCGTTCTCTATGCATTTTACCACGTGCCAAGCGTGGCGATTATGACAAACTCCCCTAAATTGCTAATTGTCTTACAGTTGCAGCACTATTGTGAAGACTATGTGGATGGCACTCTTGTGGATGTGAAGGTCAGGTGCGTGGTTTTTTCCTTTTGTTTTAATCATTGTCTGGTAGTTTGAACATACAGTAGTACGTAGGTTAAACATGCAAATCTATAGTCTATACAAATATCCTTTCTTTGGTATTGTTATTCTAATCATTGAGCTTCTTAATTTCTGAGTTAAGCTGCATGATTCCTGATAATGCGTGCATTGACTAGCTGACCACCTGTGGACCTGTGTCCACTCTATCTGTGTGGTCCTTCCTCAAAAGACTATTTCAAACACCAGTCTACATGGTGTTCATATGATCTGATCAAGATTATGTCAGGTCTTTAAAAGAGACTGAGACCTCTGACTTTGTTTCAGCATTTCTCATCAGAGTAGTTAGATAGGAAACTCCGACCTCATCTAATTTTACAAATATGTTTGACGTGTCTTTTAGATGTCAAAAATATTTTGTAAACTAGGTGTTTGTTCAAACCTACTTACAGAAATAAAATCATGTATCATTTATTTGGAGTTTCTTATCCGTCCCACTCCAAAAGAACTTTTTAAGCCTTGGACTGGGAGACGAGCTTCATGTTCTGACTGATCGACCCCTTGAGGATTCAAAAGTGCCTGTAATAGATTTAATTAAAATAAATTCTTCGTCTAGTAACGCTTCGTTGATCTAGTGGTCACAAGCGCTACTCTTTAAAAGGTCTTGGGTTCAATTCCGGGGTTAGGGAAAAGTGTAATTGCATTTTTTCATCTGGATTTTCTTAGTACCAGCCCATAGTATGGATTTGTGGCCATTTGATGGCAATAGGATAGATAGATAGATAGATAGATATGATTTATTTGCTAAAAACATGTGTACAGGCTCGCCTGGCTCGCCTAGGCTCGCCTCCTATAACATAGGAGTTAAACATAACTAGCGAAATGTGGTTGTATCTCTGCCCAGTCCTTCGGAAAACAAGGCGTGACGTTATGTTAAAGGCTTTGAGTTCGAGGTCTAGGTACACACTATAGAGCTCTGCCAAATTCTTTTGCAAATCGGAAATCTTGCAGACTAAGCTCTTGTATTACTCACAGTAACCTTATCAGGGCCACAATACCGTTCACTATGATTCATCTCAATAACAGGTAAGACCAATCAAGCTATTAAAACATCTTGTATTTTTATTGAAAATCAACACCCGCTCCTGATTGCTAGATTTTAAATAATGGTCATGAATTGAACTTAAATATTTTGTCCTAGGTAAAACTGGTTTTTGAATGAATTTGTTTTGGGCATATCATAATTAGAATACCCATTGCTAATGCATTAGTAGAGATAAAAACTGGAAAAGATAAAAGATTCATTTAAGTTACGGAAAGTGAAATATGTATAAATACTTACTTACCAACTGTTACTGTTACTCTATACCATCCCAATGCTGGGTTTGCCTGTTCTCATGAGTTCCAGTGCTTGTGGTCCAGTGCTGTTCTGGATCACTAGGCGTCTGATTTATCCAGCTCGTCCCGTTATCATTTACGAGGACTGCAGCCGACGTCTTGTGCTGTTATATAAATAAATAATAATATGTAGAATGGGCAGAATACACCATCCATATTTTTTTGCTTGAGTGACAGAGTGTAGTTTCCTAGTAGCTATAACCCTGTATATAACAGGGTTCCTCTTTTCTAAGGGAGACAGTATTTTCCTTACAAATGGTATCAAAAGTCCAAATTAAAAGTCATTTATTCAAACTAGGCTAAGAGTCAGCACTTTTTGAACGTAAAAGTTTCATAAAACTGTAGCCCAAAACTCCCGCCCCTCACCACTTCTTAGTGTCTCACAGCTGTCTGTTAAGTTCATAATCAGCCTATAGCAGTCCACTGCTGAACATAGGCCTCTCCAATTTTACGCCATTCTGCTCGATTTTCAGCAACTCTCATCCAGCTGCTACCAGCCACCCTGCGAAGATCGTCGCTCCACCTAGCCTGAGGGCGTCCTACCTTACGTTTGCCAATTCGTGGCCTCCACTCAAGAACACGTCTACCCCAACGGTTATCGGTTCTACGGCTTATATGGCCGGCCCATTGCCACTTCAGCTTGCTAATTCTGTGAGCTATGTCGACAACTTTAGTTCTCTGCCGGATCACTTCATTCCGGATTTTGTTCCTCAGAGAGACTCCAAGCATAGCTCGTTCCATAGCTCGCGGACCGACTCGGAGCGGTCTGTTAAGTTAGAAGAACTTGATTCCATACAATAATATGTAAGTAATTTATATTACGGAAAACCAAACATAAATTAAATTATTTGCCCTATATCAGCTAGCACACGCCAATATATCAACAAAGCATTGAAAACTTTACTCAGTGTATGACTGGCAGAAACGAGAAGTACTTAACTACAGCAAAGTAGGTAACCTAGGTAATCAACATGAATACTTTAACCGTGTGATAGTGAACACAATCACACATTAATTACATATGCACAAACACCTCATTTATCTCTCCTCACAAAAACAACTAACCACCAGTTTTTACTCCAACTGATTGTCTTTACCTCAATAGTGTGAAAACACCACAAAAAGTGATTATTACGCAATTATCTATTATCTCCGGACATTGTGCTAATTGACCGGACATTCTCCGTAATTACCAAACATTATGCAGTCAAGGTTGACCGTTTAAGAATGAATGTTTAGGACCTTTAAAAGGTCACTGCTAATAGTAGTATGGGCGAAGAATACTAATTTTTAGGGAGGAAGTATTTGTATAATATTTTTAAGACGTAACGATTGTGACTTCGCGACGGGTCGGTACGAATGGAGCAGTGACTGAATGCTTAACTTCTGACCCAGAGAAGGTGGATTCAATTCCTGCAAACAAAACAAAATGGTATACCTATGTAAAGAGTCAGTTATTTAGATTTTAAGATTTGTGTCTAAATCCTTGTGATAAGAAAGGTTTTCAGATATGAGATTGTTGATTTACCTTACTTTAGACCGTTGTATTAGGCTGATATTATAAAGACTGTTTCCGTGTGGTGCCGAATGTAATGAATAGCACCAACCCGTTTCTTCCCGTGGGTGTCGTAAAAAACGACTTAGGGACTTACTAGAGAGTAGGCAGTAGCATCCTCTACGTATTTTACCACCATACTGCGATTCGCCAACCCGCCTGCCAAGCGTGACGAAATGGCAAAGCCCCAAATTGGGGGAGGCCAATGTCCAGCAGTGGACGTCAATGATCAATGATGATAAAGACTGAATTTTCAAGTTCACTTCCACTGATTCAGTTATGGTCCAGCTGTTACTTATAACTAAGTTAATAACTTCGTCCGCTTGTTGTTTTGGTTTGTCCAACGTTAGGTCTGGTTAAGTTTGTACATTCACTGTTTTGGTTTGTCTACAAACACGCATTGCAAAACAATTTATATGTAACTTGGTCCTAGATTGGTATCTCAAGGGACGTAGATATAAATAATAATGTATTAATTAGGTAACTAGATTGTAATCAAACTGTAAATGATTCAGTATGTGTTTGAATATATTATACTAATGAGCGGTGTCGTTACACTATCTTAATTAGTTTCAATGGTAAAGTATTAATGACGATGGCATTACAGTCAGAGATAATAGCCTAGCAGGTACTTGTGAAGTAAATACATTGTAAACTTGAACGAATTTTGAATCAGAAATACAAAACCATCCTATTTGATTTTGGATTAAGATTTAACAACAAGCACAATTAGTATATCTCCTAATTAAATAAAGTCCTAAACGAAAAAAAATTTAGGTGCGACACATTTTACTATTTATAAAATCGTTTAATTTTTACTTTACTTCGCGTGTTCATGTTAAGGCCACAGGTAGTTACACGAAGCTATTGTCATCATTTTAGAGGCAGATAGGCAGTCGCTATAGAGTAAAATATAGTTAAAAAGTACTACTGTTTTCGGTAAGACTGGAAACCTACCTCAAGGTAGACGGAAAAAGGCCCGTATTAGCATCCGCAAAATTATTAATTTCAACTCTCGAGCACCATGTAAATTAATGATTTTCTTTGATTTTACACCAGTCTATTATTTCCCTATTGAAGGAAAAAATTAGGTTTTTACACATAGGGAATATGAACATTGGATCTCCGCATATTATCGAATTCAAATAACAATTCTCTTTATCTTTAAAAATGAATCCATTCCTACTAAGCCTCCCAATCCTGTTAGTCTAGTGGTTAGTGACCCTGACTGTTAAGACTGAGGTCGTGGGTTCGATTCCCACCCAGGACAAATCTTTGTGTGATGAGCACAATCATTTGTTCTGTGTCTGGGTGTAAATTATCTATAATATGTATGTATTTAGAAATATATAAGTATGTTTATCGGTTGTCTGGTTGCCATGGTACAGGCTCTGCCTAGTTTGGGATCAGATAACGATGTGTTGGTTGTCCTAAGATATTTATTTATTCAGCAATTACACAAGTGCTCTTATTTATGCAAAGATAGAACGATAAAATTGATCACCACACTTGCACACTGCTTGTTGACAATAAACTATTTAACTTTTTTTCACTTTAACTTTTAAATTGAACCCGTACGGTTAGTGCGTTACGCGATTAAACATGTGTTTTCATACAAAGATCGTGAATCACCACACTTGGACACTGCTTGCCGTTGTTATATCTAAGCCTCTAATTTATTTAGGTAACTTCATTATAATACAAGTTTGATCAATCCCCAATTAGAGCCACCTTTAAAATTCACTCTAAAGCTTCATCACTTCCACGAAGCTAAAAACAAAAGACGGGGAAAAATCTCAAGGCTACAACTTTTCGCGATCAGCTCGCTCAAGTAACAATCGATAAGGTTCGTATGAGGATAACTGTATTGTAAAACACAGTAGGTGCAAGGACACTATGTGCTACATACTAATGTAGGTACCTAGGTAGGTAGGCAGGTGAGCCGTGATCTTCGTAACCTAGGATTACGTCAGCAGTTGGGTCTGTACGTGTGTGTGATACGTGTTTATATGCAACCGCTGGTAAATGGTTGATTGGCTTAATCCATAGCTATTCATAACTCTGCGATATGCTTCCGTGCCGAATCTAAATTAATCATTTTTGTCAGTTCGACAACTTTTTGCCGTCTGGAGCGAGGCAAATTAGGGAATCACAATTGTCTTTTCGACACGATAGCTTGTCGAATTGGTTTTGGCAATGAAACTATGCCAAATGGAATCGGGGATCTTTTTCCCGTCTATCCCGAAGCACTTGGATAAATCGACTGCCATTAGATCTTACTAAGTACCATAGTACTAGCCCAGTGGTAATGACCGAGACTTACGAGTTACGACTTACGGTCATGAGTTCGAACACAAGCACTTTCTGTAAATTATTTCATCACCACTACTTTCAAAACGATGAAGGAAAACATCGTGACGAAACCGGCATATCTTAGAACCAAAAATTCGAAGACATGTGACATCTACCAACCCGTACGGGTCCACGTTGTATACCACCCTCTTACCGAGAGGAGGCCTGTGTCCCAGCAGTGGGAACGTTGATGATGATGAAGTATCAAGTGAGTTAAACTTTTTTAAATAAAAAAATGTAGTAGATTCACAAGTAGTAGGTTCACAACCATTCTAAGGACTTCTAAATCGAAAATGACACATTTTCGGATACCTGATTTGACTTGCCCCCCACGGGAAACAGCTAACGGAATAAAAGCGGTCGTCTACTTGGTTTCAACGGGTTTCAGATTTGTGAGCAGCGTTTAAGGACACCTTCGCTAAATCTGAGCAATGTTCGGTTCGGCACGGAAACGTACCCAATTGTTATGAATTCTTCAATAGTAGTAACAAGCTGTTGTTTCTGTTAGTACTTTTCAGATTTAATATTAATATATGAATGACTAGCTTTTGCCCGCGGCTTCGCCCGCGTGGATGTCGGAAATTAGCGCAGGAGGACGTACTACCGCGGTAAGATGTGTTAATTCAGGTTATATTATAGGTAATAGCTGTTACCCGCGACTTTGTCCGCGTGGTACTTAACAAAAAGTTTTTCATAAAAACTGTCTTTGAAAACTACGCTGACATACGTCTCAAAATTCAGCGTGTTTTTAGTTGTTTTAAACTATTATTTATTTTTTCTAAAATAAAAGTAGCCTAAGTTACTCCTTGTTACATCAGCTATCTGCCAGTAAAAGTTCCGTCAAAATCGGTCCAGCCATTTCAGAGATTAGCCGGAACAAACAGACAGACAGACAAAAATTGTAAAAAATGTTGTTTTGGTATGTGTACCGTGTATACATCCATATACACTTAGTAAAAAGTGGTTATCTTAATATTAAAAACAGACACTCCAAGTTTATTTATTTGTATAGATGATGTTCCGTGTGGTGCCGGACGTAAAGAATAGCACTATCCCATTTCTTCCCGTGGGTGTCGTAAGAGGTGACAAAGGGACATACTAGAGAATGGGCAGCAGCGTTCTATGCATTTTACTACCATGCTGCGATTGCTAACCCGCCTGCCAAGCGTGGCAAGTATGGCAAACCCCCCTAAATTTAATTAAATTAATTATTGTGTAATTAATCTATAATATGTATGTATTTAGAAATATATAAGTATGTTTATCAGTTGTCTGGTTGCCATAGTACAGGCTCTGCCTAGTTTGGGATCAGATAACGGTGTGTTGGTTGTCCTAAGATATTTATTATTATTATAAATTGGAGGAAGCCTATCCAGCAGTGGACGTTTTACGGCTGAAATGATGATGATCTGTGTGATAACCGATTGAAGACTACAGAAAGAGCTTAGCGTGCCTTTCGAAGATACAAATAAGTTAACTACAAATTGAACGTAGAAAAAATGCTCCCGTAGACAGGTGCAACGCGATGGTGCAACGCATTTCTGGCAGAACAATTCCCATGAAGTTTCCATTGAAATCGTTCGAATTGAACCGTCGAGCCTCCACACAACATTTTTTCTAACAAGACATCCACTTTGTTTATTCAGCAGTTTACTAAAAGCATGAATAGGTAAAATACTCACATAGTTATGTAATTATGTTCGCGAATATAATTGTCCACGTAGGGTTTTCCTGCGGCATTTGACGAGAACTTGTCTTCTTACGTAGTCATACTTAATTGGATAGCTATACATTCTTGTAGTTATGTGTCTCTAGAGGATAATATTATCTTGAAGAATTTATAAGGATATTGTAGAACCTTGGAATCTGTTTGAATGGAGCTTGGCTACGCGACCAATCACGATTCACCAATCCAAAGATTCGTGAATTGAACAGTTTCTGAGCCTTGCATTTAAAGTATTAACTACTATTGCCTAAATCAATGTAGTATTTTGTACTAGTAGTCAATATTGCTACTGATTAGCTCAGAGATTGAGTGAAAATCTGAATTGTAAAATTTAAAATTGCCACCAACCAAGTAAGAATGGTGATAAGAAAAATAATCAGGGATATTATCTGCATGAAAACAGCCTTAGCTCTGGAGTGGGACAAATTACTAGTTGTATATCTTCATCATCATCTGCCCAGCCTTTGCCAAAGTCTGTTGGGGTCAGCTTCTGGTCTCACCAATTGTCCTTTCTTTGGTATTGTTCGTCAAAACTTTGGGCTCCTCAAGTTCTGAGTTGCGCTGCATGATTACTGATAAGTGCACTGATTGGACAGGTCCACTCAATCTGTGTGGTTCTTTCTCCAAAAGACTATAGCAGACACCAATCCACATTTTCATCAAATGATCTAACAAAGATTAGTTCTGAACTTTAAAAGAGGCTGTGACCTCTGAGTTTGTTTCGGCCTTTCTTCTCAGCGTAGTCGGATAGGAAACGCTGACCTCGGCTAATTAAAAAAAAAACTGGCCAAGTGCGAGTCGGACTCGCGCACCGAGGGTTTCGTACAAACCTGCAGGTATTCACGGTTTATGCATAAGGTTTATGTTGTTTTTTTTTTTTTTTTAATTTTATATTTGAGTTTACTGAATGAAAGGTAAATTGTGGTTTACGATTTATGACGTCTTAAAAAAAAACTACTTACTAGATCTCGTTCAAACCAATTTTCGGTGGAAGTTTACATGGTAATGTACATCATATATTTTTTTTAGTTTTATCATTCCCTTATTTTAGAAGTTACGGGGGGGGGGTTACATTTTACCACTTTGGAAGTGTCTCTCGCGCAAACTTTTCAGTTTAGAAAAAAATGATATTAGAAACCTCAATATCATTTTTGAAGACCTATCCATAGATACACCACACGTATGGGTTTGATGAAAAAAAATTTTTTGAGTTTCAGTTCCATGTATGGGGATCTACACAATGCGAGCTCAGGTAAAACTGAAAATGTAGATATAGCTTGATGTGTAGCCGTGTGTACAAACCTATTTGCAAAAATGAAATCAATTTTCATTTACCTGATGCAGCTTAACACCAGTATTTACATGGAGCGCACTGATCTTCACAAAACCAGTTATTGGGTTAATACCCAGTAACTGGTTTGTGAAGGTCAGTTCGCAACGCCTTGGTCCCCTTGGTAAGACCTGTTGTGAGACTTTCAGGCTTCTAATGATAATCACACAAATAACTGTGAAGTAATGCATTTCCCATAGACTTCCGTGTTTGCCATACAACAGCGTCATTTAAAACAGATACATATATCGCAAGCTCCGATTTCATTGAGTCACTATGAATGCAGGGCACCGCTTGACGAGCCCAGGCCGCACCGGTAGTTGCTCAACTTAATGCAACTGAGCCAATTTAAGTACCTGTAAATGTTGACGCATTCAGTTCGATCATATAGTTATTGTATTGTGTGATTATATACTTGGTTCCTATAGCTTACCAATCGTTAAAGGTACAACTATATCTACACATTCCGTGAGATATTTTCATCGTTAAAGGATATAACGTTGTTCTTCTTGGTGAAATAGGTAAAGACAAGGAAGACAATTTACCACTGACAGAAGTGTTTGTAGGTGACGTTCTTGATGCTCAAAGGAGAGAACAAGATGCTAAGATTTAGCAAGAAAAGTTTCAAAGGCTTTCAATGAGATAGGACTCAATTTATTAGCTAAAATGGGGCATGATAATAATTATGTTTTAAATTAATGTCTCCAGCTTATATTTTAATTCTCTATGACTGTGATTAAGTACTGAACTCAATCTATCATTAAAAAGAACTCGTTATTTGGTAGGTTTTTAGTAAGATGTATCTATCAATATCACAGATTGCGTCGTTGGTCTAGTGGCGCAAGCGCTACTGCTGAGCATGAGGTCCTGAGGTCGAATCCCTAGTCGGGCAAAGTTTTATTGAGTTTTTCTATATGATATTTATCAGTAGCAGTTCGGAGTTTGGATTGGTGCTAGGTTGCTGGCAATAGACTCGCCCTCTATTACATGGGACTTGACCATAACTGGCGAAATATGGGTGAACTATAAAAATGCCTCAGCCGAACTCTAAGGGGAAACAGGGCGAGATATTTTAAATGTATGTACCTTTCAACGACTGACCAGCATCACCATTTAACTTTGAAAATTTATTCAACATTAAATATACATCTGCAGTTTACCGCAGAGAACCAAATCACTGAAATAAAAGAATACCAAAGAGAGAAAGAAATCAGAAAAGTCTCCTTCAAGTGCCTCAAACACCTACAATAATACTGCATAATGTGGGTTATGTACAATCAGCGCAATACTATGGAATGTGTGTGGTTACTATTTTCTCCATTGTGTAAATAAAATATAACGCAGTAGTAAAGTTATTTAACAATATTACTTCATTAATATTTCAGTTTATTGTTTAGAGCGGTCAAGATGAAAGTTTGTGTGGTGCCGGACGTAAAGAATATCACCACCCCATTTCTTTCTGTGGGTGTCGTAAAAGGCGAGTAAGGGACGGACTTACTAGAGAATGGGCAGCAGCGTGGGCTTTAGCACCTCAAACACTTGGGAACACAATCAACATTTTATGTGACGGATAGACCGAAGACACCCAAGAGTCAAGCCTTATTTATCACCTCATTCTAGCACTTCACTTTGCGTATTTACCCAAATATTGGCGTAACTTTATTAATTTAAAATATATCCTCAACATATTGAGATAAAGATCATTTTGTGTCAATGAAATAATGCAAATATTTGGTCAACAAGCCAAGTGAAGTGCCAGCATTGGTTCCAGCTCCTCCTTATTTAACGATCCCGCTGCAACTTCTAATTATTATGACAGCAATTGTATATACCAATGCTCCTTCGTGATATTATAATATTATTGTGTATTCAATCCGAATATGACACATTATTTACAAATACAACTATTGCATGCACAAATATAAACATAAATGTTTAGAATATGAGTTTTATTGCATCGATATATCTGTTTACATCATAGTTTGTATATATTTTTGCGATAATATCGCATGTCTGTATGCTAGTAGAAAGTAAACCCTTGAGTCTTAAATAAATGACTCTAACAAACAAACTCATAGGCAAGGAGCGAACGTACTTTCCCGATGAAGTTTAGCACACAGCTCATAATATTCAAGTACTAAACTACATATAAGTAAGTAATATGCTAAGCGTTTAGAACTAGGTTCGAACTTAAGTTATCGTTCGCAGGATCCTCGATGCATGTCGACTCTTAACTTCGGAGCTTTGCTTGTTTACCTATATTAAACGTGATTCTACCTACCTATCTAGTAATGTGTTTATGTAGAGATAATCAATGACGTCATTCATGTTAGTAGTTTTGTGCTATTGAGTACTTTAAGTTGATTGACGAGTCATCTTGTCTGCTTTAGAAAATTCTTTGTTTAAGGATTTTGTTGGGCTTTTGTACAAGTAAGACTTATATTTCTGTTTCCTTAAAGTCATTTTCATTTATTTTCAGGTCTATTTACGAGTATGTAGTTTCCATATACAGTGTTTCTCTTTCACGCTGTTACTAAGGTTATTTTCTAATTTTATGGTTAATTTCTACTTTTGCAAATTGCTCATCATCAGCGTTATCTGCCTGCCTTTTCACAACTATGTTGGGGTTCGTTTACCGTCTAACAGGGTGCAGCAGAATATCAGTATTTTGCATGGAGCTACTGCGTACCTGATCTCCACAACCCGGGTACTGGCTAATACAATAACCCTTGATATCGGACTTTCAGTCAGACTTTCGGGCTTCCCCGAGCCTGAGTTAGTTTTAATCATGATCTGACAGTTGCGGCCTACCCAATTGTCTTTCATTTGGTATTTTAGTCGAATCGTTGAGCTTCTTAAGTTCTGAGTTGACGATTACTGACAAATGCGTGCCTATATCGTCGTCACATGACCTGACCAAAATTATGTCCGGACTTTAAAAGAGACTGACCTCTGAGTTTGTTTCTACCTTTCTTATTAGAGTAGTTAGATGAGAAACACTGACCTAAACTAGTTTTTAAAATATGACTTATAAAATTGTTTGTACACACCCACTTGCAGAAATAAAATCATTTGTTTACAAATTATGAAATAGCTATAAACTCAATCCGGATCTATTGTATATTGTATAATAATCTCGTCATTTCTATGTAATATGCACATCTATGTACCTACGTGTGCAAACACAAGAACATAGCGTAGGTAGTCGGAATGCAACGTTTTCATGATTATTTGTGCTAGTCTGCCTTGTCAACTATGTCACGTACTTGAGTGTGAGCCTCTCAATTTGACTAGATTATCTGTGGTATGTCAATGTCAGTTTTAGCACAGAGTTATTTATTATCTTTATTCTTAATTTGTTTTACAAGGTGAGGATAGTAATTGCTGTGGCAAAATATTAGATAGGCAATGTTATGTTAGGAATTTTTACCAAAGTACACTTATATACATTATAAGTAGGAAAGATTTGGTTGTTTGTATTAAAAAATTGTTTGTTATGGATAAACTGAAAAACTATTTAACCGATTTTAGAAATTCTTTCACCTTTGTAAAGCTACATTATTCCGGAGTGACATGAGCTACAAATTTCACGCGGACAAAGTCGTGGGCAAAGTACTGGTCTTAAATATTTTAACAACAACATTACCTACATCATATTTCTGTTCTAATCTTAATTCCTTTGCCATTTATTTGTTTGTTTTAATTTTGGTCTTAACAACTCTTATATACCTCCATGGCGCATGGTAGATATGGCACTTGTATTTTTACAGTTGTGCGACGGTACCTAATACGAATAATGCCAGTAAACTGTATTAATCTTGGCCTCTATGTCACAGATAAATAATAAAAATTGTCGTTTATTTATGAAGGGTTTACAGTAGTCTTGTGCTTAAAACTATGTCCCACAACATTCTTTTCACTGTGGGAAAGCATCATACAAAATGAAAGTAAAGTTTATTTAATTATAAAAAAAACCTTGGTTCTTCTATTCATTATTGTCCCCTATTTCACTGGACACGGGACAAACTGACCTATAGCAGGTACACTTCTGCGTACCCTTTGAGGAAACAGGCGTTATTTTAACTTACGTTATTATTATTTTTTAGTAAAAATCTTCAAGACGCGTTTTGATAGCAAAAAATATATCTAACTTTTTTTTTTTTTTTGAGTGTGTGAAATCACCAAATGACGTCTCCCGCTCTGGGCGAAGCGGGAGGGCGTGTCAGACTTTTACTGACTAAAACCCACCCGTGTTCCCTCATTTGCCTTTATGCCAGGGCCACGGTAGCTCTTTCGAACAAATCTCGCGACCTTGGCAGAACAGTTCTAAACTGTTGCTAACATCTCCTGTCCCATAAACTCCTGGTACATGATACAGCCGCTCGACTCGACTGGTGCTCTAATAATCGCTCGTAATAAGGTCTCAGCGGCTAACGGTCACAATTAGTCAATTAAGAGGGATCGGCGACAGGCGCCGGTAATTCAATCATTGCTGCTAATGTGAAGGAGGAGGTTACGGTGATGAGCGGAAGCGAGGAAAGAGATCCAACTCGCGAATTGTGTAATTCGACGTAGACACGGACGTAATAAATCACCGCGGAATTTTTTCGCTTACTCAGTTTTCAATTTTCTGTGTTGAATCGAGCTTTGTAAATCCAACAGAATGCAATGCGAGTGAGTTTCTTTTGTGCTCGATTTTCAACTCTCGACACTTAGCAGTTGGTTGAAGTTTCAATGCGTAGAAAAATCCTGTCGTGATTTTATTACGTCCGCGGATATGCGAGCTAAGATACCTTGACTGGCTTACTGTTTGTTGGATAAAACTGGAACTGCTGAGAATGGGGTCCTGATTTCGCGCCCCAGCGGGGTAACTGCGTAACACACAAACAGCGACAGCTTTCATTGTGACAGGTCAACAATATTCATTGCGTTATTTACGTTGTAAAGCATATACATTTTTCGAATATATAAAGCAATGCATTAGCAATATCCGGTGCTGGTCAGGCAGTTTCATTGAGTCACACGTCACAGAAGCACCCCGTAGTCCCTATTACATGGGACTTACATAATCATCTCCTGTGAGGTACAAGCCTTAATGTTTAATTGTTTAATGTGTTTTTAATAATCAAATATTTTGCTGGACTTCGAATCAGCCATTTGTTGTCTATCGTCACTGTAGTAATACATACGTTCTACTTCTGCGGAAGTCCTTAAAATTGTTATGTATTTTTTTGTGGTATAAATACGTCTGGGTTACTTCACCACCATCTATACTTACTAATATTATAAAGCTGAAAAGTTTGTTTGTTTGGTTGAACGCGCTAATCTCAGGAATTACAGGTCCGAATAGAAAAAATCTTTTGTGTTAGGTAGCCCATTTATTGAGGAAGACTGTAGGCAATATAAAATCACGTTACAATCAAAAGGAGCGGAGCAGCAACGAAAAATGAACGAAAACTGGCAGGCAATTCGATGAGACGGGAAGGGTCGGGGTAGAATAAATTGACGCGGACAAAGTCGCGGGCAGAAGCTAGTGTCAAAATAAAAGTGTTTGTTCAAACCACTTACAGCAATAAAATCAGAATAGGTAAACGTACTCCAGAAATACATAGTAGGCAATTGTAACGATTTGAAGTTTTTACAATACTAGCTTCTACCACCGGCTTCGCCCGCGTATTATACACATGAAACTTTCCCTTGAATCACACATTCAAATCCGTAGCGTATTTTAAAAGATCTAAGCGTACAAACACGAAATGTTACTTCGAACTAATTCAGAAAAAAAAATGTATTTTTCTTTCTAGATAATAGGAGAAAAACGAAAGAATGTTATTGCTTTATTGAGTAAATTTCCGTGTTCCAGTTGGTCCGTGGATGGGTGACCATCTTTACATACCAAGACCCTTTCGTGCCTCGGATAGCACGTTAAGCCGTTGGTCCCGGCTGTCTTTCGTAGTAACATTTCGTGTTTGTACGCTTAGAGTACAAACACGAAATGTTACTTCGAACTAATTCAGAAAAAAAAATGTATTTTTCTTTCTAGATAATAGGAGAAAAACGAAAGAATGTTATTGCTTTATTGAGTAAATTTCAAAACCTGCCAATTACCTAATACGTATGGGCGAGAAAATTCGTGCGAAAAATAATAAGACATTACACTTTGAAACAACCCAAGAGTGAACCAAAAAATAATGCAAATCGCCACTCCTCTCACTAAGTCCGCTACCAACCACTTTCGTTTTCGGTCCTTATACGCCACCTTAGCGCGTACGCAATAAGGGCCACTTTCTCTGCGCGGGTCAAGGTTCGCTCTCGGGTGGGACACACGTCATTGCAACATCGTAGTACACTGGTATGTTGCGCTGGACTTACTTTTGATCGTGGGTCTACTTGTATTTAAAAGATTTTTTTTAAGTTTTAATAGTGTGATAAAGACTGTGCGGTGAGGGGCTTATAGCTAAGATCTGTTGTGACTTAGCCACAAGCACGGGTATATCGTTCAGGTTAAGCTACGCTTGCCACAGTTGGTCCGTGGATGGGTGACCATCTTTACATACCAAGACCCTTTCGTGCCTCGGATAGCACGTTAAGCCGTTGGTCCCGGCTGTCTTTCATAGATCTTAGTCGTTACAGGTCGTCAGAAGCCTGAAAGTCTGCCAACCAGTGTTACTAAGGGGTATCGTATTACCCAGTATGCTGGAAGAGATTTCTATAGAAATAAGCATTACCTTTGTACATATTTTTATTTTCCTTTTTTCTTGTCTGTTTATATGTGTGCATAAATGGTTAAATAAATAAATAAATAAGATATGTTAAAAAAGAAAGCCTATACAATGCGAGGTCAGCTAAAACCGGAAATGTATAGCTTGACCCGTAGCCACATGTACCTTAGCATATTTATGAGCCAATTATTTTATCTGATAATGATCATGTGATCCATAGATGCATCATCTTCCTAAAATTAAAGAACAGAGTGCTGTAGCTCCTTCTCATGATCCTCATAATTTCAGTGGAAAGACATCCACTGAAGGACATAGGCTTCCCCCAATTTTATTTTATAGAAGTTCGTTATTTTCACTAATGAGGAATCCGATCGGCCACAAGATTCCCACTACTTGGCATAGACCTCCCCCAATTTGAAGAGGTTTACCATAATCGCCAAGCTTGGCAGACGAGTGAGCGATCGCAGTATGGTGGTAAAATGCATAGAGAACGCTGCTACTCAGTATCTACAATAGTAAGTCCTATAGTCGCCTTTTACGACACCCACGGGTCGAAATGGGAGCTATCTACAGCTGTTTCGAGGATATTATTTCTGGTCTCTAAAAGAAACTTTAACGTTTCAGGGGTTGTCAGATAAGAAATGTCGACTCCATCTAGCTTTTTTAATGTGACGTGCGATTCCTATATTCTGTTCACAGAATAAACTGTATCATTTAATAATAATAATAATAATAATCCACAACTATCACACAACGCCATCTAGTCCCAAGCTAAGCAGAGCTTGTGTTATGGGTACTAGACAACTGATAAACATACTTATATATTTCTAAATACATACATATTATAGATAAATTACACCCAGACACAGAACAAATGATCGTGCTCATCACACAAACATTTGTCCTGGGTGGGAATCGAACCCACGACCTCTGGCATAGCAGTCAGGGTCACTAACCACTAGACCAACAGGCCTGTCAAATTATTTCATATTACTTCTTCATACTTTGTCTTAAAACAATGCATATTCTATGGATCGCTTGGTATCGATTTATTGATGGTGAAAACCACTTCCAATCACAGGGTAATTGTTTTTTTTTGGTTTTTTGGGTTTGAATGTCCTGGGTTCGATTCCCAGGTCGGGCAAAGTAATATTTGATTTATCCATCTGGAATTTCTCAGCAACAACCCGGTGTCTGGATTTGTGCCCAGTTGATAGCAATAGGCTCGCCCCCTATTACATGGGACTTAAACATAACAGGCGAAATGTGGGTGTACTATAGGTACAACTCTGCCCAACCCATCGGGTAAACAACGCGTGATGTTATGTTATGTGTGGTAATTGCGTAACACACTGACAGTAGAACTGGCTTTCATTTTGACAGTTCAACAACATGCATTGCGTTATTTATGTTGTTGAGCAGATACAGTTTTTGAACATAGGAAGCAATGTATTAGCAACATCCTCCAAAATGATTCATTTTTTTTTTGACAGTACATACGTTACAAAATTACGCTGTAGATCGTGGACTGTCGACCAATAGAAAAATGACGTGCAAACAAACGCACAACATCAAAACTTTCCTATTATAATACATAGGTACACTATGCACGTTGCCTTGGCGTCTCAAACTGGTTTAGTTACTCGCCGTCAGTACTAGCACCACGGAACGTGCTAGTAGTTACTATACTACTAGCGATGTCGCAAGTAAATGTTGCATTCATTACATAACGTTGTGTTTACTTTGTAAGTTGGTATGTGTTGGGAATAGTTGTTGTATACAAGCGTTGATGGGATTTTGTTGTTGTTTACGATATCTATGATAATGTGAAGTTTATTTAAGACTAGCTTTTGCCCGTGACTTCGTCAAATTTTTGCTCCCCTGACCCTTCCCGTCGCATCGAATTGCCTGCCAGTTTTCGTCCATTTTTCGTTGCTGCTCCGCTCCTTTTAATCGCAGCGTGATGTTACATAGCCTATAACCTTTCTCAATAAATAGGCTACCCAACACAAAAATATTGTTTTAATTCGGATCAGGAAGTTCCTAAAATAACCGCGTTCAACCAAACAAACTCTTCAGCTTTATAATATTCGTATAGATTATTTGAGAGCTATGGTGGCCCAGTGGGAACTGCCGCGACTTACGAGTAGTAGGTCGTTAGTTCGAACCTAAGCAGGCGCGTTACTTTGTGTAAATTATTTCATCACCACTGCTCTCAAAACAGTGAAGGAAAACATCGTGAGGAAATCGGCATGTCTTAGAACTAAATATTCGAGGACATGTGACATCTACCAACTCGCACTGGGCCCGCGTGTTGGATTATGGCCCACTCCCTCTCTCCGAGAGGAGGCCTGTGTCCCAGCAGTGGGAACATTATAGGCTGCTGATGATGATGATGATAGATTATTTATTGTACAGTTGACATATATATACATAAACTCACGTCTTTTTCCCATGGAGGTAGGCAGAAGCAACGGAACCCCACCTACTACGATCTTTACATACTACTTTTGCCTCGTTTGGGTTCACACAGTTGGGCACCCGGTACATACACACACGCCGGTTGCAAGTACTACGCACCTGACCTTTCTGAAGAACATCACCAATAAGGTCACTATATATCCTCTTAGGGCGCCCCCTCCCGACTTTACAACTCACAGCTGCCTTGTAAATACCTTCTGTAAGCAGTCCTTCATTCATCCTCTCAACATAACCAAACCATCTTACCCTACTTTTTTCAATTTTTGTCACTACATCTTCTTTTAAACCACACTGTTTATAGTCGCACCACACATGCTTCGCAAGGACCGCATTTCCATAGCACTAATTCTGCTTTCATGCTTCATTTGCCACACCCGACATTCACTAAGTTTTTATATTATTTTGTAGTAGTAGTTATAGGTATTTGAAGTGGTGATTTTTTTTTCTTGTAGTACGTTGTTATTTTTAAAAGATGTAAAGAAAAGCAACCAATTTCAGTCTCCAACAACAGGGTTTCAGTTAGTACTTCAAAGGGCTACATCTTTGAATAGAATCTGTGCTAACCTTCTGTCGACGCAATAAAACGTAGCAACTAACTCACAGATGGTCTCATATCTTTTAAGTTATTTTACATTGTTAAGTTACAAAACTCTACTTTGTATAACATTCTAAAGCCGGGCTTAGGCAGACGGGCAATTTTTTGCCCGGCAACAGTTGCTGAACAGAGCTGGTGGAGCAATTTAGTGTACCTAAGGATGAAGCCGACCCCAATATTAGAGATTTCTTAGTTTATTAATTTGCCCCATATCGCTGATTATTATGAGGAGGTCTATCTCGAACAACTTTAGAGGCATGAAGAACACGGTGTAAAATTCACTCATTCTACATAGAAAAGTAGGAGGATCTTCCGACCAGATGGATGTCGTGTTTGGTGGGCAACTGCCCGACGACTGATGTTGGCACGTTGAACATAATTATGTTAGTTGCACGGTTAACTTCACTTGCGCGATGCAGGATTTTGCGTGACGTCAGTGTGATGCTTAGTTAGTTACTCGATATATTCTAATATGGATATATCAGTGTTTCTTGGCAAGACTATTTGTTGGTGTAAAGCGTCTCCGCAGAAAACTAACTGTTCGCGATCATGTGGTTTTTGTTTTTCTTCATATGTGTTATGCCATGTTACGAATATGTTACGTGCAAACTTTTTTATTTTAGTGTTTATCAGTGAACACTTGTAAATGAGTTTCAATTTTATATTCTTCACAAACACTGTTAGTTTCCTCAAAAAATTAAATGCATCAAACATCGCGACAAATTGCTCGACGTCGCGCGTCGTATTGACGAGTATTGTCCAGAGTTGAGCCACTTAAGTTGCCCGTGTATCGTGAACTAAACTCACTAACATTGTGTCGCAATGTAGCGTGTCAAACTAAATAGAGGACGATTATATTGACTGTGGACTGCTAAATGCGGGTAGATGTAGTCTTAGTAACTATACGTGTTTAGATGTAGGTAGATTGAGCTTAAAATGGTGTCTAGGTTATTGTATTGTTTTCAATAAACTTCGTTTTTAAGCCTGATGATTAAAGGTTTAGAATTTAACAACTTAGTAGGTATGATGTGATTTCTAAACACCAAACCGGCCGCTGAAAAGTATCGGAATTGTAATCTTAGGGTACAATTGACACGCAGTAAAGGCACCCAAAAGGGCTATGGAGAGGGCTATGCTTTTTTTTTTTGGGATGGGAAATCATCAAATGACTTCTCCCGCTCTGGGCGGAGCGGGAGGGCGTGTCAGACTTTTACTGACTAAAACTCACCCGTGTTCCTTCAGTTGCCCATGTGCCAGGGTCACGGTATCTCTTTCGAACAATCTCGCGACCCCGGCAGGCATCGGTCCTAGCAGACCCCTTCAGTTTTGCTGACATCTCTTTGAGGCGCGCGTGGAACACTACGCGCCGTCGCCCCGAGCTTGGTCCTTACCGGGCGGCGAGCTACCCATTGCTCACCGCCCGCAAGCTCGCGCCTACGCCTACGGTGGCCGGGAGTCAGCTATCGACTCCCGACGCCCGGGGCGTCTCCTCGAGGGCTATGCTTGCAGTTTCACTACGTGATCGAATCAGAAATGAGCAGATCCGTAGTACCTATCCGAATTGTCTAACTTAAGTGGCAGTGGACAGGGAACATTGCTCACACAACAACAAGCCGATGAGGCCAAAAGGTTCAGCAGTGGCAACCGCGTACTGGAAGACGTAGTATTGGAAGTCCTCCCACAAGGCGGACAGATAAACTTGTGAAGGGCGCAGAAATCCGCTGGATGCGAGAAGCACAGACCCGGTCGAAGTAGCAGTGCTAGGTGAAGTCTATGTCCAGCAGTGGACGTGTTTTGGCTGAAATGATGATGACATGTATGTGAATTGAGAGTATTATTCGAATTTGAACTAATAGCAAGGAGGTAACTACTTCCTTGCTATTACTCAAACCTAGCAACGTTTAAAATATCTTCAAGCTCCTTTCAGTTTAGTGTTAACGCCGCTTAAAATGATTAATAGTACCTACCAACTTTTAAATAAACCCTCTATGCTCAAAATAAATCACAATCACAAACTAAAATAAAGAGAGTTTGATAAACTACGTTGGAGAGAAGAAAACTAGGATGAATTTATTCTCGACCACAGTTTTAGCTTAATAAAGTAAAGTTTAAACAAAGATTAAGGTTTGTCTTCTTTATTTATTGTACATTTGATACGAATACAAATGAGGTGGTTTATAAAAACGAGTATTTGTCTCTTGCGTTTACAAAATATAAGTAAATGAATCCTCTTTTGCAAGCAAAAATTGGTAATATAAATAGTTGTTAAGAAAATAAAACGTTTCATAGCCGTCATCTTTAATTATCATTTTGACCCCTCTATGGGCTTTAGCGACCTCGAAAACTATGTAAACGACACCCATGACATATTTTTCAAAGTATTTGCATCGCCGTCTTGGATTTTAATTTTAATCTCACTACTGGCTTTAGCACCCGCATTAACTATGGAATTTCGTGTTTATGTAAATAAATAAGAAAATAAATTAAAAATATAATAACTTTGTCGTCCTCCAATATTGAGTCTTGCAACGCTATAAACTAATATTTCGTTAACATTGGTGAGCAAGGCTTGCAACTGATATAATTTACACTAAACTACGCAGCTAATGACAGTCACTCAGCCCATTTCGACGTTATCGTTCATTTAACCGACGATGACCTGTTGAAGGCCACAGGAATGTAAGTACCACAGAACCGGTCGAAGTGGTGGTGCTTGAAGGAGGCCTATGTCTAGCAGTGGACGGCTGAAATGTAAACACGCAGTGAGAAGAAAGGGAGAAGAGACCCTATAGCCTAGAAAATAATGGAAATTGTTTTCAAATGTTAAGCCACATTTACACGGTACACGTTTCCCTTCTATAACTCCTTTAAACAGAATTGATAAATTAACGTTTTCGGTACCAAGTGTCAATCTCATACATTCTAGACATTTTTACACTATCGTTATGCTGCTAGACTGTTACTATGTCTAGACCCGCTTTGCCCTGTGGTGAGACATATGAGGCTGAAATACAAATAGCAAAAACAACCTTTCACCGCAAGCAAAAATGAAAAAAAAAAAAACGAGAATAAAAGTATACTGACACTTTTACACTCAAAACCAAAGTTGTAAATTTTTTAACGGAAACAATAATAATAGGCATTTAAGTAATTTCCGCCATACTCTTTTAGACAAGCGACGAAGACCTCAGAATATGAAAACAAAACACACACAAAAAAAATACATTTCAGCACAATACAACAACTACAAGGTCAAAGACCTAAGCTAGAACGTATGCATAAACAATAATACTGAGTAGCTGTCATTACGTTACGTATGTCCGTCTGTCACACGATTATATATTCAAGGACTGTGCAATAAGAACAAAGCTGAGGCAGCAAATTGTTGTATTTTGTAAAGTGTGGGAACTTTTGAAGACGGTCGTGTTATGAAGAATGTGTTTAGTTAGACCTTCTTTTTAATGTTTAAACCTGACATTATGGTACCTAAGCCTGAATAATATTATGTCCTAAACTGTAGTAATAAGAATACATAGAGTGTACTAAAAAAAATATTAATATCTTATTTTCTAGTGTTAGTACCAGTCATAGAATAGAATAGAATAAGAATAGAATAACGTTTATTATCTAGCCACAAATGACACCTTAAAGTTAAATCAGTCTAAAGGTACAGTTTTATAATTAATTTGTGGAAGACTGGTGCCTAAATTAGGTTTTTTTCAAAACCTGTAAGTCAGGTCACCATGCTCCCTTTACAATTTATGTAATGCAATTATTTGTACTGGAGATATTTTGTTTAGATTCGCAGTTTTATTCATTCACTTCTTAGAAAATTATTGTTACAAATAAGTTTTTATTTATTTAAATTAGAAAACATGCAAAGAATTTGTGAGATAGCGGGATAAGTGTATGTGTGTATGTGTGGGTGTGTGGGAGTCATCATTCATCATCATCGTTTCAGCCGAAAGACGTCCACTGCTGGACATAGGCCTTTCCCAATTTGGGAGGGTTTGCCATAATCGCCACGCTTGGCAGGCGGGTTGGCAATCGCAGTATAGTGGTAAAATGCATAGAGAACGTTGCTGCCCATTGTCTAGTAAGTCCCTTAGTCGCCTTCTACGACACCCACGGGAAGAAATGGGGTGGTGTTATTCTTTACGTCCGCACCACACGGAACACCAATACCAGTCACTCTGCAGAAACTGCTTGATAACTGGAGAGCCAAAATTCTCCGCTACAGTTCTCAGGATTAGGTGGTGACTGCCTTTCTCTCACCCCTCAGTTGCAAGCTACTTTTTGCGCAGAAACGCGTGAAAACCATTCGTAGAGGTCTTATTTAGAGTTGCTGAATCACTTTCCATCTAATCCAGCAATAAAAACCCTCGCATGTTCTGCACTTTCTTCCAGTGAATCAGTCTCCACTTATCATAATTAAGGCGCCATCATTATGTTTCCTTATTCAGACCTCAGATTATGTGCTGGTATGTATCTTAGTCACTTTTTACTCTTTTCCTTTTGATTTGTCAGTGTTGGGATTTCCCAGTTCATTCAAGGGTTTTTTAAGAGCGTGCGTGCGGTAAACGAAATACTTTGGTTCTACAAGACAATTGGAGGAAATGAATCTTATTTAAAGTTAGGTAGCCAACATCATCTGCCTAGCCATTTCTCAACTATTTTTGGGTTAGGCTTCCAGCTTAACCGACTACATCTGAATACCAGTATTTACGTCGAACGACTGTCTATCTGATCTCCACAACCTATTTAATAGGTTATAACTCTTGGTAAGACTGGTTGTCAGACTTTCAGGCTTCTGACAACCCGTAACGACTGTCAGAACCCCCAAATGACAGCCGGGATCAACGGCTTGTCGTGTTTTCCGAGGCACGGAGGGACGGAGGGGTATCTGGTCCCAACAGCGGCAAGCGTGGCTAGCCTGGTCAATTGACCTGTGGGGGGCGTTCAAGTATTACGTAAGCACATTTATTACAATTTTTTACTCCTTACGTAAACATTTTTATATGCATTTTTCTTTTAATATAACTACTGTTTTATTTATGTCAATCGTAGCGAAACGAAACACTAGGTTGACGGAAGTTTAGTCAAGTGAATAGAGCGCGGTCATTTCCCTACTCGGTTCTAAGCGAGTACCTACCCGTCTATATTATTTGTGAGAATACCCGAAAAGAATTATTTTCAATAATAAACAATGTGTGGGTTTCTATATGTGTAAAAAGTAAATAACTACTGCTGACGTAAAGATAAAGATATCTTTATTGCGTAACTGTGTACATTAAGGTCTTATTAATAAACATTAAATCACCATCTAGACCCCCCGACCCGCATGTCATCAAAAATAAGCAAATCAAAGACCCGCCCGCCCCCCTATAGTGCTTACGTAATACTTGAACGGCCCCTGTGCGGCTGTTATTAAATAGCCACGAGACCCTCTATTTAAACTTAATATGCAATTTAATTTTAACTGAAAACGAAAAGTTGTGCAGTGCTTACACACACCATTGTAGATATAGTACCTACTTACTTATTTTGGTAAACTATATTAAAAACATGTAACTGCTTACCTTATTAGAAAGTTGATCCCTTCCACAGCAGGCCCGTCTTGACGATGCGACGCAATTCAGAACAATTTTCACGAAGTTTTCATTGTAGTTGTTGTAATAGAGTCACATCGCTTTGCCGTGCGGCACCTAACTGCAGGAGCCTTGAATCACACTTGTGATTGCATGAGTAAAAGACCAATCTTTCTAACATAATCTTGTATCATCTTTATTTTTTTCCTTCTATATAAAGCTGGGCTGATTAGCTGAGATCATCAGGCAGGAAATATCTAAGAAGCGAAAGCATTATAAAGGAGAGATCTTCTAAGAAGTTTTTGCTGAGGTGCAAGAAACCCATTATAGTAAAAAAACTTACCGGTTTGATGTGAAAAGTAAATAACACTGGCCCATTGCGTTTTTCACTAAAACTTTTCAGTTTTCCGTCATCCCTTTTCAGCATACCTACATAACTTATATTAAAATTGCGATGCACCACAATATCACATTTCCCAGCTCCTTCAAAGCCGCAATATCGTAAAAGGCATCAAATTCCCGCGTCAATTCCCTGAACCCTTCCGAGCTCAAATCCTCCCAATTGTGAAGAAACTCGTGTCACATATTACGAACACTCCTTTATATTTAAGGTAATCCTTGGAAGATCGGGAACACGCGTGGTTTCACGCTAAACGGGACTTTGGGTTTAACAATTGACGTCATACATTCTTTTAAATCGCACGCACACAATCATAGTTCACATAAACCTATTCCAGATTCAAAATACTTATTTCCAATTTATGTCATTTTCTCTTTAAAAATCAAAATTTAAATTATGAATTTCTGAATTACTAAAACTAATGACTAAATAAAAATAAAAGATGTAGAGGAAACTGAACTTTATGCATGGGAATTAAAGTGACATTTCTAAAAACACAAGTTTGGAAACTTAATTGAAACCTCAGGATAAATACATACATGCCAGGGTCACAGATTTATTAAAAGAGTACCGTGGCCCTGGTACAGGCAACTGAAGGAACGCGGGTAGGTTTTAGTAAAAATCTGACACGCCCTTCCGCTCCGCCCAGAGCGGAAGACGTCATTGTATGACTTCCCATCCACAAAAAAAAAATGCACACAGAATTTCCGACAACTTCGAGTGACTGAAATAGGAAAAGAAACCAAAAAGTTGATTTTTATAACACAGAAATATGTGTGGTAAAAAAAAGTTCCCCAACTCCCCGCAATATCTCGTGTCTATGCTCCCTAAGTAAGTGTGAGTGTGTTTTCAAAGCATGTAGGTTGTGATAGGGAGTGTGTGTGTGTATAATCTGTGCATAAGATGTGAAGGGTATGTTATGAGGAAGCTTCTGGAACATTTGTATGCGTCCTTCGTTTGCGGTCGGAGCCGTGTTTGGGTGACCTTTGGGGTTGTGTGGTACTAGTTACAGCGGGGGTGGAAGATGGATCAAGATAGGAATATAATAATAAATCCATATTCGCTATGTGAAACTTCTGAAAGCCAAACTAGCCAAACAAGTCCTGTATCTCAGGTGGCAGCGTTCCTCTCTGCCTGGCACATTTGTGAAGCCAAATTTACCATTGCATGCTTTAGTCTCAGTGATGATGGAGAGCTCACAACCAAGAATTAAAAAAGAACAAATATAGAAAAACCAATGCAGAAGAATTAACTAATCTATTTTATCTCTGCTATAAAAATGGCGCAGCATGGGAGAGGCCTATGTCCAGCAGTGGACTGCGATAGGCTGAGTTGATGATTGATGATATATAAATGTGTGAGTAGAGAAGTGAGTATAGTGTGAGGGTGAGTGTAGTGCGAGAGTGTGTATGTATGTAAGTTAATAGGTTGTGGAGGTGCATGTGGTGAGAAGGCAACGAAGCCAGTGTGGCTAGCCAACAAATCCTCAGTTTCCTGATAAGTGAAGAATCTTCTACTATAGGCCGGAAATCTCTCCTTGTATAGATTTGGAATCATGCATGACAAGGTTTCCCAATGATGAGTCAGTGGAGTCGGGGTTTATCCTTTTCACGTCGCGTTTTTGGTTTTACAAGAATTTTCCTGTGGTCACAGCTTTTGCCTTTTTGAAATGCCGGGGATAACAAATTGTGATTCAATTGATAGGCAAATGAATTCATAAGCTTTCACCATTTAGTTTTAGGGGCCACCATTACTTTTGATTTTTGATGAGATAAACCAGACTCTGGATTATTTCTTTACACCTATTGATTACGCCACTGGTAAAAACCATTGACTTACCTACTGCTTAATGGAATCAATTGTGTCAATTTGTGTCTATAGAACGAAGCACTTTACAGCAATTAACGACCTAATACCTGGCAATCAACCTAAGAAACTATTAAAAATATTTGATGATTTTGACGTTTTACTTTACTTTGTTGCAAAAATTGAAGATTTCGTCTACCAGTTTCTACCTTTCTACTATGTGTATGAGCGCTTAGTAGAAACTACCTGTGTTATGGTTATATAAGTTTCGGTAACATTACAGGCACATTTCAACTTTGACAGTGTGCGATGCAATCAACTTAAGGCACGTCAAAGATGGACGTGATCTATGAGATATTGTATAAAAGGTACAGCCCTTTATCTAGTAGGCCATCTGAGTACCATCCGTTACTCAAATAAAAACAAATGCGGTCTTAATCCAACTCAACATCAACATCATAACTAACAACTGCTTACAAAGAATCCCGTTACATCTCATCTTCAATAATTCTATTGTTATCAAATAGATTGTACAGATATCAAATTCATTATTATTTTGACATCTAGTCCTCAAGATGGCCGACGTTTCCCACGCTTGCAATTATGTAATAAAGTGTACAACGAGATAATGGTACCTATTATTAACTGGACAGAAGTTAATATAGGACTCATTGTCTGTGTGGGGACTTTGTTTTATAATTACAAAATTATTTGGTGTCAACTGACGGGAAAGAAACCAACCCTTTCTCTATGCCTGGATTTCGTATAGGCAAAACAAAATGAAGTGGTAAGACTTCCTGGCGACAGGATCGACTGTCAAAGATATACGGATGACTTCTTTTTTCTGGGTCAATCATCAAATGACGTCTCTAGCTCTGGGCGGAGTGGAAGAGCGTGTCACACTTTTACTGACCTATCCGTGTTCCTTCAGTAGCCCATATGCATAGGCCACGGTATCTCTTTCGAACAAATCTCGCGATCCTGGCAGGTCTCGCGACCTTGGCAGGGGAATCACCGACTTAACATGTTACCCGAGGCACGGAGGCGTTGGTATGTAGAGATAATAACCCATTCATGGACCAACCGCGGCAAGCGCAGGTTATTCTGAACGATCGACCCGTGCGGTAGATAATACTTAACCAGAAGCCCCTCTTTCTTGTAAAAGATTATTTCCTTCCCCGCGACACTGCGGCCACACCCCACCCCAACGTTAACCGCTCCAGATATCGCAGATTTAGTTAAAATGTTGATCAGACTAAGAATAGATGTAATAGTTTAGTTAGAAGGTGCTCTAGCCCCTGAGGCTCTGGACGGCATACTAATGCTCTTAGGGGCTCTTTAGGGTCGTAAGGGGTACATAAAGGGGCTGTAAGCGTTTTGTCTAGAGGTAGTTTGGAAACCCTTTTTTAAAGGTAAGTGCTATTTTGGAGAGTAGTTGTTCTTAGTGAGATTTCGGTGAAGGTAAATGTTGCTAAAGTTAGATGGTGACCTAGTTAGTTAGTTTTATCAACCAGTCAAATGGCTTGAAACTATATCGTTTTAAGTAAGGCTTGAGTCTTAAGCGAGGTTCTAAAATATGGGCCGACGCGACGGTACAAAAAAGAATTTAGGTTTTTTTTTTCTTAACAGTTAAGCGGCTTAGGATGCTTGACCGACTTCTGACATCTTCAGATGAAGTTTTTTAATGGTTGAAAATGGATGGCTCGTCTAATAAAATGCGATGAAGTTACCATTGGAATGAGCACTGCTGAGGCTGATTTGAGGGTTCGATTCCCAGCTCGGAAAAAGTGTAGATTTCCCATCTGGAATTTCTGGAATCTGGATTAGTCCCTGGTAGATGGCAATAAGCTCCTGCCCATTACATGGGATGTAGCCATATCTGAAATGCGGGTCTACTTGGTACACTTCGGGCTTTTATTGGTACACTTCGCTAACTGTTGGTACACTTTGGCCTACTATTGGTATACTTTAGCTTACTATTGGTACACTCGGACCTAACCTTGAACACAAGTGAGCTGTAATATTATGTATAAATCTATCGTTACCATTTCTATGCTATCAAGCTCCCGCTGACCATCTGACCTTCCATGTCGTTGTCTCCACCTGAAGGTCACTCACCCAGGTGGCGACCGGCTCATCTTTCAATCATGTCTGCCCACACATGCTTAGAATTACTTAGCGTGAGAATATCCTCACATTGTGCTTTGTCTACATTGTATCCATTCAACTTAAAAAAAAACAAAGACAATTCTGTAGATCCGGTACCTAAACATTTTATTTTGTTGGGTATAAGCTATGGCTATGGCAGCAGCGTTCTCTATGCATTTTACCACCATACTGCGATCGCCAACCCGCCTGCCAAGCGTGGCGATTATGGCAAAGCCCCCCAAATTGGGGGACGCCTAAGTCCAGCAGTGGACGTCTTATGGCTGAAATGATGATGATGATGAAGCTATGGTTTTGTGTGGTGACAGACGTAAAGAGTTCCACCATACCATGTCTTCCCGTGGGTGCCGTAAAAGGCGACTAAGGGACTTACTAGAGAATGAGCAGCAGCGTTCTCTATGTATTTTACCACCATACTGCGGTTGGTAACCCTGCCAAGTGTAGCGATTATGGCGAACCTCCACTAATTTGGGGAGATCTATGTCCAGTAGTGGACGTCTTTCGGCTGAGATTTAAAAAAAATAAGTTACGTGGCCGATGACATTCCTCATTAGTGGAAATAACGAACTTCTATACACACTTTCATACCGCATTTTAAAAACTTAACTAAAGGTTTATGAGGAGACGGAGCGCAGAAAACTAACATTTTTGATTATTGTTAATTATTTATATGAATTACTTATACGTCAAAATTTGACGGCTGGGCGATCACTAGTTTCTTTGGAAATGTGTTTGGGTGCTCAGTCGCGTAGTACTGCTATTGTGAACAGGGCTTTACCAAAACCTTAGTAGTCATATTGTTTCCTGTCTAAAGAATGAATAATGAAAAGAACCTTTCTTTTTTTTTCAGTGGTCGCTAAGGAAATGCCAAGCTATTGTAACGCGACCTACTTATTTGCAGAATCTTTGATCTCTGTTTAAAGAATGTTGTTTCGGTGAGTACTTAGTACTTACTATTGTTCAAAGCGACTCTTTTTCAATGTTTATCGAGAAATTGTGGTATGTTTTATTATTCAGTAGCTTCTACCCGTGACTTTGTTCGCGTAGAAATCGTATGATACCACAATGTACTCAAATAATTGCCGCATTTTATAATCATTTCTTACAGTGTGCGTTTCGTTTGTAGTTTTGATCCCAGCAGCCAAAATATGATCCATGTGGTGTCTGACGTAAAGAATAGCATAACCCCATTTCTTCCCGTGAGTGTCGTCAGAGGCGACTAAGGGACTCACTAGAGAATGGGCAGCAGCGTTCTCTATGAACCAAAGTTGTCGACGTAGCTTATAGGCAAGCTGAAGTGGCAATGGGCCGGCCACAGTAGCCGTCGAACCGATGACCGTTAGGGTAGACGTGTTCTTAAGCGGTGACCGCGAATCGGCAAACGTAAGGTAGGACGTCCTCAGGCTAGATGGAGCGACGATCTTCGCAGGGTGGCTGGTAGCAGCTGGATGAGAGTTCCCGAAAATTGAGCTGAATGGTATGCAATTGAAGTGGCCTATGTCTAGCAGTGGACTGCTATAGGCTAATGATGATTATGATGTTTTCTATGCATTTTACCGCCAAACTACGATCGCCAATCCGCCTGCCATGCGTGGCGGTTATGGCAAAGCTCCCCAAATTACGGCTGAAATGTTGATGATGAGCCAAAATATGAAGAGTCAGAACTGGTGTTGATGTCGTATAATTGTCCGTATGAGAAGCAGCTTATGCTGAGGTTAACACCCGCACGCTTCAGTAGCAATTTCCAATTTTTTACGAAGTCTAACGTTTATAGTGAATTAATGGACGCCGTTCTTGCATGATCGTCATAATTTTCTTGCCCTTATTCTAATTTATTTAAGGTGGGCGCAACATGTATTTTTCTTCTATACTTGTCAATTAGGCATACTACCAAGGTAGTACGGTGTAACAATAAGAAAAAAAGCGGCTAAGTGTGAATCGGACTCGCCCACGAAGAGTTCCGTAGCACCGTACAATAATGTCGAAAAACATGATACTTGTAAGGTTGTTATTTTTATGGTTTGTTGTTATAGCAGCAATGGGAGTATGTCATCTGTGAAAAGTTCAGCGGTCTATCTATTATGATTCAAAAGATAGGACCACACAAACAGTTGGTCGGCCGGACAGCAGAGCCCTAATAATAGAGTCCCGTTGGCAACCGTTGGGTACGGAACTCTATAAAGTAAGGCAAAAAAATATAAATAGGTAGCTGAGAATCTTACTTATGCTATCACTAGTTTGCAAAACCTTTGGGGCACTACGCTATTTACTGTGTTGAAAGATGAATAAAATAGTGATTCTGGGAAGCGCCACTGTAGCGCGTGCAATTCATTTTTTTTGTTATTTTTTTTTTGCAAATTCATGGTCTCTGTCAGATTGTATATTGATTGAAGCATAATTAGCGACCGTAACACGTATCAATCCGTCGTAATTACATAATCCATAGGTTTTACTAAATTAACATGGAGACGGTAAACACTTTGGTACTTCCAAAGGATTGCGCTGGTACTAATTTTTTCAGTAAGTCTTCAGTAAAACCTCTGAAAAGCAAAAAAAAAATATGTGTTGACCCTTTAACTTTTATTTAAGCTGTAGGTAATATTTTGATTAAAGCCTCGTCGTCACGTCGCGTCGGGGGATGGCTAATGAAAATAGAAAGTGTCTTTTATACAATAGCAGACATTCATTATTTCAAGGCCTCCTCAGTTTGGCGTTCCCATTATTCAAGGTGTACTATGTTCTTCTAATCTTCTAATATCATTTAATCAAATACCATATTTCAACTCAGACCTGTGGAGGCCGCTCACATCCCTTTCAGCATTATCATCATCATTTCAGCTGAAAATCGTCCACAGCTGGACATAGGCCTCCCCGAGCACAACCACTTCGATCGGTTCTGTGTTTTTCCCATCCAGCAAATCCCTCCAAGCCTTCTGGAATCCATATCCTTTTATGATCTAGCAAAGAGTTGATAATCTTGAAACGGCTAAGCTAATTTTCTTGAATCATAGCTAAGAACACTTTCGATGAAGTCACGTTATTATAAAACAAAATCGGTTCAGCCATTTGGGAGCTAGGATAACGCAGACAGACACACAGGTACACACGTTCAACTTATAAAACCATCAGTTTCCGTCAGGTATTAAAAATAACAAAGAAACATCTAATTCCCTTGCTCAATTTCAAAACAAATATTAAAGTTCTGACCAATGAAGCGAAAACCCAAATGGCTTTACTTAGCTGACTTAGTAACAAATAAAATATATATCTAGACTGAAACTACACACATTATCACAAATATACTACCATTGTTTTTGTATGCACAAGTGCACATAACCCTAGAATATGGGTCACCACCGTTCAGTAAACCGATAAGGCCTACTGCATACCTTAACGATTATAACCTACTTTATACTCTGCTTTATGGCTTAAATTGTGTGCATTCGGCCTTAATTGTTTTGCTCACGTCATAGACAGGAAATACTGCAAAATATGGGCATAACAAACACATAAACAAAAAATATCAACACGCTTTTATTTCGTATTTTCTAGCTGACTTGAGCTAGACAGTTCAAATACAGTCGGATTCACACAAATTGCGTTTCCCGCCAATTAGCTAACGCGCCGCCATGACAGTTGCAATGACAGCTGTCAATGTCACACATCGTGTAGGCACGTTTGGCTTAGCGACCTAATGACTGTTGAGGGCGGAATTCACGAGGATTTTTATTTCCGAAGAATTTGGTTTGACAATTTATATTCAGTGTTGTTCACTGCGTTTATTTTGTAAGGTTTTTTTTAAGCTTCCACGATATACCTAGTCAAAGATAAAATATATGAAATAAACATGTTTTATTTTAACCTCAGAATAATGAGATAAAAGCTATTTTCGTCACACACAAAACCAAAAAATAACAATCCAAGTATTTTTGCAAAACCCAACAGGAAGTACGGAAACGACAATTAAACATAATTATTAATTACTTTGCGAATTTGAAACGGTAATCCTCTTCCGCATCAAATAGCTGGCAGCCATGAAATTTTTAATTATCCTTTTCATAAGCAAAAATTGGTTGAAAATAAATGTACTGTGGTTTTATTATGTAATGTTTGTATGTACCAGTACTTTCCCTTTCGTGATAGACCTGTTTGGAATAGAAATAAGCTTTTATAGATATCTAAAGATTAGTATGGATGCTATAACACATACAGAACACGTGCGCCAAACATCCTGGTTTGGAATACCTACGTGCCTGCAAGGGAAACGAATGTTGGGTTTGGAACTTCGAACCGGGTACATCCTCAAAAGAAAAGTTTTCCTGGGTATCGATTTAGTCACCTGCTTCCGTCACGGTTTACAGGCGCCTTACTTTGTGTAAATTATTTTATCACCACTGCTCTTAAAATGGTTAAGGACAACATCGTGAGGAAATCGGCTTGTCCCAGGCCCAAAAATTCGAAGACATGTGACATCTACCAACCTCCACCTCACCACCGCTTACCATCAGGTGAGATGGTGGTGCAAAAGGCTGTTTAAAAAGGACCATTCACCGAATAACATTGGTAAAGAAATTCGGACAAAGAACCCGAATTCTTAATTCAACAAAAAACTACCTTACGCCAATTCAGTCTAATTTTAAATAAATACTTAATTTAAAAAAAATCTTCGAACTCAGTGGTTTAAAAAATCTTTTGTCAACTGTAATAACAGTAATTTTGCAAACGTGCAATTTTTTGCTTAGCTGTACAAAAACTATGATTTGCTGTTATAAATACATAATACACCTAACATGGAATAAATTCGCCCATAAAAACGTGTAAACTACTTTAGTTTGTGAATGGTTTACTTCTGGGAAAAAACTGTCATAGCCGACAAATGGCTTGTCAATGGTAAGAAAAAGACTTGTAAGATTGTTGCATTCCCAATTGTAGACTCCTGTTGATCCCGCATTCAAGCTGATTATATCAACATAAATAGCAATGGTCGCCCAATGGCATTAGCTCCGACTAACGAGCTGTAGGTCATGGGTTCGAACCCAGGCAGGCGCTTATCTTTGTGTAAATAATGTCATCACCACTGCTCTCAAAACGGTGAAGGTAAACATTGTGACGAAAGCGGCATGTCCTAGAACCAAAAATTAGAAGACATGTGACTAACCCGCACTGGGCCCGCGTGGTAGAATACGGCCAAGTCCTTCTCATCGAGAAGAGGCCTGTGTCCCAGCAGTGGGAACAATATAGGCTGATTTTGAATATAAAAAAAAACGAAATATCGCTATACTAGCTCATCACCACACCAAGCGTCTTTTGCAGGCATCCGCTTTACTTTTAACTTTTCCCGCCATTCGTAGTGAATTGACAGTTGACATTAGTGACAGTTACCTCGGTGATGTGCATGAGATAGTGTTTACATACCTATTAAATAGATGCACTACATCCTCATTTCTATATTTATGTCTGTTTTTTACTTCAAAGGCCATAAGGGTACTTCATCCGTGGTCCCATAATTTACCGACAGCATACCGAGTCATCACAGCATGGTATTCTTTTTAAAATATTGTTTTAATAACAGTGGATGTTGTTCTCTTCTCAAAAGTCATTCCATTTTTACAAAAATATTAGTCATAGCAGTTTAGATAAACTGAAAAAGCTAACATGAAATATTAATTAGCATAATCCAAATCACTAAATGTAAGTAGCTCAATTGTTAAATAAATAACCTTTTTCCCAAACATACAGTGCTACCAACATCACAGTAAACTTGAAGGCGGCGACGCGTCTGAATGTTTGGGACGCTAAACTTACAGAGTGGATTGTAGAATCAATTTGAATTCTATGGCGCCAAAATGAAAACCAAATCAAATCAAATCAAATCATTTTATTTGCATAATATGGGTTTTTCAGGAGATGTTACATTGTTTGTTGTTTCACCATACTCAGCCTATATATAAGCATGCAAAATTTGGTTAATCTTACACTTATGTTAAAGTCCTTCAATTGCATTAGATTAGTCATAAGATTAAAATTAAATTAAAATTAAATTAAGATGAATTTAGATTATTAGGTATACATATTTAAAATAAAATGATGGTGAGTTTTACATTACATTACATTTACATTAATCCTTTACATTTGTCTGTCTTTATCATTCATAAATTCACTTAAAGTATAATATGCTTTATCTATGAGAAAACAGTGTAGTTTCTTCTTGAATAGCCTAACCTGATTGATATTTCGGATGTTTAGGGGTATATTGTTATAAATTTTTGGTCCCATACAAACAAAACTTTTGTATAAGAGCGCTGTTTTGGAATGTAGAACGCACAGCTGGTCTGCATGACGACGCCTTGTACGGTACTCAAATAATTCTGGGTGTGATTTAATAAATGCTGCAGTTTCATATATATAGATACAGGGCAGAGTCAGTATTTTTAGTTTTCTAAAATAAGGTTTGCATGAATCAGTTTGTATTAAGTTGCATATAGCCCTAATGCATCTCTTTTGCGCTCTAAACGCACGTTCCAATTCAGTGGAGTTTCCCCAAAAAATAACTCCATATCTGAGAGTAGACGATACATAACCATGGTACGCTGTCATCACAGTTGTTATATCAACGATATAACAACTGTGATGACAGCGTGTAAAACAAATGAAGATCGAAGAGATTGATCGAGCAGCCGGTAGGTATTGATTTTTGAGATTATCTGTGATTGTCTTATTATTGACTTTAATCTACATACATCTCCTCGCCCGCATACCCATGCACAAGATATAATTTTTAAAACCTCTTCTGATTAAGACGAAGATGCATTGCGTTTATTACAAGAAGAATTACGAGGAAACAGGATTGAGGAGACCAGTGGTAGAGCAAAACTTAGCAACTAAACAACCGCTGATCCAGTTACCTATGAGATAGTAGAAAGTTCTTCGGATATGGAAACTGTTATAACACCTAATAACACAATCAGCCAATGAAAATCAAGCTTCAACATCGTCAAAACAAGCAATAAATGTGACCAGAATTTTAAATTGGGAAACCACTAGCCACTGTTTCTTTCATTTACAAACACCACTCAATTCCTTTCCCCCACAAAAATAATGAACTTTCTAGAACAAAGAATAATAAAGCATCGACATTCGAAATTCAAATCCAATCGCGTGGCAGTGGCGACGTAAAATCGCTAGGCTGAGCTCGACCACTGACATTGCGACAAAAAGTCGCAGCAAACGCAGCATAGCCCTATACAAGAGATTGGTCGGTACGGTTGATGCACACATTCACACACTGTTTTACTGCTTCGAAAGTCAAATACAAGCAGTAATAAACCTTATAATGAATACAGTAAGGATTTATGATTTTTTTTTGAAGTGGTAAAGTATCTTTGTTAAAGTTTAAACGAATGAAAAATGCGGGTATATTTTGACGTTTTGACTGCGTCAGTCGTTTTCACGCTAGCCGGAGCATTCCGAAAGATTAGATTCTTTTGTGATACAATGTCGTTCGGAAACCGAAATATTTGAGCATTTCCCTCTGAATTCGAACTGTGAGTTTATTTTCGAATGTCGTATTGTCAAGCAATGTTTTTCTGTTTTTTAATCAAATATTTTTCATCGGAAGTTGCGATTGGAATGGGGACAGAAAGGCGAAAGGTTTTACAAGGTTACTTTTCAGGAGTTTTGTATGTAAGTTGTTAATTTACTCACGAGATGATATGTAGTGAACCAGTGGGGTCATTACGTAACACACTAACAGTAGGGATGGCTTTCATTTTGACAGTTAAAGAACATTAATTGCGTTGTTTACGTTGTTGAGCAAATATTTTGACATGAAAATGTCTACTGGTGGTAAGTTCATTATATGGGACTGACAAAAACATATAATATTTCAACCGCTAATAACTACAAGAGTTTTATAATAACTACTAGTATTCTATTGATAGTCTAAAATAGTCTTGGTACTGACCAAGACTATTTTAGACTATCAATAGAATACAAGTGGGTTGTTTACTAGATTTAGCATTAAATAGGAGAAGAGTTCGATTTGACGGAATTGCAATGAAGTTTGAATCTCTCAAGATTTAAATCTTGAGAGATTCAAACTTCAAAGCTATGATTTTCATGATTATCATCAGCCTACAACAGTTCAGTGTTACAAAAAGACCTCTTTAATCGCACGCCATTCAATTCGATTGTTGGCAACTCTCATCCAGCTGCTACCGGCCACCCTGCGGAAGTTGCTCCACCTAGCCTGAAGGCATCCTACCTCACGTTTGCCGAGCTTATATGCAATCTACAAATTTAACTGCTAATCCTTAGTGAGTCTCTCTCTATTACTTCCATGCCATGTAGGTGCCATACTAGATTATGTGTATAACCTTTATTGTTTTCCATTGATTCCCAATTAGTGTGGAAGCTAAGGATCATAATTGGTGTAAAATAATTGACGTTCACACCCCGGTAGTGTTTTGTTTTTGTGAAAGTAATTGCGACAAACGCCACCATTATGAAGGAGATTGAGAGAGGAAAATTTGTGGTGTAGAATTAAATATCAATCGTCAGAAAACTTATATCCTGAAAAATAACGATGGTGCCAAATATGCCAGACCGTATTTCGGCCATGGCGGCCAATTTCAATGGAGACTAGCCTTCGGCGCGGAAGATACTTTAGTGCACAGGTCTGTGCACAGTGCAGACACAGATACAGTCTGTTCCCTCACACTCATAGTCTTTGCCACCCTGAATGTTGATGATTGAGGAGAGAGAAGGGCAAACAAAAGATGGATGAATTTTGTGAGGATTGATATGAAAGAAAAGGGAGTCAATGATAGCGTAACGGTCGTCAGGAGAGAATTCAATAAGAAAACGTTAAACATGGAACATGGGCAGGAAAATGATGATACAATGAAGTTAAATGAATTCAAAAACTTTTCTAATGAGTTCAAAAGAGTTGTAGTAATTCTTATCTTGAGCAGAAGATACATAAAGTGGTAAGTTAACAATCTTTTATATTGTGTGGTGTATATGATTTATAATAATAATTATCATTTCCGTTCTTTTTCTGGTAGGACGATTTGCTTATAGCACGTTTTGCTATACTGTCTTTTGATTAAAAGTAGTCCTCCTCCTAGACCGTATTTCAGCCATGGCGGCCAAACTCAATGGAGACTAGCCACCGGCGCAGGAGATATTAAAGTGCAGGTGTGTATGTGAAGACACAGGGGCACTCACCGTTTCCTCACTCTCAAAGTTCGATGGGACGGCAATCCGACACGAGCGAAGAGAGATCAGGCGCAGGACCAACGGCTTAACGTGCGCACCGAGGCACGGGGGTATCACACCGCCATCTTCCAAACTCCGGACTGTTACTAAGAAATTCGTGATGGTAAAACCCACTTTGCCCGACCTGGGAGTCGAACCCAGGACCCCACGCTCAGCAGTCGCGCTTGCGACCACGAGACCAACGAGGCCGTCAAAAATATTTTTGCTATTAAGACCATTTGCGTTTCATTAATTGACTTCAGAACCAGCCGTAAAAATCATGAAACTGTAATTCAAACTGCCTTCCCTGAAATATTAATGATGTTATTATTGAAACCCAAACGTTTCCAAATGCCTGTGTAATGTAGCTGGCCCGTAAGCCCACTCATTAACATTAGACCCGCCTGACCTCCATTCGCTAATTATCTTTTGAGTTTATTCTCATGAAAACCTAGCTCATTACCGTAATTTATTGGTAGTTAATTATTTCATGGATTTCATTACTTTTTAAACGGTTTTGTTTGTTTAACTTTTTGCCTACGTTATTGGTCTAGCGATCATAGACTGCTGGCTGTAAGATTATGGATTCGATCTCTAGGTAAGTTAATTTTGTGACTAACAGAAGGCCTATTTTTGTAATTAAAAACGTTCAAATCTAGTTGCAGTCTCATCTCGGCGACAATTAAATGTTAAAAAAATGTCGAAAATGTATGGAAACTCTAGGTATTTTTCACAAATTGAGACGGAGATCGTTCACGATGAGACAGACTGTGAACGTTCTTAAAATTAAGACAATTGCCCTTCTAATACTCGGATACACGATTAATAAACATTATAAAAGCCAATAACCTTTAAAAGTATAACTGAAGTTTCTTGCCGGCTCTACTCCATAAGAAACGACCAATTGGAACCGTGTACCTAGCTTCTGACGTTTCATAAGTGCCCATGTAGGTTTAGCACTACATAGTAAAAAACAAAGTCGCTTCCCGCTATCTGTCCCTATGCTTAGATCTTTAAAACTACGCAACGGATTTTGATGCGTTTTTTTTTATAGTTTGATTTAAGAGGAAGGTTTATATGTATAATATGCAGGCAAAGCCGCTGGCAATAGCTAGAGCGAAGTAAAATATCTTGCATAAGGATTTAAACGATTAGATTTTATCAATAAAGAAGACTGGAGAGACCAGTGGTGTCGGACGTAAACAGTAGCACCATCCCATTTCTTTCTGTGGGTGTCATAAAAGGCGACTAGAGATTGGGCAGCAGCGTTCTTTATGCATTTTATCACCATACTGCGATCGCCAACCCGCCTGCTAAGCCTCCCCCACTTAAGGGACTCTGTCCAGCAGGGGACGACTTTCGCTGAAATGATGACGATAACATTTTAACAAAATATGCATTAACATACCTATTTCTCCTACTCCCTATGAGATTCCAGGCGAGAAGTTACAATCGAAAACATTGCACATATTATAGTGTATTATTAATTTTATATTCTTTACTAAAACCTTGTTAAATAATATAATTTGGCAAAATGTTTTAGCACAGAAACATTTTAATCAATTTAATATAACATTTTCATCTTCACATAAACCTTTAGACGAGGTCTAAGGCTTATCTCTCCAAGGACAACAACACAATCTCGTTACTACCCATCTTCAAAAGAAAAACAAAAAGATAAATGAAAATAAACCAAGAAATGTGATCACACAACTTCATTACTTCTTTTCTTTGAAGGAACATGGAGTAGGTAGAAATGGAGTGCTCTTTTAAGACGATTCCAAAATTAAACTTTTCATTACTCTCCCAAACTGCACATTTTTTTAGAATAACAATAAAAACGATACAGAGTAGAAGTACAAAAGCACTATTCTGTCTTACTCTCGTAATGCACTCGTAAACTGTCACTTTGATAGGTGTGAAAGAGAGACATGTATTCTACTAGTTTCACCCGTACTGCAAACTTATTCCATTCCATTATTAGGCATCAATTTAACTACGATTTTTCAGTTAACCACGTTCCAAAAACCTAGGTATTTCTTAACAACACAGCTGTGCTCCATTTAAAGTTTATTTTAATGTTTAGCCGTTGTGGTATTGGGCTATAAATGTCTACGAATGCTAGGTCACAACTGTATCTCTTTTATATAGGGATAGCTCATTTCGTGATGAAATCACAAACATATGTCGAGCCATTTTCCAACTATGTGGGGATTGTCTTCCAGTTTAACCATAAGCACCGACCAATATTATACATAGAGTGACTACCTATCTGACCTCCATAACCCAGTTACTGGGTAGTACGATACCCCTTGGTAAGACTGGTTATCACACTTTCGTGCTTCTGATGACCCATAACGACTTTCAAAGAACCACGAAAGCCAGCCGGAACCAACGGCTTAACGTGCTTTCCCAGGCACGGCGATGTCTTAGTATGTAAAGGTCACCCAACCAGTGATCAACCGCGGTTAGCGTAGCTTAGCCAGATCGATTGACCCGTGTAGCTGTTATTACTTAGCCACAAGCACCACACTCGTTTTGTGATGAAATATTAGCTAATTCTTAGGGTTGGTAGCGGCGGTCGAAGTACAGGATCATCATTCATAGAGAATAAGCCCTCCATTCTTAACTCTTCCTGGATGGAGCCGTAATCTCAATATATTACTAGTAGTAAACAACAGAGCAACAATAGACGCGGAGATAAAATTAACTTTTCGAGCATTTGGCCGTAAAAAGATAGCCTAATATGACAACCTTGATGAAACGACACAATCGCTCACTTCTTCATACAATGCTGCCTAACTATACAACCTGTTTTTTAAACATCGTGCAGAAACAGCAATGTATATTGAATAAAATAAGGTTTTGTAAGGATATCTACGACGTCGAGAGGGAAACGTCAGACTTAGCAGAATACCACTAGTGACGTATTACAATTTATCGTTCCGTTAAGAGCGGTTTACATGTATTTGGGTTGTTATCGGTAAATTTAAAAAACTTTACACCAACCCTGTATTTTCTGAAAAGGAAATGAACACATTGTTCCCCCAGATTTCGCTAGTAATACTACGTTTCTAGATTCCGCGCTAAGGATCTCGAAATCTATCTAAATAAAATCTCGATTCGGGGATCGTAACGAGAACCCCACACAATCAGCAATCGACTTTTGACCATGGACTGAACTAACAAGGCACTCCCCATAATTATAAAATAGACGTTAAATTCCACAATTTAACGAATTTTACTGGCTACGTATAAACATGATCAGTCATTAAGAAAAAAACGTAATAACAATTGACATCATCGATATCCAAAGATCCAGCACACACAAAAATCTCCTATAGTTTTACAAACAAGTTTATAAAACAAAATGAAAATGTTTGCAGAGTGACGTAAGAGAAATATAAAGATTATACTGACGTCATCGGCTAATAAATTACGTATTATTATAGAATGTTCTTCATTAGGCTGTCAGTTGTGATACATCGTGTGTCAGAGGCCGACGGGGCGAGGAAGAGGTGTTGATGAAATCGTGCCTATTTGTACGGAGCTTGATGAGCATATTGATTCCGATTAATTTTATGTATGTTGGCTTTTCAAGGGGTCTCGTGGTTTAATAATTACAGGGTTGATCGATGGATAAGCTACCTACATATCGACACCCCTCCGTGCCTGAGAAAGTACGTTAAGCCGTTATTCTCGGCAGTCATTTGTAGATCTTTGACAGTCAGAAGCCCAAGTCTGACAATCAGTCTTACCCAGGGGTACCTGTATACTCAGTAATTGGCTTATGGAGATCAGATCGCTCCAAATAATATACTGGTATTCAGCTGCATCCGGGCAGAATGTTTTTTTTTTTTGTTGGCTTTCCAGGTTGTTTCACTCTAATGTAATAGTATTTTGATCTACTAGTCCTCAATGCTGTATTTGGGAACCCTTGAACTCTTTTACTTTTTACTTTCTGATTTTACCATCTCAGTGTCGATTGAAGTCAGGTACACTATGGATTAATTAAGTTCTTCTTTGGCTTACCTTTCTACTAATGACATAACCTGTTTATGCAAATGTTATTCTGACAACAAGGGTCATACCTTTTACAAGTTTTAGACCGAAAATAACTTTGTGTGCGGTGTTTTGACATCTCTTTGTAAATGAGTTAGATAAATGAAAGTGTGGAACTCTTCACTGGTGTCTGTGTACCCTTCCACATTTAAAACGTCAGCTTTTAAATCATGAGTGAACACACATCTTCTAGGCATGCCTGTTCCATCATAGACCACATCCATCACTTTCCATCAATCGTGACCGAGGTTAAAAGAAGGATTGAGTTAAAAAAAAACGGGAGCGGAGAATCCAAAGTATTTCAAGTCATAGAGAAAAGGTTAAAGAGTTGACCAATAAACATATCGTCACATAATACCTGTACTAGATAAGGAAGCGTGATAATACGGCGCTTGTGATCCTAATAAGGACAAATACCTGCCTCAGACAAGATAAGAAGGTTCACTATAGGATGTGGACACTTCATGCGATGTTTGTCATTATTTCGACATACTAATTGATAATGATTCTTATTTCTTCATTTTTACATCTTTTTACCTATTGTGGTATAGTAATTTAGTTATTTTGAGTGCATCGTCCTCCAAATAAGTAATGTATACAAAATAATTTTTAACATTTTAAAATATTAACAGCGTAGTTGACGCTGACAAAGTCACGGGCAAAAGCTAGTGTGAAATAAATGCTTTGACTTTGACAGTGTAGGAAGTAACCGCATAGATACTATATCAACTTTTTGCCACCAATAGGAAATTTCTTTTCTTTCTTATAGGCTTGATATCTTTTTTTCTTTTATAACTCTTGTAAGTGTGTGATAAAAATTCTTCAAATAGATCTTCTGTGCTTTCCTTTTATGTGCCAATATTGAAATTGCATTCTGTTAGTCACGTTATTCATAAATGCTGTACGATGCATTCAGTCCATATTCTGATGCAAATGTTGTGGCGCTGTTCATTCTTCATTTATTACTGGCACCAACGATTAATCACAAAACAAGGATTTTCTCACGTTTTTTCTTAAAGCATTCTTAACAATGCTCATTAAATAATAATTAATTGTAATTGAATTCTTGTCTGCGTTCCTGTTATGATAAATTTTTGTCTCTCCTATTCATTCTCTTATTTTCTGAACCATCATCATCATCTGCCTGCCTTTTCCCAACTATGTTGGGGTTGGCTTCCAGTCTAACCGGATGCAGCTGAGTACCAGTATTTTACATGGAGCACCTGCGTATCTGACCTTCACAACCCAGTTATTGGGTAATACGATACCCCTTACTAAGACTGGTTGTCAGACTTTCGGGCGTCTGACGACACGTAACGACTCTAAGATCTACAATAGACAGCCGGGAAAACAGCTTAACGTGCTTTCCGTGGCACAAAAGGGTCTTGGTATGTAAAGATGGTCACCACGGACCAACAGCGGCAAGCGTAGTTTAACCCGAACGATCAACCCGTGCAGCTGTTAAATGGCTACATTATCATACCATCAACAAAAAAAATAACGATCTGCACATGAGTACCCAAATTCTTTTTCTCATCCGTACATTTATTTCGTCATTTCTCAACTCCATGTAAACCGCCCTCAACAATGACGTATCATCCACAATCTTCCCGAGTGAGGTCGCCATTGAACCCAAATTGAATGGAACTCGAATGGCAATAGCCCCCGTCAGCTATTGAGTTACCCAAATAAAATAAGTGGGCATTGTCAGTCTAATAATATAATGTAGTTTGCGAACTTATATTAATATTGGAAAGGTGGTACTTTAGATAATTTTATCGGAAAAGTCTTCCTACGCCTAGCCGCTTTCTTACAAGGTTGGAGCTTACCGTCTATTTTTAAATGCGACTGAATAATATCAATGTGAAATTCTCAGCCCAAAAACACAGTGTGTTTTTTTAGATTAAAACAATTTTCCGAGTATTGGTCTATGTAACTATCAGGCGCCATTTTCTTATTACTGAAATTGGCTGCCAAAATTCTTACAACAAATATTATAACCTTAACATAGTATAAAACAAAGTCGCTTCCCGCGTCTGTACGCTTAGATCTTTTAAACTACGTAACGGATTTTAGTGCAGTTATCATCAATAAACAGACTGATTCATGCGGCAGGTTTATACGTGGGCGAAACCGCTGGCAAAAACTTCTTCAAGTTATCACCAAATGGCATAAACACCAAAAACATCTCTTAAAAACAAAGCGTTCATCCACCATTTTGTTCCGCGGCCATCTTGACGAGAATTGGTGCGAAACGACCATAGACACGATTCGTCTCCCCTTTTATGGTTCTATTAGGATTTTGTCGACGATATTTTATTAGAAGTGTAATGTCAACGGGATGTGGATGGCTCGGATACAATCTTTGGGAGAGAGCTTAAAATTTTTAAAAGCGACGATTTCCTTCCGAATTTCTTTGTTTGGTGGCGGTTTATCTTTTACAACGATAATGAAAACGGCGGGTTATGATTGTCTATGGATTTTCCTTCGCGTTTCTTTTGATAAAAGTTTAATGAAAAATATTGTTACTAACAATCTTTTTGTAAAGGTTAGTAATGATTGATTTCTCCATTCCTGAGGGAATGGGAACGGAAAAAGAACTGTTATCGAAATTGATTCTAAGTGTCAATGGTTGTTGGTGCTCTTTGGTAGGAGTTGTTGCTAGTCTCAACCGCCTTGATAAAGGATTCTTTGAACACAACTGCGAGCGGTGATTGTTCTTATGATGAGGAAGTCACCTGACTGTTCACACCTCCATAGCCAATCCAAACATATGTAGTCTCAGATCCTGCGTAGAATTGAAACTCTTGTTCTGGAATCTATTTATCTGTTTGACGGTTCATCGCTCAAAGATTATCCAGTTAGCAAGTTTGGTAGCGGAGTTGACTGCCCGGGGTTCAACAAACTCCAAACTCACCCAGTTATTGTTTCTCTTGGATACTCTTCTGGACAACCCGACGAAAATTATTTCACGTTTCAACAATATTTCGAACCCCATAATTCTCGAGTCTAACTTTACAACTACAAATAACATTAAAATGATCAAAAACTGCGAGATAGGGGGAAAAAACGTGATTAATTAAAAAGTTGAACATAATCAGTGAAGGCAGAACTAATTTAAGAGATAAACACCAGCAATAAAAGTGACAAACAGTTCTGGGCGACACCCAGTGCCAACAAAAATACTAGACAGTTGAACACAGAAGTACTACTCACACTTTCTTTAGCCAAAATAATAATATACATAGCCTTTTCCCAGCTATGTCGGTGTTGGCTTCCTCTGATTGAAGCTAAATACCAGTATTTCACCTGTAGCAACTGTCAAGATACCCTTTGGTAAGATTGGTTGTAAGACTTTCTACGTCTAGTAGGTACCCGTCACGACTGCCAAAGATCTGTGTATGGTTGCCGGGACCAACGGCTTAACAAGTTTTGACGAGGCACGGAGGGATGAGACTCGATATGAAAGAGTTCACGTTCTACGCACAACCGACCGCGGCATTCGTAGCGTAACTTTCGATCGAGCCGTGCGGCTGATTTAATTTAGCCGCAAGCCTCTTTCACTCTTTTATTAGAAAAAATCATTATTCTGTTGAAATCGCAGTTTCGAAGCACCATGATTGTGTCACCTTTCGCGTATATTTCTTTTGCTATGAACCCTGACTTTGTACCAGATACGCAATATGTAGGTACTGTCTTCGTTTTAAATATTGAATTGTCTCGTATTGTACCACTATCTCTACTGAAACCAAAAGAGGTCTTTCATCATATTTATATACTTCATGGTTATAGATCTGAAAATAAGATTTAGAAAAGGAATATCGCAATAAACGTGTCTGCATCATGGACCTAAAAAAAAAAGAGCGGACGCCGTCTTCTTTAACAATAACTGAAGCACCCATAGTAAGTCAGTGCAATAATGTAGACAAGCCAGCACGCACACATTCACACCATAGTAAGTCAGCCGTCGGCCATTACGCTTCGAACTGTGCCCGCGTGTAATTCGGTGTTATTTTGCATAATAAAAATTCGAGGAGCAGCGCATGACCTTTTCAAGAGCTACCTTCAAAACAGGAAACTCCGTGTCAAGATCGATTCATACACTAGTGATGAAGAAATCATCTCATACGGAGTTCCGCAAGGCAGTGTACTGGGACCTACACTCTTCCTTATATACATTAATGACCTTTGCACACTAACACTCCCCAACACAAAAATATTCACTTATGCCGACGATACTGCGATCGTGGTATATGGGGATACATGGACTGACGTGAAATATTATGCAGAACAATCGCTGCGTACGGTTGTGAGGTGGCTGCAGAAGAACCTTCTGTCACTTAATTTGGCTAAAACTAACTACATTCCTTTTTCTATAAGTCACAGGACTAAAGCCCCAACTGACATAGATATTCTTGTTCATACCTGTTTGGACTCCACTTCATGTTCATGTTCATCATTATCTCGTGTCACTCAAACCAAATACCTGGGTGTAGTAATTGATGACGGACTAAAGTGGTACTCACAAGTTGAAAGTTTAACGTCAAGGGTCAGGAAACTTATCTATATCTTTAAGTCTCTAAGGCAATGTGCTGACTCAAAAACATTGAAAATGGTGTATCTTGCACTTTGCCAGTCTGTCATCGGTTATTGCATTCCGGTTTGGGGTGGCACTGCTAAGACTAAACTGATTGGGTTGGAACGCGCCCAGAGGGCTGTGCTCAAGGTGATGCTCGGCAAGCCGTATAGATTTCCCACAACTAAATTGTACGCGGAATGTAGGGTACTTACTGTGCGGCAGCTCTTTGTGCTTAATGCCACCCTCAGAAAACACAGTCAGGTTCCTCCATCAGATCCAACCACTCGTAAAGCCAAATCTGCATGCCCATCTGTTTCTCACAAAACAGCCTTCGCTAGCCGCCAGCTCTATGTAATAAGCTCACTAATTTACAGAAGGGTCCACAAACACATTCAAATAATTAATTTAAATAAACACCAACTCAAAACCAAGTTACAAAACTGGCTGTTTAATCAGGACTATTCCTGTACAGAAGACCTTATTTCAGAATTAATGTAGGCACTATTAATCATTACTTATTCTACAAACACGAATAAATAAACACATGCAACATCACATGAATATACCATACACTACACGCACTCCCACAAAACACCCTCTCCCCTCTCATACACCACACCACACCACACCACACCACACCACACCACACCACACCACACCACACCACACCACACTCCATCCCAATTCTCATCCCATCCCCCACACACATACTCACACATACATATAGCAAATCAGGTCATTATGGGTTTATTGTTAGAATCACACTCTTAAATAAAGGTTTACTTTGTATACGTAGTAACTAGTAGAACACTGACTCCTAGGTCACAGAGTTTCCCTAGTTTAGGAGGCAGGGTTTTCCACTATTTGTGCAGCCTTTTTCCAAAAACCAATTTAACTACCTATGTGAATTGTTATTGTTATTGTATACAAAGGTTTTTTGTGTCAATAAAGTTATTTTATTATTTATTATTATTTATTATCGTGTGTTGTGAAAAGTTGTCGAAACCAAAGTGGTTCAATTAAAAAAAGCCGGGGTATCACTTTTCATAGGTAAGCATGTCATTTTAAAGCTTATTTCTCGATTTTACGTCAATATATTTAATAAATCTCGAAATCAATCAATGTTGCAACTATTTCAAGTTTCAAATTCCTTTAAAAGTGGGAGATTTATTTTTTTATGTTACTATTTATCGTTATTGTATTCTTCTTTATTAACATTAAATGAGTTGTAAATATTTTTTAAATCCAATGCGTTTTATCTATTTTACCTTTATTTTAACAATATCCGCCACAAAAACTTGTAATAAAACCAAGTGCAAGGGAGATCTTCTTGAAATATTATTTAAAAATGGGTAATATTCCTTCATCTGGCATCCCTTTACACACGCACACATAGTTACGCAGCCGCCATTGTGGTGCTTCAATTATTTCTTAGTGAAGTTCCGTCCGCTCTTTTTTTTAGGTCCATGGTCTGCATTGCATAATAAATGCTCCTGATTTCCTTGCATTTTAACGCAGGACATATGAATACAAGTCTTCTGAATATGTTTACCGAGTCTACATTAATATTCTTATTCTAATCCTGTGTGGCTTTGTATACCTATTAATCTCTTTCTCACGATATATCATTATGAATCTTCTAAGTAGCTACCGTTGACCTCCAATGAATGGAATAGATTGATGCCCCTTTGATGTGTGGGTTGACTTTTAACCGTAAAGTATATCTAGTACAGTTAGGTAAGTAGGTATGATGTATTTATTCTTTTGACATTTGGGGTCTATGATTAACGAGACCTCGAAAAGTATAACTGTATGTTAAAGACTTCTAACGGTCACCTCTTCAACATAAGAAATATGAACACAAATGAATATCATAAAGTCCTCCTGCTCTCATACCAATTCATTTGAAGTCACCACATCATGTCTTTTTCTTTTTTAAATCTCAGTCAGCCATTCTTAGTATTCAACCTCTTTCTTGAGTCATCCTCCTTTCATCATTTTCAGTTTTGTACAAACCGAACCTACTTTATTTCTCATTTCATTTGTCACTACTCTTCCTCAAATTGAATAGTATTCACAGTGTCTGTAGCTGGAAACCGTAGCGTTCCAGTGTTTTAGTAAATCACTTCATATCTACTTACAGTGCTTTTGTTTTCAACACAACGGAACGGAATTAAGTTTTACTTCATTTAATTCTACAATGGTATAAAATATATCAGGGAGCAACTTCCTCTTTATTATTTTCTTTATAAATTGTATCACAAAAGATATAATTTGGAAGCAACAAAACATTGCTATAGACAGTAATTTCGGGGAAACTCATTTTTATTCTCACGATATTTAACAAAAAGAAAATGTCGTGAGGCGAGTAAGAATTTCGGTGGCTACAGGAATAGGAGAGACCAAAGAAACGATGGATGGACTGTGTGAATGAAGAAATGGTTAGCAATGAAGTGACCACCTAGATGACATCTAATTTTTAAAAAAGTGTTTATTTACAATGATATAGTTTTTTTTACAAAAAATATTACCTCTGCCAAACCGCAAAGCAGTTTGTTTGCAGATGTAGTTTCCTATTTGTTTTGTTATAGAGAAGTGATGAAAAAGAAATGTCGCGCGGAACGCAAGCAAATTATTATTAACTTATTTATGAGCACCCCTAACTAAAAAGACACTAACAATTTTAAAGCTCCCCTCACTCTCAATGCAATAGTAAAAGCACACAATAGTGGTTTTCCAATAAACAATCTGGCCTGATTTACGGGCACAAACGAAGTGGGCAGTGCTATTCCGTTCGGGCACAGAATGATACTATTATTCTGTGCGGGCACTGCGCAGTAAAACTGCTTGTTTACCACTTTTTATTGCAGTCGAGATTGAGCCGTGTTTAAAGATACGATGGATTCACAGATTTTGTTTTTATTGAAGTCGATTCTCTTCGATCTTTTTTTTCACTTCAATCTTATTTGTCTCACTTACCCACTAAAGGCCAAGTGCGATTTTGCGGAGACAGTATCTGCAGATTTATTTTGGTGCCGGATGTAAAGAAAAGCACCATTATTTCTTCCCGTGGAGGTCGTAGAAGTCGACTAAGAGACTTTTTCACTAGAGAATGGGCAACAGCGATCTTTATGCATCTTACAAACATACTACGATCGCCAACGCGCCTGTCAGTGGTGGTGATTATGGGAAACACCCCTCTTGCCAGCCGGCCTATTTCCAGCAGTGGACGTCTTTACGTAGAATATCTGCAGCATCTTCTCTTTTCACTATAAACCTAAACATGAAGAAGTATGATTTTAGATATGTATGTACTACCCTAGACAAGATCATTCAAAAATAGGTCGTCTACTTAGAAATCATGTAGGTAATGTTCACCGCACATATTGCCAATTTCTGACTCGGTTTCCTCGGGATTATTTCCTTCACGGTAAATCTGCTACCAACAATGGTGTAAAAGAATCCGAAGATATTGTTTATTGCTTTTGTTTATCGATACAAAATAGGAAAACCGGCCAAGTGCGAGTGGGACTCGCGCACCGAGGGTTCCGTACAAACCTTCAGGTATTCACGGTTTATGCATAAGGTTTATGTTTATGAAATTATTATTTTTTTTTAATTTTTATATTTGAGTTGACTGAATGAAAGGTAAATTGCGGTTTACGATTTATGACGTATTAAAAAAAAAACTACTTACTAGATCTCGTTCAAACCAATTTTCGGTGGAAGTTTACATGGTAATGTACATCATATATTTTTTTTAGTTTTATCATTCCCTTATTTTAGAAGTTACGGGGGGTGGGGGACACATTTTACCACTTTGGAAGTGTCTCTCGCGCAAACTATTCAGTTTAGAAAAAAATGATGTTAGAAACCTCAATATTATTTTTGAAGACCTATCCATAGATACCCCACACGTATGGGATTGATGAAAAAAAAATTTGAGTTTCAGTTCTATGTATGGGGAACCCCAAATATTATTGTTTTTTTTTCTATTTTTGTGTGAAAATCTTAATGCGGTTCACAGAATACATCTACTTACCAAGTTTCAACAGCATAGCTCTTATAGTTTCGGAAAAAAATGGCTGTACATACTCGGACAGACAGACAGACATGACGAATCTATAAGGGTTCCGTTTTTTGCCATTTGGCAACGGAACCCTAAAAAACACGGTGCTGCTCGCCATTTCTTACTCTTTCCGTTGCTTAACTTCGGAATCGTAACGTCAATCAGTTCCGTACCAAAATGGTAAAAAGGAACCCTTTCAGTCACAGCTGGATATTTTAAGAACTACTAATGCTATCTCCAAAATTTCCACAAAGGAAAAATTAAAATTATTGTGTGTGGTAGAAGTTTATGTAAAGATTACAGGAAAAATAAAACGATGTCTCTAAATAGCACACCTTTTCATAAATCATCAACAAAATAACATTAGTCTCATTATCAGTCAAGAGATGGCGCTGACCTACAACTGCAATAATATTGTATTATAAAATATCATGGTATAAATGATCGTACGGTACCTCGGTGTGCGAGTCCAGCTCGCTCCTGACCAGTTTTCTTTTTTTTTTAAGCTGAGTGAACTGGTTATAGAAGGCAATTTTAATACAACAAAAACAAACTAATAAATCCTCCCTTTGTTCCTCAATCAATAATTCATCAAAACAATCCGAAATCAACATTCCAAACCCCGGAATAGCACATAAAACTTTGATCTTAATTAGCTGACTACCCTCTTCCTAATCTTTATGGCATCTCCGGAATTGCATCGCTTCCTGGAGGGGAGCAGGGTGCAGGGAATACCGCTGTTTTAATGGGGGAGTATTTACAATGTGAGGTCAAATGTGGGGTCGTCTGTGATTGGGTACGCATAATTACTGCTTCCGACGAAAAGTGGTCTGGTAATTGTTATGTTTAGTGGCCGATATATGGGATATTTAGAAGTCACACAAAGTCATCACAATACTAAGAAATTTATGAATATAGGATACCTAGTTGAAAAATAAAAAGGTTAAAATGCATGTGACTAAAAAAGTGATAAATATAAATGATTAGCTTTCGACAGCGGCTTCACTCGCAGGAACAAACTATCGGGATAAAAAGTACCCTAAGTATGTCTCAACCCAGGTGAACTGTGTTCCAAATTTCATCTAAATCTGATCAGTCGTTTTTGCGTGAAAGAGGAACAAACATCCATACATCCTCCCAAACTTTCACATTTAAAATATTAGTAGTATGATAGATGGAAAGGGCTCTAGATAAAAGCTTAAGAAAAAATGGATTGTGTGAAAAATGATACGAAAAAGTAGGACGCTTTTAGCGTGACAGTAGATAGAGTAGAATGGCAGAAGCAAAACGTGTTGAACAGACCTCAAAGAATATGGGACAACGTCAAGAAGATGATGATGACGTCATGAATTTAGGGGCCATCTTGTTACTTGAGTGTTTACAATTTCAGTCCCGCTCCAGATATTTTCATAATAATTATAGCACCATCCGTCAATCAGGTAGGTACCTACTAACTAATGCTAAGAAAGAAAGAAGTCCACTACTGGAAATAGGTCTCCCCCAATCGAGGGGGGTTTGCCTGAATCGCCACGCTTGGTGATCGCAGTATGGTAGTAAAATGCACAGAGAACGCTGCTGCCCATTCTCTAGTAACTCTTCCTTATTCGCCTCTTGTGACATCTACGGGATGAAATGGGATGGTGCTATTCTTTACTTACGGCACCAAACGCAGGTACCTACCTACTTATAACTTCAGAAAAGTTCATAATTAGCTTATAATATTCCCACTACTGGGACGCAGACCTCCTCTCTGTGACAGGAAGTGGGCCGTAATCCAGCACGCGGGCCTAGTACATACTAGCAGATGTCACATGTCTTTGAATTTTTCGTGATAGGATATGCCGGTTTCCTCACGATGGTTTCATTCACAGAGAGAGCAGTGGTGATGAAATAATTAACACTAAGTAAAGTGCCTGGTGACTCGTAAGTGACGGCCGTCATCACGGGACCACCACTACTCGCTTGGAAAAGTTATAGGTTTTTAATGTTTGCGGTTCAAAACCTAAGTACCTATAGCCTCTCTTTCTAAGTTATATAACCGCTTTTCGAGCTACTCACGATCTTTTACTTTTTACTCGGCCAAGTATGTATAATACACAAAGCAATTAGTAATTAGCAATGATAGGTTTGAGTATTAGATATTATCATATTATATCACAGAACAGATAAAAGAGGTATTATAATTATTAATACGAAATCTATTCTCATTCAAGTTAACTGTTCAACCACAGTCTACTGACTCTCAAAATACCATGAAATGAAATAGTTTATTTTGTAAATAGCACAACAGAATCACTTTTACACTTCATATTATTGAAAATAATGGAAAAAACGTGAGGTGCTTTTTGAGGTATCTTTAATTGACATCAAGCACCCCACGCTTTTCTTTCATAATTTTCTAGTTTTTAGTTTGGATTTCTATGAAAGCGTGCTTTTCAGTTTTTTAAACTATTATTTATATTCTATTTTTTAGTTGGGCTAGCTACAATAGCAGGTTTTTCGTTGTTTTTGCTATCCTGGTGATCCTGGCCAGGATATGGTACTATAAAATTATTGTATTGTCATCGGTATATGATAATCCATTACATACAAGAAAATAAGCTACATAGAGTCGACATTTCCCATCTGAATACCTTTGAGAAAGAATGGCGAAACAAGCTCGAGACTCAGTTTTTTTAAAATGTCCAGACATAATCTTAGTCAGCTCAAATGAAAACAATGAAGATTAGTGCCTGAAATGGTCTTTTAAGGAAATAACCTCACACATTTGACTGGACCAGTCCAGTCAGTGCAAGCATTTGTATTTATTTATTTATTTATTCATTTATTTGCGTAAAACATGGTATAAAAGGGTCTTATGGTAACAAAATAGAGCAGACATGTTTTGCCAAGATTAAACATAGCATGCAAATATTCAACATTATAATAAAATTATAGTAACAATTTCCTAAGCATAATTATTACTACTACTACTAGAACATTACAACAATACTATTTTCGCTCGAGGAATTGCTTTATACTGTAGAAGTTGTTATCATTTAACCATACATACAATTTATTCTTAAAAGCATATCTCGAGTTTAACATTTTCAGATCAGTAGGTAATTTGTTATAGATTCGTACACACATAGTTAAGCAGCTTTTATTGTACTTAGCAAGCCTGGGAGCATTGTTAAGCATGAGCCTGTGAGGATCTCGTCGACTTCGAGGATTTACATCGTTTGCTATTTTAAATAATTCCTTATGTTTCCATACAAACATGCATATTTCATTAATGTACAGACAAGGTAGCGGTAACAAGCCAAGTTTCTTAAATATTGGCTGACATGATTCCTCAGGATGAAGTCCGTGTAAAGCCCTAATGCATTTTTTTTGAGCAACAAATGTTCTATTCTGGTCGGTACTGTTACCCCATATTATAAGTCCATAACGTAATATAGATTCCACATATGCATGGTAAGCTAATATAGCTGTTTTTAGATTAGTACTTTTTTTTACTTGTCTAAGAGCATACACACATTTGTTTATCTTGCTTGAAACACTGTCTACATGCACTTTCCAATGTAGATCTTCATCAATAGTTACTCCCAGGAACTTGGTATGCGTAACTGGTTTAATTTTGGGTATATTTAATTTGAGGTTAAATTTATGATTATTTGATTTATTAAATTGTATATAAACGGATTTGTTAAGGTTTATTTTTAAATTATTTACATAAAGCCAGTGAATTAAAATGTCAATTGTATTGTTAATGTCAGTTTCGTGGTCACAAACTGTATTATTTTTTTTATTGGATGTCACAATAATAGAGATGTCATCAGCAAACAATATGCACTTATGTTTCGTTATTTTAATGATGTCATTTATATATATCAAGAATAAGATCGGCCCTAGTATGCTTCCCTGTGGGACACCAAACTTGTTACATCTATATTTCGACGAGTGTTGTGTTATTTCTTTATTTTCATTAATATTTGTTATGGTAACGCATTGTTGCCTATTATCTAGGTACGATTTAATCCACTTTAAAGTAGGCCCTCTAATCCCGATTGCTTCTAGCTTTTGCAGTAGTAGATCGTGTGATACTAGGTCGAAGGCTTTCGATAAATCAAAGAATAATCCTGTGGTTAGGTTGTTGTCATTGACGTTAGTTAATATATGATTTATGAGGGCATAGATTGCTAATGTTGTAGACTTCCCCTTTTGAAAGCCATACTGCTCTTTTTTTATAATATTGAACTTTGTACAGTAGTTTGCAATTCTTTTGTACATGCATTTTTCGTATATTTTAGATAAAATGGGTATTAGGGTTATAGGGCGGTAATTGCTTAGGTCATGTCTGTCTCCTTTTTTGTAAAGTGGTCTAACAATGGAAAGCTTTAAAGCTTCTGGAAAAAATCCCTCATAGAATGACAAATTGATCAAGTGTGTTAGTACTTCAACAATTTCGTCGACACAGTCTTTAATGATTTTGGTGTTAATTTCGTCGTGCCCTTCAGAATTTGTATTATTCAAAAGCAGTATTTCCTGCTTAACTTCAGCTATCGACATCGGTTTGAGGAACATAGAGCCAACAGTTACACTATTGCTAGAGTTACCTGAGACATTCGGCGGCATTGATTTGTTTGTTGAATCGATGTAATGGTCATTAAAGGCAGACGCTATTTCTACTGGATTGGTAATAAGTGTGTTGTTATATTTGATACTGTCTATATTATGTCTAGGCTTTGTATTATTTAGCTCGTCTTTTATAACATTCCACGTAGCTTTGCATTTATTATCGTTTTTAGCTATGTATTTGATATTTGCGTTTTTCCTGGAATTAAATATGCATTTTTTAAGGAGATTAGCATACTTAAGGTATTTAGTCTTATTAATCGCAGTTTTGTTTTTATAAAATTGATGGCGCAATGACCGTTTTGTTTTACAACTTTTTTTTAAGCCCTTGCTTATCCAACTTTGCTTCTTTTTGTTATTTAAATTTACTTTTACTTTTAATTTAGGGAAACAAAGATTGTAAAGTAGGCAAAACGTTTCATGAAAATGATTGAATGCTGAGTTTGCGTTGTTAGCCGTATGTATATTAGACCAAGAAAGATTACTTAAGCATTCCTTAAACTTGTGAATATTATCTGAACTATAATCTCTTTTGTATGTATAATATATTGCTTGACTTTGGGTTTTATGTTTTAAGGGAATAGTCAACATTTGTGCTGTATCGTGGTCAGACAGGTGAAGTGGCAAAACTGCAGCAGTAGCGTCGTGAATGTTACTCAGAATGTGATCTATACATGATGACTTACGTGTTGGTACATCAATGTGAATTTTCAGATTATAGTTGTATGCTAGATCCTGCAATTGAGTAGTAATGTTGCCTTTTTTTAGGGTGTTAATATTCAAATCACCCGCTAAAACCACTTTAATTCTAGATTTATATTGTTGAAATAAATTATGCATGAGAGTATTTAATTTGATTAAGAATTGGTTCGGGTCTGATTGAGGTGTTCTGTAGACACAAATTATTATTAAATTTTGATGTGTAATGTATTTGGCACTTGAACGACTCAGTATGCACTAATTATAAAGAGGTAAAGTTTGTATGTTTGTGAGTTTGTTTGTGAGGAGGAATCACTGGGACTACCAGTAGGATTTAAAAAAATCTTTATACATTTGACAGTCCAATTCTTGAGGAAGGTTATATGCTACTTATTATAACGCAACAACCCTTAGGAGCCGAGAAAAATGAAATAAAGTCGGAAAAAAAACGTTAAGTATAAATGAAGTAACCGGGATGGGATACGACTCAACTGTTCGGGGTTCAAAATTTCAGAAACTACTAGTGTCCATAACTTTAAAAGTAGGTGCTAATAAAATGTGGTATAATTATTATTATCACAACGAAAAAATAAATAAATTGTCATTCAAAATAATTATCACATCACCAGTCATCAACCGCAATAATATTTATTTCATAGGTAAGCACTGATTCACTGAGCCAACATTGATCACTATACCTAGTCCTCACTTGGAGCAGGCATAACTAAGGTATTTGCTCAGTGATACATAAGTAAGTGATCTTCAAGTATACCTGTGCTAATATTTAGTATACATACACGTTGACTGGTGGGTTGTAGTGACCTCGTGAGTTTGTCAGTCCATCTGTAAGTAATTGCCACGAAAATCTCTTATTCGCATATCAATCTCTCCTCCTAGAGCGTCTCCTCCCAGCATTTCCACTCAAATTTGCCTAACTCTACCACACTTCATTATCTGCCTATCCTTCATCATTTTAGCCGTAAGACGTCCACTGCTGGACTTATGCCTCCCCCAATTTGGGGGGCTTTGCCATAATCGCCACGCTTGGCAGGCGGGTTGGCGATCGCAGTATGGTGGTAAAATGCATAGAGAACGCTGCTGCCCATTCTCTAGTAAGTCCCTTAGTCGCCTTTTACGACACCCATGGGAAGAAATGGGGTGGTGTTATTCTTTACGTCCAGCACCACACGGTCTATCCTTATTCCAACTATATAGTGGTCGGCTTCCAGTCTAATCGGATGCAGCTGAACACAAGTAGTTTAAACGTGACTGTCTGGTTAATAATACAAAGAATCGTATTACCTTGTAGTAACTAGGTTGTGGAGATCAGTTAGGCAGTCGCTGAGTCCCGGTACCTAAATAAGACTGGTTTTCAGACTTTCGGGCATTTGACAGCCATAAGGAACGGTTTAACGTATTTTCCGAAGTACGGAAGGGTTTTGATATTTAAGATGGTGACCCATCCACGGACCAACCGCGGCAAGTGTAGCTTACCCTGATTGATCCACCCATGCGGTAGTTATAACTAAGCCACACGTCAATAAAAATAACTACTACTACTTGAAATAATTTTGTAGATGAATCACAGCAGGTAAAACCGTGGTAAATTCTAGTTATATTTGGGTATATGAATCATAATATTTTTAGCACGTACTTGTCGACATTTCAATAAGAGTTTGTGCGAAATATTTTTAGGAGGAGATATTTTTACACGCATGTGTTACATGCCTACCTACCCGTTTATATAGAGGCGTATTATGTCAAAGAAAATCTACGGCTTATTCAATTTGAATAACTTATATTAGGGGTATGTATGTCTCAGTAGCAGGGCGAAGTTTTGTGTCTGCCTGTGTTTTAGCAATAGGCTCGCCCGGGCGTAATTTCGAAATGTGGGTGTTATCACATCTACATAATATCTGACTACCTAAAGTATGTTATTGTTACTTAGTTCAAAATTCCACATTCTATGAAATAAGAAAATACAAAAAAAGCAGTTTCCCCTTACAACACTTCGACTATTATACTCGAACCAAATGTATGGGCCAGATGCTTTATATTTCGCAATTACGATGTTCTTCCCACGAAGGAAAATGTTCAGTCTGATGATCTGTACGACACCCTTAAATTTGGCCCTTAATGGTCTTTGAGAACTAAGTCAGTATATTGTATTATACTTCCAACCGATTTCAGTCACGGTGGTCAATCTAAACGGAGATTAGCGAGGTACGCAGGAGATAATAATATAGTGCACAAGTGTATTTGCAAACACAGACACACACACACATTGAAGTGTACTCTATCCCTTTACTCTCATTCTCCGATGGGACGGCAACCCGACACGACCGGGGAGAGATCAGAAAAGCGCCGGAGACGGCATAACGTGCTTTTCTAGGCACGGGGGTATCACACCACAAAATCTGGGTTGCTACGGAGAAATTCCTAAAGGACAAACCCAATAACCCTTAGCTCGGTCTGAGAATAGACCCCACACTCAGAAGTGATGCTTGTGATCACGACACTAACAACTGCATAATAAAGCAACACCCTAATGTGTATCACACTATCAATTGCAATTTGAATCTTGTAGAAAGTGTTGTGTTTGTTGGAATGAAAGATAATGTTGAATAGACTTGGTTTATTGAGACGAGGATCACATTATATACAGAGACAGTTTAGTAGCAGTATCTCAGACCGGATCAGACATAGCAGTGCCGGAGTGACAGGTATAAACCGGAACCATCGATTATATCTAGTGGTGTACACACTAATTACTTACTAAATAGTGATGTTACAACAGAAAGATATTGCTGATCCACTGGTCATATGTTCGAAAAATTTGTCCGTTCAACAACTTAGATAACCAAATGAATATTGTTGAACAGTCAAATTGAAAGCTATGCCTATTGTTAGTGTATTGCGTAATCACTCTGCTGGTTGGCAGTAAACTTTAAATATAATACTTAATCATTTTGAGACTGGCTTGTTAGTCTAGTGGTTAGTGATCCTGACTGCTAAGACTAAGGTCGTGGGTTCGATTCCCACCCAGGACAAATCTTTGTGTGACGAGCACAATCATTTGTTCTGTGTCTGGGTGTCATTTATCTTTAATATTTATGTATTTGGAAATATATAAGTATGTTTATCAGTTGTCTGGTTGCCATAGTACAGGCTCTGCCTAGTTTGGGATCAGATAACGTTGTTTTGGTTGTCCTAAGATATTATGATTTATAACTCACAAAACCACTCGTTTGTGTCGGAAAAACTGCATTCCGTTCTCGTGTGAACTTATAGTAAACTAATTAAAAGAGCAACAATGTTCGTCATTAGGTTACTAATTACGAAGTTAGGCGGTACCTATATATAGGTGTAGGTGTCAATTCACACTTCTGTGTAGATAGGCACCGGCTTGCTCCAGAAACATTCTTGAAATATGCTGACATTCACACGGTTTAAGGCGATGAACACAAACGCCAATTAGCACACAATACTTCTTGAGAAGCCATTTTCAAAAAAAAATATACGCATTATAGTGTGCGTGATGTATGTGTGCTGTTTTTTGCTGTTATATATTCCTTGTGATGATTATGATTACTGAAATAAAACGTTGATTTTTTAAACGACTTCACAACACGTTCCGCGTTTTCAATTCGGTTGTATTTTTTGTGTGTTTGCTCAGAGTTTCGTCATTTGATGAAAAATTCTTCTTTGGTTTGGCAAGTACTTACCGAGTGGTCCCTTTTTTGGTCAAGTTCTGGTTAGTGGTGTTTGAGTTAGCTTCTATCATACGTATTTTTCCACTTAGTTAATATAGATGACTAGCGGCTACTCGCAGCTTTGCCTGCGTGGATGTCGATATAATTTTCGACATCCACGCAGGCAAAGCGTGCCAGCCATGCCGTTGCCGTTCTCATTGGAACGTACCCAGCGCGACACTGTGGTGGCATCTACACCGCCGCGCCATAAGCGTTACGTAATAGCCCAAAAGACACAACACCCATCTTGCCGGAGGCTCCTCACTTTTCTATTGAACTTTACATTCTGTTCCTGAAATCTCAATATCATATTTCTTCGAATTTTTCGTTCCAGCCGGCGTAGCATGACCAATTCTATATCTATTCTACCGAGAACAAAAAAAGTTCCTTATGTATTTTAATTCTGTAAAAATGTTTCTATCTTATCAATAGTAAAGAGAAATAGTCATCATACTTGACATCGTACTCTTGTCGACTGAAGAATAGAAACATCTCTTCTCTTCAGTTTTACACAATTTTTCTACGTTACAATCTATCATTTTGTCTTCTCTTCCGTCGACAAATTCCGTTTCTATGGCGGTCATGCTACGCGTGCTGGTCATGTCGATATCGAGTTTGATAAGGTACAGTCTAAAATAATCTATAAACCTGCACAGTTACTTCATCCTAAAACACACATAAATCATCACAATTAGCGGTGTCGTCACAGGAAGTACAGCCGCTCCCACAGTGACGACACTCTTTGTGCGCCCATTGTGTTCTCGGCGAACTTGTGAGAGCCACTGTACCCAATAGCCTTTGTACCGAGATGAAATAACGTTACTATGGCTTTGTGAGCTCCTAATTATTGCACGGAGAACACTATCTGGCTGCCAGTGGGTATTATACAGAGCTAGGGATTGTAAACATAATTATCCCTTTAAAAATCGGTCTGCTTATTTTCTATTTTTCCTGATGAAGTACCGCGTCAAATTCCGTGTGGTGCCGGTCGTAAAGAATAGCACCATCCCCTTTCTTCGCCTGGGTGTTGTAAGAGGTGACTAACGGACGTACTAGAGAATGGGCAGGAGCGTTCTCTATGTATTTTACCACCATACTGCGATCGCCAACCCGCCATGCCAAGTGTGGCGATTATGGCAAATCCGTCCACATTAGGGAAGGTTTATGTCCAGCAGAGGACGTTTTTCGGCTGAAATGTTGATGATGATGATGATGTTGATGACCATAGTAGCTTATCACTTGCTGAAAAAGAATCTTATGTTTGAAGATAAACAAATATTAATCTAAGAAATACATAGATATACGGTAAAGTAAGTACTTATCTTATGTTTTCTAAAAAAAGGGCGACAAGACTCGATTTGTAAGAAAGTCTCAAGACTCGATTTGTAAGAAAGTCTCTAGTTTTTATTAACACAACCAGGCAAAATCAGGGATTAAAGACACGTCCGACATCCAACGTGAGTGTTGCTGAAATGTGTCAAAGGTGACAAAGGGTCATTGTGATATTTCACAATCTAATGGACGCTACTAATGCTCCTGTTGACGCGGTCATCATCATTATCATATCAGCCGAACGACGTTTAAGTGTTTTAATCAAATCTAAACCTTGAGTGTGATTCATAAAGCGCCATATTACATACTTGCATTATTATTCTCCTACCTTTATCCCAATTTATTTGGAGTCCGCGCATCATGTCTTTTTCTTCCACACTTCTCTATTAGTCGTCATTTCGGTACAGACCATCCATCGTTTCTTTGGTCTTCCTTTACTCTTATAGCCATCGACAGTCATACTCAAAACTTTCCTTTCCTTCAATATAACATAGGTACAACATAAGTGCATAATAATGCACGTCACTAATTTCTAATTAACTTTACAACTACTTATCAATGTAGAACACATAGCCAGATATAATTAGACCAGTGAATAATGCGTCTGGTATCGACACCGCGATAATTAAGCGCTCCAGCGACACATCTAAATTATATTCAGCGCTGTTCTAGCGCGAACTATACAGCACTAATTTGATTTCAATTTTAGTCGTATCGTATCTCGGATATTAATTATTGGGGAATATAGGTATCGTACCTACCCGGTAATAATTGGTCGTTAAAAGGTTAAACATCATAATCAGCCTATATTGTTCCCACTGCTGGGACACTTGCCTCCTCTCGGTGGGAGGGAGTAGGCCGTAATCTACCATTCGAGCCCAGTGTGGGTTGGTAGATATCACATATCTTCGAAGTTTTGTTTCTAAGACGGTTGCCTCACGATGTTTTCCTTCACTGTTATCAGAGCAGTGGTGATGACATTATTTACACAAAGTAAAGCGCCTGCCTGAGTTCGAACCCATAACCCACAACTCGTAGGTCGGTGCCGACACCACTGGGCCACAAATGCTCTCCAAAAAAAAATTTAGAACTTAGCTCCGATAATACGCTTTAACCCACTTTATATATCTAGATGATGTTCTAATACCTCCTATCACTGTTGTTTACTCGTACCACAAGTTGTGGTATCTGCTGACTAAATGATCTTCAAAATCAGAGCTTCCTCTCTCGTATCATTTTGCTATGCCCTACAGGGTACATTATGATCTAAATTATATAGTTACCACTTAAGTACACATGGTAAAGCATAAAGATATTGAGTATTAGTATACAAATTGATGTGGTATAGGTTCCATAACTAAAAATAAAATAAAACATAGATTCAGTGGTATGCTTAGTTACCTACATAGACAGGTGTTGCCACCATTTGACGTGAACTACCAACTATATTGCTCTATATGGCTCTGTGTTGCCGCTCGTTGCTCTGTTGTTCGCACAAAGGAATATTAAAAGCATAAATTCACGCGGCTTTTTCCAATTTTTGGATATCGCATATCGCTATCACTTTGGGCCCCTAAAACGTAACTTTCCACTATTCTTTACAATATCTTTATTTTAGAAATATAAGAAAATCTTTTAAACGTGTTTTAAATTAGACTTTTTAGTGCTACTTTTTATTTTTGATTATTATTTGAATGAATAAAAATCTTTATTTACGATATGCGAGATGTAAAAGTATAATCACTAATAGGAACCAATAAGAACCAAACAAAAGAGATAGGGTTCATTTAAATAAGGCTAGACTATTCTAATGAAGGACTGTATCAAAAAACAAACAGCAACGTAAAACCCTTTTATTTAAGTAAATTTTATTTGAAAATATACCAGACGACGCTTGTAATGTTATAACCGCGTCATTATCGTAGTCATTATGACAAAAGCCATTAAATAATAATTTCTCAATTATATTCAATAATTGGCACCGTGGCAAAACCACAAGACAACACAAAACAGAAGGACCACTCTCAAAAACACTTGACGATGAAATGGTTCTATGTTACTTAAAATAACAGCAGTTAAATCACGGAATAAGATTAAAACCCGACAGCTATTTAACAATTTTATGAAATTAATAAACGGGCTGGTGTTTCTAAGCCTAGATTTCATTCGATTTCTACTAATCTTGTGTTGTTAGCGAAAAACTACATAGCGCTTCCACAGACGAACTATAAGAACTAGATACCTCGCTTCTATTTCTTTCATTCGTTCGATAACAAAGCCTGTCATAGCAAACATGACCGACAGCCAGTCTTCTCCCGAGCTTTTGACGCAATACTACCCCTCACTAAGTTAGGTACTGCATTGAGTGCTGTGGTTGGGTGTTGTCCGTGTAGAGTGTTATCTATGGTTAGTGAACAAGTTGTTTTCAATACAATGAGTGCAATGTAAAGTAGCTACTTTAACAAACAATAGAACGCATGCAGGTGCAGCAGCTAAGCGAGCGAACAATCTATCTTTCTCTGGTTTGACAGACGGAAGCTGAGGAACTAAACTGACCGTTCTAGGTCACGAACTAATATGCGCCAGACTATTTTTCCACACCATTTTACCTTGTTAGGCTAGGCTGTTATCAGTTGAGTTTAGTTGCGCCAAATGGAATTAGTTTTTTTAGTAATAATGTTTAATTTTCTCCACTGCACTTGGCTTTCAACTGTTTTTGATTTTTGTCAGTAACATTTTATTCAATGCAGAATAAATTCGGCTCAATATTTCATAAAATGTAGTAACAGATTCCATAGATTTTACAAATGGCCTGGACCCCACATTAATATTCCCTGTTTCGTGGGGATCAGTCTGTTCCCAAGTAAGGCAAACATTTTCATTGGCGATATTGTGGGATAGAACTTCTGTGTCTACTTTGAAATGTTCGGATACATAATAATACTCGTATCTTTTGTAAAATTCACTGGCACACTGCCCAGGTTTTACACAAGCTGTGAAGATACTTGTACATAGGTTAGATAGGAAGTTTCTTTTCCTCATTGTGACATGAAAGGAAGGGGGTGAGAACAATGCCTTCGTTTGGCTCATGGAGATATTGATTTTTCTTTAGCTATTAATTAGGATTACCCAGGAGTAGTCAAGGGTTGTATTTCTAGTTCATGTAAAGATTAATTTCGTTTTCAGAGAGCAATCTTAGTGCACAGCAAAGGAAAATATTTTTGCGTGCCCGACAGGGTCCATATTTTGATCTTGTACCATTTTTATTTTTTACCATCTATGTAACATATGGAATGCAATAAAGAATTGAGTATTGAGTATTGAAATAACTGTTATCCAAATTGACAATTTAATTAAAAGAGAAATGACTAAACTATTGATGCTTCGACCTATCTATATATATAAAATTCAAAGTCCTGAGTGAGTGACTGACTGACTGACTGACTGATATATCAACGCACAGCCTAAACCGCTGGTCCTGGAGACATGAAATTTGGAGGGTGTGTTCTTTGTGAAGAGTAGGTATCCACTAAGAAAGGGTTTTTTGAAATTCCATCCCTAAGAGGGTGAATTGGGGGGTTGAATTTTCACGCGGGCGAAGCCGCTGGCGGAAGCTAGTTTTAGATAAATTGTCAGTATTGCACGCCAAATAAATAAAAAAGTAATACTAAAGGATACAGTGTAGTTAGTTAAATTTGAATATTGGCGCCCAGAAAATATTAAGTCACCTGCATATGAGTCATTGTAGGTTTTTCAATTTTCCAGATAAGATTGTACGTCTATGTTTTTATCTAGTATTTAGGACGGAAAGGCATTGTTTAACTCAGTCATAAACTGCCTTAAAGGAAATGGACTCTTAAACCAGATAACGCAGTGTATGCAAAAATTCAGTCATTGTAGGCATTACGTAAACTGTTCACTATTTATGTACACGTGTATTTGATTCCTTGTTGTTATCTTAACCTACCGGTCACAACATCTACATGAGATTTCTTAGAAATTTTAGGACATTCAATATTTTCCACCGTTATTTAGAGAATTCCAGTAGGTTTATGTGGGTCTATTGTGTGGTTAAATAGCGTCAGAAATTTAGTCAAGACGGTGAAAGGGTTGGGTCAGCTTTTGATTTATAATTGTACTAGCTTTTGCTAGTGGATCAAATTTGATCATCCCGGTAGTATTTCCATGGGATAATTTTCGACTTCCATGCGGGCAGTCGAAGATCAAGGTTATAAACTATCTGAGTGCCAAACTTCATCCAAATCCGGTAGCAGTTTTAGCGTGATTTAGTAACATACAAACTATACATTTATAATATTAGTAGGAGTTGGAATTTGTTAGAAGAGGCCTTGCAGTGGGACACTAATAAGCTGATATTATCATTATTAAAATAATCCATTAGTTTATTCCGTGTGGTGCCGAACGTAAGGAATAGCACCTTCCCATTTCTTATCGTGGGTGTCGTAACAGGCGACTTAGGGACTTACTAAGGAACGGGCAGCAGCGTTCTCTATGCATTTAATCACTATGCTGCGATCGCCAACCCGCCTGCCAAGCGTGTCGATTATGGCAAACCCCCAAAATTGGGAGAGGCCTATGTCTAGCAGTAGCCGTCTTACGGCTGAAATGATGATGATGATGATGAATATTACAGCATTAGCCACGATCCTGAAGATAATAATCAAGATATAAAAAGCGCCATCTTATCGCCCTGCAGTTCACGCACCGGCGCGCCGCGTCAACTGCACGTAGTTTGTAATGTTAGGCACCCTGCACACGGCGCATGGTGCACATCGCACTGTGGTGAATATTACAGAGGAGCTTTTATTAAATGAAGACCTGAATACTGTTGTAAATTATACTGCATAAAATTGAATACGTGCATGAATTAAAATATATAATATTGAACGTGATATAAAGAACATTTGGTAAAGGGAAAAACGGGCGCGCGCAAAAATATGTACTTTAATTTTCATATTCGTTTTAATAGATTTTTTTTTTCTTTCTGGAACGCCGATAATGTGTCTACTTGAAAGTAATAGCTTGTTTGCACTATGTAAAATGTAACTGTATTTTTTTTTTTTTCAAAACAATACGATTTTTGAAATTATTATGTAACAGTTACTAAACCACCTATGTCGAGATGGCGCAAGTTTTCAATTCCATTATGTATAAAGACTAGCTAGCCCGCGACTCCAGGAGACCATCTTGCTGACCATGGTTTAGTTTAGTTAAATGATTAAAATTTATAATCATTAAATCAGCATTGCATATGTAAGCAAGTTCGCCCGTTGTGCCTGGAGGCTGTTATAAAATTATTAAATTTTGTGAAGGTTTTCATTATTTATTTCTGCTTAAATGAATGATTTTTGATATTTTGGCGTGTGCTAGCTGGTATATGATTAATAATTTTATTCTAATTTTTGTGTTTCGTAATGTTAATTATTTTCTATTCGATACAATCAAGTTCTAACTGAACAGACAGGACCGCAACAAACTACCCAGGAGAATACTCCTGCGGAGTTTGTTGCGGCACTTCTTCCCAGTGAAATCACTAGGAAGTGGTGAAGGGTGGGCGTTTTGTGGGACTTTTAACGTTCACAAAGTGTCACCTCTCAGATATATATGAGTTAAATATGATTTTTTTGAAATAGGTATCTTTTATGTGTTTTAACATAAAGAATATCCTATGGCACTCTGCAATAGTGTAGCTTCCTATCACTGAAATAATGTAATAGGTTGGGGAAAAAGTTTCTTCGCATTTTTTAAGAAAATTCAAAACATTTTTTAATAAAGTTTATTTACATTTAACTAAAGTATGTAGGTACCATTTTGTTCGATAACTTTTTGCCATCTTGTAGGTAGGGACATGATCCCATTGCTATAGAAATTTTGGGACTTCTGGTCAAAATACCGCGACAAGTGGTTTTGGCAGTCCTCTCGTGATGTTAACCTGACACTGCCTAAAGAATTCTGAAGAGACCGAAACAGGTGGAAATCTGAAGGTGCAAGGTCAGGACTATACGGCGGATGCATTAACACCTCTCAGCCAAACTCTCTTAATTTTTGCTGAGTGGCTAAAGATGTGTGAGGTCTAGCGTTATCATGATGAAAAACCACACCCCTTCTGTTGATTAATTCCGGCCGCTTTCTCTCAACTTCTTGCTTTAATCTCATCAATTGTTCGCAGTAGAGTTCAGAATCGATGGTCCTGCCTGGTGGTAACAGCTCATAATGAATAATGCCCTTCCAATCCCACCACACACACAGCATCACCTTGTTGCGAGTTAACCCGGGTTTCGCCACAGTCTGTGAAGCCTGACCGGCCTTTGACCACGACCTTTTTCGCACGTTCTTGTCATACGTGATCCACTTTTCATCACCAGTTATCAGCTTCTTCAAAAATGGTTAGATTTCATTACGTCGTAATAAAGAATCACAAATGAGTACACGGTTCATTAGGTTTCTTTCAGTGAGCTCGTGAGGTACCCAAATGTCGAGCTTTTTTGTGTACGCAGTTTTTTTCAAATGCGCCAAAACTGTTTTGTGGTCAATTTCCAGTTCTTCAGCTACGTCGTAACTACTGGTGGTTGCCGATCTTGCTCCACTTTTTCAAAAATGGCATTCATTTTATCCGTAATAGGGCGACCAGAGCGACCTGCATCTTTGACATCAAAATTTCCGGATTGAAAACGCTTAAACCAAATTTGTGCTACTCTCACAGACACTACACTAGGTCCATAAACATCGCAAATTTTTTTCGCGGCTTGCGTTGCATTTTCACCTTTTTTGTAGTAAAATTTTAAAATTTATCGAATTTCTTCATTAGATTCACTCATCTTGACGGTACGAAAAACAAATGAAAATCACACATTTTCCTAATTTGAATTTGGAATTATGTTCTTTAAAATTTAAACTTTCAATGATACCAAAACCAGCCAGATACAAACAGTATAGCCAAAGAGATTTTATTACAAGTTCATACATACTATAATGCGAAAAGACTTTTTCCCCAACCTAATATGTAGTCGGATCAGTTTCTTTCTTCTCAGAGTAGTCAGATAGGAAACGCCGACCTCATCTGGCTTCAAAAAATATGAGTGACGTGTAAAAGTGTTTGTACAAACCTACTTGCAAAAATAAAGTCATTTATCATTTATCAGTACTTACAGAGATTTCAATTTATAAATTTAATGTCATTATTTTATCCCTTTATATGTAATCTAAATCCGGAGTTCAGATTTAGATTACAATCACATCACAAAGTTATGTTAGTATTTGAGATGAGCAATAATGTTAAGTTTAAAACTTATTTTAATTCAACTTTAAAGGCTCGTGCTACTAATTCTACGTGTTATTAGTTCCATGAAAACGCGTACGACACTTCATACAAGGGCAACCTGTCGCACCGCGACATGGTCGTAGAAATTGTTCTACGGATACAAATCACCGAATCGCGCGCGACCGTCGCGTCGCGCTAGCCTGCATGAGCCTTAAAACGGAACATTGCAGGAGCTTAAAATATTTATCTAAGTAGTTGTAAGCTTTGTTTGGTCCTTACTCTTCAAATTGCTGGTTATTCTAAAGACCTTTATAAAACCATTAGAAAAACAAAGACATTTATTTTTAAATAAGTTAATAATTTTAAAATAATTTGAACGCAAGCCACGTAAATACAAAAGTACTTAAGCAACAACGTCAAACACCAATTTTAATAATATCTATACAAATTGCTATGACCCAGTTCGGTTGACCGACTTCTTAAACTCGTCCCAAAGGATCAAGTTTTTGGGCAACTTTTTACCAATTATACAATAAGAAAATTGCGTTATAAAACACATTATAAACTTACAAACTCATTAAAAATTTATTACTGCTTTGATACAATAACAATTGAAAACACTGTTATCTTTGCTCATATCGTAAAATTTAAATTATAAACTACAAAACAAGTTTGTATTGACATATGAACTTCATAAACGTAATGGTGAAGTTTAAAAATAGAATTATAATATTACACTTTTTCTCAAACACAAAACATTTTTCTTATCAATACGATACAAGGCAAATCCAAGACGTTAATATCACCAAGGAGTTTACATCGATTAGTTTTTTCTAATAGAACGCATACGCGAGGCGCACCATTTTTATTGCATTACACAATTATTTCTAATTCTTCGGTTAAATCAAAGTAGATAAAGAAGTATATAAATCTACACATAACTAGGTTATTTAAACACCCGTGTGATGCTATTAAAACTTCGCCTATGGCTCGGTTTTTAAATACACGTTCATGTTTTAATACCCCACAGTTTACAATAGCTTCATGAACAACAATTTTTTAAATGCTTTAGATAAACTCTAGAATAGGCATTTAAAGAATTTATAAATCTAAATTAAAACCCATTCATCAAAAAGTACTTACTTCTCCTTAAATTCTCTATTTATGCTATTACAAATACAGTTTTCCGGTCTCTAAAAATATCTAAGCGAAACTGGAGAAAGTCGTTAGTAACTGAAAAAAAAAATGTCGAAAATGTTGAAGAATATTCAGATTAACACAATTAACTGTCTCTTCGAATAACGTCGAGCACTTCATTAGCGAAAATATGCTTTGAAGTCGCGATATTATTATTTTGTTCCTTCAAAATACGTTAATTTGAAAAAGAAACTGTATTTTGTTTCACGAACTCTTTTGGAAGATAATTCAGTGAATTTTCAATTGAGTTTTTTTATGAGAAACGGATTTTCTTCGTATCAAATAAAAATAAATAAGTACTTACTCAAGATTATTTTCTCGAGGCGATCTCTATTACTCTGGGATTCCATAAACTTTATTTTGATAGCTCTAATCGTTTACTAAAATGGAAGGGTATTACGATCGTATCTTTTTATAAGACTGTTGGGATTCGATTTTCTTGTTCTTCGTCATTAACGTCTTCTATGTCCGCATTATCTAACCACTTTCGTTTAAGAGCCTACTCTTACATGACAGTTATTTTATTTTGTGAAAAGAAGAATTAGATATCGCTTTTTTACTATTTTACCTATCTTAAGAGAATTATTATTATTATTGAATAATATTTAAAAATACCAACCCACGTTGCCTTTTTCAATATAGCATGCATTACATTCAATAAGTAACAGAAAAATAATATATTTATTAAAAAAAAACAAATATCAAAGTTGTACCGTCTACCCCGGTCCTAACATCTGCCATCGGTTTGGCAGTCATCGGGCCAGTTGTGCCATCCAACTTTATGCGCACGTAAAATGCAGTTAAACCTCTATGGTTTAGAAAAGCGCGCATTAAAAACTTTTCGGTTTTATTTTTACTTTTTAGTAACGTTTGCATTTGAGTGGACCGTTTCATGGATGCGTTGCGATTCGGGTTTTGGTTTTAACTTCGTTGGACAGATTTTATATTTTTAAAAGGATTTATTTTTGTAGTCACAGCGTAGTTTTTTTCACGTAATTGTATTAGTTTTGCTAGAATGGAATAGATAACCCCTTTCATGCCATGTATGTTGAAAGAGTTGATTAAAAACAAAATGTACGAGGCTTTATAAATATCAAATTCATTTTGTAGGCTGTTATACTACGCTCACCATACTTTTTATAGCACTATGTGACATAAACCCGCACTTAGGTCACGCTTTTCTGTCACTGAAGTAGTCAATTGTCTCACTACATGACTTACATTTTCTGTGTACAATACATGTGACTTAATAGTCTGTTATTGCATTAAACGTCAAGCATTTCCTAATGTACTATTTCCTACCGATCGATTACAATTACGGTCTACATTTACTTTAATTTCTAAATATTGCTAAATAGCCACTAATTATAATTTAACTAGCTGTTGTCCAAGAATTCATTTTCGTATTTTTTTTCATAGGCGTAAGACTGGTTTTGCCATCATCAGCAGCCTATAATGTTCCCACTGCTGGGACACAGGCCACCTCTCGGTGAGAGGGAGTAGGCTAAATCCACAACGCGGGCCCAGTACGGGTTGATAGATGTCACTTGTCTTCGAATTTTTGGTTGATGATTACTCGCGATGTTCTCCTTCACCGTTTCGAGAGCAGTGGTGATGAAATAAAAGTATACAAAGTAAAGTGCCTGCTGGGGTTTGAATCCACGACCAGTCTACTACGACTAGTCAGTCGCGACCGTTACCACTGAGCCAGCACTGCTTTCAGTTTTGCCATCATTTGACAATAATTGCTACCATCTACGTTTTTAAAGAGAATCTTTGGATGTGTTTGGTCTCCTGTCGCAGCCTAGGTCCCAGGCAATGTATGGGCCTGACATAACAATCTTTTCAGTGGTTTAGGCGATTAACGGACAGTTAAGTTCGCGTTTATATTATGGTCATATATTACTATGTAATCCTGAAGACACACAATATAACTTCTGAATTTGTTTCGGCACTTCTTCTCAGGGAACAGTTAGCTGAGAAATGCCCGCACCATCTAGTTTTTAAAATATTGACCAACAAAATATTGACGTGTCTTATAAGATCTATTATAAACATTTCATTTCATTTCAAAATGATAAAGTCCCTTTTATTTTTATACACAAAGCAACGAATTACGCACTTTTATTAAAATCAGAAGCCAAATTCAAGCGTGCCCAATTTAGAAAAACATGGGGTACATTCCAAATAGATCCAATTACTAACAAAGAGATAAACTTTAGAACTACTTCACCCTCTGCTTACCCTTCACAATATATTTCATGCAAATTGTGTCTCATTGAGATCTGTATCGCACAATCCATAGACAAGCGCTCTGGTCCAAATTTACTTACTTTATTGTACAATTTCCATAGATTATAGCTAATTTTCTTTCCCCTAACTCAACAGGGCTTTAATTAGGGATGGGACAGGATGAGTGGCTAATATTTAAAGTTACATTTTCAAAATAATTATTTTTTCTCATGCTCTATTGATATCTTAATTTTTATTGTTGTTTATGGTACTATCGTATAACGTTAGTGTTGTTAACGTTATCATTAAATATTATTTTGTCTTTTTTTGTACATTTTTAAATACTTACCTACAATACCTAATTACTGTAATAGGTTTTATAACATTTTAATTAAAGAAATAAATAACGAGAGATTTTAAAATTTAAAAAAAATCAAGGACGGGTAAAATATAAATAGTAGAAAATCTTTTACTCGTATAAATAATCACAAAGATCTTTCATTCGGTGTAGACATAGGAAATGAAATTACATATTATACGTATTAGTATTATTTTTTGTAGATATTACTTTATGATTTTATTCTTAAACCGTCTTTGGTACAGGCAACCGCATTTCAGGTGGAATCACTTGCGCTAGAAAAATCTCCCTTACAGCTATGACATAAAGGCGCTCAAATGATTACTACTGATGTGCGGTTAGTTGTACTAGTTAGATTTCTCATGTAAATAATATAATAATATATCTTAGGACAACCAACACAACGTTATCTGATCCCAAACTGGGCAGAGCCTGTACTAAATAAGTTTAAGTAGGTGACGGGGGACAACAATAAAGTCGATAATGACACCCTGATTCTAGCTAGTAGTGTATGGACTTTTAAATATAAGCAAACTTCAATTATACACTGGAAGATCTTTCAAAAAGTGTCAGAATCAAGTTGAAGGGTCAAAGAATTCAGACCTGAGCTCCCTAAAATAGGGTTGTGCTTCACAATGACTCTTACATTGCGTCTTTAGGGACAGGTCAGCTCAAAGCTGCGATGGCTCTTTCTTCAAAAGGCTTTTCCACACATGGCCCTGCAGTGGTAGACTCACATAATAATATAATGTTTGGACTTTCAAAGAGACCACCTGAGTTTGTTTCGGCATTTCTTCTCAGGGAACAGTCAGCTAGGAAATGCAGGTGCCACCGAGATTTTTTTTTTAAATTACCAAATAATATTGACGTGTAAAATTGACTGCTTATATGTAATTAAACATTTCATTTCATTCCGTTTCATTTCAGACTTCACAAAAACCTAAGTAAAGACAACTCAAATTCTACTATACTCTCAAAGACAAACTCTCAACGCGCATCACTACACCAAGTTGAACCGAACAGTTGCCAAGCAGCGTTGGCATCTGTTCAATGTTCCGTCTCCCTCACTCCTATGGATTTATTGCACCTTTTCATTTTATTTCGCCAATTACATAATTGGATCTTGCATAGTCACGGTGGATCTACATTGGTGTATTTGTAATTAAAAAACTGTGCTATCTAACTAAACCCGAAAACAGAGGCTGTCATTTTTGTACACACTCTAAGAACAGAAAAGTCGACATTAAGTACAAAATACAAAAAAAAAAACTGTCTGGAAGGTTTAGGCTCAAGTTAAAGTTAGATCGTGTTTAGTTATAAGTCGGAATGTGCACAATGTGGTGGGCAGACGGATACCTATAGTACACCCACATTTCGCTTTCCTTATGTATTAAGTCCGATGTAATAGGGGGAGACCATATTGCTATCAAGCGGGCACAAATCCAGACTCCGGGCTGCTACTGAGAAATTCCAGATAAAAAACCCAATAACACTTTACCCGATCTGGGGATCGAACCTAGGACCTCATGCTTAGCAGTAGCGCTTGCGACACATATCAATGAGGTATGTGCACATACCTTTCTATACAGCTGCGTATTGTGCCTAAAAATGGCAAAGATTACTTTACATCCGAAATAATTGAAAACAAATCGAGACACAACTCGTTAAAATAACCAAACGGAATTAATTAATTTAAAACTACTTCGACAGCCGAATGAAACGTTTAAAACTCGACAATGCGAGCAATGGCCGATATCTACCCACACTTATTGATTGTAAGTATGGATATTAAGAGAACTCCCATTAAAATGGTACAAATGCAAGTACACAAAGATCGTGCGTATATTAAACTTTTAATCCGGTTCGAATCGGCTACAGGCCGTAATGCCTGGTTATACCCGGGTGATGGAGTAGAGAGTGAATGGAGGAATAAGTTTTCAAGTACGCCCCTGTAGTGTTGATGGCACGGCGCTGACAGTCTAGTCAAAGACGGTTTGTGGTACAAACTACAGGGGTTTTGGTATAGGTTTAAATTTTCTAGCTCGGTATTATTTCGTATTTTAGAAATTAGTTGGACCAGTCATCATCACCTCCATACTTCTAGATCACTACAGCTTAAACTACTTGATGGTTTCTAAACAAAACGTGAAACATCGTAGTGTTACGTAGATTACCGATCAGCTTTCTTAACCAGGAATCTATAACATTTAATTTTACAAAAGACTCTCTATATAATTTCAGCCGGAATACGTCCACTGCTGAACATACCCCACACAAATTAATTGCCATAATCGCCACACTTGACAGGCAGGTCGGCGATCGCAGTATGGTGGTATGCGTAGAGAACGCTCCTGCCCATTCTCTAGTAAGTCCCTTAGTTGCCTTCTACGACACCCACGGGAAGAAATGGGATGGTGCTATACCTCTAAAAGGTTCTACTAATATAAAATCTTGTTTATTTCTTCTTCTTTTCATATTTGTATGTAATAGCCTATCCTATTAAATTGTATAACAATACAGATTTGAACACTCCATGTACTATTTCCTCCGTATATCCGCAAAATACGGGCGCGATCCGGCCTGAACCATTTAATTGCATTCCATTGTCTGTGCCCAAAGATTCCTAGTGATGGGACCGTGAACCGAAACGTACCGATAAAAGAATGCAGGATCATTGGTTTCATCGGTTTTCGAAATTGGAATGGTCTGACTAGTTGTATAGAAGATTTATTTTTGTATTTTATATTTATTTTCGAGTTATCTATCCTTTCTGGTTCACCTGCCATGTTTTATCACTCTAATGCCGCTTTCCTACGGCTTACTTTTTCACAGGCCGCACCGCGCCAGGCTAGGCCGAAAAGCCGTGGTAATGGTCGCATGCGATGAGGCCTGCGATGGCCTGTCTGATCTGTCGGGGGTTTAGAAGTTCAAAGGTGAGCAAGATCGCTACTACAGGGTGCATATCGCCGCCTTTATGGGCGTGTTTTTTTTTTTTTGTTTTCGTTTTATATGTGAATGGTCGGTACGGACCGTGACGGGCCTCAGCGGGAGTAGCAATGCCTATCCTGGCATGTTAACTAACGTGCCGCAGGAACTCAGCATATGGTCGATGTGTAGAAAATGCTTGAGGCATTAAGTCTGCCTTAATGCAGTATTTTTATAACTGTACATAAAGTTTTATTAAATAATGAAATGGTTGAAACATGCAGTTTTATGAAAAAATATATATATATTTACCTTAACCATCCCATTTAATGATTGTGGCCATACATTATTTCAGTTTGTCTAAACTGAATATATATTTTATAAGTAATACTTACGAATGGGTTCTCACAAATTTATTTTAGCTTTTAAGGTCGTATAAGTAATATTTTACTACATCAAGAAACTCCATTTGGAAAACTTTGTAGAATTTATAACGTAAGCTCTTTTTTGTAATATTTGCCTAAAGTAGATTAGAAGATTCCATTTTAAAAACTCGTCTAGCAGATGTAACGTCGTTCATATTCAATCTAAGTTTAAAGTTCTTTTAGAGAACTGACGAGACTGTGCCTTCATAAATTTAACCGTAATGTCAAATGACAGACAAAGGTTAAATCGTCAAATTGAAATATTCAGGCACCCCTTTTACAGCGTTGTTTGTTCGTCTTTATTATCACGTCTAATATAACTTTAACACATAAAAGAGTTTCCAAGAATTTGGTACATATTTTGTTTATTTTACTTTAATGTACTGAAACTAATACCTAAACTAAGCCAAGGCTTTCATTTTGGGACATAACACATACCTACTATTAGATGACTCATGTAATACACAAAGGGTTAGGCAGAGGTAGGTACCTATAGAACGTACATTTTTCCAGGAATTTAATTTATTTCACATACAGTTGTAGTCCACAGTTTTACATTTAAAGTAATCAAATAAATGTTTAAGTCCCATGTAATCATCATCATCATTTCAGCCAGAAGACGTCCACTGCTGGACATAGGCCGCCCACAATTTGGGGGGGTTTGCCGTAATCGCCACGCTTGGCAGGCGGGTTGGCGATCACAGTATGTTGGTAAAATGGATAGAAACACCAACGGAAAGAAATGGGGAAATTCCATATAATGGGGCCAGCCTATTGCCATGAACTGGACAAAAACTCAAACTCAGAATTTCTAGTAAAAGTAAGTTAAAATTGATAATAGAGTTTCTTATTAATAGGAGCCACTTTACTAACTTGGTGTTAGACTCAATTACTGAGTTATTTAGTTGGAAGTTTGATAGCGCTAAAGTAACTTCAACTTTAAGCATTATCGACACTCTCTAGGTTTTGCTCGCAGCGTCACCCGCGTTAGGTGGGATATTCTACAGAAACGTAATGTCAGCATAAAAGTATCATACGGCCTAAATGGGTCACAGCCTATCTGTACGCTTAAGTTCATCCAAACCCATTCTGTCGTTAGGACGTGAAAAGGTAACAAACAGACAGACAGAGGCTCAAATCTGGTGTAAACCCACGCAGGCGCTTTGCGTTGTGTAAATAATTTCTCTCAATCACCACTGCTTTCAAAACGGTGAAGGAAAACATCGTGAGGAAATCGGCATGGCCTAGAACCAAACATTCGAAGACAAGTGATATCTACCAACCCGCATAGGGCCCGCGTGGTAGAGCACGGCCTATTCGTTCTCACCGAGAGGAAGCCTATGTCATGTCCCAGCTGTGGCGACAATATATGCTGATTATGATGACATTCAACCATACTAATTTTAAACGTCTTCCTACCTATGTACTTCTTACTATAATACTAGAACAAAGGAAAATAGAAGTCGGGAAAATTTTGGTTGATTGAAATTTTCCCGACTTAGTCTTCACCGAATTCGACGTCCCCGTCTCTTTTCCCCTCACTACCCCAAACAATAGGTACCGGAGACGATTTGTAGTTCACCCGGTTGAGTTACTATCCCCCGGATAAAAAGATTTGTGATAACGATGCAGATAAGGAGGGGAGGAAAGTTATGGGACTTTAGGAGGGAACGAGGGGAAATATGGGAGATTTAGAGGGGAGGGGGGAGGGAAAATATGGGACTTTTTACGGTGTTGTGGCGTTGAGATAATGGATTGCAAACGATTTTTGTTTTTGACTGGCGGGTTTTCTTTTTGCTTGAGAGAGATTTGAGTTAAGGCTTTGGGATTTTGTGTGACGGAAACTTTTTTTATGTAACACGCAACATGGATTCAGTACATCATGATACGCAACATGTTATTAAAAGCGTGTTCATAATGTATGGAACTGTTGGTTTTTGTTTGAAAACCTGATGGAAAATGGTATTTACCGCCAGTAGACATGCTGACAACAAAATGAAAACCTCTTTCCTCTTTTAAAGTGGGTCAAAATCGCGCTATAAGGAGTCGGTTACAAACAAACATACAAACATACAAATATACAAACATACAAGTGAAGCTAATATAAAGCGTGTAAAAAAGAACATTTGAATAAGTAAAAAATAAAAATATTATTCATTATGATGACGCATGACGTAGTTTGAAATTTGATATTTTGTCTCATGGAACATGGAGATGGATGATCTAGTCGACTCATGCACTGGATATATAAATTCTCTACCGTATGATATGTAAACATTATTAACAGGTTATTCCATAATTCTAATGCATTATTTATTTTTCTTCGTACCTATTATCATTAATGGTAATATTTTTTTAATCACGCCTAGAGGTATATTATGTCGGATACATTGAGTGGACAACCTTTGTAAGATGACTAAAATGTCACGGTGTATATTGTAAACTGTAATAAGCACATTAGTGTGGATTTCATTTTTGACTTTTTAATGACCATCGAGATACTTTTCCGTCTAATTGCATAACACACAAAACAGTACGTGTGGCTTCCATTTTGACAGTTCAACAACATTCATTGCATTATTAACGATGTTGAGCAGACAAATTTAGCGAACATAGGAAGCAATGGACTAGCAATACTTTCAAAATAATTCGTATTTTGATTTATAGTGAGTGACGGTATTAGAGTGATGGTTGTTCTGGCACAGAACACTATCGATGTTCACACCACTGAAAGTCAAACTACCACTAAAGTCCACTGTATATCGAACTAACCTCAAGAAAGAAAAAGACAACCTAACGTGACAGTTCGATCGAAAGAGATGCCATGACCCTGGCATATAGGCAACTGAAGGAACACGGGTGGGTTTTAGTCAGTAAAAGTTTGACACGCCCTTCCGCTCCACCCAGAGCGGGAGACGTGATTTGATGAGTTGTCACCCACAAAAAAAGGTGACAGTTCGACATAATAATATCTTGAAAATAAAAGCTTTTAGCAGTGGAGAATTTAGCACTCATAAGTATCTTATCTGAAAGTAAGTTGTCAAGAAAATCTAAGTGAAACACAGAAATAATAAAAAATAATATTGTTGAAAAAGAAATAACAATTTCTCAATACATAAATTCAATTTCATTACATAAAATTATGGATGCTAATATATGAGACTTTAACATCATTTCATCATCTACCTAGCCGTCTTCCAACTATGTTGGGGTCGGCTTACAGTCTAACCGGATGCAGCTGAGTACCAGTATTTTAAATATATCGACTGCCTAACTGACCTTCACAACCCAATTACCGGGTACTACGATACCCCGTGGTAAGAATGGTTGTCAGACTATCAAGCTTCTGACGTCTCGTAACGATTGTCAAAGCTCCACGAAAGTACTCCGGGATCAACGAATGTTCGTGCTATCCGAAGCACGGAGGGGTCTTGGTATGTCCGTGCATCAACCATGGCGAACGTAGCTTTATTTGAGCGATCTAACCGTACGACTGTTATAACTTAGCCACAAGCCCTCAAGGAATTTTAAAATAGCTGGTGAAATGTGGGGTACACCTCTGCCTAACTCTTTACGGAAAAAACTACTGAACGGATTTGGTTACAATTTGGCAGATATATAGTTTATAACCTGGATTAACACACAGGGTACTTTTTATCCTGGTAGTACGTTCCCGCGGGATAATTTCCGACCTACGCGCTGGCGAAGCCGCTGGCAAAAAGTGGTAATGAATAAATTTCTATTCCTAATCAATACCAAGCTAAATTACCTCCTATATAAAAGTATAGCTCGGTAGGTAACAAATAGTGTTTGTCGGTGAAGTCGATGCGTGGGCCGCATTAGTGGTGCCACTGATAAACGGTCCCGGGGCGGTGATTTAGCGGGACGCAGCGGGATAGCGGCCACAGTGCGGAGAGAGCAGTAAGTCAAGAGAATTTAATTATTTAATTGTTATGTTTGTGAATGTGGGCTAATGTATGCAGATTCTCGTATATGTTCGTTTCGGAAAACATTTAAGACATTTTTGAATACATAATAATAGGTACCTACTGTATATTTTTTAAATTTAAAACTCATACAACTATTATCACAGGCTAACCGAATACAATAGTGTAATTACAGTAATAATAACTCACAAAGATTCGACTATGACAAGTTATTGTATTTTTTTTATATCGGTGGCATTAAAAAGATTACAATACCTATTAATTGTAAAAGAAATCCCAACCAAATTTTGAATTCAGCTTTAGCTTCAGCTTTCTAATCGGACAAAGGATGCCTAATACGGGTAAATTTTGAAACCCGGATTCTTTCTTTCTAGATTATATCTTATGCTTATTTTTTTATCGGTAACCGGTAGAGCAGTGCCCGCCTGTTGACGCAAATTAATAAAACTAAGGACTACGAATTGTATTCCGTGGTGTCGGACGTAAAGAATAGCATCATCTCATGTCATCCCTTCGTTTTCGTAAAATGCGACTAAGGGACGTACTAAAGAATAGGCAGCAACGTTCTATATGCATTTTACAACCTTACTGCAAACGCCAACTCGCCTGCCAAGATTATGACACCCCGCCTTCGGCAAAAGCTATGTTCTGTAGTGGGCTTCTTTCAATTAAAATGATAAGGACTACTAACTAGTCGCTCTACTGATTTGTAAATGTTGATTTCTTGTTATTCATCAATCAAATGACGTTTGAACTTACTACCAATATCCTTACACACCTCCAAAAATAGTAATAGTAGACTGTTCCACCTTGAACCGTCAACAAGACTGATATATGTATAATTATGTAAAACCTGACGAAAATCACATACAATATGTAAATGTAGACGCAAGACAAACACGTGACAGAGCTGTCGTGACATTTCGATCTCATTTACATACAAACGTATTTAAATACTTACGTAAACATTTACTATTAACATTGGAGAATTAATTGGGTATTAACAAGCAGATGGCTTGCCTAGTGAAAGTTAATTTCCGCCACCTTCTCCTTCTTCTTCTTCTTCTGGCTAGCCTTTCCCCAATCTTGGGGTCGCCTTCCAGTCTAACGGGATGCAGCTAGATACCAGTATTTTACAAGGAGGTGCTGGCTAATGACTGTTTAATTTTCGTCATCTATTAGCATTAAAGAACACATCACATAAAATTACATTGTTTCCCCAAAGGGTTAGGTAGATGTAAGAAGAAAACTAACTATATTTTTTTTCTCTTAATTCCATTATGAAGAAAAAACAATGTTTTTTGTATTTTTTGTTTTATTATAAAAGAGCTGAACAGATTTAGACAAAATCGGCACATAGGTAGACCTTGATCTGGATGAAGACATGGGATACACGCTAAAGCGGTTCAACAGACTTGTATGAAATTTGTCACAGATATATTTTATAACCTAGTCATCATTTGCTTAGCCTTTTCCCAACTATGTTGGGGTCGGCTTCCAGCTGTCAGCTTCTAGGTTAGGACATAGTATACTATTTATTGCGGTAGTACAGACGCCAGCACATTAAGCTACCCGAAACTGTCAAATTTTCCCAATTAATCTTGAACCTAATATATTAACGATATATTTGAAAACCTATTAAAGAAATTTGACAGACTGTAGTCGCTTTGTGTGCTGGTGTCTGTACATTACCGTGAGAAATTCCTCATATGCCAGCGGGCAAAGGCGCGGGTAAAAGCTAAGTTTTATATTTTGAAACGCAATGTAATCAATAAAAACTCACAGATCTAACATTCAAAAAACCGGCCAAGTGCGAGTCGGACTCGCGCACCGAGGGTTCCGTACAAAGCTATAGGTATAAAGTTTAAAATTTAAAAAAAATATTTTTATTATATGATATAACTAAAAATGTACGGTTTTCGGAATTTTTCCTTTATCTGTGCTATAAGACGTTGCTTCGTACCAAATTTCAAAATTCTAGATCGACTGGAAGTACCCTTTAGGTTTTGATTCCCTTGCGAGTTTCGAAAATTTGCGGAAATTTGCGGCATAAACGCCTATATCTTTTGCTTGCGTTAGCTTAGAAGTTTGATTTTTTTCACAGCTTCAAGGGACAGTAGATTTGAGTATTGGATATAAATTTCAGCTTGATACCTTTACGCGTTCCTGAGAAAAAGGGTCTTGACAGACGGACGGACGGACGGACGGACGGACAACAAAGTGATCCTATAAGGGTTCCGCTTTTTCCTTTTGAGGTGCGGAACCCTAAAAATACAATCGTGATTTAAAGAATCGTACAGTGGTCGATACTCAAGGTGACTTTAGAGTTAAGTCTAAACAGGTTTGTAAGAGTACCTTAATTTGTGAGTCGTGTGCTTTCATAACTGGGCCAAGGACCTTCAAGGGAGAATGAATCGCCTTATTGCTTGCAAAGCATGTAAAGGCTTGAGAGGATAAATGTTCATTGATTAATGTACATACCAGCGTCTTAAATTATTTTTATTTTGTAAAACGACTTCGGATGTAAATAATGGTTTAAATTACAAGGAGAACCGGTTATAACCATGTTGAAAATGGCATCAGCTAAATAAAGTTATTAATTTTCCAAGTTCTATATTTTCAAGTGGTTTACGGTTAGTATTTCAAAAGGATAAATTCTAACATTCAGTTCGGAATTTTAGATGCTTTTCACTACTCACAAAGCCAAAATGAATGGCGGTTTGTAGCTCAATGTATATTTTGTTATCAGCTAATCATCCACTGATTGACCACCAAAGCAAAATTAATTAAATTTCGCGGTTATTTATCCTCTAAAATACTCGACCGAATAAACTTTTAATGTATCAAATTCAGAGTTCATGATAATTAAATACCACTATACTGCATGTATTGAATATGTTTATAGTACTGCGCTACTGTTAATCCACAAACAAAGTCCGATATCCCGGGATTGGATTAATTAAATAATACCATGCGTTTGTGCAGATTTTTCGCATGAAATAAACAATACAGAAGGCTAACGCAATATGACGAGCGAAAACTATTGCATAAAAACATAGACAATATCTGCGCCCTCATGCTCCTAGCCGCCGCATGTGACGCTCCGGGCGTCGGGAGTCCAAAGTGGACTCTCGGTCACCGTAGGTGCGGGCTTGCGAACGGCGAGCAATGGGCAGCTCCTCGCCCGGTAAGGACCAGGCCCGTGTCGTCGGCGCGTTGTGTTGTTCGCGCGCCTCGAAGAGATGTCAGCACACATTGAAGGTATCCAGTAGGACCGATGCCGGCCGCGGATTTATTCGAAAGAGTTACCATGGCCCTGGCACAGGTAACTGAAGGAACACTGGTGAGTTTTAGCCAGTAAAAGTCTGACACAACCTCCCGCTCCACCCACAGCGCGAGACGTAATTTGATGGTTTCTGACAAAAAAAATGCATACATGGATGCGTACGTACGGCGATGCTCACACAAATGCCGGACGCGCGTGCGTTCGCGGCACGGTTCACACTCGCGAATGGGAAGCGTCTATGTATGCGTTCGTATTCACTCGTTGTATGAACCTGATCTTCTGTACTAGGTTTCTATTGTGTGTTTTCTGTGAGCTTGCATTGACCTCAATATTGGCGGGAAATTGGGTTAAATTTTAAATCCGATTGCTGGCGCAATATATTGTATCCTTTTCAGACTATTCGCTGTTGATAGTCATTTAATCAATTTTGTTTTGTTAATTGGAGTGTTTCGTAAATGTAATGCTAGTTGTTTTGATGCAAATTCCCATTTTCAGCAACACTAGGCAACACCTAAATTAAAACACGCTGCTAGATTTTTAATGCTCGAATATCTTCTCCGTTTTTATTTGATCGTATTAATTTGCCGTATATAACGAAATTACTTATGAAGTGCTCACTTTCTAAACGGGCTTTTTCTAATCCTGTTATTTCTAAGATTGTATGATACTGTACTTATTTATTAAATAACGTAGCATCTAAAAATATACATTATCAACTTGCACTACTGTACCTCCCGACACTGTGTCCAAAACCTCGGGATAGCAGTAATTACACGTCTTGCTGACCGTGCCGAACTAATCACGTATGGATGTGATATGTCCCGGCCCCGGCTATGTCCCGATACAGTCCCCTCACTATTGGACACTCGCTCGGAAAAGGAACGGCTTCTATCTAGTGTGGCTAATTGAGTGCAAAGAGGGTCAGATATTCTGTTGATTAACGTAGAATCTCTTGATTGTATTGTAGATTTATTTTACTCTTTCTTTCTCTAGATTTCCTTTCTATTCTACTTCGAAAGTATCAACATACCCTTACACTAATACACTTTTTAGGGTTCCATAATCAGTAGCTGCCAACGAGCCCATAATACTACGGCTTTACTACCCGATCGTGTATCAACGGGCTGTATCTCATGAATCGTAATAGGGAGACTGTTGAAAACAAAGAGTGTGTATTTCTATTGCTGCTATTATAGTCAGCGACTATAGTCAATAATATCAGAACGAATAGACTGTTCACAATGATCGCAACAACTAAGAAAATTAAACTTTATCTCAATTGGATTAAATTCTTGTTAGAATGACAGTTGTCGTGTACTGTACTACTCCCACACCTGTGTCGGGGATCACGGATAACAACATTTCAAATAAGACCACAATTCTCATCTTTGTACGTCTACATCATAAAATAGTTTAAAAAAACTAAAAAACACGCTTCCATTGAAAACCAAACTAAAAAGTACAAAATAATGGAAAAAAAGCGTGGGGTGCTTTTTAAGGTATTTTTTATTGATATCAGGCTAACTATTATTTATTTTCTATTTTTTAGGGTGTTTCAATTTTGAGACGTATGTCAGCGTAGTTTGTAACGTATGTCAGCGTAATTTGTGACGTATGTCAGCGTAGTTTTCGAGGACAGGTTTTTTTGCTGTCCTGGTAACCCTGGCAAGGATAATGGTACGAATTAAGGTATTTTTTAATTGATATCAGGCACCCCACGCTTTTATTCCATTATTTTGTACTTTTTAGTTTGGTTTTCAATGGAAGCGTGTTTATTAGTTTTTTTAAACTATTATTTATTTTCTATTTTTAGGGTGTTTCGAATTTAGAGACGTATGTCAGCGTAGTTTATGACGTATGTCAGAGTAGTTTTCGAAGACAGTTTTTTTTGCTGTCCTGGTAACCCTGGCAAGGATAATGGCACAAATTAGTTTGTGACGTATGTCAGCGTAGTTTTCGAAGACAGTTTTTCTGCTATCCTGGTAAACCTGGCAAGAATAATGGCACAAATGTATGAAATTATTGCATTGTCATCGGTCCTTGACAGGTGTGCAAAGTTTGAATGAAATCTGGTCGTTTAAAGTGGGTCAAAATCGCGCTATAAGGAGTCGGTTACAAACAAACATACAAGTGAAGCTAATATAAAGCGTGTAATTAAAAAAAGGAGCTTCATTCAGATACAGTTGGTACTTTAATGCACACTTTGAAAAGAACAAAATTAGCCATCTGAAAAATTTACCTCATGTTAGCACCCCGTGCCTGTATGCTAGTGACCTTGGTTGATAATAAAATGTTATAAAGTATAAATAAATAGTTATATTATAAAATATAAAAAATATGATTATAAATAAATATATTAGCCCTAATTAATCGGCGAGCAATCTCTGAACATTACTTTATTTAATTCTTTTAATCACTCAGATATTCCATCTTAATTTTATTTTAAGGTTCCCAGAAAGACAAAGCGATGAAACGCACCGTTGCGTGTCCCATTTACCTCTACAAATTACAGACAAAATTCATTTATATTGTGTGCAAGTAACAACATCGTGTATGTGCAAACAGCATGATTTCGATCCTTTCGTAACAAGTGTGTCCTCGGCCACAAAGTGCCTGAGCCTGGGTTTTTTTACTAAGATTTTGTATGTCCTGGAAAATGAAATGTGAATTTAGTTTAAGCTATTGCCATGCCATGAATGCCTGGAAGGTGGCTTGTACGGATACGGTTCAGCCCGAGAACGGAACGGAATAATCTCATTAATACGTCCACCAATACTGCAGAGCGTGCTCGCCTGCTGGCTGTGGGAGAATGGGAGTCGGGGTTATGGCTTCAGGCGCTACCGTCACCTAATATAGGCACTATGTTGGGTGACTCTACTTTCCGCCTCGCTACAAGTCTGCGTCTGGGTGCTCCTTGCGTGGCTCCGCATCGGTGTCAGTGCGGTGAAGCAGTTGACCGCCTCGGACACCATAGCCTTGCTTGCAGCAAGAGCGCTGGTCGGCGGGCACGGCACGCCAGCATTAATGACATCATCCATCGGGCTCTTGTCACCACCGGGGTGCCAACAGTTTTAGAACCCAATGGCTTGGCACGCGATGATGGGAAGAGGCCAGATGGCATGACCATAATGCCTTGGAAGTTGGGTAGGCCTTTGGTGTGGGATGCAACCTGTGTCGATACCCTCACGCCATCCCATCTTCTTAGCACGGCAGGCTGTGCTGGGGCGGCTGCTGCAGGTGCAGAAAACCTCAAACGGCGCAAATATAACAACCTTATTGGGAGTTATATGTTTGAGCCATTTGGGGTTGAAACACTAGGGCCGTGGGGTCCGGGTGCTCATCGAGTATTCCGGGATATCGCCAAGCGGTTGGCCGAATCTTCACGTGACCAGAGGGCTGGCCTATTTTTAACCCCCGACGGAAAAAGAGGGGTGTTATAAGTTTGACGTGTCTGTCTGTCTGTCTGTCTGTCTGTCTGTCTGTCTGTCTGTCTGTGTGTGTGTCTGTCTGTGTGTCTGTCTGTCTGTGGCATCATAGCTCCCGAACGGATGAAGCGATTTCAATTATTATTTTTTTGTATTAAAGGTGACTTATGTGCGAGTGTTCTTAGACATGTTTGATGAAAATCGGTTGAGCCGTTTAAAAGTTGTGGGGGGTGAAAGTGGGGAAGAATAACCGAATGTCTACAAATATACTCGAGTGGGGTCTCAAATGAAAGCGCACTGAAAGAGAATGATGTTCTTAACTTCGCTTGATGAGTAAATTGGTGGTGGGAAAATTGGGACATGGAAATCCGATTGTCACGTGAGAGTATCAATGACTACATCTCAGTCTTTGCAATTCTGCTAAAGATGATTTGTCATGTGGGTTATTAAATAGTTTTGTTTGGTCGAGCTCACAAATTGCTACACCATCCAAGGAAAAGGCCAAGCCTATGTAGCCTTAAGCAGAGTAAAAATTCTCTACTTAAGGCTACATAGGCTTGGCCTTTTGCGAAAGTACTTTTACCTAAGTAACCACAGCTTTTTCAACTGTCGTCCCTTGCAACTTATAAGTTGAATGAAAAAAAATGAAAAATGATAAGAAACATTGTTCTTTCAATATTTCCATATCCTCTAAGACCTTAAAAAGTTACATTATGTGGCCTTATCAGAATCCATCCATTCTCGTCAACACAACTCCGGCCGATAGTGGCATCATCAAATTGAATTGATATTGTTTTTGGAAGCTTCCCATCTTCCTGTTGGCCACGGCGAAGTTCTATGTATTTACAACTTAACAAAATCTACATTATAATAAGTATACCTATAAAAAGTATAAAATAAAAAATTAAATTAAAAATTTAAAAAACCCCCGACACAAAAACCTAAGATCCCTTTAAAAAGTAAAAAATAATAAAAAAACTCAATCTTAAAGTACCTAAGTATGTATTAATAATTTAAAAAAAAATACGTCGCGTTGGGGGACCGCTCTGCAAGGGCAGACGTCGTTGACGATCGTATCCTAAATGCAATATTTAGAAGTAATTTTATAAAAGTTTTCTTCAGTTAGGTAATAGACTATTTGTAATTAAATTGTTAGGTTTGGAGCGGTCCCCCAACGCGACGTATTTTTTTTAAAATTATTAATACATACTTAGGTACTTTAAGATTGAGTTTTTTTATTATTTTTTACTTTTTAAAGGGATCTTAGGTTTTTGTGTCGGGGGTTTTTTAAATTTTTAATTTAATTTTTTTAGGTCTAAGAATCAGCATTGCCATCGAACGTGGCAACGCTGCCAGTCTTCTGGGCACTTTTCCCACCGACAGCGATGCGGACGAATTTTATGATGCCCTGTGAGCTCTTTCCTTTTTTTTACCTTTATTTAATTGTACATAATATACATATTTATTTAAGTGTTAGTTTGTATTGTATTTTTGAATAATGTAAATAAATTAATTAAAAAGTTTAAGCCTGAATGTTTTTCTTTCTTTCTCTTCTTTTCTTGGTAGCTGTGTTGTGCTGTTCACACTCTTTCTATCCAATCCGTTTTTAGAAGTGATGACTTTTGATAGGCTGTCAGTCTCACATACTACTATTTATTCTGTTTGATTCAGCTGTAAATCATCCATAGTTAATAAATAAAAATATATATCTGGTTCTACTTCTGGGTATTTTTAATGTTTCAGAGTTTGAAACACTGGAATGACCTATAAACATTTTAAATTACCTTCTAGGCCATGCTTTTACAAATAACAGACACCAGTTACGCATGACTTGGTACTTACTACCTTTAGTTCAAACCAAAAAAACAGAACAGCAAAAATAAAATACTACCAACCAACCCTCAATTTATACTCACACCTCCCGAAATCCCGAGCAATATAAAAAGTAATTTTTATCCTAGACAAATTCCCAGGCCTATTATATTCACGTGCATAGTTCAGGCAATATTTTACTGGGCCGGGCTATTATTTATTGCTCACATTTCTCCGGCTATTTATTTTAAGGGCTGCATCAGATATGTGCGAATCTCTGGGGGCTGAAGGGATTTCATGCCAGATGTTTGGTAAAAGTTGAGAGTTGGGCAAAAGTGGTAAAGCTGTCATTGCCAGTTTTAGGGTTCCGTAGTCAACAAGAAACCTTTTTAGTTTCACCATGTCCATCCGTCCGTCTATCCGTCTGTCCGCAGCTTAGTTCAGATAGTTTTAGTACTAGAAAGGTACGCCGATAGAGAGGTAAAATAAAATGTTCACGTATCGTGGCGATGTGTTTTTGCGGGTTCGTGGAAACAATTTTTCGTTTAAGGGATTCGTTCGTGAAATATTAAGCTTTACATTTCTCATTTTTTAATAGAGTCATATCCCCCACTGCCAGCTAGATAGCTGTAAACAGTCCATTGTTATAACGAAGATAATACAAAAAACTATTAGAGCTACATGGCTTTACTAGTTAACGAGTTACAGTCGACCAACTTACATTTGCAGTTGGAATATAAAGCAGAACATATTTTTCAACCACAATGATAAGTTCTTGGGATCGATTCATCCCAACTACGGAACCCTTCATTGTGCGTGATCCGACGCACATTTGCGATTGTCAGTTGCGTCGATTTTCATTAACTTTTTCCAACGATTCGACTTGGTGGATAGTATGCTTACGCCGGGAGCAGCAAACACTACGTTACCGCGCTTTCACTGCTGTTTGCACGCTACAGGAGTTGATGGACGCTTCTAAAAGTACTAAGCTCGTAGCCAAATTCTGGGCTGACTATATTAAGATTGCTATCGACAAGCTGAGAAGAACGATTCGACAAAATTCTAAATGATTTACATTTGGTTTAGTGAGGGGACCGAAGCAATTTTGTTGATGGAAATTGTAACGTAGACTATCAATCGTATCTAATGTGTTAATAAGACATTTAATGATCGTTAACGATACTTAGGGGGCTTCTTGCTAAGGAGGGGCTCGTGGCTAAGTAATTATAGCTGCACGAGCCCATTGATCAGATTAAGCTATGCTTTTTGCGGTCAGTCTGTGGATTGGTGACCGTTTATACATACCAAGACCCCGTCATAGATCCCTTAGTAGGTATAGCTGGTCATTCCTGGTCGATCGACCCGTGCGGCTGTTATTGCTTAGTCACAAGCACCTCGCAGTTTACTTTTAAGTTATTTAATCACCACGGAACATCAAATCCTAATAAATTATTTTATCTTAAGCGTCGGTGTTACGTAGAAGGAGTCATTTCGTTTTTTCTTATTCAGTATACACCGTAGTGATATCATAAATTACCCGCAAACAATAAATTATCACACAACAGGTAAAGTACATAATCTTGAATACCGTAGTTATATATGTATATAGTACCTGTGTATGTATGAGTCAATGTATGACTCATGTATGAGATTTGTATGAGATTACTCACGGCAATGACATTCGCGCACAATGTGTCATATAAGACTGCAGGATTCAATTATTAAATAATAAATTAATTATTGTAATGGCTCAGAGGTTAACGTGCACGAGGTTGTGGGTTCATATCCATAAGCAGGTATTGACTTACAATTCATCTATACTTTCTAAGCTTATCTTAGACATCACTAACATCGGTAAAATAAATCAAGGATTTGTAATTAATAATAGGTATAATGTTTGCATTTTACAAGAGACCATGACCTCTGAGTTTGTTTCGACATATTTTCTTCTCTGTGATCAGTTAGGAATTGGCGGCGCCATCTAGTTTTAAAGTACTGCCAAATATTGACGTGTAAAAATATTTTAAAAGATCTACTTACATTAATAAAAATTTCATTTCATTACTATGTAAGTTTAATATCACTATTACGAATTACGGAGAGCAGTGGTGGCCCAGTGGTAACGACCTTGACTTACGAGTAGTAGGTCGTGAGTTCGAACCCAAGCAGGCGCATTACTTTGTGTAAATTATTTCATCACCAATGCTCTCAAAACGGTAAGGAAACCGGCATGTCTTAGAACCAAAAATTTGAAGACATGTGACATCTACCAACCCGCACAGGGCCCGCGTGGTGGATTATGGCCCACTCCCTCTCACCGAGAGGAGGCCTGTGTCCCAGCAGTGGGAACATTAAAAAAGGCTGCTGATGTGATGTGATGTGATTACGAATTGATTCTATTCCACATTTCGCCAGTTATGTTGGACCCCTATAATTCGAGGGCAGCCCAAACGGAGAGAATCCGGGCTGCTGCTGATCAATGGCTGACGGAAAAACCTAAGAACACTGCCCGAATTGGGATTCAAAACCCTCTTGCTCAACAGTAACGCTTGCAACCACTCGACGAACACGACAGTCCACAAGAGCAATGATTTAACAATTCTTTATTTGCCGAAAAAATATGACGTTTTTGCCTCGGACTTTTCGGTTTAGCACGTGTTAACTGTAGCGATGACTAATAAAAGTACCTACTACGACTCTCTACCTAATAGGCGAACAACTTTCGCAACGAATACTTACTTACACCATGACTCCTAGAACTCGGAACTGTTCTCAAAAGGCGTTATAATATTAACAGTTTCATTTATGAGTCACCTATACAACATAGCAACCTAATATGCCTTTCTAAATCGAACGATTTTCCACTTAGGACATACTAATCACTATCCGGATTTGTTTGAAAGAGTTACCGTGGCCCTGGCACATGGGCAACTGAAGCAACTCGGGTGGGTTTTAGTCAGTAAAAGTCTGACACGCCCTTCCGTTCCGACCAGAGCGGGAGACGTCATTTGATAATTTCCCATCCAAAATTTAAAAATAAAAACTTTTTTACAAAAAAAAAAACAACCGACTTCCTTAAAAACACTACAAAGTAAAAAATAACTTTAATTTCGGAAGTCGGTGTCTTAGGATCTGTATTTATGGTTTTTTTGCCACCGACTTCCGAAATTAAAGTTATTTTTTACTTTGTAGTGTTTTTAAGGAAGTCGGTTGTTTTTTTTTTGTAAAAAAGATTTTATTTATAAATTTTTAGTTGTGGTATCCACCCCGCACTAATTCCAAACAAACAATGCATATTTATGCGATTGCAGAAATCGCGGTTGATTTGCTGTCATTTTTTAAAGAGTTCCAGTGTCTATCTCTGGAATCCATCATCAGATCTATATGAAATTTATATGGGACCATTTCGGAATAAACCCCTTTCAAACAAAAAAAGAATTTTGCAAATCCGTTTATATATGACGGAGTTATGGCCGAACATACATTAAAAAATAAATAAATATATAAACATCCGAATTGAGAACCTCCTCCTTTTTGAAATCGGTTAAAAATACAATCAGTGCTGAAGGGTTAATGTGACTCATGGAGCTTCCTTGAGAAAGAGACAAACCATTCCATATCAGGGACTGAAAGGAACCAAAACGAAGAAGTCGGATATTTTGGAAGATTTAGGTATCTTTGATGAATGAGCTCAGTATTCCGGTTTTCAAGATTAAAACTCTTGCTAACCAGCAGAAAGCTCAAGAAAGGAAAGAAATTTAGTCGGTGGCTGAAGTGGACTAGGTATACTCTCTATTTTTATATCACCTACTGCCTTCTTAGTGTTGTGGTCGTAAAGTGCAACAGAGCTAGGGGTCCTGAGTTCGATCCCCAAATCGCACAAGGATAGAAGAAGATCGTCGTTCGACTGGTCAGTTTGATTTCGTAACTCTCCATTGATTGTAGCCTAAAATGACATTTCCCATTGGGAATTTTTAGTAGCATCCCGAATTATTAGCAACAGACTTGCTTAGTGCTTAAAACATATCACGCGAAACATACTCAGATGCCTAACCAGCACCTCTGCCTATAATTTCGGAGAATGCAAGCGAAATGTTTACATGTAAATAAGTACGTCATAATCTTATGTACCTATTCGAGATAACAGTAGCATTCTTGATTTTTAGCCGGTTGCCCAATGACGTCAGTAACGGCTATGAAGCGTGAATTGATCCACGAATGAACTAGTAGTGCCATCTAGTAATAAAATAGTGAAGTGGTGTTATGTTTGAGTGATCGATTGATTCAGGAGTTTTACTAATTTTGTTTCTCAATTCGTTTTTAATATTTTACCTATGACCTATTACATAATACTACTAGCTGCTTTGACAAGAGACAGGAAATCTAACTAACTTTTGTATTCCAAAAATATCACCTACCTAAATCAAAATAAGGACCTTTGTACAATTCTGAAATTGTAGGTAGGTACCTAAACTGTAATACAAGTGTTATGTAGGTACTAAGTACAATTCAAATAGTATACCCATTTCAATATTAGGTATATTAAGTGTTAATAACGTTATCAAAACAATGAAAAGGTATTTCAGAACCGCAACACGAAAGCTTCATAAATACCGCTAGATACGATCGCGTGGGACATAACACAAACGTTGAATCCCAGATAGTGGGCCCACGAACAAAACCTAGTTTATTATTTATTGTAATAATATTGGGAGCACGTCTAATAATAGTGGTGTATAATTAATGCAAATTGCCTATTGATCGCGCAGAGCACGCATATCTGATTACACGTACGATTGCTATTACTATAGTATCAGGCGTTCGCGTTTCAAATAGGTTTGAGATTTAGCACTATTTGTTTGTTCTAATGGAGGTTTTAATGAACTGAATTAGAGGTATGTTTATTTTTAATTTATTTGTGGTGTAGATGTTAGATTTAATGAAGTTGACGGTTTGCATCACTAATAAATAAGTATAGTAATAATAAGTATCTAATCTATACTAATATTATAAAGCTGCAGAGTTTGTTTGTGGTTGAACGCGCTATTTTCAGGAAGTTCTGGGGAAAATAGTTTAACTTTTGAATAGCCCATTAATCGAGGAAGGCTATAGAATATAAAACATCACACTAGGAACCTTAGGAGCTGAGTAAAAACAATAAAAGTCACGAATACGAAGACTTCGCACGGGCAGGCGATTCGATGCGTCGTCGGTGTGGGTCGGAAGAGCAAGAAATTTCACGCAGAAGTCGCGGGCAGAAGCTAGTTTACTCATAAGAAAAGCAGTGAGTTCGTAGTACTAATGTTACATCAGTGGTAACATTGGCACTACGAAAATCAGTCGGTGAGTCTTTATCGCGTTTACAGCTTGCGCGTCTTGCGACAACGATATATCGACTGAGAAACTAAAAGTTCCCTTCGCACTCAGCAGCTATTTATTTACATCTCTAAAGATTTGAGTCTTACGTCGTACTATAGGTAATAATGCTATAAACGCGAAAGTTTGTGAGCATGGATGGATGTATGTCTGTTACTCTTTCACGCAAATACTACTTAACATTGATGAAACTTTTCAGATTAACGAATGTCATACAAAAATATGACGGGGATGGGATTGTAGTTGTTGTTTTTTTAGTAGTATATTTTTACATGTGCATAAAGTTTTAATAAATCTATACTTAATATTATAAAGCTGAAGAGTTTGTTTGTTTGAACGCGGTAATCTCAGGAATTACTGGTCTGAATTGAAAAATTATTTTTGTGTTAGGTAGTTTATTTATCAATGAAGGCTATAGATTATATAACATCACGCTACAACCAAGAGGAGCGGAGCAGTAATGAAAAATGTTGCAAAAACGGGGAAAATCGCACGGGTAGGCGATTCGACGCGATGGGAAGGGTCGGGGGAAAAAGAAATTTAACGCGGATGAAGTCGCGGGCAGAAGCTAGTAAATAAAAACATTTTGTGTGATTCGGCGGTTAACATAACGATAAATAATCAAGTTAATCGGGAATTTTTTTTTCCCGATTTACAGCAGACAGATGTCTAGCTGTTTCGACTGTTGCCTTGTCGTAAAGAATAGCACCACTCCATTTCATCCCATGGGTGTCCTATAAGGCGACTAAGTGACTTGCTAGAGAAAAGGCAGCAGCGTTCTCTGTGTATTGCAATTGCAAACCTTACTGCGATCACCAAGCGTGACGATGTTGGCACACTCCCTCCAAATCGGGGAGGCCTATGTCCAGCAGTGGACATCTTTTTGGTTGAAATGATGATGATAGATATGTTGGCGTACTCTGCCTAAACCGTTAAAAAGATAATGTTTCGCGGAATTGTTTGTCCCACACAAATCTAAATAAAAGTCCGCGAATCTACGTGGCATACACCCATGTGGCCAAAATAGTAAGCCATAAATACATTTAATTTGGTATTCATCTGCATTCGGTTAGACTAGATTCCAACCCCAAGATACTTGGAAAAAGCTGATGATGAAATACATTGAAATTTGATACTTTATTACAATGCAGATTTAGAGTATTTCGTTACTACCTTCATCGCTTTTGGGATTTTATGTAGATAAACTTTATCTTTGTCACTTAGTCATTTGGACCAATCATCATTCATATTCTCACTACGATAAGAATAATTTAAAAAGAACGCAATTAAAGCCTTGGCTGTCATATTTGATAAGGATAGTGTAAAGCCTAGGAAAGAATACAAGCTTATTTGTGTGGACACATCACGCGGACATTGCCGCTGGCTAAAGCTACTAATAATAGGTCTTTACCTATGAAAATGCCGTTTTGTATGAAAAAAAATTAAACGAATTTTTTTTCATGTATTTTTATTTGTATTAATCGAAATAATCACCCACGCAATCAATGCATCTTTGCCAACGCAGTAGCAGTTTATTGATGCCCTTCTTAAAAAAATCAGCTGAACGGGAGGCAACAAATTCTTCAAAGGCATTTTGTACTGCCTCTCGGGTATTGAATTTTTTTCCCGCCAAGAAGTTATCCAAATTCTGGAAAAAGTAGTAGTCTGTCTGTAGGCGCAAGGTCTGGTGAGTAGGGCGGATGACGGAGAGCTTCCAACCCCAGTTCTTGCAACTTGGAGACCGTCTGCTGTGCAGTATGAGGTCACGCGTTGTCGTGCAGGAGCAGCGGAGACGAGCGATTGACCAATGCTGGTTGGAGATGTGCCAGCTTCTCCATCATTGAGTTCAGTTCTTCACAGTACACATCTGCAGTAATGGTCACCCCGTTTGGTAAGAAGCTGTGATGAATCACACTGGCGCTAGACCACCAAACAGTGACCATCACTTTTCTAGGGGTAAGTTTTCGTTTAGGGCATTGTTTAGGTGCTGAACCAGGATTCAACCAACTTGCTGAGCGCTTGCGGTTATCAAACAGAATCCATTTTTCATCGCAGGTAACAATGCGGTTCAAAATTCCTTCATTTGTGTGTCTGTTGAGCAGTGCAAGGCACGTCTCGACGCGTACTTCGCGCTGGCGATCATTGAGTTCGTGGGGCACCCATTTGTCAAGCTTTTTTACCTTGCCAATTTGACGCAAATGGACCAATATTGTTTTGACGCTAACGTCGAAAGCTGCTGCTAATTCAGCCGTAGATTGTGTATCATCAGCTTCCACAATCGCCTTTAATTCGTCATTGTCGACCAAAGTCTTCGGACGACCGCGAGGTTCATTTTCCAGGTCTAAATTTCCAGAACGGAAGCGAGCAAACCAATAACAGGTGGTGCGTTGGTTTGTAGTGTTAGCTCCGTAAACGTCGTTGATGTTGCGTGCCGCTTGTGCCGCGTTGCTGCCACGACGGTACTCATATTCCATAATTACTCGAATTTTTAACGTATCCATGATGACGAAAACGATTGAAATACGATGAAAATGTAACACTAATCAATAAACAAATGACTACTTTTGGAAAAAGAATTCCATGTTTTTAAAATAAAATTAATTTGAAATTAGAATTCTTAGACAACCAAAAATTATTTTAATTTGAAATGGCCAGTACTGCAGAACGGCAATTTCATAGGTAAAGACCTAATATTACAACTAGCTTTTGTCAACTAGGTTTCGCCCACATGGAGGTCGGAAAATATCCCGAAGGAAAGTATTACCGTGATAAATATACCCTATATGTTAAATTGAAGTAATAAACTATCTGTGTACCAAATTTTATCCAAATCCATTGAGCAGTTTTTGCATGAAAGAGTAACATACATCCTTACAAACTTTTACATTTATAGTATTAGTAGGATGTGACAGTTTGTATGATTGCTACTCAATCACACATAAACGGCACAACAAACTTGGATGAAAATTAGCTAAGATAGTTTATAAACTAGACTAACACATGCAATTCTTGTTTTTGAAGTACACGCGGGCGAAGCCACGGGCAAAATCTAGCAAAATAACAATTTCTTGAAAATTAAATCTGTGGAATATGAAATAGATAGGTGCGGTTAAATTCGTCCTATTCATAGCGAGTGAACCGAACTAATTTGATAAAATGTTCTAGACGTACCAATATTAATTTAATTTACTTAATATTACCTAGAATTTTAAACTGTATAACGTTATGATGTCTCCAATAAATTTTGATTAAAACATTACCTTCGTGAAGAAGGTAGGTCCTTTTATACCCAGGCCCAACAGTTTCAATCTATTCTTAGATAAAGTTAATTTACAATCTAGATAAAATTAAGGTGACTCCAGTGACGATAAAAACCGAGGACCGAGAAATTTTGGGATAATAATCTCACAAAAATAGGTCTTCTTAGGTAGGAAAAATGTTCAGGTACCTCCTTAGGTAGACTCAGTAGGTACTTATTAGTCTACTAGTAACTGTATACTTGAACCTATTCTTCCATAAAATAAAGATAAGATAACACAGGATCATGGTGCCCTAAATATAAGATACACATCAACATGGGCGTAATGCAAAATCTTTAATTATAACATTTATATGGAAATGGGCCAACCCCTGAAGTATACCCTGTACACTGAAAATAGACTTTTCCAAATTGATCTAGAATGGCCGGAGATATCGAAGCACATTATGTACAAAAAAAAAAATTGTGCTTGGAGTCCCTCCGCGCAGAAGTAGTGAAACTTCGTAGATAATGTGGAAATGAAAATAGGAAGGTGTAAACGTTTCTGATACTTAACATTAAAATTATCGATTTTTCAAAAACTCTATCCGTCAAATCATTGGCGTGTTCACGAACACTTTGACAATTATTGTGCTTTCATACCCCCTCCATGGTAGCGTTAAACGTTTAACGCAACCTTGTTGGAAGTCGCATTAGAAGTTTCACTTCAAAAAGGAAAACATACAGACGATCCACCTCCTTTTCGAAGTCGGTTAAAAAAAGAAAACGATTTTCTGCTTCCTACAATAATCTCATCCTATAGTGACCTATGTCATTTTGTTGCGCATATTAATCACAGATTCTGTCATATCGAACAGAAAAACTATATGCATTCATTGGTACAAATCCGTATTTCGAACTTAGTTACGTATGTACTAACGAAAGAAACACGAAAGAAGTGGATTTGTTTTCTTGTTTTATTTCAAATACATTACTGATTTACAGTGAAAATATATTCACAACCCTAAGAAAAGCAAGCAAGCTACATCAAAATAATCGATTTATTCCAGATATTTAAAAAAAGGTAAAGCATCTTGGTACAGATCGTCGAGTTGTAGTTTTCAATTCAGCGACGTTCAAGTTCGGAATCTGAGAAAGTTTTTTCAAATTTCGAACGCCGAACCTTCACATTTTAAAATCGCATTCATGATTGGAGCAACTCTGCGGGCGAATGAAAAAAGTTTAGTTCGAAAATCAAATACCGAATGAATTTAAAATATTTTGCTGTGCGACCTTTTTCAACCGATGTCGTAGGAATTAAAAAAGAGGATAAGTTCTAGACTTCTGTCTGTAGATTTATATTAGGTCCCATAATTTTGTTTTGTCCCAAAATTGTCAACATAGGTAGCTCATAAAATTAGCAAGCTGAAATGGCAATGGGCCGGCCACATTAGCCGGACCGTTGGGGTAGACGTGTTCTTGAGTGGAGACCGCGAATCGGCAAATGTATGGTAGGACGTCCTCAGGCTAGGTGGAGTGACGATCTTCGCAGGGTGGCTGGTAGCAGCTGGATGAGAGTTGCCGAGAAACCGGCTGAATGGCGTGCAATTGGAGAGGCCTATGTCTAGCAGTGGACTGCTATGAGCTGATCAGCATTAACTGACAGGATACTTAGATAGGTAACTAAAGGCAGATCTAAGGTGCCGTTGATGTCATTCAAAACAAATATCACGTTCTGTTTTATCATGATTCAGCTCTTAGACGTTCACTGTTAAACAAAGAGGAACTTCCCCCAAAGATTTTCACTACGACCGATTTTGAGAAGCGCAAACCCCCAACCAGAAGCACCGACGTCACATCCCCTATTCTATTTAGCAAGGAACCAATAAGCCAACACTTCCGGCGGGTGATCATCCATTACCCGGGTCTCCGGGGATACGTCAGATAATACCAACTACGTAGGTACCTACGAGCTCTGAACTACTCAAGTACTCATATATTCATGTGCATGAGAATATAGCAATAGATTAGTTAATAACTATTTAAAGATAGAATGTGAATTCGAAATTCAATTTTCAAAATGGTTGAGTAATGTAGGAAGTAAAAACGGTATTATGGTTTTAAGGTAGTGACGGCCAATGGAGTAACGCGGTGACCGTATGGTGGCCAAGATAAGGCCAACGAAACCAAGGCCGTCCAAAAGCACGTTGGGTTGACGACATCGTCAACGTCGCGGAAAACGCATGGATGAGAGACGCACGGCACCGAAATGTGTGGCGGAAAAAGGGGGAGGCCTATATACCACCTAGGTACCTAAATATAGTTAGAAAAAAAAAGTTAAAAAGAAGGAGATTTTTTATTATTTATTGTAACCCATACGCACAAAACGCAGATTCGACAAACAAATCACTTACTAAACTTGTTTGTGGTCATATACAAGTATGTGACTTGTCTCTAGAATCTGCGATACGAGTGACAATACGAATGCGTTACATTGCCATCTCTGATACAATGTACACCTGCCACTACCTCGCTTCCTTTAAATGACCACCTTTTTATCTTTCTGACCTTTTCAAAACGGTTTTCGCACTAAGTTAGGGCACCCTGACTTACGAAGAAGTTGGTCGTAGTAATGTTACTTGGCTATTTATTATTTTTAGGTCAACAAAATGGTAATTATTGGAGGCTCACAATAAGAGGCATGTTTGTTATAACAGGATTTTCTTTTATTCACAATCAGCGTATATTGTTCCCACTGCTGGGACACAGGCCTCCTCTCGGTGAGAGGGAAAAGGTTTCTATTAATATCTGAGAAAAATAAAAAAAATCTCAGATATTTGGGGTTCCACTTTATACATGCCACATTTAAATGCTTAAAAATATATCCATAATATCTTCAAAAGCAATGCAAGCAGTATAACAACATCGTTCCCTACAAACACTCAAACGAGGCAGCATGAACTCGGACTTAGTTCGGGAGTGCGCGTAACTTTGTGCTAACTTGAGCGGAGCTTAGCTCTCTCTGTGCTCACTTAGGAGCACGAACTCGGTGCATTATTGAAATGTTCCGGTTTGGGTTACAAGACTTAAAACATTTTTATTTGTATTTAACTTTAAACAAAACTTATGCTATATTAGCGACACACCCTTGCTTCGCACGGTTTTATAAAACATCGTTCGTAGGGCCCCATGGCATATCACAAAGTTTTCAAAACCGTATCAAGCTCCGTTGCGGTACAAGTACTTGCACTGACTGAACTGGCTCACTCAATTGGTTCCTCAAAAAACATACAAACATTTCAGGTACTGATCTACATTGTGTTCACATGAGCTGACCACGATTATGTTGTTGTGTAGTTTGTTTTGCTATTTCTTCTCAGGGGTAGTTAGATGGGAATTGTGAACTCCATCTAGCTTATTTTTAAATAACATGACGTGTAATTGTGATCCCAATATCTTTTTTATGGAATAAACAATTTGATTTCAATTCATTTCATTTATGAATAAACCAATAGCTTTAAAGTTTTATTATCCTGCGCTTACGCTTCATGCTTTTTCAAAGGCATCCGATGTGGGTTGTAGGAAAATCTCAGCTTTTTGGAACATCATTCCTGTGTGTCAGTTCATTTCTAAAATTCGATGTTTCATATTCTTGCCAATGCGCTTAGTATAGTCACCAATAGTGAAAAGTAACCGGGGTCTTCGGAGATAGTTGAAGAATAGTAAGAAACCGATGGAAGTTTTCGAATGAAATTTAATTTCATGAATGAACTTTTTGTTTTCTAATCAAAAATATTTGTTTATTATAAACTAACGTTATTTGCCGTATTACTTAATAAGGTAACAAAGCCATGTGCTAACTATAAACTGAAACACGTTTTTCTCCGAGTACGGGAACTTTTTCTTCGTTAGCTATATCCATATATTCACATTTTATGTTAACTCCCTTGAGTGAGAGAAAATGGGGCAGTAACATTCTGACCTGGATTAAATCCTTTGTCTTTAAACTATGGTGCAGCGGGGATTTAGAGTTTTTGTAGAAGGGTAGCGGGTTGATTGTGGGATTACTATAACGTCGATTAAACTGCTAGAAAATTAGTTTTTTCAAAACTTAGGTACGCTTATTCGTCTGTTAGCGCATATCAAGCAATGACAAGATGACATTTACTGTCAAAAGATTGATGACCGAAAGATTGAAAGTGAATGCCGCCAGCCTACGGTATACGGCAGCTGAAATATGAAGATACATTCATAAACATTTTTCTTGACAGTGGAAGATCTACAACTCAAGAGTTTAAAATTGAAAACGAGTCTAATCGCCTATTGAATTTAATGGTTTTGATTTTAAAACGTAATAATAACCAACCGTAATAATACATTCCCGGACACCTAGAACGAACCATCCAACATAATAATGCACGGTGGCTCAATTAGCTGTCCAGCTGTGCTAAATAAGTTTCCATTTCCTTAACGGATGTTTTTCCAAATAAATCACACCCACACCCAAACCATAACTCCAGAACATCACACACACAGGCACCCCCCACACAAACACTCGTCACTATTATTTCTTAAGTCTATTCAATAAACATTTACACCTTCGAATTATTACGCAATTATATATATATTGTAAAGCATGTTGATTCCTCTATAGTACCCTGTCCTTCAAGATACAGTATTCTCCTAGTTTAAAGGGCAGGAGTCTTACTCATCTGCAATAGCCATACCTATCTATAACTGAGACAATATCTTAGTCTAGTCTTTTGTTAAATAAACGATTACTTACTCACACATTTACTTTTCCTCTGACTTATCATTATTTTAGTGTATACATATTTTTCACATGAGACCGAACTCAAATTGCACTGACTATCTGAAACTAGATGTCTTTATCTTATTTCCATACTTTCAGGCAAGGTAAAGAAACTTAATATAAACCGTTTAAAGCCATTATCACGTAACAATTGACGATACCCGGGTAATACCCTAGCGTACCGTAGGATACCCTGGCGACCCAACTCACTGTCGCAAAGGATTTCAGCAACCTTATCAACTTTATTGAATGTATCTAAAGAAACGTACCCTGGCAAGTTTCTTGCTGATAAGAAAAGTGAGGTGGGAAGGAGTTTAAACTTTCAAATTGAGATTTTATGTATGTTTCGTTTTTTTTTAGTGTGGTAAATATGGAAACTGTCTTGGGGATATCAAATTATCAACCTTTTGAAATTCCTTTATCTTGATCTAGTACATTCGACTACTGAGATAAATAGGTCTCTCAATTCAACTCTTTATTGCATAATCCCGATGCAGTGTCATCTAGTATAAGTGCCATAAAGTGTTCACCATCTTGGATTTGTGTTTTATAAAATTTTAATATATTTTACAGTACAGGGCACAACCATTTAATGCTGATGCTGGTTGTGGTGACAAGTTGTCTTGCTGACCATGGTTTTGTTATTGTTATTGGTGTATTCATTTAACTCCGAAGATCCTAGTTTAATATTTGTGATTTCAAATTACAGCTATACGAACTTAATGCAACATTGCACTTGTAAGTGAGCATACCCTTTATGTCGAAAGAATTTTATTTTGGTGTAAAGTTCTGTTTGTTTTTATTATTTATTCCTGTTTGAGTATAGTTTTCAATGTTTTATTGGTATGGCGTATGGTACCTGACATATGGCGAATATCTAATTTAATTTAATGTTTTGTGTTTGGTACTGTTAATTACTTATTGTACCTATTGCGTAGAATCAAGCATTTTTCTAACTGAACAGACAGTTGTGATGTTTGAAGCGCTATTTCTATTTCGTAGCTAGCTTTAGCCCTTCACGACTTCTTAGTGCTTACTAAGAAGTCGTGAAGGGCGGGCGTTTTGACGGACTGTTTTATGTAACTTTAACGTTCAAAAATTGCTGACTCTCAGGCTACTCTTTGAATAAATGACTGTTATTTTAATTTACAAAAGAAATAATAGCATAATTTATAATAATTTTAAATATTATGTAATACCTTTACGCTGGACGCGTGTGCGAGCGTGGTTGCTGTAGGCTCCTAAGATTTCAAGAAGTGAGAAGACTTATCTTGTAGTTGCTAGTATCATAGATCACAAGGCCATAAGGTCGACGGCATTTATGAGTAATATAAATAACTGACTATAACCTCCTTCCATTCTGTTTTAGATACAGAATCTGCCCTATTACTGGCGGGTCGTTGACTTAATAAACAAATATTAGTAGGATCGTCGTTCTGAAGCCCTACATATAATACATTGTTTGTTAATAATACTATACCACCTAACTTGATTGTCTATTGATCATACAAATTAGAGGTCGTTGGCCTATCAATACAAGAAGACTATCAATTATAATGAAGACTGTGGAGGGCTTTGAAACGTGTATACAATACAGGGTAGACATAAATATACACGAGTACATTACCACTGTTACAAAGTATTTATCACACGGTCTACTTCTGAGAAGATTAATAAAATAAAACAAAAAAAGTGTTTTTTCTACAACTTTTTTTTTTTGATTATACACTGCGTAGGTATATTATTTTCATGCATCCAAGAAAAATAAATATAAGTAACTTGACTTCTGGTGACTCTTGTTAAATAGAAGAATATTTATATGATACTTGATTGCTTTTGCCCGCGACTTCGTCCGCGTAAATGTCGGTTATCACGGACGCAGACGAAGTCGCGGAATATATTGTAAAAGTAGCCTATGTATTTTCTTGGGGTTCAAACTTACCTATAATATGATTATTGTACAATATTATAAAATACTAGCTTCTGCCCGCGACTTCGTCCGCGTTAAAATTCTTGTTCCCCCGTCCCCTGCCGTCGCGTCGAATCGCCTACCCGTGCGATTTTCCCCGTTTTTGCAACATTTTTCATTACTGCTCCGCTCTTCTTCGTTGTAGCGTGATGTTATATAGCCTATAGCCTTCCTCAATAAATAGGCTATCCAACACAAAAAGAATTTTCGACCAGTAGTTCCTGAGATAGCGCGTTCAATCAAACAAAAAAAAAAACAAACAAACTCTTCAGCTTTACAATATTAGTATAGATTAAATATAGTAAAGAAGTATAGATTACGAGAATAGTGTGGCTCACGCCTCTAGGAAGTAGTTGTCTATTTGATGTAGGCTTCCCCAATTTCCATCCACTGGTTCCTGTCCATAGCTTTAAGTATACACCCCGGTTCTCCCTTCTCCTAGATAATTATGTCTTCTCAGTTTTTCTTGACCTACCTGGACTTCTGCTGTAGTCTCTTCTTCTTTGGTCTCTCCCTGTAAGGACTGTGAACCAATAATAACATGTAAGCCATGTATGTTTCCCCATGACGCCTCTTATCGATTTATTATCTTCAAACTCAATCTTTTTTTCCCTCAAAGGCAAATTAGAAGCACTTACGTTGGAACATGTAGTTCCGTCTGGTGTCGGACGTAAAGAATACTAACATCCCATTTTTTCCCGTGGGTGTCGTAAAAGGCGACTAAGGGACTTACTAGAGAATGGGCAACAGCGCATATTACCACCATACTGCGATCGCCAACCCATTTGCCAAGCGTGGCGATTACGGCAAAGCTCCCCATATTGCGGGAGGCCTTTGTCCAGCAGTGGACGTTTTGTGGCTGAAATGATGGTGATGATAAACGTACAAAATAACAAACATATAGAATTGAGAATCGAATTGATTCTCAATCAATTCAATTCATAGAATTGAGAATCAGTTCTATATCATTACAATATGAAGACCAGCAACAAGCAAAGAACAGCAAAGCCCTAGTTTGGACGCAAACCGTTCACTTTGCTACTCAAAAACTTTCATCGCAATTTTTTACCGCGTGACCTACAACCGTGGCATCACTCAACCATATTGCTCTTTACCCTATCGTCTATGTATATGTCCTCTGTCTGTTACATAGTCTATGCATGTATCCAGTTTTTGTTCTCTATGCATGTGTCCACTTTTTGTTCTATCAAAGTAAAAGCCGAAGCACTTAGCTTGATACGCTGACGCAATATATTACGCCATCGCTTCCAGCGCTTTACAGCGCAGATTTTATGATCACTATAAACTTACACACATTACATGTAACAAGCAACAGACAGAAGGCTTATTTTAGCATTATGTCTTATTGTAAGACAATGGTGCTGAAATACATACAGTTTAAAGAAGATTTCTGGCGAGCATATGCCAGTAGAAATACTGGAAATACACCAGTTTTTTTTTAGTTTTTTTCATTCGGCAGTTTTCATCTTTAAACTTTTTTTAGTATCATCATTATTTCCGCCGAAAGACAATCACTGCTGGACATAGGCCTCCCCAAATTTAGGGGGTTTACTTTAATAGCTACGCTTGGCAGGTGGGTTGGGCGGGCATAGTACGGTGATAAATTGCATAGAGAACGCTGCTGCCCATCCTCTAGTAACTTCCCTTAGGCGCATCTTGCGACACCCACGGGATGAAATAGGGTGGAGCTATTCTTTACATCCTGCTCCACATGGATCGTTTTTTAGTAAATAAATGACCTAATGACGTATCTTTTTTAAGTGACGTGAGTCATACAAATTTAAAAAATCGTTGAATATTAGTGCAAAAAATCCTATTATTCAAGCATCTCATCGATGCATATCTAAATAACCGCAAGTTGTCTTAACCGTAGTCGACCTTTAGTTTATTTAAAACTTTTAGTAATCATCCAATGACACAGCTTATTTAAGTAAAACAGATTGACTTCGTTCTCATCGGTACTTGACAGTAAGCCTTCTGCATATCCTTAGCTACATAGCGTCACTGAACCGGCAAAGCGCTGTTCAAGCTATTTACAACAACCGCTCGCTTCACAACGGTCATGAGTGTGGCGTTTGACACCTTATTAAAGGGATATTTTTCTCCAAGCTGATCTTGTGAAAGAGGAAAATACTCCATGTATCAGCTAGTTATCGGCCTGAAAACATCGTAAACGTTTACTGGAGGGTTATAGTTTATTGTTGTTGAAGGATACGCTATAATTTTTTAGTGAGCAGTATTTTTACAACACGATTACATACTGTGGCGAAAATAGCCGATTATCGGACGAAGCTGCTTTATTACGGAAGCTGTTTTTTGAACCTGTGGATAATATCAATCGTGAATGATTGGGTATGTGTTTCAAATTTAATCTAAGTGTAGGGAGAAAACTCCAGTCCTGCGTCGGAGCTGACACACAGATTTTTTTTTTATTGATACAGCAATAACTATTTTTCTTATGAACTCAATTTTTATACTGAACGCAAGCACTACTGCTGAGCGTAGGGTGTTTGGTTCGATTCTAAGGTCTGGCTAAGTTGCAGGCTCTGTACAAGCCCAGACTTTTGATTTGTGCCCATTTAATGATAATAGCTGGCCAACTATGAAATGTGGATTATCTTACACATCTCTGCCTTTCCCTTCAAAGAACTCAGGCATGATGTTATGAGCAAAGATAAAGGACGTTTACAAGGTCACCCGTTCTGCCAACAAACATAAAATAAACGCGATCCCAGCACAAACCGAACAGAATGGACGCCTCGTTTGTAAAGAGTTTGTACATAACGTCGTCAGAGTAAATACTAGGGACATATAGTGCGTAAAAATATGTACTTGATGTGAATACACTCGAAATATCTGAAGTGCACCCTTTTAGTGAGCGGGGCGGCACTGTAAGCGGTTAATATTATTAGAAATACCTATGTATATTATTCTTTATCTTATTCTTCGTGTGGTCGCAGGCGTTACTGCTGAGAATTAGGTCCTGGAGTCGATTCCCTGGTCGGGAACTGTTATTGGGTTTTTCTATCTGAATTTTTTTAGTAGCAGCGCGGAGTCTGGATTTGTACTCGGTTGTTGGCAACAGGTTCGCTCCCCACTACATGAGACTTAAGACATAACTGGTGAAATGTGGGTACTATAGGCACACCTTGACCCAAATCCTTCGGAGAATCATGGCGTGATTGGTATGGTTGTGATTTGAATGTCAAACGTGATCACCATGACTCTATACGAGCTATCATTGTAGTAAATAATCTTAACATTGGTCACCTCTGAGGTGATTCGCTTTCCATCATCGTTAACAGTAGCTAGAAGATCTCTAAGTAAAGGAGTTCTTCAACTGTTAGTGTAAGTTGGTTATTAATAATAAATAAATAAACAAATTTAAAACAAAAATCAATGCAATTCAATTTAAATATTTCAGTAACAACATTCACATTGTGTTTGAAAACATACATAATAAATAAAAATAACAAACTCATTAAAATTACAAACTAAAACATTCATAATACAATAAAATCACTAATATTTTAAATAAAAAAATTCAATACAATTAAAAAGTTCAATATCATTACAGCTGCTATTACATACTAACATTACCCAGTCTCACAGTACTATGACCATATCTACATATTTGTTCAACCACGTAGTGAAACTGTTTCTCTATTTGAAGGGTATGGAGGGCCAGTAAAATTACGTGTCACGAAATGCTTCAACATGTCTTTGGAATGGAAATGCACCTACTGTTATCTCTAGTATGAGAGGTGTCCACCGTGTTTGTTACTCACACTCTAATATTTTCCGTCCACAATCATACACTTTACCAATCGCTGTCACTGGAACCACACAGCCCCGTCAGCAGCAGCTCTGTCGCTTCGTAAAATATCGAGTGCGAGATATGACAGCATTCGGCCTGCGTTTGATGGACCCCCTCCTCTAGCCCCCCACCTCATTGCCTCACACCCCCTGTCCCTGAGGACGGCTAGGGATGGTCGTACTGTCGGGAACACTGATTGGAACCGTGTCACGTGTGATTACGTTGTTATCATCATCATACATTTTCAGAAGCTCGGAAATATAGGTAATGTGAGTTGAAGGTGTCAATTTGTTATGGTTTCAATGAATTTAAATGGTTTTCATACATTTTTTCGTTGCTGTTTCACTCACTGACACTGCTCAGCGTTCGGCACTGAAAATAGAAAGAAGTCCATCTATGGGTTAGGTTCCCGGGTCGAGCAAGTTGCTATGTTGGGTTTTTTTTGTGACTTCTAAGTACCGTTTTGCGGAGTTGCGATTTGGACCTGGTTTATTAAATCACAATTGTTGGTTCTTATTTTATCTGAAGGAAGCCGCCCCGATATTATTGTTAAAATAATAATTTAAAAACTAAAAAACACGCTAAGTTTTTTAAAACTATTATTTATTTTCTATTTTTTAGGGTGTTACGAATTTTGTGACGTATGTCAGCATAGTTTTTAAAGACAGTTTTTTTGGTTATTCTATATTGTCATCGGTCCTTGATAAGTGTGCCAAATTTAAAGTTAGACCGACGTTTAAAAGGGGGCCGAAATCATGTTCAAAGTTTCTGTTACAAAGGCACATACTAACATACGTTTGAAATTAATAAAAGCGTGTTAAAAATATAGACCAACATTAGGAATTTATAGGAAAATTATTAAAGCGCCCTTCCTATATTCTACTTAGAATTTAAAATGTCGCTGTGCCCGACAGGGGCCATAATTGTTTCTATTTATATTACTACCCATAACCTGTTTAAATTATGGAATACAAAAAAATATTTGAGATTTGACCCTAAAAATAGTTGGGAAAAAGTAAGGCGGATGATAATGTAATATTTTATCTAGCAACATGATGGTGTACCATCACACCACTGCTCAGGTAGAGGTACACTAAACTTCCTCATAATTGTAAAGGTTAGGAAATTTATACAGATGGTCAAATAAGATTAGTTCTAGTGCTTACTCTGATTTCATCAGTATCTGAAGCCCCATAATCAGTCTATAATATTTACAACTGCTGGGACACAAACCTACTCTCTGTGACAGGGAATGGATTGTAATCCACCACGTGAGCCCTTTGCGGGCTGGTAGATGTCACATATTTTCTAATTTTTAGGGTTCCGTTGCCAAATGGCCAAAAACGGAACCCTTATAGATTCGTCATGTCTGTCTGTCCGAGTATGTCCCAGCCACTTTTTTCCGAAACTGTAAGAGCTATGCTGTTGAAACTTAGTAAGTAGATGTATTCTGTGAACCGCATTAAGATTTTCACACAAAAATAGAAAAAATAAACAATAATATTTGGGGTTCCCCATACATAGAGCTGAAACTCAAAAAAATAATAATCATCAAACCCATACGTGTGGGGTATCTATGGATAGGTCTACAAAAATGATTTTGAGGTTTTTACCTTCTTTTTTTTTGTAAACTGAATAGTTTGCGCGAGAGACACTTCCAAAGTGGTTAAATGTGTGTCCGGGGGGTGGGGCCGTAACTTCTAAAATAAGGGAATGATAAAACTAAAAAAAATATAATATATGATGTACATTACCATGTAAACCTCCACCGAAAATTGGTTTGAACGAGATCTAGTAAGTAGTTTTTTTTTAATACGTCATAAATCGTAAACCACAATTTACCTTTCATTCAGTCAACTCAAATATAAAAATTAAAAAAAAACATTTCATTTCATAAACATAAACCGTGAATACCTGCATGTTTGTACGGAACCCTCGGTGCGCGAGTCCAACTCGCACTTGGCCGGTTTTTGGTTATAGGACATGCTATAGTTTCCTCACGATGTTTTCTTTCACTGTTTTGAGAACAGTGCTGATGAAATAAGTTACACAAAGTAAAGCGCCTGTCTGGGTCCGCGACGTGGTAAAGTGTCGCTAAATTATTACACAATCCTGATCGACGCATCTATAAAGATCAACGTGAATCTAAATCAGATAGCTGAATATAATCTCTCTCTAATAAGATACAAGTATTAACATAATATAACATAACGCCTTTTCCCCGAAGAGTTGGGCAGAGGTGCACCCATACATCCACATTTCGCCAGTTATATTTAAGTCTCATATAATAATACGGGGCGAGTTTTGCCATCAATTGAGCACAACTCCAGACTCCAGGCTGCTACTGAGAAATTCCAGATAGGAAAACCCAATAACACTAAGTACGACCTGGGAATCAAACCTATGACCTCAGGCGTAGCGCAAAGGGCATATAATGGCTTGCGCACGCAGTACAACAACATGTTCCGGGTGTTGATGGGGCTGCCGCGTTTTTGCAGCGCGTCCGGCATATTTGCCGACGCGGCAACTGATAATAGTTTGTCGACCATCAAGCGCAAGAGATGCGGATCTCTGCTTCGCAGTGTTCGCGCCAGCCCCAACACCATTGTTAGAGCGTTGGCTGATAGGTGGGACTCTCCGATCTTGGGGCGGTGGATACGAGTGCACGCAGTCAAGTAGACATTCCCCAGGATCGGCGAGCCTCACACAGTTTAGAATACTCGTAAATTTTACTAACATTAGTTCATAAGTTTTCACTATTACTAACACTTATGGAAGAAATTCTGAAATAAATGTTGTTTATTTATTTAGCAGTAGCGCTTGCGACCACTAGACCAACGAGGCAGTCAAGACAAGTAAGTATTATTAAAGAAAAATAAATTGTGGAGGTCAGCTCTGACGCACGACTGGAGTTTACTCCATAGGAACGATTATAAAATATATAGATTAGTAAACATAACATAACGCGTAGCATAACGCATAAGGTAACGTAACGCATAACATAACGTACCGAGACGGAAATTTTGGTTTTGCTCCCCTTAAAATATGAAAATCGATTCTCTAGGAGTAAACTTGAATAATATTCTTTACATACAAATGTTAGTATTTGTTCCGCAACCGTTCAAACCCCAGATACATCACATTACGTCGTTCAGTTAGATGGTATCCTTACGTATTCGTTGCAGCAACATCGGAGGCAGCTCACGTTGCTGCATCGCGATGTGGTGAATCCCCGGAGGCTGTGAGCTGTAACGTGTTGAGTTTAAACACAGTTCTTATATGTAATATCGGTTATTGTTTCCTCTCACCTATATTCTGTTTTATATTTTAATCTTATGTTACCTTTTTATGGCATCCATAGCAAATCGTTGAAACAGAACTCTTCTATTGATAAAATGATAATTGTTTTTATTTCTGCATGTAGGTTTGAACAAACACTTTTACACGTTAGTCGTATTTTTGTAAACTTGGTGAGGTCGGGGTTTCCTAACTTATTGAGATTTGGATGAGGGATTGAAAGAAGAAAGGCCAAACAAACTCAGAGGTCACAGTCTCAAAGTCCAGACATAATCTTGGTCAGATCATGTGAATTGGTGTCTGAAATGGTATTTTGAGGTAATTGTTTCCTAGCTGTCTTCTTTATTATATGTGTAGGTAAACTAGCACTTTGCCCGCTACTTAGTCCGCGTGACTCACAAGGGCTGTGCATGTTTTGGGATAAAATATAGCCTATGTTACCTAATGATAATATAGCTTTCTATAAATGAAAAAAAAAAATCGGTTCAGAAGTTTTTGAGTTTATCCATTACAAACATACATACAAAAATCAAATCTTTCCTGTTTGTAATATTATAATAGTTAAATAAAACTTCAGAATGTACGATGAAAACCGCAGTTACGGGCATAATTTGAGAGAAATAGTATTTAATAATTAAATGTAAAGAATGGTTTACTTATATCATTATAAAGATAACCCGATAAAATTGATGATTTTATATATTTTTTTACGGTTGAAAAAGTAGGTACCTCTAAATGAACCACCCAATCCTTAAGGAAGAGTAAATTCCAACGAATTCTGAAAACTTGTATTTGACAGAGACCCAATCCATAAAGTTTCCCAACTTCCCTGAACCGCATCAATTGCAAGACAAAGATGAAATACGAAGCAAACGATTCAAACTATCTTTTGCAATAAATCGGTCTGTAGCAATTTAATAAAAGTCAATAGGAATTTTTCATGAGTTCAGTTCCAACAGAAACTTAGCAGTAAAATATACTATGAAAAACGTTGTTTAACATAACGTAGCATTATACCTGTAATACCCAAAGGGTTTGGCAGCGGTCTAGATAATGTTTAAAAAAATATTGTTGGTAATACCCATCTCAATAGTAGCATTTCGTCAGTTATGTTTAAGTCTCATACATAAGGTGGCGACCATGTTGCCATCGTCAGGCCACAAATCCGGACTTATTTAATTTTATTTATTATGGAATATAATCAAAAACACAACATTCTCTCATTCTTAGGAAGAAAAAAATACATAAAGGAAACGATCAAATGTCAACAAAAAAAAAACCAGTGACATTTTCGACACAAAAATAATAATCATTAAAAACCATCATCAAAACCAAAACCAAACATCATTAAAAACCATAATTTAAACTAAAACCTTAAGAAAATATTTTTTCTGTTAAACAAAAGTTAATCATCATTGTTATTTATCTATAATGTGTATGTATTTAGAACTATATAAGTATATTTATCAGTTGTCTGGTTGCCATAGTACAGGCTCTGCCTAGTTTGGGATCAGATAACGGTGTGTTGGTTGTCCTAAAATATTTATTTAATACCTAAAGCTCATCAAGGCATGCTAATATTAATTAAAATTACCAGTGACTAAGTGTTTGCGTGGTAATGCTGCCAGCCTTTTGGGCACATTTTCTGAAAACAATGACGCGTCACGCGGACGAAGTTTTAACTGACTTTAAAAAAGGAGGAGGGTCTATGTTCCACAGTATTTAAAAATAAAATTTTATTTTTTATATGCTCACCGATATCTCCGGCAGTCTGTTGTGGGCCATGAATAGGTTATGCTTCAGGGCTTTGTTAACTCCTACCGAAAGGGTGCCAACACTAGCAAAAGACAGAATTCTGTGGAAAAGGGAGAGGGAGGCCTGTGCACTGCAGTGGGACAACACAGGCTAGTTAATGTTACAGTATGCTTCAGGGGTCCCATGTAAATTTTATTGGTATTGCTTGGGTAGTTTTTGCGTTAGCTTCGATAATTCGTATTTAATCAACTTTGTTTATCGTGATGGTTCTAATACTTCCTGTCATTGCTATGGACCTTGCGAGTTGCGGTATACGAAATAGTGCGGGGAAGATACCATCATCACTAAAAAGTAAAAAAATAAAATAACTTAAATTTTGGAAGTCGGTGGCAGAAAGCTAAAATACAGATCCAAAGACACCGACTTCCGATATTACACCATATTTGTACGTCTCCTTCCTGGCATAACATAGCGCTCTGTTCATCAACACAAGATCTATATTTCTTTTTTACCTATGTTAAGTGAACTGATTATTATTTTTCACTTTGTGATATTATTAAGTCGGTTGTTATTTTTTTGCAAAAATGTTTTATTTGATTTCTTGTCATTCTATTCCCTTGTTTTATAAACACGTACATACTATTAATATTATTTTATGACCGTCAACTTATACACTAAATGTTTTGAGTTACATATTTTTGAATCTACCTGCCAAAAAATATCGATTTGATGGATTTCGGGTTTCTGTTGAGAAATTCTTAATAGAAAAACCCACTTTTTCCGACGTCACTTTGACTCACCAGTAGAGCTTGTGAGCACCACACCAATAAAATGATTTTCAGTTGAAACTATTGAACAGTTCAACATCTTTGGGAAGAATTCAAATATCGTTTTCAATTCACGTTTAAAATATAAAGTTATTTTTCTAGAAATATTTTCAGGCTGAAATTATATAAATTTGCGGAGACTGAACGGCAATTAAGCTTTTAGTATAATTAGGCTGTTTTCTTTGAAGGTTTTATGGAAAAATACGACGAAAAACTGTTCTCAGCGGCGACCGGAATAGGGGAGCCGTGATTTGTGATTTTTTAGGACGCTCCTAATTACGGTAGAAAATGATTGGTACCTATTTGTCATTTTGTTTTCTTTATTGTAGTAATACTTACAAATTTTCGGTATCAGTGTTAAAATAGACGATTCTTAATTTTAACGAATTTAACATACCTAACTGAAGACCTGTTACCTGTGGCGTCGGAAGTAAAGAATAGCACTATCCCATTTCTTCCCATGGGTATCGGTAGTCGCCACTAAGGGACCTACTAGAGAATGGGCAGCAGCGTTCTCTATGCATTTCATTATACTGCGATCACGGACCTGCCTGCCAAGCGTGGCGATTACGGCAAACCCCAAAAATTGGGGGAGGCCTATATCCAGCAGTGGACGTCTTTTGACTGAAATGATGATGATGATGAACTGAACAAGTAAGGTACTTGTTTTGAAAAAGGTTAAAATTTATAAAAGCTATCTCTATTCAACTATTATTTCCCAATGACATAAACTTTAGTACATCTTCAAGTAGTTTCTCAGCAATAAACTAGATTGACACTATCACGGCGCCATTAAACCCGACTATAACAATATCTGCACAAGAACCACTTTCAAACATAATCTGAAACCATCCTAACATTAATTAATTTCTTGCTCGACTCATCGTCACCCTCCAAAGGGTTGGCTTACAAAGCGAATGACACTACATCGTCTATCTCTTTCCTTCCTTACCATTTTATATTGCCTTCTCGCTCACACGTAGGGTAAAAGCACCAGTTTGTTTGATGAGCGTTAATTGCTTTATTAGTTTCTCTTGTTTTTGTAAAATATTCGCAAATCTGTTGGTTGTAGTCGTTTACTTTGTGTCGGTCCTGTGTCGGTGCGGAAATTCATTTAAAATGTTTGTGTCGACTAATGAATGTGGGGACTGCTGAGTAATTCATTGGATTGGGGTTTTTTGGTGAAGTTTAAATAGCATTAGTGTCATTAGTGGTGATTCTGTTGTGTACCAAATAAACTTAATTTAGGCTCTCTCTATCATCCTTTTCCTTCTAATGCCACAAGATAGAGACGGAAATAAATAAGAGCTGTCAAACTTTCTTCTTCAACGCAACGACGACGAACTAATTTCGTCATTATTTCAAAACAAGCGACACGTAATTTCGTTTGACAGTTCTACAGCGTCACTTGTCTTTTTCTTTCGCGGTTTATCAGTAAGAGATAGCAATACTCTTATTTTAGTTTAGATGGTCAACAAAATAATTAGCACTATTGAAAATTCCAACTGCTTATAAATATATCGTTTACACAGAGACCCACGCTTCCTGTCCTAACATATAATATAGCATTTCATTTGTTTTCGACGAAGGGTACGGCAAAGGTGAATATACCTATTGTCTATCTACTGCCTCCACATGTCGCTAGTTCATCATTTCAGCCGAAAGACGTCCACAGCTGGACATAGGCCTCCACCATTAGTTGCCTGTTACGATTCCCACGGGATGGTGGTATTCTTTACAACCGGTACAACGCGGAAAAAATATCCTAACATGAATAGCCAAAACAATATCCGGCCCTAGGATCGAACTCAGAACCTCACGGTCAGCAGATGCACAACCAACCACTAGACCAACGACGGAGTTATAAAGTTAATGTAGTGAATATAAAGTGGCTCAGTCGCGATGTGACGAGGGTCTGTCAGTGAGGAGAGAGAGTTCAGATGGTATGATGGTAATTGAAGAAGTCAGTCGCATAGATGGAGGTCACGAGGATTGGGCTGTGGTCAAGGAATATATCGATGGGTCCTACGTATATGGGCCAATGAAACAATTTGAGTATTTTCGCTTTTTTGTGTTAAATGCTTCCTTTTACTAAAGTTGCATTAAAAAAAAAACACATTTATTGGTGAATATTTTGGCCATTATACATGGGACCCATCGATATTTTTGAGATGTTTTCCTAACCTTTTGAAGATTAGTTACAGGATAGTTCAAGATAGAAAATCATATATATTTGTGTCATGTATTTTGGGACAAGGTATTGCAAAAGACTGTATTTTTATAAATTATATTCTAATTTAAGGATTCCTAGAACACATAACGTAACATCATAACACCTTGTTTCCCCAAAGGGTTACGCAGAGGTATACCTATATTTGACCCACATTTCGACGGTAATGTTTAAATCCCATGTCGCACGGGGGGGGGGGGGGGGGGCTATTGCCATCAACCGGGTATAAATCTAGACTCCGGGCTGCTGATAAATTCCAGATAGAAAAACACAATAACACTTAGTCCGAGCTGGGAATCGAACCTACGACCTCAATTTTCAGCAGTAGCGCTTGCGACCAACGAAGCAGTGATACGTGAGTAAATGAGAAATAATTCCTGTTATACAAATAATAATTGTGTTTCACTTCTGTCAAAAAATCATTTTAAGTCTACCGTTTACATATTATGGCATTTATTTTGTTAAAAGAGGACGGTACGGTGAAGACAAAGAAGAAATTACCAGTACCGAGTCTTCAGAACATTCATAAAAGGTCTTCCAAGTTCCAAAACATAATTCCCCCCTAAACGCAAGCCATTTTATTGCAGCGCACAGAATGACTTCCTCTTCCTATTAATTCTTCGGAACTCGCCTCGTTTCCATAACAAAAACCTTTCAGCTATAAATTCGCTTTAGAACCTTCGAGAAACATCCACAAAGAAAATCAATCGCCCCGCATAAAATATAGAAAATCCTAAAGCCGAGATATTTTATCGACGCCTCTTTCAAAATCAGAACCGTCTTATTTTCAGAACAAAACTTTGAAAATCGGAAAGTCACACAGTGAAGGAAATATAGATACCGACTCTTTATATACCGAAAACAAGTTTCTAGTTTCGTTGCCAAGTTTCGGTGGTCCTGTGTGGTGGTGTTAAGGTTGAGATTCGCGTGTGTGGTTTGGGAGCGTAGCGTACACACACGTAGAGCAAATAAAGTAAGTTCTTGCTAATAAAGTTTCCTTATCAAACAGAGGCACGTGCCTAGGCGAGCTTGATGCTGTGGCACACGGGTCGCCAGGATGGGCAGCGGACTGGGGAGCATGCTGTATAGAGAGAGTGTCTTGGTAGTTATTTTTTGTGCAAATAATTTGAAATATTTGCTTCTAGGTTAAATTGCAGCAAGATTCGATTACATGTGAATAAATAAAACTTCAACATCGTAAGCAGTGGCGAAAAAACTAAAATAAAGACCCGAACACGCTATATTCCAAAACCAACGAATTTTTCAGTTTGTAGTGCTTGTTTTTTTTTTAAATAGAGTTTATATTTTTCACCAGTAATGGTACCTACGTCACACCAATTCGTATACCACGACTTGCTTGTAAACAACAGTCATAGGAAGTATGCGACACTGCCAGGGTCACGAGATTTGTTCGACAGAGTTACCGTGGCACTAGCATATAGGCAACTAAAGGAACACGGGTAGAGCGGGAGAAGTCATTTGATGCTGTCCCACCGAAGAAAAAAAAGGAAGTATGTGACCATTATCAAGACCAATGGAGAACCTCCTACTTTTTGAAGTTAGGTAAAAATAATGGTGATTTTTTCTGACTTCGAACAAGTTTGTGGATTTTACTAGTACGCACCATCAGTCACAATCTGAATAATTTTGAACATTATTTCGAATCCATTGCTTCATATGTAAAAAAACGTTGTCTTAAATATCGCAATGAATGTTGTTGAACTGTCCAAATGAAAGCGATTCCTACTGATAGTGTGTTATGAAATTACACCTCTGGTTGTTCTCTACCAATCTGTTCGGCAAAATTGGTTTTACAAAAAGTATCCCAAACAATCTTTTAAAAACGAGAAATATTGAAAACATTCGAATTTTGTCAATCTTGAACAAAATATTTCACACCAGGAACACAATATTGACATTCATGACAAACAAATATAAACTAGAAATATCTTTTATTTGACTTTTCAAACGCTACTAAGACTTTTACTTTTATTCCATTTTCTGAATAAAGATACGTATCCAAAAGGTATGAAAAAAAAACCTAATCTTGGTAGAATTAGAACACCTTAATTGTACAAAAAAATATTCGTTAACCTATAATAATTAAACTTTATCCAAGTCACGCAATTTTCGAAAAAAGTTGAATGAATTATTTGCCCGTGGGTGCTAGTGAGGTGACCCCTCGGTCTAGATTCCCTGCCTGGCCTAGCTTGCACCAGGGCGATGCCCGGGGGGTTAGGCGTCTGCACCTACCACTCCTGGGGGGCTGAGGGGAGCTAGGCAGTAAATCACAGGCCATTCTTCATCCTATCTCAGCTCAGTTTAAGATTTATAACCGTCTCCAGTCACTGATAATTCTTGGCTGTTTTAATGTTATTTCTTTTACGATATTCGTTCTAGTTTCAATATATTTAACTTATGTTCTGATAGGACGATGTAAGTGCGTGGATTTAATCGTAAAACTTTTGTTGAAGTATTATTTGCGCAGAGAGAGAAGATAACAAATTTATTGGTTGTTTCTAATTAAACTAAGTCAGATAAATTAACTAAAACTATAATTAAATAGTGCTTTTAGTAAGATATTGTGTGAAATCCAATTACTAATACAATGGTAATTTATTCTTGTTTGAAACGCAGACTAATTGAATAGGTTCTGATTAATAACTACGTTCTATAGATCTAACTTACGTGATATCGTAATTACTATCGCGTGTCAATTTATTAAGCGCTGGAAATATCGTTCAATCAAACTGCGATTCAGAACTTTTATTAATTCACACCATTCTCTAGAAAAAACACTTGACATTGTGAAACTGAGTTCTGTCGAAGATTTATTCATCTGAATGTAATTGAATATTCTTTAGTACTCGAGATAATCTACGGGTTTTGTTTTATTTATTAATCTATTTTATTAAGCTGCACAGGAGTTTATCTAACAGTGAAATCTTGTGTTTGAAATCCCTACAAAAAAAAAAAAATAAGATCAGGTTCATATCACTAAGCAAGTTTTGAATTAACAGTTCAATATTTATAGAAAGGCAGTTATTTTTATAAAACTGATCACTTAGTCCGGTGCTAAGTTTTAATTTTTGCATTGAGAACTTTACTGAAATCAAAAGCAGACAAATCCTAGCAGTCTAACCGAATGCAGCTAAATACCAGTAATTTACATGGCGTAATACCCAACGTATCACGGCTGTCTGGTAAACCTGATTGTCAGAATTTCAGGTTTCTGACTACCTGTAACGACTATCAGAAATTTACAAATGACAGCCGGAATGAACGTGCTTTCCGAGGTACGAAGGTGTGTAAAGATGGTCCCATGGTATGTAAAAATAGTCACCTATCTACGGACCCACCGCGACAAGCGTTGCTTAACCTAATTGATTGCAACATACGGCTGTTATATTACTTAGCCACAAACAACATTATAATGATAGTATACACAATCAACCACAAATACAAGACATGATATTAATTTGTTAATGAAACAGCTGGTCTTCAGCGCGTCGTAAATTACACATCGGATACTAATTGTATCTTGATTGCGCTAATTAGATGTATTGATGCGTTTGGCATAGCGTAATACTCTGTTTATGTCAATTTGATTACCTTTGTTATGTACATATATATACATACAGTATAATACGTAAATAGATGTTTTGTACATACAACATATACCAAATTTATATACGCTAACTCACCCATCATTTCATTTGCAGAATTTAACGTAAATATTTTCAATTCAAATTGTGTAGTATGTTTAACTTCAGCATTACTGATCAATGATCGAGCAAACTCCACTGCAGGATATAGGCCTCTCCCAGGTTGCGTTACAACACCCGGACCTCCACTTTCTGCTTCCAGTCTGTCCCTGGCATTTTCACACAATGCTTGCCGATACGCGGTCTAGACTCCCGGACTCGTATGCCACATCGGCCATCGGTCCTTCGACAGACATAGCCAGCCCACTGCCACTTCAGCTTGCTTACTCTACTACTGTGTCGAAAAGTCTGGTTCTTATCCGGATAATTTCATTTCTGATTTTATTCTTCAAATAAACTCCAAGCCCAGCCCGCTAGAGATGTCAGCAGCAATGTAGGGGTCTGCTAGGACCGATGCCTGCCAGGGTCACGAGATTGTTCGAAAGAGATACCGTGACTCTGGCACATGGGCAACTGAAGGAACACGGGTGGGTTTTAGTCAGTAAAAGTCTGACACGCCCTCCCACTCCGCCCAGAGCGGGAGAAGTCATTTGATGATTTCCCATCCAAAAAAAAAAAAAAAAAAAAAAAAAAAAAAAAAAAAAAAAAAAAAAAAAAAAAAAAAAAGCCCAGCCCGCTGAGCGACCAACTGTCAGTGTTCACATTTCAGCACCGTATATCATTACGGGCAGGAGGATCTTAATTTTCAAATATTACGGGATAGGCGACGAAAAAACTTGCAGAAATTTACCAAATGCTGCCCAATCAAACTGGATTTATCCTCTCCTGCTTCTTTCTCAAAGACGTGTCTACCGGGCTGAATGACTTGCCCTAAGTAGACGTACTCCTTCACAACTGCGAGAAGCGACCCCTCATCGAACGGTCCGACTTTCGATTCACCGCGTTCCTGTAATCCCACTTTGGCATTGAAGTGCCCCATAACAACGTTGTAATAGGCCTTAGTCGTACAGTGCATTGCCTTGGCAATATCCTCGTACATGGCCTCGGCTGTGTGTCGTCAGAGCATGTCGAAGTCGGTGCATATACCTGTATCACTTTCAGGTAGTACCTGTCAGTGAGTTTTAGTACAAGGTGCGCTACCCGTGTCACACTACTGATTTCCACAACGCTACTAGTAAGTTACTTGTTGACTAGAAAATCGACTCCACCTTGGGAGAGCTGATTACCTTCACGGAACTAGAGAAGGCAGTCAGGCTCCAGGATGACCGTATGCTCGCTAGCGCTACACTACCGTTTTTTTTCGTAACAAGGACAAAAATAAAATACAAAATTTCACCTCACATAACTTTAATAACAGTCACAAAATAAAAACAACTAGTACCATACACGTACAAAACCACAGAGTCGTAGGAGCGTAACGCAGAGTCGTGAACTAACCGCGAGCACGGTGGGGGACAGTGGGGGGCTGTGGACAGCTCGGCGGAGACACAACTTTTTACAATACTCGCCGACGAATATAACTTCACGTGACTGTTGTCACCACACGGTATTGTGAACAAGGACATAGCTGAAATAAGTTTGGACAGTTTATGATTTAGCATTATCGAGCGTTAGTAGTAATGAAAACGCTGAGAGGGGTAATAAATCAACAGATATAAAGAAATTATGAGAAAAAGTTTATAACTATAATAGTACACTTTTAAATTTTTGTACTCATACTTCGTAGCTGCGCCCAAAAATTTATGGACACTCGAGATATTTTTGACAGATTGAAACTGAGATCAGGCTGTGAACATTCTTAAAATTATGGGAATATGCTTCTGGAAAGTTTACAAACACCACACCAATGTCAATGTCATTTATGCACCAAAGATTGTTGATGTTCTTCAGAAGGCTTAAGTGCGTAGTACTAGTAACAGGCATGCGTTTATGACCAGATGTATGAACTTAAACGAAAAGGAGCATGTAAGGATCGTAGCAGGTGATGTTCTGTAGTTTCTGCCTACCCCTACGGGAAAAAGGCGTGATTTTATGTATGATCCTCATTTACAAAGATGGTATGGTAAAAACAGTATCATACAGATATTCAAACAATTAGGGAGAAACCAAAACCCTAGAGGTTTTAACAAAAACAAATTAATCTAAACGAAACCTTCAAAAGCCTTAACTAAATCTTAGAAAGCCAACTTCAAAATCTGTTAGCTTTACAGATTAGTCACAAGAAAAACACTTCCAGGCCTATAAATTAATAAATCAGTACCTCAAACTGTTTGCAAAGCGAGGGAGAAACTTAGAAGGTAAAGAGAAAGTTTATTTATAGATCCCTTTCTGTAGTTTTCCTTAAGCTCTTCGACTAAGCCCGTCGAACAATATGAGAGGTTTAATTCCTTCTGGTGCTACAGAATAATGAAAAAATAATTATATTAGTTTCTTTGAAGTAATGGAAATATTGTTTGCTTGATAAATTGCTAAATCTCAGTTGCGTAACACACTTTCTTTCACAATCCCATGGGTTTCCAAAGAAATTCGTAGTCCATTGCTTCATATCTATAATAAAAAAATCTGTTCGAAAACATAAATAACGCAATGAATGCTGTTGAACTTTCAAAACGAAAGGCATTATAATGTTAGTGTATTGTACGTGTCATTATACGTTAGTGTATTGTACGTGTCATTACGCTCTTCAACCTGTACATGAACCGACTGATCAGTGAGCTCAGCAGTAATAATATCGGTTGTCACGTGGACGGTGTATCATGCGTAAACAACATAAGTTATGCTGACGATATGGTGCTGCTGAGCCCATCGATCGGTGCACTAAGAAAACTGTTAAAACTATGTGAACAGTATGCTGCGGCCCACGGACTCAAGTACAATGCATCTAAGAGCGAGCTGATGATATTTAAAGCCGGTAAGAAGTGTTACAATTATCTTACCTCAGTAACACTAGGCGGGATACCACTAAAGCTGGTTCAGCAGTTTAAATACTTGGGTCACTGGGTCACAGACAAATTGGATGACGACGTTGATATTGAGAGGGAGCGGAGGGCATTGTGTGTGCGTTGCAACATGTTGGCCCGTAGATTTGCACGTTGTAGTAAGCAAGTTAAACTGACGCTTTTTAAAGCGTATTGTCAGTCCTTCTACACGTGTAGTCTATGGGCCAACTACACGCAGCGTGTGTACGGGACTCTGCGTGTACAATATAACAACGCGTTTAGGGTGTTGTTTGGGCTGCCTCGTTTTTGCAGCGCGTCGACTATGTTTGCTGAGGCGCACACTGATTGCTTCTATGCAATCATTCGTAAGCGAAGCGCTTCGCTGCTGAGACGCGTGCGGGGCACCGCAAACGGCATCCTGGACACGTTGGTGAACAGGTGGGATTCTCCACTGTTGAAGCAGTGGATGAGTGTTCATGCAAAGGGCGCTCAGTCCGGCGCATGCTTAAATTAATTTAATAAATTGTAATTACTAATATTAGGCTAAGTTTATTGTTACTAACACCTATGAATCTTTTAATCCGAAATAAATTTGATTTGATTTGATTTGATTATTGTTTTTTTTAATTTATTATATAACATTGTGAGATTAATAACAGCTGTATGATTTGACTGCGCTATTAGTTAGGTAAGCTGATTTCCTCCGTGTATCTGGAACTTCACCGACCTACTTTCTTATTCCTTTAATGGTGCTAAATAGAAGTAAAGTTTGGTTCCAGACGGAATGAAATAACAAAAAAATATCTGATTGGAAAAAATACGTAAATGTAAACTTTACACAGTGTGAAATAAAGTGATTTTCCGGCGCCATCTAGTTTTTAAAAGATTGACCAAAAATGTTGATGTATAAAAGAGTTTTACAAGATATACTTAGAGAAATATAAGCATTTCATTTCTTCTTCAAATCGAGAATTCACCAAACAAATTGTATCCGATAAGTAATTAATTTACTTGCAGAAATGATCAAACTACTCCACTTAAAGTAGACATTAACATTTTTATCCCTATCTCTAATTCAGCAGTCCAATGTAATACATAGCTCGCAAAACTTTAGTAAAACGTATTGTACCGAACAGATTGTTACTGGCTAACTTAACTATAAATCTGTGCGGAAGACTGTTGCCAAAATATATTGCGCTGTTATTTTGTCGCTTCGACATTTTGTTTAGCAAAATCTGTTGGGACAAAGGAGTGGCTTTGCAAGCTAAGTATACTTATTTATTTACTTAGTAAGATCACTATTTATGATAATAGTTGCAATATTTAAAAATATTCGTTGCTTGTTTCGCTTAACTTAGATATTGGCTCAATCGATTGTCGAATACAGGATTTTGTTTTTGTAATATTACATATAAATGCTTATTTTGTAAAGTAAAAGTAACTTAGAAGTATTATTTTGGAATAACTTACATAAGAGTAGTTTATAAATAGCAAACAATACAACCTTTTTTAAAATGTCCTTCAAATAAAAATTTATGGTCACCCTACTAACCCTCAAATGGCGAGTGTCGTTGCATTTTTTCCTTAAAAATGCAACCGTTTTATTGTCACCCTTCTTTTTAGTGATACTAACGTTACTTCACACTATAGCTGTCTCCATTTCTAATTCCTCTAACTTTGACATCTAATCAGCGGAAAAGCTACCTTATTTCTGAAATCACAAGCACTATATTTCTTCAAAAATATTTTTAACCTTAAAACATTTTCAAACAACTTCAAGTAACATTTTAGAACGACGAGACGTTAAACTAAAATACACCTTATACAAAACTAATTAAAGTAGAAATTCCCTGATACGGAAGGAATGGTTACGCATTTGCTGTTGGGTCGCGGTTCCGTAGAATGCGACCCTTTTAATAAAGGATAATGACATAATGTGAAAAGTTTAGACTCGTTACATAACAAAGTAAACTTAGATACGACTGCGAATGAACAATATCTAACAGAATGAATTACCTATAAGTGTCGTAGTCATGACATTATTGAAAATGTTTGAGTAATAATAGAAGATTATTCACTAAGGAAATAAAGCAGAGTACCAAAGAATGTGCAGTTTCATACACAATTTTATCTAAACTCATGCAATACAAATAACAGTATCGTATTTTGGAAAATGACCAGAAAAAATGTTTGATAATATTAAAATTTTTTTAGTTGTTTTTATATATTACTAGTTTCTGCCAGCGGCAACGCCCGCGTATTATACATATAAACCTTCTCCTTGAATCACTCTATTGCTGAAAATTGCATTAAAATCCAAAAGTAGTTTAAAAGAACAGATAGCGGAAACGACTTCATTTTATACATGTTAAGATTAAACATTTTTCTTTTTTTTACTGTTTTCATGTCTATAAGTATATATCACTTTTATTATTGTGAATGCCACGACTATGGGGGTCATTGTTTCATTTTTGACCATGGTTTGTCAGTTTGAGTAGTTTATGCGGCCTACCTAAATGCCTTTTCTTTCTTTGGTATTGTTCGTCAAATCGGTGAACTCCTTAAATTCCGAATAAGTTGAAAGGCACGATAACTGACAAATGCGTGCACTGAATGGACAGATCCACTCAAATCTATGTGGTTACTTCCTCAAAAGACCATTTCGTACACCAATCCACATGGTCTTCACATGATTGGACCAAGATTATGTCTGGACTTTAATAGAGACTGTGACCTCTGAGTTTCTTTCGGTCTTTCTTCTCAGAGTAGTCAAATAGGAAACGACGAAACTACTTACAGAAATAAAATAATTTATCGTTCATTTATCAATAAGTTTGGTAAGGTTTCCCTCAATAGAATACGAATACGGCATCATACTACGAAAATAACTAAAGTACTTATTTTATGATGTTAGTTTAATTTTATAAATCGTAATTTAATTATTTTTTTTATATTATTTAATTCATTATTTTTGTATTCATTTTAGTGATTCATTTTAATTTTAGTGAAATAAATGATTTTTATTAGTCATTTAAATATTTGTTAGGACTGCCGAACTTGGCTATAAAGATGTATTTTTTGGTGTTTGTTTAAATTACCAAAACTATAATAAACAACTGCCGCTTTAAATCAGCGCTGTAAATCCTCTACAAACCCTTCTACAAAATGTAATTCATCCTCGTTTTAGACATAATCTTGATAAGTCAGACAACATCGCGCTCGTCCTAGGCCGAAACTTGGTGCCTGACATTTGAGTCTGAGTTATGTCAGGGTCGGACCTGACTTGTCATACTTGTGGCTAAGTTACAGCATGGGGTGAATGTTTTATATGTTTGGGTAAAGATTTAAATCGTTAGATTCAGGCTACCAACACGTCAACACCTCTGAATTACTTAATATCACAGTCTAGGAGACATATTTCAATAGTTCCAGTGCAGAAGAAATTACAGGCGAGTTCTTTTTATATTAATATTCGCTTCCTCGCCTTTCTAACTGAAAAACAATAGCAATCATATGAATCATAAAATATAAGTCGGGACTAGAGGCCAGTTGGAGCTGGATTCGTCATCGTTGAACATTTTACTGAGCTTAGATGTGTGTTGCGAGTGAGAAGAAAATTTTTGAAGATGATTACTGATTTTTAAGTTATATTTGTATTTTCCAAACGAAACGTTGGACAGTTTTTAGACATTTGTTGCCCTCACGATACCAGGGGGTCAACAGAGCTGCTACATGTCGCTGTGACGCTTTTGTCGACTCGCACGATCGTCAGGCTAGACTCTGTTGAAACGCGACAACTTCACAGTTGCGTTTTATTGTTAATTTATCATTTATTTGAAATGTATTTATTTATTGATATCCCTTACTCATGACTTCGAGATTAATGTTGTCTTTTTATTTGCGCTACTACGATAACACTCATTTCTTTTCACCCGCGAACGTTAAGGATTGGCTTACTTTTATTATTAGAAATGATTACTTATACTACAATATATTCATTTCTAACCTTACTCAAGTTACCACAAAAAACTCAAAAATTAATTCACAATATTTTAATAGAAAACGTTTTTATTGACATAAGTAAGTCCTAAGTCTAATAAGTTTCGTCTCTAAAGACTGTAATACCCTGTATTAATTTCTATTTACTGGCTCAAAACGCTTTGGTAATGAAGAATAATTATGTAGTTATAATATGGAAGCCCGAACCTAAGTAAATGGGACACACTGTGTCTAAGAGCAAGAAGAATATAATTATAATTTCTGTTGTGGGTACGACATGAGCTTAGTATGTTAGAATTCAATTACCTACTCTAGATTTAAGTTGTGAGGCGATTGGCACGTTTATACCGCATTCAAGAGCTGTCAGCTAACTGTCACGCTGACAGCTCTCGAACGCGGTGACGTGAACACGTTCTGTTTTAGTGAAGAAATCGCACCTCTGATGAATTAAGTTTTATATATGTCGGAACAAAAGTATGGATTCTTCACCGTTGAAAATTTATTGGGCGTAGATGTGTGTTGTGGGTGAGAAGAAAACTCTGAAAATGATTATTGATGTTTAGGTTACTTTTGAAGTCGCCAAACGAAACGTTGAACAGTATCTAGACACTTGTTGCCCGCACGATGTCAGATGGTCAAGAGAGCTGCGCCACGCCGCCTGTAGCCGCTCTTGTCAACTCGTACGAACGTCAGGCTAGACTGTGTCGAAGCGGCTTGTCAATTGACATCCCGTACTCATGACTCTTCCGATATATAAGTGACACATTCTTCTACTTTCTTCCATTTTTGACAGGCAAATTGACACTATGCATAATACTAGTGGTCGACCAGTGATGGAAATTAAACCATAATTCATTAAAATCTTAATGTATTTCTAATGCATTATTACAAAAAAATAATAGCTTTCTGCATTCCTTCTCATAAACTTTATCGGTGCCATAATTTCATACTCCTCTAATATAAAGGGGGATAACATTTTTGCTTCAAGTATTAATATAAATAGATATATTAGATACACAAGTATGTAATACTCTGGTACAGGTATCACACCAAAGCACCTACCAATAATACCGACCGGCAAAAATACAAAAACGTATTAAGGGAGTTGTCGATTCGCCCAGAAATAAATAACTTCGTGCGGATCGTATACAAAAAATTATGTTCAATTGTCAAATAATAAAAATAAATAATATTACAATAAATAAATTCGTGCAAATTTACTAAGAAGCCGCTCATATTTCTAATATTTCACCCACCACGTTCTCTAGTTTTTAGAGACCTTTAATAACAGCCTATAGATACAACAAAAACTGTAACAGCATGTAAGTGCCCAATACATAGACAAAGTACAGAGCCCGATAGTTGGCAAACAATTATTTCGGTTGTTATTTTTTGCAACTTTTATGAGATTCCCCGACAGTGCTAAAGTTCGGCAGTCTGAGGAAAATATCTATCGGTGACAATGTAAGTTTGATGAAAAAGTAATTTATAGCTCGCGGGGGAAAACTAGTCTGCTGAGTTTTTATAGTGCGGATGAAAGGGATTTAGGTATTCTTTTGATGAAAACGAAAGATCTTATTTTGTAGCTCACAGGATAGTAATTGGCTACCATTATATCTGAAGAAAGAAAGAAAGAAAAGTATTTATTGAGGTTCGGACGCGAAGAACACAAACTAAATAGATTCGAATCGTAGAAACATAAAGACATAAACTCCTATTTGCTATACACCCTCCCGCTCCGCCCACGAGCGGGAGACGTCAATTGATGACTTCCCATCCAAAAAAAAAACGCCAATAAGTTGTGTTCTTAGACTTAGGAAAGTTTGTCATGTAACTGCATGACATGTATAACCAGCCTAAAATGTTCTTACTGCTGGGACGCAAGCCTCCACTCTGTGAGACGAAGTGTGTCGTATGCTACCGCATAGGTCGAGTGCGGGTTGGTAGATGTCTATGAGTTTTGGTTCTAGGACATGCCGCGGCCGTTAGCAATGGGCTACCACAGTAAACCAGTATAAATAATCTGGCCGAGCATTTTTCACACTCCATACTGCTCTAGGTCAGCTGAAGGAAAATGTTACCACCGACTTAAGACTGGACGTTTATCAATTTATTTTACTATGACAACAATTCAATTGATTGTTAAGTTAAAGAAAAAGTTTATCATTTCGCCCAGTGGGAACGGCCTCGACTTAAGAGTTGTAGGTCGTGGGTTTGAACCAGGCAGGCGCTTTACTTCGATTTAATAATTTCATCGCCACTACTTTCAAAATGGTGAAGGAAAACATAGTGAGGAAACCGGCATGTCATGAATTCACTCAAAAAATCGAAGACAATGTGTTACATCTCAACATCCCAACCCTCACAGGACCCGCGTGGTAAATTACATCCCATTATCAAAACAGAAGGCCTGTGTCTCAGTAGTGGGAGCAATATAGGTTTATGCTAAGCATGTATTATCCCTCTTGAAACGGATGGGAGTAATTAAAATAAAAAAACTCACCAACGCTTACAAAAAAAATAAGTTTATTAAGGGATCGTGGACTACAAGGCCGTCACTTGTTACTTAGTTGTTCTGTAGAAGTAGGCGCACTAGGTACTGCCCTGGCTTATCGCGTAGCTGGAGTGACGCGACGCCGAGGAGTTGACCACGAGGTGAAGGTGGCCGCAGGGACGAGATGGTAAGGCGCCAACAGGTCAGGTGGGTGCCACTAGATAGTGTGTGCGCAGGTCTCGAACGTTCGGTAGGGTGAGTCAGCCGAACTCAACGAACGTCGAGGAGTGGAATATTAATCCCAATCTTGTTCCCCTTCACGGGGATAACACTACACTTGTGAAATATATATTTGATTATTAAATCAATGCAAACTTAATAAAAATAAAAGTCTGGACACGGGAAAATGTCGCAAGAATCTAATACAGAAAGAAACTATTTTGCGAACGTGTAACCAGAGTAAGTTTTGGCAATCAAATGAATGTATGGTCTCCTGTGCGAGCCTATTTATACTCGTGCGCGCTTTACTCCGCTTTACTTCGTTGTCGGTTGAACTAGGACATCACGTCGTCGTTTACAACACCAAAAACTGGTGTATTGATGCAGACTACCCGCATAAACATGACTTTTCGTCACTGCACGATTAAAAACTGTTCGCTGATATCCACAAATGACACCATTTTATGACGTCACAAAAAACATCACGTCGTCGTTACAACACCAAATAGTGTTATTTTTATAAGTTAAGAATTTACGTTGATTATGAATTAATTGAGTATGTGGATATTCATACAAGGTTACACTCTTTGTACCTTTACCGTTCATAAAAATGAATACACAAATAAATTTAACCCTACAGAACTCTGTCCCTCTACCATCCTTATTAACTGACAAATCATTACACCATGTCATGAGATTATGGTACTCCTACTGAAACTACATACGACACAGAGAATACTAACATAGGCAATATAAGGCTTGTCTCTAGGTGACGGGGGCAATGCAATCACACGTTAGTACGTGCTCCAAGGACGTGACGAGCGAGGTATTGCATCTGTAATAGGGACCAGGTAGTGCCGACTAAGATGCGTGCACATTATACCTCTGACATTACAACTGACCATTTCTAGGGCAAGTGTTAATAGGTTGAAACTATGCTTAAAGAGGTCGTCGTCGTCGTGAAGGGCGGGCGTTTTGGGGGACTGTCTTATGTAACTTTGACGTGCAAAAAGCGCTGTCTTTCAGCCTAGTTTGAATAAAAGAATTTTGATTTCCATTTTGATTTCGTCATTCATCGTTTCAGCCGTAAGATGTCCACTGCTGGACATAGGCCTCCCCCAATTTGGGGGGCTTTGCCATAATCGCCACGCTTGGCAGACGGGTTGGCGATCGCAGTATGTTGGTAAAAAAATATTATTATTCATGCTTTTTTTGTCATGTTTCGATAATGCTATAGCTAGAAGGATTCATAGTTACGCTTTACGAGAAGGGATGTCATGACATTTCAATTCTTCTTTGGAGGTATGAGGAACAGGGTGTATAGTTTACTCAACCGCCGTAGAAAAGAAAAGATTCCCCGACCAGACGCGTAAAGTGTCTGATGGGCAACTGCTCGACAGTTAATGTTGACGCTGCAGCCAGTCGCGCGGTAAACTCTGGTTGCGCGAAGCAGGATCTTGCGCGACGTCGCGCGTCGGTGTGACGCGTACTTTGCATGTGGCGGTGTGGATGCCGATGTACTTCCATACTATATAGGCTGGCAGGGAGATCGACACGCATATTCAGTACAAGTTTCTAAAAAATAAATCTAAGCATGATATTTTTAATCGGTTTAAAAAAAAACATACAATTTCACCGTGTCTTCTGCGCTGTACGCTTAACATTGAAAATACATTTGACAGTCAATCTGCTAACTTTCATCTTTCAGACGTTACAAGCTGAGTTAATTTCGATGAAATTTGGAACACAGAGACTAGGTTAGGATAAATTATACTTTTGATCCTGGTAGTACATTCCCGTGGGGTAATTACCGACCTCCCCTAGGACGAAGCTTCGGGCAAAAGCTAAGTAGTGTCTTTATAAGTAAGATATTATTGGGGATTCTGTCGTAATCAGGACACTTAGATAAGACATAAATATATAACTCTTATGGAAGCGGGGGGCACGTTGTTACAATTTTTAGATAATTCTCAATATAACAAAAGCTATCAAATAATTTATACATTTGATTGCTTTTATCGTTAGTATGTCTATTCAGCTATTAAAATGTGATTGAAAAGTTATTAAAATTTATGTAATTTTTTCACAATGGGTCACAAAACTTGATTGTAACAACTTACCGCCGCCGATTTGGGGGTAATTGTTACATCTTCTGGGCACGATGTTACGGTAGATAAATAAACAAAATCATCAATGATAAATCATTTTTTTTTTATTACTAGCTTTTGCCAGCGGCATTGCCCGCGTGTTATAAATACCGCGTGTTACCTTCCTCTTAAAAAACTCTATCTATTTTAAAAAAAACACATCTATATCCGTTGCGTAGTTTTAAAGATCTGAGTAGGTATACATAGGGACAGACAGAAGGAAGCGACTTTGTTTTATACTATGTAGTGCTAGTGATTTCAAAACGTTATAAACAAAAGATATCACGTTAAACAGTCTTCTAACATTTATGAGTATTTATAATATCTATAACGTAATTTTAGTTTTTTTTTTTTTTTTTGTAGAAAATTGCATAACTTTGGCAGGAACCTTTTTAAATATTTTATAAAAACACAGAAACTTCATTTGCGATAACAACTTGTAGTAAATTCTTTATATTTATTAGTTATTTTAATAAACTTTTAACAAATTAAAATACTTTGAATTCTAACATTGTAACATGTAACAACTTACCCCAAGTTCATTTCACGGTTCAGTTCACGTTCAAGGTTAAACATTTAAAGAAAATAAAAAATGTAGACATCAGGAATCAAAAAATTCGTAAAGGATTTTTTTACTAACTTGGTTGAAATCGAGACACATGCACACAACCTAGCAGCTTGGCGCTTGGCGAGTCATTGATCGTTTTTATGTAATGCACGATGATATAAGAAAACAAATGAGTTCAATTATATCCACCGAAGAGTTTAAAATCCCGGTAAAAAGAAGGTGTAACTTCTTACCCCTGTAACAACGTGCCCCCCGCTCCTATGAAGCTTAGACTCTGACATTCATTTTGTATTTCTATCTAGGAATGCTATTAAAAGAAGTATAGAAAATAATATAATATGTATACTCTTTATTATAACAGTAATTGGGGACAAGTCCCAAGGCTTAGATATATAAAAACCACACGGCACAGCTAAGTTATGCTTGCCGCAGTTAGTCCGTGGATGGGTGACCGATCTTTACATATCAAGACCTCTTCGTGCCTCGAAAAGCACGTTAAGCCGCTAGTCTCGCCTGTCGTTTGTTAACCTTTGGCAGTAGTTACGGGTAGTCGGAAGCCCGAAAGTGTTACAACCAGTCATACCATGGCGAAGGGCATCGCATTACTCAGTAACTGGGTTGCGAAGATAAAAAAACTGGTATTCAGCTGTATCCAGTTAGACTGAAAGCCGATCTCAAAATATAATTTGGGAAAGGGGTAGATAGATGATAATAAATAACAGTAGTAATGTGTAGTTGGGTACGTGGTAATTAGGTACGTTTTTATAGTAGCATTTATACGATATCACGAAATTATCTGTGTTTTATCTCTTGAAGCATATGATTATCTACATCCCTGAGTGACAACAGATTACAACGTTTGCTGCCAGTACCTACCCAGCCGTGCTCATTCAATAAGTCACAATTTGATCACTAACCCCTTGTACCCTCGCAGCTGATGTGATCAGCGCGTGAAACTCGTTCGAGTGCAATCAGAGGAGAGAGATAATTGTTTAAGTATGAAATATGTGATGTACTGTTTGCTGACCTAAACAAGATAATATTAAATTATGATGTGTCTTCTTGAATAAACGGTTTACATTTAAATGTAAATTATGAGTTTAAACTTTGAGTGATTTAATATGTATAATGGAAACTTTTATTTTCGTTTGTTTGTAACCGACTTCCGAAAAAGTTACTTTTCCCTTGTATGAATTGTTACTCAGTAAATTAAATCAATTGAAATGTAGTGATTTTAGAAAGTCAGTTTTTATTTCATTTATACCTTTTCTGTCCTGTTTTTAGTAGTGGCACCTAGGTACCACTCAAAAATTCGTATACCTTCACTTGCTAATTAAATACCAGAGATAGGAAGTCATTATAACATTATCTACATACACTTAGGGAAAAAAATGTATTATTGAAGCTAACTCGAAAAGCACTAATCGTAACTTAACCTAATTTATATGAGACCACTCAGTAAATATACCGTTTCAAATAAAATAAATATTTTTTAAATCGGTTTTTGAATCGGTCGGTCGGAACGACGGAGTGCTGTGGTAGCAAACATAAAAATATCGAATTGAAAAATCATCCTTTTTTTGAAGTCGGTTAAAAATTGTAAAATATGTACCAAGTATTTTGTACATAGAACGCTTTGAATGAAGTTAATAAATCTTTATGTTCGAGCCTACGCACTCGGTATTTTTCTTACGCGTCGGAGACTCACGGTATAAGCGCTGCAAATAGACCAGAGCTGCATTTCAAGGCATACAACACAGTGTAAATATGCACGTCAGTCTCTATTTTTCAGAAAATGATGAAACTAGATGTTGATTCTATCCTGTGAACAAAACTTTGAAAACAATGAAGAGCAAAACTTGAAATTAATTTACGCGCCTCTATCTGAAAAATCAATCATCTTCAGACGAACTCCAATTACAAAAAGTCATATCATTTAGAAACTTTTTTCATGAAACTAACGACCTTTTTTCAACCAAGTGATGATAGCCGTTGTTTTTATTATATATTTAAGAAGAAAACTTTTCACTGTTTAAATATTTTGTTTAAAAATTCAAAGCACTGTATTCCGTCTATTTATCACCGGACAGATCATTAATCAGGATTGATTAATTTCCCCAACACTGATCGTTTATTTTATGTACTGCTGAATTATTCACGAATATTCACGATGACGTCAGTCACTGAATATTTTAAAGTGCGACGTCGAACGGGGATTTCAGAAGTTTTCCATAATTTTGGGGAGTAAGAGTCCTCCCTTTTCCCCCCTTGGAATAACAGTTAGTCATCGAATTGAAGTGCAAATCTTGCTGTATACTAATGGATTGTATATTTTGATTTTTTGGTAGGATTCCGTGTAGTTTTCATAAAAACTCAGGGACATTAAACGTACTCTTAAGAAGTTCTTAGGGAGAAAAAACACTATCAGATCTCTTATTCAGTATGAAATATGAGAAATATTTATTATACCTAGGCTCATATGATTCGTAATGTCTCGGTACATAACATTGTAATATAAAATTATCTAAGTATTAATGATCTATGACCACAGATGTTAAGACAGCGTTGGTCATCTTAGCTCCTCAGAACAGTATTGCAAAGCGAATTTCATTATTATAAGAAGTAAAGGTTCCCACAAACAGGCGCGACGCCACTCTCGTAAAACAAATTCTATATGAACTTCATGGAGATTGTTCTCTCAATGCAATGTCGCGTCGCGCCGTTGGGTCGCGGTTGTCTGAAGTAGCCTTATCGCAGCTAAAACCAAAATCAAACGCTTTTTTATATTTTGTAACGTGACGATATTATAGCGGACATCCACGTCCATAAAATGTATGGAAAGAACGTTCACGTTATAACGTTACCGTGGACGGAAATTTAGAAGCGTCTCCACATTTTTCCATACATTTTCGTAACATAACGTCACGCCTTGTCTCCCTGAAGGGGTAAGCAGTGATATACCTATAGTACATCCACATTCCACCAGATATGTTTAAGTCTTATGTAATACGGGGCCAGCCTATTGCCATCAATCGGTGACAAAACTAGACTCCGGGCTGTTACCGAGAAATTTCAGGTAGAAAAACCCAATAACACTGCCAATAACACTGCTGCAGGACTTCAGAGTCAGTAGTACTACTTGCGATCACTAGACCAACGAGACAAAATATACATAAATTACATTATTATTATTTATTTAAAATCAAGTAACAATGGACTCATTAGGCATACAATTATAAACACATTACACATACAAATTTAGAATTTAAATCAAAATGAACAATAAAAAAATTAACAATAAAAATTAATATTACATTATATTAATTAATAATATTAATAAGTATTAATAATAATATAAAATTAAATCACTAAATTGTCATCAAAAAATAAAATAAATAAAAACACATACAATAATTATAATTTTCTAACCGGCATCGGAACAGCAACATTATTTATACATTTACTCCCTGTGTAATCTTGATATCGTGACGTAGACAAATCCATGATAGATATATTATTGTGATAGTAGAAATTTTAAGAAGCGCGCAATAGATAGCCCTTAATACTATACTACTAATTCCAACTACTTACTTTCAAGACTCGGTCGTAGAATTCAACTGTATCTAGAACCTTCAAAGCTTCCGAATCCCTAGCTCTAGTTTCGAACTTTTCTTCAGTTAGGAGAGTTTATATTCTTTGAAGAGAATCCAGAAGTCGCAGTGCAACTACGATACAACTTCAGTGTTCCATCGTGCATCAACAAACACGATCATTTGCCAACTGGTAGACTTGAGGTTAAAGAGCTGGTAGACGTAAGCTATTTAGGTTCTGAGTTGAGCTATATACATATTTGTACTTTCAGACACCATAAATGGTCCTACTTGATCTGACCAAGATTATGTCTGGACTTTAACAGAGACTGAGCAATCTGAGTTTGTATTGGTTTTTTTTTTTCAAAACTTTCGGATAAGATACCCGAAAACGATATAATTAAATTAACTAAACTTTTAAACTAATAAAAAAAGAGAACAGATTTGATTTTACATGTTTGTTTGTTACACTTTCACGCTAAAATGGCAGAACGGATTTTAATTAAATTTGGCGCATGGATAGATTATGACCTGATGAAGGATATAGCATGCTATTTATTCTCCTATTTCCATAGAATCGATATTTATGCGAGTAAAACCGCGGGGCGTAACTAGTTATTTATAAGTCAACTTTCGCAAGGATAGTAGTAGAATAAAAATGACAATGATAATGTGTTCCGTGTGATGTCGGACGTAAAGAATAGCACCACCCCATTTCTTCCTGTGGGTGTCGTTAGAGGCGACTAAGGGACTTACTAGAGAATGAGCAGCAGCGTAAATTTCTCTTTGCATTTTACCACCATACTGCGATCGCCAACGTTTGGGGGATTTTTGTCCAGCAGTGGATATCCCACCCATGGGAGGGAATGGGATGGCACTATTCTTTATATCCGGTATCACACGGAAAACGTAAATGATTAGAAAACTGAACTTAAGTTGCCCGCAAATTCAAATAACAACTGTTCTTTGCCAAATGGGTAAAACACGATAAAATTACATATAATTTATCAAGTTACTGCGAAGTAATCAGGTTCCCTGATCGTACATCGATTTACCCTTTAATTAGTTTCGTTCTATACTTTGTTTGAAGATATCAACCGTTCGCCGTCATTTATTTCGCCCGTGCAGCCGAGTTCAGACTGAAACGTACCGGCACGTACACGTACAGAATTAGGGTTCCGTGGTGAAAGGTGCTACTGACTCAATTACTGCCTTTTGAGAGAGCGGCTTACGGTGAGCGTTCAATGGAACGTTATGAAGTAGTGTAAGAGGGTATTTCTAATGGTGAGCGCGTTTTGTATAGAAACTACGGGTTTTGCTGACTAAAACTGATTATGTTAAGCTGAGCTAAGGATGACAGACATTTTTTTAGTGTGTGTTGTCTCGCTACGTGTAAACAATGTATTGTGTAATAATTTGTCATTTTGAGATGGTTAGGTAATTTAAAATTTTGTTTACAATTACCTACGTATTTTGTATTGTCAATGTATTTTTTTTTTAAATAAGTGAATGTAAAAATAAAATAAAAATCTTCACTTATTATTAAGCCATGTGACGACAAAAATACGTACGGAACACTACCCATCTGAAGTCCAACTCAAACTTAACTACTTTTTTATTTGTATTTGGTTTAGTACGAGCTCGGCTGGCGTTCTGCCAACTCCCTTAAATTAATCAACAATTAGCGCGAAGAGATTTGTTCAGCGCTATGTCAGACATTCTGAAACCTCCTCTTTACTGTTGGCACTGATTTACATTTCTGATTAATTGCACTGGACGGTGAAATACTGCAGTTTTGCCCCGGGGTATTGTGTTACCCAGTAACTGGGCTGTAAAGGCGGTCACTTCATATTAAATACTGGCTGTCAGTCACACCTAGTTAGACTGGAAGCCAAACGTAGCATAGTCAGAAAAAGACTAAGAATTATTTTTTCAATTTTATCACTACAATACATAAGGTGCTACGCCATACCACGTACGGATAAGTTCTGCCACACCTCAAATACGTGTTGTCCCACAATATATAATATATACCTGCCTACATACGCGTGTGTTGCCACACTGCCAGTCATAGCAAGTTTCCTCTTAATTCCGTGAAACTGTGAGCCAGTGTCGGGTTTTATAAGGCGTGGGTCGGACTGTGAGCGAGGCGGGGGAGCTGGATGTCATTTAATACAGATTTATTTATTAGATAAATGGCCCATTGGAGCTGGATTGTTCACCATTATACATTTCGCTAGGCGGAGTAGATATCTGTTGCGGGTGGGAAAAAAAACCTTTTAGGTTAGGTATATTTGTACTTAACAAAAGTTACAACACGAAACGTTGAACAGTTTCTATGAACTTGGTCTTGGGCAATGGCCAAGACAGGTGCACGTCGCCGCTGTAACCGCTCTTGTCAACTCCTACAAACGTCAGGCCTCTGTCAAATCGCGCCAGATCCACGCTTGCGTTTCGATATCAATTGACATCCCGTACTCAAGACTCTCCGATATTTATTTATTTATCGTTAATTAACACGGCACAATACCAATTACAATAATTAACATAGAAACATCGCATACATATCCTGGCATACTGTATCTCACAGAGCATCAGACATACGCGCATAATTCTACTCCATTTGTCCGCAAACACATCACATTCAGGATTGGCTGTCAGGAGGACATTGAGCATCCTCAATGTACGACATACAGGCGATTCAGCTCTGGCGATATATAAATGTTATCATGGTTAATCACAATGAGACTAACAAGTCTTCGAAGAATAAGAGATTTCGCTTAGCATCACTGACTAATGACGCATAGGGTACATGTGTAAGTCTAATTTTACTGATCAGAGACAGCATTAGTGCTTTCCTTTAGTCGCTATTCTGGTTTACAACATACAATTTCAAAAGTTAGAATTTAGTGCCAGATTGTAGCAATTTACACATAATATATAATTACGTCGAAAACATAATTTTCTAGAACAATTGGAAGACTAATCTAACTATATATCAGAATCTTTTCCGCTCTGCTTTCTGTACGACGCGTCTCTAAGTCCAGTAGAAAGAAGTTATACACCGTCTTCACTTGTCTGAAATTCAAAGAAAAAGAAAGATCTTAACTAGTTTAGTTTGCGTGTATTACTTAAAAATAAAGGAATGTTCCGTAGCTCCAACACACAAGGAAAGGAGAAGTTCTAAATAAGTGAAAGAAATTAGGACAGATAAATGATATAATCTGTTCGGCAGTAACAACAACCTCCTCCTTTTTTGAATTTGGTTAAAAATGAGGTTAACTCACTACACTGTAGGCGATATTTCACACATACTTATAATATACAGGGTCAAATTATATTAGCTGACTATACTTTACCCACGTGGTGGGTATCGATATCGTAAACTCATCATCATTATTTCAGCCAAAAGACGTCCACTGCTGTACGTAGGCTTCCCCCAATTGAACATTTGTGAAGGGGGAGGTTGACATAGTCGCCACAAGCGTGGCAGGCGAGTTGGCGATCGCATTATGGTAGTAAAATGCGAAGAGGACGCTGCTACCCATTCTCTAGTAAGTGCCTTAGTCGCGGATCGTGCTATTCTTTCCGGCACTACACGCAATAGATATCGTAAACAGAAAGAAAAAAGAAACAATAATGTTTTTTTCATCATTCCATCTATGTTGCAAAGTTTAAATGACACTGACATATTTATTTTTATTATTTAAAGGAATTGGCCTTCTGATCGTGCTTACTCAGTGCCATTGCTGTTAGAACTTCAGATGAGTTCCTTTATATTTCTTCAAAGTTCAAAGCGGCGCGTAGCGGTACCGTAGCACGTCTCGTAGCCGCGTCGCCGCGTAGCCGCGTAGTCTCGTAGCACTAACTAGAGGTGGATATCGGTTTTTACGATATTTTCCAAACTTTGTCGATATTTATGAATATTGATGAGCGTTGTCGATGATACTGACTTGTTCGTGTCACTTTTTTGTCGTAGCTTTGACAATTTTTTGGTAAAACAACACCGGTACTTTGATACTGGTTTTTGTAAATAAATTCTGTTTTCGACGGCAGCTCGTTCCCAGGTGATAAAAATTAAGCTTGTTCTTTTTACTGAGGATATTTTGAGTCCCGAAAAATTGCTAGTAGTTAACTATAAATAAATATAAATAAATAAATAAATATCTTAGGACAACCAACACACCGTTATCTGATCCCAAACCAGGCAGAGCCTGTACTATGGTAACCAGACAACTGATAAATATACTTATATGTTTCTAAATACATACATATTATAGATAAATGAATTTTATGAGAATAATTATCTTAAAAATATAAGTTTTATTAGAGCAACATTACATCTGTTTTGTAAAACTGTTATTTAAATACGAATTAACCTTCAGGAACCTTCAAAATACTTGTTTATTTTTTATTGTTTTGATTGTGCACATCATATATATATATATATATACTTAACGATTCTTCACATGGGGGTGGGCAGAAACTACAGAATCTGCTACGATCCTTACATACTCATTTCGCCTCGTTTACGTTCATACATCTGGTCATACACGCACGCCGGTTGTTAGTACTAAGCACCTGACCGTTCTGAAAAATATCACCAATAACGTCACTATAATGTGCTCCTAGGGCATCCTACTCACATTTGCTTTGTCAATACCTTTGTTTGTCGCTTTTCATTCATCCACAAAATATATAGATGTATACTAAAAAAGTCGATTAAGTAAAACCACAAAACAATGTATACTTTGCATGATAAAATTCTAAAAAAACGGGCCAAGTGCGAGTTGGACTCGCGCACCGAGGGTTCCGAATAAACCTGTAGGTATTCACGGTTTATGCATAAGGTGATGAAATTAAATGTTTTTTTATTTTTATATTTGAGTTGATTGAATGAAAGGTAAATTGCGGTTTACGATTTATGACGTATTAAAAAAAAACTACTTACTAGATCTCGTTTAAACCAATTTTCGGTATTTATCACAATAAATTTAGGGAAATTTATTGTTTTTTCTATTTTTGTGTGAAAATCTTAATGCGGTTCGCAGAATACATCTACTTACCAAGTTTCAACAGTATAGCTCTTATAGTTTCAGAAAAAAGTGGCCGTGACATACGGACGGACAGACAGACAGACATGACGAATCTATGAGGGTTCCGTTTTTTGCCATTTGGCAACGGAACCCTAAAAAGATTCAGTTTGCTACAATATTGTGAAATGAAATCATGTTTGTTAACAAATAAGTTTATTAATTTCTCTCTCAATGTTAGGTTTCATTATTTGTACTAACTTATTTATTAGTTGCCAGCATGTGAATGTTCGATGTGAATGTTATTTAAGCATATATACGCAGTTAAAGTTCATATTGTAGCGTTAGTTACTGCTTGAATATATTATGAACATAGATATTAAAACTATGTTTAAATTATTTTACTTTTTGTTATATGTTGTTGCCAAACTATGAATATTTTATTTGATATTCAAGGCAATTTTTTTTTTGTTTTTTTATTTAACTTGAGCTTTTTATAACTGTATTCATAGCTACTTATAATAATAACTAGCTTTTGCCAGCGGTTTCGTCCGCGTTTTATACACTCTGTCTATTGATGAAAATCGCATTAAAATCGTAATTTAAAATATCTACGTGTACAGACGCAGGAAGCGACTTTATTTTATACTATGTTAAGATTTTGTACAATGTAAAACAATCTTTATATTAATATGTGACAACATTGTTACACACATTTTATTTAGATATATATACAGAAGTAATATTTTAAGTATAGGATCCATGACTATAGTAACAGGTATACCTAGATAGGGATCTAGACATACCTGTAACTTGAGAGAAAGTGTTTTTCTATTAAAAAAATAATTTCGTATGCCATAAGTTGTTCTGTATGGTGCCGGCCGTTAAAAATAGCACTATCCCATTTGAGTCCCAAGAGGCGACTAAGGCACTTACTAGAGATTGGGCAGCAGCGTTCTCTATTCATTTTACCAACATACTGCGATCGCCAACCCTCCTGCCAAGCGTGACGATTATGGCAAATCCTCCCTTGAGGGAGGTTTATCGTATGTCCAGCAGTAGACTTCTTACGACTAAAATGATGATGATGTTAATAATGATGCCATTGGTTATTAAAAAGCAAAAAAATGTGAAATAGAAAACAGAAGGCACGTATGTCAGCGGAGTTTGTGACGTATGTCAGCGTAGTTTTCGAAGACAGTTTTTTTTGCTGTCCTGGTAACCCTGGCAAGGATAATGGCACAAATTAGTTTGTAACGGATGTCAGCGTAGTTTTCGAAGACAGTTTTTTTGCTGTCCTGGTAACCCTGGCAAGGATAATGGCACAAATTTATGAAATTATTGCATTGTCATCGGTCCTTGACAGGTGTGCAAAGTTTGAATGAAATCTGGTCGTTTAAAGTGGGTCAAAGTCGCGCTATAAGGAGTCGGTTACAAGCAAACATACAAACATACAAGTGAAGCTAATATAAAGCGTGTAATATGTATTATCTAAACAATACTCGCCATATTTAACTCGTAACTTCTAAAAGGTTAAAATAAAATAAGCAGTGCATAATAATCTCCCAAACATTTCGTTAACCAACCATTAACATACATTAAGTACAATATGTCGCGTCTACATCTTAGTCTATGTATCGCCGCGTGTCGGTGACGTGTCGGTGACGTGTCATCAATCACACGGCTGGTACTTAGATGCAGCATATTTCTGCCTACATTAGAACTAAACTCGTGAACACTAATGGAATTCAATTATTCATATCCATTTATTGCTTTCCATATTATAAAAAAGACGCTAAATTATCAAAACCAAAATTTTAAGTACTGATTAATATAAGAATGAAAATCTAGGTATTTTAATTAATCTTACAATCAAATAAGGAGTTAGGACAACTACAAAGGGGCCAGATTTCAATATAATAATAATATTTTAGGACAAGCAACACAACACAATATGAGGATCATTTGATCGAGGTTCTATTTTACACGAGGTTTTTATTTAACTTGCAATGTATGCAACTATGTTTGTTCGGGTGGAATCCTGCAATTCAATCGAATGAGCTTTTTTTTTTGCATTTAAATTAGCGGTTTTTAGCTTAATAAGATAGTACGCCTCGTTTAATAAAACTGTCGTCAAATACCAACTTAAGGAAACACGACGGGATGAGAGATTGCCAATACTTGTTTCTCTCATCCACGAATTAAACGAGTTGTGTCAAGTGCTACGTGCAGAAAAAATATCTTTATCCTTAAAATAAGCCAAGAAACACGCCAAGTTTTTCTTGAAACCACGACTTCCTTATAAAGTCCGCCACGTGTTGTGCCAGCCCCGTCTCCGCGATATTTCCTGGCGCCGGCGGCTCACAAACAGGTAGCCTACAAAAGGTCGAGTCCTTACAACTAGTGAAAACGCACGCACACATTGACACGCATCGCATACAGCAAGTGGAAGCATACTTGTGAGCGGTGGTGAAAATGTAATAATATTATAAAAAACTTCGCTGGATGCGAGAAGCACAAAACCAGTCCAAGTTGCGGAGCTTGGAGGAGGCCAAGTCCAGCAGTGGACGTCTTTCGGCTGAAATGACGATGATGATGTAGATAAAAAACTTTGAAGAAATGAACTACAAAAAATAGTAAAAATAAATAAAATAAAATGTTTTTATTGCATCTACAAACATTGCATTTATAACATGAATTGAGGTAGCCCCAGTAAGTTACCGAAGTACTTGTGTTGGGGCTGTCTCGCTACTTCCCTTACAAATCTAACACAACAATGTTGAGACCACATACAGTGCAAAATCTCAAAATTAAAATAAAAGAAACTAAAGTAATATAAAATTTAAGAAAATAAAAATAAAAATGATAAAGGTGCATGCATATGGGTGCGTAGGTGTGGGAGTGAGTGTGTGAGGTGGTGTGTGGGTGTAATTGTGTATGTGTGGGTGTGGGAGTATGTGGGGGTGCGTGTATGTCTGGGGTGCATGTGTGCTTGCGTGTAGTGTTTGTGTATGTTTAGCCAGATCTGACAAGAATTTCCTCCGTTTCGTCATAAGTTAAGGTGTGAAGCCATTTAGTTATAGCTTGCTTGCAATCGTACAACGGTAGGGGGTATATGCGTAATTTTAGGTTAATTTTATTGTATATGTAGGCCGACTGTGTTACATATTGACGTCTGGCAAAAACTGTTCGGATTCCTGGGGAGTGAGCTACAATGTCTTTACGTCTTCTGTTTTGAGTAGTTGGGTCAAAAGGGATGGCCTTATGTAAAGTCAAGGTCACATTTAGAATGTATAATTTTCTGACTGATAGTAGGCTACTTTCGCTATAGAGAGTGGTTGTGGGAAACCTAAAAGGTTTAAAATACATAACCTTAATTACCGCTCGCTGAGCTCTTTCAAGATCGAGGAATTTCATTTTTGAAGTTCCACCCCATACCGCAATGCAATACGTTAGTACTGATTGTGTCAGGGCAATGTAGATCTTATTTAGAAGCTTCGCAGACATCAGGTGACGTAAGGTTTTGAAAATCCAGATAAACTTCCTAACTCTTGCCATAAGTATCTCAATATGCGAGTACCACGACAATCTTTGGTCATTGATTATTCCCAGATATTTTGTGGAGCTGACTTGTTGGATGTACTGGCAATCACAATTTAAGCCACAGTTATTTCCACTCATGTGTATCCTTACTCTAAAATCAGGTCCAGGTTGAGACCTTTGGCTTGGAGAAAAGCAGATGAAGTTGCTTTTTGAAGTATTTAGAGTTAAGAGGTTATTTTTGAGCCAACTGGCAATTTCTGTAAGGCCCAATTCAGCAGCAGTTTGTACCTCAGACCAAGAGTCCCCTGAAAAAACAACCGCAGTGTCATCTGCATAACAGAAAATCCTACCACCATTACTTTGCAGGTTGCATAAACTGTTTATGTAGATTAAAAACAGGGGCGGGCCTAACACACTTCCCTGCGGGACTCCATAAAAGACGTCGTCTTCAGCGCTATATAAATTATCAATTTTGACTTTTTGTTTCCTATCCTTTAGGTAGCTTTCAAACAGAGAAAGTGCTGTACCTCTTATACCTATATTTTCCAGCCTGCGCAAAAGGATTGGAAGCGAAACGGTGTCGAATGCTTTTTTAAGGTCTAGGAATACTGTTAGGCATTTTTTACCCTTATCTACCTTATCTACGATTTCGGATGTCAGTGCCGTAACAGCATCTTGTGTTGAAAGACCTCGCCTGAAACCAAATTGTGAGGCCGAAATGATGTTATACTTTTCTAGGTAACTTATTAATTTTCTGTTAATTATTTTTTCCAAAATTTTTGAGATTGATGGTAGCACAGATATGGGTCGATAGTTGTTGACGTCACTCAAGTCCCCTCCCTTATGCACAGGAGTTACTACGGAACGTTTGAGGACACCAGGGAAAATTCCTGTTTTAAAACAGAGGTTGGCTAACTGCGCAATGAGAGGAACCACATAATCTCTCCCTAGTTTAAGGAATTTGATAGGTATACCATCCCAACCAGGCGCGCTATCAGAGTCCAGGCCCATGAGGACCCTATCTACTTCTTGTGGCTCGGTCTCGGTTAAGAAGAAAGAGGATGTCCAGGAGTTTGGGTTACAGCAAGGAATGGCTGGTAGACCAGTTTGGGCTGTTATACATTCAGCTAGAGATTGGCCTATGGTTATGAAAAACGAATTGATGCGGTTTAAGGAGTCTAGTGGCTGTGGTGTAATTTTAAGAAGATGTGTGTTTGAAGTTTTAGGTGTTTTAAAGTGGGTAATTTCATTTATCGTTGACCATAGATGTCTTGGATTCTTACTTGAATCTACTATTTGTTTTTTGTAGTACTGGCGTTTTAGTTTTCTGATTAAATTGGAGCAGAAATTGCGAAAGCGTTTATATGTTATTATTAAAATTAAGTTATATGTATCAATTCTGGTCTGTCGCTGCATTTTGTTTCTAAGTTTAATACATTTTAATGCACCGGTAGTAATCCAGGGCTTTAGGGTTTTTTTACTACAAGAAACAGACTTAATATAGGAATTAGAGTGAAGGGACGTCCTGATGATTTCAATTAATTTGGTAGCGAAGACTTCCGGGAGTGTGTAGGTGCTAAAAATTGCAGCATCTATATTTATAAGACATTTATGAGCATTTTCAAAATCAGTAGTAGTTATAGACTTACATTTCGTTTTTTGAACGCTAAAAGGGCTACTGGTCATGTTCAGGACAACCATAGCATGGTCAGTGATAGTTGTGTTTAGTATGGCCACAGACGCTGAGTATTTAGCTTTATCAAATTTCAAGAATACATGGTCAAGGCAGCTTTGCTCCCTAGTGGGTAGGCTATGTCCTGGGAGAAGACCATGGACACAGAACATATTCAAGTAATTGAGTCTGTTTTTTCTTTGCTGGGATGTTTCTCTGTGTTTATCAATTATGTTTATGTTTATATCGCCTGTTACAATTATGTTTTTCTGAGTACATGAAGCCAAGTGGTTGTCAATTGAATTAATAAAATCTTCTGCACACGTATTGGATGGGGAACGATATATACCAATAATTGTAAAGCAGGAAACAACAATTTGAAGAGCAGACGCGTGTGTTAGTTTTATCTCTGTAACTATAGGCACGTGAATATTCCTAATATAAGCTACCACTCCATCATTCTGGTTAAGGTGATGTGTAGTGCAGTATGCCGTGTAGTTCTTTAGAATAGGTAACTGTCTCTCATTTGTTAATCTACATTCGGTGAGTATGAGCACATCCACATCGAACTTCAACTGCGATAAATTAATTTGCAGGTCATCGAAATTTCTATAAATACTTCTTATGTTTTGTGTCAAGACCGTTATATTAGAATTTTCCAGTCGGAACCAGGTGGAAACATGCTCAATATTACATATCGTAGAGTTTCCAGTTTCAGCGCAATCCAAGTCATGTAGTGTGTTTAGGTTACTATCCATTTTATGTTATTTACGAGTTCTAGTGGGCATAGCTTATGATTCACATTGCTTAAACTTACGTTTAACCAGTGAGGAAAATGAGTGGTTGTCAAAATGTTTATATAAATATTATCTAAAGTAAGTGCATGTATAGATAGGCTGATGGTGTATAAGGATGTGTTTTGAAAGCGTGTGAAGGTAGTTATTTTTGGGTGTTGTGTGTGATGTATACGCAAAAAGTTAAGTTTTAGTTGTGTATGTGTGAAGTGACAATTTATAACATAATTGTAAGTTATTACCTCGTAATTAAAAATATTAAAAGAGTAGTACACCCAGTATTTTATAACAGTAATGTGGGGCATAAATAAAGCTAATAGGAATATAATAATAACTAAAGTAATAAAAGCTAGTCATGTACCTTGCAGCAGGCCATGCACCTGTGCTTCACCCTCAATCAGGATACCCATTGAGCTCTCATCCTGTTTTACGAAGACTCGACCAAACGAAGTCCAGCAAAATTTGTAACGTTTGGTTCTAGCTAGGTCGCGGGCTAGGAAAAATAAACGCGCGTTTTTAGGTGTAAGTTGCTCAGAAATAAATATGGGATCATCCTCATTCGTGGTAAAGCCAAGGTGTTTTGCCTGAAGTTTTGACTTATTTCTAATGTTAAATGACTTAGTTTTCTTTAGTAAGTCTTGCTTTAAGATGGGGGAGTCAAGTTCAACCAAAATAGGAGGATTTTTTCCTTCTTTTCTACCCTGTAGTCTAAATATGTCTTTTATATCACGCGGGTTTATCTCTAGATCAATATTCTTGGCAAGACATAGAACCATATTAATTAAATCTGCTCTGGATTCTTGTACCTTTTTCGGGACGTTTTTAATTTCCACATTATTTTTCGAGAGCACCGTTGCAAGTCCTCAATTTTATCTTCCAATAGAACGATATATTCTCGGTCTTTCTTCGCTTCCAGTTCCAATTGATTAATTTTGTTTTTAAATTCTTCATTTTTAGCAGCCAAAAAGGCGATGGAGCTTTCTATTTTGCCATTCGTTTGTTGAATATCCTTCAGATTGTCCGCAATGTTCTTGAGATCATTTTGCTGGGTCGTTATAAAAGAATTAAAAAGGTCCTTCATTTCCTCCTTAAACTTACTAAATTCTGACGGCAGGTCTTCCTCTCGTGGTCTTTTGCTACGAAGACTAGTATAGTTTGGAGGGGTGACATCCATTCCCGTTTTAATACTGATGTTATCTTCTGACATGGTTTTGTTCATATTTGTAACGCCGAAGTACCAGGATATAATAATTACGAGAAGTTAATGAGTCAGAGATGCGCCGGCGCTTATGGGAGGGGCTTTGCGACCGATTTTTAATGGCGGTGTCCTTTGTGGGCGCGGCCTTGGCTCTGACGGTCGAATAACGCAAGTGAAAGGCGGCCCGGTACCGTAGCGCTGGTGGCCTTGAGATGTCAGTCGTGTGCGCGTGCGCTGATTAGTCAGAGCAGTCTGAGTACCAGGTTAGCAGAATAATTAGAACATGTGCGCGTTCAGTTTGTATCGTGGGTGTGCTTGCGCTTGTGGTGGTGTGCGAAATTTGACTCACGTGTCTTCTTGCGTAAAAACACCTCCTTCACGCTTATGTTATCCTATTTTTTTCACTTGATTTTACTTGCACAAAATTATTATTTATTATTTATAATTCAATTTAAAGAGGTCTCTTTGCACGTCTACACCGTGTGGCGATCCGAGGGAAGAGGTAAGAGTAAGTTCATCTATTCTTAATATTATAAAGCTGAAGAGTTTGTTTGTTTGTTTGATTGAACGCGCTAATCTCAGGAACTGGTCCGAATTGAAAAAATCTTTTTGTGTTGGGTAGCCTATTTATTGAGAAAGGCTATAAGCTATATAACATCACGCTACAACTAAGAGGAGCGGAGCAGTTTTGAAAGATGTTACAAAAACGGGGAAAATAGCACGGGTAGGTGATTCGACGCGACGAGAAGAGTCAGGGGAACAAGAAATTTGACGCGGACGAAGTCGCGGGCAGAAGCTAGTATTTGATAATCGACTAACACTTCGCGCGCGACTTTGTCCGCGTAAAATTTAAGCTCATGCTACTCCGGAATAATGCAGCTATCCACAGGTGAAAGATTTTTTTAAAGAGGTTAAGCAGTTTTTGAGTTTATCCATTACATATAACTTTACAAATATTTCTTTTTTATATGTGAGTGTAAATAGAAAAGCGATAGAATGCTCTCTTTCTGTGAGACATCGAGTGTATTTGTCACATTGGCCGACATGAGCAAAGACATTTAAGATACTATGAAAGGACTATTAGAAGAAATGTCCTAGAAAAACTAGTCTCTTTGACGCCGTTTAGTATAATATTGCTAAAGTACATAATAGCCAAGTTTACACGATACAATTTTACCGACCAATCAAATACTTTTTTAACTTTTCCATCTTAGAATATCACTCTGTCTATGTCATCGGATCTTCTGCACCTATCTGTGTAGTGGCTGGTTCACAAACAATGCAGCCAATAGTGTTGGTTAGCTGGTCGCTGACCTAGTTACCTACTGCCATTGTCTTTGTTCTCCTTTGCTATTGGGTTCATTATGTAATGGGCTTGTTATGTTCGACGAGTTATGGAGACGAAGTTATTGATTCCATCTTATACTTATTGGCAAAAATTCTGACTTTACTGCCTAGTCGTTTTCCAATTATTTTGTGGTCGGTTTCCAGTCTGCAGTTGAATGCCACTATTTTAAATGAAGGGACTGTCTATTTGATCTCCGAATCAATTTATTGATTTTTATTTCACAGTTGACAGTCATTTGACTGTGACAGATTTCGGACTATATTTTTTGGCAAGACTTGTAGCTAGGCAATAACAGCAGCACAGGTCGAACCATCAGGTTAAGCTACGCTTGCCGTAGTTGATCCGTGGATGGCTGACCATCTTTACGTACCAAGACCTCTCCGTACCATGGAGGTACGTTAAGCCGTTGATGCCGGCTGTCATTAGCGAATCTTTGACAGTTGTTACGGGTTGTCAGAAGCCCGAACATCTAACAGCTAGTCCTACCAAGTGGTACCGTATTGCCCAGTCACTGGGTTGTGGAGGTCAGACAGGCAGTCACTCCATGTAAAATAACTTCAACCGGTAATTTCTCGCTCCTTAACTGCAGGAATTGGTAGATATGGTTGTGGTGTACTATCAAATGTAGCGCACAACCCGATGGTAGCGCCTCAAGAGAGCTCTATCCCTGTGGCGACTAGACGTTCTCTTGTTGTTGTATACTCATTGGTAATTTGGTGATTTTACTGTAAACCTAAAGTAGACTAGTTAGAGACTAGTGATTCTACTGTACACAATAAAGGCTCACTGTTTCCAATCTTTCATTAAGATAAATCAACGCGTTCTTCCTATGGGTGTAGGTCGATACTATAGAGCGCTACCTACTACGATCCTTACAAACTCTTCTTTCCTTCATACGTTGATACTGAGCTTTCTTACAATTTCTACAATATTCCTTATCGCAAACCACATTAACGCAAATCAGCTTAAACCTTTTTCTTCTCTCTAAAACAGATCAGCGCTGTATAAAAACAAGCTATTTGCTTGAACAAAAACAAGCTGCAGTGTTAAGAACCAACAGAGTGCGAGCTGCGTCCTGCAGCAATGGTTTCAGTTACAACAAACTAAAAACTGTGTTATTTAGTATGTCAGACAATGTCTAGTATCTTTGTGTTCTGTGGGACCCGCAGCAGGGAAATAAAAAGGACATGGTAACTTAGTAGTTTTTAACCGACTTCAAAGAAGGAGGAGGTTTTATGTTCCATTGTATGTTTTATTATATTTGTTCACCAATTTCTCCGCGAACTGTGAACCGATTTAAAAAATATATTTATATTTTATTGCATAGGCTTCAGAGGTCTCAGGTCTCACATAAATGTTATTGACTTTGCTTTGGTCGTTTCTGCGTTAGCTTCGATGTTAAATATTTAATTCAGTTTATATATCGTGGTGATATTCTAATACTTCCTGTCACTGCTTTTACTGCGGGGTAGATAACATAACTAAAAAGTGAAAAGTAAAAACTTTTTGCAAAAAAAAAACAAACGACCTCCAACAAAACATTACAAAGTGAAAAATAACTTTAATTTTGGAAGTCAGTAGCAAAAAACAACAGATACTACTAAGATACTTTCACTTTGTAGATTTTTTTTAGAAGTCGATTTTTTTATTTGGAAAAGAATTAAGAAGCAATAAATTGATTAAGCACCTTACGAATCATTGTTCTTGACTACTGATTCATCATCATCTGCCATCACGCCGTCGTCTATCATGCCTAGCATTTTCCCCTTTACGTTAGGGTCAACTTCCACTATAGCTGAGCGCAGCTGAGAACCAATATATTACATGGAGCTACTACCTACCTGACGTCCACAACCCAGTTATTTGATAATTCGGTACCCATTGGTAAGACTGATTGTCAGTTTCTAGTTTCGACGACCTGTAACGATTGTCAAAGATCTACAAATGACACACGGGACCAACGGCTTAACGTACTTTCCGAGGCACGGAGATATACAGTTATACATGTCGCCAATACGTTAGTCGCTCAATTGACTAATCGGGACACCAGCGCCACCAAGCGGCGCTCGACAGAGTCTACAACCTAACGCTCGACCAGAGTTAAGTTCAGTCTCTCGGTAGCCGTCAAGCAGTGAACAAGTTTAGAAACTGTCGCGCGTTCCGTGTAGTTGTGAAGTGTACCTATAGTGTATGAATAGCTAGTGCAATTACTTTGTTAGTTTAAATTATAATTTGATTTGAAGTATAACGGTTTTTCTATTGCGCATCAACCAACAGTTCCCAGTACGCCCACAGTAAATCAAAAATATGGCTGATGAGAGCGAGACAGGCATGCCCTCTCCTACATCAGAAGTGGGTGACACGTTGGTTCAGGCGCAAAATGAAAATACTGAAAGTGACCGTTGGCGTGCAATGTTTGAACAACAAAATGCAAACATGCGAGTGCTTGTTGAATCGTGTGGATCTGCCCGAGTTCGACCCAGACAAAGCAGATACGGATGCGCGATCATGGTGCGTGACAGCTGATTTATGTTTTGCTGAAATTTCACTGCAAAGTGGTTAACTTGTTGTGGTCAACAGTAAGGCGCTCGGAGGAGCAGCATCTACGTGGCTATCGTAAATAGCACACTAAGGTATACCGAGAGTTACTTTAAAGTACTGTCCATGGCGAGATTTGTTTCAACGGAGCCCTAGGCGGGTACCCTCATTTATTCGTACTTGAAACGCAAGGCGTAGATAATCTCGCTAAAATGCTACAACTGCGGGAAACCTGGTCACAAGTGACCTGAGTGCAGGAGCAAGCCGATTGATAGTAGAGGAAGAGCTACAGTGTCTTCAGAATCTAGCCAAGTAGCCCCGCAGCCATCAATGAAGCCCTTCGTCTGCTTCAAGTGTGGGAAACCAGGACATATCGCGGCCCGGTGAACGAACATTGGCGATCAAGCGGATGGTGGAGCACGTGCTGCAAACAGTGAACGGCGAGTGGATGTTTGCATCGTAAGACCACCCTCAGCCGTTTTAGAACATAAAGGTGAGCTGTATTGTTTTGTTTACGATTCTGGTGCTGAATGCTCGTTAGTTAAGGAGAGTTTTGCAGCCAAATTAAGTGGCAAACGAGTTAACAACGTTGTTGCGTTGACTGGTATTGGTCAAACACTTGTATTCAGCACAGAACAAATCTTATGTAGCAAACACCAGCTTGAGATTTTGTTACATATGCTTCCCGACAGTTACTTGCAGAGTAATATTATGATCGGACGTGAGATATTGAATCTAGTTTTTTTTATTAACATGTCTGCAACAGAGATTTCATAACATAAAATACGTGTAGTAAATGCGGTTTTGAACGGTAATCAACCACAAGCTGATTTTAACGCGATTGATACAAACATTATAGGAGAAGAGAAATCTGAGCTATTGCAAATTTTAAATCGATTTTCACATTTTTTTACTTCCAGTATGCCTGCTGCGCGAGTTAAAACAGGTGAGTTTAAAATAAGATTAATTGATCCGAACCGAACAGTGCAGCGGCGAACGTATAGGATGTCCGCGGATGAACGAAGAGTGATTCGTGGACGTGTGAAAGAGCTATTAGATGCAAATATTATAAGGCCTAGTTGTTCTCCGTTCGCAAGCCCCGCTCTCCTCGTGAAGAAGCGCGATGGTTCCGACCGTATGTGTATCGATTACCGTGAACTCAACAGTAATACAGTCCCTGACCGGTATCCACTTCCCCTTATTTCTGACCAGATAGTGCATCTCAGCGGAGCAAATTACTTTTCTCAATTAGACTGCGCTAGTGGATTTCATTTAATTCCTGTAAACGCAGAGTCGATTGAGAGTACAGCATTCATAATACCTGGAGGCCAATATGAATTTATGACAATGCCATTTGGCCTAAAAAAAAGCTATCTCTGTTTTTCAAAGAGCCATCATGAATGCTTTAGGTGACCTTGCGTTTCACCCGATGTAAAAACAGGTCTAGAAAGACTAACTGTAGTTTTGGAAGTTCTGACCAGAGCTGGTTTCTCTTTAAACCTAAGAAGTGCTCCTTCCTCAAGACGAAGGTAGAGTTCTTGGATTTTAAAGTAAAGGCTGGCCAGATAAGACCCAATCAGCGGAAGGTAGAGGCACTAACTGCTCTTCCATCTCCTTGGACCGTTACACAGTTAAGGCAATTTATTGGACTCTCTTCATACTTTAGGCAATTTGTGCAAAGTTTCTCGACAATGTTGGCTCCTTTGTATCGATGACTTCCCTTAAAGGTAATTTAACTTGGAAGCCCGAGTATAAAGATCTCTTTATACTCGGGCTTCCAAGTCAAATTACCTTTAATAAGATCCCTATATAGGGATCTATTTTGATCAATAACCCTGTTTTAATGATTTTTTACTCTCAATACCCAGTAGAGCTACACACGGACGCTAGTAGCTTAGGCTATGGAGCGATCTTATTTCAAGTCGTAGATGGCCGGAGCCATGTCATAGCTTACTTTAGCAAGCGAACGTCCCCAGCAGAAAGTAAATATCACTCTTATGAGCTGGAGACACTTGCAGTTGTAAACTCTATCAAGCATTTCAGACAATACCTGTGCGGTAGGAAGTTTACTGTCATTACGGATTGTAACTCACTGAAATCATCGCAAACTAAACACGACTTGACTCTTCATGTGCACCGATGTTGGGCTTTTCTACAGTCCTTTGATTTTAATGTTGTGTAAAAAAAGGGTAAGCGGATGTCTCATGAGGATTTCTTTTCCCGAAACCCACTAATGTAAAACCCTAAGAAATTAGTTTCCCCCCATGTAGAGCAAATGCGCGTAAACGTCACAGAACTCTCGACCAACTGGTTCCAAGCTGAACAAAACGCGTTGAAGAAATTTCTAAAATAATCAGTTCCTTAGAAAATAGTAACAACATTGACTCTGAACAGCATTCGGGTAGTCAATCAGAGTTTAGCGCTTTACGGAGCTCCGACTCGTATTATAACTGACCAAGGCAGATGTTTTGCGAGTAAGGAATTTCGCGATTTTTGTGACAGTAAAAACGTTAATTTGCACTTAATAGCGACCGGTTCATCTCGTACGAATAGGCAAGTAGAGCGTGTAATGAGTGTCTTAAAAACAATGTTAACTGCTGTAGGAATTAGCGTTAGTAAATCATGGCAAGACGCAATAGGAGAAGTACAGCTAGCGATAAATTGTACCATAAACCGCGTCACAAAAGCTTCACCTCTAGAGCTTTTAATTGGCAAAATTGCGAGACCATTATCATTGATGTGTAGTAATGTAGATACCGAAGTCAACATTGATGAAGTCCGCGAGATTGCGTCAGAGAATATTAAACGTAGTGCAGAATTTGACAAAGCTCGATTCGATAGGACAAAGGCAGCTGTAACAAAGTTTTCGGTTGGCGATTTCGTGCTGTTAGAAAACGAAGAGCGAAATCAGACTAAGTTAGATCGGAAGTTCAGAGGTCCGTTTAAGGTAGTGGAAGTTTGGGATGGTGATCGCTATACGTTAAAAGCTTTAAATTCTAACCATTCTTACAAAAACGCTCACGATAGGTTAAGAAAAATGCCAGCAAGTCATGTACCAGTCGGAGTAAATAGTGATCACAGTGGCGATGAGCAACTTTAAGTGATGGGAAGCACGCGAGTAGGGTTCTCTATCGGCCGTCGTAAAGTCGACCGTACCAGTGGTTATTACGTAGTCGTAGCCCAGTAGAAATCGGTGTCTCTTGAGGCAACTCAAGTAGTCCGTGGGTGTACGATGCGCGTTTAACTCTGGTGGAGGTCGGGGTCTGAAGAGACCGTTGTGTGTAGTCTGGGTGATGCACACGGGCGATCCACTAGATGGATATGCGTCCAGAAGTTTTGGTCCATGCGCTGGATATGTGAAAGCAATGAGATTGCTGGTCGGCTGGAGAGCCGTGGCGTTAGAGTGATTTACTCCTGTGTGGCTTTCTCGGCGTCTATCTATGGCTCTTAGTAAAGATGTTGATGTGAATAACGATGGTACACGGCTCTGGTAGATGATATTTACTGTGATTAATGAAATGTCGTTTAGTTAACTTATGATTGTAATACCAACATAACTGTGTTTGTAGGTAATAGTTCACAGGTCAAACAAGATGATATTACTGACAGTGTTACTGAGATTTTAAAGATTAATTGTAACAAAATTATTTTGTGTGCTTTTCCATATTTTGAGAAATTATCTAGTAGAAAAAACAAATATATTCATATGCTTAATAATCATATGCAGTTTTTGGTCAGTCACTACAGTGATAAACTTATATTTTTTGATACCAACATTTTTGTTGATAAGTTAAAATCAACAAGGAACTCAGTGTATCTGCCCCTTATGTTTAGACATAAAATAGCGAGGCTATTAGCTTATATTAACTCAGACATAAGTAGTATGTCGAAGTCTTGTTTATTTACTGTTGGTACTTATATTAACTCAGACATAAGTAGTATGTCGAAGTCGTGTTTATTTACTGTTGGTAGTGATACTAACACTACTATTGATACGCCTAGTAGTTTAAACTAGTAGGTGCGACAACGGATGAGCCGCATATGTTGAATGTTGTTCATCAAAATATGCAGGGTCTGTCCGGCAAAGAGTTAGAGTTAAGCTTATTTATAGAGAATCATGATGTTCAGGTGTTATGTTTAACTGAACATTGGTTGAAAGAACATGAAGTAGTGTTTATCAATGATGATAATTTTACTGTACAAAGTTCATTTGCGAGAAAAAGGGCCATCCGCGGTGGTTCTTTAGTTCTTGTTTCAAACAAGCTGAAATGTAAGCAACGTTTAGATTTAGTTAATCTTTCTATTGAGCGCACTATTGAGTTGTCTTGTGTTGAACTCGAGCGATATGTTATAATTTGCGTTTATCGACCCCCCTCTGGGGATTTCATTTGTTTCGAATCAGTCATGGAGGATTTACTCAATAAGTTAAAATCAAGTAATAAAAGTATAGTTGTATGTGGAGATTTTAATATTAATATTCTAGAGGTTACTCCATTAAGTATCAGACTTCTCAATCTGTTTAGGTCATTTAATTTATTTAACTTGTTTTTTGAACCAACCAGGATCACGGCATGTTCGTCAACTTGTCTTGATAATATATTTAGTGATTGTGATGCCAAAAATAAATTAGTGTTAACTGATTTAACGTCCGACCACTGTGGTTTGCTATCCAGTTTCCCTATGCCATTGTTTAAAAAGGCGCGTAAACTTGAATGCAGGCCTTATACAGCTAGTCGTTGCACCAAGTTTAAAAATAATATAGCTCGCAGAATTGCACCATCTATAGTAGAACACGATAATCCTAATGCAATTTATGAAGCCCTCTTTGATGTAGTGCAAAAAGAGTACAAATCTACTTTCAAGACCAAAACCATTGACATTAATGGCACCTCCGTTGGCTTTAACCAATGGGCTACACCAGGTATTTACAAAAGTAGAGCGAGGCTTTACGAGTTATATGGTTTAAAAAAATACAGGTTTGATACTCCTTTCCTAGAGTATGTAAAAAAATATTCAAAATTATTTAAACAGATTAGTGCTTTTGCTAAATCCAAATTTTTAAGCGATCAAATAAAAAAATCAAATAATAAAATAAAAACTACTTGGAAAATCATTAACAATGAGACGGGTAAATCGGTTAAACAAGAAAAACAACTTGAAATTTTGGTCGACAACAAATTAGTTAATACGCCAGCTGACGTAGCACAGGCGTTTAATGAGTTTTTTGCCAACATACCTGTAACTACGACTCGCTCCTTAAATTCGTCCCCGTCTAAAGCTGATAATCTTTTACATAGTAGTGTGCCAAAAAGTAGTTGCCTTTTCAATTTTGAACATGTAACGCCTCGTGATGTAGTTAATGTTTTTAACACACTTAAGTCTAAAAACACTGGTGATTTCTGGGGCATTTCCATCAAACTATTAAGTAATATAATAGACATCGTAGCCCCCTATTTAGCTGTTACTTTTAATAAATGTGTTGATGTCGGAACTTTTCCTGACCTCATGAAGAGTAGCAAAGTGATACCATTATTTAAATCAGGTAATAAAAATGACGTTTCTAATTTTAGGCCTATTTCTATCTTACCTGCATTTAGCAAAATATTTGAAAAGTTAATCCTCAAGCAGTTGCTAAGACATTTTAATTTAAATAGCCTCCTCCATAATGAGCAATATGGCTTTACAAAAGGTCGTTCAACTACAGATGCGGGTGTTGCTCTCTTGAAACACATTTTTAACGCATGGGAGAACTCGCAAAATGCTATCGGAGTATTCTGTGATCTCTCCAAAGCCTTTGATTGCGTGCACCATGACACGCTTTTGCGTAAACTACGTCATTACGGTGTCCATAACGAAGCTATAAACGTAATAAATTCTTATTTACATAATAGGTTCCAATGTGTAGATATTAATGGTGTAAAATCTGCCGGGCTACCGGTTCAGTTAGGTGTGCCTCAAGGCTCTATACTCGGCCCATTCTTGTTTTTAGTGTATATCAATGACTTACCATTCTTTTTAAAGGGTATTTGTGACGTTGTACTGTTTGCAGATGATACATCTCTTATTTTTAAAGTAGACAGGAACAGACCAGATTTTGACGACGTGAACAGTGCACTCTCAATGGTTACCGATTGGTTTACGGCAAATAACCTAGTTCTCAATGCCAAGAAAACCAAATGTGTAAAGTTCGCCTTACCGAATGTTAGAAATCTAGGTCCCAACATCGTCTTAGATAAAGAGGTGCTTAAAACTGTAGACTCGGCAGTTTTTCTGGGCATAACAGTGGATGGCAAACTTCAGTGGGGCCCTCATATTTCAAGCCTAGCGGGAAGGCTCAGTTCAGCTGCCTACGCCGTCAGAAAAGTAAGACAATATACTGACGTTGATACAGCTCGGTTAGTCTATTTTAGTTATTTCCACAGCGTTATGTCTTACGGTATTCTACTGTGGGGTACAGCAGCTGATATTCAAAATATTTTTGTCCTTCAGAAACGAGCTGTTCGAGCAATTTACCAGCTAGGTGCCAGAGTTTCCCTAAGGGACTTTTTTAAAGATATTGGTATTCTTACGGTGTCATCACAATTCATTTTCGCCAACATCTTATATATTAGGCAAAATATACACTTATACGCTAAAAACAGTGATTTTCACACTGTTAACACTAGAAGTAAAGACAAACTACGTGTTCCCTTTCACCGGCTTCATAAGGTGCATAACTCATTTGTTGGGCTTGGTATAACATTTTACAACAAGCTACCACCTTCTTTACTAGAATTACCTTTTAATGCGTTTAAAGCTCAAGTAAAATCCAACCTTTGTCAAAAGGCGTACTATTCCATCAATGATTATTTAAATGATAAGAATAGTTGGTCGCTGTGATTAACTCAAGACAATGTTTATGTTCTTTCTCCAGTATTAGCGTACCTAGTGATAGGTTCAATATAATTGTTTCCATATTTTTTTCCTGTTTATGCCAATTTTATTTTACTAGTATTGCATAATGTGGTTAGCTAGCGACCTCGACAAGTAATCTTTCAATTCTTGCTTGAGCAACCGGCAGCAAGTTCGTCATGCTCCCTTAGATGTCAATGCTTGCGGTAGCGTCGGGGGTCGGGTTGCCTCCTTCCCTCAAATATGGCGAGGGGGGCAATGGCTGATCTTTGCGTTATGCTCGTGAACGGGTGCTGCTTGTGGTGACTGGTCGTCTTGCTGACTTTGATGTTGATATTATTATTAATATTACTTACCTGTTTAATTTATTTTACGTCGATGGTCCTAGTTTATCATTTGTGACCTCGAGTTGTAACTCAGGTCGTAACAGCTATGTGAACATTCAGCATTGCATATGTAAGCTGTCACGCCCTTTATGCCAGTTTTTTATTTTTGCAGCCATGTTTCTATATACATATTTTTTTTTGCTTATGCTTGAGTATAGTTTTCATTTTATTTGTTGGTATTGGGTTGGCTAGCTGGCATATAGCAAATCATTTAATTTAATTTGTGTCTCTTAATGTTTTACTATATACCATTGTATAGAATCAAGTTCTTCTAACTGGACAGACAGCTGTGCTGCTGGGGAGTTTGTTGGCCACTTCTTCTTCCCAGCTAAAGCACTAGGAAGTGCGCGACGGGTGGGCGTTTTGGGGGGACTGTCTTTTGTAATTTTGACGTTCGAAAAGTGCTGATCCTCAGCCTAATTTGAATAAATGACTTTTGATTTTGATTTTGATTTTGATTTTAGAAGTACTGTTTTGTTTTTGATGGTCAGAATTGGCCAAGTCGGACATGCACTGTGGTAGATTTTTGGTTGCAGATTAACACACGAGGACGTGTGCATGCAGGATGGCCGTGTCGGCAATACGTTAGTCGCTCAATTGACTAATCGGGACGCCAGCGCCATCAAGCGGCGCTCGACAGAGTCTACAACCTAACGCTCGACCAGAGTTAAGTTCAGTCTCTCGGTAGCGGTCAAGCAGTGAACAAGTTTAGAAACTGTCGCGCGTTCCGTGTAGTTGTGAAGTGTACCTATAGTGTATGAATAGCTAGTGCAATTACTTTGTTAGTTTAAATTATAATTTGATCTGAAGTATAACGGTTTTTATATTGCGCATCAACCAACAGTTCCCATAGTACGCCCACAGTAAATCAAAAAAATGGGTGATGAGAGCAAGACAGGCATGCCCTCTCCTACATACATATCAGATGGTCTTGCCGCGGTTGGTCCGTGAATGGGAGCATCCACGGAATAACCGTGGCAGGAGTAGCTTAACATGATTGATCAAACTGTTTAGCTGTTATTACTTAGCGAGGGGCTGAGGAGCCCTTTTGACTTCTGACTGTTACTGCAAATGCAGCCAAATAATGCCTGTTAAATAAAAACTAATTTCTTAGTTAAATTTAAAACCTCCTTTTGCATATTCACTGTAAATAAATGTATTTATATTACAACAGAAACATTTCTCCTCTTATGAAATCATTGTTTGAAATAAACAAGAACTTGAAAAATATACTAGTTTAATAAAAAAGAAAAAATAACAAAACAATTATATCTCAATAACGATGAATGAGTGAGATTCGATTAAAATTACAAGCAGTTCTTAATCCTTTAAAAAACTACTTCTAATAATTATATAATTTTGAACAGTACCTCTATTTAATTTCTTAGCTCTGTAGCAATACATTTGCATTTTCCATTGTGTTTCTGTTTTCTAGGAAGTGGTCCGCTCTTACTGATAACGATGTTACTATTTCACTAACTTTTTGTACTATTGTATTCCAAGAATATAAACTGAAATTTATTCAAGTGGTCTTCGTTTTATTCTTTGTTTTATCGAAACAAGAAGAATGTCCAACCATTCTATAAATAACTTTATTTCTAGAATGATAAAAGTTAAGTCGTAAGTCTAGAAAACGAAGAAAGTTAATGTTCTTTGTCCATGAAAATTATTCATCCAAATTCCTCATGTAAGGAATATAGTGCTAAAAATAAGATATTAGTCCACTTTCTTAAACGTTGTGTCGGTCAATATGATCGGTCATAATAATCATAAGCACAATCAGCCTTTAATGTTCCCACTGCTGGGACACAGGCGTCCTATCTCTAAGTAGGAGTGGACCGTAATCTACCACGCAGGGCCAGTGCGGATTCGTAGGTGTGACATGTCTTCGAATTTTCGGTTCCAGGACATGCTGGTTTCCTCATGATGTTTTCCTTCATTAAGAGCAGTGGTGATGAAATATTTTTCGATAAAATCGGTAGAATCATAGTATTAATAATAATAATCATTTATTCGCAGACGTTAAAGTCCATAGAATTAGTGAAATATTGACATCAAAAAATAAGCATTCATTAATTACAAAGGCATCATAACAAAAATAACATAATCGGAAACATCACAACATAGTAATGCCATAATAAAAATAACACAATACACACACATAAGAATCACAAATAGGCATAATAATAAAAATAACATAATAGAAATATAATAAAATGCACGTACAGCTATCTAGTCATTGTATTGTATTGACAAGGCAGATTTTTTTCGGAGTCACAACGTTATTTCCCAAATGGTCTCACCTCTCATCATAAACCTACATTTATTTTTAGCGACGAAAACAATAAAAATAAAATACATGTTAAAATTGCCCATGATAATACTTTGAAAGTTGTTCATCGTCCGGATGCAGCTCCCGACAATTACGCAACTTGGCGGCGAGATAAAAGCCTTATTACGACGAGAAAGTGAAAATTTGCGTAAATTTCGCACCCGTAGCTATGAGGTGTGGTGCAAGGGAAGAGCGGGGCGGGGCGGGATTCACCGAAGTGTTCTCTCGATTGTGTTATTATGACAACGTTAAATGGTGTGTGGCCAAAATTTGAACTAACTTTGTCAGCTTGCTTGATCGATTCAATATCTGTGATGCATTTTCGCAAGGGGTAGGTCGGGCAAAGCTAATTGAAGATGGCGTAATCGAATCTAGACTCTCACGGTCTATTATGAAATTAAATGTTTTTTTTTTAATTTTTATATTTGAGTTGACTGAATGAAAGGTAAATTGTGGTTTACGATTTATGACGTATTAAAAAAAAACTACTTACTAGATCTCGTTCAAACCAATTTTCGGTGGAAGTTTACATGGTAATGTACATCATATATTTTTTATAGTTTTATCATTCCCTTATTTTAGAAGTTACGGGGGGGGACACACATTTTACCACTTTGGAAGTGTCTCTCGCGCAAACTATTCGGTTTAGACAAACATGATATTAGAAATCTCAATGTCATTTTTGAAGACCTATCCATAGATACCCCACACGTATGGGTTTGATGAATTTTTTTTTTTTTGAGTTTCAGTTCTATGTATGGGGAACCCCAAATAGTTTTTTTTTCTATTTTTGTGTAAAAATCTTAATGCGGTTCACAGAATACATCTACTTACCAAGTTTCAACAGCATAGCTCTTATAGTTTCGGAAAAAGTGCCTGTGACATACTCGGACAGACAGACAGACAGACATGACGAATCTATAAGGGTTCCGTTTTTTGCCATTTGGCAACGGAACCCTAAAAAGTACATTTATTTCAGGTTACAATGACCCATAGGCATACACCTTACAAACTAACATACATGAGTATTAAACAAAACTTGTGTTAATAATTGTACCTTATACTATGTTAGTAGCACTTCACTTTACTAATTTGTCCGTGAGCTGTCCTGTGGTACTTGTCCGCTGAACCGACGGAACACCACGTCCTATGACCGGACAGATAACAATCCGTACCGGATTGTACCGCACCACGAACGCCTTGAAGTGGGCGTTGCGGTGTGACTCCAGTAACTGAAGCCTCGGCGTGTACTTCGTTTTCTGGCGTACGTGCTCCACAATATGTAGTATCAAGTATCGGTCGTATTCAACAACAAGTCATTTTTGCAAAACTAAAACGAAACCACATTACGCCTTGTATTATTAGCTTAAAAAAAAATTACATGCATATTATGTGTTTGTTACATAAAACGTATAAAAAAATCAAGATGGCTGCGTTACTGGCGATTTTGGCTGAGCGTCAAAATAAGTTTTCAGTTCTACAGCACTTCATGCGTATCTCAACTAAAATCAAATCAAAAGTCATTTATTCAAATTAGGCTGAGGATCAGCACTTTCCGAACGTGAAAATCACATAAGACAGTCCCCAAATTGAAGAAAGCGGTTTTTAAATACCAAACTTGAAAACTAAGCAGTTTAAGTTAAATTGTCTCGTATTATACATTTGAAACTGGAACACAACTACAATATTGAAGCAGTAGTTTACCGCCACCTGTTGCAAAGAGCCCTAACAAAGCAAAATCTTTTAAAATAAGTTTGAATACGTTACATTACGTACTTCTTTAAATATTATTTGATACCTACCTAAACAACTTTTAATAAAGTTATTAGAAGTATTTTAGGATCGTGTTTTATTATGCTCTACACGCAGTATGGGTACTGTGTGTCTCGGACAATGTCTTCGCATGTTGCGGTGTTATCTTACTGAACAAGGAAAAAAAAATAAACATGTTTTCAGATCCATTGGTTGTTTGCCAAGAAATTTACAATTTTTATTAAGCAGATAAGTTGAAATACGTTGAAATGCTAGTCTGTTGGTACTTGTTTCATAATATTAAATTGAGTGGAAAGCTATTAATTATGAAAATATGATTAACCATAAATGTGAGTGATAAATTATTTAATTTCTGTAATGCCACCCACGGCTACATTGTCGCGACACCGCGAGATACAGTTCACGCGCTCTCACTCTTACAGCACTCTTCGTCTTGTTATACTATAGAGAGCACACGACTACTAGATCGCGTTATCGTGACAATGAAGCCGTGGCATTTGTAGCTTTATAAAAATACTTTACACGCTTAGAGCGAATCCGCTCCCGATCGTCTCTTACGCCACACGCACCATTCTGCTCTCCCGCTTTGATCCGCCACCTGCGTCGTCTTTTGATCTGCGCCAAATAAAAACACCACTAATTATATTCCCAGGGTCCGTCTGAAGTAGAATCCCCAAAAGTTTGGTTTAAGTACAAATTCGAGGATTTTTCCTGGAAGTATTTTCAGTTGTACATAATTTATTTATAGAGCACACATTTATTCTGGGTATGCTATAATTTTGAATCAGTCAATCAGGATTGTCAAAGAAATTCATTTTTCCTGGCTTTGTTTGAGAAGTTCGTCTGCTCCAGAACGCTAGTAACGCAATAATTGTTGTTGAATAGTCTAAACGAATGACATTGAGATTGTGGGTGTGGACGCAATTGCCAATTGCAAGCAAGCTGAAGTGGTAGTGGGTTGGCCATGTTTGTCAAAGGACCGATGGCCGATGGAGCGGACGAGTCTTGGAGTATAGACCGCGTACTATGGGACATCCCCCAACTAGACGGACTGACGACCTTAAATGGTGGCTGGAACAGGTTGGATGTGGAAGAGGATAGAGTGTTTTGTTGCAGCCTGGGAGAGGCTAATGTCCTGCAGTGGACTAGGATAGACTGGGTTGACTGATTGACGCAATTGCCCTGCGAGTTCCTACATGGAAAATATTGTTGTAGTAGTAGAGCTCTTTGTGAATAAACTCTTCCGTCATAACTACCACGGTTTATACTTCTGCCACCAAGCAGCAGTTCTTTGTTCTACTCTGAAAGGTATGTGTAACGGTGTGAATATTTATCATAGACTTTTCCGCTTTTCATCTAGGATGGCATCATAATCATCATTTCAACCGAAAGACGTCCTCGGCTGGCCATGGACCACCCTGAAGCTCCGCCACTTCGACTGATCCTATACTTCCTGCATCCAGCGGATTCTTGCAGCCTTTATCTGGTTATAGGTCTACTTTATGGAAGGCATAGTCTTCTCCATTGCTCTTTAGGTAATTTTAAGCTTTTTCATAAGGCGCATTGTGATTGGATGAATGAAAATGCAAATGCAATGCCTCTGATAGATGTCCATTGACAACGATGAACACTTACCGAATGAAGTAGGCTACAGTTAGTTAAAGATAAAAAGTCGCCTCGACACAAGGTTTTGAACCTTTGTCCCGAATCTGACTTACAGCCGTAATGTTCTTTGAGCATTATATTGTATCTTTTAGTACCATTATATTATCTCGAACAAATCGTAAGAGTTCATAACGCAGATATATCGTTAGTTCGTATGCGTGTGTAGCGATCCATAAAATGTGAATAACTACGCGTTATATTACGTTACTTATTTTTGTGAAAAGTGACTATGAAGTTTGAAAATGAAAGTAATCTTTCGCTTATTTCACGCCTTTATTGATGTCATTCAATAGCGCTCACTTAACGTATTACAATATTTGGAACTCTTATTCGCTTACTTCACTCTGTCTTCGATGACTTACGATAGCGCGCAGCATAACGAAGTTCCTGTAACTTTCTTCAAACAAGTAGCCAATATAAGACATAGCTATTCCTTTTTATTGTAAACTCGCTGTTGTAACAAAGAGCTATAAAACTTGAACAACAAGCATCTTGGACAATAGCGTCATTTATACAACACACGGTTACCAGCACTACGACAGTACTACAATACGACAGAATACGACGATACGACAATATCGCGGGTAGCGTCTCGCGCGAATACTAACAAATCCGAACGATTGGAGTTTTATGGCAACACTCAGGGGTGGCACGCAGATGACAACTTACTAAATGTTGACGTGAAACGTCTTTAAAATCACATCCGAAATATACGGGTACCAGGTAAGAGAAAAGAACCGTAATGAAAAGGAATACCTATATATTCTTATCGTAATAATTACAAAAATATTAATCTTAGAAACATTAAAATACTGTAAATTCATTATATTATATCGAGATATGTAATGGATAGCAACCTATACACGAACTGGCCGTGGCAAGCGTAGTTTAATTTTTAATAGACCAGTGCGACTGTTATCATTTTTTTATGAGCTGCTCTATGAACACACACAACCAATCACACACCATTGTTCAATAAAATCGTTGTTCGAAAGTTAATCGAAATAAGTTTTTAAGTACTACATATTCAATGTCAGTATTGTGTATTTAGATCGAAGTCAATCTTATTTTAAATTGTGTGTGCGTGTGCCCCAACACAGCCTCTACCATATTCCCGTCATATTTTCATACATACCATTGTTGTCTCTACATGGGCTTTTTTGTGGGTGGGATATCATCAAATGACGTCTTCCTCTCTAGGGTGGAGCGGAACGGCGTATCAGGCTTTTACTGACTAAAACCCACCCGTGTTCCTTCAGTTGCCCATATGCCAGGGCCGCGGTATCTGTCTCTACATAGGCGTGATGTTATATTAAATAAATAGCTTTTATCAAGCTTGTTATCAGATTTAGTCCATTCGAACATTTTGTGGTACACATTTTGCAACCGATTACTACCGCAAAGATTTGGCATGAAGCCAAACTGCAAACTAGATTACAACTAAGTAATATGATACCGAAGCCTCGATGGCATTATGCAAATTCCATTGTAAGAATAATTATTATGACATGTCATTTGAGTTTACACTTTAATCTCAAATTGTGCAAGGTCCTCTATCATTTAGGTAATCACGTGGCATGTCGAGTCGAGATTTTACTTTCGTGTGATACCGGGCTTGAAGAATAGCTCCACCCCGTTTCATCCCGCGAGTGTCGGAGAAGGCGACTAAAAGAGTAACTACAGAATAGACAGCAGCGTTTTCAATAAATTTTAAAAACCATACTGTGATCGCTAACCCTCCGCAAGCGTGGCAAAAATGACAAGCACTAAAAACAAATGGCCCCTAGTGCCCGTCGGCCCACCTTCTCTTGGCTACAGTACTGGTCAACGCACGGTCAAGCAATGGCTACGAAGAATCCCCGGAAGAACTTCCAAACGAGAGGGTCTTAAATGGATCATGGACAAGAGGAAGGTCATGACAAATACCTATGTAACACCCTCTGTCTGCTAGGATGAAGGGGTCTGCTAGGACCGATGCCTGCCAGGGTCGCGAGATTGTTCGAAAGAGGTACCGTGACCCTGGCACATGGGCGACTGAAGGAACACGGGTAGGTTGTAGTCAGTGAAAGTCTGACCCTCCCTGACCCGATGCCCTCTCCCGCTCCACCCAGAGCGGGAGAAGTCATTTGATGATTTCCCACACAAAAAAAAAAAAACACCCTCTTTCATGAAAATCGGCGGTGCTCCGCTCGAAGTTGTGGACGAGTATGTTTACTAAAAACATTTGGTGTAGTTAGGTAGGTCCAACTTTGAGAAGGTCCTATCCGACTCAGCTGGACATTGTTTGGGAAGTGCCACAATATCTTACCGATCCACAGACCTCAACTTTTCAAGACGAATTTGACAAGTGCGTGTTACCAGTGATGGCCTATAGCACTGCAACATGGTCGCTCACAACAGGTCTTATAAGTAGAGTAAAAGTCACCCAAAGGGCAATGGAGAGGGCTATGCTTGGAGTTTCCCTACGTGACTAAATTGAGAATGAAGAGATCTGCATAAAAACCGGTCAAAGTGCCGATGCGATTGCGGAAGTCATATGCAGAAGACGTCTTTCGGCGAAATGGTAATGAGAAAATGAGACAAAATATTGGGGATATAGCGTGAAGTTGCCCATTTTAAAGCGTAGATCCTATGGAAAATAACATCAAAAGACAATGGAACACTTATCGTTATTTACAAAATATTGGTTACGTTATTCAAATTGAGAATCATCATCATCATCATCATCAGCCTATAGCAGTCCACTGCTGGACATAAGCCTCCCCAATTGCACGCCATTTAGCTCGATTTTCAGCAACTCTCATCCAGCTGCTACCAGCCACCCTGCGAAGATCGTCGCTCCACCTAGCCTGAGGGCGTCCTACCTTTCGTTTGCCAATTCGCGGTCTCCACTCAAGAACACGTCTACCCCAACGGTCATCGGTTCGACGGCTAATGTGGCCAGCCCATTGCCACTTCAGCTTGCTAATCCTATGAGCTATGTCGACAACTTCGGTTCTCTGCCGGATCACCTCATTCCGGATTCTGTCCCTCAGAGATACTCCAAGCATAGCTCGTTCCGTAGCTCGCTGAGCGACTTTAAATTAAAATAAATTGAGAATACACATGTGAAAAACATTTGCGCGCTAAAATTGACTAAAGCGAAAAAGATAAACTATTGTGATAAAATAAGTAATTTAAATAAGCCATGGCAGTTCCTACTAGCGGCGCCTGGATACGGACATGATGCATGGATCAGCACCATTTCTTCTTCTTCATCATCATCATCATTTCAGCCGAAACACGTCCACTGCTGGACATAGGCCTCCCCTAAGCTCCGCCGCTTCAACCGGTCTTGTGCTTCCCGCATCCAGCGCATTTCTACGACCTTCACAAGGCTATCGGTCCACCTTGTGGGAGGCCTTCCAAATCTACATCTTACGGTACGCGGTCGCCACTCTAGAACCTTTCGACCCTATGGGCCATCTGTTCTGCGAGCAATGTGCCCTGCCCACTGCCACTTCAGTTTAGCAATTCTTCGGGCTATGTCGGGTACCTTGGTTCTCCTATACGGAGCACCATATAGCTCAACCATTTTGAAGAGCTATTTGACTTGCTTTAATAGTGCATATGCAAATCTTCCAGGAACTCGAAATAAACATTATTAAAAAATGTACAATGCGACACCCCTGCCACGTATTTGCTGTCGATAGTGGCTGGCACGTCCGATAGTTGCCACAAACTTACAGCCGCTGTTATAAACTCGCGGTAAGAACACAGTTTGACCACAATGCCTGGATTGCGGCTAAACTGTTGTGTTGTAATAAATTTTACGGCTGAGTTTGTGGCAGACTTGTGTCTGTAAGGTGATGGCACTTTGTTGAGAGCAATGAGATACACTACCTCGTTGGTCTAGTGGCCGCAAGCGTTCCTGCTGAGCGTGAGGTCCTGGGATCGATTCCCAGGTCGGGCAAGGCGTAAAAATAAAAACAAAAATACACATCATTACATCATTACTCTCACAGAAGCAAACACTACACACACCCAGACGCGCCAGATCAAGTGGAGCAGTTCGTAAGCGGCTCGCAAGCGGCGCATTCGCCAGATTTGGACGCACCTTCACACTCACGCACGCACCCACATACACAAACGCACACACCCCCACACTCACACATATACACTTCCGCTCGCACACTAACACGCCCACACACCACACTTACTTAGGTTTTAGCTACTGATTTTATATTTTTATAATGTAATTTTCCTTATTACCTTTTGTTGGAATATGTCACCAATAGTAATAAAATTCTTTTAATAAAGACTTGTCCTTGGCAGCTCTGGACAAAGAGACGTAGAAAGAGAGTAGGGAGGCTTTCGCCCAGCGGTGGGACAGCAACGGCTAATAATAAATAATAAAAATAGTAATAAAGTTGTAGTAGAAGACTAGTGTCCAGTTAATATTGTGTACAATATAATTATAATACCCAATAGGGACTGGCACTGTTCTCCCTTATACAGGTTATTCTATGACCAAGCTGGGAATGCAGCATCTCATTGCCATTTCAGTCATAGTTTTAGCAATAGACCCGGCCCTTACCACAACATAACTGGTCAGGTATGGTTTGGTCTAGCTATACCTCTGCCTAACCATTCAGCGATAACAGGAGTGATGTTATGTGCTATCGGACTGACTCCTGTATAAAATAAGGTATGGTTGTGACCACTGAAATTCGATGCATATACGATGAATATAAAATCGCACGGGCTAGCCGTTACTATTTACTGGGTTGTTACATTCTCCATTGTAAGTCATGGGTGCGGAAGAGTCATGAGTACGGGATTTCAATTGACAAAGAAACGCAAGTGTTCGCACGACAGACGATCGTGCGAGGTGATAAGATTTTCAGAGATGTTCTTCGCACCCGCAAAACATATCCTTGCCAAAAAAAAAAAGTTAAATGGTGAACAATCCACCTCCAATCAGCCTCTTGTTTCAACACAATCATATATATTTTCAAATATCTCTCTGAATACGGTTCACATTTGATACCCTCAGCAACAGAACAGCATGCAGCGTATTTAGTTTAAATGCTCTGATATTAATTCACAATGACGTAAGCAAAGGTTCATGCATGAATGTGACAGTGTGCGGACGTGCGATAGATAGAGGGAGACAGAAGGTTTACTTCGAAGTAAGTGCAATAAAAAACAACCTACGAAAGACGAGAACCAAATATATCACTGGAAAACGTTCTAAATCTATTCAAAATTTCATTTTTTTTATATTTTTAAACAAAATATCAGACATCAATTAAAAAATAATGAGAAAAGAACTCTTTTCTGTCTTATAGATTCTTTTAACAGATTTAATCGCACCAATCGATCATGACCTGGCTTATCTATACATCTTATATTCTATACATTCTATACAAATAAATAAAATTGGAGTGTCTGTTTTTAATATTCAGATAACCACTTTTTACTAAGTGTATATGGATGTATACACGATACATATACCAAAACAACATTTTTTGTCTGTCTGTCTGTCTGTTTGTTCCGGGTAATCTCTGAAATGGCTGGACCGATTTTGACGGAACTTTCACTGGCAGATAGCTGATGTAACAAGGAGTAACTTAGGCTACTTTTATTTTAGAGAAAATAAATAATAGTTTAAAAAAAACTAAAAACACGCTGAAGTTTGAAACGTATGTCAGCGTAGTTTTCAAAGACAGTTTTTATGAAAAAAATTTTGTTAACGCGGACGAAGTCGCGGGTAACAGCACTTACCTATAATATAACCTGAATTAACTCATCTTACCGCGGTAGTACGTCCTCTTGCGTTAATTTCCGACATCCACGCGGGCGACGCCGCGGGCAAAAGCTAGTAGGACATAATTTTATTATATCCTATATTTTATACTTTTAATTCCAGTAGTGCGTTACCGTGGATGTATAATATAATAATTCTACGTGGGTGATGCTGCCAGCAAAAGGTAGTTTATAAGACGTTGTTGTAGTGGTTACCCACTTCACTAGTTTACTTGTAGAATAAAAGAAAAAATTATAATTATTGATTAGCGGATTGATACAGTTCATACTTTTTGCCGTGTCATAGCCATTTCATACGACTGTCAATCGAATAAATGTGATGGGTTAAGAAATTGCAGACAATACTGTGTACTGTGTATAACTAAGTTTGTTTGTTTTTTTTTTGTATCTGTATATGTTGTAGCTGACCTATAGAGTCAAATAAACTGATATTCTTTCACCCTTTTCTTTCAAGTATTTTTTTATTTATTTAGAGTTAGCCATGTGGTCTCCTATTGTTAGTTTGAAATAAAACTTCTGCCCATTATTACTGCATGTTGTTGGTCGAATTATCTCAGTGGGTAGCAGCGTGCTGTCGCATGTCGGATAGAATATCTTGTGAATGGGTTTACGTAATTCAGTGCGACAGACAATGGCTTATGCGGAGCGGTTGGAAATACACGGCTCCACGGGGCCGTGGAGTCGGACCGGGTTAATGATTGTGGCTCCGACTGTATCTTTATAGTTTACTTACGGGATTCAATTGTTGGAGGAAATAGTTAAAACATATTCTCACGACGATGTTTTATGTATACCACACCATTATTTTGAAAACTACATGCCAATTAGGTTGATCCTGGAACGATGTCCCAATTTTTTTTTTTGTTATGCAGATTTATTGTACTAGTGTGAAACGAATAGATATTCCACTAAGGCATTCTTGATTAAAATGTACCTTTTTAACTTTGACATTACCACACCTGTTATCAACCAGCCTTACCTCTTAGTATGACCTGTTACTGGTTGACACGAGTACCAGGTTGCGAAGGTCAGATAGGCAGTCGCTCCATGTAAAATACTGGTATTCAACTGCACCCGGTTAGACTAGAAGTCAACCTCAACACAGTTGAGTAACGGTCAGGAACATTGGTCTTCATAACTAGTATCAGTATTTCAATGATCCCCAAATAAATTAGATAAGAGAGGATGATGCTCATGATGATCTTGATTTTGTCGGTTAATCACTGGTAACCCTTAAAAACAAAATTTTAGTCGCCAAGACGACCAAAGTACATAGGTAACTATTTTATTATTATACTTACTCGTTTAGACACAGAACTATGTATTAATGTACCCTGTACTGAAGGACCACATTTCAGATTTATTTTGTAGTGCCACTTCTATCGGCCGCCAGTGCACGTATCGAGAGGTCCTTGCTAGTGAACCATAAACCGCGGAGTGTACTTCTGAACCAAATGTGTTTGATGAGGAATTTCTTAGGGTTGTGCAGAAACTTTGCTGTTTTTGACAGAGGGATATAAAGGCGTTTGATGTTTGGAATGTACAAATTAAAAAGTAGAAGACTATATGAAAGTTTTATCCTTGTGTCTGCATTTTACCACCATATTGTGACACCGCTTGCAAAGCGTGCCCATTATGCAAACCCCTCTAAATTAGGAGAGGCCTAAGAGTATTTACACACGAACGGCATGTTGCCAACCGCAGGTAACTGCAGCCGTCGACACGCAATAATGATCTTTGAAGATGGCATGTCGCAGGCTGCCGTCGGCTGCCGTCAAGACGCGTCGACGGCAGCAGTTACCTTTACCGTTGGCAACTTGCCGCTCGTGTGTAAGTGTGTGCTCCAGTAGTGGACGTCTTTCCGCCGAAATGATGATAATAATGATATTTTTATTTTTTCTGAGATGAACATTTTGTGTCATGCCGCTACATACAAGATACAAGGGTAACTGGAAGTCAAATCAATGGCTGCCAGCGAATTTTAAACTTACCGGAAATAACTTTTTTAAATTAAACTTTATCTGGATTGCAATCTGAAATTAAACGCACTATAATCTTAAAATCTTATCCCAGTAGAAACAGCCAGTGACCCACATAAGTAATAGCTCACGGCAATAAATTTCTGAACTGTTGTATCTATTGGGAAAGTATTATATGAGTCGATGACTATCTTAAGAACTTGATAGTCCTCCAGCAACTTTACGACTTTCGATTAAAATTGAACGATTTTGAGCATTATCTACTCCAGCAGAATGTAGCATTTAGGTCAAACTCCTATCGCTGACGAGCGAACTATTAATGAAGCCAAAAGGATCAGGTTTTGATCTCTACCTCACCTAGATTTAAACTTTTGACCTGAGTTTGATTGAATATAAGATTACTAGTTTGCAGGATTTATTTTAGCTGCAATACGAAGATTTAGCTTTTTGGGATGATCGTCAAATAGTTATGGACTTATGTACCTATAGTGGCGGATATTGTTATAATGTATCGGCAAGTTTTAGTGGATAAGCAAGATACGCACTATCAAAGGATGCTTTGGAGATATAGTCTTGAAATGGAACTACAGGAATATGAATTGATAACCGGTATCCTATTCGGTACGGCCTCGGCTCCATACTTAGCCGGAAGTAAAGAATAGCACCATCCAATTTTTTCCCGTGGGTATCGTAAGAGGCGACTAAGGGTCTTACTAGAGAATGGACAGCAACATTCTCTTTACATTTTACCACTAAACTGTGATCGACAACCTGTCCGCCAAGTGTGGCCATTATGGCGAACCCCCTTTTGGGGGAGGCCTATGTCCAGCAATGGACGCCTTTCGGCTGAAATGATTATGATGAGTTGTTCCGCTTAGGCGAGGGTTGAATGAAAGTTAAAACAACATTTTATTACACTCGATATTTTAAGTAGAAATAGCAATAATAGGTTCTTGTGTGTCGTATGTATTTAAAATTGTAACTTTTCGTAAAGTTAAACGACAGCGCTGCACCGCATGATACATTAAAATTCCCAGAGTAAGGAAAGTATAAAGCAAATAACACAAAAACCCTTATCTCCCTTTACAAACTGAACCGACTCGACACCAATACATTTCATTTTCATTGCCTCTAAACCTATCAACACAACACACTCCCGTTTGTCAATTAATTATTCACACAAATCCGCACAGTCGCACATAATCGCACAGAGTCGTACATGATCGGCCGCGATCGGATGCGTTCGACTGCGATCGGCTGCGAATAATTTACGCGTCATTATAAACGTATTAACGCGGGAACACGAATCCGCGATTTAATTATAAATGGACTATGCAAAGAGAATTAATGACGAAATTAATGGCTTCAATGTTGTATAGGATCGGAAAGTGTTTGGTGATTTAAAACGTATTCATTATTAAGTATCTGATTCGCTAAGCTTCATTTGTATGAAACGAAATGTGTGTACGTTATGGAAACCTCATTATCATCGAATAAATAGCCAAGGGACGTACTGCTGGACACAGCTGGCGGCGCTTCACGAACTTTTGATGGTTTACATGCCATCATGCAAAAGAAAGCGGCGTCCATACTACAACACTGTCATGGTAGTTACAACAACATTCTAAAAAAAACCGGCCAAGTGCGAGTCGGACTCGCGCACCGACGGTTCCGTACAAACCTGTAGGTATTCACGATTTATGCATAAGGTTTATGTTTATGAAATTAAATGTTGTTTTTTTTTAATTTTTATATTTGAGTTGATTGAATGAAAGGTAAATTGCGGTTTACGATTTATGACGTACCTATTTAAAAAAAACTACTCACTAGATCCCGTTCAAACCAATTTTCGGTGGAAATTTACAAGGTAATGTACATCATATATTTTTTTTAGTTTTATCATTCTCTTATTTAAGAAGTTACGGGGAGGGGGGACACACATTTTACCACTTTGGAAGTGTCTCTCGCGCAAACCATTCAGTTTAGAAAAACGTGATATTTGAAACCTCAATATCATTTTTAAAGACCTATCCATACATACCCCACATGTATCATCATCATCATTTCAGTCGTAAGACGTCCACTGCTGGACTTAGGCCTCCCCCAATTTGGGGGGCTTTGCCATAATCGCCACGCTTGGCAGGCGGGTTGGCGATCGCACCCCCACATGTATAGGTTTGATGATATTTTTTTTTGAGTTTTGTTCTAAGTATGGGGAACCCCAAAATTTATTGTTTTTTTTTTTCTATTTTTGTGTGAGAATCTTAATGCGGTTCACAGAATACATCTACTTACCAAGTTTCAACAGCATAGCTCTTATAGTTTCTGAAAAAAGTGGCTGTGACATACACGGACAGACAGACAGACAGACAGACAGACCGACGGACAGACAGACAGACATGACGAATATATAAGGGTTCCGTTTTTGCCATTTGGCAACGGAACCCTAATGATCGCTGCTAGCGCGGACTGTCCCTTCCAGGGGCATTAGGTGGCGACAGTCTTATTATTAAATAAATAATTAACTGTGTGGAAACTAACAATATCACTGTATCATTTTAGCACTATTGTTACTAACACAAAATACTAAGAAAAATATGGACCTTAATCTGAAATAAAGTTTTATTTATTTATTTTATAGGCTTCTCTCAATGCCATCTGTCCTACGCTTTCGTATTCAATAGATTCGAGTGACCTTCACCAGATCGTTGGTCTTTCTTATAGGCGACAATTTTCGCTCCATACAGTTTAAACAATTATCAGTTCTTTTAAAAATGTTGTATCTTGAAAATATCAAGAAGCTATATGCTCTAAGTATGTATTATTGTATATTTATGTAAATGTATAACTACTGACTACCTATATTGTCTCTCCTTATCCCTTAAATCCATCCAAGGCCATTGTGAAAAATATCGCATTTAGTGATAAGTCTTATCACTAAATCTGATATGTTTCTTCAGAAAGAAAAAAAAATTAAAATTCTACATAGTACATCATCATTATCATCCACAGTCCAACTTCACCCACTGTGGGCCTCTTTTATCTTGTATATTATAAAGAGTATTCCATCTTATTCTATCAAGTTTCGTGCTTCTCAATTTTAAACATTAATTGTATGGTAATAATATTGTCTATAATAAAAACATCTCTACGAACCCTCTTTAGAATCACAGATGTCTATTTTCCGTAACAAAACGTCTAAATATAGCCTTATTTACACAAAGGTAACCTCAATTCCGCTGCCAACATAACGGATGGCAAACACGTAGCGGGTTAAAGGTTATACAAGCTATTGTGTGTAAGGGTTAACTTCCTGTTCGGGTTACATTTTATAGCTGGTCGAACCCTCTTTAAAGGGAACGTCATAATTTAGAACTTAAGGAGAGAAAGAATCAACCGGTGACTTTCTTTTCCTGTGTATCGTTAGAAATTATTAATGTTTTAATTACATTTGGATTAGTAAATACGGTAAGCCGTTGGTCCTGGCTGCCATTCGTTTATTGTTGTTACGGGTAGGCTTATAAGTTTGACAACCAGTCTTACCAAGGGGTATCGAGTTACCAGTTACTGGGTTGTAGACGTCGGATAAGAAGTCGCTCCATGTAAGATACTGGGTTTTAGTTGCATTCGGCTAGACTGGAAGCCGACTTCAACTTAGTTGGAAAAAGAAGATTTATTTTGTTTTAGTAACGAGACACTTCAAGTGACGTCTGCGTGGAACGTATTATATATATTTTTTTGACTGTATTAGTCATTTTTTTTTAGTGTATTTATTGGTTTTGACATGATCTATGCTTTGACATAATATGTATTATAATATTATTATAATGATTAGTATTGCATAAAATGATTAGCTAGCAACATCGACAAGTAATCATTCAATTCTTGCCTTTGCAACTGGCAGCAAGTTCGTCATGCTCCCTTAGATGCTTGCGGTAGCGTCGGGGGTCGGGATACCCCCTTCCCTCAAATAAGGCGAGGGGGGTAATGGCTGATCTTTGCGTTATGCTCGTGAACGGGTGCTGCTTGTGGTGACTGGTCGTCTTGCTGACCTTGATGTTGGTATTGTTGTTAATTACCTACCTGTTTATTTGTTTTTACGCCGAAGGTCCTAGTTTATCATTTGTGGCCTCGAGTTGTAACTCGGGTCGTAACAGCTATGTGAACGTGATTCAGCATTGCATATGTAAGCTGTCACGCCCTTTATGCCGGGAGGCTTTTATTTTGGTACCTATATTTACATTATATAAATATTTTTTTTGCTTTTGCTTGAGTATAGATTTCATTTTATTTTTTGGAATATTGGGTTGGCTAACTGACATTAGGCAAATCATTTAATTTTAAATTTTTGTGTCTCTTAATGTTTACTACTTACAATTGTATAGAATCAAGTACTTCTAACTTAACAGACAGCTGTGCTGCTGGGGAGTTTGTTCCGCCACTTCCTCTGCCCAGCTAAAGCACTAGGAAGTGTCGAAGGGCGGGCGTTTTGGGGGGACTGTCATAAGTAACTTTGACGTTCAAAAAGTGCTGACTCTCAGCCTAGTTTGAATAAATGACTTATGATTTTGATTTTGAACTTCGCAATGAAAAGTCACTTTTGGGTGGATATTTACCTTGTTATTTAAACTAAACTTGAAATCTAACGGAAAAATCAGCCAACCAATAAAAAGTTACGCCCAGTTTACGCGAGATAAAATAAGTATTTGTTATTAGTAGAGCTAAATTTGTCGATTTGTAAATATGATGGGCCTCTATTACTTCCACAAAGGAAAGGTTATGTTTTTATATTTGGGAAGACATCTCACAGGTAAACCTATAAGGTTGTCGTTGCCTGTGACCACCTTAATAAAGGAAATGCCATTGATAACTTTAGTATATTTAACTAAGTATAATAAATAACGAACCTGTGAGACGAGCGAGGGCAAATGTTCATTGTAATGTTGTATGAGATCTAGTCATTGAAAATCCTCTTTCAGTTGCACAAGAGAAAAGAGACAATTCAACTTACAAACCTCAGGAATGTCTGAACCTCCTGAAGTAATCATTATTTATTATTTATTTATCTATTAAAACTTTATGCACAAGTAAAAAAATACTATACATAGGCTGACTTAATGCCCGAGGCATTTTCTACCAGTCAACCTTAGGGTGATGCAGAGACAAGACATGGCAGGTGCAACATAAGGATAGATAATTCGGAAAATAATACATACAAATACTTAGATACATACATACATACATATACATATGACGAAAATACACATTGTCTGGAGAAATAACGATAGGTAGAGGAGAAAACGAATCCAGCAAATCAGCGCTGGGATGATTCTGCCAACCTCTTATGAATATAATCGCGTGCCTTCACTTTAAACGATAACGGACTGGTTGCCATCCTGATATTCAGAGGAAGCGCATTTTATTGCATAAACAAATCAATCTAAAATCAAATTACTCCAATTTCAAAATGAGATACTCATATAAACGGTTTTATGAGTGTTCACTAAGAACCAAAACCATAAACTCATAAAGTGCTTATTTACGACACTAGACTATTAAACCAATTAGCTTCATACCCCATAAAATATAACAGTGGCTAGCCCCACTTAACAGCTTGATTTCATTACAAACCAATCTTTCTATTACTATCAGTAATTCGGCGGCGCGCGGTCTACATTGCAGCATCGGGGTGGAAGTAGCGCGGGGAGCTACGTGCCGTGCATATCAAGCGACCAGTTAAATGTATTCGTTATGATGCAGTCGTAGTCCGGAGTTGTGAACTAATATGTATGAGAGGTGGGTATTCAAATTGCTGGTTATGACTTTTATTATGAATAACAAAAATAATGAATCTGTATAAAATAATGAACTTCTAGTTTTGAAAGGATTATATTATAATTTTGTGAGAATACTGTAGCAGCATGACTGGATGGATTGGTCGGGTTATTTGAGAGGTGTTAATGGCTAGAAAGGGTGTAAATATTAACGACGGATAAATAGGGTCAAATTTGATAAGCTGGCAATATCGTACCGGAAGACGTAGAGTTGGAAAGCCTTCCATAAAGTGGACCGATAACCTTTTGAAGGCCGCAGGAATCCGCTGAATGCGGGAAGCACAAAACCGGTCGAAGCGGCGGAGCTTGGGGGAGGCCTATGTCCAGCAGTGGACGTCTTTCGGCTGAAATGATGATGATGACTTTAGTCACGAGTTGGATATCGATATACAAAAGCAATTGATAAAACAAAAGGAAAGAAAATTGTCATGCTTCGTTAGGCAAATGCTATCGCTCAGCTATTGTAGTAATTGTTCGTGGAATAGAGATATTTTTTACATATTTCCAAAAAAAAAAAAACATACCATGCCACTCGTTGCCTTAATATATTGTCAGTGTCATTCAAACTTTTGAAAAAGTTGGAATGGTGCCTTTTTTTTTTATTTCTCTCATTTTCGATATCGATACCTAAGAAGTTGGTAAAGTATTACTAATTATTTAATTTGACCCTATAAATTTAGGTAATGCTATTTAAGTCACGAAAATAAGAGGATGAATACATAATCCTCTTAGACCAATTTTTCGGAAGACCTCACACTGAGCTTCCATTTTAGTAAAAGCACAAATAATAATTATCCTTTTTTTGCGATGTAGGTCCTGCGCTACTAAATATTTTTCTGAGTAAAAACAGGATATCTTACCTCTTTCTTCAGACTGCTCAGTAAGGGTCCAATCACATTAGATCGTATTCGTTTCATTCCATTACGCAGGGAATAGAGTCCCTACTCCCTAGCCCGTTGGAGCTACTCGTAAGTACAGTCGACGGCGAAAATATGGATTCTTACTGAAAAATAATAAAGAATCTTAGCTCAAGTTTTGTTGGGGTGTTATGAAAATATACTTTCATCCATTGTGTCACATTTCAAAATTAAAACTATACGTTACGACGGTACTAATACGTTTTTTTTAACACAATTTTATTAGCTTCACCTTTATCAGAAGCACCCCACGCTTTTTCATTCTATCCTTATTCAATTTTAATTAAATATTATTTTCTACTTTTTAGTTCGGTTTTCTATTAAAGCGTGTTTTTTGTTTTTTAACTACTATTTATCTATCTATATATATATAAACATGAATCCCTATTTCCCTTGGTCACGCCATCACGCGTGAACGGCTGGACCGATTTCACTTTTTTTGTTGTTGTTCTGTTTGTAATTGTCAGGAGAAGGTTCTTATGAAAGAAAAGAATAAAAAAATTGCGCGGGAAATTAGAAAATTTAAAAACACTTATTTAAGAATACTTAACAACCATATAATAGGACAATGTAAACTTTTTTAATGTAACATTATGACATTTGACATAGAATTGACAAAATGCGTGCTCAAATATCATCAAAGAGACATGACAACGTCTGTCGAGTCAGCTAGTTCACTTATAAAATGTGCTTCTTGTGACCCCGATCTCGCCTGGTGGAAAGCTTTGGATGATTTATACGAGGAAACTAAATAAATTGTAAATAAAGAAGCCTGTTTTGTTATATTTTTGCCAAGTCTATGAATTCTTCTGATCTTGACTGTACTCGACAAAATTTCATTGAAGCTAACTCAAGGTCAGAGTGTTGAAAAAGATCCAGATAGATTGCATGATGTCTGAATTCGTTTGGGTAACTCGATTTAGTTTTGATGTAAGAGCTTGGCAAGGACTGGGGTTGGTTATGTCTAGGAATGTTAGTGGGTTTTTGGTATTTCCTTGCGAGCTAGGTAGGAAGTCAGAAAGTGGGATCGGTGGGTAAAAAGTTGAATGGAAAGCGGTAGTTGGGCGTGATTGTGGAGTAATGACAAAAAGGTGGGAGGAAAGTCTTGAGTATAAATATGGATGGCATTGGGAGAAGAATAAAACATAATAATGATGATCAGGAAGGACTGCACATCAATTCAGTCAAAAGAGACTCATAGGGGTGGAATGGAACAGTAATAATATACTATCAGATGCATCCAATGTGAGGGTTCTATAAAAAAAGGAATATTCCTTAATCAACTGCAAGGAGGCAAAAATATTAAAAAAAAACTTATCAGCATGTTGTACTTATTTATTTTAACTGTCTAGCATTACCCAACGCTTATACCCATATACAAGATTGTTTTTCGAAAAGTTTTGTAAACACTTGTCAATGACATATCGTGTAAACGTTACATACACGGTGTTGACGTTGCTTCAGACATGATTGTATTGGATTTTTTTTTGTGAGTGCACATTTTATAAGTTTTGTTTACAAAAAACTATATAACTTGTAACTTGAAATGAAACTACTAAACGCAACATGTAGAATACATGTTTTATTTATTCATTAGGCACTCCAACGACTTATTTACAAAAATCCCAAATAGTTTTAGTCACTTACAGAAAAGCGCAGCACTAGCAGAGTAATTAATAGAACGTACAAGATATCATTAGTTGGAATACATAAAAATTAAAAAAAAAACGGGTAATGTTCACAACTACGATCGGAGATACAAAAAGGTTTATACTATGGTGTGTCAATTTGGGGTTATGTTTCATGCTCTGGCTAATAGTATTACAGGTCTAATAGCTCGTAATACATCTGTTAATGCCCTCATTGGCGCCGCGGTGTCTCCTCGTATCGGCTTAATGTCTTCCGCGCCAGGAGTGTTCAGCCAAGCTTGTACCTGTTTTATCTGACTTTTGGTTTATAATTCTATTAAAGGTTTGAGAAATGTGCATGACCTATAAGTACAACTCTACCTAACCATTTGGCGAATAGAGGCAATACTTCATGAATTCAGTCGAAAGTTGTCCAGTGTTGGACATAGACCTCCCACAATTTGGGGGGTTTGCCATAATCGCCACGCTTGGCAGGCGGGTTGGTGACCGTAGTATGGTGGTAAAATGCATAGAAAACGCTGCTGCCCATTCTCTAGTAAGTCCCTTAGTCGCCTCTTACGACACCTATATGAAGAAATGGGATGGTACCATTATTTTTGTCCGATACGATACGGAACCGGAAGTGATAACACTTTCACTACGGCCTTACTGCTACGTCGCAGAAACGCTGTTAATTTACAAATTGATAGGTACCACTGTTGTTCATTGAATAAACATCATGATCATCAAGGAAAAAATTGATTATCATCGGTCAAAAAACCTCCCAAATCATTAGGAAATTACTTCAATAGATAAAACGAGCAAAATATGGATGGGCTACATATCCTACCCGCCACTTCTATGCCGGACAAAATGATATTTCGAATTTTCAGTGAAAACAGCCAAAGTTTTGTAAACACTTGTAACTTTTGAAGCGTAAAAATGATGTTTTAATCTCGGCCTGGTGAATGCTTAGCAGTTGTTGTTGGAACTCTCTGGAACTTCACAAACATAGTCATTCATCTTCGTTTCAAAGTTTATTCGTTAAACACAGACGGTTAGTGAAAGCTGACTGTTTATATAATGAACAAAATTTCCTAACATATTTAATCGAACCTTAAATAATTCACACTTTGTTTTCCTAAAAATATGATTGAACACTCTAGATATAATCAATGCAGGTCTTTTGCGAACAGAATTAAGATTCCTATTTTGGGGTCTTAAAAATACTAAGAAGCCAAGAAACGGCGACTAACTTGGATGAAGCGGTCGTTGACTTCTGCCGTGGCATCGCTTGCTTCGCTCGCTCGGCTCGCGCGCGTGTTGTTACAGTTCTAGGAAAACCCATGTGCTCTGGACCCCCAGCTTAGTAACTGCGACCAACTGTGAGAAAAGGTCAAAAAGTTAAACAGAGGGTCATTTGTCAAAAAGGGCGCTTCATTAGAAGCCCGAAAAGTTTTTAGAGGTTCATTACTTTTAAAACGTGTACATTATTAGGTAACAAAATGTTTACAGGTTCACTGTAATAATTTCCGTTAACTAATAAGTAGTGACAGATAAAATTGTTAAATTTCACAAAGGCAGTAATGGTATAGCTGCATCCGGTTAAACTGGAAGCCGACCTCAACATAGTTGGGAAAAGGCTGTAGATGATGAGATTAAATTTTTACAATAATGGAAGAAACATTTACTGTGAGTGTAATAGGGAGCAAAACTGTATACTGAACTACCTGATGATGTAACCAATAGTGACACCATACATACCTACATTTAAAAAAGCCCTAGAACACGTTAGAAAACAACACTTACAAGACCGATTATCAAATTTAGCTTTCAATTTTCTTATTGTGAACACAGAGATTTGCACTTACTTTTAATTTATATTTTACTCTTCTCAACATGTTAAGTGAACTGTAAAATCCTATATTTTTTGAGAAATAAATGTGTTTAATCGAATTTGTAAGAGATAATGAAAGTAGATACTGATCGGATTTCAAACTCTTTTTTCTTATACGTAGCTTCCACAGAACATAAAGCTAACCATAAAACATATCCTATAGCACTCAGAGAATGGACAGCAGCGTTCTCTATGCATTTTACCACCATACTGCGATCGCCAACCCGTCTGCCAAGCGTGGTGATTATGGCAAAGCCCCCCAAACTGGGGGAGGCCTAAGTCCAGCAGTGGACGTCTTACGGCTGAAATGATGATGATGATGATGATGATAGCACTCAGCACTCGGCGAGTGCTATCGAATATTCTTTTATGGTATAATCGACTTTCACGTGGATGAAATCATGGGTAGAACGGATGAAGCCAGTAATTGATAATTATCAAACTGAAAATAGTCCCACAGTAGGGTAGATGGCTCTTTACTCGAGGCAAATGATAACAGCTGCGCGGATCGATCGCATGCCACTGTTTATACCATGGCTGGTTATCCATCACGAACCGAGACACCTCCGTGCCTTGGAAGGCGCGTTAATTCGTCAATTCCAGCTGATGTTCGTATATCTTTGACAGCCGTCATGGGTAGTCCGATCAGGTCGATCGAACGTTCAAGGGTATCGTGTTACCGAGTAATTCAGTTGTGGAGGTCAGATATTTGGTCACCCCGTTTAAAATACTTGTATTCAACTGCATCTTGTTAGACTGGAAGGCAATCTAACAGTTAACAGATTTAATAGGTCTGAATAGGCTAGACAGATTGATTCAGGATAAATGGCTCTTTTTATACAGAGTTAACGAGTATTCATCTGATTGCTTTCCTTTTGCGTGCTAAATGTTTTGCACTAATTACGGTAAATTACTTTATTTTGTGAATTCCAGTACCTTTTACTATATTATTTTTTCGGACAAATGAAGCTTATTATTTTCGGCATTTTGTTGAATATAAGTCTGTATACTCCAATAAGGATATTGGTCGGTGTTACATGACTTTTGTAAAGGGAATCCTATAGTAATAATATGACATTCGTACAATCTTCCTAGCTCCGCCTGAATAAAAGCTGTGTATGGGAAAAGTCGATTTTCATGACATTCGCCCTCTCAGAAGTTTTGTGAATGTTTTGGAACAGGGGTCCTCAACCTACGGCCCGCGAATATTGTGTGTTTATGCAGTGGATACATTTTTTTGTAGCAAGTGGCTTTAAAATATTAAATAATATTGATGGGGTACGCAAAATACGCGCTCAGACGTGGAGTTGCGGACACCAGCCCGTTCTACCTATTACCTATTACCTAATATTGATGGGTAAAAGAAAAGCTACTTTATTTTAAATACTTAACAGTGAATATTATCAAAATAATCAATCAATTGATATTTTACGGCAGAGTTTCATCTAAATCTTTCCCACACAGATTCATAATCAATGTCATCATTTCAACCGAAAGTCGACAATTGCTGGTCATAAGCCTCCCCCAAGCACCACCAGTTCGACCGGTTCTCTGCTTATCGCATCCAGCGGCTTCCTGCGGCCGTTACCAGGTTACCGGTCCACCTTCTGGGAGGCCTTCGAACTACGTCTTCCAGTACTCGATCGCTACTCCAAAACCTTTCGGCCGTCACAGCTTCCGTGTCCTAAAATAGTATGATGCGGCCCCAAAAGGCAAGTTGAGCCTCCCTGCGCCAGATCTCCGATTTGTAAAGACGTGATTACGGAGCGCCCTTGACACTCACAATTCGAGATTCCAATTTAAATGTAAATTCACAAAAACCTGCCTTGTGTCTTGGATCTCTGGCGACGTGACGACGAGTGCCACGAATAGCTTGGTGGTTCGGTTTTTCAATACTTTTAGAAATTTCATCATTGGGTCACAATCTTTAAGATAAGTTGGTACTTTATTATGAGGTCTTCCTTAAACCGTACTAGTTTTTGCCAGTGGTCGTTAGTGCCCGTGTTTTCTACATACATTATATAAACCTTCCTCTTGAATCACTCTGTCTATTGACGAAAATCCCATTAATACCATCCATTGCGTAGTTTAAAAGATCTTAACGTACAGACGCAAGAAGCAACTTTGTTTTATACTACGCTAAGAAGATTCCATCGAACTGTTTCATATGCAAGGTCACATTTTTTCTACGGCACGATTAACACGCCGTACCGTAATATAACCGTGTCGTGTACAAAGGGCGTACGGTCTCATGAGAAGTCAATTCCTATTACCAACCGATCGTTGATAGTTGGTGTAACGCGTCGTAATCTCGCCAAATACGTAAAGATGTAATGAACTTATCATTGTTGCCAAAAATGAAGTATTTTAACTTTTTCGCGAAGTATCTAGTTATTGAAAATAATGGCTTCAGGCTTTTCAAAAGACTAGAATTTGAAATGTGGTTTTCGCATTTGGGTATAATAATAATCAGTACGGTTACTGTATAAAATATAGTCTAATTACCATTTTCATAATTACAAAAACAGCCGTCTAGATCGAATTTAAGTTATGTCGACCAATTTCAGTGGAGAGTAGCCGTAACGGGAAATATTATAGTGCACAAGTGTATGAACAGACACCAGTGCGCTCTCACTCTCTTTTTTCTCTTCTCACTCCTTTCTCTTTCTCTCTTTATATATGTTTAAGTAGTATATCAACAAATAAGTAACGTAAGTAGCCATAGTACTAAAATATTCAACAAAGTATTCGTTTTAAACGCCTCTCCCAGATTTAAAGGAGCTTATTTTTTATTCTTAAACGATTTAGTCTCGACCTAAGTTATGGGAGGTCCCCTGAATACTAAGTTGTTTTTACTTCAATCCAGATGGTTGGCATTCTGGAACCGTAGGTATATTTTTTGCTAATCCAGATCTGGATTTAGATAAACTAATACTGTATTCGGGCTTCGAGTTTCGAGCATTGTGTTGATTTTGGTATTTTATACTGTTATTTGTTGAAAAACTTTTTGGGGTTGATAGTAATTCTTATAGCATTTAAATAGAGTCTTATTAAGTTCGGCGCTGCTGACAAATACCGTTTTGATATAGTTATATCTATGGTAAAAGTAACATAATAATTTATATTTGGACTTAGGAGCAGTCTAAAATAATCCTAATTTTAAAACTGTGTCGTTGGTCTAGTGGTAGCAAGCGCTACTGCTGAACATGAGGTCCTGGGTTCGATCCCTGGGTCGGGCAAAGTATTATTGGGTTTTTCTATCTGGAATTTCACAATAGCAGCCCGGAGTCTGGATTTGTGCCCGGTAGATGGAAAAAGGCTCGCCCCCTATTACATGGGACTTAACCATAACTGTAGGTGTACTGTGGTACATCTCTGCCCAACCCTTCGAGGAAACGAGGTGTGATGTTATGTTATGTTATTATTTTTTTAGACTCTTGATTTGCCTAACTGACCTCTCGTGGTGGTGGGTGGTTGGGTGACAGGAACATCAACGCGCAATCTGTAACCATCAATTCAACATGTGATTTCAAACCCCTAGGCTAAGATTTTTTCATTGGTTATCAATACAAAAACGAGCTGCACCATAGAAAACTGCAGTGCTTACGTGGTCAAACAGTGGGCCAGCATTTTTTTTTAAATAATCGGCAAAAATGTCAATACTTGGATTCAAAATCCCATAGAATAATTTGTATTTATGCCAATTAAAGCATTTTTTTTTTCTGTCATCCGCTGACCTAATTCCCACTTTTCTGCAAGTTTCATCTAATACCTTTTTAACCCCAAAATGATCATAAAAACTCGAAGGTCCTCTCACCACAATACTATTACAATAATAGTGTGGCGCAAAAACGGGCGTGTTCCGGAAAGCGGGCTATTGTGGCCGTCATACGGAAAATTGTGGCCAAACCGAACGCGGCGAAGGAGGGTCGAGCCGAGCTGTTCCAAATAATCACGACAAGTTTAGGGTTATTGTGGTGGTTTTATTGGTTACTGTCGTAAGTAAATATGTAGGTGTTGAGAGCTATTTATAGTGTAGGTAGATCAACAAAATCATAATTAATTTATGCCTTCACCCAAATTTGTTGGTGTCGGCTTCCAGTCAAACTGGATGCAGAGGTATTCTCGTTTTTAAAGTAAACTAGTCTTTCGGGTTTCAACAACCCAGTTACTATTAAAGTTAGCAGTTAGCAGTTAACCTTATTATTATTTTTTGTACCGACCAAGTGCGTTTTGGACCACGTACATTAAAGGGTTCCGAAGTTGGTTCCGTTAAATAATCCTAAGAACAAACTTAGCTTGTAGTGGAATAACAGATGCTCCTTCACATTACAACTGCAAATGTAAGTTGGTCGACTATTATTAGTAAATTTGTAAAGCTTACTTGCTGGTGATCGGTTTCCCTTTCAACTACGTTAAATATACGAATACCGTGAACTTCTTCACGTATCCAAGAAGAACCAGTTAGCATTATACCCAACCTCTGACGGGTTGGATATAATGGACTTTAACAAAAAAATGCAATTAAAAGTTTATATCTATATCATAGCTTTGCAATTTATGCCATATTTCTCAACCGGATCTCTTAACCAAAAAATTGCTTTCACAAATCCTCAATATTTCAAAAAATCTATCCAACTACACCCCACACCGAGTGCAGTGGTGGCCTAGTGGTATCGGCCCTGACTTGTAGGTCGTGGGTTCAAACCCAGGCGGGAGTTTTACTTCGTGTATTTAATTTCATCACAACTAATCTCAAAATGGTGATGGAAAACATCGTGAAGAAACCGGCATGTCCTAGAGTCAAACATCCGAAGACATGTAACATCTACCAACTCGCAGTAGGCCTGCGTGGCAGATTACGGCCCACTCCCCCTCACAGAAAAGAGGCCTGTGTCCTAGCAACGGGAACAATATAGGTTGGTTTTGACACCCCGCACCGTGGAGAAAACGGGAAAAAATATCCCCATTTTCGTCAAGAGGAGGCATCCTACAAAAATGTTTATACAAGATTTCTTTTTACCACTTTTTTGGCGTAACTAATATGTACGAGACATTCAAGCCAAATTTCTAGTACTAAGATTCTCTGAGCTAAGCTGCGAACAGATGGTATGACGGACATGGCGAAACTATAAGGGTTCCTTGTTGACGATGGATCCCTAGTGGCATAAACAAATATCATCAAACATTCGTTTCGTCGTAGCAAACTCCATAAAAATAAAAGAGAAAAACGTTGTAGAAACGTTAAAGATCTGCAAAAGAGGACTTTATAGCAGCTCGGTTATCCAGACATACAATTTATCTTATATCCAAATAAATCTAGAAACAAAATATCCACTTTCAGACATAAAAGGTGTTGGTATTCTATCGGCGGCCATCGCCCACCAGTCACAAATCGTTTAGCAATAAAATAGCCGTTACAGCTTTACAGTAAACGGTTAGATACTATTTCTATTTACGATCCAGAATATTGTGCTGAATAAAATTAGGGAGTTTTAGATATTTTCGTTTCGAAAATGTACATTTTAGCTTATTTTATGTAAGTATTGTATTTATATTAAAATTGTCCATTTATTGTATGGTTTAGACGCAACTTTGAGATTTATTTCTATCGAGAAAATTTTGTGCAATCGTTAATTCACCAGAGACAATACTTAGCAGAACTTACTGCTCATCCTTCATCATCAGCTTATGGCATCCCATTGCTGATCAGTAGGCCTTTACAATCGCACGCCATTCATCTCGGATCTTGGCAGCTTTCTTCCAGCTGCTACCAGCCACCCTGCGAAGATCGTCGCTTCAGTAGTCTGAGGCCGTTCTTCTCAATTTTTCAGTCGTCACGGTTAATAAGAAGCTCAAAAGACTGACAACTTTTCTTACCAAGGGATACCGTGTTACCCAGTAACTCGATTGTAGAGGTCAGAAAAGTAGTCAGTCCACGTAAAATACTGGCATTCAGCTGCGTCTAGTTAGACTGAAAGGTAACCCCGACATACTTGGGAAAGACAAGGTAGATTGATGATGAGTTCGTCGTTTCCTATCTGAGTGCTGTGAGTGGATCTTGGATAGTTGTTACGAATAATCAGGTGCCCAAAAGACTGACAACTTGTCTGAACAAGGGATACCATGTTACGCAGCAACTGGGTTGTGGAGGTCAAAAAAGCAGTCACTCCACGTAAAATACTGTAAATTCAGCTGCATCTGGGTGCTTACTCTCGAATATAATTCCAATAGATCGACATTGAAATTGTCAGTCAAACGTCAGGGATTGGCTAGACTCACTGAGTCTAGCCAATCCCTAACGTTTAACTCAACCAACTGACGTTTGACCAATGTCGATCTATTGGAATTATATTCGAGAGTAAGCACCCTGGTTAGACTGAACGCTAAACCCAACATAGTAGGGATTGGTTTAACAATGTATTTCATGGTGTGAGGTTCTACAAATAGCTTCATACAAGGAGAAAGAAGAATTATTTGCAGCAAACATGACGCACATAAAAACCAGAACATGTAAAATAATAGTTTAAAAAAAACTAAAAAACACGCTTCCATAGAAACCCAAACTAAAAAGAAATCCATTATTTTCTAGTTTTTAGTTTGTGTATGTTTTGGGTGTTTCGAATTTTGTGACGTATATCAACGTAGTTTTCGAAGACATATTTTTTGCCACCCTGGTAACCCTGGCGAGGATAATGGCACTTTATGAAATTATTGTATTGTAATCGGTCTTCGATAAGTCTACAAACTTTAAATGAAATCTGATAAGATAAGATAAGATAAAATAATATTTATTTGCTTAAACATGTGTCATACATACAGAAAAACACGCATGCAAGATGATCAAAACAATGACCGTTTGAAGTGGGTCAAAGTCGAGTCCAAAGGAGTCGGTTACAAACATCCTGTATGTTTGTAACCGACTCCTTTGGACTCGACTAAAAAAGAGCTAAAAAAAGCGAGTTAAAAAAAATGCTCGGGGAAAACATGCGTCACATCCACGCAAAACGGCCATCGCTCAGCATAATGCTGTGATCCTGTGCGAGACAGAGCCCCAGCGCTGGTTTTCAGTGATTTCATACGTTATTTTTTTACACCTACATTGGGATTTCACGCTTATTCGAAAAATTCGTTCCCAAATAGCCACAGTGAAATAGGGCGAGCTCTTTCCCCAGTTGTTCCATCGTGTGGAAAGATAAAGGACGCTACCTGTAGAAACTTTGTTCTAACGTAGGTATACAACTTACGAAGCAAATTCGTTTTTTATCGCCGATTTACAAAAGGCGTTTATTTCAGTTTTAATCGAGTTAAAAATAATGTTCAAAATTCGAGTGAACTTGAGTTTTTTTTGTGTGATATCAAAGAATTTTCGGGCAATTCTCAAAAGAAATGAACCGTTGTTATTTTGTTTAACATTGAAATTTAATAGTATACCCGGGTTCTAACATAAGAAAGAGAATGTCTGAATGATTTAGTGATAGCGACGACGCCCTACAAACTCGACTTTTTCCTAATTATCCGTAAAGTATATGTTAATTTCTTGCATTATATATGTATAAGTATATTTTAGTTTAAGACTTCACATATTCATATCTCTCTTCTTGTTTTCACACACTATTGTCTACATTTCTTTTTCATTTCTCCTTTCGCAGGTCTGCTGGAAGAAATTTCTTAAGAAATAAGCAGTACCTTTGTACTCAATTGTTTTAATATGCCTTATCACTCTGTTTTTTTACTGTGTGTACATAAATAATAAAATAAATAAATAAAGTGCAAACCCGGTGAGTACTATTTGCGGTCGGTGTCCAAGTGCAACAGCAAATGATGTAGATAGCCCGTACATAGCTATGCATGTGTACCTATACCTACCTGCTTGTATTTACAGTCCACACTCTTTAAATTCGTCAGTGAGAAATAAACCAACAAACAGTCCACATGAAGTTTTATTCCGAGTAATTTGAACAAGCAATAATCAACTTAATCGCCGTATACAGTCGGGTACAGTAAGTCTTCCGCCTCATAGTCATCACCATCATTGGCAGCCCTGTTCCGTATGCTGCTGAATGATAAATTATTTTATTTCTGTTAGTAGGTTTACACAAAACAGTTTAAACGTTAATCATATTTTTAAAACTAGACGAGAGCGGCTTTTCCTATCTGACTACTCTGAGAAGAAAGGTCGAAACAAACTCTCCGAAGTCTCTTTTAAAGTTCAGACATAATCTTGGTCACACCTTCGCAAAACCATGTATACAGGTGTCTTGAGGTATGGTCTTTTGAGGAAAGAACCATATAGATTGAGTGGACCTGACCAGTCATTACACGCATTTGTCACTAATCGTGCAGTTTGACAAGAGAACGGAGCTCCTCCTTTTGATCCATGCTTCCCTGGTATATGCCAGTCTCATCCAGATAGGTACTCCCCGCGATCATCTGTAGGTCAACTATTGGTCTGCCTATGATCCACTTTTCCACCTAGTTGATAATAATTTATAGTGCCAAAACTGAAATAAACAAAAAACACCAGATTCTGAAAAAGATCTTTTCGTTGCTCTAAAGCGCTAAAATAGTGTGGCTATTAAAAACACGAGTAACAAAGTTCCACACAAACACACGCAACACAATTTCCATAGGATCTAATAACGTGCAGGTAGACAATGATATGCGGGCTTTCGTGAATAATTCCCGTCCATTGTCCCCGGATTACGGCCGGACAGCCGGACGGTCGCCATGTCCGAACCGGCTGCCGGACACCCGACTGAAATACTGTGTAAAGTAGCTAAAATTGGAAACGGAGTTTAGAAGTGATAATTTTAAGGGAAACGGAGAAGATAATAAAGTTTATTGGTCTCAATAGATGGGACAATGGATAAACAATTCCAGCATTTAGTTTATAAGAATGGTTGTGTGGTAGTGGAGCCACAGATTATACCTTGTATATTTTTTATATGCACGTATATCTGTGACAAATAAATCAATTTTTCTGTGTATCATTATAGTCAGTAGAGATCTATTCGTGAAGCTCATACAGTGAAGTAATACCATACCTATTTCTGTAAAAATATTATGTAAATATATTTAGTTTACGCACCACATGTGTGTGTTTATGTTGAATTTATGTCATGCATTTCAACAAAATAACGTCTCGTGGAGTGGAGACCATGTGTGGGAAAGTGTACAGTAGTGTAGGACGCCCTCCTCACACGAAATGAACCGACGGCCTTAAAAAGGTGGCTTGGAAAGACTGCAGGAGTGAGGCCTATATTTCCAGCAGTATAGTAGAATGCAATAGGCTGAGTTGATTGATTGATTGACTTCTGATGCCATATTAAACAGCTGTTTCCATCAGTGGCGTGCATTGCTTGTCTGTATAGATAGGCACTTTGCCGCCTGTTCTTGTCTAGGTGGAAAAACGCCGGTTTCTTTTAGGTATGGTAATTAAATTAGTTTCTTAATCATTTTCGGACACACATCAAAATGTAGGTAGGTACTTGATAGACTTATGGTGATTTTTTGAGGTGGCCACTGCTTATGTGCTTACATGCGCAGCCCGCCACTGGTTTCCATTCCCATCAAGTAGCATTGCTATATTTCGATTGAATGTACCGCGCCAAAGCCATTTCAGCTTTATCTCTGGGATGGCAACACATCAACAATTCCTGTGATATTATCTCTGTAAAAGTCACACAATGGAAACTTAGATGAAGAAAGTTTAAAGTGACCTGTAAATATTGTCAATCTGTAGGATCATCTGGTCTATTCCGTTACAATCTCACTGTGCGAGCTTAGGTAAAGTGACTTTGAAGAGAGCTGACATTCCATCTGATGTCATTGACACTAATGACAGCCAAGTTATGATTTATACCGAATAGCATTGCAGGCAATATGACTACCTGCAAGGGTCGCAGATTAATTCGAAAGAGTTACCGTGGCCCCAGGGTACCAGTACAGGCAACTGAAGGAACACGGGTGGGTTTTAGTCAATAAATATTTGTTCCGCCCAGAGCGGTAGAAGTCATTTGATGATTTCACGGTGGCATTATAGTTCACTTTACTACGTTTTCACTATGAGGTTTTTACGGAATAAGCCGACGCTCGGCAGTGACAAAGATCATCAGAAGAACTGGCTGCTTCTTTGCCACTCCTAACCTATTAAAATAATTCCATAACTTCAGTCCATAAACCCGACTATGCAAGTTTTCCTGCTCGCAACATGTTATAAAGAGCGCTTCTCAGTAAACTGCGCGCTGGTTACATGTCTCCTAGAGCTATTCGCTGAGCGAGCTGCAAACTTCGCTAGATTGACTGTTACGAGTTGCCAACTTGCATACTTGCAGCTTTTACTAAATTGTAACATTTCCTGCATTTGTTAGTGTTACGGGTCATGTAGTTGTTTCAACTTTGTTGTTCAATAAATATCGTGTTATTCGTAGTAGCGTTAGTTCCTTTTTTTTTACGATACTGCGATCGTGGTATATGGGGATACATGGACTGACGTGAAATATTATGCAGAACAATCGCTGCGTACGGTTGTGAGGTGGCTGCAGAAGAACCTTCTGTCACTTAATTTGGCTAAAACTAACTACATTCCTTTTTCTATAAGTCACAGGACTAAAGCCCCAACTGACATAGATATTCTTGTTCATACCTGTTTGGACTCCACTTCATGTTCATGTTCATTACTATCTCGTGTCCCTCAAACCAAATACCTGGGTGTAGTAATTGATGACGGACTAAAGTGGTACTCACAAGTTGAAAGTTTAACGTCAAGGGTCAGGAAACTTATCTATATCTTTAAGTCTCTAAGGCAATGTGCTGACTCAAAAACATTGAAAATGGTGTATCTTGCACTTTGCCAGTCTGTCATCGGTTATTGCATTCCGGTTTGGGGTGGCACTGCTAAGACTAAACTGATTGGGTTGGAACGCGCCCAGAGGGCTGTGCTCAAGGTGATGCTCGGCAAGCCGTATAGATTTCCCACAACTAAATTGTACGCGGAATGTAGGGTACTTACTGTGCGGCAGCTCTTTGTGCTTAATGCCACCCTCAGAAAAAACAGTCAGGTTCCTCCATCAGATCCAACCACTCGTAAAGCCAAATCTGCATGCCCATCTGTTTCTCACAAAACAGCCTTCGCTAGCCGCCAGCTCTATGTAATAAGCTCACTAATTTACAGAAGGGTCCACAAACACATTCAAATAATTAATTTAAATAAACACCAACTCAAAACCAAGTTACAAAACTGGCTGTTTAATCAGGACTATTCCTGTACAGAAGACCTTATTTCAGAATTAATGTAGGCACTATTAATCATTACTTATTCTACAAACACGAATAAATAAACACATGCAACATCACATGAATATACCATACACTACACGCACTCCCACAAAACACCCTCTCCCCTCTCATACACCACACCACACCACACCACACCACACTCCATCCCAATTCTCATCCCATCCCCCACACACATACTCACACATACATATAGCAAATCAGGTCATTATGGGTTTATTGTTAGAATCACACTCTTAAATAAAGGTTTATTTTGTATACGTAGTAACTAGTAGAACACTGACTCCTAGGTCACAGGGTTTCCCTAGTTTAGGAGGCAGGGTTTTCCACTATTTGTGCAGCCTTTTTCCAAAAACCAATTTAACTACCTATGTGAATTGTTATTGTTATTGTATACAAAGGTTTTTTGTGTCAATAAAGTTCTTTTATATTTATATATTTATTTTGTGCCTCTGACTGCTTCTTTGGTGTTGCGGTTGTTACTTGAAAAGCATGAATACTATCTTGACTATGGGGTCCTGGGTTCGATGCCCTGGTGCAGCATTGTTAAGTTTGTTTAATAGGGATATCATAGGAGTCACTCAAGAATGTGGATTTTGTCTAACTCATGGCAATAAGCGATGAACTGTGTGTGTAATTAATACCTCTGCATAGTTCTACTAGCCGTGTGTTGCTGAGCGTAAAGAATAGCATCATCCCAATTCTACCTGTAACTGTCGTAAGAGGCAACTAATGGACTTACTAGAGAATGAGCAGCAGCGTCCTCTATTTATTTTACCACCATACTGCAATCGCCAACCCGCCTGCCAAGCGTGGCGATTATGGCAAATCCTCCTCAAATCGGGGGAGGGTGATTTTCAGCAGAGGACGTCTTACGGCTGAGATGATGATAAATAATTAATTTAGGAATATAGTATATTAAACAGATGGGTAATAGAGTGATAGATAAATAAATAAAATGAAACTGTGATAAATATTTGGCTTACATCAGACAATAATAATTAAGAGGTAATTAAAAACTATATTTGTTATTTTTAAACGTCTTCAAAAAGGAGGAGGTCTCAATTCGGATGTTTATATATATATTTATTTTTATGTATGATCGGCCATAACTCCGTCATATATAGACGGATTTGCAAAATTCTTTTTTTGTTTGAAAGGGGTTTATTCCGAAATTGTCCTCATATAAATTTCATATAGATCTGATGATGAGTTCCAGAGATAGACACCGGAACTCTTTAAATTTGACAGCAAATCAACTGCGATTTCTGCTATCGCATTGTTTGTTTGGAATTAGTGCGGGGTGGATACCACAACTAAAAATTTTAAAATAAAAACTTTTTTACAAAAAAAAAAACAACCGACTTCCTCAAAAACACTACAAAGTGAAAAATAACTTTAATTTCGGAAGTCGATGGCAAAAAAACCATAAAAAGAGATCCTAAGACACCGACTTCCGAAATGAAAGTTATTTTTCACTTTGTAGTGTTTTTAAGGAAGTCGGTTGTTTTTTTTTTGTAAAAAAGTTTTTTATTTTGCGTTTTTCTCCATTTGTATCATCCATCAACTTCATACTTCATCGGACGATCAGACTAAGTGTTTAATAAAAAAAACGAGACATTTCAGCACAGTTTCAACTTCGGGATTTTAAAATAAATTCCAATTTCAACACAATTAATCACGATGGACTTTCATCTGTCTTCCCAAATCCAAGATGGCCACCCTACTGTCCCCCCGCGCCCCCGACATTATTGAATTGCCCCCTGTTATACGAAACTACCCCACGCTATGAGTTTTTACTCAATTATGGCGATATTCAGGGGGTGGTTAGTTCCAAACCGCATTATATCGTTATGTCGACCGTCCAGTGGGCACAATTTGGACACAATGGAGCTCGTTGGTTACCGAATGGACGGTATTTCGGGTTTTTGCTGAAGTGGCCACAATTTAATGACTTTGGCATTGGTTTGCTGGTCACGAGCGAGGGTGCTGAGCGTGCGGTTTTGAGTTCGATTCCTGGATCACGTCGTAAAATTAAAACTAGCTTTTGTCGTCAGCTTCGGCCGCGTGGAAATCAAAAATTGTCCCAAAGGAACGTACTACCAGGATAAAAACTATCTTATGTCGTAACGGTCATGGTGTAATCGTGTGCCTTTCATCCAAGCCCGTTCAGCCGTTAAGGCCTGTAAGTTAACAGACAGACAGAGTTACTTTCGCATTTATATTATTAATAAGTATTATTTTTTTCCGGTAGCACGTCACGCTCTGTCACAGATAGGGATAGTTTTGAATGTAGGTATGTACAAACACTACACGTATACACGTCAATCATATTTTCAAAACTAGATGAGGTCGGCGTTTCCTTTCTGACTACTCTGAGAAGAAAGGCCGAAACAAACTCAGAGGTCACAGTCGCTTCTAAAGTTCAAACTGAACTAGTATGTCTGAAACGATATTTTCAGGAAAGCACCACGCAAATTAAGCGCACTTGTCCAGTCACTGCACGCATTTGTCAGATGAAGCTTTATATTCAGTAGATACAAATACAAAAGTTAAGTAAAAACGTAGATTGCTGCAAGAAAAGAGAAAAATGTGACTTAAGTAGGTTCAATATCGCTTCTTAATCGACAGTCTTTGTTATATTCGTGAGGAAATATCCCCATTAAACGATAATTTGGTGTAGAGTGGTCGCAATTTAAGACTTCTCGACAGAATGGTTCCTGTTGAGTGGCTCGGGGTCTACCGCTGGATAATTATTGCCAAGTGCTCCTGGGTCGCAATATATTTATTATAATAAAAGCCATTAAGAGGCATCTGGATCTTACATTTAAAATACATATTTAATTTACGAGAGGCCGCCATAAATTATGTATTTAAATGCATCTTCAAGTTTGTTGTCGAGTTAAATGGTGAGCGATTGGGGAGGCTTATATCCGGCAGTGGACTGTTGAAGGCTGATGGTGATGATGTTGGTCCAAGTGGATGAATTTCGAATGAAGGTAAATTAAAGAAAACTATGTTTCGTGTGGTACCGAACATAGAGAATAACACCATCCTACTCTTTAACGTGAATGTCGTAAGAGGCGACTAAGGGACTTACTAGAGAATGGACAGCAGCTTTCTCTATGCATTTTATCGCCATATTGCGATCGCCAATCCTGCCAAGCGTGCCGATTGTGGCAAACCCCTTTGGGGGAGGCCTTTGCTGTGGAAAGGACACTTTTAGGCTGTTATGATGATGAAAGAAAAATAATAATTGAGTGAAGAATTATCAACTTTTCTGTTTTGATTTTTGTTTGAGCTTTTGAGTTTGATCACTTATCACAAAATCACATTTAACGGCTATACATCATTGATTGAAAATCAATATCTTCAGTAGTCACAAACCCTTCGTGAAAGTCAAACACGAAGAAATAAATCTAAAACATTCCCCAGATCCCTTTCGTCCACAAACTAAAACAAAAATAGACGGTTACCGCCAAAAAAGGCGCCATTTTACATCGAATGACGTAACAAAAAAGTTTCTATTACACTTTCCTGTTACGGAACTCTAAAAATACTTTGTGGAACTCGTTTTCATCGCCTCTCGTCGAATCGACGGAACCCTTAAGCTTACGTGAATCCTGACAAACGTCATTTTGAGGACTTTTAAGGAGGCAAAGAAAATTCAACCTTATCTTTATAACAAAAGGTTAATTTTAGCTTATCTCTTCCAGTACATCAACAAATATTTTCATGATGAAAAGTGGACTTTAATCTATTTCACAAAAGGTTGAATTCAAGTTGTTCGAACAGTCGTGGAATACTTTACCGGTAAGGCAGCCTTACAGTGACATATCGATGTGTTTTCAATTTACATTTTATGATATGATCTAGTTTTTATGGAAGAGAAATGTATGATTTTTGTATTGGGATGGGAAAAAATAGAGCGATGCCAGAATTTATTTGTTTTTCTCTGCAAATCCTCGCGGAATAATGCGTCGATATAAATTTAAGAGAGTTATAACTATCAGTTTGTTACCCCAAACAACTATTAACAAATCCTCATACTGAGGAAAACCGTTACTAATTCATCATCATCGTCTCAGACGAAAGACGTCTACTGCTGGACATAAACGTCCCCCAATTGGGGGGGGGGGGGGGGTGGGTTTGTCATAATTGGCACGCTTGGCAGGTGGGTTGGCGATCGCACTATGCAGCTATGGTGGTAAAAAGCATAGAGAACGCTGCTGCCCATTCTCTAGTAAGTCCCTTAGTCGCCTCTTACGACACCCACGGGAAGAAATGGTATAGTGCATTCTTCACACGAAACCGTTACTAATTATTTAAATTATTTATGTAGACATCTGGCGGAATTTTTATGTTAATACTCAAATTGAGATAGACGCTGAACTAATTGTTGAGGGATTAAGCTGTTTATAAGCTGATTTTGTTAGTGCTAGATAGGCTAAGTTTAAAAGTAACTGTAAAACTCAATCAGTAAGATGGTAGTAGATCTGACTGTGAAAAAAATAATTCAACATTTCAACTTTGTTCTAAATTGTAAATGATACTGAGGATCTTACATGAAAGCAATCAAACGCCTGTTACATTTTTTGTTTTTAACCCCCGACGGAAAAAGAGGGGTGTTATAAATTTGACATGTCTGTCTGTCTGTGTGTCGGTCTGTCTGTCTGTCTGTGGCATCATAGCTCCCGAACGGATGAAGCGATTTCAATTATAATTTTTTTGTATTAAAGGTAACTTATGTGCGAGTGTTCTTAGACATGTTTGATGAAAATCGGTTGAGCCGTTTAAAAGTTGTGGGGGGTGAAACTGGGGAAGAATAACCGAATGTCTACAAATATACTCGAGTGGGGTCTAAAATGAAAGCGCACTGAAAGAGAATATTGATGACTTAATCGAGAATGTTCAAGCTTCGCTTGATGAGAAAATTGGTGGTGGGAAAATTGGGACATGGAAATCCGATTGTCACGTGAGAGTATCAATGACTACATCTCAGTCTTTGCAATTCTGCTAAAGATGATTTGTCATGTGGATTATTAAATAGTTTTCTTTGGTCGAGCTCACAAACTGCTACACCATCCAAGGAAAAGGCCAAGCCTATGTAGCCTGAAACAGAGTAAAAATACTCTACTTAAGGCTACATAGGCTTGGCCTTTTGCGAAAGTATTTTCACCTAAGTAAACCACAGCTTTTTCAACTGTCGTGCCTTGCAACTTATATGCCGTAATCGCCCAACATAAAATGATAGGAAACATTGTTCTTTCAATATTTCCATATCCTCTAAGACCTTGAAAAGTTACGTTATGTGGCTTTATCAGAATCCATCCATTCTCGTCAACACAACTCCGGTCGATAGTGGCATTATCAAATTGAATTGATATTGTTTTTGGAAGCTTCCCATCTTCCTGTTGGCCACGGCGAAGTTCTATGTATTTACAACTTAACAAATTCTACATTATAATAAGTATACCTATAAAAAGTATAAAATAAAAAATTAAATTAAAAATTTAAAAAACCCCCGACACAAAAACCTAAAATCCCTTTAAAAAGTGCAGCACAGACGGGCAGACGTCGTTGACGGTCGTATCCTAAATGCAATATTTAGAAGTCATTTTATAAAAGTTTTCTTCAGTTAGGTAATAGACTATTTGTAAGTAAATTGTTAGGTTTGGAGCGGTCCCCCAACACGACGTTTTTTTTTTTTGAATTATTAATAGATACTTAGGTACTTCAAGATTGAGTTTTTTTATTATTTTTTACTTTTTTGGGATTTTAGGTTTTTGTGTCGGGGTTTTTTTTGGAAATCCAATGATGTTTCTTTTATTCCATTAGTTATCGATATTGTAGATACCCAAAACGGGGGTAAAGTATTATCAGTTAATTTAATTTGTCTCACTCTAATAACTAGCTTTTGCCCACGGCTTCACCCGCATTTAGGTCGGAAATTATCGCACGGCAACGGACTACCGGGATAAAAGTATGATATAATTATTTATGTTAATCCATGCAAAATTTCATCCAAAGTTCCGCCGTTTTTACGTGATTGATTCTCAAACATCCAAACATTCTCATTTTTAACCGACTTCAAAAAAAGGAGGAGGTTATCAATTCGTCTGTATTTTTTTTTATGTTTGTTACCTCATAACTTTTGACTGGGTGAACCGATTTTGATGATTTTTTATTTATTTAAAAGCTGGTGCTTCTAAATTTGGTTTCATTTGGACAATGGAATCTATGTGAAAACCATATAAGTCTTAAATTTGCATTAAGTATTTGCGCGACAAATGAACGAATAACGCGATTAGATTAGTGCGGGGTATCTACTATAACTAAAAATCTATACAAATAAATAAAATTGGAGTGTCTGTTTTTAATATTAAGATAACCACTTTTTACTAAGTGTATATGGATGTATACACGATACATATACCAAAACAACATTTTTTACAATTTTTGTCTGTCTGTCTGTCTGTCTGTCTGTCTGTCTGTCTGTCTGTCTGTCTGTTCGTTCCCGCTAATCTCGGAAATGGCTGGACCGATTTTGACGGGACTTTCACTGGCAGATAGCTGATGTAACAAGGAGTAACTTAGGCTATTTTTATTTTAGAAAGATTCTTTTATTTTAGAAAAAAATAACTATCTTCGAAAACTACGCTGACATACGTCTCAAAATTCGTAAAACCCTGGCTGAATCCTACGAAATAGATCAAAATAATGTACTACAGTATTGTACACCTTAAAAAGGCCTACAAAAATGTCCTCAATGGTATATGTCTATCTCTTAGGGATAACCCACAATAACCATTTTTTATCTTTTACTTTTTACGAGAAATAAGGGCTTATTTACGAAGCGATTTTAAGCAATACAGCATTAATCCTTATCCAATTAAGTACTTTAAATACATTGTGCATTTAATATAGATCAATATGGCCCTTTACAGCATGTAATTTAAATGAATATCTTAGAAGATATTAGAGATTTAAAAAGTGGGCGCAGAGCGCGTTGGCAGGGGCCGGGTAGTACAGGATAAGTAGGATTGTAATTCATATTACTTTGGCTTCAAAGTAATTGCGAATATCATGTGTGTTCATTATACTCAAAATAAACCTAATAGTATTATTTCAAGTAAGAGACCGCGAAATTGCTTAGATGTTTAGATTTTTGGATGTTTGTTTCTCAATGATGCAAAGACGGCCAAACGGATTTAGATCGAATTTGGCACAAAGATATATCATGGATATGTAACAGATAGGATACCTACTTTATCCCGGTAGTAGGTTCCCGGGTGATATTTTCCGACAGCTATACGGGCCAAGCCACTGGCAAAAGTACTATTCCTATAATTATGTTCGGTGTCTGGTAAATGATTGAGTGTCTGTATAGGTAAAATAGGAGCGTTAAGAAAAACCAGGAAGACTTATATTCAACTAAACCAAGCCCTATGTCACAGTCTTCTTACTCTGAATACTATTACTTTTATTTTAAAAACACCAACACACATGATGTTCTCATAAACTATGAATCCTAAGTAATATGAGTTATAATCCTACTACTAATAATATTATATATGTGAAAATATGTATGATTGGGTGTTTGTTTCTCAATCACGCAAAAATGGCTGAATGGATCTGGATCGAAAATAGCACACAGAGTCTATATTACCTATATAACCTGGAATAACACATTCTTATCGCGGTAGTACGTCCTCTTGCATTAATTTCCGACATCCACGCGGGCGAAGCCGCAGGCAAATAATATTATAAATGTGAAAATATGTATGATTGGGTTGTTGTTTCTCAATCACACAAAAATGGCTGAATGGATCTGGATCGAAAATAGCACACAGAGTCTATATTACCTATATAACCTGGAATAACACATTCTTATCGCGGTTATACGTCCTCTTGCATTAATTTCCGACATCCACGCGGGCGAAGCCGCGGGCAAAAGCTAGTTTAAAAATAAAAACTTTTTACAAAAAAATAACAAGCGATTTCTTTAAAAAAAAAAACACTGCAAAGTTAAAAATAACTTTAATTTCGGAAGTCGGTGGCAAAAAATACCTTAAATACAGATCCTAAGACACCGAATTCCGAAATTAAAGTTATTTTTGACTTTGCAGTGTTTTTTTATAAGGAAGTCGGTTGTTATTTTTTTTGTAAAATGTTTTTTATAATAATAGTAGTATTGAGGTTTTCTTTTGAATTTCTGAGTGTCAGGTATACCTCAGATTACGTTGGATTTTAACATAAAAATCGTGCCTAAACAACTTCTTAAATACATAAATCTGATCAGAATAATGTCAGCCTCATTTGAGCGCACTCCACTTCTAGCACATTCGTACGAACGCACCCCTACGTGTTCGATAGACAAACGGTTCCCATTCTCTGGGTCGAACGCGTCAGGGTCACTGTGTGGGTCCAAGTTTACTGATGGATATTGGTCGGTAGCGGTTACTGTAACTGAGTAGTTGTGGGTTCAAGACAATCAGTGAAGGATTGCGATGAACTTCCGACTTCGTTACAGTAATCTAGGGACGGTACTACATATTTAAAACGGTGTCAAACCATAATTGGCAACAATGGAATAAGTGATTATTGTATTTTCGATTATTCCCAATTTTTAAACACAACGCAAAAAGAGGGGTGTTATAAGTTTGACCACTATGTGTGTGTCTGTCGGTCGCACCGTAGCTCTTAAACGGGTGAACCGATTTGGGAGCGCCTTTTTTATTTAAAAGTAGGTTTTCTAGCAGTGGTACTTTTTTATATTAGCCTATACTGTTTCACTGCTGAGCAAAGGCCTCCTCCAAATCCCTCCAGGCATCGTTTTCCAGGGCCACCTCGATCCAAACCCTGGAGTACGCATCTAGGTCGTCTCGTCACCACTTCTTGGGCCGGCCTCACCGGCGGCGTTCATCCTCAGGCACCCACTGTGTGGAGACTATTGCCCAGCGGTCGCTGTGCATGCGGGTGGTGTGACCCGCCCAGTCACATTTTAGCTTGGCAGCCTTTTTGCCTCCGTCTAGGATTTCTTAAAGAAGTTTATCAAAATCGGCTTAACCGTTTCTAGGTCATCAGAATTTTTGTTAGCTGACGTGCAAATGCTTTAATCAAAATATTACCTATAACTTTTTATAAAACCTAATAGGCCAATACTTACTTTTAGTTGCCAGGGTCAGGGTAACCATTACACGAGAACGTGTGTAAGTAGGATGTCCGTGTCGAAATTAAATCTTATCCGGCACGCCAGCGACATCTGGTGGCGCACGATAGAGTTGTAGGGTGCGTCGATCTAATCTTAAGTGACTTTACAATACACATTAATTAACTGAAGGAATAATTTTCCCAATAGTTCTATGCTGAAATCGGCTGCTCGATACCCGCAACCATCGACAGTCAATGGGAAGCACCGTAATATCCTAAATATATTGTTGAAAAGAAATCACTGGTCGTTTTGTTTTTTTATACCTACTTAGTATCAAACTAAGGATAGTCCATGTAGCGACATCTACACCGCTACATGCATCACACTGACGTCACGCAAAATCCTGTATCGCGCAAGCAAAGTTTGCCGTACTACTAGCAAATATATGACATCCCGACATCAATCGTCGCGCGTCGGGCAGTTGCCCACCAGACTCTACACCCGTCTGGTCGGTGGATTCGCCCTTTTCTACGGATGTCGAGTGAATTAACACCCTGTTCCTAATACGCCATAGTCCAATAATGCAAAAGCTAGACTTATATCTACGGCAATGCCAGTAATCACCGTAGCAACAGCTTTAAGGCCCTCTTGTAGTTGAAGACGTTTCGGCGAACACTGGCCGGTCGTTGCGAGCGCTTGAGCTGCTAGATTTTGTGTACCTATAATTGTTCCGTGGAGACAAAATGATAAGGAAATTATAAAATATTTTCTCAGCATGCCCTAAAAAACAATAAAACCTATCTTTTGGTATGAGTTTTATATGGTTTAATGATGGAATCTCTTCAAGGTACACGGTTTAAATGGCGATTTAGTGTCACCTTTATGATTATTTTTTATCGAGCCAATTGTTTTAATTCACGTTTCTATCCTCACACAGCGCTTAACAGTATGTTCAATTTTCCTAAATATTTTTTTTTTTACAGAAACTAACCATTTTGATAGATTTACAGAGGTTTTAAAAAGTTAAAAAGTACTGCAACCTCGCCTTAAAGCCGACTTTATACTGTGCTTTGTGACTGGGGACAAGTAACGTTGCCGCTCCTTACAAGATAATCAGAAATCATCACACATATCACAATTAACACTACCATCAAACGTGCTCCACGCTTGACCCATATTGCACCAAGCTAGTACCTACTAAGACGTGGTTATCTGAACCGGTACATATTATTGTAGGGGCCATTATAACTATTCCATTCAATTGACTAGCAATTCGCACGCAGCGCTGAGCAGCTGATTAAGTGTGATGCTCTGTGGTATCTACAAACAACATCGCGCCTGTATTCTCAGAGATAAGCAGAGGTGTTTAAATCACTCAGTTTCTGACAATTATGTTAAAGCCTCTTGACTATAGGGCGAGCTTTTTGGGCCATCAACAGGCAGAATCATCGGGCTGCTATTGAATTTCATTTTGGAAACACCCAATTTTTTTTTTGTCTGACTTAAGTTGTTTGTATGTTTGTGAATTCAAAATAATTATTTAAAATGTACCTATTGATCCCGATGTCTGAAATTAAACGTTTTTATTTTTATTTTAAGTATACTTTCCAGGAGTGTCAGAAATCTCACATGTAATAATTAGACCAACGAGGCAGTCAAAAAGATAGATTTCAGCAAGATCAAAATGTTCTCAATAAGTATCTGGCCAAAAAGAAAGCCGTATTCCTGAGCTCTTTCTTTATTCTCTCCTACTATAATTAGTTGTTCAAGTGAAGCGTATAGACGAAACAATCCTTATCTAAAACTAACTACAGAACGATTCCGTCGAGCCGGAATAAAGAATAGTAAGTTATGCGATGTGTGGCCGACTGGGGTTAATCGCACGCTAGCGCCACTCGGCAAATATATTCAGAAGGACTCTTACCTGGAAGATATTAAGTATAGTGATTTTGGACCGAAATATCTTCTTAACAAACAGACTGATTTATGGGGTTATAATTCGATGATACGGTCCGTGCATAAATGGAGTCGATCCTGTCGGTGATGGGTGAGCGTACGTTCTTCACAAACGAACACTTCTAGGTATTTGGTTTGGAGAGGACAAGAGATTACAGAAGTATTAATTATTTTATACATACCATGCTTCTTTTACCGCAACAAAGCCTTGTGGAGTTCAGGTTTGAAGGCATATCCTTATAAACAAAAGTCAATGTCAATGCATTTCTTTCAAACAGGCACGTAAAAACACATTTGGATGTAAAAATTTACTTAAAAATAGAATCCATTCTTTTCGCCCCTCCAAAAGGTAGATTCGTATAGCGAATAATGGGCAAGAAACGCCATCGTCACTCTTTTTGAATGTTTAACAATATTTACATACATAATTACACAATTATATGTGATGATGATGCAACTAGAGTACAATTTTTCTACCACAATAGGTAAAAAGATACAATGCTGCTGAATATAGCAACGATGCTTGGTTTGCTTACTTGGATAATAACAGAAACTAGAAACTTGAGACATTCCAGCTTCGGCTCTGGAATAGCATCTTGCTTATGACGCCAGTAGGTAGTATCGTTCCATCAAGTGAACCGTCAGCAAAACTAATCACAAAAGATATTGAACAAATATTTGGAGGGAAAGATCTCATAGAGGCCTCCGAATGTTTCAACAACGGGACTCTTTAGGACAATATATCCCTGGACTTAAACCATTACTCGTTCAAGAGTCCGCGATTGCTCGTTCAAATGGCAGTGGGTGACTGTAACAGCTGACATAGCAACATGTTCGAAACTCGTGGTTAAAATGTTGAAAATGGATTTTCTGCATTCTCTTATTCCATGTCACTTGTATGTGTGTTCTGCAAGTTAATGTTATGTATGCGTGTGTGTGTGTGTGCAAAGTAAGTTAATGTTACGATGGCTATCAGATGGGGCGAGCTCCAAACGATCGTCTTTTGTCGGGAGCGATCACGAAACTAGCGTGCTTCTTAACGAATCGCTTTTATTTTCATATGGAAATGCGAAGGTGGAGCTGTGGGGTACTGGTTGTTAGTTTTATGATTATCTTTGAGGTAGTAGTGGTGAAATATACGCCATAATACTCTTTTTAATGTGTTAAAATATTATAACCTCCTCATTTACAAACGTAGCTTAAAGATATGTAATGATTAATGTTTCATAATTTTTGACGTTTAAAAGTCTCATAACTTGCAACGTCTTTATGCTTTTTGAAAGATCATTGTACTGTTACTTAAAATAGTGTCCCGTAAAAAGGACAAATGTCACAGCAATTTGGAGTGAATGAATTGAGGAGGCCTGGGCTAAGCAGTGGATTTCCGAATTCTGATGATGAATATTGATTTTAATGACCATCTTTTTTAAATGCCAGGTTTCAAGTCAATTCAGTCTTGTTTCCAATTCTTACTATGCCTTTAATAATCAATTCTCACATTCAAAAATATACGTCGTCTTGCTCAGTGAATCCTGTCCCGTCACTCATGCGACAATCACTGACATATCTCACGCCGTCTCACACATGGCCAAGCAATAAATCCCGAACTTTGCTCGCGTTATGTGCTCCCGAACGAGCTACCAACCTTACGGCGAAGTAATGCCAACGTCACGGTACTAAAACACGTTTATTTTCATTTTGCCGAACGTCGGAGTAAAGAAGTTTCTTATAGGCTTTTTATTTACACCTTGTGACCTTCGACTTACTAGTCCAACTGGGAGAATTCGGTAATAGTAAGCTTCAGGAAAAGAAAAATATAAATATTTAGAATGGTAAGCCAGGGATTAGTCTATTATAGTACACCCACATTTCACCGGTTATGTTCAAGTCCCATGTACTAGGGGGCGAGCCTATTGCCATCAAACATCATCATCATTTTCCATCATTTCGGCTGGAGGACGTCCACTGCTGAGCACAAGCCTCTCCGAAAAAGGGGGACTTTGCCATAATTGCTAAGCTTGGCACGTGGGCTGGCGATCGCAGTATGGTGATAAGATGCATAGAGAACGCTGCTGTCTATTCTCTATTATGTATCTTAGTCACCTTCTACGATACCCACGGAAACAAATAGGGTGGTGCTATTCTTTACGTTCGGAATCAAACGGCTTTGCCATTAATCAGCTGGGCACAAATTCAGACTCCGAACTGTTACTGAGAAATCTCTGACGGAAAACCCTAATAACGTTTTGCTCGACCTGGGAGTCGAACCGAAGACCTCATGCTCAGCAATACCTTACCTATCGCTTGCGACTACTAGGCAGTAGGTGAGATAGGTGAAAAACAATAGGATAATATTCTTTCAAAGCCATATTTACAAAAGAATAATCTTTATTTCCACATCCGTGAAAACTAAGGAGGATTTAACGGGTATAACCCGCCCAAATTACGAAGCACACATTCACAGCTGTCGCTTAACAACAATAGTACTTCACGATTCCGGCGGCTTATAGCGCGCGTCCGAAAATAATCCGGTATTAAATGTGGTTTATGTTAATACCTCGTTACTGCTGGGGTAGGGCCCGCTGTCCTGTAGAAGAGACGCTGTGCGAAGCGACGTCGTAATAAGATATGAAGTGATAACTAGAAACCAAAGCAGAGTTAATCTATTGTCGAACAAAGGTCTATAATTTGCTACAAGAAATACCAATCACATTCGTAGTTTAGTGCAAAATTATGCTATGAATCAGCAAATGCTACGATCACATAACCCTTTCTGAACGAAAATTCAAAGACAACGTTGTTTCGGTGCGAAAAAGACAGAACAATATAGGCCCTATAATGCCATTTCTTTTTCGCACTATAACAATGATTATTTTGACACAATATACGGACCTAGCCTTAAAGTTCATAAACGTCATGTTTACCAGAAAACAAGAACAAAACGCTTTCCATTATTTCATAATTATCTACTGACTATCACTCCATCGTAAGGAGAAGAATATGTTTCAAGAAGTTAACATTTTATTAGCTTATCATCGCTGATAATTCTGATCTAGTCCGTCTTTTGCTGCACTCCCTTAGCGACGCACGAAGGCATGAAGCCGAGGTCCGTACCCCACAGGGAGTGCCCTTAGCGTTTAGTCACTTAGTTTTAAGTTTTTAAGCCCTGGCAAGTCCAGTTAAGCAAGCAACAACCTCATAAGTTGACCTGCGAGGTGACAATGAAAAAAACAAAACATCGCTTCGCATAGCTTTATCGCACCATTCCTTAAGCAGGTCGTCAGCCTATTAGTACGAGCGGCTGAATCAAATGAAATTGTTAATTCAATAGTGGCGAGTCTGCGGAGATTATTGTACTGCATATCATTTGAATGGCTTATCACGTGGTAGTAGAAGTCTGGGGCCGCTGTGAGAGGTATTTACTTACTGTGGGCGACAGGGATTAGGATTAAATCTTTTGTGGTGCTATGTGAACAGTTTAGAAATGAGAAAGATGTAAGTTATTTTGAGACAAGCGTAAGTTATGTTAAGATAACTAATTTCATTAACACTTTAATTATTAGTAGCATAATAACAAACATTAATTTGGGGATATCCTTTTCACAATACTGTTTATTCTATGTTATTCTCAATTTTGTTTTAATTACTAACACTAGTAATAAGTCATGATATTGTTTACTAACACGCTGGATCATTGTTGTCCGAAAATAAAGAATATGACAATAATAAATAATCAGCCAATCATAAAACCCATTGCGTGGACACAGACCTCTCTCCTGGAGGGAGTGATGTAATCCACCACGCGGGTTTAGTGCGGGTCACATGTTTTTGTTTTTGATTCCAGGACATGCCGGTTTCCTCACGATGTTTTCCTTCACCATTTTCAGAGCAGTAACGATGAAATTATTTACACAAAGTAAAACGTCTGCCTGGGTTCGAGCCCACGACCTACAAATTCGCAAGTCGGGGCCGTTACCACTGGGCCATCACTGCTCTCCGATGAGTGCGTGTGTCAAAATGTGTCCAAAAATCTTGGCGCTTCAAAATTCACTTGACTTGATTTTTCCCGCGGCTTCACCCACGTACCTATGTCTTTCAAGTACGAATTATGAAAAATCATTTTGCTACGAAATGCATGGCAGACGAGTTCACACCTTTGGACACTTTTGGAATTTTCGCAAATGGATACATACTATAAAGTGATATTAATAAAGTGAGAGCTTAATACTATAAAAAAAATCCCTAAAGTAATTGTTAAATCATCAAAATTAGCTTAGTTGTTTCCAAGAAAATCGCGAAGATACTCGCATAAAGGGCATAATGATGCCCGGTAATCATGTGTATACGTCATCGTCAGTCACCTATCTTAGTAGTCACCCGACCATCTAAAAGCAACCCTTCACTCTCCAAATAAAAGCCGACACTAGCCGATTCAACTCCCAATCGTCTCCTACCAACGCTGGCGCGGATTTATTTCGGTTTTCAATAAAACTAAAGTCTCCATCCGTCGTATAACACTGGGTACCATCGAGCTCGCGTTGAGCTGTCGCGGCCGATTGTCGACCAAGTAAATAAGGGTTCCCCGTTGTAACAGATCTGCTAAATCAGACGTATATACGGAGATATTTTACTAGTCTTCTGTGGAATATTTGAACAGTAAATTGTAAGAGGTTTTCTTGCATTTCATTTTATTATGCGCATGCACATAAAGAATTAGAATGCTTAAAGTGTTTGTAAGCATAAAGGAACATATAAGAATACTTTGCGAAATTCGGAGATCGAAAAGTAGCACTGACGTTCAGTAAATGATAAATGATTTTATTTCTGTAAGTAGGTTTATACGAACACTTACACGTCACTATTTTTTTTTTAAACTAGATGAGGTCTGCGTTTCCTATCTAACTACTCTGAGAAGAAAGTCTGAATGAAACGCTGAGGTCACAGTCTTTTTTAAGGTACAGACATAATCTTGGTCAGATCATGTGAAGACTATGTGGATTGATGTCTGAATGGAATTTTGAGCAAATAACCACACAGATTGAGTGGAGCTGTCAAATCAGTGCACACATTTATCACTAATCGTGCAGCTTAACTCAGAACATAAGGAGCACGATTTGACGAACAATACCAAAGAGAAGACAACTTGTACTAGTTTTTGAGTTAGCGTTCGGTTCATCTAGTTCATGAACGAACTTTCCTCTTTCAGTTTCCCAGTTGATGTGGGGAGAAAGTCAAAGAGGACGACTGTCCTGATAGACCGATTAATATGACGCAACGCGATGTGTGACGTTATCGTACGTATTCAATGTATGTTGATTATCTCTACTAAAAAATCGTCTATTGTACACGTTTTTACGATACTTAAAGTCTTTGAAAAGATTCAGACCTAGGAAAAGACAAAGGAAAGTTGTTAAAATATGATAATATGGCCGGAAAGAAAGTCAATTTGAAGATGACGACTTGTAGAAATATTTTACTAGAAGAAGACAAATAAAAGCGACGGACGATAATAAAGACCGACTTACCAAGATAACTAAACTAAAGTGGCTGTGGCAGGGCAGGGCAGCGCGCATTGCTCGCAGAACAGATGGCCTTTGGGATCGTAAGGTTCTGGAGTGGCGACCGCGTACTGGAAGACGTAGCGTCGGAAGGCCTCCCACAAGGTGGACTGATGATCTGGTAAAGACCGCAGGAATTCGCTGGATGCTGGAGGCATGGAATCGGTCAAGATAGCGGTACTTGGGGGAGGCCTATGTCCAACAGTGGACGTCTTTCGGCTGAAATGATGATGATAACGATGAAAATAATAAAGATGACGACTGCAATCAGCAAGAGAGAGATCCATGCAGACTTGCATTGCAGGATACCCCTAAATCAGCCAAGTATGCGAAAAGTTTCCTAGTCATGTGTATACGCATTTATAACCAAATTCCAAAGGAAATTAAATTGTTATATAATATAATATAAACTCATTTAAAACAAATTATTGCATTGGCTGAAAGAACATAATAATGTTTTATGACATTAAAGATTTTTTTAACCATACACTATAAATTTATGACCTATTGTTACTTTTGATAATGCAAAGATAAAACTGTTATATTATATTATTATTGTACTGACCTCATATCTGTGACGTTGAACGATATTTAATGATTAATTATTATTTTGCATGCAATTGATACATATCCTGTATAGCTAAACATGTGGACCTTAGATTTATACCTGACGGTAACAACCTTATACCATGTTTAAAGCAAATAAAGACTTATCTAATCAGAAGCCTTTTCGAAGTGTGACGATTAAGGGTAGTCAGCGAAATTCAAATTTTGTCACGTTTTTGAAAATTTGCAAGTCAGTGACAGGTAGTATGTGGAATAAAATGTGATTCGGTCACCCTGAAGCTTTCACCTTAAGGCAATAACTTATTCACTGTTGTTAGAACATTTTATAATGTAAGGTTAGCGATAATCTTATAGCAATCTCCTCGCACCCTCCACATAGGACAAAAACTAATCGATTAGCGTCGTAGTTCTAACTGGCGAAACTTTCACTCATTGATATTCCGCACAGTTCGAGAGCTACGCCCCGTTCAGTCGTGAATTTATTGAAGTACTATTTCCGTACTACAATTAACATTTGGAGACACTAGTTTTAAGGTGATGGAATAATAAAAATTGAGGCAGGAGAGTATCAGCAGAGCAGGGAGCATGAAAACAGTCATTTTCTTCAATCTTTAAAGCCGAACACAGCAATAGTTCTTAGGATCAGCAAAATAATAAGGAAGGTAAAATCAAAACTCATTTAGAAGGTAAAATTAAAATGAAAATGTCATTTATTCAAACTAGGCTGAGAGGCAGCACTTTTTGAATGTCAAAATTACATAAGACAGTCCCCGAAAACGCCCACCCTTCACCAGTTCCTAGTGCTTTAGCTGGTATCTATGGTGTCAAAGGTTTTTATTTAAAATAGGCACATAAAAGGCACTTCTGATCGTCAGCAGTGTGTCTGAATGCTTTATTGATGGCAATAGGCTCGCCTCCTATTACATGAGACTTCAACATAGCTGCTAAATGTGCGAGTGTTAATGATCAATTCCGTTAAACTCTTCTGAGAAATATGGCGTGATGTGATGTTATTTCCAGCACAAAAGTTATTATTACTCAGAAGTTACTCTTATGGTCACATACTTAGGTTCATAGTTTAGCTTACTAGGCTAAACTATATGAACCTAAGTAAAATAAAACACGCGTATACCGGGTGACATTTTATAACGTCTTGAAAAAAAAATGGGTGTAATAGGTGAACGGAGTAGAAGCCTTTGGCATAGATTTAAAAAAAAAAAATTATTTTTGAATAACATGTAATGAAATCGATCTTTCGCAAGCGCACGAGCCGCACACGCATCCCCGTCCGCCCGCGTCCCGCGCTCCTTGAGTCACCTACGATGAATCTGAAGGCCTTCCAGCCTTCTATTCCAGTTACATAACACACCATATGAAGGTCGAGACGGTAAAAAATGTCATCCGGTATATACGTATATGCATATACGTATATGTACGCGCATTTTTCATTATTAAACCAGTCTTTTTTACTTTTATTTTATTTTTTCAATCTTCGCAATTCGTTTTTATATAGATTTTTAAGCGGTTTTCGTCAGTGCCTTTATTTACACTGTTGAAGTTTTTTTTATAGCAAATTATTATCGAAAATGTCGTCTTCACTTAAGGAACAAGAGAAATTAACAATACAAGACCACGCGTCAAAACGCGTGTAATACAATGATCATTACACTCTTTTAACTAAATGTTCTATTTTTAACCGACTTCAAAAAAAGGAGGAGGTTATCAATTCGGCTGTATTTTTTTTTTAAATGTTTGTTACCTCATTACTTTTGACTGGGTAAACCGATTTTGATGATTTTTTTATTTTATTTGAAAGCTGGTACTTCCCTGATGGTCCCATTTTAATTTGGTTCCATTTGGACAATGGGGTCCATGTGAAAACCATATAAGTCTTAAATTTGCATTAAGTATTTGTGCGACAAATGAACGAATAACGCGATTAGATTAGTGCGAGGTACGAGTATCTACCATAACTAAAAAGTTAAAAGTAAAAACTTTTTACAAAAAAATAACAACCGACTTCCTTAAAAAAAAACACTACAAAGTCAAAAATAACTTTAATTTCGGAAGTCGGTGGCAAAAAAACCTTAAATACAGATCCTAAGACACCGACTTTCGAAAATAAAGTTATTTTTGACTTTGTAGTGTTTTTTTAGGGAAGTCGGTTGTAATTTTTTTGTAAAAAGTTTTTATCTTTAACTTTTATCTACCTGTGGTGATAGTACTTCCTCGGACAAAATATTTCGCTACGAACAATGCTTTTACTTAAAATGTCTTAAATGCTGAATTCAAGGATAATATTATGACACGTCGATCACTCGGTACTATCCTCATCGATATTCATTATTCTGTTCATTTCTCAAAGTTGGCAGCTGCACCACTATGCACGTAAGCCTCGCAACGTCGCATCGCGCGATGTTTGACAACGCCGCATTTGCATGCAGTGCGCGTCCTGAACAAATTCAGAGGAGACGTGTCTTTTCAGTGTCAAACGCCTTCCTACGCTTTGATTTAAACTTAGATTACTGCACGGAAATATGGAGAATAGGAATGTAGAGGAACTACGTGGATCTGTGAAGGAATATCAAGTATTGAAAAATGATTGAGGAAAAATGTGATGGTTCGGATGTTTAGATGTTTGTTACTCAATCACGCAAAAACGGCTAAACGGAGTTGTATACCTGACATCCAAATCCGTTACTTAAGAGATACGTAACCAGGGTCATCTAGTATAGTTGAAGTCTATAAGAAACTGATGGTTGTTTTCAAATAAAAAAACATACAGTTAATAGTTAACTAATAGTTGATTTATTAAATTAAATTTCGTTCGAAAACATACATCGGTTTTTTACTTAACTTAACCTATATCTGATGACACTGGTTAATCGCTTTTGGTGACTGTACGTAATAATGAGTATTATATTCTATAAACTTCTCAGTGACGACGTCATAATTATTTTGGTTATCTCTGTTACTTTATTAAATTACAATGTACTGTGACATAAATTTATTGTTTAGCAAAATTACAGCCTACGTCAATATGTCGTGTTATAGCCATTTCATATACAACTATCATACGACAGCAGTTGCCATTTGAATCATCATCATCTGTCTAGCCTTTTCCCAACTTCCGGTTAGACTGGAAGCCGTCTCCAAGATGGAGACGGCTTCCAGTCTAACCCGATGCAGCTCAGTACCAGTATTTTACATGGAGCGACTGCTTATCTGACCTCCACAACCCAGTTACTGGGTAATACGATACACCTTGGTAAAACTGGTTGTCAGACTTTCGAGCTTGACGACCCGTAACGACTGTCTATGATCTACGAAATATTGATTATAATTGATGATATAAAAGATGTGATTTGAATGTACGGATAATTTAAGTAGGTAGCCAATTTGCTAAGCAATTATTTTTCCCAACCATACAAACTCAACATGGTTGGTGCTATTCTGGTAAAGTCTCGATATGAACGTTGTAATATTATACACACAGTGTAATTTCAAGCAGTGCATTACATCAACAAGTTAATTAGTCGGTAGCCGCAACACATACATACACAAACATACACACACATACACACTCACAGGGGCCGTAGATACGCAAGCTAATATTAACTGGAATTACAATGTCGATGGTGCGTGCAGTATCTACAACGGGGTATGAATTAGCCAATCCATAGTGTTGTTTTAAGAACTCAAGGCACTAGAGATTCCTCCTTAATTAAGGAGGAATCTCTAGTGCCTTGAGAAGTAATAACTTAATTGTCTTTAATCAATTAACAGCTAGTTTCTGCCCGTAGCTTCGCATACGTGGATTTAGGATATTATGTAACGGAAATATGCTACCGGAACAAAGATGGCAAAGAAGTAAATTTTATAGAAATCCGTTCAGTGGTTAAGGCATGCAAAGATTACACTTAGACTTACTTTCCAATATACATATAAGCATTATGTTATAAGCATTAGTATGAATTATAATTTGTTTCTAAATTGAATCGAAAAATAAAAAAACCATTTATATTTGTTTATCAAACAAAACACTAACAGTTGTGTTACGAAGGTAATTTAATGATTTTTGGTCAATTATAATACGAGTATAATGTATAAGTAGCTAAAAGTTAGAATTGCTTAGATATCTTTGGCCCGGCTATAGTACATTTTTGATGTCCTCTCAATTGTGTCTGTATAGTATCTTTAAGTAAATGTATCACATATTGGTCGAAGGATTATCACCGATGCCTGGAGGCTTTTATTGAGGTTTTAAGTTCTGTTTGCATTTTGCTTTTTATTATTTATTTCAGCTTGAGCTTAGTTTTCAATGTTTTGTTGGTATATTGGCGTGTGCTAGCTGACATACCTATGGCAAATAATTTAATTCATGTTTTGTTTTCGTAATATTATTTACTTAAATATAATTACAATCAAGTTTTTCTAACTTAACAGACAGTTGTGCTGCTGGGGAGTTTGTTGCGTCACTTTTTCCGAGCTAAGCACTAGGAAGTGGTTAAGGGCGGGCATTTTGGGGGCCTTTTTAACGTAACTTTGACGTTCTAAAAGTGCTGACTCTCAGCCAGTTTAAATAAAATAGTTTGGATTTGATTTGATGATGTAGGTAATTTATAACTACATAAATATTTTACTACAATTCATTTTCATTGTAATCTTTATTTGTTGCTTTTTTTAAAGTTGTATCACTGAGTATTGAATTGTAAAGATTACGTCATCCGCCTCAACATTTGCACTTTAAGGCTTGTCCTATTCATACCATAAGGTGCACAAGTCATCCCCCACTTCCAAGTTAATACAATTATAAAGGGGACTGTAGAGACAGCAGACAGACAGTTACAGGGTCTGACAGACCCCTTAATACAGAGTAACAGTGTTGAATTGTAAGTATTGATTGTGGAGCTATTCTCTATGGGGTGATGTACCCCAAGCACAAAATTAAATCAGAATAGGATGGTCAACGTTATCGTTTCACCATCGATAAATATTATTTAGAAATTGTTATTTTAACATTATTTTCACAAAATGTGGCTTTTAAAAGCAGTTTATAAATAGGTCCATTAAGTTATGACAAAGTACTCCTATTTCAAAGAAACTTGAAACAAAATGCCACCTCAAGGTTGTTTACTTTTGCTGAAATAAGTGATTTAATTCTGTTCTAGATTATTACTTATGAAGAAATGAAATGAAATTGTTTATTTCTGTAAATAGGATATCGGAATCACTTTTACTCGTCATATTATTTAAAAGGATTAAGCAAGATTGAGTTGAAATTTTCTTACTGACTGCCCTTGAGAAGAAATAGCGTAACAAACTTAAGGGTCAAGGTCTTTTTAAATTCTAGACATAATCTTGGTCCGATCATACCAAGAAAATGTAGATTAGTGCCTAAAATGGTATTTTGAGGGAAGAATCATACAGGTTTGAGGTTACCAGACCAGTTAGTGCAAACATTTGTCAGTAATCGTGTAGCTCAACTGAGCACCTGAGCTATGCGAAGGCTCTGGATATACATATAATCACATATAATAAAAAGTCACGCCATTATTTCACGCAGGACTCATCTGTATTCCGTAGTCCGTACCACATCCCGCCAGTTATGTTGAAATCCCTAATGTAATAGGTAATGTATAATGTCACGAGCCTATAGCCATCAACCAGGTATAAATCCAACCTCTGGGCTGCCATTCAAAACTGCTAGTTGGAAAAAATTATACCACTTTGCTCAATCTAAGAATTAAACCCATAACCTCAATGCTGAAGTCTCATGTTATAGGGGGTGATCTCATTACCATCAAGAAACTTGGCCTTCCTACGCACCAACGAATCGTAGTCGAAATCAATAATTAAAATTCAAAATAACCCTCAGATATGGCGAGGGGGGTAATGGCTGATCTTTGCGTTATGCTCGTGAACGGGTGCTGCTTGTGGTGACTGGTCGTCTTGCTGACTTTGATGTTGATATTATTATTAATATTACTTACCTGTTTAATTAATTTTACGTCTATAGTCCTAGTTTATCATTTGTGGCCTCAGGTTGTAACTCAGGTCGTAACAGCTATGTGAACATAATTCAGCATTGCATATGTCAGCTGTCACGCCCTTTATGCCAGGAGGCTTTTATTTTTGCAGCCATGTTTACATTATACATATTTTTTGCTTATGCTTGAGTATAGTTTTCATTAATTTATTTGTTGGTATATTGGGTTGGCTAGCTGGTATAAAGCAAATCATTTAATTTAATGTTTTGTGTCTCTTAATGTTTTACTATATACCATTGTATAGAATCAAGTTCTTCTAACTGGACAGACAGCTGTGCTGCTGGGGAGTTTGATGGCCACTTCTTCTTCCCAGCTAAAGCACTAAGAAGTGTCGAAGGGCGGGCGTTTTGGGGGGACTGTCTTATGTAACTTTGACGTTCAAAAAGTGCTGACTCTCAGCCTAGTTTGAATAAATGACTTTTGATTTTGATTGATTTTATCTTTTTAACCCCCGACGGAAAAAGAGGGGTGTTATAAGTTTGACGTGTCTGTCTGTCGGTCTGTCTGTGTGTCGGTCTGTCTGTGTGTCTGTCTGTCTGTCTGTGGCATCATAGCTCCCGAACGGATGAAGCGATTTCAATTATATTTTTTTTGTATTAAAGGTGACTTATGTGCGGGTGTTCTTAGACATGTTTGATGAAAATCGGTTGAGCCGTTTAAAAGTTGTGGGGGGTGAAAGTGGGGAAGAATAACCGAATGTCTACAAATATACTCGAGTGGGGTCTCAAATGAAAGCGCACTGAAAGAGAATATTGATGACTTAATCGAGAATGTTCAAGCTTCGCTTGATGAGAAAATTGGTGGTGGGAAAATTGGGACATGGAAATCCGATTGTCACGTGAGAGTATCAATGACTACATCTCAGTCTTTGCAATTCTGCTAAAGATGATTTGTCATGTGGGTTATTAAATAGTTTTCTTTGGTCGAGCTCACAAACTGCTACACCATTCAAGGAAAAGGCCAAGCCTATGTAGCCTGAAACAGAGTAAAAATACTCTACTTAAGGCTACATAGGCTTGGCCTTTTGCGAAAGTACTTTTACCTAAGTAAACCACAGCTTTTTCAACTGTCGTGCCTTGCAACTTATATGCCGTAATCGCCCAACATAAAATGATAGGAAACATTGTTCTTTCAATATTTCCATATCCTCTAAGACCTTGAAAAGTTACATTATGTGGCCTTATCAGAATCCATCCATTCTCGTCAACACAACTCCGGCCGATAGTGGCATCATCAAATTAGTTGATATTGTTTTTGGAAGCTTCCCATCTTCCTGTTGGCCACGGCGAAGTTCTATGTATTTACAACTTAACAAAATCTACATTATAATAAGTATACCTATAAAAAGTATAAAATAAAAAATTAAATTAAAAATTTAAAAAAACCCCCGACACAAAAACTTAAAATCCCTTTAAAAAGTAAAAAATAATAAAAAAACTCAATCTTGAAGTACCTAAGTATGTATTAATAATTCAAAAAAAAAATACGTCGCGTTGGGGGACCGCTCTGCGAGGGCAGACGTCGTTGACGGTCGTATCCTAAATGCAATATTTAGAAGTCATTTTATAAAAGTTTTCTTCAGTTAGGTAATAGACTATTTGTAAGTAAATTGTTAGGTTTGGAGCGGTCCCCCAACGCGACGTATTTTTTTTTAAATTATTAATACATACTTAGGTACTTCAAGATTGAGTTTTTTTATTATTTTTTACTTTTTAAAGGGATTTTAGGTTTTTGTGTCGGGGGTTTTTTACTCTTACTAACTTTATTTTTCTTTCTTTATCAATTACTAGCTTATGCCAGCGGCTCCACCCGCGTATTATACATATAAACCTTTCTCTTAAATCACTCTATCTATTAAAAAAACCGCATCAAAATCCGTTGCGTAGTTTTAAATATCTAAGCATACATAGGGGCAGACAGAGGGAAACGACTCTGTTTTATGATATGTAGTGATACTATTAACTAAGCGTCTTTGTTGTCACTGTTGTGTTTCCCTGTAATTGGCATATACATATAATAGAATATTACCGTGTATATAAAAGAGAGTAGAGTGGAAGAGTAAGTAGAGTTGGAAGACCTCTCACAAGGTGGACCGATGACCTTGTGAAGGCCGCAGGAATCCGCTGGATGCGGGAAGCAAATAAAACCAGCAGTGGACGTCTCTCGGCATAAATGACGAATTTGATGATGTTGATGACCGTATAATATACTGTTTGTATGTATATGAATGTGCTGTGGGTGAACCTGTAAGTTCATAAATAGATAAAAAAATCGGCATAATATTCCTATTATGTAGGTTACAAAGAACTTCAGAAGAAAGTTCTAAAAAAATATATAATCTTATACACAAGAAACAATGATTCTCAAGTCGATCCAATTTAGCTCGAGTACATTCAGGACAGCCTTTTCATTCAGATTGTTGGGAACAAGAATTACTTTTCGTTTGTTTCTACAAAACAAAGTGCTTCACAGTTTTGACTGCGAGTGGCGCGGGATGGCACGAAGTGGCGCGGCGTGGCTCGAAGTGGAGCAGCAAGGCGTAGAATGGAACCAGGATTTGGTCGCTTTATACTATCGAATGAAAACGAAAGATTTAAAAACAGTCGTTAGTATAATCGTCTTATTTTCAGTTTTTATTTATTTATTTGTTCGGATTTGATTGAGAGTGACAGGGGATGATGATGAGAGAACTAAGATAATTGCAGGAACTTAGTACGTAACTGATACAATTAATATCATGCCAGGATTGCTACTATTTGAAAAATTTAAACGAACATATTGTTTATTGAGATTTGAAAATGCAGTCACTTTTTTAAGATTGAAAGTCTGTCCAGTAAATACAAAAAGAATCTCCAACGTTCACAACTTTTGTAGGTTTGTTTTACAAATGATGTGGTGTGTTTTGCTACGGTAGCATCATATCTTCGTATCCAAGGATTGAAGGTGTGGCGACTATCTCATTAGATGTTTGTATAAGTACTTATTTAAAATTCATTGTTTCAGAGTTATAACTAGAAATCCAATCTGTATTCCGTTTCAATAATTAATTCAGTAAAATCGACAGAATTTTGTCGACAAACCGAAGTTTGCGATAAACCTCAAGTTTACAGATTAATTATCTACCTGTCGGATTAAGTTCGTAAACCATTTTCAATTTCACAGTTTGATAATCTCCGAAATCTGAAAGAAAATTTTAGTCGGATAATTATTTCACCGTTAAAGCAAAAGAGTGAAGACTATAGAATCTTTTATTTTAGGACAGTTACTTTATCAACATAAGAAATATGTCGATTGTGTTTACTCTGATACTTTTACATAATTATTAGCCTCTTCCAGCGGCTTTTCCCGCGTATTATACTTATCTTCCTCTTGAATCAATCTGTCTAGTGATGAAAACCCCATTAAATCCGTTTAGAAGTTAAAAAGATTTAAGCGTACAAACGAGGTAACTGACTTTGTTTCATCATCATCATCATCATTTCAGCCGATAGACGTCCACTGCTGGACATAGGCCTCCCCCAAGCTCCGCCACTTCGACCGGTTTTGTGCTTCCCGCATCCAGCGGATCCCTGCGGCTTCCACAAGGTCATCGGTCCACCTTGTTGGAGGCCTTCTAACTCTACGTCTTCCGGTACGCGGTCGCCACTCCAGAACCTTTCGGCCCCATCGGCCATTTGTTCTGCGAGCAACACCTGCCTTTGTTTATCTAGCTAGAAAGAAGATTACCTAGAAATCGAAACCCACGCCATCTAGTGGATGTCTACGCAACCTAAATGTCAAACAATACGATGTATTAACTTACATCGCCATCGATTAGGAATTCATAGAACTAACCAATGAATACACATATTGTACTATAAAAAAAAAAAAAATACAAATATCGAGGTCAATAATTGAGATATAAACTTTGCTATCTCTTAAGTTCAACCAAATTACAAATGATTACGAAGTATGATAACAATCAGTCCAGTAGTTTCGGAGTTTACCCCATCGTGACACGAGATATTTATATATATATGATAAGCAAACAAAGAGAAGACAATTGAATGTTGTCTATTACAAAATCACTGAAGAAACTTATACGGACCTACGATAAAAAAAAAACATAATGAGAAATCCGGCGTGCTTTAGAACGAAAATTTCAAACACATGTCATTTGATTTATTGCTGAACAATTTACATTGTGTTGAATATACATGCAATTTACATAAAATTATAAGAACTAAGAATTATTCATTAAAATTCCAAAAAAAAAAAACAACATGTAATACTAACTGTGGCAGCAAGAGATTACCTGCCCATTTTAGGGGCAACCACGAGTAAGTATTGATCAAATTGGCTGGTTGCAACGCTTAAGAAATCCGCAACTAAGAAAGAAGCCCTTACCTTTTGGCTACGTACGCCCTGGTCCAGGTGTTAAATACGGCAGCTGTAGGTAGGTGGCTGGGAGCTCCACGTTTTGTTTTCCAGCTTGTAAAAGTTCGTTTTGAGGCTTCAAAATACACGGAATGTTGAGACTGATAACTTCACACACACAAAATAAAAGGTCCTTCACTATGATTTTGGCTGCACGAGAACACGCTTCCTCGTGCGCCGGCCGCCTTGGTTCGAGCCTCGGTTCCGGTCGCGGAAATCACAATATTGCAATTACCATTCGATCTTTGGGCGGCAATTTGGAATGAACTTTAAAATTTAAACATGTATGAACATGAATAATTAAGATAACGAAACACTAACAGTTTCAAGAATAATGTCCAAACAGTTTTGACATACTACTAGATAGTTTGAAAATAATATAATTATAATGTCTAATGAATTTCAAAAAAAAAAGGAAAACAATATAATGTCATATCGACCATCCCGCACTGGGCCCTAGAGAGGATTTCTGAGTGCTAACACTGGGAACATTATAGGCTGATTAATCAAATAAATATCAATGCCTATTGTATACAGGCAATAGCGAACGACACGTCTATAGTACGTCACATAGTAAGCGCGGGGCAAGTCTTCAGTAATCCGAAGTTGAGTGGGTTGAGTAGAGTTGAGCGCTGAGTGCGGTGCGTAAACAAATTACTGAGTAATGGTACTCTCGTCAGAGCGATTCAGTAAGCGTACATCAGCTGTTTGAGAGTACAGTGATGGTGGTTGCTCTGGATGTGGCATTCAATTGTGAACCGTGTATGCGTTCTGGAAGTTGTATTACAGCCGTTTCACTATGCCTTAAAGCTCAGCAGACAACCTACGCCACGACTCTAGTAGAACGATTTCGTCAAGATTTTCATTATCTATACATATTTTAAACCAGTTTCTGCCCGTGACTTTGTCCACATAAAATTTCTTGTCCCACTGATCCACCCTGTCGCAATACATCACCTGTCCGCGCTCTTACCTCGTATTCTTTCTGACTTTTCTTCTTTTTGCTGGGCTCCTGGCGTAATGCTATATTTTTCCTCAGAGTAAGGGTATCGAATGCAAAAATACTTTTTAAATCTAACAGGTAGTTCCAGAGATTAGCACATTCAAACAAACCAAATCTTCAGGTTATATTATTCACAAACAAATCAAACGAAACAAACCCTTATAAAAGGCCTAAAACAGACACCTATCAATAAATAAGTATCCTTTAACAACAAAATCTCGGCGCGCCACATACCACAGCACGTACCTACCGCAACAATTCACCCTTAACACTTCCAGTACCCTAACCCTTCGGACCACAAAATTCTCTCGGTTTCAATTTTCCGTCTGATTTTTCGTCAATGAAAGCTGTCCCCCCCCCCCCCCCCCTACACCCTGCCCCTGTCCCGCCCGCGGCGCCCGCGCGATGATTCTCTCTTTGTGCGACAGACAGAACGTCCCACAGACGTAATTGCTTCTATATATAACACGCAAATTGAATTCCTACACAGAATGTTGCGGAGTTTTAGGGATGTCGGAGTGAATGGGGGTGTTGGGTTTGAATCCCGGCGGAGCACTGCTTTTTTTCATGTTGTAATCCTGGTATAGACAACGCAGATACACCGACAAATGGTTTACAAACAAACAGACTGACGCGACGACTAACCGCTTATCCAGGGTTGAATAGAATCTGATTAACTCTATAGTACCCAAATCTATTAGTATGTTATATTAGTTGTGTCCCGGTTTTATACGCATTAGTCTCGACCCCGAGGGAATATCGGGATAAACAGTATTGTGTCCCAGGTTTATTTGTATATCCAGGTCATTGTCTACCCGTATCCCAAATTTCATATAAATCTGTTCAACCGTTTTAGCATGAAAGTGTAACGAACATACACAAAATCAAATCTTGTTTCACATTTTAATATTTTATAAAATTTTACAATATTTAAAAGTTTAGTTTTAAAAATTCGGGTTAGAGATATCTTTATTTCCCATAAGAAAGAAATTTCACTTACATGAGAAATATTTACATAATAAAAAATAAAAAAACATTGTTTTTGTAACGTAAAAATTCGAGTAGTTTAGGTTTTAAACTAAAAGTCACCAAAGTGACCAAAAAATCAGCATTGTCATACGACGTGGCAATGCTTCCAACCTTTTGGGCACCTGTCCGGTTGACAACGATGCAGACGAATGTTATGATGCTCTATGATTCTTCGTTTTTTAATAAATACTTGTTCACATTTTTTTCTTTAGGACTTAGCTTTTTTACACGCTTTATATTAGCTTCACTTGTATGTTTGTATGTTTGTTTGTAACCGACTCCTTATAGTGCGATTTTGACCCACTTTAAACGACCAGATTTCATTCAAACTTTGCACACCTGTCAAGGACTGATGACAATGCAATAATTTCATAAATTTGTGCCATTATCCTTGCCAGGGTTACCAGGACAGCAAAAAAACTGTCACAAACTACGCTGACATACGTCTCAAAATTCGAAATACCCTAAAAAATAGAAAATAAATAATAGTTTAAAAAAACTAAAAAACACGCTTCCATGGAAAACCAAACTAAAAAGTACAAAATAATGGAAAAAAAGCGTGGGGTGCCTGATATCAATAAAAAAATACCTTAAAAGCACCCCACGCTTTTTTTCCATTATTTTGTACTTTTTAGTTTGGTTTTCCATGGAAGCGTGTTTTTTAGTTTTTTTAAACTATTATTTTTAAATAGTAAATACCGGATTTTGTATGAACAAAACTTTAATCTAAAGAAGCGGAAGAGTGGAGTGTCCTAACACAGGCAATTGTTTGCTTAAAAGGACACTCCTACCAAACTACAAATCTTGTTAAAGAAAAATAAACTATTTGTATTAGCATTTAATATTAGTTTATATTTCGACTCAGTATATATCCTGTAGCGTACTACACGTCTAGCTAGCGGACAGGCTGAACAGATTTAGATGAAATTTCCTAAACCTCAAAATTCAACTCATCGATATAAGATGGTTGAGTTATACACTATAACTTTATTTTCCAAGCACACCTATTGTTACAAACTAAATGACTTTTTAACAAACTTTTGACCGCGGTTTCGCCCGCGTACAGGTCGTGAACTACCGCACGGGTACACACTACCGGGATTAAAAGTACCCTAAAAATATCCATGTTATAAAATATCTGTGTATCAAGTTTTATCTAAATTAGTCCAGCCGTTTTTACGTAAAAACAACCGAACATACAAATTTTCACATCTATAAAAAAATCAAAATCCAAAACCATTTATTTAAACTAGGCTGAAATTCAGCACTTTTTGAACGTCAATGTTACGTGAGACAGTATAATAACAATAATAAATTGTTCAAATTACAATTATGGAGGTACATGAAAATTATTAAAAAAAAAAATTGTGATGGTTATAATAAGGTGCACAAAGTATTGACCCTACCCCCTGAAGTAGGCGAGAACCTGTATCTCAGGGGATAGCGTTCAGGTATTATCAATTTTGCCCATCTGAGGACGTTTGTGTGTCACAACTATACAAATAGAGTACCATTAAAAATTGCGAGTGTTTGTTGGTGAGCTTAAACATAAAAAGAGTGGATGTGGGTATGTGTGTTAATATCATTGGTGAATTAGATAATTGTTTGTAAGTGAAGAAAGAGGGAGTGTACGTGTATGTGTGTGTGTGTGTGTTTGTGTGTGGTGTAGTGAATGAGGAAATTGGAAGTGTTTGTGTGGTAGATCGGATTATTCATGAAGGGCCATTAGGTTTTCAGTGTCTTCGTAGTCCAATTGTAGTAAGTACATTTTTTCTTTATTCTTGGCTTCGTGACTGCTAAGTCTTACTATATTTGTTTTAACGTTTAATTTGTTATATAATAAGGAACTTAAGACATAATGTTGCCGTCTTGCAAACTTTGTGCTGTGTGTGACATTAGGACAAGGTGCTGGATTTCTGCGTCTACCAGTATCAGTAGGAGGGAGAACTGGGGGCCGATTCTACTAACAAAATTGTGCACAAATCGCAATAGATCCACGACTGAATCACGACTTTTAAGCGTTTTCTCATTCTACTAATGAACAACAATCCAACTGCGATTATGTTGTAATTGACGCCAACGATCGATCGAAACAATGTAAAAATCTATTCTGCTAACAACATCGCACAAGAGCGTGACGTTTAGTCACATTCTGCTATTATTTTGACACTCGTTAGAATCGAAACAACGCTGAACTTCGGCAGTTCATCTGTCAAAATTTGCGGTTGAACAAAAGTCAGTAAAATGCAACTTTTATCGCATCGATCTGGGATTGCTTTCGTTTTTTTCCTAAATATATTATGTTTTATACAGATTTCGTTGAACTTGCCCATGTGGGTGATGTTGGAAAGGTAAGAGGAAGAAATTTTGCGTCACGAGTATGCAATAATGCTCTTCCCGTCGCATCCCATTGCCTGTCAGTTTTCGTCCATTTTTCATTGCTGCTCCGCTCATTTTAATTGTAGCGTGATGTTATATAGCCTATAGCCTTCCTCAATAAATTGGCTTCCCAACACAAAAAGAATTGTTCAATTCGGACCAGTAGTTCCTGAGATTACCGCGTTCAACTAAACAAACAAATTACAGCTTTAATATTAGTAAAGATAGATTATAATGGAATATCAGGTTTTTGGTAGTTAAAAAAACCACAAATTTACAGACTGCCCTTGTAACATATTACGCCTATGTATATGCATAGCTTAGTTACGACATAATAATGTGGGGAAACAGTACAGATGCACCAACACTGTTTACCATTCAAACGAAATTTGCCCATATCATAGTAAATATACCTACAACAGATAGATAGCTGCAAACCGCATTTGACAAAGCTAAATATTTTAACTCTGTCACTATACTTGAAATATGCAAATTTGCACATTAACACCAAGAATTTCACACTCAACGAGAAGACATACAAACAAGATACACACTCTGATACAAAACACGACTAAAACTGCCTAAAAATACATTCAATAAGCCCTCTGATAATATCAATAAATATATACAATAATTTACCCCAAACAATTGGAAATGAAAATAAACTCCATCTATTCACTAACAAATTAAAAAATCTATTAATAAGTAAATGTTATTACAGCATTAGCAAATATTTAAGTGATAAATACCTGAAACGCAATTAGAATACCCAAGCATGTTTTTTATTTATTTTGATTTTAGAATAAGTTAGATTATAAGTCCTCCTCTACCTACTATATTTCTTTTGCTGGGCCAGACAGGGTCCACAATTTTATTGTAATTAAATCCAATGTTTACCACTTAAGCATATACATTCTGGAATGCAATAAAGTATTTAGTATTGGAATGGTTCATGAAATCAAAAAACAAATAATGGAACAAAGCATTTTTATTACTGTAAGTATATCAATTTTAACATCAGACCACTTGAGAAGTAGATACTTAGTATTTCATCACCTATAATATATTAATATTGCACGCTGAACATTATAAGTACACAACAGCCAACAGTCAGCAGATCGAGCACGAGCAACTCTTGAGTCAGAAATTGATGTACGGGTGTACTAAGTAATGTTCCTGAAAAAATATATATTTATGTTAGAAGGGGCTAACTAATATTATTATTTTTCTCATCAGTGTGCTGGTACCCACTACATAATAATGTTTTTTCCCTGCGAACAGGACAGTATGTGTTTGTTTTGCAGATTGCCATGGAATGTAAATATTCCTGTATCCAGATCTCCATATTGAATAAACAGTTCAAATTCTTTCTTGCATCATCAATACACACTTTCCTCAAACTGCATCTAGATGGTTTTACTGAAGAAAGGGAAACATTCATAAGTTATTTCAAATCTGGAACAGTCTCGGGCAACATCTTCACACATTGTATTGAAATCTTACTGAACAGTTAACAGCACATTATTTTGCAGTATGCTGTACCATCTTGAAGATTCAATTTTCATAATAATCCTTCAAATACACACATGAAAACTGAAATATCAATTTCCTGCAATTAGAAAGAAACGGATTAACTACTCCCTCTCACAGAGAGGAGGCCTGTATCCCAGCAGTGGGAACATTATAGGCTGCTTGTATATGTATGTTAAGAGGAATAAAAGTATTAATTAAAGCAATTAAAACTCTTTGAACAAAAGTAAATAAAGTGTGTTGCTGTCATGTCACTTGACAGTTGACACTTGTCTTTCCGCTATGTCAGATAGTGGTGCGATTCGATTTTGTTTAACTCGTTACTCGAGTAACTAAAGGCTCGAGATCATTTTATTTATTTATTTTCTCACGCGTTGTCATGTCACTCGATGTAGTCGTGTTTAGATAAGTATCACGGAGTCTTCAACTACACCAATTCATAATTCAATATTAATAATATCGTGTAACAATCTGTCAGAATAATGTGATGTACTGAATCATGGATGTTTTAAATAAGGGTGATTATGCATTGCATTATTCTGTAAGTACTAGTCAGTTGATAACGTGTAGGTAATTTGTCATCATATTGTCATTATTTAACATATTGCCAGTGGAATGTGAGAAGGAGAAAATGCTCCCCGAACAGCAAGAGTCGATTGTAGCCCCAATATTGATCGGATGCCGCATTTTGAATTTTTCTATGATTATTTTCGTTTTAAATTATTATTTAATGTCTCGTTTTTAACTAACAAAGCTGCTAGAAACGTCTCTAAAGGGAGGTAGCTACCTTAGATTCAACTTGAATTAAATTGAGAAAATCAGTGCCTGACGATTTATAACTAGTTGTAGTAACATCACTAGTCAAACTGACAAGCCACCAAAAACTCCAATCCGTTTCGCGATGATTTTTAAACCACTTTATGCGAGAGTAAGCGAACTTAAAAACGGGATTAAACACCTGCACCGTCAACAGTATTTTTTTTTAATCAAAACAGATTTGGTTAGGTAAAATACGATCAATAGAAGTTCCCTTCGAGTCTTTAACATAACCGAAAGGTTTGATTTCACAGCTTTAGCTAGTTAGGGGCGTAGAACGAAACGTTCTTCTGAGTTTTTGTTATTCGTAAGTTAAAATGTTCTATTTTTGTAACAATAAAATATCAGCACAAAACTATAATTATGGTCAAGATATTTTTTATATTAGAAAATCCTTTAGTGCCATTTATTCGTGTTTAGTGACATTTTTAGATTCAACTTTTTTCTTTGTGGTAATAATAAAACATACTATTTGGCATGTTGGTAACACCGGAAGCCCACCCGTATGTTCCCGTTACGACTCAGTTGCGATCGGGTTTAAGTATAGTTGCCCTTGTGCTTAAAAAATAGCAGAATGACTTTATAAAACATATCGACCTGCGATCGAAATCTCACTGTTGCCGAAACACAATTGAACGTGTAACTTTGCAAATTAGTAGAATCGCCCCCCTGTTCGATGTCTTCTCAGAACTGATGCGAGCACAAAAAGCTGTCGAATGTTAGCACTTGACATTCAGAGTACAACTGTCTAGTTGGGTGTCTAAAAGGCTTCCTTTTTATAACTTTCAGAACTGCTCTTTGGGCTCGCTCCAGGACTAGGAATTTTGTTTTTGTGGCTCCACCCCACACAGGAATGCAATCTGAACCCAAAACCATCCGCTTGCTACCACATACCCGTCACACCATGGTTTCTAAATACTGATCCATTTAATCTCATGTCATAAGTATATAATTAATACAAATAATTATATGAATGGTTGCAGGTCTAGAACCTATAGCTACAAACTTCCTCGTTGATCTAGTCAACTAGTGGTGAACTAGACCTACCAAGTGAGCGTGGGGTTCTGTGTTTGACCCATACATCAGGCAATTGAAAACAATTGTGGTCTGTGAAGAATTTCTCAGTTGCTGCCCGTAGTCTGGAGACATAATGTAGGTCTACTAAAACTACTGCCGACCTCTTCTGGGGAATATAAGTAGGAAATTATGACTAGTTTTTGGAGTTTAATCCTCAAGAATCGATTTATGGCGAGTAAAATCAAACTTTCTGCGTTACATTATGGATTGTCATGTTTACTTATCTATATATTTTATAATCATTCGTAAAGAGTAGGTAAACTCCAGTCGTGCGTTAGAGCTGGCACACACATGTTATTTTTTTTTTATGTGTGTGTAGCTATAGCACTACAACGTTCCTTTGGCACGTTAAAAGCGCCATCGTGTTTTATTAACACATTTCACAAAAACATTGCATAAATTTTTACCAATAGCAAGAAATTCACGTAGCAGTGAATTGCTCAACCAATCATATCAGCCAACATGTTTGACATTCGATTTTCAGATCAGAGCCCAGCTCACCGCTCCATAAGGTCAAGGCAACCAGAGACACTGACTGACGAGGGTCCGAGTGTCACGTCCACTCGGTGTCACTTCCGTGACTCAGTGAGACGGTCAGATGACGTGAACACGTGATGAAGGGTTATTGAAAAGAAAAAAAATGTAATGAAGTGGGTTGAGGGTTCAACGTAACTCGGTTTATTCAGATTGAAATAACACTTAGAATCAAATTTGATGGACATTTAAAAAAATGTAACCGTTACTCATATAACATACCAGAGTGAGCGGGTTAAGCGGTGTACCTATATAATACCCATATTTCGTCAGTTATGTTTAAGTCTCATGTAGGGGACGAGCATATATATTGCAATGAACCGGACACAAATATAAACCATTGCGCGTCATCTGCCTGCTTTTCTCAACCATGATGAGGTCAGCTTCCAGTCAAACCATTATGCAGCTGGATACCATTATTTTACATGTAAAAATCGTCTATCTGACCTCCACAACCCAGTTACTGCGTAACACCAAACCTCTTGGTAAGACGTTGTCAGAATTTCAGGCTTCTGAAGACCCTTACTAACTATCAGTGATCCACGAATGACAGCCGGAACCAATGCCTTAACGTGCTTTCCGAGGCACAAACGGATTGTAATCAAAATCAAAAGTCATTTATTCAAACTAGGCTGAGAGTCAGCACGTTGAACGTCAAAGTTACATAAGACAGTCCCCCCAAAACGCCCGCCCTTCGACACTTCCTAGTGCTTTAGCTGGGAAGAAGAAGTGGCGTAACAAACACCAACCGCGACATGGACCAACCGCGGCATGCGTGGCTTAACCTGATCGTTCGACCCGTACGGCTGTTATTACTTAGCCACAAGCCCATCGCATACGAGGGGTCTACTAAAACAAATATAGGGTTTAACCTTTCTAGGTAATTTTGACTCATCATCATACAGTCGGGCTAAAAATGTCCCACTCCAGCATCAACGAAACAGTCCTTGTGTAGTTCCTACTGTACAGTTTTGTGTATCGTCAACCCTGCAGCTTGTGTGCACGTAATTCGTATAATGTTATGACAGTATGACACCCTCAAACATAGCATGTGTTTATGAGAATAGCGTCATATCTCAAGTATTCATAAATTCTCCCCTCCGTCACTTAGGGGGTTGAGTAAAACTTCCCGTACGAATATCATAAAAGAGTTGTTCAAATTGTTTACATTTAATACTAACGCCCTTTCATAGTTATAGCTCGAGAAGTATAGAATACCTTGCCATTTCCGACTTCATTGGGGTCGGCATGGCTTCCAGAGCATGCCGACCCCTAATGTAGTACGAGGTACAGCACACGGTATATAAAAAGTGCTTACGTGATACTAATATGATTGTAGCTGAGACAAAAGCTATATAAGGCGGGTGACCGACTGATACCCAAATGTTCCTTCTTTGTCCCTTGTTCGTCAAATCGTTGAGTTTCTTAAGTTCTGAGTTGTGCTGCATGACTACTGATAAATGAGTGCTCTGACTTGACTGGACGCCTGCATTTAGTCGGTGTGGTTCCTCAAAAGACATCAATCCTCATGATATGACCAAGATTATGTCTGGACTGTGATCTCCGAGTTTGTTTCGGCCTTTCTTCTCAAAGTAGTCAGATAGGAAACGCCGATCTCATCTAGTTTTAAAAATATGATTGACATGTAAAAGTACTTGTACAAACCTACTTGCAGAAATAAAATCATTTATCATTTACCCAGATCGTGTAATCTAGGTAGTTAGTACAGTAACTTAGTTCACGTATGTACAGAATCTATAACGTTTTATCGTCGGGCCGTCAACTCTAGTTCCAGTTATTAAAATAAATTCCTGCAAAAAGTTAGAAACAATTGTTATGAAACTGAAATAGTTAGAGAGCAGGTTGTGCAAATAGTTTCAGGATTTATTTGACGTCGATCGGCACGTACGTCTGTGCTGGGGGTAGGTAACTCGTGTTGCTAACTATTGGAACTAAACTAAAAGGTATAGGCTGGATTGATAGGCTATAGATTGGTGATCAAATTGAATTTTACGTGATGGTTTAAATAATGATAATGTGTCTAATCTGCCTAGCCAAGGTCACGGGCAACAGACTCTAAACAGTCGAAATTGGTTTAACCGATGGTATACCCGCGATGAACCAAAAAGCTTCTTAGTCTGAGTAGAAATAACCTTAGAATAATTATAGGAACAATCACAGACCAAAATCCCTTTAACAAACAGTTTTATAATACTAGCACGCTTTGTAGGCGATGCCTGGACGCCGAGAAATCAGCCGCTCACGTCATCTTGGATTGGACTTCGCAACGTGAAGAAATCTTTGGAACAATGAAGTCACTCCGGGAAGCCTGTGAAGCTCCCAGGAAGCTTCTCTGCTTTTGGGAGGAGCTAGGTGTGTGCGGTAAAAGGAGTCCCCATCATCATATTTATGCCTAGAGTTGTCTCAACTATGTTGGGGTTAGGTTACAGTCTCACTGAATGCAGCAAAACTAGTATTTTACTTGGATCGACTGCCTATCTGACCTCTATTACCCAATTAGTACTGGATAACACTGGTTGTCAGACTTTTTGACTTCTGGCTATCCGTAACGACTGCCAAGGATCTACGAATAACACTAGGACCAACGGCTTAACATGCTTTTGGACCCATCCACGAACCGATCGCGGCAAACGTAGCTTTACCTTCGATCGACCTGTGCGCCTGGTATGATTTAGCCACAAACAGCTGATGAAACTGAATCTTACCTGCGGGATGAATCAACTATGTAGCACTAATTCTGTTTGCTCGGTAAGCAACTTGCCTTGCAATACTGCACCCTTGTTGTACCGCCCGCATTGCTTGCGTCTTGTAGGCTTATAGACGGCACCAAATTACCCAGATCATTATCACTCAGTTTCATTTTATTTTATAACATACAAATTCCTTTGATTTAAAAAAAACACAAAATTAGACTTCTGGGGTCTGTCTTAGCATGCCATGGCCTGAGATTAGATCAACGTGCTCTTACTCGGTTTAAGGTAATGTTTTTTCAGGTTACACTTTATGTTTTTCTTTATTTAACCATTTATGCACACATATAAATAGACAAGAAGAAAGGAATAGAAAAATATGTACAAAGGTAATGCTTATTTCTATAGAAATCTCTTCCCGCATACCTGCAATAGGAGAGAATATACAAAGAGATGTAGACAACGTGTGTAATAGTAGAAGAAAAATAATACTATAATTTAAATATAAACTTACAAAATAAAAATACACATACATGCAAACATACATAAATACTTCTAGAATAAATATCACTAAATATATATTATACTAATCATGTAATTAAAATGAAAACATTCATGAGCAATTATGACGAAGTGGCGAGATAGTGTTCTTTCACTCTTCTTTTAAATACAGCAATAGTAGGGCAGTCCCTAATGTCAGGCGGAAGTGCATTCCACAACCGAACCGCATGCACGGTGAAGGAGTAGGAGTAGAAGTTGGTTGAGTGGGGAGGGAACTTGAGGAGATTTCTAAGATGCGACCTGCAAGGTGCATCAAAAGGACGGGCGTAGGAGAAGCGTTCGCGCAAATAGGATGGGGTCTTAGGGTTGTGGAGAATGTTAAATAGCAGACACAATATCCGAGAGTTCCTGCGAAGTCGAATATCAGCCACTTGAGAACCTTGCGAAAGTTAGAAACGTGATCAAATTTTTTAAGATTAAAAACAAAACGAATGCAGATATTTTGCAAACGTTCAAGTTTATTTAAAAGCTCCTCGGTGGCATCCAAGTAACAGGCATCAGCGTAGTCAATAATGGGCTGAATAAGAGTTAGCGCAAGGGAAATTTTGGTGTTGAAGGGCAGAAAGCTCTGGAGGCATTTCAATGAATGAAACGTGAGGTGCACTCTGCGTCGTTTTTCCTATTCATTAGGTCTCTAAAAGTTGATGATGTGGTCGGTTTGATTATTACTACAGTATTTTTTCCCATGAAGCGACGCTTGGTTTACTTGTGTCTACGAACTGCACAAACACGCTATGGATGTGTGTGAAACACCGGACTTTTCGGTCAATACCGTCCGAGACAACGGCAAAGTCGGAATTGTGTGTGTTTTTGTCTTTATTTAATTAGGGGCTTATAAACCACAATGCATAAATACACGCTGATTCCGATCACATTTGGTTCATGAACCTGAACAGACTCTTCGCATTATCATCATTTGTTTGGCACAGAACGTTATGGAATGTGCCCTGTCGGTTTAATTTCAAGACCGCAAATTATTCCATAGTTCCCATAATTAATTATAGTACCTACTGTTGAAAATAAACTTGCCGCCTTGTGTTAAAAACGGTACCAATTTTACATAAGATGGTAAAAAAATAAATTTATAAAGAAAAATTATATTATTAATTCACAATTCAAATATTCAATTGGTAACATTTCCTTAAAAAAAAATAAAAAATGGTTTACAAACATTATTTTAGACTACGAATTTTTTCGTTCCTATCATTGCGTTAGGAACTGTTCGATATTTAAACACCATCGTGTCAGTCTTGTTTGCGTGTTACTGATTGTTATTGATAGTGATCAGTAAACGTGTAACGTTCGGTGTGTGTGCGTGTGGTGGGGGGGGGGGGGGGGGGGGTGAAGTAATAGGAATTTGAAGTGAAAATAAACCAATCATCTGCTTATCTGTAAAAATAAATATCGTTTATAGAAGTGATGCACCAGTACAAACGTGCGACAGTAAACAAAGTAAGTAAGTAAACAACATTGTTTTTCTTATTATTTATATTTTTTAATATGTGTCCCATAACTATATGGAGATTAATAGCCCGCAAGATAACACTCTGTCCTACATTTGAAACGTTTTTCATTTCCCCCGTGTTAAAATCTTCAAATATTTCTGCATTCGTTTTAATAGCACCACAATCAAAATCCAACCTTATTTCCTACTCCAAAAGTTGAATTTCAAAGATAAAATAAAAAGTAAAACATTACATCTGACACGCTGTAAAATAAACACTATTTTTCTTTATACAAAGTTGACTTTCAAATGTGTTAGTGTTGGTAGGTTGTTATGTGCCTCACGTATTAGATTAAGCCACGCGCAGTTCGCGCGATGCCGCGTCTAGCCGCGTCGCGCGTCAGATAAATATGCTGATTTATAAGCGACGTGCGACAAGACGCGAGCTCAGCACATATCGTCAGCTCGCGCGAACTGTTCGTTATCAGTGTGCTGATGTCATACGAGCCTTGTTTAATAAGATGGCGTCGTTAAAACAAGTTGAGAAGTTCAGTTATCAGCTTTAAGTATAGTTGTGTTGGAGATGTAATTTGAAAAGTTTTAAGAATGAGCGTTGAGAAACTTTAAGTGTGTAATAAAATATAATTTATGTGTCGATTGACACAGTGACTGTTAGCGACAGCTTGGCTTTCATTGCTACATTTGCAGGCTTGATACTTGTATGAGTAATTATCGTTTCAAAACACCCACAATAGAATCAATCATACTGTGATTTGATGTTTCCGTACATAAGTACTGTAGATGTTGTTTGCATGAGATAACCTTACGAGTGTATACGGTGGCTTTAATAACTTTAATACATTCCAACTGTCAAATTAAATTATACTGAGAAAGCTGAACAAACAGAGATCGGGCAAACCAGTTGAAGAAGAAAGTTGTAAAATAAAATTTGTATAGTGCTCTTATAGGAATATTTACAAAATTAACTACATCCCGATACACAAGGGATCTCGAGGTTCCTATAGTACGTACTCAATTAACGCTCAAATTCAACACAAACAAACAACTCTAACTAAATCCAAACAAATTAAATCACAGAAACTTCAATAAGCCTCTCTCATTCGCAATAAAAAACAATAGCCCGAACATTTCAAAACTAATAACACTACAAACACATTTGCCAACTCAGTAATAACGATAAAAATGCATCCCAGATCCATACGATAACCATAGAGATAGAAACGCGTTTGTATGCGTCAATATTTATGGGTTCGCGCGGTTATAAGTGCCATTGGCCACACGTGACGCGCGGGTTCGGACGTGCGCCTTTAAATTCAGTCTCGTTATGAAGGAATAATGCATTTGTGAGAATGGCGGCGTTAGATTATGTCGGGGCAATGTGTGTGTTTTATTTGTTCTTGAGCTACTCACTCACTTGTGAGAAAGGATAAGAAGTATTCTATCGGTTTTGGATTATGGCAGTTATTTTCAACAGTCCAACTGTTAGAGAAAGAATGAAATAATTGATTTTCTTTTCATGTAGTATATATGTTGTAATTTTTATGAACATTTTCGATAATTTATACCTTACGCCATGCTTTATTAATTGAATTAATATTTTAATTACGGTTTTTGTTTTAAAATTTTAATACCGATGACTTCTTGATAACCTCATAAGCCAATAGCAGGTAACTAAATTCGTTTCTCAATTTAAAACACCTAGCTCATATTCTGCCCATTCCACATTAGATTACAATATCACGAAAAAACGCGTGTCAGGCCAAACCTGAGCTAAATTGCCCAATAGATCACTGTGCGTAGTCTCCGCGCGTCTTACAAATGGGAGGGTAGACGGTAATAAAGCGGCTGACGTATGGAGTGTCAGTTGTCACGTCGATCGCGTCGATCGCTTCAATATAGACGCGCATAAATCGCTCGGCCGTGATTTAGGTGTCGCACTCGGCCGCGCGACTGCTCGTGGACGCACGCACTTACGTATTTGTATGTAGTTAGAATTTAATCATTTAGTTTTATCGATAATTTCAATCCGAATACAAAAATTGTGAAATGCGCTGCTGTTTTTGTTAATTCAGGTAATCTATGCTTGTAGTCAAGTTGTTACCATATGAATTCAGGGAAAAATAATTGCCAGGAACAAAAATAAAACGAAAAACCAACTAAATCAATAGCAAATTCACTACCAACTAAATTATTCGGATATTAAAATTATCAACTGCAATTCTGTGACAGTTAGGTATATGAAATGGCTATACTGAAGGAGTGTGCCAATTTAGTAAGCAACAACTATTGCCCGTGGCTTCGTCTGCTCGGTTGTCGGGGATAAACCCCATGGATACGTACCATCGGGATAAAAGTATCGAATAAGCGTGAATTTAGGTTACAAATGACCAGCATGCGTAGCATGACCACCGTAGAAAGGGGTTTTGTCGACGGAAGAATAAACAAAATTACAGATTGTAGAAAGATTAAAGACAGAACTAAAGATTGTAGAAAGATTTTTATCGTTTTATACTGGCATAGCATGACAGTTCTATCTCTATTCTACCATGAATAGACAAAGTTCTTTCTATGGTGGTCATGCTACGCGTGCTGCTGTACAATATATACCAAACATTGCCGTTTTTGCGTTATTAAGTAACAATCATGCATTTATCGAAACATCCAATCATACAAACTTGTATTGTGTATCTTTTTAATTGGAGGAGCTTGTGGCTAAGAAATAACCGCCGTACGGGTCGGTCGATCAGGTTAAGCTACGCTTGTTGAGTTTGGTGCTTGGATAATGAGTTGAATGGCTATATCTATGCGTGTTTGAAGAGTCGAAAACTTCAATATACTATTTCAAGTAGTTCTATGCGAAATAAGAATGTAATATACCTATTAACTTCTATGCACTGCCGCTGCAGAAAATCTTACCTAAATGTGAACAATTGTGAGGATGTATGGATGTTTGTTCTCTTTCACGCCAAAACTATGGAGCGGATTTCGATAAAATTTGGTGCACAGATAGTTTATAACCCGGATTAACACATTGGGTATTTTTGGAACGAAGTTCCTTATCGCGCGTTGTGAAAGGGGGCTAGACGGAAAAAAATCTTACGAAAAGTTGTCACGACATGCTTTAACCGACTTCAAAAAAAAAAAAAAGACGAGGTTTCTCAATTCGACCGTTTATATTTTGTATGTTGTTGTTTTTTTGTTGTGAGTAGAGAGGGGGAGAGGGGGAGATGGGGCGAGGGGGATAGGGGGAGATGTGGAGAGGGGGGTAGGGGGAGATGGGGAGAGGGGGAGAGGGGAGGTGAGAGGGGTGAGAGGGAGAGAGAGAGGGAGAGAGAGAGCGAGGTAGATAGAGAGGGAGAGAGAAGGAGATAGGGAGAGAGAGAGAATATTTTTGTTGAGTGTATACAGGTTTTTTGTACATAATAAATAATTAAAAAATTATAACTATGACGGCGCTGCGTCATCGTACTTTTGTAAACGGCACGTGCAACGGACCGATCAGGCGATGTCGCCATCCCCACCTCCCCACTACTCAACTTGTTTGTGCTCGGATATAAAACGAGGCCGGGCGGAGCGATCGGGCACCCCTAAATAATTTAACCCAGATCCAGCATGTCCCTTGCTGCCCTCCCCCAGTGATTGCCTAAGCCGAGGTGCGAACCCCCCTCGGGGTTACCCTTAGGACTTTCGCTTTAGTTTTTAATTTTACTATGGCCCGGCTGGAGGTCTAAAAAGTTTACTTTTTAGAAATCGCCGGGCAAAAATCCGTTTAAGTAGTCAGAATCTTTTTCAGATTAACTACGAGATGTCCTACAAAAAAAAAAAAAAAAAAAAAAAAGCGATCGGGCATGATTCTACGCTCGACGCTCGCCAAGGAAGGTCGTTACGCTGCCGCTCTGCTGCGCGTATCCCCTCCACCGCCCGCCGCTCGATCGCCCGTCAGTTGTGCTCAGTGCTCACGCCGCGTAGTCGCCCCGACTACTCTCCGTATTTTTTGGGATTTAAATTTATTTAAATCTCAAATATTCGGAAAACTGTCTTTTTCAAGACAACTGTTTCTTTAAACAGAGTCGTCTAAAACGTTATTCTAAGCTGTCTTTTTCAAGACGGCCTAGTTTCTCTAAGAGAAAAGGTCAAAAACGTTGTGTTGTGTAGTGTTGTGGCCCCTTCAGGGCAAAGCCACAGTTTCGTGGTCACTCGGTGGATACCTAAACGGTGCCAACGAAGCCGAGTGGGTGTTGACCCAACACACCCGCCTATCCCCTTCAGGGCTAGGTGAAAGTTGGACGGGTCCCAGATCGCTGGCCTTGGGGGCTTCCCTCGTCAGCCCTGGTGACAGTTTTCCCTTCACAGCCGCGTACTAGTGCCGCGGGTATTCCTATACCCCCCGCACTAGTGGTCAGGGTACCTTCTGTACCCGCCGTTTTGACCAGTTAGGAACCCGTTTGCACAATAAGATTGGCAACGGGATACACTCTTAGGGCACACCAGGATCACCTCCCTGTCTATACCCGACAGAGGAGTGTAACACACACCCCCCGGCAACCCACCGGGGATTAGGCTTGTTAGGAATAGGATTTGGTGTTAGGATCGCTCTCATGAGTGATTAGGTTCCCCATTCCTCCAACACCATGTTGGACCTAATAGACGAACTCGCCGAATTTAATAAAATTAGCCGAGATGAAGTGAAAGGCGTACTCTTTGGCTTCTTTCAGTTACTGAAAGAGGACAAAAAGTGGGCCGTTGACTTCTCTCAACGGGTTAAGAAGATTAAAGCGAGGAAACAAGGCAACATCCCGATCATCGCTGAATTCAGCGATGCTCTCGATGCGCCGGCCACCTCGGACCCGTCTTGTGAAATGGACACCGATGTCCCGACCGACTCCGCTCCGCTCACTCCCCCGGCGAACTCAAACTCATCTCCGTCCTCGGACGCAGAAGGGTATGAAGTCGTCGCCCACAAAAAGGGCAAAGGGAGTAAGCGGAAAAAGAACAAAGCGAGCAGCGCCGAACCAGCCGCTAAATTTATAGCGGCTGAGGAATCCGCTCCTTTGTCCCGCGCCTCTTCCCCGAATCCGACCGCACCTGTTTCGGTGACGTCACAGGCGACCCCCGCCACCGTGACCGCGTCTACCCCCTCCACGTCGCAGGCGTCCGACGCCACCGCGACCGCGCCCCTCTCCGTCACGCCGCAGGTGATTCCCGCCACCGCCGCCGCGACTCCCATCCGTCTCACGCCTTCAACCCCCGCAAAGGTTGCCGCGCCCCGCGCTAAAGCTAGCGCTCCGATCCCACCCTCAGGCTCAGCCACTAATAAGAAAATTCCCCCACCCCCGCCTGTGTTCATCCAGGACAAGGCTAAGTGGACGGAAATTTCCAAATGGTGCGTTGAACTGAAAATCAACTACACCAATGCCCGAGCCACCCAGCAGGGCATAAAAGTGTTAGTTCCGAACTCCAATGATTTCCGTGAGCTCACAAGAATCCTCACGGTAAGGAACGTGTCATTTCACACGTACGCCTTACCTGAGGAGCGCTTGACGAGAGTGGTCATTCGCAGGATCCCCTCCGAAATCCCCACGGAAGATATCAAAGCCGACCTCGAAAGACAGAACGTGCCTGTCTCAGAGGTCCACCGTATGCACAGGTCCGGCAAGGGCGTTGCCTTTGATATGGTTCTAGTGGTATGCCCTCCTACGGAGGGTCATCACCCCATATTCAAAGTCAAGGCAGTTTGCAACCTGTCAGGGCTAGTAATCGAGAAGCCCCGAAAATCAGGCATCATAGGCCAGTGCCACCGATGCCAGCTTTACGGGCACTCAGCTTACCATTGTTTCGCCACCCCCAGGTGCGTAAAGTGCCTGGGAGATCATGGCACATCTGATTGCACCCGGCCCAAAGACCGCACTCTCTGCACCGAGCCACCTAGTTGTGTGCTCTGCAAAGAGTCCGGTCATCCGGCCAACTACAGGGGCTGCCCGAAAGCCCCAAAGTCCTCATCCCCTAAGCTAGCGCAGCGCTTCGACGCCCGCCAGACTAGGGAATCCCCATCGGCCAAACTCCCCGTGAGATTGGCCCCCCAGCGTCCGATGGCATGGCCTCAGCTGAGCTCAAGCCAAGTTTTCCCTCCCCTGGCCTCCTCTAGGCCAAAGCCCGCTCCCATTCCTCCCTTAATGGACCCGCGTACCCGCGCCCCCGCACCCCTATCCGCGCCCCCGGTTTTCCCACGGCCGCACCCGCCGCCGCCCGCGTCGCGCCCCCCCCTGCCCCCATGGCAGCTCCGACAAATAGGAAAGGCCAGGCTCCCATCGATGCGTTTAGCGTCATCAACGGGACCTTTAACACCTATAGCACGTTCCTTTCCCCGCGTGCCCAACAGATGGCTCAGGAACTAGTCGCCGCCGGCGGCAATCTGTTCCGCATCCAAACAATCTATGCTGCGTATCCCGAGATCACGCAAGCCCTCCACGTCATTAACTCCCAACGGCCCCATTATGTATAACGCCGGAATACTGACTAAATTCAAACCCCGATCCCTAAAGTTAGGTTTCTTTAATGCCAATGGCATTCTCCGCCAACGTGATGAGATCGCCACATTCCTCCGCGACCATCACATAGACATTTTACTCATACAAGAGTCATTCCTAAAGCCACATCAACGCGACCCTAAAATTGCAAACTACCGTTTAGTTCGCAACGATAGGTACCGTTGCCACAAAGGTGGCACTCTCATTTATTATAAAAAGTCCCTGTACTGCATACCTATGGACCCACCCCCTCTCTCCCGATTAGAAGTTTCGGCCTGTCGGTTAGGACTGACAGGTCACCAGCCGATCACTATCGTGTCGGCTTATATTCCCCCTCGGATAGAGTCCGAGAACCCCCAACTCTTAAATAGCGACCTCTCAAAACTTTTCGGCATGAGTGACTCCGTTATTATAGCGGGCGATCTCAACGCCAAACATCCAGCCTGGAATAGTACCAGCACCTCGACCAGAGGCAGACACCTCTTTAATCTCTGCTCCACCATGTTATTTGACGTCATCGCCCCGATGACTCCCACCCACTACCCTTTCAACCCCGATCAAACAGCTGACGTGCTCGATGTGGCACTTCTAAAGAACGTCAACCTAAGGTTGGACTCTATAGAAGCTATACACGAGCTCGACTCTGATCACCGGCCAGTAGTAATGCACTTAGCCCCCCGGATAGGTACCCGCGACCCCTCTCAACCCCCCACCACTAAAGTGATAACCGACTGGAAGAAAGTAAGCGAACGCTTACAATCTAACACGTCGACTCACTTAGATTCCATTCCCGATCAGTTCGACACCGTCGCCGACACAACGGCTGCGATCGACTCACTCACAGAGCACGTACAATCGATCGTGAACGATTGTTCACGGGAGGTTCCAGAGGCGGCTGACCGCCTCTGGAAGCTGCCAGACGATATACGTGCTCTGATGACTGAGAAGAACGCAGCCGTGCGTGCTTACAGTAGCTTTCCCTGTGCCGCGAACAAAGCTCACATGCGTGACTTACAGCGTGCTGTAACGTCACGTGTGTCCGAGCTGCGTAACGCTAACTGGGACAAGATGCTGGGCGATCTCGAGCCGACTCACCTAGCATTCTGGGAACTTCAAAGGAAACTCAAATCCTCTGAGGTTTCCACAATGCCCCCCCTGACCCGCCCCGATGCGACCATTGCATTCGACGATATCGACAGGGCTGAATGCCTAGCCGATAGCCTCGAAGCCCAATGCACACCAAGTTCGCAGCCAGTAGACCAAGCGTTTGTCGATAAGGTGAACGCGGAAGTCGAACGCAAAGCCTCGCTCCCGCCCGTCGAAGACCCTGAGGATCCCTTGCCCCCCGTCACACCAGACGAGGTGCACGAGATCATCAAGGGACTGAGACCGAAAAAAGCCCCCGGATCAGACGGCATCACCAGTAGAGTGATCAAGCTGTTCCCCGCTCACCTGATTATGCTCATGACCACCATCTTCAATGGGGCCATGAGTAATAACATATTCCCCCAAACGTGGAAGGAAGCCACCGTCATTGGCATCCCTAAGCCCGGTAAGCCCAAAACCGAGCCCACGAGCTATCGTCCCATTAGTTTGCTCAAAGTCCTCGGCAAAATCTATGAGAGACTTATTTATAAGCGACTCAGGGATTATGCCGAGACGAAGGGCCTCATCCCCAACGAGCAGTTCGGATTTCGATCCCAACACTCGTGTGTCCACCAAGTGCACCGTATCGTCGAGCATATCAATGCTGGTTTTCAGCGTGGTATGTTCACGGGTGCAGTATTCTTCGACATAGCGAAAGCGTTCGACAAAGTCTGGCACAACGGCTTGTTATACAAGCTGTACCAACTCGGAGTGCCTGACCGTCTCGTGCTCATCTTACGAGACTTTCTCGCGAACCGCACCTTTCGCTACCGCATCGAAGGGGCACTATCCTCCCCTCACCCGATCCTTGCAGGAGTCCCTCAGGGCTCAGTACTAGCTCCCCTCATTTTCACGCTATTCACTAGCGACATCCCCAGAAGCAGAAAGGCAATGTTAGCTCTGTTCGCAGACGACACAGCCATCTACTTCTCGGGATTCAGTGATAAAGCGCTGGTTCGCTACCTCCAAACCGCAGTCGACGAGCTCGGCGAGTGGTTCAGGAAGTGGCGAATCGAAGTAAATCCCGATAAAAGTCAGGCTGTCTTCTACACCCGACCGCGAAAAAATCACCCCCCTCCCCGACCCATCTCTATGTTCGGCAAGCAAATCCCTTGGGGAAAGCAAGCCAAATATCTAGGCGTCATCCTTGACGAACACCTCACCTTTTTCGAGCACATAAAGAAGGTCCGCTCGCGGGCCGCTTTCGCTCTCGGTAGGCTCCATTGCGTCCTAAACAAGCGTAGTAAACTGTCGCTTCAGTGTAAGAAGCGCATTTACCTCGCTTGTATTAGGCCCATCATGACGTTTGCAAGCTCCGTGTTTGCACATACCAAACCCCGATATATCCATAGGATGCAGACCCTCCAAAACCGTTTTCTCCGACAAGCCACAGGTGCGCCTTGGTATGTCAGGAATATCAATCTCCATGTAGATCTCAGGATCCCTACGATCCAGCAGTACATGAAACGCGCTTCGAAGCGTTTCTTCGATAAAGCAGTGACCCACCGCAACCCTCTGGTTGTCGCGGCAGCTAGCTATACCCCCTCCCGTATCAGTAAAGTCCGCCGTCCGCGGCACATTCTCAGCGAACCCGATGATCCCACTACTCTCCTCCAGGAGAGTCGAAAAGAGACCAGTACAGTGAGAGCAACACACAGACACAAATCGTACCGACCTCGCCGCCGAGGTCCGTCGTCGCGACCCCGACTTAACAGTCCCTCCCGACCCTTGCATGAGCCAGCCCGCGATGCTGCGCCTGTAGCTTTAAATTAGCCCCTAAATAATTTAACCCAGATCCAGCATGTCCCTTGCTGCCCTCCCCCAGTGATTGCCTAAGCCGAGGTGCGAACCCCCCTCGGGGTTACCCTTAGGACTTTCGCTTTAGTTTGTAATTTACTATGGCCCGGCTGGAGGTCTAAAAAGTTTACTTTTTAGAAATCGCCGGGCAAAAATCCGTTTAAGTAGTCAGAATCTTTTTCAGATTAACTACGAGATGTCCTACAAAAAAAAAAAAAAAAAAAAAAAAAAAAAAAAAAAAAGCGATCGGCCATTCTAGTTTTGACTTCGGTCCGATGCACGTGTTGTCATAGCGCCTAGGGTTGCTAGTTTTTGAATCTTTTAATTAAGAATTATTATAATTAAGTGTCAGTTATAATTAAATTAATTAAGTGAGTCCAGTGGAATAAAAGTGATTAATAAGTAAAACTACCTACTTTCTACTTTAAAATGTCTGATCCTGACCTAACCACTACATCAGAAGTGCTGGATCCACCTCCACATGAAACGGAACCACATAGAACTTCGGCAAGTATTGAAAACAATTTCTTTACAATGTTCTCTACTGGAATGGAAGCAATCCTTCAAAAAATTGCTGAAAGCATGAGTTCCCATCCACCTCCGGGAAATACGCAAATCAAGTTGATACCTTTTGATCCTGATGCACCAGAATCTGATATAGTAAACTGGTGTTCGCTCAGCGATATTATAATTAAAAAAAAGGAGTTAGATGGAGTCGATTTGATTTTGGCTCTTTCTCATGCTCTAAAGGGCCGCGCTGGCCTCTGTCTCACCAAGATACAACCAGATAATATCACGTGGAGCTCTATTAAGGAAATTCTGATTTCCAGATTTAGCAAACCTATGATGATGCAAGATCATTTTGACCAGGTTATTAAGTTTCAGATTAAAAACACAGAAAGCCCTGCAGAAGCGGGTTTGCGTCTATGGCAATTAATAGAGAAAATTCCTGAAGCAAAAATGCCAGACAAAGTCGTGACAGGTTTTGTCATATCTGTGTTGTCACAATGTGATGACAAGATTCGTCGAGAACTTAACTCGGTTGTAATTAACGATAAACATCAGCTTTTTCGTACCTTGCGAAGCTTCACATTGAAGCGAAGAATTGACGAGCAAGCTGCATCTGACAGTGATGCAAAAAGGTTTCGTCCTTCAACAGATTTCCATGGAAATTGCCATTTCTGCAGGAAACGAGGACACCGAGGTCAAGACTGTAGAGATAAACAACGGTACCTACTTAAAAATTCAAATGTTTCAGAGAACAGTATGGATGCACCCAAGTCGAATGTCATCTGCTACGTGTGCCACGAGCGTGGACATGCTGCTAGTAAATGTCCCAAGCGCTGGCCGAAAAAGGAAGATGCAGCATCAAGCAGCAGCAATACTAGCAGTGGCGGCAACAGCAGCAAGCAGGTGAACCTATGCTCCAAGGTGACGCGAGGTATTTTACAGATTGATAATTTACAACTACCTTTTATTTTCGATTCTGGTTCCGAATGCAGTCTTATAAGACAAAATAATTGTGAAATTCTCAAAGGTGAAAGGTTTCATGAACAAGTGGTTCTAAAGGGTGTAGGGCCTAATAGCGTGGATTGTTCATTACAAGTAAAATGTCCAACCATGGTACAAGGTTGCTTATTTGATGTTATTTATCACGTTTTACCCGATAACTGTCTGAGTGAAGAAGTTTTACTGGGTCGTGATATTTTGGAGCAAGGAATTTCTATCAAAATTAATAGTGATAGCTTAACTTTTTCTAAAACAAAGGCTTTCAATACCTGTTCAAGAGTCGTGGAGACCTTTGATATAGCATCAATTGATACAGATCTTGTAGGGAAAAATAAAGAACAACTAATTGAGATCCTTAAAAAATATTCTTCGAATTTCATACAAAAGCTTCCCACCTCTCGTGTATCTACCGGGGAACTTAAAATTAACTTGATTGATACCAATAAAACCGTACACAGACGCCCATATAGGTTATCCCCTACAGAATCCGATATTGTGAGTACAATCGTTCAGGAATTACTAGATGCGAATATAATTCGGGAAAGCTCTTCACCTTTTGCAAGTCCGATTTTATTAGTTAAGAAAAAAGATGGTTCTAATCGTATGTGCGTGGATTACAGAGAGCTCAATAGTAACACTAAGCCAGATAGCTACCCTCTTCCACTAATAAATGATCAAATAGATAAATTATATGGAGCTCACTTCTTTTCTAGTATAGATATAGCCTCTGGGTTTCACCAAATTAAAGTAAATGAGGACTCGGTTGAAAAAACTGCATTCGTAACACCAACAGGTCAATTTGAATGGTTAACCATGCCATTCGGTCTGAGAAATGCTCCACAAGTATTTCAACGAGCTATAAATACAGCACTTAAGCCTCTTAATGACAGTAAAATTTTAGTCTATATGGATGACGTACTCTCTGCATCGGAATCTATAGAAGAGGGGTTGGTCCGTCTTAACAAATTGTTGGATACCTTGTCAAAGGCCGGATTTTCATTTAACTTTAAAAAATGTTCTTTTATGAAAAAACAGATCGAATATTTGGGTTTTGTGATATCAGCTGGCGAAGTCAGACCAAACCCACGTAAAGTAGAAGCTTTAAAAAATGTCCCTACACCTAAAACTGTGAAACAAGTTCGACAATTCATCGGTCTAGCTACCTATTTCCGGCAATTTATCCCCAATTTTTCAAAAATTATGAAACCCTTATATCCCTTGACAGCTGGGAAGGGAAACATTTGTTGGACTCCAGAACACGATAAAATTCACGCAGATATAGTCAATCGTCTCGTCACAGAACCCGTTCTAAAAATTTTTGATCCTTATTCAACTATAGAACTCCATACTGACGCGAGTAGTGATGGGTATGGTGCAGTCCTTATTCAGAGGAGAAATAACCTTCCCCATGTCATTGCCTATTTCAGCCACAAAACAAGTGAAGCGGAGAGTCGCTATCACTCCTATGAATTAGAGACGCTAGCGGTTGTAAAATCTGTAGAGCATTTTAGACATTATCTCTTCGGGCGTAAATTTAAAGTTTTCACTGATTGTAATGCATTAAAAGCATCTCATTCTAAAAAAGATTTAACTCCAAGAGTTCATAGGTGGTGGGCTGTTTTGCAGTCCTATGATTTTGACATAGTTTATAAAGAGGGTAAAACAATGGCTCATGCAGATTTTCTTTCTCGAAATCCGTTAACTATTAAACATAGTGAAGTATGTGCTTTAAAACAAAGACATACAAGAATAGTAAATTTATCTGAATTAGAAAGGGGATGGTTGCATGTTGAACAATCACGCGACTCTGAAATAGCAGATATTATTTCGAAAATGCGATCAAATGAATTACCTACTGATGTGGAACGCACTTACGATATTAGACAAGGCATTCTGTATCGAAAGATTGAACGAAGCAAAATCACAAAATGGCTTCCTATCTTACCCAAATCATTAATTTGGTCTTTAATAAACCTCGTGCACAATGAAATAAAACACCTTGGTTTTGAGAAAACACTTGATAAATTATATGACCTCTATTGGTTTCAAAACATGTCAAAATTTGTGAAAAAGTTCGTTGATTCTTGTGTCACATGTAAGGCTTCCAAAGGTCCATCAGGTGCTCAGCAAGTTCGTTTGCATCCTATCCCAAAATTCGCTATTCCATGGCACACCATTCACCTAGATTTAACAGGCAAACTTAGTGGAAAAAGCGAACGTAAAGAATATTGTTCCGTCATTATAGACGCGTTCACCAAATTTGTTCTCTTGGAACATACTGTGAATTTGAATTCGATAAATGCCATTAAAGCGGTTAAAAACGCAGTAGATTTATTTGGCGCTCCTAAGCGAATAATAGCTGACCGAGGTCGTTCCTATGATAACAGCGATTTCAAACAATTTTGTACCGATAATCATATTGAACTTCATCTTATTGCAACTGGTTCCAGTAGGGCAAACGGTCAAGTGGAACGTGTCATGCGAACTTTAAAAAGTTTACTTACTATTGTTGAATGTGACCCAGTTACTGTGTGGCAAGACCAATTGGGAGATATTCAACTGGCCCTTAATAGCACACGCTGTAGAGTAACAGGGTTCTCCCCATTGGAACTGATGTTGGGAATTCAGGGAAATTCATTACAATTATCAAGAATATCTGTGAGCTCTCATGACACTAATAGACTTGATCTTGAATCAGCTAGGTCAAACGCATCTGACAATGTTCAACGACTGTCTCAATATGAGGCTGAACGGTTCAATAAGGGAAAAGCCAGGGTACGTCCTTTTTCCATAGGCGATTTCGTTTTCATAAAAAGCGAAGAAAGACACCAAACCAAATTAGATCGCAAGTATAAGGGCCCATTTAAAATAGTCTCTGTTTTAGAAAATGACCGTTACGAATTGAGACATATTAATGGTTCTAACAGAATTTACAAGTATTCTCATGAGAATTTACGCGAAGTGCCTCGTGGACAATCTGGTTTAATAGAAATCGCTGAAAATGTCAGTAATGATGACGTGACGGCGAATAATAATGATGAGCTTGATCATGAAACTACCCTTGAAAATGATGTTTTAAATGATACTATTTTAGGGAACAGTAACACCGTGTCTGGTAATAGTGAGACATTGACTGCCGACTCTTGTACTTTAACAGGTAGTCAATTTAGTAGATCACGTACATCATCAGTAGAATCTTTGGAGCCTGAATCAATTAACGTTGTGACAAGTGCTTTAATACATAGAGAAAATTAATAATGTAGAACAATGGCAATTCTGTTTATATAAGCTACAGGGACCGTTTTAGTCCGGACTAGCAAATTCAGGACCAGTACAAACTGAAGTGATCTTGAAGGGTCATCTATGACCGGACCAAGCAGTAATAAACCTGAAGGGTTAGTTATAACCGGACCAGGAAATTATAACTGAAGGGTTGTTAGACCGGACCAGTTGATTATAACTCTGGAGGGTCGTTGGACCGGACCAGACCATAAGATATGATTTTTATATCAGGATGAACGAACACTAAAATTGTGCTTCTCTTTTCAGATACTTAGTTATCTCTGAAGTGCGCGTGCGAGGACGTACGCACGTCAGCATGGCCGTGACGGCGCTGCGTCATCGTACTTTTGTAAACGGCACGTGCAACGGACCGATCAGGCGATGTCGCCATCCCCACCTCCCCACTACTCAACTTGTTTGTGCTCGGATATAAAACGAGGCCGGGCGGAGCGATCGGGCAGCCGAGTTACAGGCCATGGCCGCCGCGGGCTGGGAAGATAAAATCGATGAGGCGACGGACAGTTGGCCGTCCATACACAGATTGTGCGGCCAACTCACGAACACCCCAGCCCCGGTGCGTCCATTGTTGAACAGCGACGGGGCGCTCAAGTACGTAGCGGAGGACCGGGCGGAGGTCTTCGCCGAACACCTGGAGCGTCAGTTCCGCCCCAACCCGACGAGCGACGCAGACCACGTCGCAGCAGTCGAGAAACACCTGGGAGACTACTTCGCAGCGCCGATAGCTCCCGATGAAGAGCCAATATTCTTCTCGCCTAACGCAGTACGACGCGCCATCCTGAGGACGAAGCCCAGGAAGGCCCCCGGTGCTGACGGTATCACCAACACAGTGCTGCGCCACCTGCCGTACCGTATGGTAGCGGCGTTGGCGCGCCTGTTCACGGCGATACTGCGCACCGGCGCCTTCCCCGATTCGTGGAAGGAGGGGCGCGTCATTATGCTGCCGAAGGCGGGAAAGAACGTGCTGAAGCCGGAGAGCTATCGGCCGATAACTCTACTGCCCACAGTCTCCAAGGTGTTCGAAGCACTCCTGCTGCGACACCTGCTCCCACACATTACGCCACGCCCGGAGCAGTTCGGGTTCCGGGCGGAACATAGCACGACGCTCCAGCTGTCGAGGGTACTGCACCACCTCGCCGCAGCTGTGAACAAGAAGGAATATTCGGTAGCAGTATTCCTCGACATGGAGAAGGCCTTCGACCGTGTGTGGCACGACGGCCTCATTTATAAGATGGCCACCTCGGACGCGCCCCGTCGCGTTGTCAAAGTGGTCTCTACTTTTCTCTCCAACAGGACATTCAGGGTGGTGGTTGATGGGGCGCTCTCTAGCGCCAGGCCGGTGCTCGCGGGCGTACCGCAGGGCAGCTGCGTCTCGCCGGCGTGTTACTCGCGTTACACCGACGACATCCCCACCACTCCGGACGTGATGCTCGCGCTGTATGCGGACGACGCCGCGTACATTTCCACTTCGCTTAACGCGAAGTACGCGGCGGTCAAAATGCAGCGAGCGCTCGAGCTCCTTCCCGAGTGGCTCGCCAAATGGCAACTGTCGGTGAACGTGGGTAAGACGCAGGCGATGGTCACCGGCTTCGCTCGCCTCCCACCACCCTTGAAGCTACAAGGAGCCGACATCGAGTGGTCGCCCCGGGTCAAGTACCTGGGGGTCACCATCGACCGTCGGCTCACAATGGGTCAGCACGTCCGTCAGGTCGCGGCCAAGGGGAGGGTAGCCCGCTACCTCCTCCGGCCCGTGCTCTCGTCCCGAATGCCGGCGCGCGTCAAGCTGGGCGTGTACAAGACGTACATACGCCCGGTACTGACGTACGCCGCGCCCGCTTGGTTCGCCCTCACGAGCGAGTCGAGCCGGAAGCTGCTCCGCGCCCAGCAGAGTCTGGCGCTGCGGACTATTGTTGACGCTCCTCGCTACGTGAGGAACGATGTTATCCAGCGGGATCTCGGGATCGAGAGCCTGGATGACCATGTGCGGCGTCTCGCGAAGGGGATGTTCGCGCGTGCCGGCGCGTCTGATTGGCCTCACGTCAAACAGATCGCGCCCTGGCATACGCGCCCCCCTGACGCGAGACCACTGCCCCGCGACCTGGTAAGGGACGACTGACCCCACCACCGGACTGACTCCCGGGTAAGTCGCAACCAGGTTACACGCGGCTTACCTGAATCAAGTGAACTCTACATTCACAACACACATCCGCTGCGTGGCGTGTTCTAAGTTAATATAGGCATGTCACGTAACGTAAAACAGACAACCACCTCTATACAGGCACAAGAACTCACACGTGTACACGCGGGCGGGCCTGCGTTGTCACGTATTCATGGGCGGTGTTACACAGTACACTACCGCCCACACGCACATACTGCCCCTTAGCTTAGACCGCTACCGGCTCGCTCTGGAAAACGGGATAAGCGGGGGCGCGCACCCTACTCTGTGGGAGCGTCGAGTCAGCGTCTTGTCGCTGGTCGTCTCTCGCCGGGCCTCCCCCGGGCAACCGGGGGTCTCACCTGGCGGGGACTGACCGCCAAGGCGTTGTGAAGAAAGCGGCGTTGATATAATTCAACGCCGCGGCGCGCTCACAGAGACACAATATAGCAGCCACACACAGGGACGCGTCAACTAACGCGTCCCATATATTACTACGCCCAACGGGCAACACATTGAGGGGCCCGTTTTAGCGGGCCACCGCACACCATCCGCGGCCAGGGAGCACAGCTCCGACGCCGCCCGCCACGCCCCCTTACGGGGACGTCGCGAATTCCCACCGATCGGGCAGTCATTCTACGCTCGACGCTCGCCAAGGAAGGTCGTTACGCTGCCGCTCCGCTGCGCGTATCCCCTCCACCGCCCGCCGCTCGATCGCCCGTCAGTTGTGCTCAGTGCTCACGCCGCGTAGTCGCCCCGACTACTCTCCGTATTTTTTGGGATTTAAATTTATTTAAATCTCAAATATTCGGAAAACTGTCTTTTTCAAGACAACTGTTTCTTTAAACAGAGTCGTTTAAAACGTTATTCTAAGCTGTCTTTTTCAAGACGGCCTAGTTTCTCTAAGAGAAAAGGTCTTAAACGTTGTGTTGTGAAGTGTTGTGGCCCCTTCAGGGCAAAGCCACAGTTTCGTGGTCACTCGGTGGATACCTTAACGGTGCCAACGAAGCCGAGTGGGTGTTGACCCAACACACCCGCCTATCCCCTTCAGGGCTAGGCGAAAGTTGGACGGGTCCCAGATCGCTGGCCTTGGGGGCTTCCCTCGTCAGCCCTGGTGACAGTTTTCCCTTCACAGCCGCGTACTAGTGCCGCGGGTATTTCTATACCCCCCGCACTAGTGGTCAGGGTACCTTCTGTACCCGCCGTTTTGACCAGTTAGGAACCCGTTTGCACAATAAGATTGGCAACGGGATACACTCTTAGGGCACACCAGGATCACCTCCCTGTCTATACCCGACAGAGGAGTGTAACACACACCCCCGGCAACCCACCGGGGATTAGGCTTGTTAGGAATAGGATTTGGTGTTAGGATCGCTCTCATGAGTGATTAGGTTCCCCATTCCTCCAACACCATGTTGGACCTAATAGATGAACTCGCCGAATTTAATAAAATTAGCCGAGATGAAGTGAAAGGCGTACTCTTTGGCTTCTTTCAGTTACTGAAAGAAGACAAAAAGTGGGCCGTTGACTTCTCTCAACGGGTTAAAAAGATTAAAGCGAGGAAACAAGGCAACATCCCGATCATCGCTGAATTCAGCGATGCTCTCGATGCGCCGGCCACCTCGGACCCGTCTTGTGAAATGGACACCGATGTCCCGACCGACTCCGCTCCGCTCACTCCCCCGGCGAACTCAAACTCATCTCCGTCCTCGGACGCAGAAGGGTATGAAGTCGTCGCCCACAAAAAGGGCAAAGGGAGTAAGCGGAAAAAGAACAAAGCGAGCAGCGCCGAACCAGCCGCTAAATTTATAGCGGCTGAGGAATCCGCTCCTTTGTCCCGCGCCTCTTCCCCGAATCCGACCGCACCTGTTTCGGTGACGTCACAGGCGACCCCCGCCACCGTGACCGCGTCTACCCCCTCCACGTCGCAGGCGTCCGACGCCACCACGACCGCGCCCCTCTCCGTCACGCCGCAGGCGATTCCCGCCACCGCCGCCGCGACTCCCATCCGTCTCACGCCTTCAACCCCCGCGAAGGTTGCCGCGCCCCGCGCTAAAGCTAGCGCTCCGATCCCACCCTCAGGCTCAGCCACTAATAAGAAAATTCCCCCACCCCCGCCAGTGTTCATCCAGGACAAGGCTAAGTGGACGGAAATTTCCAAATGGTGCGTTGAACTGAAAATCAACTACACCAATGCCCGAGCCACCCAGCAGGGCATAAAAGTGTTAGTTCCGAACTCCAATGATTTCCGTGAGCTCACAAGAATCCTCACGGTAAGGAACGTGTCATTTCACACGTACGCCTTACCTGAGGAGCGCTTGACGAGAGTGGTCATTCGCAGGATCCCCTCCGAAATCCCCACGCAAGATATCAAAGCCGACCTCGAAAGACAGAACGTGCCTGTCTCAGAGGTCCACCGTATGCACAGGTCCGGCAAGGGCGTTGCCTTTGATATGGTTCTAGTGGTATGCCCTCCTACGGAGGGTCATCACCCCATATTCAAAGTCAAGGCAGTTTGCAACCTGTCAGGGCTAGTAATCGAGAAGCCCCGAAAATCAGGCATCATAGGCCAGTGTCACCGTTGCCAGCTCTACGGGCACTCAGCTTACCATTGTTTCGCCACCCCCAGGTGCGTAAAGTGCCTGGGAGGTCATGGCACATCTGATTGTACCCGGCCCAAAGACCGCACTCTTTGCACCGAACCACCTAGTTGTGTGCTCTGCAAAGAGTCCGGTCATCCGGCCAACTACAGGGGCTGCCCGAAAGCCCCAAAGTCCTCATCCCCTAAGCTAGCGCAGCGCTTCGACGCCCGCCAGACTAGGGAATCCCCATCGGCCAAACTCCCCGTGAGATTGGCCCCCCAGCGTCCGATGGCATGGCCTCAGCTGAGCTCAAGCCAAGCTTTCCCTCCCCTGGCCTCCTCTAGGCCAAAGCCCGCTCCCATTCCTCCCTTAATGGACCCGCGTACCCGCGCCCCCGCACCCCTATCCGCGCCCCCCGGTTTTCCCACGGCCGCACCCGCCGCCGCCCGCGTCGCGCCCCCCCCCTGCCCCCATGGCAGCTCCGACAAATAGGAAAGGCCAGGCTCCCATCGATGCGTTTAGCGTCATCAACGGGACCTTTAACACCTATAGCACGTTCCTTTCCCCGCGTGCCCAACAGATGGCTCAGGAACTAGTCGCCGCCGGCGGCAATCTATTCCGCATCCAAACAATCTATGCTGCGTATCCCGAGATCACGCAAGCCCTCCACGTCATTAACTCCCAACGGCCCCATTATGTATAACGCCGGAATACTGACTAAATTCAAACCCCGATCCCTAAAGTTAGGTTTCTTTAATGCAAATGGCATTCTCCGCCAACGTGATGAGATCGCCACATTCCTCCGCGACCATCACATAGACATTCTACTCATACAAGAGTCATTCCTAAAGCCACATCAACGCGACCCTAAAATTGCAAACTACCGTTTAGTTCGCAACGATAGGTACCGTTGCCACAAAGGTGGCACTCTCATTTATTATAAAAAGTCCCTGTACTGCATACCTATGGACCCACCCCCTCTCTCCCGATTAGAAGTTTCGGCCTGTCGGTTAGGACTGACAGGTCACCAGCCGATCACTATCGTGTCGGCTTATATTCCCCCTCGGATAGAGTCCGAGAACCCCCAACTCTTAAATAGCGACCTCTCAAAACTTTTCGGCATGAGTGACTCCGTTATTATAGCGGGCGATCTCAACGCCAAACATCCAGCCTGGAATAGTACCAGCACCTCGACCAGAGGCAGACACCTCTTTAATCTCTGCTCCACCATGTTATTCGACGTCATCGCCCCGATGACTCCCACCCACTACCCTTTCAACCCCGATCAAACAGCTGACGTGCTCGATGTGGCACTTCTAAAGAACGTCAACCTAAGGTTGGACTCTATAGAAGCTATACACGAGCTCGACTCTGATCACCGGCCAGTAGTAATGCACTTAGCCCCCCGGATAGGTACCCGCGACCCCTCTCAACCCCCCACCACTAAAGTGATAACCGACTGGAAGAAAGTAAGCGAACGCTTACAATCTAACACGTCGACTCACTTAGATTCCATTCCCGATCAGTTCGACACCGTCGCCGACACAACGGCTGCGATCGACTCACTCACAGAGCACGTACAATCGATCCTGAACGATTGTTCACGGGAGGTTCCAGAGGCGGCTGACCGCCTCTGGAAGCTGCCAGACGATATACGTGCTCTGATGACTGAGAAGAACGCAGCCGTGCGTGCTTACAGTAGCTTTCCCTGTGCCGCGAACAAAGCTCACATGCGTAACTTACAGCGTGCTGTAACGTCACGTGTGTCCGAGCTGCGTAACGCTAACTGGGACAAGATGCTGGGCGATCTCGAGCCGACTCACCTAGCATTCTGGGAACTTCAAAGGAAACTCAAATCCTCTGAGGTTTCCACAATGCCCCCCCTGACCCGCCCCGATGCGACCATTGCATTCGACGATATCGACAGGGCTGAATGCCTAGCCGATAGCCTCGAAGCCCAATGCACACCAAGTTCGCAGCCAGTAGACCAAGCGTTCGTCGATAAGGTGAACGCGGAAGTCGAACGCAAAGCCTCGCTCCCGCCCGTCGAAGACCCTGAGGATCCCTTGCCCCCCGTCACACCAGACGAGGTGCACGAGATCATCAAGGGACTGAGACCGAAAAAAGCCCCCGGATCAGACGGCATCACCAGTAGAGTGATCAAGCTGTTCCCCGCTCACCTGATTATGCTCATGACCACCATCTTCAATGGGGCCATGAGTAATAACATATTCCCCCAAACGTGGAAGGAAGCCACCGTCATTGGCATCCCTAAGCCCGGTAAGCCCAAAACCGAGCCCACGAGCTATCGTCCCATTAGTTTGCTCAAAGTCCTCGGCAAAATCTATGAGAGACTTATTTATAAGCGACTCAGGGATTATGCCGAGACGAAGGGCCTCATCCCCAACGAGCAGTTCGGATTTCGATCCCAACACTCGTGTGTCCACCAAGTGCACCGTATCGTCGAGCATATCAATGCTGGTTTTCAGCGTGGTATGTTCACGGGTGCAGTATTCTTCGACATAGCGAAAGCGTTCGACAAAGTCTGGCACAACGGCTTGTTATACAAGCTGTACCAACTCGGAGTGCCTGACCGTCTCGTGCTCATCTTACGAGACTTTCTCGCGAACCGCACCTTTCGCTACCGCATCGAAGGGGCACTATCCTCCCCTCACCCGATCCTTGCAGGAGTCCCTCAGGGCTCTGTACTAGCTCCCCTCATTTTCACGCTATTCACTAGCGACATCCCCAGAAGCAGAAAGGCAATGTTAGCTCTGTTCGCAGACGACACAGCCATCTACTTCTCGGGATTCAGTGATAAAGCGCTGGTTCGCTACCTCCAAACCGCAGTCGACGAGCTCGGCGAGTGGTTCAGGAAGTGGCGAATCGAAGTAAATCCCGATAAAAGTCAGGCTGTCTTCTACACCCGACCGCGAAAAAATCACCCCCCTCCCCGACCCATCTCTATGTTCGGCAAGCAAATCCCTTGGGGAAAGCAAGCCAAATATCTAGGCGTCATCCTTGACGAACACCTCACCTTTTTCGAGCACATAAAGAAGGTCCGCTCGCGGGCCGCTTTCGCTCTCGGTAGGCTCCATTGCGTCCTAAACAAGCGTAGTAAACTGTCGCTTCAGTGTAAGAAGCGCATTTACCTCGCTTGTATTAGGCCCATCATGACGTTTGCAAGCTCCGTGTTTGCGCATACCAAACCCCGATATATCCATAGGATGCAGACCCTCCAAAACCGTTTTCTCCGACAAGCCACAGGTGCGCCCTGGTATGTCAGGAATATCAATCTCCATGTAGATCTCAGGATCCCTACGATCCAGCAGTACATGAAACGCGCTTCGAAGCGTTTCTTCGATAAAGCAGTGACCCACCGCAACCCTCTGGTTGTCGCGGCAGCTAGCTATACCCCCTCCCGTATCAGTAAAGTCCGCCGTCCGCGGCACATTCTCAGCGAACCCGATGATCCCACTACTCTCCTCCAGGAGAGTCGAAAAGAGACCAGTACAGTGAGAGCAACACACAGACACAAATCGTACCGACCTCGCCGCCGAGGTCCGTCGTCGCGACCCCGACTTAACAGTCCCTCCCGACCCTTGCATGAGCCAGCCCGCGATGCTGCGCCTGTAGCTTTAAATTAGCCCCTAAATAATTTAACCCAGATCCAGCATGTCCCTTGCTGCCCTCCCCCAGTGATTGCCTAAGCCGAGGTGCGAACCCCCCTCGGGGTTACCCTTAGGACTTTCGCTTTAGTTTTAATTTTACCATGGCCCGGCTGGAGGTCTAAAAAGTTTACTTTTTAGAAATCGCCGGGCAAAAATCCGTTTAAGTAGTCAGAATCTTTTTCAGATTAACAACGAGATGTCCTACAAAAAAAAAAAAAAAAAAAAAAAAAAAAAAAAAAAAAAAAAAAAAAAAAAAAAAAAAGCGATCGGGCATTCTAGTTTTGACTTCGGTCCGATGCACGTGTTGTCATAGCGCCTAGGGTTGCTAGTTTTTGAATCTTTTAATTAAGAATTATTATAATTAAGTGTCAGTTATAATTAAATTAATTAAGTGAGTCCAGTGGAATAAAAGTGATTAATAAGTAAAACTACCTACTTTCTACTTTAAAATGTCTGATCCTGACCTAACCACTACAACTATTATGAATCCTGGAAAGGAACTTCGTTCCATCCGGGTGTCCCTTGACACCTCTAAAGTTTTTATCCCGGTAACATAACCCCACGGGATAATTTCCGACCTTCACGCGGGCCAAGCCGCTGGCAAAAGCTAGTAAAATATATTTCAGAAGCTTATATAAATGCTAATGTGATCCAAATACTAGTTCATACGGTAATGCCTGGACTTTTATTACAAACAACATTACTTTATATTTGCTTTTTTAAATAATCTTCTCTATTTTGTAGTCAAAGAGATTTTTATTTCAATAAAAATGGTATTTCTTTGTAACTGAATGCAAACACATGCAGAAATAAACGGCTGTGGATTATTAGGTACCTACTGGGCGGTAACGTTTTTAATTAACAGTATTATCAAGGAAATTCAGGGTTATGAATTGTTAAGCAAATTGGACGCGACTAACAAGTTGTTGGTCGTGAGTTCGAACCCAAGCAGACACTTTACGTTATGGAAATTGTTTCATCACCACTGCTCTCAAAATGCTGAAGGAAAACAACGTGAGGACACCGGCATGTCTTAGAACAAAAATTTCGACGACATGTGACTTCTACCAACTCGCACTGTGCCCGCGTGGTGCATATGGCGCACTCCCTATCATCGTTAGGAGGCCTGTGTCCCAGCAGTGGGAACAATATAGGCTGCTGATGATCAGCAAATTGATAACCAACTGAGTATATTCCAATTACAACTGTAATTTTTTGATGATTGGATGAAATGGCTATAACATTCAACGTGCTTAGTAATTTCCCCGAAAGTATAATGTAATTCATCATCGTCATTTGCCTAGCCATTTTCTCATCTATGTAGGGATCAGCTTCCAGTCTAACAGGGTGAAGGTAAATACAAGTGCGACTGCCCATCTGACCTCCACAACCCAGTTACTGGGTATTACGATACCCTTTGATAGGACTAGTTGTCAGACTTTCGGGCTTCTGACGACCCGTTACGACTGTCAAAGATTCACAAATGACAGTCGGAAACAACGGCTTAACGTACTTGCCGAGGCACGGAGTCTTGGTATCTACAAATGGTCACCCATCCACGTACCAGCCACGGCAAGCGAAACTTAACCTCTTATAACTTAGCCACAAGCCCCTCCAAGCCCAACTGTCTGACATAATGATTAATTGAAACTCTTTATTGCTACTAACAATTGATTCAGTACTGCTACGCTACGATCGATGACGACTCTCTTCAAAACCCATAAAAAAACAGTATCAAACAAAAAAGCGCCCAATTACAAAATAATATCCTCTTTTCCTATTTAAAACCCGATTTATACGTTTTCAACGGTTTTCCGTCCCAGTGCGTCCGCCAGGGCCCGGGGCCCGGGGCGGGGGCCCGGGTATCGTCCACAAATAATAAAATATTCCCAGGAAATAACCAGCACGCTGCGAGCGATCCTTTTGAACGACCAGGGAACACTGACCTCTAAACCATAACCCAAAGCTTTGAACTACAGTTCAAGTTACACTGGAGCATTTGAACGCTAACCAGATTATTATGAGCCTTGGACAAGATCTTTTGTTGCTACAAAACCACCATTTTAACAAGACCTCTCTCCACTATATAATAGTTCTTAATTAGAGGTCAACAAATCCCGGTCTTTTCATACATAAACCAATATAGCCTGGTCCTTCAATACTACGTTTAAGTAAAAGTCTGTGGGTCTTGGTACTGGTCGTTCGGTTGGGGCTTATTGACTGGGATACCTGCAAAGTGCTGACGGCTCCGTCGACAATCATTCAATCTCGACAAATGCTTTGGTAAAGCGTAGTCTACATGATATGAATGGAATCTAGATAAGTAGATGTTGTAGGGATGGTCGACAGAACCTAGGACTTATTTTGATAAAGTTATACGAATATTTTGTTTAAAATTGTACACCAGAGAAGGTTATAAACATCCAGTTTGCATGAGCGATGATTTGCGGTAACTGATTTATCAATTTATCGCCGTTATTAGTGAAACAATATGGAGATAAGTAAGCTTTATGCCATTTGATTAAGTACTCCCTCGAATAGACTCCCTACTAGTTTCTTTTTTCGTTTGAGTGTTTTCTCTCTCCCTATATTTCTGAGAATAGGACTTTTAACATAAGATAAGATCATTTATTTGCTTAAAACATGGTATACATAGGTGTTGTAATAAAAATGAGATCATACATGTTTAGCTTACAATTAAAGCATGCAAAATTAGGTGAATAATAAAATATGAATTTAAATATATTTATGTCCAAAAAAAATCCTTAATATTATAGAAATTATTTTCATTCAGCCATTCATATAATTTAATTTTAAATAATCTGCATTTTTTTTTTTTTAATACATTTGGTAATTTGTTGTAAACACGTACACACATAGCCAGGCAGCTTTTATTATATTTTGCTAACCTAGGGAGCTCGTCTAGTACAAGTCTAAATGGGTCACGCCGACTTCCAGAATTTATTTCTTCTGCTGTTTTGAATAATTGTTTATATTTCCTAACAAACACACATGCTTCATTCAAATATAATGAAGGTAACGGTAGCAAACCAAGCTTTTTAAATAAAGGTTGACATGATTCATCAGATGGAATCCCATTTATGGCTCGTAAACATTTCTTTTGGGCGACATAGTTGTCTCTATCCTATTCATGTCCGTTTTTTTATAAAGTGAAGCTTTTATTAAATCGTCTCACACTTTTTCGTCTGTGTGTTGCATGTCGCGTGACGGTCGGCCGCGGAGTAGAGATAAAGTGAAAGGCGCTCGCTGGTGCATGTGGTTGTTCATGGATTTATTTCAATTTTGAGTGCCTGAATTTATTATTTAACTTATTTCGTATGAATATTTAATTAAGTATTTTTATTAAGCTATTGCATAATATATATTCCGATAGTTTTTAGTTAAATGTCTATAATTTGAAGAAAAAAAATCACGTTTACCGTGGTCATAAACACCACACAATCCTTTTTAATTGTGCACCGTAGATCTTTATTGATGACCACATGACCCACTCCCTCTCACAGAGAAGCTTGTGTGGCTGCGTCCCAGCAGTGGGAACAGGCCGATAATGTTTATGCTTACCTATCTATTAACTATCTAAAGCAACAGTATTCTATTGTACTAGCTTCTGCCCGCGACTTCGTCCGCGTTAAATTTCTTGTTCCCCCGACCCTTCCCGCGTCGCGTCGAATCGCCTACCCGTGCAATTTTCCCCGTTTTTGCAACATTTTTAATTACTGCTCCGCCCCTATTAGTTGTAGCGTGATGTTATATAGCCTATAGCCTTTCTCGATAAATAGGCTACCCAACACAAAAATAATTTTTCAATTCGGATCAGAAGTTCCTGAGATTAGCGCGTTCAATTAAACAAACAAACAAACTCTTCCGCTTTATTATTAGACGTAAAGTATAGCATCAACCTATTTCTTCCCGTATGTGTCGTAGAACTACTGGCGACTAAAGGAATTACTAGAGAATGTGCAGCGGCTTCATGCATTTTACAACGATACTGCGATCGCCAACCCGCCTGCCAAGTGTAGCGATTAATGGCAAACCCTCCAAAATAGGGCGTGGACGTGTTACGGCTGAAATTATGATGATATTGTAACAGTATATTAAGTTGCTTCATATTGCTCTACCAATAGGTTCACGAACTATATCCGGATATTATTGCCGGAAACAATAACTGAAAAATTTACAATGTAAGCGCAGCGTTACATTAAAGCTGGAATCGCCAACCTCAGTTCATGTATCAAGAAGTAATTTTAGTTCGTTCTACTTATGACGCTACTACAAATTAAAATAAAATCAACACCAACACGCCGTTATCTGATCCCAAACTAGGCAGAGCCTGTACTATGGCAACCAGACAACTGATAAATCTTTATATACAAGATAAGTTTTTATCCAGTATGTAAATTGTAACCATGAATTCAGCATATCATTCTAGACCCCCTAGCGCTGAAATTTTTCGTCGGTTTTACAAAAAAAAAATCAGCTATTTCATAGAAAAATGCAATACCTACGGGGTCAAAATGTATGGAACAGCTGATTTTTTTTGTATAACCGACGAAAATTTTCTACACTGGGGGTCTCGAATGATATGCTGAATTCATGGTTACAGTTTGCGCACTGGATAAAAAATGATCCTGTATATAATTCTACTGTACTTGTGTATGTCACTGAACTCCTAAACGGCTGGACCGATTTGAATGAATTTTTTTGTATGCGTTTGGGTGGCACCCTGGATGGTGTAGATTCACAAATCAGCCCGACAGATGGCGCTGCTATCGAGTTCTAGGAAACAGGACAACGTCTGTATGGTCAGCTAGTATACTTATATATTTCTGAATACATACATATTATAGATAAATTACACCTAGACACAGAACAAATAATCGAGCTCATCACACAAAGATTTGTCCTGGGTGGGAATCGAACCCACAACCTCCGTCTTAGCAATCAGGGTCACTAACCACTAGACTAACAGGCCAGTCAAAAATTATTAGTATGTTGTTATGCTGCTTCTTTTGTCATGTCATTATTTATTAGTTACCTTTTCCAAAGAGAAAGCAATTTCCATGATGAACCACGAAAATAACAAAAAGAAAAAAGTAAAAATATCTTTATCTTTTGAAAGAAAGCTGTTGCCCCGAGCTTTATTCGCACGGAAATAATTTAGACATGTAATTTAGAATGGCGGCTTATTCGCCCCTTTTCTTTCGCTTAAAAGGAAATCCTTCGTTTGCCTGCGAGGCTCCGAGGGATGCTTATACCCTGGTACTTGGATCTGTTGTGAGACGGATTCAAGTGAAGCGGCTAAAACATTATTTTTATGTCTTCCATTTCCAAAACTGATTTTAATAATAAAACGTGAAGCTAATGAGATTTCTCTTGTATTTATTAATGAGCAGATGGCCCAGTAGTAACGACCGCGACCTACGAGTTGTAGGTCGTAGGTTCGAACCCAGAGAGGCGCTTTACTTTGAGTAAATTGTTTCATCACCACTGCTTTCAAAACGGTGAAGGAAAACATCGTGTGGATATCGGCTGGTCCTTGAATCAAAGATTCGAAGATATATGACATCTACCAAGCTGAGGCCTGTCCCAGCAGTGGGAACATTTTGGGCTGAATTTGGTAAATAATGACGAATGTACATATTTAACCTCTTTTGGGAACTAACTTTCAAAACACTTCATAAATGGAACTCTAGTGCAAAATATAAAAATTTCTAGAGCTGCTAGAGTCTAGACCCAGCTCTAGCGGTTTTGGATGCGGGTAGTCTGTCAGTGAATGAATGAAATTTCGATTTTTATTAAGTAGATTAATACTATGAATGGCTTAAAATATAAACTTGTTTAGTGAATGTTTCCTTGGTCAATCTGTTATGAGGTCCTGGGTTCAATTCCCAGGTCGAGCAAGAGTGTTATTGGGTTTTTAAAGCTGCAGTTTTTTAGTAGTAGCCCCGAGTTTGGATCTATGCCAGGTTGATGGGAATAGGCTCATACATGAGAGTTAAACATAACTGGCGACATGTGGGACACCTCTACCTAACCCTTCGCGGAAACAAGGCGTGATGTTATGTTATGTGTACACGGATATAGATAGTATAGCTGTGAGTGTTCTATAAGCCTATTTAGACCAAAACTTAAGCCTATTAAGCCAGCCTTTGTAGACTATTGTTACTGCAATCAAACAGTTACATAACACCTCATGTATAGCCCCCAAAATGTTGGCACAGGGTTATTGTTATGTTATATCTAAACAGTGTTTACAGAATCCTTGTTGTTTGTTACCTCACAGAAATGACGTCTCTGTGTTGTTGACGGGCCATCAATGTCACTTCACTCGGCCACACCGCAAAGCTGAGTAGTGGCCGCTTTGGGAACGCAGCTGGTTCCTATTCCTGAACAGTTTTACAAGATGGTAGTTAAACAGTTCATACCGATTCGTGTAGTAGCACTAAACAAGCACTATGTGATTAGCCGTTCCAGCACGCGGAGCATGACCGTCATAGAAACGGAATTTGTCGACGGAAGAGAAGACAAAATGATAGATTGTATCGTAGAAAAATTGTGTAAAGCTGAAGAAAAGAGATGTTTCTATTCTTCAGTCGACAAGAGTACGATGACATATTGACTATTTCTCTCTACTATTGATGAGATAGAAACATTTTTACAGAATTAAAATACATAAGGAACTTTTTTTGTTCTTGGTAGAATAGATATAGAATTGGTCATGCTACGCCGGCTGTAGTCGGTCCTTTTAAAAATAAACAATAATAATTTATTATATAGCTTATTTTTATCTGTAGCGTGCATGTCAAAAGCATGTCAAAACCTTATTCTTGCTCAAGACGAGTAGGTGGTTTCCGCCTTGCAAGTCCTGATTTCCTCACATTTTTCGCCTTCACCGATATCTTTAATGCCTAAGTTAGAAAGAACGTAAGAGTTGAAAAGCCACATCGATACTGTTACGTAGATCGTGAAGACTTGAAAACACGTTAAGGTGAATGCTCCAACCAGCCCGCGAAATTCAAATTCTTGCGTTTTTTGGAATTTGCAGGCCAGTGCTAGGTTGTATGTTGATTAAAATATTATTCGCGCCTGTAAGACGTGTGTAGTTACAGAATTATAATCATCAAAATCGCCAATACAACCCTCCAAGTTCATGTTCAGTGAACTACAAGACGTGGAAGCATAAGCGAGACAAGCGATTCTGATTTACGTTTGATTATGTGATTAAACTGTTTTTGTGTGTTTTGGTAAAATAGGTTTAAATTTATGTATCGCGAACCCCCAGCTCGTAACAATACTTACCCGGATCAGAACCCACAAGCTCACAAGCCATCACAACATTAGCTGTCCTATTAGCTGATTAAATTATAGCGCATTGCATGGATGCATGCTCAGGGAATTGGAAATGGATTAATTTAGAAAATGAGTTGTTCCAGAGAAATTATTTAGTACAGTCTGCTATTAACAAGGATACAATTTTGTGTAATACTGTACTGTGTAACCATTTATTTTTACATAGTCTAAAACAAAGTTGCTTCCCGCATCTGTACGCTTACATCTTTTAATCTACAGAACGGATTTAATACGGTTTTCATCAATAGACAGAGTGATTTAAGCGGGAGGTTTATGTTATAAATGAAGCGATGCCACTGGCAAAAGATAGTTTTGCCTTTTCAAATTTTGTTGTCAATGTTGGCTGTATATTTTGTTGGTGTTCTTTCTAAAACAAGACGTGAGATTTTTTTTTGTCTAATATCATCCAATAACGTCTCTCGCTCTGAGTAGAGTGGAAGGGCGTGTCAGACTTTTACTGACTAAAACCCACCCGTGTTCCTTCAGTTGCCTGTGCCAGGACCACAGTAACTCCTTCGAACAATTCTGCGACCCTGGCAGGAAAACGTAATCACTTGGGATTCCGAACACTGCCTTGAAATGAAGGCGTTTTAAGGTCAACCTTTTACCATTGACCTGTATTATACGACTTCACTCGAGATAACATCAATTATTGTATTCAATTAAATCTAATCCGATTTGTCTACAACTTCCCATAAGGGTGAACCTCCGACCGGTCGATGAAGATTGAAACAAGGTCGACTCGTCGACATGTGGGTGGGGGGCGATGCGCTCTGCTAAACACAGGGTAACACACATTTATATTGGAGCCGATTTGTACGTATTAGTTGTTGGAACCTGTTACGAAGAGTATGTGATGGAACGAGCTTCGTGGAAATAGCTGCATACTGCGGCCACACAGCGTTACTGTGTCCCGGTTTGATAGGTACGGATGTCTACGTAATTTAATGTATTTCAGTTTTGTTTCTGGAATAGCAAATGCTCATTATTATCTACTACATTTTGCCCGCGACTTCGTCCACGTGAATATCGCGGACGCAGCGGATGTTGCGGAATAAAGTAAAGAAAAATAGCCAATGTCATTTTTTGACTGGCCTGTTAGTCTAGTGGTTAGTGACCCTAACTGCAAAGACTGAGGTCGTGGGTTCGATTCCCACCCAGAACGAATCTTTGTGTGATAAGCACAATCATTTGTTCTGTATCTGGGTGTAATTTGTCTATAATATGTATGTATTTAGAAATAAGTATATTTATCAGTTGTGTGCAGGCTCTGCCTAGTTTGAGATCAGATAACGGTGTGTTGGTTGTCCTAAGATATTTATTTTTATTTTTTTATTTTGGGGTTCAAACTTAGGCGAAGGCCTCTCTTCCCTCTTTATACTTTTAACGACCAACTGTGTTTGTGGGCCAATCCTTAAAGTGGAAGCTCCAAGGTAGCCCGAAAAATTTCAAAATTTTTGAGTAACTGACTGAAGTTGACTTTTTGATGAAAAGATCATTCAATGAAATTACATGAACCTAGTGAATTGTATTAATGATTTAATTATTACTTACAATTACGTAAATCCGTATTTGTTCCAGACTTGAACCATATTTAGCTCAACATACCTACAGCTTGGAAATTGCCAAAAAACGTAGGGAAATGAGAATTTCGCTAGAGCTTCCACCTTAGAAAACGAGTCCAGGGCCATAGCTTTCCAGGCCTGCCACGTAGTAGTTTCCTGTAATAAATGACCAAAGGCGACGTAATTACCACCAACAAGCTAAGTGTGACAAAAAGAAGTACTTGCTTTGCTGCAAATTATTTTTTAACTTGGTCTTTTTGTACCCAAAGGACGTTATATAGCATATTTGCGCTGTAAAACGAAATCTACAAAATACAGAAACATTTTATATTTTCTCTGCAGATTGAAACATTTTCTGTTTCCTGCATCTCTAACTAGCATGCAGAGAACACCACGATGTTTTTCTTCTTTTGTAAGAAAAAAATAATAATCCGCCATACTACGGACTGCGTTTTAATATTATCACACATTTTGCACATTCAAAATGCTTAAAAAATGTAGAGACGTGAGAATAAACGGGAAATTTTAATACACTAGCATGCAGCTGACATTGGACAGAACGACAGAAGGACAACTTTAAACTTTGTTAGTTTCTTCGTAAATATAATTCTTTTTACATTCTTTCTTATTATTAGGCCATGGAGAAACGTTCAGCTTGAGACTGCCTTCTTGTTCGAGTAGTCATAAGTGGTCAACTTGGGATTTCGATTCATAGTCAGACAATATATTTTTGGGTTTTCACTCAGGAATTTCTGGGTAGCCCGTACTTTGGATTTATGGTTGATATAATTAGATTAATCTCTTATTACATTTTAATTGTAATTGATATTTTATCATAGTTTATAAGCACTTACCACACATGTGGACCTAAACTTGTCTAAGTAAACTAATATTATTATAACTTTGGATTTAAATATACCGAACGAAGAATGTGTATGACTACTAGACCACTGTGCTTCGCCCTATCGAGAATCCAGATGTAATAATATGCTCTGTTTTGTTATATGTACATTTATAGCATAATCAGCCTATATTGTTCCCAGTATTGGGATCTAGCCCTCCTCTCTATGAGAGGGAGTGGGCCGTAAGCCACCACGCGGACCCAGAGCAGTTTGGTCGATGTCACAGTCATGTCTTTGAATTTCTGCTTCTACGGCCTGCAGGTTTCCTCGCGATGTTTTCTTTCACCGTTTTGAGGCCGACCGTTATATGCACATATATATTTTGTAATATTTATTCCGTCCACGTTCGGCACGGATGTAAAAATATCGCGGTTAATATTTTTCGCGCACTGGATCTTGAACGCACTAATTAGTACCGACACTTGAAAATCGGACTGTGTGTTTTTTCGATGCGCTGAGATGCACTCTACTGTCAATGCCTTTTTTTGTGGGTGGGAAATTATTAAATGACGTCTCCCGCTCTAGGTAGAGCGGGAGGGCGTGTCAGACTTTTACTGACTAAAAAACCCACCCGTGTACCTTCAGTTGCCTATGCCAGGGCCACGGTATCTCTTTCGAACAAATCTCGCGACCCTGGCAGGCATCGGTCCTAGCAGACCCCTTCAGTTTACTACTGACTGTCGTCAATGCTTGGTTCAACATCGAGAGTTAAACATTCTGTTCACAATATAATCCCACTACGACATTTATATCTTTGTACGAATGTGATATTATATTCAGAAAATTTAGTCTTGAATCTATGTAAATCATCAAATATCAATATTGATTGTATTCTATAATGTATACAGGTGATGGGTTTTTATATAATAGAAACAATTATGGACCCTGTCAAGCACAGCAACAAATTTAAATTCTAAGTAGAACAAAGGCTTTAATAATTTCCTGTAAATTCTTAATGTCGCTCTGTATTTAAATCACCGTTCCAGCCGAAAGACGTCTACTGCTGGACATAGACCTCCCCAAAAGGGCGATTTTTCAGTACCTAATTGCCACGCTTGGCAGGCGGGTTGGCGATCGCAGTATAATGATATAATGCATATAGAACGCTGCTGCTCATTCTCTAGTAAGTCCCTTAGTGCTCTATGTGTCCCGTCTACATTACACCACGAAGGTGGAGGAGATCATGGAGTATGTACGAGTGAAAACCAACTGGACCTTGAGGGTCGAGAAGTTGGAACCGCGCCATAACACGAACTTCAAGACTTTCGTGGTGCGAGTTCCAAGTCTTTGGCCGAAGGGTGTCGTGTATCGGTGATTCCGCGGAAGGCTACGCGACACCACGCAGCGCAACACGACGCCGTCACTTCGTGTACAATAGTTTTATGTTTACATTATTTTTATTTGTATGTATGTTAGTCTGTAAGGTATTTATGATATGGGTCTTTGTAGCCCGAAATAAATTGATTTGATTTATTTGATTTAGTCGACTCTTACGACACCCACTGGATGAAATGGGATAATTCTGTTCTGTACGTCTGGCACCACACAATCAACAATCAACCAACTCAGCTTATCGCAGTTCACTGCTGAACATAGGCCTCTGCCATGATGCGCCACAACACCCTGTCTTCCGCCGTCTGCATCCAGTCTGTCCCAGCCACCTTTTTGAAGCGTCCCACACCCACCACACGGAACCGCGAAATACTCCGGGAACCATTTATTTTATTATCTATAAATATAAAATTCTAAATATAAAGTCCTGATTGACTGACTGACTGATATATCAACGCAGAGCCTAAGCCGCTGGTCCTAGAGACATGAAATTTGGAGGGTGTGTTCTTTGTGAGGAGTAGGTATTCACTTAGAAAGGGTTTTTTGAAATTCCTTTCCTAAGAAGGTGAAATGGGGGGTTGAAATTGTGATTTTTTCGACATCCACATCCACATTCTTAAATAAATGATATATTATTTTGGCTTATTTGCTTAATTATTTGGCAACATCTCCAATTAACGCTCGAAATTGGCATTTACAGGCTTCAACTATCATAAGTTTTTCCATATCACTTGGTAATTAATTTTCAGTATCTCACAGATATGCTTTGTCTGTCCACCTCGGGCATGAGCTAAGAAGCAAGTGTAGCAGTATTTTATTATTTCCTTGGTGTCAATGTGTGTGTCGCTTGTTATCTCACACGGGGGCTATAAAACTGTTCTTCTGAACGCGACCATTTCGCTCATAAAGTGTAGCTATGCGAGGGGGGTAATCCCGGGATCGGCGCGATAAACCCCGGACAACGGGACGAGAGGCCGGGACGAGACAATGCGCTATTGTTCTCGGCGTATCGCTCGTAGTGGAGAGCGCAGTAGGACAACGGGCTGTGGTGTTTAGAATGGAAGGGTTTAATTGGGAAACGATTTCTGTTTCAAATGTTACTGAAGGACGAATTTCGGAAAGCGACACTTCACACAAAGTGACTGGTGGTGACCACGGCACAACCAGATCGGTCTGATCGCGAGATACGTGTTTATACGATGAGATTGTATGGTTTTACGAAAGAAAGAAAGAAAGAAAGAAATAATTTATTTGCCATGAAATAAATAACGACTTTGTTATATAGTTGGAGATCTTTGGGCCTGGCGCGGTATGGGTTTTGGTATGGTCAGAACTGACCTGGTAATTCTGATTAGCATATTATTAATAAGATCATAATTATGGTACCTTTGCCTGCGTGTCATATATTTTGTAGTGTCAACCTCGCCTTTTACCAACACGCGTATTATTTCGGGGCCCAGGAAGTGATTCTTTCTGCACCACAAATGACTAAATCTGGCTGTAAAAACCTCCATCAAATGTTTACTTTAAAAACGCATCCACCAGTCGGGCCTAGGCCTTAATCCCAGCAGACATTATAGGCAGACAGAGCATTATAGCAGACATTATAGGCTGAATATTTGTTATTTTCTCGTTGACTTACTGTTCTGTCCTGCACTTGGCGTCACTTCGACACAACCCTCTGAGTCTCAGTTAAAAACACGAGTTGTGTATTGTCGCACGTTTTTGTCGCAAGTCGTATCCACATTGATAGCTCCTGCCAAAGGGATACCAACCTAAACATCATATTATAAGGCTAACATTCGCTTGACAAAAGTGTCAATGTAATTTAGATAATCATAAAAGAAAAACACCTCTATTGAAAAGTAATAAGGTGGAAAGTCCCTTGGCACAAATTGCTGCAAGTTTTATGTTTGTCAGTTGTAATTCAGAAAGCCATTATTAATATCTGTGATGATCTGCGAGAAGAAATAAAGCGCAGTAAGCCGCTTAGCGATATAATGTAAGTCAAGAGCAAAAAGTTGTTTATTTAGTAATGGCCAGCATTTGACGTTGATGGTAGTAAAAGTGGGATTTTATTAAGCAAAGGATTCCTAATTTTTTATGGCTTATGTTTAACTTACCAGCAGATATAGTAACATATAACAGACAAAAAGAGTAAATGATCACCAAAATTAAACTCGCATTTTAATGTAAAATTATAACCAAAGTTTTAACATCTCGATATTCTATTTAAGCAAAATGACTCCAAATAAATCATTGTTAATCGAAAAGTAGTAAATGATCACCAAAATTAAACCAGCATTTCAATGTAAAACTATCACCAAAGTTTTTACATCTTGCTATCCTATTTAAGCAAACTGACTCCAAAAAAATCATTGTTAACCCAAAAATAGTTAATGAACACCAAATTATTAAGAGTGTACTACGTGAGCTCGACAAATGGATGTGCGAATAACGCTTGTGCGACAAAACTGTACTGCAACTCACCATAGTTCGAATGCACGCTTGTGCGACACACTGAATCTAGTCGTTTCAAGCACTCGCCGGCCGCTGCCGCGGCACCGCTCGCTTCGCTCGCTCGGCTCGTGCATAGGAGGTCACAGTTTTAACCTAACCTAACCTAGTGAGCTTGAGTGTGTCGCACAAGTGTTATTCGCACATTCATTTGTCGAGCTCACGTAGTACACCCAATTATTAAGATTTGGTGATCATTTACTACATTTGGTGTTCGAATACATTTTGAAGTGCAGTCGTGACTAAAATAGCTCGTACTATTGTAATTTTAGACTTTATTTTTCTGGTGTCAAGTATATATTTTTGGTAAAAGAACTAAGGGTATCAAAGCATTTTATGGTGGTTATTATATTTAATCCCATTTTTTATTCTCAGCCGACATCAATAAAACGAGTAGGTTATGTATTCGGCGGGTTTTTTTTTTTTTGTTTTTATATGCAGATTTACGTAATATTTCACATTTTAAATGTCGTCCAAAACCTTATTTTCCAAAAATAAACGACCGTCTTACAAAAAAAAAAGCATTAGTGAAAAATAACTTTCATTGCGGAAGTCGGTGACAAAAAAGAAAAAATAAAAGCCAACTTCCTTAAAAAAACACTACAAAATCAAAAATAACTTTAATTTCGGAATTTGGTGTCTTAGGATCTGTATTTAAGGTTTTTTTTTTTTTATTATTATTCCGTTTATTTCTTTATATACATATTATTTACATTTTTAAATATTTTTAGAAAAAAAGAAATTTACAATAAAAAACATTTAAAAATATAAAAAATAGTGGACCTCCGGTAGCGGGAGCAGGGTCCAAGCTACCGGTGGTTAGGGCTCCAGAGACAGGAACCTCCTCACGATGCGAGCCGTGTCAAGGAGTACTGCCTTCTGGATCAGGCTCTTGATCCAACCGCCTAACGATAGCCTCGACAGGTGTTGGTCGAGGTTATCGGCCATCAGCCCATTGGCTGATATGACAATCGGCACAATGACAGCCGAGTCAACATTCCACATGTCAACAACCTCGTGTGCTAAGTCGAGATATTTAATCTGTTTCTCTTTCTCAGCTTTCACGAGGTTGCCGTCATGCGGAATGGTAACGTCCACTATCATTGTTCGGCGCGCTAACCGGTCTATCACCACTATATCAGGCTTATTGGCGACAATAGTCCTGTCAGTAATGATAGACCGATCCCAGTACAACGTGACATGGTCATTTTCGAGAACTGGGTCGGGCACATACTTGTAATACGGTACCTCAGAATCCACTAGTTTATATTGCAAAGCAAGTTGCTGGTGAATAATCCTGGCTACTTGGTTATGCCTGTGCAAGTACTCGCCGTTAGCCAGACGAGAACAACCAGAGATAATATGTCTGATGGACTCACCCGGATGGTGACATGCCCGACACACGTCAACCGTCCCGTCCTTCATAATATGTCTCCGGTAGTTATTCGTCAAGATAACTTCGTCCATAATTGCACAGACAAAACCTTCAGTTTCCCCGAAAAGGTCACCAAAACGTAGCCAGGATACGGACGCTAAGAAATCTACACAGGGCTCATGAAGAGCCCTGTAGAAGCGCCCGTGAAGCTCCTTGTTTCGCCATATTTCCTTGCGGTCATCGGTAGTAAGTACTACAAGTTTGCGCCAGTTCTCTTTAGCCATGGATAGCGGGGTGAGTCCCTTGTCCACTGCGACCACATCCCGGTGCATACCAACTTCGGCTTTCAAAAAATATTCCCTGAGACTGCCCACCTCACGGTTGTGGAGGGTCTTTGCATTTAAAAAGCCTCGACCCCCGCACTTCCGCGGGATGTACAGTCTCATTACCGATGATCTTGGGTGATGCATCCGGTTTGCGGTCAGCATTGTACGGACCCTCCTATCCAGGGCGTCTAGTTCTGTCTGAGTCCATTTAAGTATGCCGAAAGAGTACATCAAAACCGGCATGACCCAACCGTTGAAGGCGCGCACCTTGTTTCCGCCTGAGAGAAGACTAATCAATACCTTCTTCAGGCGATTAAAGAAGCGCTCCTTCAAAGATTGCTTCATGTCAGCATCGTTGATGCCTAACACTTCCGACATACCCAAATACTTATAGCTTTCGGATGAGGAAAGGGATCTGAGGTATATGGAATCCGAAAGTTGGATTCCCTCGGATTCCATAACCTCACCTCGTTTTACATGCATGACTGCACATTTGTCCACACCAAACTCCATCCTGATGGCGCTACTAAAACTTTCAGTTATCTTCAGTAGCTCCATCAGTTGCAGTTTGCTGGGGGCAAATAGTTTTAGGTCATCCATGTAGAGGAGGTGAGATATAACCTGACCACCTCTCCTCAGCCGATAGCCTAGACCTGAATCCTCCAGCAGTGTGCTTAGAGGATTCAGGGCTAAGCAGAACCAAAGTGGACTCAAACTGTCGCCCTGAAATATTCCCCGCTTAATCCATACAGGCTCATCATTTCGCTGGGTCCGTGGACATCCCGGATAGCTAAGGACTGTCCTCCATTGCCCCATGCACGACTCAAGGAAGGTGCGTAGAGTTGCATCAACCTTGTACAACTCCAACACCCTCTTGAGCCATGCATGTGGCACCGAGTCGTAGGCCTTCTTATAGTCTATCCAGCATGTCGACAGATCCTTGCGGGATCGGCGAACCTGTTGGCTTATGGCCATGTCGATGAGGAGTAGCTCCTTAGTACCACGGGACCCGTTCTTACATCCATTTTGAGACGCAGATATAATGCAGTTATTATCGACGTGCGAACTAATTTTCGTTCTCAAAATGGATGTAAGAAGTTTATAAACCGTCGACAAACATGTGATCGGTCTATAATTCTTGGGTTCCACGGTACTACCTGACTTATAGAGCAGGTGGGTAACGCCTGTTGTTAGAAACTGCGGTAGCGACCCAGACTCTAAAGATGACTGGAAATGAGATGCCAGGCGACTGTGTGAACTGGTGAGCCATTTTAACCAGAAGTTGTGCAGTCCGTCCGGTCCCGGTGATTTCCAATTCGATAACGGACGGACTGCATTGGCTACGTCTTTTGGCGTTATTAACACCGGCTCCATTTCTGGTAATGTTTCACACACTCGCTCGACATCTCGCATCCAGCCAGCCTCAACGTGACAGACGGGCACTGACCAAATGCCCCGCCAGAATGCATTCGTGGCGGCGTCATCCGGGCAGCACACGTCCGTCCCATTTTGTTCGGGTCGCTCCCAAGCTCTATATACCCACCTCTCATCGCTCTGGAACATACGATTCTGCTTGTATCGGTCAACCCGCCGTTTATACCGCCGAATACGGCTTGCCCATGCACAGACTTTCTGCTTCAGGAAGTCGATGCGCTCTGTGACACGGGACATGTATTCTGGAGGACTGATTCCAGTCCCCGAGAATGCCCGCCTTACAAAGCGCATCACTCGTGGTCGTGTATTGCCCTCCCTGAAGCAGTATAGTTTGCCGATGAGTACCCTGGCCCCATCGATACGACGCTCGATCCTGCACTGCCAGGCTGGTACGGTAGGTATTTGTCGAGTAGCTCCGTCACAGGTTGGGAACTTGACGTTTGCTAAACGACATGCCGCAACAGCCGCGCAATACAGGATTGAGTGTGTATCCACGAGACTGTCGCTGCTCTCGAATACATTCTTTAGCAGCGAGTCCAAGGCACACACCAGCGCCCTATTTTTCTTGTGCATAGGCAACCGTGGTAGTCGGGGTCTAAGTTCGGTTGGGGTTGACCTATACTCGCGAAGCGCATCCTCCAGAGCGCTCCTCAGTCGGTTGTTGCACTGGCTACTTACTGTGGCAACCATATGATCCTCTTCTTCAACACAATGAGACCGCGGCGAAATTGCATTAATGGATGACCCTTGTGCCGCGGTTTGTGTCGGAGTCGGGACGATATAATTGCTCAGTACTTCTGAGCGCAGCCGTTCAAGTGCAGTATCGTCCAACCTGTGATTTCGTTGGATAACCCGCACTTGATCCGATAGTCGTTGGGCCGAGACGTTGACGGTTGGTTCTAGTTCCTGGAACAGAGACAGCATCCTATCACGGTACGCAGTGAGGTTAGTACCCCCCTCTGTAGACCCGTAATATGCGCGCATGACGTTCTCGTTCATAGACTGAGTCCATCTCATGCGCTGCACACAACCACCGGCAGCGGGGACCCGGCTCGGGGCCGGATGGCCCCTAAGTCCCAAGCTCTTCGGTGGCCGGCCTCTCCCCTGCCGACGTACAGGTGTTGGCGACGTCGGCGGGGAAAAATATTCGTCGCTCGAGCTCGACGCACCTGCCACGGCCGGTGTCACAGCACTCTCGATGGCGCTGGGTTCCGGCGGCGGCGGGGCGGAGCTGAGCGACGAGTCCGGAGGTGGTGGGCGTGCGTTCCGTGCAGCTGACCGTGTCAACATTTACTCACATTCCAACATGTCGTCATTTCATGGTTTTTTCAGATGTCGATATTGTTGTTCGGAGGTGACATCTGTCATGCCACCTCCGACTCGGTAGTTTTTGGTTGTATTTATTACATTTTGCTGTTTATAGACTCTTTTTGTTTTTTTTTTATATTTTAAAGGATTTAGTTGAATTTTAAACTGAAAACTTGTATAATGGGGTCAAAATTATTTTTACTATTTAAATCTTGTAGCAGATTGAATTGAGTGACGTTGAGTTGACACGGTGTTGCCAGTTCTTATTATTATTATTATTATTTATTCATTAGACAACAAAAGGTCCACACTGACAAAAACGAAAATAATTAAAAGGTGTTAGCAACAATATATCTTATAATCTATGTTAGTACTTATACACTACTACAGACAATGTTGTTTTGATGAGATGTCCCATTATGGGGCTCTCATCAGGCCTGTCAGCTATCACCTTCAGGAGGCTGTTGCCACTGCCACGCAATCTGGCGAGCAAAGATGCACTTTTTTTCCGTACGACAGCTGAGAAGCTGTCGACTCGGGCTTTTGCAAACATCTCTGACGCACTGCAGTAACGGGGCAGCCGCATCAGCACCCTGAAGGCGTTATTATATTGGACGCGCAGAGCACTGACAGCACGTTTGGTACAGCTGATCCATAAGGCGCTCGAGTACAGAGATGTGCAGTATGCTTTAAAAAGCGTGTGTTTGACCGCTTCTGTACATCGAGCGAACCTACGGGCCAACATGTTCGCCCGTACCGCCAGTGCCCTGCGTTCCCGTTCAACATCACCATCATCGTTAAGGTTGTCAGCAATGATATGTCCCAAGTATTTAAACTGATGAACCCGACGTATCGGGACATCATAAATTCTAATTGGTGGCACATCTACTGGTCTTTTCTTGCCAACAGCCTTAAAGACCATGAGTTCGGACTTTTTTACATTATATAACAACCCATGGCTGGCAGCATAGTTCTCGCAGATGTTTACAAGTTTCCTTAGTGCACTGACTGAGGGAGCCAGCAGCACCATGTCATCCGCGTAGCTGATGTTGTTAAAACATAACCCGTCAACAAAACAGCCCACATGCGCACTGCTGAGTCCCTCAATCAATGCATTAAGGTATAAGTTAAAAAGGTTAGGGGAGGTTAAGCCCCCCTGCCTCACGCCACATTCCAACCTGTACGGTAGAGAATAGTCATTCCCCCACCTTACAACGTTCGTTTGGTTGCCGTACCAGTACTTAAAAACGTTCAGCAGCTCATTGGGTATCCCTGTTGCCTTTAATTTATCCCAAAGAATGTCGTATGAGACCAGGTCGAAGGCCTTGGAGAGATCCAGGAACGCTGCATAAACAGGTGTTCTCCTGTCAACGTAGTACTTCACAGCGTGCTTAAGGCACGCGATTGCACTTTCGGTGGATAAACCAGGCCGAAAACCAAATTGCGCATCGTGTAAAGATATATATTTCTGTAGCTGTACGTTAAGCACACTGTCAAGCACCTTAGCGATAATCGTTGCTAGAGAAATTGGCCTATAATTCGACCGATCTGATGAGTCTCCTGTTTTGTTTTTAATTACTGGTACGACCACCGTCCTCATCATACTGTCGGGCAAGTGAGAGTGTGCGATACAAACATTAAACAGTAATGCCAAAACTCTGGGCATGTGGCAGCCCGCATGCTGCAAGTGCTCGATACTGAGTCCGTCGTGACCAGGGGATTTCCCTCTTTTCATATTTTGAAGAGCTACCTTAACGTCTTTTGCTGTGATAAGAGTGGGAATGGGGCCTTTTTGGGTCTCAGCATCGATCACCTGCTGCGATGGTCCCAACGGAGATCGAACCATAAAGTGGTCTTTGAACACCTCGGCTATTTGTTGTGGTTCAGTTACGCCATCAACACTCACAGGAAGGCTCTGGGCCGCGCTCATCTTATTGGTACATTTCCAGAAGCTACGAAAGTCTGAATTTGCGTGATGTGAGGCTAATATGTCCATTTTAATGGCCTCTTGGTGATTTTGACACCACTTGAGCTTTCCTTTAAAAACTTTCCGGGCTTCTAACATCTCATCGTACAAGGTACCTGAAGACGGTCGGCCGTGCCAGTCCCATATAGTGAACTTAGCCCGCGCCTCCCCGTGCGCGCCACGGACGTGCCTGTTCCACCCTGCTACACACTTCCGATGGCTAGGTTTTTTCCGGTGTGTGAAACTAGCTGCCAACCCTAAGCCGTGTACTATACTACTGTACAGCTCATCAATCACCCCCCTATGGCTGGTGTCAGTGCAAAACTTCCCACTACAAGATTCCAGTTGCACTGGAAAGTCTATCTCGCGTAGGTAATTGCCACACAAATTTGAAAACTGCGCTATTTGAGCGGACGATCTTTCCCCCCACCTGACACCGTCGAATACTTGTGCACTCTGCTTAGCAAGTTTTTGCTTTACTAAATTAAAATCACACTTAATTAAAAGTGGAAAATGGTCGGACCAATAAATGTCATATAAAACGTGTACATTAGTAATTAGCGGTAAGGCGGCTTTGGTAACTACACAATGATCCAGCCATCTTCTACTTCCGTTTGCCTCACTTATAAATGTATAGCTGTCCGAACTCATTTTATTTACATCTACACATAGCCATTCCTGATCACAACAAAAACTCTGTAGCTCGGTATAAAACAATGTTCCAGGGTGTGAATTAAAATCCCCCAAGACAAACACCGTTTCCACGCCACTCTCTTCTATAATTGCACTTATAGTTCCTAAACAATCCGAAAACTCATTTAAATTGTTCGCATTGTCAACGGGTAGGTACACACTAAATATTAACACGCTACGGTCAGATAATGATATTTTTATGGCCACGATACGTGGATTATCGCACGGAATTACGCACACACAACTGAACATACTTTTTCTCCACACTATCGCAACACCACCATAAGGCCGACCCACTAACATTCCCGCCGATGTGTCTACCGCAGACGAGCCAGTGCTGCCAAACTCTTCATCTACTTTTGACAAGCAAGACAGGACATGTGGCAGCAGCCACGTCTCTTGAAGAGCAAGTATGTCCACTTCCTTGCATAAAGATCTAACTCCCTCCATTGACCGTTTAAGTGACTTGCAATTAAACGAGGCAAGGACGGCGTTATGCATAATAGTGGCATTTTTTTTTTTTTTTGCCACCGACTTCCGAAATTAAAGTTATTTTTGACTTTGTAGTGTTTTTTTTTAAGGAAGTCGGTTTTTATTTTTTTGTAATTTTTATTTTATTTTACACGCTTTATATTAGCTTCACTTGTATGTTTGTATGTTTGTTTGTAACCGACTCCTTGTAGCGCGATTTTGTCCCACTTTAAACGACCAGATTTCATTCAAACTTTGCACACCTGTCAAGGACCGTTGACAATGCAATAATTTCATAAATTTGTGCCATTATCCTTGCCAGGGTTACCAGGACAGCAAAAAAACTGTCTTCGGAAACTACGCTGAAATACGTCACAAACTACGCTGACATACGACACAAACAACGCTGACATACGTCACAAACTACGCTGACATACGTCACAAACTACGCTGACATACGTCTCAAAATTCGAAACACGCTAAAAAATAGAAAATAAATAATAGTTTTAAAAAAAAATTAATAAACTCGCTTCCATTGAAAACCAAACTAAAAAGTACAAAATAATGGAAAAAAAGCGTGGGGTGCCTGATATCAATAAAAAATACCTTAAAAAGCACCCCACGCTTTTTTTCCATTATTTTGTACTTTTTAGTTTGGTTTTCAATGGAAGCATTTTTTTTAGTTTTTTTTAAACTATTATTTTATAACTTTTAAGTTATGGTAGATACCCCGCACTAATCTAATCGCGTTATTCGTTCATTTGTCGCGCCAATACTTAATGCAAATATAAGACTTATATGGTTTTCACATGGATCCCACTGTCTGAATGGAACCAAATTTAAATGGAACCATTCGGGAAGCACCAGCTTTCAAATAAAAAAAAATCATCGAAATCGATTCACCCAGTCAAAAGTTATGAGCTAACAAACATAACAAAATAAAAAAAAATAAACAAAATACAGACGAATTGATATCCTCCTCCTTTTTCTTGAAGTCGGTTAAAAAACCAAAGACACTGACTTCCAAAATTTATGTAATTTTCACTTTGTACTGTTTTTTTGTTTGTTTTGTTATCAAGAATCCGTTAGGCAATTTATTTGATGTAAAAAGTGCAAAATGTTTCTATATTTTTTGTTGTAGTATGTATATTGTGCTTTTTTTTTTTGTTTGCTGTATTTTCTGTTAAATTTTTGTGCAAAAAACACAAAGTTTTAGAGAAGCGTTGTAAAAGCGTCGTTGATTCGTGTGTGTGTGTATGTGTCGTGCATGTACTTCTAACAACGCTTTGTGCAATCAAACTCGCTGCGGTTTTTATATTCCCCTCTGAGGGTACCGGGACACAGTGTAGGTAAGGCAGTAAGACCATACTGTCCGATAATAGGTACACTCTGGCGACTATGACTCATAAAGCTACTACAATTTGTCAAATTTCTTTAATAGGTTTTTAGCTTTATCGCAAAAGTATAAGGTCCAAAATGAATTGGGAAAATTTGACAGTTTCGGGTAGCTTGATGTGCTGGCGTCTGTTCATAGTCTCGAACTCGAATTGATAAATTTCTCGTTTATGGAGAAACATCTAGGTACAATAAATCTTTTAGTAACCCTCGCTTCTTTTCGTCACGGCCAAATTAAATAGATTACAACTGTTCAACAATATCTGTCTTTTATTCAGTATGATGGAAAGCAAAGTAATTCAGTGCGCTACGAGTAGAGCATGAATCTCGGAATCTCGGAATATCGTAATATCGGAATCTCGGAACGTAAGTTCCGGTATTACAATTCCGATACTGAGTGATCCAATATCGATATCAGACAAACTTTTTTATTTGAGTTTTAAATTAAACCTAGACCTGGTATATTTTAGCTCCGTGTGTAGCGCCAAGCGCGCTAGCGCACTTAACCGTACTCTTGTTGTCAGCTTGCTATGCATGCGATACAATACAAGAGCTATAATAGTATTGTTTGTCTCGCTCACTCTTAACCTGTGCGTGTACTTCTTGCTTATTCGCACAAACGAAAAAAATATGCTGTCAATCAGTCGCACTCGTAAACCGTGTAAGTTAAGACGTATTTGTGTTTTATGTGGCTAGTGTGGCTACATGCAACGTCGCTTTAAAAGATGTAAGTACAATTTTATATCTAATTGTTGTTTTCCGATTCAGTATAAATATCTTTGTTTTAATGGTTTTATAATTGTGCTATCTCAAAATAAAACAAATAACGCCAATAATGATTACTTCGTTCGTAGGTATTTAGGATGTTAGTTTGTATTATTATATATATGTATGGTAAAAAGATGATTTCTCCATTAGTGAAATAAATTTGTAAATGAAAGTTACAATTTATTTAATAAGGCAGAACACTAATATGTAGAGAGAGAGAGAGTCATAAAACCTACCTGTAGCAGGTAATATTTAATATTATCTGCTAAAGGTAGGTTTGCTTGTCCGTTCCGTGCCCAGGTACCTAGGTTATTCAAAGCTTACATACAATTATATATTTATATAATATAAAACAATTTCTTTGCAGGGCTTTATCAAAAAAGAAAGACACATACTCAGAACTTCTCAACAAACGCTCATCAAATGTATGGGATCATCAACTGGTGGGTCTACTACAGGCTTGCATACTCATTTACGAACAGTGCACTCAAACATTACTGCAGATGGACCCTCTTCATCGGAGAGTACTCCAAGCACATCAGCATCCTAAGAGCAGACGACAAAACTAAAGAAACGAAAACTAATGACTGAGTACTTTAGGCAGCGACCATATAACCGTTATATGGTCGCTGACTTTAGGTCTTCAGAATCAATGGAAGCTATTGTTTCTCGCAAGACCGCTTTAAATGGTGCAGCGGTTTCAGATTCTTTTCTGAAAGATCTTCAGCAACTCTTCAAAAAGAGTGGATACGACTTACCGAAAACGCCAACTACTATTGCGAAAATAGATCTTGAACATGCTGAACAAGTCAAATGTGAAACAGTGAAAACCATTACACTCATGAAAATTGAGAAAATTTACAATGACTCTCGACGAGTAGACCTCTCTTCGAAACGGGAGATATATGAACATAAACCTTCATTGCAGAGCTTTTGGAGGTTTTGAATTCAAGAATCTTGGACTCGTCAAAATAACGGGGTCCATGCCAGCTACAGCAGCTCTGTTTTTACAGAATATTATTACATATTATATTCACGATATTATTACAGAATACGATTTAAAAATTAAAGAATACGATTTAAAAATGATTTTTATTTTACTCCATCAACCTCATACCGAATTTGCAATTAAAATATGCAATTTCTAATGAAATTATGAAATTCCGATATTAACATCGGAATTCCGATATTGAGATCTAATATCGGAAATCAGTATCGGAATTGAAAACCCTCCGATATTACATGCCCTAGCTACGAGTCGACTGAAACGAGTCTTTTTTAAATATTTATTTACTCTCCACTGTTATTTGTATATGTTACGAAACATTTACAAATAACAGTGCTTTGTACAGTTAATCAGTAAATAGTAGATCCCTAAAAGTTCATGATTTTTATGATGGCCCGAGATACTGGCGAAACCGTGTTATATCAGTGAAGATAAATCAATTATTTGGATATTAACTGTCATCATCATCATCATTTCAGCCGTAAGACGTTCACTGCTGGACTTTGGCCTCCCCCAATTTGGGGGGCTTTGCCATAATCGCTACGCTTGGCAGGCGGGTTGGCGATCGCAGTATGGTAGTAAAATGCATAGAGAACGCTGCTGCCCATTCTCTAGTAAAAAGATATTAACTGTATTAATATAAAAAGTTAAAATTTAAATTTAAAAGACAAACAAAACCTCTAAAAATTAAATAAATATTAAGTTTAATAAGAAGTTATAGATAATATTTTGATCAAATGATCGTCCTGTCCAAACGCTATAAAGCCTACTTTTAAATAAAAAACTCGCAACCAAATGGGTTCACCCGTTTTGGAGCTACGGTACCACAGACAGATATAGACAGGTGGCAAACGTATAACACCCCTCTTTTTGCGTCAGAGGTTTAAAATATCAACCACCAATAAACTTCACATATAATTGTTTGTTAGCACATTATTTTGATTGATCTACTGAACTTTTTACTCTGTATGTAAGAGGGGCGGGGAAGTGCCAATCAACGATAGCTTTGTCGGTGTTCAATCAGTCATATCAAAAGCTGGAACAATTTATACACATTGGCTTTCATTAATTTTGTTTCACAACTATTGTGTGAATACTCTTTTCTCGATAAAAAATATTATATTAATATTTACCGTTGTTTTTATGTAACTTTTAATAAAAGGTTGTATTTTGATATAAGGTTTTATTCAGACATATGCGTTACTAATGCGGTATGCGGTAAATGATTTATTGTATTTCGTTTGGTTATTCAAACAGTTTTTTTACCCGTCAAAAATGAATTATGTTTTAAAACTAAATGAAGTCGATGCTATCTATCTGACGATGAAAGAATCGCTGACTGTATATTAGGACCGAGTAAAAGGTCGTGGGTTCAATCCCTTTGGCAAAGTGTTAACTGTAAGGGTTTCTATTATGCGTTTCTCAGTAGCAGTTTGGAATCTAGATTACTTAATACTCAATAATTTCTTGTATTCTATAACGTTCCTTAGGCTGTGCCCATAATGATTTATGTTTGGTTGGAGGCTACACGCTTGCTCCCTATAATACAGGATTTGTGACATACTACTTTATAGATTTCTTGCCGGCACTTTTCCATAGCGAACAATAAATTGGAACCGTCCACATAGCTTCTGACGTTTCATAAGTGCCCATGTTGGTTTATGTGAAATAAAAATATTTTAATTTTGACTACTACTACTAAACTGCTTACTCCTTTGGAAAAAACAAGCTTGAAGAACATCTGATAATTTTTATACCGTAAGGTAAAATGTTTTGGGAAGGAACATGTAAAAACCATCTTACATACATACGTTATTGCGAATAAATATTTTTCATTTCCATTTCGATTTTTAAATAGATTTTTGTAAGTTTATGTTCTGTTCCGTCCTTCGAGCGTAATCCGGTGCTACGTCATTATCTCTGTTTATTTGGTCCATTTTCCCGAAATGAGCATAGTTGTGAGTAGGATGCTATTTGTCAGTAGTAGCCGGTATGCTAGTGAGGCAGTAGTGAAGTTAGTTGCTAGTTGTTGGGGCCGCAGACCGCGCACACCGCCACTTGCCGCTCAGCTTTATATTATTTGTGATGCTCAACTGAATGACGACTTTCGTATAAACACGTTAGGGAGATGTAAAGTTAAATTAATCTTGAAATCAAAACTTCTGGCTCATAGGTCATTTTTAGGGTTCCGTTGCCAAATGGCAAAAAACGGAACCCTTATAGATTCGCCATGTCTGTCTGTCTGTCTGTCTGTCTGTCTGTCTGTCTGTCCGAGTATGTCACAGCCACTTTTCTCCGAAACTATAAGAGCTGTGCTATTGAAACTTGGTAAGTGGATGTATTCAGTGAACCGCATTAAGATTTTCACACAAAAATAGAAAAAAAGCAATAATATTTGGGGTTCCCCATACATAGAATTGAAACTCAAAAAATTTTTTTTCATCAAACCCATACGTGTGGGGTATCTATGGATAGGTCTTCAAAAATGATATTGAGGTTTCTAATATCATTTTTTTTTTAAACAATAATATTTGGGGTTCCCCATACATAGAACTGAAACACAAAAAAAAAATTTAATCAAACCCTTACGTGTGGGGTATCTATGGATAGGTCTTTAAAAAAGAAATTGAGGTTTCTAATATCATTTTTTTCTAAACTGAATAGTTTGCGCGAGAGACACTTCCTAAGTGGTAAAATGTGTGTCCCCCCCCCCCGTAACTTCTAAAATAAGGGAATGATAAAACTAAAAAAAATATATGATGTACATTACCATGAAAACTACCAACGAAAATTGGTTTGAACGAGATCTAGTAAGTAGTTTTTTTTTAATACGTCATAAATCGTAAACCACAATTTACCTTTCATTCAGTCAACTCAAATATAAAATTAAAAAAAAAAACATTTAATTTCATAAACGATGATGACGAATGATGATGATGATGACCTGCAGGTTTGTACGGAACCCTCGGTGCGCGAGTCCGACTCACACTTGGCCTGTTTTTGGGATAGAAATGGGTCATATTACCTTTTTCCAATTCGATAAACATACTCGTATTGAACATAATACAGTTCCCAAATATTCAAAGACCTAAGTTTTGGGAAAAAACTGGTTAAACATAAATAGCTAATGTAGTAAATGCAGGAATTATTATTCCTTTTATTTATTTCAGTTCACATTAAACTAAGTACTTCATTTGAATTTGGTTTTAATTCGTTTTTCTTTTCTTAATTTTAGTGAGTGGATTTTGATAAATATTATTAAATAAGATGAGAGTTTATTTTATTTGTTATGAATGACCACTGTGTTACGTGTTTTCAGAGTGTTTTTTACTTTGTAGTATTATTTCAAACATAATTTATTTTTTTAATGAGTAAATTGAATTGGTAGACGAAACAATTTCCCTTTCAAACTTTAAATTACGTGTATTTTAGTTTTTTAAATAGTGTATAAATATTTATTAAAGTTTCGTCGTATGTTGCTTTCACGTGTACACTAGGCTACGCATCGGTAGTAACACTGCGATTTAGTTTAGTACAGAGTTTTAATATAATTCGAGGCCAGATTATATTGGTTTTGTTACCATTAACGTGCGGCCCACAATACTTCATTTATTTTTCCCCTAAAACCTACCAACTTTATAAACAATTTTGTTACAATTTTGTTTTTTAATTAATTTAAATCTTTAAACTATTAATAAAGCACTTTATAAACATAATTTATCCAACACAACAATCAGTAACTGTTTTAATCAAGGACCCCTCTAATCAGCCGCACTAACATCTTAAGCTAAATGAAATGAATAAAACCGTCAATTAAATGATCAACACCTGCACACGAACAGACACAGACACACAGTTCCCTTAGCTCACCGACTTAAGAATGATATAATTAGTGAGTGAAGTCGACGCGGTGCTAATGCGGCTTAGCGGTACAGATTGTGAGGAGCACAACGGAACCGAGCAGTTTATGTAGTAACGGGTAAACGTTTCTTGTTATTACTATTAGTTGGTGGTAAAAAACTGTGGAGATTTAATGTGGTTCCTAGGCCATTACAATCTACTAACTACATTAAATCTCATTCCTGGCATTCAGATGCATCCGGTCAGACTGAATGCAGTTCCAGCCGATCCTAAAATAGTTGAGAAAAGATTAGGTAGAAAATAATAGCTTTACGGGACGAATCCGCTTGCTTCTTAGGATATTAATTAAGAAGAACGAATGATGAAATCACGTCGAATCCGTGCAGAAATCTCGGAAGAATTGTTTAAAAAAAAAAAGATCTTTAGAAAGTGTGAATTACCTACTCCTTTTTTAATTTTAATTTTTTTGTTACTCCTCTTCATTTTATGGAAGAGGTTTCAATTGCAATAGAACACTATTATAATAGTGAAGGCATTCGTAATATGAGTGTGATATATTACAATATTTTATTGTTGTAAAGAAAAAAATAGCCTAATTATGAACACTGCATTCATCATAGTAAACTACGAATAGATTTCTATACACAAAATGAACAAACAAAGCTCACTCTCAACCCCTTTCTTTCTACTTTTTCTACCGTTTATCGCAAAATGCAATCAAAAGCAGCAAAGGTGAGCTAAACACACGTAATTTGCTACGCCTGGCTACGCCGTGCTACGCGCTACCACTGCTACGAACTACGCTTTCGTAGCGCTACACGTAATCTTTTCTTTCACAAACGACGCGCTTTCTTATTTTAAATATAATGTTGCATGCGTTTTTAACTTTACGAGTAAATAGAGCTGAGAAGTTATTAAAGAATATGTGGCAAAAGTAGTTATGTACAGTCAGGAGAATTAATTGTTAAACAAATTGCCCCCCCTTAGTCAATTTGCTATGTTATAGCCAGTTTACGAAACTGTCAAAGAAAGACTGTAATTATTTTAATGACCGGACAATTAAGTTGGTAGTCCATTTTCTGAAGTATAAATATCCCAGGCTGTAAGTTAACACGATATGGGCTGAACGAAAACTTGAATCCTAGTGACAGTATCATGTAATAGGGGTAAGCCTATTGAATTTAGTAATTTAATTTACTTTTTATTCGAACGAAGTTCCTTATCGCGCGTTGTGAAAGGGGGCTAGACGGAAAAAAATATTACGAAAAGTTGTCACGACATGCTTTAACCGACTTCAAAAGAAGGACGAGGATTCTCAATTCGACCGTATATATTTTGTATGTTGTTGTTTTTTTTGTTGTGAGTAGAGAGGGAGAGAGGGGGAGAGGGAGGGAGAGAGATAGTGAGGTAGAGAGAGAGAGGGAGAGAGAGAGGCAGAGAGAGGTAGAGAGAGAGGGTGAGAGTGGTAGAGAGAGAGGGAGAGAGAGAGAGAGGGAGAGAGAGAGAGAGGGAGAGAGAGAGAATATTTTTGTTGAGTGTATACAGGTTTTTTGTACATAATAAATAATTAAAAAATTATAACTATTATGAATCCTGGAAAGGAACTTCGTTCCATCCGGGTGTCCCTTGACACCTTTAAAGTTTTTTTTATTAGTGATATTGTTATATTTTAGACGCGTAATGAATTCTCAGTATGAATGCACTGAATTTAGTTATTATTATTGCTTTGTTATAATTATTTTATTTATGATGAAATATTTCTCCACACAATGTATTTTGTTACGAAATAAATGACTTAAATCGGTACGAATCCAATTTCTGGATTGATTAATTGAGATATTACAAAACCTAATAACACTTTGCCTGACTTTGGGAATCGAACTTAGGACCAGCAACCGCGCTTACAACCACTAGACCAACGACACAGTTAACTATAAAGTTTGATTTCTACATTACGTCAGCTACTAAACTACAATATGATTGTTTAACGTTGTCTCTGCACCGCTCCACTCCACTGCTATAATTGTCAATTTCCTAACAAACAAACAAACTCAATTTAACTTGTGTCTGTCTCGGGACTCGAACCGACGTCCGTTACAACACGGAGCTTGTCCTGACACCAGTTTATTACTTTAACATAGTAACTAGATAATATTCTGAGCTACTTGTTATTGTCATTTGTTGATTTGCTGATCGGTGGTCGTCATTAGAGCCACGACTGATCATGGTGACCTGATTTCTTGGGTTTGATTCTAAAGTTCTAAAGTCTAACCATGCTGACATGGAGCGAGAGCGGAGGGCGCTGTCGGTGCGAGCCAACATGCGCGCAGGTTTGCGCGTTGTTCTGTTGCTGTGAAGGGCACGCTTTTTAAAGCGTACTGCATGTCCGTTTACACCTGCAGCCTGTGGGTTGACTACACTGGCAGGGCATACAGCGCCCTCCGTATCCAGTACAACAATGCGTTCCGGGCGGTGTTGGGGCTGCCCCGTTTCTGTAGCGCATCAGGGATGTTCGCGATGGTGCGCACTGATTGTTTCCACGCTGTAATGCACAAGCGGTGTGCATCCCTGGTGCGCCGGGTGCGGGACAGCCCCAATGCTATCTTGGCAATTATCGCCAACCGGTTGGACTGCCCTTATATCCGGCATGGATATGGCAGGCATGTTACTGTACTAATGCCGGTTAGAACATTATAATTCTTGTATTGTATATGTTTTTAACCGACGAAGAAAAACGGAGGAGGTTATCAATTCGACGCGTATTTTTTTTTTTGTTTTTTTTTTATGTAAGGCCACGCCATAACTTTTTACATAGTAGTCCGATTGTAATAATTCTTTTTTTATTGGAAAGGGGTGGACTCCGAGGGTGGTCCCATATAAATTTGAAAAACAAAATCGAACGCTAAGGGTCGGAAAACAGGGGATGATTGATTGTTCACTCATTGATTGTAATGTATAACCACGCATAACTTTGTACAGAGTAGTTCGATTTTGATAATTCTTTTTTCATTGGATAGGGTATATTTTGCCAAGTATTATTACATTAAAGCTACAAAAAATAACAAAATAAAAACTTTTTGGCGGTTTAATTTTTTGTTAAAAAGTTTTATTTTTAAAGTTTTACTTGTCTCTACCGTTAGGAATTTAACTTTATGACAGTTGACCCCAAATCGGTCAAAGTGTATTGAGTTTTCGCACCAACATAGCAGCAGCTCAGAGTCTGAAATTGTGGCTTACTGATTCCTATACGCGCAACACTTAAACCTAATTATACATATATAATGTAACATACCACTGACTAGCATTTTAGGTAATATAAGCGTGATGTTATTTGAACTCCAGTGTGAAATTATAAAAGTCACGTTGACTTGTATGTACTTATTGAACTCGTCAACTCTTGTACTCCCGACCTAGTGCTTAAGCACCTCTGGGTCACTACGACAATTAAAACACTATTACAATAAATTATCCGATTTAAACAAAACAGCACTTAAGTGTAAACACAAAAGGCATAATTCCACCTCTATTAACTTTAATATTCCCCTAATCAACCCTCCGAATAGCTCAGGAACACCTCTAGTTAAAACTATCCACGGGAACGTTCGCGTAATGGCCCAAAATGTGATAATTATCGTTTTAAATAATACCGTTTTATGATACGATAATTACACGTCAAGTTGGCGGTAATTGGCTTACGTGAGCTGCCGTGTTTAATTGTCCCGAGTACTTTGCGTGCTGGCTGGATTAATGGGGACACAATTGATTTGAACTTTGAAAGCCTTTTAAAACTATTGATGTTGAATCACAGTGTGTCTAGGTGTGCCTATATAACCTCATTCTTAGTATTAATACTAATTATTTCGTACGGTTAACTGCAGATTCATAGTAGGTAACTATTTGAGTTTGAAAGCTCGTTTATTTGGTAGTAGCAAAGATGGTTTTTGTAATTCAGGTATCATTACTGCGAAGCCATTAATCTGATCTATTCATCATCATTTCAGTAGAAAGACGTCCACTGCTGGACCTCAATTTGGAGGGGTTTGCTAAAATCACCACACTTGGCAGCAGGAGGGTTGGCGATTGAAGTATGGTGGTAAAATGCATAGAGAACGCAGGCTGCCCATTCTCTAGTAAGTCCCTTAGTCGCCTTTTACTACACCCACGGGAAGAAATGGGATGGTGCTATTCTTTACGTACGGCACCACACGGAAAGTCATCCACTGAGTTTTAGAAAAGTTCATCTTGTAGAACTACTTCACTCATAGAACACAATACACATTATCGTTTGGGTGAGACAAGTGTGTCACACTTTACTTTGACCCATCCAAAATTAGACCTCATAAAACACGACTTAACCTCATGTCACTACCAATTTAACAATTAGCCTTTGAACAATTACCTCGCTTGCACGTTGATTTTCAATTGTTCGCCATACATTGCCGTCTGCGCTGATTACCGCCGCGCGATTACTATCATTATACTGGCGTACGCGGAAATGGAATTTGATTAATTTTATACGTCGCTGCTAGCGTGTTGCGTAGTGCCACAGGTTAAAGATATTTAGAAGGACCACAATTTAGTCCGGTTCTCGAAAGACATTTAATTTCTTGTGTAATCTTACTAATATTATAATTGTGGAAGTTTGCATGTTCAGATATTTGTTAATCAATTAGAAAAGCAGCTGAACGAATATAAAAGAAATTTGGATAGGATACTTTATACTCCGTTAATACGTTCTAGTTGGATAATTTTCGACTTCCACGCAGGTGAAGTCGTTGGCGAAAGTTTGTTCTGAATAAATGAATCACAAAGACAAATCTTGTGGCATAATGCGTCATGCTTTTGGCACTCTATCACGGCTCTTTTCCTTGTATTTAAATTTTTTTTCTAGTAAGCTAGCCATTGTTTGCCATGTTAAGTAAGACTACTGAATTTGTATTTTGTAGGACAACGAACCATGCAGCACTTGTAAAAATTAAATCCAAAAGGACCAACTTTTTTATTGGTCTTTTTGTTCGCGAAAGTTTTTATTGGAGAATTCTGTCCATCCTTCGTCGTAATATATTCTATCTCGCTTTCATATCGTACTAATGACTGAATCGAGAGAATTTCAATTGAAGCAGAAAGGGATGGAATCTTTTTGACCATCGCGACGCTTTCTACAGACTAGACTAATAAAATTTATTACAAACTGTCTGGTATTACAAAGACGGTTTAAATTAGAATATTTGAATGGAACTTATTTTAGGTAAGGATAGGTACTAGCATTTATTAATTTCTGGCTTTTCCATAACTAGTCTTTGTAAGAAAGATAGAGGTATAGATCAGGTGTAGGTACCGAAATCTCAAAATAGTCAATTTTGACGACCTGTACACATGAGGTACTTTTGCAGTTTTGCTAAAATCGCAATGATTGGCGAAGAGATTATATTTGATTAAAATAATACCTTTAACTCAACAAAATAAATGTAAATAGAAGTTTAATCTATTATGTTCTTTTTCATATGAACAAACACAAACAGTTTCGGTGTTCTAAAATGTCTTGCACCTTCCCTCATAACTTTGTCCCTCAGTCCACGTTACACAATAACAAACCCTGTATATAATATAATGATATAATGTTCGGTCTGACGAGGCGAGCTCCCGCGGGCTGCTCTTGTTATAAATGACCAACAATTGAGCTCCCGGACTATTACGTCATTTGCTAAATTAACTACACAGTCCAGTCAAATGCTCGCTGTACCCGCGAAGAACTGGAGAGAATAGCACAATACCACAAGTTATAACCTACCTACTTATATTATGCACATGAAAGTTTGAATGTTTGGTAGTTGTCTTTTAACTTGAATCATGATTCATCTGCCAAACAGTTTTGTATTGAATTGGACAAGTACAATAACGCTTATTAATTAAGTTGAAATTTACTTTTGGGTTTTTATAGAAGTCTCTGTAGCGTAGAAAGACAGAATACTCTTAAATATCTACACTACTAGCTTTTGTCAACGGCTTTGGCTGCTTGGAGGCCGGAAATAATTCCATACGGAAACTTAATCGGGATAAAAGAAACAGATGTGTTAATGTAGGTTTTAAACTATATGTGTGCCAAATTTCATCCAAATCCGTTCAATCTATATATATATAAAAATGAATCCCTATTTCCCTTGGTCACGCCATCACGCGTGAACGGCTGGACCGATTTCAATTTTTTTTGTTGTTGTTGTGTTTGTATTTTTCAGGAGAAGGTTCTTATGAAAGAAAAAAAATAAAAAAATTGCGCGGACAATTAGAAAATTTAAGAATACTTAACAACCATATAATAGGAAAATGTAAACTTTTTTAATGTAACATTATGACATTTGACATAGAATTGACAGAATGCGTGCTCAAATATCATCAAAGAGACAGGACAACGTCTGTCGGGTTAGCTAGTACTCAATAATTTTCAAACGTTTTAACTTATTTTTCTTCTTAATCATTCTAAAACGTTCAAACGTTTTAGAATGATTAAGAAGAAAAATATACAAACATCCACACAAATGACAATGCTAGATCCTGCCCCACCTTTCTGCACCTTACAGCAAATGTAACTTAATCAAAAATATCGCATGAAATGGTCATCACTTTGTTGCTTAACTATTATTCTGTTACACTTGCGGATAATAAGTTAGTGATAAAACGGAATTTAAAAACCCAAGGCGTATTTCCTCTTTTTATCGCGACCATCTGCGTTCCTTACTACGCACACACGCGGAACAAAAACTGTTATTTAATATAAAAAATGATATCTTTTAATTTATTATGTACGGATTTTAATATGAATTTGGTTTAATTACACGCAGTTACTGAAAAGAATGTTTGTTAATACCTATTTATTATTTATGAATATATGTTTTAATAAATCTTTCTCATTTGAGCACTAGTAGGTTATTTGGTGTAATGAAACGTCATTGACGAGTTATGTCGAAAAGTAATTCATTGACTTTTGACATTCGCTTTGTTCTGGTTGCCGTTGCATTGCTGTTTGTATTTTACGCTCCCTTATCTCAACGTGATCGATATTATTACTGTTATATTATCATGACGACTTTTGCTTTTGTACTGGATCTCGCTTATTTGCCGACTTTTTGTTATTTGCCACGGATTCTGATTAAGCTTCCATTTTGAACAATGCTTGACTTGGGTAACGATGTTGAGGTCGGAGGTTGAGGTGCCCAAATTGTCATTTGTGCGTCGACAGGATGCTAAGATATGTTGTGCCTTCCTTACAATCTGCACTGCAAACTCTTCTCGCAACATGGAAATTGTTGTTACAGGTATGTAAAAACTACGGTACTTATTGATCGGATTAGACCGTGGCAAAAAATCCTAAATTATAATCATTGTAGATTTAAACAGATATAGCAAGTTCTAAAGGCATTTAAACGTAATTTAGATATCTCTCATAAAGTAGCAATACAATGCTACATTTTGCATACTTGTAAACAAACTTTTATTTTATGGGTCAAAGCTCTATAGAGTTTCTGGCATTGTCCTTTAGACATATTAAAATAAAAGACATCCAAATATTCACACAAATTTTGGCATGATTAAAATAAACATGGAAATATGTAGAGTATGTTTATCAACAGAAAAATAAAAACTGATATAAGTATGATCGAAAACCGCGCGTGTGAAACCGTGGGTAACAGCTACTAAGTAGTTCACAAGTCGTATTTAATTTAGCAGTTTGTGACTGCAACGCAATCCAATTAAAAAATCCGTAGAAATATAAGAAGTAAGTACCTGCCAACATAACACTCGGAATTTTATTATACCTACTATAGATTTATACGAACGCAATTACACAATACACACGTTTGGCCGAAGTGCGGCCGATAAAATGGACATCCCTACGGACCGATATTACGAACCGATCTGTGAGATAAAACCATGATGTTAATGTACGTGAGTAATGTATTACCTATGTATACACACACATGTACATATATGTACTGGATTCACCTGACGATACTCGGGCGACGACCGGGGGGGATTCGATAACCGCATGATATGGATATTGTACTTACGGCCTGATTCAATCGGGTAACTGGTTCGTAGGTTAGTGGTTTCAAGCGGGATTGGCGAAAATGAGGTTCTAAGATTGATTCTTGTTTCAGAAAAAAATGTGCGGTTCTTGACATCATTCATATACAAATAGTGTATTTTCTTGTACAAGATTTGTACGTACTAGTGATAGAAGTGTCCTTTTAAGCAAACAATTGCCTGTATTACGAATGTACGCATGAATGAGTGAGTTATGATGTGTGCTGCAGGAAGGTATCCGTGCCCTCATGTGTGAGATGTTTTATCAATTTGGTTATGAGTTTTTTTACATTCGTAGTATAAGTAATCAATGGTCGTGCCTTCTCTGTGTAAGAAGAGGCCTTTACTCAGCAGAGGGGTAGCACTAAACTGTCTTTATCATCAATTTGTTTCAATTTTGTTTTATATTTACATTGTTTTTTTAATTGAATGTATGATATTTTGTTTGGTATTCATGGTATGGGTCTTTGTTACCCGAAATAAATGATTTGATTGATCGATTTCAGATTTTCGTTAAATGACAAACAATACTCCTGAAAATCATTCAAAAAAACACGGATATTTCTATATAGTGCGCTCGTCATAAATCCAATACTCCTGTGTTATTTGATGCACGTCAGCAGTTTCGCTAGTTTTAACGGAACTGGCTGAAAACAAGCCATTCAGCAAGTTACAGCGTCCAATAAAATGACGTAACGAGCTCCGAACAGCTGCCCAAATAATAACTGAGCCAATCTCGACTGTGCTCGCGTTGGACTATCGATTTATAATAACAGAGGTGTACTACATAGCGATGAAATAGTCGCATAATGTTAAAATTATCTTAATTCTTCTGTTGTAATAACTAATTCAACAATTTTTTTTCTTTAACTAATTTAGTAGCTAATGGCAGATAGCAGTTTTCTTTATTAAAAGTAAAAATAAATAAATATAACTCGTTTTCTTTTGCAAAACTATAATACTACTTACGCTGCCCATACAAGCGCAATTCAAACTACTTGATCATTTTGAGAATTAGAGATGTTTATATAAAATCATCATTATGATCTTTGTCTTGATTATTTTTTCAAACAGATTAGTCAGGTCATCATCATCTGTCTAGGCTTTCCCAGTGATGTTGGGGTCGGCTTCCAGGCGAACGGGATGCAGCTGAGTAGGTACCAGTATTTAACATGTAGCGACTGCCTATCGGACCTTCACAACCCAGTTACTGGGCAATACGATACCCCTTGGTAAGACTGGTTGTCAGACTTTCGGGCTTCTGACGACCCGTAACGACTGTCAAAGATCTACGAAAGACAGCCGGGACCAATAGCTTAGTGTGCTTTCCGACGCACGGAATGGTCTTAGTATGTAAAAATGGTCACCCATCCACTGACCAACCGCGGCAAGCGTAGCTTAACCTGAACGATCAACCCGTGCAGCTCTTATTACTTAGCCACACGCCCATCACCAAATAGATTAGTCAAGTATGGCTTATAAATTAATTCATCATCATTTCAACTGCTGGACATAGGCCTCCCCCAATAATATATGATGCCTAAGGTTCGCATAATCGCCACGCTTGGCTGGCGAGTTTCTGATCGATTTATAGTGGCAAAACGCATAAGTCCCTTACTCGCCTCTGAGCACACCCACGGGAAGAAATGGGATGGTGTTATTCTTAAAGTCTGTCGCCACACGGAAAAATATAAATTAAATTAAGAAAGAAGAGGGCTAGAGCTAGAGAGTTCACTGTAACAAGAAAACAATGTCATAACTTTGTACAACTGTATTTCCTAGATTTCCTTCCTACCGTTGGAACTGTCCAAAATAAATTATCCAATCTCAGCCGGCCAGTGTTTCCGCTGCAATCAGACCTCTTCCCAATACGAACAACAGCGACATTCCGTTCTCATTTGTTCGTTTTCGTTTCACCTTATTGGTTGGTAGTAACAAGCTCGCCTCCTGGTGCCGACACTTTTTGGTCCTTAGCTCCGGACTCAGAATACAAGATAAGCATATGCATGAATGCACATAGAACTAAGGCCAATTTTATTTATTTATTTTAATCTACATACAGATTAATGTACTAAACTGTAGGGATTAAAAAAAAAAAAACAAAAAATATTTGACAACATTTAACACTGTAGACCTTATAAATTATAGTACGACTTAGTGTTTTTTCTTTCTTTCTGAATATCGATTAGTTCTACCATGTCCATTTCAAGGTTACCCATAAATTATTACTGGTCACTCTGTATATGGAAAACAAACAGGATTATATCATATTAAGAAAAGAAAAAAAACACTGAAGTGTCTTAAATGTTACTTAACAAGTAATTACATTTTCCACAGGTTACTATTTATACATTTTTCTCCAACAGCTGGTAAATGTTTCCAAGCCAATGGTAAATTATATCGAAGCTATCTTCTGGTTAGTTCTGTATTCTATGTCTCCAAACTAGTAAAACTACAATCCAGATTGTAACCGTGCTTACTAGCTACAGACTAGACACCTATATCACATTTCAAGAAGTAATGGAGTTTTACGAATTAAACTATTCATATTATAAGAGTTACTTAGCATTCCACTAGTCAGCTCGATCGTCCTAACTAGATGTGCTAAATACCAGTATTCTACATAGAGCAGCTGCTTATCTGACCTCCATAACCCAGTTACTGAGTAACTCGAAATATCCCTTTATTCGACCAATTATCAGACTGTTGAGCTTCTGATCACCAGTAACAGACTACTATAAGTCCACAAATGAAAGGACTCCAAAAAAAAAACTGCAAAGAAGACAGCAGATAAACCGTACCGCTAGCGGCCACAATTAATTACAAATGGCGCAATTAATACGAAACGAACATTTATTATGACGTTTTAATACAGCTGTAATTATTCGTGTAAAAGTAAATCAAATTACAAACGTGCACGAGAACAATAAATGTAACAATTAAAATTACGTTCATTAATTAATTTTACTTCTCTTCCATTTTGATTAAAAGACGTGGTAATTGCTTTTGTGGTTGTAAATGAAAAATGGAAGCACAGCCGTCTTTTGTTATATTCTAGTAGATGATAAAGAACTAGAGGTATCTTACAATATGCAGTGATGAGTGTATCCCATCCACCCCGGTCGTCCCGTCCCGTTAACGGGGTGGTTGGGAAAAATTGTTGCATCGACCCCGGTAGTGTCGACTCGGTCGTTTAACGGGGTGGATGGCACAGATTTAGTCTCATCTACCCCGGTGTGTTTTTAATGAAGCGGACAGCACAGATTGAGTAGCATACGTCCCAGTAGTGTTTAAAGAGATTTTTCATTTTCTTACACATTTTGTATGTCAGCTTGAAAACACTTTATGTCTTTGAAGTACCAGGTGCTCATAACTCTATAGGAGCTCACCTAACCCGTTGTGTCAGCTAGATCACGCCTTATGCCTTCGAAGTACCAGGTTGTCATAACTGGGTAGGAGCTTGCTAAACATAGGAGTGTCAGCTAGAAAACGCTGTATGCCTTCGAAGTACCAGGTAGTCATAACTTGGCTGGAGTTTATCAGGCAAAGGAGTGTCAGCTGGAAAACGCTTTATGCCTTCGACGTACTAGGTTATCATAACTTGGCAGGAGCTTACCAAACAAAGGAATGTCTGCTAGAAAACGCTTTATGCCTTCAAAGTACAATTAATTGATTCTGAGGCGGTACGAAGTTCGCTGGGTCAGCTAGTTATTGGTATAAAAAATAAATATGAAGTGTAATTATAATATTTAATATTCTCGAAAATGTTATGTTACTATTTTTAATGGAATTTTTATTACTTTTTTTTATTAATATTGTATTATACCATCTAAAATTAGAGACCAACATGTTCTTCATTACTAGTAAGCACCAAGAAACAAATACTGAAACATAAGTACTTTCTACTATGCGGCGCGTATGCTAATCAATCTGTGCTGTCCGCTTCGTTAGAAATACACCGGGGTAGTTGCGACTACATCTGTGCCATCCACCCCGGTAAACGACAGGGTCGGCTTAACCGGGGTCGATGGCACAAGTTTTCCCAACTGCCCCGTTACCGGGGCGGGACGACCGGGGTGGATGGGATGCACTCGGAGTGATCGTCATCTTCAGCCTCAGCAGTCCACGGCAGGACATAAGCCTCTCCAATTGTTTGAACACAGTTGAGCTCACTTTTTGGCATTTGTGCTTTAGCCACCCTGCGAAGGTCTCTCAACCTACCCTGAGGGCGTCTTTAGTTGGTAAGGAGTTGCACCTAGTTATTTAAGCCTCATATTCGGCAGACGTACCTCTAGCTACAAGGTTAGGAGCAGTGTGTAAAGTTCACTCATCTCTATAGAAAAGGGATAATCATCCGACTAGAGGGATCTTAAAGATGTACCACCGTATTGTGTTCTTTTCATAAAATGAGAGTCTTCACTCGAAATAAAGATTTTGATTTGTTTTTTTTTTTTCAATTCATTCTTCTGTCTAAGTGTTTGGTGTTTCGTTTAGACCAAAAAATTACTATGTTAGGAAACTAAAACAACTTATGTCAGCAGTACCTATTTATATCAGTAATTCAGTCAATATTGACACACGACATATAGCGTTAGCGTCGTCAGGACATCAGATTAAATAACGTTACTTGAGCAAATGTGACATACGTTTGTTGACTCAAAACGTTTACTCTATAAGAAAAGACAATATTGATCTAGCTGAACAGATATATAAAAATGAATTATTTAGTTTTGAAAATTATGTTGACTGATTTACGGTCAAAAATAGAACGGCTTTTCTATAGTTTTATTGTTATCTTCAATAGAAGGTAACAAACCATCCCCGCATGGTTTGTTGTTTGGTGCGTCGGGGGGTTCCTGTTCAGAATAAAGCGGGAGGAAACGCCCGGGTGTTTCCATTGCGAGGATCATCTGGAGGACACGGTGGAGCATACGGTGGAGGTGTGCCCTGCCTGGGCGGAGCACCGCCGTGTTCTCGTGGAGGCGATCGGAGGCGGCGACCTCTCGCGTCCAGCCCTGGTGCGAGCCATGGTACGGAGCGAGAGGGCATGGGAAGCCGTCACCTCCTTCTGCGAAGCAGTATTGCTCACGAAGGAGGAGGCATTGCGCGTGAGGGAGTGGCAATCTCTACGCCCTCACGTCCCTAGCCGCCGCAGGAGGAGACGCCCCGGGCGTCGGGAGTCTATAGCGGACACCCGGCCACCGTAGGCGCGAGCTTGCGGGCAATGGGTAGCTCGCCGTCCGGTAAGGACCACGCTCGGGTCAACGGCACGTAGTGTTCCACGCGCGCCTCAAAGAGATGTCAGCAGAACTGAAGGGGTCTGCCAGGTGTTGCGAGATTGTTCGAAAGATATACCGTGACCCTGGCAAATGGGCAATTGAAGGAACATGGGTGGGTTTTAGTCAGTAAAAGTCTGACACGCCCTCCCGAGCTGAGCGGAAGTCATTTGATGATTTCCCATCCAAAAAAAAACCCCCGCATGGCAAAAAATCACAGCTTTTTATTGGCATCTGTAACTTTCCAGGAATAAAGTCACCATAGTCATTCGACCCGATGCCTAGAGATTCATACTGTCAACTCATTTCTCTACTTGACTTACGTTTTCGCGGTGAGATTTATACACCAGCAGATGTAGGCGTGGTACATTATCATACCAGTTGTACGTTAAATTAGAAAAGCCTTTCCGAGGAACTACGTATTCCATTGGTTAAATAACCTTTTCATTTAATTTTCCAGTTTTGCCACCAACTTGAACAAAACCTTAAATCACTTTAAAAAACAACTACATGGGTTTTGGGTAAAATATGTGATGAATATATCATAAGTAAATTTTGATTCAATGTTACGAAACGGCAACTATAGTAGTTAACTAGTCAGTTTATTTGCTGGTAGAAAATCTAACCGTACGTACGTATGTATAGAGTAACATTGACAAACTGAATAGTACGATCTCACTTAGTAAGCTGTCAGACTCGCGCTTCTGACTACCCGGAAATAGGTAACGTCTGTTCTTGACCGATTTATTGTTTTTTTTAAAATCTAGTTATTATTCCTATCACCTCCTTATTAAATAACCTCAAATAACCTTCAGCTCGTTATTACATAATATAAGCCTTATAGCACACAGCAAGATTGATGGATTGATCTGAACTTGAACACTACAGCGAAAGCCCTTTATAGCGATGAGTGATCGATCCGATGTAGGCCATGCTGTGTGACGCGTTATTACTTGCTTACTACGCGGCTCGGTTCAAGACGAATATGCGATCGTATTTATAATAACCGATTTAGAATACGGAGGCTCTTCAAATGATATCTTTGCTGGTCGTGACCATTCAAGGAGTGGTCGTCTGAATGGTCTCATCTGCAAAACGCACGGCCGATGGGCTGGGAGGTTCTATAGTGGCGACCATGTACTGGAAGACGTAGAGTTGGAAGGCCTCCCATAAGATGGACCGATGACCTGTGAAGGCCGGTGGAACCCGCTGGATACGAGTAGCACAGAACGAAGTGCCGGTGCTTGGGGGAGGCCTAAGTCAAATATGATATGATAATGAAAGTCAACGTACATAGATTGATTGTATAAGAGATGGTATCGACGTGTTGACACTTGTCCAGCAATGTACGTCTTTCGGCTGCAATGATGATGTTGTTGAGAGTTGGACAAGTTTTCAATTTCAAATTCTCAATTCAAAAATAGCCTTTCAATCTCTGAATACTGTTAGATACATTATTTGAAACAATCATTTCCATCTTTTCGAACGTAATAAAGTACCGTCACCACTTCCATACCTTTGATAAGAGAATAGATAAGACGATACGTAAGAGTAGAAGAGAAAAACACATAAAACAATTCACTTCAGTACCTATTTAAGTGAAAGGGCTTCTGGTTAAGATTTAAAACAGGCGCAAGGGTCAATCGATCAGGTAAAGCTACGCGTGTCGCGGTTGGTCCGTGGATGGATGACCGTCTTTACATCCCAAGACCCCTCCGTGCCTCGGAAAGTACATCGAGCCGTTGGTCCCGGCTATCAGTGGTGGATCTTTAGCAGTCGTTACGGGTCGTCAGCAGCCTTACTAAAGGGGTATGGTATTACTCGGTAACTGGCTTGTGATGTCAGATAGGCAGTAGTTCCATGTAAAAAGTATTCAGTCCATCCAGTTAGACTGAAAGCGGACCGCAACATATTTGGGAAATGGTTGAGCAGATGATGATGATGACCTACTTAAGTAAAACATACAATACGAGAAATATTTATTGTTGAGATTATTTTTTAAGTCACAGTTTAAGTTCAACGCTAGTTAAAAATATGTAGGTCTGATACGTGTCACAAAATGTCAATAACATTGCACGATATAAGTTGGCAGTTCGCCATTCCATTCAGCAATAAATGTCAATTGAGGAGACATGACTGACATAAAACAATAAATGCTGGGCCGACGCCTGGTGAAATAACAGAAAGTGGTGGCCATTCACTATGTGTGTATATTAGAAGCATTACAATTAAATATAACATTTACAATTTAGTACACTTTGAAATTGCAGACCGCGATTGCGATTTATTACAATAATTGTGGACTTTGGAGGACAGGGTGTAACGCAACACACGAGGTGTCCAGCAGTGGACTACGATAGGCTTTTTTTGTTTATGGGTGGTAAATCATCAGTTGACGTCCCCCGCTCTAGGTGGAGCGGGAGGGCGTGTCAGACTTTTACTGACGAAAACCCACCCGTGTTCCTTCAGTTGACTATGACACGGCAACGGTAACTCTATCGAACAATTCCGCGACCCTGGCAATGACTATGATAGGCTGAGTTGATTGATTAAAATAATTATGCAGGACTTTATTTTATAAGGTATACCAATATAGGTATGTAAACTTTATTGACTAAGGTGAAAGCGAGTGGAAAATCAAAGAATTTTTGCTGTGCTACATCGTCCTGAAGATAAGACGTAACTTTAAAATAAATTTAAAAAAAAATTAAGTCCTCTTCTAACAAAATAACAACAATTATATTCCCACAGTAAACATGTCATAATAACACTAAAGCGTGTGTACTCCGACCGAGCACTCAACAGACAATACTCTTATAACAGTTTGTCAGTTTAACGCGAGTTTAAGCGCCGCCGTCTCGAAGGACCGAACTAACGGCTGTTTATTCAGTTCCCACTTATAAACTACTGACGAACACACACGGAAGGATCAGAGCTTTGAGTGCGGTGCGATATATTTGTTCAGTATAACCGTCTCTTTAGTGGAGATGTAAATAGGACTCGTGCTGAAGGATCCAAGGACCAATACTGAAATTGTAATGGAGGTTTTGTTTGATGAGGATGGATGGGTTTGAATGATGATGAGGTGTAACTCGTACCAGGGAAAGGCAGCTCACTACTATATTGCCGAATATCTAATATATTTTTGATAACGTGAATTTCTAAACTATCGTGTGGGCCCTTTTCTTCCCGTGAGTGTCGTAAAAGGCGACTAAGGGACTCACTAAATAATAAATAAAACATTTATTTTTACCAAACTCGTGTTACAATTCATAAACCTGCCACACTGCGAAACAGTTTGTCTGCTCGTTTTAACATTAATTAAAAAATCATCTTCAACTAGAGAATAGGCAGCAGCGTTCTCGATGTATTTTACGTACCACCATACTGAGATTCTCAATCCAAGTGCCAAGCGTGGAAATTATGGCAAATTTCTCATTATTTTGGGGGAAGCCTATGACCAGAAGTAGACTTCTTTTGGTTGAAATGACGTTGATGATGTAAGTCACTTTTCGTGCCTGTGAAAGAACAAAGCGGTCACATAGACAATTGTGTGATGGATATGTTCTTTCAAACTACGCAACGGATTGTGATGTGATTTTCACAATCTTTTAGAGAGTTTAGTTTAGAAGGTGTAGATGTATGACACATTAATGTTTAAGTTACAAATAATACATAAACTTTGGTGATTTTACACGCTTTTAATTAACTTCACTTGAATATTTGTATGTTTGTTTGTAACCGACTCCTTATAGCGCGATTTTGACCCACTTTAAACGACCAGATTTCATTTAAACTCTGTAGACTTATGGAGGACCGATGACAATACTATAATTTCATAAATTTGTGCCATTATCCTTACCAGGGTTACCAGGACAGCAAAAACACTGTCTTCAAAAACTACGCTGACATACGTCACAAACTACGCTGACATACGTCTCAAAATACGAAACACCCTAAAAAATAGAAAATAAATAATAGTTTAAGCGTGATTTTTAGTTTTTTCAAACTATTATTTATTTCAAGTTGTTATAACTGAGCGAAACAAGAGTGCATCACATGAATAGTAAAACATCAATATCAGAAAAAATAAGTTGATCTTTTAATGATAACATTTTATAAATAAAACATGTATGAAGACCAAAGAAACATAACTTGGAAACTGAAAGGGACTGCCCCTTCTTTTGAAAGTTGCAAGAAGAGGGTCCCTTACTTCAGCAGTTGTTCTGAAAACATTCATCAAACTATCGTCACGCCCTCCAGCAAAAATCGCTTAGAGGGTAGAACTTACCCTCAGTAGGTACCGGACGGTAAGTACCAACGATCTGTCGACACTTCACGGTTACTTTGCACGTGTTGTTCTTGAGATACAATTGACCGTCCTTGTCTTGAGTGTTGCGAAAGGCAATTTGAAGGTTAGCAATGCTGCCAGTCTTCTGGGCACGTTTGTATGTTGATGTTTTTTTTGTTGTGAGTAGAGAGGGGTAGATCGGAGAGGGGGGAGAGAGAGGGAGAGAGAGAGGGAAAGAGGAAGAGAGGGAGGGAGAGAGAGGTAGAGAGAGAGGGAGAGAGAAGGAGATAGGGAGAGAGAGAGAATATTTTTGTTGAGTGTATACAGGTTTTTTGTACATAATAAATAATTAAAAAATTATAACTATTATGAATCCTGGAAAGGTCTCTTGACACCTCTAAAGTTTTTTGTATAGTTAGTAAGTAATTTAATTTAGTCATCATCATCATTTCAACCGCAAGACGTCCACAGCTGAACTTAGGCCCCCCTCGAGAACCGTCACTTTGAACTGTTCATTTTTTGGGGGGTTTTGCCATAATCGCTACGCTTGGCAGGCGGGTTGTCGATCGCAGTATGGTGGTAAAATGCATAGAGAACGTTGCTGCCATTCTCTAGTTAGAAATCAAGAGAAGAATTAGAGAATTAATTTAGTACAGAGTTTAAATAGTTAGTTGTATGTCTTTAGATTTTAAATGATTGATTTTTCTTATTGGTTTATATAATGGGATCACTTACCGACTTAAGAAATGGAGCAGACTCAAAAAGGTTAGGATTAAATTATCGATTTAACTTACTGCCTCGTTGATCTAGTGTTTGTAAGCGATACCGCTTAGCATCGGGTTGTTTATTCAGTCCCTTTTGATGAAATTTGTACGTCGCTTGAAAAACATAAAGAGTTAACTGAATCGTGACTGTGTTTAGTAAATAAATGTTTTCATTTCTTCATTCCATCAGGAATATTTCAGTAGCAAACCGTAGTCAGTGTATGTGTTACCGGACAAACACGATTTAAGAATGAACTAGTTTCGCCTAGGCCAAACCAGTTCTCCCTACATACGATAGGACACACCAGTATAGACAAAACGAACAGCATGAACATCCTACTACAGTTAAAAAAGTAGGAATGTAGTGTCACGGTGTTATTCCAATGTGAGACTGTAACCGCTGTAAACTGTTACACATAAACATGTTGAGTCATTATGTTGATGAACTGGTAAAATCGGATATGGCCGGTAACATGTGCATCACAATAGAAGGTTTCCCCCCAATTACATGGCTATGACCACGGACTCAGCACACGACGAAAATGTCTACGCTACACATTCGTTCCCTATTCTTATACTCCTTCAAATTACACTTCACCTGCACGCATAGCATGACCGCCATAGAAACGGAATTTGTCGATGGAAGAGAAGACAAAATAATAGATTGTATCGTAGAAAAATTGTGTAAAACTGAAGAAAAGAGATGTTACTATTCCTCAGTCGACAAGAGTACGATGTCAAGTATGATGACTATTTTCTCATTACTATTGATGAGATAGAAATATTTTTACAGAATTAAAATACATAAGGAACTTTTTTTGTTCTTGGTAGAATAGATATAGAATTGGTCATGCTACGCCGGCTGACCCGGGAATCGAACGCTTGCAACCATCAGACCGTAACCATAAAAATAAATAAGTTGTGTTCTATGTAAAACTAAACTCCCCGAAAGCCTAACACAAATGAGAACATGGGGTACATTCCGCCGGCGCAGGCGTGCGTCTGATTTATTCCACCTCCTAAACTTGAGGAATGCGTTTATTGCTTCACCCGAGCCCTGAACGGCCCTGTACTATGTCGGCTGGAAACTGGTTTGTTTTCACTAAAACTATACCTTTGACGATAAAAACACGAAACAGATTTAGAAGTTAAGAGAAAAAAGTATCATTAAGGTTGTTGCTCATTTCATTTTTAATCACTCGTCTAAATCTGAGGAGTTAGCAAACATTTTCATTTTGACAGTTCAACAACATACATTGCGCTATGTAAGCTGTTGAGTAGACCAATTTTGCGAACATGTGATGCAATGGATTAGAAATAATCCACAAAATAATTCAGATTCTGATTGATAGTTACTGCGCAATTAGGGCTAAGCTATATAAATACAATTATATTCGTCTCCTTTCTAAATTATTCGAAGAATTAATTTTATATCATCACGTTTACCCGATTTTAATCCGAATCCACCAGTGTCTCTTAATTTTATTAGTTGTAGAGTGATCACCGCTGCCTTTAAATAGACAATTAGACATCTGCAATACCGGAGGCGTTCAAGCAACTCAATAACCGGCCCAAACACATAACTTAGATGTCTTTGCAATACCTTTAAAATTGGAACACAGCAACGCTGCTTGTTGATAGAAATAGTAGCAATATTTTATAGACAACTAGTCTATAAAACGTAAGCTATCTATTGTGCACAAACAGAGGCAGCAGGTATTCGTAGCAGCCAGCGTGGGTGTGCACTGGCACATTAAACCTGTAATAAATGTTCTATCTTGATCCAGGACTCTCATTGCTGCCAGCGTCTCGTAGTGTTGCGCCGGTACTATAGTTTTGTAGGAAAAAGTTCGATAGTTGTCCAAGTGATTAATTGATTAGCTAGATCAAATCTTTATTCAGGAAATGTTCTTACGTAAGTTCTTCTGATTATGTGACTAAAAGAAAATATTGTAAAAATATTGTTAGAAGTATTCGAGAGATGATGTAGTGTTATTTTAAAGTTTATTTTATATGATAAGTTGTTTACATACACTTATTATGTAAATCAACGATCATCAAATTAATTGGAGATTTTTTTACAGATTTCTTAAAACTACTTAATCGCACAATGTTGCAAGTGCAATATGAGTCGTACTTAGCTCAATATAAATCCTAGTCAGCGCAATTAATGTGGAGTGCAGTTTCCGAAATTAAACTTAGCCTAGCGTTTAAGTAAAAGCAAAGTAGATACTTACGTAACGATTTCAAAATAATTGATACTTGAAGTAAAGTCGGAATTTTAGACGGTCCGTCGTTCTAAGATGCGCGCAGCATGTCCCACCTCTACTCGGAGCAGAGCCGCTTACATGCATTCCCGGTGCCAAGTTCCCGCGCTTTACAAATAAAACGAGAACACCACTTTACGTCCACGCGAAGCATTATCATAATCTTATTTGTGTTACAGCTTTCTTACAATTTAATACGAAAAGATAAAAGATAAACGTCATTGACATGGACTGAGATAAGTCGTTTTTTATTTAAAAAGGAGCGTGGCGAAGTTAGTCTAAAAAGGGTTGCACTGTTGCATACTTCTTTTATTAGTCCCTTGCGATGGGGGCAAATCTGTGATCTCCCTATTTTTCGAATACTGTTAAGCTTCCCTATAATCCCTATGTCGAATTTCCAATCACACTTTTACTCAACAAGGGGATTGAAAACAATACCACAGACCTCTCAACAAGAAAACATACAATAAATCTTTGGCATAATTGAATTCGATATCTTATCTTATATCTGACTAGTTTTTGCCAGCGGCTTCACCTGCATATTGAACATATAAACCTATTTCTTGAATCACTATGTCTATTGTTGAAAACCGCATCAAAATATGTTCCGTAGTTTAAATGACTTAAGCGTACAGACGCGGGAAGATTTGTGTTTTTCACATAGTATAAAGAAAGTCTTATTAGTTATAGTCATTTATTCATTAATAAGTACCTTGTATCTGAATTTACATACAAAATTTCACAATTACAGTACATTATACACTAAAATGAATTTGAGTTCGTCGCTGACTCGACACCGGTCGAGGTAGTGACTCGTGTAGGTACGTCGACCCCTAAACGTGCCTACGCTGCTATCGTTGCCACGCACAAACCTGTGTCGCGAACCAGGAAGGGGGATGAGAAGAGCTGCTGTGAACCTGACAACAGGGGTTCGAAACAGTTAGGCCCGGTTTCAGGCACGTGTGACAAGGATGGCTTCGTGAAGGTGGAGAGGAAGAAGAGGAGGAAGCCTCCTAGTCGGAACCAGTGCGGGACCGCACTTGCAGGACCCAATATGCTGCTGCGTCCAGCTACACCGACGACGCAGCTCTATGTGTCCCGTCTACATTACACCACGAAGGTTGAGGAGATCGTGGAGTATGTACGAGTGAAGACTAACTGGACCTTGAGGGTCGAGAAGTTGGAACCACGCCATAACACGAACTTCAAGTCTTTCGTAGTGCGAGTTCCAACTCTTCAAATCGAGACCTTCCTCAAGGAAGAGTTTTGGCCGAAGGGTGTCGTGTATCGGCGTTTCCGCGGAAGGCTACGCGACACCACGCAGCGCAACACGACGCCGTCACTTCGTGTACAATAGTTTTATGTTTACATTGTTTTTATTTGTATGTATGTTAGTCTGTAAGGTATTTATGATATGGGTCTTTGTAGCCCGAAATAAATTAATTTGATTTGAATTAATTTGAATAAATTTCATCACCCATTTAAAATAATAAATTAACTGTTCTTCAATCAACATGTAAATTAGAATTCTAAGCAATATGGACAACACTTTAAAATTTAAAAAATAACAATTAATTAATTAACTAAACACAAATTAGCACAGATTAATAAAATCAATGAAAAATAATAACACACTCACACAATCACCCATACACTACATCTACTGACATTCTTCTCACATGCTTAACCTAGATTTAAATAGTAATAAATAAACTATAAATGTTGTATGATTCCCTACATTCTGTCAGCGCGCCTAGTACATAATTTATGAAATGAAAATGTAAAGGGATCCTGGTGTCCTGAAACACAGGCCACGAGCCTAGCTCAGGCACCAGTCTCCCACAATATATACTTACCTGAATTGTATATCATTGTCGAATGTGACCAATGTAAATTAAGTTATGTATATTGTGGTGAGAAAATTAAGTTATGTATATTGTGGTGAGAAAATTAAGTTATGTATATTGTGGTGAGAAAATAAAGTTGATTGATTGATTGATTAAAATTTATAGTCACATTAATAAATCAGAATTAATAAAAATTTACAATCCATGATGATTATTTTATACTATGTACATAAGAAAGATAAATATAAACTATTTAAACATAAATTGAACGAATTAAAATCTAAAAAGAATATTCTAAAAAGAAAACAAAAAATCACAAAACAACATTGTAAAACTCTTGAAAACACAACATTGTCGTAATATTAACAAGCATTACAAACACTTTGTTCTACAATAACATCGTTCTCTGCTTACAAAGATTTTATTCTTGGTCCTCCAGTACGGCGCGCGGCCTCCACGAGTCCCGCGAGGACCATTTTATTTTTAAAATCTCCGAGCCACGGCGATATCAACTTAATGAGTACAGAAACAATCTAAATGGAGTCATTGCGAAGGGTTGCTCGTAACATCGGAGTCATCTCCCGGGACAGTGGCGCACGATCAAAATTAACTGTTTGGTCCATAAGTTCCACTTTGTTACTTTTTCTTTCGCGTTCTGATTTTCAACTGTAAAACTTTTTATGGATTTGGAAGTGGTCAGATTTTTGTGTCGTCATTGTGCAACTTTTATTGAGTAAGCAAGAGGATGTGGTGTATTTAGAGTAGGTTCATTGGGACATTGCTAATTTTATTCAAAAACGGTTTTTCTATTGTTTTGTGAATATTTTTTTTTTACAAAATACAGCCCACTTTACTCTGTTTTCAAGTACGTCAAGTGGCATAGGAAACTCCATTGTGGGGAAAGAGAGGTAAATCGGCCTAACAATTATTGTTCTTTGCCATTTGTAATATTTTGGGACATTAACATTTATTAGTCTGACCATTACTCTCTAACTCCATGGCTTGGTGTAAATTAAAAGTGTTCTATTCTATTAGTCGTTATGGCATTAATCTTTACTGTAAATAAAATAGCGGGATTTTAAATGTACGTTCTGTTTTGTAGTGATTTTTAATACAAAGAAAGTGGCTGGTACAGACTGGATAAGGAAAGCGGAGGACAGGGTGGTGTGTCCAGCAGTGGACTGCGATAGGCTGAGTTGATTATTTTTAATAATTTTTTAACGGTCTGCAAACGATTCTAATGCAACATTTTTTTTTTTCTCTTAAATTTATTGTTTTTATCTGTTTGTCTAAATGTGGCCAGCATTATGAATGATCCGGCAAAGGACCGGGAGATAGGCATGAGGCAAGAGATGAGTAAATGTCACAATTCACTACTTCGTACTATGTCCCGTATCCACAACGTATATATCGGGTGAAGAAAGACGTTGCGGACAACCATGCTCCTCACTTTGTTTCTTATCTACAACACACCTACGGAGTGTAGAAAAATGATGCTGATAATCTTGCTCCTCACTGTGTACCGTAGAAAAACAATGCTGACAACCAATGTCAAGGGACATTGGTTGTCAGCATTGTTTTTTTAACCCTTATCCACAACACACCTACAGACTGATGAAAGCCTTATATAAGCGAAAAAGTTTGTTTAGTTTCCTCCTAGTCCCTACAATCAAAACAAGCAATTAATTCTCCATTCTATTATTACGATTCTTTTCATGGCCGGTTCTGGGGCGCGCAGTAAATCGGGCGAGCTCAAGACAGTGTCCGCCACTGGGTTGGCCCGACGATCAAATAAAGAGGTCGGGGCTGGTCCTCACAGGCACGGATGGGTGAGCAAATGGAGTAACCATGTGCAATGGTGCATAAACATTGAGGCGTATATTTCACCATGATACCTCTTTCAACTTCAAACGATGGACAGAAATAGAACGATGTTTTAAATCCGTGAATCGATAAATGTATTTATATAGTGATTGTGGTATGCTACCCTTAGTTTTGGGTATAGACAGTTGCGTAATGGTAAAGCAGCATAGCAAAGTTTACAATTTTATTTGATTTCAGCATGTTCAACTCCTAACTTTTTTCTGGATTTTTGGATGAACTGGACTGGATTTTATTTTCTTTGCTGGGTTTTGCATAAGCTTGATAAAAAGACAATGAATAGGTATATCATAAGATTCAATCCATAGGGCTCGACATTGTCGCGTATTTGTTCGACAGAGTTACCGTGGCCCTGGCACAGGCAACTGAAGGAACACGGATGGGTTTTAGTCAGTTAAAGTCTGACTCGCCCTTCCGCTCCACCCAGAGCGGGAGACGTCATGTGATGATCTCCCACCAAAAAAAAGGGGCTTAATGGCCTAAAAAAAGGCTTAACATGAAGGTACGCTTTTTCTTGAGGGTACTCCATGTTGTGAGTACTCCTTGTTCAGGAGCTAGAATTACGAGAGTTTGATGACTTCCGTGAGTACTCCTTCTGCCGCCGGCGAGTTCCTGATAGTAGGCAGTTGTTCTAATACTTTCCGAGTTACAGGCGCTATCACAGCGTAGGCGTTGAGTCAAGAGTAACGGTTATTTCTCCTTATCGGTTATAATGTCACTCTTATAATTAAGAAGAACGTACTATAGGTAAACCTCTGCCTAACTCTTTCAAGAAGCAGACGTGCTGTTCTGTTGGTCATGTTCAATGAGTTACATTTTGAAATTGCCATACTAAAATGGATTGGTAACAGCATAATATTATATAACTTAACACAATTTCGAGTGATACGCCTCCTGTAAGTCACAAGCGTTAATGCTGAGCTGGTGATCCTGATATTTCGATGCAATTCAGCTACTAGACAACATGGACATGTGCGTAGGCTAAATAGAACTCAACCATTAGAGTAAGTTTCGCGTATACAATGAATGAATAATAGTAACAATGCTGTGCTCTACGTGCTGTGCTATATGAACATAATGTTTTTAATAATTATAATGAGACACTAAGAAAATGCAACGGAATTGTGTAAAAGTGCAAATTGACGCTATACTTAGTTATAACTAGCTGTGTCCGTGTCTTCGTCCGCGTGGATTTCGGAAATTATCGAGAACGTGCTACCGGAACAAAAAGAAGCCTATGCAACTCCTTAAAACATCAGCTACCTACTGATTTTGCCAGTGAAATTACTGTCAAAATCGATTCAGCCATTTTGGAGATTAGTCGGATTAAACAGACAGACAAACAACATTTTTTTTTCCTTATTTCGTTAGGTCCCTTATATATTTTAGTATGCATTTAGTAAAAAACTGTATTTTGACGTTACAAACAAACATTTATTTTTTTGTATAGATGTATTCTATCACGTAAAATAATAACTTACAATTAAATTGCTTATTAGTGTATTAGGTTTTATTTAATATAGCCTATCCTAATAGACTAATAAGTAACTTAACTCTAAATTATAATTTAATTATTAAGATTTTAGGTCTTATTAAAAAAATATGGCCCACGTGTATGTGTTTCAGTTCGGGCAGAGTGTTATTGGATGCTTTAATTACATATTTATCGATAGCTGCCCGAATTCTAGATCTGTGCCCCTGAGAACAGCTCTTTTCTCATCGAAATTAAAAATAACTAGTGAAATGTAGGAGCACTATTAAATACCTCAGCATTTCACTTAATATAATACATACGTAATTTTATCAATCGTCGTTCAAGAGCAGCTAAATGACACTGTCGCATCCTCTTTGTGACAAACTTCTATAACGCAGCTTGCGCATTGTTATTATATTATTATATAATCTATACTATATATAATATTATAAAGCTGAAGAGTTTTGTTTCTTTGTTTGTTTGATTGAACGCGCTAATCTCAGGAACTACTGGTCCAAATTGAAAAATTGTTTTTGTATTGGGTAGCCTATTATATTTATCAAGGAAGGAAAGAAACAAAAGCTATAAAACAGAAAAAAAAGCAAAGCAAAGCTATATAACATTACGCTACAACTAAGAAGAGCGGAGCAGTAATGAAAAATGTTGCAAAAACGGGGGAAATCGGGCAGGGGGAGGTCGGGGGAACAAGAAATTTAACGCGGACGAAGTCGCGGGCAGAAGCTAGTAGACAAATATAGAGAGCGATTCGTTGTTATGGTTTTCGAGGGTGCAGAAGCCAGTGATGATATCAACATGGAAATCAAAAATGGCGGCAAACATTATTTAATCTTTCATCATGAGTGTCGTTTTCATGGTTTTCTAGGTTGCTATAGCCGATTGTGATGTCAAAATAGTGTTTTAGGATTTTAGAGGTGGAGCAAATGACGTTACATCTGGATTTTAAGAAAAAAACCTAAAGCTCTACTAACCACTTTCTTTTCGTCAATTATTGCGATTCTGCTTTAAATTTTTCACAGTTAGTATAAGACTAAATAGTCTCATCTTTTCGCTTCGCTCTTGATAGAACAGTCGCGGTCTCAGTATCGCAAGTGTAGTCGTAGCTTGCCTCACGATTTCTCTTCATCTGATTCTGTCCTGGCGCATTCATTAACACGGCCTCCAACAATGAATTTAATTAGATCAGTTCACATCATCGGTGACAACCCGCGTGCCCAATATTACCTTCTACTCTGCATGCACCACTAAGCGCTTTATGGAGTCTGCGTCGAGACTTGACCAAAGAACTTCAATATTCTATACTTGGACTTTTAATCGTATTCCGTAACTTAACAGTTTTTGAAGATAGTGAGGTGGTGTAAGAATGAATGAAATTGAATGAACTTGAAGTAATGTACAAGTTATATGAAAACTTTTTATTTTAAATTTAATAACTTGTCTTAAAACACGATATATACTATATCGATATACATATCGTCTATTACGTAATGATTTTTATATTTAGCTTTGTTTCTATTAGAAAAAAATAAAAAAGAATATCACTATTATAAAAAATAATAAATTATTCATATATTCCACACCTTAAAAACGTCCTTTTTTTAAGTTTTATTTAAATTAAACCATCTTTATAATTCGTTCTTTACACGAAATCGTTCAATACCTCAACACTATAGTTATGGTATCGTATCATTATTTTTCTTTGAATTGTCAAGTTACTGAATACAATCAAAAGTCCAAGTATAGACTGTACTAGTGCTGATTGACGCCGTTGATGCCGACTTCTTGGAGTATTGGGACCATTGAGCAGAATTCTGTCACCGAGGTATAAAACATTCTTTTGCAGCACCACATTTCTAGAGCAGCATTTTCTTTCTTCCTAGACCATCTAATTAGTCCACCGTTATATTTTTCTCTCATTTCAAGATTAATACTGAAATTAAAAATGAATAACCTTCAAGAAACCAACGCTATAATTAAGACAAGATTGCGGCAACAATAATTATAAGAACAACCAACGCTTTTATTTTTCAATCGTCTCGAAAGACCGAACCTTATAACAAGTTTCGCAGTCCGGTGAATAAAGACGTAAGTTTAATTTAGTTGGGCCTAAAAACGGCACTGAAGCATACCCCAAATCCGGGATTAGGACTGGAAGAGACCTCATGTGCCCGAATCCCGGGATCCCGGATATCCAGTGGGATTTGCCAAATTAATCCCACACTGTTTACTTCCTTAATCTGGACAATCTTGGTCTTCACGTTGCCTATTTCTTGGGAACTTCCTTAGGCAGTCGTCTTTAATTTAAAAATGACAGATTTTTAGTACAACTTGTACCTAAAATAAGTAGAACTGCACCTAGATAGCCGTCTTAAAATAATAATGTAAGTTTATCAAAATTCTAACACGAAACTTTATCGTAGTTAATTCAAAATCGAAGAAACACATGTTCTAAAGAAACACGTTCTAAAGAAACATGTTCCAAAGAAACACTTGTTTTAAAGGATAATCCTAAATCAGCCAAGTATGCTAAAAGCTGCCTTGTAATGTGTGTACGTATATATAATAAAATACCAAACGAACTAAAATTATTAACAAACACAAACTCATTTAAACACCAATTATATAAATGGCTGAATGGACACAACATTTATGATGTTAAAGATTTTGTTAACTTCAAAATATAATTATGTTGTACATGTATTAGTAAAAATGTAAATGACTATTATTGTATTAGGTAATCTGCGACATTGTTTAATTCATATTTAAATCGTGAATGTGTAATTATTTTGCATGCAATTAATACAATTTTTGTATCGCTAAACATGTGGACATTATATAAAACTGGCCAAGTGCGAGTCGGACTCGCGCACCGAGGGTTCCGTACAAACCTGCAGGTATTCACGTTTTATGCATAAGATTTATGTTTATGAAATTAAATGTTTTTTTTTTTAATTTTTATATTTGAGTTGACTGAATGAAAGGTAAATTGTGGTTTACGATTTATGACGTATTAAAAAAACTACTTACTAGATCTCGTTCAAACCAATTTTCGTTGGTAGTTTATATGGTAATGTACATCATATATTTTTTTTAGTTTTATCATTCCCTTATTTTAGAAGTTACGGGGGGGGGGGGGGACACACATTTTACCACTTTGGAAGTGTCTCTCGCGCAAACTATTCAGTTTAGAAAAAAATGATATTAGAAACCTCAATATCATTTTTAAAGACCTATCCATAAATACCCCACACGTATGGGTTTGATGTTTTTTTTTTTTTTTGAGTTTCAGTTCTATGTATGGGGAACCCCAAATATTATTGTTTTTTTTTTCTATTTTTGTGTAAAAATCTTAATGCGGTTTACATAATACATCTACTTACCAAGTTTCAACAGCATAGCTCTTATAGTTTCGGAAAAAAATGGCTGTGACATACTCGGACAGACAGACAGACAGACATGACGAATCTATAAGGGTTCCGTTTTTTGCCATTTGGCAACGGAACCCTAAAAACCAAACTGTAACAACTTTATACGAGTGCATCCCATCCACCCCGGTCCCATGTTTAAAGCAAATAAAGACTTATCTTATCTTATCTTCTTTTATGGTATCCTCAAGCAATTAAATCACATCGTGTAAGTCAGGCTAAAGTTAGGAAATACAATATTGATGATGAGAGCACAAGAATAGAACTTTGCAAGTTCTATCTTGATCAATATTTTCTTACTTTCTAAAATCTTTTAAAATAATGAGCTTTATGAGAAACTCACGAAAACCATCACATAAGAATTTTAAACTTAAACGAGTTGGTTGACCGCTTTCTTAATTAAATTTCTCGATTTGTTCGAGATAAGTGAAACTTTTCACTGGTTTCCATTTCGGTTAAATGGGAAATTGAATTTGTGACAAGGTTATTACATTTTTATTATCATTTGATTCTACATTAGGATAATTAGGAGCTTTTACTGAAATTGTGTGAATTTATGAAGGTCGAGTGTTTTTGATCGTAAAGTATTTACAGCGTGGTTTAATTTAGGATATGGTGCACTAAATACCTAAATTCTGCTGAATTATAGTAGCATTTTTAGGTGCCAACTTTAGAAATGACAATAAAATGTTATCATGTTTTCAGTCGACAAACAATAACAAAAGACAAATAATAGTTATCTTACGTCATTTCACTAATTGCGATAGTATCATAAATACCAACTAAATATTTTGGAAAGAGGATTTTAACAATATTCCGTCTACAGAAAACTGAATGCTATACTCGGTGATATCAATAAACCGTTAATTACAACGCAAATTAATTTAGAATTCCATCAAACCTCAGAGGGTTAAAATTGCACATCATTTTCACCATCGCGCCCCATAAGCTACCTACCTACTTAAATCTCAAACTCGCAAGTCAGCCTGTATAATCCGAAACAAGTGGGGGGGATACACTCGTAACTCACCGACAGACGATGTCCCAATCAAATTAGCATAAAAACACAGAATAAGTAGGTACAGAAGGCCGACTCCATACAAAAGTAAAAAAACTTTAGAGGTGTCAAGGGACACCCGGATGGAACGAAGTTCCTTTCCTGGATTCATAATAGTTATAATTTTTTAATTATTTATTATGTACAAAAAACCTGTATACACTCAACAAAAATATTCTCTCTCTCTCCCTATCTCTCTACCTCTCTCTCCCTCTCTCTCTACCTCGCTCTGTCTCTCTCCCTCTCTCTCTCCCTCTCTCCCCGCTCTCCCCCCTCCCCCTCTACCCCTCTCCCCTCTCCCCCCATAAACGAGGCAAAAGAAGTATGTAAGGATCGTAGCAGGTCGCGTTTCTGCCTACTCCCATGGGAAAAAGGCGGGATTTTAGGTATGTATGTATGTAAGAATACGAGTATCATAAGATAAAAAAATATATATTGATAGTAAGTTGATGATTCATAGATTCATATATTATCGCTGTAATTTGAAAGTAACTTTGATTTATTTTAATGCCTGTCACGAGTGCGCTTGCATTCGCTCTGCGTTAGGCGTGTCTATGTGTGCGTGCGAGTTCGCCCGTTGTATGGAGTGAGCCTTCTGTACCCATCTCTTCTGTGTTAAAAGTACTTTCGCCGATGGTAGCGCAATTAGTGGGTACCGTACCGTCGACCCAAACCTAATGCCTTTTTAAACAAACGCCGCCGAACTCTCCGGTAGATTTAAGACTGTTTTGATTTCAGGACTGCCTTTTCCTTTGACCTCTGAAACTGGGTTTTCCTCGACGTCGTAAAGCGGTTTTTGCTTTAACAAACACTACTGAGATACTTAGAAAACAAAATCCTTGATTGAGAGCTATCAAAGTCTTAGAAATCGGAATCAGTAGCGAGATACGTCTCCATTCAAGATCCCAAGCTAAGCTTCAGTACGTAATAGAAAGCTTCAGTATCAAATGAAACGCCTCACAGAGCTCGTCTGCTCCGTATCCCCACAGACGTGCTATACGATACTGATACTTGATACATTTGTGCCAAGTTTGGAACATATTTGTGCCAAGTTTGGCTCAGCGGCGTGCACTGAAGGAGTGACTTGACCCAGTTAGAGAGTAAAAACGTATCGATATTGAGACGTGCGGCTGTCCTGGGTGAGGGATCAAAGTGATGCTATAATAGTTTTTTTCTCAGTAGCTGCAAGTACGCTGGATTTATCATGTTTTTGTGAGTGATGGCAATAACCTTACCACTCATTACTGTACACTTATAGGTAGGGGCAACTAAAATTGAGCTATGCTTAGGAATTTCTTCACAATCTTGGAGTTGCCGACAATAATGAATGTTGTTGAATGCTGGATTGTCTAGACGACGTAGATAATTTTGACCATAATTATCAATGATTATGCTAAATTTTATTGCCTTAGGTACATATTTACATGCGTCTTATAATCGCAATAGTTATAATATGTATGTAATTGTCTAAGGTGCTTACCCGTTTGGTAATTTAGGCATGTTGTTTTGTTTATAAGAAACCTGCTTCCCTACATCATGTTCTGCTATCTGCATCTAGTTACTTAATCCGTGGAACCGAATTTATTTCATATCTTCGCATAGCACTAGTCGCTCACCTACCACAGACGATTTGTAAAGAACTTGACGCGGATAAAAATATGAAGTAGCATTGTAGCATATTGTAGTGTGGAAACAAAAGACGAACCGCGCAAGAGTCGGCTAGAGTTGAACATGGAAGACATGGCGCGCATATTGTCTAGGTGTTCAATAGTAAAAATGTTTCGAATAGAGAGAAGTACGAAATGTTGTAAATGTAGTTGAATATTGATTTTCTTTTTCATAGAAACTAGTACATGCCAAAGTTCTGAATATAGTACACGTAGGCTCAACGCTAGCGTGTCATTTTGAACTCGTTCCTGACCACTAACCGGAGAAGACAGAAGGTGGGTGGGTGGGGTGGTGGTGGGTTATATACGGATAAGCGCCGAAAAGGAAGAGTATGCCCAACACAACCGTCTAGTTTAGCACACTCGCGCAATTTTTCTTTCTCGGAGCATACCTATATAATAAGCTGAATACCACTCTTGATATTTATCCCGTAAATATTTACAAATGTAAAACTGCACTCAATGCGTATCTGAAAACTTTAGACTATCAGGGAACTGAGAATTTGTTGACCCCCCTCAGATAGACTATCTTTTAAATACTCATCTCCTTGCCCTGTTTCTGCATACCATCAACCATACTCGCTCCACACTTACACAGCTCAATCTCTCACATACACTCTTACATCTCTTTTATACACTCTTTGCGGTTACTCACACACCTTCTGGTATTTCTACACTTTTTGTTTTTTTTCCTGTTATTTTACAAAATGTTATATTGTTCTCTAATTTATTGTTAGTTATGTATCCTGTAATGTTATTATGTCGTGTATCCAATTATCAGGCATCTATCCGCGGGGGGGTCCTGGTGACTTGTAATACAGGTTTTTAAGTAAACCTACCTCAGGCACCAGTCTCTCACAAAGTTAGATCCATTTACGTGCACTACTGTAAAAGCTCAGCATTAAGTTCATAACTTGTGTGGTGAAAATAAACGTTTATATTATATTATAGGTTAAAACTGTGCCTTCCCAGGTATTTAAGTTACCAACTTCATTTTGGTATAGAACAGTGTGTAACTTGCCAAATTTTTAAGCGTCCTAAATACATTTAGAGTTAATGGTGCGTACAGTGGAAAAATGTTGGCAGACAAAATATGGAACCAAATTAAAATTGTTAACTTACCGAATTTGCCACTTGTATTTTGGTCTTTGTCGTGTCTTGAGTTTCAGTCCCTTTTTGAGTGTGTAACCATGAAATAGGTTGAATCTTTCGGTTATAGAGTCCACCTGTCAGTAATGTTCTAAAAAATACTGACGGCCATTAATAACAGCAACAAACATAGCTGAAACATACTTCTTAGACCAGTTAACTAAAAAGTAACTTCAGAAACAAAGACGGCCAGATACAATAAATGACCGCTTGAAGTATTTCATTTTTCTTTCAAAGCTTAATGTAAACTACGAGACACAGAACGTCAAAACTTTATTCGATTACTTACTCTGCTTACCCTCTACATAATAATTTACAAACTATAATAAATCTCGCGAACATTTACGAGCACTTTTTATCACAGAATGCACCCCTGGATTAAAGGGTTGAACTCAAGAGATTGCTCACTCGAGCCCTTCGTTAATTTGACGAGGGGGTGAAACGAAGTGCGTTTGCATTTCCTCGTCAAACAATCATTATGAAATTGTTGTAAAAATATTATATTGTCGTACTTAATATAACATGACGTTTGTGTTTAACGTAGAGTAAGGCAGGGCTGTATAACTTATTTCGTCAGTTATGTTTAAGTAAAGAATTGAGTGGGCATAGAAAACAATTGGCTGTCACTGAGAAATTTCCGTTAGAAAAACCTAAAAACATTTTGCTTCGCCCGGGGATTGAACCCTATACTCAGCAGTGGCTCTTACTACCATTTCAATCAACTTCGAACAAGAAGGTAATCACGTCTGGAATTTCATACATTTTATCGTCTATTATTTTCCCCAAATTAATTTGTTGTATGAGATAATGTTATAACGGCGGTGTACGTAAATTATGTTGATGTATGTACATAATGTTTCATCTGCTAATGTAATTTAACACCGACTTTGTTCCTGTCAGACTTTCATTTGAGCTTTTTCTTTCTAGCGTACTTATATTTTCAAACTGAGCCTGTTATAATGTTATGAATTAACAAAGTTATTACACATAATTTGTTATATAGGACACTAGCAAAACATTATACTACAACACATTAGTTAGTAAAAAAGTACTTTCTTACGAGTTTATTTCGTAAATAAAATGCGTCATCTAATAAAAACTGGTGGATATGAATAAGAATTACTTATTTATGAGAACAAACATCATCAAAGTCATACAAAATTCGCTAGTTAAAAAAATATTTTTACTTGGGTAATATTTGCTTAGAGAAATAATTTAAAACGCTTCATTATACATCTTAGCTATGTGCCTTGTGGGATGTCCCATCTAAAAAAAAATACGAAATCCCACATAAAGTATTACCCCCTTTTAACCCCTTAGAGAATAAATTCTCAAAGTCCTTACTTAGTGCTATAGTTCGATATTGAAGGAACAATTTAGGCTCTGCGTTGTCTCTCATTGAAAGGATAAATGCACTTAAGATGTTTTAAGATTAAGTGGAATGTTGCCAGCCAAAGACATCTACATAAACGTAACCATAAACTGTACAATTTTCAAACAATGAACTCAACCATTTTGCCTAACAACTGCTTCAGTCTCACAAAACAATCAGACCCAGGGGTCTTACATTATAAATCACAGCCGAGAGTCCTTCACCGCGTCATCGTAAGACGTGGCTGTGAGTGGGTGAGCCAAATTGGGCCCCATTAACTATCAGCCCCACAGGGACCTGCGGGCCCCGCAACCACGGGCCCCTCGGCTTGAGTAGTTTACGAGGAGATGAGTGGTTTACACACATTGTTACTTTTTATTGATTTAAGCATATCAATACTAACACTATTTTGAATGCATGACATAATAAAATTCTACATCATCATTCATCATCACCATCATTTCAGTCGTAAGACGCTCACTGCTGGACATAGGCCTCCCCCAATTGGGGGATTAACACCTTCTACAAGATTCAGATACTGATTAAAAGTGTGTTACGCAGCTAGGATGCTGATTTCCCTGCCACCATACCCATGTTGCGATGAACAGAAACAAGAAGAGAGATTTACCTACTTCTTATCCCTTTAAGGCAAAAACCAAAAGAACAGTTGTAAGAACATGTAGCTAATTATTACACGTTAAGTTCTGCTACTAAAATTCTCGCTGAATTCTTCGAGTCATTGTTCTGCCAGCCAAAACTGCCCCCCATAACTGCCAAACCAAAGCACGTAGTAGTGTTATGATGCCAATCGTACTTTGTACTCATGTGGTTTGGCAGCTATTTGCATCTGCCTTTAAGACTCATAAACGCGGTACTTACATTATCAAACGATAACTTTTGCGAACTTGCTTAAGCTGATATTAAACGATTCGACTTTGTAAAGTTTATTTTGATTTAATTTATAGTTTAATTTTTAGTTTACTATATGTGGAGGCTATCAGCAATTTTTGTTATATAACTTTCTTTATATCATTTTTTGTTAGTCTGTAAGCCTTCTTTAAAATAAAATTAATTAACTCCACGTTGACAACAAAATTATAACAATAATAGCTTTTTCCAGCGGATTCGCCTCCGTATTATACTTATAAACCTTTTTCTTGAATCATTCTGTCTATTAATGAAAACCGCATTTAAATCCGTTGCGTAGTTTAAAAGATCTAGACGTACAAAAACAAAATAAGTATAACTTTGTTTTATCATATCTAAAGAAGAGTAAAGTTTCATTTATACACAGTATAGGCGAGTGAAAGACGTGCCAAAATACAACATCACTGGATCGGTTCGCTAATGAATTCATTTTCACTTCTGATTCATTTTTTGTTTAAATGTTAACTTCGTGTGATCAACGAAAAAAAAAGGAATAAAAAAATGATGAAAATGTATTCGCTTTAGGGATGATTACCAAATCAAAATATTTCGTTTCACATACAACTACATGGGCACTAGTTTATGAAACGTCAGAAGCTAGGTGCACGGTTCCAATTGGTCGATTACTATGGAGAAAAGCCATCGAGAAACTCCATGGTTAATCTTTTAAAAATACTCGTCGTTTACAGTGGTTCCAAATTACAGAGTTAATAGATATGAGAGGACAGTCAAGGCCTGTATAACAAGTATCAGGTACTTACTACAATAGAAAGTGGTCTACAAATCTACAGTCTACGAGTCCTACAATGTACTACGAAATAATTCACCAGAAAAATAAAAGTCAGGGGATCCAAAAACAACACCCTTGAAATCTTTCATACATCCCTTCAATCACTGATTAATCACGAAATCTCAAAAACTACGGGACCAACAAAGACGACATTTGTAAACTATGAGTAGGAGACGTCGACTAAGAAAAGATTTTAGGAAACTCCCCCCGCAAAGTGGTGAAAAAGGGGTTGGAAGATTGTACGAAAAAATTTATTCCTCGGGCTACAGGATATTTTTATGACGGTAGTAAGTTCCTGTGGGATAGTTTTCGACGTTTAAGCAGGCGAAACCGCGGGAAAAAGCTAGTGTATTTATATATATAGCTCTTACTAGTTAATACTGAAACTGACCTGCAATACTCCCTAAGTCCGATCACGATTGCTCGGAATCGACACATTCCTCCCAAACGAGATATTCTCCGAAGAATTTAACTTACCTGAAATATCGTAAAATTCACTACATTGCTGCTCTGAGCTTCCGATACGAATACCTGGATATTGTACTAGTGTTACTATTCGTTTGTTACAAAGAGTTATTAACTGTTTTTTATTTTATTTTTATTGACCAATATAGTAACAGCCCGTCATTTAAATACATATACAACCGCTCGGGTCATTGGGCCCGAGTATGCGTCTCCTTTTTAAAGAAATTTCTCATCGAGGGGTCGACACTTCACGTGACCTGGCTGGGTCATGCTTTAGTCAAAGAGTTTTCATTGCAATTCAACGTGGCAATGCTGCCAGATTTCTGGGCACGTTTCCCGGTGACAGTGATGCGGACGAGTACTTCGACGCCTAAATGTTTTATTGTTTTGTATCTATTTGAATAGTTTGTTATCTGTTTTAGTATCCTGCCTGTAAAACTATTATAACAAGTGAATCTATACTAATATTATAACGCTGAAGAGTTTGTTTGGTTGAACGCGGTAATCTCAGGAACTACTAGCCCGAATTGAAAAAAAAAATTGTGTTGAGTAGCCTATTTATTGACATTGAACATTACGCTACTATGAAAAGAAGCAGGAGCAGCAACGAAAAATGGTCTAAAACTGGCAGGCAATTCGATGCGACGGGAAGGGTCACGAGAGCAAAAATTTGACGCGGACGAAGTCGCGAGCAGAAGCTATAATAGATAATTGTATTGTAACATTTGAATTGAATTGGAATTCCCTGTTAGCTGTCGTGATTGGTTGACAACAGCCAATCACATTAAAATTGATATGAGGTTTGACGACTTATTAAGTCACTTAGCAACAGCTGATTAATCTTGGTAGTTTTTGTTAATAAAACACAATTAATTAAAAAAACATAATTATAACCTAAATTAACTAAAACTATTTACAAATTAAAACGTGGCGTCGAAAATTTCATCCGCATCGCTGTCGACTGGTAATTTCCCCAAGAGACTAGCGGCATTACCACGTTGTTTTTGTTAATTAGATGAAGCTGATCTTCAGTCAGTACTTTAGGATTGTTAAAAATATCGAAAGACAGTCCTAGTAAAATTCTCAACTTTACTCATTGTTATAACACAGACATAACAAAACTAGATCGCAACAGTGATCGATCAGCCACAACACGAGAGCAGCAAGTTGTAAAACTGTCACAAGTTCTGGAGCTCCGCTACCTGTCTGGAGTTTTTATCTAAAAGACCACTTGGTGCTGTGATGTTTCTGTCTGTCTGTGAGTGTGTGTGTGTGGCTACAGTCGAACTGACTATTTCGTATTCAGACATAAATATTCATCTGCCACATTAGCATAATTCATTTTTTAACCGACTTTAAAAAGGAGGAGGTTCTCAATTCGGATGTTTATATTTTTTTTTTATGTATGTTCGGAAATAACTCCGTCATATATAGACGGATATGCAAAATTCTTTTTTTTGTTTGAAAGGAGTTTATTCCGAAATAGTCCCATATAAATTTCATATAGATCTGATGATGAGTTCCAGAGATAGACACCGGAACTCTTTAAAAAATGACAGCAAATCAACCGCGATTTCTGCTATCGCATAAATATGCATTGTTTGTTTGGAATTAGTGCGGGGTGGATACCACAACTAAAAATTTAAAAATAAAAACTTTTTTACAAAAAAAAAAACAACCGACTTCCTTAAAAACACTACAAAGTGAAAAATAACTTTAATTTCGGAAGTCGGTGGCAAAAAAACCATAAATACAGATCCTAAGACACCGGCTACCGAAATTAAAGTTATTTTTCACTTTGTAGTGTTTTTAAAGAAGTCGGTTGTTTTTTTTTTTTGTAAAAAAGTTTTTTATTGTATCATAACATCTTGTTTGTGATTCCCATTGGACTAGGTAGAGGTACACCCACATTTCACTAGTTATGGTTAAGTCTCATGTAATAGGAGGCGAGCTTACTGCCATCTACCGGACACAAATCCAGCTGATGAAGATAAGAGCAATTCCTGATGGTAAACCCTAACTACTGTGCCCATGCAAAAATCGAACCCAGGAGCTTTTGCTCAGCAGTAGGGTCTTCTCATTTTTATTAAGAGAGAGATATAAAATCCTACTGAGCACACTCACAAAAATGTTTAAAAAGTTGCAAGGTGGCTGCCTGTACACCAAATAGCTACTTCGAGTGTACAAGCTGGCGCGCTGCCCGCGCCGCTCCGTCTAGTCGTTATACTACGGAACTATCGCTAATATAATAGTATGTCGGTGCAAGCGCTGCATGTCGGTTCGATACTGACATTCAATACTCTTTCTTAATTATTTACTGCACAAAAGTAAGAAAATAATTAAAGAATCTTATCGCAGCCTGCTGCTCATGGGCAGTCTACATTTGCTATTCTTAGTGACGCCTCATGGTGCCGTGGGAATTCAGCGTAATTACTCACATTATTATTCTTTGTATTTCAGTTTAGACGATAAAGATGTTCAGACTGCAAACATATTAGGAATTACTGAACGCAACGCTATCGTATAGGCCTAATTTATATGTAAGTACAAACCGGGACTTTTGCACGAGACCTTATTTATTTTGTAAAATTGTTACCACGTTATGCGCCTTACATTAACGCTATGCAACAAACTTCTGCTGATATCACTGCAGTTCTGCTGCAAAATTCTATGTAATGGCTTCAAAATGTTACGCACCAATTACAAGATTCTAAAAAAGGCTACGACGAAAACAGCTACGACATGCTAAACTTGTGCCATATTCTACTACTACATATTGTTCAACTTGCTACGCTACTGTGTCGGCATGCTTCGGCTTTGGTACGATATACTACAGCTCTGCTACATTCTGCTACGACATGCTGTACTACTGCCCCTTTCTGGTACGACATGCTACACCACGTTTAGAATATGCTTCGTGACTGTGACAGTATGCTACGTCTTTGCTACACGCTACATTCGACTAAGACAAGCTACACCATAGTTCCAACAAGCTACACCACTGTGACCGCATGCTACGCTAATGTTGTGACATGAATACGGCTATACAATAAATTACCTAAAAAATTCAGAGAGTGCACAAGCATACCAAAACTTAAAAATGGCTTAAGGAATTATATATTAGATACATAAGTTAAGCTTGAACTGTTGTGTATTTTATTTAGACTTAACTACATAGACGTGCTTGCTATGTTTCGTAAATTAAAGTATGGTGTTCAGTCCTAGATGGCTTGAACGTGGTATTGTAAGCTACAACCTATTTTTAATTTAGTTAAATTTCTCTTTAAGTGAACGGTCTTTAAACCGATGTACTTCGTTACATTTACAACATGCTAATCAACTGTGAGGGCATGCTACACTATAGCTACGATATGCTACAATACTTCCACGACTTGCAACAGAACTACAAAAATATAATTTAGTATGCTTTTTAAACAACGAAAGACTTGATTGATTGGAACAACATATAAAGGCACTGCTACAACATACTACCTAACTACTACGCCACAGCGTCAACAAGCTACAACGCACCTACAAAGCCGCTACACTCGAAACCAAGATCCTGCGGTACAAACCCGCGCCCATTTTCGACTATGTAGTCATTTATCCACGTCACACTTGTTTGAAGCTCGCGTCTTGACTCGTCCGAACTGCATTGTGTATGAATGTACTGAAACGAGCAGAGAGGCAATAACTGACTCAATGTATAATATTATGGTACTTTTCATTTGTTACTGTGGGACCAGGCTGTAGGAATATCCCCTGCGTTAATTTAGCCAAAAATGTGTACAGGGTAAATAATGTCCTTTGAGACACCATATTATCACAAGTATAATTTGCCTTCAGTCGTAAGTAGTATTCGTATACGCTATTATATTAGCACTGAGCTCGGCACATAAAGTATTCACAGTCAAACAAATATAAAGTGCTACTCCACCCAGATGTAGGACGAGCTAATCTTCACGAACTAACTCGTTTCTATAACTCTTCATAACTTTATACTCGCACGTATTTTAATCTCACATGAATATACTTAAGGCTGTATGCATAATGCGCGATATACGTGAATGTTGATTTGTATTTTACAACAAATACGCGATGCGACTAAGGGATTTACTAGAGAATGGGCAGCAGCGTTCTCACATAGTAGCATTCTACCACCATACTGCGATCGCCAACCCGCCTGCCAAGCGTGGCGATTATGGCAACCCCCCGAATAGGGGGAGGCCTATGTCCAGCAAGGCCCACTTTTGTCTGAAATGATGAACAAATACTAATTGTGTAGGCAAAGTTAAAATTAATCATGTGCAGTCGAAGGACAGGATTGTTTAGCAAATTAAATATCAAATCAACTGTTTTTCTTTACTAGTCGTATGAAATAATGGTTATACATAGACATGAGTCCAATGAGAGTGTCCAATGGGCGGTCTTACCACTAAATTGTAGGCAATCTTTTTTAATATTTTGAAGATAGAAAGAATCTTCGACCAAACTGATCCTTTAGGCATAAACCCTACCCTGCCAGGGTCACGGATTCGTTCGAAAGAGTAACTGTGGCCGTGGCAAAGGCAACTGAAGGAACACGGATGGGTATTAGTCAGTAAAAGTCTGACTCTCCCTTCCGCTCCACCCAGATCGGCCATACCCAGAAGCCATTTGAAGATTTCTCACCCAAAAATAAGGGCATAAATTCTACAAACTGTTAAAAAAAGCCTACCTTAAGACACCCCATGTAAACACGCTCTTAAAATTAAAGAAACTTAATAAATATTTCCATTTGAACTTATCAGGAGTAAGAAACATTTGAGCAATGACTTTCTTAAAGTTCAGAACAAAATAAGAACAAAACTTGTAAATACAAATCCTTTGGAAGCTCTCGAGTTTATGGGAGACGCTAATTGGCAATTAAGATCAGCTTACACTGAGCAACTGAACGGCGCGCGGTGCGGAGATAAAAAGATAAAAGTGTTGATAAGAAGCGAATCTTTCCCAAAGGACTGTGTCGAGGTAATCTGTGCGGTCACTCTTATGTAATAGTGATAAGTACTGTCGGGTAGTAATATTTAAATGGGAAAATTGCTCTTACGACATTGATATAAGTGCGCTGTTAATTAAAATTGTTACTACTGATGTGCGGCTTACTGTACTGAAGTGACTGTAATAGAAATAATCATAATAATTTCAATGCGTTCTTTGGTTGCTATTGCTGGTTTTATTGTGGATGAAGTACTTTTATAAGCAACTAGCTTTTACTAGCGGCTTCGTCTGCGTAGAGGTCGGAAATTATCCCGACGGAACGTATTACCGGGATAAAAAGTACCCTATGTGTTGATTCAGGTTATAAACTATCCGTGTGTCCATTTAAATCCATTCTGTACTTTTTACGTGAAAGAGTAACAAACATTCGTACACCCTCACAAAATTTCACGTTTATCATATTAAGTAGAATAATGATCCGATCCCAATACAATGCGATATTACCATTTTCGAGAACTAGGTCGGGCACGTACTGTAGTACACCACTTTCGATTCCACAAGGCTGTATTTCAGAGCAAGTTGCTGATGAATTATCCTGGCTACTCAGTTGTGCCTATGCAAGTATTCTTCGTTAGCTAGACGAGAACACCTGGAGATTATGTGCCTAATTGATTCCCCCGGACGGTGGCATGCCCGACAGATGTCAACCGTGCCGTCTTTCACAATAAACTTCCGGTGGTTGTTCGTCATCATAACTTCATCCATAACTGCACAGACAAAACCTTCGGTTTCTCCTAAAAGGGCACCGAAACACAGCCAGGCTACAGACGCCAGTAAATCTACATCGGGATCATGTAGGGCCCGGAAAAAGCGGAGGATTATTTTTATTTGTTTTGAAGAAAGTAGTAAACAAATACATAATTATAGTGAATTTTCTTCACCTGCAACGAGCAACTTGACAATGATTATCTCCTTTACCTCATCGAACCATCATAATAATAGCTTAAGTTCCCTGTTTACTCTACAAAGTACAATTTACTCAGTACCCATCCTTCCCTCAAGTCCACACAACTGGTGAAGACGCACGTCCGCATGAATACAGTATGATAACATCCCTCCGCTTTTTGTTGTCCGTACACATAGCTGTACATTTTGCTATGTATCGGCCACTACGTTTTTGTAACATGTATATAACTATACAGGGTGGCTTGTGAGATGGGACTGCGAGACTGGAGAGAAACTTTGATTAATGGTTAGAATCATGAGCTAGAAACAGACTAGAGTAACACAGATGTACAAAATATTTTTGCCCCTTTTCTATAATTGAAGCTAACTTGCCTATAAAATCGCAATCTGCAATCTTTATGTGCCTAGCCTTTTCCCGAATATGATGGGATCAGCCTCCAGTCTTACCGGATGCGGTTGAATACCAGTATTTTACATGGAGCGACTTCCTATCTGTGCTCCACCACTCCGTTCCTAAGTAATACGATACCCCTTGGTAAGACTGGTTGTCAGACTTTAAGGCTTCTGACGACCGGAACGACTGTTAAAGATCCACAAAAAATTACAGCCGGGACCAGGCGGCAATCCAGCCGGGCTTAACGTGCTTTCCGAGGCACGGAAGGGTCTTGGTGTGGTAAAATGATCACCCATCCACGAACCAACCGTGGCAAGTGTAGCTTAGCCTGATCGATCGATCCGTGCGGCTGTTACTAGTTAGCCACGAGCCCCCTAAAACTCACAATCTTACAGCTCAATATAATTTAAGTAACGTTGTTTACCTGCTGCCTGCCTCGTTGGGTTATTGGTGGGAAACACTTTTGCTAAACAGGCGATCCTGGGTACGATTTCCAGGTCGGGCAAAGTGTAATTGGGTTTTTTAATCAAGAATTTTCATTAGCAGCCCAGAATCTAGATGTGCCCGGTTAGAGGCCATAAGCTCTCCTCCTATTATTTGGGGCTTAAATATATGCCTATGCCTTTCGGGGATACTAGACTTGGCGGTTTATGTTTTAACTATCTTGGATTTGGATATATCTTCAATCATTCAAATTCCATAAGATCCCATCTTCCCTCACTCTGTATACAGACCCCTTCACATCTCCAACATACATATAAACATACACGCTTTATGTATATATGTATGTAGTATAGTGCTGACCGGCGCGCTCCGACTTACATGTGAGTTCGCACAGATTCATATTTCATACAATTTCATATATCTTACAAAAGTTTCCGGTACACACTAGACAAGAAAATAAACAGAAAGTTCACTAAAAACACAAGATGAAACTCTCAAATAGTTATTAAAGTAAATTGTTAAGTAGCTGATTGAATCGGCATTACAGTCATAAAGAATCCATACTAAAACTGGAAAAAAAAACATTACAATTTCGCAAAATACATTTCTTTTTTAACCGACGAAAAAAAACGGAGGAGATTAAAAATTCGACGCGTATATATTATTTTTTTTATGTATGACCACGCATAACTTTTTACATAGTAGTCCGATTGTGATGATTCTTTTTTTATTGAAAAAGGTATACTCCGAGGGTGGTCCCATATAAATTTGGAAAACGAAATCAAACCATAAGGGTCAGAAAACAGGGGATGATTGATTGTTCACTCAGTGATTGTAATGTATTACCACGCATAACTTTATACAGAGTAGTCCGATTTTGATCATTCTTTTTTCATTGGATAGGGTATACCTTGCCAAGTATTATTAGTATATTAAAACTACAAAACATTATAAAATAAAAACTTTTTAACAAAAAATTAAACCGCCGAAAAAACTGAAAAGCAAAAAATAATAAACCTTAAAATTTTGAGTCGGCGCTAAAGATCACTCAAAGCGCCGACTCATAATTTTAAGGTTTATTATTTTTTGCTTTTCAGTTTTTTCGGCGGTTTAATTTTTTGTTAAAAAGTTTTTTTACAAATTAATTTTCTACATAGGAAAAGTATTTCATTTGTTGGAGACTGGGGCCTAAACTAAGCCAAGTCAAAACTAACGATTAATCTTATCGTATCATAAATTCTGTTCTAAGTATGACTTCTGCACCAACCTCTAGCACACAGAATGTATGGATAGAATTCATCAAGTGTCCGGGCGAGCGAGGGGGGCGGGTCGGCTCGCTGCGGCGAGGGGCACAGAGGGGAGGGGGCGACGTTCAGAACTTTTTGCCCCACGCACAGCAATATAAATCATCCGCCGGTGATATCTGAGGCGCTGAAAAACTTGCGCAAACTTTCAAAGTCCTGCCATTCAGAAGAACTTGCAGGGGACTGAAGAGGGACGAAGAAAGAGAGGGGGAGGGGCCTCGGGCTGGGAAATTAATTCAATTGAATGTTGTATTAAATATAAGGTGTCGTAAAAGGCGACTAAGAGACTTACTAGACAACGGGCAGCAGCGTGCTTTATTATACCACCATACTGCGATCGCCAATCCGCCTGCCAAGCGTGGTGAATATGGCAACCCCCCCAAAATTGGGAAAGGCCTACGTCCAGCAGTGGACATAGTTCGGCTGAAATGATGTTAATGATTATGATGATAAATATAAGGAGGAGTCGAAGATGCCGTGTTAAGCGGGTGTAAGAAAGATCGACACGCAAACTACTACTCGAGAGGGCATGTTGTGGAGGAGCGAAATGAAAGTGATAGTAGATTGCACAACCGTAAATGGACGCTTGAAAATAAAATTTAAATTAGTCCAGCCGTCTATGAGTAATCTGGAATCATATCTACATTTAAAAAAGATTTCACCGAAGATAAGAACCTCTGCCTTAAATCGGTTAAGGGTCACAGCACACATATCAACTCGTAAACGGATCGTAATCGTATCGACTCGAGCCGTTTAGTTTTCTCTGTATGCAACTCCCTACTGAAAAGCACACTAATCGGAATCGTAACGTAAGTGATTCGCCTCGGGACCAGCTCACGAACCGCGGTGTGGCGCGTGGCAACCAGCAGCGGTCCCTGCACTTAAGGCTCGTCGTGCCCGCGCTTACGCCTCTCCGTCGCCGAGTTTGCATCTCTTCGTCCACCCTTGCCCCACCCGCGCCACAGCGCACACATGCTGTAATTCACAAGGCAACTCAGCCAGGTCAACCAGCGGTCGGCGAGTCGTAAGCGTGGCGTCGCCTAGCTGTAGCCGAGTCGCCGTATCTGAGATTCTGTTCCGCTTTGGTTACGTGCTTACGTTAGGGTGACGCCTGTTTGGCGGCGAGGCGAAAGGCGGTACGGTGACGATCCCTTTCCAAGTTGATATGTGTGCTGTGACCCTAAAAGTCGGCCTGCCTCAAGTCGGTTAAAAATCACCTGTTAATTCTGATCGCGTCGGCACTGAATAAATAACTCACTTTAAGTTTTGTAACTTGAAATTTTAATCTAATTAATTATTGTTCACAAATCTTCAAACCACTAAATATAATTATGCCCGTCCTCTTTACCCCCCAAAACTTGTGCCGGTAGCGCCTCCCTATACTTAAAAGTTTTCTTTTTACAAACAAGTACAACAGCCTTTGTAACAATAAAAAGAGGTGCTATGATAAAGGCATTTAATGGGACACCAAATAATTTCCAAAAATTAAGGTGTTTTTAACAGACTTCCAAAAAGGAGGAGGTTTTCATTTTGGTATCCTAAAAAGATATCAATATCGCTGACCTAAAAAAAAAAATCAAAGGATCAAACAAAGACCATAATTATTATTAAATAGTTTATTTGGTAGGTTTGTACAAATTCTTTTACACGTCAATGATATTTTTTTAAACTAGATGAGGTCGGCGTTTGCTAACTGACTCCACTGAGAAGAAAGGCCGAAACAAACTCAGAGGTCATAGTCTCATTTAAAGATCTAAAAGCACTTAGAGTATCAAATAAATACGCCCTTATAATAAAAACGTTTATTTATATTAGAATCTACAAAGGTACAACATTTAAAAACCTCATTTGAAACACAGTTTGATCCTTACAAATCCCAACTCGATCTTTCTTAAAACCTAGATTCATGACCGTATCGTTCCAGATTAAGTCCCCAAACTTTTTTCTCCCATTTTTCTTTTAAGGCGATATTTCCCGAGCTCAATATTCAAAGTAAATCCCTTTATCGTCGGTAACAAAACGGGATGTCGTGTCACAGTCCGGTCACGTGGCGGACACATCTCTGCTGATCCCGTATTACGGACGAGGCGACATGAACCTCCTCCGGCGTACCACGCATTACTAGAGGATCACGGTTCAGAATATTGTGGTTATGATGAGGAAAAGGTGTGAAAAGTTGACAAAAGAGGTAAGCAGGAAGCTTAGAACAAACCAGGTTAAGAATATTATAGGTAAGGTACCTATAATGTTAATAGATTTTTTTTGTCAAGACTAGTAGAGCAATTCGACCGGTATCGGCCTCAACTTACGAGTTGTTGGTTGCTGGGTCGAACACAGGCAGGCGTTTTACTTTGTGTAAATAATTTCGCCACTGCTCTCAAAACGGTGAAGGAAATCATCGTGAGGAAACCGGCATGTCCTAGAACCAAAAATTCGAAGACATGTGACATCTACCAACCCGCACTGGGCCCGCGTGGTGGATTACGGCCTACTCCCTTTCACCGAGAGGAGGCCTGTGTCCCAGCAGTGGGAACAATATAGACTGCTTATGTATGGTAGAGCAATTCCGATGTCGAGGATAGAATTACATGGTCAGTTTCGCCTACACATCCGTTAGATCTGATCTAGATTCTTACGTTTTGTGACCGTTGATCTGATCCACGGAGTATATCAACACTGAATCAAATAGCTCTTTAAACCTATGCCACAGAACTTTTAAATATACTATACAACAAACACAATGAGTAAGCCTCCAACACTGACCTATTAGTTAGCACCAGTACAGTACGTATTCAACACTAAGAGTCCGTTCACACGTACCGTAACCACACCACATCGCAACGACAAAATTTGGGCAAACAGTGGTGATGTGTGGATAGTGTCGCTGCAGCTTCTTGCAGTTCCATTGAGGTCACTACAAAATCAAATCTTGCGGTTAAAAAAACCAGTAGATGTCATGCCATAATCTGAAAAAAAAACGGCCTCACTCCTGAGTAGATTAAGAGGCAGTAACAATATCATCCTCAAGCCTGTGGTGGCAGACACTTCCTCTGCCATAATAAGGCATTTTGTGAGATGACTTATGCCCTAGTGGCCATTTGTCGTTTAGTCAAGTTGGTGGGTGTTCATTCAAGTGTCTTTAGATTAACTTACTTACAATAGTGGTTTCATGAAATTTATTATGTTAGTAACAGATTTCATTAAAATACAATTGTGTATGGATTTTAGTCGTCTGAAATAAAATTATCTGATTTATTTATTTATTTAAATCAAATAGTCGACAAAACGTTGCATTTGCGACGTGGCCAGCCGCTAGTGAGCGGTGTCGTTTGTGCGACGTGGTGCCGCCGATACCATTAAAATATGGTCCGTGTAAATAAACTATTAATTTTTATACAGATGAGCGTCCACCACGTGTACTGTGGTGTGGTTGTAGCAGTGGTGGGCAATGTAGGTATGCACTAGGCCGCCTGTTCTACTCTAGGCAGATAAACGCGGGGTTTTTTTAGGTATTGTGGCGCCCCGTCAGCTAACAATTTGCATGTAGGTGAAATATTATATAAGTGAAATAAATAATTACACATTTTAGTTATGTACTAGCGCTCGCCGTAAACAGTTGTTTTATTTACACGACTCATAACATCTAGTACACACGTAAGCAGTAGGTACACTTATATCTGGTGACCCCGATATCAGTAACACGCGCCGCGATTTAAAGTAATTTTTTCGTGATTTTCCCGTGTCGTGATAACTGCACTGCACAACCTAATCAGCCTTCCACAAGCGGATCTCCCTGATTTGGTTTTCAAGAGGCACATAGTTATCCAGACATGACGTCAAGCGGAAGTTGTGGAAATGGGGCAGCATTATGCGGAGCAACGGACAACGGACTTAAAGAGAGACTCCTTGCCGTATACGAAGAATACGAAGAGCGGCAGTTCCAAAAGCTGGTAGGTGAAGTGTCGGAAGTATCAGGCGGTCCAAATCAGCTTATCGTTAAGTTAGTTAACCAAGTGAGCAAATTAACCATGGAAATAGCAGCGTTAAAAGCCAACTCACATGGCAATGGACGTCATAATTATAGACGCAATCGGAGCCGGTCGCGCCCAAGATCCCTCTCAAGATCGAGGATTTCGCCCGACAGCCCAAACTGGTTATGCAAGTATCATTTCCGGTACAGGAATCGACCCCGGAACTGTGAAAAACCATGCAATTGGAAAAAACCGTCGGAAAACTAAGTCCTGCGTTGACAGAGGCGGTCGTCAGCGCTATCATTCCTTCAAACCGCCTATGCGTTACCGACCGAAAAAGTGGGTATCGTTTTTTGGTTGATACTGGCGCTAACATCTCAGCAATACCTAGAAGAGGAAACCGTTTAAAAACAGACGACACATATAAAATCTATGCCGCAAACGGAACGCAAATTAAAACATACGGTGACAAAACGCTGACGTTAAATCTAAACTTGAGACGGCCGTATCGATGGACTTTCATCGTTGCTGACATTACGCAACCAATACTGGGTGCCGATTTTTTAGAAAAACATAACATTTTGGTGGATATTCGAAATAAACGTATAATAGATGGTACGACTGGACTTCAGAGGAACGCAAAGTTAATGAAGTCAAGCACACCAACACTTCGGACCATAAACTTAACCGACGATTATGCAGACATTTTGGCAAAATATCCAAATATTTTAAAACCGCTCGACACACAGTCGCAACCCAAGCATGACGTGGTTCATCAAATCATTACCAACGGACACCCTGTTTACTCCAAGTCAAGACCTTTGCCAGCGGACAAATACCTAAGAGTGAAGAAAGAGATTGAACACATGCTAGAGGCAGGGTTATGCAGGCCTTCCAAGAGCCCGTGGGCAAGCCCTTTGCACGTGACAACAAAGAAAAATGGCGAGTTACGATTATGTGGTGATTATAGGAGATTGAACGCGATCACTGTACCGGATAGATATCCGATTCCGAGACTACTAGACTTCACATACCTATTACCAGGAACCAGTATATACTCAACGATTGATTTAAAAAGAGCATATAACCAGATACCAGTACAAGATGTAGAGAAAACTGCAGTAATAACCCCGTTCGGTCTATTCGAATTTCCAAGAATGCCGTTCGGACTACGAAACGCAGGTCAAACATTTGTCAGATTCCTGAACACAGTCTTAGCTGGACTTGACTTTATTTTCGTGTACATAGACGACATACTAGTGACGTCATCATCAGTCAGCGAACACCGACGTCATCTACAAGAAGTGTTTAAACGGTTAGACGAACATGGCATCGCAATCAATCAAGAAAAGTGCGTGCTCGGCAAATCTCAAGTAGAATTCCTCGGATATCAGATCACAAAAGACGGTATCAATCCATTACCAGACAAGGTCGAAGCAATCACCAAATATCCAATACCAAAAACTGTGCAAGAATTACGAAGATTTTTAGGCATGATCAATTTTTACCGAAACAACATTCCACAAGCAGCCCGTCATCAAGCACAGTTGAACAAATACCTAATTGGCTCAAAGAAAAATGACAAAACCGAAATACAATGGACTTCAGAGGCACTAGAAGCATTCGAACAATGTAAAGCAAGTCTAAGCGACGCCGTTACATTGACTTCGCCAACAACGCATTCCCCGCTATCGCTTATGACAGATGCATCCCAGACATGCGTAGGCGCCGTTTTGCAGCAGTATGAAAACGGAAAATGGAAGCCGCTTTCCTTTTTCTCAAAGGGACTGAGTGAAACGCAGTCAAGATACAGCACATATGGTCGAGAACTGTTAGCAATTTATATGGCAGTAACGCATTTTCAACCTTATATCGAGGGACGAGAGTTGATAGTATACACCGATCATAAGCCATTATGTCACGCCTTCAATACTAAACAAGACTCCACAAGTAAAATGATAGCCCCAAGGCGGATACGTCATCTTGAGTTCATTGCACAATTCACAACGGACATTCGTCACCTATCCGGTAATATGAACCCAGTGGCCGATGCATTATCGCGAGTCGAACAAATAGACTGCCCGACACCTGTGGATTGGAATGAGTTAGCAGATATGCAATACAATGACATTGAACTCACTCAGCTGTTAACCAACAACAACCTTAGCTGGAAAAGTATGCGACTAACAGGAACGAGACAACTACATTGCGAAAATTCAAAATCAAAATTACGACCGTATGTGCCGAAGTCACTTCGAAAACAAGTATTCGACACTATGCACAACATAACACATCCCGGCATTAGGTTATCAAAGAAAATGATCAGCGAGCACTACTTCTGGCCACGCATGAATACTGACGTTGGTATTTGGGCGAAAACATGTGACGCGTGCCAGAAGAGCAAGACACACAGGCACAACTCTGCCCCAATAGGAACATTCCCATCTACAGCACGTTTAGATCACGTGCACATAGACATTGTCGGCCCATTACCAGAATCTAACAACAACAGATACATTGTGTCAATGATCGACAGAGAGACAAGATGGCCGGAAGCTGTACCAGTAGCCGAGATAACAGCAAAAGTAGTAGCGGAAGTTTTCATTAACACCTGGATAGCGAGATTTGGATGCCCAAGTGCCATAACCACGGACCAAGGACGACAGTTTGAGTCAGACTTATTTATTAGCCTAACCAAGTCACTTGGTATTAAGAAAACCAGGACTACCAGTTACCATCCGCAGTCAAATGGCTTAGTCGAACGCTGGCATAGATCAATGAAAACCGCGTTAATCGCGCGTGGTAATACGAGAAACTGGTCGAGCGAATTACCCATAGTTCTACTAGGATTACGAGCAGCGTTGCGACTGAAAGAAAATATAAGCCCAGCTCAAATGTTATATGGAACAAACATACGTCTGCCTGGAATGTTTATCGAGCCGAAAAAGCAAGATACATCACCAGAAACTCATGCACAGACTCTTCAGAAGACAATGGCAAACCTAAGCCCGTTTAATAATAGGCACCACAGCACAAGTCACAAACCATTTATCCACCCAGATATGAAATGCTGCGAATATGTATACGTCAGAACGGATGCTGTGAAGAAACCACTAACCCCGTCCTACGAAGGACCTTATAAAGTTTTAGAAAAACAAGAAAAGCATTTCAAAATTCAAATGCCGAAGAGAACATCAATAGTAACAGTGGACAGATTAAAACCAGCTTACATTTTAAGTGATGAAAAGGTAAACGAACCTTTAGCACACCTGAAAAGAAGCATTAGTCAAGCAAACGACCGCAAGAATGTCGAGCCAGCGGAAAATAATACGACCGCGCCGAACACGACACGTTCAGGTCGCGTCATACGTCCGGTGGTACGATTTACAATACAGCCAGATCAGCAGAAGAAAACGACGAAATTAAACAAAACCTCATCGTACAACAGAAACTAGCAAATCACCGCAATTTCAATTATTTTTATTTTTTTGTGTACTTTAATGATAATAACAACTTTACTGTTATGTAGGTGTACTTACGAAATATAAATGTAATTATTTATTTTTTTAAAGGGGGAAATAATGTGGCGCCCCGTCAGCTAACAATTTGCATGTAGGTGAAATATTATATAAGTGAAATAAATAATTACACATTTTAGTTATGTACTAGCGCTCGCCGTAAACAGTTGTTTTATTTACACGACTCATAACATCTAGTACACACGTAAGCAGTAGGTACACTTACAGTATAATGATTAAGTTAGTTTCTTCTGCACCAGGGATTGGCTTTAAGTCCTTACCTGTTCCTGTTGATAATGGACTCTCTGATGTCGGTTATACAGGAAGAAGCACCCTGGTGCATGCTGTTTGCCGAAGAAATTGTCCTTGTCGGTGAAAATGTGTCTGAGATCCAGAGTAGATTGGAGAAGTAGAAACAGAAGCTGGAGAATGATGGCTTGAAAATCAGCAAAACCAAAACCGAATATATGTTCTACGATTTTGGCGGACTCTCCAGCTCTGGAGCCATAGCTCTTGATGGCGTGCTTCTCCCGGTCTGCTCCGATTTTCGGTATCTCGTTTCACTCGTGCAAAGCGATGGCGAAGTCGTTCGGACGGTTAAGCACAGAATAAACACTGGATGGTGGAAATGATTGCAGGTCACGGGAACAATCTGCGACTCCCACATTTCCCCTAAACTTAAGTGGAAGATATAAAAAACCGGCCAAGTGCGAGTCGGACTCGCGCACCGAGGGTTCCGTACAAACCTGCAGGAATTCACGGTTTATGCATAACGTTTATGTTTATGAAATTAAATGCTTTTTTTTTAATTTTTATATTTGAGTTGACTGAATGAAAGGTAAATTGTGGTTTACGATTTATGACGTATTAAAAAAAAACTACTTACTAGATCTCGTTCAAACCAATTTTCGGTGGAAGTTTACATGGTAATGTACATCATATATTTTTTTTAGTTTTATCATTCCCTTATTTTAGAAGTTACGGGAGGGACACACATTTTACCACTTTGGAAGTGTCTCCCGCGCAAACCATTCAGTTTAGAAAAAAATGATATTAAAAACCTCAATATAATTTTTGAAGACCTATCCATAGATACCCCACACGTATGGGTTTGATGAAATTTTTTTTTTGAGTTTCAGTTCTATGTATGGGGAACCCCAAATATTATTGTTTAAAAAAATGATATTAGAAACCTCAAAATCATTTTTGAAGACCTATCCATAGATACCCCACACGTATGGGTTTGATGAAAAAAAAAAAATTGGAGTTTCAGTTCTATGTATGGGGAACCCCAAATATTATTGTTTTTTTTTCTATTTTTGTGTAAAAATCTTAATGCGGTTTACAGAATACATCTACTTACCAAGTTTCAACAGCATAGCTCTTATAGTTTCGGAAAAAAATGGCTGTGACATACTCGGACAGACAGACAGACAGACAGACATGACGAATCTATAAGGGTTCCGTTTTTTGCCATTTGGCAACGGAACCCTAAAAACCGGCCAAGTGCGAGTCGGACTCGCGCACCGAGGGTTCCGTACAAACCTGTAGGTATTCACGGTTTATGCATAAGGTTTATGTTTATAAAAAATAAAAAAAAACATTTATTTCAGAATTTCTTCCATAAGTGTTAGTAACAGTGAAAACTTATGAACTAATGTTAGTAACATTTATTCTAAGCTGTGTGAGGCTCACCGCCCCAAGATCGGAGAGTCCCACCTATCAGCCAACATGAAATTAAATGTTTTTTTTAAATTTTATATTTGAGTTGATTGAATGAAAGGTAAATTGCGGTTTACGATTTATGACGTATTAAAAAAAACTACTCACTAGATCTCATTCAAACCAATTTTCTGTGAAAGTTTACATGGAAATGTACATCATATATAACGGATGTTCGAGCGGCTGACACACCACGTGTCGCTGCTGATCCATCCTCTGTTCGTCCTCCATAGCGGGCGTGTACTAGCAGGTGTTTAAAAAAAATAATACTTGCAAAATAAGTCACTTAATTTAATTAAAATAATTACAATAAAACTTAACGATAAAAAGTAACGATTGCAACGATAAACACTGATTTAAATAAAATAACATTAATTGTCCAACTGAAGTTCAGAGCCAATGGATTTATGCGTGTGCACCGCGTGGCGATCGCATCAAAAGTCCTCGCTTCCGCCACCATGACACTCACAACCCCATTCGGTGTTACCCGTTCTAAATTAAAATTACCACTACCGAAATAAATTCTCAACCATGGAGTAAAAATAATCGATTACAAATTTTAAAACGTGTTACAATAAATCGCCTAAATCATCACGCGCCGTTATATTTTTTTTTTTAGTTTTATCATTCTCTTATTTTAGAAGTTACAGGGGGGGAGGGAGACATTTTACCACTTTGTAACCAAATCATGAGTATTATGTCACGATAAAAATGTATCATCATCATAATGCTGGGTTGTGCAGGTCAGACATCCAGTCACTCCTTGTATAATTCTGTTATTCAGCTGCATTCGGGTAGACTGGAAGCAGACCTCATCATAGTTGGGAAAGGCAGGCAGTAGACTTGTCGGAGGTATACAGTCCACCCACAATTCGTCAGCTAAAATTATATTTGATTTAAATCCCCTTTACCTACTTATTAGGGGCGCGCCCATTGCCATCCAGTATCCACCGAGCTCAAACCGGAATCCTAGCAGTGGCGTGCATTTTATATAGACATATAAGCAGTGCCTACCTCGAAAAATCACCAAATGTCGCTCAATTACATTTTAATGTGTTCCCCAAATTATTAAGAAATTAACTAAATTATCATATATAACAGAAACCTGTCTGCCTCGACAAGAACAGGTGGTCTAGTGCTTACCTATACAGTAAAGTAATGCACGCCACTGAATTCTAGCTGCTACTGATATATTCCCAATATCTGTATGATAGTATTTTAAGAATATGCTACGGGTAGGTTATTCGATGCATTCGCCGGACCTGGGGGCCGATTCTACTAACAAAATTGTGCACAAATCGCAATAGATCCACGACTGAATCACGACTTTTAAGCGTTTTCTCATTCTACTAATGAACAACAATCCAACTGCGATTATGTTGTAATTGACGCCAACGATCGATCGAAACAATGTAAAAATCTATTCTGCTAACAACATCGCACAAGAGCGTGACGTTTAGTCACATTCTGCTATTATTTTGACACTCGTTAGAATCGAAACAACGCTGAACTTCGGCAGTTCATCTGTCAAAATTTGCGGTTGAACAAAAGTCAGTAAAATGCAACTTTTATCGCATCGATCTGGGATTGCTTTCGCTTTTTTCCTAAATATATTATGTTTTATACAGATTTCGTTGAACTTGCCCATGTGGGTGATGTTGGAAAGGTAAGAGGAAGAAATTTTGCGTCAGGAGTATGCAATAATGCTCTTCCCGTCGCATCCCATTGCCTGTCAGTTTTCGTCCATTTTTCATTGCTGCTCCGCTTATTTTAATTGTAGCGTGATGTTATATAGCCTATAGCCTTCCTCAATAAATTGGCTTCCCAACACAAAAAGAATTGTTCAATTCGGATCAGTAGTTCCTGAGATTACCGCGTTCAACCAAACAAACAAATTACAGCTTTAATATTAGTAAAGATAGATTATAATGGAATATCAGGTATTTGGTAGTTAAAAAAACCACAAATTTACAGACTGCCCTTGTAACATATTACGCCTATGTATACTGGGTGACTTTTTTTAGCGTCTTGAAAAAAAATGGGGGTAATAGGTGAACGGAGTAGAAGCTTTTGGCATAGAAATTTTTATTATTTTTATTTTTGAATAACATGTAATTAAATTGATCCAGCAATAAATACTACACATTTAAAGTAATATTTTCATACTAGAACAACAAAAACAGAAATTTGGAAAAAAAAAAAACAAAAAAATTTATTGAAATCTATCGAAACTCAAATCATACGCACCCTACTCAATGCGCAGCATGTATCATTGATTTCGGAGCGCGGTCCTACCCTTTGAAGCCGGCTGATAGGTGGCCTCATTGATCTTTCGCAGGCGCACGAGCCGCACACGCATCCCTGTCCACCCGCGTCCCGCGCTCCTTTTGTCACCTACGATGAATCTGAAGGCCTTCCTGCCTTCTATTCTAGTTACACAACACACCATATGAAGGTCGAGACGGTAAAAAATGTCATCCGGTATATATGCATAGCTTAGTTACGACATAATAATGTGGGGAAACAGTACAGATGCACCAACACTGTTTACCATTCAAACGAAATTTGCCCATATCATAGTAAATATACAACAGATAGATAGCTGCAAACCGCATTTGACAAAGCTAAATATTTTAACTCTGTCACTATACTTGAAATATGCAAATTTGCACATTAACACCAAGAATTTCACACTCAACGAGAAGACATACAAACAAGATACACACTCTGATACAAAACACGACTAAAACTGCCTAAAAATACATTCAATAAGTCCTCTGATAATATCAATAAATATATACAATAATTTACCCCAAACAATTGGAAATGAAAATAAACTCCATCTATTCACTAACAAATTAAAAAATCTATTAATAAGTAAATGTTATTACAGCATTAGCAAATATTTAAGTGATAAATACCTGAAACGCAATTAGAATACCCAAGCATGTTTTTTATTTATTTTGATTTTAGAATAAGTTAGATTATAAGTCCTCCTCTACCTACTATATTTCTTTTGCTAGGCCAGACAGGGTCCACAATTTTATTGTAATTAAATCCAATGTTTACCACTTAAGCATATACATTCTGGAATGCAATAAAGTATTTAGTATTGGAATGGTTCATGAAATCAAAAAACAAATAATGGAACAAAGCATTTTTATTACTGTAAGTATATCAATTTTAACATCAGACCACTTGAGAAGTAGATACTTAGTATTTCATCACCTATAATATATTAATATTGCACGCTGAACATTATAAGTACACAACAGCCAACAGTCAGCAGATCGAGCACGAGCAACTCTTGAGTCAGAAATTGATGTACGGGTGTACTAAGTAATGTTCCTGAAAAAATATATATTTATGTTAGAAGGGGCTAACTAATATTATTATTTTTCTCATCAGTGTGCCACTACATAATAATGTTTTTTCCCTGCGAACAGGACAGTATGTGTTTGTTTTGCAGATTGCCATGGAATGTAAATATTCCTGTATCCAGATCTCCATATTGAATAAACAGTTCAAATTCTTTCTTGCATCATCAATACACGTTTTCCTCAAACTGCATCTAGATGGTTTTACTGAAGAAAGGGAAACATTCATAAGTTATTTCAAATCTGGAACAGTCTCGGGCAACATCTTCACACATTGTATTGAAATCTTACTGAACAGTTAACAGCACATTATTTTGCAGTATGCTGTACCATCTTGAAGATTCAATTTTCATAATAATCCTTCAAATACACACATGAAAACTGAAATATCAATTTCGTGCAATTAGAAAGAAACGGATTAACTACTCCCTCTCACAGAGAGGAGGCCTGTATCCCAGCAGTGGGAACATTATAGGCTGCTTCTATATGTATGTTAAGAGGAATAAAAGTATTAATTAAAGCAATTAAAACTCTTTGAACAAAAGTAAATAAAGTGTGTTGCTGTCATGTCACTTGACAGTTGACACTTGTCTTTCAGCTATGTCAGATAGTGGTGCGATTCGATTTTGTTTAACTCGTTACTCGAGTAACTAAAGGCTCGAGATCATTTTATTTATTTATTTTCTCACGCGTTGTCATGTCACTCGATGTAGTCGTGTTTAGATAAGTATCACGGAGTCTTCAACTACACCAATTCATAATTCAATATTAATAATATCGTGTAACAATCTGTCAGAATAATGTGATGTACTGAATCATGGATGTTTTAAATAAGAGTGATTATGCATTGCATTATTCTGTAAGTACTAGTCAGTTGATAACGTGTAGGTAATTTGTCATCATATTGTCATTATTTAACATATTGCCAGTGGAATGTGAGAAGGAGAAAATGCTCCCCGAACAGCAAGAGTCGATTGTAGCCCCAATATTGATCGGATGCCGCATTTTGAATTTTTCTATGATTATTTTCGTTTTAAATTATTATTTAATGTCTCGTTTTTAACTAACAAAGCTGCTAGAAACGTCTCTAAAGGGAGGTACCTACCTTAGATTCAACTTGAATTAAATTGAGAAAATCAGTGCCTGACGATTTATAACTAGTTGTATACTCCATTTGTTTAGGTAGTTAACTAAAGGTAAACAATCTTGATATGTCTTTTTATATAAAATAAATCGTATAAAAGACCAACAAATATTATTTAAATTAAGTTACTTACCTAACATCGGTTTAAGTAAATACCTAACTGTAAACATTTTTAGATTCAATTTTTAGACAGTTTTTTAGATAAAAGACATGTTAAGATTGTTTACATTTAGTTAACTACCTAAACAAATGGAGTATAGTAACATCACTAGTCAAACTGACAAGCCACCAAAAACTCCAATCCGTTTCACGATGATTTTTAAACCACTTTATGCGAGAGTAAGCGAACTTAAAAACGGGATTAAACACCTGCACCGTCAACAGTATTTTTTTTAAATCAAAACAGATTTGGTTAGGTAAAATACGATCAATAGAAGTTCCCTTCGAGTCTTTAACATAACCGAAAGGTTTGATTTCACAGCTTTAGCTAGTTAGGGACGTAGAACGAAACGTTCTTCTGAGTTTTTGTTATTCGTAAGTTAAAATGTTCTATTTTTGTAACAATAAAATATCAGCACAAAACTATAATTATGGTCAAGATATTTTTTATATTAGAAAATCCTTTAGTGCCATTTATTCGTGTTTAGTGACATTTTTAGATTCAACTTTTTTCTTTGTGGTAATAATAAAACATACTATTTGGCATGTTGGTAACACCGGAAGCCCACCCGTATGTTCCCGTTACGACTCAGTTGCGATCGCGTTTAAGTATAGTTGCCCTTGTGCTTAAAAAATAGCAGAATGACTTTATAAGACATATCGACCTGCGATCGAAATCTCACTGTTGCCGAAACACAATTGAACGTGTAACTTTGCAAATTAGTAGAATCGCCCCCCTGGTCGCACCGGGGCACCGTCGCAATCGGCCGGTGTTGGAAGTAGAGCGTAAATGTGCCCGCACGGCACTGAGGCGACGCGGCGGGTGGCGCCCGGCGCGGTGTCACTTCAATTGTTGTGTGCATCGTTGGCATAGCTTGATATTGGTGTTTGTTTATGAATGAAATGGCTAGTTTTATCTGAAAATCTGTTAAAATCACGATAGAGAGAGATATTATTGAATGGGTATACAACAATAAGTAGTACTCTTGAATATGAACAGGTTCTGCTACACGACTAGCTTTGAGATATTGAAACCCAGGCCAAGTGCGTGTCTGGCTACGTACATTGAAGAGTTTCTTTGTTGGGATGAATTTATACTTAGAACAAACTTCACGTTGTGGTTGAAAAACATGTTGTACCATACATTTAAAGTGCAAATGTAAGTTGTCATTGTCATCGGTCGACTATTACTCGTTAACTTGTAAAGCCTAGATGTGACAGATACTTATACTTTTAACTTTGTAATATATTTATTTAATATATTAATTTTTCTTCTCGTACACAAAACGGTACAAAGGCGGACTTAATGCCTTAGGCCTTCTCTACCATTCAACCAAGGGTGGTGAAAAGATTTCATGTTATGACATTCGATATACCTATCCTAGTATAGTTGGTTTCACATATCCAAAACCAACCTTTTAGCTGGCAGGAGAGGAGCATATGACTCTAACAAAAATTTGCACTTTAATGCTAATATTTCACGAACAGGGTGCTTACTCTCGAATATAATTCCAATAGATCGACATTGGAATTGTCAGTCAAACGTCAGTGATTGGCTGGACTCACTGAGTCTAGCCAATCCCTGACGTTTAACTCAACCAACTGACGTTTGACTAATGTCGATCTATTGGAATTATATTCGAGAGTAAGCACCCAGATCCCTTACTCAAAATTGTTTTTAGCAAATCCGCAACTTTTTTGAAATACCAGAGACGCCACGGGTGTACCCCGCCGCATTAGACGTTACACATCAAAAGTAATAAATTACCACTTTGCAATCTGATACCATCCTCAATGCAATGGAGGAGTGCGGGGTGAGAGAACCACTGAACCCATGGTTCCGTGATTACCTCACCTCGCGCTCCTACCGTGTGAAGGTGGAGGAGGCGTTTAGTGACAGAGTCGAGGTGCGGAGTGGGGTGGATGGCGCAGGGCTCGGGATGTGGGCCTATTTGCTATCTTATGCATGTTAACAGCTTGTGCCGAGTGGTACAGCATTGTTCAGCGTATATGTTTGCGGATGACTTGTGCATTCTTTGCTCTGGCGTTAACATGGAGGATACCTATCAGCGGGTCCAAAAGGATATAGACGCTGTTGTTAAATGGTCGCATGACAATGGCATTATATTAAACGCTGAAAAAACGAAATTAATGTTAATTCATTCGCCATATTTGCGACCTCATAGTGCGATTCCACCTTTATTTACCCATGATTACGAATGCCACCATAATAATTTACTGGACTGTAAATTTAGACCTATTGAAAGAGTTGACTGTGTAACTTACCTTGGCATGAAAATAGATGAGAACTTTTCTTGGTCCCATCACACAGATTATATTTGTAGTAAATTAAGAATATTATTAAGTAAAATGTACCACCTAAGCTTTAAAGTTCCCATTAACATATTAAGATGTATATACATGTCACTAGTAGACTCCATTATGAGTTATGCTCTTGACAGCTATGGATTAACATTCAAAACGAACTTGGATAAATTAGAAGCTCTTCAAATTCGATTCTTGAAACTACTTGTTACTCAAAAAACTAAAAACAGATGTAAAGGAGATTACAGCAAACTATTTAAAATATGTAAAATTATACCCATTAGTTACAAACATAAGTACCTTTTAGCAGTTAACCACCATGCTACCCAGGAGCATAGCTTAACTCATGTAATAAACAGTCACAACACACGATCTATGGCTGCTGGCAAATTCAATGTACCCAGAATCACTAATTACTTTGGTGACAGAACCCTAAAAAAACGAATACCATATTTATTGAACGGTTTGCCAGCTGACATAAGGAGTGATGTAAACAAACGTAGTTTTAAAATTAAATTAAAAAAATATTATTTGGAAATGTGTGAAAGCGCTACCTCGTAATAGTAATTAACTATAATTACCTTATAAGTTTATTTAGTGTATAGAGACTCACCGACCCCACAGTCAAACCACTACTACGGTTTTGTGGGGCTTAGTTTATAAGTTATACTTACCTCTTAATAAATATAAATAAATAATAATAAATAATAATGAACATGTTAATTCTGCTATTACACACAAAATTCTCACAAACTATTTCTTCTAGTTATTATATTAACCATCTATATGTATTGTCATACGCCTCATTTGAACGCGTGAGCGTAGTGTCGTGGAGGCGATCTCGCGTGTGTGGGACAGCCGCTAATCACTCGCTGAATTATTTAGCACCACGAGGAATCATTCATGATAATACACTAGGCACAGCTGAGTAGTGGGCGGAAGATGGTACAGATACAAGAGATTATTAACATTGACCTTTATGGTAATTGGCGTTTCGCTTTCTTATTTTTTTGGAGACCAAAAATTCCTGACAAATCGATCTAGTGAAATGTGGCTCCCATTCCTTTGTAATAATAAAATGAACACAGAATGTGTGGTTCCTTGGAGTATAAACTGAAAGAGTTGGTAAATTATCAATGTGTTCTTGACTAGCCTTAAAACTGAAGGACTAATTTGGTATGAGAGAGGGTGTATAGTTCACTCAACCTCGGTATAAAAGGAAGGATCCTCCGACATGGATGTCGGGTTTGGTGGGCAACTGCACGACGATTAATGTCGCGACGGATTGATGCGCGGTAAACTATGCTTTTGCGATGCAGGATTTTGCGTTATGTCAGTGTGAGGCATAGTTCACATTTGGCGGTGTAATGTTAAAATTCATGACGAGAATGTTGTCGATAACTAAATAAGCTACCATTCATTATTCATTCAGTATATAAGTATATTTATTAGTTGTCTGGATGCCATAGTACAGCTCTGCCTAGTTTGGGATCAGATAACTGTTAGGTTTTTATGAATTTCAGTATTTAATTTGATTTAAAAGTTGTTTTTCCGGCAACATTTGAACACGTGCTTGACCGTAAGTAATATTAAAAAATAAACGTTTAAAATATTATGGATGGGGAGATGATTGGCGGGATTGGGGACTGGCAGTCTGATTCCAGCTCCGGTCGAGTTTGGACATAACCCTCTAGTGCTTCTTAAGTGTGCTGAACGAATTTATTGTACTGTGGATAGTGAATAAATAATAATTATTGAGAAATAAACGAGTAAGTCATTTTTAAAGTGAGTATTATTGTTCCATCTGTAATGTTCCCGTAATTTGCAGTGTGAGTATATTTGCCTGCTTGTAGTTTATTCGATCCAGTTTTTTAGTATTAAAGTTAATCTAACATAACGGTGTGTTGGTTGTCCTTTTTTTTTTTCGGATGTGATATCATCAAATGACTTCTCCCGCTCTGGGTGGAGCGGGAGGGCATGTCAGACTTTTACTGACTAAAACCCACCCGTGTTCCTTCAGTTGCCCATGTGCCAGGGTCACGGTATCTCTTTCGAACAATCTCGCGACCCTGGCAGGTTGTCCTAAGATGTTTATTAGATATTTATTATTATTCTCCTTTTCCATACCAGACCATCGATAATGGTAGTAATTGGGACAATATTGCGAGGTGTTCCCCTCGATCAGCGAGGGATTACTGCACAAGTCATAAGTGGCTGAAGTGGCGAGATCCGGCGTCCGTCGCCAATGTGACGCATGTAGTCGGGAGTGCAATGATCGGGAAGTCAATGCTGCAATATAATGTACGATTAGATAGCAATGTACTAGACTATAGTTTGTGCCAGATGTGAAAAAAATAAAAGTCGTTGACACCCGCCTTCCAATATATTCAAGTATTTCAAAACAATACGAAAAAATTGTAAAAAAAGTGTTGCTAGGACGGTCAAAACGGTCATTTGGATATATTGGTAGGCGCGTGTCAACGACTTTTTTTTTTTCATATCTAGCTCAGACTATAGTAGAGGCAACGCTGGCTGTTACGTAATAAGAACTTCCGTAGAAGTCATAAATACTGATTCATTAATTACATACGTAAATAAACTCCCGCCTTTTTCTCATGAGTGTAGGCAGAACCTTCTGAACGCCAGCCACTACGATCCCTACATACTCTTTGTGCTTAGTTTATGTTCATACATCTATTACCCACCTTACGTTTCTGAAGAGCATCACCAAATAACTCATAAATTAATGTAAAAAAAAAACTAAACTAACATTTGTAGCTAAGTTCCGGGCCAACTTAATTGTAGATAAAGATAATTGAGAAAACTTTGAAGCTCTCAGGCTAGTGTTTATAGAATAATCTGAAAAGACGCGAAGTTTTTCGCCTGTATCACAATGCTGAATTTTTCCAAAGTGAATTTAAATATTTATATTTGCTTCACTTTGAACAGGTACCAGCACGTACAACAATCCAACAATATTTCGTATCCAGTAAGCAATTCTGTGATCGACAGAAGCTGACTAGTTGTATGTACTTATATAGTGCGACAGGCAGTGTCCAGCTGACGGCAATATCCTTATATTAGACCCGTCTCGAAGGGATACGTGTCCGGGATTCTCCCCGGGACTCGCCCCGGGACGCCGTCACCCCGGGATTGGATTGATGTAATATTGGGACACTGCATTTTGTGTTCATTTAGAATGTAATGAGATTGATTTCTTCTACTGTAAGCGATGGCAGAGTAGGATATTTATTTGTCTATTTTACAAAAATGGGAAGCAACTCGTTGTCTTTCAAGATTTTTGTAGGACCAACTCGGTAACTAAGTTTAATCATTAATTAATGTTTAGGTATATTTTTGCTCAAATGATTTTAATGTTTACAACTACACCGAATACGAATTAAAAAGCTGTTTAAAAATAGAAAAAAAACTAAAAAAACTAAAAAACACGCTTCCATTGAAAACCAAACTAAAAAGTACAAAATAATGGAAAAAAAGCATGGGGTGCTTTTTAAGGTATTTTTTTATTGATATCAGGCACCCCACGGTTTTTTTCCATTATTTTGTACTTTTTAGTTTGGTTTTCAATGGAAGCGTGTTTTTTAGTTTTTTAAACTATTATTTATTTTTTAGGGTGTTTCGAATTTTGAGACGTATGTCAGCGTAGTTTGTGACGTATGTCAGCGTTGTTTTAGAAGACAGTTTTTTTTGCTGTCCTGGTAACCCTGGCAAGGATAATGGCACAAATTAGTTTGTGACGTATGTCAGCGTAGTTTTCGAAGACAGTTTTTTTGCTGTCCTGGTAACTCTGGCAAGGGTAATGGCACAAATTTATGAAATTATTGCATTGTCATCGGTCCTTGACAGGTGTGCAAAGTTTGAATGAATTCTGGTCGTTTAAAGTGGGTCAAAATCGCGCTAGAAGGAGTCGGTTACAAACAAACATACAAGTGAAACTAATATAAAGCGTGTAAAAAGGTCAAATAAGAACGAAGTACATACACACGGCTACATATCAAGCTATACATTTCCAGTTTTAGCTGAGCTCGCATTGGATACATTTTTCATACAACGACGGGCAGTTTATACTGGAAATGAATAGCTTGATTTGTCACCGTGCGTAAGAACCTAAAGAAAATACGAGAACTTTTAATGATAAAATTAATAATTATGTTCGGCATCATCACCACACTAGCTCTTACTCCACAAAGGCGTCGCTCTGTTCGTCGCGTGTCCATCATTCCTGTGCAGGACGCCCATAGATTGATTAAGTAATAATGTGTATTGTACAGGACACCCATAGCATAGATCGCTTATGTGATAATATACATTCTATGTACTGTAATAATATGTAACTATGTATGATCAATGTAAATAATAGCACCTATAAGTTAGTTTAGATATAGTTTGATTCTATTCAATTTAGGAACTAAGAATCTTTGTAATTGCGATCTATTCCGGAGTCAAGTTTGGTCAAATCAGAACGTGTCGAAACCTGTCCAAACCTCGAGACGCTCTTGCCTGCCTCTGATTGGTGGACTCGGAGTCGATCGCAAAAACCTAAAACTTAATTAGTTATGTCATTGGATAATTTAAAATTTGATAACTCGGCCCAGTCGGCGCAACTTGCACCTATGTGTTTTAACTATAAATATAGGCATGTTCGAATTTTAAGTTAGTTGTAAGAACCACGCCATGGGCGACTGATTAAAGAAATAAATACGTCTTCAAGTTTTAAAGTGAGTTTTAATAAGTGAACCGAATAGTAGTTCCTCCAATCCAGCAAATAAATAGATGTGAGACCTATAAACCTCACATTGTCTGGTCCTTCGCGAGCCGGATTCGAGTGAAAACGCTATTAAACAAGACTCCAGTGTGAACTTATTTGAAGAATATTTATAACAACTCATCAAGAACAATGCCAGTTACGAGGTCTACAGGGAAAAAGGGTAGACAACCGTCGACTACAGCTACAGAACGAACCGAAACCGCTACTGAAAACGCAAATGAAGCAGCGACTGAAACCACTACGGAAGCCACTACAGAAGCCACTACTGAGACTACGACTGAGACGACCACTACGGAGCCTACGATAACGACAGCTGATACATCGGAGGCCCCCGCCGCGACCGAGTCAACAGTTAAACGCACAGCTAAACAAAGAGTCGCCGATGAACCTAAGAACAAAGAAAGTGGTCGCCGTATGAAGTCTACGAGTGAAAAAGTGTCGAAATCGCGTCGCGTAGCTAAAGCCAAGGCGGAGCTAGCACAAAGGTTAGTAGAACTAGCAACCGCACGCCTTGCCGAGGTCGAAGCTGAATCTACCGATGAAGATCTATCCTCAGTGGCCTCGGAAGCTGGCAATGATCAACGAGTAACTACGTGGCTACAAAGAAGTCAGCTACTCGCCATCGCCGAACGACCACATGAATCTAACGTAAAGTCGTCGACCGAACCTGCAGTTCCAGTGAACGCTGCCGTGTCCTGGAACATCCCGGCGACTTTACCGGCGGGAGTCAGCACTACTGAACCCGAGAACATGCTGCCAGTGAGCACTGCCGCCGCCTGGCAGCCGAACCTTGCGACTGAACAGCCGCACCTGAACCCACCGCCAGTGATCGCCGCCTGGCAGTCAAACCTTGCGACTGAACAGCCGCACCTGAACCCACCGCCAGTGATCGCCGCCTGGCAGTCGAACCTTGCGATCGAACAATCGCACCTGAACCCGCTGCTAGTGAGCGCCGCCTGGCAGCAGAACACCGCGCCTATGCAGCCACACCCGAACCTACAACCAGTGTACACAACCGCATCCTGGCAACCGAACTATGTGCCTGCGCAGCCGCAACCAACGTCAGCGTCGGCGGAACCCGCCGCTCCTTGGCCACAGAACTCGACGTACGTAACTACGAACACATCATGGCAACCGATCTACACTACGGCACCACATCACGACTACACGACGGGCTACGCCGCCGGGACCCGGGTGCCACAGTCTATGCCATCTACGCACACCGCACGTCAGCCTACAACAATGACCGTCCAAGAACCAAGGACGGACTTGAAAGAACTTGCTGCTGCGATCACGCACGCTGTGCAATCTACACAGTACCAGCAGCCCACGAGATACACCGAACTACCCTGTTTCAACGGAGCTCATCAAGACTGGCTCACGTTTCGCGCCGCCTACTATGAGACGGCACATAGACTAACAGCAGGGGAGAACATGTCCAGACTTAGAAGAAGCCTTCGAGGTCTAGCCAAGGAAGCTGTACAGGGTCTATTAATTGTGAATGCAGACCCAAGTGAAGTTATGAAATCACTCGAGCTACGCTTCGGACGTTCAGACTCAATTGCAATGGCTGAGATAGAACGTCTACGAACTCTACCGCGCCTCACCGAATCTCCGCGTGATGTTTGCACCTTCGCTACTAAAGTTGAAAGTATAGTTGGAACTCTGCAAGCACTGAACTGTGGACATTATCTTTACAATCCCGAAGTAACTAAAGCTATTGTTGAGAAGCTCACACCTACCTTGAAGAGACAGTGGTACCAGTTTTCAGCGATGAACTCCAGAACTGAACCTGATCTACTGAAGTTCACCCGATTCATCAAGATCGAAGCTGAAATATGCAGCCCGTACGCCCTGCCTGAAAACATCGCTGCAACCGCACAACCTACTCAACAGAACACGCAGCGACGCCAGCAACGGGTACATGCCACGCAAGAAACTAACAAGCCGAAGTGTGGTTTATGTGAACGACAGGGACACAGCATCATAGAATGTGAACAATTCAAGAAAGCAACTGTCGATGTTAGGTGGGACATAGCTAAGAAGAATCGGTTGTGTTTTCGTTGCCTCAAATACAGAACAAAGCAACACAGCTGTAAACCAAAGAAATGCGAAATAAACGACTGTGTCCACCTACATCACAAGATGTTACACGCCGACAGGAAGAAAGAAGAACCCGAGTGCCCCAACGAAGAACAAGAAAAGGTACATTCAGCGTGGACCCCTAAGGTGTCATTCCTGAAAATAATACCAGTACACCTTTCTGGACCGGCGGGAGCTGTGGATACCTACGCGCTCTTGGATGATGGCTCCACGGTAACACTTATCGACGAGAGCCTGGCCAGTCAGATCGGAGCAGAAGGATCATATGAACCACTACGTATATCATCCTTCGATGGCGAACCCACAATCGACGTGACATCTCGTCGAGTGAACTTCTGCATCAAGGGACGTCACACAGTTGAACGCAAGTTACAGGCAAGAACGGTGAAGCAGCTAGAGTTGGCTGCACAGAGGATACCTGGAGAAGCAGTCAGGGATTGTGAACATCTTCGAGGCATAGCCAAAGATATAGTGACTGAAGATGCAAGACCCAGACTCCTGATCGGCCAAGACAACTGGGATCTTCTCATCACAATAGAAATCAAAACAGGAAAGAAGAACCAACCAGTAGCATCACTAACGCCACTCGGTTGGGTCCTGCACGGCAGCCACACACGAGCGCTTGGCCACAGAGTGAACTTCATCAGACATGCTGACACAGACGACGATCTTCATGAACTTGTGAAGGAATACATCACAATGGATAACATGCAAGTCAATCCAAGGAAACCCATCAATGATCCGGATGAAAAGGCACTTCGTATTCTACAGCACCATACGAGGAGGACCACAGAAGGACGGTACCAAACTGCTCTATTATGGCGAGAGGAGAACATAAAAATGCCAGACAACTACGATAGCGCTATGAACAGGCTCATCAGTGTGGAAAAGAAAATCGATAAAGATCCAGAACTAAAGAAGAGGTACTATGAACAAATGGAAGCACTAGTGTCAAAGGGATACGCCGAACCAGCTCCATCGACCACGTCAGAACATAGGACTTGGTACCTACCTCACTTCGCGGTTTTCAATCCAATGAAACCGGACAAGTTAAGAATTGTCTGTGACGCTGCAGCCAAGACCAGAGGAATATCGCTAAATGATCAACTGCTCACTGGTCCAGATCTTCTGCAATCATTACCAGGAGTAATAATGCGTTTCCGTCAGCACTCAATCGCCGTGACCGCTGATATTACTGAGATGTTCTTACAAACAGAACTTCGACCAGAAGACCGGGACGCTCTCCGCTACTTATGGCGAGGAGACCGAAGAGACAACCAGCCACCTGAAAAATACCGTATGAAGTCGCTGATCTTCGGAGCCTCTTGCTCGCCAGCTACAGCGATATATGTGAAGAACACAAACGCCGAGAGATTCCAACATGACCAACCAGAGGCAGTCGAAGCCATCAAAAGGAAACATTACATGGATGACTATTTGAACAGCTTCGACACGTTAGAAGAAGCAGTAAGAGTCTCACAAGCAGTGCGTAGCATTCACAGCGAAGCACATTTCGAACTCAAGAAATGGTCATCAAACTCTACCGCCCTTCTTGAAGCACTAGGGGAGATAACCGAGACTGAAAACACCATCAAGCTGGAAGACGACATCCAGACAGAACGAGTTCTCGGTCTGATATGGAGACCAATAGTAGACTCACTTGCCTTCAATCTAAACCTAACACGCATACCTCAGAACGTCCTACAGAACGACACGCCTACTAAAAGGGAAGCCCTCCGAATAGTCATGTCCTTATTCGACCCATTGGGACTTGTATCGCCGGTGACCATCAGAGCCAAGCAAATACTGCAAGAAGTTTGGCGTCGTGGAACAGCATGGGACGAAGCCCTAGACAGTGACCTAGCCGCAAGCTGGAGGAAATGGCTCGCTCATCTCAGAGCACTTGAACTTGTCTCCATTCCCCGAACTTATCCAGGCTTCAGCGCTACGGAATCACTACAGCTGCACATATTCACCGACGCAAGCGAATCTGCATACTCAGCAGCATTATATTGGCGAACGGTCACCAGCGACGAAAGAACCTACGTCTGCCTGATAACAGCCAAAGCCAAGGTGGCACCACTGAAGCTAATGTCAATTCCAAGATTAGAGCTGCAAGCAGCAGTGCTTGGTGCAAGAATGGCGACAGCGGTTAAGGAAGAACATGAAAGAGTACCAGAATCAACCACGTTCTGGAGCGACAGCAGAACTACACTGTCATGGATCAGGACTGGAGCCAGGTCTTACAAACCATATGTCGCTCACCGCATTGCAGCCATCGAAGAACATAGCTCCACCAACGAATGGCGCTGGATCCCGACCAAATTGAACCCAGCAGATGACGCTACGAGAGATGTACCCGAACACTATGATGCAGATCACCGCTGGTTCCACGGTCCCGAATTCCTCCGAGGACCCCCAGATACATGGCCAGCTGATGAGAAGAACCCTGTCATAATCACAGGAGAAGAAAGAACCTGCAGCGTCGTACACAAGAAAGTGCAGCTCAGCGAGGCTATACCAAAAGTCAATAGATTCTCGCGCTGGGAGAGGTACCTACGAGCCACAGCACGAGTTCTACAGTTCCTGCAACTCTGCGGCCAATCAGGGGACAATATTAACTACAAGAGAACCAAGAAGAACAATAGCAACGACCCTGATTGGAGAAGGGGTGAGCAGATGGTGCGGGTCAAACCGAAAGAGAGACTACAGGTCACAAATAATCACCTACCTCTCACTGCTGAACTCTTACACCGCGCCGAAAGTCTGATCCTGAGAGCTTCACAACAACAATCCTTCCAGGAAGAAATAGAAGCCCTGAAGAACAAGAAGCCCATCTCACGAAGCAGTCGCCTACACCCATTGTGCACAGAATTCATCGAAGGAGAGATTCGTCTGAAAAGCAGAATAACCGCCATGACGGACATCACAGAGCGCCTGAAGAAACCCATGATCCTAGATGGAAACCACGCCACGACACGATTATGGATCGAACACGTCCACCGTAAACTACATCACGCGGGTACAGAGACCATAGTCAACGAGTGTCGTCAGCAACATTGGGTGCTACGTCTACGACCAACCGTGAAGAACATTATAAGCAAGTGTCTGCGATGTCGTATAAAGGCAGCCTCTCCCCCTCAACCAATGACAGGGGACCTCCCTTCCTGTCGATTAGCACATCATCACAGGCCATTCACTTACACCGGCTTGGACTACTTCGGACCATTAACAGTCACAGTGGGACGAAGTCATCAGAAGAGGTACGTTGCCTTATTCACGTGCCTGACAACGCGCGCCATACACCTTGAACTTGTGGTATCGCTCAACACAGATTCAGCGATCATGGCTTTACGACGTATGATGGCACGTCGAGGATGTCCAGCACAGCTGTGGTCCGACAACGGGACGAACTTTCACGGCGCCGAAAAGGAACTGCGAGCAGCCATCTTCGCGGCTACAGCAGAGGAAGCGTCGAAGAAGATGATCGACTGGCGATTCATCCCACCTGGGGCACCATTCATGGGGGGCGCCTGGGAACGTATGGTGAGGTCGGTGAAGACAGCACTAGCCACCACAATGAACGAGCGGTTCCCGAGCGAAGAAGTGCTCAACACACTCCTCATCGAAGCCGAACACACAGTGAACAGCCGACCACTTACACACGTGTCAGTGAACCCCGAAGATCCTGAAGCATTGACGCCCAATCACTTCATTTTGGGCGGTCCAGGTCGCATCGCGACTCCAGGGGAATTCGACGACAGTGACTTACGTCTACGAGCCAGTTGGCGTGCAGCTCAAAGGCTCGCCGATATATTCTGGGCCAGATGGCTGAAAGAATATCTCCCAGAACTAAGGAATCGCAGAGAGCCACACACTAAAGGCATAATTCCCAAGGTCGACGACCTAGTGCTCATCGTAGATGGCAACCTCCCAAGAAACATGTGGATCAGAGGACGCATCTGTGCTACATTCCCCGGCCCTGATGGAGTGGTGCGCACAGTGGACGTATCGACGAAAGGAGGTATCCTGCGACGTCCAGTGAAGAAGATAGTGGTGCTATCAATAGACCACGACGATCCTGCACCGGAAGCTACGACTGCGACGCCAGCAGCGGACGACGCACGGCGGGAGGAATGTGCAGGACGCCCATAGATTGATTAAGTAATAATGTGTATTGTACAGGACACCCATAGCATAGATCGCTTATGTGATAATATACATTCTATGTACTGTAATAATATGTAACTATGTATGATCAATGTAAATAATAGCACCTATAAGTTAGTTTAGATATAGTTTGATTCTATTCAATTTAGGAACTAAGAATCTTTGTAATTGCGATCTATTCCGGAGTCAAGTTTGGTCAAATCAGAACGTGTCGAAACCTGTCCAAACCTCGAGACGCTCTTGCCTGCCTCTGATTGGTGGACTCGGAGTCGATCGCAAAAACCTAAAACTTAATTAGTTATGTCATTGGATAATTTAAAATTTGATAACTCGGCCCAGTCGGCGCAACTTGCACCTATGTGTTTTAACTATAAATATAGGCATGTTCGAATTTTAAGTTAGTTGTAAGAACCACGCCATGGGCGACTGATTAAAGAAATAAATACGTCTTCAAGTTTTAAAGTGAGTTTTAATAAGTGAACCGAATAGTAGTTCCTCCAATCCAGCAAATAAATAGATGTGAGACCTATAAACCTCACAATTCCGGACATACGAGTGCCCGTCAGTTCGGACTTATTGGTGTCCGGACGAGAAATGGATTGAAAAAACCGGCCAAGTGCGAGTCGGACTCGCGCACCGAGGGTTCCGTACAAACCTGCAGGTCATCATCATCATCATTCGTCATCATCGTTTATGAAATTAAATGTTTTTTTTTTAATTTTTATATTTGAGTTGACTGAATGAAAGGTAAATTGTGGTTTACGATTTATGACGTATTAAAAAAAAACTACTTACTAGATCTCGTTCAAACCAATTTTCGTTGGTAGTTTTCATGGTAATGTACATCATATATTTTTTTTAGTTTTATCATTCCCTTATTTTAGAAGTTACGGGGGGGGGGACACACATTTTACCACTTTGGAAGTGTCTCTCGCGCAAACTATTCAGTTTAGAAAAAAATGATATTAGAAACCTCAATTTCATTTTTAAAGACCTATCCATAGATACCCCACACGTAAGGGTTTGATTAATTTTTTTTTTTGTGTTTCAGTTCTATGTATGGGGAACCCCAAATATTATTGCTTTTTTTCTATTTTTGTGTGAAAATCTTAATGCGGTTTACTGAATACATCCACTTACCAAGTTTCAATAGCACAGCTCTTATAGTTTCGGAGAAAAGTGGCTGTGACATACTCGGACAGACAGACAGACAGACAGACATGGCGAATCTATAAGGGTTCCGTTTTTTGCCATTTGGCAACGGAACCCTAAAAATGAGATCGACACAATACAAACGATACAGACGGACGATATAACGCTCTCCACTCTTTGTAGTCACGTAAAAAGAACATAATCGACGGTGTAGCGAATGTTGATTGGTTTTTTAACCGACGAAAAAAAAACGGAGGAGGTTATCAATTCGACGCGTATTTTTTTTATTTTTTTTATGTATGACCACGCATAACTGTTTACGTAGTAGTCCGATTATGATGATTCTTTTTATTGGAAAGGGTATACTCCGAAGGTATTAGTACATTAAAGTAACAAAAAATATTAAATAAAAACTTTTTAACAAAAAATTAAACAGCCGAAAAAACTGAAAAGCAAAAAATAATAAACCTTATCATATAAAAGAGTTAATATGAGGTATACATTATGTAGTAAGCATTTCTCAGTATTGCGAATAACTATCATAGTGTTTAATATCAGTTTTCTGTATAAGAGGAGGCTTCTGACTTGCAATAGTACAGTGATAGGCTGGGACTATAATATTCTTAAACAACATCTAATGGTTGGCAGTGGCCAGTCGCATCGGGCAGTGGAGTTTCCAATACTTACTTCTTAAGCGACCCAAGAAGTAGTTCGAATTTAAAATAGTAAAAGTTCAGATAAATTCAAAAATTGGGCGTGGCTCACCTAAAGTTTATACACAGGTAGAACTGGTATTTCTTTAAAACAAAAGCACTACCACATATCCTGTGGCACACCCAGCCGCACCTAGTTGCTTGTTGAACTGTAAATAATGTTTTTCAGAACACTCCCTTTCATCCGTAGTGGCACATCACTAAAAATATGTTCATTTTAACTACTTACATATACGTAGCTCAATCATCATTTCAGCCGTAAGGCGTCCACTGCTGGACTTAGGCCTCCCCCAATTTGGGGAGGCTTTACCATAATCGCCACGCTTGGCAGGCGGGTTGGCGATCGCAGTATGGTGGTAAAATGTATAGAGAACGCTGCGGCCCATACTCTAGTTTTTTTTTTTTAAGTCGGCTTTTACGACACCCACGGGAAGAAATGGGGTGGTGTTATTCTTTACGTCCGGCACCACACGGTACGTAGCTCAATGAGTGACAGATATCACCCTAAGTTCGCTGTAAATTGCGGTTTTACGGCACACTTCTATTGTCAGCCGCGCAGTAATGCCGCTACGGATCATGAATCTTGCAAACTTGTGAGAACGTTGCAGTAAGGTAGCGAAGTGCCACAAATTATAACTTTATACGTACATTTGAACATTTGGACGTAACATGCACATTGCAATGATTGTCAATCATATGACAATCGTTATGGGATTAGACTTGATTGAGGATCAGATCTTTATTGCTGAACACAGTGCACGTTAATAGGATTGCTAGATGTTGGAATGTAATGATGATGAGGCACTCAAGATTTTCAAAATATAAGTACTGAAGTTATGGTTATCTTTATTGCAATACTATCAAAAAATATCCCTAAACGATTATCTTTCAGGATATTAGTACATAGCTGCCAATATACTGAAAAATGATCATCGATGATAGAAAATGTAGCTAAGAGCTAGTAAGATTACTTAGATTAGCCTAGAAATAAAGAAATAATGTTTTTATTGACAGGTAATTGGTGACTATGATGGTGGCTAGGGAATCAGGCCTGTAGTTAATTTAATCGGAAAGGTCACCCATCTTTGTTTCACCGCAGGCACTACCACAGTTCATGAAGTCCTACGATCGGTGTAAAAGTGACTCACGCACAGTGAGAAAGAAGAAAATCGATAAAACTCTATAGATATATAGGCCAGCATGTTAAAGGTGTTCAATGCTGAAACCGCCGTGCCCGGAGGATTTTCTAAATAACTTTATTCACGTCTCTAACAATAAACCTTACTCCGATTGTCTCGTTCGGCATCTCAGCATTAAAGACCATATCTGCAGATCCCAGAGGGGACAGTATTGCAAAATGGTCCCCAAAGAAACCCGCAATGTCCTGATGGTCACTTACACTATCGCTGCTCATAGATAAACCGAATGCTAAACTTGAAATTCTAAGCCATATTTTCTAAATGACATTACACGTTTATTATTAGACCGTAATGCAGCAGAAGACATTTACACGCTGTTAAGATAAAAATACTTAATTTGCCATTCCAATCTGTCAAAAAGTAAATGTCACGATGGCTGGATTTAAACCTAATGCATATATGAAATATCTGGATCAAACGTGACAATATTGTAAAGCCTCAGTCTAAATCGAGTCACAGCTGAGCATTACACGACTATTGTATTAGACACAAACACCTCACGAGACACACAGAGACTAACGGTATTAAGTGAAGCGATACAGTGCAGCATTGTGGCTCCGTGAACAAAGAGTAGCTTAAATTTTTTTCAGCTATTGTGGAGAAATCAGTACGGGATGATTGGTCGTTATTAAACGCTGGCGACGGGCCGGTGCGATACCGGCCAGCGACCGGTGTAAATGTTTAAAGCCAGTCGATGCTGTGTGGTATTCGAAAATTACTTCGACGGCACTATTGGAGCCAGTGGTGATGCAGTGATTGGCTTCTTCGCTGCAAGTTACATTTTGGATAACAAACAAGTGTTTTGGACTTAAAACAATTAATATTCTACAGAAACTGGTGCGTTTTACTCGCAACCGATGCATGTATGAGTGTGATGGAATAGGAATATGTAAGGGTCGAAGCAGGTTTGGAAAAAGGTTTCTGTATAAATAAATACATGTTTAAATTTAAAACACATGTTGCCTCTGTCATCTTGAATGGATTGAAATAGAACGATGTTTAGAGTACGTTCTGCGTTAGTGATTTGTGTTACTTTTTACAAATAAGGTTTGATGGTTTATTTGTGCAAGAAAGGTACAAGATGAAGTGACGCATTCATGATAAAGTCTGAAATTGAACTCACTGCGGTCTCATGAAATTTACAAAGCTATAATTTTCTTATTGATCATACTAACATAAAACAACAAGGAGTAGGTGAAATCTTCATATTTTAATAGCCAGTCAAATAAAAGATCCTTCAGCATTGCCAACCGTTTGTCAGTTGAATGCGGCAATAAACCCGACCGTGTCAGTTATGGCACAATAACAACACAAGTAATGCTCTCCTGCCAGCTCGTATTGAGATATATTGGTTTATGTGTCTCCTCTCTTTATATGAAGGATTTTACGTGAGATTAAGATTATAAAATAATGTTATGTAGGAATATTTCGAATTTAAAGTAATAATGTATTTCAAATAGGCGATTAAAATTAAATTCATTTTAAGAGCCCCTTCGAAAAGATAATTTCATAAGGAGAAGAATGGGCAAGAAACCCGATAGTTAATTTTGTAAAACGTAAAATATTTTGTATACATGTGAAGATATACCGGATGACATTTTTTACCGTCTCGACCTTCATATGGTGTGTTGTGTAACTAGAATAGAAGGCAGAAAGGCCTTCAGATTCATCGTAGGTGACTAAAGGAGCGCGGGACACGGGCGGAAAGGGATGCGTGTGCGGCTCGTGCGTCTGCGAAAGATCAATGAGGCCGCCTATTGGCCGGCTTCAAAGGGTAGGACCGTGCTACGAAATCATTGATACATGCCGCGCATTGAGTAGGGTGCGTGTTTCGATAGGTTTTTAATTGTTTTTTTGTTTTTTTTTGTCCAAATTTCTGTTTTTGTTGTTCCACTATGAAAATGTTACTTTAAATGTGTAATATTTACTGCTAGATCAATTTTATTACATGTTATTCAAAAATAAAAATACCAAAAATTTCTATGTCAAAGGCTTCTACTCCGTTCACCTATTACCCCCATTTTTTTTCAAGACGTTAAAAAATGTCACCCGGTATACATAAGAGCAGAGGTGGAAATGGTCGCAACTTACGTAGGTTGGAAACCAGGAAAGAGTTGTACTTTTTGTTATTTATTTCATGACCACTAGCAAAACGGTGAAGAAAATATCGTGAGGAAAACGGCATATTTTGGAAGCAAAAAAACGAAGTCATGGGACATCTACCATTCCCCACGGTTTAATTTTTTGTTAAAAAGATTTTATTTTGTAATTTTTTTTTGTGGCTTTAATTTACTAATAATACTTGGCAAGGTATACCCTATCCAATGAAAAAAGAATTATCAAAATCGGACTACTCTGTACGAAGTTATGCGTGGTTATACATTACAATCAATGAGTGAACAATCAATCATCCCCTGTTTTCCAACCCTTAGGGTTCGATTTTGTTTTCCAAATTTATATGGGACCACCCTCGGAGTATACCCTTTCCAATAAAAAAAGAATTATCACAATCGGATTACTATGTAAAAAGTTATGCGTGGTCATACATAAAAAAAAAAAATATACGCGTCGAATTGATAACCTCCTCCGTTTTTTTTTTCGTCGGTTAAACATGAGATGCTTGATGGTGAAGCCACGAACCTGCTTCACATTACGTAACATCATGCGAATGTTCCCAAAACATTAGGCAGATGCGTATCAATAGTACACCCACGTTTTGCCATTTATGTATATTATTATCATTTAATATGCTGCACTAACGTCATTTTGCTGACCATGGTTTTTGTTACTGTTATTTATAATAATTGTTATTTTATTTTACTCCGGAGGTCCTAGTTTAACAATTGTTACCTCAACTTACAATTAGCTATATATGTACATCAATGTATGTATAGGTAACAATTTGCATCGTTATATATGTAAGCGGGCACGCCCATTATGCCTGGAGGCTTTTATTTACGAGTATGTTTTAACTTTTGTTTACGTTTTTATATTTATTTCAGCTTAAGTTTAGTTTTCAAAGTTTTTTTTTTTGGTATATTGGCGTATGCTAGCTGATATATGACAAATAATTTAATTCATGTTTTGTGTTCATAATAACTTACATAATGTTGTATAAAATCAAGTTCTTCTAGCTTAACAGACAGCTGTGCTGCTGGACAGTTTGTTGCGCCACTTCTCCTTCCCAGTGAAAGCACTAGGAAGTGGTGAAGGGCAGGCGTTTTGGGAGACTGTCTTATGTCACTTTGACGTTAATAAAATACCGACTCACAGCCTAGTTTGAATAAATGACTTTTGCTTTTGATTTTAACATTCTTCCTAACACTCCGTATCTTTAAAAAGATTAAAACAGTCACAAATAACAAATAGTAAGTGCCTAATCCTTCGCCAGTGAGCGATTTATCTGTTGTAAATCAATTGAGACGGCACTCAGATTATCCCCTGCACACTGTAGCACCTCGACAGTACTGTACTTAATCAGTTCCAATGTAGCAACGTTAGGAGGATCTATATTCAAAGAATCTATAATAAATCTGCTATCGAACATAATGACAGTCAGGAAAGCAGAATTTTAAGCTAAGAGACTTTTAAAGATAAGTTTTTTGTAAAAACAAAATTGTCAATCTTTCTTTCTTTTTAGGGTTCCGTTGCCAAGTGGCAAAAAACGGAACTGTCTGTCTGTCTGTCCGTGTATGTCACAGCCACTTTTTTCCGCAACTATAAGAGCTATGCTGTTGAAACTTGGTAAGTAGATGTATTCTGTAAACCGCATTAAGATTTTCACACAAAAATAGAAAAAAAAAACAATAATATTTCGGGTTCCCCATACATAGAACTGAAACTCAAAAAAAAATTTTTCATCAAACCCATACGTGTGGGGTATCTATGGATAGATCTTCAAAAATGATTTTGAGGTTTCTAATATCATTTTTTTCTAAACTGAATAGTTTGCGCGAGAGACACTTCCAAAGTGGTAAAATGTGTCCCCCCCCCCCCGTAACTTCTAAAATAAGGGAATGATAAAACTAAAAAAAATATATGATGTACATTACCATGTAAACTTCCACCGAAAATTGGTTTGAACGAGATCTAGTAAGTAGTTTTTTAATAGGTCATAAATCGTAAACCACAATTTACCTTTCATTCAGTCAACTCAAATATAAAAATTAAAAAAAATAAAATAATTTCATAAACATAAACCTTATGCATAAACCGTGAATACCTGCAGGTTTGTACGGAACCCTCGGTGCGCGAGTCTGACTCGCACTTGGCCGGTTTTTTAGGGTTCCGTTGCCAAATGGCAAAAAACGGAATAGATTCGTCATGTCTGTCTGACTGACTGTCTGTCTGTCTGTCCGTGTATGTCACAGCCACTTTTTTCCGCAACTATAAGAGCTATGCTGTTGAAACTTGGTAAGTAGATGTATTCTGTAAACCGCATTAAGATTTTCACACAAAAATAGAAAAAAAAAACAATAATATTTGGGGTTCCCTATACATAGAACTGAAACTCAAAAAAAAATTTTTCATCAAACCCATACGTGTGGGGTTTCTATGGATAGGTCTTCAAAAATGATATTGAGGTTTCATTTTTTTCTAAACTGAATAGTTTGCGCGAGAGACACTTCCAAAGTGGTAAAATGTGTGTCCCCCCCCCGTAACTTCTAAAATAAGGGAATGATAAATATAAAAAAATATATATGATGTACATTACCATGTAAACTTCCACCGAAAATTGGTTTGATCGAGAACTAGTAAGTAGTTTTTTTTTTAATACGTCATAAATCGTAAACCACAATTTACCTTTCATTCAGTCAAATCAAATATAAAAATTAAAAAAAAAAAAACATTTAATTTCATAAACATAAACCTTATGCATAAACCGTGAATACCTACAGGTTTGTACGGAACCCTCGGTGCGCGAGTCTGACTCGCACTTGGCTTTTTTTTTTTAATGGTCAGTGAACGGCATTCGCCACTTGCAATATGTGGTCCAGCGTGAGTTTTCTTTCACAAACATTGCTCGCGGGTAGCACATTCATAGATCTATCATTAAAGGAATCACTTTTACAAACTATTAATAAATTGGTATTTATTAGTTATATTTCATTAAATCAGGAAACGTACCGCTTTCGAAACATTGATTAAATAGTCCTGTTGTGTCAATAATATCTTCAAGAACCTTAACGGAACTGTTACAATACTCAGAAAAGCTGATTTACCTCTAAACGTTTTATAAGTCGAGTAATTCTGAGAATGTCCGTAATCCTGTACCAATCCATCGTTATTAGATGGTTTATCCAGTTTCATGAGACACTTCTCTGAAACTGAGCTCATGAAACCTTTTCTATGAATAGACCGTGAGATCAAGGGTCATAGGAACCCCCCCCCCCCTCTTCCCTTGATCTCATGGTTAAATCGATAAGTAGTGTTAAGGCTAGTGCACATTGCAACAAAAGATGGAAGGAAGAAAATTATATTTTGAAGAGATTGAATATTAAACTTAATAAGTAGTCGGAGGCAATAAAGGTTGCTAAATTGCAAAATTTAAGAAGATGCCTTCTGATCCTGATCTTTTTAAAGTTCACTTTTACGCAGACTGGTTTTTAGATTTAAAAATTTAATTTTTTATTTTACTATTTTTACTCAATTATTATTTTTCAAACTAATAAAACCCATCTTATAGCCTATATAGTTTAGTTCAGTTTGTTTATTTATTTGTTAATATAGGTAAAAAAAAATATACAAATTTTATGTTGATAAACAGAGCGCTGTGTTATGCCAGGAGGCGTAAAAATATGGTGTCCAAATTAAGAAGAGAATTACAAATAACCATTTACTAAAAAATGTCAAAAAATCTTGCATTATGGTATCAAAAAAAGAAATTGAATTGAGCAATTATTGAATATTTTAATTATGTATGTCAGACCTAAACGAGGAATTATAAAAACTTTAGAATTCGTATGTCAAATAAATAAATAAATAAAAACATGTCAAAATAATCAAAATATAATCGTATACGATTATATAAGAACTTTACCACCAGTTTGATAAGTTTTGATTGAAGTGAGAATGGTTGCTAACCAACTTTAAATCGTTATAGATTGTAAATGGTCATTCAAACTGAAACATTATCATTGATATCTAAAGATGATTTTCAAAATCCCATTCAATTATACTCCACTTGACATAGTATGTCGACATTCATTTTTCAGAGTTCCGTACCCAAAGGGTAAAACGGAACCCTATTACTAAGACTCCGCTGTCCGTCCATCCGTCTGTCACCACGTTGTATCTCATGAACCGTGATAGTTAGACAGTTGAAATTTTCACAGATGATGTATTACTGTTGCCGCTATAACAACGATTTCTAAAAAATCAGAGTAAAATAAATATTTAAGGGGGCTCCCATGCAACAAAACGTGATTTTTTTGCCGTTTTTAGGGTTCCGTTGCCAAATGGCAAAAAACGGAACCCTTATAGATTCGCCATGTCTGTCTGTCTGTCTGTCTGTCTGTCTGTCCGAGTATGTCGCAGTCACTTTTCTCCGAAACTATAAGAGCTGTGCTATTGAAACTTGGTAAGTAGATGTATTCAGTGAACCGCATTAAGATTTTCACACAAAAATAGAAAAAAAACAATAATATTTGGGGTTCCCCATACATAGAACTGAAACTCAAAATTTTTTTTTTCATCAAACCCTTACGTGTGGGGTATCTATGGATAGGTCTTCAAAAATGATATTGAGGTTTCTAATATCATTTTTTTTTTAAACAATAATATTTGGGGTTCCCCATACATAGAACTGAAACACAAAAAAAAAATTTCATCAAACCCTTACGTGTGGGGTATCTATGGATAGGTCTTCAAAAATGAAATTGAGGTTTCTAATATCATTTTTTTCTAAACTGAATAGTTTGCGCGAGAGACACTTCCAAAGTGGTAAAATGTGTGTCCCCCCCCCGTAACTTCTAAAATAAGGGAATGATAAAACTAAAAAAAATATATGATGTACATTACCATGAAAACTACCAACGAAAATTGGTTTGAACGAGATCTAGTTAGTAGTTTTTTTTTAATACGTCATAAATCGTAAACCACAATTTACCTTTCATTCAGTCAACACAAATATAAAAATTAAAAAAAAAAACATTTCATTTCATAAACGATGATGACGAATGATGATGATGATGACCTGCAGGTTTGTACGGAACCCTCGGTGCGCGAGTCCGACTCGCACTTGGCCGGTTTTTTTTATAGATAACGGTACGGAACCCTTTGTACGCGAGTCCGATTCGCACTTGGCCGGTTTGTTTTTGCACAATGTGGCGTCTGGTCATCACCACATTGGGATCATGTCTACACTGGCACTTGCAAGATTAAGACAATTTGATTGACGTTACAGTCATCAACATCTACCCACGCGTTAGTTAGGTAGAGTGCCACAAAAGAACAAACATACATACATAGGCTGATAAAAACATTACCCTCCTAAGCGTCGCGCAGTCGGGTAAAAATGCGCCTAGTTCGGCTTATAGACAGAACAAATGTCTTTACTACACTAGGACCAGGTTGTATGGAAACTCCGGGAAATTAATTGTTATGCAAATTGAGTGACAACTTAAATTGTTGGAATATTAAAATTACGACCGCCGTTCTATGATGTGGCTAAAACGCGGTTAATTGACGTATTGAATCAATTTGCTTAGTAATAATTTTCCCTGACCTCTCTTCGTCTGTGCTTAGGTAGGTACATTACGTTGTTCCCATTTCCCAGAAGCAGTGAGTTCGTCCGCTCCGGTTGCACGCACCACTGACTGTTCACGCACCCTCACTGAAATTAATTTTATTAAAACCCCTTCCTTGTAAGCTGAAATCAACCGTATCTTTAGGACGACACGGTTCACTCTATATTGTAGCACGGCACCCCGAGGCTGTCCTATCGATGCAAAGTCAAAGTGGAACGATGAAATGAAACTCTTCAATATTTTTATATCATTTATTTTATCCGGTATACGATTTCCATAAACACATGGCGATGAATATATGGATTCTGTACATTCAATATCAAAGTAAACAATAAAATGTATATAATAAAATGTAAATATATATTATGATCTATTAAATTATGTTGGCACCGAGATGCGACACAGTAGTATCGAATGGACGCTAAGTACGAAACTGAGGAGGACCTGGTCGCACCCGCCACCGTGCATGGCTCTCGTAACCACCTCGTCACGGTACTCACATGGCTGTAGAGGTTTCTCAGTACCACGATTTATTTACTACAAATAAGCTCTCTTGCAACGACCGTATCTCTAGATATTTGGGGAACGAAATTGTTCATGGACACTGCCGCTTTGTAACGAGACTCATACACACTCTACGTACTGACATTCGTAGTCTCAGTCAGGACTTGTAAGACAATACCCGGTTCTATATCTGACACATCAAACTTTAGAAAAAGGCTTACGCACATGTATGACACAGCGTCTTTACTCTACAAAATGGAACAGTGGACGCGGGTGATCTTTTAGTTGCCAAACTTTATTTTTATTACCTTTTGCGTCTTTTCTTTTTCTTAACTTTTTGCTCTGGGCGCTTTTAACGCGCGCGTCTTTCTTTATTGTTCTCACAATATCTTTACCTTTCATTTCAACATAGATGATGTGCCAGTATTTTGATTTATAAGAATGTGCATTGAGTTCCATGCCCGTTTTCTACATTATTGAACTTTTTCTAAAACTTGATGTGCCAGTTTGTGACTGGGCACTATGAGCGTGTGAGTGGTGACGGGCGCGACCAGCAGACACGAGGTGCGGGGGCTGCGGAGCGAACTACCGGCTGAGAGACACCCGAGGAACAAAGGGATAGTGACATAATATGGCCGCAATGGTACAACTTTAATACAAGCCGCGTCCCAATCGAAAGAGATTGTCGTGTAAGTAAGGGATCGTAGAACTCTCTTACATGAACATGACGTACTTGCGCGATCAATCAAGTCACGTAGCTGCGCGATGATCGCTTTCGGTTAAGACACGAAGATAGTGACACAAAATTACCAAAGCGGAGTGGATTAAACGGTAATCCATGGGTGATCCCACTTGGCATAGAGTGGCACGTCCACAGTGGTTCTTCAAAGTAGCCACAACGATCTAAAGTAGCTGCTGTAGACACAAACTACCCTTAATTAACCCCAAATCTCACAAGAAACAAAAAAGGCCAAAGTAGACCAATGGGACCATAAGCCCCGAGGATACAAGGCCATAAAGGACGTCAAGGGAAAGAGAGAGGAAGTGCAAAAGGATGAGGAGATAGAATGTCCGAAAGTGACAGATGACGACCTACTAGAATCATACAGCATGATACCACAGAGTGGGATGGTACAGAGCGCTCACTGCTAACAACGAGGGTTGTGGATAAACCACGGAATTTGTAAAAAATGGAGTACCTACTAATGTACAGTCAGGGAAATATACTTCAGATGATTCATAAAAAACGACGATTAGAAAAAAGTGAGCATTCTGTAATATCAGACTCTGTCAGCGAGCTAGACACGACAGAAATGGCGGGAGCAGGACACGAAGGTTCTACGTAGCTCCTTAACTAACTACATCGAATTCCGCATGGACGGATCATTATATCATCATCCAGGTACAAACGAAACAACGATTTCTTTGTTTAAGGCGCTGTGAGAGTCTACGGGACGATATGCAGCGGAATACTCTGGTTTGTGAAAACTAAATTGTCTGATATCTATACGTCAACGATTGAAACAGCTTTGAAACTCAAACGAAGATTTCACTTGAGAAATTTTATGGATTGTGTTTAATGCATCCATACTTTAGAAACTGTGTAAGTAAATGTGTATAAACAGATTTGCAGAAAAAACGTTACAGCTTTTAAATGGACTTGCACTTGACCTTAATTTCGCTTGGTCGTAAGCGATAGATCAGCCCCCTAGCCATGTTACAACCGTTTCTTGTCGAATTCCGTTCTCCAATCGGTAACGCCTCGGTGTCAGCAATTGTCGAAAACGATAAGTTGGTAGCCATGTTGACGCACCTGAGTCGGCCGCTCGTTCTACAATATCTTTAGAAAAACATCATTATAACAAAGGAAGTAGCGTTTAACATTGTAGAAACGATAACAATTCATTCTATCATTTTGAACGATGTGAACTTGGCTACGAATTTTCTCTGCGTTTGTTCTTACCACGTGACTTAACGTTGAGATGATTTCATTCCCATACATTTGATTAGTTTTCGACTAGCGTTAACGATTGTAGATTATCAACTTGGCTAGTGGTGCAGGTCTACGTCCTATTCAGGTTAGCGGACCTGCTCACGGGATGCCTTATCAGTATTGTTTCATTACTGATGTGGTTTAGGGTGCATCCTTTCTCATTGCTCAGTTTCACAGACAATCCACTACGTATCATCCGCTAGAGGTCCCTAGCGCCATTATATTAATTAGAATTACATTATTTATTTCCAAACTCATTGTCCAATTGACGATAAACGCTCAGACATACAAAAATACATCTCGCTACAGCTAATAAACTAACGATACGAACTTGATTAAATTCTCTGCGGCACACGGACATGTCGGACATGTTGCTGACGTGACAGACGGACGGTGCGGTCCGCGACGCGCCCGCGCCTCTTTATCACAATCTTAACAACGACTTCTATATTATCTTTATACTCAGTTTATGTGATGTGTGTGATGACGATGAGGGATGACTTTGCTCATACTAACAGGCGCACACTAATTTGCAATAGAACTAGACAACAACAAGATTGTGGATACAAAACGGATGCGGCTACTCAATGGACTAACAGCAAATAGTACGGGATGCTTTATGTTTACTTTGTACTTGATTTATTTCAAGGTATATTAAGTCGTTTTTAGTAGGAGTAGTTGTAGTAGCAGAGAGCAAAACTCAACATTTAGAACAAAGTCATCTAACATGAATCACACACACAAACATCGGCTACACATAGAGACAGCGACGAGTATCAGAAGAAACAGAACGATACTAAACACAACTAACAAACCTAACCAACCAACCAACCGACACCAACACCAACGCCGAACATTTGATCAAAACCCCTTACACTACGAGATTGTTGCAAAAATTGTGGTAGCAAATATTATTAGTATCTTGTCCATACAAAAACGTCCGATCTAAACGAACGACTAAAATTGACATCGAAATTTACATGATTCAGTTTAAGCTATGATACATAGTATTTATACTTTAAGAATTTGACATCTATATAAAATATATTATAGTTATATGCTAGCGGGCTGGCGGCGGTGGTCGCGCCACAGACAAACTCTCTCGATATTATAATTATTGCTTTACATTGCTGGTCTCGACCGAGGGAGGCTCGTCGCTCGGCGGCGATCTGCGCACTACGACACTTGTGTTATTAATTCTCGTAGTAACAGAATAGATAATCGATTCAAAATCTAGATTTTATTTAAAATATTTTCAGGATCGAAAGCATTTGTAATTTCTTAACAGTCAGATAACTAGTCGGACGACTAGTCGCAAGATTGGTCGTAGTGCTTATTGAGCCCTAGATATCTGTCGATGGACCACTCTGACGTCACAACCGCCGCCGCGTATTGCTTGACAACCAGCACACGAGCTTAACTCTCACTTACATTAACTTTATAATCTCATATCATTTGGTGTTCACATTGCACTAGTAATTCACATTCCATTAAAATACGAACATAACGTAATAATCGACCATATATTTATAATAATCAATATAAGAAAAATCTATGTTAAATATTAAAATATCAACAATTTGGCACATTTGATTCCTGTTTATAAATTACGTTAGAAAATAAGAGGATACAGGAAGGTGGAGAGAAGATATAACGCAAGGGAAATAAGGATTAGGCCGCACACACGCTCGCTGAGGCAAGAAGAAAGTAGTATCTGATACCAACGATAGAGAGCTTACGAGAGGAAGGGATGAGTGTGAAGTAGAAACCACAACCAAAACCGAGAAGGTCGAAGACGCGTAGTCACTTTTAACAATTGTTCTGCCAAAAACGTTAGAAACTGGCATGATGGTATTACAACTCAACGATATAACAACTGTCACTAAACCTGATAGAAAATACATTGGTCACCAACGAAAATCTGAGCCCCATAAAACTGATGAAATTTTCATAAAAAATCTTGTTCATGATTTTAGGGAAACTGCTAAAAGTGACGTTGTCAAGGTTTGGAGTGTAGAAGAAGATATAACAGTAGTTGCTTCAGCGAACGTGTCAGTAGATACATACGAGTATAGACACGCTAGAGTAAACAATAATGACGTAATACAGTAGGTAGCTACGAAGACTAGAGTAGGAGATAGACTGACAAGTCAGCTCGTCTTGGACGAGTAACAACACATTCGGGAGAATGCTACAGTTTGTGGACAACGAGCGTAAACTTTCACATAACAGTTTGGCGCACCACAGTTAAGCTTTGGACACTATGATGACGTCACAATCACTTTCCTTGCTTCGACGACACTCTCGTTAATTTTGGACGACAGTGATTTCACGTTCACTTTGTATTCTCACTACACTATGTCGGATACTAATACTTGCTCCGCATTTCGGACTCCATAGTGACGACTGTTTGTCCAAATTCTTCCATAGCAGTGGCGTCCCTCTCACCTTCATCTCAAGACTTGAGGACTAATGTCTTCGGTCTTTTGTTATTGCTGACTTCACTTCGCAAGTCACGGCAGCTTAAAGACGATCAAAGGTATTAGGACGCAAACAACTGCCGGAGAGACTGCAGTGGCTTTATTGTGGAGGGCGCGGACGGTGTGCCTGGCGGGCGCGGGCGAGGGGTGCGCGGTGCGGCGCGGGAACACGGCCACGGCGCCGCTGTGGCCCGCCGCCGCCACGCACCACACCTCGTCGGGCTCGGCCACGTGCAGCACGGCGCGCCAGCAGTGCTGCGCCAGGTCGGGCGCCAGCGCGGCGGGCGCCGTGCCGCCGGCGCGCAGCCACAGCACGCGCACGTTGCGGCCGCACGCGCCGCACTCCAGGCGCCAGCCGCCGTTCGCGGGCTCGGCGCTCAGAGCCGTCGCTGTGGCTCCACCTGTATCAATTTTACGATGGATTCTTGCTGCAGTAGCCGCTGTGTCATCGACAGAGATCGAGGACGACATTTACTTTAGTACTGACTGTAATTGAAATTTTATTCTTATAATAGGCGGTTTCACGTTTATGAAAATAAGTTCGTGATCTAGTCGGATACTCATCTTGAAGCTAGAGTCGATATGATCCACGACGATGCATGATTGCTTGAAGTTCCTTATCCAATCAAGGGTTGAAGACTCCCATGTCATACTAGCTATACCTTTTTTTTGTGGGTGGGTGAGAAATCATCAAATGACGTCTCGCGCTCTGGGTGGAGCGGAAGGGCGTTTTAGACTTTTACTGACTAAAACCCACCCGTGTTCCTTCAGTTGCGTATATGCCAGGGCTACGGTAACTCTTTCGAACAAATCTCGCGACCCTAGCAAATACTACTATGCCTGGGTTCATAAACGAATATCTACTCACCAGTAACTTTTAGAGTGACTCTCTTGAGCTCTCTCAGTCGCATGAGGTCAGGTGCACGCGCGCCCACGCAACGATACTCGCCTCCTTCTTGATATAACGCGTCTTTTATACCTGTGTACGGGAGACTCAACGTTATGGTTGAAAAAATAGAGGTTCTTATGTTATGTAGCCATTTTTTCTTCAGAATTTACCCAAGACACCGTGAGCATGGTGCGAGCCGGCTGGTGCCCAGGACTCGCTGGAGTTGCCGACGACGCGGCGCCACCAGCAACCCACACTCCCTGCATAAATACCAAGATACGTGAACACGACGCGATGAACAACGACAGAACTGATCTAGTCAGACATAAAATGTACACACAGTACTGAAACACAGTAACAGAAATATTTTGTTAAGTACATAAATAGACTACGTCAATTTGCCGTGATATAGCCATTTCATACGGCAAACAAGAATACGTAATTATAAGTTTTTGTGGTTGAAATATTAATATTCTATTCTATTCTAAATTAAGTAAGTTACTGGTCAATTTGCTTATCATTACCTACCTATGGTAACTGCATATTTTTGCGTAAGAAAACGGCACATTTAACATGGAGTGACCAGTAAATAGTTGTTAAAATTGTTGTCCTGCATGTGTCCTCTAAGCCGCGCGGACGTACCTTTAGGACAGTGTAGCTGCACGTTCCCTCCGAGAGGTACTTCCACCTTCTGATGATCCGGCTCTTCGGCCTCGCTCTCCGCTTCTGTCACCGTCTCCGTGTTTTCTTCCGGAGCTTATAGGATATTATATGTTTCATTAATAAGAGAGAGAGGGTTAGAGGGTTGATTATGAACCAAAAGAAAGTGTATCACAACTAGACAACTTACAAGAAAGAACGGAAAAGAATACATTTAGCAAAACATGGAAGAAGAGCAGGTATCACTTCACAAAAAAACGATAAAGAAATAATCAAATCAAATAATGACTTAAGAGCAATACTCACACATAACATTAAGGTAGTATCCAATAGACGAGTATTCAGTATCAAGCCAGGTGGCCCGACAGCGGTACCAGCCCGCGTGCGAGCCGCGCAGCGCTGCCCAGCGCAAGGTTGCCGAACCACGCGCCGTTTCGTCGCCAGCTTCCAGCGGTGGCGGAGAACTACCACATACAATACAACTTATACTAAAACTAGACTAGATCGGAAAATACAAAACTCAAATCTCAAAGCATGTATTTCATTTCATCATCATCATCATCAGCCTATAATGTTCCCACTGCTGGGACACAGGCCTCCTCTCGGTGAGAAGGAGTGGGCCATAATCCACCACGCGGGCCCAGTGCGGGTTGGTAGATGTCACATGTCTTCGAATTTTTAGTTCTAAGACATGCCGGTTTCCTCACGATGTTTTCCTTTACCGGTTTGAGAGCAGTGGTGATGAAATAATTTACACAAAGTAAAGCGCCTGCTTGGGTTTGAACTCACGACCTACTACTCGTAAGTCGCGGCCGTTACCACTGGGCCACCACTGCTCTTATTTTTCGTATTTCATTTAAACCATTCAAAGTATATTACTTTAGAATTGTCACGGAGGGGTCAGTCAGGAAGAAGAATATTAATATTCCTACGAAGAAGAACGGCCGAGAAACTCAATGAACAGTTTTAAATCATACAACTTAAAAAAAACATTAGATACATCATCCATATTAAAATTATACCTGTAGGTACGTATTGTGACAATGATGTAGCAGACAAATACATTAATTGGAATTTGTAAAGACGGCGGACGGCGCGGCGGGTCTCACAGGAACGTTCTACTGGGATAAAAAGTAATACCTTATATCCTAACATAGGTCATGGTCTACGATGTTAATGGAAATGTTATCATAATCATAATCGTTTATTTGCTTAGATAGTAGGTACATAAAATAAGATAGTTACAAAATTGTGATCCTGATACTATCTACCTTAAATTAGGCATGCAAATATTGACAATGGAAACATGTCTCTAATGAAATCTATGGAGCCCTTTTTGATATTGTACAAAAAGAATACCAATCTACTTTCAAGACCAAAACTATTGACATTAATAGCACCTCTGTTAGCTTCAACCAATGGGCTACTCCAGGTATTTATAAAAGTAGAGCGAGACTATACGAGTTATATGGTTTAAAAAATATATATATTTGATACTCCTTTTCTAGAGTATGTCAGAAATTATTCAAAGTTATTTAAAAAAATCTGTGCTTTCGCTAAAAATAAAAACCACTTGGAAAATTATTAACAATGAAACGGGTAAATCGATTAAACAGGAAAAACAACTAGAGATTATGACTAACAACAAATTGGTTAATAAAGCTGCCGACGTAGCTGAGGCATTTAATGAGTTTTTTGCCAACATACCTATAACTACGACTTGCTCCTTAAATTCGTCGCCGTCTAAAGCTGAAAACCTTTTGCATAGTAGTGTGCCCAGATGTAGTCGCTTATTTAGTTTCGAACATGTGACGCCTCGTGACGTGGTTAATATTTTTAACACACTTAAATCAAAAAACACTGGAGATTACTGGGGTATCTCCGTTAAACTGTTAAGTAATATAATAGACATCGTAGCCCCCTATTTAGCTGTAACTTTTAATAAATGTGTTGATTCAGGATCTTTTCCTGACCTCATGAAGAGTAGTAAAGTCATACCATTATTTAAAACAGGTAATAAAAATAACGTTGTCAATTTTAGGCCCATTTCTATCTTACCTGCATTTAGTAAAATATTTGAAAAATTAATACTCAAGCAGTTGATAAGACATTTTAATTTAAATAGCCTCCTTCATAATGAGCAATATGGCTTTACAAAAGGTCGTTCGACAAAAGATGCGGGTGTTGCTCTGCTGAAACACATTTTCAACGCATGGGAGAACTCGCAAAATGCTATCGGGGTTTTCTGTGATCTCTCCAAAGCTTTTGATTGCGTTCACCATGACACACTTTTGCGTAAACTACGTCATTACGGTGTTCAAAACGAAGCTCTCAATGTCATAAGTTCTTATTTGCAAAATAGGCACCAATGTGTAGATGTCAATGGTGTAAAATCTTCCGGGCTACTAGTTCAGTTAGGTGTACCTCAAGGCTCAATACTGGGTCTATTCTTATTCTTAGTGTATATTAACGACTTACCATTCTATTTAAAGAATATCTGTGACATTGTACTATTTGCTGATGATACCTCACTTATCTTTAAAGTAGACAGGAATAGAAAAGATTTTGATGTCATGAATAGTGCGCTCTCAATGGTTACGGATTGGTTTACCACAAATAACCTAGTTCTTAATGCTAAGAAAACGAAATGTATAAAGTTCGTCTTACCGAATGTTAGGAATCTGGGACCCAATGTCGTTTTAGATAATGAGGTGCTTGAAACTGTACACTCGGCAGTTTTTCTGGGCATAACAGTAGACGCCAAACTTCAGTGGGGATACATATATCAAGCCTAGCGGGAAGGCTCAGTTCGGCCGCCTACGCCGTAAGGAAAGTTAGAGACCAGTGGCGTGCACAGGGTTTTATGATCGGGTAGGCAGTTCAAAAAAAAAAACGTCTTTCGTAATTGCTCAAGTTAGTGAAGAAAAACTCACTAGGTGGTTTAAAAGTTTGAAATGGCGATTTTCTGATAATGCTAATAAATGATTTCGGCCACCTCAAATATCTGATCCAGGTGAGTGATAGTTGAAAAAGGCCCTTCATGTGATTCGTATATGTAAATATATTTAATAGGTAAATTTAGTACGGGTAACAGCAAAAATAATAAAGTAAACAAACTCATTTATAAATGACATAAACGCGCCTACCTTTTTTTAAATATGATTTTGAACCATCGTCATAAAAAGTTGGTATGCGTCTTCATTCGACCAATAATTCTTTTTCCGTCGAAAGCACAGAAAGATGTGTAGGTACTTGTTGTTGACTTTGTGTGTTTGTTAAATAGGTACGTAAGAATCCGTTTTAATGAAAAACTTCTTCGTAATACTTCTCTCAATACGATAATTACCAAAATCTTTGAGCAAGCCGTGGGATAGTTATCATGTAAATCTGCAAATCCCGAACAATTCCACACTGTACTCGAACTACTAAACTAGCAAGGAAAAAAAATATTTTAATGTGTGTAAACAACAACATAGCCGGTTTTAGTTGCTTAATTATTACTATGAAACTTACGAGTTGCATTACCTCTTTGCTGGGTTATAATTCTCGTTACTCAGGTACACATTTCCATTTAGATACACTTTTTAACAAACACACATTTTCAACACAAACCTCACAATCGAACAACATTTTGAAAAAACAAACAAACAGCGTAGTAAGTAAAAATTAAAACAATTCAAAAAACTAATTGAAATAAGCAACAAATCTACCTAATATTAACGTTTGTAAATGAATTAATCACAAGAAAACTCAATCAAAATAAAAACATAAAACAGCGCGCTTCACATGTACGAAATCAATATGGATCCTTTCGTAAACAAACAATTTCTAAATGTTGATAACTAAAACGTTGACAAATAAAATTGCATCATTGCGAATCGTAATGTTGCTGAGGCTACGTACATATTCAACTTGATCGCATAATACTCACAGCGCGCTGTGATAATACTCACCAATCACAGGCGTCCATGCGCCAATATTGAATGGCGCAGAGACGCCTGTGATTGGTTATCCTGCGGCAGGACTTCGCTTTATGTGTGCAATGTATAGACACGAAAATGTAGAAGAAATTACCACTACATGCGTACATTTATGAATGAAATAAAGACACGATCGTTCGCTGCCTGCTTACGTTTCGATCTGTTATGAATGCGTTGCCGTAGTAAAAAGAACGGTATGAACGTTGCTATTATATTTACATTAGGCGTTTAAACTTTTTGAATGGTTTTATTACTTACTGTTAGTATAATTCTTTTATTTTTGAAATATTAGTAACTAGTCCTTATCTAGGGTCTAGACCCTAGGGTCTGCAGTGTCTTTTTGCCTATATGGACTGCACGCCACTGAGTTAGATAGTACACGGACGTTGATACAGCTCGATTAGTCTATTTTAGTTATTTTCATAGCATAATGTCCTACAGCATTCTGCTGTGGGGCAAAGCAGCGGACATTCAAAATATTTTTGTTCTTCAAAAACGAGCTGTTCAAGCGATTTACCAACTAGGTGCCAGAGTTTCTCTGAGAGATTTGTTTAAAGATATTGGTATTCTTACGGTGGCATCACAATTCATCTTCGCCAACATCTTATATATTAGGCAAAATATACACTTGTACACTAAAAATAGTGATATTCATAATATTAATACTAGAAGTAGGGATAAACTACGTGCTCCCTTTCACCGGCTTCATAAGGTTCATAATTCTTTTGTTGGTCTTGGTATTACCTTTTATAACAAGCTTCCCTCTGCTTTGCTAGATTTGCAGTTTAATGAGTTTAAAGCTAAAGTAAAATCCAACCTTTGTTCAAAGGCATACTATTCTATCAACGACTACTTAAACGATAAGAATAGTTGGTCGCTGTGATCAACTCAAGACAATGTTTATGTTCTTTCAATCCAGAATTGGTCTTCCTACTGACGGTTTATATGGGTAGTTCATATAATTGTTTTTTTTTTTGTTTTTATTTAACTGCTTTTGTTAGTTTATTTTCTTTTCATTTCATTTATTGAGTATATGTATCATTTGCATCGTATATGTAAGCGGGCACGCCCTTTATGCCTGGAGGCTTTATTAAGGTTTTAAGTTCTGTCTACGATTTTGTTTTATTATTTATTTCAGCTTGAGTTTAGTTTTCAATGTTTTGTTGGTATATTGGCGTGTGCTAGCTGACATATGGCGAATAATGTATGTTTTGTTTTATAATATTAATAACTTACACAATACTGTATAGAATCAAGTTCTTCTAACTTAACAGACAGCTGTGCTGCTGGGGAGTTTGTTCCGCCACTTCTTCTTCCCAGCGAAAGCACTAGGAAGTGTCGAAGGGCGGGCGTTTTGGGGGGACTGTCTCATGTAACTTTGACGTTCAAAAAGTGCTGACTCTCAGGCTAGTTTGAATAAATGACTTTTGATTTTGATTTTGTCAGTAAAATTAAAATTGACAAAAAAATTAAAATTATTATAAAATAGAAAAGTTTAAACCAAGCAAAGTCAAATAATAAATACAATGTCATTAATTAAATCTAAAGAGTATTGTCAATTAAAAGATCATTTACAGAATAATAACATTTATCAAGTAATAGGGCTGTCAGTTTCTTTTTTAATATATGGATTGGAACATTTTTTATAATATCGGGTATTTTGTTGTATATGGTGGGACCCACGGAATAAAGGAAACTAGGTGGGACCCATGCCGAACACACTTTTCTTAAGTAGAGCTGTATTGTAGCTAGCGTTTTGCAATAAGTGCCTATATCGGCTTCTGACAGGCCCTTTCCTTGTTTCTGACACTGTTAGAAAGTAATTTTTATTTTTCCTTTAATTTAATTTGTGTGATTTTACCTGCAAAAGTTTCTTTTAATTTATATGTGGCAATGAGTGTTATTTACCTGAAATGAATAAATTAATTGGAATTTAAAATATATAATGACGGAAATGTTAACACTTTTAGGGACTTAAACATAGGTACATAACTGTCTGTCATTTTCAGGCCACACATTGCCCTTATAAAACGTTTCTGGGCCTTGAAAACCTGTTCTCTCACGCAGAATTGATGCCACCAAACCGTGGTACGCTACCAATGTTATAGTTGTACTGACTTTTTTAGTAAGAAGTACCTACTTAGTTTATTACACACCTCTTCGGCTTGAGGTTTCCATGTTGATTGACTGTCTATCAATATTCCCAAAACTTTCGCCACTTCTACTTTGTCAATTTTTCGTCCGTCGTATTCTATAGTCGTATGTGGTACTTGTGATCGTTGATAAAAATGCATAATAATCGTTTTCGATAAATTTATGATTAAATTCGAATTATCCTATCTACGTATAGCCAAATTCATTTTTCGCTGGTTTTTTACCTGAATCTTAAAACACAAACTTGAAATAATGATATTTTTTGAACCGTCAAAATAAAAGGGATGGGCATTCAAACAGAGCATGTAATTAGGGTGCTATAGTTAACAATATCCACATCTCCTCTCTCGTGAAATTCTAATTAGCATTAATCCCCCAAATGATGCCATATCAACGTATTCAGGTCAATCGGTCAAGCCTCTGTAATCCACTGTACATTCGAGCGCATTTAGTGGCTTCGGTGACCTCTGTTCACTTACTGATACGTTGTTTGTATTTAAGACTTACACGCGTCTTACAGAAAATCAATAACCACAAAACTGGGAAAGTTTATTTTTTATTCAAGCATTACCTGAATTATTATTTTCCGGTTCGGTACATTCCAAATCAGTAGTCAACACACGTATTTACATACAAAAACATCCGCCCCAACAAACTTTAATTGACTCAGTATTCAAAACATTACGGACTTCCCAACAACAACAACGAAAAAACAACTTTTATTATACAAACAACGTAAACGGGCTTAAATAACTAACACGTAACGTTCGTATTCTTTATTATAACGTAACTAGGCGACGGCGACGCGGCGAGACGTTGTGGTGCGCGGAGCTCGATGCTAACAAAAGGGACCCCGGGGCGAGGGATACAGGGAATAGAGACACGGCGAATAAAAGTGGAGTGTCAGCGCCCTTTGTCTCGGATTGTTTAGTTCACTTACGACAACTTATAATCCACCCGACGGACGCGTTATTTTCCTTCACATTGTACATAAATTATGTCGGAGAATTTCGTTGGTAGAGGGTTTCTTTATTTTGGGGTTTTGGGTCGGTATTGTCACTTTATTTATACAAGATTAAATATTATTGGCACGTGTAAAAAGTGTTATAATTAGACCCTGAAAAATTCTTTGGTTCACTAGTAACATTAATTTAACAACAATGCACGTTGTTAAAGAATAACAAATATAAACAAATCTTTTAGCGATTATATGAAAATAAATAGTATTAGAAATCCATAATTTATTAACAGTCTTTTGTTATCTATATCCTGTAATTGGTTCATCTCAATCAAAGGGCTATCACGAGTCCTTTATTATCATCATTATCATCATTGACAGCCGTGTTCCACCTACTTAGCCGTTTTACAGGTGGAATAAACCTTTTATACCTTAGTGCAAACGCGAGGATAGACTAACAGTTGTGTCAGTGAATCTTTCAAACGACGAAATTCTCTAAAGTAGATAGCTCTGTCGGCGATTCGTTCGTCGGTTCTAATGGCGAAACATTTAAACACATGTAAATCGTTCAGTTCTGTGAGTAAGAGGCCTCCTCCCTTTTCTGATATGCTTCCCTGGTCTGTTTGAGTCTCATGCAGGGCGTACCTGGTGGGGTTGGCGTCGTCTCGCAGCCACCAAGCTCTAGCGGGTGGGTTGGCGTCGACGTCGCAGCGCAGCGCCGCCGCCCCGCCGGCCGACAGCGACACGCCGAACCCCGGCCACCGCGAGATCACGAACGATGGAGGATCTAGTAGCAATAACATCAATGTAAAGGCACACCAATGCTTACAAATTCCTGCCAGGGTCGCGAGATTGTTCGAAAGAGATACCGTGACCCTGGCACATGGGCAACTGAAGGAACACGGGTGAGTTTTAGTCAGTAAAAGTCTGACATCAGTCCCGCTCCGCCCAAAGCGGGAGAAGTCATTTGATGATTTCCCATCCAAAAAAAAAAATGCTTACAAATTGACATTAACAGCGCATACAATTATATCGTAGCAGTGAGGCCGACTTGCGTAGTGCAAGTGTTACCACTGATGCGCGGTTGACTGTACGTTTAACCACGTGTCCAATACGCACACATACAGACTTACAGGTCAATGAGTTTTATAAAGTTACCGTCTACAGAAAGGCATTTTACTTTTCGCATATAATTGGTCAAACTCAACACGACCTCAAAGCATTTATTTCAAATACACCATACCTACAGGCACTTATAATTTTCAAGGGGCGGTGAGTCAGAAAAATAAAGCTAGTTGCCCATTCCAATGCGTAGTAGGTACCTATAGAGAAGAACGGGCGAGAAACTCCATGGACACTCTTTTCAATCAAAACTTTATTAAGTACATCATTTACCGCGGTACCGTGTCAAGCCAAGTTCAAGTAACAGAACTGGCGTGCAGCACCGTGTATCATATTACACCATTTGGAGCCACTTTTGACCCCCTCATAACTAAAAAACTATTTCACATAAACATGTCAAATTTGGCTCATATATTGAAACTTGCGAGATACAGATGTGCTCCAAATTTCATAAACACATCTCAAACGGTTATTTAGATATTAACGTCCAAAAATCGTCATTTTTATCACTGACTGACCTATAGATCAAAACTCTAACCCAGTTCCAGATGACCTAGAAAGTTCAAATTTGGCATGCAGATAGGTAATTAGGTGAATACAAAGGAATAAGTCAGAAAATGGTACATTTTTATCATCAACCGACGAAAAATAACGGAGGAGGTTATCAATTCGACGCGTATATTTAATTTTTTTTATGTATGACCACGCATAACTTTTTACACAGTAGTCCGATTGTGATAATTCTTTTTTTAATTCGTATATGAGAACTAGCTAAGTCAGACCTAAGGCTACAATATATTATCCTAAGTAAGTGATAAGAAGAAATGATATTTTATGTAGTTATAAATAAATTTCAGAACTGACCATTGAACTTGGCACTCATTTGTATCTCACTTCATTTGTCGTTGAAGTCAACAACCAAGGCATATATCATAATATTGAACTTGGCTCTCATTTCACATTTATGTTTTTGATCGGATTGAAATTATCACACATGAGAACGATGTTATAATATAGACATGCACGTTACAAGCGTCCGTAATTAAAATCAAAAATAAAATAACAATTCAACAAACAAATAAGAGATGTCCAGTCCCTACTGATGGCACCCGTTCACGAACATGTCGTATGGATCAGCACCATTCAGCTCAACCATTTTGAAGGGAACTTAGTACTGAGATCACACATTTTTTGATAAATAATAGATAAGAAACTACGTATTGCTTCAACTACACCATAGCAGCAGGTAATGATAAAGATAAAACAATGACAAAACCATTGTTTAGTAAACACGGAAATACGCAGAAATGATGGCGCAACACGGATCGATATGTTCGGGGCGGTAAAGTTCGTGGATCCCACGGGAGCGATCCGAGCGATCGGAGAGGACGATGCGGAGCGAAGCGAACAAAACGTACTTGAACGTCAGAGCTCGCATAATCATATTCGCTAATATTTGAGTTGTGCCAACTTTAACAGCATTTACATAGATTTTCATATTAAGGCCCAACTATCGAACCAATATTATATTATTGCCTGCGTTGTGTTTGTTCTTGTGTATACTGTGCTCTCCAGCATCAAACACAAATAACTACATAATGTTGGCAAAGTTTAACTGTGTTACTGTGTTTTAATAGCTGAGTCAACATTATATAGGACGGTACTTTAGACGACGTAATATTGTCTTCAATCCATATATTTCTGTGACAAAAAAGTAGGTATAAAATAGTTTTGGAACACTAAACAAAAACTAATTGTGTATTAAGGACATAGTATTGTATAAGTCTTCCACTGCCAAAAAAAATAAATGGGTTAGGGATAAGGGAGTACGAACGATATTTTTTTTAAGCTTGTATTTTTAATTTCACTTTATACCGGTTATTGTTGATTAAATGTATTTTATATGTTTGTTCTTGATTCAAGATGAGTTAAAACCGAAACTTATCAGTGAAAATTGTTACATATTTATAAAAACAATTGAAAGTTCTCAGCGCAAAATTCTAGTCCTTGTAAAAATTACACAGGAATGCTCAAAACTTTGACTATAACAATGAGGAGGAACAGAAAGTATTTTCGATCAGACGGTATAATTAGCCGCCGCGGCCGCAGACGGGTTTTATTGCTTCAGTTGGTATCGTAGCAGATAGCACTAGAACTCAAAACTATGTGAAACTGGTGAATCGCTTGGAGTTTGCCAAAGGGTGTAATTGTGCGAGAGTGTTTGTTTTATTCAAATACTAGAATCTACAGTCAAACTGAAAAAGATGTTTTATTTTAACTTCAATCTTTGTTCCTTTCGTATCAATAGTGGTAAAGTAACCTTCTATATTTTTTTGTCTAGTTACTAGTTATAACTATAAATTGTGTAATTAGTTGAATGGATTGCATGTGATATTATTTACGTACTAATTGTGCATGTACTCTGGCTAGATATTTCCGCCTTCGCAAGCCAACTGGAGCAACCCTCTTCCGAGAGACCAGCTGAACCGATTCGCCACCGTAACAATATACAGACACATCGAGATACACGAAGGCTCAAAGGAACATAAATGTACAGGTCGTAGTAGTAAACTCCGTACACTGATTTGTCGTGATGGTTTTGAAAATTTAGTTAGATAGAGAAACATTTTCCACTAAGTAGTTTAGTGAAGAGTATGAAACAGTACTAGTGTGAAAGGCTATCATTTCTCTCAGTTATTGATAGCTACCCAGTTATAAGTACACTATCATTAAATTCGTTAGTCAATTTATTAGAAGCCAAATTATGACGCGCATCGTTGCTTGGCCAGAATTAGGTTATCGAGTAAGAAAAAAAATGTACGGCGATGAAACCGTACATTGTCAATAATAAAGAGCACTCACATGTGACATGTATCTCTAACTTGGCAGCCATGACATGCACGGCGGCGCTAGGCGCATGGTGCGGGGGCACGGAGGGCGCGGAGGGCGCGGGGGGTGCGGGTGGGCGCGCGGGCGTACGCTGGCGCGCGTCGCACTGCAGCGTGGCGTTGTGCAGCTCGCGCGCCGCCGTCACCACCGCGTGCGACACCGACACGCCTTCTGTTCCCAACAATACAACATTCAAACTCATCAGCCTGTAACCAGTCGCACCCTCGCGGAACAGGTGAGACAAGTGGGACAGATGGAACAAATGTGACAGATGCTTGTACTCGAGCCTCGGCCATTCTCATCCAGTTTCTGCCAATCGCTCTGGGAAAATCGTCACTTCACCTTCCTTTCGTTTGCCGATTCTCTGACTCAACAATGTTGTTCCATGATGACCCAAATTTAAACAGAATTATTAACAAATTTGATCATCACTTCAGCCGAAAGACGTCCACTGCTGGATATAAGCCTCAAATTTGGGGGGTTTGTCATAATCACCACGTTTGGCAAAGGGGTTGGCGATCGCAGTATGGTGGTAAGATGCATAGAGACCGCTGCTGCCCATTCTCTAGTAATTCCTTTAGTCGCCTGTTACGACACTCACGGAAAAAAATGGGATTGTGCTATTGTTAACGTCCGGCACGACAAGTAACAAAGTTGATCAGATAGAAGTAAATGTTGCGTTCACTTACCGATGGAGTAGTTGGTGTGGTGTATCCGCAGGTAGGGCCGGTGGTCCAGCGCGGGCTCCAGCGCGAGCAGGCGCCACGACAGCTCGGGGGGAGGCACGCCACCTGCACGTGTTAGTACTCGGTAACGTGACACAGGTGAGGAGTGCGTAACGTATGGACATGGTTTGGACTAGTGAGTGAGCTGCATATTTGGCTTTTCGCAGTGGCAGCACTAACTACCATATTTTTTGTGAATTTATGTGTCAAAATTTGGTAAGACTGGTTTTTATTTGTCAAAATTTTGTCTAAAACCTTTTCTCTGGATTTAAATCATAAAACTGCAATTTTTGTGTATTTTTTTTATATATTTAGAGAAATAAGCAGTAATTTTGTTAGTGTTGAAAACAAAGACTCAAAATATGGTGAATATAATTTTATTCTATAAAAGTAAACACTCCATTTATTTATATTCAGGAATTTACGACGTAATCCTTGGTTACCTTCAGCGACGCAGCGTACTTCAAGCTCAGTCTTGTCTCTGACGGGCACCCAGGTGTTGCCAGCGTCCAGGCGCCGCCCATCTACCGCCAGGTACACGGAGCGCACCGGCTCTACAGACACATCCTGTGGTTAGTGCTTACCCTTGTTTAATAATAGCTAAGTTTAGTTCCTGACTACACTGAGATAAACGTCATCAAATGCACTGCAGGCATGCAGTCAAACTAAATATTTAGTTGGGAATAAAGACTGCGTGCAGTTGAGCGTCGTCGCCCGCTACAAAGTTCCCACCAGAAAAGTCTGGTGACTGAGTCGCAAAACAATATTATCAAACTCTTTGTGAGAGCTCTTAACCCTGAAACTATAATAATATAAGGCCGTTCATAAATATGAAAGTTAATAAGATCCTCACCATAGATCAGCAACTTAGTCGGCTTCCCCGACACAGTCTTCCCGTTGTGGTCGGTATACGTGCAGCGCCACGCGGCTGCGTCTCCCCTAGTGGCGCGGCCAACCACGATGGCGCCGCCGTCGCGCCACACCCCCTCCCCGCCGGCGGGCGCGCCCCCCCCCGCGCGCGCTCGTCAGCTCACCGTCCTTGTACCAGCGGACCTCGCTCGAGTTGCTGACGTCACACTCGATGCGCGCGCGCGCGTGCGCTTCTACTAGCAACTCACGGTCGTATTTTGGTACCTGTAGGAAAAAATGGTTTACTTAATACATCATCATCTGCCTAGCCTTTACCCAAGTATTTTGGGGTCGACTTCCAGTCTAACCGGATGCAGCTGAGTACCAGTAATTTACATGGAGCGACTGCATATCTGACCTCCACAATCCAGTTGCTGGGTAATACGATACCTGTGTGTGTGTGATAGACTGGTTGTCTTACCAAAGGGTACCGACTTTCGGGCTTCTGACGACCCGTAACGACTGTCCAAGCTCTACGAAAGACAGCTGGGACCAACGGCTTAACGTGCTTTCTAAGGCACGGAAGGGTCTTGATATGTAAAGATGGTCACCCATCCACGTACCAACCGTGGCAAGCGTAATCTGACCGGTTTACTGGTTAACTTATGGTTTACTCAATACATCACTATTAATTCATCTACATAAATCGATTCAGTGTCGTGCATGTCAGCCAGGTTACGTTGACCGATGGTATAGACCTGATTAGGTCTATCTTGAATGATAAACGAATCGATGTCGGTCATTCAACGCTTGAAATGTTTCGACTGGTAGACACCGATCGACCGTAATGGGGAGGAAGCACCTTTCAGACCACTAAATCAGACCATACAAATATATATATACGGGAAAAGGTTTTAAGTAGTGCGCAAAGAACATCGGCCAAATTTCTATAGGAGCTGGACTTGACTTTTATTTTTCATGTCCCAAAACAAACTATAGTTAGATTGGCTTATTTTTAAGTTTTAAACACCATTCCGTTTGAAAATCATATCTATATAGCCACGATTTTTTATAATAACGTGACAAACGTGATAACGTCAATCCTACTTTTGAGGTTAGAATCGACAAATACCTTCCTACTCGACTGCGGCGTAGCCCTAAAAGTGTAGTTAACGATAAGCGAAGAGGGTAATTAGTGATCTCGTTTCTACTTATCTTGATTTCTCTCAGAGAATTACCCAAAATTAGGACATCTGGTAAAACACACGAACCCCTTGTCTGTCCGTCAAACTCCCGAGTTCGATGTCAAAAAGGGCCGTCTGTCAATCCGACTCTTGGGAGTCTGGTCCGTTTCGACGACACATTTTGACCGAAAATTAAGAAATCACCTTTATTGCTCTAACTTTCACAACCTGTAGTTTAGAAATCAAGGATGGGATAACATTACGCGTGAAGTTTTTCTTCAATTCTGGCTGGAGAGAGTTAATCGGTAGATACCTAGTCTTTCAGTCTGCAATGCTGAAATTGAATAGGTATTGAAGAATCGAGTAATGGTGGGTTACAGGAGTAAGTAAATGAAGTGTAATGATAGGATTTAGGAGTACTTAAATGAAAGAAATAGGCTTGGCTAAAATGCTTTTTATTTATCATCCTCCCTTATTACTACAGCATTGTGGAATGCTGCTGGCACTACCACCTAAGGTACCACACAACTGTCATAACATGTTCACAGCACCCAACCGTTCTTCCACCAACTAGACAATTACAGCAATACTCTACTATGGCTTCCCTTCCTGACACATTATTTTCAATTAATATATAAACATAATATACTTTTCTCGATACATGTCTAGATTTAATTTTGCCTGTTATTAATGAATTATTTCCACTTCCCCTCAAACGATACTCTGTTACATTAATGTTTTCTCTGCTTATTTTAATTCGATACCCTCCGTGAAACCTGACATGTTCACTATAGTAGGACCTGACCTGTCGGATCTGATAAGTTCGTAGGGGAAATAACATGACTTCACTATATTCTAGACGGGGGAATATAGTATTAGTATTGGAATGAGTTTGTAATACTAGTAAAATCAGATGTTCTTCTATTCATAGCGCTTTTCGCAACTGAGATCGATTCTCTCACAATAAGGTCACGTTTATGGTTCCGCAGAGATCTTCCACGAAAGTATGCAAACTTGCATGTGGCCACGGGAAGATCAGGCACCAGGTTCACTGGCTAAACTGGAGTTGACATGCTGCATTGCTAATTGGTTACAGGCATCACATATCTGATCATCTTCAGTGATCTGAAATAAGAATAAGAGTTGTATTATGATGTATGATTGTGTGTGATGGTATAAGTCATTGTACTAAAATAAGTAGGTATGTAAATACGTACTATTAATGAAGAATTCCACTCTCAGATTTTAGAAATGACTCTCGTATCAAGCTCAAAAACGAGATGGCGGCGAAGTGTATCGATGGGAATGTTACAATTAACACATAGCAATCGTAGGGCTAGTTGTGGCGTCTGCATGATGTCTCTCACAAATATCCAAGAAGTAAAATCGGTGTCCAGAAATGAAAAGCACAGAATAATCGTCACAAGTGGTCGTTTTCAGTCCATAAAACAATGCCATGGTCAAAACAACAGAAGGAAATCCAAAATAGTGCAGTACGGATCACAATTATTCACAACAACAAGGGAAACGAATAAGATGCAATGCAAATGATTGCCGGGTGTCAATTGTCAATCAATGACGCGGGTCGATGACCACAGATTAAGTAACTTGTAGATGACAAATGACGTTCCGTTGTATGTAATTTAACAAAACACACTTACTATGAACCTACATAATTATTTTTTATGATAAGAATCCAATACAATAAATCAGCACAGTAATTGATTTGATGCCTACATACAAATTAAATTGAATAACAGCGGACAACCGTTCATAAAAATGTGAATTTATATAGTCTTTCAATACCAAGTCATTTCAAGCGACAAATGAATCGTCAAAAGGTGCGTTCTGAAACTATTATTCTTAATCATTTCGAAAAAGTCACAAAATCAAAAATAATGGATTTCTTTTTTTTGTGGCTACTTATAGAGATATTTCTAGTGTTTTCTAAGACCTCAAAAAATAAGGGTATTTTTCATATATAAGGCATATTGGGACGCCATCATTTCGTCGTCTGGTACGATTTGACCATCCTTCTTTTGCAAATTAAACAAACGAGTTATATTAAGCATGCATTTTTTATTTCGATATGTTTAGTACAAAAAAAAAACAAGTTATCGTTAACGAAAGATGTTTACTTTGAAACAGGTGCCATGGTTACTACGTAGCGAACAGCTGGGCGCTCGCTCGATTTTAAGAAGTTCGAAGTACTTACCTACGCCAGCGAAGCATTCGCGCGGACGAGTTCGAACTAGATTTGTTTTTAAGTTAAGGCCGTGACCTGCAGTTATTTGAAGATTAATACCAATTTTTCCTTCATACTTTCATGGGCGTAGGACCATAAAATGCAGAAAATAAATCATTATAATCAATTAAAGATCAAGATTACAGTAATATTCAATAAAAAATAACCTAATCGTTAAAAAAAAAAATGAATCGCTTACCCCTACATGTCACGAATCACTGTTTTAATTGTTCAAAACTTAGTACTTCGCTTTCTAGGCTGTATTTAGCAGCTTCCATAACGTGTGCTGGCTCATACCGCAACGATGCGGCATTTCGTGGAAACTGGATATCGCTCAAAGAAATCAAAAATGGTTTCTTCGACTTCGACCGCCAGTCTAGATCTGTCAAATCCTTGTGCATGATTCAGGGTCCTGAATGGCCATAATCAAGCTGCTAAAATGGTCCTTCCATTAGGGACAGCGGAGTTACGGATCCAATGAGTTCGCATACGAGGTCTGCTCTCCTTCGCATACATCCTGCGACCTGCTCGTAAATTTTCACCACTTAATAAGCACACTCGTACAATCTCATAAAACTCACGGTTGGGGTAGTTTGCGATCGCGGCGTACGAGTTACGACACGTTCGGCGCGGCGCTTACGCGGGAAAACGTTAGACACGACGTCTTGACAGCGCATGCGTGCGCAGACTGTCGCGCGCTATTGTCGATATTATTACGAAATATATGGTGTCCAAGATTCACTGATTTAAGGTCGGATAAAAAAAAAGTATTGTAATAAATATTCTATTACTGATACTGAACCACCAAAAACATTTGCACACTGGTTAAAAAAAATCCTGTTTACGGTCAAATAAATTTATCTAAATGTATGGACAAAAACAATCATATTCGAAAAGCGGAGGTCAATGCCCGTAATCGATCAGCTGTTTTTATAACTCTTTAAATTTGTAATCATACTAATACTATAAACGCAAAAGTTTGTATGTATGGATGTGTGGATGTTTGTTTCTCGTTCACGCAAAAAACTACTAACCCGATTTCTATGAAATTTGGCACACAGATAGTTTCTAACCTGGATTAACACATAGGGTACTTTTTTATCCCGGTAGTAAGTTCCCGCGGGATATTTTCCGACCTCCACGCGGGCGAAGCCGCTGGCAAAAGCTAGTATGTTAAAATTAAAATTTTAATGTACACAATAGGGTGTTATTCAGTTCAGTTATACTGATTACGGTCTCTAAAGATAATAATGAGCTATGAGTGCTGAGCCCCCGGTCTTGACAAACAACAGTCCCGCTTCTAATAGAAAACGGAAATTGTTTGTACTTCAGACAATACGAGCTTCCGCGACATTAATGACAATTGATTCATACTGGAATGGGATCGAGCGGCTCTCTGTGTACTATCAACTATATAATCAATGAACTTGATCAAATATGTATCACATAATGTTATTAACTTATTAAGGTTCCGAACACTAACAGGCCCCGTTTATTAAACCTTCGTCGTCTGTCCATCTGTCTTTCCTTCCGTGCGTATGTCTGTAACTGTGCTGTGTTATTTAATAATAATAATAATCGTTTATTTATAAAAATGGGCACATTTACAATATTACTTAAAAATTAAAATAGAGCACAGTTGCTCATTTGCCTGAACTAGGTTGAACCTGTGTTTCAGGCTAGTAAGTGCATTAATACTTAATATAATAAATTAACAATGAGTAAAAAGTAAAAACTAAATTAAAATTAGGAAAATAAAAGTGAAATAGCATTTTATGTTAGTCGGTCTATTTGCAGACAACAAGTAGATCTTCCGTCTGTATACAATCGATGGTTAGTAAATATTTAAGTATAATTTGTTTACAGCTAAAGTAATTTAGTTTAAAGATACTTAGTTTTCTATTTAACCTATTGTACAGATATGGGCCTAAGAATGTAAAAAACCTTTCTACAAAAACATGTTTTGAGGTTGCATTTGATGGGCATACGTCTTTTGTTAGTATTATCAGCAGTGTAGGTAAGCATGGTGTGCTGTTTTAATACTAAGTGCATTATGAAAAGTTGGCGAACAGTCAGCACGTTGTAGGATTTGTATAGCAGATCTGTAGGAAAGAAAAAGGGATGGAAGTTTGCTACCTTTAAAATTGCTCTCTGAGCTCTTTCAAGAGGAAGTAGATTCGTTTTTGGTGCGCCACCCCATGATGTGATGCAGTATTGAATTATTGATTGACAGAGGGCCAAATAAACTTGTGTGATTAATTTTGAATCGGCGACTGTGCGTAATTTTTTAAAAACATATATTAATTTGCGCACTCTTTTAACGAGACTTTAAATATGTTTTCTGAAGGACAGAGTGTCGTCTATTATTACACCGAGGTATTTTATGTTGCTTGTTTTGAGGATAACAGGACAATTACACATGTTGACTGAGCGGTTACCACATTGATGGGCATATAGGTGAGGGTTAGTAAAGTCAAGTTGGGGCTTGCGCATGGAGAAGTGAATGAATTTTGTTTTGTCAGCATTTAATGTTAGTAAATTTGTTTGAAGCCAATTTGTCACAGTACTAAAACCTAGTTGTGCGATTTCGAAGAGTTCGGTACTGGTTTTAGCGCTAAATATTAACGCCGTGTCGTCTGCATATGATATAATTTTGCCGCCTTTAATATTAAGGTTACACAGGTCATTAATATAAATCAGGAAGAGCGTTGAGGTCAGAATACTTCCCTGAGGAACACCAAAACCCGTACAATTCTGCTCATCGCTCAAGGTTGTACCTATTCTGACGCATTGGTATCGGTCATGTAAGTAGTCAGCGAATAGTTTTAGTGGCGTTCCCCTTATTCCTATATTATGTAATTTGTCCAGAAGAACAGAAACAGACACTGTGTCAAAGGCCTTGGCTAAATCCAGGAAGACACCCAGGGTCTGGTTCCCTTTGTCAAGTTCTTTTGAAATGTAATCGGTCAAACTATGTACCGCATCGGCTGTAGATAATTTCGCTCTAAAACCAAATTGCGAAGGGGATAAGAGGTTATTGTGTTCGAGATAGTTCACAAGTCAATTGTTTATAATTTTCTCTAATATTTTTGATATTGAGGGGAGTAACGATATTGGCCTATAATTATTAACTAAGTCCTTATTTCCAGATTTAAACACAGGGATTATAACTGCCTTCTTTAGGCATCTAGGGAAAATTCCATTGGAAAGACAGATTCGAAAAATGTGCGTTAAGGGAGGTGCCAAAATATGCTTATAGAGTTTAAGGATCTTATTGCTTATGTTATCCCATCCAACAGCACAATCATTTTTTAGACCAGAAATAATTCGGTTTATTTCGTCTTCGTCGGTGTCGAGCATAGCAAAAGATTTCAAGTGACACATTTTGCTTGATTTTTGGAGACGTTGGTCGCAACAATGTTTCGGAATCTGTTCGGCAAGAGTTTTCCCAACATTGACAAAAAAGTTATTAACATTGTTAGCTGACAGGCGTGGCGAAGGATTAGTAAGCAGTAAACTCGAATTTGATTCACGCGGTTTAGACATACTGGTCACGCTTTTTATTATGTTTCCAAAGTTGCTTGCTATTGTTACCTGCTCTGCTTAATTCGTTTTTATCGTAATTATTTTTTAAATTCTTTAGCAGATTGTTGCAGAAATTCCTGTATCTTTTATAGGTGGTATGAATGATTAAATTATCAGGGAATCTTTTTGTTCTCTGATGGAGTTTGTCTCTGTGTCTTATACATCGAATTAGTCCAGGAGTAATCCATGGTTTAATATTATAACTTTTCTTATCCACTATAGAAACAGTGGTGTTACGTAATATTGCTTGTTGGACATGTTGTATTAAGTACGATAAAGTCAAGTTAGCGTCAGCGTTATTGTAAACTGTACTTTGTGTTAAGGTTGATGTTTGCTTAGCAGGAATTTGGTAATTTAAAATGCGTGTTTGCTTCAAGACGGTTTAATTGCGACTAACTGTGGTGGGGGGATACATACTTTAATAAACTCTTAACGATCACCTAATATAGACATAACATACCGCCCACCAAAAGGACGTAGTTCTTTTATTAATCTAACATAATATTAATTTAACTTTAACATTCTACTTTAACTTACTAACTTAATTTTAACATTTCACTCAAAATTATTAACTTAATTAACATTTTACTCAGTAGCAATAGGTAAAGGGCATAACTTTGTACAACATCTCTTCACGACACTGTTGCCACTTTTTATGCTGTAGACTCTGGTAATCCCATCTTCTCCAGGATGCTTGTTTACAACACGACCCAGAGAAAATTTGCCAGGTGGCAATCCATCGGTTTTTATTAAAACAATATCGCCAATCTTGAACTCTTCAGTTTTCTTTAGCCAAATGGGACGTTGTTGCAATCGTGTTAGATATTCTTGATGCCAACGACGCCAGAAATCGCCAAGCAATTTTTGAGTGTATTGCCACCGGGATAAGGAATGAATCGTTGTATCTTTGAAATCAGGTGACGGTACAACGATAGGAGCTTCGCCGATTAGAAAGTGTCCCGGTGTTAGTACTTCTATGCAGTCTGGGTCCTTATCATCTATAGGACACAGTGGCCTAGAATTGAGACAAGCCTCAATTTGGCACAGCACCGTGGTCATTTCTTCATAGGTGAGATTAGTGGTGAGCACGCGTTTCAAATGGTGTTTTACAGACTTTACACCCGCTTCCCACAAGCCTCCAAAGTTCGGTGAGTATGCTGGTATGTAATGCCATTGTGTTCCTTCCAGTGCCAATGTGTTTGATATTTCACCTTCAAATACGAGATTTGCTTCTTTCCATGCGGTCATTAGTTCTTTGTTGGCACCAACAAAATTCCGGCCCTGGTCGCTCCATATATCGCTACATTTTCCTCTTCTGGAAACAAACCGCTTGAATGCAGCGATAAAGGCTTCGGATGTTAAATCGCTAACAAGCTCAAGGTGCATCGCCTTGGTTGACATACATATGAATACACAGATGTATGCCTTTTGTGTTCTGATGCCTCTTCCTTTGGACATGCTTATTAGAAATGGGCCTGCAAAATCAACTCCAGTGTGTAAGAAAGCTCGAGCAGGAGTTACTCTCGCTTTAGGCAGGTCCCCCATCATCTGTGTCCTTGATCGCGCTCTGAGTCTAGCACATACTAGACACTTGTGTATGCAGGATTTTATAAGTGCCTTACCTCGTATCACCCAATACTTTGAGCTTATGTAACTTAACATAAGTTGAACGCCGCCATGCAATGTATGGGCATGTGCATCAGCGATAATCAAAGGCACCAAATCGTTTTTGTTTCCCAGTATAATAGGATGTTTAACCTGCTCATCCAAGTTCGCGTTACGAAGTCGACCGCCCACCCTGAGGATACCATCTCCGTCAAGGTAAGGATTCAAGGTTTTAATTTTACTTTCTCCTTTTACAGCTTTATGTAATTTTAGTCTTTCTATATCATCTTTAAATTCTTCTTGTTGTACTAATTCTATGCATTTCATTAAAGACTTTTCTAATTCCTTTGTAGTCAAATCTTTTTCCGTGCTTCTTTTAAAACTTAAAAATCTTCGACAGTAAGTTATTACTTGTATCAACTCCTTTAGATTATTGAATTCTTTAAATTGCAATTTTATACTTTCTTCAGGTTCTATTTTTAAATTTGCTTGTATCTTATCCTTTTTCTTTTCTAATTCAGTAGATGTGTTTTCTTGTTTTAATCTTATTTCTGTTTCAGAGAGCCAAGCGGGACCCTTCCACCACAAATCGGACTTTTTCAGATCAACTAGTAACATGCCCCGAGACCCAATGTCTGCAGGATTATCTTCAGATGAGACATGAAACCATCGGTTGTTATTTACATTTTCAGCTATCTCTACAACTCGGTTAGCTACAAATGTTTTCCATTTGTGGGGATCGCCAGCTAACCATGCAAGGACAATTGTTGAATCTGTCCATGCATAGATGTTTGATGTAGGTATGCGCATAGCGTGTTCTATTTGCTTAAGCAACTTCGATAACAACAGCGCTCCACACAGCTCCAGCCGTGGTAAGGAAACAGTTCGTAGCGGTGCCACTCTAGTCTTTGCCGCTAGCAGCTTTGTTGACACAAAGCCATCTTGCATTTTTATTCGGACATAAGCCACAGCTGCGTAAGCTCGCGTGGAGGCGTCGCTGAAGCCATGAACTTCAATCTTTTCTACATCCTTACTTAATGTGCCAAGCCATCGATCAATATATACTTCTTTTACTTCTTCAAAGTCTTCACGAAGAGTCAACCACTCTTCCATCAGTTGTTGGCTTATTTTATCGTCCCATCCAACCTTTTCCAGCCATAGTTTTTGTATAAGCATTTTGGCCAAGATTAAACTCGGAGCGATCCATCCCAGCGGATCGAACAGTTTTTGCATGTCCGATAAGATTGTTCTTTTTGTGACATTATCTGATATCAGCGGTAAGTTTAGTTTATATTGAAACTGATCTGTTCCTACATTCCAGATCAATCCTAGGGCTTGCACAGTTCCATCTAGTTTTAAATCCAAGTGTACTCGAGTGGTTCTCTTATTAGCATCTATAGACTGCATAAACTCAGTTGAATTGGAAGACCATTTTGATAATATGAAGCCACCATTTTGTAGTATATTCGAAACTTCTTGAGCTGTCTTTATGGCTTTCTCTGCCGTATCATCACCAGAGATCAAATCATCCATATAGAAGTCAGCTTTGATAATGCGTACAGCCTTTGGGTTATTTTGGCCTTCATCTTCAGCCACTTGATGAAGAGTTCTTACTGCTAGATGAGGTGCTGACGCTGTACCAAACGTGACACGAAGCATCCGATATTCTTTGATCGGATCTGACTCTTCCTCTCTCCACAAAAGGCGTTGATATGTATCGGCGTCTTGTTTATGTAGTAAGACTTGCAGGTACATTTTTTGTATATCACTTGCATAGCAGACGCGATATAATCTAGATCTCATAACAATATCTCGAAGGTCATCTTGTAGTTGAGGACCTACCAGCAGCTCATCGTTAAGAGAGACGTGATTCGAGCCTTTAGCTGACGCATCAAACACGACGCGTGTCTTCGAGGTTTCCTTTTCGACGCGGACAACGGCGTGATGAGGTAAGTACACAGCTTTATTTTTCTTAGTTTCATTTTCAGGTATTTCTTCCATGTAATTTGATTTTATATATTCTTGCATGGCCTTTTGGTAGTCTTCTTTTAGTGTAGGTGCTTTTCTAAATCTTCTTTCTAGCTGTAGTAATCTATTTCTTGCTATTTCTTTCGTGTTTCCGTTAGGCGATAAGGGATTATCGGTTTTAAAAGGTAGCTTTACTATATATCTTCCTTCGTTTGTTCTTGCATGAGTGTTTTCATATATAGTTTCACATAGCTTTTCTTCTCTTGTTAACTTTCTTTTCTTTTCAGTGTCAATTTCCCAAAGGGATTTTAACAGATTCTCTACTTCTATTTGCTGATGAAGGACCAGAAAAGATTCCTCTTGTAAATTGGTGTTGATTTCTCCAAATAAGATCCATCCCAGGTTTGTTTCTTGGGCACATGGAGAACCGGGAGGACCCTTGATTAATTGTTGTTGCACGATTTGTGCATACTCTTTAACACCTAGAAGCAAGTCAATAGGACCCGGCTTGTGATAGTCCGGGTCAGCCAGGTTGAGTCCTTCTAGGTGTGGCCAATGTGTGACTGTAACAGCTTTGGAGGGGATTTTCGTGGTCAACTGTTTGCTCATGACGTATGCTTGTATGTTGATCTCGAAGCTTGGATTCCATCGAGAACCAATTCTTAGTTGCACCACGTGATCGACGTTGGTTCTTGTAGATCCCACCCCAATGATATTTCCTCTTGCTGTATGCCTGGTTAATTTGAGCAATTGTGTCGCCTTCTCGCTGATAAAGGACGCCTGCGAACCTTGGTCCACTAGCGCACGTAGAACAACAGTGTGATTATGCTCGTTCCTTGATAAAACTGTTGCCGTGGCCAGTAGTGCTATACTTGTGCTTTGTTTGGCACTGTGATGCGACGCGATCGTAGTGTTGACTATTTCCTCCTTCTCTTCTACACTGTGTTGTGATGCTTTCGGTTGTTTAGAGTCCTCAGTTTGTACCGATGAAGCAGAGTCCTTATTTCGGTGTAGTAGAGTGTGATGACGTCGATGGCATATGCGACAGGTCATTTGCAATTTACATTGATATGCGGAATGGCCTGGTACCAAACAATTAAAGCAAAGTTTGTTTGCCTTAACGTATTCAGATCTCTCAGTAGGTTGCAGTTTGGTGAAATCCTTACAATGGCATAAAGTGTGTTTTTCTTTACATAACACGCATGTTCTATCTGCCGACGATAGTGACGTGGTGGCTGTAGCAGTAACTAGGTGTGAACGTTCTTTTATAGGTTTTTCACGGGTACCCGATGTCGACATTATAAGTTCTAACGTACGGTATCTTGTTTGCAGAAAATCCTTCAAATCATTCCAGGTAGGTAATTTATCTTCTTCATTTGTGCAAGCAGCTTGTTCCCACTCTTTATGAGACTCAGGGTCCATTTTCTGTATCACAAGAAAAATAATTATAGGATCCCATGAGCTCGTAATTATATTCAAATTTTGTAAGTTGTTCAAACAATCCGTTGTGACGTCTAATAAATTCTTTATTTGGTTAGCAGACTGCGTACTTATTTTCTTTTGATAAAATAATTTCTTTAACACTGAATTGATGATCAATCTTTTATTTCCATACCTTGATTTGAGAACACTCCATGCTTGTTTGTAATTACTTTGTGTAATTTGAATAGGCTTCAATAATGTCTCGGCCTCCCCGGTGACACTGCTCTTTAGATAGTGCAACTTCTGAACATCACTGATCGCCGTGTTTTCATGTACTAATGAAATAAATAGGTCTTGAAATGTAGGCCAATCTTCATAATTCCCACTAAAACTCGGTAGTTGTATTCTCGGCAGCCTAACGAGTTGATCATTATTCGTACTTGTAAACGAGTTGTTTTTCGATGATGTGGATGACGCGGACGCTGTGTTTATCGTTAACAAAAGGTCTTGTAAATCGGCTAATAACACTAGATATAAGTCTTCGTATATAAAGAAATCTTCGTTAGCAAAGTAGTGTAATGATTGTTTCTGTTCTTTCGGTGTTATTTTCACTAATTGTTGATGAGTTTCCCTGAACGTCGTCCAATATTGTTCTATACATCTTATTCTTGCCTCAACGTAACCTTTTGTTAACCTGGTTTTAGGACATTTCTTCAAATTCACTTGTGTTTTTTGTAATAATGCAGCTGTATCTTCTAACACATTAATTAACTCCGCAGTAGTACTCATCGCACCTTTTTTTGCTAATGTTCACTAATCACCTCTGGAATGCGGCTTGCTATTGTTCGCGCCGGCCGCTCGGTACCTGCCTTATCTTCGATAACTTGTTTTTTTTCGTTAATTAGTCCGGCTCGATTTTGACCACTATGTACTTTGTGTTAAGGTTGATGTTTGCTTAGCAGGAATTTGGTAATTTAAAATGCGTGTTTGCTTCAAGACGGTTTAATTGCGACTAACTGTGGTGGGGGGATACATACTTTAATAAACTCTTAACGATCACCTAATATAGACATAACATAAACAAAACATAAATCGAGGTTGCATAAGTCATATTCAAGTTTATTTGTGTTTAATTTGCTTTTAGTCAAGGGACGATTTACCTTAGGCAGCGTTAAATTTACGGAAAGTAGGACAGCGTGATGGTCAGTAATTGTTGCGTTAGTAACAAGTGTAATATATGATAAGCTGGTTTTGATCATCATTTGATCGAGACAGGAACCGCTTTCATGAGTAGGCAATGTATGAGCGGGGAGAAAGCCATGGTATGAGCAGATATTAAGGTAATTTTGGGTCCCTGCATCGCAGTTTTCGGAAGCAATATTTATGTTTAAATCCCCTGTGAGGATAACATTCTTAAACGAGGTTAACGCTAGAAATATCTGGTTTAAGGAATTATAAAAGCATTCCAAATTTCTCGTGGAGGGTGACCTATACATAGCGATTATTGCTGTAGTCACACCAATTTTAATAAGTAAACAATTACTCATACAGTCTTGTAGAGTAGGTTCCTCGATTGTTGCCTTTAAACATTCTTTAGCAAAAACGACCACACCACCATTTTGATTGCTGTTTATTGTGGTATACAATAAGTTATACCCAGGTACCTATTACTGGGAGATTATCTAAGCGGCCGGCTAGCCAACACTCAGTTAGTACAATTACATCACAATCAAAATTAAGTCTATGCAGAAATTTTTTAAAGCTATCTATGTTCTTAAAAATACTACGAATGTTTTGGGTTAGTATAGTTAGTGACTTTTCATGATCGGAAAGATATTGTCTGCAATCCTCAACGTCACATGTTTTTGACACAGTTAAAAATGAGTTATCTATATCGGTAAATAAGTTAGGATCCATACTAAAACTAAAGAAAATAACAATAAAAATTAGGTCTATAATATAAACAAAAAGTGGCGCTCTTAGGCGCCTACATAATCAATTGAGTTTATGTACCTGTTTTCGGCAGCTTTTTTGGCCGGACAATCTGCGTCTCCCGTCTGGTGGTTGGCTTGTTTTTTAAAGCGCAAACAGGTAGCACATTTAGGCGTTTCGGCTTTTTTTGCGCAGTCCTGTATTGCGTGTCCTTCTTCACCGCAATGTCCACATGTAGAAACAGCAATTTTACAGGTTTTGGCTGCATGACCGTACTGCTGGCACTTGTAACATCTCGTTACTAGTGTGAAGTCTCGTCCCGGGCAGGACGTCCAATTTATGAAAACTCGGTCTTGTGTAATGAGGGCTTTGCGTACGACGGCTGGAACTTGCCTGATTTGTGGCTAAGTTTTATTGAGGCCAAAAATGTATCTAAGGATAAAGTGGGCAGTTTGTCGGTCAAGTTTTGTTCATAAATACATTTATAAACCTCATTTTCAGCCATCGATGAAGAAACTCCTATAACTATAATGCGAGGTTTGCGCTTTTTAGGTTCGTCGACGGTGAGGCCTGACGAAGCAAGTTGGACTGTTTGTTTGAGCCTATCTAGGTCATCTTTAGTCTCCGTGCTTATTATAAGGTCTCCTTTTCCAATTTTGCGTACGCCTCGCACTTTCAGCTTCATTTCTCCAGGGCATATGATTTGTTGGACCATGTTCTTGGTTTCGTCACTGGTCTTCGAGTTGTCACTGGGGTAAATGGCCACGGAGCTAAAAGTGTTAGGACGAACAAAGGTGTTGGACCCCTTCTTGACCATATCTGCAAATGACGATGAAGTTGCTTCCCGCTTCGTACAGGACTCCTGAATCGTCCGGTTCATCTCTATTAGATAATCTGATAGGTCTCGAGCTTCGGTCATGGTTTTAATGGTGGCATGTGTTTGGATTGCCTTTTGTTTTAGTGACTGGTATTGCACAGCCATTTGTGAATTTCCATGTCCAACTTTCCGGCAAAGGTTGCTTATTTTCAGCTTCTGATCAGCGTTTAGCTTTCCCTCAGAAGCTATAGCAACTACCTCATTCAGGCACTGCTCAATAGACGTCATCCAGTTCTGAATCTCCGGAGTGGATACAACTTCAACAGCGTCATCTTGGTCTTGTCTTGGTTGTTGGGGTGGTGTCCTTGCCGGTATTGGTACCGGGGTCGGAGTCGGTGGCGGGCTACGTCGTATCATGGCGCTGCGAGTAAAGGGGCTGCCGTCCATATACCAATTTATAGGATTATATTATCGTCAGTTCATTATTGTAACTTATTACTGTAATATTTATTGAATAACACGCTATAACACACTAAACTGGGTCACTGTTTACGTAAGCGTTAATTTATTTTACTGATATTGTGCATTTATGAGCACGTCTGTATGCGTTGAATGCAAAACAATCGATCCCAACCAATCCAACAATCATCAAATTTAGGTTTACATTAAATTTACGTCAAATAAAATATTACTATTTAAACATTTTATTTGTTCCTTCCTCGATATGTAATACTTCCTGTCACTGTTCTTTACATATCAAGCAGTGGTATACGAATTGGTGTGGAATAGTAATGAAAACTGAGAAAAGAAAAGTAAAAACTTTACAAAAAAAAACGCTTTTTTGCCATCCTAAGTAAACATGCCTAACTCACAAAATAGTAAGCAAATTGTTTCTTAGTTCGATAGGTTCAAAATTCAACAACGGGAAATCCGTTTTTTTTTATATCGAAAACATATTTGAACAAAACAAAAAATACCGACTAACTGTCAAAACATTTCTCAAAAACATAAATCCAAGAAAAATTGAATCTTCGCAAGAAAAACAACTCCAACAAATAACAAGATTAAAATTAAAAAGATAACAAACAGTGCACAGCTGAGAGCGACAATCAGCGCGGATGTAAATCAGGCACACAGTACAGTCAGGGGGGAAAGGAGGGATTCGCACTAATTACGTTATAACTCCTGCTAATAAAGTCCAGCCGACGAACCGGCGCTCACATTACGACTACAATTTATATACTGAAGCAGGAAATAATGGAAACTAGGCACGTCCCACTGAACCAAGGGAACCTGCCGACTAGACTTTTGTACTGCTTAGAAATTGTTTTGATGAGACAGCACTGGATTACGTAAAAGTTGATATGGTGGCGAAACTACAGAGAAGATTGCGGTTAGTGAAGGAATAGAATATGGGAGGATGATGATGATCTTCTTAAAACTTACTGGAACCTAAACTTATATCTATATGCAGGTAATCGACTTTAACTCTTACACAATGTACACTCACATTATTATACAGACTCACGCACACACACACTTACACTATTACACACACTCAACAAAACCCACTCGCACAAATCACACGAGTGCGCTGTTTTTTGTATGTTCTTTTCTTTTACTTTCATCATTATCATCATTTCAGGCGAAGGAGATCAACTGCTGGACAGCGGCCTCCCCCAATTTGGGGGACTATGCCGTAATCGCCACGCTTGGCAGGCGGGTTCGCGATCGCAGTATGGTGGTAAAATGCATAGAGAACGCTACTGCCCATTCTCTAGTAAGTCCCTTAGTTGCCATTTATGACACCCAAGGGAAGAAATGGGGTGATGTGACATTCGGCACCACTCGAAATACTTTTCTCATCTTCTTCTTTTACTTTATTAAGTACTAGCTTCTGCCCGCAACTTTGTCCGCGTTAAATATCATATTCCCCCGACCCTTCCCGTCGCATCTAATAGCCTGCCCGTGCGATTTTCCCCATTTTTGCAACATTTTGCATTGCTGCTACGCTCTTCTTGTTTGTGGCGTAATGTTGTATAGCCTATAGCCTTCCTCGATAAATAGGCTACTCAACATAAAAATATTTTTTCAATTCGGACCAGTAGTTCCTGAGATTACCGCGTTCAATCAAACAAACAAACTCTTCAGCTTTATAATATTAAGTATAGATTCTGTTTTCAATTGCATACTCTGTACAATTTTAAGTGAAAATGCGGAGTCACCTAACACAAGCTGATCTCCAAAAATCTCGGAAGCTGATCTCTCTGTTAAAAACCGGCCAAGTGCGAGTCGGACTTGCGCACTGAGGGTTCCGTAAAAACCTGCAGGTATTCACGGTTTATGCATAAGGTTTATGTTTATGATTTTTTTATACTTGAGTTGATTGAATGAAAGGTACTCAATACTCAATACTTAAATTGCATTCCACATGTGTTCTTAGGTGGTAAACTTATGATTAGATCATATGGACCCTGTCGGGCACAGCAAAATAACTGAGTTAGGAGAGAGGAAGCATTTTTAATTATGTAATAAACTAATAATAATATTAAATACAAGATATAAAATATGATGTGTAATATGATTGAGATATGTAATAAAAAAAAAATATGCTAATGATTTAAATATAGTTTAAGGTGGAGTAGTTAAGTTATGACTTTATAAGTTTATCACTTAAGTATTCGTTTATTGAATAATAACTTTTCTTTATCAAAAATTGTCTAAGGTTTTTTAAGAATATGTTTATTTTCTCTTCTTTTTTATTGCTGCGGGTAAATTGCGGTTTATGATTTATGACGTATTAAAAAAAAAACTACTTACTAGATCTCGTTCAAACCAATTTTCGGTGGAAGTTTACATGGTAATGTACATCATATATTTTTATTAGTTTTATCATTCTCTTATTTTAGATGTTACACATACATTTTACTACTTTGGAAGTGTCTCTCGCGCAAACTATTCAGTTTAGAAAAAAAAAATGATATTTGAAACCTCAATATCATTTTTGAAGACCTATCTATAGATACCCCACACGTCTGTCTGTCTGTCCGTCTGTATGTCACAGCCACTTTTTTCCGAAACTATAAGAGCTATGCTGTTGAAACTTGGTAAGTAGGTAGATGTATTCTGTGAACCGCATTAAGATTTTTACACAAAAATAGAAAAAAAAAACAATAAATTTTGGGATTCCCCATACTTAGAACTGAAACTCAAAAATATTTTTTTCACCAAACCTATACGTATGGCGTATCTATGGATGGGTCTTCAAAAATGATATTTATTTAATTATTTAATTCGAGTAATAAGATTCATAGTGTTAGTAACAATGTGCTTACAAACTATGTTAGTAACACACTTACAAAGACAAAAACAGACACAGATTATGATATCACTGCTGCAAGGTGACAGGCCCAGCTGAAACCTTGCAGCAGTGGTTCACAAACTCACTATCCAGCCTACTTGCGATCATAGATAGGATGCTGTTGGCTGTTGGCTATTGAGGTTTCTAATTATTATTTTTTTCTAAACTGAATGGTATGCGCGAGAGACACTTACAAAGTTGTAAAATTTGTCCCCCCCCCCCCCCCGCTCCTGTAACTTCTAATGATAAATATAAAAAAAGTATTGATATACATTCCATATAAACTTCTAGCGAAAATTGATTTGAACGAGATCTAGTGAGTAGTTTTTTTTTTAATACGTCATAAATCGTAAATCGCAATTTAACTTTCATTCAATCAACTCAAATATAAAAAATTAAAAAAAAAAACTTTTAATTTCATAAACATAAACCTTATGCATAAACCGTGAATATCTACAGGTTTGTACGGAACCCTCGGTGCGCGAGGGTCCGACTCGCACTTGGCCGGTTTTTTTCTCGTATAAAATCACCGTACGAAAGCGTTAACCACTATAAGACTACCACATTAAACAAATTTGTTCACTGAGACGTCATATTTTAGACATGGTACAACACGTATGGTTAAGTTTCCATGCTTACCTGCTGCACGACATGCGGCAGTGGCTGGTCGTGCTGCGGCTTGCGCTGCTGCTGCGCCTGCGCGGGCCGGATCACGAAGGTGTCGAGGCGCGAGGAGGCGCGCGGGCCGGGCGCGGCTCCCGCGTCACCGATAGCGTCCCGCACCGCGCCGCGGATGTTCAGGATCGTGTCGCCCGTCTTCACGCGCCGCTCCGATACAGTAGCCTGCGCAGTTGTATAGCTTATAAATATTCGGTACGGTTAACATTACAGCAACTTAGGTATAGGTGGTCAGAAGTAAGTTGCTGAAAAGCTAAGATTGATACTTCAACTGTCACTCACTCTGTGGCTTTTATGACAATCGATTTTCTACAATGGTTTTTTCGTGCAGACGGACTTCACAAGCTATAGTACAGACTTAACAGTTACCCTTGGCTCACCGTGACTTTGACCGCGACCGTAGCCAAGGTTAGGTGGGCCGCCGGGCACTAGGCGCCATTTATTTTTAGTGCTTGTCATTTTTGGGGGGTTTGCCATAATCGCCATGTTTGGCAGGCGGTTTGGCGATCGCAGTATGACAGGCTGCAATGCATAGAGAACGCTGCTGCTCATTCTCTAGTATATCCCTGAGTCGCCTCTTACGGCACCCACGGGAAGAAATGGGGTGGTGCTATTCCTTTAGTCCGACGCCACACGGTACGAGTCAACTAATACTTAGAAAAGTGAAAAACAGTACCAAACATAAACAGTGTATAGTATAGGATACTGGCACTCCATTTGCTAAATTATTATTTTTTATTAAAAAGTTCTGTGAAGTCGTGCTTTTCAAGCATGCAACCGTTTCAAAGATCGCAAAGCGGACAAGTATTAAACGAATCAAAAATTACATTATGACGGAGAGCTCTAAGTGTAGTCAACTAATACTGACTTTCGGCGCTCTATCCCAGTCCTGTCCACTGCTGCGCTTGGTCCGCACATCGCCCGTTTGTTCGTTGGGTGCATGTTCAGTCGGTGCGCCGGTCGCTCCTGTCGCGTCGGCCGCGCGTGTCGCGTCTGTTGTGTCTGTCGTGTCTGTCGTGTCGTCGCTCAGGACGGGGTACAGCTTGGCGTCGCGCACGGCGTCAGCCGCGTCCGCCGGCGCAGGAGGAGTGCGCTCCGAGCTCGACCATGACGCGCGTGACAGGGGGAAGCCTGTGCAGGAAACAACAGAATTAAATTAGACTGCATGAGTGACGGTACTTGCGGTAGAAAAATCATTAGCCTAACTCTCAAATTACACTATTGACCGATTTTTAATGAAAGCATGACTTTTGAAACTAACCCTAACTTGTGCACACAATACACACAAACTCACTCACACTCTCAACTTGTAAATGCGCCTTTTTAGATTAAGTAAGTTTGTTATACTTATTTTAAAATTATTTTAATATTTCATAGTAAATTTAAACAACTAAAAATTAACATGTACGTAACAAAATTGTTCTGGGTTTTCATTAAATATTTTATGGTTACCCTATTTTCACGATATGGTCAAACGTGGGTGTCCAAATCGCTAAACATTTATCGTTTAATGATTTGGTTACCATTAGTTGTCCACTTCATGAAACGTGAACACTTCACGAAATGGTCAACCATTTCATGAAATGATCAATTCAGCGATTTGGCCACGACATATGCATTAGTAATTATAACAAGTTCGAAATGCAGTGCACCTCCTTCAACCAGGTCAAACAGGTCGTACATACAAAACCACAGCCACAAAGTTTATCGTGACCAGTCCATTATGAATTCAGCTTACGAGATATTACCTACGACTCAGAAACTTGACAGAACTCTCTGTGGCTTTTAAACTTAATTAATTTATATCTGACCTATAACTGGATTACATTTTGTGTAATAATGTATTACATTACACCCACGCTCCTATCTCGACAAGTAATTCCACCAACATAAAGCTGTCACGAAACAAATCAACAACTCATAAATATTTCAGTAAATACGCCTCAAGAAGCATGTTGTTATTTTGCCAACAACTTAAGCGTCCGACCTTCCCCGCCGCGTGGGACGCGACAGATGCGACACGACTCGCTTAGTGACGCGACAGATGCGACACGACACTGCTTAGTTACGCGACACGACGCGTAATCCTCCACGATGAAAAATACACAAAAAGAAAAAGTGGCGGGGAAAGGAAATGATCAAGTAATTCACAAGGAGTTAACAACATGTTGGTAAAGTTTCGGTTTAATTGGAGTGGTTTGTGAGACGAAGTTACTGCATAGAGAATTGCGCTATAGAGTAATAAACGGCTCACAGAGCGATGTGACCCTGTTAATAACGGACATTAATACGAGAAGCCGCGCCGCCTGCACTAAATAAACGGTCTACCACAGCGATTTCTGATAGTGAGCCAGGACACTAAAATATTCATGGATATCTATTGTGCAATTATTCGATGGTATAATTACCTGGCTCAACGGTTCAACTGCACCCTCTTATTATCACACTTATTTCATTGATATCCAAGTACTTCTTATAACCTTTAAGAACAAAGGTTCGTTAAAATTTAAGGCAGGATTAAAATGGATAAGGGTCTAAGTTTTTAAGAGAATAAGCCTAAAGACAGACTTTTAAATCCCAAAAGTATATTCCCAATTAATATCGTCGTTTCAGGTTAGTGTAGTCGTCAGACTTTGTAATTGAAAGTCGATTAATACGTTTAACTTAAAGTTACTCACTGAAACTTATAAACAACTAGTTTTTGCACCAAGCCAGGCCCGCTCAGAGATTTGAGATGATCCCACGAAAACATGCTACCGGGATTTAAACATGTTACGTCTTATCCCAGGTCAAGGTCTAATTGTGTATAGTGAAATCAGTTCAGTTTTAAATTAACCCGTGAAAACGTTGATAAACAGAGTTTAATATTTATATTATTAGCATGAATGACAGTGACGGTCAATCTTGACGGCATCGAACCACAAAAGAGCCGATGTTTAAACAGCGATCCGCCGATATTAATGAGTGGCATTAATCCAAGTCACGCGTCCGACACGAGTCCGACACGCGTACGTCACACGTCGGGCAGACGCCGCAGTGATAGGGTTAATAGTGACAACATAGTTCGTTAATTTAAAAAGTTTTGTCTGCTCATGTGATGGTGTGGAGGGGAGCGTGTGATGAGGGAGACTCATAGTAAGATGAATTGATGGCAACAATGCTTTCTATGTTTATGTGTTAGACAATTAACGTAGATAGTAAGACAAAATTGCTGTTATTGTACACCATAGCAAATAATTACAGATAGAGCATGGAAGTAACATCGGTAACAGTTAAAGAAATATTAAGCTAAGTAGATTGAGATCTTGTTAATTTTCGTTTAATTTTTGTATTGAGTATTTTGTACATGGCCTACGCAAATGTTCTGCAGATGATAGAGTCTTGTATTGGGTCGTTGATCTCCCTAAAATAAGGTTGAGCTAAACGATGACTGATACATATATGCCGTCTGTTGAGACAGGTCAACCCAAAGCTGCAATGGCTCTTTCTTCAAACGGCCCTTCCAGACATGGTCCTGCAATCTTAGTTTTATCACATATAACTCTAATAAATGTTTGGACTTTAAAAGCGACCGTGACCTCAGAGTTTGTTTCAGCATTTCTTCTCAGTGAACAGTCAAGAAATGCCGACGCCATCTAATTTTAAAAATATTAACCGACAAAATATTGACGTGTAAAAGTGTCTTAAAAGATCTACTTACAAATTAAAAAAATAATAGTTTAAAAAAACTAAAAAACACGCTTCCATTGAAAACCAAACTAAAAAGTACAAAATAATGGAAAAAAGCGTGCGGTGCTTTTTAAGGTATTTTTTATTGATATCAGGCACCCCACGCTTTTTTTCCATTATTTTCTACTTTTTAGTTTGGTTTGCAATGGAAGCGTGTTTTTTAGTTTTTTAAAACTATTATTTATTTTCAATTTTTAGGGTGTTTCGAATTTTGAGACGTATGTCAGCGTAGTTTGTGACGTATGTCAGCGTAGTTTGTGACGTATGTCAGTGTAGTTTGTGACGTATGTCCGCGTAGTTTGTGACATATGTCAGCGTAGTTTTCGAAGACAGTTTTTTTGTTGTCCTGGTAACCCTGGCAAGGATAATGGCACAAATTTATGAAATTATTGCATTGTCATCGGTTCTTGACAGGTGTGCAAAGTTTGAATGAAATCTGGTCGTTTAAAGTGGGTTAAAATCGCGCTATAAGGAGTCGGTTACAAACAAACATACAAGTGAAGCTAATATAAAGCGTGTAAAAATATAGCGTCGAAAAATCCATTCGCATCGCTATCGACTGGTTATGTACCCAAGAGACTGGCGGCATTACCACGTTGTATGGCAATGCTTAGCCTCTAGCCAAGGTAAAATCTAAATCTACTTAAACAAACATTTCAATTCATACGACTGATAAAGAATGTCAGTCAACTGTCAGCCCACTGAACCATCATGCTGAACACAACACAGATTAGACATACAGAAACACCACAATGGCTCTGACTGGAATTGTTCGTGCGGTCTATACGCGCACTCGTAACATCGACTATTTACGACTCTGAGCTCAGTGACTCAAACATTATATGTTTGATAAGGAATATTTTAGCAAACGTACAAAAAGCAAAAAAAGTAATATGGACCAACATGCGAATCCCGCGTAAATAACACCAGGGATTGAAAAGTTTTCCTAAAAAACCGGTAAAGAACCGTATTTAGAGGTTCGATTACTAGAACCCGAACCGTAACAGGAAACTAAATTGGAACCTTTAAGAACGTTACTTTTACCGGTTCTTCTTCAAAGCGAATTGGAAGGACTTCATACGGTGCTACAGTGAGTGTAGATTATACAAATATAATTTGAGACAGTATTAATTAGCGAATACTGTACAGGATAGACTTACCAATAACCACCAACTCGCCAATATTCCTGAGGCGACCTGAATGAAATAATACGAGAGGCACGCATCAAACATATCCCTTATTCTTTAGAGAAATCGGATGATACGGAAGCGGTATGTTGTAACCTCTATTTGGAACCGGTACTTTGGGACTAGATACGAACCGGAACCAAACCGAAAAGAGGAACCTTTCTAAGAACCGAAATGAAGCCAAAACACTTCGGTTCTTAGAAAAGCAACAACAACTGCCCGGGTCGCGAGATTGTTCGAAAGAGATACCGTGACCCTGGCACATGGGCAACTGAAGGAACACGGGTGGGTTTTAGTCAGTAAAAGTCTGACATGCCCTCCCGCTCCACCCAGAGCAGGAGAAGTCATTTGATGATTTCACATCCAGAAAAAAAAAAACCAAAACACCCAAGTTCATACCGGTTTACCTCACATCAGCAGTCTATATTGTTCCCACTGCTGGGACACAGGCCTCCTCTCGGTAAGAAGGAGTGGGCCATAATCCACCACGCGGGCCCAGTGCGGGTTGGTAGATGTCACATGTCTTCGAATTTTTGGTTCTAGGAAACGCCGGTTTCCTCACGATGTTTTCCTTCCCCGTCTTGATAGAACCTTAAAACTCGTCACCTTTGACTTTGTATAAGTGTGTAGCGCACATTAGTACATGTTACGCTTGCAATAATTGTGAACGATGAAATAGTCCACCGCCACCGCCAGTCGTTCAGGCGGCGTCCTCGCTTTGTTAAACATTTTATTAGTAAAAGTGGGTGTTTTAATATAAAGGGGTCGACAGATAAGCGCGCGTGATGCATGGCTGGCCGAGTTACGGATGGCAAGCGATTAATACAAGAGGGGATCGAGGAGGGAAACTGGGGTTTGGGGGGGATGGAACAAAAACGAGTAATTATTCAGAACAAGGCCACAACACGGAAGTGGGGGTTCCGCCGCTATTCGACTCTAAAATTTTTTGAAGCAACTTTTAAACAATGGGAATGGTATACAATTTGTTATGTACAATAAAGACGGGTAATGTATTATACCGTCACACGGCGGGCGCGGGTTGTTGTTGTGTTTTGGCATTTGATAAGAATTGATGCATGAGACTGACTCACTTTAAAATTTCGTTTTACTGTAGGGATTACAGGTCTATAGATAATTGTTATGTTAACACAATAAGAACTGCGATTCCTTACGTCCCGATAGATCGATAGTTTATTATTATTAAGATTTTTTTCAATCAGCCTTCACCGAGACGAAAATGGCGGAACGACTCCTGCCGGAAGTAATGGTCAGCACTAGCAAAAGACATAATTCTATGGTAAAGAGAGAGGGAGGCCTTTGCCCTGCAGTGCAGTGGGACAATACAGGCTAGTTGGATTACATTAGCCTACACTGTCCCACTGCTAAGTAAACGCCTCCCCTATATCCCTTCAGACATCCTTTACCAATTCCAACGTGATCCAACCTTTTCAATACGCGTCTAGGTCGTTTTGCTACCTCTTTCTGGGCCGGCCTCAGCGGCCAAAACAGACTTCAGTCTCCTACTGTTTGGAGACTATTGCCCACCGGTCACTGTTCATGTGGCTGGAGTGACCCGCCCACAATTTTATATATATGTTTATTTTCTGTTATTTGACACTAGTAGGTACCGCAATGTTCCGCGGCAGCTAATGTGGTTACAATTGTTTTAATGTAGGAACAGTTGGCACAAGCACGCGTCCGTCAGCCGCTCCCGCTCGCGCCCCGCGGGAATCATCTCGCCGTGTTTACACGCCGCACGACAAGCTGCCGTATACAGGTATGGGCAGAAGGTACATTATATTACCTTCATTATTTCACAGTTCAAAATTTTAATGTCAAATGCTAGTGGATATTTATTTGTAAGGTTTAGTGGGCTTCCACGCAAACAGAGGCGCTGGCAGAACCTAGTGTTTAAAATATTTTAAAGGTAGTTTTCCCGAAGATAAGAGCAGTGGTAGCTCAGTGGTAAGTACGCGACTTAAAAGTTGTGGGTCGTAAGTTCGAATCCGGACAGGCGCTTTACTTTGTGTAAATTATTTCATCACCACTGCTCTCAAAACAGTGAAGGAAAATATCGTGTGGAAACAAGTATGTACACACGCCAGCACTTGAAGCTCCTACAATCTGTGAATTTTCTATAGTAGGTTTTCAACTTTAACGCTAAAGTATTAGGTTTAAGATTGATTGGGAAAATTTGACAGTTTCGGGTAACTTGATGTGCTGGCGTCTGTACTAGAACCAATAATTCGGAGACATGTGACATCTACCAACTCGCATTGGGCCCGCGCGATGATTTCGGTTCTTCTGCTGCATAAACGTGCGGATTAAACGTACAAACAATCGATTTTAAAATAGAAAATACTAGTTTCGTCCATAATATTTTTAAGACTATCTTTATGTGACTAATTGTTATTGTCACAATTTAAACCAAAATGCTATGGAATGGTTGTGTTTTAACATTTCGCCAATTATGTTTAATTGTATGCCGCCATGTAGTAGAGGGTGAACCTTATAATTTGCTAACAGATTACGTCACGCATGGCTTCAAAAGTAAAACTTCACACTCTATAATAAATTATTGATTTCCTACATTGTACAATTCTGAATGCATTTATGGACACAAACTCATACCTACTATGTATAATTTCTAGAAAAACACTCAAATATTTGCGGTCCACACAAATTGATTCGTGGGATCCGTACCTCGGCAGTTAATCGACTTCCGACCAGGCGTAAAAAAATCGCTGCTGGATTTCTTGGATCTGAAAACGCACTGCGTTTCGCCGACAGTTGGAAATCGAACTGTAAAAGACGGTTCTCTATTGTGTGACCTAACTTTTATATCTATAATCTAAAGAGCCATAAGTTTTTTTGTCCTCATCATCATTTGTCCGAATGATAACTTGCCCGAACTAAATGTCACATAATATCACATGCCATAAAATTGTAATCCCTGAATACAATATGCCTTTAAATTTTTTGAACATTATGGTTACTGAACCATAATGTTCAAAAAATTTCAGTCAAAACGTCAGTACGTTTATAGCTAACGTGTTATGGATAATGATTTTCGTGTTCGGACAAACAATTTTAGGACAAGAAAAAGAGTACCGTAAAACACACTATTCTCATTTCGAACCGCTGAGATGCACTCTGTAGGATACTCTATTCTCCGTTAAACACGCAGAGTTGACAGTCCAGTGTGAAGAAATGCCACCACGATTGTATTACGTCCGAGTGACGTACTGAATTATGAGAAACACATTTAACCATTGCATCCACCCGGTAATGACCAAGCCCGTGTCAACGGCGGGTAGTGTTCCACGGGCGCCTTAAAGAGATATCAGCAGGACTGAAGGGGTCTGCTAGGACCGATGCCTGCCAAAGTCGCGAGATTCGTTCGAAAGAGGTACCGTGGCCCTGGCATATGGGCAACTGAAAGAACACGGGTGGGTTTAGTCAGTAAAAGTCTGACACGCCCTCCCGTTCCACCTAGATCGGTAGATGTCATTTGATGATTTCCCACCCACAAAAAAAAAACCATTGCATTAACCGCCAGCTGTGTTTTGCTGAGAGTGAATCTACCGCTCCCTGTAACTATGTCGGTTAACGGTAGTACAAGTGCGTACTCACAGCCCCTGCGTTGTTTTATTGCCGCTGTGATTTGACGAGCCGTAAGTGTGTCGGTAAACACGCGGCTAGTCAACAATGTACACCTACTGGAACTACACGCGCTGGATGCAATTATCTGTGTAGGTGTGATGTGATTTTTACGTCGCATAATGCCTAATCATTTCGCATCAAAATACCTAATGTAATGCTAAAATAATGAAGCCAATGCCATCCGACCTCCGCAACCCAGGTCCTGGGTTAAATGATACCCTCCATTAGATAATAACTGAAACGATCTTTCATGTTGTGCATTAAAATTAATGGGGATGAGGTATTTCTACTGTAAAAGCATGTCTGTAAAATCAAGTAAATCAGCGAAATCTACAAAATTTCGAATACGGCCTCTTAACTAATGGACCATTCACGGTCACCTATCCACGCACAACCTGTGCGTCTTTATATCTGTTCACTTGCTGTGCCTCTGTGCATTTAGTGCGCTAACGAGCGACACTTAGCGGCCACTCGTCCCGAGCGCCCTCCAGCTCTCCCGCCCTCCGCCCTACAGTGAGCAGTCCCTACTCCCTCCTGAGTGACAGAGGTGACGAGCTCTGAGTGCGGTGACGCTCATTACTCTCCATCTCACCCGAGAGAGCTTAAACGATTAGATGTCGGAGACACAGGATAATGCGTAAAACACGACACAAATGAATTACTTATTGTTTTTATGCTTTAAAAAGGACCTTAGTGGGATTGATAGAAAATAATTAATCATGTCGGAATAACTAACACTCATCAAATAAATTTAAAAACTGAATCTGAATTCGTGCGTAAGTACAATTTTATCTGCCAAGTTATTTAAGGGGTATATATACTGAAGGTGGTGAATCAGAGCCTAAGTCTACCTGCGTGATTATTAACGGAAAGTTTCCCAACTAAGCGGGTCACCATCAACTTGGTCATACTATTTACTACCGAGACAAGTACATATATATGTCTCTGTGTGTTAAAGGATCGATTATAAGTATATATTTCATCACCATCATATTATGAGCCATGAGACGTCCACTGCTGAACATAAGCCTCCTCAAAGGCGTGGGGTTTACCATAATCGCCACGTATATATTTAATCGATCCCTATTATGAGTTTCTACTACCAGTACTAATGTAAGATCGACCCTATGCATCACATACCCTGTTGTCGGTAAAACATGATTGTTTGTGTATTTCAATCAATGCCTTTGTTTATGTTGGGAGCCGTGCGAGTGTGCACAAACAAGACAATGTGGGGCGACCCAAAAGAACAAATAGTGCACTGTGCAGGGACACCGGGCTGATTGATTGTATGTCACATACACACAACAAAACACACACATACACGTTGTCGACTCGTTTAGACTACGACGAGAACTTACACGAGAAATAATAGACGAACCGAAACACACACGCACCCTACTGTAATACAGTATCAACTAGTACGGGGGGTATTGTGACTGGCGGCCTTATATATTATAATGTCAACAGTATCTTAAGGTAATAAATTATGAGATAAGATAAGATAAGTCTTTTTTTGCTTTTTTAGTCTTTTTTTGTACAAACAAATTATGCATATAGAACATATTATGACTAGTTGATATAGTGCACTTGGGAATGTACTTAGTCCAATAAAAGTTCAACATTACACCACAAAGTTGATAAAGAAAATGCGTAGCGAAATACCAAACTACATACACAGTTGACGTAGCATTCAAGCGTAAATCACCGCTACGCCGTAGTAGCTACGCCGTAGCTGCTACGTCGTAGCCCTTACACCTTGAATTGCTATGAATAAAGGCTTTTGAAGAAGATGCCTGCTATGTTTAAAGCAAAATTAAAGTGCTATAGCATAGACAGTAAGATTGATTATTCGTAATAGAGCCGATTTAACGTTCGCAAACAAGATAAATATAACAGTAAATAAGTTGGCCATATTCAGGTCTGTAAAGGTCTTTTGTCATTTGATTAAACATTTTCAAACATTCCACAGCTTAGTATTAAGGCGCTCCGTCGCATCGCCTCTACGACCTAATACAAAGGGACGGCCGACAGCGAGCCCCCGTGAATAAGTAACGACCACTCGCTGCCACCATCCATCACTTGCCGACCGAACTGATTACGGAGATGTATCAATTTCTTACTTTTTAATCGGCTGAAGTTATCAGACAACTTTGTATTTTCTACTCCTTTTCTCAAAGAATAATGAACCTTTATCTAAGAGCACATAGAATCAATACTGTAGCTACAGTACGAGTAGCATAACGCGTAGTTCTATGCCTGGGTAGGACAAAATGTCATCGTTTCAGCCGAAAGTCGCCCCCAGCATAGGTCTCCCTCAATTTTTGGGTTTTGCCATAATCACCACGCTAGGAAGGCACGTTGGTGATTGTAGCACGGTGGTAAAATGTATAGAGAACGCTGCTGCCCATTCTCTAGGAAGTCCTTTAGTCGCCTCTTACAATACCCACGGGAAGAAATGGGATGGTGCTATTATTTACGTCCGGCATCAAACGGAACACGTACTTATTTCGAGCGTCTTTAGGACAAAGTGTAAGTGTGGTTTCTATCAAGAATTTCTTAATAGCAGCCCGGAGTTTGATTTTTTCCCGGTTGATGACAATAGGCTTACGCCCTTACATGGACTTTCAAAATAACTGGCGAAATTTAATGTGTGCTTACCTCTCTACAAACCAGAGATCTCAGGCGTGTTACATGAGCAGACTCGACGACACTGAACAGTGGTGACTAGTTCAAGTAATCCTTGTGTTGTTTGAGTCCCTTCTTGTTAGATGTCTGCAACACCAATTAACGTTGTAACGGAACTCCTGTTCTCGTGAAGAAACCTGACTCTCTGTATGTTCACATTCAGTTATTTTATTGCCTCACGCTAACTTAGTACGTATCGTAACATATTTATTACCACTGCTTACCGTCATACTACATAATCTACGATTTGAAACAGTTTTGGACAAAAAAAATCTACTAAGTGTGAACCTTTTATGCAGTGGCGTGCAGTCCATATAGGCAAAAAGACACTGCAGACCCTAGGGTCTAGACCCTAGATAAGGACTAGTTACAAATATTTCAAAAATAAAAGAATTATACTAACAGTAAGTAATAAAACCATTCAAAAAGTTTAAACGCCTAATGTAAATATAATAGCAATGTTCATACCGTTCTATTTACTACGGCAACGCATTCATAACAGATCGCAACGTAAGCAGGCAGCGAACGATCGTGTCTTTATTTCATTCATAAATGTACGCATGTAGTGGTAATTTCTTCTACATTTTCGTGTCTATACATTGCACGCATAAAGCGAATTCCTGCCGCAGGATAACCAATCACAGGCGTCCCTACGCCATTCAATAATGGCGCATGGACGCCTGTGATTGGTGAGTATTATCACAGCGCGCTGTGAGTATTATGCGATCAAGTTGAATATGTACGTAGCCTCAGGAACATTACGATTCGCAATGATGCAATTTTATTTGTCAACGTTTTAGTTATCAAAATTTAGAAATTGTTTGTTTACGAAAGGATCAATATTGATTTCGTACATGTGAAGCGCTGTTTTATGTTTTTATTTTGATTGAGTTTTCTTGTGATTAATTCATTTACAAACGTTAATATTTAGGTAGATTTGTTGCTTATTTCAATTCGTTTTTTGAATTGTTTTAATTTTTACTTACTACGCTGTTTGTTTGTTTTTTTCAAAATGTTGTTCGATTGTGAGGTTTGTGTTGAAAATGTGTGTTTGTTAAAAAGTGTATCTAAATGGAAATGTGTAGCTGAGTAACGAGAATTATAACCCAGCAAAGAGGTAATGCAACTCGTAAGTTTCATAGTAATAATTAAGCAACTAAAACCGGCTATGTTGTTGTTTACACACATTTAATTTTTTTTTTCCTTTTTAGTTTAGTAGTTCGAGTACAGTGTGGAATTGTTCGGGATTTGCAGATTTACATGATTACTATCCCGCGGCTTGCTCAAAGATTTTGGTAATTATCGTATTGAGAGAAGTATTACGAAGAAGTTTTTCATTACAACGTATTCTTACGTACCTATTTAAGAAACACACAGTCAACAACAAGTACCTACACATCTTTCTGTGCTTTCGACGGAAAAAGAATTATTGGTCGAATGAAGACGCATACCAACTTTTTATGACGATGGTTTAAAATCATATTTAAAAAAGATAGGCGCGTAGATGTCATTTATAAATGAGTTTGTTTACTTTATTATTTTTGCTGTTACCTGTACTTAATTTACCTATTAAATATATTTACATATACGAATCACATGAAGGGCCTTTTTCAACTATCACTCACCTGGATCAGATATTTGAGGTGGCCGAAATCATTTATTAGCATTATCAGGAAATCGCCATTTCAAACTTTTAAACCACCTAGTGAGTTTTTCTTCACTAACTTGAGCAATTACGAAAGACGTTTTTTTTTTTTTGAACTGCCTACCCGATCATAAAACCCTGTGCACGCCACTGCTTTTATGTGGATGTTCCGAAGAAGAAGCCATGGGATAAAGGTAGGAGAATGATGACGATGGTTAAACAAACAATCATTTTTACATTTGACAGTAGATTTAGTCATTAGAAGGGGTTTCAGTTTGTAGAACCGGTGCAATCGGAGCATTCGTTAGTCTAGTTATTTTCTAAGTTATTTAAATGTAGGGTGATGTGTTGCTAGAGCGCGAGATGATGATACATCTTATTATATATATAAAAATCTCGTGTCACAATTTATGTTCACGATAAACTCCGAAACTATTTAATTGATTTTTATCAAATTTCGTAACTATCCTTAATTTGGTCCAATTTAAAAGATAGGATAGTTTTTTATCTTAGTTATTGACCTAGATATTGGACATTAAATGTATATCATACAACAATAGTGTACATTTATTGGTTAGAATCTCGAAAATCGTCTATGATTTCTTAATAGATGGCGAATTTACGAAAATAACGATGACGAAAGAGTATGAAAATTGATACAGTTAAAGTTTATATGGAGAAAGATTGCAGAAAACTAATATTTGTGTAATAATGTATTAGAATATATGGAGTTAATATAAAAATGATCAAGATCACACAATGTTCTCCCGCGCTAATCTTTCGAATCAATACATCTCACACCATATGATTAAGAACAGACGATGTTATCTTGTTCACTGTAGACCTTCAGCGTGTGTTCGTGGAGGCACGTCGCCCCGACGCGTCTGATCTCACGTAATACGTCAGACACACTCAGTAGCACCGCCGCGCCTACACCACTCGCCTCATGACACCTGGCGGGGGATGTACAGCAGAAGATCCGATTGTTTGAATTTAACAGCTAGTCGCTATGGCATAGGGATATCATTGAGATTATCATGTCCAGATTCATAAACGATACGTAAAGGATTCCTCATATTCATAACTTTATTTGCATTCTAATGTTACAATGACTTGGTAAAGCTAGGTACGGTTAAAGTACGAAGTAAGGTACGATTACGGAGCCTGCATAAGGTATGAAATCAGTTCTTAAAATAATACGAAACTAATTTTATTTTGTATCTGTATGAGTTGTAATCATACCTGAGTGTTTTTAGAACACTCTCAGTTCATTCGTCTTTCAGATGAAACAAAAAATATGTAAATCACTTCAGCCGTTTGGGAGCTAAGATGCCACAGTCAAACACACAGATAGACGGACACACGTTTAACTTATAACACCTCTCTTTTTCCGTCGTAACCCCAAAATAGCTTTTTTCAAAGCAATATAGTTTTTATTATTTTTATAATTTGCACGCCGTAAGGTAGACAGACCCGATCTAATTAATTTATGCACAACATCTTATACCTGTACCTACATTCATAGCAAATAAAGTACTGATTCTGATTCTTATTTTTTTTTTTTGTTCTTTTTAACTGACTACAAAAAAACAGGAGGTTCTCAATTCAACTGTATTTTTTTTTATGTTTATCACCTCAGAATTTTCTACTGGGTGAACCGTTTTGATGATTCTTTTTTATTTGAAAGGTTTTTTACTTTCCGTGTGGTCGCATTTCAATTTGGTCCAGAACTGACAATGACATCCATGAAAAAACCATATAAGTCTTGAATTTGCATTAAGTATGTGCGCGACAAATGGACAAATAACTCAATATACCACCATTTGATTTCGATAATTCTTCTTTTAATGTATGAGTTATGCTTCGGGGATAGTCCCATAAACATTTTATTGAGTTTGCTTTGGTATTTTTTGGGTCACCTTCGGTAGTACGAATTTAATCCACTTTGTTTAACGTGATGATATTCTAATACTCCTGAAATACAGATCCTAAATCACCAACTTCCGAAATTAAAGTTGTTTTTCACTTTGTAGTGGTTTTAAGGAAGTCGGTTGTTTTTTTTTTTTTCTAGTTTATATTGTAATTTAATTTTCTAATTTACCCACAATTTTTTTTTTTTTTTTAAATTACATTATCTCTCCATATAGGGTAGACACCCAAGATAGATGCTTGCATACTTTGGGGATATGGTCAAACTTGTTGTAATCTATTTGGTAATAAAGTATTCAGTCCGCCTTTGTAACTTTTTTGTGTGCGAAGAGTTTAAGTGAGTAAAGTACATATTTATTATTGTTTTTACAACTATTAATTTTAAAAAAATAGTTTTCACTGTAGGATATACATAAATAAGAACAGGACCTTCTACAAAATATTCTTGTAGTAGTCCGACGTTATGTTCTTAGACAGAAAACCAACAAAAGGTCCCAACGTGCATGTGACGTCGAAGTACAAAGACATGAACAGAACAGACTGGCTCGGCGAAGACTATGCATGTGCAGACAATCTGTGAACGTAGGCCGGAGACGTGGCGGTAGCTATGTATGAACGTATGTATGTATGTGTTTCGCAATTAGCCTGACGTGGAAAGGCGACACTTTTTCGAGTATGCTTTGTCAAGTAGTCTTTTCAGAATGAGTTTTTACAAAAAAACACGCAACGAGTGTTGTTTCGCGTGACTTTGATTGGAGCTCATTGTTGACAGGTCGGTAGCCTGAGTCGACACGCAAATGAATCATGACTATCTATTTTTACTACGGTAAAGCCAAAAAAAACCGGCCAAGTGCGAGTCGGACTCGCGCACCGAGGGTTCCGTACAAACCTGCAGGTCATCATCATCATCATTCGTCATCATCGTTTATGAAATGAAATGTTTTTTTTTTTTAAATTTTTATATTTGTGTTGACTGAATGAAAGGTAAATTGTGGTTTACGATTTATGACGTATTAAAAAAAAAACTACTAACTAGATCTCGTTCAAACCAATTTTCGTTGGTAGTTTTCATGGTAATGTACATCATATATTTTTTTTAGTTTTATCATTCCCTTATTTTAGAAGTTACGGGGGGGGGGACACACATTTTACCACTTTGGAAGTGTCTCTCGCGCAAACTATTCAGTTTAGAAAAAAATGATATTAGAAACCTCAATTTCATTTTTGAAGACCTATCCATAGATACCCTACACGTAAGGGTTTGATGAAATTTTTTTTTTGTGTTTCAGTTCTATGTATGGGGAACCCCAAATATTATTGTTTTAAAAAAAAATGATATTAGAAACCTCAATATCATTTTTGAAGACCTATCCATAGATACCCCACACGTAAGGGTTTGATGAAAAAAAATTTTTTGAGTTTCAGTTCTATGTATGGGGAACCCCAAATATTATTGTTTTTTTTCTATTTTTGTGTGAAAATCTTAATGCGGTTCACTGAATACATCTACTTACCAAGTTTCAATAGCACAGCTCTTATAGTTTCGGAGAAAAGTGGCTGCGACATACTCGGACAGACAGACAGACAGACAGACAGACAGACAGACAGACAGACAGACAGACAGACAGACATGGCGAATCTATAAGGGTTCCGTTTTTTGCCATTTGGCAACGGAACCCTAAAAAGGGGAAGGGGTTGTGTTTCTAGCCGGCAATACATACGTTATGATTTGTCTGTCCATATTGTGTCTTGGTTGTTGTTTTTGCGGTTTTGTTTGTAACTTTATTTTTTTGAAGATAATTAAGGCTCCCACAAACTGGCGCAACGCGACTCTCGTAGAACAATTTCTATGTAAACTTTCTGGAAATTGTTCTGCAAGAGTCGCGGCTGTCTGAAGAAGCCTTTTTAGTTACTGGATAGCAAAAAAGTGGACGACCCACCAGTTAATGATCACCACCATAATCCGGCTTAAAATATTTGGAAAGATTTTTCATGATAATAAATTACTGTGACAAAATGGATCGCTTATCAAAAGCCTGTTAGTCAAACTACGAATACAATACGAACATTCATAAACCGATCTGAAACATTGTAGCATTATGTTCTGCAATCTGTTGTATAAAGCTTTTGGTATTAAATGTACATGTTCAATATGTAAATCCGCCAGTAATCAGCCATGAAGTGCCGCCATCAGTGTGGATGACATCCGATGTGCCGATGACTATCGAGCTGATAGGAACTCGCGACATCACTACGAGTGCTGATCGTATAGTAAGCTGAAACGATGAGATCGAACGATTGATACCGGTGTGAAATTGGGCAAAATCTGTATCACAATATCACGCATATACGTACTGTCCAAAGGGACAGGCAGAGTGAAATAGTATGCTCATATTTTTCCAGTTTTGTTTTAGTACCCTATCAAGTGTGTATGAGGTGCCGGACTCAACGAATAGCACAATCCCATTTCTTCCCGTGGGTGTCGTAAAAGGCGACTAAGGGACTTACTAGAGAATGGGCAGCAGCGTTCTCGATACATATTAGCACCACACTGCGATCGCCAACCTACCTGCCAGGCGTGGCGATTATGGCAAAACTTCCACTTTCGGGCAGCGCTATGTCCAACAGTGGACGTTTTTCGGCTGAAATGATGATGATGAAGGTCATCAAGGAAGCGAGCATTTTAGTCATCAATTTGGCACCAAACTAGAATCAGAGTTGTTACTGAGAATTTCGGACTTAAATCTTTACGAACACTTTACTCGACCTTGGTATCGAGCAGAGGACACTATTCAATCAGCAATTATTTCATAATGCCTGTATTTACGCTATCCTCGTACCGGTTGCGCTACAGAAGCAGCTTTGTGTCTGAATAGTTACGTAACCTTGAGCGAGAGCCTTGAGAATAATAACATAATATAATACGTACTTCCAGCGTCTTATAGTAATAGGCTCCTTAAAAGTAATATCAAGGCGTCCACTTACAGTTATTAGAGATAGAAGGTCCACTCGAGTTTACTATAGAGAATAAGGGAATAGGAGATATGGTACGGTCAGGTAAAATGTGTTTACACGCAGCGTTTTGTCGTGATAGAGCCTTTTCATACAAATGTTAGATAATCCTATTATTCGTGATTGCGATTTATAAATCGGTCAATAAAGCTTAAAAACGTATCTTATGAACACGTAATAATGGAATAGCATGCCTGACTTTGCGAGTCTGCTACAAATGTGGTGACTTTCATTTATTTATTGTTAATTAATAGTTCCGTGTGGTGCCGAACGTAAAGAATAGCACCAATCATTTCTGTCCCTAGACTAAGGCGACTAAGGGACTAACTAGAGAATGGACAGCATTCTCTATACATTTTACCACCATACTGCGATCGCCAACCCGCCTGCCAAGTGTGACCCGCCTTTTTTTGGGGGCGGCCTATGTACAGCAGTAGTTAAATACATGCATACATAGTTAGCTGTCGGTATCGACGTTGTAATTCTTGAGCATTTCTGTCAAATAAAGTGAACCTTCTGTATGAGTCTACCGTTTACCTAACGTCTCAATACAATTAGTTGAATATGGTCGTCGGACAATTAACTAGCGGCGCAGAGGTGCGGCTCGCGGGCGGGGCGGAGGGGGGGGGGTCGTTCATTTACTGACTTTATGACACAGGCTCCTAGGCCACGTCAGGCTACACGTTTAGCCTTATTAGAGACTCTCAGGACGAGCTAGGGAACGTTCATGGAACATTAGAGCAATATATTATGTTGGAAATAACCGTGAATGAGTCAAATTAATGTGTTTACAAGACACTCGAAGTTATTGCTCATGTATTAATACATATTATTTCCATAGTTATTTTCTAAGAGATGACTTGAGATTATGAATAAAATTCAACATAATATGTAAAACTTACAGTTGTTTGAACACTTATTACATCATAGATAAGAGCGTGTTCAGACGATGGTACCAGCAGTCTAAGTACAATGTGTACGGTCTATCCTCATGTCAGACGCGTTGTAAACTGTATAGAGCAAGCAAGCTGTCTCAGTACAGACTTACCTACAACTTTATATAAACAACTTGACTAATACGATTTTTTTTCTATAATATGGAACTTATACGTCACTTATACTTCAGTGATACGAACATAATATTACTACATAGTATGGAACTTATCTACTTTAGTCTTGCCTTTGTTACTCAGTTGATGTACAGTGAGAGGAAAATATTGCTTTGCAACTACGTAAATCGACCGTTTATTCAATACACATCTGTTATTCTTGATCACTCATATTAAATGGACTATAATACCGCCATGTCTACGAAGTGTGTTAACCCCTGGCCGGGTGTTTCATAAAGAGATGCTAAGAGCGATTCTCGTAAATTAAATCTTTCAAAATCTAGTCGCAGTCTCATCTCGGCGACAATCAAATGTCAAAAATTTGTAAAATTGTTTTTCATAAAATGAAACAGATTGATAGAAAGATTATACTGTGAACATACTTAAAATTACGAGAAATCGAATTTATGTACGTCACCGCCACGTCATCGTCATCGTCGCGGTGAACACATGTCTCTCCGTTCTTAGATACACGTCACATGTGAGCTATCGATCGCTGGCTCCTCGCTACACGGCGACGGAGTCCATCCATCAATCTGGACGCATCTGTCACCGACAGGGCGGTGTTCGTCCAATGCGTGCTGAGTGCGGGGAGCGGTTCGTCCGCGTCAAATGTTTCTACCCTGACCCTTCCCGTCGCATCGAATTGCCTGCCAATTTTCGTTCATTTTTCGTTGCTGCTCAGCTCCTTTTGATAGTAGCGTGATGTTTTATAGCCTATAGCCTTCCTCAATAAATAGTCTATCCAACACAAAAAAAAAAATTTTAATTCGGACCAGGAGCTCCTGAGATTACCGCGTTCAACCAAACAAACAAAAAAACTCTTCAGCCTTATAATATTAGTAAAGATTTTTCGAGGTAGACAAAATCGTTTTTTGTGGCAATTCAATTGAGTCATCATTAAATATTACTGGAGCAGTAACGTTCCCGACTGAATTGTAAACGTTAAACAATTCTCGTGTCGTCTGAACCAAACAATCTGACATTTAGCTCCCCTTACTTGTAAATAATTCACTAGAACGGCATGAGAGGCCGCTCGTGATTCGGACGTTATAGCATGACAAAACAAAACGTGATAGCGGATTTATAGAATACACAACATGCCGAGTGTATCCGACTGTGCCCGACACTCGACGAATCGATAGCACGTTAGTCTTTTTATCATAACACACGACATTGTTCGCGGAAGCGTCGAGGCGTGCTTGACATCTACGTTAGCGATCTGGCGATGTCACCCCGACCCGATCAGCGCTAATCCGACGCTACACCCAATACGACGTCGAATCTGTGCCTCGCAAAACGCGATATTAAAATTCCCGACACGATCGGATCCGACACGTCTCCCCGCCCCCTGCACCCTCAGTCCCCGCGGGCGCCTGGCACGCGGGACTATCTAAAGTGGCTTGATGTAATCTTAAGAGGTCGGCCGCCGTCCGTCATGTCGCGTGAATGGCAGCCACCGACCGACGCGGTCGGACGCGCGACACCACTCGCCACACCGTGCGACGGGTAGAGATACTCTCGGATTGTAGACGTGTGTGGTAGGACCATAAGACATTAATTACATGAGTTATGTGTCAAAGGGCTGATATACTGGGTCAAATTAAATTAGCTGGCAATAGTTTACCCACGAGTTGGGTATTTAAAACTAAGGAAATAAAAGAAAAATTTCATCATTCCTCCTTATTTCAAAACTTTAAATGCGGCTGACATGTAGGTACATTGAGGCAACCGAATGACTGTTATGTTTTTGAAAATTAATAGTATTTATGTAGGCGAAGCCCAATAAAACAAGCTATAGTTAATGTTATTCTTTCATTGTTGTTGTGGGCAAAGCCCAATGAAACTAGCTATCCATTGACACCAATATTTCCATTTTTATGTAAAAGGTAACTAAGTTATAGCCCATGTAAAATACCTAAATAGATACCTAAATGTTCTTTCGTAAACAGTAATAGATATCTAAGATAATAACAGACTTGAATACCGTAGAATGTTAGTAATAACAATGTATTAACTTATGTTTTAGCCTGTTGAATGCAAAATAGCTTGTAGGAAACAACCTGTTAGAATCTAATTAGATTATAATGCCAGTGTCATTGTTTACTTAAGACTAATTACCGTTTGGATACTTTAATTGTAAATGCCTAACCATTAAACGTGTAGTTCAGTAATCATGGTGCAAGAATGTATGCTCCAATAGGACGACGTCTATTTGTTAATCCAATAAGAAACTAGGAGCCTTGAACTTCCTTACACGTGTTTTCGAATTCTCGACAGGTCGAGACCTGCTCCTTTGGGAAAGTCCATTTTTAGCATTTGTAATTGGCGGAGCGCCCGGGAAGTAAGGAAGTGCGTAGGACACTTGCACTATGCTGTAAAACCTATATAAGGGCCGAGTGCCTATTTTTAGTTTAGTCTTTATACATTTTTACGCGAATCATCAAGTTAACACGTAGTGTTTGTGAAGTAAGTGGCTACGCTGTCCACTGCTTAGTCGCGATGTACCCTATAACTAGTTAGCCAGTCTTCAGTAATGTGTAGCTAGGATTTAATTGTGTGTTCTGCTTATTCTGATTGACTGTATTTTATATTGTGTGCTGTGTATCTACTGTTTCTTATAACCATTTTATGTGTGTGATTTCACTGTAATTTCTATATCATTTCTGTGTACAAATATAAGCAAAGATTGCGATATTCTGACTGGTTTAATTTCACTCTTTCGTCAAGGGAACACCGTCACCCCCGCCTACAACACCTGACTCCCGTTTTAATAACATTTTGGTCCTTGCGAGCCGGATCAGGTTCAATTAGAATAGAGTGAACCAGTCAGAATCATGAGTCACAGAAGTGAAATCACTACACGCAGCAAGCTACGAAGACTGGCAGAAGAAAAGGGTACGCGACAAGCAGAGGACATCGTCTCTGACTCAGGCCTACCATCCGAGAGGGCTCCAGGTTCTCCGTCCGTAGCACCGACATGGGCATCGACGTCCGCTCGTAATATTCCGCTCACAGGTGGCCGATTAATCGACCACAGTAAATTGACGACAGAGAGAGCGCACGGGGGGCAGGCAGCGACCAAGGGTCGCCACACCTCGCCGCGCAGCAAAATATCGTCAAGAAATAGCCACAGGAGCGTCGATTATTTACGTAAACGAATCGAGTACGAAGCGGAGCGCGAGTTAGTGCAGTTAAAAGAGAACCTGGTCAAAGACAAGGAAAACCTTGTTAAGAAAAGGATGGAGGCAGAAATAGCTGAGATGGAGGCGGCCGCTGAAAGCGATGATTCGAACTCAGATGTGTGTACGACACAGCGCGTCGAAGAGTGGGTGAAAACTACGCCCCAAGTCCCCCAATTGATTGAAGTATTGGGGACGCCGGCTGTGTCAGGCGCACCCGTTGAAAGGGCTGCCCCCCGTGAAACATCTGAGTCCCGTGATGAAACCGTAAGTAGAGTGAATCTTGTGAATAACCACCGTGGTTCGTCAGTGCCGTGTGATCTAGATCAGTCTCAAGTACCTAGGGCATCCGCGTCTGTACCGTTACCTAACATAACGGCACCAATTACGCCCAGGTACATGCCAGAAACGTCAGATGGTGTGAGGTTCCGGTTACCTAGCCGTTTTACCGCCTTTACCACTCCGGTCGCAAGTGTACCTCGAGTAGCAGCTACGCTCGAGTCGGATACACGGCGGCAGATGCAGTACGGAGCGGATGAAAGAGAAAGGCGGAGAGAATCGTCAGGGGACAGAGACCGGAAGATAGACAGACTGGCAGAGGCTATCACGAATATGGCACGACCACCGCGACCGGTACCAAGACAGGCATATGAATTGCCATATTTCAACGGTGACCCAGCCGACTGGATATCATATCGGAACATGTACTGGGACACATCACAGATGTATAATTTCAAGGCTCACGAAAACTTAGCACGACTAAAAACCTCGTTACAAGGCAACGCAAAAATATCAGTGGAGGACTTATTACGATCATCAACTGATCCGTCCGAAATAATGCGCGCGCTAGAGGATGAGTTCGGTCACCCGACCTTAGTGCTACAGTACGCCATACAAAAGGTCAGAGAATTACCTAGAGTAACGGAAAGTGGACGCGAATTAAGAAAATTCTCGTCAACTGTTAGAAATTGTGTTTCGTTACTCAAAAATATTCGGGCGGATGGTTACATAAACAATCCACAGCTGGTGAGTGACCTGCTGGGCAAGCTGACACCTGTACAACGTGCGCAATACGGTGACTTCGCAATGGGCCTGGACAACACACAGGGGGTGGACTTAAGAGTGTCTCCGAACTTGGAAATATTATCACACTTTTTAATACACTTGACACGCTCAACGTCGTACTATACTCAGGCGTGCATGTTTGAGCCCAGTCCATCAAAGCCCCCTGCCAAGCAACAGCAGAAGTACGGCGGGACCGGTCAGTCCCGACCAGCCAACGCCGCGCGCTCGGCCGCCAGCAGGCCTCCGTTGACACAACGAGTGAACACGCAGAGCGACGAGTCTACCGCTCCTGAAGAATGCGTTATATGTCAACGAAAGCACAGAATAGAAGAATGTGACCAGTTCAAGAAGCTTACCGTTCAACAGCGTTGGGACACGATAAAGGAAAAGAACACATGTTTCAAATGTCTCGTGAGTAAACATCCCAAGAGGTTCTGCCGTGCGAACAGATGTAAGAAGTGCGGGTTCGGACATCACCTGCTGTTACACGCGGATAAGCAGCCGAAAGAAAAAGAAAAAACGGCTATTCCAGCAGAAAATAAGACGGAAAGCGTCACTAATATAGGCGAGTGGCGAGCTACGGCCCTACTAAAAATCATTCCAGTGACGGTCAATAGTGATAAGCAGTGTTACGCGCTACTGGACGATGGTGCGACCGTGTCACTCATCGACAGCTCACTCGCCACCGACTTAGTGGGTCCGTGTGTTCCCCTCTCGCTAAAAACCGCGGGTGGCTACGGAGTAACAGACTCAACGTCGCGAGTGGTACAAGTGCGCGTTAAAGGGCCTAACGGTCAGTGTCATAACATTACGTGTCGGACAATAGTAGACATTAAACTGCCCACGCAGACAGTGTCCACCGCAGTGATCGACGACAACGCGCACCTACGCGACTTGGGCTGCGTAGAGATGAGGGGAGCCGAACCGCTGCTGCTGCTCGGACAGGACAACTGGGAGCTGCTCGTCAGTCAGGACATCCGCCAAGGAAAATCCGGTAAGCCAGTTGCCTCACTCACTAAGTTAGGTTGGGTCATACATGGACCATTTAATAATAATAATAATAAAGAATGTGTTAATTGCATGACCGTTTCCCTACCTGATTTGCATAATTTAGTAAAATCACAGTTTGAGCTAGAAGCAATAGGCATTTCAGATAATTTAAGGAAACATAAAGATGTCGAAAGGGCATTAGCCGTGTTAGACAGCACTAGCCATCGTACCCCCGACCAGTCACAATGGGAGGTCGGTTTGTTATGGAAACATGACAATATTCAGTTGCCTGATAATTACAATCAGGCTAGGCAACGGCTGTACGGCATTGAGAAACGTATGCGTAAGGACGCTAGTTTCGCTGAGGCATATTCAACTCAAATAAGTAGGTTAGTAGAGGAAGGTTACGCGCGCAAAGTGAACGGTAATATAGACACATCACCTATTTGGTATTTACCGCATTTCGGGGTCGTTAACCCGAACAAACCGGGCAAGCTGCGTCTAGTGTTCGACGCAGCTGCCACGTCCCACGGAACGTGTTTAAATGACAACCTACTAACCGGACCTGACTTGTTGAATTCCTTGCTCGGCATATTAATTAAGTTCAGAATAGGCCCCGTCGCATTTTCAGGGGATATCGCTGACATGTTTTTAAGGGTAAAAATTAGGGCACAAGATCAAGGCGCGCAATTATTCTTATGGAGAGGCGCGGATCACCATAAAGAACCAGATACGTACGCGATGAATTCCATGATATTTGGTGCAGCCTCGTCCCCTACTACGGCAATATACATACTCAACAAAAATGCCGATGAATTTATTGATGTGTATCCCGAAGCTGTGGAAGCCATTAAATCTAGGCACTATATGGACGACTATCTAGATAGTGCTTGGACCGAGGAGAAGGCTAACACGTTAATAGAGGAAGTGACCAGAATACATGCATCCGGTGGATTCATAATCCGGGGGTGGGTCACTAACTCATCGGAGCTAAGGGAAAGGCTGAAAATAGAAATGCCTGATAAGGTAGCCCTTGAGAAGGGAACAGGCTCAGTAGAGAGGACCCTAGGTTTAATATGGTCACCTAAAGACGACGAGTTAGGTTTTGATCTGTCATTTAAAAGACTACCGCCTGAAATCATAAATGGTAGTCTAGTGCCCACTAAGAGACAATTTCTTAGTATGATAATGTCGATTTACGACCCACTAGGTTTTCTATATCCATGTGTAATTCAATCACGCATATTAATGCAACGAATATGGAAGTCGGGAATCCAATGGGACGAGCCCTTAAAAGATAAAGACGCCAAAGTGTGGTTTAATTGGCTGCATAATTTATATCGATTAGATAATTTAAAAATACCGCGGTGGTACGGGTTAAAACTCGATAACTTAGAGTTACACGCGTTCGGGGACGCCAGCGAGCTGGCTTACGCCGCGGTAGTATACCTAGTGGGCTCTAACTCTGAAGGTAGGAGGGAAGCGGTTATGGTACTAGGGAAAGCGCGAGTAGCTCCACAAAAAGTAATATCCATTCCCAGGCTAGAGTTACAAGCAGCAGTGTTAGCCTGTCGTTTAGCAGACACCGCCCACAAAGAGCTAGGTATACGAATCGATCGGAAATTCCTGTGGACCGACAGCAAAACTGTACTAAAATGGATAAATTCCGATGCACAGGAATTTCAACGATTCGTCTCACACAGATTAGCCGAAATAGATAGGCTGTCAGACAGAGGCAACTGGCGCTGGGTACCCTCACAGGATAACCCAGCTGATATGGCCACCAGGTTGTGCTGGCCCGATGACCACGCAGAGTGGCTCTCGGGCCCCTCGTTTCTATGTGATCCACAGGAGCTGTGGCCTGCGTGTTCCGAGGCTGAGGCGTCGGAGGCGGACCTTGAGCGCATCCAGCGGGTCCACGCCGCAGCAGCACCGATGGCGCCACTCCTAAAGTACGAGCGCTACTCATCGTGGTCACGCATTCAGCGCGTCATGGCGCGGGTGCTCATCTTCAGCGACCGATGTCGCAAACGTCGGTCGACCACAGAGCTGTGCAGTCAAGACCTAGAAGCTGCTCACAACAGCCTGTTGAGGCTGTGTCAAGAGGAAAGCTTCAACAACGAGCGGGCCACCATCTTAAAAGGCCTGCCCGTTCCCAGCAGCAGCAGCATCAAAGCTCTCGACCCCATGATAGCCGACGACGGGTTGCTACGAGTGAGAGGGCGTCTGAGTGCCTGTGAGGTGCTCACGTTCGGCGAGCGGCACCCTATTATCCTGGAGGGCCGCCATCCTCTGACGAGAAAGCTAATCGCCCACTACCACGCGTTGGCTTTACACGCCAACCACGAGACAGTCGTCAACAATCTGCGGGAAAAATACTGGGTCACTAAAATCAGAACCTCAGTAAAGACAGTGGTTGCGAACTGCCAACTCTGTCGCGTCTGCCGAGCCAAGCCCGCGCCACCGAAGATGGGCGACCTGCCGCTCGCAAGGCTTGAACCATCAAGACGAGCCTTTGTGCGAGTGGGGGTGGACTACTTCGGCCCGATGGAGGTCGCAATCGGACGACGGCGCGAGAAGAGGTGGGGTGCCCTATTCACCTGCCTCACTACGCGCGCCGTCCACCTTGAGTTGGCCGCTTCCCTTAGCGCCGACTCCGCCATACTAGCCTTGCGGCGCCTCATAGCGCGCCGCGGGCAACCGGCGCATCTGTACTCTGACCAGGGTACCAATTTCATCGGGGCCAATACCGAGCTTCGAGCCGCCCTGAAAGATCTTAACCAAGGTCAGATAAGGGCCGAGGCCATTCACCGTGGCATCGAGTGGCACTTCAATCCCCCGGCGGCCCCACACATGGGTGGCTGCTGGGAACGCCTGGTGAGATCCGTAAAAAACGCACTTCGCAGTACGCTCAAGGAGCGTGCCCCTCGTGAGGAGGTCCTCTACACCCTCCTCACTGAAGCCGAGCTGATCATAAACAGCCGGCCACTAAGCTACGTGAACGACGACCACGACCAGCCTGTGGTCCTGACGCCGAACCATCTACTCCTGGGCACTGCGTCCGGGAGTACTCCGTTTGCATCGAGCGACGCCGGAGACATCGACTCTCGCCGGCAGTGGCGGCGCGTGAACGCGCTCGCCGACATGTTCTGGCGGCGCTGGCTGCGAGAGTACCTGCCTACGCTCCAACGTCGGGAAAAGTGGTCGAACAATGTGCCGAACGTACGTGTCAGTGATGTTGTAGTGATCCTAGACAACAATAGACCGCGAAGTGCGTGGACCAAAGGCCTCATCAAGGCTGTGTATCACGGCAACGATGGTATCGTCCGTGTAGTAGATGTTAAGACTATAAATGGGGTCCTACGTCGACCCGTAGCGAAGATTATTGTGCTTCCCACAGACCAAGAGTTGTAAGTCGGTTGAACCCTGTTACAGGGGGTGGAATGTAGGCGAAGCCCAATAAAACAAGCTATAGTTAATGTTATTCTTTCATTGTTGTTGTGGGCAAAGCCCAATGAAACTAGCTATCCATTGACACCAATATTTCCATTTTTATGTAAAAGGTAACTAAGTTATAGCCCATGTAAAATACCTAAATAGATACCTAAATGTTCTTTCGTAAACAGTAATAGATATCTAAGATAATAACAGACTTGAATACCGTAGAATGTTAGTAATAACAATGTATTAACTTATGTTTTAGCCTGTTGAATGCAAAATAGCTTGTAGGAAACAACCTGTTAGAATCTAATTAGATTATAATGCCAGTGTCATTGTTTACTTAAGACTAATTACCGTTTGGATACTTTAATTGTAAATGCCTAACCATTAAACGTGTAGTTCAGTAATCATGGTGCAAGAATGTATGCTCCAATAGGACGACGTCTATTTGTTAATCCAATAAGAAACTAGGAGCCTTGAACTTCCTTACACGTGTTTTCGAATTCTCGACAGGTCGAGACCTGCTCCTTTGGGAAAGTCCATTTTTAGCATTTGTAATTGGCGGAGCGCCCGGGAAGTAAGGAAGTGCGTAGGACACTTGCACTATGCTGTAAAACCTATATAAGGGCCGAGTGCCTATTTTTAGTTTAGTCTTTATACATTTTTACGCGAATCATCAAGTTAACACGTAGTGTTTGTGAAGTAAGTGGCTACGCTGTCCACTGCTTAGTCGCGATGTACCCTATAACTAGTTAGCCAGTCTTCAGTAATGTGTAGCTAGGATTTAATTGTGTGTTCTGCTTATTCTGATTGACTGTATTTTATATTGTGTGCTGTGTATCTACTGTTTCTTATAACCATTTTATGTGTGTGATTTCACTGTAATTTCTATATCATTTCTGTGTACAAATATAAGCAAAGATTGCGATATTCTGACTGGTTTAATTTCACTCTTTCGTCAAGGGAACACCGTCACCCCCGCCTACAACACCTGACTCCCGTTTTAATAACAATTTATATTCCACGAAAAATTACAAAAATACTCATTGATGCCCACCGCAAAAAATAATCTTTTGTTTTTGTTCATTACTTTTCAATATCGATACCCAACACGTGAGTAAACTATTACGAACAAATTTAATTTGTTCCAGTATACACAGTGCTGATACAAAATATATAGGAATAGAACGTCTACAACATCAGTTAACACACGGTAACTGTTCTTGAATGCAATGTTGGCCATTATTCACACTAGCATAAAAAAGCAGTCGACAGGTGTCGCAGGACAACCGGCTAGAACTAAGTTCTTTCCGCTTTTGTTACGTAACAAACTTGTCGTGGCGGTTCAAATGTTACAGTTTTTTGGCCTCGAGCTCTCATTGGAGCTCTCATTTCCCCAGAACACTGATTAAATTACATACGATAAGAAATTTCGTCCCACAAATAGGCAGTATACCATAATAAGTATCATGCCAGCCACTGTCAGAACGCTTTATATGTATATACCTATGTATGTCAAACAGTCATTCCCAACTGCTGTTGTTCGAATATCTTCTGAAAACTTTGGTAATTTTTGGAAATGAAACCATTTACTGTCCAGATATATGTACACCCAACTTACACGAACTACATGTCATAACACATAGATGACATCGTATACAACTATATTCAACTATAACTTCACAGTAACTCCTTACTTGTCAGTAGATTTACCAAATGCTCACATTTTGACACCTCTATTTGCTTTGTATTATATTACGTCATCTTTCTAAGTACGGGTGAAGTTTTCGTAAGTCGTCGGTACTATGTGGTTGTTCTGCTCCACGCTACTGTGTCCCGCCCCGCGGCCGTGCAGTCCCGCCGGGAGTGTCGGCGCTTGGCGGCGGCTCGTAAAACAAAACGGACGATATTCGAGAGCGCTCGTAAAGTTATGTCGAATTAATTAGCGATCTGTTTGTTACCAGACCGCTCCCTACGACGGGACACTTTGCTTCGTACGCGGCCATTTTTATTTTTACTAACTTTGGCCCGCGACTTTGTTCATTTTAACATTTCAACCCGTTCGTGGCGTGTTGCATATTTCTACACGATGCCGATGTCATAAAATTATGACAAATTGTACCCAAAAATAAAATCATAATCTTATAATAAGTATAGACAGATCTGTAGATTAAAAAAAAGCCGTTAAATGTCTGGATTTAGCTTGCGTAGACGCCAAAACAATTATTTGCAAGGGACTAGAGTCAGGGTGAGAGTGTATGTAAGCCTCGCGTGGCATTAATTAGCATTCCTTAATTAAAAGTCCGTCCTCAATTAATAGCCGTACGTACCTACACACCACAACTCAGACACTAACAGAGGGTCAGCTCCACACAACGAGCGGACTTACACGCACACATCGACACGCTTCATATACAGCGAGTGCAAGAGCTCTCGCGACCGGTATTTCTTTGTTCTTTGTAGCGCCGACTCAAAGTTTTAAGGTTTATTAGTTTTTGCTTTCCAGTTTTTTCGGCGGTTTAATTTTTTGTAATTTTTATTTTATTTTATATTTTTTTGTGGCTTTAATGTACGAATAATACCCTATCCAATGAAGGAAGAATTATCAAAATCGGACTACTCTGTGTAAAGTTATGCGTGGTTATACATTACAATCAGTGAGTGAACAATCAATCATCCCCTGTTTTCCGACCCTTAGGGTTCGATTTTGTTTTCCAAATGTATATGGGACCACTCTCGGAGTATACCCTTTCCAATAAAAAAATATTTATCACAATCGGGCTACTATGTAAAAAGTTATGCGTGGTCATACATAAAAATAAAATATATGCTTCGAACTGATAACCTCCTCCGTTTTTTTTCGTCGGTTAAAGAGAATGACCTTCATGTTGTATTTAAATGGTTTCCATTTTAATTATGGCTAGTGTTTCCAAAATGTATCGTTTGAACGACTGGTATTATTGGATTTTAAATGAAAAATTATAGATAAATAAAAAAAACCCTTAAGATGACTTAAAAAAAATTACATAAAAACCCTTTTAAAAAACATATTTTTTTTAACAAACTTAAAGGTACTTAATAAACTTACATATACATGTATGTACATAGAACTTAAATATTTCCTTAAAAGCTTGAGACTTTACTTTAAGGACGTTCACGCCTACTTTTTTGTCCATAAAAACTTTGTTAAAAAAAACAACATTTTATCTTATTTTTGTTTGTTCTTTTTAGCATTAGAACTCGTTTCAATTTCTGTTTTACCACCTTCGCTGTAAAGGAACTTGACAAAGCCAACGAATCGAAATACGCCATTAACAAGTGATGGTGCCAACTGAGTTGGACTCCAAGTTATGCCACACTTTAGAACAGGCTAATATAATTTAATGCGTGTACAACATTTTATGACAGCGCTGTTGAGCGTGTAGGTGTCCCCTCGTCTGGAGCCATCGTGGATGCAGCACCTACGTACTATAAACGGACTCTCAAAATTAACTGCATGTTTAAATTTCTTGTCTCTACAGTTGACTTTTAAGGAGTTCCTTCGGTTGGAGACTATCATGGGTGTATGATGCATAACCTGATTCTGGTCATTTAAATACATTGTCTTTGTAACAGAACCAACGTATAAAATTTCTACTCCGTAGAATAAGAGGAAATGGATTCAATTCAGTTGGAAGAATTGACTTAAACACACATACATAAGTACATTTTAAGTTAAATATAAGATTGTGATAATAAAAGTAGAATTTTGGGTTTCAATATTTAAATAGTGAATACGTTTTGTAATCTGTTTGTGTACATTTTCATTGAATAGGTACTGCCAGGGTCGCGTCATTTGTTCGAGAGTTTGAAGAGCTACCGTGGCCCTGGCATAGTCAACTGAAGGAACACGGGTGGGTCAGTAAAAGTCTGACACGCTCTCACGCTCCGCCCAGAGCGGGAGACATTATTTAATGATTTCCCAAGCACAAAAAATAAGACCAAAATACGAGGAGCACGCACGCACATAGTCTGGTCTAACAGTACTCAATGAAATGTGGTCGGTCGTTGTTTGGAGCCGACCTTCTGCGCCTCAACTATTGTGTACAGACTGTGTTGTAATTAATTGTAGTCATTATCAACGAGGCTTTGTCATGTCAGCCGTAATGAGAAAACTTTCTATTAGCTCATATTATATTAATGAACGAGATAATAGGTAGGTACACAGTGTAGTAACCGCTAGTGTTTCACTCAGTTAGCTGTAATATATCTTGTTAAATGATACATAGTTTCAATAAATACCTATAGTATTTTTTTTAACCGACGAAAAAAATCGAAATAGTTTTTCAAGTCGACGCGTATATTTATTTTATGTATGACCACGCATACATTTTTACAGAGCAGTCAGATTTTGGTAACTATTTTTTTATTAGAAAGGGCTTTAGAAAGCTTCGCTTGTATGTTTTTATGTTTGTTTGTAACCGACTCCTTATAGCGCGATTTTGACCCACTTTAAACGACCAGATTTCATTCAAACTTTGCACACCTGTCAAGGACCGACGACAATGCAATAATTTCATAAATTTGTGCCATTATCCTTGCCAGGGTTACCAGGACAGCAAAAAAAGTGTCTTCGAAAACTACGCTGACATACGTTACAAACTAATTTGTGCCATTATCTTTGCCAGGGTTACCAGGACAGCAAAAAAAGCTGTCTTCGAAGACTACGCTGACATACGTCACAAACTACGCTGACATACGTCTCAAAATTCGAAACACCCTATTATTATATAATAGGTTGGGGGAAAAGTTTCTTCGCATTTTTTAAGAAAATTCAAAACATTTTTTAATAAAGTTTATTTCCATTTAACTAAAGTATGTAGGTACCATTTTGTTCGATAACTTTTTGCCATCTTGTAGGTAGGGACATGATCCCATTGCTATAGAAATTTTGGGACTTCTGGTCAAAATACCGCGACAAGTGGTTTTGGCAGTCCTCTCGTGATGTTAACCTGACACTGCCTAAAGAATTCTGAAGAGACCGAAACAGGTGGAAATCTGAAGGTGCAAGGTCAGGACTATATGGCGGATGCATTAACACCTCCCAGCCAAACTCTCTTAATTTTTGTTGGGTGGCTAAAGATGTGTGAGGTCTAGCGTTATCATGATGAAAAACCACACCCCTTCTGTTGATTAATTCCGGCCGCTTTCTCTCAACTTCTTGCTTTAATCTCATCAGTTGTTCGCAGTAGAGTTCAGAATCGATGGTCCTGCCTGGTGGTAACAGCTCATAATGAATAATGCCCTTCCAATCCCGCCACACACACAGCATCACCTTGTTGCGAGTTAACCCGGGTTTCGCCACAGTCTGTGAAGCCTGACCGGCCTTTGACCACGACCTTTTTCGCACGTTCTTGTCATACGTGATCCACTTTTCATCACCAGTTATCAGCTTCTTCAAAAATGGTTCGGTTTCATTACGTCGTAATAAATAATCACAAAGGTACCCAAATGTCGAGCTTTTTTGTGTACCCAGTTTTTTTCAAATGCGCCAAAACTGTTTTGTGGTCAATTTCCAGTTCTTCAGCTACGTCGTAACTACTGGTATGCCGATCTTGCTCCAATTTTTCAAAAATGGCATCCATTTTATCCGTAATAGGGCGACCAGAGCGACGTGCATCTTTGACATCAAAATTTCCGGATTGAAAACGCTTAAACCAAATTTGTGCTACTCTCACAGACACTACACTAGGTCCATAAACATCGCAAATTTTTTTCGCGGCTTGCGTTGCATTTTTACCTTTTTTGTAGTAAAGTTTTAAAATGTATCGAATTTCTTCATTAGATTCACTCATCTTGACGGTACGAAAAACAAATGAAAATCACACATTTTCCTAATTTGAATTTGGAATTATGTTCTTTAAAATTTAAACTTTCTATGATACCAAAACCAGCCAGATACAAATAGTATAGCCAAAGAGATTTTATTACAAGTTCATACATACTATAATGCGAAAAGACTTTTTCCCCAACCTAATATATTTTTTCATTTAATAATGTATTTCTATTCAAATGAAGTACGGTCGAATTTCGACCATTGGGCGATCACTAGTTAGAATTATTAATTATTCTGAAATGAAACTCTAACTGATTTTCTGTATCATCATGTTTTATTGTAAACCTTTTTTTTGTGGGTGGGAAATCATCAAATGACATCTCCCGCTCTGGGCGGAGCGGAAGGGCGTGTCAGACTTTTACTGACTAAAACCCACCCGTGTTCCTTCAGTTGCCTGTGCCAGGGCCACGGTAACTCTTTCGAACAAATCTCTCAACCCTGGCAGTTTATTACTATTATTTATTTATTTATATTTAAAATACAAGTAACAAATGACTCAAATGTGTTAGTAACAATATTTCTTATCAGCTATGTTGTTGTTGTTGTATTGTTAACCTGCACTATGAATTCCGCACCATCGAATCGAGAGGATGACGGTGCTCTCGCTCAGCCATCGCTGACCTATCTTTGATGTGGAAAATAATAAACTTCAATAGTATCGTGCAAACATACTGACAACTTATTGAAGTCGGTTTCCACAGCAATCGCTAAGTTCCACAAGTTATCATTTCACTTCTGTCAGGCCTTTTTTTTACTTTATCCTGTTATGTATATTGTGTTTTCACATTCCCGTCTTTATGTATATTGTGTTTTCACATTCCCGTCTTTCAGTGTCATTAGTTGATCGACTCATCCACCCCCTTCCCCCTCTAACACGCCTGGAATTACGGCGTAAAAGTAGAGTTTGATAACGTCGCCGTTCAATCACTCGTCACTCGCCACTCACAACTCGGAACTCGGAACTCGGAATGCGCCCCCCGGCGTCGTCCGTCAACTTAATGAAACGGCGCGGATGTCGCTGACAGCCACTCATCTAATATTGAAAAGATTCTAAACGATATTATGATTGAATTAGGGTACCATATCAAAAGGGCCGTATCGATGAAAGTTGTGAGGAAAATAATTTAAAGTTTTGTGAAAGATTTTTCGATAGACATTACTTCATCAAAACGTTTTCGAACAAGCCTGTCAAATGGGGCTTAGATCTAATTGCCGTTTAGGTAATCATTGACTTGAAATGTGAAGGATGACTTGGATTAAAAGTTGGGTTTTATAAATACCTACCAATGGGGAATAAAGTACGCGAAACAATATGAAATCTGGGAGTCATTACTGTAAAGCTTGCACACTAGTTTCTGTTTACAACTATGCATAAAGTTGTAGTCCGCGGTGCTAAAGCCACTCTTAAACTCCCACATCGCACCGAAGCCTCGACAAACATGTCAAACACGCACTTGACCGGATTTTTTCTTGTTGCAAAGGAAAAAGCGAAAGTTGTGACCTATTTGATGTATTTTCTTTACATTTCCGTCATCTGAACATTATTATACGGACTGGAAAGGGAAATAATCCGAGTAGTAACACAAGATAAACATAATATTGTAGAAAAATAACAAAGGAAAAAATGTAATTACTTACTATCACAAGTTTTGATTCGGTAATTGGTAACATGAAATAATTTCAATACAAGCATTTCACATACAGTTAGGTAATAGTGATATTTGAACTTAAACGTTCGTTCGTTCATTCATTAGTTATCCTACTTAGAGCAACGATTTGAGCAGCGCCTCTACGGATTGCACCTCAGCTATTCCATTTAGAGCACCAATTGAAAATATTTTTAGGTGCCATTCGTGTAACAATTAAGAACAGATGTCCTTTTGAAGGATTTTTGGGGCTGGAAATTTGAGTGAAAGAATGAGTTTTTGTTTAATTGCGCACCTTAATAAAGGAGACTGCTTTACATTGGACAAAGTCTGGCGATACAATGGCGGATAAACGTGGTCGAAAACAAACCGTCGCAACAAAAATGTATGTAAATAAGTTGAAGCTCATTTGTGCTCGTTAGCGAGTTGTTCCAGACGATGTGCCGGCGTCAGCAGTACTAATACTAATGGAACAAACGTCTAAGCTAATGACACAGACAGATGTGGGACAAAACATCTCACTGATTACATAATTCTGTGTTTACGAATCACTGAACAATGTGATTAGTAGTCATGGAATTTAGACAGCTGCACAAAATAGCTATAATATAATACGACAAATTGATGTATGGTTTCAATTTGCTTAACAATTAATTCCCTGTATTGTATTATGAGTCCACCATGTAAGTCCAACTATTGCAGTTTGATACTTGTTACTTTTCGAATCATTATTAGCATCAGTACAGCTCAAAGACGTCTACTGCTAGACATAGGCTTCCCTCAAGGGGGCTTTCCATAATCGCCACACTTGGCAGGTGTGTTGGCGATCGCAGTATGGTGGTAAAATGCATAGAAAACGCCGCTGCCCATTCTACAGTAAGTCCCTTAGTCGCCTCTTACGAAACCCAAGGGAAGATATGGGATGGTTCTTAACGTCCGGCAGATAAATGTAACTTCTCTACCTTAAGAATATTCTGACTAAGCAGTGATGAACTGATGACTGTCCATTTGAAAAGATTAAAACTTTGACACTCAGATTTAAGATTTAATGCGTTCCGAGTCACAGCCGCGGCGCAAGTAATGACAAATGTAAATGAGAACACATTAAGACACGAAAAATTGTTAACGTCAGCCGGAAATGTCACAATCTGCATAACAACGAGCGGAAACACAAACATAAGGAAAATGTTCCGAAAATATTATCCTAATGAGTGCCTACTTCACTGAGGAACGGAATGTGCGAACACAAGCCGGCGCCGAGATAACACTGATCGAGACGAGATCACACGCTGTGGACTGTACACTGTAGCGGTGCTGGCTCGTCAACTGGTTCCTATCGTGTGCTAAAACATCGAAACCCAAACGACTGCACTTGAATCATTATTGAGGATTCAGAGAATGTTCACTTTTGTACAGTCACGGATTCCGATTCTTGAACAAATATACTTATAAACAGTTTTATTATCAGGTAGTACTACATTATAGTAATAACTACGTATTTATACTATGTAGTAAAGTTCTTTACTAGTTGTGTGAAATGTCTATAACACGGCTGATATACGTAGGGTCAATTTGTTAAGCAGTTCATTTCCGTTACCGAAGAGTGCGGCTAGCCCCGCGACCCTCCCTCGCCTCATGAATATCTAACAGATGTTAACACGTCGCTCGTCATCGCCTCCTTCGCAGCTGTTTTTGTTTACCCCCTCCCCTGCCCCCCGTCCCCCACTTCAGGCACCCCCGCGGACTTCTCAACTGATTACCATTGATTACATTATTATCATCCTCATTTGCTATACTTATCTCACAGTTCAAAGACTACATTAAAACATTTTGAGGAAACTTTTTCAATAAATTCTTTCAAAATTAAAGCAAGAATAACTCGTCGGACCTGTTTTTGTGTTTAAGCTTCGCTTGGTGCGAAAGGTTCTTCAGATGATTTTATTGTAGGTGTCACCGTGGTCGCGCTCCGTTTGGTGCTAATGTACCGTGATGCCGCCGATGGCAATGTGGCGACCTTACCAAGCTAAGTTTAACGGAACATTAACATCGCAAAATAACATTTTAAATTAAAATCATACGAAACCAGTACAATACAATTTTTGAGCATATTTTAGGTGCATTGCTAAACACAAATCTTCCCTAATTGCATTACTTCTTAGATTACGTTTTGTACTATCATTCCGAGAGCAAACAGTTTCATAGCCACATAAATTATTTGCAGTGAACAAAGGCGTAGCAAGTGCGCTACGCCGTAGCAATCCGCTACGAGTTAACGTAGCACTGCACGCGTAGCATGACCACCGTAGAAATGGGTTTTGTCGACGGAAGAATAGATAAAATTACAGATTGTAGAAAGATAAAACACAAAATTAAAGATTGTAGAAAGATTTGTACCGTTTTATGCAGGCGTAGCATGACAATTCTATCTCTATTCTACCAAGAATAGACAAAACCCATTTCTATCATGCTACGCGTGCTGCATTGTAGACTAGCGTAGACCGTAGCTGATCTTTAGATTGTCTACGTTAGATAGTGAAATATATGCTTTAGCCAATAGAGAAGCTGTCATCAATCTCTGCATGGTTCCGGTCTCGATGTCGCTGAGAGGCAATTTGGCCAGTTGTGCGCTATCAGCGCCATTGTTGAACAAAGTCCAACACCGCAGACTAACTGGCGCTGCTCTCGTGTGTGTGTGTGTGTGTGTGTCTGCTTGACGTTGTGCGTGTGTGTAACGATGCGTCGCATACGGATCGATACACATGAACAACTAGGAGACGAGACAGAAGGTGCATTATAGAACACGCTATAAAATTACATGATTAATCAACTGCTAATTTCATGAGTACGATGATGATTGTGATAAAATTCTTCGTTATCTCTGTGTACAGTACATGTGTTTGCAGTAGCACCCACAGCTGGATATATTAATATGAACTAATCTTAGTTTTGGGAGAAGTATTATACAGCACAATAACAGTGAGAATGGTGTATTTACAATATAATTACTCGTTGTCCTAGCAAATAATACTTTACCCGAATGGTAATACTGTGTGCATTACTGTTTAACGGTACGTAATACGACATACATGCCCAGACAGAGATGCAGTAATTTACACACACACACACACAGAATTATACAGACGAGGGACAATCGTCGCACAGATTTTGTTTGCTTTACACTTATGTGGCGCTACTCGTATCCAATACGTTTATCTAGTGTGATTTTGATTTAATTTTTATTGCAATTCGTTTTCCCACAGTCAAATAATTGTCAAACGTTCTGAGGACTTATTTCTGAGATTCTCGGCTTAGTCACCTCCGGCCCACTTGCGGTTTAATAATAATCATTTTAATTAAAGTTAGTTAAAGTCAGTAGTAGAGTCAATGGTGCCGATTCTGTTGTACAAAATTCTCTAAACTAAACTAAAAATCACTAAAATTTGGTTTATTCCTGTCAAATGACGATTTCCTATTCTGAAATAGACTAAAGTGACACAACTTAACTATATTTTAGTTTGACAGCACTAAGTTTGTACTGAGTTATTAGTTTAGTGAAAATTACAATTTTGCTATTCTGGGTTTGCCGGTTTTCACCAAAAATTTAGACTATATTAATTTATTTTGACTAAATCTGACTATTTTTAGTCGCGATTAAAAAGGTGTGGAATAAAACTAGTAGTCATGAACAAAAATTCACACCAACGCCTCGCCTTCACGTACAAAAACAGTGCTGTATTTTTTTATTTTTTCTTTTGCTTATATCTCGAAAATGGCGTGTCCTATCGCAAAAATAATGAAATTTTCGACCCCCTTTATAAAACCGCAGAACATATAAATCTCAACACGTGGGTAATATTTTTTTTATTTTTAAAACAAAGTTGAAAAATTCCATATAAAACACGTCCAGGCTGCCCCCAAGCGCGCGCCTTCGTCTCCAAAAAAATCATTGCGTAGCGCACACAAGTACCACGTTGCGAAACCAAAAGAAAAAAAAAACCGGCCAAGTGCGAGTCGGACTCGCGCACCAAGGGTTCCGTACAAACCTGCAGGTCATCATCATCATCATTCGTCATCATCGTTTATGAAATGAAATGTTTTTTTTTTTTTATTTTTATATTTGTGTTGACTGAATGAAAGGTAAATTGTGGTTTACGATTTATGACGTATTAAAAAAAAACTACTAACTAGATCTCGTTCAAACCAATTTTCGTTGGTAGTTTTCATGGTAATGTACATCATATTTTTTTTTTAGTTTTATCATTCCCTTATTTTAGAAGTTACGGGGGGGGGGACACACATTTTACCACTTTGGAAGTGTCTCTCGCGCAAACTATTCAGTTTAGAAAAAAATGATATTAGAAACCTCAATTTCATTTTTGAAGACCTATCCATAGATACCCCACACGTAAGGGTTTAATGAAATTTTTTTTTTGTGTTTCAGTTCTATGTATGGGGAACCCCAAATATTATTGTTTTAAAAAAAAATGATATTAGAAACCTCAATATCATTTTTGAAGACCTATCCATAGATACCCCACACGTAAGGGTTTGATGAAAAAAAAAATTTTGAGTTTCAGTTCTATGTATGGGGAACCCCAAATATTATTGTTTTTTTTTCTATTTTTGTGTGAAAATCTTAATGCGGTTCACTGAATACATCTACTTACCAAGTTTCAATAGCACAGCTCTTATAGTTTCGGAGAAAAGTGGCTGCGACATACTCGGACAGACAGACAGACAGACAGACAGGCAGACGGACAGACAGACAGACAGACAGACAGACAGACATGGCGAATCTATAAGGGTTCCGTTTTTTGCCATTTGGCAACGGAACCCTAAAAACCATGTTGATTGTCAAATTCGGTTTTAGTCGTGACAAAATTATTTTTAAATTTAGAGATTTTTCCTTGCAGAATAGCGTTAAAATTCTCATAGCCAAAAGTAAGGAATTTTAGAAATAGTTTAGTTTAGTTCGGTGTACAACAGAATCGGCACCAATATTTTTTCTAATGCAGTGCATTTTGTCTTGCTAGCTTTAATAGAAATGTCTTATATATTGTTATATTTTTGCAAAATTAATGTCTGTTCTATTCTACTAATTTAATTTTCGATGTAATAAAAAAGATATATTTCTAGAGCTGCTCAAAACGTTGTGTTGAAAGGAATAATATTACCTTAGACAAACCTTAGCACGCCTTAAGGCTGTGAGGTTATATTAATTAAAATAAACATCTTGGTATTACATCGAGTAGAGTAGAGTAGAGTCGCCTACGTCGTCACCCACACACAGCCCACGGCACGCAGAACAAATGCAACTTGTTCAAACTTGCGTTTTGTTACTTAAACACTCTTTCTCATCGGAGTAGCAAGTTCTTAACCCGGTGCGGCGTGGTGGGGCCCGCACGCGGTACACAAGGAACAAAAAACGCTTCGTTAACTAGTTGCACCGAACTATTGAAATGTACCGCCGAATGACAGATTCAAACAAATTGTTGGCGAAGCACAAACACTGGGAATGGGGATGCAATCACAGAACGTTCTGTTTTGCATTAGATTGTGATCATACTCGCACAGTGGCGGGCAGTGAGCCATGACTGATTAGTCGTGGAATGATATCAAAGAGACGCTGGACTAAAGAGAGATGTGACGCGTTCGGTCACAGAGAACGCTCTGAGGCACGATGTGCCGCCCCGGGAACACTGAGTGCTCCAGAAGCACGTCAAATTTAAACCCTCTTCATACAAAACAAAGCTTTTATTAAAATGAGGTTACCAACAAGCCAGTTTTTGAATTAAGAACTGAATATGTGTAGTAATATAGATCTTTTGAGGGTTCCGTTGCCAAATGGCAAAAATCGGAGCCCTTATAGATTTGTCATGTCTGTCTGTCTGTCTGTCTGTCCGAGTATGTCACAGCCACTTTTTTCCGAAACTATAAGAGCTATGCTATTGAAACTTGGTAAGTAAATGTATTCTGTGAACCGCATCAAGATTTTCACACAAAAATAGAAAAAAAAAAACAATAATATTTGGGGTTCCCCATACATAGAACTGAAACTGAAAAAAAAATGTTTCATCAAACCCATTCGTGTGGGGTATTTATGGATAGGTCTTCAAAAATGATATTGAGGTTTCTAATATCATTTTTTTCTAAACTGAATAGTTTGCGTGAGAGACACTTCCAAAGTGGTAAAATGTGTGCCCCCCCCCCCCCTCGCCGCGTAACTTCTAAAATAAGGGAATGATAAAACTAAAAAAAAATATATGATGTACATTACCATGAACTTCCACCGAAAATTGGTTTGAACGAGATGTAGTAAGTAGTTTTTTTTTTAATACGTCATAAATCGTAAACCACAATTTACCTTTCATTCCATCCATCCATCCATCCATTTCAGCCGTAAGACGTCCACTGCTGGACTTAGGCCTCCCCCAATTTGGGGGGCTTTGCCATAATCGCCACGCTTGGCAGGCGGGTTGGCGATCGCAGTATGGTGGTAAAATGCATAGAGAACGCTGCTGCCCATTCTCTAGTAAGTCCCTTAGTCGCCTTTTACGACACCCACGGGAAGAAGTGGGGTGGTGTTATTCTTTACGTCCGGCACCACACGGTACCAAGGTACCTTTCATTCAGTCAACTCAAATATAAAAATTAAAAAAACAAAACATTTAATTTCATAAACATAAACCTTATGCATAAGCCGTGAATACCTGAAAGTTTGTACGGAACCCTCGGTGCGCGAGTCCGACTCGCACTTGGCCGGCTTTTACAAAATTGACAACCTAGTCCGGTGCTAAGTTGTCAGTTTTGTATTAAGAACTTTACTCAAATCGAAATAAAGTTCAAAATACAAAAACTGACTCGAGAGTTTTAGGCTAGAACTATGTAGATAACAGTGAGAATGCGTTCTGTAATAAGACGGAAAACGTTTATTGGAATTTCAGAACCGTTATACAATACGGTTTAAAATTGCATTAAATATTATCAGGCATGGAAAATATTAATTAGGTTCGGTTTAGTTATTATTTTGTAGATTTGAGTATGGTTTATGGCCTAGTGATTAAATTAATTCTTGACAATTGTTCTAGAAATCGTGAACATGCTGAAGCTCAACGTATTTCATTTTACTAGAGCGTAGTATTACAATCCGTCATTGCTAGTATCCGCTATCATAGCAGACGACGCTATCCGTCGCATGTCAATCAGCCGCGCGAAGCTTGTGCCTCAACTTTTCACTTTGCCTCATTATCCCCCCTGCCCCCTCTCTGTTCCCCTTTCAGTCCCAACAAAATGGTTGAGCTGGATAGTGCTGATCCACGCGTCATGTTTGTAAACGGGTGGCATCGGTTGAGACAGGTCACCTCCTAACTTCCAGAGCTTATTTTCATTCTTATACATATTTGGATTTGTTTCTTCATTTTTTTACAATGGTTCTCACATATAAATAGCAGCAACAAGATTAATGTACCTAGGATTTTGTACACGCACAATGGTCCACTCAAAGGACTAAGTGCCAGGCGCGGTCCGAGAGGGCGGGGGGGTCCTAGGGGTCATGACCCCCCCAAAGACAGTCATGCATCATCTTAATATTATTCTCACTTGAGCCATGGAGACTCCGATGGACATTTGCAAAAAGATTATAACCCGGAACATCATGCTGATCAGTAGCGCTTGCGACTACTAGACCAAAGAGGATGTACCTTCTTAAAAATATTCTTCAGTACTCATGGTGACCTCCCCCAAAATGTTAGGCTGCGACCGCGCCTGCTAAGTGCGGAAACCAAACCCCCATAACATAGAACATAGGATTTTGTAACATCTGGATTTAAAAGGGTGTCTCCTTGGAGTTTCCTGCCTGATCTTCTCTACAAATATCTACGTTTTGGAATGGGCAATTAACTTCAACATTCCGACTAACTGCTCAACTTTTTGACAGTTCAAAAGTGCCTGTAAATAGTTTAATTGAACAAAATCCTTTCAGTTTTTTTTTTTTAATTTGTAAGTATCCTCTATGTATGTCGGAAATATTCAACACTAAACAGCTTTATTGTTTTCCATTGAGTTAATCGGTGCACTTTATGTGGTCGCACTCGCTGCAGCTCTTGACGTGTCGCCACAGACAAGCTACACAGGAGACAATATAGAAAGCTATGTTTTGTTTTGGTTAGCGCTGGAATTGCTTAATTAAACGATTATTAGCAGAGCCAATGAGCCCGTCCAGCGTTAGCTATAATGCAAACGTCTGTCCCAGCTGGACCGTTAGCTTCACAGCCATCGTCAGCTGAATGCAGCTATTCTAACTTGTCCAGAATGTCCTACAATCCACCGAATATTTTTGCAACATACTTTGATCAACATCTGCGCTGTACTCTCCCATCCTTTGTGTTCGAGGCGGAACCCCAACCTAAGTAATAAGCTGACATTACGGAGATATTGCAGATCTGCACAAAAAATATGATAAACCGTCGAACATTCCGCACAACCGACTAATATAGTGTTGCCCCGCGACCAGTGTGCGTGTGTGTGTGTTTGTATGTGCGTGTGCGTGAGGGTCAATCATCCAGTAGTAATGTGATGTTAGGGGATGTGTGCCGGCGGCGGTGGACACATATAATACACAACACGGTCCCAGTCCCGGGAGACGATCAGCGCGTGACGGAAGAAGTGATCGATGGCGCGATGTTGACACTGTCGGACTGTAGCGTATACAGCCAGGGAAACAGATTGTTTAGCAAATTGACAACTTAACGTCCTTACATAATTATATACAATATGCTCGCTCGCAGGTTCACACGTTGCTACAATGAGGAGAAAATAACACTTTTATGGCGTTCTGCCAGTCGTTCTATTCGAATGGCACCCACAGGTGAACATACGTATGCATATGATCCGAAAAATTACCAGTATTAGCTTACCGGCGTTCCTGTCCTCTGTCCACAGCACTGAGAAGCTGACCAGGAAAATTTTAGCACCCTGCCTGGTTGACTCCGAAGTGCCGTGCTTGACTGATGCCATGAACGCCTGGACAGTGACTTGCCTGAATACAGATCGGCCTGGGAACCCGTCTTCCCAGAGACAGTGGGATGAGCCGCTCTGCAGGTTGGTACGGAATAATCTAATCAATACGTCCACCAATACTGCTGAGCGTGCCCGCTGGTTGGCTGTGGGAGAATGGGAGTCGGGCCTCTGGCTTCAGGCACTGCCGTCACCCAACATAGGTACTATGTTGTGTGACAATACTTTCCGGCTCGCTACCTGTCTGCGTCTGGGCGCTCCTTGCGGGGCTCCACATCGCTGCCAGTGCGGTGAAGCTGTCGACTGCCTCGGACACCATGGCCTATCTTGCAGTAAGAGCGCAGGCCGTTTGGCTCGACACGCCAGCATTAATGACATGATCCGTCGTGCTCTTGTCACCGCCGGGGTGCCAGCTGTTTTAGAACCCAACGGCTTGGCACGTGACGATGGGAAGATACCAGACGGAATGACCGTAATGCCCTGGAAGGTGGGCAGGCCTCTGGTGTGGGACGCAACATGTGTCGACACCCTTGCGCCATCCCATCTTTCCTGTACGATGGAATACGCTGGGGTGGCTGCTGCAGGTGCGGAAAACCTCAAACGGCGAAAATATTCCAATCTCATTGGAAGTTACATATTTGAGCCGTTTGGGGTTGATACATTAGGGCCATGGGGTCCGAGTGCCCACTTGGTTTTTCGAGACATAGCCAAGAGGTTAGTCGACTCTTCACGTGACCAGAGGGCTGGCCTATTTTTTGCTCAAAGAATCAGCGTTGCCATACAACGTGGCAATGCTGCCAGCCTTTTGGGAACTTTTCCCATTGACAGCGATGCAGACGAGTTTTTTGAAGCCCTCTGATTCTTTTTTCTCTGTTTTTATAAACATTACATACTTGTACATAATATAATTATTAATTTTAGTGTTAAATAAGGAATTGTAAAATATTTCAATTAAATAATAAAGATTCACCCGTATGCATATTGTTATATGTTATTACACTTCACATTCCTACAACTTGCAATTATGGATTTACCAAATGCCATGAATAATGAAACATTTCGTTAAAATGAGAAACACGTAATAATCAATTAATGAAAGATTAATATTTGTTATTTGCACTGACGTCGTGCCGCGCGCACTCATCGCCGGATTATTTCTTCTTCCTCGAGCTTCCGTGTCGTCACACGAGCACACCCCCACTCTAGGGGTGGGGTGGCAGTAAATTGAATCAGTGGCGTCACAACTCAGCAGCTAACACCATTACTGTCACAACGCGTCACGCCGGGCACGTCCGTCGCTAAACAAGATCTCTGATACACTGCTGCACGTAATGAACTATTGTGACTCATGAAGCTAGGGCGTCTTCACAAACTATCCCATGTACAGGCTAGACTTTTGTATCTTCGTCAGTTTTCAAATTCTTACCTATATCAAGTTTGATAAAAAAATACCTGTTGAAGCTACAGCAGGTACTGAGCAGACTATTGCATACAAAACTGTACTCTATCTCCTTTTTATAACTTACTTTATTTTGGACGTGTAAAAGTTGTTTTAGAACCAGTTTGCAGAAATAAATATCAGTATTAATTACTAGATATCGCTCATTTGAAGCGACAACAGTGACACAAGTGCAAATTTGTTTACACTACGCCAGTTTTAAGATTTTTTCGTAACACACTTGAAGATTCTGAACTTTTCTTACAGCTAATGACTATCTCTATATTTTATTTTTGTAGTTTGAAGCCTGGGCTTGAAAATAGACTCATGTCTTTTTTATTAATCAATCCATATCTATGAGGAAAAAATATATTTTATTTTAAGACTTACAATTGCGTCGTTGTTACCCTAGGAAAAGAAATTTCGAGTAGTTATGACCTTTGTTGTCTCTTATAAAAAATAATAAACCTTAAAATTATGAGTCGGCACTTTGAGTGATCTTTGTTCATTGATTTTTCAGCGCCGACTCAAAATTTTAAGGTTTATTATTTTTTGCTTTTCTGTTTTTTTCAGCGGTTTAATTTTTTGTAAAAAAGTTTTTATTTTGTAATTTTTTGTGGCTTTAATGTACTAATAATACTTGGCAAGGTATACCCCATCCAATGAAAAAAGGTTTATCAAAATCGGACTACTCTGTACAAAGTTATAAGTGGTTATACATTACAATCAATGAGTGAACAATCAATCATCCCCTGTTTTCCGACCCTTAGGGTTCGATTTTCTTTTCCAAATTTATATGGGACCACCCCCGGAGTATACCCTTTCCAATAAAAAAAAGAATTATCACAATCGGACTACTATGTAAAAAGTTATGCGTGGTCATACATAAAAAAAAAAAACAAAAAAAAAATATATGCGTCGAATTGATAACCTCCTCCGTTTTTTTCGTCGGTTAAAAACTAAATGACACCAATAAAAATGGGTACTGAAGTTGCTTAAAATAAGCTTTCATAAAATCCAGAATATCTAGCATCTGGGAACAATGTTTTTTTTTTCTGTAGAATATTTTTTGGAATCTGAAATTTAGCAAAGAAACGTTAAAACTCGGAAAACAGCATAAAATAAAAACTATAATGCATGTAGTGTTTTATACCATTTTGGCACTAGTAGAAATAACGGTTTTGAAGCAAGAGATTGGTGATCAGTACTATCAAACTTTGAATATTCTTGCTCACAAAGTTTGACTAACATTCGTGCTCGGCTTCCCATTTTAATGGCTAAAAATTTATAGCAAATAATAATAATATTAGCGGGTTATAGGTATTTGATATTAAATTATTGAATTTAGTCATATTATCATGTCATGTTATTGTTAGTAGAGCATTTGAGAACAATATTGGCGTAATTATATTTACGTCAAAAAATTACGAAATGTTTGGTGGAACAACGGCGCAATTGTAAGATACGTCATAGTATCCACAAAACTTTTTTACAAAAAAAAAAACAACCGACTTGTGGTGTCTTAGGATCTGTATTTATGGTTTTTTTTGCCACCGACTTCCGAAATTAAAGTTATTTTTCAATTTGTAGTGTTTTTAAGGAAGTCGGTTGTTTTTTTTTTTGTAAAAAAGTTTTTATTTTTAAATTTTTAGTTGTGGTATCCACCCCGCACTAATTCCAAACAAACAATGCATATTTATGCGATAGCAGAAATCGCGGTTGATTTGCTGTCATTTTTTAAAGAGTTCCGGTGTCTATCTCTGGAACTCATCATCAGACCTATATGAAATTTATATGGGACCATTTCGAAATAAACTCCATTCAAACAAAAAAAGAATTTTGCAAATCCGTCTATATATGACGGAGTTATGGCCGAACATACATAAAAAAAAATATATATATATAAACATCCGAATAGAGAACCTCCTCCTTTTTGAAGTCGGTTAAAAACTATTTTAATTTCAAGTTAATAGTGTCATAAAGTACAATTGCGTCTTTGTAGCTCCGATTCTGAATAGCAAAATGGAATATTTCAACAACGTCTTTTCTCTCTCTAGCGGACGTTTTTTGAACTTACAAATGTGACATTTTCACTGCTAACGTAGATTTTTAGGCAGATAATTTTGGTGTAATTGGGACAGTTTCGCATTTTTTTGCAGTTGTTTCACTGTCGCCCCAAATGAGCGATATATATCAAAAAAGATTCAAAGGTAGTAAGTACCTTTGAATCTTTTTTTATTATTGCTTTACTTATTAGAATCTGTCCATGTCAACTTTTTTATTCGGTTTGTCATTTAAGAAGATGGCTGAATGTATTGACAATACGACGCAATATATAATAATATATATATAATACTATACTATAATACTAAATAAAATAAATATATGTATAATACTAAATTGGTAAAGTGGATTCTATCTTCCAATGATCAAACAGAAATAGCCCATAAGATGACGAATATTTTAAGGATGTGACTGTACAATGTGTGCGATAACCCGAGAGGGGAGGAAGAAAAGAGACGCCACCATAATACTATTACTTGAACCAGATAATATTTATGATGCGTGGTCTCACATGATCCCGCCGTGTGCTCTACAAGGGTGCCCATAGGATAAAAATGTCTCGTTCCAAGATAGAATGCATACTCAAGCAGCAATCCCTAGTGGATGGATCGGGTTTGACGCATTTGGTGCACATCTCAACTTGTACACCATGCTCAAATGGTGAACTTAGCAGCTGGTGCACTTCTCATATGGCACACTTCGCAACTGGTGCACTTCTCAATTGGTGCACTTCGCAAAAGGAGCACTTTTTAAGATGAGTGGAGATTTGGAAAAAAAATCTAAAAATGAAAGAATCTTTGGTTTTGCGCAGGTAATTTTCTTAAAAATACAATCAACAAATACCTTTCAAGTAGGTACACACTTACTTAAACTTTAACAATTTTCAATAATAATATAAAATGTCACACGAAAGTAATAAAAAAAATATGTAAGAAAGATTTACCTACTGCAAAATAATTAAAACAAAACAAAAATAATTTTAATTAAACTCTACATAATCACCATAATATTTTAATTTTTTCAAAAATAAAAAACGTTACTCGGAAATAATAAAAATGTAATTATGTAAGAAAAAATTAGATTTACAGCAAAAAGTTTATAATAAAGACATGATATAATACTCGTATCATATTATATCAATAACAATAATATAACAATAACACTACAATAATAATATTATAATATAACCTTTATAAAATAGTATAATTTAACTGTACTTCTTTTAGTTATAGTTATTATTATTAATTAAATAAAAGCTTTAAATTAAATCATAATCTGTGTCTCAAAAACAGGTTATAAATAATATAGATAAACCTTTGTTTCTTACTTAGTAATTGTTACTATTAATTAAGTAAATAGCTTAAGACTTTTTTTTTAAGAAAATAAAAATGTTATAGTGATTATGTAGAGTTAATTTCAAATTATTTTGTAATTTGTATTTTTTTTTAAATTATCGATGCAAAACCAAAGATTTTTTAATTTTTGTCCATTTTTCCAAATCTCCACTCATCTTAAAAAGTGCTCCTTTTGCGAAGTGCACCAATTGAGAAGTGCACCAGTTGCGAAGTGTGCCATATGAGAAGTGCACCAGTTGCTAAGTTCACCATTTGAGCATGGTGTACAAGTTGAGATGTGCACCAAATGCATCAAACCCGATGGATCTACAGACAAAAATCACAATTCCAGTCGGTAAAACAAAACCCCGGGGTAAGTTTCAGTTTCCGGAAGGGTAGCGCAATGTGCGTGCGCCTCTGTTCAACTTTGTGAAAACACAGCGATCAACAAATTGTCGGTTCCGCGTTAATATTGATGAGCGACCGTTCGTGTCGGCAGCAGGACCAGGCAGGGCAGCAGGGGGGGGGGGGGAATAGTTAAAAGCAGAAGGTTTACTCTCACAGTGCAATACAAACGTGTGTACTTAAAACCTGAATGAAACAAGAATCTAAAATTAGATGCTTGTTTCAAAGCATTCTGCTACTTACGTACACTCTTGTTAAGTTGCTTTTCCATTAGCTATAAATGATATCTGTAAGTAGGTTTTACCAACATTTTTACACGTCAGTGATATTTTAAAACTACTCTGAGAAGAACACAGTTGCGTTTAAAGTCCAGACATAAACTTGGTCACATTATGTGAAGACCATGTAAGTAAATTGGTGTCTGAAAGAAGCACACTTAGTATACTGCTGGTATCTACAATAAAGTGATTAAATAAATAAATGAATAGATGAGTGGTTTCCACATCAAATCAGATGATCACTTTCAACACAGTTATTAGTATGTTAACTATCCTTCTGCGGCTTGGCTGCGAGGGCGCGGCGGCATCGCTTTTAACCGCAACCTATGAATACATTAGCCGCGAGTAATAACGCTTTAAAAATAATGCCTTCATTCGGCTTCCTTCCTTCGAGGCGAAGAAGATGATGGTTCGAGGGCGCGGGGAGTGAGGGGGGACATTCAAATATTTTTCATCGAATTGTTCTCGTGTTTGTGAGTGACGACTGATGCCATTACCGACACAACGGGGAGCTCCGAATAGCTCGAATAGCTCCACTCATTGTACCAGATCATTATTTATTTACTAATGTCCACAGTTAGCTGACGGCATATTTTGTTATAACACTTTATAACTTAATCTATGTAATAAAAAGTTGTAAAATTTGTGTTTATGTGTAGGTGGAAGTGTAAATCGAAACTGCCCTCGAATATTATTTCAATAACGAGAAGCCGGGTTTATGACTTACGACGAGATATATTTTATGTTAAAAAAGAAGCTCCGCACAAAAAAAAGTCACGGGCAGAAGATAAAAGCACATAACACATTTACGGTATTTAATAAATCACATAATTACAATTCATAGCTAGATATTTCTGTAAATAAATGTTTATATGTATTTTCAGAGAAAAAAAATAGGTAAATAAAGAAATATAAACAAACAGCCTACAGAACACACAAAGTTCCGTGTAACTGAGTTAAACTGGATCCGAGCAGAACTGATCACGATATGTTTCATAATGTCGTTCGTTTATTGTGAAAACGTAATTACAAGGTGTTAGCCCTCTTCTCCCGCATCCCCCCCCTATGGTCCCACACCCGCGGGAACACAGCGCGGCGTGTTTGTGTTGTGTTAAATTAAAATAATATCTTGGAAATACTTCAGGGTGAATTACTGTCACATTATTAGCTGATAGCGCGGTGCACTTGACACCTGCTGACGGGTTTATTAGCTGCCTCAACACCTCGTTAATATTCACTCGCTTTCTGCTTTTGTAACTAATGTTACAATGGTATGTTTGTAGCCTGCCAGGGTCGCGAGATTTCTTCGAAAGAGTGAACGTGGCCCTGGCATGTAGGCAACTGAAGGCACACGGGTGGTTAGAGTCAGTAAAAGTCTGACACGCTCTTGCTCTCCGTCCAGAGCGGGAGACGTATTTGATTATATCCCAACGACAAAAAAAAAAATGGTACCTATGTTTGTAGAATTTAGAGCCAGAAATAGGTACTGAGTGCTATTTTTTGCAGACCATTATAAGTTTCTCAAAAAGATTCTCGTTCTAATTCATTAGATTTAACTTTCAGATTTCTAGTAGAAACTTTTGTGTATTTTGATGATTTACTTATTTGTGCTTCTACTTTTCCTAACACTACAAAGTAGGGAAACTTATTTGTAGTGTCGCGTATCGAACAGTTGTCTCAGTTCCGTCGCTGATTTTGTGTTGTTTTAGCTGTTTACTGTAAACAGACTTTGTGTTGTTTTAGCTGTTTACTGTAAACAGACTTCAAGCGGCTCGTTAGTGTCAACACACCGATGACATCTCTTTTACTATCAAAATATGTACACTGACTTAAAACGAATTCTGCAGATCATAATGTCATCATCATCATTTCAAAGGAAAGACGTCCACTGCTGGACATAGGCCTCTCTCAATTCGGGGAGGTTGGCCATAACCTCCTCGCTTGGAAGGCGAGTTGGCGTTCGCAGTATGGTGGTAAAATGCATAGAGGACGCTGCTGCCCATTCTCTAGTAAGTGGCCTCTTACGACGTCTACGGTAAAGAATAGAACGGTGCTATGTTTTACTTCCAGCACAACATGGAATTTAGCATCATTAAAGTATCATGACTAACGAATTTCAATATAATGACCCTAAAAACTGAGTAGCTGTCAACAACTGAGAGAAATAATTGCTTTCTACTCTATCAACTACTGTTCATCATCATCATCATTTCAGCCGAAAGACGTCCACTGCTGGAAATAGGCCTCCCCCAAGCTCCGCCACTTTGACCGGTTTTGTGCTTCCCGCATCCAGCGGATTCCTGCGGCCTTCACAAGGTCATCGGTCCACCTTGTTGGAGGCCTTCCAATTCTACGTCTTCTGATACGCGGTCGCCACTCCAGAACCTTTCAGCCCCATCGGCCATCTGTTCTTCGAGCAATGTGCCCTGCCCACTGCCACTTCAGTTTAGCAATTCTTCGGGCTATGTCGGTTACCTTAGTTCTCCTACAGATCTCTTCATTTCTGATTCGATCGCGTAGGGAAACTCCAAGCATAGCCCTCTCCTTCGCCCTTTGGGTGACTTTCAGTCTTCTAATAAGGTCCATTGTGAGCGACCACGTTTCGGTTCCATATGTCATCACTGGCAACACACACTGGTCAAAGGCTTTCGTCTTGATACACTGCGGTATGTGGGACGAGAAGATATTGCGTAGCTTCCCAAACGCTGCCCAGCCGAGTCGGATTCGACGATTGACCTCTTTCTCAAAGTTGGACCTACCTAACTGGACAGTCTGTCCTAGGTACGCATATTCGTCCAAAATTTCGAGTGTAGCGCCTCCGATTTTTACTGGAGTGGGTATCACACGAGCATGGACCTTTGTCTTGTCCATGTTCATCCTGAGACCCACTCTTTCGGAAGCTCTACTGAGGTCATCGAGCATTGTACTGAGGCCCTCCATTGTCTCAGCCATGACAACTATATCATAGGAAAACCGAAGGTGAGTGATGTACTCGCCATTGATGTTGATGCCAGCCCCTTTCCAGTCCAGAACCTTGAAGACATCCTCCAGTGCAGCGGTGAACAGTTTCGGAGAAATAACGTCTCCCTGTCTCACCCCTCGCTGCAGAAAGATAGGTTTCGAGGTCTGGTCCTGAAGTCGGACTGACATAGTGGCGATTTCGTACAGACACTTCAGCACCTCGATGTACTGATAGTCGATTTGGCACCGTTGACGAGACTGCAGTACAGCCCAGGTTTCGACCGAATCGAAGGCTTTTTCGTAGTCCACAAACGCTAAACAAAGAGGCAGGTTATACTCTTCGGTCTTCTGTATAACCTGCCGCAGCGTATGTATGTGGTCTACGGTGCTAAAGCCTTTACAGAATCCGGCTTGTACGGGAGGCTAGAAGTCGTCAAACCTGCGCGCTAGACGGTTCGTGATGACTCTTGAAAACAGCATGTAGACATGGCTCCGAAGTAAGATGGGTCTATAATTCTTAAGTAGGGCATTGTCACCCTTCTTAAAGAAAAGTACCACCACACCTCTGTTCCATGCCTGTGGCGTTTTGCCCTCGAGTATGACGGAATCAAACAGCTTCTGAAGGGCCTTGAGAACGGGTTTCCCACCAGCCTTCAGGAGTTCAGCCGTAATTCCGTCATCACCCGGCACCTTGTTGTTTTTGAGCTGCTTCAGAGCCATCCGAATCTCGTACAAGCTGACGTCCGGGATGTCTTCGGTATAATGTCGGGTCAACCTAGCTCTTGGGTCATTTGCCAGATTTTTAACGGGGTTACTTGAACCACTCAATCTCCTTAAACAGCTCAGGTTTGGCGGATATGACTCTGCCATCATCGGTCTTCAGTTTCGTAAGCTGGCTTTGCCCAATAGACAGAGCCTTAGTAAAGACCTTGGAGCCTTTATTCCGCACTATTGCGTCCTTGATCCACTCTGTGGAAGAGCGGCGAAGGTTGCTTTTCAAGGACTTACAGATCTGTCTATTGAGCTGCCGGTACTCGAGCGCAGCTTCTGAAGACTGCAGGATCATTCCGCGCCTCTGTTCCATGAGCTGTAATGTTGGATCTGAGAGTTTCTATTTTCTATTAGTATGGCGGGTCTTGAAGAACTTAGAACCGACCGTATGGACCGTACTGTGTGGCGTTGGACGAAAAGAATAGCACTACCCCCTTTCTTCCCGTGGGTGTCGTAAGAGGCGACTAAGGGATATACTAGAGAATGGGCAGCAGCATTGTCTATGCATTGCAGACTATCATACTGCGATCGCCAACCCGCCTGCCTAGCGTGGCGATTATGCAACCCCCCCCCCCCCCCCCCCAAATGACAAGCACCAAAAATAAATGGGCCCTAGTGCCCGGCGGCCCACCTAACCTTGGCTACGGTAGCGGTCAAGGCACAAGGGGTGCAAAGGATCCCCGGAAGAGATCCGGCTACCACAAACACCGACAATTGGACCTGGCAACATATAACACTGACCTACGAGAAGATCGCCGAACTGGAGGAAGAACTGAGCAGGTTACGATGGGATATAGTAGGTTTATCTGAAGTCCGAAGAGAGGGGGAGGACTCGATAATTCTCAAATCCGGGAACCTGCTCTATTTCCGGGAGGGCGACCATCAGTCCCAAGGTGGTGTCGGGTTTATCGTCCATTTGTCCCTTGTGAGCAACGTGGTGTAGATCGAGAGTGTGTCGACCAGGGTAGCGTACCTTATACTCAGAAGATCCGCAAGGTATTCGCTGAAGGCCGCGCGCAAGTTACCATAAAAACCAGTTTCAAAATAAACATCTTTCGTTAACGATAACTTAATTTTATTTCACAAAGATATATCAAAATAAAAATTGCATGGTTATTATAACACGTTTAAGTTTATTTTGTTGAAATTTATGCACTGGTTAAAAACTTATCCTGTATAATCAAATACTTTAAGTATTTAACTATCCTGGGAAAAGTTTAAAGATCAATTTACAAAAACGTCGCAAATCTGTTTTGCAAAGTGCGGAACGTCAGCTGTACTCGACTGCGAGGCGCGTCGACGTTCCATCGCAGTTCCTGCGTACTTATGCACAGCAATAATTGTTACTTTACGATCAATCTCGTATATTGGCACATTAGCAGACGCGCAGAAACTAGCGGAAGCGCTGTCACGTACAACGTGTGCGAAGCGTGCCCCCCACGACCCGCTCCTCCACTCATCGCTCCCGATCGCTTGTAACCGCTACTGTGGCAACAGATCCACAGAAGAACTACGATGCATACCCAGTGAGATGCACAGGAAGGCGTTCAACGAAACAAGGTGCTGAATCACCTGTTGTACTTGTAATTCTAAAAGACACAATGGAATGGTTTTCTACAGCATCCAACGCCGAAAATGTCGAACTTTACCATAAGAGAATGCTTAAGCTGCGGTTTATGCTGTTCTTGAATTAACATTGAGTTAACTATCACAGTAAAGCTATGTTAAGCATTGCTCAATACAGTCCATTTCGGCCTTTTAGAGAGAAACCTCTGCCAAAATAGTGAACTATGACATTGTAAGCTAGGCAAGGTCACTAGTGGGCGTACTGCGTGTCGTTGTGTCGTGAGCACACCCGTTGGCTCCGGCTATAAAGTTGCGGAGTCGCGATGTGCCGCCTCCTATGCTAATACCGGCCTTAGGGAATAGCTCCTTATGTAGCGCACTCCAAATAGCGGAAATCTCAACGCTACGTTTTATCGCAAATCGTATCGAGCGCCGATCGATGGCGACCTCTTTATTTCGGCGGTCGATTGTAATGAATTCCGAGAATGTGGAGGGGAATGAAATAATGCAAAGTGACGCCAAGAGATATTAGCATCGATAGAAATGTGCGACTGGGAGGAAAAAACCGAACTGGGAACAATTGGGAGCGCGTGGCGGCGACAGAGACTGATTTATTGGACACTTAACGACGCGCCGCTGACGACGCGCCGCCTACGACGAGGATACAGGACAAGGAAGGGGGAGCCGAGAAACACGATATTCTACTGTACGAGCGGTCGCAGTACACACACATACACGTAATGCCATTACACAGAATTGTGAGCAGATAGCTTACTATCTTCTCACAATTCAAACTGACGCGCAAGAAGTCCTTGTAAACTTAGGAAGGTGAAACAGTTTCTGATAAGTTATTGACATTACAATTTGCTATCATTGAGGCAAGTAGTAAGAACTATCAGATCAAGGATTTATTGAGCTCACTGAGCAGCGCGCCCCGAATATGTGGCCGAGTAGGTATACGCTGTGCCGTGTGGCTTCGGACTAAAAGTATTATTTTAGTCCGAAGCCACACGGTACAGTGTATACCTGCTTAAGCTGCATTAATAGCACCACCCCATCTTTTCCCGTGGGTGTCGTAAGAGGCGACTAAGGGATACACTAGAGACTGGGCAGCAGCGTTCTCTATGCATTACAGCCTATCATACTGCGATCGCCAACCCGCCTGCCAAGCGTGGCGATTATGGCAACCCCCAAGAAAATGACAAGCAACAAAAATGGTCGAAGGCGCTACACTCGTAGTTGTGGACGAATATGTGTACCTAGGGCAGACTGGCCAGTTAGTGGACGTCTTGGCTGAAATGATGATGATGACTGAGGTATACGCAGAGACACCACACAGGAATTATGACACCAACATAATTCGGATGAAGCTATAGACGTAACGCGTAGGAATTGCAACTTTAGATAGGTATTTTACAACCTTATGTTTTTTTTTTTATATTGGGATAACCATATACAAGTATCAAAGTGCTGTGGTAACTTTCATTACTAAGATGACGATTGGAAGTATCTAATGCAACTTTAAAAAAAAAAAAACCTTTTAAAGTAGAGCAACAACTAATCGAAGTAAACGATCAGTTTATGTGCGAAACTTGTAAATTGATGAAAATGGTATCGCGTCGCAAGTATTCGGAATAGATTATGGGAATGACAATTGTTTCGTAGAAGAAACAGACAGACATCTCTAAGTTCTGCGAGCTGTACATTAATGCCGCACTCACTTGTATTAGCTTTTTGTTTAATTAACTCCCAGACAGGTTCATTCGTGCTCAGTCAGTGTGCTTGTAGTGCACAGAGCTCATTGCTCTCTCACAAACTTATTAGTAATTCCGTCTATCTTTATTATAGCGTTTGAACAAAGTGCGAGCTGGAGCTTTGATATCATTCAGTTTTTGTTGCCTCTTCATTATAAAGAATCATTCGACCAACATCATGCCCTTCTGCGGTAAACGTCCATAGTTTTGATCGTACAGTTAAGATGTTCGGGTTGGCTGGTCGGGGCGCCCCAGGGAACTATTTCGGTCCACAATTCCTTAGACAGTCCGACAGTGAATTGTAAGAAGAATATATCTGGACGGCTGCGCGCCAACCCGCTTCGGACTGCCGATTTTATAAAACGACTTGCTTATCTACTTCGCACAATGAAATTCGACATCACTTTAAAAACCTATGACGATTAAACTGTGCCAGAACTTAATTAAATAATTAACTTAACGAGTAAGCTGCAGTAACCGCTGTGTTGCTTCTGGAAACGATCGTTTCCAAACAAAAGAACCGAAATTTGCTTGTGGAAACAATTGTTTCCAAGTCTTCATTTTTGTTAAACAACTTAAAACTCTATTAATATGACCTTAGAGTCCTTTCAAAACCTCTTGAAATCATAGACTAGGAACAGATTTACCGAATGAACGCAAATTCACAACACCCATAGACAAAATTATATTTAATCTGTTGAAGTGAAATTGAAGTCACCATTTTATAACTTTCTGTGATCGAAGTTAGTGAGTGCTCCACGAAAAAATGCCTTAGGTATCCAAATTTATTGTTTATTATTTAATTTAAGGTACCAAATTAATGTAGAAGATGTATGCTCTGATATTTTAATCTTTTATTTATCTAAACTTTTAGTGAAATGTGATAAAATCCAAAGAATCGAACACGCTTTTTTGTTGTTGTATGTTTACATGTTTTAAAGTGGTAATTTATAGTGAAACTACTTAAAACTACGGAGAATTATGTGTGAAATAGTAAAGTTAAGACACCGCTTTGATCATAAGTACTATAATATCATAATAATATCTTGTAGAACAGCTGGATTACGTAAATTTTGGCGCCAAGTAAGAACGTAGTAACAAATTATTGCACTGGCGACAATCGTTTCCAAGAAGCAAAGTAAGTTTTAGTGTTAGGGTTGGCACGCGGTGTCTTTAACGCTTGTTTTTTTGATCGAAATAAAATGTAAGGGTTTGAGTGGTTTTTCGGTTTGGTTGATAATTTAATAATTGAATACTTGATAATTTTATACTGTGCCATACGGTCATTTTTTTTTTACATAGCATGTATTATGTTAATATTAATTGTATTTTTGTATTAAAATGAGGTTTGGGCAATACTTATTACTTGGTTCATTAATTACTTAATAATATTACATACCATATTTAATATAATACTACTTTCGCCCGCGGTTTCACCCGCGTTGTTCCCGGTCCCGTGAGATTCTTGGGATAAAAACTCCAAGTGTCCGAAAAATGTCTCCAGGGTCCCAATTATCTCTGTACCTATCAAAACTGGTTCTGCCATTTAGGTGTAAAGACGTAACAAACATAAAAACTTACTTTCGCTTGTATAATATTAGTAATTTATTGGTGTGTGTTTGTTCTGTAAGTGGTGGTGGCTCTAGTAGAGGAAGAGGGTATGGGGGAGAAAGTGGAAGAGGGGGAACGGGAAGTAAAAGGGAGGGTATGGGGAATGGAAGTGAAAGGGGGGGTAGGGGGAAGGGAGGCCGATATTCGAGGATATTCGAGGACGTCGTCGATTGATATTCGAGGACGACGTGACGTTAGATGATAAGATACCTAAACATTATTTTTTAAATTTATGTACAAAATAAACTAAACGAAATAAAAAAGTATTTTATTAAATCATCCGACAATAAAATTAGGACGACGCAACCCTAGCGCTAGCGCTAGACGATAAGGGCAGCCATCTTGCATTTCGATGGGCTCGCTGTCATAAATGTGCATTGTTAGGTACTCAGGTAGCGTATGTATTTTGTTTTGAAATAAATATAATATTCTTATTCATTGCAAGTGTCGTATATTTAAAAAAACTACATGATTTACTGATTCCATCTATACCTTTATACAAATAAAGTTAATATTATAGTTTTCTGTAATCTCCACCTAAATACGACATGTCATTTATCCCAAATTTGCGCACTAGCCCTCTTTAATTAAAGATTATGATTATAAATTTATGTATATGTGTATATATTTCTATACAAAATTAAAGTTTAGTAATCTACCTACAAGTAAATACTAATATTTTTGTCCTATGACTTATGGTTATGGTGTAAAATTTACTTTGATTACATGTCGCAATTTGGCAGTGAATTACGCAGACCACAAAGTTTTCGTTCGGTTTTACATTTTTTTTTACCAAATTATTATGTCTTTTATGAAATTATTTTTGATTAAAACGATGAAATAACTAAAATACTTTATGAAAATTAAAAAAAAAAGTACACTTATCGACCTTGTTTTGCTATAAAACCTTATATTTTAATAGAAGTAGGTGATATGCTTGTTCTCAAATTTTCTGGTTATTTATAAATATGATTATATTAAGAACTCGAGAAAAAAGTGACTAATATATATTGCATAATTCATTGGCTACACAAAACAGTTTTTTTTTTACAATAAAACCTATCCAATCGGTAGTAAATTAAGTTTTTGTTACCACATGTCACAGCGCGTTACGCGAAGGAATGCGCCGAGCAAAGTTCGGCGACTTTTTTGTTTTTGCAAGCAATCGAGCGGGTAAAAACGTAATCAGGCAAATACTTAAATGGATAGACATTTAGACAATCCCTGTATAAAATCGTAGAACGACATAAAGCGAGTTTAACGTTCCCTCGCTATGGAAACAATAAATAGCGACAGTCTCATCTCGTGGCTTTAAAGTTAAGCTTTTGTAATTAAATCTCTCCATTTATTTGATGGTAAGATAATGGGGATTATAAATGACTGCGGTGCGCGACTTGGTGTGGTGTTGCGTGGCGTCGAACGACTTCGTGCGGTGTAGTGCAATATGGAGTGATGTCGTGCGATGTCGAGCGAATTCATGCGTTGTGCTTGTAATAACGATTACTGATGACATGATCTCGCAACACAAACCTAATAGGTTTGAAGTAAATCTCACTTTAGGGGATGATTTTATGCCCGCATACATTTTACGTCACTCGTTCTAGCTTAGTACTCGGTTATGGGTGTTGTTCCCTCGAGGTTAGACAAACGACAGAGCTACCCATCGTTTGTTGATGACAGTAATTATAGGTCCCGGACTGCTGGTGTTATCGAGCACAATTCCCATTCTCTCAAAACTAACTTAGAATTACGTGACATGGGCGATCAAATTCCCCTAATCGATGTGAGGATTGATTCTGTTATGAACTTATGAATGTAACGATAGTATGATCGTATAATGAACATTATAGCGAGATTTTTTAATTATTTTGCGCGTGCACCAAAACAGTGCATGGTGTGAGTTATTCGATTTAGTTGTTAAGATAAAAAATAAAAACTCACCGGTGAGGAAGGTAAAGTAGAGGAGAGTGGAGAGAAGGCTGCGCGTGCGGCGCGCGGGGCGTGGCCACGGCCCGCTCGGCCTATGTGCACGCGGCATGGTGGGGGGAGGGGCGAGGGCGAGGGAGAGGCACGCACGAGCGAGCGAGACAGGCGGCCGGCGGCGGCGGCGGCGGGCGGCTCATCTCCACGGACGCAACATCTGCAAGAAAACATGACCAACTTTAGAACTACAAATAAAGAAATTGATCGGGGAAAATTAAGTTGTACGAATCATTCTTTTATTTCAAGACATTCACTGCTGGACAAAGGCCTCCCTAAGCATCACCGGTGCTGAACTTTTTGCTTTCAGTGGATTCCTGCAGCCTTGGGTTCCCACTTGGTCATCGGTTAACCATGTGTTAGGCCTCCCAACGGTACGCCTTCCGGTACGCAGTCGCCAGTCCAGAATCTTCCGGCTTCATCGGCCATTTGCCCTGCAGGCAGTAGTTTGTGCAATGGGTACGCTCACTGTAAGAGTGATAGCAATGGGTACATTACTACTTAAAATTTACAAATAATTAATTAGTGAAAACGCGATTTCAATTCGTTTGCCCGTTTGCGCCATCTTGGTAACGGCAACGGTATTATACAACTTGGGTAATCAGACACTAAACCTAAACCTTATGATATGGACTGGAACAAATTTCTGTACTTCTAACCTTGCATTTACAATGCATGACTCCGTATGATTGTAAAAACAGTGGAATCTTACGCTCAAAATAATGTTACGATTCGTCAAGTCGGATGTAGGTTTGTGTGAGCAACCTTTAGGCTACAAGCGCTGTAGTTTATTCCTTTTTACGAGATACTATAACATAAACTGGATAATAGTAGACGCTCGTCTTCGCCGCTTATATCACGAATTTAACCGACAGCCACGCGCCCTCTCAGTACTCGGCGCTCCTCAGCTCCGGGAGCGCTACCGCGAGCCGTTTTCATATCGGATGACATTGATACTGTTATAGGACCACCAATGTTGTGTATAAGCGCATTTTTTTTTTTTTTGATATCCTCCAGAATATCATCATCTGCGAACCATTTCCTAACTATGTTGGGGTCGGCTTCCAGTCAAGCCGATTGCGGCATGTCCCCCGGAATTCTAACTTGAAATAAAAATAAAAATGTCTCGATTATCATACTTCTCCACATTTCAGAAGATATTTTACCACAGAATAGTATGTAGGTGCCTTCTTTCCTAACTACCTAATAGCACACAATGGTGCCGATTCTGTTGTACATCAAACTAAACTATCTCTAAAATGTCTTACTTTTAGCTATGAGAATTGTTACGCTATTCTGCAAGAAATAATCTCTAAATTAAAAAAAAAAATTGACACGACTTAAATCGAATTGACAATCGCGACTCGACGTGGTATTTTTTTTTCTTTTGGCTTCGCAACGTGGTACTTGTGTGCGCTACGCAATGAACTTTTTAAGAGACGAAGGTGCGCGCAAGGGGGCAGCCTGGCAGCCTGGACGTGTTTTATATGGAATTTTGCACTTTTTGTTTTAAAAATATAAAAAAATATTACCCACGTGTTGAGATTTATATGTGCAGGGGTTTAATAAAGGGGGGAAACATTTTATTATTTTTACGATAGGACACGCCATTATCGAGATATAAGCAAAAGAAAAGGAAAACAAAAAATACAGTACTGTTTTGGACGTGAAGGTGAGGCCTTGGTGTGAATTTTTGTTCATGACCACTTGTTTTAATCCACACCTTCTTAATCGCGATTAAAAATAGTCAGATTTAGTTGAAATTAATTATTATAGTCAAAATTTTTGGTGAAAACCGGCAAACTCAGAATAGCAATATTGGTGCCGATTCTGTTGTACAAAATTCTCTAAATTAAACTAAAAATCACTAAAATTTGGTTTATTCCTGTCAAACGACGATTTCCTATTCTGAAATAGAATAAAGTGACACAACTTAACTATATTTTAGTTTGACAGCACTAAGATTGCACTGAGTTATTAGTTTAGTGAAAATGACAATTTTGCTATTCTGAGTTTGCCGGTTTTCACCAAAAATTTTGACTATAATAATTTATTTTGACTAAATCTGACTATTTTTAATCGCGATTAAAAAGGTGTGGAATAAAACTAGTGGACATGAACAAAAATTCACACCAACGCCTCGCCTTCACGTGCAACAACAGTGCTGTATTTTTTATTTTTTCTTTTGCTTATATCTCGAAAATGGCGTGTCCTATCGCAAAAATAATGAAATTTTCGACCCCCTTTATGAAACCCCGGAACATTTAAATCTCAACACGTGGGTAATATTTTTTTTTATTTTTCCAACATAAACTGAAAAATTCCATATAAAACACGTCCAGGCTGCCCCTTGCCGCGCCTTCGTCTCTAAAAAATTAATTGCGTAGCGCACACAAGTACCACGTTGCGAAACCAAAAGAAAAAAAAAACCACGTTGATTGTCAAATTCGTTTTTAGTCGTGTCAAAATAATTTTTAAATTTAGAGATTTTTTCTTGCAGAATAGCGTTAAAATTCTCAAAGCCAAATGTAAGGAATTTTAGAGATAGTTTAGTTAGTTTAGTTCGGTGTACAACAGAATCGGCACCATTGTCATTTTCACTAAACTTATAACTCAGTGCAATCTTAGTGCTGTCAAACTAAAATATATTAGTTAAGTTGTGTCACTTTAGTCTATTTCAAAATATGAAATCGTCTTTTGACAGGAATAAACCTAATTTTAGTGACCCTACATATTTCGTAATATGATATTGACAATAAGAATAGGTCCGTAACCGCGCGCCGGCGTAGGTACTTTGAACTTCTTAGAATTTTGACCGATCGAACTGGTGGGTACTTGTAGCTACGCTCAGTTGTTCACCTTCGCCGCGGCGCAGGTACTTCGAACTTTTTAAAATTTTGACCGATCGAACTGGTAGATACTTGTAGCTACGCTCGGTCGTTCACCTACGCCGCCGCATAGGTACTTCGAACTTCTTAGAATTTTGACCAATCGAACTGGTAGGTACTTGTAGTTACGCTCGGTCGTCCACCTTCGCCGCCGCGTGCAAGTTACCATAAAAACCAGTTTCAAAATAAACATCTTTCATTAACGATAACTTAATGTTTTTGTACCAAAATAAAAATTGCATGGTTATTATAACTCGTATAAATTTAATGTGTAAAAATTTACGCACTGGTTAAAAACTTATACTGTATATTACAATTATAACACGAACACAACACACCCACAACATGAATAAAGGAGAGCTTGCTTTAACACTTCATATGAGATGAAGGAATTCAATCCATTTAAATGTGATCTTTTAGCAAATAAATTAGCATTCAGTAATAGAGCTAACTCTTGCCATAATATTCCCCATCTCAAGCTTAATTTTTGAACTAATAACTATAAGTGTTGCAGCGAAGCAGACGTACGTGTCTACGTACTGATATCGCAATGCGAGGGGATCAGTGTTATTGTGCCAGTAATAGTATATCGAGTTAAGTTAGTTTCCGCTCCGCGCCGCGCGGCGTACGTAGAGCATGCCGACGGGATCGAGACGCAGCCAGCAGCGAATGTAGATGCTCACTACAAACATTCAGTAAACAGCCACAGAAGGTCTACTGCTATTTCTATACCCTCTCCCTACCCTCTAATCAAACAATGCAAGAAACAAATATGCTTTTCTGGCCGTGTTCTACCGTGGTTCTGCTGTCTGTGTACTGCAATGGTGCACCTGAGTTAAACGATAACGCAGATTCTGGTGACCACTTTTTGTCCAATAATAATTCATTGGACGCTTGAGCTGAAACATTAAATTATAATGTTCTATTCTGATTTTGACGGATCGATTCATAGTTAGGAACGGTCGTTTATGTTATTATTTCTGCACCTTTTTTACAAGCCTACTCTCGTTTTCGTTTTCCGAGTGCCTATATTGTGATTTGCACCTTCTGAACTCCAGTCTGCATCGTGTGTCTAGCTCTGGGGTGAGTAGGGACACGGCACGGGGCGAGCGGGGCGCGGGCGGGGAGAGAGCGAGAACTGATCGTATTTCTCCGGATCGAGTGGAAGGAAGTGTTTAGCGAGCTTCCTCCGTTCAGCGACTACTGCGAGCGCCAAACTATGAATCGGAAGCGTTCGGGAATAGCCGAGCGTTGCCGACGACGCCTCTATTATACGCGGTGAGCAGCGACAGACGAGCTCTTTGTGCTCGCCGCGGAAGTGCGTGAGAGATCAGCACTTCTTTGAAAAGAGGATAGATGAGTATGGTGGTCGTTGATTATTTCGTTTTAATGTTGTAAAAACTAAGTAAAAATATGTTGGTTGCTATGGGCGTGGATGTTACTTTGCTCTCTTGATCAAACAAATGCAATATAATAGCCGTTGAAACGCTTGCTAAGAAAGTGGACAGTAAAATAAATGGCTTGCCCCGCTGTCCCAAGCCAACTGTCCTGAGTGTCCCCAGTGCCCGACGTATCACAGACTGCACACTGCTGACATGTATCATAAATCACTAGCGTCTACACTACACGACATTTCATGTGTGTTTGTGTGTGTGTGTGTGTGTGTGTGTGACGACGTACAGTCAACGCCAAGATACGGGATACATCACTACAAAAGAACGTCTTTATTCCTTATTGAAGAGAAGTAGGTGATCAATCATCATCATCATCATTTCAGCCGTAAGACGTCCACTGCTGGACTTAGGCCTCCCCCAATTTGGGGGGTTTTGCCATAATCGCCACGCTTGGCAGGCGGGTTGGCGATCGCAGTATGGTGGTAAAATGCATAGAAAACGCTAGGTGATCAATAATGATGTATAATTATCATAATAACATTCAATACGACACCATTTTAAATGATGCAGTTTCTGAAATGATCAACGGTTATTGTCGTTGACTTGTAGGGTAGGCAATGCGAGCTATGGTTCTGTATCATGACAGATCGCTATTTGGGATCACTTCTTTATCGGCCGGTGCTCGCAACGATAAGTACCACTGCTTGTTCTATCTAGTTATTTCATTCCTCTCCCGACTGGAACGACTTAACCCAGTCACATCAACCAAGTGAATTATTTGTTCAGGCATCCCGACATCAAGGAAATACGAAGCCCTTCGTCGAATTCATTTGCGTTTCCTTAATTTGGTGTCCGTTAAAGGTTATTACTACTCTAGTACAATGGTAAGGTTATTGCTACTTTATCCATACAGGGTGTTTGGTGCATGGACCGACAACATTTTTCACAGGATTGGGTGGGTCATGTGTTATCTTTTACCCATAGACCCGACCCTGGCGCATGATCCATCCAATCCCCGAAATTTTTTATCGGTTTACGCGCCAAACATCCTGTAGGTACATTAACAAGTCGTGTTCCCTATGCGATATCGGAAAAATGATGAAATTACATTCAAACTTTCACAGATCCGTATCCTTTTTGTTTTCCCTATCTTTCTTTTCTTTGATATTGTGCAAAACTGCAAACTTCTAATTCCAACGACTTGGGCTTAGCATTGTCAGAGCATACTAAATCTTGTAATAACATTATCCATCGCCCTGAATAGTCTCATAAGATCTCCTTGATGTTATTAAAGCAACATGTAACTTTGTGAAACCCCAATTGAATCAGTTTCAAACGTCTCAAGGGGGATGGAGGCAATGATACGTTCATCTTCAATGTTACGCCTCTCCAATAGTATACCTAGCAGACATCATTCAGACGAGACAGCGCACTCTTCACTAACCCGTAACACTGCGGAGCACATTATGAAGCTTAAACTTGTTACAGTTTGTGTTCACCAACTTTGAATTAGTGTTCAGGTGAGCTCCTCCCCCCTCCCCCCTCCTCTCTCAACAAACACAAGCAATTATCCGTGAAGTTTGCTCGTAAACACACATTCAGTACGTTTCATTCTCGCCGCGTTTATCGGAAATTCATTATTCACCCGCGATAACTTTACATTAGGGTTCCAAATAATGAGTTTTATTGACTTTAACACTTAATGTTTCACGGGATTGCTTCTTACTCAAGAAGTCGTGGTAAATTTTGCAGATATCTTAGCTATTTATGTAAAATATCCTCCTGATAACTTGCAACGGCGTTGATGCCGTTCTGAGTTCAATCAGGTTTGATCGTACGCTATGAACGAGTTCTTACATTGTTGTTGAAACGTATGCATGATGACAACATTTATTAAACATCAGGTTTGCGCGACAAACACGATTCCAGCAATGTACCTAGTATCTATTTATTTAGTGGAGAGTCCGGGAATAGATTCTGATTATTGTATGGCAGCAGCGGATTATATCATCCAAGCACACAAAGACATTCGTGATCCTCGGCGTGCATCGTTTTCACATTAAAACGTCGATCCCTCGCACAATGTTATGCACCCTTCACGATTAGTTCGTCACTTCTCTTTCGGCTCTCACAACATTCATGCCGGTCGGGGGGGGAGGGGGTCACGGTGAGGGGGTGCTCGCTCTTGATAAATGTCAACGACAGCGCGCTCAAGAAAAATTCTAGCAATAACAAGTTGCGACAAGCTCGAGGGCGCGCGAGGAAACGGATATTAGGAATTTATCGTTCCACTTTATACAATTTTATTATTTCGCAGCAACTTTCGCTTTCCAGTTTTGATATTCGTTTCGTTTGACCCGACTCCTGAGTAATGTCCTGCTCCAACTTCTACCACGAACAGCGAACTCCCACTTATCGTAAAGTTGTAAACGTGGAGTTATTCCAGGCGCCGACCAACACTCAGGCATCACGCCCGACCGCTGACTGTACACTGTGCAGCTGGTTGCCCTCTCACATGAAGATCTTCAGTAGTGTTAGGAGGTCGAACAACTAAATATTATAATTACCTATTTGTCTTCGAGTTTCGGTGAACTTAGCGGTTATTTAACTCAAAATTCACAGATTTCATAGTTCGCTGTTAGTCACTGTTCTGAAGTATTATTATCTCTAAAGGAATTTATTATAAGTTAAGATCATAGTCTTCACAGGAAACATGATATTATTGAGAAAAGTTGGTACCGTGCTTGGTAATGATTCTCTCATTACATATTTCGAACAGTAGAACTAATTTCAAGTGTAGATTCAAATATCACCATAGCTCGTTACGTAGGTACAGATCCCTACAGATTGACTCGCATTATGAGGCTATTTAATAGTTTACAACTTTTCCGTCATTGACAGACGAGACCTTAAACATTAATGTTATTTTTCTTTTTGTTCATCTTTACGCTAGTCATTAGCTTCCTGCTGTCTTCCCATTTTGATTAAAATATACAATACGTTTTTTCAGCCTTTTTCCAAAAACCAATTTAACTACCTATGTGAATTGTTATTGTTATTGTATACAAAGGTTTTTTGTGTCAATAAACTTATTTTATTTTATTTTATTTATTATTTATTTATTTATTTTCTTTCATTGTCCACATCATTTATTTTTATTTATTTATTTATTTACAGGCTAGACCCAATGCGACATTGTAGTACACTTAAAAATTAAACAGTTTCACTATTTATCAAGTACCATAGCGAATTTTATAGGCAGCCATTCTATCAAATTCACCCAAAGTGCAACAGAATATGTCGACGTCATCAGCAATGAGGTTGAGAGTGCGGAGTGCGCTCGTCAGCGGCGCCTCACGCAGCAAGTTAGTTCGCGCGCGCGGTACTGCCACATACCCGTCTGGCACGACTAGTTCCACTCTTCTCAATAGATCCGCACTGTGTATCTTCCCCCTAATTATCTTAAAGATATAAGTAACGAGTGCGAGTTGCCTCCTGACCCTCCGTTCATTGGTCCGCGGTGGGCGCTAAAGAAGCTGGACCGGGAGCTCCTCCTGGAAGCCTCGATCGTGCAGGCCTGGGTGTCACCACCAGACAGGCCTGCTGACATCAACGACGAGGCCGAGTGGTTCCGGGAGGCCATGTCCGAGATTTGTGACGTGGCTATGCCCCGGGTCCAGCCCGGACGGGCTAGGCGCCAGGTGTACTGGTGGTCAACGGAGCTGACGGCACTACGCGAGGCGTGCGTTGCTGCGCGATACCAGTACACCAGGCACCGCAGGCTCCGTATCCGCCCTCCGGATACCGAAGCCATTCAGGCGGAGCTGTACGAGGGATACAGAGCGGCGAAGACCGCCCTCCAAGCGGGGATCTTGCGGGCCAGAGGACTGTCCCGTAAGGAGTCACTGGAGACTCTGAACAGGGACCCATGGGGACGGCCCTATAAGGCCGTCCGGGAGAAACTCCGCCCGTGGGCTCCCCCGCTGACTCAGGGTCTCCGGCCCCAGCTTGTGGAGGACGTGGTGAGCGCTCTGTTCCCTTCGCGAGGGGAACATAGTCCCCCACCCATGGCTCCGCCGCCTGCGGTGCCCGATGCGGACCACACCACCGACGACGACGACGATGCTCCAGAGGTGACCGAGGTAGAGTTGAGAGTGGCGGTACGTAGCCTAAATGCCAGGAATACCGCCCCAGGACCCGACGGCTTGCCTGGCAAAGCCTGGGTCCTGGCCTTGAAGGCTCTCGAGCCTCGACTAAAGGGGCTCCTTAGCGCATGCTTGGAGAGGGGCCAGTTCCCACTTCGTTGGAAGACGGGGAAACTGGTCCTCATTAAGAAGCCGGAGCGCCCAGCGGACTCTCCGTCCGCTTACCGGCCCATCGTGCTGCTCGACGAGGTGGGCAAGCTCTTTGAAAGAGTAATTGCAGACCGCCTCGTCGGGTGGCTGGTGCGGGAGGGGCCGGATTTGGCGGACAGCCAGTTCGGTTTCCGCAAAGGGCGCTCGCCGGTTGAGTGCGGCCCAAAGGGTCATGGCCATCCGGCTAGTCCGGGGATACCGCACGGTCTCCTGCGAGGCGGCGAGCCTCCTTGCCGGAGTGCCGCCATGGGATCTGGAGGCAAAGGTCCTCGCCCACATGTGGGAGTGGCGCGAGGAGGCGAAACGCCGGGGCAAAACTCCGCTGCCGCGACAAATCGCGGCACGGCGGACAGAGCTCCGGCAGGATCTCATGGCGACATGGCAGGTCCGATTATCGCAACCCAGCGCTGGACACGCTACAATTGCGGCGGTAAGTCCCCTCTTTGAGGAGTGGATTGAGAGGCGCCACGGCGTCCTCACCTTCCGCCTGACGCAGGTTCTCACCGGGCATGGGTGCTTCGGTGGGTTCCTGTTCAGGATAAAGCGGGAGGAAACGCCCGGGTGTTTCCATTGCGAGGATCGTCTGGAGGACACGGTGGAGCATACGGTGGAGGTGTGCCCTGCCTGGGCGGAGCACCGCCGTGTCCTCGTGGAGTCGATCGGCGGTGAAGGAGGAGGCGGGGCGCGTGAGGGAGTGGCAGTCTCTGCGCCCTCACGTCCTTAGCCAACGCAGGAGGAGACGCCCCGGGCGTCGGGAGTCGATAGCGGACTCCCGGCCACCGTAGGCGCGAGCTTGCGGGTGGCGAGCAATGGGTAGCTCGCCGCCCGGTAAGGACCAGGCTCGGGTCGACGGCGCGTAGTGTTCCACGCGCGCCTCAAATAGATGTCAGCTGCACTGAAGGAGTCTACTAGGACTGATGCCTGTCAGGGTCGCGAGATTGTTCGAAAGAGATACCGTGACCCTGGCACATGGGCAACTGAAGGAACACGGGTGGGTTTTAGTCAGTAAAAGTCTGACACGCCCTCCCGCTCCGCCCAGAGCGGGAGGGCGTGTCAGACTTTAAAAAAAAAAAAACCCTCAGTTTATTATATCCGACCAAACCTAAGATAAATAGTGTTGGATACATCAATGGATAAAATGGATATACCCCGTATTCCCTCATACATATTTATATCTAATAAATTTATTTTGTACGCGCTCCAACATGAGACTATATTTAGTTTCATGTGGAGCCCAAATAACTGCATTGCATTTAATTGGCTCCTTACTAAAGCATTTTACAATGCCGTTATAGCTTTCATATTTGTGAAGCCTTTAACCATTCTCAGGACAAATCCTAGGTTTCTATATGCTTTTTTGCATACTTTAACTATGTGATCACGAAACGTTAGCCCAGCGGTAAAATGGACACCGAAATCCCTCATCTACCGTATAAGTATGTGTTATGGGCGTGCGTGCGCGCGAGAAACAGATTACTCTTGCTCCAAGCTCTGTCTGTATATCTTTGCAGTTTTTTACAGTCATCCCTGTTTGTTATAGGGAGAGAAAGTTTGAGGTCGTCGGCAAATAGTAAGCACTGAGCATCTTGTACAACACTTGGGAGGTCATTTACCACTAAGAGAAACCCAAGAGGCTCTATATTACTTCCCTGGCTTACACCAGATCTAGTATAGTATGCCTTCGATTGATATCCTGCGTAGTCCACATACTGTTGCCTGTTACTCATGTAACCCGCAAAAAACTTAAGTAAATGCGGGGTGAAACCGAACCCTGCTAGCTTTTTTAGTAAAACGTCATTATCAACTAAATCAAACGCTATGTGCAAAAGTCGAAGTATGCAGCGTCTACTTGCCCCCCACCGTCCACTACGGGCACCACTTCCGCCATGTAGCTCAGTAAATTGCTCGTAGTATTTCTGGTCGGCCGAAATCCATGTTGCGCGTCAGTGAGTTGCGAGCTAACTTGCTGATACACTTTCTTATAAATAGCAGATTCTAATACTCTAGCTGTTGTTGACAATACAGCAACCGGTCTATATTCCTCAACTTTAGTTTTCAAACCTCCCTTCGGTACCGTATGACCCGGGTAATCTTCCACATCTCGGGAAATACAGCTCATTTAAGGCAAAGATTGAATATATGCAACAGCGGTCTCGCTAATCTCATTCGACAGTCCCTAAAAACGTACGGCGGAATACCATCAGGCCCGTACGATTTTTTCGGCTTAAGTTGCTGTAGGGCGCGTACCACGTCATCTAATTCCAATCTGTCAAGCTGAACCCGCCCTGCTCCGTTCTGACTGCCTGCTTCCACTATCGCCGCATTCACATCCAATCTAGGTTTCTCTATATTATATACTAAATAAAAATACTCAGCGAATTCTTTAACCACTAGCTCATCTTTCAACGCCACTCCGTTCTTTAAAATCTTTTGGCTACTACTGTTACCTCTTTTAGAATCAATCTTCACTCTATCATTCAATACTTTTTCTTTCACATCATTCTTCACACAGTCCATACATTTACTGCACGTATACAATTGTACACCATTGTAGGTGTGCAAAATTTTAAACTGTAGAAATAATAAATAATAGTTTAAAAAAACAAAAAAACACGCTTCCATTGAAAATCGCACTAAAAAGTACAAAATAATGGAAAAAAAAGCGTATTTTTTTATTGATATCAGGCACCCCACGCTTTTTTTCCATTATTTTGTACTTTTTAGTTCGGTTTTCAATGGAAGCGTGTTTTTTAGTTTTTTTAAACTATTATTTATTTTCTATTTTTTAGGGTGTTTCCAATTTTGAGACGTATGTCAGCGTAGTTTTCGAAGACAGTTTTTTTTGCTGTCCCGGTAACCCTGGCAAGGATAATGGCACAAATTAGTTTGTGACGTATGTCAGCGTAGTTTTCGAAGACAGTTTTGTTGCTGTCCTGGTAACTCTGGCAAGGATAATGGCACAAATTTATGAAATTATTGCATTGTCATCGGTCGTTGACAGGTGTGCAAAGTTTGAATGAAATCTGGTCGTTTAAAGTGGGTCAAAATCGCGCTATAAGGAGTCGGTTACAAACAAAAATACAAGTGAAGGTAATATAAAGCGTGTAAAAATATGTGTGTATACAAAATGATGTGTTGATGATTTTCATGCCATTATACTGAAACGGTGCGGTTCTATTCTCAGTAGAATACCTACGTGCTAGCTCCCACAGCATCCTGAGCGTATTGTGTGATAGGTGGGACTGGCCTATACTGGCTCACTGGATACGGCTGCAGCGGTAAGTGTCAGTTTCAATTTTGTATAGAATTTTACCAACATAAAGTTAAGACTTTTATTAACAACATAAATAGATCTTGTATCAATGTACCTACTTGTATCTTAAATCTAGTTGGATGAAGTCCGAGGAATAGTTTGCTGGTGTAGCGTATATGTGTATATATATGTATAGGTACTAATCGGTGAGCCCAGACTCATTATTATCATTCCAGTTTCATATCTCTCGTGACATTGTAATATTATTGAATGAACTTCCAATGAACTCCTAAATAATAATGGAAATAGTTCATATTTAAAGTCATGCTTTTTCATAATTACGGAAAATTGTAGTTGTTAACTCTTAGGCTGTTGAATAAAACAATAAACAATCAAACCAATATGTATACTATTGTTTTGAATGAAGCATATTAAGGTTACCAGGTGCGGTGAGACCCGTTAGTGCGATTGTATGACTGTATCGTGTTATTACGTATGTGTATCACATCGATTCCTTTCAGCGCTAACATTAACTCAAAAACTCTGAAAGCAAATCTATTCTGATTGAGCATCGCGCATATAGGTACTAGAAATGTCATATATTCCACAAGATGTTCATATATTCAGACATATGACCATCTAGTGGAATATCTCCGTCGACTCTTTTGGACGTGCTGATCTATTTTGTCTAAAATCGAACCATGAAAACTTAGTCCACCTGATGCTAGGGACCGCTAAGGATCAACACTATACAGCTCATTTTACCTCAACTTTCACAGTGGGATTTTGCAGAACGTGACAGCAGAGCTGGTATTTTAGTATCAGAGTTGTAGAAATGCGCCCAGGTCGGAAGCACCTGTTATACCTATATAGCGTTTTTGGAGATCTACGTATTGTTGAAATGTGGAACTTATTCGACCTCAATAGGTTAGTAATTGAGGTGCAGATACTCCTGCACTGCCGTCGTCAACCACTAGTACAGGCATAATATTTACCGTCATCATCATCATCATTTCAGCCGAAACACGTCCACTTTTAGACATAGGCCCCCTAAATTTGGGATGGTTTGCATAATCGCCAAAGTCCCTCGGTCACCTTATAGGTACGACACCCACGGGAAGAAATAGAATGGTTTTGTTTTTTACGTGCGACACCACACGGAACCCATATTTACCGTAGTTGGAAGATTTAACAGGAACACTGGTAATGCAGCTTAACCATATTCCTTTAGTGCTTTTATTTACAAAGAAAACCTTTGTAGGAGTTCTTTCGTAGTGGACGGTTGAGCAAACAACCAAGATGATGGATAATGTCAAGGTGCGCACGAATGAGAGCCACACGAATATTTCTGCATAGAACACAAAGACATACATGATAATGTGTACGTGACAATAGCTTGTTGGCGATACATTACAGTGAATGCTACTATTTTGTTACTATCTCCATATTATTATACAGGGCGAAACCAATATCGCCAGCACTTGAATTTACACCACTGCAAATTGTAATGTATTTAATACAATAAAAGACGTTTTAAACGTCTTTTCACACGCTTTATATTAGCTTCACTTGTATGTTTGTATGTTAGTATGTTTGTTTGTAACCGACTCCTTATAGCGCGATTTTGACCCACTTTAAACGGCCAGATTTCATTCAAACTTTGCACACCTGTCAAGGACTGATGACAATGCAATAATTTCGTAAAGTGCCATTATCCTTGCCAGGGTTACCAGGACAGCAAAAAAACTGTCTTCGAAAACTACGCTGACATACGTCACAAACTACGCTGACATACGACACAAACTACGCTGAAATACGTCACAAACTACGCTGACATACGTCACAAACTACGCTGACATACGTCTCAAAATTCGAAACACTCTAAAAAATAGAAAATAAATAATAGTTTAAAAAAACTAAAAAACACGCTTCCATTGAAAACCAAACTAAAAAGTACAAAATAATGGAAAAAAGCGTGGGGTGCCTGATATCAATAAAAAAATACCTTAAAAAGTACCCCACGCTTTTTTCCATTATTTTGTACTTTTTAGTTTGGTTTTCAATGGAAGTGTGTTTTTTTAAACTACCTATTATTTTTATTAAATACATTGCACTAACTACTTAATATTTTTAAATATTCAAAGATTTTTTAATATTCTATGGAACAGTTCATTGACACACTTATATCAAAGATATAAAAGAGGATAACATTACTAACACTCAAGCAATACTCAAGAAGTAGGTATAGACACATCGACCAGAACAAGTTGTCTCATCTTTCTCATTCATTTTGTTCGTATGCAATGTAGGTACATATTAGGAGTTACGGAGAGATTAGATGCCTTTCATAGAACCATATTTCAAGAATATTTAATAGATGCCACCATATTCATATGTGACCGTTGACGAAGATAAGTGTTTCTCTAAAAAGTTACTATGAGATTGATTGAAAATAATTAAGTGTGGAACAAACAAACTTGGAACCGACGGAAACTCATGTGATGAGCATCGCCAGAGATGTGTTTAATTCACTGAAGCACTATGTTGTCATCGTGTAACACTCACCGAGTCGGGACGCGGAGTCTATCGACACTAACACACACACACGAGACGTCCAGTCTCTTCGGGTGCCACGAACAAACTGCCAGCCCCGCGCGCGATCCGCCTTGCCTCCCCCTTCTTCGCCCCACGGGAGTGCTTCCCGCGCCTCGCCCCCCACACCCTGGCGACAAGCCACGCGACTGACGCGACGCACAAAGAGGGGATCAGCCGCTCCGGAATCCTAATACCAACGATACTCACCCGACACGACCAGCACACTGACGCGCGCGACACTGATATGCTACATGGGATTCACTGAATCACAAGTATCGCAAAGAAAAACTTGAAACAAGATTGAGATATAACCACAACCTGTACACATACAGAACGTTGGTAGTGGCACACAATCACGTTATTTTCTCGAGCATCATAAATTCATGATTGAGTTCATAGAGCAGCCTTCGCCTACAAGCTGCATCGACGTGTGACATTGTGCCGGCGCCGGGCGTGACGACCGATATGACACGGCTAATTGATGGTCGCGAATTGACGACGTAACGGTAAGCAGTATTAACTTACAAATAGCAACAGAAGGCCCACTCCACTCTCTTGGGATGAGAGCACACAGTACCTACGTGAGGCAATGTCTCAGCGCGAACTAGACGGAGTTAGAAAAGTTCAGTATTATTTGCATGGTGAATCGTGATCTTATTTGGAGAGTTTTCTAACACAACTATAAGCAGTTTTCAACAAAAAAAAAAACCGACTTCCAACACTATCAAGTGAATTTTTGTTTTTATATGTTTTTTTTACGTGTTTTAGGTTCTATTCCGGGTTGTGCTAGGTTTACAAAATAGCATCATCCCATTTCTTCCCGTGGGTGTCGTAAAAGGCGAATAAGGGACTTACTAAAGAATGGGCAGCAGTGTTCTCTATCCATTTTACCACCAAACTTTACTGGAATAATTATTCGTAAATGTGTAAATACTCGTATGTTGTAAGGTTGGAATCAGTAGGTAATACTATTTTGAATGCCTTTTCCTTCCATTCTTTTAGTTCTAAAGATGAAGAAGACGATAATCGAATGTTAACTTATTACTCGAATAGAATCTACTTGTAACTAGAGATAGATCAGAACTATAGAATACAGTGTCTTACTTATTATTATTTTTTATATTTAACAATTATTAACCAACATTTATGCACAGATATAAACAGACAAGAAGAAAGGAATAGAAAAATACGTACAAAGGTAATGATTATTTCTACGAAATGTCTACCAGCATACCTGCGATAGAAGGGAAGATAAAAAGAAATGTAAACAACGTGTGTAATTTTAGAAAGGAAAACATAAAATCAAAAATAATGCTATAATTTTAATATAAACATACAAAATAAAAATATACCTAGTCTTGCCATAAATATTGTCACGAAGAAAAAAAAAATATTTTTTATTGCGTATAATATTTATTACTTTTACAGTGTGTTAGTTTAATACATAAATATAAAACAATTTAAAATATAATAAGCTTATTCGAAGTAGTCTCCATTGGCTGCAATACAGTCCTTTAAACTTTGAGGCCAGTTATCAATAGAAGCACGCACTCTTTCCATGGGAAAATTCTTCACTGCCAATCGTATGGATTGTTTTAGGGACTCCAAATTATCATGGCGTTTAGAGCAAGCCATACTCTCTAAAACTGACCATAAATCATAATCCAGCGGATTAAGATCGGGACTAGACGACGGCCAGTTTTCAGCTCTGATGAAGTCTGAATCGTTCACTTCCAACCAAGACTGCGTGGACCGAGCTTTATGACCCGGCGCCGAGTCTTGTTGGAAGGACCATACTTGGTTATTGAACATGGTGTTGTTAAGGGGCTTAACTACCTTCTCAAGAATGGTATCTTGATACACTTGTGCCGATGTTTTGATACCTTTTTCACAAAAATACGGGTCAGTCACTCCTTCATAGCTAACACCCCACCAAACCATCACTGAAGTCGGATAATGCCCACGTTGCACTCTGTCGACTAATTGGGAAGCTTCCTTAGAGCTTTGAGCATAAATACGGTCATTTTGTTTGTTAAAATGTTGCTCAATTGTAAAGATTTTCTCATCCGTAAACAAAAATTTTCTGTGACCTCCCTTTGCGTACCGCTTCAGTAGTTGTTTCGATTTTACCACCCTATTCTTTTTTAAATTATTAGTTAAAAAATGACCAGTGCGTCTCTTATAGGCTGCAAGTCCTAAGTCATCTTTTAAAATACGCTACATGGTTCTGGGTGCTATCTTCATCTCCCGAGATAAAATCTTTTGGTTTCGGACAGGATTTCTTCGAATTCTTTCCCTTACTGCTTTGACCACCTTTTTCGTACGAACACTACGCGGACGGCCAGATATTTTTCTGTCACAAACAGAAGAGGTCTCATTGTACCTATTAATAGCCCGGTACACAAACATTTGACTAATACCAAGCGTATGGAGAGTTTTAAAAATTGCATTTGACTCCATACCAAATTTGTGTAATGCAATCACAACGATTTAGTTTTCTTTATCACCCCACTCCATTTTAATATCGCAAAATATTGTACAATGTATTGACGCCAAAATTAGAAAACTCAATCAAACAATCGTATAAAAATGACAGATTCCAAATTCAAATGTAATTTCTTTCTTATTTTTAACTGTAACAGTATTTATGGCCAGACTAAGTACATACATACATCTATACGTCTGGAATAAATATCACAAAATACCTTTACAACAATAATGTAATTTACATGCAAACATTCAATTCAAGTGTTCTTTTACTCTTCTTTTAAATACTGCTACAGTATGGCAGTGCCTAATGTCAGGCGGAAGTGAATCCCATAACCAAGCCGCGTGCATGGTGAAGCAGTAGGAGTACAAGTCGGTTCAGCGGAGAGGAGACTTGAGAAGATTTCTAAGACGTGACCTGCAAAGTGCATCAAAAGGATGGCCATAGGAGGCGCGTTCTGGGTAGATAGGATGGGGTCTTTGGGTTATGAAGAATGTTAAATAGCAGACACAATTTCCGAGAGTTCCTGCAAAGTTAAATAGGGAGCCACTTGAGAAGCTTATGAATGTTAGAAACGTGATCAAATTTTTTAAGGTTAAAAACAAAACGTATGCAAATATTTTACAAACGCTCATGTTTATTTAAAAGCTCCTCGGTGAAATCCAAATAACAGGCGTCGACGTAGTCAATAATGGGCTGTTTGAGAGTTTGAGCAAGGGAGATGTTGGTGTTCAAGGGCAGGAAGCTCTTGGGGCATTTCAACGAGCACGTGAAGTGCACTCTGTGACTGACTTGAGCAGCTTGGGCAGCTCACGATTAGTGAGAGTCCATGGCCAGATTTTTTACTGTTTTTGCGTATTCTATCTAAACTCCATTCAGATAGAGTGGGCACAGCGACGCACATCGAGCCTATTCTGCATATAACTGCCGCCGTTAACTATGGCCTGGGGTTTCTTAGGGTTGATCAGCAGCCCAAAAGACCGCGACCACTCGCTAATCAGATCCAGATCTCTGTTCATACCAGATACGGCGGCATCCGCAACTTGCGCCAAGCAGTGATTGTAAACCTGTAGATCGTCGACATAGATATGGAAGTGAGGAGAGATGACTCCGGTGACAGAGTTAATAAAAATAGTAAAGTTAAGGGGATTCACATGTTTAAATTATAATCACATATTTACGAAGGCGCCTAAAATCGAACTCATAACCCGTGTAGCAGTATCCTGCTCGTCACAAGTGGATCCTGTTGATGTGCTGCGTGAATGCGCGTGCGATGTGTTCAGTCGTGTAGCGCACGCGTCTCATTGAAATGGTAATGCGCGTGCGGTATATACGGCGTGGCCGCCGTTTCTCCACACTGTACTAGTGCTTAGCCGTCGCGTATTGTTACTGCCCTACTACATTATACGTCATGTGGTGCTCCTCGTGTATCGCTGTACTGCTTCCCGCACTGCTGCTGCTTGTGTGTCTACTAATTAAAAATTTACTCACTCTAATCTTGAATTCATTCTTTGACAGACAACGCATAGCCTAAGCCACTGGGCGTAGAATCTTGAAATATTGTGCAAGATTTCTTTAAATAAATTAACAATTACATGTTATTAGTCAATTAGTAAGGCTTTTTGATAAATCATCCCCTATTGAAGTCGAACAGAGGATTAAAGTTTGTATGAAAGTTCGTAAATTTTATCGATGGGGATCCCGTCGGGCAAATGACTTATTATTATCTTTTATAATAATTGTTAGTTTGATTTTAATAATCAAGATGAGAGGATTAAAGCTCAACACAAAGTGTACTGACGCGTTGTTTGTTCACAGTGGTGCGGCGCCGGTGGTGCGGACGGGGCGCCGCTGTTCGGCCTGCTCACTCTCCTCGGCGCGTACGTATATATACACAAACACTTTGAGCTGAATATGCTGATCCACAATCATGTTCTCTCTTAGCTGCCACATTTTATTTTAATTACTTTCTTTTAGTACATCAGTCTTCGCCCGCGGCAAATTTTTGCTCCCGTGACTCTTCCCGTCGCAACTTTTTGTCCATTTTTCGTTGCTGCTCCGCTCCTTTTGATCGTAGCGTGATGTTCTTCCTCAATAAATAGGCTACCCAACACAAAAAAAACCTTTCTTTTTGGACCAGTCTTTTCGGAGCGTTTTTACAAACAAACAGTCAAATCTTTCCTCTTTATAATATTATAGTATAGAAAACCCACCCGTGTTCCTTCAGTTGGCTATGTCAGAGCCACGGAAACTCTTTCGAACAAATCTCGCAACCCTGGCAGAAAGTTATGACCACCTGGTACTTCGAAGGCATAAAACGTTTTCTGGCTGACACTGCTGTTTGATAAGCTCATACCAAGTTATGACCACCTGGTACTTCGAAGGCATAAAACGTTTTCTGGCTGACACTGCTGTTTAATAAGCTCATACCAAGTTATGACCACCTGGTACTTCGAAGGCATAAAATGTTTTCTGGCTGATACTGCTGTTTGATAAGCTCATACCAAGTTATGACCACCTGGTACTTCGAAGGCATAAAACGTTTTCTGGCTGACACTGCTGTTTGATAAGCTCATACCAAGTTATGACCACCTGGTACTTCGAAGGCATAAAACGTTTTCTGGCTGACACTGCTGTTTGATAAGCTCATACCAAGTTATGACCACCTGGTACTTCGAAGGCATAAAACGTTTTCTGGCTGACACTGCTGTTTGATAAGCTCATACCAAGTTATGACCACCTGGTACTTCGAAGGCATAAAACGTTTTCTGGCTGACACTGCTGTTTGATAAGCTCATACCAAGTTATGACTACCTGGTACTTCGAAGGCAACGGTTTTGCCATAGGTACCACGTTTTATAGTGACTTGTATTCTCTTTGACGTTTTATGTCACGTCACACGGGAACGCGGTCGAACGGGAAAAAAGTATCTTATGTCTGATTTCTAGTTCTAAGCTACCTTCCCACCAATTTTCAGCCAAATCGGTTCAGCCGTTCTTGAGTTATAAATAGTGTAACTAACACGACTTTCTTGTATATATATAGATTTCAACATGGATGTTACAAATATGATTATGATAATAATTATTAACATTTTTTTAAAGAGTGCTTATGGCATATCTGTCCATAGGCACCCACCACGCTTTCTTATTTAGACTGAGCGGGTCCTTGCTCATTCACAAGTGCCCGTAAATGATTCAATTGAAATAAATTACTTGAGTTGTCTGAGATTATTTTAATGATGAACTGTGTTACATGTAGCAGTTCCAGTTCAAACAGTACTAGTCTACTGACCACGCTGCTGCTGGATGTTGTGCAAACAAAGATCGACTCGCTCGAAGTGGTCGCCGACCTCATCGCTATCGCCGGTGGCACTTCTGGTGATTCTTCTTCTAATTCTTACACTTAGGCACATACACATTGCATACCTACATGTAATTTAATAATAGGTACTGAGGTCACAGTATGAACCCCTGAGCCCCCCCCCTGACCCGTAAACAGCATTAGTATATTTGAAACTGAATTCCCTTATCATCATTTTGTAATCTCTACCAATCTTATAGGTACGTTTCATACTCTGTTATAATAACATATCAATAGTAATTACAGTCCTAAGTTTGTTCCGGTCCTATAGTGTATAATGTACTCTGTCAAAAGTATGGGACTAATCTATTTTTTTTAACAGGAAATTAAAGTGGACTTCACGCCTACCCTCAGCCATCCTCTACCGCCGGACACACCTGCGCTACAGCTATCTTAGTTGTAATCTGGATATTTATTGTTGTTAATAAATTATTATTTTCATACTTACGGAAATATTTATTTTATAATAAATGTGTTATTTCCACCAGTTTTGTATGTTTAACCCCCGACACAAAAAGAAGACCTATAAGTTTGACCGTTATATCTGTCTATCTGAGGCACAATAGGTCTTAATCTGGTGAACCGATTTGGGTGTGGTTGTTTTTATTTAAATGTAAGCTTTGTAGATTCTGGTTATTAGGCATGTTTTATCAAAACCAATTCAGCAATTTAAACACGACCCCATCGTTTGATCAAAATACTGCAACTTCTTATTTAACTTAAAGGGACAATACTTTTTTGTTCTTAGTTTTAAGAGGTTTTACTTTTGGTCGGGGGTATCTAAATGTTAAATTTATCTCTTCCAGTTGCTGTCTAGTATTGCCTTAAAACAAGTTGTTACCATAAGATGATTTTAATAATCGGAAATCTCGTGAATGCCGAGAAAGATAAGCAAATCAAGTATCTAAACTTGGCTCTATACATTGCACGTTGTCAATATGTGGGATGTGGGCTCAGCAATCATTGTGCCGATAGTCGTAACTCCAAAGGCTTGACAGCCAACAGCCTCAACCAAACCCGAGGAGGCTCTCGTTGGGCAGCTGGATTCAGGGGTTGATTCAGAAAGTAGTACTTCATGACACGCCTCGCATTATTAGGAGGTTCCTCTCTCTGGAGTCCTGACCGCCTGTAGCTTAGACCCTTTTCCCGATACCGGTGGGCTACTATTTATGTCTTAATATTTTAACATGTAATTTATACGTTTAAAATGAAATATAGGAAATGATAATAGCCTTTATTCAATACCTATCTTACATAATACATATTTATCTTACATGCTGATTATTGGACACCTGTTTCGCGAAGATTGTGTAACTTCCCAGCACAGGCCACCCCTAAACCTTGCCATAGAGTGGATCATGTGCCTTCCGCCTTCCGCCTTCTGAGATATAGCCCTCGCCTAGTTCAGAAGATAGAGTCTATTTATCAAACCTCTTTTTACCACCACAAATGCTGTTAGATTATTGTTGTTTATTGTATACGAGATTAGTATTAAGTTCATTTAATATGTTATCGTGGTTGCTATGATGGTGAGAAATAAACTCTTTTTATTTATTTACTAGCTTTTGCCCGCGGCTTCGCCCGCGTGGATGTCGGAAATTAATGCAAGAGGACGTATAACCGCGATAAGAATGTGTTATTCCAGGTTATATAGGTAATATAGACTCTGTGTGCTATTTTCGATCCAGATCCATTCAGCCATTTTTGTGTGATTGAGAAACAACAACCCAATCATACATATTTTCACATTTATAATATTATTTGCCCGCGGCTTCGCCCGCGTGGATATTGGAAATTAATGCAAGAGGACGTACTACCGCGATAAGAATGTGTTATTCCAGGTTATATAGGTAATATAGACTCTGTGTGCTATTTTCGATCCAGATCCATTCAGCCATTTTTGCGTGATTGAGAAACAAACACCCAATCATACATATTTTCACATATATAATATTATTAGTAGTAGGATTATAACTCATATTACTTAGGATTCATAGTTTATGAGAACATCATGTGTGTTGGTGTTTTTAAAATAAAAGTAATAGTATTCAGAGTAAGAAGACTGTGACATAGGGCTTGGTTTAGTTGAATATAAGTCTTCCTGGTTTTTCTTAACGCTCCTATTTTACCTATACAAACGATTCGAACGATTCAAAAAAAATACCCGCGCGAGTAATACCTTTGTTAGTCTGTTCCGTCTTAATAATCTAAAAACCCGGAAAATAGTGAGTGTTGTGTACTGATTTGTATATTGTTTAGTAGCACAAAGTGTAATACATATGAAACATTCTATAATTTGAGATAAATATTGCTAACAATTACGTCGTGACTAAAAACAATCCACCTGTGATTTTATTATACCGCCATTAACTAACATTAACTGTGAGAACCAGTTTAATGAGCGCTACGCGTAAGTGACGCCAAATACACGGCGCTTACGTCGTTCTTCTCGCCGACTTACGGATCGACAGTTCATTACCGCGCGTGGGCATTTATTACCGTGCGATTTATTAGTGTGCACCGCGTCACGAATAATTTAACTTGAGTGAATCTAAAACAAAGTTAGCAACATTATGAATTGCGACTGTTGCTCGGAAGACATAACTGAAGGAAGTGCTGTGGTTAAATGCTCAGTGTGCCAAAAACCCTACCATCATTCCTGTCTCAAAGAGTTGGGTTGTGAGTTCCAACCAACCGAACTGCCTAATTGGATGTGTCCGACCTGCAAGCCGAAGAAGCGAAACGCAGATAATACCCCAGTGCGTAACAGTCAGGTGAGTGATCCTAATGTAACGCTTAGAAAGAAAGAGTCTTCGGTAACTATCCTCAGCGATGAAGCTCCTGTTACGTCAGGTGAAGTCTCTCGCATTATGAAAAAACAGATAGACGATCTTATGCGACACCTCAACCAAACTTTGGCGAACTATGTTAACACACAGATGAAGGTGATTGCGGACAAACTAGAAGGGCTTACTACTTCAATGGAATTTATGAACGTAAAGTTTGAGGAAATGAAGACTGAGTTTTCCTTAAACACCAAAGTCGTAGCTGATCTTAAAAAGGAAAACGAGCAACTCAAAACTACCGTCAAAGACTTAGGTGTGAGACTAACTCAGGTAGAGCAACAAGCACGTTCTACCAATGTGGAGATTCAATGTCTGCCCGAGCACAACAATGAAAATCTTATGTCAACTGTCATGAATATTAGCAAGGTGATATCTGGTGACTTAACTGAGAACAACATACACCATGTTACAAGAATCGCTAAGCAAACACCAACTAGCAACCGCCCAAAGTCTATTGTTGTTCAATTCAGCAGTCCACGGGTCCGGGACCATTTTTTGGCCGCTTCTATCAAGTTTAATAAAAATAAAACTTCTGAAGATAAACTCAACACTGCTCTTCTTGGAATTGGCGGCAAAAAAGAAAATGTCTATATAGTAGAGCATTTGTCACCAGCTAACAAGGCGCTGCATGCTGCGACCAGGATCAAAGCTAAGAGTCTGAGCTACAAGTATGTGTGGGTCCGTGGCGGTAAGATTTTTGTTAGAAAACATGATGGTGCAGATTATAAATATATCAGGGACACCGAGTCGTTGGACAAATTACAATAAACAATATAAAGTTGTTAAGGATAAGGTAATATGATTCATAAGGATTTAAATTCGATCAGTTAAAAATTTATTACCAGAATGTAAGGGGTATCAGGACAAAGCTTAGTGACATTTACCAAAAAGTGGCATGCTGTTCATATGATGTTATAATGTTTACTGAAACTTGGCTACTGGATGGTATCTTTGACTCAGAGATCATGGATGGGCGCTATGCTATCTATAGGCGTGATAGATCCAAAAATGTTTTGAATAATAAAACAGACGGTGGTGGAGTCCTTATCGCTGTATCTACAAAACTTGAATCACAGAGATTGGTCGAACTCGAAAGCTCTTGCGATGATCTCTGGGTCAAGTTGTCACTTAAAAGGGGTAAGAAGGCTAGGGTAATTTATCTTTGTACTGTATACTTGCCGTCGCCGATACAGCCCAGAGTACTGGAGCATTTTGTTGATAACACTAACAATGTCTTGGAGCAGGTCAATGAATGCTTGATCATGGGCGACTTTAACATGAAAACTATTAACTGGGTTGGGGTGGGCGGTGATGTGATAAGAGCTCCTCAAAATACTTGTATAGGCTTAGAACAGACTCTTTGGGACTTCATCTTACTTAACAACTTAAGGCAATGTAATTATTTATGTAATCAAAATAACAGAATTCTCGATTTAGTATTGACCAACTTAGACAGTGCTGTGATAAGTGCACCAGTAGATGTACTTTCTAAAATAGATATGCACCATCCACCTGTACTGTGTGAGCTCTCGTTTCCTCATTTTAAAAGGCCACAGAATATTAATAATAGAACCAAATTGAATTACTTTAAGGCAGATTACGTGGCAATTAATGCAGAACTGGAGAAGGTCAGTTGGTCGTCAGAGCTAGATGCTAGTATGACTATAGATCAGATGATGGATTATTTTTATAATGTATTGTATGAGTTAATTAGGCAATACGTTCCAAAAATTCCAATAAAAGATAATAAATATCCGTACTGGTTCTCTAGACAGCTCATTAAAAGACTGAACGAAAAAAACCGCCTACGACTTAGAGTAAGAAAGTATAATAATCCTTTAGACATTATTGCATTAGATTCCTTAAGGAAAAGATGTGACCGTTTGGCCACGTCTTGTTATAGTGCTCACTTGGCTGATGTGGAGGCTAAAATAACTTCAAATCCAAAATATTTCTGGAGTTACTTAAAAATGAAGAGAGGCGGCACCAGTAACTACCCCAGTTCTATGACGGATGGTAAAAACATCTCTGAAAATATTAATGAAATATGTAATTATTTTGCATCCCATTTCTCTAAAGTGTATAATTGTGATAGGAATGTTGTGTGTGCGGGCACTTGTGACATGGAAAGCTGCATAAGCAATACCACGCTAGGCCATATTGCAATATCGCAAGAACAGGTCCGTAAAGAGTTAAAAAAGTTAGACATTAACAAAGGAGCTGGCCCTGATAATATACCTGCTTTGCTTTTAAATAAACTGGCGGATGTTCTTTCACTGCCATTAAGTATTATTTTTAATTATTCTGTGCATCGGGGTACTTTCCCGACTATCTGGAAAGAAACCAAAATTGTGCCTATTTTCAAAAACGGGGATCAGTCCGATGTATCCAATTACAGGCCCATTGCTATTTTGTCCATACTTGCAAAGGTATTTGAAGCCCTTATATGTCCTGAGTTAGCTAGACATTTATCACAACTAATAATAGACGCCCAATATGGATTTATGAAAGGGAAATCAACAGCTACCAATTTGGTGACTTATGTCGAGAGCATTGTTGAAGCGGTTGATGCGCGGGTCCAAGTTGATGCAGTCTACACCGACTTCAGCAAGGCTTTCGACACGGTAGATCATGGCATACTCATCAAGAAACTTGAAATGCATGGCGTTTCGGACCCCCTCCTAAGTTGGTTCCGTTCTTATCTTTCTGATCGGATGCTCAAGGTTGTGGTAAATGGATGCTCTTCAAACTCGTACATTGCAACGTCGGGAATCCCTCAGGGATCTCATGTGGGTCCGCATGCATTCATTCTTTTCATAAATGATATTTACAAATGCTTCCCGAACTCGAAAATATTTTTATTTGCTGATGATCTCAAAGCAATTAAGATTATAAGAAATCCTGCGGACTCGGCACTATTCCAAAGCGACTTAGACCTTCTGACTAAGTGGTGTGAGCACAACAAAATGTCTTTGAATGTTAAAAAATGTCACCATGTCAAATTCACAAAAAAGAAAAATATTATACAATCAGTTTACAAATTGAATGGTGAGCGGCTTGAGGAAGTCGAAACCATACGGGACTTAGGCGTTCAGTTCGATAAAAAGCTATGTTTTGTCGAACATATTGACAAAACTATATTAAAAACTTCAAAGATGCTTGGCTTCATTATGAGAGAGTGTAAAAACTTCAAAAAACCCAAAATTAAAAAAATAATGTATAACTCACTAGTTAGAAGCCATCTCGAGTATTGCAGTGTGGTCTGGTCACCAAAGTATAAGGCTCACATCAAGCGCATCGAACGACTGCAACAACGGTTCTTATGGCATCTTACCTATCAGAGTAAAATGGGCAAAAAGCTCAACTCGTACCGAAAAAGACTGGAGTTTTTTAAGATGGTGTCGTTGGAGAAACGCAGGAATATGCTCGATTTGGTTTTCCTTAAAAAGTTAGTGACGGGCTCCCTGAACTGTCCCGATTTGCTCAGTAGGGTGTTATTCCATGTGCCACGTAATCTGCCGAGAAGTTCTAATAGGAGGCTTTTCTGCATGCCAAAATGTCATACCAACTTAAGGCAGCACTGTCCACTATCTAGAATGTATGCTGCATACAAAGAGCAGGAAGTGGACATTGACCTCTTTCACTCATCAGTACCTGCTCTAAAAAAAAGCCGCTCTTGCTATTTGATGGGTGTCTCTAGTCTGATTAAATATCATAAAGATTAAATATTTGAAAAATGTATAAAATTTATTAAATAACCCTATCTAATTTATTTTAATTTATTGTATGTAATTTGATTGATTTATTATTCAATCCAATCTTAATTTATTTTGTAATTTATGAAACTAATTTTTTTGCTTTTAATTGCATAATTTTAATTTTTTCTATTTGTATTAATTTTGTTTAACTTATTTTAATTATTTAATTGTGTATAATTATCTGCGCATAATGTAGTGCATGTGGTGCTTTTCTGTAACTAGTGAGGCACTTAGAATTAAGATTACAATGTCAAAATTATAAAGTAACAGTGTACTCACTGTTGAAAAGCCAAAATAAATAAATAAATAAAATAAATAAATATACAGACACTCAATCATTTACCAGACACCGAACATAATTATAGGAATAGTACTTTTGCCAGTAGCTTGGCCCGTATAGCTGTCGGAAAATATCACCCGGGAACCTACTACCGGGATAAAGTAGGTATCCTATCTGTTACGTATCCATGATATAATATATCTTTGTGCCAAATTCGATCTAAATCCGTTTGGCCGTCTTTGCATCATTGAGAAACAAACATCCAAAAATCTAAACATCTAAGCAATTTCGCGGTCCCTTACTTGAAATAATACTATTAGGTTTATTTTGAGTATAATGAACACACATGATATTCGCAATTACTTTGAAGCCAAAGTAATATGAATTACAATCCTACTTATCCTGTACTACCCGGCCCCTGCCAACGCGCTCTGCGCCCACTTTTTAAATCTCTAATATCTTCTAAGATATTCATTTAAATTACATGCTGTAAAGGGCCATATTGATCTATATTAAATGCACAATGTATTTAAGGTACTTAATTGGATAAGGATTAATGCTGTATTGCTTAAAATCGCTTCGTAAATAAGCCCTTATTTCTCGTAAAAAGTAAAAGATAAAAAATGGTTATTGTGGGTTATCCCTAAGAGATAGACATATACCATTGAGGACATTTTTGTAGGCCTTTTTAAGGTGTACAATACTGTAGTACATTATTTTGATCTATTTCGTAGGATTCAGCCAGGGTTTTTCGAATTTTGAGACGTATGTCAGCGTAGTTTTAGAAGATAGTTATTTTTTTCTAAAATAAAAGAATCTTTCTAAAATAAAAATAGTCTAAGTTACTCCTTGTTACATCAGCTATCTGCCAGTGAAAGCCCCGTCAAAATCGGTCCAGCCAATTCCGAGATTAGCGGGAACGAACAGACAGACAGACAGACAGACAGACAGACAGACAGACAGACAGACAAAAATTGTAAAAAATGTTGTTTTGGTATATGTATCGTGTATACATCCATATACACTTAGTAAAAAGTGGTTATCTTAATATTAAAAACAGACACTCCAATTTTATTTATTTGTATAGATGTATAGATTATTCCTTTTTTAAGTAATGCCTGCTATACTTTAGATGTCGTCTTCCCATCTACGACACTATCTGTGTCTGTGTTTCTTTCTTTTGTAATATCTTGAACTCCAGTCGGATACGTCTTTAAACCCATTTATCTGTTTTGTTCCTCAGCATATGGCCTGTCCACCTCCATATTCGTTCTGTAATACAATACGTCACACTCGTAACTCCAATTGGCTGGCGGAAATGTCAATTTCGACGTTTGTCATTAACTTCGTTTTGGAGATGTTAATTGGCAGTCCAATATTTCCACTTTCATAGATCAATTGTTCGAGTATTTCTGCAGGCTTCTTGCGTTGCATGAAATAAGTATTAGATTATCTGCAAATCTAAGATTGAATAGTTGAATAAGTTATTTATTGTTCACTTCTGGATACAGACATCATTTTAGCACTGGCTCTGTACTAGGAATTTCTGTATCACAAGAGCCAAAGGTGATTCAATTGCGCTCCATTAATATTTATTCCATAGTTGTTCTGTTACATACGTATAAATACGTATTCTAGAACTGCCGAGAAGAATTTTGGTGATATCGGGTCGCCTAGCCTTACTTCTTTTTTAGGGTTCTGTTGCCAAATGGCAAAAAACGGAACCCTTATAGATTCGTCATGTCTGTCTGTCTGTCCGAGTATGTCACAGACATTTTTTTCCGAAACTATAAGAGCTATGCCGTTGAAACTTGGTAAGTAGATGTATTCTGTGAATCGCAATAAGATTTTTCACACAAAAATAGAAAAAAAAAAATATTTGGGGTTCCCCAAACAACGAACTGAAACTCAAAAAAAAATCATGGATGGATAGGTCTTCAAAAATGATATTGAGGTTTCTAATATCATTTTTTTCTAAACTGAATAGTTTGCGCGGGAGACCCTTCCGAAGTGGTAAAACGTGTCCCCCCCCCCCCCCCCGTAACTTCTAAAATAAGGGAATGATAAAACTAAAAAAAATATATGATGTACATTACCATGTAAACTTCCACCGAAAATTGGTTTGAACGAGATCTATTGAGTAGTTTTTTTTTAATACGTCATAAATCGTAACCCACAATTTACCTTTCATTCAGGCAACTCAAATATAAAAATTAAAAAAAACTTCAGAGGTGTCAAGGGACACCCGGATAGAACGAAGTTCCTTTCCAGGATTCATAATAGTTATAATTTTTTAATTATTTATTATGTACAAAAAACCTGTATACACTCAACAAAAATATTCTCTCCCTCTCTCTCTCTACCTCTCTCTCCCTCTCTCTCTCTACCTCGCTCTCTCTCTCCCTCTCCTCCTCTCCCCCTCTCCCCCTCTCTCTTATTTTTACCATCATGCTCATGTGTATATTTTTAAGAGACGTATAATATTTATCTCCATTTATATATAGTCCGCCTTATCGATTTCGATAACGGCGACCCTTTGCAATTATAATTTCGTACTGTGTGCCCTTCTAAGACTCGCCAGACCGAATTTAGTTTTAAATAGCCGATCACAACTAATGCAATAGAGTTGGCCGATAGATTTATAGGAATACGTATATAATAGGAGGGCTTAGATTTCTCTTTTCGTATTTGGCGTTTTTCGGTTAGAGTTTCAAGGCGCTTTCTTTCGAAAATTCCAACTTTTTTGTAGATAGTAGAGCGCCAAGACACCTATTTGAAGCGAGCCTCTCCCAATCTGTTGGGTCAATAGTGCAAGCGCTTAGAAGATAAAAACTTTTTTACAAAAAAAAACAACCGACTTCCTTAAAAACACTACAAAGTGAAAAATAACTTTAATTTCGGTAGTCGGTGTCTTAGGATCTGTATTTATGGTTTTTTTGCCACCGACTTCCGAAATTAAAGTTATTTTTCACTTTGTAGTGTTTTTAAGGAAGTCGGTTGTTTTTTTTTGTAAAAAAGTTTTTATTTTTAAATTTTTAGTTGTGGTATTCACCCTGCACTAATTCCAAACAAACAATGCATATTTATGCGATAGCAGAAATCGCGGTTGATTTCCTGTCATTTTTTAAAGAGTTCCGGTGTCTGTCTCCCGAACTCATCATCAGATCTATATGAAAATTATATGGGACCATTTTGGAATAAGCCCCTTTCGAACAAAAAAAGAATTTTGCAAATCCGTCTATATATGACGGAGTTATGGCCGAACATACATAAAAAAAAAAAAAACATATAAACATCGGAATTGAGAACCTCCTCCTTTTTGAAGTCGGTTAAAAATGGAGATGGAATGATCTAGTTGACTCATGCAGTGGGTAGGTATGTATGTTCACTACCATTATGATACGTTAACATTATTAACAGGATGTTTCATAATTCAATACATTAAACATTACATATTTATTATTATTATTTATTTTTTATTACATTCTAATGCATTATTTATTTTTCTTAAATATATTTACGAATTTGTTCTTTTATACCTTTACTTAACTTTACTATCTCCTGTCTGTTGGTCTTCCTGTCTTTAAACAAGATATTTCTTTGTTCAATTAAACTTCTAGCCACTGGGGCTTATTTTTCTTTGGTTGATTTATTACTTATGTCGTTATTCTCTATTTCTTTTATTTTTTCTTCTAGAAATCTATATTTTTCTTCAGTCTCATTGAACACATCTGTCCCTCATGTAAGCAAATGCGTCTGTCATGTTCATTTTTAAGGGAGCTATTGCATTATTTCCCGCTGTATGGGCGTGATGTTATTTGTAACACAGAAGACCTTTTCCTTTTTTCAGCTCCTGATTTTTTATTTCAATCTTATTTTTTTTAAATAAATGTTATATTTTCAAGTTCTTTTACTTGTTTTAACTGCTACTTTAGATCTTTGTGTGTTTCAATTATTTCGTTTGAGAAATCTCCAGTTTTGTTATCATCTCACAGCTTTATTCCAACTATGTTTGGGTCGGCTTCCAGTCTAATCAGTTGCAGCTGAATACCAGTATTTTACATGGAACGACTGTCTATCTGACCTCGAAACCCGGTTCCTGAGTAATACGTCCGTGTGGTTGTTATTACTTAATCACAAGCCCCTAGAACCATAGCCCTAACTGACTAAGCCCTAGAACCGTAGTCTTACTTAAGGAAAATAATTGTTGAGTCTTACATAAGTTTAAAATACATTTTAGTTTTATCCACAGAGAGATTGTTAGACCCTAGCTGATGGTGGCATTGAATCATAGTATAGAACCTCCTCACAACCAATTACGTGCCGAGTTCAAGACTTTGGATAAGGGAACTGATGATGGGGTTCTCGTCCTAGGGAATATTAACACTTATAACGTCTGCAAACACTTCATTGCAAGAACTCGCCGTTCGTTGTCATGGTGCTGTGATCCTCAAAACCACGTTAAATAGTCAAACTTATTATATTATATTACTGCTATCTGGCCGATGTGTCAGGTTATCGCACAAATAATATGACGCCGCAGCACTGTTATTATTTCCTTAATTTAAAATGATAAAACATTTAAAAATAAAGTATCAGTAACCAGTACCAGTATCCCACTGGTATCGACAACAGCATCCAAGCGGTCAAGGCTATTGATAACCTCATACTATGCGAGCCGTATCTAGAAGTACCGCTCTCTAAATCAAACTCTTGATTCAACTGCCCAACGAGAGCCTCCTCAGGTGTTGGTTGAGGCTCTTGGCTGTCATACCATTGGCTGTTACGACTATCGGTACAATGATCGCTGAGTCCACATCCCACATGTCGACATCCTCATGAGCCATGTCAAGATATTTAGGTTTTTTATCTTTCTCGGCTATCACAAAGATACCGTCATGCGGGACCGTTATGTCAACAATCGTTGTGCGCCGCTCTTCTAGATCCACCACCACTAAATCATACTTATTTGCAACAATAGTCCTGTCAATGATGATGGATCCTAGTAGTGCGAAATTTCAATTTTCAAGAACTGGGTCAAGCATACATATAGTACAGGTATGTATTACGGCACTTCTAATTCCTCAAGGCTGTATTTCCCCCAAATGGTGGCATCCGCTCCTCCAACGAGTGCTTCATGTCAGTAAAATTGATGCCCAACGCAACCCACATACCCAATACTAATAGATGAGGGATGCTTTAAGGTTCATAAAATCCGAGAGTTGAGTTCCCACGGGTTCCACAATCTCCCATCGCTTCACATGCACAACAGCACATTTGTCCACATCAAATTCCATCGTGATGGCGCTATTGAGGTTTTAGTTAAAGGGCAAAGAGTTTTAATTATACATGTATAGGGGGTGAGATATACCCTGACCACCTCTCCTCAGCCGATAGCTTATACTTACAGCAATGTGCTTAAAAAACTCAAGGCTAACCAGAACCAAAGCAGAATCTCACTATCGCCCTGAAATCTGACTCGTTCGATCCTTATCGGCTCCCTATTCCTCTGTATATTTCGACATCCTGGATAGCAAAGAACCGTCCTCCTTCTAATAGTCCCCTTTTTAGGGTTCCGTTGCCAAATGGCAAAAAACGGAACCCTTATAGATTCGTCATGTCTGTCTGTCGGTCTATCTGTCTGTCTGTTCGAGTATGTCACAGCCACTTTTTTCCGAAACTATAAGAGCTATGCTGTTGAAACTTGGTAAGTAGATGTATTCTGTAAACCGCATTAAGATTTTCATACAAAAATAGAAAAAAAACAATAATATTTGGGGTTCCCCATACATAGAACTGAAACTCAAAAAACCGCTCCAAACCTAACAATTTAATTACAAATAGTCTATTACCTAACTGAAGAAAACTTTTATAAAATTACTTCTAAATATTGCATTTAGGATACGACCGTCAATGACGTCTGCCCTCGCAGAGCGGTCCCCCAACGCGACGTATTTTTTTTTTTTTGAATTATTAATACATACTTAGGTACTTTAAGATTGAGTTTTTTTTATTATTTTTTACTTTTTAAAGGGATCTTTGGTTTTTGTGTCGGGTGTTTTTTGAATTTTGAATTTAATTTTTTATTTTATACTTTTTATAGGTATACTTATTATAATGTAGATTTTGTTAAGTTGTAAATACAAAGAACTTCGCCGTGGCCAACAGGAAGATGGGAAGCTTCCAAAAACAATACCAATTCAATTTGATGATGCCACTATCGGCCGGAGTTGTGTCGACGAGAATGGATGGATTCTGATAAGGCCACATAATGTAACTTTTCAAGGTCTTAGAGGATATGGAAATATTGAAAGAACAATGTTTCCTATAATTTTATGTTGGGCGATTACAGCATATAAGTTACAAGGGACGACAGTTGAAAAAGCTGTGGTTTACTTAGGTAAAAGTACTTTCGCAAAAGGTCAAGCCTATGTAGCCTTAAGTAGAGTATTTTTACTCTGCTTAAGGCTACATAGGCTTGGCCTTTTCCTTGGATGGTGTAGCAATTTGTGAGCTCGACCAAAGAAAACTATTTAAGAACCCACATGACAAATCATCTTTAGCAGGATTGCAAAGACTGAGATGTAGTCATTGATACTCTCACGTGACAATCGGATTTCCATGTCCCAATTTTCCCACCACCAATTTTCTCATCAAGCGAAGTTAAGAACATTCTCGATTAACTCATCAATATTCTCTTTCAGTGCGCTTTCATTTGAGACCCCACTCGAGTATATTTGTAGACATTCAGTTATTCTTCCCCACTTTCACCCCCACAACTTTTAAACGGCTCAACCGTCTAAGAACACTCATACATAAGTTACCTTTAATACAAAAAAAAAACCGGCCAAGTGCGAGTCGGACTCGCGCACCGAGGGTTCCGTACAAACCTGTAGGTTTAAATTTTATTTTTATTTTTTATTATATGATGTAACTAAAAATTTACGGTTTTCGCAATTTTTCCTTTATCTGTGCTATAAGACATTGCTTCGTACCAAATTTCAAAGTTCTAGATTGACTGGAAGTACCCTTTAGGTTTTGATTCCCTTGCGAGTTTCGAAAATTTGCTGAAATTTGCGGCATAAACGGCTATATCTTTTGATTGCGTTAGCTTAGATGTTTGATTTTTTCACAGCTCCTAGGGACAGTAGACTTGAGTATTAGATATGAATTTCAGCTAGATACCTTCACTCGTTCCTGAGAAAAAGGGTCTTGACAGACGGACAGACGGACGGACGGACGGACGGACAACAAAGTGATCCTATAAGGGTTCCGCTTTTTCCTTTTGAGGTGCGGAACCCTAAAAATAATAATTGAAATCGCTTCATCCGTTCGGGAGCTATGATGCCACAGACAGACAGACACACAGACGGACACGTCAAACTTATAACACCCCTCTTTTTCCGTCGGGGGTTAAAAACCGGTGATTCGTCTGTGCTAACAAATTATAGACCTATTTCTTTAGCGACGATAATTGCTAAGGTGCTGGACAGTCTGCTTGTAGGCCAGCTTGATAAACATCTAAAAATAAACGATGCTCAGTTCGGGTTTCGGCCCGGATTATACACAGAGAGTGCTATCCTTAGCCTTAAGCAGACTGTGCAGTACTATAATAATAATAATGGTACGGTTGACATCTGTCGGGCATGCCACCGTCCCGGTGAATCAATCCGACATATTGTTTCCGGTTGTTCTCGAATCGCTAACGGCGAGTACTTGCACAGACACAATCTAGTAGCTAGGATCATCCACCAGCAACTTGCTTTGCAGTACAACCTTGTGGAATCTGAAGTACCATACTACAGGTATGTGTCCGACCCAGTTCTCGAGAATGGTCACGCCACATTGTACTGGGATCGATCTATCATCACAGACAGGACTATTGTAGCCAATAAGCCTGATACGAGTATTGTGGTGATAGATCGACGAGAGCGTCGTGCAATGATTGTTGATATCGCTGTCCCTCATGACGAGAATCTCGTGAAAGTTGAACAGGATAAAAAAATCGAGTATCTTGACTTAGCACACGAGATTGTCGACATGTGGGACATGGATTCTGCAGTCATTGTACCGATAATTGTTACAGTAAATGGGCTCATAGCGAAGAGCCTCGACCAACACCTTAGGAGGCTCTCATTGTGCGGCTGGGTCAAGGGCTTGATTCAGAAGGCAGTACTCCTGGACACGGCACACATTGTCAGGAGGTTCCTCTCTCTAGAGCCCTGACCACCGGCAGCTTGGACCCTGCTCCCGATGCCGATGAGTCACGATTTTTTATATTTTTAAATGTTTATAAGATTTTTGTAAAAATATTTACAAATATACTCAATATGTGAGAAAATAAATAAATGAATAATAATAATAAACCCGCAGGGTAGCATGTGGCGTGCTGTTGGGCAGTAGCGACCCCACGAACCCTATCTCCCGGGAGAATTCTTGTTCCTCATCTATGGCTTGCCTTTATTGGCCGATTGGAGTGAGCACTGAAGAGGTTCAGAGCTCCCACCTCATTCTTGCCTTTATTGGCTGGCTTGAGTGGAGATTCGTAAGAGCAAACGTGCTCGGGGAAAGGAAGTATTCCAGTAAGTGCTCGTAGGGATCTAGGGATCTTGACGATCTTCCGGGCTCTGGGATTGTTCTGATAGCCGTGGAATACCTCTCCACTTCTCAAGCACCTCAGGAAGTGTTGCCCCTTTGTCGCTGCGTCACTGTTTGCCAGCGACGGTTTCTGGGGGCCCATTATTGAGTGTGCAAGTCACCCCCTGCCATGAAACCCGTGTATATACACAACATTGATGCGGCAGGGGCCATAGGGCTTCCATAGTTCTTGGTAACCAGTCCATTTCAGCCTACCAAATAGGACTCAAACTATCGCCCTGGAATATACCTCGCTCAATACTTATCGGTTCGCTGTTCCTCTGGATATTTCGATATCCTGGATAGCGAAGGACTGTCCTCCACTGCCCCATACATGATATCAAGAAGGTGCGCAGCGTTTTATCTACTTTGTACAACTCCAGCACCCTCTTGAGCCAGCTATGTGGCATCGAGTCATAGGCCTTCTTATAGATCCAGCATGTCGACAGATCCCTTCGGGAACGACGAACCTGTTGACTAATGGTCATATCGATTAAGAGCAGCTCCTTAGTACCGCGGGACCCGTTTCTACATCCATTTGAGAGACAGACAAGATAGAGTTTGTGTCTATGTTTGTAAATTTTGGCTCTCTAAATGGATGTAAGAACTTTATAGACCGTCGGTAGACAAGTGATCGGTCTATAATTTTTGGGTTCCGCGGTACTACCTGATTTATGGAGCAGGTGGGTTATCCCTGTTGTTAAGAACTGGGGCAGCGACCCTGACTCTAAGGCTGACTGGAACTGAGATGCCAAGCGAGCGTGCGACTTTTTGAACCACTTGATCCAAAAGTTGTGCAGTCCATCCAGCCCTGGAGATTTCCAGTTAGGCAACGGACGGACTGCACAAGCAACATCTTGGGGGCTGATGGTAATTGCCCCCGTTTCTGATATTTGCCCGCACGCCCGCTCGATCTCCCTAGTCCAGTCACCTTCGGTGTGATTGACAGGCACCGACCCAATGTTTCGGCAGAACGAAGATATTGCGTCATCATCCGGAAGAGGCGTGTCAGCCACACCTTGGTCTGGCCGCTCCCAAGCTCTGTAAACCCACCTTTCATCGCTTTGGAATGTGTGATTCTGGGTGTACCGCTCCACCCTCCGCCGGTACCGACAAATACGGTTTGCCCATGCACAGATCTTTTGCTTCAGTCGATGCGCTCTGTGACTCGGGGCAAATAATCTCGAAAACTAACATCAGTCCCGGAGAACGCCCGCTTCACAAAGCGCATCACTCGAGGGCGAGTATTGCCCTCCCTGAAGCAGATTAGTTTACCGATGAGTGCTCTAGCCTCATCGATACGACGCTCAATCCTGCACTGCCAAGCTGGTATGGCTGGTTTTGGTCGAGTAGCTCTGTCACAGTTGGGAAACTTAACACGTTTCGTCCCGTGACCACAGACAACCGATCGTACGACAGTTTTTTGTTTACTCTGTGCGCCTGCGCATCTTGACGTGTAACGGAGTGACAACTGTCACTTGTCAGTTTGATTTTGACACGCTTGTTTGGTCTTGAAAATGCAGGTTGGTTGGTTAAATTTGGCTTGCGAGCATTTATATTATTAATCTTGTTGAATCTATAGTTTTGCGGACAATTTGTTGTGATCCGATTGTTTTGTGTGCAAGCAACCCCTTTTGACGATATTGAACGGGTTTTATTTTGGAATTTGATTGAAATAAGGCGATAGTGATTCTTTGGAGAACCGCGTGCTTGAAATCTTTAGCGTATTGAAGCGGCTTGAAATCTTGGAGTACTTACAGATTCACTACACAGTACAATATACACTCATTTACATACATAAATCCAAGTAGGCTCAGTACCTGAGACCTCGAGTTTTCCTCAACCAGGTGAGTGATTGAATATTTGTTAATCAGCTCCGCGCACGGCGGACAGTTCAACCCACGCTTACCCAAGACCCGCCCAAAGTTGGCCTATTTGTTGTCTGTCCTGGAAGGTAGGTCTGGCGCCGAACATAACACGAGCTACACGACAAGCCGCTACAGCTGCACAGTACAAGATTGAGTGGGTATCTGCGAGGTCTTTACTGCTGTCAAAACATGGTGACAGCTGTGAGTCTAGAGCACACACCAGCACCTTGTTTTTCTTGTGCATGGGCAAACGAAGTAAACGTGGTCTAAGTTCAGGCGGAGTAGAGCGATACTCCCGGAAAGCATCATCCAAAGCGCTCCTCAATCGTGCATTGCATTGGGTACTCACGGACATAGCCCCGTCATTATCCTCTTCACCAACGCAGTTGGGTCGCGGTGAAACACTGGGTAAATTTTGCAATTGTACCGCGACCAGTGGCGAAGCAGGCGTAACATGGCTATTCCGTGATTCGATACAAAGTCGATCAAGTATGGTGGCATCCAGCATATGGTTACGCTGGATGACCCGTACCTGATCCGATAGTCGTTGCGATGATATGTTGACAGCGGGCTCAAGCACCTGGAACAGAGAGAGCATCCAACCACGGTACGCAGTCCAGTTAGTTCCCCCCTCTGTAGCCCCATAGTATGCGCGTGTTATATTAAGCAGTATATAACTATAACTGTATAATATAACATCAGAAGTGGGATTGTTCTCTGTCCTTTTGTACTAATGAATTTTATTTTGTTATTTTCATGTTCGATGGTGGAGCTACTAACGATCTTTTGGAAACCGTTGGTTGGTGGGTCACTGACTTCACTCGCACCTTGACAATGGCATTGCGTTGCCTTTGACCTCGGTGCTGCGTTGCTGCAAGTTTCTGTATGAGGTTTGAGACTGTGGAACCGGATGCAGTATGATGCAAGTGTTAGGTATTTTTTAAAGTTATTGCTTCCAAAGTAAAGTACTGGTCGGAGTGCCATGTCAAACATTTTTAAAATGTTAATAGTAAATGAGTTTGTTAAATACGGTTTTCGGTAATATTGTCAGATTGGCCGAACGTTCCGTGGAAAGTACAACAATAAATGAATACAACTGTACAAAAATCCACAGGCTTTATGCCTTTGCGATTACTTATCGGCGTAACTCCTTATGAAATATCTTCTATCCTTTCTAATGATCATTTTGTTCTAAAAGGTCTGGATAATTTACGAATTATTCAGTAGCCAAAGAAAAATTAAGATTCGGGCCAGATGAAAATATAAGTGTTGAAAAAGATATGACACATTAACTCCTTAAGTTAATATAATAAATACTTTACCTAATTACATATATATATCATTGTACTGTTGATTGTAGAGACAGTAAACTTTGTTTCGCTGGTCGGTCATTTGCTTGGTGCAAGTCTATCCCATTAGCAGCGGGTGGAGGGGACTTGGCATGTCTAGGCACTTGGCAAAACAAAACAAACTGTACAGAAAAGGTGTTTAATGTACTCCGAGAGCGAAGTACTTGTCAGTATGGCCGTGATATATACATGTAGTTATTATGTGTCTAATATTTAATTGTTGAATTTACTAAATGATTTTTATAACAAACTTATTTTTCTATAAGTCAAACACTGATTTGACTCAACCGTCATTTTTTAATCATAGTTGTTTGTTAACGGGTATAAAAGGCCGGAGCCACAGTGAAACAGTCAGTTGCTTGACAGATGTCCAGTTGGTTAGTTCTAGTGCTATTATTGTGTGGAAAGGATCGACCAGAGGTCACGTAAGTTAAGTAATTGATATTATATCCTAATAATTGCCTATTATGACAATGTTGTTTTACTGGTTATAGTGTTGCCATATTGCTAATATTTTAAATCATATAAATGGAATATTCATATTCTTTTCTAGATATTGTTGTTATTGTGATTATGTTGATATTATTCAGAGTTCTCTTGGACAATGGTCCAAGAGATAGTATTAATGTATTTAAGATAATGATAATGTATGGCAATGTGTGTTGATATAATACTTCAGTACTGTTTCCATGGAGTTTCTTGTCCTTCTTCTCCATGAAGACCCAGTTTTGGAACGGACGACTAGCTTTCTGATTAATACTGACAAGCCTAATTGAAATATATGTGTAGTCTTGTCTTTCTGTGCTTTACTTATTGAAACCCTTTCCTATACACAGTAAATAGGCCGTTATCATTCTGACATTCAAAGCTTGATAATTGCTATATATATACAGTTATAGTTATATACTGCTTAATATAACACGCGCGTAACGTTTTTATTGACAGCTTGTGTCCACTTCATGCGCTGCACACTTCCACCGGGAGCGGGGACCCTATAAGAGACCGGTGAGCCTCGGAGTCCCAAGCTGGCCGGTGGTCGGCCTCTTCCACGCCGATGGTGGTGGTGTCGTCGGCGGCGAGAAGTATTCGTCGCTCGAGCTCGATGCAACTGCAGCAGCCAGTATCACTGGACTCACGTCTGGAGCAGGATCCGGCAACTGCGAGGCGGAGCTGAGTGACGAACCCGCAGATGTTGGTTGTGTGGTTTTGGCAAGTCGGGCCCGACTTCGCGTCAGCATCGCACTTTCAATCGTTTTCTAGTCGTAATATTCGCATGATTCTTTTGCATATTGTTGTTATATGTTGCCATTTGTGTTTTTGAATGATATTATGGTGGTATACTTACCAAAACATTGTTAAATCATTAACGTTTAAAAATTCTAGAAAATAAATGCACGGACAAAAAATTTTTTTCCCCGCTTAATCCATACAGGCTCATCATTTCGCTGGATCTGTGGACATCCTGGATAGCGAAGGACTGTCCTCCATTGCCCCATGCACGACTCAAGGAAGGTGCGTAGTGTTGCATCAACCTTGTACAACTCCAGCACCCTCTGGAGCCATGTATGTGGCACCGATTCGTAGGCCTTCTTATAGTCTATCCAGCATGTCGACAGATCCTTGCGGGATCGACGAACCTGTTGGCTTATGGCCATGTCGATGAGGAGTAGCTCCTTAGTACCACGGGACCCGTTCTTACATCCATTTTGAGACGCAGACTTAATGCAGTTATTTTCAACGTGCGAAGTAATTTTCGTTCTCGAAATGGATGTAAGAAGTTTATAAACCGTCGACAAACATGTGATCGGTCTATAATAAATTCTTGGGTTCTGCGGTACTACCTGACTTATAGAGTAGGTGGGTAACGCCTGTTGTTAGAAACTGCGGTAGCGACCCAGACTAAGGATGACTGGAAATGAGATGCCAGGCGACTGTGTTAACTGGTGAGCCATTTTAACCAGAAGTTGTGCAGTCCGTTCGGTCCCGGTGATTTCCAGTTCGGTAACGGACGGACTGCACTGGCTACGTCTTTTGGCGTAATTAACACCGGCTCCATTTCTGGTAATGTTTCACACACTCGCTCGACATCTCGCATCCAGCCAGCCTCAACGTGACAGACGGACACTGACCAAATGTCCCACCAGAATGCATTCGTGGCGGCGTCATCCGGACAGCTCACGTCCGTCACATTTTGTTCGGGTCGCTCCCAAGCCCTATATACCCACCTCTCATCGCTCTGGAACATACGATTCTGCTTGTATCGGTCAACCCGCCGTTTATACCGCCGAATACGTCTTGCCCATGCACAGACTTTCTGCTTCAGGAAGTCGATGCACTCAGTGATACGGGAAATGTATTCTGGAGGACTGATTCCAGTCCCCGAGAATGCCCGCCTTACAAAGCGCATCACGTCGTGGTCGTGTATTGCCCTCCCTGAAGCAGTATAGTTTGCCGATGAGTACCCTGGCCCCATCGATACGACGCTCGATCCTGCACTGCCAGGCTGGTACGGTAGGTAATTGTCGAGTAGCTCCGTCACAGCTTGGGAACTTGACGTTCGCTAAACGACATGCCGCAACAGCCGCGCAATACAGGATCGAGTGTGTATCCACGAGATTTTCGCTGCTCTCGAATACATTCTTTAGCAGCGAGTCCAAGGCACACACCAGCGCCCTATTTTTCTTGTGCATAGGCAACCGTGGTAGTCGGGGTCTAAGTTCGGTTGGGGTTGACCTATACTCGCGAAGCGTATCCTCCAGAGCGCTCCTCAGTCGGTTTTTGCACTAGCTACTTACTGTGGCAACCATATCATCTTCTTCTTCAACACAATGGGACCGCGGCGAAATTGCATTAATAGATGACCCTTGTGCCGCGGTTTGTGTCGGAGTCGGGACGATATAATTGCTCAGTACTTCTGAGCGCAGCCGTTCAAGTGCAGTATCGTCCAACCTGTGATTTCGTTGGATAACCCGCACTTAATGTATTATTATTATTATTATATCTTCGAATACGATTTGCCTATGAATAAACTTTCGCTTCAGGCTGTCTATGCGCTCTGTAAGATGGGACTTATAGTCCAGAGAGCTGGTGTTAGTCCCTGAAAACGCCAGCCGTGACGCTAGCGTTTTCGCGCACTTTAGGGTGAGTGTAGCCCTCTTTGAAGCAGATTAGTAGAATGCGGACCGGATAAGGTCTTCGCAATCATCAAAATATATCCACGGGTTCGATTCCCACCCAGGACAAATGTTTGTGTGATGAGGACAATCATTTGTTCTGATTCTGGGTATAATTAATCTATAATATGTATGTATTACGAAAACATCGTGAGGAAACCGGCATGTCTTAGAACCAAAAATTCGAAGACATGTGACATCTACCAACCCGCACTGGGCTCGCGTGGTGGATTAAGGCCCACTCCCTCTCACCGAGAGGAAGCCTGTGTCCCAGCAGTGGGAACAATATAGGCTGATGATGATGTATGTATTTAGAATTATATAAGTATGTTTATCAGTTGTCTGGTTGCCATAGTACAGGCTCTGCCTAGTTTGGGATCAGATAACGTTGTGTTGGCTGTCCTAAGATATTATTATATAGTTTGACAACTGTGAATGCAGGACCGCCACCCTACCGCACCCTATTTTTGTCGTGCATGAGCAAAAGAGGTAAGCATGTTCTAAGTTCCGGCGTCATGAACCGATATTATGAATCGCACCTTCGAAAACTTTCCTCAATTTCTCATTGCTCTGGGAAATTACTTTTGTAACTCTGTCATCACTCCCCTCGTCAGATTGACCCGTGTTTGTACCACAACAGTCTGCAATGGGGGGCGATGACATGGGTACTCTGCACATTGCAAACGATCAAGTACAGTATCATCTAACATACATATGATAACGCTGGATGACCCGCACTTGTCGTTGTACCGAAACACGGTACGTGTCAGATTGTTTCCTCCTTCTGTAGCCCCTTAGAATAATTGAAATTCTCATTGATAGATCGTGTCCATCTCATGCACTCCGCCAGGAGCTGGGAACCTATCAGAGACCCATCTCAAGGTCCTAAGCCGTTCGGTGGCCGTCGACGAGCAGGTGTTGGCATCGTTGGTATGGAGAAATAGTTGTCGCTTGAGCTTGTCGCAACTACCGGGGCCGATGTCATTACAGCACCCAGAGGGACTGGGTACTGGCGGCGGTGACGCGGAGCTGAGCGAGGAGTCCGAAGATGGTGGGCATGCTCGACGTGCCTCTGATCTTGTCAACATTTTATCTTCATTTTCCTATTTACTTTCCATTGTTGTTTTATCGGAGGTGACATCTGTCAGTTCACCTCCAATTCGGCAGTTATAGAATAAATTATATTATTTTACCTTTTGGTGGTGTTTGGTCTCTTTTTGTTTGATTTCTAAAGATGTCACGGTTTCAAGTTTCATTTATTTTACAAATCTCTTATAAAATTGCGGCAAAATTATTATCTCTGCTAAAATGGAACGACAAGACTTCCTATTGACACGGTGTTGCCAGCGTTATTATTATTATTTCATAAATAATTACCCCAAAAAACTATTTTCTTAAAAGCCTGTTATTTCAACTAGGTATGCACTTGTAACTTGGGACGGTATTGCGTAATTAAATCAATTTGTCACATTAAGACGATTTAACGTTATCCTAGCATCTACATACATAATTATCTACCTGTCAATATCTAGCACGATTCATCATCGTAGTTCGTCGTAGACATGGTAAAACTGCGCACTCCTGATGTCATCTGTCTTCAGAATACAACCGCCACGCATACCGTCGAAGCTACGCTCGGCTAGGGTGACTGTCACCAGCCAGTGTCACGCTTTTCGGTGTTTCCAGTAACATCGTAAAAAAACTAGACTGCGCCACTTGCAGCGCTATCAAAATATTTTAGGGCACATGTGTGTGATAATTTGACATGAACGGTCATAAAGCAGGAAACTATCGTCATAGTAAATTCTGACTATGTGACTAAGTCGTATTACTGTATTCCAATTGTTGGTTTTAAATACGCTTCGACCAGTACACCAGATACAGTCACTTTGACAGCATTATCGTTGGTCTAGGGCGTAGCGAGGCCAACGATAATAGTGCAGGTGTTACCTTAGTGCACAAAAAACATTACCAAAGTTGAGGCATAGTTTGCTATGTGCACAGTCGCACTGGGGCTCATCGGATCGCCTGGCTTTTTAGTCGACTAAGAAATTTCCAGGTATACCACAGCAGCTGGTGGCCTGCTGGAAGCCTTTCTGTAGGCTCACTATAGTCAGCTAAAGCTAGCTACTAGGAGAAAGCCTCCTAGTCGGAACCAGTGCGGGACCGCGCTTGCAGGACCCAATATGCTGCTGCGTCCAGCTACACCGACGACGCAGCTCTATGTGTCCCGTCTACATTACACCACGAAGATTGAGGAGATCGTGGAGTATGTACCAGTGAAAACCAACTGGACCTTGAGGGTCGAGAAGTTGGAACCGCGCCACAACACGAACTTCAAGTCTTTCGTGATGCAAGTTCCAACTAATCAAATCGAGACTTTCCTCAAGGAAGAGTTTTGGCCGAAGGGTGTCGTGTATCGGCGATTCCGCGGAAGGCTACGCGACACCTCGCAGCGCAACACGACGCCGTCAGTTCGTGTACAATCGTTTTATGTTTACATTGTTTTTATTTGTATGTATGTTAGTCTCTAAGGCGCATTTATGATATGGGTCTTTATAGCCCGAAATAAATTGATTTGATTTGATTTAACTTTTCAGTGCTACGTGTTATTTCGCTTCGAGCTTCAGGCTATTCCTGCAAGAGACTAAAGTCCTTGATACCGAACGGCGATCAGGCTATTCCTGCAAGAGACTAAAGTCCTTGATACCGAACGGCGAGTATCAACTTAATGACTTGGTGAAATAGCTGGTCATCTGAATGTGTCATGCAGTGAGACGAGAACCTCATCGCCAAATCCTTCCCTTCTCTTATGCCAATGCATATAACTGGGGTCGTTAAAGTGTACCTCTCGTTAAACGTAAGCTGTATTCTCCACTATTAATCCACCATTACTTGGCCATAGCTGTCCACATTAATGCTCAAACTTTTCTTGTCAAATGGCCCCCAGCGCAGGTTTACGTTTTTATGTTTCTGAAATGAAAGACAACATCACAAATATATGTCGGGACTCAGCGTATACAGTAGACAAAGCCTTGAACAGTGTCTTCAACGGTACGTATTTGTCTATGAGGTGGTTCCACAATATAATCCAATGCCACCATCAGCTAAGGTCGAACAAGCTCTCTGCAAGCATCACTAACAAAGCATTTTGAAGTGTTGCCCGCAGAGGATAACTCAAGAATTAGAAGAATTGTTACAAACAAATAAAAAAAAGATTTTGTTGATTTTTTGTTTACTGGTTTATTTTTGTTTTATGTGGTCTCTGTGATTTGTTTATGCGCGCATCTCATTGAGATGGTAATGCGCTTGCTGTATATAAGGCGCAGCCGCCGTCACTCCACACTCGCCCACCACTCGCCGCCCGCATTGTACTAGTCCTCAGTGGTACTACACACACAGTGACACTCGTACATCTCGTCATGTGGCGCTACTCGTGTACCGCACTGCTGCTGCCTGCGCTGCTGCTGCTGGTGAGAGCAACATTATTATTGTGTGATCGTTAATGAAATGGCTGAAAGAGCTTGTAGCGAAGATGAGAAGGTTGAGGTGCATGTGTAGAGTGACTTCTTAGAATATTTAAAGTTAGAAGTGTGTCTAGAGGAAGTTTGATAATGGCGCCAGGTTCTAAAAAAAAGGCAATAACAAATCTAAATTAATCCAAATACACCTGGATTGATGATGGCCAAGTTTTAAATTATTAAAAACCAGATGAATGGAAGTAAAGAGGAAACACAAGGAAATAATGATGGAATGTGTAACTGACAACTAATTGTGGAGAATGGAAGAAGTAAACTTTTTCCAGTGATCTCACCATGGGATACGAGCAGGTAGTATATAAATATATATGACTTTTTATCTTCCACCTGTCCATATAAAGACCATCCTCCTCGTATACTCTTCTTCTATCCAGGTTTGTTACGTTTATGATTAAAAGATTTAAGAATCTTGATGCGAATGTCTAGCCACAAGCTTCATCAGCTTGAGAGCAGTGGTGGCCCAGTGGTAACGACCGCGACTTACGAGTAGTAGGTCGTGAGTTCGGACCCAAGCAGGCGCTTTACTTTGTGTAAATTATTTCATCACCACTGCTCTCAAAACGGTGAAGGAAAACATTGTGAGAAACCGGCATGTCTTTTTTTTATGGGAAATCATCAAATGACTTCTCCCGCTCTGGGCGGAGCGGGGGGCGTATCAGACTTTTACTGACTAAAACCCACCCGTGTTCCTTCAGTTGTCCATATGCCAGGGCCACGGTAACTCTTTCGAACGAATCTCGCGACCCTGGCAGGCATCGGTCCTAGCAGACCCCTTCAGTATTACTGACATCTCTTTGAGGCGCGCGTGGAACACTACGCGCCGTTGACCCGAACCTGGTCATTACCGGCCGGCTAGCTACCCATTGCTCGCCGCCCGCCGCTCGACCGCCGGGAGTCCGCTATCGACTCCCGACGCCCGGGGCGTGTCTTCCTGTGGCAGCTAGGGACGTGAGGGAGCAGAGACTGCCACTCCCTCACGCGCCCCGCCTCCTCCTTTGCGAGCATTACTGCTACGCAGAAGGAGGTGACGGCTTTCCATGCCCTCTCGCTCCGTACTATGGCTCGCACCAGGACTGGACGCGAGAGGTCGACGCCGCCGATCGCCTCCACAACGACACGGCGATGCTTCGCCCAGGCAGGGCTTACCTCCACCGTATTCTCCACCGTGTCCTCCAGGCGATCCTCGCAATGGAAACACCCGGGCGTTTCCTCCCGCTTTATCCTGAGCAGGAACCCACCAAACCAACCATGCCCGGTGAGGACCTGCGTCAGGCGGAAAGTTAGGACGCCGTGGCACCTCCCTATCCACTCCTCAAAGAGCGGACTTACCGCCGCAATTGTCGCGTGCCCAAACCGGCATGTCTTAGAACCAAAAATTCGAAGATATGTGACATCTACTAATCCACTGAGGCCGCGTGGTGGATTATAGCTCGCTCCCTCTCACCAAGAGGAGGCCTGTGTCCCAGCAGTGGGAACGTAATAGGCTGCTGATGTATCATGATGATGATGATTATGTTGTAGCTTCCTAAACTAATTCAATGGCTTTGGCAGCATTGCAACGGATTCACAGCAAAGATAAAATATCTTACTTTTCGACGAATTACGATATTTCAAAATTAGGTGTTGGGTTTTGAAAGTGTCAAAGAACGGTTGTTCTTATATATTATGATAAACTAATAATAAAGTGTTGATCCCCTTTTAATGTGTTCCTCTCCTGAACTGCTTGTGGCACTGATGAATTTCATCCGTCACAATAATATAAAATTAGGATTTATTTTGAGATGTGGTTTATGTGTATTTAATGTTGTAACGATTATAATATTTACTAGATTTACTTATGATTTTGTTTGTTTCAGTCCAGTACTAACCCCACAAGATCAGCATTACGACCAAATGTATCATCGAAGATTTTTAACCCTTTTTAATGTTTTTATAACTTCGCACACATGCTCTTTAAATTCACATTAAACTTTGGCAGAGTAGTCGACATTGGCCTTATTTGCCATGTAAAAGATAGAATAAAGTGTTGATCTTTTCATGAAGTTAATTACAATAACAGTGACGGGACATAGTCACCTTGTTCATTATCATAATGCGGCGGGGACGTTAGCTCTGCCTGCCAGAGTTCGTCAGTAAGAACAACAGCGAAGGCCGCACTTTACATGTTATGAATAGAAACATGATCCGCTCCATACTGTACGGTGCATGCTCTTGAATATTGGCCCACTTTACGAACAAACCGATCAAGGTTTTGGTTACTTCACAAATCTCGTTGCTATCCATGCCTATTCATATTTGCATTCGAGACATCCATCCATTTTTGTTGTCGCCAACAACTGGCCGCAGTATCTTGTATAGTTGGTCGCTGTTGTGGCCTCAGCGGCCCGGCACTCGTCTACTAACGCGTTGTTTGTCCGCAGTGGTGCAGCGCCGGCGGTGTTGACTCGAAGCCGCTGTTCGGTTTGCTCAGCCTCCTCGGCTCGTACGTACACTATAATTGCACAATAATAGCTGTGCCCGCAGCCCCGAACATTCTTCCAGTACTATTACTTCTCTAGGCACTGAATGGAAAATGCCACTTTAAAAAAATCTTTGATCAAATATAGCAATATCGCCTTATTTACATTTTTTTTAAGGCTTTAAACTGAACTACTCGTAAGTTCACACACAATCACTCTGCTGTTATTTATATTATATTAATACGTGGAGTAAAAACTTGGGCACAGTTAAAATTTATATGGAGAAGGAGTGCAGACAGCTACATTTTCCCAAAAAATGCATTGGAATAATATTAAAGTATTTAAAAAAAATATATATAATTGACGAATTTCGACCACTGAGCGAGCAATAGTATGCCATTTTACAGAATGTATCAGTTACAAATATAGTAAGTGAGAAAGCGATGAACTGGTTATGATGATATATTGTATCGTGTTGCAGTTCGAACGGCACTAGTTTGGTGGACACGCTGCTGCTGAACCACGTGCAAAATAAGATCAACGCGCTCGAGGTGCTCGCTGACCTCATCGCCATCGCCGGCAGCAGTAACTCCACTGGTCAGTACACACTCAAACATTCACGTGCACAAAATGCTCATATACTAACGAGATCTCAAGATTTCAGGAACACCCGTAACATTGATCATACCATTCGAATGTTATAATTCCGTCAGCATCGACGTTTCATATTATCTATTTGAATCTTAATATGCTTACAACTTACATAATGTTCTTATAGTACGTAAGTGATAAGCATTTGTATTTTATTCCTTTACTGTTGTGTTGTCTACTATGTCAAAAACATGTAACGAATTTATGTTTTTTGTTTGGTACAGGATAAAAGAAAGCAGATAGACCATCGACCCCACCGCCCGACCACTGCCGCCAAACATGCAAACTGTTACATTATTTAAGAAGAAATCTAAGTTTATAAAGTTGTTAAATTTCATTTATCTACAAAACGCGCTTATGTTATTATTTTGTAATAAATGAGTTGTTATAACTACGTGCTTTTTACACGCTTTATATTAGCTTCACTTGTATGTTTGTATGTTTGTTTGTAACCGACTCCTTATAGCGCGATTTTGACCCACTTTGAACGACCAGATTTCATTCAAACTTTGCATACCTGTCAAGGACCGATGACAATGCAATAATTTCATAAATTTGTGTCATTACCCTTGCCAGGATTACCAGGACTGCAAAAAAACTGTCTTCGAAAACTACGCTGACATACGCCACAAACTAATTTGTGCCATTATCCTTGCCAGGGTTACCAGGACAGCAAAAACTGTCTTCGAAAACTACGCTGACATACGTCACAAACTACGCTAACATACGTCTCAAAATTCGAAACACCCTAAAAAAATTGAAAATAAATAATAGTATAAAAAAATTAAAAAAACACGCTTCCATTGAAAACCAAACTAAAAAGTACAAAATAATGGAAAAAAAGCGTGGGGTGCCTGATATCAATAAAAAACTGGACAAGTGCGAGTCGGACTCGCGCACCGAGGGTTCCATACAAACCTGCAGGAATTCACGGTTTATGCATAAGGTTTATGTTTATGAAATTAAATGTTTTTTTTTTTAATTTTTATATTTGAGTTGACTGAATGAAAGGTAAATTGTGGTTTACGATTTATGACGTATTAAAAAAAACTACTTACTAGATCTCGTTCAAACCAATTTTCGGTGGAAGTTTACATGGTAATGAACATCATATATTTTTTTTAGTTTTATCATTCCCTTATTTTAGAAGTTACGGGGGGGGGGGGGGACACATTTTACCACTTTGGAAGTGTCTCTCGCGCAAACTATTCAGTTTAGAAAAAAATGATATTAGAAACCTCAATATCATTTTTGAAGACCTATCCATAAATACCCCGCACGTATGGGTTTGATGAAAAAAAAATTTTTGAGTTTCAATTCTATGTATGGGGAACCCCAAATATTATTGTTTTTTTTTCTATTTTTGTGTGAAAATCTTAATGCGGTTTACAGAATACATCTACTTACCAAGTTTCAACAGCATAGCTCTTATAGTTTCGGAAAAAAATGGTTGTGACATACTCGGACAGACAGACAGACAGACATGACGAATCTATAAGGGTTCCGTTTTTTGCCATTTGGCAACGGAACCCTAAAAATACCTTAAAAAGCACCCCACCCTTTTTTTCCATTATTTTGTACTTTTTAGTTTGGTTTTCAATGGAAGCGTGTTTTTTTAAACTAATATTTATTTTTACTTCAAAAATATCACCACCTTGACAGATTATTGTATACGTTCCTTTACGTTCCCTTATGGTGCCGGACGTAAATAATAACCCATATAATAGCCCATTTCTTCCCGTGGGTGTTGTAAAAGGCGACTATGGGACTAACTAGAGAATAGACAGCTGCGTTCTGTATGCATTTTACCACCATACTGCGATCGCCAACCCGCTTGGCAAATGTGGCGATTATGGCAAAGTCCTCCAAATTGAAGGCCTATGTTCAGCAGTGGACGTATTACGACTGTAATGATGATGATGATGATGGATTACTTTACGTTTAAACGGTATTTGTCGAATTCGAATGAACTACAAAATGTTATGCCTAATGCTCTTATTATAATTATCTGTGAGGGAATTATTTATTAAAATATACGTAGGTATATTCATAGACATTGTTTTTTATTTGACACAACTATTAATAAAACAAACGACATGCAGTGTCAATCGGTACTGAATGATGGCCAGTACTCACACTCCTCTTCACGGCATGATCGTGGACATCAGGAGTTCACGAAACTCCTAAGCTGTTCCGCAATTTCAACAGCCGCGGTCCAGCTATAGCTTTTGTTAGTATATCTGCCTCCATGTCTTCGGTTCGCAGATACCTGACCTGTATCATTCCCTCCATTATGCAATTTCTGATGAAGTGCATTTTTAAGTCAATGTGTTTGGACTTGGAATTTACCATAGTATTTTGACTTAACTTGATGGCAGCTTGGTTATCGTTAAATATTACTATGCTTTCATAGTTGGCCCCAAGATCTCTGAATACACTTTTTAGATGAATGGCCTCTTTCGCAGCTTCAGTCAATGCTACATATTCCGCTTCGGCAGTAGATAGTGCAACGGACTTTTGTTTCTTCGATATCCAGCTTATAGCCGTTCCAGCATATTTAAAACAACAGCCGGAAAAAGACTTCCGATCCAGCTTGCATGAGCCCCAGTCTGCGTCAGCCATGCCATGTAATTCTTGGCCAGTTTTCCTGAATATAAGACCAACGCCTTTGGTTCCTTTTAAATAACGCAGCACTCTTTTTGCGCACTTGAAATGCTCTTCGCCGTAACAGTCATTAAACTGAGAGAGATAGCTAATGGCATACATTATATCAGGTCGAGTAGCAACAGCCAGATACATGAGCGTGCCAATCAAATTTTTGTAAGGCAGATGGTTCTTATCACCTCTTTCTCCTTTTTCTAGCTTAAGACCTGGTTCTATGGGCGTCGATGTAGCCTTGCAATCTTCCATTTTAAATTTTTTAAGAGTGTCTTCTATGAACTTCTCTTGGTTCAGTTTGATTTCATCTCCCTTATAGGTAACATCTATTCCTATTATCCGTTTAGGTGTTCCTAAGTCTTTTAATTCAAATTTGGCATTTAACATGTCTTTTATTTCTTGAAGCTTTTTGGGACATGAATAGGCAATTAACAAATCGTCGACATATATTATTATTATAACTTTAACTCCTCTTTTCTCTTGTATATATAGACATGGGTCAGCTTCCGATGCTTTGAAACCTATGTTCTTTAATTCTGTGTCGAGTTTCTTGTACCATTGCCTCCCTGCCTGTTTGAGTCCATATAAAGCTTTTATGAGATGACAAACTTTCCCTTTAGGGTTGTTTTTTATGTCTTTTAGCATACTCATTGTTTTGTTGTACAAAGTTAAATTTTCCTGTTTACTTTCTTCAACCATGATTTCAGTCAGGTATTCTTCTAAATAGTCAGGATACTTCATTACTATTTTTTCTTCTAGTTCACCATTCAGGTATGCCGTTGTAACATCCATCTGGTTCAATTTCAAGCCTTCTTCCATGGCTATTCCAACAACAGATCTTATCGAACTCAGTTTAGCTACAGGAGCGTATGTCTCATTGAAGTCAACGCCTGGTCGCTGCGGGAAACCCCGTGCTACTAGTCTGGCTTTCTTTGTAATACTGTTGTCAGGTCCTATTTTGTTTTTAAGAACCATTTTGTAGTCCACTTCTTTCATGTCTTTGTTCTTCTTTTCTATTTTCCAGGTTCCATTTTTAACATGTGCTCTAATTTCAGCTTTTATAGCATCATGCCAGTATTCAGAATCTTCATTCTCATCGCATGTGTTGGATATCTCTGAAAGTAGTTGACTTTCTTCAGTCTGGTCCAATATAAAATCTCTGGTCCACGCGGGTGGACGCCTCTCTCTTTGCGGCCTCCCATTTTCAGGTATTTCTATAACCACGCTCTGCTACCAATTTGTGAGGGAATTATTTATTAAAATATACGTAGGTATATTCATAGACATTGTTTTTTATTTGACACAACTATTCTTTTTATATAAAAACAAACGACATGCAGTGTCAATCGGTACTGAATGATGGCCAGTACTCACATTATCATAACTAGTGGTCGCCTAGTAGTCGAAATTCGACTATAATTCATTTTAATTTTTAGTTTGAATGATATGAATGACCTATAACATTATCTTATTATTTGACACATTGTTTGACGTTCAGTAAGACTATAGACAATAAAGACAAATAATATTAGTCTCTTCTCATTTTGACCACAGACTTCAACCATAAATAAAAGAAAGTGTGGGTGACGTGTTATTTATTGAAAATAATGTATTTTTACGCATAATTAAAAAAAAATTAGCATTCGTCACTTCTTCTCTGTATAAACTATAAGTGTGCGAAATTTTATACTCCTCCGTCCGCCCAATTTTCGTAAAAAGGGATCCAAAGTTTTCGCTTCATGTATTAATATACAGATACTATCACCGTCTGGAGACTACATCAGAAGAGTTAAAGCTAAGCGCACATCGGTACTACAGCGGCGGGCCCCAGCGCATCGCTATGTAAAATTATTTCAGACAGATTCAAATTAGAAATATGTACATGAAGGTAGAAGACGTAGCGCGCACTAACTCCGCCCAGCAGCGAGAAGGTGGGAGAATGGCGTAGCGTGCTACGACGCTACGGCGCTATCGCGTAGCCCAATGCACGTGCTGCTTACAATGTGACACCGACATAATACAATACATGTATGTAGAGCGCGCTACGTCGTAGCGTGCTACGTCGTTGCCCCACCTCCAATACTTCCGTATAAAAGACGCCGCATTGCGGCGAAGTGGCATAAAAATCCGTTTAAGTAAAAATCCGTTTAAGTAGTCAGAATCTTTTTCAGATTAACTACGAGATGTCCTACAAAAAAAAAAAAAGCGAAGTGGCATAATTTTACTATGGCCCGGCTGGAGGTCTAAAAAGTTTAACTTTTTAAAAATCGCCGGGCGAAAATCCGTTTAAGTAAGAATCTTTTCAGGATTAACAACGAGATGTCCCACCAAAAAAAAAAAAAATGTGAAGTGGCATCAAATCATTCTACGCTCGACGCTCGCCAAGGAAGGTCGTTACGCTGCCGCTCCGCTGCACGTATCCCCTCCACCACACGCCGCTCGATCGCCCGTCAGTTTTGCTCTGTGCGCCACGCCGCGTAGTCGCCCCGACTACTCTCCGTATTTTTGAGATTTAAATTTATTTAAGACAACTGTTTCTTTAAACAGAGTCGTCAAAACGTTGTTTCTAAACTGTCTTTTTCAAGACGGTTTAGTTTCTCTGAGAGAGAAGGTCAAAAACGTTGTGTTGTGAAGTGTTTGTGGCCCCTTCAGGGCAAAGCCACAGTTTCGTGGTCACTCGGTAAATACCTTAACGGTGCCAATGAAGCCGAGTGGGTGTTGACTAGGGCATGTAATATCGGAAGGTTTTTAATTCCGATACTGATTTCCGATATTAGATCTCAATATCGGAATTCCGATATTAGCATCGGAATTTCATAATTTCATTAGAAATTGCATATTTTAATTGCAAATTCGGTATGAGGTTGAATGGAGTAAAAACAAAAAAAAATAAATCGTATTCGTTTATTTTTAAATCGTATTCTGTAATAATATCGCGTATTCAAAACAGAGCTGCTGTAGCTGGCATGGATCCCGTTATTTTGACGAGTCCAAGATTCTTGAATTCAAAACCTCCAAAAGCTCTGCAATGAAGGTTTATGTTCATATATCTCCTGTTTCGAAGAGAGGTCCACTCGTCGAGAGTCATTGTAATTTTTTCTCAATTTCCCTTCATGAGTGTAATGGTTTTCACTGTTTCATATTTGACTTGTTCAGCATGTTCAAGAAATATTTTCGCAATAGTATTTGGCGTTTTCGGTAAGTCGTATTCACTCTTTTTGAAGAGTTGCTGGAGATCTTGACTTTCAGAAAAGAATCTGAAACCGCTGCACCATTTAAAGCGGTCATTCGAGAAACAATAGCTTCCATTGATTCTGAAGACCTAAAGTACTCAGTCATTAGTTTTTGTTTCTTTAGTTTTGTCGTCTGCTCTTAGAATGTTGATGTGCTTGGAGTACTCTCCGATGAAGAGGGTCCATCTGCAGTAATGTTTGAGTGCACTGTTCGTAAATGAGCCCGTCGAAGACCCTGAGGATCCCCTGCCCCCCGTCACTCCAGACGAGGTGCACGAGATCATCAAGGGTCTGAGACCGCGAAAAGTCCCCGGATCAGACGGCATCACCAGTAGAGTGATCAAGCTGTTCCCCGCTCACTTGATTATGCTCATGACCACCATCTTCAATGGTGCCCTGAGTAATAACATTTTCCCCCAAGCGTGGAAGAAAGCCACCGTCATTGGCATCCCTAAGCCCGGTAAGCCCAAAACCGAGCCCACGAGCTATCGCCCCATCAGTTTGCTCAAAGTCCTCGGCAAAGTCTATGAGAAACTTATTTATAAGCGACTCAGGGATTATGCCAAGACGAAGGACCTCATTCCCAACGAGCAGTTCGGTTTTCGAACCCAACACTCGTGTGTCCATCAAATGCACCGTATCGTCGAGCATATCAATGCTGGTTTTCAGCGTGGTATGTTCACAGGTGCAGTATTCTTCGACATAGCGAAAGCGTTCGACAAAGTCCGGCACAACGGCTTGGTATACGAGCTGTACCAACTCGGAGTGCCCGACCGTCTCGTGCTCATCTTACGAGAATTTCTCGCGAATCGCACCTTCCGCTACCGTATCGAAGGGGCACTATCCTCCCCCCACCTTATCCGTGCAGGAGTCCCTCAGGGCTCCGTACTAGCTCCTATCATTTTCACGCTATTCACTAGTGACATCCCCAGAAGTAGAAAGGCAATGTCAGCTCTGTTCGCAGACGACACAGCCATCTACTTCTCGGGACGCAGTGATAAAGCGCTGATTCGCTACCTCCAAACCGCAGTCGACGAGCCCGGCGAGTGGTTCAGGAAGTGGCGAATCGAATCCAATCCCGATAAGAGTCAGGCTGTCTTCTACACCCGACCGCGTAAAAAACACCCTCCCCCCCCTCCGACCCATCTCTATGTTCGGCAAGCAGATCCCTTGGGGAAAGCAAGCCAAATATCTAAGCGTCGTCCTCGACGAACACCTCACCTTTTCTGAGCACATAAAGCAGGCCCACTCGCGGGCCGCTTTTGCTCACGATAGGCTACATTGCGTCCTAAACAAGCGCAGTAAACTGTCGCTTCAGTGCAAGAAGCGCATTTACATCGCTTGTATTAGACCCATCATGACATATGCAAGCGCCGTGTTTGCAGATGCTAAACCCCGATTTATCCATAGGATGAAGACCCTCCAGAATCGTTTTCTCCGACAAGCCACAGGTGTGCCTTGGTACGTTAGGAATATCAATCTCCACGTAGATCTCAGGATCCCTACGATCCATCAGTACATGAAACGCGCTTCGAAGCGTTTTTTCGATAGAGCAGTGACCCACCGCAACCCTCTGGTTGTCGCGGCAGCTAGCTATACCCCCTCCCGCATTAGTCAAGTCCGCCGTCCGCGGCACGTACTCTCAGAACCCGATGATCCCACTACTCTCCTCCAGGAGAGTCGTAAAGAGACAAGTACAGTGAGAACAACACACAGACACAAACCGTACCGACCTCGCCGCCGAGGTCCGTCGTCGCGACCCCGACTTAACAGTCCCTCCCGACCCTTGCATGAGCCAGCCCGCGATGCTGCGCCTGTAGCTTTAAATTAGCCCCTAAATAATTTAACCCAGATCCAGCATGTCCCTTGCTGCCCTCCCCCAGTGATCGCCTAAACCGAGGTGCGAACCCCCCTCGGGGTTACCCTTAGGACTTTCGCTTTAGTTTGTAATTTTACTATGGCCCGGCTGGAGGTCTAAAAAGTTTTTAGAAATCGCCGGGCGAAAATCCGTTTAAGTTGTAAGAATCTTATTTCAGATTAACAACGAGATGTCCAACAAAAAAAAAAAAAAACACGGATACATGGGCGGTGTTACACAACACACTACCGCCTACACGCACATACTGCCCCTTAGCTTTGACCGCTACCGGCTCGCTCTGGGAAACGGGATCAGCGCACACCCTACTCTGTGGGAGCGTCGAGTCGGCGTCTTGTCGCTGGTCGTCTCTCGCCGGGCCTCCCCCGGGTAACCGGGGGTCTCACCTGGCGGGGCCTGACCGGCCAAGGCGTCGTGAAGAAAGCGGCGTTGATACATAATTCAACGCCGCGGCGCGCCTACAGAGACACAATAGCAACCACACACAGGGACGCGTTAAATAACGCGTCCCACATATCGTGAGCCTATAAAGGCTACACATTGAGGGGCCCGTATTAGCGGGCCACCGTGTCCCATCCGCGGACGAGGAGCCAAGCTCCGGCGCCGCCCGCCACGCCCCCTTACGGGGACGTCGCGACTTCCAAGAGAAGTGGCATTCTAAGTTGAAGCGTGGCCCGGTGCACAGGTCGTATTGCTCTCAATTATTATAACTCTGCCTCACTGTACATTGATACTCTTTTATATGAACTGTTATACTGTAACTGTATTACTGGGTGTCATGGCTATTTTAATAAGGTGTTAAATTAATAATTATGGAAACTGATTAAGTGCAGTTTCGTGTAAGGTCTATTGATTAAATAATTCCTTAATATTGAAAGAACCTTCTTTTATTTTACAATATGACCCTCTGCCTTCATCAGAAGTGGGACGAAACCCACTCCCACCTTTATCTGGGACTGCTGGCAATCTAAAACGGGAACAAAAGAAATGTAATTGTTTGGGGTAGTATGGAATCAATTAAAAATAATTATCAGATACTTTGACACCTCGCCACATGACACCCAGTATGCAATCGATGCTGGTTCCTTTCCATCCTAATGCAACTGAAACCGACATTATCAACCGGTGTGTATTAAGTGAGATTTAATTGACAGTAAGAAGCTAGAAGGTGTAGACCTTATTTTAGCCTTCGCTCATTCTCTAAAGGCCCGCGCCGCCATGTGTCTTACAAGAATTAAGCCAGATAATATTTCATGAGATGCTATTAAGGAAATGCTGGTCTCTAAATTTTTCAAACCCATGACAATGCAGGATAATTTTGATTTAATCATAATCATAAATTGATAAAATAAAGAAACCCCAGCCGAGTTAGAAAAGTTCCTGATGTAAATTTACAACAGGAACAGGAAGAAGGAACAGGTAGTGACCGGTGTTGCCATCTTTCCTATCATGGTGCGATGTCAAAATTCACCGTGAAAGAAACGATGAACCGGGCAGGAGGAAACTGTAATTTCTGCGGAAAGATCGGTGATCGCGGGCAGGAATGTCGGCACGTTGCTTCAAAAGGTACTTGTTTTAGCAAAACTCCACAGACGAACCCTGGAATGACCTGCTTCAAATGTGGCGAGACTGGCCATGTGGTCACCTCTTGCCTTAAATGCTGGAAGAAGAAAGGAGATCTCCACACCGAACAACACCAGCAAACAAGTGAACCTGTGTTGCAGAGCAACGCGTGGTATTTTGGAAATAAGTGGTATGCAATTCCTTTAATATTTGACTCTGGGTCTGAGTATAGCTTCATGAAGGTAACTGTGATCTTCTTGCTGATGAAAAGTTTCATGAACTTTTAAAGGGGATTGATTGTAATAATGTTAATTGCTCACTCCAAATAACCCAACCGTGGTACAAAACTTTCTTCTCGACGTTACATATTCAATGAAAACGTATTCTTAGGTCACGACATTTTAGGGCAAGTAAAATCCGTTGTGGATAATAAAGCTGCCTTACCTTTTTCTTAAAAAAAAAGCAAATATTAGCTCTAAATTAGTAATGCCATTAATGACAATGACATTAATTCTATTGACACAGATCTTAGAATAGAATAGAAAGATGTTTATTTCCCTGGTTCATATGGTACATAATGTCCACAGGTCGATGGTGTATTCGGCCTGTGGGTGTGTCAGCTACTTACAGTCTACCTATGTTTGTCTGAGAGAGATCTATATAAGTGTCGTGTAGTGTGTGCTGTGTGCTTGTTAGTGTGTACAGAATAAATTTAACTATATAAATTTATAATGTTGTTACATATTACCCTATCCTATTTACAGCTAATTATAATCTATGGGGACGTGGAGTGGTCGTTCACTTGCTGAGCAGCCGACTCCTGTCTTTTTTTGGTACATAATCAATTTCACCTAGTCTAGTATTAGTGAGGAGGGGGTTATGTTGTCCGTATCCGAGGTAGGCGTCACCAGGGGTCTCTAGATCCTCGATGTGCATTTCGCGGAGACGGCGCAGCATGTCCTCATTCAAATCTTGTGCACGGAGGTGCCATGGATCCCAATCAAGCATATCCCAGAGCAATGAGGTTTCTAGGCGTCTTGGGAATTGTCCGCTGGTCTTGAGAGCCGTTCGATATTGGCGTTCAATTTTTTGTAAGTTGCTCTTACTGTAACGTGAGAGTAATTGTACCACGCCATAATCCAATATAGGAAGTAGGCAGGCCTGGATGATCGCAAGTTTCACAGGGATATCTGTTTTGGCGTGCCAACCTATGACAGGGGCTAGCGCGCCACGTGCTCGTCGCGCCTTCTGCACGACGTATTCCACCTGTTTGCCCATGGTCATAGTCCTGTCTAAGTGTACGCCCAGATATTTTATGCTATTTTGATATTCGATTACCTCGTCTTTGATGCGAATAGTTCTGTGGTAATTTGTGAGTGAACATTGCACACTCCGTTTTGTCTACATTACATTTTAGCCCCCAGCGACGGTAGTAGTCGATGACGGTGTCGGCGGCCCAGCCCGCGCGGCGTGTTGCGCAGTTTGGGTCGGGAGACCTATTAAGTATGTACAGATCATCGGCGTATTGGGAGAGCTTAAGTCCGCGGATACGGTCCCGTTGGTCCCAAACATCGTATACGGTTGAAGATGACTGGACCCAGGACACAGATCTTACCGGTAAAGAAAAGGAACTTTTGATTGAAATACTAACTAAATATTCCTAATATCTCTAGTTACGTTTCGTTAATGACAAAGTACAAGAATTACTAGATGCAAACATAATTCGTGAAAGTTCTTCGCCTTTCGCGAGTCCTATATTATTAATAAAAACAAAGGTCGGTACCGATCGCATGTGTGTTGATTACCGGGAACTCAATAGCAATACTCGATCAGACAGTTATCCCATACCACTAATTAGTGATCGAATCGATCACCAAATTTGCGTCCATAAGGATTCTATAGAGAAAACTGCCTTTGTTATACCTTTGGGTTAGTTTGAGTGCCTCACCATGCCATTTGGTTCATCAAATGCTCCACAGGTTTTTCAAAGAGCTATAAATACTGCACTTAAACCTCTACATGACGATAAAATACTGATCTACATGGAAGACGTACTTTTTGCCACAAAGACCGTTCAAAAAGGTTGCCTCTTTTAAACAGATTGCTAGATATACTGTCTAAAGCTGGATTTTGTTCTAACCTTAAAAAATGTTCATGTATAAAGCCAAAAATTGAATATCGGGGTTTCGGAATATCCCCTGGAGAAATTAGACCAAAATCTCCACAAGATTGAAACTCAAAAAATATCTCTCCTCCAAGCACTGCTGCTCAGTACCAACAATTTATAGGCCGAGCCACATATTTTTGATATAACCTATATGGGCGTAAATTTACGGTTCTTATTGACTATAACGCCAAGGACTCTCAGCACAAAAAGGACCTAACCCCTAGAGTAAATAGGTGGTGGGCAATTTTGCAGTCATATGACTTTGATATCATCTGTAAAGAGGGAAAAAATATGACACATGTAGACTTCCTTTCACGTAATCATGCTTACACATCTTTTACTCATAAGCCAGCTAAAATTGTAAATTTGTCTGAACTGGAGAGGATTTAGTTATCTGTAGATAACGTGATTCAGAAATATGAAACATTATTTCCCAATTTCGCTCAAATGACTTGCCGTCTGAAATATCACGCACATTATCAATATTAGACAGGGCTTACTTTATCGTAAAATCGAATGTTATAAAACCAGTAAACGGTTACCAATATTGCCACACCTTTTAAACTGGTCAATTATTAATCGTGTACACAGCGAAATAACACACCTTGGTTATGAAAAAATGCTCGATAAACTATACGATCTTTATTGGTTTCAAAATATGTGAAAACTTGTTAAAACGTTTGTACATTCGTGCATCGCTTGTAAAGCTTCCAAAGGTCCCCCGAGTGCCCAGCAGGTCGGTCAATATCCAATCCCTAAATTGGCCGTTCCATGGCATTTAGATTTAACTGGCAAACTCACAGGAAAAAGCGTGTTAAAAATCGAGCGCAAAGAGTATTTTTAACCCCCGACGGAAAAAGAGGGGTGTTATAAGTTTGACGTGTCTGTCTGTCTGTCGGTCTGTCTGTGTGTCGGTCTGTCTGTGTGTCTGTCTGTCTGTGGCATCATAGCTCCTGAACGGATGAAGCGATTTCAATTATTATTTTTTTGTATTAAAGGTGACTTATGTGCGAGTGTTCTTAGACATGTTTGATGAAAATCGGTTGAGCCGTTTAAAAGTTGTGGGGGGTGAAATTGGGGAAGAATAACCGAATGTCTACAAATATACTCGAGTGGGGTCTCAAATGAAAGCGCACTGAAAGAGAATATTGATGAGTTAATCGAGAATGTTCAAGCTTCGATTGATGAGAAAATTGGTGGTGGGAAAATTGGGACATGGAAATCCGATTGTCACGTGAGAGTATCAATGACTACATCTCAGTCTTTGCAATTCTGCTAAAGATGATTTGTCATGTGGGTTATTAAATAGTTTTCTTTGGTCGAGCTCACAAACTGCTACACCATTCAAGGAAAAGGCCAAGCCTATGTAGCCTGAAACAGAGTAAAAATACTCTACTTAAGGCTACATAGGCCTTTAGTAGAGTATTTTATAGGCTTGGCCTTTTGCGAAAGTACTTTTACCTAAGTAAACCACAGCTTTTTCAACTGTCGTGCCTTGCAACTTATATGCCGTAATCGCCCAACATAAAATGATAGGAAACATTGTTCTTTCAATATTTCCATATCCTCTAAGACCTTGAAAAGTTACATTATGTGGCCTTATCAGAATCCATCCATTCTCGTCAACACAACTCCGGCCGATAGTGGCATCATCAAATTGAATTGATATTGTTTTTGGAAGCTTCCCATCTTCCTGTTGGCCACGGCGATGTTCTATGTATTTACAACTTAACAAAAAATTTACATTATAATAAGTATACCTATAAAAAGTATAAAATAAAAAATTAAATTAAAAAAATTTAAAACCCCCGACACCAAAACCTAAAATCCCTATAAAAGTAAAAAATAATAAAAAAACTCAATCTTGAAGTACCTAAGTATGTATTAATAATTCAAAAAAAAAAAAAATACGTCGCGTTGGGGGACCGCTCTGCGAGGGCAGACGTCGTTGACGGTCGTATCCTAAATGCAATATTTAGAAGTAATTTTATAAAAGTTTTCTTCAGTTGGGTAATAGACTATTTGTAAGTAAATTGTTAGGTTTGGAGCGGTCCCCCAACGCGACGTATTTTTTTTTTTTGAATTATTAATACATACTTAGGTACTTCAAGATTGTTTTTTTTTTATTATTTTTTACTTTTTAAAGGGATTTTAGGTTTTGGTGTCGGGGGTTTTTTAAATTTTTAATTTAATTTTTTCTGTGATAATTGATGGCTTTAAAAAAATCGTCTTGTTAGAGCATATCTTACCACTAAATGCATCCGATACTATGAAATCACAAAAAAAAATGTAGTGAACTCGTTTGGCGCTGCTAAAAAAATAGTTACAGATCGTGGTAGGTCATATGACAATACTGAATTTAAGAATTTTTGTAAAGATAATCGTATCGATTTACATTTAATATCCACTGGTTCGTCTGGCCAATGGCCAGGGTCGAGCGTGTCATGAGGACCTTAAAAAAGTATGCTCACTATAGATTCGGATAGCTTATGGTAAGATCATGTAAGCGATATCCAATTAGGTCTCAATAGTTCTCGTTGTAGAGTAACAGGACTTACGCCCTTGGAATTAATATTTGATATTAAGGGTTCATTAGCGATATCAAGAGTTTCTACTAATCATCCTGATGATGATAGTTTAAACCTCGAAACCATTCGATCAAATTCTTCTGCTGGTATAAAAAAAGCTGGTCCAATACGACACAGGTCGATTTACTGACAAATGCGTGCACTGATTGGACAGGTCCACTCAATCTGAGTGGTTCTTTCTTTAAAATACCACTTCTGACACCAATCAAAGAAATGGTCTTCACACGATGTGACCAAGATTATGTCTGGACTTTAAAAGAGACTGTGACCTCTGAGTTTTTTTCGGCCTTTCTTCTCAGAGTAGTCAAATAGGAAACGCCGACCACATCTAGTTAAAAAAAATATATGATTGACGTGTAAAAGTGTTTGTACAATCCTACTTGCAAAAATAAAGTCATTTATCATTTAACAAGGATAAAGCTATGGTAAAATGCTTTTCAGTACGTGATTTTGCCTTTGTTAAATTCGAAGAAAGACACCAAATGAAACAGGACCGTAAATACAAAGGCCACTTTTGGAAGAAAATGAGAGGTACGAATTGAAACACATTAATGGAAAGAATAGTCTACAAATACTCTCACAAAAACTTACAAGAAGTACCCCGTGGTCAGTCATTCTTTCTGGAATTCGCAGAATGTTATGATGAGGATGACGTGTCGGCGAAGAATAACATAGATGTTCTTGTCCACGAGACTAGGGAACAGATTAACAATGATGATATTCAGTCTCCTAATAATGGTACTATCTCTGCCATTAATGATACCATGTCTGCCAAAAGTGACACTATATCTACCAGTACTCATAATAATGCAAGTTGTAGAAACCGTGGTTAACGTGCAGTTTCAGTAGAACCTATTGGCCCTGAATCAGTTAATATTGTAACAGAAGCACTTGTAAATCAACCAAAGTATTAAGCTATTTGTTAATTAAGCTAAAGGAATGATTCTTTTTCGGCCTGGCTAGATCCGGTGTAACGTTGCACTTTATATCAATCTAGTGAGTACTATTGTCTTATCTTTTAACGTCTGAATCAAGGTTGGAAGCAGATAAACACTAATATTCAATAACATTTTCTAAATACATTCATCATAACAACAGTTTACGCTTGGCAACTGATATACGTCTATTTGAAAATATTAATATTGTCGCGAGCTTCGCGCACAAACCGGTTGTTGGTGAGTGTCTGCCCTCTCCACAACATATGGCTAACGTCGGCGAGCCACCGGCGGCGGTCAAGGAACAATCTCGAGGGATTCACTTGACACTACGGAGCTGCTGAGTGGTCGAGTTATAAAAGTATCCGTGCACTAGCTACTGTTCGCAACGGCCAACATTTTAAATCTTTTTTTATACTTAACATCTATTTTTTTTAAAAACCTTAGTGTCTACATCTTTTAAAATTAAATTCAGTGTAACCCCAAATCGGGTGAGTGTTGCAAAATCTAGTATTAATTAGTTTCGTTTTAAGTATTCGTTGCATGACTTGCTAATTTTCACAGTTGAGTTTTAGTAACTACCATGTTGTTAACCGAAATACCGATGTGCTTCATTCTCGTTAGTTTTGTAGCCGTCCTTAATCATTTAAACACCATGCTTGAGTTAAATTGATTTACCGAGTGACCGTAACAAAAATGTAACGATCATGACGGTTAGAACGAAATAGATTAGCTGGTTGACTAAATCAACATTAATGTATTTCTTCTTCGTTTTAATTTCATATTTATATGTAATCTGTCGTAGTGAATTTGTAGTGATTCTTTTTCCGTAAATCTTTTAATAATTTTTGTTACTTTTTCCATCTACCTTACATTTTCATAATATCATTTTCGGCTAGTCACGCTTTTAAAAATGTACCACGCTGCTTAGACTGCTTCATCTCGATGGCTAATAGATGCTAGAACACCGCCTTCCCACGTAGATTCAGGGTCCGACGGTTGTCGGGACGTTGCAGTCAGTAACAGGAATTCGGACATTTTGTAAAATGCCTAATTTATGGATTCCTGGGTTCTTCCATACCGGAAGGAATATCTTTTTCGCCGCTGCAAGGGTTGTGGCTGGACAACCTGCGAGCTGCCTACCTACTGCTGGAAGACCTACCCACCTACCTGGCTGACACCGGTCAACTACGACTTGAGAACTACCAGGATAGTGGTTTTCTTTAGGCGGGCTAGAATTGAATACGCGCTCGATATTTAGAATAATATAATATATTTCCATTCTAATGTAAAAGGTAACTAAGTTATAGCCCATGTAAAATACCTAAATAAATACCTAAATGTTCTTTCGTAACCAGTAGTAGATATCTAAGACAATACTGACTTGAATACCGTAGAATGTTAGTAATAACAATGTATTGACTTATGTTTTAGCCTGTTGAATGCAAAATAGCTTGTAGGAACAACCTGTTGGAATCTAATTAGACTGTAATGCCGGTGTCATTGTTTACTTAAGACTAATTACCGTTTGGATACTTTAAATGTAAATGCCTAACTATTAAACTTGTAGTTCAGTAATCATGGTGCAAGAATGTATGCTCCAATAGGACGACGTCTGTTTGTTAATCCAATAAGAAACTAGGAGCCTTGAACTTCCTTACACGTGTTTTCGAATTCTCGACAGGTCGAGACCTGCTCCTTTGGGAAAGTCCATTTTTATCATTTGTAATTGGCGGAGCGCCCGGGAAGTAAGGAAGTGCGTAGGATACTTGCACTATGCGGTAAAACCTATATAAGGGCCGAGTGCCTATTTTTAGTTTAGTCTTTATACATTTTTACACGAATCATCAAGTTAACACGTAGTGTTTGTGAAGTAAGTGGCTACGCTGTCCACTGCTTAGTCGCGATGTACCCTATAACTAGTTAGCCAGTCTTCAGTAATGTGTAGCTAGGATTTAATTGTGTGTTCTGCTTATTCTGATTGTATTTTATATTGTGTGCTGTGTATCTACTGACTATTTCTCATAACCATTTTATGTGTGATTTCTGTGTAATTTTCTGTATCATTTCTGTGTACCAAATATAAGCAAAGATTGCGACATTCTGACTGGTTTAATTTCACTCTTTCGTCAAGGGAACACCGTCACCCCCGCCTACAACACCTGACTCCCGTTTTAACAACATATACCTACGGAACCTGTTATTTTATTTGATACTAGCTTCTGCCCGCGACTTCATCCGCGTTAAATTTCTTGTTCCCCCGACCTTTCCCGTCGCGTTTTAGCGTGATGTTACATAGCCTTCCTCGATAAATAAGCTACCCAACACAAAAAGAATTTTTCTATTCGGACCAGTAGTTTCTCAGATTAGCACGTTCAATCAAACAAACATACAAACAAACTCTTCAGCTTTATAATATTAGTATAGATAGCGATTAGTGAATATAATGAACGATTGATATAATTTTAAAATAACTATTTTTTATAAGCATAACATACATTAAATATAAAATCGTTTGACATACCACTCAAAAGATATAAAACTTATTTGGTCTAATATGATGAAAACGCTAAGTAGATATTAAACATAACTAGTAACTGATTACCACCTGCGCTAAGATAGATCAACGGAGCCCCGCTACGCAGGGCTCCTATTTCTGGGTGGTTTAAAAAAACTGGTACTCTGAGTCGGGGTGTTAACCATAATGACGTTTTTAATATATATTAAACGTTAGACCTAATGATTTTCATTAAATAAACAATATACATATTAAACGTTAGACCAAATGATTTTCGATAACATAAACGTTATATCAAAGAACGTTATACTAATTAAGTTTTAGAATAAATAAATGTTATATGTAAAGGAATTATATCAACAGTTGGTATATCTCACGTTGATTATATCTTATGAACGATAGTAAAATGAAATTAGACCAAATGAGTTTATACGTTATGAGACGCACCCTATTAAACTAGCTGGCAAAACCTTAACCATATGTTGGGTATCGATATCGAAAACGAATAAAACGTTTAATTTTATTATTATTGAGATAATATTATTTGATCAGCTGTTTTAAAAAAATTCTGGAAACCTTGATATTTTTTATAAATTTCCAAACCAAAACATAACAGTCGTTTGGTTACCCTAATATATGTACATGTCAGTATCAATGTTTTAACAAAATTGGAAAGATGAAAAAAAAAACTTTAGAGGTGTCAAGGGACACCCGGATGGAACGAAGTTCCTTTCCAGGATTCATAATAGTTATAATTTTTTAATTATTTATTATGTACAAAAAACCTGTATACACTCAACAAAAATATTCTCTCTCTCTCCCGCTCTCTCTACCTCTCTCTCCCCCACTCTCTCTCCCTCTCTCTCTCCCTCTCTCCCTCTCTCTCTCTGGTTTGAACGAGATCTAGTAAGTAGTTTTTTTTTAATACGTCATAAATAATTTACCTTTCATTCATTCAACTCAAAAATAAAAATTTAAAAAATAAAAAACATTTAATTTCGTAAACATACACCTTATACATAAACCGTGAATACCTGCAGGTTTGTACGGAACTCTCGGTGTGCGAGTCCGACTCGCACCTGGCCGGTTTTTTTTTTTGTAGTTAGGTTTTTATCAAGGACACATAAGTACCGTATGGTTTATAAACTGATAATGAGTCTCGACCAGACGCCATGATTTTTATTAAAAATTGAAAGAAAGAAGAAGGAAATATATTTTATTCGAGACACGCACAGGACATAAAATAGTTTAAAAAAACTAAAAAACACGCGTCCATGTAAAAAGTACAATGTAACGGAAAAAAACGTGGGGTGCTTTTTAAGGTATCTTTTAGGGTTCCGTTGTCAAATGGCAAAAAACGGAACCCTTACAGATTCGTCATGTCTGTCTGTCTGTCTGTCTGTCCGAGTATGTCACAGCCACTTTTTTCCGAAACTATAAGAGCTATGCTGTTGAAACTTGGTAAGTAGATGTATTCTGTGAACCGCATTAAGATTTTCACACAAAAATAGAAAAAAAAAAAAACAATAATATTTGGGGTTCCCCATACATAGAACTGAAACTCAAAAAAAAAAAAATCATCAAACCCATACGTGTGGGGTATCTATGGATAGGTCTTTAAAAATGATATTGACGTTTCGAATATCATTTTTTTTCTTAACTGAATAGTTTGCGCGAGAGACACTTCCAAAGTGGTAAAATGTGTCCCCCCCCCCCCGTAACTTCTAAAATAAGGGAATGATAAAATTAAAAAAAATATATGATGTACATTACCATGTAAACTTCCACCGAAAATTGGTTTGAACGAGATCTAGTAAGTAGTTTTTTTTTAACACGTCATAAATCGTAAACCGCAATTTACCTTTCATTCAATCAACTCAAATATAAAAATTAAAAAAAAAAAACATTTAATTTCATAAACATAAACCTTATGCATAAACCGTGAATACCTACAGGTTTGTACGGAATCCTCGGTCCGCGAGTCCGACTCGGCCGGTTTTTCGGGTTCCGTTGCCAAATGGCAAAAAACGGAACTCTTATAGATTCGACATGTCTGTCTGTCTGTCCGTGTATGTCACAGCCACTTTTTTCCGAAACTATAAGAGCTATGCTGTTGAAACTTGGTAAGTAGATGTATTCTGTGAACCGCATTAAGATTCAGCCTAGTTTGAATAAATGACTTTTGATTTGATTGATTGATTGATTGATTTTCATACAAAAAACGTTTTTACAAAAAAAAAAGCAACCGACTTCCTTAAAAACACTACAAAGTGAAAAATAACTTTAATTTCTGAAGTCGGTGTCTTAGGATCTGTATTTATGGTTTTTTTGCCACCGACTTCCGAAATTAAAGTTATTTTTCACTTTGTAGTGTTTAAAGGAAGTTGGTTGTTTTTTTTTTTGTAAAAAAGTTTTTATTTTTAAATTTTTAGTTGTGTTATCCACCCCGCACTAATTCCAAACAAACAATGCACATTTAAGCGATAGCAGAAATCGCGGTTGATTTGCTGTCATTTTTTAAAGAGTTCCGGTGTCTGTCTCTGGGACTCATCATCAGATTTATATGAAATTTATATGGGACCATTTTGGAATAAACTCCTTTCGAACAAAAAAATATTTTTGCAAATCCGTTTATATATGACGGAGTTATGGCCGAACATACACAAAAAAAAAAAAAACATATAAACATCTGAATTGAGAACCTCCTCCTTTTTGAAGTCGGTTAAAAATAGAAAAAAAACCAATAATATTTGAGGTTCCCCATACATAAAACTGAAACTAAAAAAAAAATTTTTTCATCAAACCCATACGTGTGGGCAACGTGTGGGGTATCTATGGATAGGTCTTCAAAAATGATATTGAGGTTTCTAATATCATTTTTTTTCTAAACTGAATAGTTTGCGTGAGAGACACTTCCAAAGTGGTAAAATGTGTGTTCCCTACAGGGAGGGGAACACACACTTCTAAAATAAGGGAATGATAAAACTAAAAAAAATATATGATGTATATTACCATGTAAACTTCCACCGAAAATTGGTTTGAACGAGATCTAGTTAGTAGTTTTTTTTTTAATATGTCATAAATCGTAAACCACAATTTACCTTTCATTCAGTCAACTCAAAAAATAAAATAAAACATTTAATTTCATAAAAATAAACCTTATGCATAAACCGTGAATACCTGCAGGTTTGTACGGAACCCTCGGTGCGCGAGTCCGACTCGCAGTTGGCCGGTTTTTTTTTTACTCGGTTTAAACAGGGCCGGAACCCTCGTTGGGCGAGTCCGACTCGCACTTGTCCGGTTTTTTTTTAGTTCTTGGATATGTATTTGGACATGTTGGTTTGTCCATGGTGCTTTCCTTCTTCGTTTTGAGAGCAATTTTGATGAAATAATTTACACAAAGTGATGCGCCTGTCTGTGTTCGAACCTGGGAATTACGACCTACAATACAACTCGTAATTCCCGGTCGTCACCACTGGGCCACCGCTGCTTACTTTTGTAAGATGATTAGTTTGTCATTTTAAATTAAATATTATACTTATGATCGCCATATGTATAATGGGATGAAAGTGTCAGATTATATACAAAATTATTGATTATGTAAAAAACTGTTTCAAAGTCACAAGATCACGTTTATTTCAAAGTAATACATTTTAGGTAAGTAAAAAATATAAAACAACAGTACCTACAAGTAAAATTACTTATAAAATGATCATTATGCTTGAATGTGTGTCGGCGGCTGGCCGGTGGTGACGAGATAACAGCACCTTTATCCTGGAAACAGAAACAGGCTGTTCACTTGTGTTCGACGGCGCGCGGCGGAGCACCCTGCACTCTACGAGTACCTATTGATCGATTGACAGGAAGCTTGGCTTGCTGCTCGATAAGTGTTAATGTTCCTTAAATAGTGTTAATCTTATATTTTGAATTGTTTCTGTAAATTTTTCTCACATAAAGAAGCTACAAGAATAATGTACCCTGGAGTTTGAAAGTTTTTGTTTTAAAAGTGTGTCATTGTCTTGCCCCTTCTTCGCCATTCCAAGAGATACGCGTACTACGTTTTGGAATGGGACTAGCTTCACTTTTCTACTAACTGACCGACTCCTTGTCAATTAAAAGTGCCTGTATATCATCATCATCACTTCAGCTACCAGACGTCGACTGCTGCACATAGGCCTCTACCAAGAAAAGGGGGTTTGCCATAATCGCCACATTTGACTGGCGGGTTAGCGATCGCAGTGTGATGGTAAAATGCATAGAGAACGCAGCTGCTGCCCATTCTCTAGTCGCCTTTTACGACACCAACGGAAGGAAATGAGCTGGTGCTATTCTTTACGTCCCGCACGACACAGACTATAAATGGTATGTAAGTAAATGGTTAAATTGAAATAAAAATGATTTGACGTGATAGAACGAGTGGTATGGCTTGATATATTGTGGCGCGTACCGGAGCTGCTCCCAGCGATCGCGATGTAGTCAGCGAGGATCTCGAGGGCGTTGATCTTCTGCTGCAAGACCGTCTCCGCCAGGTTCGCCAAGATGCTGGTGCCGTTAGAGCTGTAACATACAAATATATTTAAAATAAATATACTTACCATAGAGGGAACAAAGCGGACAACAACAAAATGTACCGTCTTGGTATTGCCACACCTCTCCCAGTGTAATCGATTTGGTGCAAAAAAGAATGATTGTCAAAGGAAATCGTACGCACGGCTACAAACCCAGCTATATTACAGTATAAGTTGACATCAGTACTAACACATAAGCTACTATTTGTCATATTTATTTAGACATCCACGCGGGTGATACCGCGGACAGCGACTCAATATGAAGTAAATGGAAATAATACGTATGATGCTAAATTAAGAACAACATCCGAATTTTTAGTTGTAGTTTATAAATTACGGAGCTCTGAAATACATATTAAATGTTAAAAAAAACCGAATTGCGCCCCTCCTATTTTTCCTGAACTCGGTCAAATAGGAAGACTAACTGAGTTATTTACGTATTTATTCTTTTTTCGATAGTCATTAAAATTACTCTCTCAGGATTCCCAATTGACCATTTATTTTTACCCCGCTCCCTAACAAAATACTTTAACCAACTTCGATTGCGGAGAGTTCTGTTAAAACTAGCGCCCCCTACTTGCTGTCCATGTAGAGGTGGTATATAATTAAATACGTGAATTTTATTGTGAAAGTGTACGAACCTGAAGAAGAACGGCGCCGCGTCCGTTTCGCTGCACCACTGCGGACAAGCAACACGGCAGTGGGTCAGTGTAAAACTCATGGCGCACATAACAACACGATGGTGATCAGCGACGGGGTAAGCCGACGAGCACCTAATGGTAACGCCCACATTTCACCTTATTAACCAACTTCAAAAAAAGGAGGAGGTTTTTTTACTATTGTTTTTAATTTTTTTTTATGTTTGTTACCTCATAACTTTTGACTGGGTGAACTGATTTTGAAAATTCTTTTTTTATTTGGAAGCTGGTGCTTTCTAAATGGTCCCATTTTAATTTGGTTTCATTTGGACAATGATATCTATGTGACAACCATATAAGTCTTAAATTTACATTAAGTATTTGCGCGACAAATGAACGAATAACGCGATTAGATTAGTGCGTCGTATTTACCATAACTAAAAAGTTAAAAATAAATACTTTTTACAAAAAAATAACAACCGACTTCCTTAAAAAAATACTACAAAGTCAAAAATAACTTTAATTTCGGAAGTCGGTGGCAAAAAACCTTAAATACAGATCCTACTAAGACTCCGAATTCCGAAATTAAAGTTATTTTTGACTTTGTAGTGTTTTTTTAAGGAAGTCGGTTGTTATTTTTTTGTAAAAAGGTTTTTAATATTCGGTAAAAAATCAGTGCAGATTTGTTGAGTTTGTTTCCAATGGCGACTACTATTAAAACTCCATTAGTGTTACGAAAAGAATACAAGAGATATCACTCACGAGCATCAGCAGCGCAGCCAGGAGCAGCACGACACAGGAGTAGCGCAACATGATGAGCAGGCGAGGTGCTTGAAGAAGTAACAATACGCGGACAGCTGAGCACGGCAGCTGATGGATGGCAAGCAGCGGAAGAGTGCGGAGCGGCGGCGGCGGTGCCGTATATACCGCCGGCACATTAGCATCTCAAAGAGACACGTGCGCCACCACACGACACGCCACGCACGCGGCGCATGGATGCGCCACAGTCATCATAATACGTCCCAATGCGGAAGTGTTGTAATTAATACATTTAAACACTCACTAGAAAGTAAACATTGTAATGGTATCAAGTGCAGCTCACGACTTTGTATCAAAGACCACATCGAGACAAGCACACGGCCTGACTTTTCCGCAACTATAATATTATTATGATTTGTGTTTTCTGATCATCATCATCAGCCTATAGCAGTCCACTGCTAGACATAGGCCTCTCCAATTTCACGCCATTTTATTCTCGGCAATTGTCATCCAGCTGCTACCAGCCACCCTGCGATGGAACTTTACGTTTGCCAATTGTCATCCAGCTGCTACCAGCCACCCTGCGATGGAACTTTACGTTTGCCAATTGTCATCCAGCTGCTACCAGCCACCCTGCGATGGAACTTTACGTTTGCCAATTCGTGGTGTCCACTCAAGAACACGTCTACCCCAACGGGTATCGGTTCTATGGTTTATACTGCCGGCCCATTGCCACTTCAGCTTGCTTATTCTGTGAGCTTTGTCGACAACTTAGACCTTTGGCTGTTTTCTGATCGTTTCTGAATAAACCTCGACATTGGATTGTGTGTGCTTGGGATTTGACTCCCAACCGAAAGACTTGTGTAGTAGTGCTTACGTAATGGCATTAGCTCTGATTTATTTGTGGTCAACTGTCGGGGTCGTAGGGCTTTCTGGACCGGGACCGCTGTCCAAGATTCCACCTATTAATATAATAAATATTTTTAGGAGTATTTTGGCACCACAAGTAAAATAAACAAAGTTATGTCTTGGAAAAGTACGGTCAACCAAAAAATTTGAAGTGTCAAATACCTATAATTATTTTTATAAAACGATATAGCCTTCTATAAGAACTTAACCTAAAATAGAATACAAAATACTATTTAAAAAAGTAATCTTGAGTGTTTAAATCACCTATCGTCCCCCAATCACCCACTGAAACGTAACAATACTAACAATAAACTTTTAAAACTTCACTATCATAATTAGACACCTCAGCAGCTGCGGTCATAATCTATACAATTATATATCATTACTATTTTTGTAAATTAAACATAAACAACCTGACCCAGCGAACTTTGTACTGCCTTAGAGTCAATAAATGATGTGTTAACTTATTAGGCTCCTATCAAGTTGTGAAAACCTGGTACTTTAAAGGCATAAAGCGTTCTCTAGCTAATACATACCCATGTTAGGTGAGCTCCTACCGAGTTATGAACACCTAGTACTTCAAAGGTATAAAGCGATTTCTAGCTGACACTCCTATGTTGATATCCTATGATGAGGGGGAGAGGGGGAGAGGGGGAGAGAGGGGAGAGGGAGAGAGAGAGGGGGAGAGGGGGAGAGGGGGGAGAGGGAGAGAGAGAGGGGGAGAGGGGGAGAGGGAGTGAGAGAGGGAGAGAGAAAGAGAGAGAGCGAGGGAGAGACAGAGAGGGAGTGAGAGGTAGAGAGAGAGGGAGAGAGAGAGGGAGAGAGAAGGAGATAGGGAGAGAGAGAAAGAATATTTTTGTTGAGGGTATACAGGTTTTTTGTACATAATAAATAATAAAAAAATTATAACTATTATGAATCCTGGAAAGGAACTTCGTTCCATCCGGGTGTCCCTTGACACCTCTAAAGTTTTTTTTTACAAATTGCATTTTTTTTAAACACTTATCGAAAGATCTCGTCATTCCGATTAATAATTGTCATAACAAGTAGCAAAATATTTTTTAATTATAATAATAAACAATAGTTTAGATATTTTTGTAAGAGTTGAAACAGAAACTGCTTAGGCCATGTCTTGTAAGACCAGGCTTTCAAACTACTAGGTATATTCTTATTTTTTGACTTGCTGACTATAATTCTACGCTACCAGCGCGCGCTCGTAGCTGCCCGTTCAAGAGTTATGAGGTTCGGAAAAATGAATAAAAAAGTAAGTCAAAAGTACTTTTTCATTAATAATATCATAGATAGAACATTAAAACGTTTATAACTAGTAGTTCCTGTTTCATTCCATAAAAAAAATCTAAAATATTTTTTTCCGGGCGAACTATCAGTTTTAGAGAAAAAAATAACTTTAATTTCGAAAGTCGGTGGCACAAAAACGTTAGATAAAGATCCTAAGACTTCCAAAATTAAAGTTATTTTTTACTTTGTAGTGTTTTGTTTAAGGAAGTCGGTTGTTATTTTTTTTTGTAAAAAGTTTTTATTTTTTACTTTTTAGTTATGATAGATACCCCGCACTAATCTAATCGCGCTATTCGTTCATTTGTCGCGCAAATACTTAATGCATATTTAAGACTTATATGGTTTTCACATGGATTCCATTGTCCGAATGGAACCAAATTAAAATGAGACCATTTGGAAGGCATCAGCTTTCAAATAAAAAAGAGAATCATCAAAGTCGGTTCACCCAGTCAAAAGTTATGAGGTAACAAACATTTAAAAAAAATACCGTGAAACCTCCTCCTTTTTTTAAGTCGGTTAAAAATAACAATTATTCATCGGAATGACGAGATCTTTCGATAAGTATGTAAAAAAAAACAATTTGTAAATAAAAACGAATGTCCCTCGACGCTGCGGCGTATTTCCATTCTGTACAAGGCCAAAACGCAACCATAGGAATCTTACTCGCGTATACTTTGTAATGCAATTTTTAAACTTATGATTACAATGTATACACGAATTTTGCGTACTACTTGTATATAGTTTGTAACGTATATTTCCAATTTATAAAAGGCTGATTTAAGGGGTGTTCGGGGGGAGGAGGGGGGGAGGTGTAGAGCCTCTCCTGTGAAGGAAAAGTTTCGAAACCCCCCCCCCTTATGAGTTTTTTTTTAAATATTGTAACCTAACTTTCGAATTTTCGTGTATCGACATCGATTTAAAGGCCGGAAGAGGTATGGGGTTCACGAATAAAATGAAGGGGAAGTAGCAACGCTCGACAGGACGCTTCGCTGACAGGGCACGTCAACAGAATCAATGCGTTTCCATAGGAGGTCACAGTTTTAACCTAACCTAACCTCCCCAAACCATGTCGTTTCTGACACTCGCCGGCCGCTCGTCTATACCTACAGGATTAGTTTGCATGCGGAATAGCACTGTATATTATGGAACAATTTAGTTACTTTGGCCACTACAAAGTATATACGAGTATTTGCGTACTACTCTTGTATAGATTGGAAGACCTTGATTAAAAAGTGATTTCCAATCTATACGCGACTAGTTTCACACCTTTGCGTTCTAGCCTTGTACAGAATGTAAATACGCGACGCTGCGCTCACGCCCCGCCAGCGCCCCGCCGTCTCTGAGTTGTATTCCGACTCGGCGCGGCGGCAGCGTGGCGCGACGGTTATCGTCGCGCCTAGCGCTCTGTGTGAAGTCTTCCATAATATCTAGTACATTACAACTACTCAGCTTCGCGTCGCCGCCCCGTCCCGCCGCGTCGCGCCCGCTGTGTGAAGACACCTTTATGTGTCACTAAGAAGATGTAGGTAAGGTACAGACGCAAGCACACGAAGCTACTACAATCTGTCAAATTCTTTAATAGGTTTCCAACTTCATTGCTAAAATATTAGGTTCTAATTTGATTGAGAAAATTTGACAGTTTCGAGTAGCTTGTTGAGCTAGCGTCTGTAGGTACCACTCCGCCGATGAAAAAAAAGAATCGTCCGATATTGACTGGTGGGAAGCAATATCTTGGGTTTTCTACCATAACTCTTTCAAATTTAACACTACATCTTCTTCAGGATTCGTAATGTCAATGCGATGAAGAGTTACTTCCCTTCGCTTGTCATAGACCATAGATTATTGTCTGTGGCATGGACAAGCGATTTTGGAGCGTGTCGGGTCTGGGTAGGTTGTATAGTTAATTATAAGTAATACGGTTTTTATTTATATCTTAAGTATGTTTTATCATTTGTTTAATTTTTTATCCATACTAATATTATAAAGCTGAAGAGTGTGTTTGTTTGTTTGATTGAACGCGCTAATCTCAGGAACTACTAGTCCGAATTAAAAAAATCTTTTTGTGTTGGGTAGCCTATTTATCGAGGAAGGCTATCCACACTAATATTATAAATGCAAAAGTACCTCTGTCTGTCTGTCTCGCTTTCCTGCTAAAACGACTGAAATTTGGTACACAGATAGTTTAGAGCCTGAGATAGGACATAGGCTACTTTTTATTGCGGAAAAGGGGTTTTAAAGGGTTGAAAGGGGGGATGAAAGGCTGTTACATATAAAATATTAAAGTCACTTTGCTGTCTGTCTGTCTCTATGTATGCTTATATCTTTAAAACTACGCAACGGATTTTGACGCAGGTTTTAATAGATAGAGTGATTCAAGAGAAATATGTATATGTGTATAACATGCATAATATAGTAAAGAAACGCTGATAATTTTAGACATTTCTAATGTGATGTCACAAATAAACTCATTTTTTTGCGCTTACATTGCGTACATTGGCTGAACCCTACAAAATTGATCGACATAATGTACTACAGTATTGTACACCTTAAAAAGGTCTAAAAAAAAGTTTGCGATGGTATATGTCTATCTCTTAGGGATAACCCACAATAACCATTTTTTATCCTTTCGTTTTTACGAGAAATAATGACTTATTTACGAAGCGATTTTAAGCAATATAGCATTAATCCTTATTCAATTAAGTACCTTAAATATATTGTACATTTAATTTAGATCAATATGGCCCTTGACAGCATCTAATTTAAATGAATATGTTAGAAGATATCAGAGATTTAAAAAGCGGGGGCGGAGCGGCTGGCAGGCCGTAGGTACGTCCGTCCCGGTTGGAAGCGGTCGGGTAGTGCAGGATTAGTAGGATTGTAATTCATATTACTTAGGCTTCATAGTAAATGCGAATATCATGAATGTGTGTTCGTTATACTCAAAATAAACCTAATAGTATTATTCCAAGTAAGATACCGCGAAGTATGGCTTAGATGTTTAGATTTTTGGATGGATTTGGATTTTTGGTTATCCTGGATACTTACCATATAGGATACTTTATCCCGGTAGTAGGTTCCCAGGTGATATTTTCCGACAGCTATACGGGCGGAGCCACTGGCAAAAGTACTGTTCCTATAATTCCTATGATCGATTTGGTGTCCGATAAATGATTGAGTGCCTGTATAGGTAGAATACGATCGTTAAGAAAAACCAGGAAGACTTATATTCAACTAAACCAATCCCTATGCCGCAGTCTTCTTACTCTGAATACTATTAGTTTTATTTACACACATGATATTCTCATAAACTATGAATCCGAAGTAATATGAATTATAATCCTACATACTACTAATAGGTACTATAAATTATGTGAAAATATTTATGATTGGGTGATTGTTTCTCAATCACGCAAAAATGGCTGAATGGATCTGGATCGAAAATGGCACACACAGTCTATATTACCTATATAACCTGGATTAATACATTCTTACCGCAGTAGTACGTCCTCCTGCGTTAATTTCCGACATCCACGCGGGCGAAGCCGCGGGCAAAAGCTAGTAGGCTATATAACATCACGCTACAACTAAGAGGAGCGGAGCAGTAATGAAAAATGTTGCAAAAACGGAAAAAATCGCACGGGTAGGCGATTCGACGCGACGGGAAAGGTCGGGGGAACAAGAAATACGCAGATGAAGTCGCGGGCAGAAGCTAGTATGTAATATTTTTTGACTGTGGGATTAATTATTTTGTCACGTCCGTAATTAAGTGTGTCCGTGGCATCACAGTGGGCCCTATCTGAATACCAGCGCTGCGGTAGTTGTTTTTAAGCTATCGCATAGCCTTTATCGCGGGCTTTGAGCGCGGGGGACCGAATCAAGAGTAGGTATGCTTAGATCTTTAAAACTACGCAACGGATTTTGATGCGGGTTTTTTAGGGTTCCGTTGCCAAATGGCAAAAAACGGAACCCTTATAGATTCGTCATGTCTGTCTGTCTGTCTGTCTGTCCGAGTATGTCACAGCCATTTTTTTCCGAAACTATAAGAGCTATGCTGTTGAAACTTGGTAAGTAGATGTATTCTGTAAACTGCATTAAGATTTTTACACAAAAATAGAAAAAAAGCAATAATATTTGGGGTTCCCCATACATAGAACTGAAACGCATTTTTTTTTTTTTTCATCAAACCCATACGTGTGGGGTATCTATGGATAGGTCTTCAAAAATGATATTGAGGTTTCTAATATCATTTTTTTTTTAAACAATAATATTTGGGGTTCCCCATACATAGAACTGAAACTAAAAAAAAAAATCATCAAACACATGCGTGTGGGGTATCTATGGATAGGTCTTCAAAAATGATATTGAGGTTTCTAATATCATTAATTTCTAAACTGAATAGTTTGCGCGAGAGACACTTCCAAAGTGGTAAAATGTGTCCCCCCCCCCCCCCCGTAACTTCTAAAATAAGGGAATGATAAAACTAAAAAAATATATGATGTACATTACCATGTAAACTTCCACCGAAAATTGGTTTGAACGAGATCTAGTAACTAGTTTTTTTAATACGTCATAAATCGTAAACCACAATTTGCCTTTCATTCAGTCAACTCAAACATAAAAATTAAAAAAAAAAACATTTAATTTCATAAACATAAACCTTATGCATAAACCGTGAATACCTGCAGGTTTGTACGGAACCCTCGGTGCGCGAGTCCGACTCGCACTTGGCCAGTTTTTTAATAAATAGAATGATTCAAGAGGAAGGTTTATAATGTATATAACATGCATAATGTAGTAAAGAAATGCTGATAATTTTAGGGGTTTCTAATGTGATGTCATAAATAAACACATTTTTTTGCGCTTACGTTGCGAACGCTGGCTGAACTAAAAAGTATTGAGTATTGAACGCTACGAAATAGATCAAAATAATGTACTAAAGTATTGTACACCTTAAAAAGGTCTACAAAAAAGTCCTTGATGGTATATGTCTATCTCTCAGGGATAACCCACAATAACCATTTTTAGGGTTCCGTTGCCAAATGGCAAAAAACGGAACCCTTATAGATTCGTCAAGTCTATCTGTCTGTCTGTCCGAGTATGTCACAGCCATTTTTTTCCGAAACTATAAAAGCTATGCTGTTAAAACTTGGTAAGTAGATGTATTCTGTAAACCGCATTAAGATTTTCACACAAAAATAGAAAAAAAACAATAATATTTGGGGTTCCCCATACATAGAACTGAAACTCAAAAAAAAAAAAACATCAAACCCATACGTGTGGGGTATCTATGGATAGGTCTTCAAAAATGATATTGAGGTTTTTAACATCATTTTTTTCTAAACTGAATAGTTTGCGCGAGAGACACTTCCAAAGTGGTAAAATGTGTGTCCGTCCCCGTCCCCCCCGTAACTTCTAAAATAAGGGAATGATAAAAAAAAAAAAAAATATGATGTACATTACCAAGTAAACTTCCACCGAAAATTGGTTTGAACGAGATCTAGTAACTAGTTTTTTTAATACGTCATAAATCGAAAACCACAATTTACCTTTCATTCAGTCAACTCGAATATGAAAAAAGAAAAAAACATTTAATTTCATAAACTTAAACCTTATGCATAACCCGTGAATACCTGCAGGTTTGTACGGAACCCTCGGTGCGCAAGTCCGACTCGCACTTGGCCAGTTTTTATCCTGTACTTTTTACGAGAAATAAGGGCTTATTTTACTATTTCATTAACACAAGATTTGTATAATACCTATGTATGTTAGTTTGTAAGGTATGTGTCTATGGGTCATTGTCACCTGAAAATAAATGTTTTATTATTATTATTATATTATTATTATTTACGAAGGGATTTTAAGCAATACAGCGTTAATCCTTATGCAATTAAGTACCTGAAATATATTGTGCTGCTTGTGCATTTAATATAGATCAATATGGCCCTTTAAAGCATGTAATTTAAATGAAGATCTTAGAAGATATCAGAGATTTAAAAAGCAGGGGCAGAGAAAAAATGCTATGCATTAGCTTTACCGCGGCAGTCCCCGAGTGCCACAAGTCAATTTTTACACGCTTTATATTAGCTTCACTTGTATGTTTGTTTGTATGTTTGAAATATTAATTCACTGTAAATATTTGTTAACTGTAATTATTTGTTTATTGAAATAATTTGTTTAAATTGTTGAGACAAGTAAACTTATGTTACCGAAGTCAGCCGGGTTACACATACTAATAAAGTTGATTGGATTAGACTATGTTACCAGCCCCTTGTTGTGAGTTCCTGACCTGTTGTATTGGATGTCTGGAAGACATTAAAATATAGGATTGTTGTACCATTGACATAGTTGTTTGTGAAAGTTAACATTTGAAATTGTCATTTTTGAACATTGGCATTGTTTTAAATTGAAATAAAAGTTTATTGTTGTTCATTAGATTGGAACCAATGTTTTGTTGTTGTCTTGAGTTGTAGGGACCAGTTTGATTGTTTGCTTTGTGTTTCCTTTTGTAATTTCTTGAGTTATTGACTAACAGTTAAGCCGTTTAATTGTTGCTTTGGATTTCCTTTGTTATTTATTGTTTGAACTTTATGTGCAATGGCATACAAAGCGGTGAGAGAGGCAATCAGTGGATTGACCACACAGCTACGGTGGTGCACTTCAGCTGCAGCGACCACTGAGCGCCCGGATCTTGAAAGGGTCACGCTTGCTCGGTTCGAGCAGTTGAACGTGAGACTCGGCAACGTTGATGCTCTACTCACCCGCTTCAACGAGTTCATTTGTGAAGTGGATCTGGAACAGCTGGACCAGGCAGCACGCGATAAGGTCCTTGCTGACTACGACAAGATCTTGGACCTGGGGGATGTCATTGGTCAACGTGCTCGGGAAATATTGGAGAGCCGGACACCTGTCCAGGTCAAGCCGAAGACCTCGGTTGTTTCAGGTCCCGGACTATTGAGTAGACTACCTACTTTGGAACTGCCACACTGTGACGGTCGCTTGGACCATTGGTTGGGTTTCCAAAACCTTTTTGGAAGTTTGGTTGATGCACGCTCGGACCTCAGACCCGGCCCAAAGTTGGCCTATTTGTTGTCTGTCTTCGAAGGTGAGGCCCGAGCCTTGGTACAGCATTTGTCGGTGACTGACTCAGCCTACCCTACCGCTTTGGAACTACTCACCCAGCGGTACCAAAATAAACGTTGTTTGGCTGACGTTCATATTAAACAGATTTTGGGGTTACCGGTCATTACTAGATTGTCAGCATTGCGTACTGACCTGTTGAACCCGTTGGTGGCAGCGACCAACGCTTTAAAGCGATTGGAGTTGCCGGTGGACCATTGGTCTTACCTTTTGGTGCATGTTGTGCTGCAACGGCTTCCTGCCGATTTGAGGGCTCGTTTCGTTTCAAAAGTATGGTGGGGATAGTGTCACACATCTCCCCCTATTTGGTGACCTCGTCAAATTTTTGGAGGATGAGTGTCGGTTTGTGGATAACTCTTGCGTTGCCACCGAGTCACGCCAACCGTCTTCTCGGCCACGAGACCAGAGACGGACTAGGGCTCGCGGGCCTGTTGATAGTCGCCCCGCCACCCGTTTTGCTGGCACCCAGAGTCGTCCTGTTTGTGAATTTTGTAGGGACACCGGGCATGGCATGGCAACTTGCGCGGCCTTTTTGAAATTGCACGTGAGTGCCCGCCGCCGAATTGCCAATGCACGCCGTCTGTGCTTCTCATGTTTGGGGGCTCACTTCCATCGGGACTGCCCCAACCCCCGCCCTTGTAGAATTTGTAGGGGGTTCCATTTGGAAATTTTGTGCGCTAACGCGAACCACGCTGGCAGACCAGCCTCTGATGGAGGTTCGCGCACGGGGGGTTACCATGGAGTTGGTCACCGGGCTTCTGGCTTGCCGGTTCAGAACCGGGGAGAGGCCCGCAATTTTGAGCGCCACACTCCACCCCTGCGCAAGTTGATCGGGAGCCGCGCGACCACCATTTGCTCTCCCCCCGTAAAGGTGATTAGATTTGCATTCAACGCATACAGACGTGTTCATCAATGCACAATATCAATAAAAATAAATTAACGTTTGCATAAACAGTGACCCAGTTTTAGTGTATTATAGCGTGTTATACTAATAAACATTATAGTGATGAGTTAATATAATGGACTGACGAAATATATTATTGTAAACTGATATATGGAAAGCAGCCCCTTTAATCGCAGCGCAATGATAAGACGGAGCCCACCACCTACTCCGACCCCGGTACCAATACCGGCAAGGACACCGCCCAAACAACAAGCACAGGACCAAGATGAGGCAGTTGAAGTGGTGTCCACTCCAGAAATTCAGAACTGGATGGGATCTTTAGAGCAGTGTCTGAATGAGGTTGTTGTTATTGCTTCTGAGGGAAAGCTGAACGCCGATCAGAAGCTGAAAATTAGCAATCTCTGCCGGAAAGTTGGACATGGAGTTTCGCAAATGGCCGTTCAGTACCAATCGCTGAAACAAAAAGCAATTCAAACCCATACCTCCCTTAAAACCATGACCGAAGCCCGAGACCTATCCGATTGTTTAATGGAGATGAACCGGGCGATTCAGGAGTCCTGTACGAAGCGGGATGAAACCTCTACATCTTTTGCAGATATGGTTAAGAAGGCGTCCAACACCTTTGTTCGTCCTAATACTTATAGTTCCGTGGCCATTTATCCCAGTGATAACTCTAAGACCAGTGACGACACCAAGAACATGGTCCAACAAATAATATGCCCTGGAGAAATGAAGTTGAAAGTGCGAGGCGTACGCAAAATTGGAAAAGGAGGCCTTATAATAAGCACGGAGACTAAAGATGACCTAGATAGGCTCAAACAAACTGTCCAACTTGCTTCGTCAGGGCTTACCGTTGACGAACCTAAACAGCGCAAACCTCGCATTATAGTTATCGGAGTCTCTACATCAATGACTGAAAATGAGGTTTATAAATGTATTTATGAACAGAACTTAGCCGACAAACTGCCCACTTTATCCCTAGATACATTTTTGACCGCAATAAAGCTAAGCCACAAATCAGGCAGAAAAGATGCTGAGAACTGTAACTATATTCTAGAAGTTCCAGCCGTCGTACGCAAGGCCCTCATTAATCAAGACCGTGTATTCATCAATTGGACGTCCTGCCCAGTACGAGATTTCACACTGGTAACGAGATGTTACAAGTGTCAGCAGTACGGTCATGCATCCAAAACTTGCAAAATTGCTATTCCTACATGTGGACATTGCGGTGAAGAAGGACACGCTATACAAGACTGTACAAAAAAATCCGAAGCACCTAAATGTGCTATATGTTTGCGCTTTAAAAAACAAGCCGACCACAAGACGGGAGACGTAGATTGTCCGGCCAAAAAAGCAGCCGAAAACAGGTACATCAACTCTATTGATTATGTAGGCGCCTAAGAGCGCCACACCCTTCTTTATATTTTAGACGTAATTTTCATTGTTATTTCCTTTAGTTTTAGTATGGATAATAACTTATTTACCGATATAGATAACTCATTTGTAACAGTTTCAAAAACATGTGACGTGAAGGATTGCAGACAATATCTCTCCGATCATCAAAAGTCTCTAACTATACTAACCCAAAACATTCGTAGTATTTTTAAGAACATAGATAGCTTTAAAATTTTCCTGCATAGACTTAATTTTGATTGTGATATAATTGTACTAACTGAGTGTTGGCTAGCTAACCGCTTAGATAACCTCCCAGCAATACCTGGGTATAACTTATTGCATACCACAATAAACCGCAATCAAAATGATGGTGTAGTCGTTTTTGCTAAAGAATGTTTAAAGGTCACAGTCGAGGAACCTACTCTACCGGACTGTATAAGTAATTACTTGCTCATCAAAATTGGTGCAACTACAGCGATAATCGCTATGTATAGGTCTCCTTCCGCTAGAAATATGGATATCTTTCTCAACTCCTTAAACCAGATTTTTAAAACGCTAAGCTCGTTTAGGAATGTGATATTAACAGGTGATTTGAATATAAATATTGGCGCCGAAAACTGCGATGCAGGGACCCAAAATTACCTTAATATCTGCTCATACCATGGTTTTCTCCCTGCTCACACATTGCCTACTCATCAAAGCGGTTCCTGTCTCGATCATATGATGATCAAATCCAGCTTATCATATATTACGCTTGTTACTAACGCAACAATTACTGACCATCACGTTGTCCAACTTTCGATAAATTTAACGCTGCCTAAGCTAAATCGTCCCCTGACCAAAAGCAAATTAAACACAAATAAACTTGAATATGACTTATCTAACCTCGATTTTTGCTTTGTTTACAATACTGCTGACGCTAATTTGGCTTTATCGTACTTAATAAAACATGTCCAACAAGCAATTTTACGTAACACCACTGTTTCTATAGTGGATAAGAAACGTTATAATATTAAACCTTGGATTACGCCTGGACTAATTCGATGTATAAGACACAGAGATAAACTCCATCAGAGAACAAAAAGATATCCTGATAATCTTATAATTCAAACCACTTATAAAAGATACAGGAATTTCTGCAACAATCTGCTTAAGAATTTAAAAAATAATTACGATAAAAATGAATTGAGCAAAGCAGGTAACAATAGCAAGCAACTTTGGAAACATATTAAAAACGTCACCAATATGTCGAAGCGGTGTGAATCAAATTCGAGTTTACTGCTTACTAATCGTTCGCCACTCTTGTCAGCTAACAACGTTAATAACTTTTTTGTCAATGTTGGGAAAACTCTTGCCGAACAGATTCCGAAACATTATTGTGACCAACCTTTCCAAAAATTAAGCAAAATATGTAGCCTGAAATCTTTTGCTATGCTCGACACCGACGAAGATGAGATAACCCGAATTATTTCTGGCCTAAAAGAAGACTGTGCTGTTGGATGGGATAATATAAGCAACAAGATTCTTAAACTTTATAAGCATATTTTGGTACCTCCATTAACGCACATATTTCGAATCTGTCTTTCCAATGGAATTTTCCCTAGATGTCTAAAGAAGGCAGTTGTAAGTTAGGTTTTTTTTTTTTTTTTTTGAATATCTAGTTCCTCCAACAAGATTTCTCGGAGGCTTTACTAATCTTTTTTAATCTTTCGTTCCATTTCTCGCGGTTTTGCCTCTCGCACTTTCATGCCGCATACTGGTTCTTTCTCGCATTCATCCACATTCATTCATTTAATGGGTGGGATTCCCATTCTACTACTACTACTACTCTACTCTGCATTAATTTTTTATCTTTTGCATTTACTGCTTAGGAAAATAATCAACGCAATAGTCTTTATTAACATTTTTCTTCTTAATTTATTACAGCCTATTTCATATCTTATTTACTATTTTTGTTCTTCTTTCTACTAATTCTTATACAATCTACTCATTTTAAGTACACTATTCTTTCTATCTTAAATTATTTAACATTTACTTTTAGGGAAATTAACAGTGCAACGGTCTTAAAAACATTTACTTCTGTAACTATTACAATTTCTTTATTACTAATTTTTTTACATGTAACTTATAATGTACTATTTTTTTTTTTTTTTTTTAATTCTTATTTCTACTTATTCTTATATAGTCTATTTTTAATTCTTAAATTTCTATGTTTGCATTTAACATGTAACAATATATTTGAAACATAGTTTAGTTATCTTAAATGTTTTTGTTTCGCTCAATTACTTTACCACAGATTTTAATGCAATAGTCTAAAAATTCTTGTCTCTCTTTTCCTGCTATTATTTCCGATATGTTACCTCTCTCTAATTTTACATTTATTTTGTGTTCCAACTCATACCTTTCCATCGCGTACACTGGGCAATCCAAAAGTAAGTGTGGGACAGTCTCATCTGTTGCAGAATCACAGATGCACGATGGGTTCCCCTTACACTTGAAGCGATGCAAGTACTCGGAGAACCCACCGTGCCCCGTCATGATTTGAGTTAGCTGCGGTTTAATCTGAAACTTTTTGACCGTCCTGTACGCCATCACTGCGTCCGGGAAAAACATTTTAGTAATGGAGGCTGTCTGACCCGCCGTATACCTTTGGTTCCATTCATCAAGCGTCGCCATACGAATGTGACGCTTGATGAAAGAAACCGGGCACAGGTCGTAGTCAGGCTTCCTCTTGCTATTCAGGGCGGCCTCCTTTGCCAGCTGATCCGCTCTTTCGTTGCCCTCTAACCCTGCGTGGGCTTTTATCCAAAACAAGTTAACCACCTTGTTTTGGTGGGATATTAATGTTAAATTTTCCCTAGCTTCCACTGCCAGGGGGTGAAGGCAACAGTGGTTTTTCACTGTCTGGAGGGCCGCCATGGAGTCGCTGTACACTCCGAAACTGGATGCCGAGTGCTTCTGGATTTCCCTTGTTGCCCGGCATATCGCCAGGAGTTCCGCCTGGTAAACCGTGCAGTAGTCCGACAGCGCTAACCTGATTGCACGCGCCTCGGCGTCGCCCCTCCATATAGAAAGTGCGGCCCCGACGCGCCCGCCAATTTTGCTACCATCTGTGAAGATTTTAACCTCCAAGTCGGCGCTGGCGTCGACTTGCTCACGGTTCGCCAGGCTCACGAACTCCAGGTCGATACGCCTAGCTGGATGCGGGGATTCCATAGCGGATGCCACCCGCTCCACCTCCCTACCCGCCAGTACTGCCTGGGATACGCCTCTCCTGGTCTCATAAAGTGAGGCCGCCTCGCGGACCCGGAGATCTAGAGGGAGCATCCCAGGCAGAACCAGTGCTGAGTTGAGGGAGACAGTGCGGTAGGCTTTGCACATTTTCTGTGCAATTCCACGTTGCACGGCAGCCAGCTGCTTTTTAATTCCCACTTTATTCGCCGCTTGGGCCCATACACTGGCGGCGTACAGGACGATCGGCTCTATGGTGGCTGTATATATAATTTTAATTACCGCTGGACTAAGTCCCCAACTCACCCTTGCCGCCCTACACAATTGCTTGTATACACCTATGGCCCTGCGGCAAACATTAGAGACATGAGTGTTAAATGTCAGGCATGGGGTATCATATTTGAGTCTCTTTGTGTTGTAAGTTAGGTTAGGTTAGGTTAGGTTTTTTTTTTTTTTTTTTTTTTTTTTTTTTTTTTTTTTTTTTTTTTTTTTTTTTTTTTTTTTTTTTAAAGAGGCAGGAGGGGAAATCCTCATGGACACCCAGACTGCCTCACTTCTCACACAGTCTGGGTAGTGCCGGACTCTTACCGGCTAAAACCCACTCCTGCCTCTGCTCAGTGTCCCTCTGACATTATCAGAGCCTGTGCTTGGCAGTCGTAATCAGTCTCTCTTACATTTTTATCTCTCTCTTACTAACTTTAGGACGTTCGGGGAGGACGCCCTTCTCCTTTCTTATTCATGGGAAACAAAAATAATCTATCCTTAACAGGTACCTTAATTTAACTTATTCATAACATATTTTTTTATAACATCCATATCATTTATACTTATACTAAATATCCATATTTTCTTATTTTACTTTGCTTATAGAACTTGGGGTTCTGTTCTTACATTTATTTTCACCTTATTCTCTATACATTTTTATATTACACATTCTATTTTTATTACTATTTTTGTTCTTATTTCTACTAATTCTTATACAATCTACTCATTTTAAGTACACTATTCTTTCTATCTTAAATTATTTAACATTTACTTTTAGGGAAATTAACAGTGCAACGGTCTTAAAAACATTTACTTCTTTAACTATTACAATTTCTTTATTACTAATTTTTACATGTAACTTATAATGTACTATTTTTATTCTTATTTCTACTTATTCTTATACAGTCTATTTTTAATTCTTAAATTTCTATGTTTGCATTTAACATATGTAACAATATATTTGAAACATAGTTTAGTTATCTTAAATGTTTTTGTTTCGCTCAATTACTTTACCACAGATTTTAATGCAATAGTCTAAAAATTCTTGTCTCTCTTTTCCTGCTATTATTTCCGATATGTTACCTCTCTCTAATTTTACATTTATTTTGTGTTCCAACTCATACCTTTCCATCGCGTACACTGGGCAATCCAAAAGTAAGTGTGGGACAGTCTCATCTGTTGCAGAATCACAGATGCACGATGGGTTCCCCTTACACTTGAAGCGATGCAAGTACTCGGAGAACCCACCGTGCCCCGTCATGATTTGAGTTAGCTGCGGTTTAATCTGAAACTTTTTGACCGTCCTGTACGCCATTACTGCGTCCGGGAAAAACATTTTAGTAATGGAGGCTGTCTGACCCGCCGTATACCTTTGGTTCCATTCATCAAGCGTCGCCATACGAATGTGACGCTTGATGAAAGAAACCGGGCACAGGTCGTAGTCAGGCTTCCTCTTGCTATTCAGGGCGGCCTCCTTTGCCAGCTGATCTGCTCTTTCGTTGCCCTCTAACCCTGCGTGGGCTTTTATCCAAAACAAGTTAACCACCTTGTTTTGGTGGGATATTAATGTTAAATTTTCCCTAGCTTCCACTGCCAGGGGGTGAAGGCAGTAGTGGTTTTTCACTGTCTGGAGGGCCGCCATGGAGTCGCTGTACACTCCGAAACTGGATGCCGAGTGCTTCTGGATTTCCCTTGTTGCCCGGCATATCGCCAGGAGTTCCGCCTGGTAAACCGTGCAGTAGTCCGACAGCGCTAACTTGATTGCACGCGCCTCGGCGTCGCCCTTCCATATAGAAAGTGCGGCCCCGACGCGCCCGCCAATTTTGCTACCATCTGTGAAGATTTTAACCTCCAAGTCGGCGCTGGCGTCGACTTGCTCACGGTTCGCCAGGCTCACGAACTCCAGGTCGATACGCCTAGCTGGATGCGGGGATTCCATAGCGGATGCCACCCGCTCCACCTCCCTACCCGCCAGTACTGCCTGGGATACGCCTCTCCTGGTCTCATAAAGTGAGGCCGCCTCGCGGACCCGGAGATCTAGAGGGAGCACCCCAGTCAGAACCAGTGCTGAGTTGAGGGAGACAGTGCGGTAGGCTTTGCACATTTTCTGTGCAATTCCACGTTGCACGGCAGCCAGCTGCTTTTTAATTCCCACTTTATTCGCCGCTTGGGCCCATACACTGGCGGCGTACAGGACGATCGGCTCTATGGTGGCTGTATATATAATTTTAATTACCGCTGGACTAAGTCCCCAACTCACCCTTGCCGCCCTACACAATTGCTTGTATACACCTATGGCCCTGCGGCAAACATTAGAGACATGAGTGTTAAATGTCAGCTTGTCGTCGATGGTGACACCCAAAATCTTAATTTCTCTCGAAATTGTAATGTCAATCCCGCCCATGCTCAGGCGTGGGGTATCATATTTGAGTCTCTTTGTGATGACCATCGCATTCGTTTTATGTGGTGCAAATCTAAGTTTGTTTTTAACCCCCCACGCCCGAACATGGTCGAGGGCGGCGTTGGCTTTCCGCTCGATTTCTATTGCTGTGTCACCATCGAAGACAAGAACAACATCGTCCGCGAATGCCTGGGAGTAATCCCCCCTACTCTGCAAAGTCTTTAAAAGTGGGTCCAGGAGCAGGTTCCAGAAAAAGGGGCCTCCGATGGAGCCCTGCACACAGCCTTTGCCTGTTCCCTTTGTATATTCCTCTCCACCATACCGGACTCTGACCCTTCTGTCCGTCAAGTAGCTGTCGATGACCCTCCTCAGGTTGACCGGACACTCTTCCTCAGCCAGTCGGACTCTAATAGCCGGCCACCAGGCGCTGTCGAAGGCTCCCTCTATGTCTAGCGATATAAGTATAACAATTTTCTTTTCATCAATCTTGTTGCGGATGTGCTGCATAAGAGCATAGAGAGAGTCTTCGGTGCTCCTCTGTGGCATGAATCCGTACTGGCGAGTACTCATCCTAGGTAGAATGTGAAACCTGAGGCGGGCCACCAGCATCTTCTCGTATATTTTTCCTAGGACAGGCAACAAGCCGATTGGTCTGTATGCTTTCGGGGTGGTATACTCGTAATCAGCTTTACCCGGTTTCTTTAATACCACAACCGTTGCCTCCTTCCAAGGTTGTGGGAAGTACCCACATTCCAGGCATTTGTTCAGAAGGGCCAGGAACATCTCTGGCGCACTTCCAATGGCACGGCTACAGATGTCGGCTGTGAGGCCATCTATTCCCGGAGCCTTTTTGGGGTTGAACGAATCGCTGGCTGATTTCAATTCTGCCATGGTGAAGGGTGGATCGTGGCTATCCCTGTTCTCCTCTTTGTTGACTCGGTCCGCTTTCAATCGGATGTGGCTATGGTAATCATCATCAGTGCTGACCAAGTCATCCGGGTAAAAGGTTTCCGTGATGAATTTCACGGAGCCCTTTGCGTCTAGGGTTTCTCCATCCTTCACCATCGGCAGATCCTCCTCTCTACGCGTAGTCCTTCGTATTACTCTATATATCCCCTCCCAGACCCCTTCTCTATCCTGCTTGCAGCAAAAATCTTTCCAACTCTCGGTTGCAGCTTTTTCTACCTCTAATTCGTACTCTTCTTTCTGTTTCAGGTACTCTCCTACGACCTTCGACCTTCGGACAGGAGCGGCGCACTGAATTCTTCGCTTCTTGGTAGCGACTTGGTTCTTCAACTTTGTGAGGTTTTCCGACCACCACGGCAAGGTAAAAGTTTCTTTTGTGGTTTTGATTGGCATTGCCGAGTTGCATGCTTCTTTAATTGCTGTCGTTAAATTATTTGTTATTAAATCTAATTGTTCAGTATTTCTAACCTTATCTATTTCCAATTTTGTGACTTTATACTCTATGGCCAATTGGTGGAATTTTTCACAAAAGTCGTTCCAATTGGCTTTTTTGGTATTGTAAATTCGTGTACTTCTTTCAATTCTTATACCTATGGATTTCCGTAATCTAATATTGAAAGTTATGCCGTTGTGGTCGGAACCCGTCAAACCCTCGTCCACTCTCCAATTATCCACCAACCCGAGAATGTTCGTCGAGCAGGCTGTGATGTCGACGTAGCTGGTGTATCTCTGTCCTCCTCTGATAGTGTCGAAGGTCGGGATTTCCCCTGTGTTGAGTACGTGGAGCCCTAGCTCTCCGAGAGTTCCACACACGTCTTCGCCTCTACTATCAATGACTGGGCTTCCCCACCACGTGCTCTTTGCGTTGACGTCTCCTCCAATGATCAGCGGCTTGATGCCATTGACAATCTCAATTTTCTTGAGGTGTTCCAGGTATTCGTCTATCGATTTGTCTGGCTCAAAGTAGAGCGAAACGAGTGTGATCTCCCAAGCACTGGTTTGAATTCCCACCACAGAGATGTTATTGGTGGTGAGTTTTGGGTACTGTATAACGTTTATGTCCTTATCAAAGACGGCAATTGCCGCCTTAACAGTCCCTTTTCCTGCATCAGTGCTTTGGAAGATCCTCACTCCTCTCTGACTCTTAACAGTGTTGATATTGCCGACGTAAGGCTCCTGGATAAGCGCAGCCGCTATTCCGCGTTTTTCTGCCTCTAAGAATAGCTCATTTGTCGCAAGCTTCTTTCGCTGGAGGTTAGCCTGTGCGAATTTGTAAGCGTGATGGTCCCCCTGGGTGCCCTTAGCAGTACGCTACTGTTGCTCGCGCCAAGTCATCCCATTTCTGACGCTGCGGGCAACCGGCGCTAAAGGCATTGTGTTCTGTCTGGGTGCTGTTTGCTTTCTTGCAGTTTCTGCATGCTGCTGGTATTCCCGTCATGAAATCCGAACATTCGGATCTTAGGTGGGGGCCGCCGCAGTGGCTGCACATGTCCACTGACTCAGCACAATATTTTTTGCTATGGCCGAAGCCCAGACAGCGCGTACATTGCATCAGTGGGGACTGATCTTCGGCCCTGATGCGCTGGAGGTCGATATGTACGTATCCCTTTGCTGTGACCCTTTTCCAAATATCTGGCGAGACGCTGAGCACAATGTTGCCAGTATGTGGATTCCTAGCCCTTTTCCTATATTTTATCTCTACCCTGCCCGTCCCACCGCTAAGGCCGTGGAAAACATCCTGGTTCTGGTTCCTGAATGCCTTAAGGACGTCCTCATCGGTATTGACCAATAGGACGCCCCTAAGGATCAGCAACGGATCCTTGTTCTTCACCTCCTCAACGGTGAGATTGGCTCCATTCATCCTCAATCTTTCCTTCGCCTTGTCTCTTTCTTCCGTCGTCTCAAATCCCATAATTACCTTTCTGTCCTTCGCCTTTCTTACTTTCTCCACCTTTATCCATCCCTCTTTTGCATCTATTACCTTCCTTACCTTGTCAAGAACTTCCTCTCCCGAGTCCTCCTCATTGCTGGAGGTGACCCCAACTGAGTGCAGCGTTCGCTTTCCCAGCGCGCCGCCACTCCCACCCGCGACCACCCCCGCATATGTAGGAGTCTCTACATTCTCCATTCTTTCCTTCTGTGCCTCTATAACCCCCTTGAGCTCCTCCATCCGTTTGTTGCTTTCCAGCAGCAACTTGGAGTGCTCATCAATTTTGGCCTCCGTTTCAGCTTCGTATGTTGGAGCTCTCTCCCTAATCTCCGAGATCATTTTTCCCATTTCTTGGGTAGTCTCTTCGAGCGCTCGAATCTCCTTCAGGACTTCTCCGTCACTGCGTCGCTCTCTGTCACGTGATTCTTGTGCCTCCTTTAGTGCCAGCATTTCCGTCCGCAACTGTTTGATCATTTGGTTGCCCTCCTTCACTATCCGAGTTTGCTCTTCTAGTGCGGAGTGCAACCAATCTATACTCTCAGGGTCACCGCATCTTTCATTGTTTTTATTGCCTTCTATTTCTTTTTCTTTGTCCTGGCCATCTTTTTTCTTATCTGCCTCCTTTACCAATTGATAAAGTCGGTCTATTGCCGCCGTAACCCCTGCTTTTATTTCCGCTTTCAGGTTTCGCGAGTTGCCAAGATGGAGTTTCGCCTTGTTTAGGCATGCTCTTGCTTCTGCGGTAATGTTGGGGTACCTAGGCTTTGCGGTATCAGACGGTGCTCGGCGCGTCTCCGGAATGCTGGTAGTTTCCTGAGAGTTCCCTGGTAGGACGTCACGCTTCGGGTTGACCGGGGACTTGGACTGGAGTTCAGATTTTCCAGCCTCCCATTCCCCGATGCTACGCCGTACACTGGGAAGTAATGGTCCAGCCCTCTCAGTAGAACGCGGCGAGCCCCCAGAGCCCGGCGACCTTGCATCCTTCTTGGTCGGTGTGCGGAACATGCTGCTTGTTGCAATGAAGGTAGTGTTCATGAAGGAGGACTTGTAGGGGGACACCGACGATGAATTCTGCGTCCCGGTAAAGGGGGGATAACACAGAAAACACCGAACAAATAAATCAAACTAAACCCGTCCTAAGTCGGACGAAAGTCAGGAAAGTAAACGTTAAAATATAAAAATTCTATTAGAGATACGCTTATGGTAGCAAATATACGTTGCTATTGCGTAAACTCTCCAAACAAGTTGGTGAACCACGGCAAAACAATAATACTCCAAAAATAAATGATATTAAAATGGTCAATATCTGAGAGAGATTAATTATGTTTTGTCGCGAGAAAATGGATTCCTGATCGCTAAATGATGGGTGTTTTCATTGTACCTGAGTTCTAATAGCTTGAAGAGCAATTCGGTATACTAAAATGAAATTAAAAATTTTGACAAAAATTCCCTGTTTTATCTACCCTGCCGCTATAGGGCGGGTGGGCGGGGTAAATTTTTTCCGTTTTTCAGAGCTAGACCGGCGAGTGGGGTGTCAAAACACGCGTCTGCGCGCGGGCAGCACAACGGCGACGTATTCGAGGATGGGTTCAGTACAAAATATTAAAGTTTTGTTGAAAAAACGAGTTTTTTATCGTTTTTGCAGGAAATCACGCTATTTGGGCCCCCCAAAGGGCTGAAACGATCGCGGATCGCGGTCCACACGGAAGGTGCGGCCGGTAAGTACTTGATTATGTGAAAATAAACTTAGTTTATGGCAGGAATTTTAAGCAAATTTACACTATTGTTTTATTAATTGACGAAAACTTCAATTAGCTGTTTTGACCACTTCCCATGAAGAGAAATGGATTGTGACAGCTGAAACGATGTGCCGTAGCCTAATCACGACGGATAGCGTCGAAAACCACGAGGAAATCGCACAATTCGTTTTCAAGATAGGTAGATTTTACGTGTCAAGTAAGCAAAAATTTTTTCCGTTTTTCAGAGCTAGACCGGCGAGTGGGGTGTCAAAACACGCGTCTGCGCGCGGGCAGCACAACGGCGACGTATTCGAGGATGGGTTCAGTACAAAATATTAAAGTTTTGTTGAAAAAACGAGTTTTTTATCGTTTTTGCAGGAAATCACGCTATTTGGGCCCCCCAAAGGGCTGAAACGATCGCGGATCGCGGTCCACACGGAAGGTGCGGCCGGTAAGTACTTGATTATGTGAAAATAAACTTAGTTTATGGCAGGAATTTTAAGCAAATTTACACTATTGTTTTATTAATTGACGAAAACTTCAATTAGCTGTTTTGACCACTTCCCATGAAGAGAAATGGATTGTGACAGCTGAAACGATGTGCCGTAGCCTAATCACGACGGATAGCGTCGAAAACCACGAGGAAATCGCACAATTCGTTTTCAAGATAGGTAGATTTTACGTGTCAAGTAAGCAAAAATTTTTTCCGTTTTTCAGAGCTAGACCGGCGAGTGGGGTGTCAAAACACGCGTCTGCGCGCGGGCAGCACAACGGCGACGTATTCGAGGATGGGTTCAGTATAAAATATTAAAGTTTTGTTGAAAAAACGAGTTTTTTATCGTTTTTGCAGGAAATCACGCTATTTGGGCCCCCCAAAGGGCTGAAACGATCGCGGATCGCGGTCCACACGGAAGGTGCGGCCGGTAAGTACTTGATTATGTGAAAATAAACTTAGTTTATGGCAGGAATTTTAAGCAAATTTACACTATTGTTTTATTAATTGACGAAAACTTCAATTAGCTGTTTTGACCACTTCCCATGAAGAGAAATGGATTGTGACAGCTGAAACGATGTGCCGTAGCCTAATCACGACGGATAGCGTCGAAAACCACGAGGAAATCGCACAATTCGTTTTCAAGATAGGTAGATTTTACGTGTCAAGTAAGCAAAAATTTTTTCCGTTTTTCAGAGCTAGACCGGCGAGTGGGGTGTCAAAACACGCGTCTGCGCGCGGGCAGCACAACGGCGACGTATTCGAGGATGGGTTCAGTACAAAATATTAAAGTTTTGTTGAAAAAACGAGTTTTTTATCGTTTTTGCAGGAAATCACGCTATTTGGGCCCCCCAAAGGGCTGAAACGATCGCGGATCGCGGTCCACACGGAAGGTGCGGCCGGTAAGTACTTGATTATGTGAAAATAAACTTAGTTTATGGCAGGAATTTTAAGCAAATTTACACTATTGTTTTATTAATTGACGAAAACTTCAATTAGCTGTTTTGACCACTTCCCATGAAGAGAAATGGATTGTGACAGCTGAAACGATGTGCCGTAGCCTAATCACGACGGATAGCGTCGAAAACCACGAGGAAATCGCACAATTCGTTTTCAAGATAGGTAGATTTTACGTGTCAAGTAAGCAAAAATTTTTTCCGTTTTTCAGAGCTAGACCGGCGAGTGGGGTGTCAAAACACGCGTCTGCGCGCGGGCAGCACAACGGCGACGTATTCGAGGATGGGTTCAGTACAAAATATTAAAGTTTTGTTGAAAAAACGAGTTTTTTATCGTTTTTGCAGGAAATCACGCTATTTGGGCCCCCCAAAGGGCTGAAACGATCGCGGATCGCGGTCCACACGGAAGGTGCGGCCGGTAAGTACTTGATTATGTGAAAATAAACTTAGTTTATGGCAGGAATTTTAAGCAAATTTACACTATTGTTTTATTAATTGACGAAAACTTCAATTAGCTGTTTTGACCACTTCCCATGAAGAGAAATGGATTGTGACAGCTGAAACGATGTGCCGTAGCCTAATCACGACGGATAGCGTCGAAAACCACGAGGAAATCGCACAATTCGTTTTCAAGATAGGTAGATTTTACGTGTCAAGTAAGCAAAAATTTTTTCCGTTTTTCAGAGCTAGACCGGCGAGTGGGGTGTCAAAACACGCGTCTGCGCGCGGGCAGCACAACGGCGACGTATTCGAGGATGGGTTCAGTACAAAATATTAAAGTTTTGTTGAAAAAACGAGTTTTTTATCGTTTTTGCAGGAAATCACGCTATTTGGGCCCCCCAAAGGGCTGAAACGATCGCGGATCGCGGTCCACACGGAAGGTGCGGCCGGTAAGTACTTGATTATGTGAAAATAAACTTAGTTTATGGCAGGAATTTTAAGCAAATTTACACTATTGTTTTATTAATTGACGAAAACTTCAATTAGCTGTTTTGACCACTTCCCATGAAGAGAAATGGATTGTGACAGCTGAAACGATGTGCCGTAGCCTAATCACGACGGATAGCGTCGAAAACCACGAGGAAATCGCACAATTCGTTTTCAAGATAGGTAGATTTTACGTGTCAAGTAAGCAAAAATTTTTTCCGTTTTTCAGAGCTAGACCGGCGAGTGGGGTGTCAAAACACGCGTCTGCGCGCGGGCAGCACAACGGCGACGTATTCGAGGATGGGTTCAGTACAAAATATTAAAGTTTTGTTGAAAAAACGAGTTTTTTATCGTTTTTGCAGGAAATCACGCTATTTGGGCCCCCCAAAGGGCTGAAACGATCGCGGATCGCGGTCCACACGGAAGGTGCGGCCGGTAAGTACTTGATTATGTGAAAATAAACTTAGTTTATGGCAGGAATTTTAAGCAAATTTACACTATTGTTTTATTAATTGACGAAAACTTCAATTAGCTGTTTTGACCACTTCCCATGAAGAGAAATGGATTGTGACAGCTGAAACGATGTGCCGTAGCCTAATCACGACGGATAGCGTCGAAAACCACGAGGAAATCGCACAATTCGTTTTCAAGATAGGTAGATTTTACGTGTCAAGTAAGCAAAAATTTTTTCCGTTTTTCAGAGCTAGACCGGCGAGTGGGGTGTCAAAACACGCGTCTGCGCGCGGGCAGCACAACGGCGACGTATTCGAGGATGGGTTCAGTATAAAATATTAAAGTTTTGTTGAAAAAACGAGTTTTTTATCGTTTTTGCAGGAAATCACGCTATTTGGGCCCCCCAAAGGGCTGAAACGATCGCGGATCGCGGTCCACACGGAAGGTGCGGCCGGTAAGTACTTGATTATGTGAAAATAAACTTAGTTTATGGCAGGAATTTTAAGCAAATTTACACTATTGTTTTATTAATTGACGAAAACTTCAATTAGCTGTTTTGACCACTTCCCATGAAGAGAAATGGATTGTGACAGCTGAAACGATGTGCCGTAGCCTAATCACGACGGATAGCGTCGAAAACCACGAGGAAATCGCACAATTCGTTTTCAAGATAGGTAGATTTTACGTGTCAAGTAAGCAAAAATTTTTTCCGTTTTTCAGAGCTAGACCGGCGAGTGGGGTGTCAAAACACGCGTCTGCGCGCGGGCAGCACAACGGCGACGTATTCGAGGATGGGTTCAGTACAAAATATTAAAGTTTTGTTGAAAAAACGAGTTTTTTATCGTTTTTGCAGGAAATCACGCTATTTGGGCCCCCCAAAGGGCTGAAACGATCGCGGATCGCGGTCCACACGGAAGGTGCGGCCGGTAAGTACTTGATTATGTGAAAATAAACTTAGTTTATGGCAGGAATTTTAAGCAAATTTACACTATTGTTTTATTAATTGACGAAAACTTCAATTAGCTGTTTTGACCACTTCCCATGAAGAGAAATGGATTGTGACAGCTGAAACGATGTGCCGTAGCCTAATCACGACGGATAGCGTCGAAAACCACGAGGAAATCGCACAATTCGTTTTCAAGATAGGTAGATTTTACGTGTCAAGTAAGCAAAAATTTTTTCCGTTTTTCAGAGCTAGACCGGCGAGTGGGGTGTCAAAACACGCGTCTGCGCGCGGGCAGCACAACGGCGACGTATTCGAGGATGGGTTCAGTATAAAATATTAAAGTTTTGTTGAAAAAACGAGTTTTTTATCGTTTTTGCAGGAAATCACGCTATTTGGGCCCCCCAAAGGGCTGAAACGATCGCGGATCGCGGTCCACACGGAAGGTGCGGCCGGTAAGTACTTGATTATGTGAAAATAAACTTAGTTTATGGCAGGAATTTTAAGCAAATTTACACTATTGTTTTATTAATTGACGAAAACTTCAATTAGCTGTTTTGACCACTTCCCATGAAGAGAAATGGATTGTGACAGCTGAAACGATGTGCCGTAGCCTAATCACGACGGATAGCGTCGAAAACCACGAGGAAATCGCACAATTCGTTTTCAAGATAGGTAGATTTTACGTGTCAAGTAAGCAAAAATTTTTTCCGTTTTTCAGAGCTAGACCGGCGAGTGGGGTGTCAAAACACGCGTCTGCGCGCGGGCAGCACAACGGCGACGTATTCGAGGATGGGTTCAGTACAAAATATTAAAGTTTTGTTGAAAAAACGAGTTTTTTATCGTTTTTGCAGGAAATCACGCTATTTGGGCCCCCCAAAGGGCTGAAACGATCGCGGATCGCGGTCCACACGGAAGGTGCGGCCGGTAAGTACTTGATTATGTGAAAATAAACTTAGTTTATGGCAGGAATTTTAAGCAAATTTACACTATTGTTTTATTAATTGACGAAAACTTCAATTAGCTGTTTTGACCACTTCCCATGAAGAGAAATGGATTGTGACAGCTGAAACGATGTGCCGTAGCCTAATCACGACGGATAGCGTCGAAAACCACGAGGAAATCGCACAATTCGTTTTCAAGATAGGTAGATTTTACGTGTCAAGTAAGCAAAAATTTTTTCCGTTTTTCAGAGCTAGACCGGCGAGTGGGGTGTCAAAACACGCGTCTGCGCGCGGGCAGCACAACGGCGACGTATTCGAGGATGGGTTCAGTACAAAATATTAAAGTTTTGTTGAAAAAACGAGTTTTTTATCGTTTTTGCAGGAAATCACGCTATTTGGGCCCCCCAAAGGGCTGAAACGATCGCGGATCGCGGTCCACACGGAAGGTGCGGCCGGTAAGTACTTGATTATGTGAAAATAAACTTAGTTTATGGCAGGAATTTTAAGCAAATTTACACTATTGTTTTATTAATTGACGAAAACTTCAATTAGCTGTTTTGACCACTTCCCATGAAGAGAAATGGATTGTGACAGCTGAAACGATGTGCCGTAGCCTAATCACGACGGATAGCGTCGAAAACCACGAGGAAATCGCACAATTCGTTTTCAAGATAGGTAGATTTTACGTGTCAAGTAAGCAAAAATTTTTTCCGTTTTTCAGAGCTAGACCGGCGAGTGGGGTGTCAAAACACGCGTCTGCGCGCGGGCAGCACAACGGCGACGTATTCGAGGATGGGTTCAGTACAAAATATTAAAGTTTTGTTGAAAAAACGAGTTTTTTATCGTTTTTGCAGGAAATCACGCTATTTGGGCCCCCCAAAGGGCTGAAACGATCGCGGATCGCGGTCCACACGGAAGGTGCGGCCGGTAAGTACTTGATTATGTGAAAATAAACTTAGTTTATGGCAGGAATTTTAAGCAAATTTACACTATTGTTTTATTAATTGACGAAAACTTCAATTAGCTGTTTTGACCACTTCCCATGAAGAGAAATGGATTGTGACAGCTGAAACGATGTGCCGTAGCCTAATCACGACGGATAGCGTCGAAAACCACGAGGAAATCGCACAATTCGTTTTCAAGATAGGTAGATTTTACGTGTCAAGTAAGCAAAAATTTTTTCCGTTTTTCAGAGCTAGACCGGCGAGTGGGGTGTCAAAACACGCGTCTGCGCGCGGGCAGCACAACGGCGACGTATTCGAGGATGGGTTCAGTACAAAATATTAAAGTTTTGTTGAAAAAACGAGTTTTTTATCGTTTTTGCAGGAAATCACGCTATTTGGGCCCCCCAAAGGGCTGAAACGATCGCGGATCGCGGTCCACACGGAAGGTGCGGCCGGTAAGTACTTGATTATGTGAAAATAAACTTAGTTTATGGCAGGAATTTTAAGCAAATTTACACTATTGTTTTATTAATTGACGAAAACTTCAATTAGCTGTTTTGACCACTTCCCATGAAGAGAAATGGATTGTGACAGCTGAAACGATGTGCCGTAGCCTAATCACGACGGATAGCGTCGAAAACCACGAGGAAATCGCACAATTCGTTTTCAAGATAGGTAGATTTTACGTGTCAAGTAAGCAAAAATTTTTTCCGTTTTTCAGAGCTAGACCGGCGAGTGGGGTGTCAAAACACGCGTCTGCGCGCGGGCAGCACAACGGCGACGTATTCGAGGATGGGTTCAGTATAAAATATTAAAGTTTTGTTGAAAAAACGAGTTTTTTATCGTTTTTGCAGGAAATCACGCTATTTGGGCCCCCCAAAGGGCTGAAACGATCGCGGATCGCGGTCCACACGGAAGGTGCGGCCGGTAAGTACTTGATTATGTGAAAATAAACTTAGTTTATGGCAGGAATTTTAAGCAAATTTACACTATTGTTTTATTAATTGACGAAAACTTCAATTAGCTGTTTTGACCACTTCCCATGAAGAGAAATGGATTGTGACAGCTGAAACGATGTGCCGTAGCCTAATCACGACGGATAGCGTCGAAAACCACGAGGAAATCGCACAATTCGTTTTCAAGATAGGTAGATTTTACGTGTCAAGTAAGCAAAAATTTTTTCCGTTTTTCAGAGCTAGACCGGCGAGTGGGGTGTCAAAACACGCGTCTGCGCGCGGGCAGCACAACGGCGACGTATTCGAGGATGGGTTCAGTACAAAATATTAAAGTTTTGTTGAAAAAACGAGTTTTTTATCGTTTTTGCAGGAAATCACGCTATTTGGGCCCCCCAAAGGGCTGAAACGATCGCGGATCGCGGTCCACACGGAAGGTGCGGCCGGTAAGTACTTGATTATGTGAAAATAAACTTAGTTTATGGCAGGAATTTTAAGCAAATTTACACTATTGTTTTATTAATTGACGAAAACTTCAATTAGCTGTTTTGACCACTTCCCATGAAGAGAAATGGATTGTGACAGCTGAAACGATGTGCCGTAGCCTAATCACGACGGATAGCGTCGAAAACCACGAGGAAATCGCACAATTCGTTTTCAAGATAGGTAGATTTTACGTGTCAAGTAAGCAAAAATTTTTTCCGTTTTTCAGAGCTAGACCGGCGAGTGGGGTGTCAAAACACGCGTCTGCGCGCGGGCAGCACAACGGCGACGTATTCGAGGATGGGTTCAGTACAAAATATTAAAGTTTTGTTGAAAAAACGAGTTTTTTATCGTTTTTGCAGGAAATCACGCTATTTGGGCCCCCCAAAGGGCTGAAACGATCGCGGATCGCGGTCCACACGGAAGGTGCGGCCGGTAAGTACTTGATTATGTGAAAATAAACTTAGTTTATGGCAGGAATTTTAAGCAAATTTACACTATTGTTTTATTAATTGACGAAAACTTCAATTAGCTGTTTTGACCACTTCCCATGAAGAGAAATGGATTGTGACAGCTGAAACGATGTGCCGTAGCCTAATCACGACGGATAGCGTCGAAAACCACGAGGAAATCGCACAATTCGTTTTCAAGATAGGTAGATTTTACGTGTCAAGTAAGCAAAAATTTTTTCCGTTTTTCAGAGCTAGACCGGCGAGTGGGGTGTCAAAACACGCGTCTGCGCGCGGGCAGCACAACGGCGACGTATTCGAGGATGGGTTCAGTACAAAATATTAAAGTTTTGTTGAAAAAACGAGTTTTTTATCGTTTTTGCAGGAAATCACGCTATTTGGGCCCCCCAAAGGGCTGAAACGATCGCGGATCGCGGTCCACACGGAAGGTGCGGCCGGTAAGTACTTGATTATGTGAAAATAAACTTAGTTTATGGCAGGAATTTTAAGCAAATTTACACTATTGTTTTATTAATTGACGAAAACTTCAATTAGCTGTTTTGACCACTTCCCATGAAGAGAAATGGATTGTGACAGCTGAAACGATGTGCCGTAGCCTAATCACGACGGATAGCGTCGAAAACCACGAGGAAATCGCACAATTCGTTTTCAAGATAGGTAGATTTTACGTGTCAAGTAAGCAAAAATTTTTTCCGTTTTTCAGAGCTAGACCGGCGAGTGGGGTGTCAAAACACGCGTCTGCGCGCGGGCAGCACAACGGCGACGTATTCGAGGATGGGTTCAGTACAAAATATTAAAGTTTTGTTGAAAAAACGAGTTTTTTATCGTTTTTGCAGGAAATCACGCTATTTGGGCCCCCCAAAGGGCTGAAACGATCGCGGATCGCGGTCCACACGGAAGGTGCGGCCGGTAAGTACTTGATTATGTGAAAATAAACTTAGTTTATGGCAGGAATTTTAAGCAAATTTACACTATTGTTTTATTAATTGACGAAAACTTCAATTAGCTGTTTTGACCACTTCCCATGAAGAGAAATGGATTGTGACAGCTGAAACGATGTGCCGTAGCCTAATCACGACGGATAGCGTCGAAAACCACGAGGAAATCGCACAATTCGTTTTCAAGATAGGTAGATTTTACGTGTCAAGTAAGCAAAAATTTTTTCCGTTTTTCAGAGCTAGACCGGCGAGTGGGGTGTCAAAACACGCGTCTGCGCGCGGGCAGCACAACGGCGACGTATTCGAGGATGGGTTCAGTACAAAATATTAAAGTTTTGTTGAAAAAACGAGTTTTTTATCGTTTTTGCAGGAAATCACGCTATTTGGGCCCCCCAAAGGGCTGAAACGATCGCGGATCGCGGTCCACACGGAAGGTGCGGCCGGTAAGTACTTGATTATGTGAAAATAAACTTAGTTTATGGCAGGAATTTTAAGCAAATTTACACTATTGTTTTATTAATTGACGAAAACTTCAATTAGCTGTTTTGACCACTTCCCATGAAGAGAAATGGATTGTGACAGCTGAAACGATGTGCCGTAGCCTAATCACGACGGATAGCGTCGAAAACCACGAGGAAATCGCACAATTCGTTTTCAAGATAGGTAGATTTTACGTGTCAAGTAAGCAAAAATTTTTTCCGTTTTTCAGAGCTAGACCGGCGAGTGGGGTGTCAAAACACGCGTCTGCGCGCGGGCAGCACAACGGCGACGTATTCGAGGATGGGTTCAGTACAAAATATTAAAGTTTTGTTGAAAAAACGAGTTTTTTATCGTTTTTGCAGGAAATCACGCTATTTGGGCCCCCCAAAGGGCTGAAACGATCGCGGATCGCGGTCCACACGGAAGGTGCGGCCGGTAAGTACTTGATTATGTGAAAATAAACTTAGTTTATGGCAGGAATTTTAAGCAAATTTACACTATTGTTTTATTAATTGACGAAAACTTCAATTAGCTGTTTTGACCACTTCCCATGAAGAGAAATGGATTGTGACAGCTGAAACGATGTGCCGTAGCCTAATCACGACGGATAGCGTCGAAAACCACGAGGAAATCGCACAATTCGTTTTCAAGATAGGTAGATTTTACGTGTCAAGTAAGCAAAAATTTTTTCCGTTTTTCAGAGCTAGACCGGCGAGTGGGGTGTCAAAACACGCGTCTGCGCGCGGGCAGCACAACGGCGACGTATTCGAGGATGGGTTCAGTACAAAATATTAAAGTTTTGTTGAAAAAACGAGTTTTTTATCGTTTTTGCAGGAAATCACGCTATTTGGGCCCCCCAAAGGGCTGAAACGATCGCGGATCGCGGTCCACACGGAAGGTGCGGCCGGTAAGTACTTGATTATGTGAAAATAAACTTAGTTTATGGCAGGAATTTTAAGCAAATTTACACTATTGTTTTATTAATTGACGAAAACTTCAATTAGCTGTTTTGACCACTTCCCATGAAGAGAAATGGATTGTGACAGCTGAAACGATGTGCCGTAGCCTAATCACGACGGATAGCGTCGAAAACCACGAGGAAATCGCACAATTCGTTTTCAAGATAGGTAGATTTTACGTGTCAAGTAAGCAAAAATTTTTTCCGTTTTTCAGAGCTAGACCGGCGAGTGGGGTGTCAAAACACGCGTCTGCGCGCGGGCAGCACAACGGCGACGTATTCGAGGATGGGTTCAGTACAAAATATTAAAGTTTTGTTGAAAAAACGAGTTTTTTATCGTTTTTGCAGGAAATCACGCTATTTGGGCCCCCCAAAGGGCTGAAACGATCGCGGATCGCGGTCCACACGGAAGGTGCGGCGCGGTAAGTACTTGATTATGTGAAAATAAACTTAGTTTATGGCAGGAATTTTAAGCAAATTTACACTATTGTTTTATTAATTGACGAAAACTTCAATTAGCTGTTTTGACCACTTCCCATGAAGAGAAATGGATTGTGACAGCTGAAACGATGTGCCGTAGCCTAATCACGACGGATAGCGTCGAAAACCACGAGGAAATCGCACAATTCGTTTTCAAGATAGGTAGATTTTACGTGTCAAGTAAGCAAAAATTTTTTCCGTTTTTCAGAGCTAGACCGGCGAGTGGGGTGTCAAAACACGCGTCTGCGCGCGGGCAGCACAACGGCGACGTATTCGAGGATGGGTTCAGTACAAAATATTAAAGTTTTGTTGAAAAAACGAGTTTTTTA